>BSBN01000244.1:3217208-5771916 GCA_027924645.1 Cunninghamia lanceolata
CCCAACTCTACTTCCCACCCAAATGATCAGCTAAAATGCACTAGAAAAAGGAGTGTAACTGATAGCAATTGCTGCTTTATCTGATGATTTGATGTTGAATTATTCTGGGTGGGATGGAATTTTAGCCTTCTATATCCTCCCATCGACCCATAGATTAGTTGTTGGAAAGATGGCTATATCTTATGTACTACGTAATATGTTTCGTGATGGCTTCTTGTCTAATTCTTCTTGAAATTTGAGGAGATTGAAAGAGACATATGGGGTGGGTAGGAGGATATAGTTGGAATGAAGTAATGATATTTTGTTAATAAGAGTGCCTCCCTCTACTCCTAGGTTTCTTTCTTTCTTTTGATCTGGAGTTGGGGGAAGGAAGCTCCCGAACACATGAACTCCTCTCCACCTTTGTAAGTTGAGCAAAGTCTGATGCCCTCTCTGGGGCAACTATCTCCTCCCAACCCCTGGGTGGTATAGTTGTCCCACTTGAAATGCTGCATTGACACAATTAGTTGCATTTTGAATTGGCTTCACTCCCCTTCGTAGGTAGGCCTTCCTTTCTAAGTAGTCATCTAGGGTCCTCCAGCTCTTAGTTCAGTCCCTTCCATCACTTAAAGGGTTTAGTCACAACTATCTCCCCTCTCCCAGTAATTTGATAAGCGAGATAATATATTGGGTCTAGAGCAACCCTTTAGTCAACCTACCTTGTGAGGAAATGAAAGAAAGAAGTGCTTATCAACTCCTTCTTGAGCAATGATTTGAAATAGAGCGATCTCTACATCCCTCTACTCCATGACACATTCTGGGCATCATTCAATAATACTACTCTAAGATATGGGAGCTTCTACGCCTTGCTTGGGGCTCCAACTATGAATTCTATGAGGATTAGTAGAGAATGAACCAACGGGGGCAATGTCAAGCCCAAATGAGTGAGCTAATACATTCATCCTATAATTGTTGGGCCCATGTGTAGGGATGGGTGGAGGAATAGGCCATCTACCCTACATTTGAACACCATTACCAACATCATCTTCCAACCCGAAAACTATAATACTACTCCCACCTAAAACTAGAACATTCCTCCCCAACCTGATGAACACTAACCACTTGAACAACCATTCCACTAACAACTTGAACAACTACCATACCCTCCATTTAATACTTTATACCCTCCTCCTTGTTAAACTCACTTACAGTGCACTTGACTTGTAGGTCCCCCACATTGGGACCAACAAGGAGGGGGACATCCAGTGACACTGGAGAGGGTGTTGTTGACCTTTCAAATAGAAAAGATAGGGGGCAGACACCTAACTATTTTGTTAATGGTAGGGGGTGAATGAAAACTCCTTACCCTTACTCCTAATTCCCACCATACTCCTCTACACTCCCCACTTACCAATACCATCCCATATACCAATGACACAACCATTCCTCCCCTATCCTCTACTACCAACACTTATCCTCTTCTACTTATAGCACTAACCACTACCTACACCACTCCAACCCAAACAAATATAACCAACACTAACTACCGACCAACATCCTCCAACACGAACATGTTCAATAACAACCTTATGGAGCCAACCACCTACCAACACTAACAACTAATCTGGGGTGGAACAACTAATCTGAGGTGGGTGGGAGAACTAGAAACTATAACCAAACAACCCACCCATATCCAAATCTATAGAATGTTGCAATCGATAGATTATATACGCTACATGCCTAACCACCAATACCACCCTCCATGCGGCAAGGTCTTGGAAAACCCCCTCCCATAGTTGATAGCATTGACCTACTTTTCTTTATTGACTATCACTTCTATCAACTATCTCCTCCCTCCCACCCACTCCATTCAATTTTCTATAGGGGTGGGGGAGGTACTTGGAGTGCTATGGATATGAGGCCAGGGGGCGTGTGGGCATATGGTGGTGCTCAATTTGGACATAGATTATTGTGGCAGAGTAGAAAAACTAGTCTATTGACTATAGATGTGTGTTCCTCAAACCAGACCGGTTCTGTACATATGGAAGCAATTGAGTCGAAACGATAGACAGATAATGGGGTACATTTAGGTGGGTGCTTCATGCATTAAATGAGGGATGACAAGATGTGGGATTATGTAATGGATGCATACAGAGGTGTGATCTGATGTCTGATGAATAAGATGGCATGATGGATGCTACTAGAGCTACTCAATGACATAGTGACTAGTTACTGGTAACATAGATTCTCTCTCTCCCCACATCTATAGTTGGGGGTTGTGCGATTCACATATATGATACAGTTCAGATGATGAGATGTATGTAATGATGGCTACACAAGTTATTGGTTGCCAGGTTCTTGACTAGAACAGAACGATGAGTGAATGGATAGTGGGGCCCAGCATCTATAGTTGTTCAGATTCCATAGCATCTGTAGGGGTAGCATCAGTTCAATCACTCACCCACTGCGTACACATGAGCCATTTATGATTGATCCATTCCCCAAATCGCTTCTCGATCACGTGCCTATTCCCTGCATGCCAGTTCCCCTCCACCACATGATTGTGTCCCATTCCAAGGAAAACATAGAATTTGAATGAAGATTCTGTGGAAAACAATAATCTTTTAGGAGATTATGGGGAAATCAGGGGAACATAACCCCCCACCCATCCCTGCACATGTGATTCCCTAGGAAAACACTCTTCTGAGTGAAGTGAAGATGAGGTATCACTTATCTAAATGAAGTAAACGTAAGGGAAAACCATAATCTGAGCACGAAGGTGAGGGAAAACTCAGAATCTGAGCGAAGATTCTTAGGTCAGTGTACTACATCGCACTGGGGGGCATGACTGTATAGAGTATTGCATCTCTCAATATGGTGTGGTATCGCAACTCTTGATTGATCTAGTGGGTGTCAATCCTCAGTTTGATTCTTTGGTTGACGTAGTGCTTCTTACTCCCTGATAGATATGCATTGTTATGCGGAAGCAACATTTTGTTTAATAGTCATTCATTTGATCACTCATCTGCCATAAGGACTATTAGATCTCCTCCTAGACTATCATAACCTATGCGAACTACCGATGTTGGGAGACTCGATGACTACTTAGTGGAGAGGTTTACCACTATTTATTGGAAACTTCCACAACCCAGCTCTTTCTAGATAGACCTAATGACCTAGCATATTGAACAGTCTTTGAAAGAAAAGAATGGAACTCTCCTACAGGATACATTTTGAGCTCTGGAGATTCAAGATCCAATGTATTTCCTGCCAGCCATCATATGATGGGGATTACCTAAGACCCATCTATCCCACTTTTGGGGCTTCTCTCCCACTAGGGAATTCCCACATCAGCTCCACCAGACTCAGATCCCTATGTCACCCTGGTGAACTCTAGATCTAGATGGAATCTAATACTACACTTGAGGCTACCTCTCATGAATCCTCAGTGAGGGAGAGGGAATACCAGTCAACTGCAAATCAAATTTCTCACCCTGCGCTAGATGAGTCACTTTATCTTTGACCCCCCTTTGAAACTAGCAATCATCTACTAGAGGAAGAAGGGAACAATTAAAGGACTAAGGTCAACTGACAGAGGAAGATTCGAGCTCTAATCTGAACTATTGGGGAAGGATTCTTGCATCTATAGTTGAGTTGGGAGATTAGGCCCCCACTATAAAGGATAGGCCTTTACCTCCTCCTCCCACCCACCCCTATACATTTTTTGTACCTATTCTTAAGGTAGTTGTGGACAAATTTTGTATAGTTTTGTCCATTTTCTATACAAATATGTATACTCTTTGTAGGGGTGGGGGGGCATGTTACATATAGAATCTGATGATGCTTGAATAAGCACTCAAGAAGAAGAAAACTCATGCCAAGGGAATTGGATGTGAGGTATTCAACTTTTCACATTGGTCTACCCACTAGTGTCCCTCCTAGTGGAGCCAGGAGTCTGGTGTTTGATGTGAATGCTTGGGGGGAGGGGAACCCCAATAGATGATGCCAAAATATAACCCACCACCTGTAATTATAGCATAGTTGTCGACCCAACCACCAACTTTTCATTATCAGATGTCCAAAGGCATATTGACATAGGATGCGATCAGGGTATTTGGTCAGATTGACCTCTGATAGAGATACTCAGTTCTAGTTCAAGTCAATAAATCCTCAATAATGGGGGGTGGAGTGGGGCTCAAACAAGATATAGGTTGGATTGGAGGAGAAATCCATTCAAAGTAAGAGGGGATGGGGAGAGATTGATTACTTATTCCTACTTGGTGGATGAGAACATTTTGACTAACCATGTTTTCTTGAGGATGTGCAGCCTAAAGAAATAATAGGCACTTGAGTGGTTGATTTAGGCCATCCATGTGAGGCCTATCGATTGATGGAGAACTAGACAACTATCTCAATTCTTTCTATAGGAGTTGGCATTATCGATTGATGAAGAATCTATATCCTTCTTCCACGGTGTTGCGAGCCTATATATTACAGAGTCAAGTTGATGAAGAACCTAGGAGTCCACTTGGTGAGGATTGATATAGTTTCCCATGCCCTACCTATATAGCTCTAAAAATCTAGAGGTCACAACTATCCTCCCATCCACCTACCCCATAAATAGTTAGCTAGTTTTGGGAGGGGCCCCTGAGAAAATAGATACGTGGATCCAATCATGCTTCTAGTTATGGAAAGGTAGAAGAGAAGGTGTCCTACTTATCCCAGAAAACCAATATTACTTAATTTCTAGATTTAGGTCAGTGTCGGGGGCCCATCCCAAGTTTTGTAACAAGAAAACTTTACAATAACTAATCTAGGGGAACTATCATCCACCCACCCATCCTGCAATAGTTGCCCTGGCATCTCCTCCGAGGGACAATACCACCCACCCATCCCCTATCATTTTCTGGTTGGGGGGGAGATAGTCAGGTGGGCAATTAAGTTGGAAAACCCTCAAGCCCCCTACTATTCTAAAGGGCGGATAGTTACTCAGATGTCTATCAACCTAGAACTAGAAAAGATGAGTAGGGAACTGGTTGGAGACAGGTGAATGTACAGTTGAGACTTGACTATAGACTCTCTTAAAATAGAATATCAGGCTATCTGCCCTAGCACTATAGTAGGCACTCAACTTTAAAGAAAGGTTGCTTACCCCTACCCTGACTATAGTTCATTAATGGTTTGGTTTCACTATTAATTTGAAGTTGTTTGTAGGGCATAGATAATAGACTTGACCCACCCACTCCACTGACAATATGAGAAGGTTCTAGACTCAAGCCATGATCATTATGCCACTCCAACTCGCTTGGTACACTGTGATGTTACCCCAAGTATTTCTAGTCCTACCTAGTTTGATGGTTAATATTCGGGTGGGAGGGAGATAACTATAGTGATAACGCTATGATACAATCACATAATGAGTAGAATACTATGATGCTTACTTGATTTGAATATTAAACCCACCTCCCATGCATGCAATATTGAGGTTAGTGCCTTATAAAGCTACGCTTGACCCGTAACTATAGATTTCCCATTGCAACAATAGAGAGCCTACAAAAACAATGGGCCTCAATGCGAGTACAACCCCCCTTTATAGTTTCTAGGGATGGTAGAGAATAAATGGCTATTGGAGCCCCCAAGTTCACCTACTAAAGCTATGATATCAAGGCTATGACCGTATGTTCCGCTCCAATCATTTCCAATTCCCAAGGTTCTTGGGGGGAATGGAGTGAATCAAGTTCTATTGCACCAAATCACTAAATGATTGATGGAATCAACTAAATGCTTGAATGCTTGGAATGTTGAGTGGGATCAGAGTTCTAGGAACCATACTAGCATGATAGATAGTGCATGTGATAGATCAAGCTCCCCTACTTATATAACTCGATATAATCCACCCGGTGCCGAAGAGAGATACGTTAGCATGCTGGAATACATGACTTATTGGAATGGCTATACTCTAGATACCATATTTCCATGCATGAATAATAGAATAAAGGGCTTGCAAGGGTGGGCTAGGGTGCCCTACTCTTTAATGGTAGCCCCACCTACCCCTGAGGGTTTTGTTGGACAAACCCCCGACCCTTGTCAACTAATCTACCTCCCTACCATAGAAAACTATACTAGTAACTAGGGGCTTGAGGGTTTTCCTAGAACCCCTCCTCTTTACTTCATTCAGAAGAGTATCTCCTTAGAATCTCTATTCAAATTCTGGTACAACCTTGGAGATAATTGCAGGGTGGGTGGGTGGCCCCTCGGGAGGTAGATTAGAACCATATTAGCAGTCGGGGTGGGAGGCCCCAACCATATTAGTAGTCAGAAGGGTGGGAGGGTGATGGTAGCCCCTGAAAAATATAAGTTGGAAATAATTCAGGTACCACTGAACTAAAATTCCTGGGGAGGGGAAGTTTAGCCCCCCACACACGTGTGGGGGGCTAGGGTGGGAGGAATAGCCTGGGTGGAAAGAATAGAAAGTTGCCCCACACACAGTGGGTGGCCTATGCGGGGGAGATATAGGTTGGGTGGGAGATGAAGGTTCATGCCCCTTCAAAACTATATAGAGAGGGGGGGTGGGAAGTCTATGCCCCCCACCCAACCCCAACAATCTCCCCCTGGGGGTTCTAGGTAAACCGCTGGATGAAGGTTAGGGCTAGGTGGGGGTGTTGGCATATTATTGGCCTACCATCTGCTCGCACCCCTCTTTTCTATTATTGTTGGCTAGGATGTATAGCGAGGGACGGGATCACGACTAGATCATTTGCTTTATCTACTGATAGGAGAGGGAAAGTCCCTATTTTCTATCGTTGTATTTGAATGGGTTCTAGGTGGCCACCTATTGTTTCTTTAGGTGATCAATCAATAGTTCATATGTTCTTTCCCTACCTTTCTAGAAAGTAGATTGAGGAGTTGGAGCTATTCCATGCTACCGACTATGGGATGGGGAACATCAGAGGGAAATCATTCCATTAGTAGGGATCGACATAGGTCAGGTTTGTACCTTCTCAATAAGGGGTTACGGGGCCCCTTCTACCATATATTATGGGGAGTAGTTCATGCGGTGGACCGATATCAATGGTACAATGACTGGAAGACATATATAGGTGGGACATGAGAAGGGAAAGCTAGCCCAACCAAACACTTATCCACTTCAGGGTCATCACCCAGCAATGGAAAAGAAGGGCTTTAGATCGATAGGTCAGCACTTGGGAATGATAGGGGATCATCAAGCATATAAGGGAGGGCATCTATGTATGGTACTGCTGGGTGGGACAAAAAGGTAGGTTTCAGCCCTCAAATTTATTATTGGGGGTTGGTGAGTGGAACTATTTTCCTAAATCCTTTAATGATTGGTATGGATGATCAAGAATAGAAGGAAGCGTTCAGATAGATGCTTTTGAATTCCTTACCCGACGAAGAGAGGTGAGGTTCCCTCATTGGACACACAGAAGTGACAACAAGATGACATCCACAACAAAGATAGAAAAGGCTTTCAATCGCCACTCAAAACCTATGTCGAGAATCCCCCCCATTAGTAGAATACCAAATTGCTCAAGTGTCCATTAGGGAGAAAGAAAGGAGGGGTGGGCAGAATAGATGAGGGAAAGAGGGACAAGGAGGGGAAGGAATAGCTAGTCATCCATTTTTGGAAATGGAGAGGGGGGTGGGATGAGAGAAGCATACATATCTAAAGAGATAACTTCTTTTGATCCAACACCTGATCAATGAATTCGATCAGAGGATGGTGTATCATTTGTTCCTTATCACATCTAGACATCCATAGGAGACTAGGAGAACATAACCCCCACCTTGAGTTGGGTGGGAGATGAAGGTTCATGAACCCCTAGTCATACCATAATTTGATAGGAGTTCAGGATTATGGGGAGACCTCATCTGAATGGAGATTATGGGTCGGGCCAAAAAAATAATAGGCAGTACTAATCTACTTTTCTTGGATGGATGGAATCAGTGGGCATTAGTGGCCCGACACCATTTGATTGAATGAATTCCTTGTCTCGATCGATGACTAGTGATGAGGAATAGAAAGAATAAGCAACCCTAGACCTCCTGGCTGCTAGTATGGTTCTATCATCTGGGGGTTGACATGCCAGCCTTTCAAACTATAGGCCCCGGGATGGATTTCAATAGTTGTAGGTTGCAGGGGGAGGGTTATACCTATCCTTCACTTCATTTAGGAGACTGCCCCCGGGAGTTTTTCCTAATTAGCCTAGGGAGGTAGATTAGTTAACTCACCCTAATGAAACTATAGCGTATGCCCCTCAAATCTGAGTATTTAATCTAAAAGATGGGGGGTGGGTGGGTGAAAGGTAGGCATATGGGAGTGGAAAAAGCTGCAAAGGTAGATCCACTATATAATAGGTGTCAGATTGAAGAGAAAATTCTTCAATTTGATAGCCATCCTGTGGAATAGGGGCTTAGTTAATGGCAGGGAAATGGGAACAACAGATCAAGTTGGAACACCACTAATAGGGGCCCCGAGGGTTGGGGAAGGGCTACCTATGGGTAAGAAATAGTTATTAGAAAAAGGTAGGTTCTCGAGCCCCTATAGTTTATTTGGCTTCCCACCCAACCCAATCAAAGCTTTCTCCAGTTGAAGCTTCAGAACGATAGGCAGGAAAAACATGGCCCTTCAATCTCTAGGTACAACAATCTTCGGAGCCAACCATTATTTTCTAGCATCATATCTCTATGAGCTTAGTGAGCTCCCATTATCCTTAGCTTATTCTCCAGTTGAGGCATCTATCTCCATTGGGAAACCCCACCTTTTCAATTGGTAAAGCTTAATTCCTAGTAGACCTTGACCAGCAACTATGGTAGAGTGAAAAACATGAAGTCGAGAAAAACTATTATTAAGATGTGGGGGCCGGCCCCCTCAAACCTTCATCTCCCATCCTGGGGTGAGTGGGAAGCTAATGTGTTGTTATATGGAGCCTAATCAGACTCAGAGGTTAAATTTACCCTACTTTTATTAGTGCAGTTTCCCCCTAAATTCCTATGGGGTCAAGGGGCAGCACCCCTTGCAGGGGGTTTGGGGGCAGCATAAAAAAACCCTTATTTTGTAATAAAAAAAGTTTGATAAAAGCAGCTAAGGATTAGGGTTTCTGTTGATATTGTATTGTAGCATTTGCAGTGGTATTGAGTTACATGGATTGTTGGTTGTAATCAGTTTTGATTTACTGGATAATAATATTAGACTCTCTATTGGTGGATGTAGCCTGAGTTTGGGTGAACCACGTTAAAACTTGTCTCTCGCTATTTATTATTTATGTGTATTTGCATTCCTCTATTTAATCTTTATTTGCATTTAATTGATATCTTCTGTCGACTAACCCTAACATAATGTTGGTTGGGGGTCCCGTTTTATATTATTCCAAGGGACAATACTCCCCACCCATCCATTGTCACTTTCCACCTGCTCAGGTGGGTGGTTAAGTTGGAAAACCCTCAGAAAGTGATGGGCCTCCCCACCATCCTAGTCCCAACTATCTATCCATCTTGGTAGGGCCTAGCTCTTGGCCAGATTCTATAGGTAACATGCCCCCCAAAAATAGATATCCCAGCTAGGCATGCTCATTACTCCTTGAAAGATAGTGAAAGAAAGAATTAGAAATAAGATGATCTAGTAGTTTGATCAGTTTTAGTAACACAAACATATAAACCAGCTAGAGAGTAAGCACTAGAGTAAGAAGCACCACCTACAGTAGTTTCATATGTTGAACCATAACCAATACTAGTAGATGTATTTGACCAAGAACAATACTAAATGTCAACGGGGGTAGAAGTTGGAGTTGACTCAACACCAATAGGATACCCAGATCCATTAGTAGAGAAAGAGGCTAAGGTGATAGGATTAAAGCCAGTTGTTTATCATGTTGACTCAACATATGCACCAACAATGGGGGCATTAAAAGCCATATAGTTAGTCTCGTATAAATTGACCAATTTAATGCAAGATTCTTCAAGTTGAAGTTACCAACAAAACTATAGTCAGTCATGGGAACACAATAGTTATCTTGTTAGCAATAGTTCAAAATGAGTGAGGCTAATGAGGAATATGCATGTTTCTCTCTTGCTAACTATCTAATAAAATAAAGTTCTTGTTCTATGAGATAGAAACAATAGGGGCAATTCGGGTTCTTCGATTCGAAGCCCACCTCACTATCTATTGGGCCCCTTGATGAAAATTGGGGTGGGTGGGAGGGAGGTAGTTGGGTGGGAGAAATAAACTTATCTCTTTTAGGAGGAATGGAAGGTAAAAAAGTTGATTGACAAGCTTCCCCTCTCCATAGTCGAGTCTTGGGTCCCCCTCCTTAGATAGTTATTGTTGGGACTTACTCTTGAATCTTCCAAGAGTAGAGACTTCGAGATCCTTCCCCATTTCTTCCTCCTCTCTTTCTAATAGCTCATTTATCAGGGTGGACAAACCAAACAACTTATCTTGATGGTGGAGTGGGTAAATCAGCCTTAGTGACTTCACTCCCAGGGTCATCCCCTAGTCCTAGCTGACGTCTCTCTTCCCCCCCTTATCTAGACACTAGGTCACAATGCCTGGTTGGGTGGGAGGTAGAAACTTGACTCCATCATTATTTCTCAACTGGGCAAACTATCTCCATGAATAGGGGAACCAGAGAGTCAGATAGTTGAAACAAAAAGAGCTTTTACATTTCCTCTCTTTGCCCACCACTGACTCCGGTCCTAGCCATTCTTGGTCCTCTAACCCTCACTCGGACTATCGCCTTGTGGAGAAAATAGTGGAATAGCTGGGAGATTGGTGAATCATTTTAAATGAATGAATGGATCAATAAATAAATGCTAAACTGATTCCTTTGATTCCTTCCCTTCTGCTCCCACATTCTATTTCCAGTTGGTCAAGGGGGAAGGCTCGGGTGGGAGCAAGAAGTTCTTATTCCCACCCAACCTAGTCCCAATTTGACAGACACCCAAATAATAGAAATCCAAGGGGATCGGGCAACTGAACCTATCCTATATTGACTAGTGCCCATCACTCAATAGTCTGCCTGAAAGAAGAAATGCCCCCCTTGTATATAATTGGAGGAAAAAAGGTAGCCAAAAATCAAACCAATTTCATATTCACCCAACAATAGTATAGGGGTCCCCATCCCACCCCTACTTTAGTTACTCAACTGCTATCTTCTCCTCCCACCCACCCGGAGGGCCCCTAAACTAATTTTCCAATGATTGGGGGTGGGTGGGTGGGAGATAGCAGGGGTGGCAGGGTAGTTTGGTAGGATTGGCTTTGACTTTGGAGTGGTTTCCTGATACAATCATCATCCCCTTGGTTACTCCACTAGTGGGGGTGTTCCTTGGGGTAGGGTCATCTGTCTGGGTGGACTCCTCTATCCAAGTGGATTGTTCATTCTTGGTTTCACTCACCCCTCTGGCTCTACCCTCTTCTCATCCTTCCCTTAGACCTGTTAGACATTAAGAAATAAGGAATCAGTGGTAATCAATTGATTAAACCAAATTCCCAAGGGCTTCCCCTACCTCTATCTCCATGGGTAGTTTTAAATAGTAGTTTCATGGTGGGAGGGAGAATAGGGGGCCTCCCACCCCTCCCAACATGTTACATATAGAATCTACCTTCCCTGTAGTTTCTTTAGGCAATAACTATGGAAAGGGGGTTGGTGGCTTGAGGTTCTTTGAGAATCAATCTCTACCAACTATATTAGCAACTGGGGTGATCTAGATTGAGAGGTAATTTCGACCACAACACCCTGGCAATGGATGGCAAAAGTGGAATCTTGGCCTCACAACTATAGATAGATAGATAGATAGATAGATAGGTAGATAGATAGATAGATGGATAGATAGTTGACCAACCATATTCTATATGTAACATGCCCTATCCCACAACTATTCATCCCATCCACTCCTAGGAGCAAAATACACATGGATGGGGAAGGCGTAAGCATGGGTAGAGGTGGAGGCAGAGGTGAGGGAGGGAAAGAAATAGGTGGAACCAATGGCATCAGAGCCAGATACGTACCAGAGACAATGGGGGAAAGAACATTTGATTTAGTAGCAGAGACAAGGGTAGCATCGCAGAGAGCCCTAGCCCGCTACATTACTTTGAAGTTGAGAGCCTGGACTGGGTGGGTGGTGTTGTGATGTTCACAACATGCCCCATTTTACTCCTTAGTAAAATGAGGACCCTTGCTGTTGCTTTTTTACTTTTGCTTGTGTGTGTTGTTTTGCTTGGTGGTAAAGGGGAAAGGAGGGTTAAAATTGCAAACTTTGATAGAAATGAAGAAAAAATGCATTTTCAGTACCAGGGCATGATATGGTTGGATTCCTTGTGAAAAATGAGCTAGGGTTGCTTTTTGAACCATCTTAAAATTCACCATATGTTGCAAGTTATGATCATTTTGGTAAAATGTACATTCAGGTTTGTATATCACTTTGCATATACAGGGTCGTTTGTATATGCAAAGGATTTTGTTTTTTTTACTTAGTCTCTTTTGCATTCGGGTTCATATACAAGGCCGCTTGTATGTCTTTTTCCTTGTATGCATTTTTTAATAAAGGTTTATGCACACATACAAGGTGGACCCAAAATGGTTTTAAAGTTAGAATGAATTGATGTTTAAGATCCGCTTTGTATATTTTACGTTTGTATGTTTGGCAGGTAGAAGATACAAACACTTCATACATGGTGGACCCAAAAAGGTTATTAAACGGTGCTAATTCATTGTATATCCATGGATTTGAAAAGAAAGGGGGGGCTTGTAAAATATACAATGCACATATACAATGCGGACCCGACGGACTGTTTAAAACAAGTTAAGTCGTCGTATATTCGGTGCTTGTATGTTTCAACATACAAGCGGAACATACAAACGAAATATACAAGGCCCATATACAACGTGGATTTGAAAGGGTTATTAAATGGAGTTAAGTCATTGTATCTTTTACATTATGTATATTGGAACACACAACGAAATATACAACCCTAGAACCAAAAATTTATCAAACAGGGTTAAGTCCATGTACGCTTTAAACAATGCATATCGAAAGATACAAAATAGCATACGTAGTTTGGACTCGAAAGAGAAATTAAAAGGGTGAAAATGCTTGTATATTTTTACGTTTGTATATTTCTAATATACAAACCGATATGGAAGGTTAAACATACAAGCCGGAATCCAAAGAGTTTAAAATCGGGTTGAACCAATGTATTACGTCCAAATTGTATATTGGGATATACATTGCACTATGTGCATTGCACAGACTCGGTAGGTGAATAAAATGTGGTGTATAAAATTTGAGGTTTGAAAAAGACATACAAAAGAGGAAGATGAGGGGGACCCCACCACTTGTATATCTAGTTTGCTTGTATGTAGGGGATATACAAGCGAAGGATGCATTGAGTCATATACATTGTGGAACTCAAAGGCAAATTTAAAGGTGGTTATTTCCTTGTATCACGTTTGAATGTATATCAAGAGATACAAGCCAATATGCATCGAAGTATACATTGGGCAGAATTGAAAAATCATAAATTAAAGTTAAATGCTTGTATATTTTGGCATTTGTATATTGTGATATACAAACTGATATACGTTGCATACATACAAGTCGGATTCGAAATAAAAGTCCAAAATAGAAAAGTTGTTGTATCGTAGCCGACTTGTATATTATCAAGCATACATTGTGACATGCAAACTGCGGAATCAAAGGCAGATTTAAATCTGATTAAAACGTTGTATCACGTCTAGCTTGTATAGCGGATTATACATGGATTTAAATAGAGAAATAGGTGGGAAAAGATGGAGCGATAGGAATTTGGAGGCTGATTTTGGGGCCCGAATGCATATTTTTTGGTCAACGATAGTTGACCCGACTTTTCTAAGCATTGTATATGCATTTTTGGACGTGATTTCCACAAGATTTAGGGCCCGATTGATGCGTTCACATAGTCATTCCTTGATTTAACAAAGTGTTTTAATTTCCTGTTGTTTATTAAGCGAAATGATACTTATTGCCTATCCATTTTTTTGCAGGTTTGCAGTTGAGGAAGGAGCTGAAACTTAATGGCGGTGACATCATGAAGGCGAAAATCCGATCTCAGGAGCAGAAGAAGATAAGGATGAAGGGCGAGGAAGTCAAGGGTCTTCATTGATGAAGACAAAATGCAGGTGAAGACATTATTGCAGCAAACCACATAAGTTAATATTAAGCTGCTAGGGTTTCCAAAAGGGCATATTTCACCCAGATTTGATATATGCTCAGAGATATTTTGGGAGACTTTTTCTCCAGTATTTATTGTTGTAACCAGAGGTTTGAACCAGGGTTTAAACTAGGGGTTTGAGTTGTATTGAGGACAATCAAAGTCTATATATTGTGCCTCTATACACTGTAATACTTTACACAGGGATTTTAGGAACACAGGGGCTACATAGAGATTTTGTAGTAGTAGAGATTTGTGGAGTATAGCATTTAGAATAGAGGGACCTTTTAGTTTAGAAGTAGAAGAAGGAGGTCGCCTGTGTCTACAATAAGGAATGTGTGGAACATCTAGCTTCCTTACTGTATCTGTAAAGCTTGTAAGTTTTCTGTAGTTTGATCATTGAAGCTAAGAGTCATTCAGACATTGTAAATCTTATATGACTATCTGTTTCTAATACAATTGAATCTAGAATTCTGCATCTATCTTCTAAGTGTTTTCTTTCTCTTCATTGTGTTTGAAACATTTTCTCTTAGAGCTTGCAATCTTAGGTGTATGTTTGTGAAAATACTCAGAATATACATTTAAGGTTTTTTCTGTGGATTTGATCAAGTTACTGTATGATTTATAAAGTGCATAACAAAACAATTGGATCCTTCAAATAGAGTGAATGAAGTTTAGATTAGATCTTTCTAACTTTTCCCAACCCATCTGGAAATACTTAACTTAAAACGCAGAAATTTAAAGGAAACTGTTTCATATTTGAAAGAAGAATGTATAGTTGAGTTGAAAGTAGACAGTTTTCATAATATTTAAGAGGAGAAAGCTGCAATAATCCGAGAAGACTATTTAAAGTTTTACAGCATAAGTATAAGTTTATGCAAAAGGGATGAACAACATATTGACATTTATTAATCTTTTGCATAGTTTGAGTCTAGTAAACCAACAAGAAACCCTAAACTACGTAAGGCCCCTTGAACATTACAGCTTCACATCGACCAACTGAATTTGCCCAACAGGTCAAGACCTGACCATATTAAACTTGGGAATAAGTGAATCTTAACTGATTCCTTCATATCTTTCAAGTCAGTTTTGGTTCGTTTTATGTGAATTTTAACTAATTGTTATGATTGCATCAAAACAATCATCAATAGTTTTCCGGCGCTAGAAGGAGGGCCTGATTGGATTTAAGGTTAATTTTCTGAGTTTTAATGCTTTATTTTGAGATATGTTAGATCTCATAAAATTTCAAAATCCTGAAAGGTTGAAAATAAGGTCCCATTTTCAATGGACTCATATGGGGACAATTTTCAAGTTGACATTCCTTTATTTCAAGAAACTTTAAATAAACAGCTTTATCCTAAAAATTTATCTAGCTATGGCTTATTTGGAAGGTGTAGGATACATAGGTCCACAAAGCACAGTGAAATTAATTGTCTGACTTTTCTTACAAGGTTAGATTTATATTTAAAAGGACTAATCTCTCTCTCATATGTGTATAAGGCTGAAAGTTGGTAGGAAAATGAGGAGATTATGGAGCAGTAGGAGGATGCAATATTAGCAATCATTAATTGTTTAGAGAATACACAGATGGAACCAATGCGAGAAATAAAGGATAGTAAAATCTCTTTTCTGGAATCATGTGATGGTAAGAAAAATAATATCTTTCTTGTCAAGGTCCAAGAGTGATTAAGGTTAGTGAAAGGTATAAATATGCTAAAAAATATAGGGAGGAAATCACAGCTTATGTTCATTTTCTAGATGATAAGCAAAGAGGATTTAATGAAAAGGAAAAGAAAAGTGAGGTTCATCTTGAACATTTGATAAATATATAGAATTACTAAGGAATACTTGTCAAGAGGAAATCCCTGGATCTGACCTAAAAAGTTTCAACGAAAATGATTTGGCAAAGAAATGTAAACAAGCATTAGCAGAATTAAAGTGCACTAAAATTAATGAGGTTCCTATGATAGCAACTAATGAAGTCATAGAAAAGAAAGTAAATCCTAGTTTCATGGCTGACTTCTTTGAGTTAAATGATCAAGTTCAAGATTGTTGCAGGTCAATGGAGTCAGACTCCACATTGGATGATAAATGTGAGTCATCTGAGGAACAATCCTTGAAAATTGAAAATATAGAAGATTTTGAGGTTGTTGTGCATAATCAAACATCACCCCAGCATTATTTTGAAAATGAAATAGGGGAGTATTCTTATCAATCTAGAAATATTGTTTCACCTTTACTCTCATGTGATTTAGAAATGATTAATTTCTGTATGTCAGGTTATGATGATGAATATACTTGCTTAAGTGCTGATGTGCAGGGAACTGATGAGAACATTGAGAGGTTTGTTGAATTTGAAGATAAACTAAACATCCAGAATGAAGGAACAAAGCTGGATAAAGATGAAGAAATGATACATCTAGAGTCATTCATCTTTCAATTTGAAGAAAGACTAGACATGGAGCTGGGCAATGAAAGTATAAGGTTAAATGGAGAGCCAGCTGTCAATAAACAAGCATGTCCAACAGAGCTAAAAATACATCAGGTTGTCTCTTTCTTTTCCTCAGTGAATAATGTTGAATACTATTTTGATTATGGAAATTTAAGAGATAGGACATGCATATGGATTAGTCATGAGCATAATGGGCTACCTCAATTGCTGATAATTAGAGATCATCCTGTTAAACACAGTGAGGGTAGAATAAAAGAGCATTTTTCAGAATTCAAGGATAAATTTGCTAAGTTAAGAACCATAACCAGTACCCTGTTACTCCTACACAATCTAAAGGAATATGCAAGTAGGGGTGTTCTTGGGTCCTTCCCTGGGTTTTGTTTGCCTTGTTGGGGGGGTTTGTGTATAGTTTGGTAGGTTAGTTGTTTGTATAGTTTTGTTTTGTTTCTTTTTGTTTTGTTGTTTGTACAGTCTATTTTGTTTGTTTGGTTTGTTGTTGTCTCCTCAGCAGGGATCTTTGTCTTACTTTAGAGTATTAAGGAGAAAGCTAATAACCATTGAAAATGGTATAAAATTTAGAATATTTAGGTTAATTATTTGCAATTTATACATAACTTGTTGTGACTGTCATGAATGTAGAGAGTTGTTTACCTTCTAAAATTTTGTATTCAATAAATGTGATTGAGAATTCAAGAGAGGTTTCTCACAATGACACACCTAAAATCCTTGGGTTTATTGAACCTACCAGTGTAGATATTAGGTGAAAAATCTAAGGTCACCCTTGCTACCATTACAATTCTCAGCTTAATTTTAGCAAGTGTTCACTCCTTGCATCATGAAGTTACAACTGCAATATCCTTTGAAATCTCTTTCAAAAATTAGAAAATATAAAATATAAAATGAATAAAGCAGATTATACTAAAAATTCAGATTAAGCCATCTAAGTAACTCTACCGGGGCTATGGACGCTCGCTGGCAGTGGGGCTCTACTTAGGAGAATTGTAATGATAACCTTGCCGGGGCTATAGACGCTCGCTGGCAGCAAGGCTCTATCCGGTCGGCTATGAGGGAATGTCCTCACCTATGTAGGCTAATATCAGTCACTGGTTTGTTCAACCGATCTTCAAGATGAGGATAATTAATCACGTGCACATACTTAAACTGAAAATGAAAATTCATGCATCCTTATTGAATACCTTAGGTCTCAAGTTGGATAATAATTTACAGGAAAGATAGTTAGGAGTTATGAATTAATTCCATCTAGTTTTCTTGAACACTTTGAATTTAATTGTTTTGTTTGGTTGCTAGTTGTTGTGATGTTCACAACACGCCCCATTTTACTCCTTAGTAAAATGAGGACCCGTGCTGTTGCTTTTTTACTTTTGCTTGTGTGTATTGTTTTACTTGGTGGTAAAGGGGAAAAGAGGGTTAAAATTACAAACTTTGATAGAAATGAAGAAAAAATGCATTTTTAGTACTAGGGCATGATATGGTTGGATTCCTTGTGAAAAATGAGCTACAGTTGCTTTTTGAACCATCTTAAAATTTGCCATATGTTGTAAGTTATGATTATTTTGGTAAAATGTACATTCAGGTTTGTATATCACTTTGCATATACAGGGTCGTTTGTATATGCAAAGGGTTTTGTTTTTGTACTTAGTCCCTTTTGCATTTGGGTTCATATACAAGGCCGCTTGTATGTCTTTTTCCTTGTATGCATTTTTTAATAAAGGTTTATGCACACATACAAGGTGGACCCGAAATGGTTTTAAAGTTAGAATGAATTGATGTTTAAGATCCGCTTTGTATATTTTACATTTATATGTTTGGCAGGTAGAAGATACAAACACTTCATACATGGCAGACCCGAAAAGGTTATTAAATAGTGCTAATTCATTGTATATCCGTGGATTTGAAAAGAAAGGGGGGGCTTGTATAATATACAACGCGGACCTGACAGACTGTTTAAAACAAGTTAAGTCGTCGTATATTCGGCGCTTGTATGTTTCAACATACAAGCGGAACATACAAACGAAATATATAAGGCCCATATACAATGCAGATTTGAAAGGGTTATTAAATGGAGTAAGTCGTTGTATCTTTTACATTATGTATATTGGAACACACAACGAAATATACAACCCCGGAACTAAAAATTTATCAAACAGGGTTAAGTCCATGTACGCTTTAAACAATGCATATCAAAAGATACAAAATAGCATACGTAGTGCGGACTTGAAAGAGAAATTAAAAGGGTGAAAATGCTTGTATATTTTTGCGTTTGTATATTTCTAATATACAAACTGCTATGGAAGGTTAAACATACAAGCCAGAATCCAAAGAGTTCAAAATTGGGTTGAACCAATGTATTATGTCCAAATTGTATATTGGGATATACATTGCATTATGTGCATTGCGCGGACTCGACAGGTGAATAAAATGTGGTGTATAAAATTTGAGGTCTGAAAAAGACATACAAAAGAGGAATATGAGGGGGACCCCACCACTTGTATATCGAGTTTGCTTGTATGTAGGGGATATACAAGCGAAGGATGCATTAAGTCATATACATTGTGAAACTCAGAGGCAAATTTAAAGGTGGTCATTTCCTTGTATCATGTCCGAATGTATATCGATGGATACAACCCAATATGCATCGAAGTATACATTGGACAGAATTGAAAAATCATAAATTAAAGTTAAATGCTTGTATATTTTGGCGATGTATATTGTGATATACAAACTGATATACGTTGCATACATACAAGCCAGATTCGAAATAAAAGTCCATAATAGAAAAGTCGTTGTATTGCATCCGACTTGATATTATCAAGCATACATTGCAACATGCAAACTGCGGAATCAAAGGTGGATTTAAATCCAATTAAAACGTTGTATCACGTCCGGCTTGTATAGCGGATTATACATGGATTTAAATAGAGAAATAGGTGGGAAAAGACGGAGCGATAGGAATTTGGAGGCCAATTTTGGGGCCCGAATGCATATTTTTTGGTCAATGATAGTTGACCTGACTTTTCTAAGCATTGTATATGTATTTTTGGATGCAATTTCCACAAGATTTAGGGCCCGATTGATGCGTTCACATAGTCACTCCTTGATTTAATAAAGTGTTTTAATTTCCTGTTGTTTATTAAGCGAAATGATACTTATTGCCTATCCATTTTTTTTGCAGGTTTGCAGTTGAGGAAGGAGCTAAAACTTAATGGTGGTGACATCATGAAGGTGGAAATCCGATCTCAGGAGTAGAAGAAGATAAGGATGAAGGGTGAGGAAGTCAAGGGTCTTCATTGATGAAGACAAAATGCAGCTGAAGACATTATTGCAGAAGACCACAAAAGTTAATATTAAGCTGCTAGGGTTTCCAGAAGGGCATATTTCGCCCAGATTTGATGTATGCTCAAAGATATTTTGGGAGACTTGTTCTCCAGTATTTATTGTTGTAACTAGAGGTTTGAACCAGGGTTTAAACTAGGGTTTTGAGTTGTATGAAGGACAATCAAAGTCTATATATTGTGCCTCTATACACTGTAATACTTTACACAGGTATTTTAGGAACACAGGGGCTACATAGAGATTTTGTAGTAGCAGAGATTTGTGGAGTATAGCATTTAGAATAGAGGGACCTTTTAGTTTAGAAGCAGAGGAAGGAGGTCACCTATGTCTACAATAAGGAATGCGTGGAACATCTAGCTTCCTTACTATATCTGTAAAGCTTGTGAGTTTTCTGTAGTTTGATCATTGAAGCTAAGAGTCATTCAGACATTGTAAATCTTATATGACTGTCTGTTTCTAATACAATTTAATCTGGAATTCTGCATCTATCTTCTAAGTGTTTTCTTTCTCTTCATTGTGTTTGAAACATTTTCTCTTAGAGCTTGCAATCTTAGGTGTATGTTTGTGAAAATGCTCAGAATATACATTTAAGGTTTTGTCTGTGGATTTGATCAAGTTACTGTATGATTTATAAAGTGCATAACAGAACAATTAGATCCTTCAAATAGAGTGAATGAAGTTTAGATTAGATCTTTCTAACTTTTCCCAACCCATCTTAAAATACTTAAGTTAAAACGCAAAAATTTAAAGGAAACTATTTCATATTTGAAAGAAGCATGTATAGTTGAGTTGAAAGTAGATAGTTTTTATAATATTTAAGAGGAGAAAGTTGTAATAATCTGAGAAGACTATTTAAAGTTTTGCAGCATAAGTATAAGTTGATGCAAAAGGGATGAACAACATATTGACATTTATTAATCTTTTGCATAGTTTGAGTCCAGTAAACCAACAAGAAACCCTAAACTACATAAGGCCCCTTGAACATTACAGATTCACATCAACCAATTGAATTTACCCAATAGGTCAAGACCTGACCATATTAAACTTGGGATTAAGTGAATCTTAACCAATTCCTTCATATCTTTCAAGTCAGTTTTGGTTCATTTTATGTGAATTTTAACTAATTGTTATGATTGCATCAAAACAATCATCAACAGGTGGGAACACTGGGGGCCCCGGTTATAGCATTTCGGAAGATATAGGAGCAACAATTATAGCTCCCTCCATTCCATCAAAATCCATGACTAGGTATTCTAGATAAGTTGCAGCCCGTAATCGGTGATTGACACAGGAGAATACTCAATCCCACGCTCTTGGATGGCACTAGGAGCAAAAGCATAGCCTATTCGAGAAGTAGCTCAAGTACTAGTCATGGTTCCAAGTGGGGATACAAATTGATATTGAAATGTAGAGCCTATTCTTGTTCCACCAATTTTGGATCCATCATAAGAAGATATAGATTGGGGTGGGTTGGGGCTTAATGGTTGGTAGAGGTGGGAGTTGAAACATCAAATGTGTAATTTTAGATTGAGATTGGGAATAAGATGCACTAGGGGTAAGGATAGAGATATCTCCATCAATACCTACCTAGGTCCTCTCACCCCATTCATGTTGTCATCTGTATGAGACCAGGGGTTGGGATTGCAGCGGATAAAGAAGCGTACCACCCGCCCTTATTTTATGGTTCTACAAATAGCCATCTTGTATACTATAAGGGAATACCTACTAGCAGAGACGGGAATAGGGATAGTGGAAAGGTCATACTTTTAGTTGCTTCATAGCATTGAAGATGGTGAAAGCATGGGAGATAGGGGTAATGGAGGCCAAAGCTTTGGTAGTTGATTATCTGGCAACACCACCCTTTGCAGTTCAGATAGCTAGAGTGTAGATGGTGGAGTGAGCGATAGAAGTGAAGGCATCACCATCATCATTTGTAGTATCAGGTTCAAGGCCAACCAAATTCCCAACCCTCCCTACTAGTTGGGGGGTATGGTCCCCATCTATATATAATTCCACTGATGACTATAGATTCTAAACATGATACAAAGGCTTCAACCCCCATAGAATAGATAGGACTGAGATTATGAATCCAGTCTTAAGTCCCAATACCCATCTCCAATCTTATGTCCCAATGCCCATCTCTAGTCTTGAGTCCCTAATTCGGGCATGGTGTGATTGGATTGGGGCATCGGGCCCCCTCTACCTATATGGGATTCGAGAGAGGGGTTTGGGCATTGGGTCACTGGATTTGGCCACTCTCTATCCATATGGGTTCAAGCATTGGGCCCCCTCTATCTATATGGGATTCAGGCATGGGGCCCCTTCTATCTATATGGGATTCAGGAGAGGGGTTCAAGCATGGGGGCTAGGTTACTAGATTCGGGTTCGGGCATTGGGCCCCTGAAGGGATTCCAAGTATTCACTCAATATTCTACTGAGTATGATATGTAGAGGACAATACAGAGGACCCATAGAGGGAAACGTGGGCCCTTTGTGGGTACGCCAGGGAAAGAAGACAAAAGAAGAGGAGACTAAGACAATACTCTCTACTGACTGGACACTCGACCCATCTATATAGATAGGGGATGGCACTCAATAGCAGCCCTATAGATCTATTTGGCACTTTGCACTTGATAGTAGCTAAGCACAATAGAGATTGATAGTCGACCGACTCTATCTAGTTTAGCACTCAACTATAGAGTTTAGTGCTCTATTATCTAGTTTAACACTCGACTATTGAGGATAGCACTCGACCACCCATCTCTAGAATAGAATAGAATAGAATACAATAGAATAGTGTTGGGGGGGTTGGGTTACTAGATTGGATAGTAGGATAGGGATCCCTTCCTCCTATATAGGGACTCAAGACTATATTTGGGGATTGGGACTCATGATTGGGGGTTAGGCTCTCTCATGACTGGATGGGGGGTTGGGTTACTAGACTTGATATGGGGATAGGGCTCCTCACGGACTAGACTATATTGGGGGTAGGGAGCATTGGGACTCAGGACTAGGGGTTGGGCCACATATTATTGGGGGTTGGGATACTGTATAGGGGGCTCCTGACTAAACCCCAACCCCCAAGCCTGAACCCCATGCCCATATAGATATATAAGGGCCCATCCCCCAATATAGTCACCCCAGCCCCATGCCCATTCCCATATAGATGTATAAGGCCCCATCCTCCTAGCCTTATATATGTAGATGGCCTAATACCCTATCTAGTAAAGACTGGATTGAGGCGTTGGGTTCATGGAGTGGCCATATAGATAAGATATATAGAGGAGTTGGGGTGACGAGAAGTTTAGGATTCTAGCTAGGGTGAATGATCCTGGTTGGGGTTCCTAGACTACTGGCTAGGTCCCTGGACTGCTGGCTAGGGTGACTGGCTAGGGTCAAGTCCCACTCTATCTAGTGATCAATTAGTTGAGTGCCATGAAGAGAACTAAGATTCTTCTCCTCTGATTTAGAGTGTTCTCCCCCAACTCTCAGTCTTCTCCCCTACCAGATTGATATATAGGGCCAACTAGCCCTATGAATCTCCTCTTCATCTCTAGATTCTATGCCAGATATAGGGCTCACCCTTAGCCAGATATCAAATATAGGGCCGACTAGATTCTATGTATCACGTAGATAATAGATGATGTATGCCAGATATATAGGGGCCTCCCTCAACCAGGTAGCATATATAGGGCTGAGTCAATTCTATGACTAGTGAATTGATTCTATGACTAGCAACTAGACCTATGAATCTTAGTCATCTCCTTAGAATCTTAGTCATCTCCTCCTCCTCTTTGAGTATATAGAGATTCTTTACTAGACCTGGGAATCTCTGACTATCCCTCCCCTATCCCCCATCCTATATAGATGAGATGGGAGATGGGATATGGCTTAGAATAGACCTAGGAATCCTAGATAATAGATAGTTCCTATCCTCAGAGAGGAAAGTCTATTCTTAGAGAGGATAGTCGATTAGATTTTAATCTATTCTTGTCTAAATGAAGCATGCTCACCTCACTAGCTGGTATGCATCTTACTAGCTAGTATGTACCTTGATAGTAACAATGTAGATATGCAGAATCTACTCTTTGACCTAGAGTATCCACCATATAGATAGAGATGGGACTCTACTCTCTGAGGAAAGAGTGTCCGTCATATAGCTAGAGATGGGACTCGACTCTCAACTATCTCTATTCCCCACCATATAGCTGAACCTGTGGGGTCTCTCCAATCCGTTGCCATATTATATAGATACAAGAGTGTCTGATAGGATACTCTACTCTTCAAACATGACTCTCTATTGTAGATATAGAACCCACAAGGATTTACTCTACTCTTCAAACATGACTCTCCACCATAGATATAGAACCTACGGGGTAGTTCTATATAGGCTGATTTGATCCTCATATCCATCTAGATCTAGAATAACTAGGGTATATAGGACCGAGGGATGCCACCCACTTGCTGCCACCATATATATAGAGGGATTTCTGAGGGCTATGCTCCCACTATCATATAGTGGGGAACCCAGCAGTAAGTATTAAGTATGGGGTCATTTATGCCCATATATAGATAGAGGCCTAGAATACCCCTCTTTTATATCATTGTGGGTGGGAGGTTATTACTCTCCTTCACTTACGTGAAGGTTTTGGGTGGGTGAGAAGGGGTGGGTGGGAGGCAATAGTTGGGGGGGGGGTGGTAGGTAGTTGAGATATTTCAAGCTCAAAGGTTGGGTTGATAGCTCGATGGGTGGGTGGATAGATAGATTCAATGGAGAGAGAAGGATTCAGGTTGTTCAGAGCTTGATTCGATAGATGCCGAGATGGAAGGTTGGGTTGCTAGCTCGATGGGTACATTTGAGAGATGGAAGGTTGGGTTAAGGTTGGGTTGATAGCTTGATTGGTATATTGTAGAGGATGTTATGTATAGAAGGGGTACGGGTCAACTATATCTAGTTGGGTTGGGTGGGAGGTATCAAAGTATGTGGTTGGGTGGTGGATAGATTGATTCGATGTCAATAACGCTTCTACCATTGTAGAGAATGTTACGTATAGATGTACTGGTGAACAATCTCGTGTGTAGGTTTGGGTTGTTAGTTAGTTAGGTGTATAAGTTGTAAGTGGTGGTTGGTTCTAGGTGTTATGTTAGAGGAGTGTAAGTAGTAGAGGTTAGGATATAGGTGTAAGTGTTGTGTGGGTAGTTGGTATGTTAGGAGGAAGGTGAGTAGGTGGAAAGTTCTACCACTACCCTTCCTCAGGTAGGTGGTAAGTAGTAGAGTGTAAGGGTAGGAAAACAAGTAGTAAAGATAGGGCATCTAATGTATAGAAGTATTAGGAACAAGTATTATAGATTTTTGGGGTATGATTTGGGAAGACCATAATCTAAACAGAGATTTCAGTTATATCGTAATATTTAGGTGTTCAAGATTATGGGGAGACCGTAATATGAATGGAGTGAAGCTGAGGTTCAAAGCCTATCATATTGAAATAGGAGCAACATGAGAACAATGTATTGAATGTTGTGCAAGTGACCATTTCAGGCTAAATGGTTAAGCTTTGGATGGGAGTGACCAAACTAGTAGATATTCTTAGCATAAATCAAGGGTCTGCGAAGGTGTAGGGATCTACCTAGTCCTCCCTAGCCGATGACAGCTACTTCTCGAGCATCTGTATGAGGCTATAACCTATGTCGAAGGTGAGCACCAATGTGCTGTGGATAATACCTCTACTGGTTGGTGCCTACCTCCTCCCTCCCACCCACCCCAGTCCATCGTGGTGAGTTCAAGATTCATGCCCCACCCCAACGCCAATTGAAAGGCATGTGGGCCCTAATTCCAACTCTATGGTATGGTTCCCAACGAAGCCATATCTTGGGCCAACACCAACCCTATGATTCCCTCCCACCCAGTCATAACCTTGACCCCTGATAAAGTAGATTAGTTGAGGTAGATTAGTTGTT
Source organism: Cunninghamia lanceolata (assembly GCA_027924645.1). Lineage (NCBI taxonomy): Eukaryota > Viridiplantae > Streptophyta > Pinopsida > Cupressales > Cupressaceae > Cunninghamia > Cunninghamia lanceolata. The sequence goes on from BSBN01000244.1 coordinate 3,243,158, forward strand.
CCTTTTCCCACCCACCCCAATCAATTTTAGATAGGGCTGGTAAGGGGCCATCAGATTTTATTAAAAGGAGTATGCTCAAGCAGCAGCTGAGAAAAATAAAGAGCCTATTGTTTCTATAGGCACATTCACAGTTATTGATAAGACAATTGAGAAGATAAATCAATTAAGTGCTTGAAGGTGCAAATGGTCAACATGACTCGACTCACTTATTGGAGACAATAAGCACTACGTTCACCCTTCGATTGAAGAGTTTTCTTTCCCTAGCCTAGTTTATAGAGCTATCTATATGGCATGAAAACATATAGGGTCCCAGCCGGGATCTCATTGGCTTGATCAATATCAATAGAATATATCTATTAGGGGCGACTAGGCGATAGTCGGTAGTCCCTTCCCTATATAGATGAGAGCTACTACATATCCCTGCCAGACTAGATTAAGACTCAAATGGATGCCCTATATATGAATGATGGGTGAGCCAACCATATTAAGGAGAGGGAATAGACATTCCCATAGGTACGGGTTCACATCAAGCAAATGACCTATTATACATGTGACATGAGTTGAGTGATTGACATATCAAGGAATAGAATTTGATCAACACTCTACTCTCTACGAATGATACTCCCCAACCACATTCAATGTCTAGGGGGTATATATAGATAATGGGGGGCTACTATGGATAGGCCGATAGCCTCTATCTATATAGATGTTCTACTTTGGGAGGAAGGGGTGGATGGGAGGATAGATGTGGTAGACTGGGGCTTTCATTCCAAATTGGGCCCCTCAGGAGTAGTCCCCTGCTTTAGTAGTTTAGTTGTTGGGGTAGGTCACCATCTGTCAGCCAGTACAGAATCAAATCCCTCCCCAATTAGGTAGAGAGAAGAAAGGAGTACTCGTAGTTCCATTCCTCTTATAGCATTAAACCCTTCAGCTAGAGCATGTTCATCATTTGGGTGGGATATCAAATCATCAGCCCAGTAGTGGGAGATTCAATCTATCTGGCATAAAGAGTTGGGTGCCTATCTAACATCATTGGTAGTCATTTAATTAGTAGGTTGGTCTGATTCGACTGGAGTAGGTGGGTTTTGAATGATGCCTCCCTCCAGTTATAGTTGGTGGGTGGTGGATCCCAATCCTCAGGGAGGCAATCATCTGTGGCATAGGTAGGTGGGGCTACTCAAATCATTGAATCAATTTTTATGCTAGGATCGGGGAGGTAGAGATCAGAGGGTGGATCATTCGACTTGATAGCAATTTTAATATCGGCCATAACAACTAGACATGATAGGAGAGGAGATGGGATTGGAAAGGCCATCCATCATGAATAAAGGGGGGCACGAGCTACCAAGGTGGGGGCCCCCTAGGAGGTAGATCCCCCTAGGAGGTAGATTAGTTTAGGGTGGGTGGGAGGAGATAGATTAGTTTTGGATTGATGGCTAGGGCTAGCAATTCTTTTCCATCCCTTCCAATGACTCTCTATTCACCCCCCCAACTATCTCCCAATTAATCTACCCACCCCCCCTCTATAGAAATTATGGGTGGGAGGATAATGTCCCTATAATTCCCCCCCACCTGAGAGGCATATTATTATTGTTGTTGCTGAACCAATCGATCTTTCTAATGGGGTGGGACAACCAGCCATTCCAGCTAGACAATCACTTACATCAGGTCATCACAGGAGAGACAACCTCATATTGGGTGGGCATGCACCTCTCGATTAGCTTATTATAGTGGATGGAGATTGGTGAAATAGATCCTAGAAGCTGTCAAGTACATTCCTCCCTTTTTTATATTATTGTGGGTTGAGGGAGAAAAGTAGGTCGAGTGGGGGATCGAGAATAGGCAAAATAGTTTTTGTGGGAATGATCCATTCTATATCGGCTGACTTGACTAGTAAGAATTGATTTGGATGGTCTGGGTCCCCTCATTGTCTCTCTCCTACTGAGGAATATCATCCAATTCTCTACAATGATGTTAGATAGGCATGATCTGACCATCCCTTCCTTCCTGGGAGGTAGTAAATACAATCGATTTCTTCTCTTTGGGAGAGCCAAGGACATTCCATCTACAATAATATAAAAGATGGGGTGGCATGGGATGAATAATCTTCCTTAACCCCCCTTTTTAGATAGGTCTCAATATATGGTATCGCCTTATCCCCATATAGATAGTTAAGGGTAAACTATTCCCAAAGCTATCATCTCAGCTTGGATGGTTCCTAGGGAGGGGAAGGAGGAGACCCTCCCCACCACCATGCTTAGACAAACTTGACTCGATATAGTGAATGTGGAGGGGATATATGAACTATATTCTATCTATATAGTGCCCATAGCCCTAGGGGATATAGATCTATAGAATCTATAGGAGAGGAGCCCCTACCCCTGCCCCTGTATATAGGCTAGGCTAGGCTCAGAAGGATAGGATACAATCTAGACTCTCTCTCTAAGGTTACCCTCCTACTCGAGGAGAGGGCCTACACCTACTATTCCATTCCATATGTCCATATAGTTCTAGTCGAGCCAACTCTATAGACGTAGACGGATGGATCCGCCTTGTTAGTTCAGTTCAGAGCAATGGAAGGATCCTCCCTCTCCCTCTAATATGGAGTGGAGGTTGGACGACAACCTACCTACTCTAGGAAAACCCAAAACCCTATCCACCTATAGTTTCTTTAGGCACTCATTATCATGAAGTGACAACTTCCTCCCACCCACCCCATGTCTAAGATGCCCACATCTAAACCATGCCGTATAGTACTTACCTTCCCCTGTCTGAACTATGGGCCTTGAACTATCGGCTCTGGGGGATCCTATCCATACACTATGAAGTAGTTTCTTTACTCACCTCCCCCTATCCCTGAACTGGGAATTGGCTATCCCAAATAGATAGAGAGGGCAAATATAGATATATAGGGCCCTCCTGCTAGCCTTGAACTATCTATTAGGTAGAATCAGCTAGAGCTGATAGTTCAGGGCCCTCTCGCGAGCCTGAACTCTATCTGGGGGATTAGCCAGGGTGGGTGGGAGGAGGTAGTTACGGGTGGGTGGGAGGAGGTAGCTCGAAAGAGGTGAGGATAGTAGATCCCAAATAGAGATAGGTTGTCTAGTATAGCTAGATAGTAGACAGTGTTCATGACCTGATCACCCTAGAAATACAATTAATGCCAGCCCAACTAATATAACGTTATGTACCTCTTATCACAACTAATATTGAGGGGGCCTCCTAGCAATTTTAGGCTATTTTCACAAGGAACTACTATCACCCTCCCACCCAACCGACTACTGGCTACTAATATAGTTTGGTTGGGGCCTCCCACCAACCCCTGCCCACCTATCTTGCTCTATATCCTCCCACCCACCCCTGATGTCATTGCCAGGTAAAGGGCTAATGTTCCTCGGGCCCATCTTTACAGTAGATTAGTGACAGGAGGTTATTAATTTCCTGAATGATAGTGAAGATGAGGGCCCCCCAGATTATGAATTATTGTTGTTTAAGGGAGTCCTTTACTTTCCTCCCACCTGGGTGGGGGGCATAGGCCTCTGACCCTGCAGTGTGGGGGGTTAAGTTGACTTCAAGTCAAATGTACCTTCTCTCTACTGCCCTTCTTTTATATAATTGGGATAGATGAAACAATTGAACTGTGGGATTTGATCACTTAGACTCGGATGTCTATTTTTGAAGTGATAGGAGGCAATGAATCAATTCAAAAAGACTGCTTATCAAACCTCCCTACTAATCATGGAAGATCTTCACACCCAAATTGTTAAACCAATGTGCATGCAGATCAGAAATGAGAAACTATGTGGCCCTTTCTATAATTATTGGGAAGGCCCTTGGGGTTGGGAGGAAAGGCTTACAGAAAGATGGGATGAATCAATCGAAAGAAGAATCACATCTGAATGCCTTCTCCTGTTGTTTGTATGGGGTTAGGTTTACCCATTAGCTCTTGGGATATTTATTTGTTTCCATTAGAGTAGAGATAAAGGCAAATGCCAAAACCGATAGGGGAAGAAGCCAGTGGGAATAAGCAGCCACCTAATCATGAGCTTTGTTTAGATATCCCTGGGAGTTGACTAACTATAAAGGGCCCCATGGTTGTTCGGGCCCTTCCACCCGACAATTCTATTTTCTTGGGCCCCACCCACCCAACCCCACACATGGGTGTTGTATTGCCCACTTGTGATAAGATTCTTTTGAACATCCAAATCCTATCAATGATGTGCCAATCATATTACATATGGAATAACATGGGATCATTAGGCACAATAATAGAAAAGAGGGGCCCAAAATATCTATTTTTGGGGGTTGGGAGGAAGGGCTATCATTGTTGTTGGGGAGAGAGATTGAACTGAGAGTAGGGGAACCCTAGGCAAATGACTGCAAACCTCTTCTCACTCTTATTCAACTTGCCATTGCTGCTTCAATTGATCGCCTCCTTCAAAACCCATGATAATTGCTATTGATCTAGTTGTTATTGTTGACTCGATCTAATCGATAGCTCCTCAGATCCATGGGCTAGCTTTCAAAGAGACTTTGATTCGATCCCCTATTGAAAGAAAGGGTGTTTTCTAGTTTCTTCCCCTTTCAATCAGTTGAGTTGCCATACCATAACTAATCTAACTCCCGAGGGGGATTCCCTCCCCCTGCCTCCCACCCGGGCTATTATTGAAGCTATTGATTCTGAATCCTGATTTAATGCAAGCCTAATTCAACTATTTATTTGGATTTGGATCCCCCATCATTTATTGAGCGAATGATGAGTGAGCTCGTATCTATATCAATTTCTTCCCATATCCATTAGCTTAATCCAATGACCCAAAAGCATACACAGTAGAGCTAGCAACACCACTAGCAGAGGTTGGAGCAAAGAGACCTACCTAAAGTGAGTAGACCCGGTGGTTCATGTTGTTGACCAAGTCACATATATAGAACAAGATCCATACAACCTTAGTGATCAGGATCATGATCCAAAGTCTAAGTTTAGTGATTGAGGTGAAGATTCTGATGCTCCAAATAGAGATCTATATTTTGGTGTCCCTATAGAAGAGATTATGAAGTTCGTAAGAGAGACCCAGTGCCATTGCTAGAGGCTGAAAACACACACATGGGTACCTGAACCAAGAGCAAGAATAATTGTGGTAGATCGACAGTGGCTAAGGGGTAAATATATCTAAGGTAGGTCAAACAATAGATGATCTAGATGGAGATTCAATACACTAATAAGTAGAGGATCCAGTTCTTGTACCATAACCAAATACATACCCATTAGTGGGTGAATCCAGTAGCAAAGGCACTTAAGCTATACGTCGATACCTATTCCCAAAAGTAGATGTAGTAGCTCCAAGAGCAGGTGGTGAAGATCTAGACACCCACGACATGAGTTCCAAAAGAAGTAGAGGTATAAGCATCGGTAGCAACAGTATCATAATTTAGATATATAGATGGATATATAGCCATAGTCAACATCACCTGTAGTTGATGTGGTAGCACCTATACTAATACCACTAGTGGTTGTTCATAAGAAGCCAAATATCCATACTCATGGGAAACATGGGTAGTAGAGATTGTTGGGGTTAGCTGGCAGAAGATATCAATTAAATGCAAATAAAGATTAAACAGAGAAATGGAAATACACAGAATTAATAACAGCGAGAGACAAGATTTAACGTGGTTCACCCAAACTCAGGCTACATCCACCAAACAAAGAGTCCAATATTATTATCTAGTAAATCAAAATGATTACAATCAGCAATCCCTGCAACTCAATACCACTGCAAATGCTACAATACAATAATCAAACCCTAACCCTTGGCCACTTTTTATCAAGCCTTTTTGTCGGTTACAAAAATTAGGGTTTTTTTATGTCGGTCATAAAAAATAGGATTTTTTAAGTTGGCCCTAGGATTTTTTTAAGTCGGCGAGGATACATGGCTAGTGTACAGTACTTTCTTGATCAGTCTCCACCTACCAACAATCTCCCACTTGGAGACTGATCAGGCTCCACACCAAACAATCTCCCACTTGGAGACTGATCCTGGACAACACCGCTGCGAATGCAGCTCCCACTGGAAATAAGCACCCTGGACTCTACTATTCGATTTTTAATGGTTTCAGTCTAGAAGACCAATCAAAGTTGAAGAGGAGCTCAGCTTCTCCCTTGTCACTGCCTTTGTAAACATATCCACTGGATTTTCATCTATATGTATCTTTTCTAGCCTTAACTGTCCATTATCCAACACCGACCGAATAAAGTGATACCTCAACTGTATGTGTTTGGTCTTTGAATGTAAGGCAGAATTATTTGCAAGATGTATGGCACTCTAACTGTCTGTATACAAAGAACTGTTAGCCTGTTGCTTACCCAATTCTTCCATGAAAGAGTGCAGCCATATCATCTCCTTACTTGCCTCTGTTGCAGCTACATATTCTGCCTCTGTGGTGGATAAAGCAACCATCTTTTGCAACCTAGAAATCCAACTCACCGATGTTCCACCTACAGTAAAGACATAACCTGTAGTACTCCACCTGGTATCAATATCCCCTGCTAAATCTGAGTCTACATAACCCGCTAAATCAGTACTAGAGCCCCTAAAACATAAGTGTTTATTAGATGTACCTCTCAAATATCTAAGAATCTATTTGACCGTAGTCCAATGCTCAAATTCAGGATGACTCATATACCTGCTAACGACTCCGACAGCATGTGTAATATCCGGTCTTGTGCATACCATGGCATACATTAAACTTCCTACAGCTGAAGCATAGGGTACCTTGGACATTTTTTCTTCCTCCTCTTGTGTCTTTGGACACATCTCCTTAGTCAATTTCAAATGACTAGGCAAAGGTGTGCTGACAGCTTTTGCATTCTCCATATGGAATCTCTGCAACACCTTTTCAACATAAGCAGCCTGAGATAGAGTCAATTTTCTGTTCTTCCTATCTCTGCAAATTTTCATACCAAGGATTTGTTTTGCTGCCCCCAAATCCTTCATATCAAATGACTGTGATAACTAATGTTTTAACTCTCTGATGTGATCCATGTTAGACCCAGCTACAAGCATGTCATCAACATATAAACATAAAATAATGTAGCTATCATTATCCAACCTCTTAAAATAAACACAATGGTCAGAATTACACCTACTGTAGCCTTACTCAGCCATAAAACTATCAAATTTCAAATACCATTGCCGAGGTGCTTGTTTCAGGCCATACAAACTCTTCTTCAATCTGCACACTTGTTTCTCCTTACCTTTGACCTCAAATCCCTGTGGTTGTGCCATGTATATCTCCTCCTCCAAATCACCATGGAGAAAGACAGTTTTCACATCTAGCTATTCCAAATGCAAATCTTCAGCAGCCACAATACTTAAAACAGTACGAATAGAAGTCATCTTGACAATAGGAGAAAATATCTCATCAAAATCAATGCCCTGTTTCTGTGCAAATCCTTTTACAACTAACCTGGCCTTAAATCATTTCTTACCTCCATCTTCCTCTTTCAGCCTGTAAACCCATTTGTTTGGTAAAGCCTTTTTACCTACAGGTAACTTACATAATTCCCAAGTTTGATTTTTCAGCAAGGAGTCCATTTCTTCTTGCATGGCAAGCTCCCACTGAACTTGTGTATTCACCTGCATAGCTTCATCATACCCTTCTGGTTCACCAGCATCTGTTAACAAAATAGAATACAAAGAGGGAGAAAACCTTTCAGGAGGTCTACTTATCCTTGTTGACCATCTAACATTCACTGGAGTTTGTGGTATTTCTGGTTGCTGTTGTGGAGCATGAGGAGCCACTGGAACATCACTATTTAGAGTATCATCTAGCACCACATAATCCTTTTCTTTCTTCTCATGTTGCTGCAACTAATCTTTGTACAACATCTTCTCATTGAATATAACATCCCTGCTTCTCACAATTTTCTAATTTTCAAAATCCCAAAGCCTATAACCAAATTCATCAATGCCATATCCAACGAAGGTACATTTTTTTGATTTCGCATCCATCTTGGTTCTATTTTTAGAATCTATATGTGCAAATGTTTCACAGCTGAAGGTTTTCAGAAAAGAATAACTCACCTTCTTGCTAGTCCATCCTTCCTCTAGAATACCACAACCCAAAGGAACTGAAGGACCTCTGTTAATTAAATATATAGCAGTGTTGACAGCCTCTGCCCACATGTTTAAAGGCAGTCCAACATGCAATCTCATGGTCCTTGCACGCTCCATTATTGTCTTATTCATGTGTTCAGCCATTCCATTTTCCTGTGGAGTCCCTGGAACCATTTTTTGCCTATGAATTCCATTAAAGGAACAATAATATTCAAATTCTTTGCTGCAATACTCACCGTCATTATCAAATCTGAGACATTTTAATCTTTTACCTGTCTCATTTTCAACCAAGCTTCTCCATTTCTTAAATGTTTCAAATACATCAGATTTCTATCTAAAGAAATAAATCCAAACCTTCCTAGTTGCATCATCTATGAATGTAACATAATACCGAGAGCCACTGAAAGAAGATACCTGAGCTGGTCCCCATACATCTGTATGCACAAGCTCCAACTTTGCATTTTTCTTTTGCTTCCCATCTTTGAGAAAACTGACTCTCTTTTGTTTTCCATACACACAACTTTCACAGAAATCCATATTAATACATTTCAGACCTGGTAAAACTTTCTTAGAATGAAGTACCTTCATACCTTTTTCACTCATATGCCCAAGTCTGTTATGCCACAGTGTTGTTTCAGAACCTGCAGCAACTTTTCCAGTCTCTTCCTACAAACCTGCAACAACTGTTCCTAAACCTGTTTGTTTTTCCTCTATAACATCTAAAGTAGAAGGAACAGTATGACCTGTACAAAGATATAAGGTGCCTACTTTTACACCTTTTGCTACTACTAAGGCACCTTTTGAAACCTTCCAATTTTTATCAGTAAATGTAACAGTGCAACCTTGTTCAGTTAGCTGCCTGCTGAAATTAAATTCCTACTGAGTCTTGGAACATGCCTCACCTCTTGTAGTAGCCAATGATTCCCATTCTGCAACTTAATCTTGATTCTTCCCTTTCCAACAATCTGACAGGGTTCGTTATCTCCCAAATAAACCAGCCCAAAATCCCCTTGGACATAATCAAGAAAATAACTTCTATGGGGCATAGGATGAAATGAGGCCCCTGAATCTAAAACCCATGAATCATCAGCATTATCTAGGGAAAGAATCAAAGCATCATCTTCAGATTTATTACTTACCACATTTGCTTCCTTATTGCCTTCTTGTTTGTCTCCTTCTTTGTTCTTCCGAGATCAGCAATCTTTCTTCAGATGACCTAGTTTTCCACAGTACCAGCAATCCTTCTGTCCTCTGATTTGGGATCTTTTGTCCTTTGATTTTCCTCGTGACTTCCCATGACCTCCAGAACCTTTTCCTCTCTCCTTTGATCTGCCCCTGCTTTCTGCATTCAAAACACTGCCTGATTTAGATCCACCTGAGCTTTTCTTACGAATTTCCTCACTCAGAATAACACCAATAACATCATCAAATTTTAGGGTATTTGAACCAAAAACAGAGTTACTAACCGCCATTACCAAACTATCCCAGCTTTCAGGCAATGAACATAATATCAAGAGAGCTCTAACTTCTTCATCAAATTTTACATTTACAGAAGTCAATTGACTGCCAATCATATTAAATTCATTTAAATGACCTGTCACAGATCCACCTTCAACCATTTTCAAATTAAACAACTGCTTCATGAGAAATACCTTATTTGAGGCTGAGGGTTTTTCATACAATTTAGCCAAAGCTTTCATCAGACCATCTGTTGTCTTCGCTTTCGTTATATTGAATGCCACCGACGGTGCCAGGCACAACCGAATGGTTCCCAGTGCCTTTCTGTCAAGAAGATTCCAATCCTCATCAGACATTGTTGCCAGTTTCTTGGCTACTCCTTCCAACGGCCTCCATAAATCCTTTTGATAGAGGTAATCCTCCATCTACATCTTCCATAACTGATAGTTCTGCCCATTGAATTTATCAACCTTCATTTTACCCTCGTCCACCATTGCTCCCACTCAACTGTGAGAATTTCCTACAGACGATAATCGAACACAACCCGCTCTGATACCACTTGTTAGGGTTAGCCGACAGAAGATATCAATTAAATGCAAATAAAGATTAAACAGAGAAATAGAAATACATAGAATTAATAACAGCGAGAGACAAGATTTAACGTGGTTCACCCAAACTCGGGCTACATCCACCAAACAGAGAGTCCAATATTATTATCCAGTAAATCAAAACGATTACAATCAGCAATCCTTGCAACTCAATATCGCTGCAAATGCTACAATACAATAATCAAACCCTAACCCTTGGCCGCTTTTTATCAAGCCTTTTTGTCAGTTACAAAAATTAGGGTTTTCTTATGTCGTTCATAAAAAATAGGGTTTTTTAAGTTGGCCCTAGGATTTTTTTTAAGTCGGCCCTGAAAAAAAAATTTCTCGGGGGCTGCCGCCCCTGAACCCCCGCTCTGGGCCCGGCCCGGCCCCGAACCCCGGCGAGGATACATGGCTAGTGTACAGTACTTTCCTGATCAGTTGCCACCTACCAACAGAGATAGAGATAGCTAGAGAAGCACCTGTAGTGTGAGTTATTGATCCAGTCACACCTCAGGTTTATAGTTGTTGTAGTTTACCCAACACTAGTTCATATCATTGACTCTGTTGATCGAGAGCCATAAGCATTTGTTGAAGTACCCCTTGTTTTCTATTATTGTTGAAGCAAGCTACAATTCCTGTTGATTAAGTAGTTTATCTAGATCCATGGCCATAAGTAGAGGAAGTCATAGAGGCTTTGGTTGGTATAGAGTCATAGCCTGCGGTTACATGGGTAGCAGTTGTCTAATGAGCATGAGAAACAAAGGTAGGTGCATAATAAGTAGATCCAGTAGCTAATTCCTTCCACATCATGTCACCTCTATATGAAACTATGGATTTTGGTAATCTGGAGTGTGATACCTGAGCTAGGGATACAAGTGGGGAATAAACACACACACAACATCTAGGGACCCTTGAGTGATGCAATCAGATGAAGCACCTTCTTATGGAGGGCAGCAAATCACAGAGGGACACTAGGAAGGAGTAGTTCACTAAATAATTTATGCATACGATCACCAAAACCACTAGGGACAAATGAAATGATAGTGGAATGGAACCACTAACCCTTCCCTTAAACTATAACCCTTCCTCCCTAAAACTGGGCTTCCTCCCTTACACTATATATTTGTTGGGCTCTCCTAACCTACTATCAATTCCTAGGGGGCAACTAGCAGTATCTACTTCTTTCAATAATGAGATACTTCACAATAGTTGCAACAACAATAATCTGGAGGGCGGGGGGGAGGGGCTCCACCCAGGTGGGAGGAAGATAAAGTGGCAATATCTCAATCAATATTGAAATCTTGAATGAAGTGAACTAGGAGAGAGATTAAATTATATACATAACATGCCAATGGGAGGGCCCCTTCTATTATAAGGGGTTGGTGGGAGGGCCCCCGAGGGTTGGGGAAGGGATGATAGGTAGTTGCCATCCTTTTTTATCAAATTCTAGGGTGGGGGGCTCCTACAGAAAATAGAGTAACATGGAACATGAGTGCCCCCCTGGGAGGTATATTATTGTTAGGGATCTATGTTAGTGCTTTAGCTCTTGATTGATAAGTCAAAGACCGAGTAGAAGGTTGAATAGATTGGTTATGCTTCCCCTAGTTTGTTGAAAGCCTAGACTCAGTAGGAGATCCAATCCTTAGGGAGAGAGAGGGAGATACCACACATCAGAAGCAGTATCCATGTTGACAAATAGAGGAGCCTATCAGGGTATTCAAATCCCATATCTCTTGACAAACCAATATTAGATCAGAGGTTTAGTCTTCCTTGGTATCAACTCCCATGGGTCATAAGGTTCTTCTTCATCCATATTAGAAGAAGGAGATCTATTCCCTCATCCATCAAATGAAGGAGATGCATGAGTAACACACCAATAAGGGAAGATGAGATTGATTCAGCTAGTGGAGTGTCATTACAAAGGTGGGACATTCAAGAGTTCCAAAGGCAGGTCAAAGAAAAGGTTATTTCATATCTTTCCCAACAATAATATAAAAGGGGGATCAGTTGTGGGCCCCACTTTCCTATATTGGTGGAGTGAGGGGGGCCCTCCCACCCCATTAATTTGGCTTTATCCACCTCAAAGGAAGCAGGGGAGATAGGGTATGAAGCAGGCAGGGGACTTGAAATGTTTCCTACCACAACTATCTATTAACTATATTAGTAGCAAGGGGCTGGACACCTTCAACTAATCTACCTCATGGGGGGGCTAGGGTGGGTGGGAGGGATTTTAACCCCCCGGATGCAGTGTATGGTTCTAATCTACCTCCAAGACCAACAACATATAACTGGGGCCGTAGCCTAAGAATATATATATGTCGGGGGCTTTCCCAATAAATATATATTGCTCCCACTCATGGGTGGGGGGAATTATAGTCTATTTGCAGCGTATAGTTGAGGAAAGGCATATTATTCCTCCCACTAGAGGCCCCTAGGTCCTTCAAACATATTATTGATCTAGGCCAAACCAACAACTCTAAAGGGGGTGGGGGCCTGTATAGTTTCTTTGGATCATTGGGTCACAGATAGGGAGATAGGGGTAGTCATATTACCTAGACTTTTGCCTAAAGAAACAAAAGGGTCACCTACATTTATTATTGACAGTCTGCCAACAATAGAAAAATTGGGGCAACTAATCATAGATATAGATAGAGGAGGGGCCCAACAAATAAATGACATCTACTAAAGCAACCCAACAAATATCCTAATCTACTAAGGTGACCCAACAAATATCCTAATCTACTGAAGAAACTATAGCCTCCCATCTACCCTAGCCTCCCACCCAGAGAAAAGAGGCCCACTCAACTCAGATGATAGTGCCCCCCAAGCCTATGCCCCCTCTGCAAGGGTGGGTGGGAATAGGAAGGCCGCCCTGCCCTTCCCTCTCTCCAACGAGTTACCAATTTGCTAATTTTCAATCAATGACTATGCCTCACTTGGGACCCTTCTCGTCATATGTTACACCCATAATGGTCACATCATGGATCCTCGGGCTTAGGGGTATGAGCTTGTACAATTATAGTTGTGCATTCATTTCCTTGTGCCACACTTCATTTATGTAGTCTACTTGATCACACTTCCAATCGACCTAGGGAGTATTGTCTCTATGGCTTGGCATCCCATTGCTAATTGTATGTTAGGGAAGGACCGATTGACCGATGCTACAATTTTTTATGTCATTCCATAAAATGTTGGCGGTATCTTTCTTATGAGTGTCTGACATAAAGGCTTGAATATAGTAGGTGGCCATCATGTGATCTATTCAAGTTATCCATCGATTTCCCTAGGTTCCTCAGTGAAGGAAGGGGTTATAGGGGACATTTTCTAGATCTGTAATGGGCTGCACTCCTGATACTGTGGATACATGGTTTACTTTGTCCGATCGGCCCTTCTTTCATATAATTGTGCATTGAATTAAAATGTTGTGTATGGATCAATTGGTTCATCAACTTCCTCTGCCTCTATCCTTATTGCCTGTCTCTATTTCTAATTCTCTAATGGTCTGTAAGGGGAGGAAGGTCAACTATAAGATATGGCTCTCCAACTAGCTTAGATGCCTAAACAAGCTTTTGAACTACTCCTGTAGTTTCTAGTGGATCAACGAGGTTACTGGCTTCATCAACTGGCTCAACTAGATCAACCAAATCTATGATCCTACCCATATGAGCTATTGGTTGAGCTACTGCTACCCCTATTTATGTCATTGGTACTTGGTCTATGCCTTTGTTACTTAGGGATCTTGAACATTGAGAGGATCTGAAGCATTTGACTCTGGAACTAGATCATGCTCTTAGGAATCTACAGCATCATCATCAGAACTAACAACTTCATCACCTCAGGGTGGGGGGAAAGGGCTGACTAAATCAATGGCTGAGTCATCCACTAAATCAATAAGTGCTTCCATAGGCTTTGGAATAGGCACTGTGAATCTGCACCACTGAATTACTACTCGACGAGAGCATCTCACAATCAACATGATCTACTGAGGAATTAATAGCTAATAAGGCTAGTGGATAGTAGCTAGAACAATTATAGCCCCTTGAATTTTAGATCAATTGATGTTAATATGTATATGATGTGCTAGTATAAATTTCCCCAGGGACAACGAGCACTTACAAAGGTGGAGCAAACAAAGCTAACTTATAATGACACACAAGACTTGACCAACCAAGCTGCATTAACACATGCTTTCAGAACTATACTTTCAATGCTAAATTCAACCCTTGTTTGATTGGTGGAGAGAGGGACAAAGGCACTCTCTAAGGGGAGACACTCTTCTTCATGAAGTAAAGATGAGGGTTCAAATAGGGGGAAGAATGAAACAATCAACTGCATCGAAAGGAAGAAATGTTCCAGTATTGGTCCAGGCAGCTTCCATTACTGAGGTTGGCTATCATGAAATGACATTTGAGGAGCCCCTCAAATATATTATTGCCATGTTGAACAACTCAACCTACCTAGAATTCAACGAATCGGGGAGAGGGACGAACAAACAAAGAAGTGAAGTGGCTAGCAAAACTGACCATACCGATAGGAAAGAATGAAGGACAATGAACCCAATTTGAAGGAAGGATGTCAACCTCCCAAGATTCAATGCACCAAAAGACTCTTGAGTGAGATCACAGCTTCAAAAGCTTCTAATTCTCTATTTCTAGCTATTGTCAGGCTGAGTGGGGGGGAATTCTAGTGGTGGAGCCCCAACTCTACTTCCCACCCAAATGATGAGCCAAAATGCACTAGCTGAAGGAGTGGAATCGATAGCAATTGCTGCTTCGTCTAATGATTTGATGTTGAATTCTTTAGGGTGAGAGGGAATTTTAGCCTTCTATATCCTCCCACCCACCCCTAGATTAATTGTTTGAAAGCTGGTTGTATCTTATATACTACATAACATGTTTCATGATGGCTACTTGTTAGAACTGGCTTGAAAGTCGAGGAGATCAAAAGCGAGATATGGGGTGGGTGGGAGGATATAGTTGGAATGAAGGAATGGTATTTTGTTAATAAGAGTGCCTCCCTCCACCCCTCAGTTTCTTTCTTTCTTTTGATCTAGAGTTGGGGAAAGGCAGCTCCCAAACACACGAACTCCTCTCCACCTCTGTAAGTCAAACAAAGTCTAATGCCCTCTATGGGGCAACTATCTCCTCCCACCCCCACGTGGTATAGTTGTCCCACTTGAAATGTTGAATTGACACAATTAGCTGCATTTCAAATTGGCTTCTCTCCCCCTTCGTAGGTACAACTTCCTTTCTACACAGTCATCTAGGGTTCTCTAGCTCTCAGTCTAGTCCCTTCCATCAGCTAAAGGGTTCAGTTGCAACTATCTCCCCTCTCCCACAAATTTGATAAGCGAGATAAGATATTGGGTCTAGAGCAACCCTTCAGTTGACCTACCT
This sequence comes from Cunninghamia lanceolata, assembly GCA_027924645.1. NCBI lineage: Eukaryota > Viridiplantae > Streptophyta > Pinopsida > Cupressales > Cupressaceae > Cunninghamia > Cunninghamia lanceolata. Next base: position 3,258,716 of record BSBN01000244.1, read on the forward strand.
GAGGCAATGAAAGAAAGAAGTGCTTATCAACTCCTGCTTGAAGCAATGATTCGAAAGAGAGAAAGCTCTACATCCCTCTACTCTATGACACATTTTGGGCATCGTTCGATAATACTACTATAAGATACGGGAGCTTCCACACCTTGCTTGGGGCTCTAACTATGAAGACTGTGAGAAGAGGCATAGAATGAACCAATGGGGGTAATGTCAAGCCCAAATGAGTGAGCTAAGAGTTTCATCCTATGATTGTTGGGCCCATGTGTGGGGATGGGTGGGGGGCATAGGCCTCCCACCCTACACTTGAACACCATTACCGACATCATCCTCCAACCTGATAACTGTAATACTACTCCCACCCAGAACTAGAACATTCCTCCCCAACCTGTTAATACTAACCACTTGAATAACCTTTCCACTAACAACTTGAACAACTACTATACCCTCCATTTAATACTGTATACCCTCCTCCTCGTCAAACTCACTTACAATGCACCTGACTTGTAGGTCCCCCACATTGGGACCTAAATAAAATGTTAATGTCATGGATATTTGTACTATGTTTTTATCAAAGGTGCCACTAGATTGAAGACTAAAGAAAGAAAGAAAGTGCATGTATTGTAATCTCATATTTGAAGATAATACAACTTGGAGCCTCTTTACTTGGTGGAGTTTTTTTACCCAAAAGGGTTTTCTCCATGTTAAATATTGTGTTATGTGTTCAGTTCTTAATGCATGTTATTTCTATGTAGTGGGTTTTATTTATATTGCAATCTCCATTGATTCTACACTGTTTAGAGCATATAAATAAGGTTTGAATCTAATTTCCATTGTGTGGTTTGCACCTTCATTTCTAACAGAGTCGGTGCAGGATTATAGTCAACCATGTGAAATCTAGAGAGCATTTCAAGTGCATACTTGTGTTGTGCAACGAGGATACCTAAAGATGATTAAAAGATCTCAATCCCTAAGAAATAAGGGAAAAGACCCAAGTTAGACATCAAAAGTTTATCATGAAGAGCAATTTTCACTACCTTGATGGTGGATGAGTGACTCCTTGTGATCAATAAGTCATCAACATAGAGAACCAAAAATGTGAGAATATCATCTTACTATAGAATGTATACATTCAAATTAGAATGGAATTGAGTGAACCTAAATGACATAAGGAAGGAGTCCATCTTGGCATACTAGGCCCAAGGAGCTGATTCGAGGCCATAAACTTTTGAAATCAGTAAACTAGTGAAGGATCCTGAACAAACCCTTGTACTTGATCCATGTAGATTTCTTCTGAAAGGTCACCATGAATAAAAGCACTCATTACATCCATTTGATGAACTTCCTAAGTATGGGTTGTAGCTATAGCAAGGACAAGTCATATGGAATTCATTTTGCAAATTGGTGCAAAAGTCTCAAAGTAGTCAATCCTTGGAACCTGGGAGAATCTTTTGGTGACTAAGCAAGCCTTATGCTTGCTAACCAAGCCATTTGCTGTAAATTTTTTTGATAGATCCACTTGCATCAAACAAGTTTCCATCCCTTGGGAAGGGGGACTAAATCCCAAGTATGATTCCTTACCAAAGAACTAAACTCTTCTTACATATCAACATCCCACTTGGGGATGCCAAAAGCTTCCCAAGAGTTCTATGGATCAGAAGTTGAAGCAATGAAGGGATGTGGAGCCTACTAGAATTTTGACCTTGTTGTTCTAGTAGCTAAAGGATCACCAACCCAATCACCTTTTGAATGCAAAGTCTAATGAGCCCAAAGAGGCCCAATGGTAGGAGAGTCTAGAGGAGAATCATCAACCTCTAAATGATGACTAGGAGAGGAAGATGGTGCATGATCATCATTATCACCGTCTGAAGTGGAGGAAGAAGACTCCTCATCATGATTAGGAGGATTAAGATCCTCTAAAGAACTATCATCATTTTTGTAGTGTCTCCAATGTGAAGGTTGATGGAGAAGTGGTAGGAGAAGAACTGGAAAGGTCCTCCTCAAAACAAATGCTCCTCTCGATGAAAAGCTCATGAGTGGTAGGGTGGAGAAGCTTGCAGCGTCTAAAAATGTTTATGTACCCAACAAATATGCTAGGGTTACTTTGTGAATCCATAGCCTTGCATTTCTCTACTGGAATGTGGGCTCATGCAAGAGAACCAAACATCTGAAAGTGCTTAACTATGGGTTTTCGACCAGTCCAAGATTGGAAAGGAGTTACCCCCTTCACAACTCAATGAGGAACTTAGTTCTATATATATATCAAGCACAATTGATGGCCTCCACCCAATATTAAGGTGCCAATGATCTAGAATGTATTATATAATTATCCATCTCTTTCAAGGACCTATTCCATCATTCTACAACACCATTTTGTTGAGGACTATATGGAATTGTGTGTTGAAGATCAATTCCCTTATAGGCACAAAATGGATAAAAATTATGGTTGAAATATTCACCCCCATTATCTATGCATAAAATCTTGATGTTTTTCCTTGATTGTTTCTCTATAAAAGATTTCAAGTCCTAAAAAGACTCAAAGACCTTAGACTTTTTCTTGAGAAAATAAACCTGTGTATCTGGAAAGATCATCAATGAATGTCAAGATATATCTAGCCCTATTAATGGATGGATGTGGAAATAGTCCAACCAAATCACTGTGTACTAACTCCAAAATTTGTGTGGCCCTCCATTCTTTTCCTTTATCATAATTATCCTCAGGATGCTTACCAAGAATGCATCCTTGGCAAACTCCATCAAAAAATTTAATAGAAGACAACCTTGAAATTATGTCCTATTGAGTGAGCTACTGCAGGTAGCAATAATTCAAGTGTCCAAACTGATGATGCCAAAAATGACTCACCTCATCTGAGTGACTGATTAGTAATTTCAAAGGAAAGTCAGGAACAAAATGAGAAAACTGATAGAGTCTGGAATGATGATTTTCTTTTCCCACAACAATTGTAGACTCATTGTGTAACTCATTGATTACCATAGTATCTAGTGTGAATTCAACTTGCTTGCCAGAGACTATGTGACTAATCTAATAGACAAATAGGAGATTAGTTGACAAAGATGGAATGCATAGAACATCTTGAAATGTTCCTTTGCACATGTTAGCAACCCTCTCCCATGAACTACAATAGGAGTGTCATCATCCATTAATATGGAAGGCATAAAACATGGCTCTAAGGAGGAAAAACCTTCTTGTGATGAAGCCATGTGGTGTTAATAACCCAAGTCAATGATCTAGATACCAAGCTATGAAGCAATAACAACTAGGGCCTTGTCATTTCCTTGCCCCTTACTTTTATCTATGTCCTTTGAAGATCCATTTGCTGAACCCTGTTTAACAGAGTCAAGCAAGTTGATATTGTTCTTTTCAAGAAGATGGGAAAGGTGATCGATTTTTTATTTAAACACTTGTGTTCATCATGGCTAGGCCTTTTACAATAAGAACACTTGACCTTCTCTTTCTTAGGTTGATCACCTTTTGATAAAGAGGTCTGATTAGCAACATTTGAGGCAACTTGTTTCTAATATTTCTTCTTCTCTCCTTGGTTCTTTTGTTTCTTATCATGTTTCCCAGACCCTTTCTATTCTTTTGTACCTTGATTTGCAGCCAAGACATGTGACATAGAGGGTTTAATTGTACCCATGTGAGCTGATCTATCTTTCTCATTAGTGAGTTTTGTAGTAAACTCATCTAGATAAGGCATTTTATAGTTCGAACCTAGACACATTTTGTGTGATGAAAGGTAGAAACAAATACAAAATAGTCTACACTAAGCATAGAAATAATACTTAAGATTAGTTGTGTACCTTTCTTTTCTATTCCATACTATTTTAATTGCAATTTTATGGCTTTCAACATTGCAAAGAAATCATGTGTGGTGCCAAAATTGCTAGGACTTAAACCTATTAGTTTGTTCTCTAACTGATGACCCCTTATTTCACCTTGCTTACCAAAGAGGTTTTCCAATGTAGTCCACACATCATTTTGTGTAGTGGAAGACTCAATGTGAAAGAGTAAGTCTAGAGACATTGACATACATAGAGTACCAAAAGCATCATCACATTTATTAAACCATTTAGGCTTTTCTTCATAATGTGCAAGTTTTGTTTCAAGTCCCATCATAACCTTGGTTATGGTTTCACAAGAGACTTTTCTCATAACCTAGTAAAGATCGTTTCCTTGAGAATTTCTTCATTTATACTAGGAATTGTAATAAGTTGAAGATGAATTTGAGATATGTGATAGGTTTACAGTTATATATAGATCTAAATTGAATCCTTAAAATTTGCATTATTTTGGAAGGAAACTTTGTATATGCTTCTTTTCAAGGAATATGACATCTTATTATTTCATTTCTCCCTCAGGTATTTAACCCAAGTAATTAAGCATATTGGTTTTTTAATGAATCATGAGGAACTCATAGTTCAACCAGTAACATGAGTTTAATTTTATGGATATGATACTACTATTTTATCCTAATATATATCTGTGTGTTTGTGTGTACATATGTATTTTTTGAATATATATAAATATGTATCTAAACTTCTCAGAAAGAGAATTAAATTATTTTATCAAATCAAGATTTGCTCAAGATAGAGCAAAGTGTGATTATGGGAATTATCCCATGTGCATAATCTCTTGTGAAACCATAACCAGGGTTATTTAGTAGGATGCTATATGTATTCATTTTGAACAAGGATATTGTTTATGTATTCATTATCAATAGAGGGATGGTTGGTTTCCATATTTATGATCCCCTCACTAGTAGCTTCCTATCAAATTTTCACTTTCATAGTTTCATTGCCATTTGACCTCTTTTACTCATATTTCTCCTCTCCTCTTCTCTAGTGTAGCTTCATTTGATGCATTTTTAGAGTAATTTGTATCTTTTTTAGTGCTCTTGTGCCCTCATATTGCATTCTTTCATCATTGCAAGTCCCCATGGTGAAGCAAAAATAACTTAGGTATACTAACGATGCAATCGACAGTATGCTCACTATTTTTAGTTTCAATACTCTTTTTAAACATGTTAAATGTTTAGTATTCTACACCCTCCCAAGGTCATTCTCAGCCCTTCAAGCCACTCCTAGGTCTTCTCTTTCCTGGTTCACCACTTTTGAGTTTAGGATCACCCTTTAGGTAATGCAACATCTCCCTTGGGAAACCTAGAGTCACCCCTAGGTGACTTTACTGGTAAAAGGGGTGACTGTATCATGTTTTAAAACATGATTTCCTCTTCAGTTCGGGCCCAAATCAGCTCTATTTTTGCTCTAGTTTGCATGCAATTGTGACCCTAATTGAGCCTGGACTATTCTTAACTCATTCTTCTATCTGAATCAACCATAATTATCTCCCATTGATCTACTCTTATTTCACCTCCCTCTAATGCTAACTCCCATCAACCCAGTTCACTCCCTAATCAACCCTGTTAACTCGTTAATCAAGTTGAGTTAAATTCTCAATCAAGCCCACCTCTTAGGTTCTCTTCAACACTATAAAACCCCCCTCCCTCAAGCAATAAGGGAGGAAAATAAATGGTTGAATCCATTTATCAAACTTTCCTTTTTCTTTCCTCTTAGCATTTTCATGCTCTCCATAGGACTTATGTGCCTTTCTCTTTTTAGTATTGTTACCAAATATTTCATAAGCTTTATTTAGTGTTTTTGTGCTTGTGAATTGCCAAGCCCAAGTGCTTCATAGATTTCATAGCTCATTGAATCATGGCTCTCATAGCTCATTTGGAATCAATTTCTACCCCATCCCTATTGCCAAGAGGAGTACTCCGCTACTACAAAGGAGAGGGAAAGTTGCCACAAAAAGGATTTCTAATGATATGCTAAGCTCATGTGCCAAAGGATTCAAGTTCTTCATGTTTTAAGTAGTTAATTAAATCACACTTTACTTTTGGAAAAAGTAATCTTGTTATTGCAATTTCCTTGATAGAATTTATTTCAAGTTGATTATATTAGCATTTCTTAAAGTAGTTTCATTGTAATTCATAGATTAGATTTCATTCATGTGTTCTCAATTCCTAGCTTAGATCCAAAATCATCTCAAAAAAGCACAAAAACATAGTATAGATTGCATTTAGAAAATTCATGTTAAAAGTGCATTCATATTTCAATTATTAGTTAATTAGATCAATGTTTTATTTTTTCTTGGAAAAGAAACAAAATATTCTTGCATTCATCAGAAATACAAAAACATTAGTGAACTTACAAAACTCAAACCCTTGATTCGATCATGAGGTAGGATTTATTTACACAAAGTCAAACCATCAATTTCATCATGAGGAATACCTCAAAAAATCAACAAAAAGATAAAACAAAACCTTTGACCATGAGTCAGAGTCAAAATCAATGCTAAGTAGAAAGCCAACTCTAGGTCAACTCGAGTCAACTCTGTCTCATCCAAGCATACAAATGTGCCTTGGAGTTAGAGGTGATTGGGTTAGAGCTATCCTTAAGGAAATAGAATTGATACACCAAATACCCCAACACACTAAACAAACATGAGAAGAACAAGAACACACTCTTAGGGTCATACAACAAGCAAACATCATACAACAAATCATACAGGCTAATGAAGAAAGTTTACAACATTCAATACTCATCAACAAACAAAATCAATATCCATCTAGGCATTGGAACCTTAGGAATCCAAATAGGAGATTGACAACTAGTGACCCTTCAGTTGATAGGGTTATCTATTTTATAGAGGAAACATTGACAAAGACTAGGCCCTAGGACTGACCAACCACTCTCTACAACATTCTACTTCCACATGAATTGAACTACCCTCAGGTTATGCCTCCACTCAGCTAGATCATGCCATAAGAGCTAGAGTGACTAAGAGGTCACCGTTAGCAAGGAGAGGGTTCATGTGTTGTATCAAAGCTGACTCATCCTCATTTATTCCTAAGTCACATTTTGAGGATTACTTGAGAACACTAAACAAAACCATAATTTACATCAAAATCTTTAAGGACACTTGCATACTTGAGATTAGTCTTTGATATTCATCCATGAAATTGTAAAATGAGTTTAACCAATGACAACATGATCATTATAATGTGGTGACCTTCTTAAGGTTTTTTTTAATATCACTAGTCATCACACATTAGTAGAGACTAGAGGCAAGGGCATCATAAATTTTAGCAGCTCATAATGGTCATGATAAATCTTGTGGGTTACAAAGCATTTTTTCACTTTAGGGCATTTCTATGAAGCATGAGATCAATCTTGCAAGACATGGATTTAATTGAAAATGATTCTTTTACTATTCTAAACTTAAAACATTTTTAAGATCATATGCATAAATTTATATAACATTAACAAGTGAAATCTGTGTAGTATCAATATTATTCTTCATAGAAAAAGTGCTCTAGAAAGCCCTATTTTTCCTATCAAACCTGTTGGTTCCCAAAATAACTACAACCCAAATCCCTAAAACACATTGTAATCACCTAGGCCAGGGGTGTCAACAGGGTGATTAAAAGAAGTTTAACAATAGGATAAGGGTGATTTTGGCCAACTGATGGGAGTGGGTAAGCTCCTCTACACTTTGAGCTCAACTTAGACTCTGGAGGGATATTCCAAGGGGTATACCATAATAGGTATTGAGTTCAAACTAGATGAGTAACTAAACATAAATTGACAACCAAACCCAACTTTTTGTATTAGTTCCAAAGGCTATCACTAAACCAAGAACAACTGGCTATCACAAAACCCCTATATAGATGATACAAACTATGTGAATGTACATGCACGAGAAGGTTGGTTTTTCTCCTAAACCACTGGTAAATGTTTGTTTGATTTAAATAGTGTGTGATTGGTCTAATGGAGTCAAGAATAGTGCCAATCCAATTAGGCCACAGAGTTGTAGATGATAGAAAAGAAACCAAATGGAAGGCAAACTAAGAAAAGTTGATCTAAGCACATGTTATATCAGATTATAGGTTGTGTGATTCAAACATACTTAATAATCTAGGATAGAACTACATGCATTAAAATGTAAAGAACAGATGACAATTACAAGGCTTCTAATATATTTAAAATGATGTAACATTTTCAAATGTCCAATACAAACTTATCAGCAAATGTGATAGGAGAAAAGACCCTAAATACATACAAACTATCATGGAGACATTCTCTGCACAATCCCTACAGCACAATTATCTTTCAATTGTTTCACTATCCTACTACTTATCTACAACTAGACATGACATAATTTGGAGCCCTAGAAGCATTCTGGAATTGAACATGCTCCAGCCACCAACAAAGAACCAACCCCCATCAAATGTCCCTGAAACATGCATATATAGCACTCTGCTACAATGCAGCCCCAGGTGCTGAAATGTTGGTCAACAAGAAACATGCAGGTGCCCACACTACATTAAAAGTCTAACACAAATGCCTGTTAGAAGATCTACAAACATGAAAATACCCATACCCTGGTGTCCTACTAGAATAAAAATTACCTACAAAAAAATTTGGCTGTTGAGACAATTCATCCTTACATTTAATTCTATTCTTTTTGCATTAAAGATTTCTACTATTTAAACTACTTCCAATTGACCTTAGCCTGCAACACATTAATACTAAGTACAAACCTGCAAGTTTCATCCTACAATCATGGCAAAAATTTAGGAATTTGCCTCTTCAAAGCTTTTACAACACTTTAAAAGTGTTGTCCAATTCTCACTTACAGGCCCCATATTTAAATCTAACTGCACCTAAAGAATTTACTAGGTTGACCAACATCTTCTCTATAGGGCCATCTGAATCTTGATTCCATTTCTTTCTATGCATTGGGTACCTTCTTTTCTCCTTTGTTGGTAAATTAGGTCAGCAAGCCACTTAGTCAATGAACTGTTAAGTTCATAAACTATCAATTTCATTGGCAAGGGCCCTTTGTGGCTTTTCTCTTCTTTTACTCGCTTTGTTAGTGAATTTACCTTTCCACGAACCTTAGAAAAGTCCTTTTCTTCTATTGCCGCCTTGTCTTCTCTATCAGTCCCTTTTTACCTTATTGGAAAATCTTTAATTTGGCGGACCATTATTTTCTTTATCTTTTTCCACCTTTCTGACTTCTTCCTTCTTCTTTGCTCCTTTATTGGTGATTTATCCTAGCGGCAAACTACCTTATCAATGAACCCGAAGGTTTGCTAATCATTCTTCATTCTGACCAAGGATTAAACTTGCCTTTGTTTTTCCCTCTGTTAAGGAAATTGCCATGTGGCTAACCTTCCTTTGGTCATCCCTTCAGCTTATCCTTTTATTCCTTTTACCTTCAAATTTCTCTTCGCTATGAGGGAAAGTCTTTATTGGTGAACACTTTGTCTGTTGATGAAGTCAGAAAAACTTTGAAATTATGAAATGTTGTTGGCGAAATGGTAGTTCATGAACTAGTTGATTCATTGACAAAAGATATAGGTTTTTCCTTTTTAACTTTTGCCTCTGCCTTTGTTCCTTCCTTTGTTCTATTGGAAAATCTTCATAGAAGCTAACTCTTTAGTCGATGAACTTTCAAGTTTGCGAACTAAAACTTTCACCAATAAAAAACTTAGTTTTCTTTCTTTCCTTTGTGGCTTATAAAAATTTTCACTTCTCGCAGTTCATTTTTCTTCTTTCAAACCCTGTCTCTTTCACCACCTAGTTGCCTTATCAGAAAATTGGCAAACCGGCAAAGTCATAGACTCACAAACTTAGTCGGTGGAATCAACAGTTCGTGATTTTTCTGATTTACTGACAAAGCCCTCCACTGGATAGGTTTTTCTAAGGAAATAAAAAACACTGACTTGGGGAGACTTTTACTTAGAAATTTCTTGAAAGAACCCCATTTAAATTGTCTCAGATTGGGTATATATGATAGGTTTAAAATGCAAAAGCAAAAAGGGATTTTACTGAATTTGGGAAAAAATATGCATGTTTGGGAGCTGATTTTTTAGGTGCTAACAAAACCCTAATTGCCTAAGATAGAATATGTTGCAAAGGTGCCCTAATGAAGCTGAAAACCACAACTAGATAGACTAGAGGTTAAAAAAATGATGGAAATAAAGAGTCGGTGGTTGATATGGAGGTAGCACTAGATTTGGATAGAAGGAACAATGGTTTAGAGGCATTAGTTACAGACTATGATAAGATCAAAGGAGAAAACATAGTGTAGAAAAGAGAGTAATTTTATCATGATGCAAAAAAGACAATGTAATTATTAAAGAAACAACCACTAAAGAACCAAATAAACCCTTAGAGCTTTGACTGCCTTATTATGTGATGGATGTAATCTCTAAATGTTGATCCTGAACTGTTATCTTTTTTTCTTAGAGGAATGCCCTCTGAAGCAGATTTTAATAAGTAGGCTCCTTTTAATTGGGAGGGAAGAGGTTGGGAAATTGAAACCCTAAGAGGAATTGTAAATGGTTATGTCGCTTGCATTCTTAAATATGCTAACCACACTCAAGCGGTGTTGCAATATGGAACATGGGTGATTTGTGGGAAAATTTGTTACCTTCAAGCTTGGAGGTTTGATTTCCATCCTAAAGGCCTCTCTCATTCTCAATAATCAATGAGGATTGAATTACCTTACTTAAAGCTTTCATTTAGGCCCTACTTGAAGGATATTGAAGCATAGCTAGGCAGGGTCATTTTGTGCAAACAAAATACTAATAAACTTTCTAGCCTTAGGGTATACCCTAGGGTATGTGTAGAAAAGGATTTGAACAAACTTCTACCAGAGAGTATTAAATTGATTGGCCCATAATTTTAAATGGGTCAACAGTTAGTTTATTTGAACAAGCCTAGTGCATGTTTCTTTTGATGAAAAGAAGGCCATTTGATTCAAGACTATCCTACTAGGAAAAATAGATTTACCCAAATGCCATTGTATTCATTTCTATCTAATCAAGCTAATTGACCCTCCCCTAGTCCCACCCTTCCTTGTAACATTACCCCCTCTTCCACCTTGTCTCCTTCACTCCAAACCCTATCCCCTCCCAAACCCGTCTCTGATGTTGAATTAGATGCACCTCCCATACAACCCCCAACATATAAGGATGCTATCATGATAGACGGTTGGAAATTGGTCAAGAAAAGGAAAGAACCATCTGGTTCTTCTCCATGTTCCTATTGTCATCCTCCTCCTAGGGATTGCTCTACTACCCCTTCTCTTAACCTCCATACCCATCATAACCGCGGATCTATTTCTCCTCCACCCTTTTCATGCTAGAGATCTAGATCTCCATCTAACAAAGTAAACAATAAATAGCCAATTGATCTAGTTAATAGTTTTAGTGTACTACCACAAGAAGACATTATTGATACACCTACTTCACCATGAATTGTAATATTCTCTCCTAGAATGTGAGGGGGACTATACTCCCTCATCACAAGCTCAAGGTCAAGGAGATAGTCATAAAATAGAAACCTCATATTTTATTTTTGCAAGAAGTTAAAATTAGCAACAACAAACTAGAAATGGATCTATTAAATGTATGGAGAGATGCTTTTTTATGCATACATCTCATAGGTATGGAAAAGATGGAGCTATTATTGGTATAGCACCATGGATTTCTAAGTTTGTCATTGATAAGGGTTATGACCCCTCACATAGTTGTGTTTGGGTCCTTTTAGTTATCAATGGACAACCTATTAGTTTTTACTCTGTTTATGCTTCCAATAATACTAAAGAATGATTTAAACTTTGGGAGTGAATGTCTAATTCTCTCCCCAATGAAAATTGGATCATTGGTGGTGATTTCAATATGTTGGAACATAACACTGAATGGAGTTGGTATAGTCCTTTTAAACTCGGCAATGATGAATTTAATAATTGGATATTTTGTAGTAACTCCTTTGGGACTTTGTAGATCCTATACATGACTAATTCACTAGTAGTGCAAATAATTTGTTTACCTAGTCTAATTATAGATTGGGAGATGATAGAAATCTTAGTAGACTAGACAAATTCTATTTATTGCCTAATCTGTGATTGGTCTTGTTGGGAGTTTAGGTGTCTCAACCTGGCAATTCCTAGCATTTAATATATGATTATATATTTATTTATTTGCCTATGTTGTATTTATGTTTGCACATCATGTTTTGTCATTTAGTGTGAGATGGCATAGTGAGATGTCATTCCACTTGTAATGTGAATTGGATGGACAAGTCAACTCATGAGAATGTAGGCATCCCAGTTGAGGTGGCACTAATATGCCATGTGTCGGCATCTTGTGGCTTGTGTAAGTGTAATACCACATACTAACTTACACTAACTTGACGCAGTAACACTATACTGATTCAAAGACTTAGACTTCACATAGGTTGAAACACCTGGACTTCACATAAGCTGATAATGCTAGACTTCACATAGACTGAATGCCACTTTAGAATTAACACAAGATTTTACACATGTTGAAAAGATTCAGACTTCACAAGAAGGATTCCTCTAAAATCCTTTTGGGGAGAGAGAGAACATCCTCCTTAATAAATTCTAGAATAGCCTTAAGTTAATGTTTCCTTTTGGGTATCCTTACCCCAACTAAATTTTCCAATGATTGGTACTCTTACCTAGTTTAAATCTACAACCCATATGGGTATCCCTTACTCATCACAATTATTCTTATAGAAAAATCTCTCCTTCTACCCCCTCACAAGAGGTGCACACAATAAGAAGGAAAACATACAAAATATAAAGCATAGCAAAAAATATATGGCATACAAAATAAATTTAATAAAATAGATTTTAGTAACATTTTCAACAACAAAATTTTCATTTAAATTTTAGAATTATAAGCCTACCTTGCTGGTTTTAAAGAGTTTGATGCAAGATGAATTCATCCCACAATTCATAGCAGCAACCATTCTCTTTCCCTCCCCCCCAAAGAGAAAACTCCAGAAAGTATCATCCAAAAGAAAAATAATAGAGATAATAATGATCCCCCTACGTGCCTAGAAATAGCCCTCTAAAATAACCTCTAGAATGATTTCCTCCAAACCTATACATGTCTAATTACAATGTTAACAAGTGTCCTCTACTAGCTATTTCCACCTTTCTATTTTGGAGGCTTACATGACATATTTACCTTGACTCAGCTCCCTTCCATTTTCGTCATCCTAAAAATAGTGAAAATTAAGTGCCCAAATTTTCTTAAATTTTTAATTTATGCCTCTAAAAGAGAGCTAAAACCCTAGCCTAATGACCTATGCTTATAAAAAAAATAACTATTAGATAAATTACCACTTAAAATGGGTATAAAAACCTTAACTAGGATACAAGTAAATTTTGTATTAGGAAACAATCTATTTACACATGCTCACAACCAAAATGACCATCACATGACATAAATGACCATCACATAACATGTCCTATTTACACATACTCATAGTCAAATCATGCAATGAGAACGGTGACCATCACATAACATAACATCACATAACATAATGATCATCACATAAAATAATAGTGGCAATGCAACACATCATATATACACACCACAATAGACCTAGGTCTCTCCAAATAGACCAGGTCAGCTTAACTGTTGAATCACAATAGGGTCTCCAAGTATTTTCCCCACATTTCCACTGGTAAGAGATATCATGCACAATTATTTTCAAATTTTTAGTTTTAATCAAAATAATAATAGCTGAAGCAATGACAAGAAAAGGCATATAATAATCATTGAATTAATTATTCTAATCATTCACACTTTTCACTTAAATACTTCATTCAATTATAGCAATTATATATTTCTCAATTTACAACATTACATAATGCATATAGTCATAATAAGTCAACTTGTAAACAGATTACAATCATCATTTTCCCCTGTTAGTAACCCATAGGCACCATATAAAATTAATCCTAATGCATGGATATCACATGAGGTTTCCAAATAGAACTTGACAATACACATATTCTGTTGGCAAGAGACACTGTGTGGCTTCATTATTGTTGTCATTGATGGCAACAAAGTCTATCCCACACATTTGCAACACATAGTATGCCTATACTGGAAGTTAGATTGAAGAGTGTTCTGGTCTGGTGAACAAGAACAGAGCATGCTGCAAGGTCTGACAATCAAGTCTGGATCTCTTAGATGGTATAACTCAGCAAGTTGCAGACTTGGAGAAGTCAAGAGGAGTATCATGACTACTATATTCCAGAGATTGAGGCTCCGGTGATGAATCATGGAAAAGATATGAGCATCTGAGTGTTGGGTTCTAAACAGGCAAAGCAAATAGAGGAAAAACTAACCGACAGAGTATCATACATTAATCCAGATGAGTAATTGATGTTGATCAAGCTAAGTGAGGGATCATACATGGTTGGCTGACATGATTAATTACTTCTATGTCTATATTTTTGATACGCATCACATATTAAGCATGGAATCAGCTGACAGATCAATGTTTTGTAAATATCTTGAGTATTCTTGTTGCCGACTAGAAAGATGTTGAAATCCTTGGTGCAGATATATATACTCGATGGATTTCAGTATGAGTGTGTGTGTGAAAGTGTATAGTGTGTGAGGAAAGGCAAAGATAAGTGTGGAAGCAGCAATACAGGTTTGGTATGTGGCAGAACAACAATACTAAAGCAGAGGAAGAATGAAGTGCATTAGATCAGTATATTGAGCCTAACCAGAACTGAACCTCAGCATATGTGGATGCCTCTCATCAGTTCAAACACCTGGTTACCTTCTATAAACATTGTAGATAGTGAGTCTCTTGTAGGTAGTGTGCCTCTTGTGAGTAGTGTGCTCGAGCAGTGAGCCCTAATTGGCAAGTGCCATTTTGTACTTCTTATTATTTTAATAGATAATACAATCTTGGGTTAGTCACCCCATGGTTTTTCCCTTAACTGGGTTTTCCACATTAAAATCCTTGTGTTATGTGTGTTGATTTCATTTATGCTCTCATGATTATATATGCTTATGTGTTTGATGCTCCACAAATTATAAAAAGAAAAATAATGTAAAATTATTAGAGATAATTGATTCACCCCCCTCTTAGTTATCTACCTTGTTTCCAACAATTGGTATTAGAGCTAAGTTCCTCTAAATAGAGCCTAACAGCTTGAGGAAAATTTGGGAATCTCAATGGATATGTATGTTATGAAGGGACAACTTCAGTTTGCCATAGATGATCTTGAGCAATCTCACTCTAAAGTCAATAACTTGAGAGAAAGACTCAAACAAGCTGATGATTTCATAAATGAGATAAAAGAAAAATTGAGTATCTCTATGAAAAAGAGAAAGGAACTACTTCAACAATTAGCAAGTCAAAGTGAAGCCAATGATACTAGTGAAGATCTGAATGAGAAAAAAAAGCTATGTGAGAAGCTATCAAAAGAGGTCATTATGGTAAGACATGAAATGGAATCAGGGGTTATGAGATTCACCCAAGAAATTGAAGAGAAAAGAAGAATTGAAGATAATCTAAAACAATCTCTTAAGGAGAAGTCAGAGGACTGCCACAAAATGGATAGAATAATTAGGCATGCATTTGGAATCTGATCTTGAAGAATCTAGAGATAATGAAGAACAACTTGAGAATCAGATAGACACTCTTAAACAAGATCTTCAAACAACAAATGAATACAAAGAGAAATTCAAGATAAGCTCAGCTCAATTTGAAGTTCTTCTTGAAAGCCAAAAGAGGGTAGATGACAAGCATAGCTTGGGATATGAGAAAGGTGAAGGCTCCGGATCTAGTCAGAAGAACTCTAGATCAGGAAATCCAAGGAACAAGCCTAGAAGACCTTTGGTAAGGCAACCAAATGCTCAAAGATATCCATCCTTCAATGGATACTGCTACAGTTGCAACAACTTTGGTCATAAAGCAACTCAGTGTAGAAGAAGAATGAATTAGACTAATTCATCCTTCTCCGGATAGTGTTTCAACTGCAAAAGGTATGGTCACAAATCTCATGAATGCAAAAATATGCAAATAAACAATTCATTCAATGGTAGATGCTTTGCATGCAATAGAATGGGACATATGGCTAATCAATGCAGATCAAGAGGATATTAGTCAAATATGCAAAGAAATGTTGTTTGCTACAATTACAATAGATCCGGTTATATTGCCAAATTTTGCAAAAGTAAGAATCAAGATAAAAAGGGTCTAGTGCATCATAATCAAAATCAAGATAAAGGAAAAGGTAATATGAATGTGGATGAAGTTCAAAGGGAGCTAAACAACATTTGGGTGAAGAAGAGTACAAAAAATGTTGGGGATGGATCCACACCAGAATTTGGTGCTGATATTTCTTCTGGAAACTAAACAGATGAGCTCTGGCTCAGGGGGAGTCACAAAGGAAAATAAATTCCCCCAGCCAGTCAATTAGTGCCTAAATTTGGCACATGGAATGTTGCACATTAAAGGGTTCTCAGAGAAATATCCAAATAACCCTCGGTAAAAATATGAAAGATCCACAAGGAGTTTTGAAGAGTTTAATCAGCTAAGATTGATCTGGTTTGACAGCCATCCAGTTAAGGAGGATCTTCATAGATAGATCCGGTATGATTCAAAATTGAAATATCTTGATCTACGGATTCATGGCATGATTGGAGGAAAGAAGATACATTGTCAATTATCACTGAAAATGATTCTAAGTGCATCTCAGTGATTCAGAATGATCTCTCTCAGAACAAGGCAATCGGATGACTTAAGTTCTGCATTTATTGCAAAAGGAAATTAGGGTTTGCGCAGAGATAAAGGGTTCTTTTACTCATCATTAACACATTTGCATTCTAGAAGAAGAAAGGAATAGCTCCACATCAAGTTTTTACAACTTTCTCAAAGATCAACTGCAGAATCTGATTCAACCAGCGACCTGTTCTGGCTCTTATTGTGAACCCTAAAAGCGTAAAAAGGTATTTCCATTTTTGAATATCTCTCTCTGAATCTTTTGCAAATATGGCTACTCCAATGGTTGTTAAGATCACTGATAGGCTAGGCCTAAAGTTCAAGAAACACCCCTACAAGTCCCTAGAAGTTGATCCCTTAGGTGCTTTTTCTAGCATTTTGCATGGGGTTCTGCACGTAGAAGATGTTAGGGTGTACATCCATGCCAATATTGAGGAATTTGGAGAATCTAAGCTAATGAATATCTACCATAAACAATTAATAGATGAAACTTTTGAACTCAAACCTTAATACAAGGCCCTTCGGGATAAGCATTTTGGACACTACATCCACTTTCCTTGTTTTGCAGAAGATGAATGGGTCCGGTATGTTCTTACCAGAATACATGACAATTTCTTGTGGTTGATGAAGCCCTTCAAGATAACAAAAGATGCCATTAGGGCAGTAACTGGATTGCACTCATCTGGTGGGTTGTGTGCACTCAAATCTATCAAGAACTAGACAGTAAGTGAGGCTACCAGATCTAAGTTTGACAAAAGAGCCATGACAATAGAAGATATCACAGATCTGGATATCAAGTTTGCCTCTATGATAATTGGTTATAAAATCTATCATTCCAGCAGCGAGAATTCTATGTCAGGAACTACAATTTATACAACATATCAGATGCTAAGGGAAAATGCTAATTATGACCTATGTGATCTTCTTCTGAACCAACTATTAGAAAACTTGCAGAAGATCAAGAAGGATAAGAAGAACTCATTCAAGTATGGTGGCTTAATACTATGTATGTTCTTTTACTATATGAATGAGCTACCCAGATCAAGTGGTTGGGTATGGCAAAATGATAGACTAGTTGCCATACAAATCAGAGACTATATGTATGGGCTTAGTGATGCCAAGGCTCAAAGTATAGCACTCTGGGGATACTTTAAAAACTTCCAAAGTTTGATGCAAACCAGAGAAAGAATTCCTCAAACAATAGTTGAAAAATATAAGGATACAGTATGCTTCATGGTAGACATTGATCAATGCCTAATGGAGGTAGTTGAGCCCAGAACAGTTGGATTATGCCAATGGGATATGAGGTAGATGAGAAAATCCTGGAGCTGCATGTCCAACACTTGCTAAGTCAGCCTAAGGACCCTGAGGTAGAAAGGTTTGGAACCTTTCAAGAATTAAGTGTAAAGATACATGTTGAACTGAGACAACCAGAGATGAAAAGAAAAGTGAGAAGGGAAGTAGAGGTAATTGCCAAAAGATATGGCATATCAAAGGAGGCAGTTGATGCAAATAGAGAGAAAATAGAAAGAGCGGAGAAAGAGAAACAAGAAGCAGAAAAAGAAAGTGTTCCAGTACAAGCCTCCTCTCAAACTAGATCCTCCATGAGCACTGCACCTGCCACCTTTAAGAGCTCAAGAGCCTCAAAACTAGAAGCCAAGACATCTGGTAAGGGAGGAAAGAGAATGAAAACAAAGGCCACAAGGTCATACATAAGCCAAAAGGATGATGAAGAAATAGAGTCGGATGAGGAAGTTAAGAAAATGAAGAAGAAGAAGAAAACATCCGGGGAATCCTCTGCTGGTAAAAACAAAGAAGAATAGGCAGAAGAATTTGTTGAAAGGCCTACTCTCTCTATTGATGATATCATCAAGGCAGTCACAGTGGATGGGAACCTGCAACTAGTCACTGAATTTTATGATGAATATAGTGATACTGACAAGAAGATCTTGGAAGATGCTATAGTCAGGTACCTAAACATTTATAATAAAGCATTCATTGAAATCATCTCTCTAATTCCCAAAAGTCTAGAGAAGGTACTTGATCTGAGAAAGGAGAATGCTAAGGCAAAGGACCTAGAGATCTGAGCATAGATTGCTATTCAGCTCTATCCTTCCATTACTCCAAAACAAATGAACATGATCTTTAAGGACTGCAAGGATGAGTTCTGGAGCAAAGAAAGAATGAACAAACTTATGCTTGGAGAGACTGATCAAGTAGCAAAAGAAATAGGAGACATCCTCTGGAATACCTTTAAAAGATTCAATCTTCCTGTTATAGAGGAAATAGATGAAGAACCTTCTACCATGGATGTTGAAGGATTAAGTGCATCAAAAGAAGAATCTACTAAGAAAAATGTAGAAGATTCAAAAGAGATAGATGAGGAGAAGTATAAGGACTTGGATTCCTCGTTTCTGGAAGAGGAAGTCCATGAAGAAGTCAACATCTCTCTCCCGAATCCCCCTGCAAACTCAGGTACTAAAGGAGAAGCAAGAGAAGAGGAGAAATTGAGTCAAGAAGAGGAGGTAAAGGGAAGAGAAGAACAAACAGAGAAGATCCCTAATGACAGTTTTGAGGTTGACAAAGGAAAGAAGACTCAGTCTCTGGAAAGAGACACTGTAGAGGCAGTAAAGAGCTTCTTGAACAAAGAAATGATAGAAATAGATGAAATGGAATTATTTCAAGTACCACTCAATTTTGATTCCCTCTCTCCAGTCCAGACAATGAAGATAGCATCATTTGCCCAAGCTAAAGCAAAAGAAAAGCTTCTGAAGTCTCACATGGAAGATTGTGAGCTGATAGAGATTGCATCCAGAATGCTGGAGAAGATCATGCCATCCTTCCAAAGGATCCTTCGGTCTCTCCATCTGGTAACCTTAAATCTCTGATAAACTCTGTCAACACTCATTCTAATTCTTTAGAGAAATCGGTAGAAGAAAAGGTTTGAAAATAATTTTTGGGAAAGAGATTCTCTGAAGTACAGGGACTAATAGCTAATGATAGGAGAACCCTAGATATTGGGATAAAGAGCCTAGAAAATGCTCTTAAAGATGGTGGAGAAATGTA
This sequence comes from Cunninghamia lanceolata, assembly GCA_027924645.1. Taxonomy (NCBI): domain Eukaryota; kingdom Viridiplantae; phylum Streptophyta; class Pinopsida; order Cupressales; family Cupressaceae; genus Cunninghamia; species Cunninghamia lanceolata. Next base: position 3,278,441 of record BSBN01000244.1, read on the forward strand.
CAAATTTTGTCTATCCTGGTCTAAAGTGACAGAGGATATTGAAAAGAAGGTGAAAGAACAAGAAGGTAAACTATCAAGTTTATCTCAAAATTTTGATCCTCTCACCACATCCATAATGAATCAAGAGTGCCAGGCTATTGCCATTATAAATGAAATAAAGAGGCTAGAAAAGGAGAAGAAGAATATAATAAGCAGGATGAGTGAACTTAGAGGGATAATTATCCCTAAGTTAGAGGCAATGCATGAGACCTTAATTGATGCTCAGACCATAGCCCGGACTAGTGATCCGGTAGACTTAAGAAGGGCAAAAGCTTGTGCATTTTTGTTAAGTGGTTGTATCTCAATTTTGGACAAGATGAAGTAGAGTTGGGCAACTGAATTTGTATAGTTGAAGACCACTTTTGTGCATATACTGAAGTATATGTAAGTATAACATGCATATATACTTATGCGGCTATGTATAGGTTGATTTTTGCAAATTTTGGTGTGCAGATTCCACCCTTTGCCATTGATGTCAAAGGAGGAGTGAGGAGTAGTGAAAAATGTGGAGCCTAGCTAAGGGGGAGCTCCAGTAAAAGTGTACATAAGATAGAGCATCAGCCAAGGGGAAGTTTGCTACGACACTTAATCATTTTTCACTAAGTGTTGCCATCAATGCCAAAGGGGGAGATTGTTGGCAAGAGACACTATGTGGATTCATGATTATTGTCATTGATGGCAACAAAGTCTATCCCACACATCTGTAGCACATAGTATGCCTATACCAGAAGTCAGATTAAAGAGTGTTCTAGTCCGATGAACAAGAACAGAGCATGCTACAAGGTCCAACAATCAGGTCTGGATCTCTCAAATGGTATAACTCAGAAAGTTGCGGACTTGGACAAGTCAAGAGGAGTATCATGACTACTATATTCCAGAGATTGAGCCTTCGGTGATGAATCATGGAAAAGATATGAGCATCTGAGTGTTGGGTTCTAGACAGGCAGAGAAAACAGAGGAAGAACTGATCGACAGAGTATCAGACTTCAATCCAGATGAGTAATTGATGTTGGTCAAGCTAAGTGAGGGATCATACATGGTTTTCTGACATGATTGATGACTTCTATGTCTATATTTTTGATACGCATCACATATTAAGCATGGAATCAATCGACAGATTAGTGTTTTGTAAATATCTTGAGTATTCTGGTTGACGACTAGAAAGATGTTGAAATCCTTGGTGCGGATATATATACTAGATGGATTTCAATATGAGTGTGTGTGTGAAAGTGTATAGTGTGCGAGGAAAGGTAGAGATAAGTGTGGAAGAAGCAATACAGGTTTGGTATGTGACAGAACAACAACACTAAAACAGAGGAAGAATGAAGTGCATTAGATCAGTATATTGAACATCAGCATGTGTGGATGCCTCTCATCAGTTCAAACACCTGGTTACCTTCTATAAACATTGTAGACAGTGAGTCTCTTGTAGGCAGTCTACCTCTTGTGAGTAGTGTGCTCAGGCAGTGAGCCCTAATTGGCAAGTGCCATTTTGTACTTCTTATTCTTTTAATAGAGAATACAATCTTGGGTTAGTCACCCCATGGTTTTTACCTTAACACAGTTTTCCACAATAAATCCTTGTGTTATGTGTGTTGATTTCATTTCTGCTCTCTTGATTATATATGCTTATGTGTTTTGATGCTGCACAAATTATAAAAAAGAAAAATAAAGTAAAATTATTAGAGATAACTGATTCACCCCCCCTCTCAGTTATCTACCTTGTTTCCAACATATTCATCACCACATCCATAACTAATACACACATATTCATGATCACAATAATAACTAATGCACAACTCTCTTGTAACGAAAATAGTTTTACACATATGAGTGTTGTGGAAGCAAAACAATTATATTGAAACCATAGTCAAAAGTAGAATACTAACACAGAGTATACAATGTCTCTAGATAATACAAAATGATAAGAACAATAGTTTCGTAAGCTTTTCGGCAAACAAGGTGGTTTTACATTCATTTGTAGTATACAATATGTGTGATAATATATACAACTTTTCCCTAATTATTCATTATAGCAACATTTATAGGTAATTTATGCATATAAAGAAATGTGCTTCCCAAGCAATTCATTAAGGAACTAGAATTTTTTATCTTCACCACGAGGAAGAGTAATGACTAACATCACTAGTTCTTAATTAAGTACCTCAATACACCAAGAGCCACAAGTTATAGAATATGGACTAGGAGATATTTTAAGGAGTGGGTAAGGGGCCTTACAGTAAGAGGTTATGACGTATGGAAAAATTTGACATGTACGAGCAGGAAATAGAGATTCCTATTGCAGGTGAAGACAAGTGTCATAAAGCATCTTTGCATGTGAGAAAGGCTTCTTTAGGCACCCAAGTTTGACTATGACATGTTGTAAGAGGAATATGCTATTATTAGTCAGTTATGACAGATTCTCTTACAGTTGTAAGTGGTGTCATGTATGATGGATTCTATGAAAACTGTAAGAAGTGTAAGAGCATCTGTCATAGTCTATTCTTGGTTGGAGTACTCCATCTTGGGAAAGCCAAACTTACAGGTTATGATGGATGTAAGGAGGTTGAATGCATGTTAAAAAAGTGTCCTAAGGCATTCAAAATTGACCATGAGGCCAAGTTGGATGCCCACCTCTAGGAGATTCCCATGTTGGCCTTGAAACTCAATAAATATAGGTGCTTGGAGTATTGTATGTATGGTTCATTTATAGGTACCAAAATACTGCCAAAATTACTCCAGAGTTGAAATCTTGGGAACTCCTGAAAGAACTTGCATTGCAAGTGTATTGTAATCAGTATTTGATTTGTTGATACATTGTGTAGGTTTTGGATCACGTGGGGTTTTTCACCCAAAAGGGTTTTCCCCACGTATATCTTGTGTCTATTGGCATTGTCCTTGCATTTGATGTTTGATTAATCTCATTGTTAATGTATAGCACATATTTGTAACTGTAAAGGATTTAAAAATTTGCATAACTCTCCCCTCATTAGTTCAGTGTAGGAGGCTATTCCACGTACCTTGCTTCCTTTAAGTTGGTATAAGAGCCTAATCACCTTTGGTTCTAGTTGTTGGGTAGAGGGTTTTTTGTACTGATCTTTGATTGAGTGGGAGTTTGTGCAAAGTATTTTGTGATCTTGTTGTAGGAAGAAAATGACAAGCACATCTAGGAGATTTGAAATAGAGAAATTCAATTGAGGCAACTTGTAGTTGTGGAAACTCAAGATGAAAGACATGTTTGTAGATAGAGATCTATGGCTCATAGTATCTGACATCAAGCCATCAATCATGAGACAAGAGGATTGGGATCTGATGGATCAGAAGGCTAAAGGTCTGATAAGGCTCTATTTGGCTGATTTAGTGCTCTTGAATATCCATGAAGAGAAGACTGCAAAAGACCTATGGAAGAAACATGGAGATGTTTATCAGGCTAAAACCCTAGTGAACAAGCTATTCCTATGAAAGACACTGTATTCTCTGAGGATGGAAGATGGAGGATCTGTCACAAATCATCTTAATGCATTCAATATGCTTGTTGCCTAGTTCACCTCTATTGGTGTAAAGATGGAGGAGGAGGATCATTGCATGATAGTACTATGTTCTTTACTAGATTCATGGGACCACCTTATCATGGCCATTGGGAGGACCACTACCACCTTCAAGATGGATGAAGTAGTTTCTTTGCTATTGTCTGAAGAGGTGTGGAGAAAGTATTCTGAGAAGGCTAAGGAGTCTCTTGTGGTTTGTGGTAGACCTAAAGAGAAAGGAAATAAGAAGGACAAGAAGAAAGAAGACAAAGGAAGATCCAAATCATGTGGGAGATCTAAGTCTCCTACAAAGTCCAAGGATTTATATTGTAATTGCTGCAAATCTAGTCATTTTTGCAAGGAGTACAAGGAGGAGGAAGAGAAGAAGAAGAAGAAGAAGGAGAAGAAGAAGAAGAACTATTATTCAGATTCTAACAAGTCCGCTCAAGAAGATAGAGAAGTGTTTTTCGTTGCCTTGGCAACACATGTATCTGAGGATGTGTGTCTAATCGAATCTGGTGCATCTTTACACATGACCTCACATAGAGATTGGTTTTCAAGGTATGAAGAGTTCGATGGTGGCAAGGTGTACTTGGGTGATGACTCTCACCTAAAGATTGTTGGCCGTGGAAGAGTCTTGATTCGATTCCCTGATGGATGAGTGAAGGGGATCAATGGTGTTATGCATATCTTTGGTTTGGTACGGAACCTTCTTTATGTAAGTAAGTTGAATGATGTGGGTGTGCAGGTTGTTTTCTCGAATGGAGGATACAAGATGACTAGAGGAGCTATGGTGCTAGCTATGTGTGTTCAGATTGTCACTCTGTTTCAACTTGATGCATGCATGGTTCAGTACAATAGTGCCTCTGTTTCAAATAAGAGAGCTTTAGAATCTTCATCCTCACAATTGGAACCAGTAGCCAAGAAGACTGTTGTATCTACTTTTGATGGTCATCCTTTCTAGGTATCCAAGGGTGCTCATTCTATGGAGATGAAACTTCTAGTAGAGAAGACAATGTTATGGCACCAAAGGCTTGGCCACATTGGTGAAAAGGGTTTGAGGACCCTTAAAAATAAAATCCTTGTTAAGAGTATGAATGATTGTAACCTTGAGTTTGATTTATGTGAACATTGCATATATGGAAAAAAAATCATGTTTAATTTTATTCTAGTTCTCACAAATCTTCTGAATTGTTGGATTTGATTCATTTTGATGTATTTGATCCTGTTAATGTTCCTTCAATTTCAAAATCTATATATTTTGTTTCATTTATTGATGACTATAGTGGAAGGACATGGGTGTATTTCCTTAGAAGTAAATCTGAAGTCTTTGCAAGATTCAAAGAGATCAAAGCTCTTGTAGAGAATCAAAATGATAGAAAGATTAAGTGTTTGAGAATTGACAACCATGGTGAGTTCTGTTTAATAGATTTCGACAAGTTCTGTAAAGAACAAGGCATTGAGAGGCACAAGACAACTCCGTATACCCCTCAATAGAATGGATTTGTAGAGAGGATGAATAAAACATTGATGGAGAGGCTAGGAGTATTATAAGTGGAGCTATCCTTGAACAAAATTTTTGGATTGAAGCTATTGCTACCGCTTGTTACCTGGTAAACAAGTCTCCTACATCAACACTCATTGATAGGACACCTATGGAGGTATGGTCTAGTAAGAAGCCTTCATTAAGACACATTCAAGTATTTGATGGTGAGTCATATGCACATGTGCCTAAAGAGAAGAGGTCTAAGCTAGAAAATAAGGTAGTAAACTGTATCTTCATCAGTTATGGCATCAATGTGAAAGGGTACAAGCTTTGGGATCCAGTGGCCGAGAGAGTTCTGTATAGAAGAAGTGTTATCTTTAGAGAGATCAATCCTTCTTCTATTGTTTTATAGTTGTAACATTAGAAAATGTCTCCTTTGGGGCTTTTCCCTCATAAGGTTTAGCTCCTGGGTCTTTTAGCTGCATTTAGGATATCTTGCATCATATTTTGACATCCCGATGAGATGAGCCCTAAGTTTCATGACAAATGAGACCTAGGGGGATCCCTTGAACCTAACCCTGACAAAAATAGTGGGGGAGGACTTGGGTACCCACGCCCTAGTCCTACCCTACTTTGGGTCAATCCCAAATTTTTAGTGATGGCTTGTGATCGTTATTTGGGTCCTATGCCAACATAGTAAGTTTAAATTATGAAATTCTTGGTGGGAGTGTTTGTAGTTGCATATAAAAGCATGTTTAGGCATTCATTTGTAAACTAGATGATGACAAGATTTCAACTAGATGAGCATTGGCAATTTGAAAGTGATTCAAGGCATTCATTGTGTAGCAAGAGTAGATTTGTGTTGTCTATGTGTTTGTATTTACAGATTTGAGCATCCATCTCCTCATGGAATGAAGAGCGTCTTCCTACCATGAGATCTTCACTACAAGGTGACATCATTTGTGTTTTTGAGAATTTATCATTTGGTTTTTGCCTCTGCCTCTCAAGAGCATGCACTCTCTATCTGACAATGGTGTTCGAAAGACTTAAATGTCTCTCTGGGGCTTGACTGAGGTAAGCCTCTAAACACCACAACCCCATCCCAAAGTTTTTGTGATTGCAGGTTACATGTTGAAGATATAGGAAAAGTGGAGTTGTAGGAATGCATTACAGAGTGTCAGATTTCTAGATCAGAGTTAAAAATAGCACCTTGGACTTGGGCACCCGCTCTTTAGTCCTCTAGATTCTGTGATGGGAAAATCTATGTGACAACACGAATAGGTTACAGACTGAGTTTCCAAATCTTGACAAAAACCTAGGCATTGGACTTGGGTGCCCACTCATTAGTCCCCGGCTTTTTTGCTTCTGAACTCCAAAAATAATTACATAATTATTTGTCATTTTACATCGTTCTGTAGCAACATTTTTTATATTTGTCTGTTTCCTTCTGTATTTGCATAATTAGGGTTTTAATGTATAATTGAGCATAATTGGGCATAATTAATAATCAAATCATACAAATCCAAGTTTCCTACATCTCACAATGACCTAGGGTATGATAGTGCATTGCCACTCAACCCCAGGTTCTTGAATGAAAGGGTGAAAGGAGGATACATACACAAAACTACCAAAAACCAAACATCCAAATTTTACCATTTACATTTTGGTGAACCCGATGTTGTTAGACTTGTTTGTAGCTTGTTGAGTATTTTTCTTCAAATTTACTTTGATTTCATTCATTCATAGTATCATTTATCTTATTGCATTGCAAAACTTACAAAAAAATTGAAAAATTGGAAAAATTTGCATTCTAGGGTTTCTATCTTGTAATAATTAATGTGAATTTCATCAAATTTATGATTTTTGCATTAGATTTGAGTTAAATTTTAGAAAATTACAAAAAATCAATAGCTTGCATTGCATTTTCATCAGAAAATTGCTAGGGTTTTGTTGAAAATTATGAATTTTTCGTATAACCTAGTAATTCCAAAATCTAGGGTTTGTAGGCAAAATCTTGTTTCAGATTTTTCTACTGATCTTAGACACTCATTTAAATTTTTATTTGGCTGTAGTGTTGCATTTTAGTGTAAATTTGCATTTAGATCTCAAAAATTTGCATTTTTACATAGAAAATTTCAACAAAAAACTAGCATTTTCTTTGATTTTCACTAGATTTGTACATGCATTTTTGCATCTTAGGACTTGGAAATCATTTTCAGATCTGAGTGAATTTACTTTTCATCATACATCAGCTTTAAAAACATTCATATAGCATTTTACATTAAGATCTCACAGCTAGGGCTTGAAAAACCTTGATTTTCACTAGATTTGGCCTTATCGACTCTCTTAATTTGCACCATAGGTGTGTTGTGAAGAATAATTTTGCACTAATTGGCTGTTATTAGGGTAATTATCTTCTACCCCTCCTAAAATTATTTACAACACCTTGTTATTGGACTCTTGTATTGAAAATTTGGCAAAAAATTACACATTTTCGCTATAGTTGCCCTAGGGTTTGACTTAGTTTGCACCTCAAGCATGTTGTAAATGATTTTATGATTCTAGGTGACTGACACCATTTCTATTATTTTCTTCACCTCCTAAAAATCTTTACAACACCCCTTTTACTAGGTCTTGGAGTTGAAAAATCGTGAAAAATCGCGTATTTTGCTATATTTTCACTAGGGTTTGATCTTGAGTGGTACTATAAGCATGTTGTGATGGATTTTTTGGAATTAGGTGGATGTTATTACTTATATAATTTTCTTTCCATCATAATTTTCCTCACAACACCCTTTGTAATGCTCTTTTGCACTGAGATTTGGTGAAAAATCACATATTTTAGTGTAGTTTCACTAGATTTTGACTAGCCATCATCTTAGATTAGCATCAAGAGTGTGTTGTGATGGATATTACTGCTGTATTGGACTGATATAAGACATATTAATTTCTTCCCCTGATAAAATTCCTCACAAAACCTTTTCTTTCATATATTTGCATTGAAAAAAGTACAAAAAAATTCAAGCATTTTAGGTCATTTTTGCACATAGTTTTGTGCTTGTCTTTTGCATACTTTTGACAAAACATTCAAAATATGATCTTGCACTGATTTAAAAACATACACAATGCACCTTCATGTCATTTTTCTATGGTATTTCTGTATGCATTTATCAAAGATCTTGATTTTGACAAATTTCTAATCCTCATGAGTGAACATCCTATGATATTAGAAAGCTTAATCGAGTTCATCTCCATGAGTAGCAATGAAAAAGATAATTGTGATAGCACTTATCCTATATCCACTACATGTGATGACATAAATTTATCCTCTGGGCATTCTTCAAAAAATGATTCTTCTCATAAGGATATACTTGTACAAGATAATGAAATCACTGATACCTTGCCAACAACAGAAGAGACACAACTTGTACAAGACATAATGCCTCCTACAACTACAATAAAAGAACAAATCTCTCATGATGTTGAGAATCCTATTGAGCTGATAGCATATGCACTTGATGAGAAAGTAAACAAACTTGATAAAGACCTAGCTGAATTCCAAGAATATGTGCAAACTGAAAGAATAGTAGAAGTTGTACTCGTGATTCACAACATAAGAGAATTGATAAAAGAAGGGCAAGATGGCATTAATGTTGTTCACGGCTTAGCACACATTATACAACATAATGTTATGCCTCTATATTATCTTATGAATACATACCCTCAGATAATGGAAGATTCAACAAAGCACCTTAAGAATGATGAGTATGAAACTCCTCTTAATGGAATGGAATCATTAGCTAAAACTTAGGATGATGAGGATGATAATGATACAACATCTAAAATTCCTGATAACACCTTACCTCTCTTTCAATCCAATGCTCTCTCTGGCCAAGAAGAAGCATTCATTAACACAGAAAGATATTTCACAGAACAAAAAGCTTATTATAACAATTATCAAGATGACTATCTGGAAATAGATAATATAATCTCTATTATAGAAGTGGATTAGGAAAATACTAAGTATTACCTCATCCACAAAGAGATGATGAGGTCCCTCCTTTGTTATCCCTTCAGGGATCAGGAGGTAATCAAAATGCATTAGACAGACAAATGGACCAACTTGCCCCTCTTTCTAGCATTCAGATTTGGGAGGATGATGACCTCCTCAATGATGGCTTCTAGCATGAAGACCCTATAGGTAAGTATTTCTATCCCTTTATCTCTCTCATGATGTGCTTCCCCCGTCATGTGTTATGTGTTGTTTAGGCCTCCTGGGATGACCTCAGATTCTCTTGTAAGGTCCAGGATACCAGGAGACCACCTCTATTGCGACTTTCTTCTATTTGTATCATCATTCATCTATATTGCCTCTCTCTTTGATTTCATTGTTGTGTATTGTGTCTTATGGACATAACATTGTGGTTGGTGACTTGGGGGCACCCTCCTACATGACTATCCCTAAGGAACTTGTTTCTCCTCTATGATTTATTGTTTCCCTTCCTCTAGTGTTTCTATCTAGCAGGTGGATGAAGAAAAAACATTCATATTGATGCGGACCTAGCGTCCCTTTAGCGAGAAATAAAAAATTGGACTTAGTTCCTAATATGATGATGGGGTTGTATATCTTATCTGATGCTTGGATAGTAGAAGCACTCATGCTTTCTGCGTAGTGATTTTGATGATGTTTTTATCTCACTTACAAACCTTAACAATACTTCTGCTTCGTGCACTTTGCCTATCTTTGAATCTCACCTTGGTGACACTTGGTTCAGAGATTTTCATGATATAGCCTCGAGATTATCCCCAATCTCTGAATTCATAGAATAACCTTGGATCTTTGTGTGATTAATCATATGCATTGATGTTTTTGTTTATCATGATTATGGACACTAGCATGTTTCTTGCAGGGATGTGTTTGTTGGAACATTTGATGATCGTAAAGTACATGTCACCTCTAGGGGGCACGGGCTTTGTGAAAGTTTGTGTTCCCTTATGTGTTTTCTTCCTACCTTAACATGCTTGATATCGATGCATGATATCAACCACCTTAAGGTGGGGGCATATATAAGGTAAGCTATCTACTGTAGATTTTAGCAATGTGCTTGTCCTCAAGTGTAGTTTAAAGACTGGTGGTGATGAGTCCCTCCTGCACTCTGAGTTTGTTTGCAATCAATCAATCAATCAATCATCTTAAGTCCTTTGTAGAGGTGGGCGTGGTGTATCTCTTGCAAAGAGTGCCCATCCTATCATTTTCAAAAGTCCTTTACAGAGGCGGGGAGCGGTTCTGTGACTAACTCAACCCTTAAGCATGTCTTTGGTGATTGTTGTGGTGAATCCCAATTGTCGGTGTGTCACTGTAATGTGCCTGAGATGGTGATGAGCCTAGAAATAGGAACACTCCATCGCTTGTCTACCGTGTTTTCTTCGTGTCTTCAAAGTGTGTGTGTTTGGTGTGCTTGCTTTGTTTGGCATGTCTGTTGCCCCATATGCAGTCTAAAGACCAGTGCGATGAGTGCTTCCTACATTTTGGGAGGTTTGGTGTGTCTTGCATGTGTGTTGCGCCATATATGCAGTTTAAAGACCAATGCGATGAGTGCTCCCTACATTATGGGAGGTGTGTTTACTTTCCTTGTACTTGCATCTATATTTCATATATATGAGAAAAAGAAAAGAAAAGAAATCATTCTTGTCTTCCATGCATTAACTATCTTCTATGCATCTACTATATTCTCCATGTTTTGCATGACTATAACTAACTTCTCCGTGTTTTACGTGCTTGTCATTGTCTTCAAGGTGTTTGGCATGTCTTCTCCGAGATTGGTGTGTTTTTTGTGTTTGTTGACCATACTTTAATGCATGTATTGGCCTTGCATTTATACATACATTAAATTGGGGATAAATGTAAGGTCAGAAAATGTCCCCTTGGGGGCTTTTCCCTCATAAGGTTTAGCTCCTAAGTCTTTTAGCTACATTTAGGACATCTTGCATCATATTTTGACATCTCGATGAGATGAGCCTTAAGTTTCATGACAAATGAGACCTAGGGGGATCCATTGAACCTAACTCTAACCAAAATAGGGGGAGGACTTGGGCGCTCATGCCCTAGTCCTGCCCTATTTTAGGCCAGTCCCAAATTTTTAGTGTTAGCTTGTGACCATTATTTGGGTCCTATGCCGACATGATAGGTTTGAATTATGAAATTCTTGGCAAGAGTGTTTGTAGTTGCATATAAAAGCATGTTTAGGCATTCATTTGTAAACTAAATGATGACAAGATTTCAACTAGATGAGCATTGGCATTTTGAAAGTGATTCAAGGAATTCATTGTGTAGCAAGAGCAGATTTGTGTTGTCTATGTGTTTGTATTTGTAGATTTGAGCATCCATCTCCTCATGGCACGAAGAGCTTCTTCCTCCCATGAGATACTCACTACAAGGTGACATCATTTGTATTTTTGAGTATTTATCATTTGGTTTTTGCCTCTACCTCTCAAGGGCACACACTCTCTAGCTGACAATGGTGTTTGAAAGACTCGAATGTGGTGCAGTCATGGTAGGAGGGTTCATAGAATGAACTATCTGGACCATGCAGCAAGAGTAAACACAATGGAAACAACTTAGAGAAATGGAACAAATGTAGATTCAGTAATCCAATATATCATAGAATTCAAATAGAGATCGATCGACAACATGCGGGCTTACAATTAGGGCTCACAGGCCTAATTACATACATGCATAAGATAAACCTTTGAAGCTCCTCATAGAAATCTAAACTATTAGATACTACCATGTGAATAACTACTCTCCTAAGGATCTATTACATCAATATATATGATATCTAGATCATAAGATTCCTCCGCATCGGCCAAGGAAGATTACAAACTCCAATGAAGAGATGTAACATGTGTACAATGATAGGTCAGGCCTAATCGCATAGAACTCCTCTAGAAAATGAATGGAATAATGTACGGATCTTCAGGGAAGGTCTATCATGACTAAAGATCATCGAATGATGTGTCATCAGGCTTCACTAATCGGGAAATGCTTCTATAGGTTTCTCCTTTAGCTGGTTGTCTGTGATTATCAGGATGCTCTATTCTGAGAAACAGTCGATCTTCTGATAGCGATATCTTTCCGGTAATGATGTAGAGAGCTCTGAATTCTAGATATGATGTAGATGAATGAATTTAGATACTAAGTCCAGCTCCACAAGGTCTAAAATGCAACTGGACCAAACTACAGAAACTGCTTCTAACTAAACTGCATGAATTGAACAGGAAAATGAAAAGAAACAAATTGAACTGTAAACACACTGAAATGAAAATGTTTTTGGTTGATGCAAGATTGCTCTTGAACTAGGGATGCTCTTGCATTAGATATTTGGGTTTATTGAAAAAATGAGTCCCTCACTTTGTTGGGGCTAGGGGAGAACCAAGATGGTCCACCTTAGCCTAAGAAATCCATGATGAATCTTCTTTCGGTCTCATTTCCACTTCACAAGATATTCTTTGTATTGTCTTCCTCTAGTGTTGCATCCAACTCTACTGTCCAAAATGTCATCAATCTGCTCCGGTGCTTGTTGTGGTAACTACTTCTTCAAGTCTTCTTCCATCTTGTCACTAAGATCTATTTCATAATACCAATATAGGGACCTGCAATGTTTAAAATAGGTGAAATACCCAATGCCTCCAGTAGCTCCACTTCCTATGCATTCCTTGAATCAAATTTTCTGAGTATCCTATAAGGTCCAAACTTCTTCATCTTCAACTTGTTATATGTCCCAACTGAAAATCTATATTTTCTCAAGTACACCATCACTTCATCTCCAACTTTGAATTCCTTATGTCTTCTCTTCTCATTAGCCTTCTCTTTGTACTTATTGTTCATGTTCTCCAAATGCTTGTTAACCTGACCATGTCTTGTCTTCATGTGATCTACAAATTCTTCTGATTATGCACTTCTCTTTTCTTCCATACTAGCATCTCTCAATTCTGCAACTCCTTTAGGGTTTACTCTGGTAACAATCTCAAAAGGTGTTTTTCTAGTACTCCGATTCACTAAATTATTATATGTAAACTCTACTTCTGAAAGAATCAAATCCCAACTTCCAACTTTCTCTCCAACAAAACATCTCAACAAGTTTCCCAAAATCCTATTTACTACCTCTGTCTGTCCATCAGTCTATGGATGAAAGGCTAAACTAAACTTCAAATCTATCTTCATCTTCTTCCATAGTTTCCTCCAAAAGTGTCCAAAAAACTTTGTGTCTCTGTCTGAAACTACGCTCTTAGGTAATCCATGTAATCTCACAATCTCCTTGAAAAATAGGTCTGCTACATGCACTGCATCAGTTGTCTTCTTACAAGGTATGAAATGAGCCATCTTTGAAAATTTGTCAACTACTACAAATATTGAATCATGTCCTCTCTATGTCTTAGGCAATCCCAGAACAAAATCCATGCTTATGTCTTCCCAAGGTCTCTCCAGTACTGTCAAAGGTTTATGCAATCTAGTGTTTTGACTACTCCCTTTTGCAACTTGACAAACTCTACAACTCTACACAAATCTCTGAACATCCTTATGTATCTGAGGCCAAAAGTAGTTTTTACTCACCAAAGCCACTGTCTTATCAATGCCAAAATGTCATTCCAATATGCCACTATGTTTCTCCTTGATTAAATTATCTCTCATTGAACTCTTAGCTATGCACAACTAATTTCCTATGAACAACATATCTTCTTGAGTGAAATAATCCAACCACTTACTCCTATCTGTCACAATAGGTTCCTTACATGCTTTCCAAGGTTCTGCAAAATTAGTATCTCCCTCATACATATTCTTCAATTCATCAAAACCCAACACTTCAACTCTCATCTCCGTCAACAAGTTTCTTCTCCTACTTAATGCATCAACAACTTTGTTTGATTTTCCACTCCTATGCTTCAACACAAATGTATAACTCTGCATGAACTCTACCCATCTCATATGTCTCGGATTCAACTTACCTTGACTATTCAAATATTGCAAAGCTTGATAATCTGTATACAACACAAACTCATTAGGCAACAAGTAATGTCTCCACTTCTTCAAGTCTTGAATTATGGCATAAAGCTCTTGGTCATAAACTAAATATCTTCTCCTTGCATCATTCAACTTCTCACTGAAATATGCTATAGGTCTAACTTCTTGACTTAATACTGCTCCAATTGCATTTCCACTTTCATCAGAATCAACTTGAAATACCTTATTGAAAACTGGTAATGCTAAAAAAGGTTGCTCTTCCACCTTCTGCTTCAATAGTTCAAAATTTTTATCTGCTCCAGATGTCTACTTAAAATATTTTCCGTCACCTCTCATTGTCTCTGTCATAGGGTTACAAACTAAACTAAAATTTCTGATGAACTTCCGGTAGATACTAGCCAATCCATTAAATGATCTAACTTCTCCAATGCTCTCCAGTGTAGGCCATTCAATAATTGCTCTTACTTTCTCAGGGTCCATCTTCAATCCTTCTATAGAAATCACAAATCCAAAATATACTAGTTCTTCTTTCATGAAACTACACTTCTTGATGTCTATCAACAATTTCTCTTCTCTCAACCTCTGCAAAACTTGTCTAATATGACACAAATGTTCCTCTTTTGTCTTACTAAAAATTAGAATATCATCCAAGTATACAATCACAAGCTTAACCAAGAATTTCTTCAAGACTTCATTCATCAATCTCATGAAATTACTCGGTGCATTTGTCGATCCAAAGGGCATCATTAACCACTCATACAATCCTTCATTTGTATTAAAAGAAGTCTTCCATTCATCTCCTCTGATTCTAATTTGATGGTATCCACTCTTCAAGTCTATCTTTGTAAAATATCTTGCTCCACTCAAACAATCCATGATATCATCCATCCTAGGTAAAGGAAATCTATACTTAACTATGATCTTGTTGATTGCTCTAGAATTAGTGCACATTCTCCATTCTCCATCCTTCTTAGGTGCTAACACTACAGGTACTGTACAAGGACTCAAGCTTTCTCTAATCAAACCTTTCCTCAACAACTCTTATATCTGTCTGATCAATTCTTCATTCTCTGCTGGTGTCGTCCGGTCTGCTACTTTGTTAGGCAAACTTGCTCCCAGTATAAGATCCATGTGATGACTGATACTCCTGATGGGTGGCAATCCTTTTGGTACATTGTCTGATATGATGTCTTCATACTCTGTCAGTAACTCCTTTATCTTCTCCGGTTGTGATTCTTCAGTCTCCTTCTTCAATGTTTCAGGCTTCGTAGGAATCAAAGCATAACACATGTTCTCATGTCTCAAACCATCTATAAATTTCCTTCCATCTACCAAACAGGTTCTAGCATTCCCACATACTTCACTCTTATGGTCATCCTCCAAAGGAATCAAAGTAATTCTCTTTCCATTAGATGTTATAGTATATGTATTCTTTCTCCTATCATGTATAGCTTTTCTATCATACTGCCAAGGTCTACCCAACAAGATATGACATACATCCATAGGCATAATATCACATAAGACTTCATCATGTTAAGATCCAATATGAAATTTCACCAAACATTGTTCACTCACCAGTAACTTATGATCATACCGAATCCATGCTATCTAATAGGGCTTAGGGTGTTTCAATCTTTCCAACTTCAGCTTAGTCACCATCTCTTCTAAAACTAGGTTATCTGAACTACCACTATTAATCAAAACTTTACAACACTTACCTCCAGATTTGCATCTTGTCCTGAACAAACTCTTCCTCTACGGTGGTTCCTCATTTACATCTCTATTTGAAATAGTTCTCTTCTCATCACCAATGATTCTCCTTTCTCTACTTTACCAACTGAGCAGGGATCATCTAGCTCAATAGGTTCTTCATCCACATAGGCTACTGTTCCACTATTTTTTGTCCTCTTACTTATACTACCCTAATTACATTCAAATGCTCTATGTCCATTACCTCCACACTTGAAATAAGTACCTATGAATGTTCTCTTACCTAATCCTCTTCCTTCTCTTCTGTATCCTTCATTCTGGTATGAATTATAGTTGCCTCTGGGATGTAAATTTCTATCATTTCTCTGGTATGCATTAGTATCTCTGTCATCCTTCTTAAATGGGCTGTCAAACTTGTTCTACTCTGGATGTGATCTGTCTCCTCCAGAATAAGTCCTACCTCTCTAAAATTTACCTCCTCTTCCTCTCTATCTATGATCCTACCTCTTATTCAGCTTCTCTTCAACTTTTAGCAAAAACTGATATGCTTCTTCCAAAGATGTCATCCTCACCAAGCTTAGTTCCTCTTGAATGTTCAATCTCAGTCCATTGATGTATATAGCCACTTTCTCCTTACTTTCTTCACTATGTCTTGTCCTTATGATCATTTTATGGAATTCTTCAATGTACTCCTTCACAAATTTCTCCTTTTGCCTCAGGTTTTGCAATCTTTTCAACAGCTCCAACTCATAGTCAACGTGTATGAATTGATTCTTAAACTTTGTCACCATCCTCTCCCATTTTGTAACCTTTTCTTTACTGCTACTATTTCTTTCCAACTAAACTTCTTTCCACCATATAACAACATGTCCTTTCAACTTTGTCTTTGCAAATTTCACCTTCTCTGGATCTTCAACTTCTTCATATTCAAAGTATTCTTCCATGTCATTTATTCAGTCAATCAATTCTTCTAGGTTCAAATCACTAGAGTAATTTGATACATCCACTCTAGGTCTCTTCCCAATCTTCAAAATAACTCACAACATCTTTACTTAATCTGATTCTTCTTCTTCATCACCTCCTAGGGTTTCACCAATTTGTTCAACAGGTTGAGATTCTTCTTCCTCATCACTTTCAACATTAGGTCTCAGTGTCAACCCTCTTTTCCTATCTTCTTCAATAGCATCCAATCGAATTCACATTATTTTCATCATATCCATCATCTCATCCCTTCTACTAGCCATTGTTCCAACAACAACAACTCTTTGCGGCAACATTTTTCCTAGGATCAAGTGTAAATTGCCTCAGGTTCGGCGATCAGGCTACAAGGTGACAACTACCTCACAATATGCAATTGGTTGCGACACAAGTAACCTGCCTCAATTCGGTGATCTGTCCACAACAAGATCTTATGGAATTGCTCATCAATTTCACTCAATCCACTCTCAAAGATTCAAACTTTCACTTTGATACCACTTGGTCTAGTCATGGTAGGAGGGTTCATAGAATGAACTATCTAGATAGTACAACAAGAGTAAACACAACGAAAACAACTCAGAGAAATGGAGAAAATGCAGATTCAGCGATCCAGTATATCATAGAATTCAAATAGAGATCGACTGGCAACATGCAGGCTTACAATTAAGGCTCACAGGCTTGATTACATACATGCGTAAGATAAAGTTTTGAAGCTCCTTGTAGAAATCTAAACTATCAGATACTACCATGTGAATCACTGCTCTCCTAAGGATCTATTACATCAACATATATCATATCTGGATCATAAGATTCCTCTACATTGCCCAAGGAAGATTACAAACTCCAATGAAGAGCTGTAATGTGTGTACACAGATAGGTCGGGCCTAATTGCATAGAACTCCTTTGGAAAATGAATGGAATGATGTGCAGATCTTCTGGGAAGGTTGGACATAAACCAAAGATCATTGAATGATGTGTCATCAAGCTTCATAGATCAGGAAATTCTTCTATAGGTTTCTCCTTCAGCTGGTTGTCTGTGATTATCAAGATGCTCTGTTATGAGAAACAGTCGATCTTCTGATAGCGATATCTTTCTGGTAATGATGTGCCAATATCTAAATTTTGGATATGATGTAGGTGAATGAATGTAGATGCTAAGTCCAACTCTGCAAGCTCTAAAATGCAACTGGATGAAAATACATAATCTACTTCTGACTAAACTGCCTAAACTAAACTGGAAAATGAAAAGAAACAAACTGAAATGCAAATGTTTTTAGTTCATGCAAGATTACTCTTGAACCAAGGATGCTCCTGCATCAGAATGTATTTCCAGGGCTTGACAGAGGCAAGCCTCTAAACACCACAACCCCCTCCCAAAGTTTCTATGATTGTAGGTTACAGGTTGAAGATACAAGAAAAGTAGAGTGGCAGGAGGGCATTACAGTGTTGGATTTGTAGATTAGAGTTAAAAATATCACCCTGGACTTGGGTGCCCACTCTTTTGTCCTCCAAATTTTGTGACGGGAAAATCTTTGTGACAGTAGGAACAGGTTACAAACTGAGTTTCTTGATCCTGAGAAAAACCTAGGCATTGGACTTGGGTGCCTACAAATTAGTCCCCGAATGTTCCGCTTCTGAACCCTGAAAATAGGTGCATAGTTATTTGTGATTTTACATCTTTCTGTAGCAGCATTTTCTGATATTCGTGTGTTTCCTTTTGTATTTTCATAATTAGGGTTTTAATGTATAATTGAGCATAATTGGGCATAACTGATAATCAAATCATACAAATCCAAGTTTTCCTACATCTCACAGTGACATAGGGTATGATAGTGCATTGCCACTCGACCCTAGGTCCTTGAATGAAAGGGTGAAAGGAGGATACATACACAAAACTACCAAAAACCAAACATCCAAATTTTACCCCTTACAACAGCCAAAGAAAGAAGAGAAGAAAGAGGATGTGGTTCAGCTTCCTTCCACCCCTAAGAAAGTTGAATTGAAGATATGGGTGAGTGCAGGATCATGATGGTCCAAACACTACCCCTAAGTGGCAAAGTAAATGTAAAAAACAGACTTAAGTAACTTCATGTCAAAAATTGAATGAGTTATCTACACAATCTAGAAATAAGGTAGTAACAAAAGTTGTAATAAATTGAATGTAGTTTATGGGCTACTACTTTTTTTTTTGAAAATTTTAAAAATAGTTTGGTGAAAATTAGATATTTCAATGAAGGAAGTTACTAAATTTTTTGAAAAACTGTAAAAAGTAGGTGTCATTCCGACTAGTCTAAGTATGAGAAAAAGATAATATTTTTCCTCCATGATTTGGGTTTATGTAAATGACACAGGAGTGGATGTGATGCATGTTTTTTTGATTTTTTTAAATAAATAAATAATTATTTATGAATTTTTTACTGTGACCTTTTAAAATATTAAAAATTATTTTCTAGCCAAGCTAACCTGGTCAAAAATATATGAAACTCAAAAATTTTAAATTTTAATGTGTACCCAATAAAACTTAGAATGTGACACATCTTTTGGATTTAAAAAAGGATTAGTATCTTGAAACTTATGGACGTTTTTCAATATGTATATCTATTAGGAAATCAGACATAGCGTATGCAGAAAATTAATAATAATTACCTATTAAAATTATTATAAGACATATATTATACTTTTAGAATCTTAATAGCTTCCTCTATAAACCCTTTTCATTTGATTAAATTTAGTTACAAAACAGTCTGTTAGCTTCAAGGATGAAATTGTGAAAAATTTTAGGATAACACTAAATGGGTGGTTTTGCAAGTCTCTTTGACAAGTTTTGGGACTCCCACATGCCTAAATATGAGGTAATCCTAAGTCATTATTGGAGGGAATCCATGTTTGAGCTATAAATATTAACTTCCTTTCCATCCAAATCTAAATATTAGTCTAAATGTTAGCACATTTTAATCCAACAAGTTTTTTCTCCATTGCCACTATTTGGCCCATCATGATCTCACACTCACCCATATCTGTTGGACCTGATGATTAGGAGAGCTCTAGTGTCTTTGAAAGTTCAGAAGAAGAAGAAGAACCTCCATCTCAACTTGTAAGGAGGTCTACATAAATTAGGAGGCAACCTAAGAGGTTTGGTTATTTATTGCTTGATTCTTGTTGTATTTTTTCCTTGATTTCTAACACTAATGAGCCCAGAATTGTGAAAGAGGCTATGGGTATGAAAGATGCAAGTTCCTAGAAGGAGGCCATGGAAGGAGATGGCTTCTTTGGAAAAGAACAATACTTGGGACTTGGTGCCTTTCCCTAAAGGATAGAAACCTATTGGATACAAATGGGTGTTCAAAAAGAAATTTAGTGTAGATGGCAGTGTTGAGAAATATAAGGCTATATTGGTTGCGAAGGGGTATTCTTAGGTGGAGGGAATTGACTATGGTGAGATTTTCTTTCTTGTTGCGAAACTGAAATCTATTTGGTTCTTGTTATCTCTTGCAATGGTGTATGATCTAGAACTGGAATAGATGGATGTGAAGACAACATTCCTTCATCGTGACTTGGAGGGGGAAATCTATATGTCATAGCCAAAGCACTACGTGATGAAAGGTAAAGAAAATCTAGTTTGTAAGTTGAAGAAGTGTTTGTATGGTCTGAAATAGTCTCCTAGGATGTGGTACCAAAAGTTTGATACTTTTTTTTTCAATATTAGATTTCTGAGATCAACATCAAATCATTGTGTTTATTACAAGTTTGACAATGATCACATTCTCATTATTTCATTGTATGTCAATGATATGTTGCTAATTGGGAATAGTAGAATTTTGATTTCTGATTTGAAGTCTTAGTTGTTAGCATAGTTTGAAATGAAAAATCTAGAGGTAGCTAGGTACATTCTGGGGTTGGAGATCAGAAGAGACAGAGCAAACAAAAAACTTTGGTTAGGCTAGAGTAAGTATGTTAATACTATGTTGGAGAGATTTAGCATGGTAGATTGTAGACCATTGACTGTTCCTATTACGATGCGAACAAAGTTATCTATTCCAAATTGTCCAAAGTCTCCTTTTGAGATAGAGGATATGACCAGAGTTCCATATGCTAGTGCGATTGGAAGCTTGATGTATGTTATGACCTGTACAAGACCAGACATTGCCCAAGTAGTGGGAGTCCTTAGTTGATTTATGGCTAATCCTAGATGGGTACATTGGTATGCAGTGAAGAGAGTGTTTAGATATTTGTGGGGTACTTCTGAGTATTCCCTATGTTATCATGGTTATCCTACAGCACCTCAATATTCTATGAGTATTCATGGATATGTGGATTTTGATTGGGTAGGTGACATTGACAACAAGAGATCCACCTGTGCTTATGTATTCACTATGTTTGATAGTGCTATTAGTTGGATGAGTAAGTGGAAGCCTATGGTTGCTTTGTCCATGACTAAAGTAGAGTACATGGCAGCTACTCATGCTTCTAAGGAAGCCATTTGGCTTAAGAGATTGTGTTTTGACATTGGGTTTGATGCAAGGAAGATTACCATTTCTTGTGATAACCAGAGTGCCATATGTTTGATGAATAATCCTACTTTCCACATGAGGACCAAACATATTGATGTCAAGTACCATTTTGTTCATGACATGGTAGAGGATGTGAGGGTGAATTTGGAAAAAGTTGACACTTTGGTGAATGTTGTAGATTCCTTGACACAACATGTGAGCACATATAAGTTCAAATGGTGTTTGGAGTCTATGGGCCTCTTGGCCCCTAGCAATTAAATCTTGTCATTCTGTTGCTCTTGGAAGGTGTTCAACAAGTGGGAGAATGTTGGGAATTAAGGCGTCTCAACCTTTCAATTCCTAGCATTTAATATTTGATTGTATATTTATTTATTTACTTATGTTGTATTTAAGTTTGCACATCTTGTTTTGTCATTTAGTGTGAGATGGCATAGTGAGATGTCATTCTACTTGTAATGTAACTTGGATGGACAAGTCAAGTCATGAGAATGTAGGCATCCCATTTGAGGTGGCACTAATTTGCCATGTGTCGGCATCTTGTGTCTTGTGTAAGAGTTATAGCGTATGATAGAATCTATGACATGTAAGAGCCAGAAATAGAGATTCCTATGATAGGTGAAGACAAGTGTCATAAAGCATCTTTGCATGTGAGGAAGGCATCTTTGGGCACCCACGTTTGACTATGACATGTTGTAAGAGGAATATGCTATTATTAGTTAGTTATGACATATTCTCTTATAGTTGTAAGTGTTGTCATTTATGACAGATTCTATGACAACTATAAGATGTGTAAGAGCATCTATCATAGTCTATTCTTGGTTGGAGTGCTCCATCTTGGTTAAGTCAAACTTATAGGTTATGATGGATGTAAGGAGGTTGAATGCATATTGAACAAGTGTCCTAAGGTGTTGGAAATTGACCATGAGGCCAAGTTGGATACCCACCTCTTGAAGCTTCCCATGTTGGCCTTGAAACTCAATAAATATAGGTGCTTGGATTATTGGATGTATGGTTCAGTTGAGGGTACCGAAATGCTGTCGGAATTGCTCCAAAATTGACATCATTGCAAGTGTCTTGTAATCAGCATTTGATTTGTTAATACATTGTGCAAGTTTTGGAGTGTGGGGTTTTTCACCCGAAAGGTTTTTCCCCACGTATATCTTGTGTCTATTGGCATTGTTCTTGTATTTGATGTTTGATTAATCTCTCTATTAATGTATAACACATATTTGTAGCTATAAAGGATTTAAAATTTGCATAACTCTCCCCTCATTAGTTCGGTGTAGGAAGCTATTCCACATACCTTACTTCCTTTCAGGTCCATACTACTTCCGGCAACTGCATCCAAGTGGATTACTCTACTACATTGTCAAACCACTTTCTTATTTTTTACACTATATTTTTTTCTCAAAAAACAACTATTGCCTCTTCTCTTCCTTTTAAACTTAACATTTCCCATTAAAAAATTAGGCATATATGACCACTTTAGCGGGGATTTGGAATTCTATTCTAAAGCCCCAAGAAGGAGAGTTAGGGATTGATTGGTGGTGTGTTGCAATCACATAATGTACCACTTTTCCTTAGACATTTGGTAAAAGAATGACTTGGCAACGTAAGCGTAGGGAAAAATACTCTCCAAGGAAAGTTGGAGTAGGCTAGAAACAAATTAAATATTGATCCAAATAATACTAAACTAGAAAGAAATTAAATATTGATCCAAATAATACTAAACTAGAAGCTTCTATTGCTACCACAAAGACTCAACTATGTCAACTTGTCCATTATAGAGGAGAAGGAGCTAATATTCGAGCTAGACTTCATTGGATAAAAGACAGGAATAGAGGTTCCAAATATTTCATCAAATTTTTAAAGTACAAGCATAAAAAGGAAATAATTTGTGCCATAATGGATGAGAATGACATTCTTAATACAAACCCCATCGATATAAATATGATTTTTTAGAATTTTTATGAGAACCTTTTCAAAGAAAATCAGTCATAGAATGATATTCAATGTACTTTGGAGGAGATCATCGAAAAATATATTCATAGTAGAATTGACCTTGGATATAGAAAATTCTTCTATAGGATCCTTTCCTTGGAGGAGTTAGAACATGAACTTTTTTCGATGGCCTCGAATAAGAGCCTAAGTATTGATGAATTTCCAATGAAATTTTACCAAGCTATCTGGCCGCATATCAAGGATGATTTTTATTTACTATCCTTGAAAGCCTTCAAGAAAGGCTCTTTGGGCCCTAACATAAATATAGGGTTAATTAAACTATTACCTAAAGGGAAAAACAAAGATATTATCTCTAGTTGGAGACCAATTACTCTTCTTAACACTTCTTATAAAATAATTGCTAAAGCATTGGCCATCCTATTAAACTCATGGTGCAAGGCATTGTAAGATCTGAACAAATTGGTTTCCTCAATGGTAGATACATTCTTGATAATATTATCTTGGCTTGAGAAACTATTGAATGGGCTCAATAAATAGGACAAAATGCTCTATTAATCAAACTAGATTTTGACAGGGCCTATGATAGAATTCAGTGGAATTTTATACTAAAAATGATGCAATGGCTAGGTTTTGGGCCTAAAATATAGGCTCATGTTCAAATGTTATTTGAGGATGCCAATGCTTAGATTTTGATTAACAATTCCATGACTAATCCATTTTCTTACAATGCTCCATCAAATAGGGATGTTTGATATCACCTTTCTTATATGTGCTTATTGTAGATGCATTGAGATATTTGCTTAAAAAAGATAAACAATTGAATCTTATATGAAGAATCTCAATACCTCAAATTGCTGTAGTTATTAACTCAAATTTTGTTGATGATAGGATGATGTTTTGTTAAAATTCCAAAGAGTAAATGAGCAATACCATGGAAATTCTAGATTTATATTGCTCTATCTTAGTTTTGCAGCTTGATCATAACAAAACTATGTTTTTGGTGGTCCAACTTGGGCCCATTCCTCAGTGGATTCCTAAGGAATGGAGATGAATCAAACATGGTGAGATCACTAGATATCTCAAAAATCCTTTTGGATTGGGGGTTTCCCTTTCTGATATGTGGAAGTGGTTCATTAATAGGCCCAAGAATAAAATTTTTAATTGGGGAAATAAGTTTTTACCTTTGGCTGGTAAAATACAAGTTGCAAAAATTTTTTTATTGGGACTCATGTTTACTTGTCATCTTGTTGGATGCCTTCCAACAAAGATTATGAAGACTTGAACAAAATCATAATTTGTCAATTTTTGTGGTCTAAGTGGGATAGCAGTAGGTTATGAAGACTTGAACAAAATCATAATTTGTCAATTTTTGTGGTCTAAGTGGGATGGCAGTGTTGGATTCAAAGCCGCTTCTTGGACACAATGTATTCAATCCAAATGTAAAGGAGGCCTTGGCCTTATTGATCCAAAAATACAAGTTATTTGTTTTCTGCTTATCAAAGCAATCCAAGGAGAGGAACCTTGGAAAATTTTAGTCTGGCATCAAATTGACTCTACTTCTGCTAAAGGCAAATGGCAGTCTACTAATTTGTGTGATAAGGTACTCGCCCCCTTTTTTCAAAATTAAAGCATCATCCCCTCTAGAAAAAACATTGGAAGGCCTGGCAATGCATTTTTCATCTACTTGAGTGGAGGGATTCATCTCTTCAACATGGCTTCAGCTTTACTGCATCTTCTATTTGGTGGAGTAAGCATATTCAATATCATGGTCAACCTCCGGCAGTGAGCTTTCCCAGGCAAGCGTACTTTTTGGTTAAGAAAGGGATTCATCAATTCAGTAATATTTGGGACTTTATCGTGTTGGATTGGGCACCTTGGCATGCTATTAAAACCCATTTTGATTTGAACAATAAATATAAACACTTTCTCATCTTTGTCCAGTCACTGGTTCCTTTAGAACTCTTTATGAAAATATGTACCTCTGCTATTTGTAATTTTCTTAAAGATTGGTGATGGCTTTCTTCTTATAATTTCATTACCTTTCCTTTGAAGAAAATATACAATCAACTTCTTCCTTTTTTATTTTTGAACATTCGACTGGATCTCAAATCAAAATGTAGATTTAACAAGAAATTTAGTCCATTGTTTTGACTTGGAAAATACTGCAGTACAAACTACCTATTGATAACAGGCTAAAATGTTTTATGATCCAAGAGCCTAAATGTCCATTTTGTCATGCTCATGAAAGTATGAAACATCCATTTTGTCATGCTCATGAAAGGATGAAACATATTTTTTGGGATTGCTCATTTGCTAAGAAGCAATGGAAGGTCATTTTTAATGAATTATTAATGAATTACCTGTTAGTTTTGAACATCCTTTGAATTGGAATTAAGCTTTGTTGGGCATGGGTGTTCATGATGTAATTGCTAATTCTATTAGACAGGTTGGTCTCATGCATATTTGGAAAAATAGATTTACAACACTTTTTTCTAATTCCATATATCTTCAGAAAGAAGGAATTATAAGGCTTTACTCTAATGTGGTTTCTATGAATTGATTCCTTATTTGTGTAGCTATAGAGGGTTGCAAAAAATGATTTGAAAATAGGCGTATAGCTTCAGCTTATTAAGTTCAAATTGATAAATTTTTAGATCAAGTTTGAATATTTTCTTAAGGTTGGATATTCGTATTGCAGAGTTTAATTTATTACTGTCCAAATGTAATTTCTACTTCTCATACACTTCCGATTTTTGTGTCGATGCATAGAATTGCTGGATAAGGACATTGATATATATATATATATATATATATATATATATATATATATATATATATATATATATATATATATATATATATATATATGTTAGTGACTGTAGGAGTCACATCTGTGA
Source organism: Cunninghamia lanceolata (assembly GCA_027924645.1). Lineage (NCBI taxonomy): Eukaryota > Viridiplantae > Streptophyta > Pinopsida > Cupressales > Cupressaceae > Cunninghamia > Cunninghamia lanceolata. The sequence goes on from BSBN01000244.1 coordinate 3,304,573, forward strand.
TAGACATGACTCCTCAAGGAGTCATGCCTATCACAGGTGTGACTTCTTCACAGTTTCTAATGAGGTCGGTTTCACCGATGTTAACAATTATTAATTGCCATTTAGAATGCAGATGATGTTTATGCTTGGGTAATATATCATTCCATCGTGCTATTGATATTTATTTTAACACACCTTATATATTAAGTATGTTATCTGATCGAAGCTACAAACAACTCAACACTCCCTCTTAGCTTGAGAAGATAACAATATCACAATAATCTCTGTGAATATCAATTATCTGATCTATAATGAATTACTCAAAGTAATTTAATATCACATAACTCATGATATATAGTATCACCTATCTCATGATATGTAGCATCACCTACTTCATGATACTAAAGGATATACTATACTCGAGAACATTACATTCTCTTTATATATCCCAGTTATGGTATGTGCACTAACATTAAGTCACATAATGTCTACCATAACTTAATCATGATAACTCCATGATTCATATCAATATCAAGTCACATGATATCAGTCTAATGAACATTATAAGATCGTCACCTTATAATGTTAGGTACAAGTGTAGATTATCCAAAAGATCGTCACCTTTTAGAAATAAACACAGAATGGGTAGGCCCATAAAGTCATAGAGTCACACATATGACACAAGAAGTTTACACATTAAACATCTTTAATATATTAGTACAAATCAATTAGAATCTTACATTTCAATCATACCAAGATTTTTCCTGAAGTATTCAACTTTCACCTTGAGGAGTGGTTTGGTAACAATATCTATAGTTTGATCTCCTGTACTGATATACTCCAACTGAATCACATTCCTTTCCACCATATCATGCACATAGTGATGAGGAATCTCAATATGTTTAGATCTATCATGGAATACTGGATTCACAGATAGCTTAATACAACTTTGATTGTCACAGTGGATGATAGTTGGTTTCAAAGGTTTACCAAATAATCCCACAAGTAGTTTTCTAAGCCATGCTGCCTCTCTAGTAGCCATAGAAGCTGCAATATATTTGGCTTCTATAGAACTCTGAGCAACTAAAGACTATTTTTTTTGCTGATCCATGATATCAATGTTGACCCTAAACTGAAACAACATAGGGAGATATAGCAAAGTCTTCCTTAAGTTCTTATGTACCTTGAAAGGTTGCTTTCTTACCATCAACCACTACCCTTTCAAAAAAGTGCCATTTCATGGAATGGATTTGTTTATCTTTAGTTTATTTGACTGATTGCTTTCTCAAATCGGTTTTCCATAATCAATAATAGTTATTATCACTAACTATTGTCATTGGAGTGCATAAGGAGGGAGTTGGCCAATGGATGTATTGTTTTCTCTAGCGCTAGAACCATTTGGCCATGAAATCTGTAACCTCCCTAAGCTACAAACATTAACACTCCCTCTTAGCTAGGGAGGTATCCTTTCAGGAATCCATGTCATGGAGTCTCTCAACATGACATCCACAATGGCTACACCCATTTGTGAAATAGTACATCATGGAGTCACTCAACATGACGTCCACCATGGCTACTTCCATGTGTGGAAGGAAACATATGCACAAGTGCCCATCATGGAGTCACTCAACGTGATGTTGTCATGGAGTCTCTCAACATGATGTCCACCATGGCTACTCCCAAAGGGTGGATAAACACAAGTACAAGAGAATCATCATAGAGTCTCTCAACATGAAGCCCACAATGGCTACTCCCATTAGTGAAAAAAATACATTTTCATGGAGTCACTCAACATGACGTCCACCATAGCTACTCCTAGAGGGTGGAAAGAAACACATCTCCATCTCAGAGATTGACAAGGGCTTTCACCTCAAATTTCTCTGTCTCAGAGAAAAATACATTATATCAGATAACACAAATCACTAATGCTAAGACTCCCTCTCAGTAAGGGCTTCATTCTCCACAACTCCAAGCTTGTCTCGAAAATGCACAAACTTCATTCTAGAGAGAGGCTTGGTGAGAATATCAGCCATCTGATCATCAGTGCAAATGTACCTCAGTTGAATAGCTTTTCCTTAATACCATATCTCTAATGTAATGGTATTTGATTTCCACATGTCTTGTTCAGTCATGGAACACTAGCCTCTTCTGGTTTAGTAGACTCCCTCTAAATCTCAGAAGTCGGATCAGGAGAAATGTCCATATCCTAAGGTGTCTCCTGTTCTTCACCGTCTATCTCCATATCAACACTCCACCTGATGATATTAGGGACAACATGCTATCTCCAATTCGCTTCATAAGCTGACATGCCCAGTCCTGTCTACTAGAGAGATGAAGTGCAATCAACAGTGACGTTATAGTTACCACATAAGATACCAGCCTCTGGATTCCATTTCTTCTAACAAACTTAGAGAATCCTCGATTCTCCCCATCTTTCAGAAATATGAGATAACTATGCTATATGTGATTCCATCTACACATTTCTTTTCTTCTTCAACTTATCAAAGAGCATGTAGGCAGCTTTTGCCCTACTTTTCTTGAATAAGCCATCAAATTTCACTCATTTTGCACTCATCTTCAACATAGACAGTTCGCCCCTCACAGTTGCTAAGGGTTGTCTTGATAATATACTCAATGTCAGCCATGATAAACTCCTTAAGTTTTGTTGTGTTACTGAAGCTCAAAAGTACATTATGAATCCTCTTGTGCAGGTTGCCGTAAGTGCTGGCAATGGCCCCTTCACCAAACAGATTTCGGACCGACCTCAGATAGTTGCTCAGAAAATATTTACCTTTATTCTGTAATATGAATTTTATTGACTTCTGGGTCTATAGACATCATTGTAGGGTAGCTCATGTGATCGGTAGTATAAACATCCTGCCCATACTTAGCCTTCCTTTTCTCTACATAAACATGAGGAGTCTTGGATCTACTATCTATAACAAATTGGTGTGTTTCACCAATCACAGGCAATCCAAAACTTCCAGGTGGAGCACATTTAGGCTTGTGTAACTGACCTGCCCACAGCATAGCTAGCCACAAACATCCTAATATTCTTGCAACTACTACACCAAAAATCTTTGTGCTTGTGATATGACGCCTTTATAATTAGTTCGATCTGCAGGTATATATGATTATTGATGTAGGTTTGATGCAGATATATGTATTGGACTCTTGGTCTTCTTTATTCACTGTTGTTCACTGAGATGAAGATGTATTGTTACACGATGTGGCGGCAATATTCAATCTGAATTTATGAGGTGTTCAATCTGTATGAAGAGATTGTAGTCTTTATTCGATTAGAGTTATGCTTTGCTATAGTTTCTTCCTATGTATCTTATCACTGCCTTGTTGAGTTGCTGATTCATAGGAATATGAATTTGATCTGGTACTGGTTGCCTTCGACTGAGGTTCTCTTTTATTCCTCTTATTGTTGCTACTGCTTACCAATGAATGATTGAATTGTTCGATCCAATAAGCTATTTTTATCCGATGAGATATATTGATTTCTGTATGACTTCTTAACTTATTCAAAGACTAGCTTTTCATAATTACTAATCATTGCCATAGTGATATCTATAACAGAACATTAATATCCATTAATATATCTGCTGCCTCTCTCATAATCCATCGCTGCTGATAGAAGATAGATCGCATGTCTTTTTTTTTTCTTCAATCGCTCCCCACCCATGTAGAAGAGCCTGCTCCGTCGTCCTCCATGATGCAGCATCGGATGTATATGGGGAAAATCCCTTAGTAGTTATAAGTCTGAACGCGGCACAACGGAAGGCTGAGTCGAGAGTTCGCAATTACCTCACTTTCCGTCATCTCTCTGTTCGGCCTCCCGCATGGCATCTCGCAACCATCTAAAGCAACCCGAAAGCTAGAACGCACGCTACAGAGGTATCCCAGTATTGGGTCATGGCATTGGAATGTGAAGGGACCATTGCGAGCGTGCATCCAATGACGATTCCATTCCAACTATGATGCCCACAGAGCCTCGGCATAGCATCTGGGTCGCTTCCGCATGTCCCCGTAGCGCAGAAAATATAGTGCACCAAGGAGCCCGAGCTGTCACCTCACGAGACTTACCCATTCGTAAACAGCTCGTATACCTTGTCACAGCACATGGTTCCATCCTACGGAGGCATGCGGAGGGGAGGTCAGCGTGGACACGCCATGAAATTCCCAAACACCTTCCCCCATGAAGAAGAGGATGCTCAGCAGCACCATGATAACAATCGCGACAATCTGAACACACCCGGGTCTGAATCGCATAAAGTGGCTACCCACAGTCTGATCAGATCTTTTCTTAAACTTGGCTCTGATACCATGATAAATTTTCAGATCAGGTTTGAATATTTTCTGAAGGTTGGATATTCGTATTGCAGAGTTTAATTTATTACTGTCCAGATGCAATTTCTACTTCTCATACACTTCCGATTTTTATGTCGATGCATAGAATTGCTGGGCAAGGACATTGATATATATATGTTAGTGACTGTAGGAGTCACATCTGTGATAGACGTGACTCCTCAAGGAGTCACGCCTATCACAGGTGTAACTTCTTCACAGTTTCTAATGAGGTCGGTCTCACCGATGTTAACAATTATTAATTGCCGTTTAGAATGCAGACGATGTTTATGCTTGGGTAATATATCATTCGATCGTGCTATTGATATTTATTTTAACACACCTTATATATTAAGTATGTTATCTGATCGAAGCTACAAACAACTCAACACAAATGTATTCTATTGCAAAAGGACAAGATGCTAATGAAATCAAAGCAGAATAACTGTTCTGCAACAGATACAGAGGTCCCTGGACTACTTTACTACAAGTTGCTGCTCGGTGACAGAGTCTTGATTTCTCATTCACCTGTTTTGAAGATTTTCCTTACTGGTACTAAGACTATCACCTAAAAGGTGTTTAATTTGTATTGGAGCTGTTCTCCTTAAAGGTTCTGCAGCCAGGAGCTTTTTGTGTCCCCGTGCTTTACAGCGGTTTCTACAGGATGATTATACTGGGTAATGGTTTGCATTGTTGGACCAGGTCTATCAGAACTTAGCCTTGCTGAATCCGAGTTCCTAGAGCTTCAAAGAAGTAGTGTTTTTAAGATTGATAAGCCTCAATGTTCCACTACGACTGCATTTTGCTTGACTGGTCTTTTTAGCTCCATCTGATGATTTTGTTACCCTCTCACAGTGCTCTCTGCTGTTTGAATTTCAAACTATACACTACAGGGTTGGTAATACACTTGCAACTGGATCAATTGTTTGTTCAACACAGGTGCAGTAGAATTCATAGTCAACAAAATTCTTGTGTTCAATTGCTTTAGCTGATGCCTCCTACGAGGGCTCTGTTGATCTTTGCACTATGGTTGAGAGGCCTCTAGGTGTGTTTAATGTTGCACTCTGTTCATCTTCGGGCAGTTCTGCTCACTGTCGGTTCTGGGACTGTTTGCTGAAGCCAGTTGTCTACTTGTTTAGTTTGTCTATGTTCAGCTTGTTTGACTGCTTAGTCTTGCTGTTTGTTGTTTAATTTCTGCAGTCCTTTGACTGCTCTATTTTTATGTAATTCTTATTTTTTCAATATTAAAAAAAAACATTATTCTTTATCATAGTTCCAAAGTTATGGGCTTAATCCTCCTCATTTTATTTTCATATATTTATTTATTGTAATTATTAAACCAGGACCCAAACACATCAATATCCAAGACCTCAAACACACCAAAATCCAAAGTCAAATAGCACATGCAAAGATCATCTAGTTTAATAGTCAAAAAATAATTTTGGTCAATAAAAATAGGATAAATATTAAACACTTTTTGTTGTGAATGAGATGTAAAATTGCTATTGATTGTTTGACCATTGGAATGGATAATATTTAAGTTGCATGCAAAAATCTACCACCACCTTATCCAATGTAGTGGGTGTTTATGTTGCAATAACTATCCTACTCATACCTTCCTTAGTAATGATTATTTACCAGTTCACAGTCTTCCACAGTATCCTTTGTCACCCCTTATGAGGTGTTTGTATACATTTATTTTAATGAACATAGACTTATAGAAATAAAAATTATTTGAAAATCCTTGGCAATTTCAGAATCTTATGCTGTGCAGATGCGTATATTAGAAAAGCTTTAAAAATAGGAATGATTAGAATTGAGACAAATACCATGGACGCCAAAGAAATTGACTGTATTCACAAATAATTCTTGTTTTACTTATTAAAGGAGGCGTATTCATAGCACCAGAGTAAGCTAGTATAGTCAATGCCGGCTATTACGTGTTTCAGTGCATTACGCAGGTGGTGTTAATGGTTACATTCTCTGTTTCAATCTTCTTTTACCTTACTTCAGTGACCTTGACTAATAAAATTAATCCATTAATTTTTTATTTACTTCTAATTGGAAAAAATTAAATTAAATAAAATAATTCTTTGAAAAAACAAAAAAAATTCTAATTTTTTTCCAATTAGGAACAAAGTTTGTGTGAGCAAAATATCATATTTTTTGGATCTTGGCTACTAGTTGGCAGTAACTAGGGTTTCGGCGGCCATTGCAATTGCTACTATATGGTTTCCCTTGTGATGACTACTCCCTTACATGACCTATGTTATATTTTTACTATTTTTTAAAATCTATTTTTCAAGTAGTGACTATAGGGTTTGGTGGGTGGATATGGATGGCTAAGCTCTAGTTGTTTTCTACTACAATTCCTTTCTTTAGCATCCATGACCATGTTCTGGGGTGTGAAGGGGCAAGAGCGCAGTGGGGTTGGTGTAGGGGTCCCTTCTCCACTCTTAAAAAAATGTTATTCTGGCCAATGAGCCCACAACTACAAATCATGAAAATGCCATCAATTTTTTGATACAGTTTATGAATGATTTTGAGCCAAATCCAAAGGTTGAAAATCATCCATAGTCTAATGGTTCCTTGCAAAAAGTAAAGATCATCTTATTTTGGTCATCAATCCAAACTTAATTGTTGATGACATGTTATACCTATCGGAACATGTCTTGATCTATAAGTTTATGGGCATCAAATTCTCACTATCATTCCCAAAAAATTGGGCCTGTCGAATTTGACAACCTAAGTGGGACATGAAAATTATTTTAAATGTAAATGGATATTATTTTAAATGCAAATGGATATTATTTTAAATGCAAATGGATATTTTTTCATGGTTTTTCTTGGAATAGTCGATCAAAATATGGCCTTCGAAGGAGACCCTTATTTTTGCAATCAAGTAGGCTTATTCATCAAATGTTTGCATGTGGGTTTTGATCCTATGGAAGAGCTTCTCTCTCAAATTCCTATTCGGATACATCTTTTCTAATTACCCATGGAGTTCTAGATACCCAATATTCTACAATCTATTACTTCACTTCATGAGAAACCTAGGTGTTCTTCGCATCTCACACTGGAAAGGAAGGTAACTACCTATGCTCACATGTGTGTGGAAATTGATTTGAATAATCTTCTACCTAACTCATTTGAGATTGGATTGGGAAATATGCAATGGATTCAATAAATATACTATAAAACCCTTCCCTTTTGCTATTGAGTTTGCCCTGCCTATGGCACCTACAAAGAGATTTCCCATAATTGGTTACAAATCTCTCATATCCTTTCCTAGATAGCTCTATAGCAAAAACTAAAGCCAAAGGCAAAATATTGGATCATACAAATGGATTAGACCTAGATGGATTTATGCCTCTAAAATCCAACAATTAATGAATGCAATAAAATCATCAAAAAAGAAATTTACCAAAAGGAAAGTCTAATAATAGATTTGAGGTCTTGGAAAATTTTGCTGATCTAGAGCCTTTTATAGCTGATCAATCCCCTATTATTCAAAAATTGGATCTTAGTGATCTAGTTGTTTCTTCTTGCCTAGTAAAAATTCCTTATATTTCTAGTTTGTAGGTGCCCCTACATGTGAGCTCCCCTACTTCTCCTAGCCACATGGATGATTTTTCCATGCATCAAGAATCTAATAATGTTGATGCCTCTATGACCATTGCCTCTACCTTCACTACAAATGATCACACTGAAGACACCTCTAATTTTTTTCTATTAGAAGGATTTGTGCCCTATGGTTCAAAATATGAGCCTAAGAAGAAAGATCCTCTTCTTCTAGGACTTCATCAAAAGAATCTCAAAAATAGTTCCTCAAAGAAGAACTCCAAAGTTGGAAGGAAATAGGACTATGAAAGTGTGAGATGATTAGGGAATATTTGTTTGAATTTGATGTCATTCACACATTTGATGCTCACTTCTCTACCCCCATAAATGATTTTAATTTCTTGGAACACTAGGGATCTTATTAGAGAGCATAACCTTGATAATCTTCTAACTTTCTATAACTTAGCCAATTTTCATCCAAATTTCACCAAACTGAAACTGGGGATACCCATTTGGGTCTTTAACAAAATGAAGTCCTCAATTTGGTCATACACCTTGAAATGGAAACAAATCAATGACTCTTCCTATCTTTGCCTTAGTCATTTTTATTCTATGTACTTCTCCTCTACCATCCAACTTTGACATCAATAGCAATATATCAACAATTTTGTTGAGGAATATATGGAACTATGTGTTGAAAATCAATGCCCTCAAAGGCACAAAACTGCTCAAACTTGTGGTTTACATATTCACCCCAATTATCTGTGTAAAATCTTGATGGCCTTCCTTGTTTTTTTATCTTCAAAATCTATGAAGTCCTAAAAAGACTCAAAATCCTCAGACTTTTGTTTGAGAAAATAAACCCAAGTGTATCTAGAAAGATCATCAATGAATGTCAAGACATATCTAGCCCTACATTGAAGGATGGATTTGGAAATAGTTCTACCAAATCACTTTCTACTAACTCCAAAACTTGTGTGGCCCTCCATGCTTTGCCTTTGTCACATTTATCCTCAGGATGCTTACCAAGAATACATCCTTGGAAAACTCCATCAGAAAATCTAATAGAAGGCAACCTTGAAACTATGTCCTGTTGAGTGAGCTACTACAAGTAGCAATAATTTAAGTGGCCAAATTGCTAATGCCATAAATGAATCACCTCATCTGAGTGGGTGAGTAGTACTCTCAAAAGAGAGTTGGGAACAAAATGAGAAAATTGATATAGTTTGGAATGATGATTTTATTTTCCCACAACAACTGTAGACCCACTGTGTAACTCATTGATTACCACAGTATTCAGTGTGAACTCAACCTACTTACCAAAGCCTATGTGAGTGATCTAATAGACAAATAGGAGCTTAGTTGATAAATATGGAATGTAGAGAAAATCTTGAAATGTTCCTTCACCCATGTCAACAAACCCTCTCCCATGCACTACAACAGGAGTGTCATCACCCATTAGTACGACAGACATAGAACATGGCTCTAAGGAAGCAAAACTTGCTTGTGATGAATCCATGTGGTGTGAAGCACTTGAGTCAATGATCAATGTACCAAGATATGAAGAAAAAACAACTAGGGCTTTTATGTTTCCTTTCCACTTAATTTTATCTATGTCCTTTAAAGACCCATTTGGTGAACCCTGTTTTATAGAGTTAGACACCTTGATATTGTTCTTTTCAAGAAGATGTGAAAGGTGATCAATTTTCTTATTTAAACATATGTGTTCATCATGGCTAGGCCTTTTAAAATAAGAAGATTTGACCTTCTCCTCTTTACGTTGATCACCTTTTGATGAAGAGGTCTGATTAATGGCATTTGAGGTAGCTTGTTTTTTTATCTTTCTTCTCCTCTCCTTTTGTTTCTTCTCCTATTTGTTAGACCCTTTTTGTTTTTTTGTGCCTTTATTTGCAACCATGTTATGTGACTTAGAGGGTTTAATTGTACCTATGTGAACTAATTTATCTTTCTTGTTAGTGAGATTTGTAGTAAACTCATGTAGATAAGGTATTTTATAGTTGGAACCTAGAGCACATTTTGTGGCATGAAAGGTATAAACAAATACAAAATAGTTTAGACCAAGCTTAGAAAGAATACTTAAGATTAGTTGTGTGCCTTTCTTTTCTATTCCACATTATTTTAAAACTATAATTTGATGGCTTTCAACTTTGTGAAGAAGTCATGTATGGTCTCAAAATTGCTAGGAATTAACCCTATTAGTTCATTCTCTAATTTATGACCCCTTCTTTTATCTTGCTTACCAAAGAGGTTTTCCAATGTGGTCCATACATCATTTGGCATAGTGGCAGACTCAATGTGAAAGAGTAAGCCTAGAGACATTGACATACATAGAGTACCAAAAGCTTCATCACATTTATTAAACCATTTAGGCTTTTCATCATCTTGTGCAGGTTTTGATTCAAGTCCCATCATAACCTTGGTTATGGTTTCACAAGACATTTTTCTCATAACCTAGTAAAGACTGATTGCTTGAGAATTTCTTCATTTATACTAGGAATTGTAATAAGTTGGAGATGAATTTGAGATTTGTGACAGGTGTATAGTTGCATATAGATCTTTTCAGTCCTTTAAATTTAAATTATTTTGGAACTCACAGTTCAACTAGTAAACATGAGTTTAATTTTATTCAAATGATACTACTATTTTATCCTATGCAATTTATGTATATATGTATAAATACACATTTAAACTTCTTGGAAAGAGAACTAAATTATTTTATCATATCAAGATTTTCCCACGATAGAGCAAAGTATCATAATGGGAATTATCTCATGTGCATAATCTCTTGTGAAACCATAACCAGGGTTATTTAGCAGAATGCTATATGTATTCATTTTGAACAAGGATATTTTTAGGATATTTTTTATGTATTGATTTTCAATAGAGGGATGGTTGGTTGCCAACTCTACAATCCCCTCATCAGTAGGTTCCTATCAAGTGTTCACTTGCATAGTTTTGTTGCCATATAACCTCTTTTAATCAAATTTCTCCTCTCCTCTTCTTCTAGTGTAGCTTCATTTGATGCATTTTTAGAGTAATTTATAGCTTTTTTAGTGCTCTTGTGCCTTGTATTGCATGCTTTCATCCTTGCAAATCCCCATGGTGAAGTGAAAATAACTTAGGTATACTCATGATGCAATTGATAGTACATTCACTCTTTTTAGTTTCAATACTCTTTTTAAACACATTAAATGTCAAACTAATGCTTATTATTACAGGTAAAATTGTGGGAAATCATCCACAATTAAGGCCTACTTTGGGAATGGTGCCTACCTTTCATGTAGACTACCACTCCTGAGGGGGAAAATATGTAAACACTAAAATCATGCATGGGTCTACATGGTAATCTGATGATGAGTTGTAATCCTAAACATACATGTAACTGTGTAATTATGACCTCTCAACAAGTGTTCTTCTTAGATACACATGGATGGACTTCCCTCATTAATTTTTCTTCTCCTTCCCCCTAGCTAACCTTTCTTGGTTATGTTCCTTCTTCACCTCCACTTGTCAACATATCATATTTTTTACATTTTCAACCTCATCAATATAGCCTACTAGAATTTTAACCTAGAAAATTCATCTCCCATTAGACCATTTCACTTGTTTCAACCCTCTAGAGGCCTCTAATTGACTCCCTAGACCTTTCCCAACCCTCATAATTGACCTATCTTCTCTCTTATTTGGTTCACCCCTTTTGATTTTTGGATCTCCCTTAGGTGACCGAAAATCTCCCCTTGGTGACCTTGTTGGTAAAAGGGGGATCTCCTCATTTGAAGCATTATGGTCATTATCAAGGGCCATATGTCATCTTCACCCTCACAAGGTCATTCTCATCCCTTCAAATCACTCCCAGGTTTTCTCTTTTCTAGGTCACCCTTTTTGAGTTCAAGATTGCCCTCAGGTGACCCAAGATCTCCCCTAGGTGACCCAGGGTTGCCCCTAGGTGACTCTACTAGTAAAAGGAGTGACCCTATCATGTTCAAAAAATGATTTCCTCTTCAATTGGATCCCAAATTAGCTTTGTTTTTTCTCCATTTTGTATGTAATTTTGACCCTAATTGAGCCTAGCTTATTCTTAACTCATTCTTCTATCCCAGTCAATCATAATTATCTCCCATTGATCTATTCTTATCTGATGAAGGGGGTAAATCATAAAACACACAACAACAGAAATTGCACATAGAAAATAGGACTTTCTTTATTGATTTGAAAAACTTATTACATTACAGAGGCTCAAATACAATCAGAGGAATCAACCCTCGATAGGCTGCAACGCATTATAGCTTCCTCTCCCAAGACTTTGGAATCATTTGCCTTCTGTAACCTCAAATCAGCTAGGGTTTCTATTTTCCTACGTATTCTTGACTCTACACTTCCCCCATTAACTTTACTACTGCCCGGGGTTCCCAAAAATGGTTATTAATAGCCTTTTTGGCGGCCAACAACCTAATTTCAAAATTTACATCTCCCTCCAAAAATAGGTCAACTTCCGGGAGCCATAACTTTTGATCTGGGTGTTTGATTGATGAACTGTTTTATGCGTTAGAAAACTTGTGGAGTGCTCTACGCACTAAGAACTGGCTCTACTAGTTCTAGCCATTTCCAGGCCTGTACGAGGCTATTTAGTGCCTCAAACCTGAGTTTGAATAATTTTTCAGGCATTTTTCAGGAAATGAAAAATTTAATATTTTTCAGCTCACAAATGATCTTTGTGTGATTCCTTCGTCAAAGGTCTTATATTTCTATTATGTAACTTCCTATAAATTTTCACTTTAATCTGTGCCCAAATGCAAATTTTCTAAAAATAGCAGGTTGCTATTTTTAGCAGTTTGAAAAAATTGAAAGTTCTACATCATTATTCAAGCGATTATGGAACCAGAACCACAAATTTTGAAAAGAAATGGAAAGAACATCAATAATTTTGAAACACATCTTTTTTTGGGGTGATGCAAGATTGTCCTTACACCACTGGATGCTCCTGTATCAGACACCCAGGGTAATTTGAGAAGTGTCCCTGTCATGTCTCAAGTGATTGTGTGAGGAAAACACAAATGGTCAACCTCTGCCTTAGACAACCAAGAAGAATATTGAATAGGCCTTCCTTTCCATTTCACCAGTTATTCTTCATATTGCCTGTTCCGAGTACTTCTTCCCACACGGCTATCCAAGATCTCTTCTATTGTCATGCCCACTTTTCATGTCCATTCACCCAACCTTATAATTTGATAAAGCCAACAGATAACAAATACTGTAACAATTCCACAACTCAATTACTCACTTAAAGGAGGTTAAATCCTCCACTCCAAGGCTACAATTTTAACAACTATTCCCAGAGAGATTCTCCCCTCTAAAACTGTTACACAATGAATCATTAAAAGACCAAGCTTTCACTACATATAGGAAGATATGACATTTTCTTAACATGGCAAGACTATCTTCAAATCCTTTTGGCATGCTCCTTCCGTAGCCTGCAAAACAACAAGGGGAAAAATCGGCAACCATCTAGCTCTCCTCCCTACCATTGTCCCATAAGAGGGACACCCCCGAGCTAGGGAGACCATCCTCATACCAGGGTAAGTAGACAACCCAACACTTCTTGATCATAGATCAACAACAACAAGCAATTAACACACATTCCCCATGGCTTACTCACAGTACTTTGACTTAGGTTAGGTGAGTTCAAGGAGGGTAGGGGAGTAGACAATCTCTATCCCTAGGTGTCATCTCTTGGCTAACATACCAACATGCCTTCAAGGCATTTCTCTTAACAAGAAAACAAGATGACCCGAGGAGGGTCACACCTCCCCTTCCCCATACAAGATGAGCATTGCCTTCCAACTGGAAGGAGCTCTTTCCACAACCAAATCAAACCCCAAAAATAATAGAAGGCACAAAGAAGACACTTGCACATTCATCCATCAAGCAAGAAGCAAACATTCCTATTAAGAAGACTAATTCAGACTCATTCATCAACTCAGAGACAAACTTACATTTCAGACAACAATCACATAGAGAGTAGAATTGTATCACCAACCTTCCAAAGCCCAATTATGGAATGAGAGTTAATGTAGAGCTCCACTCAAGCCTCCTCTCAAGACTCCTTCTTTTCCCCATAATCTAACCTCCCTTCCTCTCCTCCTTCTTTCTCTTTTAAACTAAATCCCTCCATTAAACTAATTTCCCAAGTGGAAATAAACAATTAAACCACAACTCATCCACTATTTTAGTGGCCATAAAACAAATAACCCCCACTCACTAGGTTCCCCACTATAGTCCTTTTAATAACACATGGATAATTTAAAATTCATTAAGTAAAATAAAACACAAATGGAGTGGATGACACACTACCTCAAATAAGGGAAACCCCACCAAAAGAGTGGCACATGGAGACAACACTCCATTATTAGGGAATCATGGAGATATTTTATGACTTACAAGTGGCCTGAATGTGGATTCCACTCATCCCATTGTCCCCATGCTTCCAATTTCGTCACTTTACTTCACCATGAGGTTTAAGTGACCATATGGAAGTTAACCCAGGGTTAACCTAGCCCAAAAGGTCCCCAAACCCATGGGGTATAACCCAGGGTTGATTTATGCCTAGTTAGAACTCCCATAGTCAAATCAAACACAAGATAAAGGGTCAAAAAGAAATAAAATTTCAACAAGATTAAAACAACACTTATCATAATAAAAGTAAATTAGAAGATAACCCCTTTTCCCCTGACCTCATACAACATATTACAACATTACAACATTTTCCAAACACGAGGTTGATCTTAGTTCCTAATTGAACTAGATCAGCTCACAAGGGATACAACATAGGTATGAGATGGTCTCCTGTATATGTGGTTTCATTAGTAATACCTGCACACTCAAACTCGAAGTTAATAACTTATCAAGGTATCATAGCCGAAGCACATATAACATATCATTGCACAATTATTTACTTAAAATTTAGTTAGGTTTAATGACAAGATACAAGATCAATAATCTCTCAATCCTAAACATAACAGAAATAGCAGAGCAACTAGTCTCATGAACAGTTGTGTAAAGAGTAGGCCTCACATCCTCCCCCCTAAAACTGTACTTCCTCCTAGAAGTCATCAAAAAGGTGAGGGTAAAAAGGTCTTCAGTCCTGTTACATCTTTGCAGTGATCTCATCAAATAACCCTACTGATCCCTATCCAACTCTCGTCCTAGAAGGCTTAGTGTTTTGAAGTTTTAGCTAATGTTTATTTCATCTGGATGAAGATACTAATCATGTATCGGTTAAAGGAAC
Organism: Cunninghamia lanceolata; assembly: GCA_027924645.1. Lineage (NCBI taxonomy): Eukaryota > Viridiplantae > Streptophyta > Pinopsida > Cupressales > Cupressaceae > Cunninghamia > Cunninghamia lanceolata. The sequence goes on from BSBN01000244.1 coordinate 3,319,772, forward strand.
TAACTGGAATTTCTCATGATGAGGCACGGTAGATCAAAAGGTCTATAGTGTACTCATTATCCTAACTGTTTAAGGTTTTTGTAATTTCTAGAGATAAATCTTATGTATGCATGTGCAGAATTCAACCCTTTAGTCAACAATACTATGAATACCAAAGTTATATTTCGCCTTAACTCCAAAGTTATCCAAGAATGACATAAATGATTTGTTGATTTAAGGAGTCAATGTAGTTCTTTTGGATACGAAACAAAAAAGAAGTTGTTTAAATAAATTCAGTCGTTCTCTTTTGGTAAGGTAGATATAGCAAGATAGGTATCCCAAATCGACACTAAAAGTATGCCCTAACCTATGCAAGAAAGGATTAGGGAAATTGTCCAAATAGTTATGAATTACTTATGCTAATATTTGTCCTAGTATTCAAGACCCCAATGACTAGATAATTTTCAAAATGCATATGCTTGTAGATCAAGATCGACTGTCAAATTCAAGATTGTTAAGCTACCTGTTTGCAACACCCCAAGGTAATCATGAAACCCCACATTAAGATTAGATCATTCATCCTATACCAGGAAAATTTTACTTGAATAATAAATTGCATGATAATGAAACTTTACAAAAGTCGAAGAAGCATTAACCGATCCATCTTTTCTATTCTTAGGTTGTAACAACTTTTCTCTTTAGAAGAAAATAAATAACTTGATATACGTTACTTGAAATAAGCAACTTGAACTAAGTAACTTGCATTAACTTGAAATAAGTAAGTTTCCCCTACATACCTACATGCATTCTTTTTGAAAGATTCAAAATCTATATATCTAATTATATCCCCATCAATGACTAACTTTTACTCGAGAAGCAATAGAGAGTGCAACCACTAACATGCACGGAAATCCACTACTAAATGCTAAAATATCTACTTGCATATGTTATAGCATTTAAATGATGAAGTACTCCTTAAAATATTATGCAACCTTTCATAAATCAAAGAATTAGATTGACCATTGTTTTTGCTTACCAAACCAATTTCTTACAGTAGATGCTCTGTATGTGGTGCTAGTAGAATACTATGGCAGGTGTTGATATCTTAAGTAAATTCTATTGCATTAGTAAAGGTAAGTATGAAAAATACATAATAATGAACTCATCAGATTATAAAGTATGGTAACTCAAGGCATAATTCTCAAAACACACTGCATAAAGAATTCACACATCGTGCAACCTGTTTATATAAACATCAACTCAATACATCAGTTATAGATCTTACATCTAAACACATTTTTCCATTCATCCACATTACAGGTCTTAACTTCACACAGTTCACATAAAGGTTTAGGGGATGCCATAGTTTCATCATAGAACCAAGTAACCAATATCTAGTGCTAAGTAACCAAGTTTCCAAGAACCAGGTGGAATGTTGGTCTCTGGGCCACACGCCTGGGGGCCTCGCCATACATCCCAAAACGGCCTACTTCTTGTTTGTATAAGGGGGTTAGCCTCCAAGAGATAGCCAAAATAAAAACAAGATCACTAGGAAGGTAGGTGAATTATAACCAGCCCATACTAGTCCACACCTACCCCCATCCTCATAAGTTTCCCGCGTCTGCTTCCTTATATACACTCTACCAGAGGTCGCTCCAATGACATGGCGAGAAGAACATCACAACACAGGACCAACACTTGCAAACAACAGAAATAATCTAACTTAGCCACCACAAATAACAATATACCAAAAGAAAAGAGTTTCAAAATTCAACAATAAATTACATAAATGCACGCCATTCCAACAATAAAACAACCATAACCACAAGGGTTACGTAAAAAATGAAGAGTCAAAGATTTGTGGCTAAGCTACTTTCAGACAAGATTAAATAACATGGTTGGTCCACACAGGCAAGAGATAAAAAGGTCATCAGACAACCCAAAATAAAATGATCGAAATCCATGAAAGTGCACATCACATCACTATGTGACTAACATTAAGTCACCAATAAGGAAGGAGGGAAACATGGTCACTACATACGTTATGCAAACACAACCAATGCAATAACATCATGTAGGTAAATGCGCCTTCACATACTTTGATGTGGAATTGTGCTCCTCTCAAAGGTAGCATGTAAATAAATAACATCGTGTCCTTCTCAAAGGTACACGTTAGTAGTAAATAACATCATGTCCTTCTCAAAGGTACACGTAATCATAAAATAATGTCTCTAGGATGCCATGCATCCAATAAGATACCAAAGTAAGATTATGTTTGCATCAAGTAACATGGCCTCGAGCAATTCATATGCCCATACCATTCCATAACCAAGATTCCAAGTCAACTGTCAAATAGTACCATCAAGGAAATATAACATGATCAAATAGCACAATGGGCCTCGCAAGGGTCCATATGCCAAGGGGAAGTAGGGAGTACTCTTCACTACCTCTCTCCACACATGAAAGGTCTCCAACTCCATGATTGGACCTTACAGGTATACATACAAGCCACCACACAAGAATGAATCCATCATACTTATAGTTTCACACTCAACCCATGGATGGATACCCAGTATCACAAGCTCATGAGTTCACTAGGCATGTACGGGATGATCACAACACAAAGCATCCACGTTCTTTTGTAACTCACATCCACAAGGTAGCACATAACACAATCTTTCACTACCTATTCATTACTTAATAACAGAAAATCAACTTTCATACACAAGGTCACAAAATCATTTACCACAATGAATTCATAAGGAATCTATCCAACAATATTTATAAATTCACCACTATGAGGTCTAACAAGATTCTAACCATAACTTCACATTTAAAACAAGGTAATACATCCCAAATTAAGTTTACCATTTACTAGCATTTGCATGATAAACCGTAATTGAATCAAGCAACATCAAACACATATATTACTACCTATGAATTAAGAATCAAACATATACTTATCTGTTAACAAGATTGTAAGAGATTGTATATCTTAAGGGGATTCTAATTAAAAGCTTAAGTTGTTAATTTAGTGTTTTACCAAAGGATGTCAACCTTATCCCCACACAAGGTATATGCCAATTTATATATTTTACACAAGGAAAATTTATAAAGGAAAATTCATATTAAGGAAGTTCTTACATTGTCCAACAAGCCCACTATTTACCCTTGCCTCATTTATTTTATACATTTATAAGCATAAATCACTATTTCTTTCTTACCCTTAAACTCTCAAGGGCGATGTAAACATCACTCATTGACTTACACTCACGGAATTCAAGGTAGATACATTTCACGCAAGCATTCTAGTTAACCATCCCAAGGAAGACAAGGCCAAAACTCACAAGATAACTAGGGTTAAGAGTCAAGAAGATCTACTATTTAAACATCGTAAGTTACACAAGACAAGGATGATTGAAAAGGTCATTAAGACTACATTATTCATTCAGGAAACCAAGTATATCAAAGCACTATCATCTCTTTCATATCCAAATTCACGACATGTATCAAGGTGCAACACAAGACTATCTGTTTCCTAAGATGCTAACTTCTAAATCCCATTACACATAGTGCAAAACTAGAGAACAACATCCCTCTTTACAAGAGGAACTCAAGGCGAGAAAGGACCTAATACCACCTTCTTATTCTTAGACCAACCTACTCAAGAGAAGGGTCGACAAGAAGAATACATCCAACTAATATTTAATTACATTTATATTTATTTATAGCATCCCTTTATTTTTAATGTTGAGTTTTAATCAACATTATTCAGTGTTTTAAGAAGGTCCCTCAAACCATTGACTTCATAATTTCTCAGCTATTAGGTTTAATTTATTTAGATGCCCCTTTTTCTTAACTTTGAAATTTAATTTACATCACTCTATGTTTCAGTAAGTTTTCTCAACCATCTTCTTATTTCCTAATATTTTCCAAACTCCCTCACATATTTATTCTAGATTATTGCCTGATCAAAGATAATTACCTAAGGAGAATACATTATATTTAACTATATATTTATATATAGAATAGATTAATATAATTATATTCTAAGATAAGAGTACTTAACAGAATCATTATATACCTATACAAATATATGTAGGCATATAATTATTAACTTAATTTCTCCTTCATAAATGCATTCCACCACCAATTGCAATAATTAATTCTATTTTGATATATATATTTATTTAATAAATAATTTTACCTCCTCCTTTGTAAGTGGAAAACAACTAGTGTCCACATATAACACTTTTAATATAAATGTGTAAAATGATATACAATAAAATTACAAAATATATATACAATACCCATTATTATATATATTTATATAACATATATCATTTATCTTAATTGTTTATTTGAAGACACAAGTTTTATTTTATCTTTTATTCCACATCTTCTTTAAATAAAAATAGTTTTATAGAAAAACATCATCACTATTGCTTTTATGCATTTCTTAAGTGGGTGCAAATACACCTCACTAACCACACATACTTATAATTTATTGTTATCCTATAAACATATATCTTTAAATAAATAAAATACCCCTTAAGTGGATATTACAAGTAACACCACTATTCCCAAATATACATATTTATGTATAAATAAATATAATGACCTAATTATATATTTAATTATAATCTCCACTTAAAGTTTATATCAATATTAATATGATATAACAACTTAAGCCTTGGGGTTAAATACCCTAAATTCTTTACAGTGTGAGTGTTGTATGCAGGGCATGGATGAAGCGGTGGCGGAGGTCGTGGCTTCACACAGGCGTAGATGAGGAGGTGGGTGCAGTAAATGGCAAAGGTCGATGGTACCGCGCAGGGTGTGGGATGGCGGCAGCATCAGCGGAGCAGAGGGGCGGTGTGGTGGCCGAGCTCGGCAGAGGGCAGGGTCGACGGTGCAACAAATAAGGAGTTGACGGTGGAAGAAGCCGCTGAAGGGCAGCGCCGAGGGGAAGTTTTGGGTGGCCGCGGAGGGCCTATGTAGCTTGCGGGAGGGGGTGCGGGGTTTAGAGCCCGCGGGGGCGTTTGTATCAACGAGGTTGTGGGAGGGGCTCCGCCCCTCCCCACTCCACTTTGCATTAAACGGTGGGGGGTTAATTTTAATTTATTTTTATTTTGTTTCATTTTTATTTTTACAACAATGTAGTTAACATAAATATACTCTCGCAATGCATCTTTTTAATAAAAGTAAAATCTGTAAAATTGTGGCTAAAACTATATATATATATATATAAAAGGTATACAAATTCTTTCAATTAACAAAATCCATATATTAAATGGCCACTCTATATCTAATAAATTATATATCTTGTAAATACATATATATAATTTTATATATATTTATACAACGAAATATAATAGTAGATGGACTATATCTAAATTTTTAATTTACAAAATCAATAATTTTTTTCTTGAGAGAAATGAACAAAACAAATCTAAATTATGACTTATCAAGTAGACATCTTAATTCACATAGATTCTTAAGAGTTGTATGAATTACAGGAACTAATTAATCTTTTACTAAGGTAAATAGACAAGTAAATCAATTTTGAAATATCACAAATAACGACTACAAATAACTCTTTGACTAAGTATTACATTAGATATTTTTAAACATCTTAACCAAATAATACACCACAAATAACTTACAAATAAATCTTTCCCTAAATATTTTATTACTGTACAATTAACTCTTTCACTATCTATTACAATAGCTATGTTTGAATAACTTGTCCAAATCTACAACAATTTTCTCAATTTACAACTTAGTAAACAAGAATACAACAACTGTAAGGATCCAACAATTCCCTTACACTAGAAGGGAGAAACCACTTTACAATTAGTTTAACAAACCAAGTCAATCTTCTTTTATCCATGCTCACACAAATGACAAGAAGATACAATCCCAATAAAGGTTACAACTAAACATAGTAAGGGAGGATTTATTTCTCCATTCCCTAGCTCACAACTTTTACATCAATTTTCAAGAGAGAAGTTCTCTCTACATCTTTCACATAATGAATATATAGGGACCAAGCTCTTAATGCAAAAGGAAGATAGACAGTTTCTTAAACAGGGTATACTTCTTCAATTCTTTTCACCAACTAAATACAAGAGGGGAATTTAAACAACTGATCCATTTCTAACTCACAAGCAGAAGACTACATTAATCATGATGACAACACAAGAGACTAGTTGACGATTTGCAACCACACTTTCTTGCAATTACACGGAGTAGGTCAAGGGTCAACCATACTCAACCCACTCCATGTCAGCGCAACTACACGGTAACCTAGAGATCCCAATGTTGAAACCTGGGCTCTGATACCAAATGTCATGCCCACTTTTCATGTCCATTCACCCAACCTTATAATTTGATAAAGCCAATAGATAACAAATATTGTAACAATTCCACAACTCAATTACACACTTAAAGGAGGTTAAATACTCCACTCCAAGGCTACAATTTTAGCGAAGGCATGCATTATTGCTAACATTTCCTTATCATATATGATATAACCTCACTTTGAACCCCCAAGTTTTCTACTCTCAAAAGCAATCAGGTTCTTGTCTTGCATCAAAACAACTCCTATGCCTTCTGCTGAGGCATCACACTCAAGCTCGAAAGGCTTGGTGAAATCTAGGATGGCCAAGACTAGATAAGAACTCATGATCTGCTTAAACTTGTCAAAATGCTACTATGCCCCGTTAGACCAAACAAATACCCCTTTCTTTGTCAATTCTGTCAGAGGTGATGCACTCTATGAAAACCCCTTGACAAACTAGCAGTAGAACCCACATAACCCAAAGAATCCTTTGAGATGTGAGGGATTCGTGGGTGGTGTCCAATCAACAATTTCCTTGATCTTCCCAAGGTCTACTCTAACACCTTCGGCACTGATGATGTGTCCCAAGTAGAGGAGCTCAGTCATTCTAAATTCACACTTGGACTCCTTGGCATATCAGGACTCCCTCTCAAGAATGCTCAGTACCTCCTCAATGTGCATATCAGGACTCCCCAAATCCTGAAAGAACCTTATTTCTAAATAGTAGAAAGATGTGTTGTAGGTATTTTATCATCATGTGTATCCTGCATCTCTTTTGTTGCACTTTCTACATAATTATCCTCTCGATCACTTTGGTGATCTAATTTTTCTGATGTTGTTTCTTCAGAAAAATAGTACTCCAATTGTTTTCCTTGCCCCCTTATTGGGCACTTATGATTGTGATCCCATGGCCCCTTGCATTTGAAGCACAACTTTTTCTTCCTATACTCATTCAATGCATCATCATCAAGGTGAGGAGCTAGTTTCTTTTGTGGGATGATGTCTCGAGGCAAACTCTTCTTGTCCTTCTCCTTCTTGTGCAAGAAAACCTTTGATTGAAATTTTCTTTTGTAGGAAGAGAATTCCATATCTTTGGCCTTCTTGATTGCCTCCTAAAGTGTAGGCGGATCAAACCCCTTAATCCATCCTCTCAATGGTTTAGATAGACCATCTATAAACAACACAATGAGCTTCCACTCTGAAATGTCAGTGACCATGACTGATAGCCTCTAAGAATTAGAAATATATGTATCTACTCCTCCAAATTGTCTAAGTTGGGCTAGCTCCTTGAAGTGTAACTTAGGGTCCCCTTTGTCGAATCTATCAATCAACCTATCAATAAACTTTGCATAGGAAGCAATCTAATCATGGCCCAATGTGACTAGACCATGGTACCACCATTCATGTGCACTCCCATCCAAATGCAATGTAGCATACTCAATGGCATCCTACTCAGTCATTAGATTGAGTCGTAAATAAGTATCTACTTTCTAAACCCAAGCTCTAGCTAAAGTTTTTCCTGAGCCATCATAATAGGGAATGGACATCTTTCCTTTCTTCTTTTGTAGATCCTAATTCTATTGCCTCACTTCTCCTTCTCCATGAGGTCTACTCTGTTCCCTGAAAGTCAGGTAAGCCTAAAAAGGCATATCTACATAGAACCTTGCATCCATAGCTCTCCAATTTCTCCTATATTGAGCATGTCAAACTTGTTCAGTAGGCTCGTGAACCTCCTTTGGTGGGTTCCTTTCCTAAATAAATTGAGGCATTAGAGGCCTCATGCTAGCTGATCCAACAAAGGTATGCTATTGAGTAACCTGATTGTTAACCAAGTGCTCTCCATTATTGCCATTATTTGCAATATTATTATTACCATTGTTCCCTTTGACATTCTGATCAACTCTAGCATTGTTCATGTCATTTTTCTTGTTATTTCCAAGTACTAAGCGGGCAAGGATTTGGGTCAGTTTAGTCTGTGAATGGTCCATTCTATCAAACATACAATGCTTCCCTATAGCCAAATCATTCAATGCATGCAACATACTAGCCATATCAACTCTTCCCTTATCGTGAGGGTCTTTACTAGACCTACCCTCTCAATCACCCATGGTTTCTATAATAATTTCTTCTTCACTGTAAAGAACTATCTATTGTTCCTCAAGCCCTGAAGGCCACTCCTCCCATTGTTCCTATTTAGCTTCTTTCTTTCTTAATCTTTCAAGGTATCTCTACTCTCTGGTGCTATCTCTCATAGAAACTCATATGCAATAACTGTCCAGCAATGAAAATTAACATGCAAGTATATGGGTAGTCTCACAACTGACATGCAACTGTATACAAGTGTAGAGATTTAATAGGCTGGCAGAAAAATCATCTCTGATACAACTGTAATATCAAACCCCCTTTGTGTTTTCTATTGTTTAGTTAATATCTAATGCATTTTGGGTTTTTATATTTTTTGACATAAAACATACATGTACATATATTTGATAATATCACAAATTGACAATACCCACAAGCTAAAATTCAATGGAAATGCATTTATAAACCCTTTCGAACAATACCCATATAGAGATAAGTAAAGAAGATCAAATAGTGAGCATACCAATTCACTATTACATTGATATCAACGGGAAAGAGGACTCTTACAATATATTTTTGACATACAATGTTCCTCCGCACCATGAAGTTTTTAGTCTACTACATAGGTGTAAAGGAAACATCAATAAATATAGTTTTTATGCATCAGATTTGGAAACTAGAACATCCAAACCCATCGCTGGTCACTCACAGGCTGATCACATCCTCCTCTACATTGTTGTATGACCTATAGAGTGTTGAAAAACAACAAACAACATCAAAGAAACCCCCAAACACCTCTGTAAGATTATATTAGGTCTTCATATGTCCTTGCCCATCAGATTGATGAAACTCCAACAATAAACCCACTCAAAATCCTCAAGAATACCTCCTATACTATGCGGCCTGTCTGGGACTACTACAACTAGAATAAGAGGGCAAAAGCATATAAAAAACCCTTCAAATCCATTGCTATAACTTGTAATACCTCTGTCAATGTCCCTCTTTAATTATCATGCCAAAACCTAGAAGGTATTACAATGTTTTCCTCTCCATGACAAATGACTTCATACAATGAAGCTCAATGGTGACCCCTGCAATGAAGCCACTCAAACAACATCCTAGGAGTGTCTTCCTACCCCACAGATGCTCTCAACCATAGAGGTTTCCCTCTCTAAAGTAGCTGGTTCAAACCATTTCTCTCATGAACAAAGCTCTAACAATATCAAATTATGCAATAGTGAATGAATGAAATGAAATGACTTTTCCTTTCTTTTATTCCTCTTCTATCAATGCCCCTTCTTGGGAGTTTAAAATAATTTAACTTTATTTATTCCCCTTATGTCTTGGCCACCCATATGAAGTGACTTTATGAACTTAAAATATATCATAAAGTTTATAATATATTATAAAGTGACTTATTAATAAACATGTTAAGTTATATATTTAATTTAACTTAACTATGCCGATTATTAAAATGTTAATTCGAATGATCTCCTCTAGCCTCCATAGAACCACTGAACTAACCAATGGAATATCGACATGATTTTCGAACCATTGCACCGACTCGCTTGAAGTCCTGTGAGCCCCTGCTATAGATAGTAAGTTTGGCCAAATGGCCCAAAATCACTCCAGAAAAAACCAACTAGCAACTCCCACCACAAGGAATCCATCTCATCACTCTAAGAAGATGTCTGAACTCAGGTGAGCCACATCACCATGTGTCCCCTAACCACACTCACTAACCTACGGGAATCCGTATAGTAGACTAGCCCGATGAACAAGTGCCGACTTAGGAAGGGGACATTACACCTTCCTATTCTTGACAATACAACCCATTCCTAGTTAGATTTTTTTTCAATTGATACACCCCACATGTCAAGATAGAAAGGTTTCCTTTCACAATCATCTTCTATTAGGAAATTTTACTACATTATTTGAATGGAAACTAACTAATGCACGACTTAAGTGTAGCAAGTGTACACCTAGAAACTTGCTAGGTTCCCTAAAGCATACAAATTATTTAGAGATAAATTGCATGGAAAAAGCCAAGAATATGTCCTATATTGATTTATCAAGTAGACATTACAATTCCAAATACAAAAATTAGATTGAGAATTAGATACTATTCACATAATTCATGATTCTACATAGATATTTACAATACAAATCCTAGAGAGATTACATACAAACCCATAATTGGCCTAGGAACAACATAAAGCATCACCTAGAACTTCTAGGCCAACCTTAGTAATACCTAGAAAAATTATAAATTTAAAGAAGACAAGAAAGACTTAGATTGGACAAACATAGTAGCAACTAAGCCTTTGATTTGTAACTACACATGGGCATAAGGGAATATGCCATACCATCTTCAAACTTCTTCTCTTTTGTCCCCTTTTGGCAAAGTGAAATGTTATTTCCTCCACATTTCTGGAAGTATTCATGCGCAAATCCTTTACCCTAAGTAAAAAATAGTTTTTCCAACTTGATTTCCACCTTGTAGGTGATAAATTAACCCCCTAGCACTTACCCTTTGATTGCAAGTAAGAACTTATCATACATGAGAAATTTTAGCCTTGAAAACTCTTTATTTCTCCATATAGCCAACTAAGACATTTCATCAAATGGTTTTCTTGTAACTATTTTGTCTTCATTTTTCACTTACAAATATACATATGGAAAAGACTAAATCTTATTTCTATAGCTATCCACACTCCTTGCAAACAGTCCAATTACTTTGAAGAATATCTCTAATCGAAAGATTTGTTAAATCTTACTTTGCAAATAATAAACCACAGAGAACCATTTTATTAAATAGTTTATAGGCACTATCACTACCTTGACATTTACCTCTATTCCTCTATTCAATCTCATGTGTAAACTTTCACCATTCTCTAGTTCATACTAGGCACTACTCCTCAACATTGACTCCATCATTCATTTATGCCTGTGGGGTGTTTATTTTGTTGCTGCAAATATTGCTCATAAAATTTAATGACCTTTTTATGGTTGCCATAAAATTTATTTAGCTTCCATCTCAATCACTATTAAATGATTAAATACCCTTAAAATATGAGATGTGCCGGCCAACAAGAGGAAAAAAAATGAAAATTAAAAGAAATAAAATGCAAATTACATATGGCCCAACATATTCTTCTTCAATTGTCAAAGACCAATAAAAATTAAGAAGGATCAAACAAAAATTTAACAAGCGAGGTGCAACACATGATAGTCCATCTGTATTTAAATAGAGGCTAAAGGTATGTATACGGTCAAGTTAAAGTCGTGTGGAGGTCTACAACATAAGTTTGATAATAAAGGAATCCACATATTTTAATAAGAAGAGATTTAAGTTTTATTTGGAGAATGTAAAGCTACTCTCAAATTTAAAGAGATCAATGGTTTGTAGGTGTTTCCAAGGATTTAAAAGGGAAGTACAAATAAAATGCATGCCATTGGCTGAGCCTTCCTACTCAACAAAAGGAAAAAGAATATTTAAATGTTGCTTGGACGTTAAAGAGTAGGAGAAAGGTAAATAAATAAAAGTTATGACACATTTTTAATGTGGCAAGTCAAGTTTTGGGGCCCACCAAATAACTTTCCAATATTTAAATACTACTTATATATTATTTAATATTTCCATAAAATCAACCAAGTTGTTCTAATAACAAACTGTTCCAACTAATTATACTCAAGTTTAATATTATTTTAATTGGCTTGATTAAAATAGTCAAGTTAAATATTATTTTAATGGGCTTAATTAAAATAATTATTTACAGAAGTTCAAAGCAGTGCAGAGGAAAATGGGAAACCCAAATCATGCCATTCCTTGGAAGTCTGATATCATGCCATTCGTTGGAAGTCTGTAATAAGGAGTATTTAAAATTATTTTAATCATTTTATTAAAATAATCTTTGTTTAAATTATGAACTGATTGAAATTTGATGAACTGAAAAATGAAATTTATAATAATTGAGACAAATACGATAAACGCCATAGAAATGGACTGTATTCTTCAGTAATTATAATTTTAATTATTAAAAGGATGCTATTCAAAGCAGCCTGCTTCATACAAAGGAACTGCAACTGCAACAGTAACACCAAAGGTGGTAATGGTTTATTATATCCGCTAATACTTATGCGGGTTTTATTTACTATTACGGCTGCTCAGCATGCTCAGACCCTGCAAAACAAAGGAAGAATAATTAAATGAATATATCAAATTATATTGTGCGGAACACGGGAAAAAGAGGAAATCAGCTAGCAACTTACTGTTGATAATCAATGTAGACTTTGCCAGCGTCAGGATCAGCGATATCGGCGAAGGCCTCCTGAGATAAATCGAAGGTGCCAGCGCATCCGGCGGGGCAGTAATCAACAATCTTCACGACAATGGATCCGCTCTTGCAGGGCATGGGAACGCCCTGATTTGTTGCGCCGGTGCAGGTGATTCTGTACTGTCTTCCGCAGGCGGCTCTGTTGTCCCAGATTGCATCGCTTGCCGCCGCGAACAAATTTCCTGCTGGAAATTGTGATGGGTCGTTTCCATAGCACGATGATGCTGCCAGAGCAATCACTCAACATTAAACTCATCATAAACAACAATACCCCTCACTAACTTTCTTCACAATGTTCAATCAATCATATCATTCACAAAATAGCAATACCCATGACTAACTTTGATAACAATTCAGAATATACTTACGGACATATGGAGGAGTGTAAAATGTGGCTGTTCCCTGCTCACCCATACAGCAATACCAGCCCCACATAAAACCAATCACAAACACAGCCCGCCACAAGCTACAGACAGCTCCACCTGCCATTCTCTCTCAAAACTCTGATTCTCCTTCTCAATTCTCTTACTCCGGAACAACAACAGAGCTGCAACTTCTGAATGTTAAGCAGTGCAAGTGCGTATATATAGAATACAACAGGGACCAGGGTAAACTAATCTGTCCGCGCTCAAATCAATGGCGGCTATCTTCTCGCGGATGTTACGGATCATTGCGTGACTAATTAGTATATATAAATGACCTCGACCAATGGGGTTATCCATTGAAATTACGTGTTGAATTAGTATATATAAATGACCTTGACCAATGGGGTTATCCATTGAAGAATTTCTAGATGCCACCTAATTTGATAGAAAATATATTAATGCTACCTAATTCAACAGAAAACATATTACCGTCCTTGGTCTTACAAAATAAGAAAATTAACAAATATGAATTTAAACTAAAGTTATCCTTGAATAGATCAATTACACAACAGATTAAAGAGTTAAAGTCAAAGAAATAGAAAGATTTGAAACAATTCAGAACAATTTTATTCACATGCCAAATGCTTTTTAGTTGAGGAAGCATGAAGGTCGTCGCGTATAAATTCAAATCCAAAACTATTTTCATAAAAGGTTAATTGAATAGAATTTAATCAAACAGATATACTGAATTATCTATTTTTCAAGTATGGAAAAGACAACACATGGCTATTTAAAAACATTCATTCTTACAATGTTTTTAATTAAAGGTAAAATAGAGGTTTTCAAAGGGCATCTTTCTTTTAATAGTCAAGAGCATAAAACAACAAAATAACAAACATATGACAGCCAAGTATCAGTGAAAAAATAACAGCCTCAACACTAAACAAGAGAACACACTAACCACCATAAATACACTCACTACCATAAATACTGTGAATGCTTTTCATACTCCGTGGCAATCCATTTGCATGGAAAACATGTTTCCTTAGAAATGTATACCAATCATTCCTAGATTTTAAGGTGAAACAACACCCATTCCATTGCACATTAAATCTTACTACATGACATGTAGCTATATACAAACATGCATAGCCAAGATGCAAAAACACTGGATAATCTTTATTATCAATGCTCTATTTCATATCTAGTTACCTCTAAAAATGTATAAACTGCAACCTAGCAAAGGGAAGGAGTGAACAGGTGCTACCCAAGGGGGTTGGGTTTCAACAAGATAATAAATGGTATTTGACAATATATGAGGCCAATGAGAAAATTATTTTTTCAATTTTTAAGATATTCCTATACATAGATAGAAACATTAAAAAACATCTTTAAATGGAGGCTTATCATAACTCCATTTCGTACTAAGCCTCTCGAATATTGTCATTTTCCTGTTGAAAATATTACAAAATTAGTAAAGTTCTTTTGTGTTATGAAGATGCACGCAACCCTATTAGAGAATATTGTGAGGAATTCAATTGGCCTCCCTACATTGGACCAAGTTTCTATGCAAGTATGAGCTACATCATATACATATGCACTCTTCACATAGTCTTCACCCCTCTCTCTCTTTGTGTATATATATATCAAACCAAATAAAATACAATTATCATAGTAAAAATATTAAATAGTTCATCATGATAAACATGTTTAAAAAAAGCCCTAACACTTTCCCATGTCATTTTGTTTCACCAAATGGCAGGGTAATAACCATAGGAATAAACCAATCAAATATCATGGCTTGCTAGTTAATCGTGATTATACATTTTTAAAAGGTCTCATACTTCTCCTATGTTGGTTTGCCTCAATGAATGGCACATCAATAAGCTAGTCAAATCTACAATTAATTGAAATAACCATAATGAATCAATAGCTATCAATTAAAATACAAGAACTCTCAATTACATCAATTAAATGTGGGAAACTTGTTTTTTTCCCCATTGTTTAAACTTCCATTTTAAAACTTAGTAGAGAATTTTCTTACTATCTTCCATTTTAAATGCAAGTAATTGCAAAATGTTTACACTCTAGCCATCATATATTACTTTTGTGTATGTCTCATGCCACTAAACAATCAAGGGTGTCTACATCTAGAATAAATGTTAATGTGGCATTGTCGAATCATAAAAATACATGTATATGACATGAAATTTCTTAGACATACATGCCCTAACTATCAACAAGAATGTGTTCTACAACACTATGCAACACTATGTATATGAAAGAATTTATCCCCTATTAACACAAAGGAACCTAATTTCTATGTTTCAAATATATTTTCATGTAGTTAATGATTGTATCTTCAAATGGGACATTTCTAATGCTTGTGAAGCAAAGACAAATCATGGCTTGTGAATTTGTCTTTCATTCTATTATTTCACATTAAGGACCTAAAAGTCTATCTTTGTAAAATTTGGCAAGCTATGCATTGAATTGTGGAATGACAAAGGCATCTCTCTAACTATTTTATTATTTTCACCATGGATGGCCCTCATTTCTAGAATATGAGTCTACTATAATAAGGAAATAGGAAATTCCATCTCAATACAATTTGAGATTTTATTTATCAAATTAATATGCTTTGTTATATCCATCATCCCATGCAACTTTCAAATCACATGTCTTCTTGAGTAGGTGTTAGCTAATGATAAGTTTGGTCCCTTTACGAAATGAAAGAAAATAGGTATTATACAATTTATTTGACCCTCTTGAGTTACAATATACAATTATACACACACATGCAACAAAGGTAAGTGATAAAGATATACTATTGAAGGTCAACTAGAGAAAAAACAAAATAAAGTAGAGCTTCACATATAAAAATGGGAGAATAGAACAATTCTTTCAAGGAGATAACATAATATAATTATAATTATTCATTAATGCCTCCATGTTATGTACCCTAAAAGGTGATTGGTAAAGATTGTGTTTTATAATTAAAAACTAAATGATGAAAACATATTAAGTTCTCAAGCATTGTTTTTTCCTTTTGCAAGTTAAAAAATTGGCAATGTCATATTCATAGCCCCTACTTTCATGAAACTTGGATTGGGTTCTACCAAAAATAAAATGATCAAATGAGGCATAAGTAAAAATCTTCCATGTAGAGATGATGCTTGACAAACCTTTGATGGAACTTGGCTAATCTTTGGATTTACACTTTGGTTATGCATTTTAGGGATCTACATAGTCACACCACTCAAACATGTTCATGATTAAATATGTTATGGTAAATTGTAAGGAGATTGCAGCTAATGCTTCTATAAATGAGATTTATCTCCATAAGCATTATACATATCATGTGATCAATCAGCTCATTGGCACCATCAAAATTGTTGGTGCAACCACCTAAAAACATAAAAATAACACACCACACTTTTGACAAAGAAAAAATTTAAAATAGAAAATAAAAGAATAATTATTGGAAGAGCATATGTACAACTAGATCTATGTGACCATTTGGAAGTAGTGATACTGCTAGCTAAAGTTGACAAGGCTAATGGTTTGAAGAAAACCTTAGTTGGTGACAACAATTAGAATTCGGCCTAATGATAATGCATGTGATTGGTATGTTCTTGATGTTAGACCCCACAATGGCATTGAGCATGGAGAGGCTGCTGAAGGTGACAATGCATGCTCCCATGCCAATAGAATGCACATAGTCATTAGTAGCATAGTTGGCATTAAGCTCATTGCAACACCACATCATTTTTAGCATAGGATTTACAATTATATGGTCGATCTGTGTTAGATTAGAGTCCTAACATGCCATCTCATATTACCCTAATTATCAACTCAATTTAACATCAAGTAAATAGTCATGATCAACATAATCATTTATCTATTTAACAATAATCAAATTCATAATCAATAATTAAATGCATATCTTTTCTGAATAATTTCAATATTGAAATTTGGAAACATATTCAAAGATAACATAATAGCGAATTCCTTCACTTTACAATCATAATGTTTTGCTCATGGCAATAATGATAAGTTTTACATAAATTTTTTACTGTCAAGTCATATAATAGAATATACTGCATCTAGAGTATTGATATCTATATTCATAAGTCTTAGCTTGTCATCTTCTTGGGAAGGAGAGCATCACCTGAGTGCTTTTCCTCCAACCATAGACCGGCAGTCCCCCACACAACTTCCTGCCTGGAAGTGGCCCTACCCTTCACGAAGGAAGTAGATATAAGGAACCATAAGGTTTTCCATCTGAGTTCTAGTGTTGTGTCCTTCATAACTCATCATAGTCATACAACTATAGATCCATTCTAACTATGCATGACACTACTAGATGGTTATGCCATTTGGAGCACATTGAACTGACTAATGCAAGTAGATACTGATACATTACTTTGGCCAAAGTTTTAATATAAATAAATGTTTCACAATTAACATAGTCAATTGTTCACACACCTCTAACTCGACTTAGAAGTTATCTCATCCTACAGTGTTTTTGGTTGACCCTTCTTGGTCATAATTTAGTCAATTCTCTTAGACTTCAAACTTCATTTCTTGGAGTATATCTCATTGGTTTTCTCATTGCATCTATAACATGGAATCTATAACTCCTCGTCACTCTATTCCTTTCTTAAGTACATAAGTTCTTGGTTTCTTACCACAAATCAGCTGTGGATAACATCTCTATGAGATGAGTTTGAATAACTATTTAGGTTAATGGATCTCCATTTGATCCTTGTGGACTGAAACATGATCCATTCAAATCAACAGTACCTTTGTAAAACAAGTTCCACACTTTGCCATATGTGTTAGGGTGTTCTTAGAGAACTATCATCTCCAATCCTGACGTCACCATAAGAACATTAGTTACCTCAAGATAACAACATCTATCATCTTTTGTCCTAAAAATATTCATAGTCTACTAGAGACTTAATAGGTAATACTAATACCCACCATCTTTATAAATAGTTACACAAAATGAAAACACAACTAATGAGCTACCCAACTCTATTATTTTGTTTCCAAGATAATGCAAGATTATATCTATGCGTCTTATCTAATAACCAAGATTCTTAATGTATATATTCGCAGTGTAGTAATGTTATTATTACCACCTAATTATCTGTAATGATTAAAGAAGAGCCTGCTGCTCTCTTTGTATCAAAAGATAACCGAAGACACATTCATAAAGCATCTATAAAGGTATCTTTATAATATATAATTCATGCCAAGAATTTAAGTTTTGTCTACAACATTGTTTTGGGAAAGAAATGGCACACAGAAAAGTGGGTGGCTCTCGGCCAACTTCTAGATAAATATAATAGCATACCATCTTTCCTTAGCTTGAAAGCATGGCTAGTGTTAGACTTTCGATTCAACCTTATATAAAGACACCACTATCTTAAGTATATATTAATGGAATACTAGCCATTACCATGGCTGAGGTCATATTCATATACTACTACAGTAGTAGGATACATTATCAGCCTCCACAGTTTCCATTGAAGTATAATATATCTTGACCGTAAATGAATTGACAAGTTTCTATCTGATATTAACAAGGTTCCAAGTCCTTGGCCTCATGGCCTCAATGGACTAATACAATACAAACCAAGTTACTAGTCCTCGGCCTCACGGCCTCGATGGACTAACATAGTATAAACAAGGTTACCAGTCCTTGGCCTCATGGCCTTGATAGACTAACACAGTATATACAAAGATTACTAAAGCTTTCGGCCCTTAAGGATAGTAGTAATAGCTTAGTATCATTTTACTGTAATATAATGAGTAATACACAGTCATTAGAGTACCTGAGTATAATGAGAAGTTTGTCAACATGTATTCATAGCTTTACCTCTCTTTGAGCTAAATACTACTCTCAACTTCCAGCTCTTCACCTAGAGCTCCATTCTCCTTTTTCTTTTCCCTGCATCAACAAAAACTAACCCCCAAGTTTCTTTTATGGTAGTGGTATCAAGAGTCTCCACTCCCATGAGAATCATTCAACCATAACCTGAATGTCCTCCCATTAAGCACATGCAGCACTTGATGTCCTAAATGCCTAGTCGGTCAGGCTTTCTCAAGCACTTCCCCCACTCCTCCATAATTTGAGGAACATGGGTTGTGTAAGCTATAAGTATGTAGTGATAATAAATTAGTAGATAATTATCATAGAAAAAGGTGGTAAAAATAATGATAACCCACACAATACATATATACATAAATATACTATAAGTACAATATGGCAATCTATACTATCACCACGATAGCATTATCGACAACATGGTATAGCATCAAGAAGCACCAAATTGTGAACGATCGGTAGAGGTTCACTTCCCCACTTTGCAATCTTAGCAAAACATCTAGAGTAAATAAATCAATATACACAAATGTAATAAATAAACATATAGGATAGCCCTGCCAAAGATAAAGGCTAAATCCAACTAATAATAATGTTTCGACAACATTTATTTAGTCAGATCGACGTAAAAGATGGTGAGAAACCCTAACATGACATGATGACAATTAGTCGGATCAAAATTGACTAAACAAGGGAGAACAACTAAAACATACCCAGTCTCACAACATGGTTCATGTAAAGAACAACTTTGAAAATTCAGATGGAAACCTATCTTTTTGCATAACATCTGTTTCCTTCTCCTGAGTGATACTCTCCTTCCCTTCTCAGAATTGGAAGTCTCTTTTCCTAGTTACACTCACAACCATTTAAAACCTTGACCAGTGTATCATCATCAGATCACTATGGATCATACTAAAATAATCTCAATTACATTTAATCTCATGTCTAAATTAACAACATTAATCATAATCCATATAACCAATGATTTATCCTGACATTTTCCACAAACATCAAATCATTAATCTATGATTACTGCTCCAGTTAATCTCATAAAAAGTAAAAGTTAAATATAGTCAAAGTTGTGGATGTAACACCCATAGCATTGATAACATGTAATGCATGCCCACTTGGCAAGCCTCTATGCTAGGCCATGCCATGATGTGGTAGCTACCACAACCTTGCCAACACATTATAGTGCACCATCTAGAGGCTTATTGCATGGTAAACATCTTGCATCACTACTATAAGGAAACTATGAGTTTACATCTCCTATGCTTGATTCTATGGCCCCCTAAATTTGGAGCAATAAATTTGATCCGAGCTACCATTGAAACATCGGCTGAATCACCCAAATCTTAATCTTTTTTGTTTACTAAACCGGGATATGAATTTTATGTTCATGGCATAATGTGATGGTTAAAGCATGGTGTTATTATACATTCCACTAGGGTTCAAACCTGCATTGGGCCAATGATATCACAAGATTTGCATCCTTGTAGGGCATGTTGGTTCCCAAAATATCTGCAACACAAAACTCTAAAACATTTCTAAATAACCTAGGCTAGGGACTATCATCAGGGTGACAGAAAGAGGTTTATCAACAAGTTAGGGGCACTTTTGGCCAACTAACAGGAGTGGGTAGACTCCTCTGTTCTTTGAGCTCAGCTTAGACTATGGAGGGATATTCCAAAGGATATACCTGAATAGGTATTAACATCAAAACTAGATGAACAACTAAAAACAACTGGACAACCAAACCCAACTCATCATCTTGACCCTAAGAGTTGTCAGTAAGTCAAGAACAACTAGCTATCACAAAACCCCTATATAGCTAATTCAATTGTGTGAATGTACATGCACATGAAAGTTGGTTTTTTCTCCTAAACCATAGGTGAATGATTTGTTTGATTTAAAATAGTGATTGATCCCTCTCCAATATGGACCACTGCCTACTCCATTGGGCAACTAAGTCATAAGAAATAAAGAGGAAGGAAATGGATTGAACTAGTATCAACAGAAAACTAAAATATATTGACATATATTTCTCAAATTACATTTCATACATTGGACATACTTAATTATCCAGAACCAAACTTTGATGACCCATTTGCAACAAAGAAATGACTCAAAAGAAAGCATGTATTGACTTCAATGTTGTCACACATTATCAAATCTCTATTACAATCACAGTAGCAAATGTGGTGAAGGAAAAATACATAGCTACCACTATGCATTCCCCTAAATCATTACAAATAGCCATGGAGACATACCACTACATAAAGATATGCATTACAACTCATTCCTACTCTTTATCAAACACATTCCTCCATTCATTACCCTGACTAGCTTGATTTGAAGCCCTGAAATTATTACGAGGCACTACAAACTAGGCAATTGGCTTATCAACCAACCCTAAAAACATCTTCTTTTCATGTATATATAGCAATTCAATCCTACTATACATCCTAGGGTGCTAGAAAATCAGTAAAAAAGAATTTCATGCTGCATTGAATATAGCCCATGGCCCTGTCAGAAAAATCAGCACATTTGGAAGCCTGCCCACTCTCTGGCAATTCTGAAAATGACAGAAGAAGATTGCTTGCACTCTTTGTGTACCAAAAAGAATAAATAGGGAAGGTTCCAATCCATTTCCTGACATCTACAACATTCTGACTTATCTGTTTTGTCCTCCAAATGTACCTGTGCATTGAAGAATTTCATTGTATCAACCACCTACGTGGCACTGTTCTGCAAAATCATAAAATCTGGGTACAAGTTAGCTCACACAATCCTCTTTGTACTGGGCACATTTTCCTATCTTTATCAGCATTTTTTCTTTTTCACAAACTACCTTCATTTCCCTCTTCCACTCACTTTGTCGGTAAACTTTCACATTCTCAAACCATTAGAAACACCTCTTTTTGTTTGGCACATAATGTTTATTTTTCACCTCTATTGTGCCTTATCGACAAATCTTCATTTTTGTGAATTTGTCCTATCGCCTTGTTTTCACTTTCAGCTTCCTTTTTCCTTATCAGTAAATCTTTAATTTGATGAACCATCCATCTCTTTCCTTTTTCCTTCTTCTTAATTATCATCAAACATTCCCCATTGCAAACCTTTCTCCTTTTCTATCTCTTTAGTGCTTTAGTTAGCAAATCGCCCTATCAGCAAACTTGAGAAACTGTGAACCATTTCTCTCCCCTTTGTCAGTGAAATCTCCCTTTTGTGAACCATCTTTCTTTTCTATTTTATCATTTGCTCTCATTTTCCTCCGTATCAGTGAATCTTTCATTTTACAAACCAAGACTTTGCCATCTTCTTTTGTCCTTCATCACCTTTGCCCTTTATTGGTAAATTTTTCCTTTTCATGGACTTCACCCTTGGTGCCTTTTTCTTTTCCTTTACCTTCCTATGTCAGCAACTTTCACCTTTTTTGAACCATGGAAGAAGCTCCCTTCTTAGCTTTGTCAGCCAAATGCCTTATTGGAAAACTTTGAAAATTTTGTACTATTTGGCAAGTTCAATTTTTCGCCGATTCACTGATAAAGCCCTTTGTTCTCTTGGTAGGTCTTGCTTTAGTCAGCAAAATCTTCCAGAAGTGAACTTTCCTTTCCTTCTATATTTTTCTTCTTTATCAACAATTTTCCTTGCCGATGAACCATCTTCTTCCTTGCATCCTTTTGTTGCAGCCTTTTCTCCATCAACAAAGTTGGAAGTTCATGAACTTTCCTTTTCTTCTATATTTTTCTTCTTTATCAACAATTTTCCTCGCCTATGAACCATTTTTTTTCCTTGCATCGTTTTGTCGCAGCCTTTTCTCCATCAACAAAGTTGGAAGCTCGCAAACTTCCAACTTTTCCAATAAAGACCTTTCTTTTCTTTCTTTTCTCCTTTCTTTGATCTTCCTTTGTCTCTGCCGAAGCCATCCTGCCTTATCGGCAAATATGCCAACCGATGAACCTGGTGGTCAATGAACCTAATGGTTCACGAACCGCCAATTTCAATGACAAAGACTTCACACTTCCTTTCTCTTCCTTAGAAATTTCATCGCCTACCCATTCTCTTTATCGGTGAATCGGTGAAATCACGAACTCGTGAACTAGTTCACTAGTTTGTGATTTCACTGATTTGCCGATAAAGCCTGCAAATGAGCCATTTTTTCACAAGGAAGAAAACAAAGGCAAGGGGAACATTTTACTTAGAAATTGTTTGAATGAAAACTCATGTAACTTATGTTAGATCAGATCTAAATGGTGGGTTTAAAGTGTAAAGACAAAAGGTTGGAAATTTGATGGATTTTTGGGGCAAAATAAGGCATTTTGGGAGCTAGTTTTTCTGGGCACCAATAGGGCCCCTGCTAGGCCAATGAGGTCGTGGCTTAAATCCCCTATTGGTCCAATGAGCTCATAGTTTTGAGCCACCA
This sequence comes from Cunninghamia lanceolata, assembly GCA_027924645.1. NCBI lineage: Eukaryota > Viridiplantae > Streptophyta > Pinopsida > Cupressales > Cupressaceae > Cunninghamia > Cunninghamia lanceolata. The sequence continues at coordinate 3,343,197 of BSBN01000244.1, forward strand.
ATGTTAATGCTAGTGTTCATGCTAAGGTATTTGTGCTAGGGTGTTCATGCTAGGGGATGAGGTCCCCCATGTTGTGGCCTCAGCAGTTCATAGATCCATTCAAAAGTATTCACCAATCCAAAAAACTAGAATATGAATTATGATGATATTTTTCAAGATGATGAATCTTGCAAGGTGAAAACACCTTGGAATATGTGTAAGTTTGAATTTTCAGAGGAAACGGAGCTAAAGCCACCCACTCATAGTGACAGTTATCAATTTCTATCCAAAAGTTGATAAGAATATAAATCAATAAGAAGAATATAGCTACTTATAGCACTACACTCAAGCTAAAAATATCACAAAATACAAATAGTACAGCCCCACTATTGAGCATTAATGGTACAAAATTTGTTAAAAACCCTTAGTCCTAACTCTTTTTTTATTGTAATAAAGGCATTAGACACTAATGCTTTGTAACTCATACCTTTAGCTATTTTAAATAATCTTATATGATTTGAGAATATTAGTTATCTTGAAATGAATTAGTACAAATATAGGTTATAGGCTATTGTTTGACTACTTGTGAATTATATTGTGTTGAGTGTGCTCAAAGGATGTTTCCCTTTGAATAGGCATGTGATTTTTAATGCAAATCTATCAATTTCATGCAATATAGTTTCTATGTTTCCATTTCAACAAATCATTTATCTAGATTTTCACAATTTTTCTAATAAGTTGTAGGAATGTTAGTCAAATCTGGTATCAGAGCTCTTTCTAGCACTGACTTTTTTGTAGTAAAAAAACATTTTTTTAATTGTGTTTTGTCCTCTCAATGCCTCTATGACTATCCATCACATTCTCTCAACTCACTTGTTTTAGGATCTTGGTGATCTAAGTAAATGGTAACAATAGTACCAACATTGAGTTTTTTTTCATATTTTTCTAACATATCCTTTTTTTATTTTTTGGGCTAGAAACCCTATACCAGAGGTTTCAAAATAACCATGGAAAATTTATCATTCTAGGCATAGTTGGATTCCCCATATAGGTTTTTGGTGAAGGAGGGAAGGTTTGTCTTCCTAAGCCATGCCATAAGATAGACTTTCTATAGCTCTTGTGCTTCCATGTACCCTCAAGTATATTGAAAGACCCCTTAGGAATTTTCAAAAACCTAGCCCTATGAAGCCATTAGCTATTTATAAGTTGTGATACACTAGTAAGTGGCTACCCTTAGGAAGTTTCTTGCATTATAATAGATCTATTAGGATCTATATATTTACTATCTTGCAAACTAGACACACCATATAGAAACCTTACTTTTTTTCCTCTCTTGTCGAATTTCCATCTTGGTATACTTGAAAAGTAGGAGAAACCACCACTAGTGGCTATTTCCTTTACATCTAATAACATAAGGGGTATAATAGTGCATACAAATCGGCTTTTAGTGTTTTTATAATATGCAAAAGTTAAAATATCTATAATGTACAAGAAAAATACACATTTAAATAGGTTTGAGAAATAGTTTCAAGAAATAAACATGAACACATAATCTATGATTCATAGAGGATATCCTTCTAAACTTCGACCCTATAGGGATGTAAAATTCTCTAGAAACCCTAAATTTAAAAATAGAAAAAAGAAAAAGAAATCATTTTCAACATATTGTCTTGTTGGAACCATAATGTCATGTTGATTATTTTGAGACATATTTCTAGAAACATTTTTTGGCACCCCAACCACCTCAAGGTTATGTCTACCCACTTTAACACCCATGAAATAGATCAAAAGTTTGTTGACCTAGAGAATCAAGTTTTTGAATTGACTTATATAATTCATGGTCTTAATACAAAAAATGTAGTAGTGAATAACCACTTCCATATTATGCAACCATCTAATACTAGAAACCCATTTGGTGGAAATACATTTGGTTCCATGCTTGAGAGCCCAATATTGGACTTCCTTGGATTTGATAGCATTGATCCTACTAGATAGAAACATAGATCTAAATAGTACTTCGGTCTACATAATGTTCCTCTAGTGAATAGGGTCCATATTACATCCTTCAATTTAGAGGAAGAATTCGTCCAATGATATTAGTGCTATCTGAAGGGTCATGATGATCTTAATTCAAAAAACTTTGTTAAGCAACTTTTGGGTCAATCTAGTGCTAATGCCTATGAGGATTTTACCAATGCTCTTACCAAGCTCCATCAAATAGGCACCATTTAGGAATATCAAACTAAATTTTAGTGACTATCCAATCACATTAGCTTATTTGACTTTATTTTCAAAAGATGCTTCATCAATGGCCTTAAGGGTTCAACTTGATCTGAGGTCTAAATGTTCAAACCAAAAGACATGATGGAAGCTTTGGGTCTAGCCAAACTTGCAGAGGATAAGCTCACAACTCAACATCATTTATCAATGCCTACTCCTCTCAACAATAATACACCACCATGCCCTATTCCACCATGTTAGTCAAAATTCACTCCAATTAGATGCCCCACATAGGATGAAATGTGAGATTGATTAGAAAAGGGGGTATACTATAACTGTGATAAAAAATCACATGGGGACACAAATGTGTTTATTAAAAACTCTATCTAATCAATGTTGAGTCTCTTCCTAATGATGAAGAATGGGAAGATGCTTCAAAAACTTACAAGTATAGACTCCCTACTACTAATTCCACTCCTGCAAATGACCCTCCAAGAATTTTTGTCCATGCTTTGGCAAGCATCACCACTCCTCAAACTATGAAAGCTAAAGGGTATTTTAAGAATATTCCCCTCACTATGCTCATTAGTTCTAGTACCATGTATAACTTAATTGATCCACAACTTATGAAACAAGTTAATGGTTTTGTGCATCCATGCTTTAGCTTCAAATTTACAATTTCCAATGTAGAAACCTCACCTTGAAAATGGAAACATTAAAATGTTTGGATAATTTTGTGGTACTATAATGTCCATTGAGATATATTTTTCTTACCTTTAGGTTGTTATGATGTAGCTATTTAGGCCCAATGGTTGCATACCCTTCATCTAATCTTTTAGGATTTCTATGAAAGTTTTAGATGAATTTCTTTGATAATGGGTAAAAGTATAGTTTGAACGGTCTTACACCTAGGTCTACTAGTCTTACTAGCTCATATTGAATGGAGAAGATTCTAAATAAACTCCCATGGGATCATTCTCAAACATGCTCCATACAATTTAGCACTCATGATTTTGGTTTCTCTCTAGAATTGCAACTGATTTTAGATAAGCATGACATAGTGTTCATTGAGCCTACTTGGAGCTACCACATCATTGACTTAAAGACGATCACATTTGGCTCTTTCTATAGAGTTCTCCACCTAACCTTAACTCTTATAGGTATTTATTCCTTCAAAATACAAATTGGAAAGTTAGTATAGGAACTCCTAAAGGCTGGTGTTATTCATCCTAGCATTAGCCCATACTTTACGCCTATTTTGTTTTCACAAAAAAGATGGGTCTTGGTGGCTTTACATTTAGTTTCATGCATTGAATAAATTCACCATCAAGGACAAATTCCCTATTATAGTGATTGATGAGTTACTTGAAGAGCTTTATGGTGGCCAATTTTTCTCTAAGTTAGATTTATGCTCTAGCTATCACCAAATTCATCTTAATGAAGGAGATATTCTAAAGATAACCTTTTGCACTCATGAGGCTCAATATGAATTTTTGGTCATGCCATTTGGGCTCACTAATGCTACCTCCAATTTTCAAGGATTGATGAATAGACTCTTTTATCCCATTCTTTGAAGATTCATCATGCTCTTCATTGATGACATTTTTATTTATAGTAGAACTTGGGTAGAACAATTGCAACATATTGACATGGCATTACAAGCTCTTGGATATAATTAATTATGTGCCAAGCAATCCAATTGCTCTTTTGGTCAAGAGGAAATTTTTTTTCCTTGGACATATTGTCTCCTTAGTCGGTGTTTGAGTTGGCCTTCAAAAAATTCAAGTCATGCAAATATGGATTACTCCCAAGACACTCTAAAGCCTTTGTGGATTTCCTAGTCTCCTTGGCTATTATCAAAATTTTCTCATATATTATGGAAAAAATTATGTTTCTTTAACTATGTTTCTTGAAAAGGATGCCTTCTCATGGACCCCTTCCAATACACATTCTTTCAACATTATTATTTATCGGCTATGTCTAAAACAATAATTCTTGTCATGCTTGATTTCTATAAACCATTTTCATTGAAGCAGCTTCTGGTTTGCTTGATAGTTCATCTTGTGGGATACCTTATAGGTCTCAATGCAACATTTTATTCTCCTAGTGAGTTGGAAACCTTCTAGATTTTATCTTCTTGATGTGTTGGGAACCTTCCAAATCTATGGGAGAGGACCCACTACACAGAATTGGAGCGATTGGATAAATTCTAGAACCTTAGGTTTGAATGAATGAGAAATTAAGATTCTAAACAATTAAGTAATAGAGGAGCAAGAGAAATTATAATTCTATAATATTAGGTAATGGAAGAGAAATTTTAGAAAAAACAATTTAGGTATCAGATGAGCAATTTAGGTCTAAATGAAGAGAATTGTTAAAAATAGGAGTAATTCTAAAAATAGGAACTGTCAAAAGTTAAAGGACTTTTAGCAATATTTTAATACTTATCGAGACCAATCCTTTCCTTATGTAGTGCCTTTCCTAACTAAATTAGTAGCGTTTTAAATTTTGTGTATGGATACGTGTACATGCATGAGATGATCAAACATAGTTTATATAAAAGGCATTGATTTTGTGCTATGTTTCATTTCTATTCTTTTCGCTTGATCTTGTCACTAGAGGGAAAGATTGTTTGCTTTTGTAGGGTACACGCATTCATGATTTCTCATTAGGGGGAAAATGTGGGGGCATTTTTCATATCCAATACACATGGGTCACAAACTAGTAAGTATCCTAGGTGTGGATTTCTTATCTTAGATAATCATGTTTGTATTTTGATCATCAATGTCCATACTCATATTTTTATAATCATTTTATCATGATCACACTCCTATTCAATTTATCATTTCTATTCTTAGTTTCTATACATAGATTATCATGTTATCATCTCTGTCTTCATCTAATATTTCTCTCTATCCTTGATTTAGGAAAAAAAAAGTTGGTATCTCATTGCTTGAATTATGCTCTCAAGTTTATGTGTAAATCATAGGTTGAATCTAGATTGTTTCTCCAATTATTTTTCTTTTAATTGTGCTTATATTTTTTCATATTAATTTCATATGCTTTCTCATGTAGATTGACATGCACATTATAGGGGAAAAATGTAAAGGTGAAAAGCACATCCATTACACTTCTCCCCTTTGTTTTACATGACTTTGCATGGATGACCTAAGAACATAACTAAAACACATGGTATTGACCAATTTGGAGCTTCGGCTAATTATAGCCATAAATTTATACTTACGAACAACATCCTAGATGTTATTATAACATTTTCTTTTCTAGCTCCAAGACTACATGTGTGACCTTGACCCACTTTATCAAATTTTAAAGTGAATATGACCTTGGGATGACTCAGTCGTAAGTAGTCATTATTTGTTGAATCTCGTGCCAAAATGTTTAAATTATGCACCTAAGATTCATATAAAAGGACATCAACCCTAGGCCATTTCCATCATCTTCATATCTCATCACCTTTCTAGACCCACTATCACAAAGGGATCTTTTTAGTAGTCACTACTCATTATTTTCTATTTACTTTGGGTAGAAGTAGTTGATGGTGAATGCCTCACACACATTATTGTCGAATGAAGTAGAAGAAAGGATATGAATGAACACTTGGATATCTTATTTTCTTTGATGCTAGGCTTTTATGTTAAAGAATAATACAATCAGTATTTCCTTATACCATTTTTATTCCTTTGCTTCAATGATTGATAAATTACAGGCCGCTCAAACACTATAGGGACCCATCCCTGAAAGAGCCTTTACACATGATCATTCAAGGAACAATGGGCATTGGAAAATCATATTTCATAGATTGGATTAGAAATACATTGAACGGTTCAAACTCTAACAACCAAAATTATTTGCTTGCACTTGCACCTATGGGAGTAGCTGCTTACAACATACAAGCCATGATAATCCATACATGCCCTAGAATCCCTATAAGAGAGATGCATCCTTTACAAGGTTAGTCACTTACAATATTCCATGAAGACATGTAGCACATCAAATATATCCTCATAGATGAGATGAGCTTCGTAGGGCCCAAATTGCTACCAAAAATACACAAATGTCAAAACCCTAGTTCTTGTACTAGGTCACTTTGATAATTCATTACATTGAATCTCAAGCACTTAGTCTATAAGGACCCGCTTGGTCCAAACTTGAATTTTTAAAACTTTTACCTTAATGACAAGTTATATGAGATATATCAAGACTTTGATTGAGTACTCAGGTAAACTTCAGCCAATATGGGCCATATGTTCAAATGAAACATTCTTAAGCCAACCCGGGCTCTTCTATCCTTTGGTTAAATAGGTTCATATGGATCCAGGTCTAATGAACCTCATTGCTACCCGAAACAGGGTAGAACAAATGGTTGCGAAATGACCTAGTGGTCAAACGGACCAAGACTTTATCCAATACGGGATAAGTAAACACAATAGCCAACTGAGCTAAATAGGACAGGAATCATTATGCTCTAACCAGAGACTTCTAACTCCTTCAGGACCAATATGGGTTCATGAGTCACTTCCTGGGGTCCACAGTCTTTCCAGGCACTTTGCGGAGGATGTCAACTAGGGAATACATATCATCAACTTGTACACACCTTAGTTTATGGCAAAGCTAGGTACAAGTAATCCACCTTGGGGATTCTTCTGAGTACTAGGAGACTTCATTAATTACCTAGCTAAACCTTTAAACTATGGATCAAAGTTGATTATAAAAGAGTATCCTATATCCGAGGGGCCTAAGTACTAGGGGCATCCTTTGCCATCCAAACTGCCTACATACCCTGTATCCACGGGATCAAGGCCCTCTCTAGATGCGATCGACATAGGGAATGCGAATATGTAGTTCTGTCTTGCACTATGTTTGATGCAACTATGAGTGCTTACACCACTCTTCGCTAACTACCACCCACTCGAGTGATACAGTGACAGAATTCCTAAGAAAACTAATTTGCAAACACACCTCCCGAGAGTGTTTGATGTTTAAGTTTTCATGTATGAATAGTATACCTAGTATGCGTATTTGTTCGACGAGGTTTCCCTGTTGATAGTTAAAAAGAGTTTCCTATCATGGCAATCATCCTACAACTATTTTCAATAGACTCACCTTTTCTTTTTAGTTAATCTTTTTAGTGAGGTATCTGAGGAGATTTTCCCTTCTTGTGGATTTAACTTCGACATGTCCCTTATTACTCCCTGATGATTTAGAAGGATGGTGCCTAGACATTGTTGTTGCAGCTATGTTAGGCGTGAGGTACTTGGTTCAACGTGACGACATTACTCGTAAATGTGACCCAGAGGTACCGTAAATATTGAACACTATGATTTGTTTGAGTTTGGACATTTATTTACAAGGTTTACCTATCTATTAGAAAAGAAAATCTTGCATAATATCTAATAAAGAATTTTTCAAGGAAAGATACTTCCCTAAGGCATAATGAAGTAAAGTACAATAAAGATGCTTGATCAATTTACTTAGAGAAAACACTTAATCCATTTTTTCAATTCATAATTGTACGTAACATATAGAGAAAAGATATTCTATTAGTAAAGGATTTAGTTTTTTGTAAAAATGAGAAGGAAATCTAGATAACTTATTTTGTCATACATCAAGTTCTTTCATTACTTTTAAATTGAAACCAGAAAAGATTGACGAAAGATCTCTAATCAAGATGGTTTAAATTAAACTTCCTAAATGAATTTATATACTTAAATTCCATTGTCAATAAAATTGTGAATAAAATTTGACAAAGGTTCTTGTTACCCAAAACTAGTCAATTGTTGCTCTAAGGCTTTAAAATCATGTACATAAGCATAGTTTAAACTTCACATTTTCCATGCTGTAGATCACTGACAATAGTTGGTTGAAAGTTATTTATGGTGATGAGCAACAATGTTGGCTTTGATTAACACTAACCAATGTAAGCATCAATTTATTCTAACATGTTTATTGTCTCCAACTAATGTGTGCATGATGTTGTAATGTTTATATCATACATCTTCGTTTACACTTCATTTTCTTTGTTAATCACTTCTTTTATTCACATCTAATATACTCATTTCACCCTATTATTTTTACCATTATATCGTATGTCACTTTTCAATTCATTCTTTATTAATTGCACTTATTATAGTTTACAATATTTGCACTCATTTATCCCTCTTCTATCTAATCTCAATAACACTCCTACTCCCCACCTCACTCATATACACTTTCATCTATATTAACAATTGTATTCCTTCAATAACCATACTCCACAATTCATGTTCCACTTATTTATCATATATACACACATAACATTTTACTCTCTACTACCACAATCATTTATTTTACATCTTGTAACACTTCCTCTACCACCATATCTCACTTGCTTTTTCTTCCATCACTACACTTCTATTCTAGCACTTATTTATCACTACCATATTCATCTTCACTCCTTTAACTCATTTTCCTTGTTACCTACTTTTCATCATAAAACAATTTCATTTTCTTATTAATACCTATATATGCTTTGCATTTTCATCATTTATTTTTATCCTTTTTCTTATATCTTCTATTTCTTTATTCACCCATCACTATTCATTCTATCTCACTAACTTTTCTCTTTGCATTCACTTTCTTTTTACATTCTATATTAAACATCTCTTTTTTTACCATGCTCTTCTTTCTTCCACATAATTTTAAATCTTTATTAACCTCTTTTATATATTTATTTCCTCATTATCATCACAATTGTTTCTATTCTTTTTGCTTATTTTACCTGTTTTTTTAAATTATATTGTTCATTTTCTCTCATTAATTTACTACCCCTCACTATTTAAACAATTATTTTCCACACTATCTTTACAATCTGATATACTTAATCTGCCCTTTAAATTATATGTATTATTTCCATTCATTCAATCTCTCATCACTTTATCACTTTCTTCACTCTATGCCAATTTACTACTTGCAAATCTGTATTTTATAGATGGCCAAATCTTTATCAGATGTAGAGATTTAGTTGGTCATGTATCCTTGTAATATAGATTATATACAAAACTATGTGACTTGTTTTCTCTACAACTGATAATAAAAAAAATTGAGATAGATTTTATAAATCGTTTGTTCAAGTTTCCCCTGATGGGACTTGGTAATTTTATGATTCCAATGTAGTTGACTATCATGTGAATTATCTATCTTAACTATCTAAACATTTTTTTTAATAGTAGTATTTGAACACATAATAGATGCTAATTCCTACAATTCTGGTAGGTGCTTAGAACAGGGTATGGGTTTCTAATCCAAGCCCAATGGAAGGGCAATTTTAGGGCGCACAGACATGAACTGTTTGACAGAATTCCTCAAAGAAACGTTGTTTTAGAACTGCAATGATTGTAGGATCGTATAAAATGGATTTGTTGAAATGGATTTAAAAACTTTCAAGCAAAGCAATTGTATGGTGTAAAACCAGATGCAACAACCTTTTCCAACACCTTCCAGCCTGTATGGAGCATTAGAACTATAAGGAAGTTAAAGTAGCAGAAACAACTTCCTATGCCAATCTTGAGGAAATAAATTATGCAAAACTTTAAATCTAATCTAATAGTCATAGAAATTTTAGAAACACATTCAAAAACATGAAATAAACAAAGAGACACAAAACACCAAATATACGTGGGGAAAACTCTTTCGAGTGAAAAACCCCACACTCCAAAAGCCTGCTCAATGTATTTCAAATCCAGTACCAAGATTACACACACTTGCAGAGCAAGTTTATTATAAGAGTATCACCAGTAAATAACTCTGGAAGAATTTCGGCAGCATTCCAGTAGCATAGCAATACCTGCAAACTCACACTATGCAAACTACTCCTCAAGCCTCCAATTTATAGACTTCTAGCTATACAAGAAACCATCTATGGTTTTACAAAACCATGTGCGAAGCTTCTCAACCAAGATTCCAGTCTAAAAATAAGCTCTCACGTCCAAAATGAAATCCCCTATTTTTGACCCTTACAGATGTCATAGAATTTGTCATAATATGCCGAAAAAAAGGCCTTCCATAATATACTATCATGTGGGCATCTTTTGAGACCTAATAAAACAAGTTTCAAGGCACCGACAATATGTAATAGCTGTAGGAAAATATTAAATAAAAATAACTATTATGGGAAATATGCAAGATTGAGACACCTCTATTCCCAACATTCTCCCACTTGTTAAATACCTTGCAAGAGCCAGGGGAATAACACCATAATGGATCAACTGCTAGGGGCCAAGAGGCCCATAGACTCAAAACACCACCTAAATTTTGTTGTGCTCATGGGCTTAGTTAATGCATCTGCAACATTTGCCACAGTCTCTACCTTTTATAGCTTCACCCTGTCATCCTCGACCATATCTCTCATGAAGTGATACTGAACATCAATGTGTTTGGTCCTGGCATGAAAAGTTAGGTTCTTCGTAAGGCAGATTACACTCTAACTATCACAATAAACTATAAATGCACCCCTTTTCAATCCAATATCTGAACACAAACATTTCAGCCAAATGGCTTCTTTACAGGCATGAGTAGCTGCCATGTACTCTACCTCAGTAGTGGACAAAGTGACCACAGCCTATCACTTGCTCATCCATCTGATTGCACCACCATTAAGAGTAAATACATATGCACTGGTGGATCTTCTGCTATCGACATCACTAGCCAAGTCTGAATCCACAAAACCATGAATACCTAGGGAATGTTGATCTCCTATACCATGAAAACAAATAGAGTACTCTGCTATACCCCACAAATATTTGAAGACCCTCTTAACTGCATCCCAATGCACTCTTCCAGGATTAGACATATAACGGGAAAGAACTCCCACTGCTTGGCAATGTCTAGTCTTGTACAAACCATAGCATACATTAAGCTTCCAACTGCACTCTGGTAAGTCAGTCTACTCATGTCTTCCATCTCTAATGGGGATGTAGGACATTATGAAATAGAGAGCTTCATTCCCAATACATAACATGAACACAAAGTGGTTTACAATCCTGCATGTTAAACCTTTGCAAAACTGAACAAACATACTTACTCTGGCCAAGCCATAGCTTTCTGTTCTCACAATCTCTTTTGATCTCCATCCCAAGTATGTTTTTTGCTGCACCAAGATCTTTCATTTCAAATTTTAAAGAGAGCTGAGATTTCAATTCTGCAACAAACCTTTGCCTTTCCCAATAAACAGCATGTCATCAACATATAAAGTCATTACCAGGAAATGATCACCATCAGATTTAAAATATACACAGTACTCAGATTGAGACCGCACAAATCCCAAACTCAACACATAAGTATCAAACTTCTACTACCACATCCTAGGACTTTGTTTAAGGCCATATAGAGATTTCTTTAACTTACAAACCAACTTGCTTTTACCTTTCACCATGTAGTGCTCTGGCTGTGTCATATAGATTTCTTCCTCCAAATCACCATGAAGGAAAGTAGTTCTCACATCCATTTGTTCAACCTCTAGATCATAAGCTACTATAATAGATAATAAAGATCGAATGGATGTCATTTTAGTAACAGGAGAAAAATTTCATCGTAATCAATACCCTCAACCTGAGAGTATCCCTTCGCAACCAGCCGTGCCTTATACTTTTCGACATTTCCATCTAAACCAATCTTTTTCTTAAAGACCCATTTACATCCAATAGGTTTACGCCCTTCAGGGAAAGGTACAAGATCCCATGTATCATTTCTTTCGAGGGTTTCCATCTCTTCATCCATGGCAACTTTCCAAGACTCTACATCATTCATACCCAAAGCCTCTTGCACAGATCTCGGTTCATCAATGTTAGCATTCAAAGTAAATATACACTTCTAGTCATTAGGTGAATACCCATACCTTTTAGGTGGTTGCCTATGCCTTGTAGACCTTCAAACAATCTTAGGTGGAGGTTCTTCCACTTCTTCCTCCTCTTCACTCTCTTCTAAAGATTCAAAGCTTGATGAGCTCTCCTCAACTTCTTGTCTATCTTGGGGCCTCAATTCAACTTCCTCGGACATAGAAGGAAGTTGAATCAAATCTTTTTTCTATTTAATTTCTTTATGTTGTTTTGGCTGAAAAGTAACAGGAGAAGATTTAGTTTCCCTAAAAATAACACTTCTGGAATGAATTACCTTATGTACAATAGGGTCCCAAAGCTTGTTTCCTTTCACACCATAGTTGTAGCTGATGAATATACATTTGACAACCTTAGAATCCAACTTTGTTCTCTTCTCCTTAGGCACATGTGCATATGCCTCACAACCAAAAACTCTCAGATGTCTAAGTGAAATCTTTTTCCCCAACCACACCTTCATAGGCAATTTATCAACAAGCACTGATGTAGGAGATCTATTTATCAAATAAAATGCAGTGGCAATAACTTTAGCCTAAAAATTTTGTTCTAGACCAGCTCCACTCAACATACTCCTAGCCTTTTCCATCAATGTTCTATTCATTCTTTCAACAACTCCATTCTACTGAGGAGAATACAGAGTTATCTTTTGTCTTTTAATCTCAGAATCTATACAGAATCTATCAAAATCTGCAGAACAGTACTCACTGCCATTGTTAGTCCTTAAACATTTAATTTTCTTTCCAGTCTGAGTTTCTACCATAGCCTTGAACTCATTAAAATGACTAAAAAATTTAGATTTACTCTTTAAAAAATATACCCATGTCCTACTGAAATCATCAATGAAAGTAACATAATAAATTGATTTACCAATAGAAGAAACATCAACAAGACCAAATACATCTAAATGGATTAGATCCAAAATACATGAAGACTTATGAGAAGACCAGTAAAACTGAATGTGGTTCTGTTTGCCATAAATACAGTGTTCACAGAAATTAAACTCTAGATTGTAATCATTCAAACCTTCAACAAGGTTCTTATTTTTCAAGGCTTTCAAACCCTTCTCTCCAATGTGGCCAAGTCTCTGGTGCCATAACATGGTCTTCTCTGTAGGCAACTTTGATTTGGTAGATAGAGCACCCTTGGGTACCCAGAAGCCACGACCATCCGCAGAAGAGGAAACCATCTCTTTTTCCAGCAAAGTAGTTTCTAGCTTAATTTTATCAGAAGTGCTATTGCACTCAACCGTGCATGCATCAAGCTAGTACAATGTAACCAATCTTCTTCCTCTTGCTATCACCATAGCACTTCTCACCATTTTCACACCTGCTTCAGAAAACTATACATGCACACCCGCATCTATTAGCTTGCTAACAGATAATAAATTTCTTGCTAGTCCTGGGATATGCAAGACACCATCAAATTGTCTAACTCTACCATAAAATAATTTCAAATGAATACTACCACGGCAAACAATGTCAAGGAAAGGATTATCTCCCAAATACACCTTACCACCATCATTGTTTTCATACTTACTAAACCAGTTTATGTTAGGAGTCATGTTGAAAGATGCACCTGAGTCTATCAACCATGCATTATCACCTGCACGAGTGGCCAAGACTGCAATAAAGGCATCTCCATCTTCTTTCTCAGACTCAGAATCAGAATCTTGCTTCTTCTTCTTTTTCTTCCCTTCTTTACATTCATTTCAGAAGTGTCTGGATTTGCCATAGTTCCAGCATATTGCCTTGGACTTACCAGGAGATTTTGATCTCCCCTTATTCTTGGACTTAGAATGGCCACGCTGCTTCTCATCTTTGCCTCATTCTTTTGGTCTTCCTCAAACACTCAAAGCCTCTTTGGCATTCAAGGAGGTCTTCCCTCTCATCTCTTCAGAGAGTAGAGAACCATCAACATCCTCCATATTCAAAGTGACTAAAGTGCTCCCAATGGCCATGACTAGGCTGTCCCATGAGTTTGGCAGTGAACACAGCAAAGTTTGGCACCTTTCTTCTTCATCCATTTTCACCCCAACTGAGGTCAACTGAGTCACCAACATATTGAATGTTTCTAGATGCTCAGAATTTCATCCACCATCTTCCATTCTCAAGATATACAAGTTCTTCCTCAAGAAAATTTTATTTAATAAAGATTTAGCTTGGTATATCTCACCCAACTTCTTCCAAAGCTTCTTCGAAGTTGATTCTTCATGGACATTTATCAAAATCAAGTCTGCAAGACAGTCTTATGAGACCTTTAGCTTTTCTGTCCATTATATCATATTTTGTAGCCAAAGCTGGATCCGTAGGCCTCTAGACATTTTCATCCACCTCATCCCATAGATCCCGATCAATTAACAGATCTTCCATCTTCATCTTCCACATTTCAAAGTTTGTGCTAGAAAAATTTTCAACCTCCATTCTCCTAGATATGCTAGCCATCTAAAAAAGCCTGCAACATGATCACAAAGTATCCTTTGCACAAGCTCCCACTCAAACCTTGATTAGTACAAAAAATCCAACAACCCTAAACTGAAACCAAAGGTGATCAAGCTCTGATACCACTTGTAAGGAAGTTAAAGTAGCGGAAACAACTTCCTACACCAATCTTGAGGAAAGAAATTATGCAAAACTTTAAATATGATCTAATAGTCACAGAAATTTCATAAATACATTCAAAAACATGAAATAAACAAAGAGACACAAAAACACCAAATATATGTGGGGAAAACCCTTTCGGGTTAAAAAAACCCACACTCCAAAAACCTGCTCAATGTATTTCAAATCCAATACAAAGATTACATACACTTGCAACGCAAGTTTATTACAAGAGTATCACCAGTAAAGAACTTTGGAAGAATTTTGGCAGCATTCCAGCAGCATAACAATACTTACAAACTCACACTATGCAAGCTACTCCTCAAGCCTCCAATTTATAGACTTTTGGGTATACAAGAAACCATCTGTGGTTTTACAAAACCATGTGTAAAACTTCTCAGCCAAGATTCCAGTCTAAAAATAAGCTCTCACGTCCAAAATGAAATCCCCTATTTTTGACCCTTACAAATGTCATAGAATCTGTCATAATATGCCTAAAAATAGGCCTTCCATAATATACTATCATGTGGGCATCTTTCGATACCTAATAAACCAATTTTCAAGGCACCGACAATGTGTAATCGCTGTAGGAAAATATTAAATAAAAATAACTATTATGGGAAATATTTAAGGTTGAGACACCTCATTTCCCAACAAGAACAGGGAGCAGACATCCATCAAGGCATAATGGAAGGAGGAATTTTGTCTAATGTTGTAGTTGCAAGTACCCTGGTAGACATGTATGCAAAATGTGGAAGTATAGACAATGCACGAAAACTGTTTGATAAAATGCCTCAAGGATCATACAAAATGGAATTGTTGAAAAGGGCTTTAAAAACTTCCAAGCAAATGGGACTAGTGGGTGTAAGGCCAAATTTACAACCTTTGCCAGCATTCCCCTTAGATGCATTCGAATAGGGTATGGACATAAAGCAATTCAGAAGGGGAATTTTTGTCAGAGATTATAGTTGGAAATCCTTTGATAGGCATGTATGCAAGACGTGGAAGCCCAGACAGGGCACGTGAGCAATTTGACAAAATGACTCAAAGAAATGTGATCTGCAGGGTACGTTCAAAAAGGGTTTGTTGAAAGAGCCTTAGAAAATTTTAAGCAAATGCAATTGGCTAGTGTAACGCCAGACTCCTCAACCTCTGCTAGCATCCTCTGTAGCTATGCTTAGGCCGAATCTTGAAACAGGGAATGGACATCTATCAAACCATAATGGACAGAGGAAGTGGATGCACAGTCATGGTATTTAGCAGCCCAACTAAGACGCCAGCTCATGGAATGTAGTGACTTCAGGATCACACTAAACAGATTTGTTGGAAAGAGATTAGAAACTTTCAAAGAGATCCCACAATCATTACTAACGTCCTCCTTGCCTATGCTTGTGTGGGCTAGGCACAAGGTATGGAATAGGGTATGGAACAGAGTATAGACGACAGAAGGCTGAGGGAGTGGCAGAGAGGAGAGGCAAATAGGTTAGGATGGTCTATATAAACAAATGATACTTCTATACATCAAAACTTTCATAAAAACTTCCACACAGATATTAAATTGAAACATATCATTTTTTTTTAATAGAAGGGGTAAAAACTTTATTGATAAATTGCAACATATCATCAACATGAATTTCAACTAAAATTTATTAACAAAATGCAAGAACTAGGCTATCAAGAGAAACAAAATGATGGAGAGGAGAACTCTTATAGTTTTCTCCAACACTCCTAAACTAGAGATGAGTATATCTTCCTCCAAAAATCCATGCAATTTATAGGAAAACTTGACCCATGTGGAGGAACTCCAAGTCTTTGAGTCAAGTCTCTTCCATAAATGAGATTGCTCCATTTTCCAACTTGTCATTCATTTTTTGTAGAAAAGGACTTGTAAGCCTTAAATATTTTCTCAAATCTTCCAGTGGTAATTAATTCAAGGAGAAAAATCTCATTTCATTAACTTCGAGTCTTGACTTGAGAATGAGGAGGGGAAATTCCTCATTTATTGCTCTTTCTAGAAGTGTACCTCACCTCTTTTATTCATTTAAAATTGTTTATTATTTTGTTCTTTTAAATGGGCTATATTTTTATTATTTAATTTAGCTAGCTTTTATGTTATTTGAAAATAAAGTACCTACAATTTTGGACATAGTATTCTAATTCAAATTCAAAACTCAAATGTGGGTTGTGACATAGTCTTACTATGCGGCATCATTGTTACCCATTTACATATCTTTCTATACACTGCTCTGTGTGTCTCCTTCCAATTTTTATCAAAATTATTGAATTGATGAATAGGACTTGATTAAGACACAAGGAGGGGAGCAAGTCAACTTCTCGTCCCCAACATAGAAATTCATAAGTGTATTCTTCAACAGCACCAATTCTTCCATCTGCAGGTGCAATGCAAGTGCAGGTAAACCTTTATTGCAAATACTGAAGATTTGAAGAGTCTAGGCTTGGGGCTGCATGCCAGAAAATTGTATCCTGCTTCCATCGGAAAAGATCATGTTTATTTTTCTGGCCACCTTTTGCCTTTTGCTTGGTAGAGAGTCTCAACTATGATGAAGGAGCCAAAATTTGAAGCAGCTGAACAAGGAGTGGTCATTCAAGCCGCCATCACCATCGAAAGAGCAGTTGTTTCAAATTTCATACTGCTGTCAAAATCATTTTCTATATAGAGAAATAACCTTCTTACTGCTATTATATACACAGAAAACAATACCCAAATGCAAATTTCGGGACTTGAGAGACGTGTGACGAGTCCCTTTTTTTAGATTCAGACACCGATGTTTTTCAATGCAGATTAAAAAAAAAAATAGTTTACTGCAAGGAAGTAGATGAAATAAATGCCAAATTTGCTGAAATGAGAGAGGAGATTGAAATGGCCATGGAATCGAAGGAAGCGGTTTACTTCGACGAAGAGGCTGAGAGCGCCAGAATGGACAGCCGCTTACCTGTCATAATGACTCTAAAAGTTGGCCATATGCCATCATGGCATCCAGATTGGTTTGGGTGACATTAGCTTGAACACTTTCATCTCGGAGATCAAAGGACATAACGTTACAAAAATATCTCTGCAAAGTTTGATCATCTCATTCTTGGTACTCCATTTCACCATCAATCGTCTTACTTAGAAAACTATAAAAAGAGAGCTTCACTATTGCAAATGACAATAATTTGCAACTGTCTTCACAGTCTGAGTGCACATCGGCAAATCCGTTGCACACGGATATTGTGCAACTGCTAGTATATTTTTACCATCAAATAAATTATAGAAATATTTTAAAATATCTTCTTATTTTTTATTTTAGAAAATATTAAAAATAAAATCATCTTTATAAAAAAAATTAATAGGGAGGAATTTGATGAACTGAAATACAGAAAACAAAACTGAATAGAATTGAAACAAATACTAAGGACATAACAGAAATGGACGGTAGTCTTCAATAATTCTTATTTTACTTATTAAAAAGAGGCATATTAATAGCACCCTTCTTTGTACATTGCAACTGCAACAGTAAAACTGGTAATGGTTTATTGCAGCATCCGCTAATGTTTATGCGGGTTTTATTTACTATTAGAGCTGCTCAGCCTGCTCAGACCCTGCGAAACAAAGGAAGAATAATTCAGTGAATATATCAAATTATATTACGGAGAACAAGAGAAGAAGAGGAAATCAGCTACAAACTTACTGTTCATAGTTGATCTTAACTTTGCCGGCATCAGGATCGGCGATATCAGCGAAGGCTTCTTGAGATAAATCGATGGTGCCAGCGCATCCGGCGGGGCAATAATCAACAATCTTTACGACAATCGATCTGCTCTTACAGGGGTTGGGCTTGCCGTTATTTGTTGCGCCGGTGTAAGTGATTCGGTAATGCCTTCCGCAGGCGGCTCCGTTGTCTCAGAATGCATTACTTGCCGCCGTGAACAGATTTCCCGGTGGAAATTGCCCCGGGTCGTTTCCATAGCACGCCGATGCTGCCAGAACAATCACCCACTATTAAACTCATCATAAACAACAATAGTGGTCACTAACTTTGATCATAATGATCACTCAATCACTATTACATCATTCACAAACGGCAATACTCATCACTATCTTTGATAACAATTAAAAATATACTTACGGACATATGGAGGAGTGTAAAATGTGGCTATTCCTCGCTTTCCCATACAACAATACCAGCCGCACATAAAACTTATCACAAACACAACCCGCCACATACTACAAATAGCTCCGCCTGCCATTGTCTCTCAAACTCTGGGATTGTTCTGCTTAATTCTCTTACTAAGCAACAACAACGGAGTTGAAATTTCTGAATACTAAAGCAGTGTAGGTAGGTATTTATAGAATAGAAGAGGGAAGAGCTTAAGCTAGTCTCTGTCTCGGTCCAGTGGATAGAGCCCATCTTGCCGCGAATGTTACGGATCATTGGGTGTCTCTGATTAATTACCAATATCAATATCAAATCCAGATTCTAGGGCAAATTCATTTATTAATATACACACTAGGACAATTCAATTTGTGAGGGTTTTTATTTTCTCACATATTTTTGGAAGACCATGACTTGTCTTGCAGCACCTAAGGTTTATTTATTAATATTTGTTCACTCCACATTAAGGTTTCATATCTAATTGTTTATTATTTATTTTACATGCTATTAGAGTTTGAATCCATCTTTTTAAATTGTTTTTCATTGTTGCAAGTTAGTTGTGTCTTATAGCTATGCCATGCATGGCGTGTAACAATGTAAATCCATGCAAGTGATTAGATTCAAAACACAAGTGATCTCCAAGATTAAAAGGGCAAATCCTTGTAAGATATTTAACGAGCTCTCAGTAACTGATTGTAGCGGAAAGAGAGAAGAGAGGGGTCTATAAAAATAAATCTTAATCTATAGAGGCAATGCACCAAGATTAAGACAAGATTTGAATGACACATGGATTAAAAGTCAAAGAGAATGGGGGAGACACATATGCAACAAGTAGAGGAAAGGAACAAGTCTTACATGGTCATTAGCATGCACAAGGTCAAGAACAACTCACAAAAGACCAATGATTCTTAAACACATAGATTAAGGTTACTTGGATGCAAATGCAAAATAGAAGAAAATAATACTTTCAAATAAAACCAATAAACATAAAAAGATAAATAATTTTAATTACTAGAGTAAATACAATTAATACAAACACAAAAGCCAAGAAAATATTACACATTTGCATTGGTTATTATAGGTATGAAATAAGAGAAATACAAGTACCCTTATGCAACTCTCTTCATACCATCCGTTGTTAATCACAACTACCTTCTACTCTTAAAGATCATGGGTTGTTGATCAAGGCTAATCAAATGTTTGATTGATGTGCAAATACCTTTGTTTATAACTCCCTTTGCTTCCCATGTTTCTTTAGATCAAAATATTTAATGACTTGTAGACCACACAACAATAAAATCCTTCTGTCTTCCTTTTCCTTCTACCAACTAGTCACATCAGTATGTTGACTATATATGGGCCCACCAAGCATGCCACATCACAAAACCTCATTTGACATGATGTAGGTGAATTCCTTTGATGACTTGTTGATTGTTCTAATTGACCAATATTAATCAATCATATATCCTTGACCGATGGCATGGACCACTATACCTTGAATTCATATCATAGTCTTCTACAAGATTAAGAACTTTAATCTTGAACAATAATTGTATACCACTTAGGACATGCCATTTGGCCACCATATATTCATTGAAGCTAAAAGAAATGCAAACTAGGAATAGATCCATACCTAAAGTATAAACGAAATGGGTGTATAATCTATTTGGTGCATCAGGATCTTCTCTCTCCCTAGGCTAAAAACATAAAGGGATTTGTGTGGTAATATAGACTAAATTGATATCTAAGATAAATTTTGGATTTGAAAATCACTTCCCTCATGCCTTTTACTCTATCTGAAAACTTTGCCATGTCAATGCTCTTTAAGCAATGGTAGGTGCTCCTCCCTAGTTCTTTTGAAAATTGCCAATGACCCTTGTTGATTGTTATATTATAAGGATAAATGAGTTGACACAAGATCTAGCGTCAAAGGCACAAAAGAGGTTAAGCTCTCCATAAGATATAGGAAAATTAAGATGCATGGAATGCAACAACTCTTGGTGCTAGATGCATTAAATAACTCAAACCATGCATATGTCTTAGATAAAGAGATCCAATGGTTGATGGAAGCTAATACTTTAATGAGAAAATCACTTTTCTTGTGCCAACCAATGCATCAAGAATAGAGTTTCCATAACCATGGACAAAAATATTTTCCAGAATAAAAGGATTAAAGAATTGACATCATGGTGAGGATCAAGGCACACAAACATGAGGCAAGGCCATATTAAAATATTTTAGATTGGTAATTAACACATGGCTATATAAATAAGATTCCTGGGAACAATAGGGTTGGATAAGACACAAGAATGAAGCCTTGCTTCTCATAACTCATATTGATTATCAATACCAAGGTGTTAGAACACCATGAAGAGCCAAAAAAGAGGGAATTTAGGATGATTGATAGAAAGGAGTAAAAGTTTTTAAATGGAGTGAAAAGTTTACACTACACTTGCCTTTAGGGCTCCTTCACCTCTCTCATTTGCCTATATTGTGGGCATATTTATGTTCCTTAACAATTATCTCTAGTCCATATGATTCTCATCCTTATCAAATGTTTTATATGCCTTTCTTAGACTTTGTCACACAATCCTTTTATAACACTTATTTTGCTACATGGTTTTTGTGCTCACATGCTTACTTATGATTATGTTTCCTTTTCATGTACTATTTTCCCTTCACCAATTTCTTGAAACCAATTAAAGGGAGGCATGTTGTATTATTAACACTCTTATATGTTAATAGTATAGACAATTATAGGTGGCTAGATACAGACTCATCACTATGCCTTGACAGATCTTGACCACATGAGATGGTCATTCTCAAAGTATCATATAACTATACTTCAACCACATTTAGTAGAGTTCTAAAGTATCACTTCCCATATAAGAATATTTTTGTAACCCTTCTCTCTAATTCTCTTTCTTATTCTCATAGGTAGTTAAAACAACTTGTAGTTGTGCATATTTTTACTTGCATGATGTAAGCCACTCATTGCACATCTTTTCTCTATTTTGTAGGTTCCTATGAAGTGTGCATGTCAAAGAGAAGGAACATGTGAAGAAAATTAGATGCATCAACTAGTTTACATGGAAATCATATCTTTTTATGTCTAAATATTTACATTTTATGCATGGTTTTGGGCGCTCATATACATTGAAATACATTTTCATTTTATGATTAACATTCACCTCCAAGTGGTGGAAAAATATCATAGTTAAATTTGTATACCAATGTCAATTTTTACTTTTGGGCCCTTTTTGATGGAATGTATTAATACAATTGCATATCAATAAATGACCCACTCCTGTGTAAATTTAGGCTCATTCCTTAATACTTTAGCCATCCTCATATATACATACTTCCCCACATTTGACCTTATCCTATCATTATTTATGCTTACTTATATTTTCCATTAGGATTCATTTATTGTACCTATTACTACACTCATATCCATAAACTTATTCCCCATCTCAATCTCATGGCGCATGGGTTCAACCCTATGCTATGTAGAATTGAGCTTTAATTTGAAAAAGATAATCTCAAATTTGATTGAGTCATCTTTTTTAAATCTATAATGAACCAACTTGGTACATATTCAAGCAATTTATTACTATGTCTTGGCATTTAAAGGCATTCAATGTGTAACTAATTCATATAATGAAGAAATCTAGAGTATAAGTTCAAATGATTATAGGAACACTTTGAGTTGGAGAACTAAAAGAAACCATAATTTGCATCAAAATCATCTAAGACACTTGGATGCTTGAGAATGTTGTCTTTGATATTAATTTGTGATTATAAAGCTAGTCTAATCAAAAGGGTCAACCAAGAAGTATATGACCTTTGCAATCTAGCGATCTTCCTAAGGTACTTTTCATTATCACCAATCCTTATGCATTAGTAGATATTGGAGGCAAGGGCATGGTAGATTTTACTAGTACATAGTGAACTTGATCACATCCATTGGTTATAGAGCATTTTTGTGGTTTAGGACATTTTCATGGAGCATGAAATTGATCCAACAAGGTACATATTTAATCCATAGTGAAAATTAAAATAATTTTCAAAAGATGAACATAAATTTATATACCATTATCAAGTTAAATCTTCATAACATCAACATTTATTCTTAGAATAACTCCTAAAACTAAGTGCATAATCCTCTCCATTTCATTCTCATGTATTCATTTATTACAATTATCAACTCTTAACTACAATTATTTAAATCTAAATCAATTCTATAATTATTTGTATACATTTATTTTTATAAATAGAAATTTATGTAAAACACATTTTATTAGAGAAAACTAAAGATCAATATAATTAAGCTAGAGACATTCCATCAACTATGTCATATTAAAAAGAAAAAAGAAAAACTATTTAAAACCAATATATACATATTTTATTTTTAAAATCTATAAATAATAAAATAGTTTTGAAGTAAAATAAAATAACTCTAATTAAATAAAATAACTCTAAAATAAAAACTCTTATTTTTACTGTATTTTTATTATAATTGATGATGTGGAAAAAAAACTGATTAGAACTGAAAAAAATACCATGGACACAACAGAAATTGACTGTATTCCTTATGAGTTCTTAGTTTACTAATTAAAAGGCGTCATATTAATAGATAGTCTCTTCAATGCCGACTATTTTCTGGTGTATCTGACGCTTACGTTCTTTGTTTCACTCTCCCATTAACCAAAAGACTTATTTTTATATTACTTTTTATTAATGGCTGTGACTAATGGAGTTATCCATTCAATATTTTTTATTATTAGAAACATTTTCGTACATCGTTAAGCGTAAAAGTCAATAGTTTCTAACTCATTGAAGATTTTTCGGATTTAATAGTTTGTATGTAAACCAAAACGCACTTAAATTTAATCTAATGAGAATAGTTTATATATTTATTTTTGGATAATTGTGGTGGCATTATGTTTTCTAGTGAGTGGGATTTTTTAATGAATATTGTCTTTATTATTTTTAAAATACCAAACAGATAATAATTTTGTATTCACAAAAAAGATGGGTGGTAGAGAGGCACACCACCAAAGTCAATATGGGACATAGTCCAATGTAAACATGACAAGTGTCAAAAGACCAAGCCCACAACTAAAAATACTAAGCAGCTAAAGTAACACCAGTAGGAGGGGGTCTTTATCATTTAGTTTTCTCCAAACATCACCAGGGATTGAACTGTCACCAATGGGCTCCCAACTAGAAAGAACACCCTCCTTAGGGGAGCCATTTATAGGTTGTTGAGCACAAATATGAGAGATTGCTAGCTCCAAGAGAGGAAATTTGCCAAGATCTGCCCAACCAAGAGCACCATGCTCATAAGAAGAGATAGATGGTGGTTGAGAAGTCTATGACCAATAGCAGGCTACATTATCCCTGTTTCCTAAAGATTGGGAACCATATAATTGAGATCAATGATCTCATTTGGAAGATTGACTATGACCACACTAGTGCCCTCAAAGAGTGGAGGAGGAAGGTGTAACTCTAGTAGTAGTGCATGGTGCACTACCCCAATGATCAAGAAGTTTCTGTCTATGCACCACCTCAAGCTCAACCTTGATAGCTTGAACCTAAATCTGCACAAGTGGATTAGAGAAAAGCATAGCTTTAGTATATATAGAGAAATGAATATCAACTGAACAACCTGGAAAGAGCGCTGATTTTCTTATCTTTTCAAATACTAAAGAGTATTTCCACCTTGAAAGCATATCAAATGTGAGTATATTTGAATGGGAGATAAGGTCAGTCACCTAAAATAAACATATGCCATGGAAAGGGATTAGGACAAAAGGGCATGAAGAAATCATGAATCCAATTCCAAGCTTCTTGAGCTCTAGTGCGAAACCAAAAGAGATGCTTGAGAGTTTCTATCTATCCATAAAATGGACAATAAGGATTGAGAACTCTTAGATGAGTCAAATAAGATCCATGTGGAATGCCTTGTTAAGGAATGAAGCAAGTGAAATGAAGTAATTTAGGCTTAAGAATGGTTGACCAAATATACTATAAATGGTGGTGCCAAGCACCAAGAGAAAATTGGAGCTTCCAGTGGTGGTTTAACTAATCCACCATGGGAAGTGAAATCCACAAGTATCCTTTACAAGGTCTATAATTGCAAAATGGAATTTTAGGATATCATTTCTAATCCTTCCACTAAGGCTTGAAAAACTTGACGCTAATTTTGTGAATCATTTGGAGAGGAATAACATCTATTACAGTCTAAAATGTCTATAAATCTTGATTGTAAATCCTAAATTTCATCTTGACTTCTAGCCAAGAACGAAAATTCTTTGTATCTTTATTAATAAGACTAGGAAAGAATCTCATTCCTCATTTGACAAACATCAAAGCATGAACCCACGAAGCTTTAGCTAGAGGGTAATACTGAGAGGAGAGAACTGGAGGCCACCGGATAGACTATTGATTGATTGACAAACCATTGTAGTAATAATTTCCTACCTAGAAAGCTATGGATTAATAAACTCCCAAGATTTCCACATTCTTTCAATGACAAACATGCCTTGAATATGAACAAGCTCCCTCATAGTCAAAAGAGTGCAAAGGTCGAGAGCTTTCCAAGATAGTCACCCAGAAGGCACACCAGATAGAATACAATTCCTGATGAGAACTTTCTAGGCATCATTCCCTTCTAGAGCCTTGATACACAATATGAACTTAGCTTAATCATCACAACAATAACACTAGTATTACATTGGGAAAACCCTTTCGAGAGAAATATCCCAACACTCTAAAAAAATTTACTCAACTTATTATCAAATGAATAAAAATATTACAACATGCTTGTAGAGCAAGCTTTTAAAGGAGTTTCACCAGCATATAAAATTGGAGTGATTTTGACAAGATTCAGGTAGCACCTACAAATTCTCAATACAATACTACAACTCCAAGCACCTAATTTATAGACAAATGAGCAAACTGAAAACCATAAATATTTTTCTAAACCATGTGTTGAAACCTTTAGAAGTATGACACCTAGGTTTGACCCCAAATTCCAAAGCCCACCTAGAGATTCCAACAAATATGCAAAAAATAGTAAATGATTAATGCCTCTTACAACTATCCTATTCTATTATAATAATCCACCCAATTTGGGTTCCCATTTTGTAACCCCCACTATTTGAAAATAATGTTGTATGACAAGTGTAAATACCTATCATAATCTTGGTCAAGGTTCTAAAGTAGCTCCCCTATTATAGGCTCTTACACATCATAGGCATATGCAATAAATTTATCATAGAATCCCACAAAAGTAGGGCATCTAATTTAATCAATGAATATGCAAATTAAGTATTTCTTACTACCTGCAAAGCACTAACACATGGTCAAATATGCCACCAAAAATTTCAACACCCCATTTTTGCTAGAGCATAAATTAAATGATATAAAATATAATAAAATGCTACAAAAATGTTAAATAATTGAAATAATAAATAAAAAAAATTGCAAGGTTGAGATACCTTAATTCTCAACATTCTCCCACTTGTTGAATACCTTGCGAGAGCCAAAGGGAAACATACCATCATGGAATCTAATTTTTACGGGTAGGAAGGCACATAGACTATGAACATGATCTAAATTTCTCTCTACTCAAGGGTTCTATCAAAGTTTATACTTTTTCTATTTTTACCCTTCCATCTTCAACCATGTCTATAACAAAATGATATTACATATCTATGTACTTTGTCCTCACATGAAATGTTAAGTTCTTTGCTAAACAAATTACACTCTGACTATCGCAATAAAGAGTAATTGCACCCTTCTTTAACCCAACATCTCAACACAATCTCTTCAACCAAATGACTTCTTTATAGGAACAAGTAGCTACAATTTACTAAACCTTAGTAGTGGACAAAGAAATCATATCCTCTCACTTACTCATCCATCTAATAGCACCATTAAACAATGTAAACACGTAAGCATTGGTGGATCTTCTACTGTGAACATCTCCACCTCAATTTGAATCCATATAAGCAATAATATCAAGGGAATGCCTATCTCTTGTCAAACTACCATGATAGAACAAGGAATACTCTAAGGTACCCCACAAATATATGAAGGTTCTCTTAACTTTTATCCCAATTAATCCATCTAGGATTAGACATGAACCTACTCAAAACTCCCACTCCTTGAGCAATGTATGGTCTAGTACACAACATAGCATACATAAAACTTTTGATTGTACTCTATAAAGGCACTCTACTCATGTATTCCATTTTAGAAGGAGATGTAGGACATTGGAAAATAAATAATTGTAGACCCAAAGTCACATGAACACACAATTGTCTAGAATCTTGCATGCTAAATCTCTACAAAATTAAAATCACATACTTACTCTAGACAAACCGTAGCCTTCCATTTTCTCTATGTCTTATTATTTCTAACCCAAAAGTATGTTTTTACACACCTAAATCCTTCATTTCAAATCTATTAGCAAGCCAAGATTTTAGTTCAGAAATTAATTATTTTATTTTCTAATGAACAATATGTGATCAACATATAATGTAGTGATCAAGAAGTAGTCACAATCAGTTTTGTAATAAAACACAATGATCTAAGTTAGATTGTTTAAATCCCAATCTCAACACAAATGCATCAAATTTATGGTACCACATCTTGATACTTTTCTTGAGACCATACAAATATTTATTTAATTTACAAACTAAATTTTCTTAATATTTCCCTATGAAGTGCTTTAGTTGTCTCATGTAAGTCTCTTCCTCCAAATCACCATGAAGAAAAAAAATCACATCTATTTTTTCAACTTCTAAATCATAAGTTCAAGCAATAGATAGAAAGAATCTAATGGATTATATTTTTACAATAGAAGAAAACACCTCACCATAATCTACTCCCTTAACTTGGGAGTAACCTTTTGCAACCAACCATGCCTTATAGTTCTCAACATTTCCATTTGAACTAAACTTTTTCTTCAATACTCATTTACAACCAATACATTTGTGCCCTTCAAGAAAAGGTACTAAGTACCATGTATCATTCTTCTCCAAGGGTACCATGTCTTTATCCATGGAAATATTTTAGGACTTTGTGTCATGCATACACAATGCTTTTTGCATGAATATAGGTTCATCAATGTTAATATTCAAAACAAATATACATCTCCAATCTCTAGGAGAATAGCTTTTTGGTGGTTCTCTATACCTGGTTGACCTTCAGACAAGCTGAGGAGGAGGTTCTTCCTCCTCTTCTAAAGATCTTGAGCTTCAAGAGCTCTCCTCAACTTCTAGTCTCATTTGGGCTCTCAAATCGACTTTCTATGGCATAAGAGGAAGATAACCACATCTTTATTTTTACTTTGTTTTAGCTATAATACATTGGAAGAAGGATTAGTCTCTCTAAAAATAACACTTCTACTATATAATACCTTGCGTACAATAGGATTCCAAAGCTTGTACATTCCTCGACACCATAATTGTAACCAATGAAAATACATTCTTCAACCTTGTTATCTAATTTTGTGTGCTTCTCCCTTAAAACATGGGCATATGCCTCAACCAAAACCATGAAGATACCTCAATGAATTCTTTATACCTGACCATCCCTCTATAGGAATTTTATCAACAATATTTGATGTAGGAGATCTATTAATAAGATAACAAGTAATGGCTATAGACTTTTGTTCTAAGCTAGCCCCACTAAGCATACTCCTAACCCTCTCCATCAATGTCATGTTCATCATCTCTACAACTTGACACTATTGTAGTTAATATATTTATTTTTTTCATTTGAATTGCACAATCCTTACAAAGTCTATCAAAATATATAGAACAATATTCACCACCATTGTCAATCCCTAAATATTTAATTCTCTTTTCAAACTAATTTTCAACCTTAGCTTTGACCTCCTTAAAACACCAATAAAAAATCTCATTTGCTTTTAAGAAAATAAACCCATGACCTTCTACTATAATAATCAATAAATGTAACATAGTAAATAAATTTTACAATCGAACAAACATCAATAGGAATAAATATATGTGAATGAATAAGATTTAAAATTTTAGAAGGCATATGAGAACTCAAGTAAAATTGAGCATGGTTTTATGTTTAGCATATGCAATGTTTACATAAATCAAATTCACTATTACAGTTAGATAAACCTTCAACAATGTTTTTATTATTTCTTAGACCCTTCTCCCATATGTGGCCTAAACTCTAGTGCCATAATGTTATCTTTTCAGTTGGTAACTTAGTATCTATAGAAAGAGCACCCTTAGGTACCCAAAAAGAACAACCATATTCTAAAGAAGATGCCACTTCTTAATCCAACAAACTATATGAATATTTAGTCTTAATAGAGTTACTTTTGCACTGAATAGTGTATAAATCAAGCTGAGACAAAGTGTTCAATCTCACACCTCTAGAAAGCACTATAGCACCTCTAACCATCTTGTATCCTGCATCAAGAAAGATAACTTGAACACTTACATCAATTAATTTTGTTATAGCTAATAGGTTATGAAACACACCACTAATTCCTTTATCTCTACCATCATGAAATTTAATGTGTACTCCAAAATGGTTAACAATTTTTAAATCAGAATCATTAGCCAAGTACACCTTACCTCAATTAATGTCCCATTCTAGTTAATATGCCTTTTTGAAAAGATACTTTTATGTACTTAGTTCTATTGATGTTTTAAATTTATTAATAATTAGATGAAGGATAATTATATTAATGTTTTGAACATCATTTGGATTTGTTTAATAGTTATGATTACAATAAATGCTAGAATTTTTTTGAGAATTATGTGAATAGAAAATTATGACAAGTTTACTGTTTCCTTAAAGAAAACATTATAATTGTTAGATCTAAATCATGATTTAATATAGAATAACTACTTATCCATAGTGTATGTTGGGTCCCAAAATAAATGCAACACAAAACAATAAAATGTTTCTAAGTCACCTAGGCCAGGGATTGTCATCTGGGTGATAGAAAGAGGTTTATCAACAAGTTCTGGGCGATTTTGGCCAACTAATAGGAGTGGATAGACTCCTCTTCTCTTTGAACTTATCTTAAACTTTGGAGGGATATTCCAATGGGTATACCTAAGTAGGTATTAACAACAAACCAGATCAACAACTAAAAATACTTGAACAACCAAACCCAAATCACTTTCTCAGCCCCAAATTTTTCACTAAACTGAGAACAATTGGTTGTTACAAGACCCCTATATAGCTGAGAAAGGCAATCCTATACATTGAGGATGCATAAAAAATACTATTTCTTCTAAAGATAAATATGTTAATTTGTTTTGATGATTGGGTGACCAAAGGCTAATTAGACCGGTGCCTATCTATTGGGTTGTAGAGTCTTACTTTCAATAGAGGAACACAACTGCTAAGAAATGTATCATTACCTATTTGAGAAAGATCAAATATGTGAAAAATCAATACCAAATCACTAAAAATACTTATTAATCCAATACCATACCATATTCTTTCTCATGTAATATTGAAAAGATCATTTACAAAGCCTTGGAAATGATTTAAGAACTGCCACATTCATTCATATCAATGGTTACATTCACACCACTAAATGTGGCGAAAGCAAACTATAACTATGATTAAGTTTTCTAAAAAGAACAGCTACAACAATGGAGAAAAAAATGGTTTGATACAAATATGTACAAATTATATCACATACATTTCATGACTATTTCATGTTGAACATAGACTATATAAACAACCTCTTCTAGTTTGCCTTTTGGAGCTCAAAACCTACTGAGAAATCTACCCAACTGACCAACCACCCTGTATTACATAGTAAAACCATGCATATATAGCATTACAAACACATTCCATTATCCCAAGTGCTGCATTTAGTCAATGAGTCAGCCACATTAATTTCAGTCCCACTATGCAATTAAAAAATCTGCACATTTTGAAAGAAAGCCCATGCTCTAGCAATTCTGAAAAGGACAGAAGAAGATTGCTTGCACTCATACTGTACCTAGAACAATAAAGAGGGAAGGTTCTAATCCTTTTTCCTGACATATGTGCAACCTCTGACATATCCAATTTGTTTTTTGTAACAACTCATTCCATAATGCCCACAAATTAACATAAACTTTCATCTTAATTAAGAGATTAGATGACAACATGATTATCCACTTCAAGTTAAACAATAATGATTCATTATCATTTCATCAACTAAGAATGTTATTCTAAATAGAATATAACAAAGCTTAAATTTAAAATAATCATTTACATATCCAAGTGAATAACTTTCACTATGTATGTACAAGTTATGCTCAAGGCATCATATATCAAATTATACATTACAATTGACTATCAAGTCATAAAATGAAAAACACTGTATCTGGAACATAAGACATTTATCTTCATAAGCCTCAGCTCATCTCATGCTTGGGAAGGAGAGAATCATCCTAGTGCTTTTCTACCAACCATAGACTTGTGGTCCCCCACTCAGCTTCCTAACTGGAAGTGGCCCTACCCTTTACGGAAGGGTTAGATATTAGGAACCATTGGGTTATCCATCTAAGTATCTGGTGTTGTGTCCTTCATAATGTCTCTTGGTCACAGAACTATAGATCCACTCTAACTATGTATGTCTCTACTGGAGACACTATGCCATCTGGAGCACTATGGACTGATAATGCACAGCTAAGACAAATGCATTACTTTGGCCAAAGATTTACATACATGTACATTACGCAATGAATGTCGTCATATGTTCACCACCCTAACTCGACTTAGAAGTTGTCTCATCCTATAGTAAGTTTGATTTGACCTCTCTCTCTAGGTCTAATGCATATGGGATCAATTCGATTTATAGTCCTTACTAGGACTATCTACTCCCTTATTCAGAATTATAATGACATAATGAATTACATTCATAATGAGGAACTTGTGACTCCTTGTCACTTTGTCCCATTTTCAAACCATATTAAAGTTAACTAGATTCACCAATCTAGGTCTCCCATGGTTTACATATCCATTATGGCTCACCATATAGGTTAAGATTTCAAATCATAGTACGATAGGCATTCTCTACCTTATCTAGTCATAATGAAAGATAGTTCAATTACCCCATGTGAGTTTAATGATAACATTCTCCCCATAACAACTAAAATAGGGGTCTTTGTATACCATACATTTTTCCTTAGTCGAGGGTTAGAAATAATGTTGTTTGGTCATTATAATAACCCATTATGCATTACTTCATGTTTCATTTTCATAATAATGCAAGACTCAGGTGGTGCTTTAAGCACAGTTCAAAGTTAGGATTTATCATTCATCATCAAATCTTGTAAAGGCTATCTCAGCCACATGCAGGTTGCATCATTGATTATGTTATTAATGCCCAAGTTCTGCATTTCCATATCATGAGCACTATCGGCTTTACTTGTGGTGCAAGTCTGGGCACTATTATTATTATTACCCATGTTAGTATCCAACGTGGAAATGGTGCAATGAGGAATAGGCTTTACCTTATCGACCTTGAGCTCGGTTTCAACAATGATAACAAGTATATACTGAGCTTGGCCTAGCGGCCTCAAGCAACAATATTGACAAAGATTACAATGTGTGTTTTAAGCTCGGCCCAGCGGCCTCGACCAACAACTTTAACAAAAGATTATCATGTATATGTTAATCTCGGCCTTTAGGCCTTGAGCCATAGTCTTTTAAAGACTGTCAAAATAATATGCTCTACCTTTTGGCCTTGAGTCACAATCATTTAAAGACTGTCAAAACAATATGCTCAGCCTTTTGGCCTTGAGCTAGTGTAGATAAACTTTTATATGGTGAGGTTTGGCCTTTACAGGCCACGAACCACTTTGTAACAAAGGTTTCTAAGTTTAATAGGCTCAGCCTTAAACGGCCTCAAGCCACAACATTCAATGGTAAGAAGAAGTTTGTAAAGAAAATATACATGATATACGATAATTTGACACAGTCAATACTAGCAATAACAAAAAACAATTAAAGGTTTGATTATCATACTATCATTCTACCTGAATGAACTCACTTTCTGCTATCTTGAGTGACTCACTATTTGTTCTTTACTTGCTCCATTCTTCTTTCTGAATGTAGAGAGCACCCTTAATGTCAATTATAGTACCAAGAAGTCCTTAGAAAGATTTAAAACAAATCTTATAACCTACCCAATTCGGCATGCCGAGCATGTTGGGTTTACTACCCCACTAGGCTAGTCTGCCTAAAACTTAGGGGCCCATCACGCCCATACTCGCTATTAGTAAGTTTTGGGTGAACTCAAACTTATAAAGGTTTAGATAATTGTAAAATCACTCCCTACTTGATGGTGATAGCCACCACATCAAAAGATTAAACATGATAGTTTAATAGGAATTCAATATTAGACTTATATAAACTTAAGATAGTATTAATACATGCATCTAGCTAATGTATGGTAATACTTATCTAAACAATATGTCGGTTTCAACATCATTCTTTCATGATGATGGGATCAACATGTGATTTAGGGGTTGAGCATCATTCCCCCTTCTTCGCTAAACCTCGAATACAGAACATACCAAAATAATAGATTAGTAATCTTAGATCGGAAATATTTTAAGCAAATAAGGAGATGATACTCTGATGCACAACAAGACTATCACTCAACTTCAATCAAAATTCTAAGAACGTCTTTCGATCGACATGATGCGACATTATCAAGATGACTTAAATCGATAAGAAGACACAAAAGGACAAAATTGACTATCAAGGGAGACTTACTTACACTGCCTTACGAAGGTTCACAAAGGCATTCATTCTAACAGTTAGATAACTAATAAACCCCTTTTTCCCAACATCTAACTCTTCCTCCAAGATGATACTCTCCTTCCTTCTTCGAAGGACATTGTATTTTTCCTACTCACACTCAAGACCATAAAATTATGATCAGTGCATCATCATCTATTTCACAATTTAAATTAATTTAACATTCATATGAACAAATAGTTTCATAACTAACTATCATCAATTATTAATCTCATAATCAAAGATTAAATTAGATATTTCCATAATATCAAATCAGTTAACTATGATTAACCCTCCTGATTACCATGCAAGGTTAAGATTAGGTCTAATTGTAAGTTGGGGATGTAACATTTTCCAAATGTCCATGTGCAATGAAAGATTTCACTGTGTCAACCACCTGCATGGCACTATTATGCAGAATCATTCAATTATGGGTACAAATCAGCCTGAACAAGTCCTGCAACCATGGCATGCCTTAAGGAAACTACCATTTTAAAGCTTTTACAATACTTTGAAAAGTGTTGTCCAATTTTCCCTTTTAGGCCATCTAATTTCTGACTGTACCTAATTGCATGCTCGACATCCTTCCATCTTTATCAGCTTCCCTTTTTGCCTTATCAGCAAAATTTCATTTTCTTGAACTAGGCCTATCTTTGTTACCTCCTTCTGCCCTTTTCACCTTATCAAAAAATTTGCCTCTTCCCAAACCTCTATGCCTTTTTCACTTTCTCACGTTATCAGTGAATCTTAATTTTCATGAACTTGGCCTTTTTTGCCCTTTGTCAGTAAATTTTTATTTTTGTGAACTTGGCAACTCTACCTTTCTTTCACTTTTTTCTTTCTTCTTCTTTGTCGGCAATTTTTATCTTTCCCAAACCAAGCCTTGTTTTTCCCTTTTCTTTTACCTTTACCCATTTGCCTTATCAACAAATCTCTGATTCTTCAAACTTCTTCATTGCCATGCCTTTCTTCATTTTCCCTCCATTTCAATCCGCAAATCTTCACTATCGGAAAACTTCTTCATTTCCCCTTATCGGCAACTCTTCCCATTTTCTAATTTTTTTGTTCACCACTTCATACTATTTTCCTTATCAAAAAATTGTCACTATTTCAAACCATTTCATTGTTGCCTTCTTCTGCCTTCTCAACAAATTTTACTATTTTCTAACTTGGATTATCTCTGCCTTATCTTTTCTATCAGCATTTATATTTGACTTATCAACAAATTTTACATTTTGCAAATTTGAGCTATTTTGCCTTTTTGGCAATTCTATCTTTTCAAAACCTTCCTTACTTTCCCTTTGGTCACCCCTACCAGTGATTTGATCTTTTTTCAAACTTCTCTATCTTTTTAGTTTTCCTTGTTAGCTATCATCTTATCAGTGAATCTACCATCTTCAAAATCTTGGAAAAGCTCACCTTTACTTTATCCTTATTTTATCGTCTTATCGACGAATCATGAAATATTCAAACTACTTGACTAGTTCATCTTTCCTCCAGTTTGCTGATAAGACATTTTCTTCAATCTCTTTTCCTTAGAAAGTTTTCTTAATCTCCTTTTACCTAATTATCAACAAAAGTGCTCAATGACAAACCCTTGACTTGGTCATCCCTTTGCTTCTTCTATTTGCTGGCCGACACCATCTTCTATCGGCGAAGTAAAAAAAAATCAAACTTTTTGAACCATTGTCGGTGAAATAGCTATCAGCAAAACTTGCCATCGGTGAACTATTAAGTTTGCTAACTACAGAATTTGCTAACAAAGCTAACCACCTTCTTTTTATTCTTTCCTTAGAATATTTAATCCTCCGCGACCCTTTTACTATCTTCTGTTGACACCTTCCTTTTGTCATGACTGCTACCTCATGTCCCCTTATTGACAAATCAGGGAATCAGAGAATATGCAAACTCACAAACTAGTTCGTTAGTTCAGAAACTTGCTGATTTATCGATAAAAAGGCAAAAAATAACATTTTTTTGGTAAGGGAGAAAAGCAAAATGACCAATGGGACTTATAGATATAACCCCTAAAGGATGTCTTAGATCGGATTTAAACAGGGGATTCTGACTAGTAAAGGCATAAAATGGATTTTTGGGGCAAAATAGGATAGGCTTGGGAGCAAAATTTTACAGCTCCCAACAATGTACATAAGTGGGACAATAAAAAATTGATGGTTTGAAAAGATTCACAGAGGAAGAGTATCATCGAGGAGCAGGCATCTAGAAGATTTTAAGATGACACAAAATGAAAGAGTTTAAACAAATAGACACTTGGAAATTATTTAGTAGTCCAGTGTATGGTTATTTAAAAGAATGTTTTTATTTTATTCATACATAATAATTTAGAAAACAAACAAATTTGATGTTTTGATAAATTATTACTTCCTATTATTTTAATTTTACTTTTGTTTAATGGGAAAAAATAAATGCTTAGTAGATGTTGTTACTTAATTTTTCCCCTAGCTTAAAGGATTTATGTTTCTAAGTTCTAATTGAAGGGATTTGGCATGTTCACATTTTCTATGGATAACTTCTAAGTGTTTGGAGGAGTCATTGAGGGAAGGCGTTATTGCTTTAACTTCCACTACTCAGTGAGATAAATATAATTTATCTCTAACTTTGAACATACAAACTCAAGAAGAAGACAAAGGAAGGCCACCGTATCACTTAGATGTGCATCATTTTTAAATTTAGGGTTTAATCTATATTGAATATGTACTTCAAGAATAGTTTACATTAACGTTTTTTAAAAGTTTTGATTATACAAATTTGTTACTCTTAATTGTTTTGTTGTTAGAGGTCACATATCTTTTCTATTTGGTTATGCTTGAGAATAACCTAAAACTTTTGCATTCCACACTAGACAATGCGAAGGTGCCAAATCTAAAAGGTGTGGTCAAATGTAAATTCCTTGGTTGAGTTATTCTGTAGCATTACATTCCAACATTTTCATATATATGTGTGTGTGTGTGGGGGGGGGGGGGGTGGAATTCCTTTCTTCATTTGAAGAGTTACGACATTTTTTTATTGAGAGCATATTGCATCGTGACAAAACTCAGCTATGTTGTGGGGAAAACATCCTATGCTTGAACTAATATGCTCTTACATGGTTATGATTGAGATTAACTTGAAGCATATTAGAACGTTGGACACTGTTTTTCTAGCTAATTTTATAGTTTGGATGGCTTTGTTAAGTCAATTCTACTTGCTTTTTCACCTTTTAAGTTGTAGACAACTTATAGCGGATTACCATAACAGAGAATGAAGTAGAGAATGAAGTATGATGGTTTGGGAGGACTCAATGGATGTCAAGCACAAGGATAGCTTAAGCCAAGGAAAACATGTTCTAGTGTATGCTCGAGGGAACATCAATTTGTGTCTTCATTTGCCTTTGTTGTTATAATACATTCTTCTGGTCATCTAGTTTTTCCTGTTTTCTTCTTCCAATATTCTTTATATTCCTCACCACTCGAGAATACTAATCTCCATTTGTAAGTTTACTCTTTCATAGTTTCCCAAAATGCTTGGGTGACCATCATCCTTACCATGATCCTTTCATCTTGTTTTTGTTTTTTTAACATAGATTTTGGATGCACGATAGGTAAAATGTTTAAAACATTAGCATAACTATTTTTCTAAAATGTATAACCACCATAGAGAACATGTCTTGACTTAAGAGAACAAACCTACATTAAGAAGTGAAGTATCCATGTGCATAATGGGATGCCTACCAAATAGGTATGTTTGGAAATAAGATAAAGAAATGAACATTATATTTTTGTTTCTCTAAATCTGAGCCTATTCAGTTGGATTCATTTGGTTTTATTTTAAGTTTAAGAACATTACATGTTTCAATTATAGCTTGAAGTAAATCTTATAATCTTTGAACTCATAGAGAAAGGTCCAAATTTGTCAAGAATAAATCATATCAAGTTAAATGAGAAGGATAAGAAGGAGGCCATCTAAAATGTTAGGATTATTAGGTTAGAATGGAAGAAATTTGAAGCCACTATTTAGATATATTGCAGAAAATAGTTTTTTTATTATAGTTAAGTATATGCATATTAATTTTATTAGAAGGATATTATCTATTCCATTCGAAGTATACTTGTTACATACTTTTAAAACTTATTTTGTAAAAGCTTCTCATTTATTCTTAAACCTAGAAATAGGGAGTCAATAAAGGTGCCGAATATGAAATGATTAAAGAATAGTAAGTTACATAACTAGTTTACATTATGATATGATAATATTTACTACATATAAAATTATGCTTTGGCCAATTCTAATTTGAATTATGTTCAGTACTTAATCTTGTATTATTTGTTTCATATCACATTTTCTATAGACCTGTACATTAATTATATTGCTAAAATTTTAGTGAGAACATGTTGCACCAAACTCTTTCATTCATGTCGACATTAATTTTCTAGATCCTTCATTGAAGGGTTGGACTTCTCCATTTTTTGAAGTTAGCATACGGAAGCTTAGGATTTAAATGCTTGGTAGATAAAAACCCTAATGATGCTCTCTCTCTCTCCAAGTCTTGAAGATAATGGATTCATAAAGTACAAACATGTGATGATTTACTTATTTTGACATTTCATGTTTTGAGGCTTTAAGGGCTTGATAGTTTGTGAAAGGACTTGTTCCTTAACTGTATATCATAAAAGTTATATTTTCAAACTCTCTTGGATTAAAATTAAAATTTATTGAATTTTTCTTCTTCTGAGAAGTAAATAACCATTGTGCATTGTTTAATTGAAATTTATAGTTAGTATCGATGAGTGTTTCTGTGTAAAATAATTATTTTGTTACATTGTTTTAATAGTTGGTGAGCATTATATTCATGTAGTATTAGAGATTTAGGTTCAACTTTATGACCTGGAGTCTTATTCGCTAAATTTACATTCCTCTAATTATAGGGACAAATAACTTAAGACAGACTTAAGCATGGCTCAAAGAAGAACTTCTAACAATTTATTCCAAGTACAATGAGGAAGGACAACAAGAGAAATTTGATTAGATATTGGCCCTTTTATCTAACACACGAGATAATGGATACCTTAGAACAAGAGATCAAAATAAATCATGAGGTTCCAAATCATAATTTAATTTAAGAAGATCAAAATCAAGTGATTCATATTAATTAGTAGTGTCTTGGAGAACAAATTTCTAGGGAGGAGGAAGAAAGACCTGATAATAAACTTGCTAGGATTGAAACTAAACTAGAAAAAGATCTTAAAAGGTTGCACCCCCAAAGTGTGATGGTAAAACCATAGGAGATGAAGTAGAGGCCTAGATAATTGAAATAGAAAAAATACTATGAACTAAAGAACTTCTCTAATGAAATGAAAGTTGTTTGGGTAGCTTTTCAGTTAAATGGAGAAGCAACCACATGCTGAGATAATGAGAAGGTTGAAAAATAGTTGATGACTAACAAAATCTCTTGTGGTCTATTCTTGTCCTTGTTTAGGAAGCTATGACTTCCTCAATTTTACTTTGAAATTAAAAAAAAAGAGTTTCAAAATATCAGTTAAAGAGAGATGATCATCACTCAATCCTAGAAGAAATTTACTGAACATCTAAAGTATATTCCATAGTATCAATTGTATGAGCACTTCAAAATTAAGAAATTTATTTTGGGATTAAATCCATAGATAGGAAATAATGTGGATATTCATAGTCATTCAACTATGGATGATGTATTTGAGAAGGCCATTAAATAAGAGCAAAAGCTTTAGAATTTGGAAGCTTATAGAAAGGAAGGAAAAGGAAGGCTAAGTACTTTTCCAATAAATCACCTACACCTTCTTTTAAAAGGAAATTTTTGAAAGGAAACCACCATGAGGTTAAATATTTCAATAGGAACAAGTTCTCCAAGGGAAGAAACTAGAGTAGTAAGGGAATAAAGCCCAAAGGATGCAATGGGAATGTCAATGGCAATAACAAAGAAAATTCACCTAGGTAGAAAGGAATTATAGGTGGATGATATATATATGGAGGTGATCACTATGCCAACCAATGCTTGCAATGATAAACCAAGAGGAATGAAAGATAATAGCAACAACTAGCTCAACATTGCATCCATTAAACAATGGATAATAGGCAAGAAGATCATCAAGCTATACCTATTTAGTTGTCTGGTAAGATTTTGAGATTTCTTATTAATATTATAATAGATATAGGTGCAAATGAATGCTTGGTAGATCCTAGAACCATTCCTAAGTTACCTAGAAGAGTAGGTTTCATGTCTAATTCATGGATTATTCAATATGGGAATGAAGTGGAGAAAAAGGTGGATCATGTTGTCTAGCATTTGGTGAGTTGGAACTTCCGAGTTTTACTACACAAGTCAATATATATGTTGGCCCCTTAGGGCCTTAAGGATGAAAGCAATAAGATGATTCCACTTTTCATGGAAGTCTTGCGATAAAAAAAAACCTGATGGAAATGGGCACCTGCTTTGAAAATAATGGGCACTCGCTTAGGAATAGGGGCCTAGGGATAAATGGGAGACCGTTATGTAATGATCTCACATTGAGGATTGGGAGCCCGAAGCTAAATGGGCTCTTGTTACATAGGGATCTCATATATGGAATGGGTGCTTATTTTATAAACGGACGCCCATTCACTAAAAGTATTTATTTCTTTTACAATGCCAATGAGTTCATTTTTAACATTGCAACACAATCAACAAGGATGGAAAAAACAAGACAAAAGGTCACTTGTGTCATTTCACCTCCATAATATGCTTCAACGACCTTCCTTCCTTCTCTGAAGTGACCCTCAGCTATTAACAGGTAGGTGGTTTTCTACTTTTTATTATTTTTCATTATTTTTCATTGTTGTTTACCCTTTTTTAATTTACATTTAATTTTAAAACCTAAATTCATAATCACTTGTTTTCTTACATGTATTCATATTAATTTGTCAACTAAATGTTAGTTCCTGATCTTAAACTATAAATCGTAAACCCTAAACCCTAAATCCTAAAATCTTAAAATTGAAAACCTAATCAAATCTCTTACCAAAATCTCAACTAATCTCTTTGCAGATCCAAAAATGGTCTCAATTAACACTTAATGTGCTAGCAATGAACTTCTATCCTCAAAATCGCACTCAAATATTTAATTTGAGCACTAAAATTAGTGTAAATTTTAAGTGTGGATTAGTGTAAAATTGTAACCATTGGGCCAGAAGCCAAAGATAACAGAAGAGTGTAGTATTTATCAACAAGTAATTGGATTAATTTTTCCAACAAAATAGGCCAAAAACAAATTGGAATTGACATTGGTATGCTAAACTCACCATTAGAATAATGTATCAATTTATTTACACCTAAGTCAATCATTTGGTAGGAGCACTTTAGTTATTGAGACCTATGAAATATTAATACAACATCAAACTTGGTGCTAAAAATAAAAACCCCAACCATAAAGGTCTTCAA
The DNA here is from genome assembly GCA_027924645.1 of Cunninghamia lanceolata. Classification (NCBI taxonomy): domain Eukaryota; kingdom Viridiplantae; phylum Streptophyta; class Pinopsida; order Cupressales; family Cupressaceae; genus Cunninghamia; species Cunninghamia lanceolata. The sequence goes on from BSBN01000244.1 coordinate 3,384,304, forward strand.
ACATGAACCCTAAACTCACATATTGAAACAAAACCATTAAACATGAACCCTAAACTTGAAACCCTAACTCAAAATCCCAATTTGGTCCTAAACCCTCACAATTTGGTTTCATATTTCCTCAAAGTCTATACTCTCTTGATGGTGTAATGGGCAGTTGAGGAGAATCCTCCATTCATTCTAGGTATAATACATCTCAAGATCCTCCTCTACAAAATCATACACATCCATCTAGCCTTGCCATATGCTAGCTACTACCTTATATCTCCTACTAATTTGTTTCTAGAGTGAAAATATGTCACTTTCCATGAAGCTCAATATACAATTCAATGGAGACACTTATCATGACTCTAACTAGGGTTCAATAGCTTTAGAAGGTAGTTAATTCACTAGTTTGAAATCATTATGGTTGCCAAGTGAAGAGAATGTGCATTAATGAGCCTACAAAATAAGGTGTCATAGTAATTAAGCATTGCCATTTAAAAGGTCATCCATAACTAGAGCTAATGCATCGATTCTTATCTTCATTCTACAAGGCTAGCCATATTGATAGGAAAGCTCACAACTAATGCAAAAATGTAAGAACTAAGGTGTCATTATATAGGGATGTGATTAGACTTATTAAAATATTTTAATGAAGGGAAATTGTGAATAATAAAAAAATTAGACAATTGCTAGGTGCTATGATTAAAGAATTGTCATTAAAATACCCCATACAATTGATCATGCCTATATATTTTAAGTTAAATTACAAGCCATTTTTACCATAAGACATTATAGGAAGTGAAACATTATCAAGATTTAACTAGGATTTGTTGTTTTTATACTAGGTAAAAATATTTAGGCTTGTAAGAAATTTTTTCTATTCTACAAGTTTGACACCTAACATTTGAATGTTGGAGAGTCACATAGTTTGTAATTCAAACATTTTCAACATGGTATAGAAATGATTCTTATATGAGGATATAACCTTGGAATAAATTAATAATTTGGCAACATACTTCTTCGTAATCAATGAGCACTGATTAAAAAAACAAGGTGAGGAAGATTTTTTTTAGAATTGAAAGAAATTCAAGATAAACTTCAAAAAAATTTGAAGATATTATTAAAAATGTGCACAATAATATAGGAAATTTTGTGGTAAGATAACATCTATTGTTGATAACGACACATAGGAATTAAAGATATTAACCAATGAGGTAGAAAAAATTTCAACTACTCCTAGTGAAGCATGTCACAATTGGTAGATGTTTTTGATGGATAAAGTGTATTAAATTACACTTAAAGTTTCCTTCATAGCCATCTTCGAACCTTTTCTCAAGATAGTTGAATTACTAAAATGCAAATTATTTTTGGCTAAGTTTTGTGAACCTTTAGCATGTGTTTAGAGGACCAAACATGATTTTACGCTAGGAGAATTTTTGTATGAAGATGTCACTTCCTTGTCTTGCGAAACAATTAGTTAACATGCAACTTAGTGATAACCATTTGTAAGTGATAATTGAAATGCATGCAAATAGTATCATAATTTGTGTCTAGGTTATGTAAAGTTATGAGTTAGCACTACATCTAGTTTATAGATGGGTACATGGACAATGCATTTTTTATGACATGTCAATCTTATGTGCATGATATATGTTCATGACTTACATCTAGGTCTATTAAATCTCCATATGGTGATACATCTAGTAATGAGTTTTGAAATTATTGCCTTACAATTTGATAACTTGGATACCAAGTTAGTGCCTCTCTTCCTATTTGTCATGCCCACATTTCCCATGCAGTCAAGACATGCAACACATGTGTCATGTCCACATTTGTCATGTGGTCATGACACAAAATATCAAAAACTTTTCCACGTGTCCCTAGAAACCCCCTCACATGCGTCTATGTGCTCATTGGCAATACGCATAAGGTATAAACATGTCAATCATATTCGGGGAAGTGTGTCTACCTATGCAATCCTCTGTGTGATGATGGCCGACTAGGGGGTTATACGACGTGAAGTGCGTTGCTTCAAGGGTTAGAACAAAATTAATTCAAACCCTAAGTTTCCTAGGCGAAAGAGATGATTTTGACTAAATCAAAATCAAGCCTTAGCTCTAATGCAATAAAAGAATCAAATATAAAAACACATCCAATGGTATGATGGTTGCATGATAAAATGGAGTGATTAAATGAAAGTCGTAAAATGCCATAAAAAATAAAACCCTAAAATCTGGGCAAAATTTGACAGCATAATGCATTTTCAATAACAGAAATAAATATTTTAAAATGAAAACCCTAAGAAATAATTAATGCAAAAAATTAAAATAATTAAATATAAGGATAAATTAAATAAATTTCCAAGGTTAATTAAATTGAATCACACGACAAAATTATAAATTTTGAATTAAAATAAATGACCAAATTAAAAACTCAATACTTAAGTCCATTAATAAATATAATCTCAACAATTAAATTTATTAATTTACTCAATTTAAAATAATTAAAAAGAGAATAAATTAAAATATCCCCTTTGGGATAAAATCGATTAAATAAAAATTATAATAATCAGCCTAGCGAGGATGGAATGAAAATACAAAGACAAGCAGGAAGCAGATCTTATCTCAAGCGAAAAGAAGGAATAAGCAAGGGTCAAAGGGAAGGAAGGAAACCCAGAAGGTAAGGGGATTGATTCAACCTGATCATAGGCTGAGGAAGCAGAAAAAAAATTCCACTAAGTAAATTTTAGGACAGAGCATCCCTTAAACCTTGGAGATCAAATGGAAGGCAACAGTTCTCATAGTTTCCTGATAAATATATCCCTCCGAGGCGATCATGGAAAAGATGGGAGAATTTGGGACAATGGAAGAATCATTGGAGACAACAAAAGGCAAGGGAATGACCATTGGTGAAACCCTACTTTCAGAGAGGGAGGCATTGGTATTCGATCAACCGAATTCAGGTATGGAAACAAAAAAACTATGGTGCTAAGCCCTAATTTGCTAAATCCCTCTATTGAATCTATGAAAAAATTTGGAGTTATTGGAAAATGGTATGGACCCAACCTAGATATAGATGACCTCAAAAAATGGTGGCAGGAAAGATAGGCAAAGGAGTTATCTTTGAAAGCCCTAGCGAATGGATTCTTCTTTGTTTTTTGCCCCTCTGTCAAGATCAAAATGGAAATTTTAGAAGGGATTTAGATATTGAATGGATTTGGTTTCTATTTATGTGCTTGGTTTGTGGGCTTTGACCCAAAGAAGTATAAATTGAATTGAAGTCAGGACTGGTATAGATTGCCCAATCTACCATTAGAATTTTGGAACCAGAAGATTTTAGAAAAAATTGGAAACTACTTGGGTAGGTATATCTATTCAGAAGAATGGAAGGATCCAACAGAAGAAGGTTCACACATCAGAATATGTATTGAAAATTCTTTTCCTGAACAGCATTGGAAAGAACTTGAAATTTTTACAGATTGGGGTGTCCTAAGCCAACCTCTTATCTTTGAAGCTAAACCCCTTGGAAATTGGGCGAGCACAATAGGATGGAGGTCTTGGGAGCAGGACCAAGTCAAAGATAAAAAGGAATACTCTAGTGGAGGATGAAACTTAGGATGAAGAGGCAGGAACAGTAGTGGCAGAAATGGAAATTGATGGGAAAAAGGTAAATACTTTCCCATCGAATCAGGTTCTTGGTCTGGTGGAAGTCGAGATTATCCATGAGAAGGAGATTGAAAAGGCCCAGGGATCAAGTGAAGAAGCTCTAAGAGATGGACTTCAAAACCTTTCTAGGGTGGAAGAATTTGTAAATCTTTCCCAAAACATTAATACTAAAATTTCAGAAACAATCGAGGCAATCAAACCAAATATGCAAATGGAATATTTTGATTCTTTGTTTGAAGTAGGAAATGAATTAGTACAACTAGAAAAGGCCATAAGGGAAGGTTCAATTAGACTGTATGAAGAAGCACTTGCAGAGGATTGGTTGTCAAACTCAGGCAAAGGGTTGGAAGTTTTTGGGCTAGAAGATGAAGTGAATTCTTTGGCTCTTAAGGACGCTGAAGAAAAGTATTTTCCCAGTCCCCCAGAGATCTTAGGGATTGGACAAAGAGATAATGATAAAACTTCTCCAGACTGTGGTGATCACAAATCTAGAGGTCAAATTCCAAATAGGGAGAAACTGAAGTGGGATGGAGAAGCAAGTGGATAGCTGAAACTACTCGATTTGTTGAAAGTAGGGAAGGGTGGCTCCCTTCCTGAACAACAATGAGGATTTTGTCATGGAATGTTAGGGGCATGAATGCCCTAACAATAAGTGCCTCTTAAGGCACAAACTGAAGCAGATTCAACTAGATATTTTTATGATTTAGGAAACTAAACTAGAGGAAAGTGAAAATCAATCCTTTGCCAAAAGCCTGAAGCATTGGAAGATGGCTAAGGTTAACTCTAGAGGTCCCTCGGGGGATTTGATGACATTATGGAGACCACAGACTGTTCTTTTAGAAGAAATAGCTTCCAGTAATGGGTGGATTGCTAGTAAAGTAAGAAGTTTGGCTTCAAACTTAAGTTTTCTTCTGATAAATATTTATGGTCCCAATTCTCAAATTTTGAAAAAGGAATTGTGGGTAGAATTAGATTGTTTGTGTAACAATAGGATTTGTGATTTTATTTTCTTGGGAAGAGACTATAATGCTATCTTGAGAGATGAAGATAAGTTAGGATGGGTGGGAAGGAAATTCCAATCTTAGAAGGATTTTGAAGCCTTTGTTGACCGAAATGATTTAATAGAAATTCAGCTAGGTAATGGGAACTACACTTGGAACAATAGAAGACTTGGCTTTTGTAATATTGCAGAAAAATTAGATAGTTTTTTTATTAAAGGGGACTTGAGTCAATTTCCCTTTAGTTTGGATAGCAAGATTCTTCTGGAATCTAGGTCTGATCATTTTCCAATAAGTCTAGATATACAGGGTGAAAGGAGACCAAAAAGATGCCCATTCAAATTTGAAAATATGTGGTTTAAGGACCCCTCCTTTCTGTCTCTAATAGAGGATTGGTGGAAAAATTGCAATCTTGAGGGAGTTGGTCTATTCAATATAGCAACCAAGTTGAAACTCATCAAAGTAAATTTGAGACAGTGGAATAAGGATCTTTTTAAGAACATTTTTGAAACTAAGAGACAGATAGAGACAGATATTCAAATTTTAAATGAAAAAATTATAAAAGAAGGAATGGACAATGTATCTTTTTTGAAAGAAAAAGAATTGATGAGTAAACTAGAGGACATCTTGGCCAAAGAAGAAGTCTTTTGGAGGGAAAAAATCTAGGGAGGTGTGGCTGAAGGGTGGTGATTCTAATACCAAAGTTTTCTATAATTCAACAAAGGTCCGTAGAGAGGTCAACATAATTGCTACTATTAATACAAAGGAGGGTAGGGTCACGAACATCCCAGAGGAGATTGGACAAGCAGCGGTTGATTATTTTCAGGATCTCTTGAATGAAGAAAAGGGTTCAGCTCTACAAGTCCAACAAGAATTTTTAAGATTCATCTTGAAGTTAGTATCTAAAGATCAAAACTTGATGTTGAATAGTAAATTCTTAGAAGAGGAAATCAAAGAAGCTCTCTTTCAACTTGGTCCGGACAAGGCACCTAGGCCTGATGGGTTTCTAGCAGCATTCTTTCAGAAATGTTGGAGTATTATTGGAAAAGATCTTACGGTAGCCTATGCGGATGCTAGAAAGGAGGGTAAGGTCCTAAAAGAGATTAGTAACACCTTTTTAGCCTTCATTCCCAAGAAAGATAAGATAGAGTCTTTTGAAGACTTCAGACCAATTTCACTGAGTAATGTGGTTTACAAAATTTTGGCTAAAGCAGTAGTGAACATAGTCAAAATAATTCTTCCTAATATCATATCTGAGGAGCAGACGGGTTTTGTTCCTGAAAGGTCTATTCTAGATGGGGTAATAATTACCCAGGAGGCTATTCATTCAGTTCAAAAAAATAAATTTCCCTAAATGTTGGTTAAATTAGACATCCGAAGGGCATATGACAAAGTAAATTGGAGATTTTTGTTTAAAATTTTAGAGGCTTTCGGATTTCAACAAGAGTGGCTAAATTGGATCTTTGAATGGATTTCAAGCCCAAGGTTTTTAGTTCTTCTTAACAGCTCCCCGGTAGGCTTCTTCAATATTTCAAGAGGACTTAAGCAGGGAGATCCTATCTCTCCCTTCCTTTTCATTATCATGGCTGATGCTTTGGGAAGATTCATTTCAAATGCATGTCAGGAGGGTCAAATCAAAGGCATACAAATCACAGGAGATATGCCAAGGTTCTCTAATCAACAATTTGCAGATGATACCCTTTTATTAGGGGCTGCACAGGAAGGGGAGGCGCTAAGGTTTAAAAGGATCTTGAATTCATACTCTAAAGTGTCTGGGTAGGAAGTTAGCAAAGTGAAATCTGAAGTGTTTTTATTTAATACCCCCCCTGGCAGAGAAGAAAAATCTTACGGATTCTGTCCTTTGTGAAAGGTTCCCTTCCTTGAAAATATCTTGGGTTGCCATTGGTTAAAGGTATTCTCCCTGGTAATTCTTGGGATCCTCTTCTAGAAAGGATAAAGGCTAGACTAGAATCTTGGAAGAGCAAGTGGCTTTCGTGGGCAGGGAGATTGACTCTCATCAAAATAGTTCTAGCAGCTATTCCTATCTATATGATGTCCTGTTTACCTTTGGCAAGTAAAATTTATAAGGAATTAAATCAGTTGATGAGGAATTTCTTTTGGAAAGGATCCTTGGGAATAGTTCAAATTCATACTAGTCAAATGGAAACAAGTTTTTGAACAAAAAGGAAAGGATGGGGCTGGGATGAAAGACCTTCTAAAGAAAAATCAATCTCTTGGGGCATAGTTGGTTTGGTTGATCCATGAAAAGCCTAACCTCAAATGGGTAAGGTTGTTGAAGAATAAATACTTAGATAGGGAAGAACATAGTATCTTCACTTCTAAACAGTTACCAGACTGTTCCAAGATATGGAACTTTATTAAGAAGAGAAGAAATTTAATAATTAACCACCTTACCTGGGAAATCAGGGAAGGTAGGGAAGCCAGGTTTTGGGAGGACTCTTGGGAGGGGCTTCCGGCTCTAGCAAAGTGTGAAGATTTGGCCCCCGTAATGATTGTTACCAAATTGGAGTGGGGAGAGAAAGTGTGAAATTACTTCTCCTTCCCTTCAGAAGTCAGTGATCTTCCCACATGGAAAAGCATTCAGGGTTTGGGTTTTGAAGTTAGCCTAATTTCTAGATTTGACGATGAGTTGGCTAAGCGTAACATAAGGTTTAGAAGGGTTAGGGATAGGCTAAGGTGGAATGCCTCTGCATCTAGGAAGTATTCGGTAAAAGAAGGTTACAAGGCCTTAGCCGACAAAAATGAGTCCTTAGGCTTGATCCCCTCTAAGGTCTGTTGGCACAAACAATGCCTTCCTAAGGCAGGTGTGTTTCTGTGGATAGCTACTCACGGTAAGGCCTTAATAGCAGATAGGCTGAGAAGGATGGGTTTTGAGGGGCCTTCGAGATGCTCACTTTTTGGTGAAGCAGAGGAAGATGGAGATCACTTCTTCCTTCATTGCCCCTTCACTGGGAGAGGTTGGCAATGGCTGTGTGACAAGTTTCAGTGGAAGTCAGCACCCTCCAAAAATCTGATGGAATGGTTGATAGCCTAGCCCCTTCTATACTAGAAAGTGATGTTTAGAGGTCTGTGGATTGCAGCACCCTCCATTTTGAGTTGGGAGATTTGGAAAGAATGGATCAGGAGAATATTTCAAAATAAATAAATGCCATGGCATTCTCTCCTTAGTAAAATAGAAGCTAGCATAGTGGAAGTGGTAAATTCTAGACTTACAGACTGAGATCTAGCTCACCTCCTCTTCATAGGTTGGGATGCAGAGATGTTAAAAGGATGGAAGGGGCTCTCTCTGGCTTCCCAGATTGGAGAAGGAGGAAACAAAATGAAGAAAGCCAGGGAAAATATTAGATGGTCCCCCCCAGAGGTTGGATGGCTAAAATTGAATTTTGACAGTGCCTCGTGAGGTAATTTGGGCCCGTCAGGGGCAGGATGCATTGTTAGGAACTCAGAGGGAGAAGAGGTGGGAAAGTTAGCTGCTCCCCTCAGATCTAGTACCAATAATGAGGTAGAGATTCAAGCGTTACTCCTCGGTATTCGGCTGTGTAGGGATCTTCAAATTGGAAATTTGGAAACTAAAGGGGAATCAATGATAGTCATCAATGGATTGAGGAGTAAGAGATTAGTTAACTGGAGACTACAAGCTATTCTTGATCAAGCTCTGGAGCTATTAGAAGGTTTCGATAGGGTCACATTCAATTATATTTTGAGAGAGGGAAACCAAGAAGTAGATAGATTGTCCAATATTGGGGCAGACGGGGTCTCGGTCAGAGAAATCCTCTCTATGGAAGGACCTCCTTTAGTGTGAGTAAGGCTTGTGGAGTGGTTGGGAGGGAGCCTTTCCACACAATCATGGGTGGAAAGGCCGAGGCACTCATGACTGGCAGTCGATCCAAGATGGCACGAGCCGATGGGAGATAGATTTTATTGCTCCTCAGTGTCCAGATACATCTCTGTTGGGCAATCATTATGAGGAGTGCCTTCAAGATTCTTCGGTGAAAGGCTATGTGGAGGTTATCTACGAAGGCGGTATCCATTGTTCTGTAATTCCTTTTTCAGTCTTTTACCAATGCCATCCCATTTTATCGCAATCATCTCAGCTGATTCTATTCATTATGGAGGGATGGACACCCCCATCCGGTTGGTCAGCACCAAGAGGCAGATGGCTTTCATGGGAAGTATTACCAATCTTTGATTGCAGAGGATGTTGTGAAGGTCGGAAGGGCTTTCAGTTGGTGCGGTGAAATTGATTCTGGGAAAGGCCTTCATGGAGAATGATGAGAGATACCGCGTAGACACAGATATCTCCTCAAGGGTCCTTGCAATATTGATGGAGCTGGAAATGGTGAAGATAGAGGCAGAGTCAATCATGCGAGGCATCTTATGTCCTAAGCATCTAGGCGATTTGGGGAAAACTTTGCAGGTTGCCAGCCCGAGTATTGGCATTCCTCGCCCTAAGGATTGGAGCCTTCTTGTAGATCCTGGGGCAATGATTAAATTATACCCATTCATCCTAGATTCCAAGGGCTTTGACTTGATCTTACTGAAGGAACAGACTTCGACTACGGTGGAATTCATCAGAAGGTTGCCAGGGTTGGTGAAGGTCAATGGCTTCCAATGGGTGGATGACTTTAGGAAGAAGATTGCAGAGTATGCTAGTTAAGTCTAACAGTGTCTCCTTGGCTTCCTTTTGCATATTAGAAGCTTTTAGTATGTCTGGTTAAATCATGTCTATAGTAAATGTCTATAGTATATTATGGGTATCTATAGCTCCGACCTGCATGGTCACCTGGTATAAGTTTATAGATTTAAATGGGATAATGGTTTGAACCTTTTGCCAGCCATGAAAAGGGCTAAGGACTGTAACTTTTTTCATATAATATAATATAATCTCTAATTACATATCAAAAAAAATAAAAAAATTGATTAAATTAAAATTAAATTGAATAAAGAGATTTCCCATCACATTAAATTAAAACATATTAGACAATTAAAATGAAACCCCCAAAATAAATAACTTAAAAAGGGATAAACCTTCCCATTTAAAATAAAATCAACCCATCCCACTAATTAAATCCCACATGGAATAAAAATCTAATCCTCAAATTAATATTAAATCAACTAAAATCAACACAAGGAAAGTCAAATAAATCAAAAGACTTGAACAACAAAGAAAAGGGAAACAAGAATTCCGGTGCACATGAAAAGAATAAAAGAGAAAATTAAAAAGAAACTTCTAAATTCCTCTCACCCATCAAGCCCTAATCCAATATTTTATTTCTTTCTCAAACAGAAGCCCTAATATTATTCTATTGTTTCATTAAGACAAAACGCTATCTCATTTCTTTCCTTCTCTCTTCTCCTCTTTGCTTTGTTTTTTTTTTTCCCTTCTTGTTTTGCCTCCATTGTTTCTCCATTTGTGTTGCAGGTTGAGAGTTTGTTGATGGAGGCTACCATGGATATACCTCTTAGAGCTATATGTTTTGATATTACTAGCAAGTGTTTCTTTTTTTTTGGGTGTATATATATATATCTCTTTTTTTAAAAAACCAATAGAGGTCAATATACATATATCAACAAAGGTCAATATATATATATATATAATTTTATTTATGGCAGAACAAGGAATGCACAGACGTTGGCAAAGGCTGAATGATATAAACAATAAGGGCGACGAGGGTTCCAAGCTTCCGTCACCGCCGCTGTAATGAAAGGGAAGAGGGGGTTTGGGGCTCTGGTAGTTTGCGGGGTATATAGTGTGGGGAGGGGGCCGAGCCTCCACCCACACCCAAGGGTGTGGGTGGGGGCTTGGCCCCCTCCGCTGTCCACCCTCAGATATTTGTTTTTTTTTTTCAGCAAAAAAACCCTACTCTACACAGTCCGCTAAAAGAAAAATATATAAGTTTTTTAACCATATTTTATCTTCTCTGTATTATATATATATATATATATAATATATATTTTCACATTCATCAATAAAATAAAATGACCAGATATGAAAACATAATTTAACCAGGAGGTAAATTTTTTTTTTTTGCAAAAACATACACAAAACTAACTCACTATTTCTTTTCTCTCCTTTTTACAGCATATAGAATGGTGCATAATACTATTTTTTTTGTTTATAACAGAAAATATACAATCCCATTTTTGCAATTTCTGTAAGTATAAAATTTAGTTTACATAGCAAAATTCTTTTATTTCAAAAACCCATTTCAAAGGAATACATCAGCATTTTAATTTCTTTCTTTCTAAAAATAAAATGACAGTAAATACAAAATCATTTCTATCAAACTTTCAACAAACACATAGGCACAAACAACAAGTTAAGAGCATATATTTCTTTGAAGTACATAACAGCAATCTATAAGTTCTTTGGCAACTTCTTATAAACACATAACACAATAACATGGCATAATGAACATCCTTTTGAATAGATTATAAAGAGTAACTCACATCTAAATCTCCTTTCACACCAAATATAATAAAGAGTATAAATTTTACAACTCCAAACAATAAGGCCTCCAAGGCCATGGCTCACAACAACCATCTAAAATAATGTAGACAAGGTAAAAATGGACTTCTCCAAGCTCCATTTCTACAGCTAGAAACTTGCAATAATACAACACAAAATAGGGAACCAAGCCACTAAGGAATGCCCTCCTCCCTACCGTAGACCCGCTAGAGGGTCACCCCCAAGCTAGGGATGTAGGAATCACATAGTTTTTACATTCACACCACAACAAAGAAACCACAAATCACACAAAAATTACACCCAAGATTTTACACATAACATAACTCAATAAAATAATTTTGGAGGTGGGTAGGGGAGTGGACCCCTCAACTAAAGAGGTTACCCCAAGAACTCCAAAAATCACAAAATCTCAAGGTCTCAAGCCATAGAAAAAATATACATATCTACATAAATCTCAAAACCATCATGGCACTCTTGCCATCCAAATTTCTCCTAAACACCATAGAATGTCCTCAAGGCTATAAATTGTACAACAATAAGGAGGTGACCTTGAGGAGGTTTACTCTCCCCCACCCCATATGAGTTGAGCCTTACCTCAAAATGGAGGTGCTCTTACCAACTCCCAACCCACACAAAAATTGAAACAACACCAAACATATATTTCCAACACATTCACAATAATAAAACATGCATAGGGAAATGGCTATTGCCATGGAGCTTACCTTCAAAAGCCCAAAAATGGAAGCACGTTTGAAGAAGAGCCCACACTTCTCCAAGTTTTTTCCAAGACTCCAAGATTTCTCCCAACACTCCCAAAACCTCTAAGAATAGAAGAAATTTCAAAAAAATGGAGAACTGCCAACTCCTCTCCAAGAGGAGATAAAATAGGCCTTGAGGAATGAGAAGGTGACACTTGTCACCTTCTCCTTCCTCATCCCATGTCACTTGCAAGGGAGAAGGAGTGTGAGGGTGACAAGTGTCAGCCTCTAATCCATTCAAACCCTCACCTTATCCACTTGTGCTCTCACACATGTGTGAGAGACCAAGTGGAGAGGTGGCAACACTCCTCAAGACTCCATGAGGATAAGGGATGCAACATGGCATCCTCTTATTCTCCAAGAGAGCCATCTCCCTCCAAGATGCTCTCACACGTGTATGTGAGAGTCTTGGAGGGAGATCCCAAACACTTGGGGGTCTTGGAGACCTCCCCAGTCTTCTTGGTGAAGGGATCCCCAAACTTTGGGAAGGGAGATGGGTCTTTCCCAAAGCATGACTCATCTCCCATCCTTAGCCATTTCAAAATTCGTCACTTTTACTAAGCCCCAATTTAGAGTGACCAAAAGTGAGTTACCCTAGGGTTTAGTAAGTCCAAATGGACCCTAGACCCTAGGGTTAACACCTAGGGTAAGTTTGGGACACTAATACACACCTAGGGAGGTATAAAATCACTTTAAATGGCCCATAAATAAAAATAACACCAAATGGTGTAAATCAAATATAAATATACAACACATGATATAAATCAATTCAAGAAGGGGTAACTAGGCCAAATAAATAAATAAAGCATGTACAAAAACATCATCTGATCAAACATGATCCTTATCCCTCTTGGGAATGGATCAGTTTTATAGGGAATAACATATGTGTGAAAACTACCTCTAATTTCCCATGGCCTTGGAATATAACCTGTACAACTAGATCAAGCGGTCAATTACATCATGGGTAAATCATAGCTGAAGCAACTTAAATTAAAGTCATGTCATTGCATACAACATTAATCATTCACATCATAATTAAGGTTAAAACTACATTTTTCTATGTAATGTCTCATAATCATCATCAAATAATAAATCCAGATAATGAACTCATAATCACATCAATAATCATCATCAAATGTATCTCACATGTCTAACATCAAAAAAGCATCAAAATATGATCTAATCAAATCACCACATGACTAATCAATGCTAGTCTAAAAATCAGGGAATATAGTCTAAATCTGCATAATAGAAATAATAGTCTCTAAATGTTTGATAATGTCACCAACTATAATGTAAAATGATCAAAATAGGTAAGTGAAATAAATTGACCTCACACTATTAACCATTAGCTTCTTTTTTTTTCATGATGTCCACATATTATTAGGAAACCTAAGATGACCTTATTTGATAGAAATTATTAGAACAATAATTTATTGCTTTGATAAACTTATGGAGATATTTTATAATTGAAGCACAAAGAAATTCCTTAGAATATTAGTATATATCTTGATATATATGCGATAGTATTGAAACAATTAGTTAAAAGATTAATTCCTAATCTAGGTGAATTAACTATGTTCTCTTTTCTAACATGATATATAGTAATGTCATAAAACATGGTAACTTGTTTAGTTGGAACCAAACCTAAATAAACTATCTGGTAAACATCAGGTCTTTATGTCATCTTTAGGTATGAAATTAACACTACTAGTGACATCAAGTGTATAAGTATTTTCTATATATAAGCATTCTCATCATTTGTAAAATCTATTTATTAAAATTTATCTTTTTATAATTGCAATTGCAATCATGTATTTATTTAAAGGAAAATGTATTTATCGAATTAAACACATATTTTGAAACATTTTCTAACTTTCAAAATTTTCTTAGAAAATGTTGCTTGGTTTAATATGTATTGTTATGTAATTAAATGTTTTAATGTATTTTTTAAACCATGTAATTTTTTATATAAGTCCAAGTTTGATATATGTATAAACATGTTACATACATGCATTTAATATATAAATTTCTAGTTCCTAATTCAATTAATTATTTTTTTATAATTGTATCTGATAGTTCTAGAATTTATATATGGCCGACATACCAAATTATCACTTGTTTCTAGAACATGCCCTACAAAATGAACCCCCACCTCGAAACCCCCCTCACCAAAACCCCCACCCAAAGACCCCCCACAAGCCTCCCCCCCAAAGCCCCCCAAAGCCCCCACCCCTTAATCTGATGACGCTCGTGTGCAAGCAACCATTAATGAAAACATAAATACTTTTTAGGAAGCAATTTTGTCTATCCAAAATCAAATACATACTCTCACCAGGTAGCACGGTTTGTAACTATGATTCAAACCATGATTGATTCTATTAGATCCATTGATACAAATCTAGAAACATTTCATTCATGGTCGGAGGAGAGGAGGCAATTCTAAATGGATGGTCTATCTTGTAAAGAGATCAATGAGTTGCATATTACAAAAAATACTATAGCCCCATACTTGATTGATTCCTCAACAAACAATTCAATAACTCAAACTAAAAAATGAATTTCAATAAAATGGCACACACATCCTAAAATAGCAACTAACTTTTGGGAGCGGTGGTGAATGGTCTTTAACCATTCACCATGTGCCAATTTTTAGGTTCCTTTGTATTTTTTTTAAAAAATATTTGTTGAGTTTTTGATAGGATTAAATACCAATTATTTTGACATGACACCATTCTAGGATGTGGGTGACGGCATGCCACATCACAGTTTGGGCACATGTGTTGATCCAAAATGACATTTGTCCCCTTTACCTATTTTTCCTTCTTTGACCTCTATTCATGCACCCATTCATTAGCGCACGATAGTCTTGGCACTAGGAGCTTTGTGTACACTCTTAGGAAAATTAACCGACCAAGCTACCCGCTTAGTAGATGAAGTAAATCCTTGAGAGCTTGGAGGAGATGGTGGTGTTGAACACAAGGACTACTGAGAGGGTGGGTGAATCAATATTCTATAAAATGATTCCTTCAAATGTTCTTTAATCTATTTACCACATTCAATAACATGAAAGCAAAATAGACATAGAAAGAGAAGTAACAAAGTCATAACACATAGACACTAGGAGTTTTATGTGGAAAACCAAAAAAGAGAAAAATTATGGTGAGTGTTAGATCACAATATATTATAGTATCAAAACTAGTTTACAAAAAGGCTCACTGTCCAAGCACTCACTATCCAAAGAAGTGCTCACTGCATTAGGCTCACTGCCATAAAGAAAAGAAGATAGAGAAATAGTGGCTCACTGCCAAGAAAGAACTGTTACAAATGCATATATAGTATGCTAGAATACAGTTCCATTGATAGCTTAATATATAGATTCAAAGGTCTTCGTCATGCCTGCTTTGTTCACATATACTCTATTATGCTATTCTCTACACTCTTACTACACTTTTCACATCTCAAAAATCATCTTGGATTGCACACATAACAATTTCAAAACTCATTCACATCATCCATGTCTCCAACATCAAAATCTATCAAGTATATATATCCACAACAAGATTTAACTCAAAGCTAGGTCGGCATACCAAATATGAAACATGTACACAAAAATTATACCTTGTTGGCTTGATTCTTTGCACAATCAGCAATGTGAACCCATAAAATCACTCAAGAACCTTCACATAGGTCTAGACCTATTATAGAACCACTTTGGATGATGATCTAAGTAATATATCTTTAGCGCATATTGATCGAACTGTGTGTTGGCCTTATACTTAAGTATACACTTAACCATATTGTCTATCATATCATAACTTCTAGTGTAGATCACATGGAACTCCAAAATTCATATCACACATTCAATATGAATCACCAATCATACCTTCATAACCGTAGATCATAATATTCTTATATGGCGAGATGCAGATCTTTGAATTATTGACTTTGTCTTTGTGAAACACTATCAAGATGAATGTCAATACTTAGAAGCTTGTAAATGATCTCCTAGTGAAAATCAGAATCTACAAATTTGGAATTAGGTACTTCTCATCTATTTTTACAACACCTCCAAACTGCACATTGAAACAATCAATACTAGAGGAATGTGGACCAAAATCCTCGGGTGATATGCACTGTTTATAACTGAACTTTGCTTGCCCAGACTTAGACAATATTATAATTTCTAGGGATTCTCAAGACATGAAACTTAGAATATAGCATTGTGTAATAACTATGTGTAACATACAAGAACCGTACACAAAAATCTTCATCTGTGGAGGAGTAGTAGCTGAATAATTGTCACTGCCTTAGTAAACTGCCAATACTTAGTTGATTTGACTAAGTTATTCTTTCCGGACCAAAATACTATGCATAACCTATCTCAAGAACTGCCTCCAATCATATCTGGTTGTTGCCATCAATGACAACATTAAACCTCCAACATATCAGCAGTGTCTCTTGACCATGTTGCCAACAATCTCCCCCTTTGGCATTGATCTGGCAACACTTAGTGAAAAATGCTCACACTGCTTCCCATTACTATGTATGCTCTATTTTTCTTCTTCCCTTAATATGTTTGGCCATTTTTCACTGGTTCTTCTTCTCCCCATTTGACATCAATGGCAAAGGTGTATGTATAAGTAACAAAATTGTGTCAAAATTGCAAAATTGTTGTACTTGTTCGCATATGTACAAGTGCAATCATATAGCTTCCTACTAAAAGGTGGAGAGGATGTCTGGGTATATGACTTTTAAGTGAGCTATCTCTCCATCCCATTTGGCCTTGGCACTACTCAAAATTTAAATGTTTCCATTCACTTGAAACACTAATTCCTCTTCTTTGTCTAATGTGGTAGGCACATCAGTTATTGTCTTTACCTTTGTTGCCTCTGCTAGAAGACTAGTCATAGAATCAATCTTGAATTTGATTTTTTCTCTAACTTGGCACATTCTTCTCTTAGTGGGCTCTTTCTTATTTTGCAGACTACTTATCTTTTCATGAATGCCTTCAATTTCTGCCTTTTTGTTGCTGATGAAGTCAGATCTAAGATCAAATGTTTCTGAGATTTTTATCAATTGAAGTTCTATTTCATCTATTTTCTCCTTCATTTCCTTAGTTGTCTCAGGCCATTTTAGACAAAATTTATATGTATTACTATCCTCCTTAATAGCAATATCTATGTTCTTGATGCTATTGTCTAACAAAATTGCATCATTGGCTAGCTTATCCTTCAACTCAACTAACCTTTTATCATAGATTTCTACTTTGACCTTATTATCAATAGCTATTTCAAAAGATTCAAAATGTGAACTTACAGAAGTTATGAGCCTTTTGAGTTTCTTAGATGGTGCTAGAGATGTATCTTTCTATAGTCTAGGCATCAATTTTTCCAAAACATTAGATACCTTATCAATGAGCTCACTATCTTGAATATGAGACCTCAAGATTTTTTCCTGAGATTTAGCTTGAACAATTGATACTAATTTGAACTTCTATAGAGGTGACATTGAGGCTAGGTGTATTGGTCCTTGTAGCAACTCAGGTGAATCCAAAACATGAGCTTCTTGCTACTCCTCGAAGAACTCTCTGACTGAATTAATAGGGTCTTGTGTAACTACATCAGTGTCTCTTGTCATATCATGAAACAATTCTTCTTCTTTGTTCTACTCCAGAGGATCTTGGTCCATAGCTTCTTGCTCATCAATTTTATGTTCTAGAGAAGGCCTTATGTTAGCTTGTTAATCATCTTGCTCCTCCTAATTACCGGTTACATTTTGCTCTAGAGGAATTTCAACATTCTCAGGAGTTTTATCCTCTTCTTGCTCCTTCATCTCTTCATCCTTCCTTGGGCTTACTAGAGGAGTCTTTATTTGATTCAGGTATTGTTCAGAGTTGAATTCTGAAAGGGAACTATCATCACCAACATTTTGTTTTTCCTTGTCATGAATAGTTGGGATATTGAGCTCTCTTAAGACATTGAGAGTTAGTTTTTCTGTGTCCTCTACCAATTTTTCTATCTCTAGACATTAAAATGTTAGTCCTTGTCTTTATGTCAAGCATTATTCTAATTGTCTTGGTGACTTTTATTTTCTCCTCATTAGTTATATCTGGACACAACTTTATCAATGCATGCTCTCTTAATTGTACATCTTTTGCCATTGTTGCCTCCTTTCTAGTAGACATAATATTGGCCAAGCTATTAGGGAGATCAATGATTACTTCCATGAGTGTTTTGTTATACATTTCCAAAAATCTGACCACAGCACTCTCTATGATGCCTTTGTCTACATCACTATACTCATCATACAGTTGTGCTATATGATTTAGATTTCCATGGGCTCCCATAGCATTTAGGACATCTTCCAAATTTATTGTAGCTTCTGCTTTCTCAAGGTCTGTTTGCCTTGGCTTTTTCTTACTTGTATCTTTACTAGAGGGCTTGTTCTATTTGCTTCCAGAGATTTTGCTTGTCTTGGTCTTCATTTTCTTTACCTCCTCATCTGATTCAGTCTCCTCTTCATCAGTTCCTACACTTACATACATCCTTTTACCCTTGGTTTTCATTCTTTTATGCTCTTTTTTAGTGGGTTTCTTAGTAGGTGCTTCCACACTTACTAAATGTGTGGGACCAGAGGACTTGGATGTTGTTTCTATAGAGGTTGAACCTCTTGTCCTTCTTTTTGGTACTACAGGCTCTTTTGTTTTCTTCTCAGGCTCTTTCGGAGCCTTTTCAGGTTCAACTTGCTTCTTTTCTATAGCAGCCCTTGATGCTTTTTCCTTTGCTCTTGTTTCTGTAATCTATTCTTTAGTAAAGCCCTTGTGCTAGGCATACTCTTCTGTCATTTTTCTAGCCTTCTTTACACTTTTAGATTTTCTTAGTTCAACATGAACTTTGATAGAGATTTCTTCATAGGTGCCAAATCTTTCTTTTGTAGTGTCCCTGGGTTTACTCAACATGAGTTCAGCATAACCATTCAACACATTTTCATCTACTTCATAACCCATTGAAAGGATCCAAACTATCCTTGGCTCCACAGCCACCATCATGCATTGATCTTTGTTGACAATGAAACATATATCATTTTTGTATTTTTCAACTATTGATTCTGGTATCCTTTTCCTAGATTGCATGACCTTTTGAAAGTTCTAGAAAAAGCCCCACAGGGATGCATTTTGTGCATCATGGATTCCTATGCTATTTAAATGATTTCAGATTTTTATGGCAACTGGTCAGCTACTAGACTAGAACAAATTCTTCATTCTTAGTAATTCTTGGATGAAATAGAAGAATAGGCAGATGATTAATATACCAAATTTGAATGGATACTTGTTCTCCTTGGTCTTCTTCAGATTTTCCATTAGTTGTTGCCGGAGTAACTCACAGAGATCATAATCAACATTCTTTTTTATCATCTCATAGTTGTGTAAATAGCTATACCAGAGCAGAGTTTTCTTCATTTGTGAAGTAAATATTGTACCTGATTACCATCGATGTGAACCTTACTACATGGTCTGCAATTATGTTTGTAGTCAATGCCCTTTTCTCGAATTGGGCTCTGGTAGCTTCCATTATAGTGCTATTTTTCATGGCTTTCAACACAGGCATTGTTCCAATAGAATTCAATCATGTAACAGTCCTTATAGGATCTTTTGTAATCATGAAGGGTTGTTAAGCCACATAAATGCATCATGAATTTTACTCCATACATATCAGACCCATGTGTCCTCTGCAAATGTTAGAAAGTCTATGAATTACATGAATTTCTTCTCCTTCATGGCCTTGTATTCCTCCTTTTATTCATATCCCTCACCACATAGATGATTCACATACAATTCCCTAAGATTATTATCATTGTGTTCATCTAGGGCAACATGGATGTAATACCTAATGTCTTCCTCATGCATCACACCATAGGGCACAATAAAAAATGCACCATCAAGATTGACTTCCATAGATTTGAATGAATGTTTCTTAAATTTCAGTCGAGGCCTCTTAATAACATCGATTACTTGTGGTGTCGCCATTTCCGTAATAATTCAAACAATTTCACAGTAAGGTTTTAACCAAAAATACCTCTTTTTGCCGAATTAGGGTTTTCTCTACTTAGAATCACTAGAAATTGCTGATGTCACTTAGGGTTTTGCTTCTACTCTCCTTAGACACTTGAAAACTCAAATGCAAAGTGATTAATCCTTCGAATGAAATCCTTTTTAACCTTTTTTTACCAAAACCTAATCGCCATAAATGCAGTTTTCCAAAAACTTGTCAAATACTTTACTGTTAAGCATAGTCGATCAAGATTGCTCCACAATGTGCCACATTAGATATTTTTCTACTAGTTTCTTCTTCAAATGATTCATCAAATACTTCTTTAACTCATACCTTAGTGCTTAATCTCAGCACCTACTAACTGGCTAGGGGATCAGGATATTCAATAAAAGCTCCCCCTGAGCTAGAGCTCCCAATTTACCTCTCAGAGGAAGTATCTACACCAGAGGCTTGTGCGGATCCATTCTTGACCTCATTTAAATCCTTCTTAATCTAGATTTTTGTCATCTCCTTCTTGGTTTCTACCAGATCAACCTTGTTCTTTCCTTTGTCTTCTCTCTGTTTTGTATTCCTCTTTTTTGGAGGATTATTTCTTTTATCATTCTAACTTCTGTAGAATTTTGCAAAGTGTCCAGGCTTATTGCAATTGTAGCAAACAACATTCCTCTATCCTTGGTTCCTTCCATTGATTGGATTAGTTCTTGATCTACATTGGTTACCCATATGTCCAAATCTATTGCATGTAAAGCATTTTCCATTAAAAGATTGAGTATTCCTTCCATTGTTGAAACCTTTCCTAATCTAACTTCTACATTCATTTTCTCTATGATCAATTCTCTTGCAATTGAAACACTAATTGGAGAATGATGGAACATTTTGATTCATTATACTCCTAAACCAAGTATCCTTATGACCAAACTTATTGCAATTAAAACAATAGCCATTGAAAGATGGGTACCGTTGAGCATTTGGTTGCTTGAATGGAGGTCTTCTAGGTCTATTTCTTTGATTCTAGACTTGGTTTCCTTTGGCTCTCTTTATCTCAGTGTTAACTTGCCCTGATTTAGAACTTTTTCCTCTCTCAAAACCCAAACCTTTCTTGTCATATGGACTTTTCTAGTTGTTAATCAACTCATCAAGCTTTATAGAACTTAGTTTGAACTTTTCTTTATAGCGATTAGCTACTTCTAGATCATACTTCAAAAGCACAACATATTTTGCCAACTTTTCACATTCTTCAGACTTGCCTTTCAAAACTTGATTTAAATGCTCCTTAGCCTTTTCTTTTTCTTCAATTAGCATTGATAAACTATTAAGAGTTTCATTTGCTGCTTTCAATTGTTCACTTAAATCTTTGCTCTTTTCCTTGGATTGGTTGACTTGTTCCCTTAGCTTTAGGATGTATTCAACATCTTCCTTGACATTCTCTTTCAAATCCTGAATATCTAATTCATACTTATCAAGATCGTTAAGAGCAGTTTTTAGTTCTTCATTACTGACATATGTGTAATCATCAATTGTGACACTACCTCGAGTAGGATATCTTTTGGCTGCCATGTGTTCACTTTCCCAGAACTTCCTTAAGCTATTAGGCTTCTTCCAAGGAACCTAGCTCTAGTACCAATTGTTGAACACAAGGAATACTGAGAGGGGGGATGAATTAGTATTCTATAAAACCATTCATTCACGTGTTCTTTAATCCATTTACCATATTTAATAACATGAAAGAAAAATAGACATAGATAGAACAACAACAAAGTCATAATACATAGACACCATGATTTTTATGTGGAAAACCCAAAAAGGGAAAAACCACGGTGACTGTTAGTTCATAATATATTATAGTATCAAAACTAGATTACAGAAAGGATCACTACCTTAGGGCTCACTACCCAAGGACTCACTATCCAAAGAAGTGATCACTGCATTACACTCACTACCATAAAGAAAAGAAGATAAAGGGTGGCTCACTGCCAAGAAAGAACTGTTACAAATGAATCTACAGTATGATGAAATACAGTTCCATTGATAGCTCAATATATAGATTCAAAGGTCTTCATCATGGCTGCTCTGTTTCTTTTCTTTGTTCACATATACTCTATTATGCTATTCTCTGCACTCTTACTGCACTTTTTGCATCTCAAAAATCATCTTGGATTGCACACATAACAATTTACCAAATCATTCACATCATCCATGTCTCCAACATCGAAATCTATCAAGTATATATATCAACAAGAAGATTTAACTCAAAACTAGGTCGACATACCAAATATGAAATGTGTACATAAAAATTATACCTTGTCAGCTTGATCCTTTGCACAATCAGCAATGCAAACCCATACAATCATTCAAGAACCCTAACATAGGTCTGGAGCTATTTTAGAACCACTTAGGATGATGATCTAAACAATATATCTTTACCGCACATCGATCCAACTATGTGTCGGCCTTATACTTGAGTATACACTTAACCATATTGTCTGTCATATCATAACTTCTACTATGGAACACATGGGACTCCAAAATTCATATCACACATTCAATATGCATCACCAATCATACCTTTATAATCGTAGATCATAATAAATTCTTATATGGTGAGATGCAGATCTCTGAATTATTGACTTTGTCTTTGTGAAACATTATCAAGCTGAATTCTGATACTTAGAAGCTTGCAAATGATCTTCTGGTGAACTTCAGAATCTACAAATATGGAATTAGATACTTCTCAATTGTGTTTACAACACCTCCAAACTGTACATCGAAACAATCAATACCAGAGGAATGTGGACCGAAATCCTCAGGTGATCTGCACTATTTATAACTGAACTCTGCTTGCCTAGACTTAGACAATTCACATTGTGATTTCCAAAGATTCTCAAGACATGAAACTTGGAATATATCATTGTGTAATAACTATGTGTAACATACCAGAACCACACACCAAGATCTTCATCTGTGGAGGAGTACTAACTGAATCACTATCACTGCCTTAGTAATCTACCAATACTTAGTCAATTTGACTAAGTTATTCTTTTCAGACCAAAAATATTATGTATAACCTGTCTCAAGAACTGTCTCCAATTATATCTGGTTGTTCGCATCAATGACAACATCAAATCACCAACATATCAGCAGTGTCTCTTGACCATGTTGCCAACAAGTGGTGGACCTAGAAGCTCATGGACGTTGACACCATTGTGTTCTACACCATATTTTTGTCATAATTGTAATGTTTCATGTTTTGGTCCTATTCCTACATCTACTTCAGGGGCTACACTAGAGGAGGATTCCTTCTTAGCTACATTATTCACTACTATATAGGTACATGCCACATTTAATAAAATTAAATATATATCTATCTATTTTAAAATATCAATTATCAATTTATTTAACAAATTTTATATATTGTGTTGTTTGGTGCAGATGATTGGCTTAGACACTACATCTCAATTAGACCAATTGGTGTAAATTCTCATATGGCTCAGCACACCTTATACAATAGACCAATAAATTTCCCTGAACCATGTAGCTCATTCATTAAATACAATGTGTGTTTAAAAATTAATCTAGATTAAAATTAGATAGACTTTAATAATTATATAATAATTTGAAAATGTGATTCCTTTTAATAGAAGATGGGAGGTCTTGACACTTCTGTGTCGAACCAACTAGAAGGTGTGGTGATAGTTCATCCCCCAACATCATATGATATGCCTGAGTCATATTACCTTGTGTGTAGCTTATTTAAATTGTAGATTTTTACTTGAAATTCCCTTGAAGTATAATTTTGTAGTTTTAAATTCATCTTGAGTTTTAGAATTTAAATATATATACATGTACATATATGCAGGATGAGACTAGTATTATTGTAGCCTTGGTAAATCCTACCATTGATGAGCTTGCATAGATTCACGAGTCCTATACTACTTTTCAAGCCCTCTATAATTAAATCCTATTCAATTTATATGTCTTTAAATCATGGTCATTCATTTTGTAAATATTGTGGCCTAATTCATGTTTTATTTAAATATGGGATTTGGCAACAAAGACTTTTGGTGCTACAAAATTGATATCTATAGTAGCCCAACAGGATGTGAGAGATGATGAGCACATTGTGTTATGCTTACACACTTGAGTCTACATTTAAAAATTTAATTTCATTGATTGGTTTTAAATATTTGATTTAAATAATATTCACATGCAATTTTGACATTAATTGGTTTGAAGCTTCCTTTTTCTTGTGCATAGCATGATCCACCCTTTGAGTCACGTAGAACCAAAAGGTGTCTTCAAATTGATGATAATAAAACTTAGGGTATAATTTGTTGTATTAAGTTCATCTAGACTAGATGTGTATTTGAGTATTTATTTCATGGATCTTATGACTATTTTAGTATTGACTTCATCAACTGTGACTATTTCAGTGTTTTTTCATGGATTGCTATTATTTAAGTATTTATCTCATAGACTATTTCATCTATTTCATAGACTATTTTAGTATTTATTAAATGTCCACTATGCATATATATGAACTTTTATTTCATAGAGTATTTACTTAAAATCATGTGTTTAATTGTAATATTGGAAGTACTAATTCTAATCAGATAAGAGGAAAATACAATTACATGTCTTAATTGCAAGACCTATTTCTAAATTACAAATCCTAATTATAATTAGATATTGAAGTCCTAATTGGGAGTCCTAATTCTTTAGTTGTAAGTCAAAATTCTAATTGTAAGAGGAAAACACAATTACATGTTAAGTATAAGGTCATATTAATGTTAATATATAAGAATGAATCTAGATCATCTTAATTATCATTAATTAATGCAAAAAATGACATTATTTATTGTTCTATACTAATTGTGGTTTTCCATAGAGTAAGGTGACAAGTTTGATCCATGCATGCATGCTCTTGTGACAACTTATTTGTGTGACTTTGGAATGGGTAAATTTTCCTTCAATATCTCTTTAGAATATGTGAGTAAATAGGCATATAAGTGACTATATGGGACAATAATGGAAAAAATATGATATGCCAAATTTAAATCAATGAACAAACTATTATAGAATGAAGAAACTTGAAAGGATTAAAGAGATATGACTATGGCAATTTAAGCACTCTCAAAGTTTTGTGGGATAAGTTGAAAATGGAAAACTCCTACAAATAAGTGTCTTATGAAGAGGAAAAATAACTTGAAATAGCCAAAGAGGTGGTATATGAAGAGATCTAAAACAACTCTAGTCCTTAGATGAATGGTTAGGTTCTTTTCCAAACATATGACACTTTCACTATCACATAGAACTTTAATACTTCTTTTTTTTACTTTTCTAAAAAGAAGTGTCAGATAATTAACTATATGAAATTTTCATGCAATCTACTCTATGTCTCTTTGCCATTTTCATTTTTAAGATGCACTTGAAAGTAAAAGAAACTTTTAATCTATTATAGTAAGTAAAAAGAAGTGATCTAGATCTAACACTACCTAAGAAACCAACAAATAAACTTAAACTAAATTAAGAAACAACAACAAAGTGTTATAGTCCTCAAGCAATATGAGTGATCTAATTACTAAGAAATGAAATTACTTCAAAATTAAAGAACTTTAGAGAAGATTTTGAGCTTCTTGATTAACTATTCTCAATGTGTCCTTAGAGGGTCCATCTTTGATTCATTTCTTCTCCCCTTCTAGAATTGGGGTACTCCACTTTATAGAAAAGGAATATTTAAATTGTGATTGAATTGGGATTTTATTTTAGAGGAAGATAGCGTTAGCCTCCTACGATATGCAAGAATCAAGAAGATAGAATTAGATTCTTGGCATAACTAAACAAGGGGATTTGTGATTTATTTGAGATGAAGATAGAATTATATTCCTATGATATGCATGCATTAGGAAGATATAATTAGCTTCTTATGATATGGAAGTGTTAGGAAGATAGAATTAGATTCTAATTTAACTAAACAAGAGGTTTTGGCATTAAGGCTACATAGAGAAGCATGAAATCTCCTAAGGTGATCCAATGCTTTGGAGATGGGATGCACAACTTGCAAGAAATAATTGTTGATGTAGCCTAATATTTCTATGGACGATGGTAAGAATTTTTGAATATAGTCAAAGCTGTTATGCAAAAATTATCCTCCCTAATGAATGAAATAGGGGGGTTTATATTAGAGAGGGATGGAGAAGGTTGGGGAATAAAATTGGATAAAAAGAGGAATGAAAGAAAAAATAAAGCATGGAAGAAAGGATGGAAAAATGTTGTCCATTATGAGGGAAACTAGAAGAAAACTAGCAAAAAAAAGAAATGTATGCTCACTTTAAAACATAACAAGGTCACCCATGTCAAGGTTTGGGTTCCTCCTACTAGTGCAGGTCACCTAGGTGACCCTAATACTTAACATGGGTCACTTAGGTGACCCTAATACTTAACATGGGTCACTTAGGTGACCCTAATGTCTCGCAACCACCCATACAACTCAAGGAAGGAAACAAGGCTATTATAACTTGGAAAAAAAATTAGGAAGGATAGGAGAATGGCAAACATTTGAGGGAGGATTCTAGGATGCTAAGACAACTTTTATCAAGGATAAAAAAGCTATGTGAAGAAATAAGCATGCCACATGGGTTGTTTGCTAGACTACCAAATCATCATCAAACATGTAATGTGAACCATGCAATTTTGGGTACTTACATATTGCCCCCTTGGTTATGGAATTCTACAAAGAAGGTAGGTGCCAATTCCTAAAATAGGTTTGATTAGTGTTGATTAATGGATGGGATGATTAGGGATGTGGAATGATTGGATTAAGATGATCATCTAGGTGGAGATAATGAATTGTATTAGGATGGATGAAAGGGGATTAAGTGGATAAGGTAATTGGATCAAGATGACGATGAGATGATTAGGATGAGGGCTAGTGGATTATGATGTGGATTATAATGTGGATCATGGTAGAATTGATTAAACTCATTTATGATGGGATTAGATTAAGATCAAGTGATGGGATTATGATTATGGTTGATTAATGGATGGGATGATTAGGGATGGGGAATAATTGGATTAAGATGAGCATCTAGGTTGAGATAATTAAGATAATGTATTGGATTAGGATGGACGAAATGGGATTAAGTAGACTAAGGAATTGGATTAAGATGAGGTGATAATAAATGAAGGATTAGGCATGATTAGGATTAGATGATGAAATGATTAGGATGAGATGATGAGATGATTAGGATGAGGTCTAGTGGATTATGGTAAACTTGATTAATCTCAAATGATGGGATTTGATTAAGCTCAAGTGATGGGATTATGATTAGGGTTGATTAATGGATGGGATTATTAATGGATCATGTGGATTATGATGTGCATTATGGGAGATGTGATTAAGACATGAAATTAGGACTTTAAGAAATATTATGTAATGGGTAAGTGCAAGAAGATGGGGGGCCAAAAAGGGGTCTTAAGTGGCCACTTTTTTTTTGAAATCAGGGAATACTGGCCTTGGATGAGAAATTGAGCATAGTTACACTCAAAACTTGGAGATGCAACCAAAACAATGTTCGTAGTGCTCCGAGTCTACTTTCTAAACTACTATTTTTTTTTAAAATGACATAGATTAAGGGGTTTAAAAGAGGGAGCCACAGAAATTGGTGTTGTTTCTATCAAAAAAACATAACATAGCATGTTTTGTGGCTCCCTCAAAAGGCCAAATTTTTTTGGGTATTTTTAAAATTGCTTTGGTGAGAAATTAGCTAATAGTATGTAGTTTATGCCCGATTTTTCTAATAATTTTTTGATGAATATTTTATTTTTTACTAATTTTCAAAGTGGACACATCCTAAAAAATAAATTTTTTGTCGTGCTACCCCTATAAATTTTGAAAACTAATTGAAAATCATTTTTTTATTTTTTTAATATTTGTAGAATGGAGTCCAGTTTCTAAATATCTAATTTTTTTGAAATTTCAATGAATAGTTATTTTACAGAGAAAAAAAGACCAAACAGTGGTTTTTGCCCAAAAACGGACATAAACAAAAGAAATTAAAGATGAAAGGCTTAACATTGTTAAAATGTGAAAAAAATCACATCGTCAAATAGCTAAGAGAAAGCCTAACATTACCCAGGTGTTTGATTTGTTCAACCTTGAAACACGTGCAAATCTGAGGGTTAGCACAAACAAAATTATGTGAAATCTTGAAGAATATGGAAAAACACGTCTGTGGATGTTCAAAAGGCACTCCAAGCCTTTTGGTTGGAAATCCAAAGAAAATCCCAAGCCCAAGGCTTGGGATTCCCAAATCAAGACATAACGCAAGCGCGTTATAATGTGCTCGTGTTAGTTTTTGCTTTGCATTTTTCCTTTTCTGCAAAAGTTTGTGCTATTTGTCATGTTTGAAATAACGCGAGCGCATTATAATGCACTCACGTTATGTTCCCCTTAAATTTTTTTATGTTCAAGGCTATTAATCATGTATGTATGTATGTATGTATGTATGTATGTATGCCTATATGTATGTATGTATAGCATCAAGGGTAGAGGAGGGTAGAGATGGGAGTGAGCCAGATAGGGGAGGAGAGGGGTGGATAAGGATTGAGTGATTAAGGTTTAAGGTTGAGGGTTGAGCGTTTAGGGATAGGATTTAGAGCTTAGGGATAAGGGATTAGAGTTTAGGACCTTGAGAGACTAGGGTTTAGGGTTGAGGCTTTAGGGATAGCGTTTAGGGTTAAGGGTCGAGGGATTAGGGTTAAGGTAGAGTGTTGAGGGTAGAGGGATTAGGGATAGGGTTTAGGGTTGAAAGTTTAGGGTTGAGGGATTAGGGTTTAAGGTATAGTTTAGTAGTTCTTGTGGATAGAGCCAGTAAACAATGGGAGATTATTTGCCTATTTCATAACAATATACCTCCCCTAAGTGCAGGGTGGACAACAAGAAACATAGATGTACCCCAATGCAAAGCTTTTCTCATAATAACCATCCTTCTGATTTCAACTATTAATTACTCACTGTGGATGTACCATACATAAAGTGTTTCTCATAGTGTGTACACCTATTGGCATAATGAACCCCAGATGGGCCAAAAAAACATGATATATAACATTACTAACATTAAAAAAGTTCATAACCATTTTTCTGACATATTCTTGCAACTCAAATATCTTTAAGAGAAGAGCGTCAAAAATGATGGGTTTAACAACCTAACATATGGCAAAGTAGTTTTGTTGGGTTTAGGGATAGGGTTTAGGGTTTAGGGTTGAGGGTTGAGGGATTAGGGTTTAGGGTTGAGGGATTATGGTTTAAGGTATAGTGTTGAGGGTTTAGGGTTGACAGATTAGGGTTTAATGTTGAGAGTTGAGGGTTTAGGGATAGGGTTGATGGTCAAGGGATTAGGGTTAAAGTAGGGTGTTGAGGGTAGAGGGATTAGGGATCGGGTTTAGGGTTGAAGGTTTAACAATTGAGGGTTGAGGCTTTAGGGCTAAGGGTTAAGGGATTGGGGTTTAAAATATAGTGTTGAGCGTCGAGGGTTTATGGATAGGTTTTAGGGTTTAATTTTTAAGGGTTAAGGGTTGAGGGATAGGGTTTAGGGTTTAGGGATAAGGGATTACGGCTTAAGGTATAGTGTCGAGGGTTGAGGGTTTAGGAATAGGGATAGCATTTAGGGTTTAGGGATGAGGGATTAGGGTTGAAGGTTGAGGGATTAGGGTTGAGGATTGAGGGATTAGGGTTTAAGATATAGTGTCAAGGGTTGAGGGTTTATTGATAGTGTTTAGTGTTGAGGGTTGAGGGATTACATTTTAGGGTTGATGGATTAGGGTTTAAGGTATAGTGTTGAGGGTTGAGGGTTTAGGGATAGGGTTTAGGGTTGATGGATTAGGGTTTAGGGTTGACAGATTAGCATTTAATGTCAAGGTTAGGGTTAGAGTGTAGAGGGTAGAGGGATTAGGGATAGGGTTTAGGGTTGAAGGTTTAAGGATTGAGGGCTGAGGCTTTAGGGATGAGGGTTTAAGGCTTAAGATATAGTGTCAAGTGTTGAGGGTGTAGGGATAGGGTTTAAGTTTTAAGGGTTAAGGGTTGAGGGATAGGGATTAGGGTTTAAGGTATAGTGTTGAGGGTTGATGGTTTAGGGATAGGATTTAGGTTTGAGGGATTAGGATTTAGGGTTGATGAATTAGGGTTTAATGTTGAATGTTGAGGGTTGAGGGTTGAGGGTTGATGGTCAAGGGATTAGGGTTAAATAAGATCGTCAAGGGTAGAGGGATTAGGGATAGCGTTTATGGTTGAAGGTTTAAGGATTTATGGTTGAGGATTTAGGGATGAGGGTTAAGGGATTAGGGTTTAAGATATAGTGTTGAGTGTCGAGCGTGTAGGGATAGGTTTTAGGGTTCAAGTTTTAAGGGTTAAGGGTCAAGGGATCAGAGTTAAGGATTGAGGGTTTGACGTTGAGGGTTGAGTACATTAAGGTTCAAGGGTTAAGGGTTTCAGGATAGGGTTGAGGGTCGAGGGATTAGGGTTAAAGTTGAGTGTCAAGGGTATAGGGATTAGGGATGGGGCTGGAGGGTTTAGGGATAAGAGATTAGGGTTTAAGGTATAGTGTCGAGGCTGTTGAGGGTCTAGGAATAGGGATAGTGTTTAGGGTTTAGGGATGAGAGATTAGAGTTGAGGGATGACGGATTAGGGTTGAGGGTTGAGGGATTAGGGTTTAGGGATAAGGTTTAGGGTTGAGGGTTGAGGGATTAGGGTTTAAGGTATAGTGTTGAGGGTTTAGGGATAGGGTTTAGGGTTGAGGGATTAGAGTGAAGGGTCGAGGGATTAGGATTTAACATTGAGGGTTGAGGCTTTAGGGTTTAGGGTTTAGGGATAGGGTTGAGGGTTGAGGGATCAGAGTTAAGGATTGAGGGATTAAGGTTTGACGTTGAGGGTTGAGTACATTGAAGTTTGAGGGTTAAGGGTTTCGAGATAGGGTTGAGGGTCGAGGGATTAGGGTTAAAGTAGAGTGTCGAGGGTATAAGGATTAGGGATAGGGATAAGGGATTAGGGTTTAAGGTATAGTATCAAGCCCATTGTGGGTTTAGGAATAGGGATAGCATTTAGGGTTTAGGGATGAGGGATTAGAGTTGAGGAATGAAAGATTAGGGTTGAGGGTTGAGGGATTAGGGTTTAGGGATAAGTTTTAGGGTTGAGGGTTGAGGGATTAGAGTTAAGGTATAGTGTTGAGGGTTTAGGGATAGGGTTTAGGGTTGAGGGATTAGAGTGAAGGGTTGAGGGATTAGGATTTGACGTTGAGGGTTGAGGGTTGAGGGTTTAAGGTTTAGGGATAGGGTTGAGGGTCAAGGGATCAGAGATAAGGGTTGATGGATTAGGGTTTGATGTTGAGGGTTGAGGGTTGAGGTTCGAGGGTCAAGGGTTTAGGAATAGGGTTGAGGGTCGAGGGATTAGGGTTAAAGTAGAGTGTCGAGGGTATAAGGATTAGGGATAGGGTTGGAGGGTTTAGGGATAAGGTAGTAGGGTTTAAGGTATAGTATCAAGCCTGTTGAGGGTTTAGGAATAGGGATAGCATTTAGGGTTTAGGGATGAGGGATTAGAGTTGAGGGATGATGGATTAGGGTTGAGGGTTGAGGGATTATGCTTTAGGGATAAGGTTTAGGGTTGAGGGTTAAGGGATTAGAGTTAAGGTATAGTGTTGAAGGTATAGGGATAGGGTTTAGGGTTGAGGGATTAGAGTGAAGGGTTGAGGGATTAGGATTTGACGTTGAGGGTTGAGGGTTGAGGCTTTAGGGTTTAGGGTTTAGGGATAGGGTTGAGGGTCGAGGGATCAGAGTTAAGGGTTGAGGGATTTGGGTTTGACATTGAGGGTTGAGGGTTGAGGGTTGAGGGTTGAGGGTTGAGGGTTTAGGGATAGGGTTGAGGGTCGAGAGATTAGGGTTAAAGTAGAGTGTCAAGGGTATAAGGATAAGGGATAGGGTTGGAGGGTTTAGGGATAAGGGATTAGGGTTTAAGGTATAGTATCGAGCCTGTTGAGGGTTTAGGAATAGGGATAGCATTTAGAGTTTAGGGATGAGGGATTAGAGTTGAGGGATGATGGATTAGGGTTGATGGATTAGAGTTAAGGTATAGTGTTGAGGGTTTAGGGATAGGGTTTAGGGTTGAGGGATTAGAGTGAAGGGTCGAGGGATTAGGATTTAACGTTGAGGGTTGAGGGTTGAGGCTTTAGGGTTTTTGGTTTAGGGAAAGGGTTGAGGGTCGAGGGATCAGAGTTAAGGGTTGAGGGATTAGGGTTTGATGTTGAGGGTTAAGGGTTGAGGTTCGAGGGTCGAGGGTTTAGGGATAGGGTTGAGGGTCAAGGGATTAGGGTTAAGGTAGAGTGTTGAGGGTATAAGGATTAGGGATAGGGTTGGAGGGTTTAGGGATAAGGGATTAGGGTTTAAGGTATAGTATCGAGCCTGTTGAGGGTTTAGGAATAGGGATAGCATTTAGGGTTTAGGGATGAGGGATTAGAGTTGAGGGATGACAGATTAGGGTTGAGGGTTGAGGGATTAGGGTTTAGGGATAAGGTTTAGGGTTGAGGGTTGAGGGATTAAGGTTTAACGTATAGTGTTGAGGATTTAGGGTTAGGGTTTAGGGTTGATGGATTAGAGTGAAGGGTTGAGGGATTAGGATTTGACATTGAGGGTTGAGGGTCGAGGGATTCAGGTTAAAGTAGAGTGTGGAGGATATAAGGATTAGGGATAGGGTTGGAGGGTTTAGGGATAAGGGATTAGGGTTTAAGGTATAGTATCGAGCTCATTGAGGGTTTAGGAATAGGGATACTGTTTAGGGTTTAGGGATGAGGGATTAGAGTTGAGGGATGACAGATTAGGGTTGAGGGATTAGGGTTTAAGGTATAGTGTTGAAGGTTTAGGGATAGGGTTTAGGGTTGAGGGATTAGGATTTGACGTTGAGGGTTGAGGGTTGAGGCTTTAGGGTTTAGGGTTTAGGGATAGGGTTGAGGGTCGAGGGATCAGAGTTAAGGGTTGAGGGATTAGGGTTTGACATTGAGGGTTGAGGTTCGAGGGTCGAGGGTTTAGGGATAGGGTTGAGGGTCGAGGAATTAGGGTTAAGGTAGACAAGGAGTGACTTAGAGACATAGAGAGGGGAGAGGTAGAGAGGTGAGGGGGAGAGATAAGTGAGATATAGAACATGAGCTAATGGAACTAGAGGTGAGATATTGTAAAGGTGCTATCGAAAGTGAGATAGGTAAAATATTTATGGATCAATCTATAGCAGGCCAAAACATGAGCGCATTATAACGCGCTTGCATTTTATCCTTCTATAGAAATGGTAAAAAAAGTGTTAACCATCATGATCCAGGCCCACATGCTATGTTTTCATACTAATTTTGCGCGTGCTCCAACCAAAAAGAAGTGCTTTCATGCTGTTGGGAAGTTCACATGCACATTTGACACATTCTACCACCTTTGCATGGTCTTTCCACCACCTTTTCTGCTTTGCCAACTTGAGAAGGAGGAAATAACATAGTTTTCACACCAAGTTTGATATATATCTATTCAAGTTTCAATTTTTGTAGTGTTGCAATGTTAATTGTGATTCAATTTTAGAAATTTAACATTATAGATTGGTTAATAGTATTGTTGTTAGTAATTATATTTGAGTTTTATTCAATTTAACATTGAAAAGGAATCAAGTGGTGAAAAACTCAAATTGTTGAAGAGTTTGATGCAAGAAGAAAAAAACACTACATAATTGGGTACTCTCTCCATTCGAATCTTCATTTTTTAGGTATGTCAAGTCTTTACATGCATGTTCTTTACATTTTCCTTAATTCTATTTGAATTACTTTATCATGCTTTATCATACATGTTTAAAATAGACACATTCCCAATCAAGAAAGCAGCCTACAATCTCACATGATGCCATGTATATTTTCTACACTTGGGCTCTTTAATAATTATGTGTAATAAATAGACCTTAACATACCATGATGTCAAACTATAGAAGAATAAATCCTTACAACATAATAAAAATACAATCCCACTATTATCTTGTATTCATTTCTTAGGAAGTTATATTGGTCTGTTTATCATGCTACAGACAAATTCTCTGTCATGCCGAGGAAACGATCAAGAATTAAACCAACACAGGAAGAGATAGAAACTAAGAATGCAAAGAAAGCAGTGGCTATGAGGGAACTTTGTGAGAAGAGGAAATTGGACACGATAAATGAAGACATGCCAATTGAAGAGGAACCACAACCATCACAAAGAGATATGGTATTGGCGGGACAAAGAGAATGAATGCAAAAACTTCATGCTATGAGATATTTGAATACCATAGTTGGAGAAACGTCCTCTACCGCAAGTCAACATGTAGGGACACCATCTACCACATCTCAAGTTGAGAGTACATCATCACTCACATGTGATGAAGGAGGTATGCCATCGTTCCCACCTCAATCTCAAGGTATGTCATCTATTCCATCTTCGATTGAAGGTATGCCATATAGCCCATCTCATTTAAATATTGATGAAATTCCTAATGTTGAGATGAATTTACCTAACTTAACACCACCGTGAGCCACATCCAAAGCATTTTTTGGATGAGACTCAAACACAGTTTTATGGTAAATTTCTAGAGAAGTATCCTCAAATTAAAATTTGTCAAAGATATTTTGAAATGCTAAAACCTTTCTATGTCAAGATAAATCACACATGCACTACTTGTTGTTGTAGATTACATATTGAATTTTCTAACCATTTTGATGCTTATAGGTCTATATGTTTAGATATGCATACTAACAATGTTTTGTAGGGTTGTGCCATATGTGCCCCACCAACATCTTCAAGAGACTTCATATCAAGAATTTTATGTGAAAGAGAGGAAGGTCAAATATTCTACAAGAAATTATGCTTGGATGGCACATGTCATCGTTGCAGTGGCTTGCAACATTTGCCAATATGTGAACATATGGAAAGAACACATGCGGTTGGAAACGAACTAGTAGAGTTTGGCAAGTATAAAACAATGGCATACAATACAAAAGATGGTAAAGAAGCAAAGAGGTGTGAATTGGTTATTGAAAAGATTCTAGTGTATCAATTTATGCCTATATTTCATGACATCATAGTGTATGAGTATGCAATACATGCCCCTAGAGCTTGATGGTTGGACTTACAATTCAAGTTATGCAAGGACACATTTCCAATTGGTAGCATTGTTTCAGTCGTCGACTTTGCAGAGAACTACAGTCTACAGCCACAGTGTGAGGTGTAATCACAATATTACAACTCCACATAGGTTTCTATATTTGTGCACATCGCATTCATTCATGTGAATGATAGTACAGAGGATGACATAAAGATCATAAGGGAGTATAATTTCTATATTAGTGATGATCGCACGCATTCTACAGAGTTCGTGCAAGGTTGCTTTCAGGTGTTCTACAATGATTTGGCTAGAAGGGGCATATCATTCAGTCAACATATCATATGGTCGGATAACTGTGCGTCACAATTCAAGAACTCACAAAATTTCTATTGGATGAGTAGGAGGCATAATTTTATAGGTATTCAGCATATGTGGAACTTTTGTGAGGCCGGGCATGGAAAGGGGGAGCATGATGGTGCAGGAGCATGTATCAAAAGAGTCATAGCATGAGAAGAGTTAAAGTATAAAAAGTTGACAGATGCAAAATCGATTGTCGAGTGGTGTAATGCTTCCATGGGTCCAAGTAATAAAGGTAAGTCTTCAGTTTGTAGATTTTTTTGGTTGATAGATGATACTAACATTGCACCATATGAGGACTATTGTACACTGACAGGATCAAATGAGATGCACTCTTTCAGAAGCTCAACTGCAGGTTCATGGAGTATCCATATGCGACAGATGTCATGCTTTTGTTCTTCCTATACAATTCAAGTCTAGGA
The DNA here is from genome assembly GCA_027924645.1 of Cunninghamia lanceolata. Lineage (NCBI taxonomy): Eukaryota > Viridiplantae > Streptophyta > Pinopsida > Cupressales > Cupressaceae > Cunninghamia > Cunninghamia lanceolata. Next base: position 3,420,178 of record BSBN01000244.1, read on the forward strand.
TGAGTACGAGTCAAAGGAGTGGGTTGACGAATGGCAGTTAAGTTATCTTAGCCCACTTGACACGTATCGACCCCTGACAGTACTAGAACTAACATAGATGGAATCATCAGTTGACTTTGACCACATATTAGATTTAGTTCAACCAAGTAATATAGGGCACGTATATGCATCTAATTTCATCTAGTTCAACCAGGTAATGTCATCTTACTTTGTAGTGTTTTTGTAATGTTAACTAATTTCATCTAATTTGCTACACATATCAATGTAGGGCATGTATATGTAGTTATTGCAGATGAAGATAATGAAGAGGGAATAAATTATTACTTATGTCATTGTGTTGAGGCCAAAAAGAAATTGGAGGCCCCTGTTACAGATGGAGAAAACATTGAATACCCTAAGGCTCAGTGGTTATTACTGGAACATGGCTTAGAAGGTACCCACATAAGAGTGTTAATATTTGGCTATTTCAGGACTTTGACATGCATCAGAATATTCTTCATTACTCAAACCTTATAGTGGTATCCAATGTTCATTTGATAAAGTATCAAGGTAGACCTTTGAACAAAATCTTGTGGAAGGTGCGTGAGTCTGACCATGAAGCAATACTTGATTTTGTAAAGTCATGTTACATTGAGTTGTAAGTATGCACATTAATTTGTAAGGTTTATCTTTTTTTTTTAAATTTCCTGCTGCATTTTTACATATATACACATTTATACATCATCATGTTATGCATTTTTGGTGTCCTGCTCCTAATGCAACCAAACTAATAGTTCCAATGCATCCAGATGGGTAGGTTTAGGCTAGGCATTATTCTATTTTTCACCCAAACATGTCGAAACAGTTCGACCTACATTGTACCGACGATATCCCTGAAGAGTCCAAAGTGCAAAAAGGCAGCAATCTTTGATGAGATGTTACTCAAAAACTGTGTGGCTTAGAAACATTCCATTTGAGGCAACATGATCACGTAGAGTGCCTCTACAATAACCTCTCTTAGTTTTTTATATCTTTGAGGCATTTTCCCATAGTGAAATATTTTCTACTGCCCCAAAAATTGTCAGAAGGAGGTAGTGTAAAGTTGCAAAGGGGTGTAACTTTCATCCTGCTCCTGATGCAACCAAACTGACTATTCCAACACATCCAGATGGGTATATTTACACTAGGCATGGTCCTATTTTTCACCCAAACATGTCGAAACAATCCGAGCTACATTGTACCAACGATATCCCTGAAGTGTCCAAAGTGCAAAAAGGTAGCAATATTTGACGAGATGTTACTCAAAAAACATTTCACTTAGAAATATTTCATCTGAGGCAACACAATCAAGTAGAGTGCCTCTACAATAACCTATCTTAGTTTTTTATATCTCTGAGGCATTTGCCTGTGGTGAAAGTTTTTCTGCTGCCCCAAAAATTGCCAGAAGGAGGCAACGTAAAGTTGCAAAGGAGTGTAACTTTTGTCCTGCTCCTGATGCGACCAAATTGACTATTCCAACACATCTGGATGGGTACATTTACACTAGGCATGGTCCTTTTTTTCATCCAAACATGTCGAAACAGTCCGAGCTACATTGTACTGACGATATCCCTGAAGAGTCCAAAGTGCAAAAAGGCAGCAATCTTTGACGAGATGTTACTCAAAAACTGTGTCACTTAGAAACATTCCATCTAAGGCAACGTGATCATGTAGAGTGCTTCTACAATAACCTTTCTCAGTTTGTTATATCTTTGAGGCATTTACCCGTGGTGAAAGGTTTTCTGCTACCCCAAAAATTGTCAGAAGGAGGCAGTGTAAAGTTGCAAAGGGGTGTAACTTTCATCCTACTCCTGATGCGACCAAACTAACTATTCCAACACATCCAGATGGGTACATTTACACTAGGTATGGTCTTTTTTTTAATCCAAACATGTTGAAACAGTCTGAGCTACATTGTACTGATGATATCCCTGAAGAATCCAAAGTGCAAAAAGGCAGCAATCTTTGACGAAATGTTACTCAAAAATCGTGTCACTTAGAAACATTCTGTCTGAGGCAATGCGATCACGTAGAGTGCCTCTACAATAACCTCTCTCAATTTTTTATACCTCTGAGGTGTTTGCCCATGGTGAAAGGTTTTCTGCTGCCCCAAAAATTGTTAGAAGGAGGCAGTGTAAAGTTGCAAAGCATTGCTAAGAAATCCTCAATACTCAAACACTCCAATGAACTGAAGAAACTTCTTCTTAGGCACAAATGTAAGGGTACACAAGGGGAAAATGGTGCCTAGATGACTTAGTGCATTTCTATGACTTCATTCACATGTTTAAATGTTTAAGAAACTCTCCTTTACTAAGTGCTTGTCCTCATGTCAATGTTAAGCTTTATACCTCCTAGGTGCTCAATTAGGTGATGTCATTAGATACAACTTACCCTTAGGCGCCAATGTAGCTTCTTCAATCCATCACACTTCTAGGCACTCAAATTTGAGGTCTTGGACTTGTATCTTATTCCTGGGCACAATTGGATGATCTTCCTAGATCTAGGCGCTCATGATGGTGGGAAACTACATGAAGGGGTGCCTAAGTCCAATTTGACTTTGTATTTGATATTTTATGACTCCAATTGACTAGGAATGGCTCAATTTCTAAAGTGCTGACTCAATAATGTAAGTTTAAGGTCTTTTCCTCCTAGGCGCCAATTAATGAGTTCACTAGATGCAATTTCTCTTTAGGCACTAAAACTAGATAGTAGAGACAAGAGGAGGTGCCTAGCATCAATTTAGGCTCTATTCATTATTTGTAAGACCTTGAATGATTAAACATGCTTGAAGTAAGCTTTTCTCTCTTGGAACTTACTCAATGATATAGATTTGTGATACTTTATCTAAGGCGCCAATCTAGATCTATATGGAGGTGAAAGAGTGCCCAACATCATGAAGCTTTATACTTGGCATTTTTTATGCTTTAAATAATTATGAAGGTCTTAGGATGACTTTTCCCCTCTAGGTGCCTACTCTTAGATGTCCTTGGATGCAATTTCAATCTAGGTGCTCATGGAGGTATTGAATGAGAAGCAAAGGCACCTTAGCTTACTTAGCCCATTTATTTGGATTTTGATGATCTTAACTCTTAAATGCCATCTAGTCTCATGCTCTTAAGCTCTCCTCTTACAAGGTGCCATATTGAATGGATTTAAACTCTCTTGTTATGCTTAGGCACCAATTCAAGGTCATTCTGAAGGCAAAGAGCACCTAGAATCCATTTGACTTAGCTTTTAACATTTCAACAAGTTTAAGCAATAGGAGAGATCTCATCAAGGAGTCCACTCAAAGGATTGTTTCATGTCATCTCTTCCTAGGTGCCAATGTGTGATTAGATGACAAGGAAAGTGTGCCTAAACTCCAAACATTCAATCAATCTTCATAGACATACTTCTCTCCTTCAAGGCGCTCATAGTGGTTAACTCATTCTTCAATTCCTTATTCTAGTTGGTTCTAAGACCTTTAGGCACTATCATTCACCAATTCAAACCTTCAAACACTTTTAAGGTGCTCAAAGTGATGTCCATCACCAATCCACTCCTTAGGTGCTTAAATTTGATTGTACAAGCAAGAAATTGCACCTAAGGTTTATGTTCCTCAAGACCTCCTTTCCAAGGCGCCTTAGATGATGATCAAGGTGTGAAAATGTGCCTTACCTAAATTTGGATTATTCCTTGATATTTTAAGGCTTTTAACACTTGTATGACTACATCACCCTTAGGCGCTCATTTTGAGGTGTTATTCATCTACTATGTTGCCAAGGCGCCAAAATTGGTGATATGAAGCATGAAGGGTGCCTAAACTCATAATGTGTTTTCCTTGTCAAATTTTCAATGCTTAAGGTCATTTGTATCAATTCCATTCAAGGTGCCATAACTTGGGATGATCAAAGGTTTGTTTTCTTCTCTAGGTGCACTTTAAGGTCTCAATCTTAGGCGCTGATTTGAGTCTACAGAGGTGGGAAAGCATGCCTAACTCCCTAGAGAAATTTTGTGCCTAGAAGTGTAAGTCCCAGAGGATAAAGTATATTGAATATACTTTAAATATTTTTTAATATACCTTTCAGGATGGTTGAGATAGGTCTCGAATCCACTGGATTTAACATGTAGATTATAGAATTTGGAGGATCCACCAGATTTAAGACTTAGTCAATTTTTAGTGTTTCAGGATATCAGGCTACCAGACTTAGTCATTTTCAGGATCTCAAACATAAAGAATAACATAATGATTCATTTTTTTGTATTGCATATAGTTGACATTGTATGCTACTCGTAAAGAATATTAATATTTTCTGTTCAACATGATGATTCATTTTTGTTTTAAATACAACTTTTATCTTTTAGTTCCAAAATGAGGTTTAGGTGATATTTGAATAACAATAGCTAGCTTATTGGATCAAAAAACATCCTATGTAATACAATTCAACTTTAAATATTTAAAGTAGCCATCTACAAATATCCATTCAAACGTGGATTTATAATGCAAGTATGGACACCATCAATAAAAAAGATTTGTATTAACCAAATATCCATATAGGCATACATCAATATTTGTCGATATAAGTATAACATATATACAAAATAGCCATATAGGCTTACAAGAATGCCATATAGGCATACAATGTCAACTATATGCAATATAAAATATATGTCCACAAATGCCATATAGGCATAAAACAAAGGAACACAATAAAAAGTCATTCCCTCTAGCTGGTGAAGAGAATAGATCATGGGAAGCCTTTGATCTTCTAGGGGATGGATACACGCATATGGGTGGTCTACTACGAACCCAAGGGCTGCTGCTCCTATTTAGTTCTTCCTGCATCTTTAGTTGGTATAATAAAAAGTATAGACATTAATATATAGAAATTACATGTTATAAAAAATAAAATATTTAACAAACTAATCACGTACCACTACCATATAATCTGTCTCCTCACTTGCCTCAGTAGTAGGAATAGGCCGTGGTGATGTCATGTCCTATAGAAACCATCTAGATAGAAATTAAACTTCAAATCAATAATCTTTTGATTTTTTAAAAATAAACAACTATAACAATGAATGTAAATTGAAATTTACTAATTTGCCTCATACCCCTATCAATGCCATGGAGCTATGAATCGCAAAGGTCACACCATGCTCCATTACCCTATGAACATCGGGAGGTGTCTCCACAGCCTACATCATCTGGAAATAAAACAACATTATTCAATTACGAAAACTATAATAGTGATGCAAATCATGGCTCCTAACATACACACACATTTATCTAAACATGGAAGTACACACAATAAATCACACAAGTCACATACAAAAATCTAGTAAGTATAATTCATTCATTAAACTATTTATTTTATTACCTCCATGAAGCTTTGAAGTCCACCACCACTGGTAGGTGTTGCCATGAAATCTCCAATATTAACCTATTCAACATCCAAAATTAGATATTAGAATACCATTCATATAACGATGCTATTCACATGTAATATTTATAATTGTTTACTAGTTACATACCCCGACAGTAGATGATCTAGTGTAATATGCAGGTGGAGAACCACTGAAAACTACATCAATGCTATGACCCTAAAATTTTATTAAAATCATCAAACTAAATTAGTTAATCTTGCATTTCAAAAATGAAATTTAATAAATTAAATTCAATAAAATTACTAATCTTTACATGAGTATCAAGGCTGAAAGTCTCACTTAGGAGGGTATCTGTCATCACCATCTGCTCAGCTGTAGATGTAGCCTATGCACCTGCGTCCTGACTATCCATGGGGTCATAACCACAGGCTGACCCGAAAGCCTGACAAGCATGGGGTGGGACCCTACTCCTCGCACTATCTCCCAACCCACTCTGTGCTGCAGGACTGGCATGCTCTATGATGCTCTGGGTCAAGGCACTAATGGACTGAAGTGTATCAACCTCAACACTCTCCTTCACAATGGAAGGGATAGAAACATGCTCATGGGCTAGTCTGCTGATTACTCGTCTCACTGCCCGCTATGGGTCAACACGTACCCCTGGTCTATCTTGTGCTAACCCCCCACCTCTACCCTAGAAGTCCCGCATATCAAAATAGTTTGGCACTTTATTGAGGACAAACTCGCAGTAGAGTTTCCTCAAAAAGTATTGCGGGACCTCATTATTATTGCATGGAGGATGGTCAAAAACCATCCACCACCTTTGCCCAAAATTGTCCCTTATCGCTTGATTGTTGCACCAATGGATAGGGAACCTCTTGCATGTAATGGGTGGAGGTTGATTTGTTTGTGGGTTTGTGAAAATCGAACACAAGTCTAATTTTGTAATTTGTAATTTTTTCACATGTTGGTATGACAACTTGTTTGCATAATAGTCTCTAAACTCTCTCCTTTTATCCGTCCAACTAGATATTTGCTTGCTAATTGAATCTACATTTGACAACATAGATTTAAGAGATTCAGCAAGCGTGGACCTATGCAAGGTTGAAGTGGAAGGATCTTTCAACCTTGCAATTATATCTTCAATTTCTTTTTTGTTGTTTTCAATTTGCCCCATTATGTTTTCTTGTGTTCCAGGGGCATGTTGAGGAATGGATGGAGAAGGTTGTTGTTCCGCAGGATTTTGTGGATTTTAAGGAGGAAGAGGAGGTGCATTAACATTTCCTGACAATTAATGAAATATACATCAAAAATCAACTCAAACCTACCTATTTAGAAACAAATTCAAACAAAAAAACAAATAAAACTCACTCTTTTGGCGTGCTCGATGTCGTGGTGGCATTTTGGCGATGGATCAACAAGATTTTGGTGTTGAATTGTCTTTTCCAAAATGCAAGCGCGCTTCCTAGGGTTTGCAAGTCACGGGGATAGAGGAGAAAAACATAAATAAAATGAGATGACAAGCTTTTTTTTTCAATTATTTATAGTAGTTCATAATGCGCTCACATTATAACGTGCTCACGTTATGCATTATTTTTTTAAAAAAACCATTTGGCCACTTTTTGGCCCCCCATCTTTTTGCACTTACCCTAATTGTAAGTCTTAATTAAAGCCCTAATTTCATCTCTTAATTAATGTCCTATTTCCATGTTCTCCTAAACCCTAAACCATATAAATGAAAGTCCTCATGTCTTAATTAATGTCCTAATTTCATCTCTTAATTAGTGTCCTATTTTCATCTCCTAATTGCAAGTTAGGTATAAATGCAAGCTCTAGTTTCATGTCTTAATTATGTAATCCTAATTTCATCTCTTAGTTAATGTCATATTTTCATCTCCTAATTGCAAGACCTATAAATGAAAGTCCTAATTTTATGTCTTAATTATTTAGTTCTAATTTCATCTCTTAATTAATGTCATATTGTCATCTCCTAATTGTAAAATTCCTATAAATGAAAGTCCTAATTTCTTATTTTAGTTAAATTCCTAATTTCATCTCCTAATTGCAAGTCTTAAATAAAGTCTTAATTGAACATCTCTTAACCAGTGTCCTAATTTCATGTTCTTGAAAAAGTTAATTAAGAAAGAAATATGAATGGGAAAAAAATATATATGTTATCAAAGAACCATGTCTCAATTATGAGAAATGCTGACCTTTGGGGTGTTGGCACTAATTTTGGTCTGGATCTGAGCGCAGATGTTGGAGGGTTTTTTTTCTTTTTGACCCCTAAGTTTCCTTGTTCATCGTTGTGACTTTCTCTATCGGTGAAACTTCTTTTTGAGTGCTTAGATTATGGTTGAACCATCGCTTTGAACCACTGTATTGAACCCTTTTGGTTCATGGCTCAAAGGTTCAAGGCTTTGTGTTTTTGGTACTTGGCCGACAGTGATGGAGTATTGTTTTCGAGGTTTTGAACCCCGCCGGTAAACCTCAATGTTGAACCTCGCCGTTGAACTAGTTCATCGGTTTAACGGGTTCATCAGGTTAGTCATACCAACAAGAGTCTTGGAAGGTCATCACCAACACTTTGGTTATCAGCGAAGTATTTTCTTGGGTTGCCAATATGCAATGTTTGGCCGATGCGATGTCATCAGCTCGGGTCTCACCGACAAGGGATTTGAGTAGGCATCAGTGTAACCCTCTTCATCTGCTGGGAAGCTTTTGGTTTAGCCAATAGCATTGGTCTGGCTGATGGGAGCAATGGAGGGTGGCCATCAGGGTGACTTGTGTGGTTGGCGTAGGTGTTTTGTGGCTTACCGATAGTGGAGGGTCTAGCCAACGAAGGGGCAAAGTCTAGCTTGCTGGTCATCGGTGAGAGTTTGGTCTATCGGCAGAGGGATTTTTTACTTGGCTGACGGTATTGATCTGGCAGATAGGGGATTGCGGTGGCTTCATCGGTGTAACTGATGATATCGGCGAAGGTTTGGAAGGTTGGCCCGATGGTGCATCTCTGGCCGATGGAGGGGATTGTAATGTAGCGATCGGCCAGACTATTGATGTCGGCAAGAAGATTTTCGGCAGGGCCGATGGCTTAGGTCTGAGCGATGGGTTTTGGAGAAGGAGCGTGCGTTGAGCACGGCAAAAGTGCTCAACACTTAGTATGTTGGTGGCCATGTTTTTAAGTGCTAAAGTGGTCTTGGCAGCATGCATGTGGGACTATTCTTCCTGCATATTTTAAACCTGTGAAGAAGTGTTTTGGTGGGAAATCCCTTTTTGAATGCTGCGACAGTTTTCAAGCAGCCGCGGGTGCTTGAGCCATTAATGGCCATTGTAGCAGGGGTATGGGTGATGGTACAAGCAATTAAACTACCCAATTGTGAATGAAGACTTCCAGATGGTGGCGCAAGGCTCGAGGCCTCTCTTATCTGTTGCAGCAATAACTTCTAAGCGCCATTCCTTTGTAGGATCTGTATCTGGCAGATTTTTTGTCAAACCATGTAATTAATTACTAGAGGTACACTTTCCAGCTGATATAGGTAGACTGTGTTACCATTTTTGTTGTTGTTGAAAGTTGAACATTTGGCTCTGTAATATAATACAGTTGGTTTTGGTTGCTCTATGCAGCAAAACTTGTGAGTTTATGTATCTCCTATTGTATGTTTTTTGCATGAATCCGTTGATTTCATGGTTAATCTTATATGAATAATGCTATGTTTGCATGTATTGTGCTAATTCTGTCTCCAGTGTTGCATGTATCTTTCTTCTGAGTCTAGGTATTCAAGGAATGTCTAAGATTCTAGAACATAGAATTCCTGTGTTGAATGTTTAATCTCTTAACTTCTGCTCAAGGGGTAGATTAAATTGTTCTTAGATTGAATATTGGGAAGGATATACTGCAGTAGGGATGCCATAAGTATAGATAGCTTAACACTCTGTATTGGGAGATATCTATAAGGCAGATATCACATGTGTCCCCCTGAAATCTAGTTTTAGTTGTTTATGTTGATCATTCACAGGTGTATGTCTACTGACTCCAAGCCCTGGATAGGCACCGATCTAGCTTTGTGTTTGTGTTATATACCATGTCCAGCTTTGCATCCAAATATAAAATCAAAATCAAAACTCCAAAACAACCATTAGGATAGTAGAATTAGTTTTAGGATCCAAGTCCTCTGTCTACAACTGCAAATAGGCTCAAAGCCAGCCCCTTTGCTCTTATCTTACAGTTTTGGTCTACTTACAGGAGGACTTATCTACTTTCTGTCAGTATCCCAGCCTTTATGTGCATATCCTCATGGATGTTGAGTAGGGAATACCCCCCTAGGTTTTGCAGAGCCTGAAGAAGAAGAGGAGATAAAATATAGAGTCTATCTCCTACACTATTGGCCCCTGGCCCAAAGATCCTGTTGATCATTGATGGCTACCTTGTAGGGAATCTGGGAGTAAGCATCCAGTCTGGGAAAACACCAACAGAAATTGGCGACTCTACTAGGGAATTTGTGAAAGAACCTTGATTTACAAAAGAAAACAGTTCCTAGTAATAGGTGGCGACTCCAAAGTAATCTCCAAACTAGTCAAAGTAAAATATATATGCAGGGGAGAAGATCCCAACAGAATCCTTTATTTGAAGAGTTACCAGTAACAAGAAGAATGATGTATAGAAGGAAGGGAGCTATCTCAGTCAGTCATGAGGACTCCCCCAGAAAAAATGATGATATGCAGGATAACCCTAGGCCATCAAGACAGCATGTGCCTTACTTTTCAAATGCAGAAGCTGATATTCAGGGTGCATATGAGAGGCAACAAGGTGGTAGCGTAAGAATGAGGTCAGAGGTGTTCCAAGAACGCCCATTTCTAGACCCTAGTGAAAGGTTTGAGGAGGCAAAGTCTCTGAGGGATGATGAAGATGATGACCAGAATGGTATGAGACCATCTACCTCTATGCCTAAAGAAGAACAGTTAGCTGAAGAAATCAGAAATCTGAGAGCAAAACTAGAATATCTACAAGCCATAAAAATCAGAGATGACATGAGGCAGAAAGTGCAAGCTTTAAGGACTACCCAAAATGATTCAATTCCTACCCTTGAGAATGCAAATGTGTAGAGACATCAGCAAAGAAATGAAGTGTAACATCAACATAATGATCGAAGACAAAATGTGAATGATGCTAGGATACCACTGAACAATGTAAGAAACCAGAATGAAAACAGAAACATTAATGCTAATCAATTTGACAGACAGCCCATGCAGCTAGATAGATTCAGACAGCTAGTATTTGATGGTATTCTTGGGTATCCTAACCCCATTGACAAGCATCTAAGGCTGCAAGTGCCTAAATTTTCAGGAAACAACACTGTGTCAGGAGAAGATCATCTAAAGGCTTTTCAAAATGTCATGGATAACTTTGAGGTTGAACATGAGGATGTTTTCATGAAGTCATTCATGCAATCTTTAGTAGATGAGGCAAGAGAATGGTACAAGAATCTGCCTGACTGGAGTATTTCATCATGGGATGATTTTAAAAGGATGTTCAAGGAGCAATATGGTGACAAAACTGACCCTAGCTTTTTTGTAAATGAGTTTACTAGTATCACTAAAGGATCAAATGAGCAGGTTGCAGATTTTAATGCAAGATTTACTAAAGTGTTAAACAAATTGCCACATCACATGAGGCCAAATGAACCAATGTGCATAATATTGTATATTAATGCTTTTGATGCAAAAACTACATATGGATTAAGAGATAAAAGTCCTGCTACTATCAGGGATGCTTTCAGAATTGCAGTGAATATTGAGAACAACAGGAAAGCATCAGGCAAGACAAACAGAAGGGATGATGTGAAAATTCTGTAGAATCCAAACAAGCCTCAGAACACTCAAGGTAATACATCTGCCCTTGAAGATAAGATAGACGAATTGGCAAATGTTGTTAAGGACCTAAGCTATAGACTAGCTAGAAGTGAAAAAGGGATAGGTCCTGATAGGCAAGTCTACCAAAGACAAGAAAAAAGACCATCATTGCATGATATGCCATATAATACCAATTGGCATAATGGTAAGCCTATATTCCCACATAACAACACAAATCAGAGAACTCAACATGTCAAAGAAACTCCTGATCCTCTAAAGAAAGCTATAAATATTGTTGATGATACTCCATGGTGTATTATTTATTAGATGCCACATTCACAGTCACAGTGTATGATTGCTCAATCCTTGTATGATAATGCTGCATCTTGTAATGAATGCAATGAGCCACATTATGTCCAAGATGATGATGTTAATATGATGTCCATAAGCAATGGATACCCTCTTTATGATGCTGATGAGAGTACAGCTGATGGAATTCGGGCTTGTCAACAGGATTCTTATGATGAAGGTAATGAAGAAAGCTATGTGTATGCTCAGAGCTCACACAATTTTCTGAGTAACTTACAACGACCTTCTGATGAGGAAATTAGGGCCCTCACAGCCACAGCAGTGGCCCAAGTCAAGAGTAACTACAATCTCAGAGGTAAAGCTCAGATAAGCAGCCCACATCAGCCAGAAGGTATTTCTACAGGTCAGCCAGTGCATGGTCATAAGGGGATGGAATTACAAAAGAGGCAGTGGGTTAATAATAAATAGAATTTTAGACATAGAACAGGTCATGAATCTCAAGGACCAGAAAATAGAATCCCCCAGGTTGAAGATCAAAGTAAAGGTTCCCAAGACAAGAATGATGATCAGGGAACTATGAAGGTAAAAGCTAAATCAGTTCAGGATAAAAATAAGATTGTGGAGCAAGCTACAACTGTTATACAAAATTATGTTCCATTTGACATAACTCAAGTCCTATCCCAGGTAAAAGTCTCTGTTCCACTTATGGAACTGATGAAAGTGGAAGAGATCAAGAATAGGACAATATCCCTAATTTCAGGGGTGCCTTTTCAAGCTAAACAAAATGTTTAGATCCAGGGTGACAAACATGTCATATGTAATGAAGAAGATGAGGCTCCTGAGGTTTATTCAGGAGTGATTATGACAAAGTGCCCCTCACAAGTGGAACCATTTTATGTATCCCTAGTTATAAATGGAAAAATAATCAGAAATTGTATGCTTGACTCTGGAGCATCTACAAATATCATGCCTTTGACCATCATGCAATAAGCTGGATTGAAAATTGACAAGGCATGTGGAAAATGTTATGCTATGGATGCCAGAGAGGTACCAGTTATTAGAATCATGAAGGATGTAGATTTCAAACTGGAAGCATTTCCTGAAAAAAGATATAAAATGAATATAATAGTGGTTGACATCAAGCCACAGTATGGTATGTTTCTGTCAAGAAGATGGGCAGCCCTAATTGGTGGAAGTATGCAGCTGGACCTGTCATATGCCATGATTCCAATGAATGGCAGGGATGTTAAGCTGATCAGAGAAGAAAGATCATTAGAGACAGTGGAAGACCAAGAAGTAGAGGAACAGATATGCTTTGTAAACACTGACTATGATAACTTCAAGGTTGTCTCGGATGATAGAGAAGATAAAGAGAAAAATGTCTGCATTAAAGAGCTAGACCAGCAAGGTTTATGGACCATGTATTTTGATGGAGCTTGTGCAAAAGAAGGCTCTAGAGCTGGAGTTGTTTTCCTATCTCCAAATGGTAAGCTCCTCAAATTCTCTTTCTTGCTGAGGTTTGTTTACACAAACAACATTGTAGAGTATGAAGCTCTACTCGTAGGCCTAAATATAGCTCTCAAACATGGAATTAATATGCTAAGAGTATTTGGGGATTCTGAGTTGATTGTATCCCAAATTAGAGATAGGTATGCTTTAAAAAACAAAAGATTGAAATAATATAAGCATGCTGTTTGGGATACCATTGAACTATTTGATGCATTTTCAATAGGTTGGGTAGAGAGATCAAAGAATGTTATGGCTGATTTCTTAGCTAATGTTACAATAAGGCCAGATGACATCACTTTGTCAGATGTTACAAATGTAGAAGTTAAAATCAGGCCTGTAGTACCAGAGAACATATGCAGTTGGCAAGTGTTTAACGATGATAGGGACTTGTTAAAATTTTTGCACTACATAGATGAATACGAGAATCAAGAAATTGATTTCCAAGCTTTTGTAGAGACTATAGATGGAAAATAAACTCTTGTGGGGAAAGAAATAATTTAGTTGAAGACTAATAAAATTCCTAGAGGGTTAGTAGCTTTGGAAAGAGCTTTTGATAGTAGAGACCAATTGGTCACAAAGACATCTCCCACAAACAAGGATGATTTAGAAGAGATAAATTTGGGGACATCTCAAGCCCCTAAGAAGGTATACATTGGTAAACAGCTCAACCACACATTAGGAGTATGCTGATTACATTACTGAAAAGGTATAAACATGTTTTTGCTTGGTCATATGAGGACCTAAAGGCCTATAGAGAAGACTTATTCCAGCATGAGATCCCATTGAAGCCTGGAGCTAAGCCATTTAGACAAAGACAAAGACCTATTAATCCTACCTTAGCTCCAAAGATGCAAGAAGAACTCAAAAAGCTTAGGGAAGCTGGAATAATTGTGCCAATCAGACATTCAACTTGGGTTTCTAACCTTGTCCCAGTAAGAAAAAAGAATGGTGATATTAGGCTTTGTGTAGACTTTAGAAACTTGAATGTATCCTCTTTAAAGGATAACTATCCACTGCCTAATATGGAGGCTATGTTGCAGAGAGTGACTGGTTGTGAACTCTTGTCCATGATGGATGGATTTTCAGGTTATAATCAGGTGAAGGTAAAGGAATCAGAACAGTACAAGACTACCTTCACCACTCCATGGGGAACTTATGTATATGTTAGAATGCCCTTTGGACTAACAAATGCAGGTGCTACATTTCAAAGAGCAATAGATGTTGCTTTTGTATGGTTGATTGATTCAATCCTAGCTGTATATCAAGATGATTTGACTGCATGTTCAAAGAAGGAAGAGTAACATTGTTTGCATCTAGAGCAAACTTTCATAAGAGCACTGGAGTATGGCATTTCTTTAAACCCAAAGAAGTGTGCTTTTGGGGTAGTTGAAGGAAAACTCCTAGGGCACATTGTTTCCAAGGATGGAGTAAGGATAGATCCTGACAGAGTGGCTGCTATTGACAGAATTCAAATGCCAAAAACTAGAAAAGGAGTTCAGTCCTTCTTTGGACAGATAAATTTTGTTAGGAGATTTGTTCCCAACTTTGCAGAAACCACAAGGAACATTTCCAAGATGATGAAGAAGGATGCAACTGTCCACTGGGAAAGTGAAGCAATTGAATCATTTCAGAGTATCAAAGAGGCAATCAAGATGGCCCCTGTTCTTAAATCTCCTAATTTTTCTAGGCCATTCCAATTGTTTTCATTTGCTTTCTTTCACACTATTGTTGCATGTTTGCTACAGAAAAATGAGGATGGATTTGAACAACCCATAGCTTTCTTCAGTATGTCCTTGCAGGCTACTGAGTTGAAATATGATATCATGGAAAAGTAGGCATATGCACTAGTCAGAGCCATCAAAAGTTTTAGACCATACCTGGTAGGATCACATATAATTGTATATGTACCCCATGCAGCGGTCAAAAATATATTCACTCAACAGGAGGTGACTGGAAGAAGGTGCGGATGGATAAACAAACTGCAAGAGTTCAACATAGACATACAAGTTACCAAGTTGGTAAGAGGACAAGGATTAGCCAAAATGATGGCACAGTCAAACTTGGAAGCATGCCAAGTTAATGCAGTCCAAAATGAGAGTGCAGATGTATCAAGATCTAAATGGTACGAGGATATTATATACTACTTGTAAAATCTGAATTGTCCTTCCCATTTCAGTGATAGTCAAAAGAGGACTTTAAAGTTACATGCAATCAGGTATGTTATTGTTCAAGGTGAGCTATACTGGAAAAACCATGATGGTGTGCTGCTGAGGTGTGTGGATGAAGATGTGGCTAACAATATTTTGATTGACATGCATAAAGAATTGTGTGGTGGACATTATACTGCCCAAACAACTCATAAGATTCTCAGAGCAGGATATTGGTGGCCCACCCTCTTTTTAGATGCACAGAGGCTAGTGAGGAAGTGTGACCCTTGCCAAAGATTCTCAGGAAAGCTGAGATATGATGGTGCTTTACCCCTCAGAACTATGACTGTGGATGCTCCATTTCAGCAATGGGAAATTGACTTCATAGGGGAAATTGCAGACAAGTCAAGTGGGGGACACAGTTGGATTATGGTGGCAACTGATTACTTTACCAAATGGATTGAGGCCATTCCAACTAAGAGGGCTACAAGTAAGGTGGTGATGGATTTAATACTGGAAAATGTTATCATCAGGTTTGGAGTACCATTCAAGATAGTCACTGATAATGCTATGTGCTTCAGATCAGGTGAATTTGTTGATTTTTGCAACAGGTATGGGATAAATCTATCATATGCATCACCATACCACCCACAAGGAAATGGTCAAGCAGAATCAAGCAATAAAAGCATCATGAAAATTATCAAGAGGATACTAGACAAGAACAAGAGAGCTTGGGACTCAAAATTAAAGTTAGCAATATGGGCTGACAGAGTGATAGTAAAAAAGGCTATTGGGATGTCACCCTTTGAAATATTATATGGTGCATCAGCCCGATTGCCCATAAACAATCTCCTGCTAGTTTACAAATTTATCCAAGATAATGTTGAGGAGATTGAAGACTCCATGACAGAAAGAGTGAATCAGCTAGTTGCACTGGATGAGAACAGAAGGAAAGCACACTAGATTAACCTCAAGAGACAACAAGATGTGAAATATCGGTTTGACAGGAGAGCTACCAAAAGGAAGTTTCAAGTCAATGATCTGGTGCTCATCTGGAATGCAAAAAATTAGGACAAGGGTAGACATGGTAAGTTTGAACCCTTATGGATGGGCCCATATCAGATTTCTAGCACTCTTGGGGAGGACTCTTATTTCCTCCAGGCCCTAGATGGTGAAGTTCTGGAATTGCCTGTGCATGGCCAATTCCTTAAGTTCTATTTTGCATAGATGACTTGTCTCTGTGCACATTTGTAAAAAATATGTATATATTGTAAATGTTCTGTACATGTTCGTGCTTTTTTGGTTTTTGCCTGGTCTGCCCGGAGATCTGGTTCTCGCTGTAGGTTTTTCACCTGCACGTCCCCATTCGGAGCCAATGTTGGCACTAATTTTGGTCTGGATCTGAGCGGAGATGTTGGAGGGTTTTTTTTCTTTTTGAGCCCTAAGTTTCCTTGTTCATCGCTATGACTTTCTCTATTGGCAAAACTTCTTTTTGAGTGCTCAGATTATGGTTGAACCATCGCTTTGAACCACCGCATTGAACCCTTTTGGTTCATGGTTCAACGGTTCAAGGCTTTGTGTTTTTGGTACTTGGCCGACAGTGATGGAGTATTGTTTTCAAGGTTTTGAACCACACCGGCGAACCTCAATGTTGAACCTCACCGTTGAACCAGTTCATTGGTTCAACGGGTTCATCGGGTTAGTCATACCAACAAGAGTCTTGGAAGGTCATCGCTGACACTTTGGTTATCGACGAAGTATTTTCTTGGGTTGCTGATATGCAATGTTTGGCTGATGCGATGTCATCGGCCTGGGTCTCACCAACAAGGGAATTGAGTAGGCATCGGCGTAACCCTCTTCATCGGCTGGGAAGCTTTTGGTTTAGCCGATAGCGTTGGTCTGGCTGACGGGAGCAATGGAGGGTGGCCATTGGGGTGACTTGTGTGGTTGGCGTAGGTGTTTTGTGGCTTGCCGACAGTGGAGGGTCTAGCTGACGAAGGGGCAAAGTCTAGCTTGTTGCTCATCGGTGAGAGTTTGGTCTATCGACAGAGGGATTTTTTACTTGGCCGACGGTATTGGTCTGGCCGACAGGGGATTGCGATGGCTTCATCGGTGTAACTAATGAGATCAGCGAAGGTTTGGAAGGTTGGCCCGATGGTGCATCTCTGGCCGATGGAGGGGATTGTAATGTAGCGATCGGCTAGACTATTGATGTCGGCAGGAAGATTTTTGGCAGGGCCAATGGCTTAGGTCTGAGCGATGGGTTTTGGAGAAGGAGCATGTGTCGAGCACGGCAAAAGCGCTTGACACTTAGTATGTTGGTGGCCATGTTTTTAAGTGCTAAAGTGGTCTCGGCAGCATGCATGTGGGACTATTCTTCCTGCATATTTTAAACCTGCGAAGAAGTGTTTTGGCAGGAAATCCCTTTTTGACTGCTGTGACAGTTTTCAAGCGGCTGCGGGTGGTTGAGCCATCAATGACGACTGTAGCAGGGGTATGGGCGATAGTACAAGCAATTAAACTACCTGATTGTGAATGAAGACTTCCAGATGGCGGTGCAAGGCTCGAGACCTCTCTTGTCTATTGCAGCAATAACTTCTGAGTGCCATTCCTTTGTAGGATCTGTATCTAGCAGATTTTTTGTCGAACCATGTAATTAATTGCTAGAGGTACACTTTTTGGCTGATATAGGTAGACTGTGTTACCATTTTTGTTGTTGTTGAAAGTTGAACATTTGGCTCTGTAATACAATATAGTTGGTTTTGGTTGCTCTGTGCAGCAAAACTTGTGAGTTTATGTATCTCTTGTTGTATGTTTTTTGCATGAATCTGCTGATTTCATGGTTAATCTTATATGAATAATGCTATGTTTGCATGTGTTGTGCTAATTTTGTCTCCAGTGTTGCATGTATCTTTCTTCTGAGTCTAGGTATTCAAGGAATGTCTAAGATTCTAGAACATAGAATTCCTATGTTGAATGTTTAATCTCTTAACTTCTGCTCAAGGGGTAGATTAAATTGTTCTCAGATTGAATATTGGGAAGGATATACTGCAGTAGGGATGCCATAAGTATAGATAGCTTAACACTCTGTATTGGGAGATATCTGTAAGGTAGATATCACATGTGTCCCCCTAAAATCTAATTTTAGTTATTCATGATGATCATTCATAGGTGTATGTCTACTGACTCCAAGCCCTGGATAGGCACCGATCTAGCTTTGTGTTTGTGTTATATACCATGTCCAACTTTGCATCCAAATATAAAATCAAAATCAAAACTCCAAAACAACCATTAGGATAGTAGAATTAGTTTTAGGATCCAAGTCCTCTGTCTACAATTGCAAATAGGCCCAAAGCCAGCCCCTTTGCTCTTATCTTACAGTTTTGGTCTACTTACAGGAGGACTTATCTACTTTTTGTCAGTATCCCAGCCTTTATGTACATATCCTCATGGATGTTGAGTAGGGAATACCCCCGTAGGTTTTGCAGAGCCTAAAGAAGAAGAGATAAAATATAGAGTCTATCTCCTACACTGTTGGCCCCTGGCCCAGAGATCCTGTTGATCATTGATGGCTACCTTGTAGGGAATTTGGGAGTAAGCATCCAGTCTGGAAAAACACCAACATGGGGAATCTATGAAAAAGGGGGTTTAGCTTCTTTTGTTCAGGCCCTACAAGGCCACAATGAGACCTTGACATTGCAATTTGTTAATTCATTGAAAAATAGAGAGGTCACGATGGGAGGGATCATTTTTATGGTTATAGAATATTTGATTGCTAAAGATACTGGTATGAGCATGGATGGAAGGAAAGTTCAAAGGATTGGGAAAGCCTGTTACAAGTAATTCATCTAGAGCTTCTTAGAGGGTGACGAGAATCTAGTTAGGTTTCAAAATGTTTACAACAAAATGGAGTTGTCATCACCCTAGGCCATGGTGAGCTACCACTTAATGAGATATTTCATGCTAGAGGGAAGGTATGTCACTATTCATGGGTATCATTTCCCCCTTTAGACCACGTCTGCCATAGAAATCTTATTAGTTTTCTATTTTTTCTTCTTTCTTCATTGGAAAATTATATAAAAGATGGTGCAAACCCTCTTTTACATCAGGGGTTGATTTTGGTTATGTATAACTACAATATTCTTATGATCCTGAAGAATATCCATAATGCCGGCTCTCGACTTGGTAAGTTGAAGTCTACTAATAAAAGTAACCCTAGTCCATCTGGTAAGTGTAAGGGTGTTGTTGGAAAGGGTGAACATGTCTCTACTATCAATAATTATGCTTCCCCTAGCTCTATTATTAAACCTCAGGGTTACCCTGGTGTGACTGGAAAATTTAAAGTCTCCTTTGTTGAGGGTGATAGTTCAGATCTTGTTGTGAAGGGGAGGAATAGAAGGATACATAATAGTAATAATAAAGGCAAAGTTGTGGATTTTGTGTTTGAGAATAATCCCTTATCTAATGAAAAGACCTCTATTCCTTCAACCCCTAATGTCAAGGTCAAGAATCTTGTTGCTAGCAAGGAGGTTCATGATTCTCCCAAGAATATCCTTTTATTTTTGAAAGAAAATGGTGGTGGTAGTGATCATTTTCTGAAGAAAAAACCTAAGAATGAGGTTAGGATTAAATCATATACTACTAGAGTCAATTTGGATGCTAGTTTTGATGATTTCAATCCTAATACTAGTATGGATGATGTTTTTTCCCACATTTTAATGTTGGGAGAAGATCAACCCACGTTGCTAAGGCCAAGGATGACAATGTTAAACAAAAAAAGAAAACTGATAAGGGCTCTAAGAACAAACAAGTCCTTATCTAGGATATTTACTCTAACCCCCTATCTAATGAGCATGAGCAAAATGAGATGATGGAAGAGGAATAATTTGAGGAAGAGGTGATTGTCAAGCATGTTGGGAAATGATAGAATACTGAGAACCTGAAAGATATTCTATCTTATTTTGTCCAAGGGTGATAGGTCTGCAAAGGGTTTAGAGGATGACTACTTGGATATGGAGGATGGTAATGATTAGACTCCTATTGTTGAGGAGGAAGACACTAGGTTTCTATCACCTGTGGAAGATAAATTTGAGTCTATGGCTAGTGATGTTGATGTTTTTTAAGGTGACCTCAATAAAGTTCATGACAAGGGTGAGCTCAAGGAATATGGAAATATTGTTAGAGACCTAGAAAAAAGGGTTGATTTATTGGAGGAAGTACACAATAATAGGATAGATTGCTTGACTTGCCAGGAAGGTTGGGCCAATATGTATGGCATGATGAAAGGTTATGAAAACACGTTGATTAAAGTGGAAAAATGCATGGTTGATTTGGCTAAGTTCACTAATGAGATGATGAATAGGTTTTTGCAAGGGTGGCCACTCTCTAGGTTGAACTCAACAAGCATAAGTTAAAATAGGAAAGGAATCTGCAGGGCTTCAAGAAGAAGACAAAGAAGCAAGAGGAATAGCTTGCGTTAGGTACCTCTTCATGGGAGAATACTCTAATGACCATGAAAAAGGATTGAGATGTCTTGCTTAACAACAACGGGAAATAATCTTCTTATTCAATGTTCTCTATAGCTATTTGTATACTATTTTCTTTCTGTTTGTTCTCTATTATTTCTTTTCTGGTTCTTGCCTAGTTTGTTGTCTGGTCTGGTTGTTGTTTAGTGTTTTGATGGACTGTTTTATGGACTTTTCTATGGCGGACTCTATTTTTTAAGCTATGTAAGGGACAGAGACCCTTTTCCCTACTTAAAGTAATAAAAAATAATACTATTATAATATTCTATAAGTAATAAAATTACAGGTATAGGAGTCATAATTATAAGTCAAAATATATAGTCAAAATTGCAATTACATGAGTCCCGATTCAAGGTTTTGGACTCCTAGAATATAGTAAATTATAAAATATAATTTTTTTTTAATTTCAAGTGATATCATCAAACATAGAATGTACAACTACTGACAATTATGCCATCTAGTTATAGGAGACTTAAAACAAACATGAAAAAAGTACAATGAATTAGTAAGTATTGTTGGCAAGAGGCACTACATAGCATTGATAGGTGTTGTCATTGATGGTAACTAAGATTGTTCCACACATCTGCAGTGTAGTATTTGATCTTACCAGAAGTCAGAATGATAATCTATCTAAGTATGGGAGCCTGAAACAGAGCATACAGTAGAGTCTAGTATTTTGGTTAGCGGATCTCTCCAGCCAATCATTATGTGTTACGGATCTAAAGGAGTGTAGAGGGACACTAGGACAATCTAAATCTAAGTTTATAGCCTTCAGTGACAATGGGAATAGAAGTTATGAGCATCTAAATACTAGGTTCTTTTATGACATAACAGTTCAGTGAAGAACATGTAGACTTATGTAAATCCTTGTGCAGACTAAATAGAAGTGTTTTGATGAACTATGTATGAGATAGGATGTTAGTGGCTGACATGTCTGATGATCTACATGTGTTATTTTTTATATTGGTCTATGGATCTATCTAACATAGCAGATCACCCTTAAAAGTTCTAAGTGTTTGCTATTGCCGATTGACAAGTGATTACAATTCATGATAAGTATATATAGCTGATGATTTTGGATATTTTTGTAAGTATAGCGGTCATGAAGAAAATGTGAAAAGTGCAGAAATCTAATATCTGACTGAAGGAATAATAAAGAGAAGAGTAGAATAAAGATGAAGTGTACAAAGTTAGTATGCGCACATAAACGGAACTAATCTCTAGCATTGGCAGATATAGTACCAATTCAAAATCTCTATAAATCTCTTGTAAACTTTTCTGTATGTAGTGAGCCTTCAATTGAGAAGTGAGCCTAAATACATGTGCATTCTCATTTATAAAATATTTTTAACAAGGTATTAATTTTTGTGGGTTAACCCCCACCATGGTTTTTCCCTTAACCTAGTTTCCATGTCAAAATCTTGGTGTCAAATGTGTCATTCATGTTTTTTGCTCATATGCTATTGTCTAATGTTAGAATGTTTATATCATTGATTTAATCTTAAGTTGTGAAAAGGAATAATAGAAGAAAAAGTTCAATAAGAGCAACAACTTATTCACCCCCCACCTCTCAGTTGTCCAGACCTATTCCAACAATTGGTATCAAAGATAAGTTCCTTTGAAAAAGCTTAATAGCTTAAGGAAGATCTGGGAAGACAACAGAATGGATGAATATGACCTTCAAGGGCAACTTAATCTCACCATAGATGATCTTGAGCAGTCCAAGGGAGAAGTTCAAGAACTACAAGACAACCTCAAAAATGCTGAATACTTCATTAAAGTTTTAAAAGAAAAATTGAGCAAATCCAATGCAAAAGGAAAGAAGCAACCTCTTCAACTGGGAAAACCTTATGAAGACAAGGCCCTGGATGAGAAGACAGAGGAATGTGAAAAGTTAACTAAAGAAGTTACTATTCTAAAACATGAGATGGAAACTAGAGTGATGAGACTAACCAAGGAAATTAAAGATAAGAAGAAAGCTGAAGAAGAGTTAAATCAAAATCTAAAAAAGAGTTCTGAAGAATGCTACAAATTAGATGCGATAGCTAGCCTTCTAGAATCTAATCTACAAGAAAGTAGAGACAATGAAAGAGAACTTGAGAGATAGATTATCACACTTAGACATGACCTAGAAATTACAAATGAGTAAAAGGAGAAATTCAAGATAAGATTAGCTAAACTTGAAGCACTCATTGAAGGGCAGAAAAAGGATGTTGATGAGCATGAGAAAGGTGAAAGTTCTGGATTCAGATAGAGAAACTTTCAACCCAGGAATGGAATCTAAATAGAACTAGAAAACCTCCAGTAAGATAGCCAAATGCTCAAAGATATCCATGATTCAATGGAAATTGTTTAAATTGCAAGAAATTTGGTCATAGAGCTACTCAGTGCGGAAGTAGAGTAAATCCAAATGGTCCATCCTGCTCCGGTCAATTCTTCAAATGTAACAGGTATGGTCATAGATCAAATAAATGCAGAAGTATGAAAATGAATAATCCTAATATTAGAAGAATTAACAATTCCTTCAATGGTTACTGCTTTGTTTGCAATGGGTTTGGACATATGGCTAATCAGTGCAGATCAAGAGAAAATCAGGTTTATAAGAAAGGAAATGTTGTATGCTATAACTGCAATAAATCTAGTCATATTGCAAGATTCTATAGAAGTAAAGACAATGGAAGAAAAGGTTAGGTAAATAGAAAATTAGATGAGCAGAAACAAGAGAGAGGAAAAAGGATAATTGATGTGGATGAGATACAGAGTGAAATGAACAAGATTTGGATAAAGAAAGATACAGTAAACAATGATAATGAGTTTGCACTGGAATTCGGTGCTAACAATTCCTTCAGGAATTAAGTTAGAAAACTTTGGCTTAGGGGGAGTTGCATAGAACATCAAATTCCCCTGGTCGATAAGTGGAATCTGGCACATTAATAGAAAATACTCTAAGTTAGTCCAAAATCTATGGAAGGTTTTCTGGAAGAAATAATGTTGATATATGAGGAACTGTCTAAACAATGTAACCATATATAATTAGGGTAATGGGTTTATTGCAAAGGCAAATTAGGTAATGTGGACCTTTAGAAGGTCACTTGATCACTCATTTGAATCACCTTGCATTCAAATTAAACAAGAAGAAGAACACTTGAGCTACAAAGTCCAGAGATTGAGGCAAAGAACAAATTCAATTGGCAAGTGATCAACCCTAACACCGCGAAATAAAATGGTACCCCTCTGTAAATATTTGAATCTAAAATCTGTTGAAATGGCTACCCCTCATGTTATTGACATTACTGAAAGGCCTTGACCCAAATTCAAGAAGCATCCTCACAAATCAATTCAAGTTGATCCGTTAGGTGCTTTTTTAAGCATTCTGAATAGGGTGCTACATGTAGAAGACATTAGGGTTTACATTCATTCAAATATAGATGAGTTTGGAGATTCAAGGTATGTAGATTTGTTTGAAAAACAACTCATGGATGAAAATAAAGAACTTAAACCTGAATACAAGGCTCTATAGGACAAACACTTTGTTTAGGTTATGGGGTTTCCAACATTTGATGAGGATGAGTGGGTCCGATAAGTCTTAAGTCAGATACATGATGAATTTATGTGGTTGTTAAAACTATTCAAGATTACCTAGGATGCTATCAGAAATGTAACTGGTTTGAACTCAACTGGAGGATTGCCCATGCTAAAAGCTATGAAAAACTAGACAGTAAGTAATGCTACAGGAGCTAAGTTTGACAGAAGAGCAATGACCATAAATGATATTATAGAGTTAGATGTCAAATTTGCCTCCATGGTGATTGGACACAAGATTTACCATTTGAGCAGGGAAAATTTTGTTTCTAGAATAGCCATTTATGTTGCATACAAGATGCTAAAAGAAAATGTTGATTATGACTTGTGTGAACTATTATAGAATCAATTGATTGAAAATCTAAATAAGATCAAAAGAGATAAGAACACCTTCAAGTAAGGTACACTGATTTTATGTCTATTCTTTTACTATATGAATGAGGTACCTAGGGTAACAAGTGTACACTGGACTAAAGATGAATTGGTTGCCATTCAAATTAAAAATCATCTTTGCAGCATTGGTGATTCCAATGCTCAGAAGACAGCAATATGGGGTTACTTCAAAAATTTCTAGAATATGATGCACTCAAGGGAAAGAATTCCAAATTCAATTTTTGACAAATACAAAAATGAAGTATGCTTCATGGTTGATACTGACAAGTGTTTAATGGAAGTAGTGGAACCCAGAACTGTTTGGATCATGCCCATGGGGTATGAAGTAGATGAAAGGATCTTGGATATGTATGCTCAACATCTGTTAAGCAAGCCCAAAGACACAATGGTTGAAAGATTTGGAACCTATGAGGAGATGAGTTTAAAGTTGCATACTAAGCTTAGAGAACCTAAAAATAATAAAAGAGTAAGAAAAGAAGTTGAGTAGCTAGCTGAGAATCTTGGCCTAACAAAGGAAGCTGTGAAGAAATTCAGAGAAAGAATAGAAAAGGATGAGAAAGAAAAACAAGAAAAGAGACAAGAAAGTGATCTAGTGGAACCTTCTTCCACTTCAAGAACTACTAGAAGTTCTACTACTGCCTCTACTCCTTCCAAATCTGCAAAACTGGAAGCAGAATCATCCCGAAAATGTCAGAAAAGGAAGAAAAAAAAGCTTCCCGGACCTATCAAAGCATAAGAGAAGATGAAGTAGATATAGACTCTGACAATGAAATCAAGGAACCAAAAGTCACTAAAATAAAAGCTACAAAGTTAACCAAAGAAAAGTCCTATGGAAGCAAAAGGACTAGCAAAAAGTAAAAGACTGAAGAATATGAAGAATATGTTGAGAAACCCACACTCTCACTAGAATATGTGATAAAATTAGTCACTGTGGATGGTAATCTAAAGCCCATGATTGAATTCTATGATGAATACAATGATATGGATAAAAGGGTGTTGGAGGAAGCAACCATTAGATATCTCAACATCTACAATAAGGCACTAATTGAGATAACTTTTGAGTTACCACAAAGTTTGGCAAATATCTTGGAATTGAGAAAAGAAAATGCCAAGTGCAAGGATGTGGAAATTAGAGAACATGAATTAATAAATCTATGTCCCCAAATTTCTCCAGACCAAATAGATATGGTACTTAAGGAAGTCAAAGATGATTTTAAAAGCAAAAGGAGAATGAACAAGCTCATGCTCGGAGAAACAAGTGAAATAGTTGAAGAAACTCAAGAGATTCTTTTGAAAGAACTAAAGAAGTATAATCTTCATACAGCCACAAAAGAAATGTCAGTTGTTGAAGAAGAGAATATTATTGAGCAGCAATTTGAGTCAGGTGGAGCCTTTGTTCCAGAAGTAGAACAAGAAACTCAGGAGAATACATAAATATTGGATAAAATATTTGATGCAGAAGATACTCCCAATCCATATGATACAATAGGGAAAGAGGATAATGTTACTGTTTCACAAAACACTCCTGATCAGATAGCAAGTGATGAACAAACAAGAAAAAGTTCCTTTGCAAAGAACACATAAAAGGATAAAGCAGAGTTCGAAGGAGAAAGAGAAAAGAAAGATAATATAGAAGAAGATGGTGCAAACGTTGAAACACCTAAAGTAGAGACTGAGAAATCAGGAGATCAAAAGGTTGATTCTAAAAAGGCTGCAAGAGACACTGCAGATGTAGTAAAAGCTCTTCTTGGAAAAGAAGTGATTGAGCTTGATGAACCAAAACTACTCCAAGGTCTAGCCAATCCAGATGCTCTCTCTCCAATTCAACTGATGAAGATAGCATCTTCACCCAAGTAAAGGCTAGAGAGAAGATGTTAAAGTTCCACATGGAGGAGAATGAGCTACTAGGACTTGCAACTAGAGTTTTGGAGAAATTAATGCCAACCTATTAGAAGAATCAAAATGATTCCCCCTTCAGACATCTAAAGAATCTAGTAAGTTCATTAAATTCACACTTTGAGTCCTTTGAGAAGTCTGTGGAGGTAAAAGTTCAGAAAGAATTCTTAGATAAGAAGTTTTGTGAAATAAAGAACCTGATAGGAAATGATAGAAGAATACTTGGTGTTGGCATAAAGAGTATTCAGAATGCTCTAAATGATGGAAGTGAGATATACAAATTATGTCTATCATGGACCAAAGTTAATAAGGATATAGAGAACAAGATAAAAGGACAAGAACAAAATTTGTCAAATCTCTCTCAAAATTTTGATCCCGTAACAGTTTCGCCCATAAGTCAAGAATGTCAAGTAATTAACTTGACTGAGGAAATAAAGAAACTTGTCAAAGAGAAAAGCAACATTATGAAAAGAATGTGTGAGCTCCGGGGATTAATTGCGCCTAAGTTAGAGACAATGTATACTGCCTTATCTGAAGCTCAAACTGCAATTTAGACCAATGTTCCATCAGATTTGTCAAAGGTAAAAGCATACTCATTTGTGCTAAATGGGTACATTTCAATCTTGGATGGAATGAAGAGTACTTGGGCCTTCGAACTTATGCAAATAAAGCTAGTTTTGTAGACATCCTCAAGTTCATGTGAATAGAACTTAATGGTTACCTGTACATATGCAGCATTGTACACATAAATTTTGGAGAATTTTGCAGATCCCACCCTTTGCCATTGATGTCAAAGGGGGAGTGAAGGGAAGTGAAAAATGATGTATTTAGGAAAGGGGGAGCACTGGAATAAGTGAAGTGCACAAATGTACAGACAAAGGGGGAGTTGCACAAGGACACTTAGTCATATTTCACTAAGTGTTGCCATCAATGCCAAAGGGGGAGATTGTTTGCAAGAGGCACTGTATAGAATTGATAGGTGTTGTCATTGATGGCAACTAAGATTGTTCCACACATCTGCAGTATAGTATCTGATCTTACTAGAAGTCAGAATGATAATCTATCTAAGTCCGGAAGCCTGAAATAGAGCATACAAAAGAGTCCAGTATTTTGGTCAGTGGATCTCTCCAGCTAATCATTATGTGTTGTAGATCTGAAGGAGTGTAGAGGAACACCAAGATAATCTTAATCCAAGTTTTTAGTCTCCGGTGACAATGGGATCAGAAGTTATGAGCATCTGAATACCAGGTTCTTTTATGACAGAACACTTTAGTGAAGAACAGGCAGACTTATGTAAATCCTTGTGCGGACCCAATAGAAGTGTTTTGATGAACTATTTATGAGATAGGATCTTAGTGGCTAACATGTCAGATGATCTACATGTGTTATTTTTGGTATTGGTTTATGGATCTAGCCGACAGAGCAGAGCACTCTTAAAAAGTTCTAAGTGTTTGCTGTTGCCCATTGACAAGTGATTACAATTCAAGATAAGTATATATAGCCGATGATTGTGGATATTTTTGTAAGTATGGCGGTCATGAAGAAAATGTGAAAAGTGCAGAAATCTAATATCTGAATGAAGGCAGAATAAAGAGAAGAGAAGAATAAAGATGAAGTGTAAAAGTTAGTATTCACACTTAACTAGAACTAATCTCTAGCATTGGTAGATCCATCTTACTAGTTCAAAATCTCTGTAAATCTCTTGTAAACTTTTATGTAGGCAGTGAGCCTTCACTTGAGCAGTGAGCTTGGGGCAGTGAGCCCGAATGCATGTGCATTCTCATTTATAAAATACTTTTAACAGGGTATTAATTTTTGTGGGTCAACCCCCACCGTGGTTTTTCCCTTAACCGGGTTTCCATGTCAAAATCTTGGTGTCAAATGTGTCATTCATGTTTTCTTCTCATATGCTATTGTCTAATGTTGGAATGTTTATATCATTGATTTAATCTTAAGTTGTGAAAAGGAATAATAGAAGAAAAAGTTTAATAAGAGCAACAACTGATTCATCCCCCCCCCCCCCTCTCAGTTGTCCAAACCTATTCCAACAAGTATGCATACAATTAGTGCAAGTAAACAAATTAACTATAAATACATGAATCATATCTATAAGTTAGGTGAGAAAATTATAATAAATCAAGTTACAAAATTATAATAGAAATTCCTTACATTCAAGTGATGAGTAGCATAGAAAAATCCAATATGAATGTCACAGGTTGAATGCACCAGTAGTGACAATCATGGCAACTAGTTGTACGAGACTTTAAATACATTAAACTAAACCAAATCCAAAATTTATTATTAAAGTAAATTAAACTTACCTAATTTTTGAAACTTAGCTAGGGGATGGATTGAGGGGAGTTAAGAGGATGGCTTAAGAGGAGATGCAATCAATTAGTATTTTGGTAAGGGTTTGCTAGTAAATCAATTAACTATAAATATACTTAATCCTAAACTCACATTCTAAATCTATTTCGTTGAAGTTATTAAACTAAATCATAGTTACCTAACTTATGGAACATATCTAGGGGATGGATTAAGGGGAGTTAAGAGGATGGATTAAGGGGAGACACAATAAATTAACTATCAATCTTATTAATCCTAAACTAATATCCTATACCAAATTCTAAAGTTATTAAATGAAATCACAATTACTTAATTTATGAAACATAGCTAGGGGATGGCGTAAGGGGAGTTAAGAGGATGGCTTAAGAGGACATGAAATCACTTAATAATTTAGTTCAAGGATGATATTAAATCAATTATTACTATAAATTAAATATGTATACAACTATACATTAGTCAAAAAATAAAGATTAAAACTTTAAAAATTTATACATATCTACAAATGATTTTAAAAATTTACTCCATTGTACCATCTGTATCCTCTCCTTTTTGTAATGCATCTATGATTGCCTCATGATATTCCACAAAAAGTGTCCATAACTCTTTTGTGACTTGAAACAAAGATGAGAAAAATACAATGAATAAGTAAGTATGCATACAATTAGTGCAAGTAAATAAATTAACTATAAATACATGAGTCATGTTGGGACCTACAAAATTTTGCTCTCAAGAATGCCCTATTTTGCCCCAAAGATTTGAAATTCCCATTTAATGCCTTTACCATTGAAAACCCCTTGTTTATATCCGATCAGAGATAGTTTTTAGGGGTCCTTTTTCTCAAAAAATGATTAAGTATCAGTTGCCCAAGTCTTTCCCCTTTTTTCCCTTAGAAAATTTTACATTTTCTATCTTTGGTCGATGAAAGTCCAAACTAGCTAACTAGTTTGGAAGTTCGCATGTTTGTCGATTCACCGATAAAGTGATACAAGGAAGAAGGAGACAAGGAGAGTTTATGGCAAAGTGATAAGGAGCAAATAAAAGAGTCATTGTCGGCATTGTAGTTTGGTTTCAAAGCCTGAAGGTTCGGTCGATGGTCACTTCACTGACAAAAGGGAAAGGATGGAAAGCCAAAGGTTCGACATGAGGAGCTTTCACCAACAGAGTAAGCATAAAAGAAAGAGAAGGAAACCAAAGTTCTAAAACGAGCCACTTTGTCGATAAGAGGAAAAATGACTAAGGAAAAAGATTGAATGAAGGAGACTATCGACAAATCAGAATAAGGAAGAACTAGTCAAACAGTTTGAAAATTTTCATGATTCGCTGATAAGGTGATAAAGGCATGCTTTTCACTTGGTTTCAAAAATGTGGGATTTGCCAATAAAGTGAAGGCAAAAGGTTCTCAAAATTCACATTTTGTCGATAACAAGGTAACAAGGCCCATCGTTTAGAAAATTTTATATTTGCCGATAAGGACAAAAGAGGTAAGTCACTGAAGTTCTGTATGGTACAATTTTGCCGATAAGGTAAAAGTAGACTATGAAAATTTTCCTAAGACAGATAAAAGGATTAAAAGGGCTTGATCGACCTTGGTTTGAGAAATCAAAGATTTGTCAATAAGGCAAATATGACAAAGGGGAAAGCCAAAATTTTGCTAAGGAAAAGGAAAAATGTTCTTATCGATAAACTGGTAGAAGGACAAACTATCCAAAAGGTTCAAGATTTTGAGAAATTGCCGATAAGGCAATAAACCTAAGCAAAAGGAAGGTTGGAATTTTCCAATGAGAGGTAAAATGGCTCCAGTTCACAAAGGTCCAAAATTGCCAATAAAGTGAAAAAAGCCAAGGCAACATGGTTCTAGAAAGTAATATTTTGCCGATAAAGGGCAAGTAAGGCTAGTTCAAACAAACTAAGTTTTGCCGATGAAGGGATAACATAAGAAGAAACAAAAATAAAGTTTGTTAAATCTAAAATTTGCCAATGAGGCAAATACAAATGCTATGAAAGAAGCCAAGGCGGAGGCAAGATCAGAGGTTAGTGAAAATGCCAATTCACCAACAAAGTGAATATAGGAAAAAGAATGTAGTAGATGAAGGAGTTTAGAAAGAGGAAAAAATGCCAATAAAGGGCAAAGTGGTTCTAGTTCACCAAATTGAAAGTTTGCTGACAGAGTAGGAAATACAAGAAGTTTGTGAAAATGATGAGTGGCCAATAGAGGATGTCCAACATGCATAGGGTACAATCAAAGTCAGAAGGATCAGAACTAAAAATTTGGACAACACATTGGGAGTGTTGTAATTGCTTTAAAATGGTAATTCCCTGAAAGTATGCCATGATTGCAAGAATATAAAAGCTGATTTGTGCCCAGAGTAAATGAGTCTGCAAAATGGTGCCATGCAGATGGTTGGTACAGTGAAATTCTTCAATGCACAAAGGACGATATAGATATGTCAAAGGCTATAGTTGTCAGGGCAAGGATTAGAAACTTCCCTCTTTATTGTCCTAGGTACAGTATGAGTTTAAGCAATCTTCCTTCTAACAATTTTTAGAGTTGATAGAGCATGGGCAAGCTTCTAAACATGTAGATTTTTTGATTACACAATGGGACTAAATTTAATGTGACAGAGGCATACTCATTGTGAGTGCAATGCCTGGGAGAATGCATTGAATTGTAATGCTATATATGAATAGTTTTTAGATGCAATAGGGGTTGGTTGGTCAGTTGCGTAATTTCTTAGCAGGTTTGTGAGCTCCAAAAGGTAGGTCAAGAAAGGTTATTTTTGTAGTCTTTGTTGAACATGAAACTGTCATGAAATGGATGTAACCGAATTTGCAAATCTTTGTATCAGATTGTTGTTTTTCTCCATTGTTGTAGGTTTTTTTTCTTAGAAAACCATAATCACAGTTATATTTTTCTTTTTCCATATTTAGTGGTATGAATGTAAGCTCTGATTTGAATGAATGTGACAGTTCTTAATCTATTTGCATGCTCTATAAATGGTCATTTTAGTATTGCATAGGGAATAACATGGTATGGTGTTGGATTATTAAGTATTCTCAATGATTTGGTATTGATTTCCATGCACTTGATTTGTCAAATAGACAGTTATACATTTCTACTTGGTTGTTTTCCTCTATTGAAAATTAGAGTCTATTGCCCAATGGATAGGCACTAGTCTGAGTAGTTTTAGATCATCCAATCTTTAAAAAAAAACAATACATGTCAACTTTAGAAGCAATAGTAGTTTTATGCATCCTCATTTTATAAGATTTCCATTATCATCTATTAGGGGTCTTATAACAACCAACTATTCTTAGTTTAGTGACAGATTTGGGGCTAAGAGAGTGATTTGGGTTTGGTTGTTCATATTTTTAGTTGTTCATCTGGTTTGATGTCAATACTTACTTAGGTATATCCATTGGAATATCCTTCCAGAGTCTAAACTAAGGTCAAAGAGTAGAGGAGTCTACCCACTCCTGTTAGTTGGCCAAAATTGCCCAAAACTCCTTGATAAACCTCTTCCTATCACCCTAACGATAGTCCCTGGCCTAGGTGATTTAGGAATGTTTTAGAGTTTTGTGTTGCAGTTATTTTTGGTCCCAATAGATTGGCATCATTTCTAGGGATAAGTTTACTTTAGTCATTGCTAGTTTTTAGGTAGCTTGTGCATTTTTCAGACCCTTATAACAATCAGTTTGTAGTTGTGCAGTTTGTTATTGTGTGTAGGTTGATAGCCCAACAACTTACGCCAATAGAATGGTGCCATTGCCAGGGACCATGGATTTTAGTTTTGGCTGCTGCAATATTTAAAATATAGTGTTCAAGTTTAAATTTTAATTCCCAGTAGGGGAAGTGGTGACTCTACTCTAATAACCCAGAATCATGTTCATTTTGAAAAACATTTTGGAATGGATAGAGGAAGAAACCAGGAGTAGCCTGGATGTGAGGAATCCTCTAGCAATACAAGAATTAGGAGTAGATATAGGGTAAGAAGACCCACTGTGGTGCCTATAATAAATGCCCAAGACAACATATTTGTCAACCTGAGAGGCCAATACAACTATACTTCTAAGGATTCTACAAATAGAAAGCTCAGAACAAATAGAAGACATAATAAAAATGAGTATGATGTTAGAAGAAATGAGAATGTTATTGGTAGAGGAAGTAGGGGTAGATCTCATGATACATATTTGAGAACATTTGGGAATGCTAGTGATAATGAAGAAATGCATCACATTACAAGGCATCCTACTTCCCCCACTGGATCAGTTGGAGGTCAACAAGATAATATCCCTAATGAAGGTGATCAATAGTAGCAGCTTGATAATGATGAGGAAAGAGAAAGAAGAATCCAAGATGAACTAGATTTGCTTGATCATATCAGACCTACATGTTATATGATACTTCCTGATGATTCTAAGTATTTAATAGTGAAAGAGAGAAGGGAGATGATAAATGAAAGTCTGTGAGTACACTAGATCAAACCCTCCTTTCACTACAATTTTCAAGGACAAAACTGAGCTAAAGTCACTACAAGATGGAAGAGGACATAGTTACTAATTTTGTGCACTTGTTTGTCAGGGAAAGATGGGACTCAACCAAGCCTTTTATCAAACCCTAGGTTAAGTATGAGTAAAACCCTAGTTATGAGATAATCAACTTGAAATAAATGATCAATAATAGAAATCTAGAAACTGAAAGTACAAAGATAATTAGTAAGATGTCAGAACCTATCTCCCAGAAGCTAAGGTGTGAGAGGACAAATTCCATAACCGTCCAAGTCTAGAAATGAGATTTTGCTAGAGGTCAAAACTGAGAATATGGTGCAAATGATGCTCAAAAACCAGATCCAGAACCTAGAAGCCTTGTAGACTAGAGAACCAAACACCCAAGTCTTTTTAGAGAGATAATCTAGAACTATTTCTAGATCCCAAAACTCCAATTCCTATAGTGCCTCCCTGTAGCTCCACTTTTCCTAAAACCTATACCTGTAACCTACACACAAGACAAAAAAAGAGCGATTTGGGGGTTGTGGTGTTTAGGGATTTGCCTTAGTCAAATCTTGGGTTAGAATTCAAGCTTTCCCAACACTATTGTTAGATAGAGAGCGTGCCCTTATAGGGCAGAGGCTAACGATAATCTAAATGATGAAATGATTCAAATAGCAATGATGCCACCTTAGAGGTGAAGTCCTTAGGAGGATGAAATCTCTTCAACTCATAAGGAGATGGATGATGATACCAAATCTGTAACAAAAAAACAAATAAAAACACAAATCTGCAATAATAACATAATGAATGCCTTGAATGCTCATAGCTCCAATATCATAAGTTCACAATATCCATCTAGGTTTAAAATGAAGTCATAAACTCCCTTATATATGCTTTCCCACTAACATTCATGAAATTAAATCACAAAAGTTGACAAGGAGGAACATTTCTAAAGGTCCCAGGCTGACATAACATTTATTAGCCCCAACCAATCAGGGGAGACTTTGGGTAGTTGGCACCCAAGTCCAAGGGCCCAAATTAGGTTAGGGGTAAGCTAAATTAAGGGCCCAAGGTCCCAAATTTACATGGTTTTTGGGATCTTTTCATTAGGATACTCAATTAGAATGTATAATGAAGCAAATAGGAGCTAGGAGCTAAACTAGGAGGTAAAAAGGCTTGTGTGCACTTTTTACTCCATAACATTTAGCCCCCACTTTAATGTGTGTATGATCTTATGATCCATACATGCATTAAAGTATGGTCAAATCACATCAAACACATCAAACACACCCTAAGTTTGAAGACTATCGCTAGCCCCCAAGTTTAGGCAAATATAGGAAAACACTTAATAGTCACATAAGACGCAATGAATACAGTAAAGAAGCACACAATATAGGAAGAAGACATGAACATAGTCACACAATACACAAAGAATACATGAAGAGAAGACATGATTAAGCAATTACATATCTCTATATATATAATTCTGCCAAAAGTAAACAAAACATACATGTGAAGAGACACAAAACACATATAGCATGGGGGGCTCATCACCACACATCTTTAGACCATGCCACAAACATGCAAGACACACAAAGAAGACACATAAAACATACGGAAGACACACAGAATACATGAGCACTGCATAGTACACCATAGACACACTATACGTCTTATACATGACAAACATGAGTAATAGGAAGGAGCTCATCGCTACACTCTGCTATCTAAGACACACCAAAAACACTTGACAGTTGAGGTATGCTACCACAACTGCCAAAGACACACTTAAGGGTGAATGACTCAAGATCCAACCCTACCTTATGATGAGGAATTTGTATAAAAGGATGTGTACTAGCTCAAGAGATACACCATCCTACCTTGCGGTGAGGGCTTTGTATAAAAGGATGCACACTAGCTCAAGAGATATGCTATCCGGCCTTGTGCTATGCCATCCCGTCTCATGATGAGGGATTTTTGCTTAAAAGGATGTGCACTAGCTCAAGAGATACACCATACCACCTCATGATAAGAGATTTCAAACACAATTTGTCAGTGTCAAAATAATCAGACATATACCATTATATATGCCCCCACCTTAAGGTGGTTGATCCCACTTGTTGGTATCAAGCACATTAAGGTAGAATGAAAACATGTAAGGGAACAAACAATTTCACAAAGCCCATGCCCCGAAGTGACATGTGCCACAATTGCTAAATGTTCCCACAAACACATCAATATCATTTGCTAAGATAATCAACAGGATATAAGCTTTGGTTAGAAAATATTACTCTAAGATAATAACCAAATAGAAGCTATGCATCGATCATATATTATATCACATCAAAGACCAAGGCTACACTTGTGGGTTTGGAACCAAGTATATCCATGAGGGTATACTGCAGGTATCTCAAAATTGAGTGTAGCGACAAGGTGAGATACAAAACAATCCAAGGTGCATTGAAGCATTTTTAGAGTATTGCAAAGGTTTCTTACAACAAATATCACAATATAAATCACAACACAAAGTGATTCTACTAGTCAAGCATCGGATATATAATCAAATCCATCTTCATATATGGACTAGGTCCATTTTTTTCTTTCTTTCTGAAGGGAGACACGACCCTTATCAGTACTTATTTGTTTGTTTTCATCATCCACCAACTAGGTAGAGTCAGTGAAGAATGTAAACAATAAAAATGAGAGAGGAGACAAGAGTTACTTGGGTTTACAACACAGGAATATGCCCCCAATACATACTCCACAATATTATGCCCCCAAGGCACAACACACAACAATAAAAGAGGAGAGAAAAGTAGAAGAATGTAGAGACAAATAGAAGAATGGTCACAATAGAGGCGGTCTCATTGTATCCTTGACCTTACAAGAGTATCAAGGGTCATTCAAAGAGACCTAAAAAACACATAGCACATCATGGGGGAACACAACACATAAGAGGAGGTCAAGTAAAAGAGCAACTCAAAGAGATGCTACAACAAAGGTGGCTAAAAAGGGTTAGAAATACTTACCTGTTTACACAACCAGGCTAGTAGTTGTTGTCGATAAAATCATCTTTCTCCCAATATCAAATGCAAGAGGAAATGGGTAGGTAAGGTACAATTGCTCGACTTAAATCATCATCCTTTAACTCTTCAACCTTTAGCTCTTCATTTGCTGATTCAATGATAGTTGGTGGAATATTTTCTTGTTGAGGTGGTACTTGTCGAACTAAGGCTTGCCTCTTCCTCCTTATTTATCTTGCTTGCCTATTCATATTTGTTTTATTAGTGATGTTTGCAAAAGGATTTTCAATATTTTCCACTGTCTTCAACATCTTAGAGGAAGCTAGTACAAAATTGATTTTCTGTGATGAAATGCTTTGTTCTTTATAGGTATCTTCTGATCCTTGTAAGGATGATGGAGGAGGAACCTCGGCAAATACTCCCTTACCATGTGGTCAAGGGGGTTCTTTCAATTCAAGTTGTTTCTCACTTATATTTTTTTCAATAAGAGGTCCAACCAACTTTGTCATTAACTTTTTTTTGTATCTTTGATATCCCAAGAAGAATTGATCTTCTCTTGGTTGAAGAGGCTCAGTAGGTTGTGGCCAAAATTAGTCTAGGTTGAATTTTCCATGAACAACCATAGGTTTCCATCTACTATGGTGGAAAACATACACTCTCCCTTGGTGAGGAAATTTGAGACATTTGTGAATTGTAGAGGGGACCATTTTCACGGACTTGAGCCATGGATGCCCTAGTTTCACATGAAATAGGTCAGATGTAGGAATGATGTCAAATGATTGTTCTAGGGCTTTGTTTGCTCCTTTAATCAATAATGTAATCTACCCTAGAGCTAGGAGGAAAGCTCTAGCATGTGTCTTAATAATCATATATGTGGGTTCATAAGATTCTTGTATCAAATCATGCACATAGAGGAACTCTTTAGTAATCACATTCATCATACAATTAGGATCGATAAGGACCCCACTTGTAGGATTTCCACTTATATGTGTGGTGATGTAAAGAGGTCCCTCAATGTCTCTAATTGTTCTATCATGTGGTGTAAATGTTATTTCAAGTTTAGGAGTCTTCGTCTTCCTATAAACTTGAGGAGGGACCATAGCATTAGTGTTGTGATGAGAAGCCATGTATGTAAGATTGTTTCACACCAAAGCACATGTTTGAGGAAATCAGGTTTTTAAAGAGCAAAACACATGAATTTCATGATAAAAAAGTATATATGATGTAAATAGTGCTACACAACAAGGCAAGATGAATGATGTAAAATTTGCTCAAATAATTATGAAGAAAGTGTAAAAACCCTGAATGTTGAAATACACACTGTATAGTTGTAAAATTTGAAATCTAAATGCAAGAACACACCATGAACAAACACTACAAGTCAAAACCAGATTTTAATGAGTTTTTAAAGGAGCAGAAAAATCTGAAATAAGATTTTGACCACTAACCCTAGCTTTTTGTAAAAACTAGGCTATATGAAAAATGCAGATTTTCACCAAAACCCTAACAAATGAGATATGCAAATGTAAGGTGTGAGATCATGAAATGACTAATTGCTGTAATTTGCCAGACATGAAATAAAAATTAGATTTTCAAATTCTTCTAATGATATGTAATGAAAATAATACAAAACTATGCCTTTATGCAAGCCTATAATGCTTAGTTTTTCAATTTTTTTCAAATGTATGCAAGATTTTTCAAAGAATGATAAGTATGATATGAAACACAATGAAGGCCTTGAAATCTCTTTGCTCAATATCAAAAATTTACATTATCCATCTAGGTGTAAAATCAAGTCATAAACTCACTTATATATATGCTTTCCCACTAACATTCATAGATTAAATTGAAGAGGCTGATAGAACAAAACCATTTGAGAGGGCCCAAGCTGACATGCATTAATTTTTATACCAAAAAATTAGGTTGGACTTGGGCGTGGGCACCCAAGTCCCAAGACCCTTTTTTTATCATGTTTAAGGATTTATAATGGGCCCCTTAGTCCCATTTGACATAGGTTTCAGGGGAAATTGCTTTGAGATGAGTAGTTAACTGGCAAACTGTGAACACAGGGACCTAGGAGATAAACTAGGAGGTAAATAGGCATAGGAAAACTTTTTACTCCATAACATATATATATATATATACATATATATATATATATATGCCAATTTGAAACCGTAATTTTTTTATCTTGGACGATAAACAAAGAAATTTTAAAGATTAAAAAAATGAGAGAAGGGAAGGTCAAACCCTTGTCGTCCTACTATGTAGGTGGCCTAGGTCCGACCTGCATGAGCAGGCCATAGTCCCTAAAAAGGGGATGACTTGCCCATGCAGATTGTGGCCTCCCCTTTGGGGAGATGGCCTGCATGTGCAAGCCATGGGGGTCTTCCCTGCGATGTCGTGGGGGTCTACCATGCGCATCCCTCCCCCCCCGTGCCCCCAAAAATTTTAATAAAATAAAGTTTATTTTTATTTATAATTGTTACCCAATTTCACTACTAGCTCAATCAGGTAGAGGTTTTGAAGTTTTAAGGAAGAGAAAGGTACATTTTATTTCTGCTGTATTATATCCATGTGCACAAATAAAACAGATTAAGATTATAGTGCTAGTTTGTATTTTAGATGCATAACTTATTTAAAAGATTGTACAAATATTTTAGAAGAGAAGTAATCTTTATTGGAAAAATAAATGTATAAGGTCTCACACAAGCCGTGAGACTAATTGATTTATTGTAAATGAAAATAAAGACTATACATTTATAGAAAATTAAAGAAATAAATGTGGAAATGGTATAGGGTGACTCGTCATTGCCTAAATGATGAGTCTTGGTCCTATTTGTTTTGTCTTGCATTATCCCATGTTGTCTGCATGTCCTACACCCAACTGTTATCTCTTTGCTACCCCTAGTTATCTGCATTGAGGAGGGAAAAATGATGTTAGAGCAATGATGAGTCATCATATAACATATGCCATGCATCTACAAACATACAATTTGATTTTCAGATGCAGTCACCCAATCAGTATCACATTAACCTTTAAGAAAACAATAGGATAATCAAGAATGCCAAGCACATGCACATATTTTCCTAACATGTTTGTTTCCTATGCAGTTATAGAGAAAGTTATGTTACTAATTTGTTTATCTCATTTCAGCATGTGGGTTAAAATGAGGCTCCCACAAGGGTTGAGACCAGCATGCTGCCCTCTTTTCATCCTAAGGGAATTTTAAGTCTTTTCAAGGCATTCTGATAGGTTTTCAGATACAAAGATGTATCATCTTTGTCGTAAGCATAAATCAGATGTTGAGAAAGGTTATCAGCCATGTAACAGTCATGGGCAATTGGAAGCAGTTACAACAGTGATATGAACAGCTCTGTGTGAGGTATGTAGAGACTATAGGTAGAGATAAGAGGTCTGATTACAATTATCAGCACTATTTATTATTAGGTTTTACAATATCTCTTCATGAAGTCTGCAAAGAAGGTCTTCTTGTTAGTATTCCATAATTGATCCAAGAAAAAAAGAGAAAGTCACAATAGCATTAAAGATAAGGCATTGAGAAAAGAGGAGTCAAGGTCTAAAAGATGTTCTTTAAAGTCATAAGAATGACTGTATGCATAAGATAGATAGCATGCAAGAAGAAAGGAATAGTAGTTTCAAGTCACAAAGATGTCTATCGGCACAATCATCAAGGGTTTGACAGTAGAAAGGGGATAGTGGCCTGTAACACCTAAAAGGTAGTCAAAGAGTTGCAAAGACTATCCACAATGAAGATTATGATAGTGAACATGAATTATAGAAGCCATGAAGAGATTTGTTATTATCCTAGCCAAAGAAAACAAGAGCAAGAAGGTGCATCAAAGAGTTTCAAGGTTTTGTAAAAGCTATAAGCTTGTTTGTGAAATTATTTAGTGCTCCTCTGAGCCTCAAAATATGTTAACAACACCTAAACAAAGTCTGCATACTATATGAGATGTTGTAAAATCCTAAATTGGTATGCCTCTGTGATAGATCAGCCATAGACCAAGAAAAGAATCTTATTTTGATCCTGCAGATCCTGAGTTTTAAATAAGCAGTGAGTATTCTAGTTATGAGGTTTTCTAAATGGCATAAGGAGTTTTGAGGAAAGGAGGTATTCTCAAAGTTTGTAGAGACTTTCTG
This sequence comes from Cunninghamia lanceolata, assembly GCA_027924645.1. Classification (NCBI taxonomy): domain Eukaryota; kingdom Viridiplantae; phylum Streptophyta; class Pinopsida; order Cupressales; family Cupressaceae; genus Cunninghamia; species Cunninghamia lanceolata. The sequence continues at coordinate 3,460,796 of BSBN01000244.1, forward strand.
AGCAACAGTGAATAGTATTCGGAAGACAGTGAGCTCCTTTATAAAAATACATGACATTGATGGACTTTGAGGCAAGTTGGTGCCATTTATTGCACTAATGGACTGAGAAATGGGGCAATTTTAGTGTTGATGAAAACAGTCTGAGTGGAGCATGCAAGAAGAGACAGTTCATAGACAAGGAGTAGGTATAGTAGGTGAGGAAAACAATCATGTTTAGGACTATTGTTAATAGTCATACAAGGATTATTGAAGAGGGACTTCGAACACTGCAATAGGGATAATCATACCCCCCAGATCATATGATAAAAAAAGACTAAAAGAAAAGCAGATAGAGGTCATTATGACTTGGACAACAAATCAAGGGAATATAGATAGAGGGTCTACAAAGAATTGTAGATTTATACAAGATAGTGGTCAATAGAGAATAGACCTACAGAATATGAGGTAAGTTTTACACCTACAATCTTATATGAGTCAAAAATAAGTGATAAGTTTAAAACCCTAGAAGAGGATTGTACAGGTCTTAGGATTTAGTAACAAGTGTTAGCAAAAGGATGAGGTTTTCTTTAAACTGATATGAACTTGTCAAGACATTATACTGCAAAGGAGCAAAATTAGTCATTAGGCAAGATGTTTCAGCGAAATCAGTCATCAACAATAGTTTGACAAATATGAGCAAGAGAGAATGACTATCCAAAGGAAGATTGATGTACACCTACTATAGAAAAAACAAAGTAGGCATGATGAAGATGCAGTAATCAAAGAACATGGTATGCTCAAAATCTACAGGGATGTATTTCAACATTTCATATTCAATGGAGCAAATGATAGAGAAAGTAAATATACAGTGATGGGTTTGTTTTACAAAACCCTAGTGTATTTCAACATTTCATTGTATGCATATGATGCTAAGAGAAAGTGTATTCATAGTATAAGGAAGTTGTTATTGTATACAAGAGTATATTATCTCAAGCAAAATGAATATTCACAACTTGTTGCTATAGGAGAGTAGAATTTACTCTTAGAACTCATTCAAATAACTAGTGAAGGGTTTGTCTCATCAAAACCCTAATATTTTAGTCTTCTTCAACAACAAAAAGCTGACAGTTTGAGCAAAGCATGATAATATCAAATACACAGAAACATGTTACATGAAACAAACCTTTTTGTTATTTATGTAGTTGTTTCAAAGAAAATGCAGCTTATTAGAGCATGCAATACAGTTGTATGGCCACAGTCATTATAGAAAATAATGCATTTATCATGTTCTCAGAACAAAGGAGTAGAGATAACACTGATTTACAGTTTGGCTTCAAAAAAGTAAAACTATTTACTCACCTGGGGATGTTTGAAGCCATCCACCAAAAAATGTAGTTGAATACCTTTCAAAATAGTGAATAAGCCTCTACAGAGAGCTCTACAGAAGACCATCATGACAGTGCACAACAGTAACATGAAAATGCAAAGTAAAAGTTGAAAAGTTGTCTTTTTGTCTTTTAGGGTTTGATCCCTAAGAGCCTGATGGGCTTTTTACTTTCTTTTTATTTTTTGTATCTTCTCACTAATAAGTTCGTGGTCAAAACTTGAGACCTTTATGCCTAGTGCACAATGCAACATGTAAGTCTTTTAAGACTTTTGATAATGCTTTTTCCCTTACACACTGTTGTTTTTTATTTTCTTTGCATTAAAATTGAAATGTAAAACATTTAAACTTGAATGATGGTATTATAAATCATTTGAAGTTTATTGTTATTTTTAGATGCAAAAGAAATTCTAAAAACATATTCAAAGAATTGAGTGACCTTGTTATGCCTTAGGATATGCCAAGCATATAGGAGAGTGGAGGAGATTGGCAAACACATGCCAAGTATATAGCTTTTTGTTTTCCCTTGGATGGAGTGGTTTGACTGAGTCATGGAGGCAGTTGGCATTTGGTTTGAATGCTTTTAAGAGCATCTAGGAGATGTTTTATTGCTTTTAGAGCCTTTTAGGGGTTTGTTTCATGTGTCATCATGTTAGACCAAGTCATGGTTGACTTTTTCTCTCATTATGAGCTCTTTTGGAAGAGATTTAGGTGCTATATTCTAGCCTTTTTGAGGGCATCTGACCCAAGGTGGTTTGGGGAGCCCTTTTTGGTGGAACCACTTGGAGTTATGGATATAGTCACTTATCTGACTCATTTTGTAACTAGTTCTTATTATGCAATTTTTGGAGACTTGTGATTTTTACAATCCTTGCTCATATTTTGATAGTTTGTAACTCATTGTGGACATGAATAACATAGGAGACCTTGACTATCAATGATTTTGGAGTTTTGCCTTCTTTTTCCTTGCTTCATTGTGTGCATTCAAATGGTTTGATCAAGTTATTTGTGAGGTACTGTTATTCCCTTATAGCTTTGTCCCATGTTCAACACCTTTATGCAAGATTTTGTTTATGCAAGTCATAATTTGTGTCAAATTTTGTGAATGACTTATAGTTGTGAAGTCATCTTCCTTCCAGAAATCTGAGCATCAGGACCCTATTATGAAATAATTATGCAAAGACATACAAGAATGAGTTGTGCAAGTTTTTCAATCATTTTAGGCAAGTGTTGATTATCTGAGTTTATGCCCAAGTTCAGTTTGGTGGATCACCTTTTTAGTCCTTTTGTTCATTTTAGTTTACCAAGTTATGCACATTTCTTTACCCTTTTCCTTGTCAAAGCAGTAGAATAGAAAGTAGTTTTTTAGGTGACACCATAGGAAGTCGGCCTTCTCTGGAGGTTGACCTATGTTTTTAAGTTACCCACAGCTTTAGAGGTCTTCCCATATTTTAATAGATTGTTGAGCTTCACATTCAACAGGGTGCAAATCTTGTTGATAACAATAATATCTGTCTATTGTAATATATATATATATATATATATATATATATTGATTTTCTAATATATATAAAAATCGTGTGTGTGTGTGTGTTAAATGTATACACTTGCATGCATACATATACACTATCAATTTTACAATGAATATATCATGAAACCTATAGCACACACAATCTTAGATGTATATACACATATATTTATATTTTTCTTCCTAGAATCGAAACCCCAATAAAATTTCGCATGGCATTAATCCTGCAAGATGGTCAACCCATAAAAGAGATTTGGAGATGGCATTAAAGAAAATGAAAGGAAATAAATGAATTTCATTACCCTTGGTGGAATGCCAATCCTCTTGTTGAAGAGTGTTTCCAACAAGAACCCTAGACAATCTTTTTCCCTCTCCCAAAAAAATCCCTAAACTCATCCTACACAACATTATTTAAAATCCCTCCCCCCATGAATCCATAGAGCTAATTTCTCCAATCACCAGAGGAGTTTTCTCCTCCCATCCAAAAACAAATTGCACAGGTAATAAAATGCAAGGCCTGCGAAATAATTCATGAAATCCCTAGATTCTTGCTTTAAATTCTTGAGTTTCTAAAAAAAATTAATTGTTTTTATTTAATATTAAAACCATATTAATTTTTATTTAATTTAATATTCATTAACATTTAAATTATTTTTATTTATTATCATAGAAATTTTAACTTATCTTTATTTAATTATTTTACTAATACTTGTAAATTAAATTTATTTAATAAAAATGTGTTTATTTAATTATTAAATACAATGGTTATATAAACAATTTAATCAATGGTTGATGAACAAATTAAAGAATTGAATTCAATCTCGAATCAACAATTAAAATAGTAACCAATTTTTTTATAAATGAACTTAGTCAATTATTAAACAAAAACTACTAAATTAGTTGCTCTCCAAAAATTATTTGTCTTACTAATTTACTTAATACTTATCAAAGTTTGGACCACTTTTAATATCTAATAATTTACTTAATACATATTAATTAATACCTCCTATCCATTTAAAAATCTATCTATATGCTATTATTCAATAAATCAATGCAATTATTTAACTTAAAAATAAATATTATTTTAACATTGACTAGTGATCGAATGAGGGTTGTGACAAGTTTTCATCTGTACGATTACTAGTTTTTGGATTTCAAGGCATTTTCCTAAAAACCAAAGGGTAGTTTTGAGGTTAGAGAGGAATATTCTGATGACTAGGAGAATATTCTATCAACCTCTACTAACATAGTCCTTTTTTCATCAGCCATCTTCTCCTCCAACCTACCCTACTTCACCATTGGAATTTTGATTTTGAAAGTCTAACTTTGGAAGCCTTTTTCTCAGTCAAACAAGCTCCTTTTTGTGAGATTCTTTTTGGATTTGGGGTAGAATTCTATATGATTTCTAGTGGTGTAGTTACTTTTTATTTTGGTGTCTATGTTTTCCAAAAATTGTAGATTTTCACACTTAATGTTGAGCAGATCTCATTTTGGGAACTCCTGGGGCCCCATTGGGCTCATATGGTAAAACTTTTGGGTGAATTTTTTTGAAAGTGCATAATTTTTGTGTACTTTATAGTGGTGTAATTATATTGATTTAATTCTACATCAAAATTGTACTTTTATAATTGTGGCCTAATATGGCATTTGCAATGTACTATGGTCATGAGAACTTTGTTGATTTTATAAGTGGTGGCTAAAATTGCACTAGGTATAAAGTGACAAGACAATATATTTCTGGGGGGATCATTGATCAAGTTAATTTGGGGGAATATTCTTGTGTTTATGGTTGCATTCTTCTTGATTTGTGTTATTTCTTGCTTCATCATGGAGCAATCAATTGTTCCACTTCTAGCACCTTACACCTATCCTAGATGGAAATACAAAATGAACAAATTGTTAAGAGTTAATAGGTTGTATAGGATAGTTAATGGGCTTGATGGTAAACCTGATGATAGAGTTGAAAAGAATAAGTTGTTGAATAGTTGTGAAGAAACTATTGAATATTTTTAGTTGTATGTCTCTCTTGAGTTGTTGTTTCACATTGGGCACGTAAATACACCTATGGCTAAGTGGACTACATTGTCAAAAAAATTTATTTAAACAAATGAAACCCAAGGACATTTGTTGGAAATAAACTAATAAGTCTTAATCCATGTCATTTTGACAACATACAAGGCTTCATGACCAAATTAAAGTCACTAAGAGCCCAATTGAACAATTGTAAACTTGAAAAATTAGATACATAGTTGATATTAAGTGCTCTATAAGCTAGGACTTGATTATTGAGTGTTTGTGTCTACTTTCTATGTTACAAAGAGTGATTTGGAAAGTAAGTTTAAGGTGCCCTCCTTTGAAGATTTTTCTATGTCACCTTCTAGGAAGAAAGATAACCTTATTCAAATGAGCACCTTAAAGTCTTCAAAATCACAAGCCTTAATTACAAAAGATCAGAAGGCTGGTAGTGGAAAATAAATGAAAAAGAACAAGCCTAAGAAGAATACACAACAACAATATACATCCACTTCCTTAGAAGAACATAAAAATTCCTCTTCCAAATGGGAATAATCTAAGAAGGAGAAGCCAAAATGTACATATTTCAAGAAATCAGGACATGATGAACACCATTGTTATTCAACAAAAATTGATGAGTTGAAATATCTTCTAAAGAAGAATCAAATCAATTCTTCTTCAACTAGGTTAGGGGATTCATCTTCTTCTTCCTCATTTTTCAAGTCAATGAAACAAAAGGGTCAAGCACTTCTTAGAATTGTAGATTCTAAGTTAGGGAGATGGATTCTTGATTTTATAGCATCACATCATATGGCTTCATTAGAGAGTATGTTCTCTTCATTTGAGACTTGTTCATCACCACACATCTTGATGGCTAACAACACAAATATGAGTGTTTGTGGGAAATGATCTATTGATATGGATGAAGGATCATTCAAGGGTGTTCTTTATGTGCCTTTATTGTCAAACAATATCATTTCTATCTATCAAATCACACATGGTGGAATAGGGAAAAGTGTTGAGTTCACACCAGATTCTCTAATTATTTGGGATTTTCATATAAGAGATATTGTTTCAAGAGGGGAGGTAGATCATCAATCTTGAGTGTACACCTTCCAACATTCTTCTCCTATTATTCCATTAGCTAATGTACACACTCAAGCATCTTGTGTGGATATTTTTGAGTATATACAGTATGCTCATATGAATCTTGGTGTTCTTTCATCAACTAAGATTCTAGAGACATGTGTTGACATTCCATCTCCTCCATCATTTCTTGTTACATTTACATAGTTTAGTGTTTATAGATCCATTTTTTTAGTGATTTAGTGCATTCAGACTATCATCATCTTTCAAATATAGTTATTTGCAATGAGTACTTGACATACATTATAGGTTTTTTTTGTGAGTCCTTTCTTAGAGACTTGGATGACACTATTGAAGACATTCATCTCCTCTTTGATTTTGGCTCTTATGAAGTTGCATCATCTTCTTTGGATGTCATCAAGGAACCTTCAAGCCCTCTTGTTCTTTCTCCACATGATCATTTGTCACAGTTGGCATTAGGTTGGAGATCCTTGAGAAACATTTGAAGAACTCATATTTATCTTTGGATGATGTTCTAGATCTGTTTCCACTAGGTTATGGATTGTCACACTTTATTTTAGACTGGGACTCTTGATTTGATTTGGCACCTTTTAGCATTGATATGGAGACACTTGAGTAGAGTTCAAAGACATCATATATATTGACTTTTCTTCCTTTGAATATTCCTTTCAAGAATGGGAAGACATCCTGCATACATCCTTGGATTTGTTTCTTCCTAAGGGATGGAAAATTGTTTGAGATTCCTAGATCATCTTCAGCATTTATTGTCAAGCATCTACCATCAGTGCAAGAGATTCTACATTGAGAGGGGCTACATGGTCTCTCTTATAGGGGGACTTTTTCCTGAAATGAATGTTTTCCTTCTCATACTTTACAAACCATATTTCTTATGTTTTCTCTCTTTTGGAGAGGGGTTTCTTCCTATCTAGATTTTTCTCATTTAATATGGCCTTGTAGTTGGGACCTATGTTTTCATCTTTCTTTTGTTTTGTCCTCCCTAAGTTTCACTTAAAGGGAGTGTTGGTTTGAATTGGGTATATTACCTAACTAGTTCCTCATTAGGGCCTATTCAAACTTGTTTACTTATGTTTACTTAGGGAATAGTTAGGGTACACTAAGGATAGTTATCACTTTTTACCTCAAGTCATAGGATCATGACACTTTTCATAATCTTATGTTTTCCTATATTTTAACTTGGCATATATAACGAAGGGCTACTCATTGTATCATATACATTATTTTTTCATTCTTTGATAAGAATATTGTTTATTCTTGTCATATTATTCTTCTAATTTATGTTTGCTTTCCATTAGGCCTCTAGATCTTCGGTGGCTATCTCCATATCCAAATTTTACACTTAAGATGGATGCATTAATGAATAATGATAATGAGATCATGCTAGATCCTTATAAGAATTGTTTTGTTTTCTCATTCTTACATATGCAGGTATTTTTTTCTCTAGGTGACCTTCAATAGTACATCTAATGCAAGAGCTTCCGAGTCCATGAGTAATCCTCTATTAACAAAAAATATTTTAGGTTTTTTATTTTCTATTCAATTCAATGTTGTTGTGTTTTAGTTGGTTTCTGTTCATCTACTTCAGGAGAAATTTTAGAGTCAATTCAATCAATTTAATGACATCACTATGTAGAAGGGATAAATGGGTCTATGTAGTTTCAATTCAGTAAACATTTGGAAAATTTTGATGAAGTTTGGAATAATTCAGCAAAATTTACACTTCATGAACCTATTTTGGTAAAAATTCAAGTTCATGACCCTTGACATTTGCCAACAGAGATTTTTGCCTCTTCTTTATCAACAATATTTGAAGATCAAGAACCTTCCTACACTCCAAAAGGAATTTTGTGAAACTTATGTAAGGCTTTTAGAAAGTATTTTAGTGAATATTTGAGTTCAAGAACTTTTCATTTCACTGAACAGGATTGTTGCTCTTCCTTATCAATAATTTCTTGAGTTCAATAACTCTTAATTTCACTGAAAGATGTTTCAGCTTGTCATTTTCTTCATGTTCAACAATTATCCTAGTTCTTGAACTACTTTACTTACAAAAAGGTGTTTCTTGAGGACTTAGAGAATTTTCTCAAGGCATTCCAAGTAAACTTCAAGTTCATGCATTGAGAGCCACTAACGATGAAGTTCGGGAGTTGACATAAGTCCCAATGTTTTGATGAAGAACAAAGGGTTCATATGTTCAAATTAATGTTGATTCATCGAAACATGATATAGGAGAAGTTTGGTAGTTCATGGGAATAGTGAATCGTCGAAAGGCATGAATTTGGTTGTTCAACATAGATCTAAAGACTCAAAACCTATTTTTTTGTGTGAATTTAGTTTGTAACTGCAATTGCTTGTGAGGTAGTAACTTCCACCATCCGAGGTCTAAAAGAAATCGATGGTGTTCTATTGGCTTGGTTTGGTCAAAGGAGAAAGAAATAATGCTTGTGAAGAGGGAAGGATTGAATAAGAATGTGTAGATGATGTACTCCAAATGCCTGTGTAGTGCTTGTAAACTAGTAGATTGAATAAAATTCAGATTGTATTTTGATTTTGTGTGAAAATTATTTGAAGGATCTTCATCTCTGTGAGGGCTTCACCTCTAAGGTGGCATCAATTTGTGTTTCAATCATTTCATTTCATCATTGGATTTGGTCTGTACCATCCTTGGGCATGCACTCTATCTAACAATAGTGTTGGAAGACTAGAATGTCCTTGTGGGTGTTGACTGAGGCAAACTCCTAAACACCACAACCCCCATCCCCCCTTTCTTTGTGATTGCAGGTTACAGGTGCAAGAGTTGGAAAAGTACATGTGCAAAGAAGTAATTTTAAGGATAAGGATTCAGGATCTTGAAGAAATTTATTGATATTCCTCCCTCTTGGACTAGGATGCTCGCCCCATAGTCCTCCCAATAAGTTTGTTTTAGAACTCATAAGTTGGATAAAATCTACAACATCACTTTGTTCGAAATCTCTAGAAATTCTACCCTATTGGACTTGGTTGCCTGCCCCGTAGTTCACAAAGTTCTCATTTCTGGAAACTCAACTTCTGGTATGTTTCTGATCATCCCTGAGTATCTTCCTATATGGTTTCTTGTAGCATTCCATCTACTTGTACCTAATTGCACTATAATTAAGGTTTGAGGCTTATTCCAACTAGGGTTTGACAAATCTCTCAATCTAATCTATTCTTTCCATATCATTCCTAAGTACATAAACCTGCAACTGAGTCCTCATTCATATATAGTGACTTGGCTCAATTTTTGTCCTTGAATGTTATTGTGAAAGGAGGGTTTGATTTGATATACGTTAACATCATTTATCCCTTCTTCTCCTTTTTCACACACACACACACACACACACACACACACACACACACACACACACATATATATATGGGAAAGCATGATAAATAGACAATTATGAGTTGGTGTCTATTCAATCGGTGGCTCATGTGAGGTGATAGATGGCATGGTTGTAATAACTAAGAGTGAAGGCATGTTGAGGAAGGCAAGTTTTATTGTCTTCATGGGCGGTTTCATTTTCATCTTTCCCTCGCTAGCTCTGGTTTATCGATGGCTATGACTAGTGTTGGCTGGGGAATGATGGAAGGTACTATGGGAGGTGGTTTGAACTCAAAAGAGAAGGGTAAACAGGTGGTTGGTATGCCCCCAGGAGATAGATTGCTCAGGGTGTCAATAACAAAATAGTACATGGTAGAATGAAGAGTAAATTTTCCCCTTAGAAGCAGTTGAGAAATATACTTGCAAAGGAGGAGATGTCAGGTTTTGTGAAGGACAATAAGGGGGAGATTAAGAACCCCATTCTACGGGAATGGCTCTACGGGTTGTTGAAGCTAGCAAAGGAGGTTGACGATAAAGAAGGGGTGAATGTGAGGGAAGTGATGGCGCATTTGCTACTCGACCTGGGGACTTCAAGGGGATGGTGGAATGTATTTGGAGCTGCTCAATCCTTGGCTATGGTGACGAAGCTCTCTCTAGCAGTGGCTTCTATCCTTACTCACATAGATTTGATTGAGTCAGTGGGGCAAAATACAGAGAACCATGAGTCTGCTATGGGTCATTTACATGATATTCTGCTTGGCGTGGTGGATACCAGGAAGATGGTAGAAGGCATTGCGGCTAAGATGGAGGTTTCAATGCTAGCACATGCTCTCCCCTTGTACTCCTGTGCTTGTGACAAATATGGTGTTGTGGTGAGTTGGATGGGAATTTAGATAAGTAGTTTTTGTTGTTTCTAGTTTACTCTGGCAGTTTCTAGCTTTCTTTTTTGGACTATTAATGGAGTGTGGGCCGCTGTAATTTGCCCCACTCTGATAGTGTATATGTGATATGTTTCAGACTTCTTTTGTTTGAATGGTTGTTACAAACATTCAGGTTCGGCCCTCTTTTTGATGGGTCCTTGGTCCCCAACCAGCGTTTATATATATATATATATATATAAGCACATACTTATTTATTTTCAATTTATTATTATAAGTTAGAATATATAAATATATTAATATCTACAATTATGTGAAATGAGCATTAGGGTTATTCTTTTATGGATAAAATGTTAGATGATTTAACCAAATTTGTGATTTAGTTCATTAGTCTATTTGTATAATTAGTCAATTAAATTTGAAAAATATTATCTAAATAGTACCTTAGTAATAGTTAGTAATCTCTTAGCTGTTTAAAATTGATTAAATGGAATTAAGTTTTATTCTATTAGATAGGTAATTCTTTAATTGTAGTAAATAGTTAATTTAATCAATCTTGCACCGATGGCTATATGGATGGACAAATTAATCCTTGTTGAGTTAATTAGTTAGGGAAGTTTTAAATTAAGTTCATTAGTTGCAATGGATGGACAAATTTATCCTTGTTGAGTTAATTATTTAGGTAAGTTTTAAATTAAGTTAATTAGTTGCAATGAATGGACAAATTTATCCTTGTTGAGTTAATTAGTTAGGTAACTTTTAATTAGTTGGAATGGATGGACACATTTATCCTTGTTGAGTTAATTAGTTAGGCAAATTTTAATTAGTATTAAGTTAATTAGATGCAATGGATGGACAAATTTATCCTTGTTGAGTTAATTAGTTAGGCAAGTTTTAATTAGTATTAAGTTAATTAGTTGCAATGGATGGACAAATTTATCCTTGTTGAGTTAATTAGTTAGGTAAGTTTTAAATTAAGTTAATTAGTTGCAATGAATGGACAAATTTATCCTTGTTGAGTTAATTAGTTTAGTAAGTTTTAATTAGTATTAAGTTAATTAGTTGCAATGGATGGACACATTTATCCTTGTTGAGTTAATTAGTTAGGCAACTTTTAATTAGTATTAAGTTAATTAGACGCAATGGATGGACAAATTCATCCTTGTTGAGTTAATTAGTTAGGCAACTTTTAATTATTATTAAGTTAATTAGTTGCAATGAATGGATAAATTTATCCTTGTATGGTTTAATTAGTTAGGTAAGTTTTTAATTATTATTATGTTAAATAGTTGTAATGGAAGGACAAATTTACAATATTCTTATTAGTTTACAATGGAAAAGCAATTTTATTAAGTTATACATTTTGTTACTTATTTAAATTTAAATTTTAATTGCAATCTAACATATAAAGTATAAGTGTTGGAAATTAACAAATTGTTCTTCTTTTATTCAATCAATATGCAATTGTGGTAACAAATTAGATAGTTATAATGTACTGTTTTACTAAATGGTAAGTGAACAAATTGACCCAATCTTAATCAAATAACTAAGTTAGAAGTAAACTAAACTTTAACCAATCATTAAGTTTTATTACAATTACTATGCTCAATTTTTAAAAAAAGTCTTATTCACAAATTTTAGTTAACAAACTATTAAGCTAGGAACTCTTACAAATGTTTTATTTTTTTAACACTTCGTAGTAATTAGTTGAAGATGAACAACTATGTTAATTTACCTTCTTTTGGAATGATTTTCCAACTTTGATTGAAATTACTTGAATGTGAACAACAATTTGTTAACCGTTCTCCAAATGGTTTGTAAATGTGTGGAATAAAGCATAATGTTGTTACAATGTTTTATCATTCTTTTCAATTCCATCAACTTAACAAAGAAAAACCTAAAAACCAAACACAGTGTCTAGTTTTGATGATGCCTCTGGTTTGCATTTACGAGTAATACCATCACGTTGAACTACTGTACTTATACCTAACATAGTTACAACAATAATGTCTAGGCATTGTCCCTATATACTATCATGGAGTAATAAGGAACATCTCAATGATTAAGTTGAAGGGACAAGTAATCTCTCTTGGGCACCAAACTAACAAGGTTTAATCAAATTCACCCATCTTAGAAAATATCTCCTCTCCTTGTTTTAAAAAGAATTTAGAATTGCCTAATGGTCTTTTTTTAAGAAACATCTCTTTGGGGAGGGAAACTACTCTCAAAAGAGGAAATGGGGAAATATTAGAAGTTATTAGGTTATATCATGTGATTATGATTATACATCTACTAGTACATTAATGTGTGTAAATATAGATGATGTTTTAATTAGAGTATTCAATGATTTTCTTAGAATCAGGGAATGATAGATTTGTAGATAATAAGTATTTAGAAAATGTTTGAAAAATATAGGTATGACCCCAACTGCAGAATTATTAGGAGATTTCATCATTCATATAAGGCTTAATCAAGATTTTTCCAATGCATCTTAGGGTTCTTATGTGATAAACATACACTCAAATTAAATTATACTTACCTAGGGAACTTGGTGCAGGAGCACCCGCACATGATCAGGATATAGGTCCGCATGATGACATACATGATCAGGATATCGGATAATTATCAGCATGATGACAGAATAGTCTATTTTTAGTATGTTTGACTTTATTATGTAATAAGGTCCTTTGGACCGATGCTATGTATTAGTTCAGCATAGGAGTATGTGTAGGCAGTTAGAGATCGGGATAAGGTTATCTGAGCTGTCCTCTCTCCCAGCCGCTTGGAAGCTCCCAGCCGCTGGGAAGTGAAGTTGGTAGTACTCGAAGGATTTGTTATATATACCTTCGATCTGTTAGGGTTTAGACATATTGATAGTTCATCTTGATGTTGTTAGATGTATTGTGTTGAGCTGAGATTCAGGAGGGCAGTTCAAACATTGTGAAGCTGTATTCAGAACATTTGGATTTCAATTGAATAAGATCTCATCTTTTGCATTATCTGGCTGTATCAGTTGTATCTGTTTTGATTTCATTTCCGTTTTGTAAGTTAATGGGCACTTTCAACCCTTCCACCGGTTGATCCTGCAAATCGGTGGAATGGTCCTGTATCATAGCTTAGGTTGCATTTGTGTTTTCTGTTTATGCATTGCATTGTTCAGGAGATCAGTTAGAAGCATGCTGTGAATCAGCCTAGCATCCTCATGTGCTAGGTATAGAAAGATAAGCTGTTAGATTTTGTTTTGAAGATGATCCGGCCAGGTCGTCATATTGTCTTTGTGTAATCAAGCGGTTCTGAGTGTTTACATGCAGTGGACGGATACACAGGAGTCTGCATGTGCGTTTCCAGCCGGAGCAAGCTGCATCATCATCTGCGAATGCATCGCCATCAGGATCGGGTCGTGAAACTGTTGAAGTTTGCATGTTGCAAGTGCATCATGATGTTTTGAGTTGGATATATACTCAGTGTATATATCGTAGTCAGGATCATCTCTCGGGGAAGCTCATCATCCGCATATCGCTAGCTGATGCGGGTGGGAAAGTTCAGTTTTTGTCTAAGTATTGAAGAGTTCATCAGGAGGATGTGTGACGTCATCGTCATCAGGATATGACGTCATCGTCATCAGGATATTGAGATATCCCTCTATGCGAGTTTATCCTGTTGTCGATAAGTGGTTAAGTATCAGCGTAGGCAGGAAGTTGTATTAGCATCATCAGGAGGTTTCGAGAGAACCGGATGAACAATATCATGATGCTGTTGCTTGTATCATCGGGCAGTGGAGCGTCGAAGGCAAGGTGTTGAAGGTGAACGTCATCAGGATATTTGGAGCAACCGGATATTTGAATATCCTGCTGACGAAGGTGGTGTCGAATATCATGATGATGCCGCTAGTGTTTGGTGCCCGATGAACAGTGCAACCGGAGGATGTTTGCGCCCGTTGATTATCATGATGATGATGATAGGCGACAAACGGAGGAGGTAAATAGTAGTCGACAGGAGGATATTTGCGATCATCCGAAATATGATGATGCTGTTGAAATGTGATGATGTTGTTGGTGTCTCTAGGAAATATGATGATGCTGAGCCGATAGACATTTTTATCAGGTTGTTTGTATTGTTGGTTACTCCTTCCTGTTAGTTAGCCTCCGTTGCGTCCCACTCTGCATCATAGTGGTATCAGAGCAAAGGTTAGGATCTTCTGGAAAAGATAAGCAGGATGTCAGACGGAGAAGGAACATCTGAGGTTCCAGCAAGGATGACCAACGCTGAGTTGGCAGTTCTGGTGAAGAAACAGATTGCAGAAAGCAAGGCCGTGAAGGCTCAGAATCAGGAGTTGAAAGATGAGTTAGCAAAGTTGAGGAGCAGAGTAGGTTCTGGTAGAGAAGATGATAGGGAAGAAGAAGAGATCCCTAATTGGAGCGAGGAGGTCGTTCCTGCAGACCAGAGGCCACTGCTGAACGCCCTCAAGGCCATGGAGAGGAGAACCATGGATGTGAAGCTGGATTTGCCAGTGTTTACAGGTAAGATGGACCCTGATTCAGTGATGGAATGGATAGATTGTTTGAACAATTTCTTTGTAACAGAGGAGATACCAGGACAACAGAGAGTGAAGATAGCACAGTCAAAGATGAAAGAAGCTGCCTTGATATGGTGGAATTTTGTTTAGGATGATAGAGTACAGGAGGGAAAACGTAGAGTTGCCACATGGAAGAAGATGATGGAATTGGTAAAGGAAGCTTATATTCCATTGGATTACAGTATCCAGTTACACAAGAGGAAGCAAAACCTGAAGCAGAAGGAGCTAGATGTCAGCTCATATACAGAAGAGTTCATGAAACTCTGTATGAAGACAAAGGTGAAAGAAAGTGAAGAAGAGAAGGTAGCCAGATACCTTAATGGATTGAGGTTTAATATTCAGGATGATCTAAGTCTGCATAACCCAGATACAGTGCAGAAATGTTTCCAGTTGGCATTGAAAGTGGAAGATAAGTTAAAGAGAAAACAGGAACAAAACAATAGAGGAAGAGGATCAGCCCATAGAACAAGGCAAACAAATGAGAGTCAAGAAGACACTGGTAAAGGACAGGGATAGTCTGATTTCAGAGGTGGATGGAAAGGTAATAAAGGAAGATTTGGAGGTGGTAGAGGTTCTACTACATTTTCAGGGAAATGTTACACCTGTGGTGAGTTTGGTCATCCATCCTTCAAATGTCCAGAAAACAAAGATTCATCATCCAGAAATGATGGAACTAATGACAAGAGAGTACAACTTGTGCAAGAAGAGAAAGAAGAGAAAAGTGTGCAGAGTCCAAACATTTATCAAAAGGATCAGGATGCTGATAATGTTGGATATCCAGAGAGTGGAGAATCATTGATGTTAAGGAGAATTAGTTTGCAGGCATCAAAGGATATGATGCAAAGAAGAGCTCTTTTCAAAACCACATGTAAGAGCAAAGGTAAGGTATGCAAGGTTGTTATTGATACTGGTTCAACAGACAACATGGTATCTCAGGAGATGGTGAATAAACTGCATTTGGAAAGGATTCCACATCCACACCCTTACAAGGCATCTTGGGTGAGTGATAGACATTCACTTTTTGTCTCTGAACAGGCATATGTTGATTTTCAGATTGGAGCATATCAGGATAGAATTTTGTGTGATATTTTGCCCATGGAATGTTGTCACCTACTGTTGGGTAGACCATGGCAATTTGATAGAAGGGTACTGTATGATGGGTATGCTAATACCTATACCATCCAGAAAGATGGAAAGACTATTAAGTTGATGCCATTACAGGAAGCAGCTGCAGCACAGAAGGCAGCCAAAGTCATTTTAATGGGAAAGAAGGAATTTGTGCAGATGCCTAGAGGAGCAGGCATAAAGGCAGTTCAGGACACTGCAGGGAAAGGAGTTGTTAAAGACAACAAGCTGAAGAAGGTTTCAGTTGTGACTGACAGCGGTCAGCAACAGGTTCAGAAATAGGTTTGCACACAGCAACCAGTTCAGAAGAATGACAAGGGTGTTGTCATAGTTGGGACTATTGCTTGTCCTATAAAGATTGACAAGAAGACAGAGTTGCACATTGCAGCAGTTCAAGAGGCAGTTCAGAAAGAGGTTCTGGTCAGACAACCTGACAAGCACAAGGTGTGTGAGAAAAAGGCCTACATCAACAGGCATGAGGATTTACTTGCCAGAAAGCAAGTAACAGTTCAGAAGTCTTGGAGCAGCCAAGAGACAGCAGTAGACAAAGCTGGCACAGGGTAGAACATTACACAGGCAAAGTGTAGAGGTGGAAGACTTCCATATCCTAACTCATGGGACATGAGTTATTTTCTTTTGGGGAGTATGGTGCAGGAGCACCCGCACATGATCAGGATATAGGTCCGCATGATGACATACATGATCAGGATATCGGATAATTATCAGCATGATGACAGAATAGTCTATTGTTAGTATGTTTGACTTTATTATGTAATAAGGTCCTTTGGATCGATGCTATGTATTAGTTCAGCATAGGAGTATGTGTAGGCAGTTAGAGATCGGGATAGGGTTATCTGAGCTGTCCTCTCTCCCAGCCGCTTGGAAGCTCCCAGCCGCTGGGAAGTGAAGTTGGTAGTACTCGAAGGAGTTGTTATATATACCTTCGATCTGTTAGGGTTTAGACATATTGATAGTTCATCTTGATGTTGTTAGATGTATTGTGTTGAGCTGAGATTCAGGAGGGCAGTTCAGACATTGTGAAGCTGTATTCAAAACATTTGGATTTCAATTGAATAAGATCTCGTCTTTTGCATTATCTGGCTGTATCAGTTGTATCTGTTTTGATTTCATTTCCGTTTTGTAAGTTAATGGGCACTTTCAACCCTTCCACCGGTTGATCCTGCAAATCGGTGGAATGGTCCTGTATCATAGCTTAGGTTGCATTTGTGTTTTCTGTTTATGCATTGCATTGTTCAGGAGATCAGTTAGAAGCATGCTATGAATCAGCCTAGCATCCTCATGTGCTAGGTATAGAAAGATAAGCTGTTAGATTTTGTTTTGAAGATGATCCGGCCAGGTCGTCATATTGTCTTTGTGTAATCAAGCGGTTCTGAGTGTTTACATGCAGTGGATGGATACACAGGAGTCTGCATGTGCGTTTCCAGCCAGAGCAAGCCGCATTGTCATCTGCGAATGCATCACCATCAGGATCGGGTCGTGAAACTGTTGAAGTTTGCATGTTGCAAGTGCATCATGATGTTTTGAGTTGGATATATACTCAGTGTATATATCGCAGTCAGGATCATCTCTCGGGGAAGCTCATCATCCGCATATCGCTAGCTGATGCAGGTGGGAAAGTTTAGTTTTTGTCTAAGTATTGAAGAGTTCATCAGGAGGATGTGTGACGTCATCGTCATCAGGATATGACGTCATCGTCATCAGGATATTGAGATATCCCTCTATGCGAGTTTATCCTGTTGTCGATAAGTGGTTAAGTATCGGCGTAGGCAGGAAGTTGTATTAGCATCATCAGGAGGTTTCGAGAGAACCGGATGAACAATATCATGATGCTGTTGCTTGTATCGTCGGGCAGTGGAGCGTCGAAGGCAAGGTGTTGAAGGTGAACGTCATCAGGATATTTGGAGCAACCGGATATTTGAATATCCTGCTGACGAAGGTGGTGTCGAATATCATGATGATGCCGCTAGTGTTTGGCGCCCGATGAATAGTGCAACCGGAGGATGTTTGCGCCCGTTGATTATCATGATGATGATGATAGGTGACAAACGGAGGAGGTAAATAGTAGTCGACAGGAGGATATTTGCGATCATCCGAAATATGATGATGCTGTTGAAATGTGATGATGCTGTTGGTGTCTCTAGGAAATATGATGATGCTGAGCCGATAGACATTTTTATCAGGTTGTTTGTATTGTTGGTTACTCCTTCCTGTTAGTTAGCCTCCGTTGCGTCCCACTCTGCATCAGAACTAATGATGATAAATGTTAGTTTTAGCACCTATGGGAACAACATCTAAAAATGCTAGTTCTAGTCTATTTTAGTAATTAGAAAATTTCTAGTAGATTGTTATTTGTGGGTAGTATGTATATTCTAGGTAATTGGAGAGATAGCTGCTAACCTTGGTAACTATGGGTTTGGGATCATAATGTTTCACAACAATAAGATCAATAATTTTTCATGTCATGTACTTCACCTTCCTACATCTTGGCAATATAGAAAATAGTAAGAGTTCTTTCAAACCAAACCATTAAGTCCAAGCAAACCATAATTATTTCTTGAACATGTGAATTTTAGGTAAACCATATCATTTAAACAAAACTTAAATGTCAAACACCCACTCTAGGTGCTTGTTTTTTATCTGTTTCCATCCATGTTTAATCTGAGTGGGTGGTAGTCGATGAGGAACTATCTGGGGAAACTAGACCCTAGAAAGGGTTGCATACCCACTTGACCAGTTACATAACATAGAACATCCAAAACTACATATCAACTCATAACGAATCGAATCCTCGTCTACCTTGATCCCATGGATACAAGGTATGTAAGCAGTTTGGGAAATGAAGGATGTTCCTAGTATGCATGTACCAGGATTATGTGAGGATTAAATACTATCTTATTTAGAAAAAAATACGCAACATATTTTTTCCATGGATTTCTTTTTGGAAATCAAATGTTCTCATTCATCCAAAGTTATGTGTTTTTTTGTAAGTATATTTGGAGGGTCTTTACAAAACCATTATCTTAAAACATGAAACTACTTTTGGACAAGTGAGGTGGTTTTCTGGGCAATCTTGATGGCTATGGGGAGAATGTTCTCCTAGAATATTCTTAAGCTAGTCGTCAATTTACTCTTGGTGGTTTCCAGTCACCGCTGGATGATAAAGGATTTTCCCAAGTAGTAAACAAGACATCGCTAGGATTGTGTAAAGTTTGAAAGAGGACCTGTGGTGGTAGTGGTCACCACATGCATTCCACTAAGCTTTTAGAGGGTATAATGTACCCTGCAAGTATATGTGATGTAAGTAGGTGGGTACCCTATGGTAGTAGGGTACAGACCTCCAAAAAATAAATCCATGGAATACTAAAGTAAACTAGTATATAATAATAAAATCCACTAGAATTAATAACACTTATACCCAATGGATAATTAAATAACATCCAGTATTCTTGCACCAACACTACACAACAGAGATTTTGTTGAAAATTCTCTATGAAGATTCTGATAGTACAATCCTAATATTTAAGGATGGGAAATTGTTTCCTGATGGATTAGGGAGAAAGTGTCTAAATTTGATGAAATCATAGTTGACCTTTAGGTTCTTAGCCTTTTTAACATGATGGAAAGGTCAAATTTGACCCAAAATACTCCAAAACTTTCGATACCTTCCAGATTTGGCAACCACCTCCCAAAATTTTAGCTACCTTCTAGATTTATTCACCATATGTCTTCTATACTATCATGGCTAGTAGTACATCTACATACTTAGAATTTGATTAAATAACCATTATTGAATAAGTTTATGACTTAATGGAGAAGAAAACATAATTATGCAAATAAACAAACAAAAGATATATGTTGATTAACCCTTGTAGGAATAAAATCCACCAAAGAGACCCAAGTTTGTATTAATATCTAAAAATAGAGTACACTAATGCAGTCCACTTATCCCTTTGACTAAGAGTAATTTAATAGAATAAGAGTACCTACTAAATGAATGGAAGCTAAGGTTCAAAAATATTTGCTATAGTAATGCAGGAGGATATATGAATAGAAAATGTAATCTAAAGTAATTTACAAGAAACAAATAGCACTAGAATCATTCAGCATAACCCAATGATGTATCCTAGGAAAACCCTTTTAGAAAAAATCCCAACATCTAAACTTGGAACTATAGTATTAATCAAGAAAAATATCAGTTGAAATACAGTCCAAGCAAGGGTCCTTCATAAAAGAAAATAGTAACACTTAGATCTAGAGTAATACCAAAATCATAAAAAAGATTACAAAATACACTATGCAAACTCCATCCCTACCACCAAATAAATAGAGAAAACTTGATACATGAAACCACCAAAGAGGAATCAGAAAACCATAAGCTAATACAACACAAAGGTTGTTCCTAAATTCCAAGATTCTAAATATAGTATATTCCTTACACCTATTATAAGAATATGTAAAAACATGTCAAAGTTATAGTCATAACTCAAGTGCTCGAATTTATTTTATTCAAAACATTCAATGATTATTTATGAAAATTATAATGACATGTTGTTGAATGCACAAGACAATTGATATGGGGTGAATTAGTTGTATCAAAAAATTTAAACCCTCACAAACATAATCACATCCACATCAGTTCATCTAAACCCTTATTGTGTTATGAACATTAAACATGAAAAATAGATAAAATAAACTTAATCACATCAATCACCATGCACGAGAGAACACCATACTTTTACATGGAAAACCTTAAAAGGGAAAAACCATGGTGAGGATTAGTTCACAATATAATGTAGTATCAATAGCGAATTACAAAGAGGCTCACTATTGAAGGCTCACTACCTTACAAAAGAGAGAAAGGCTCACTACTGATAGAATCACTATCCAAGTGAACTCACTGCTCATTGAAGAATAAAGAAGAAAAGAAGAGAAGGATCACTTCCATGAACTGATATGATAGCATATACCACATGCCTGACTTTAGTTCCAATGAAGCGCAACAAACATCACCTTCACAACCTCTCTAAAAATTGCAGATGACTTTTGCTCATTGCATTAGGTCTTCTACCACATGAAATTCCTTAATGCCTTTGATTCAAATGCACAACACAAACATCATCATCCTTGTGTACACCCACATGCACACAAATCCTTTACACTTATTTATATCAACATCAACCTTGAAACATTCACCAAGGTTGGCAACACACTCTAGTTGACTCTTGACACAATCTCTAAGGTCGATAGGCATACAATATTTGAATTAGGTCTAGAACTAAACATTCCACGGCTCAAGAGAGTGAATACAAACCACTTTATGCCTTATCTCAGACCTAGATCTATCCACAAACACTTAACAACACTTACATAATCATCAAATCAACTCCCCAATCAACGCAAACATCCAAGGTCGGCCAAACAATGTAAACATAGAGAATTATTCATCACACACTTCCATGATCACAACCATAACTTGCAGACCGCACATAAGCTACCTTTAACACAATCTAGAAATATCCATGAACAACATGAAATCACCTTGGAGTCAACAAATCTAGCTACAACAAATCTCACTTGAAGATAATTCACAGATTACTCACAACCAACAGTACCAAGCTCTGCTACTCAAGAAACCTACATTTTGGAGCACCAAATCATAAGTCCTTTAGATAGAGCATAGATATGGAACTTATGAACACTCCTCCAGAATTGCAAGAGCAAAAACCAAACTGCAGAGAAATGCGGAGCAAAATACTTTCTCCCAGTCACACTGCAAATACTGCTAGGCACAGTCTTCAAACTGGTGAACATAAATCTCAAGCCACAATGATCTAGAGCACCAAATTCTATATTTAACATCTTCAACCATCTCTCTAAAACATATCCAAACCTCACACTCTAGTCTTCAATATAGAAGAAATGTGGAGCAAAAACTTAGACAGTATCCTGTAAGCCATAGTACTTCTTCACAACACTGTCTTCATTATTTATCAAATTTTCTCAAAAGAAGTTGGAAACCCAGCAATAAGAACAATATACTAATATCATCAAAACTACTACAATCTATTCAAATCAGCTTAAAAACAACAACATTACAAGATAGAGTTGACACCAATGACAACACAAACATGTTGACATCAATGACAACATCGATTAGCACATACTTGCAACAATCTCCCCCTTTGTCATTGATGGCAACATATGATGTGAAAAACCATCATGAAACAATTCTACACCAATCTCACTCTCCCCCTTTCTTTTATACATCTTAGTCTTCCTTTGTTTTTCACATGAACTCTCTCCCCCTTTGACATCGATGGAAATGGGTGACATTCCTTCAATCTTTCTTCCCCTGAGTATGATACTGTACATACTTGCACTAATCTCAACTACTCTGAATACTTCACTCTGTACTAACTCTTACACCCCCTAAATGTAACACTCTTCAATGCCACTACTTGCTCCCCTGAGAGGTAGACTCCATCATCAGTCCAAAAAAAAATGAATCCTGAATCATACCAGACTGATGCACTTCCTTATGCATCTAGTTCAAAGGAGGGAAAATAACCCCTAACTTCTCCCAGAGATACTCAAATATATCCTTAGGAAGAGCCTTGGGGAATATGTTAGCAATCTGGTCCTTTGTAGGCACATACTCAAGCTTCACTTCATTCTCTACAACCTTTTCTCTCAAAAAGTGATACCTAATAGAAATATGCTTTGTCCTTGAATGTATCACTGGATTCTTTGAAATGTTAATAGCACTGATATTATCACACAAAATATGAATTGGATTATCATAATCAACTTTGATATCCTTCAGGGTTTGTCTCATCCATAGCACTTGTGTACAATAGGATGCTACTGCAATGTACTATGCTTCTGCAGTAGATAAAGATACTAAGTCCTATTTCGTACTTAGCCATGACACAATTCTATCTCCAAGAAAGAATGCACTAGCACTTGAACTTTTACCGTCATCTACACATCTATCCCAATCTGCATCTATGAAGGCACTTAGGGTAAATTTATTTTTCTTAGGATACCACAACCCATGATCCTAAGTGGCCTTCAAGTACCTGAATATTCTCTTTACTGCCATGACATGTGACTATCTCGGATCCTCTTGAAATCTTTCCGCAAGACAAACTGCATGCATGATATCTAGTCTGGTAGCAGTTCGGTATAGCAGTCCTCCAATCATTGACTTATACTTGCTCTGATCAGCCTTAGGAGATTCATCATTGTTTCTCATCTTGCAACTAATTGTCATGGGGGTACAAACTAGTTTAAAATCTTCCATTCCAAAGTTCTTCAACAATTCCTTGACATGTACTTTGATTTTGAAATGAAAATGCCTTTATCTGTCTGATTAATTTGTAGTCCAAGGAAGAAGTTCATCTCTCCACACATTGACATCTCAAATTCTTTTTACATCTCATCTGCAAAATTCTTACACATATTTTAATTTTCACTGAAGATTATGTCATCCACATAGACCTCAACAATCAGCATTTGATCTTTGCCAACCTTGATATACAAATTACTATCTTCAAACCCCTTAATGAATCCCTGCTATAACAAATACCTATCTAACCTTGCATACCAATCTTTGGGAGCTTGTTTCAGTTCATACAATGCCTTCTTCAATCTGCATACCATGTCTAGTTTGTCTGGCAATTGAAATCCATCTAGTTTCTCTATGTATACTTCCTCTTCCATCTCAACATTCATAAAAGTAGACTTCACATCCATTTGATATAATTTGAAATCCTTATGTCTTACAAAAGCTAGAAACAACCTAAGAGCCTCCAATCTTACCACTGGAGAAAAAGTTTCCTCATAGTCTATTCCTTCCACTTTGGAGTATCCCTTACACACAAGTCTTGCCTTGTTCCTCACCACTTCTCCATTCTCATTCAACTTGTTTCTATATACCCACTTAGTTCCAATTACATTCATATTTTCTAGTCTTGAGACAAGTTCCCAAGTCTGATTCTTCTCAATTTGCATTAATTCCTCTTCCATAGCTTTAATCCAATACTCATCCTTGCATGCCTCAACCACTATTTTAGGTTCAACTTTTGAAAGTAAGCATAAATTTGCCTATTCTTCTATAGCTCTGCTTCTTGTCAATACACATTTTCTCTTGTCACCAATGATCTGATCTTTAGTGTGATGCTTTTGCACATATTTTGGAGTCTTAAGAACTCTTTTTGGAGCTTCTTGTTCTTCAACTTGTGCTTCTCTTTCCAGAGTTTCTTTAACTTCAACCTATACTTCCTTCTCTTTGGTCTTTTCTTCTTCTCTGCAAGAAGACTCATCTGATTCATATCCATTAATCTCTAAAAACTTTTGTATGTCTTCATCAACTTTAACATTAGCACTTTCTACAATCTTCCTTAGCCTCTTATTATAGCACTGGTAATCTTTTCTTTTGTTAGAGTATGCAAGGAAAATACCTTCATCACACCTTGCATCAAACTTTCCTAGTTCTTCATCTCTTCTGATATAACATTTGCTTCCAAAAAATTTGAAATATCTAGTAGTGGGAATCTTTCCATACCATAGCTCATAGGGAGTCTATGTTATTTTCTTTCAATTGTACTCTATTTTGTATATAGACAATAGTATGAATTACTTCTCTCTAGTAGACTTCTAGAATGTTTGCTTCTTTTATCATTGTTCTTGCAACTTCTTGAATAGTCTCGTTCTTACTCTCAACCATTCCATTCTGCTAAGGAGTCCTAGGAGCAGATAGATGTCTCTTTATCCCATGATTCTCACAAAACATGTTAAACTCATTAGAAGTAAACTCTCCATCTCTATCATACCTCAAACATTTGATTTTCATATCCAATTCATTCTAAACCATTTCTTTAAAAGCTTTAAACTTATCTAGGGGTTCTAATTTTTCTTTAAGATAAGTGACCAAAGTCATTCTAGAATAATCATCAATAAATAGCATGAAATACCTATCACCTTGAAAACTCCTTACTCTAGTAGGACCACATAGGTCTGTATGCACTAACTCCAACAATTCGGTAGATGACTAATCCTTGCTTTTGAAACTTCTTGTAAACTTCCTAAACTTACATTCCTTGCATATAGAAGTAATAGGCTTTGTTAACTTTAGCAGATCTGTCATAGCTTGAACTGAACTTATCCTTACCAGGCTATCAAAATTGATGTGAGACAATCTCCTATGTCATAATGAACTCTCATTGATCTGAGTCATAAGACAGTAACTAACACCACCCTTGAGATGATAAACATTTTCACCTGTCTTCTTTCTAGCAGCAATTACTATTTCAGAGCTTTTTCTAATCTCACACCTATCATTCTGAAACATAAGATTGTAACCCTTGCTACACATCTATCAAAAACATAAGAGATTGTGCTTTAATCCTTTGACATTGTTGTCATGAAGGATTGTACCCTGAATTCTAAGCCTTTAAAAGCTTGGAAATCCTGTGCAACATGGGAACATTCTCAGACTATGGGTTGTTTATGGTGAGAATGAACCTCTGGAAGAGCCGGATCCCTTTAAAAACCCTTAGATCTGATGTATTTTTGTGGAAAAGAGATAGAGAGATGATTAAATGAACTAAACTAAAATCTATTATAAGGGGTGATGCACCGAATGATTGAATCCTAATTTGCAATCTTATTCACAACTATTCTCAATACATCTATTCATACAACTCAAACTAAACAATCTTTACCACATAAGTGTTTCACAAAAAGGCATGAAATGACTTGTACAATCTATGACTTGTAGTAAATTTGCACTTTGTGTACTTGCATTCAAGGAAATGAGACATAAAACTTAAAGGTTTTTTATATAAAAATATAATAAATCTTTATCAAATCATTCAAAAGAGATAAGACACCTGAATCTGAATAGAAGAACACCTGATTTTATTGAAAATAGTAGGAGAAATCTACAAAATAACAATGAAACTGCTGAAAATAATCTTCTGCTACTTTATAAAACCTATAAAAAATTGAGTTACAAGATTGAATCTCTCTCTCTGCAATCTGCAAAGGCAAGGGAAAAAGCAAGAACTAGAAAAAAAAGCATGAGCTTTGTTTTCTCTATAATACAAAATCTATCTCAAAAAGGCAAAGGGAAGTCAACTCCTATCAAATTTGCACTACAACTGATGCATGAAAAGTCTAAAAAAGCAACTCCTAACTTTATTGGGTGAGCAAGAGGAAAAAGCCTGAAAAATAGGGTCCACAACTACTCCAAATTGAGCTAAAATAGCTCAGAACTCCTCCTCACAAGATGTTTGTCCCAAAAACTATCAAAAATAGCCTAGTTTGACTCAAAGTAAATAATGGAAAAAGGTACTCCCTTTGGATGAGTTGTCAAGTTCAGTTCAACTCCTCCATCTCTTTTTCGCATGATTTTTTGAGGGCAAAAATAATCTATTTCAACAAATATTAAAGGCAATCAATGTGACTTACCTTAATAGGTGTTATGTGAATGTCTATTCTTCTTTTAGGGTTTATATAACAAATATTAAGGCAATTTATAAAAATATTGTACTTAATAAGTGTTTAAATACATTATTTTTGCCTCTAGTCATGCAAAAGATAAAAGAAGTTACATTATTCTTCACTTAATTCATACCCCTTTACAAAAGTTCTCAAAGCTATAATATGCCTATTCTACCCTTTAGCTTATGAGAAACCCTTACACACACTCAAATTGACCTAAGTCAAATAACAAAGTTAAAGAAGACCTTATTGCCTTCTTACCCCCTTCAAACCTTAATCATGATTTTCTCTTCTACTTTGACTCTAAGGTCTAAAAAGACAATAAAAAAATTCATAAAGAACCTCATTATCACCTTATGACTCCCATGGTCCCTTTTGCATTAGGCATCATGACTTTAAAGACTAGACCACGAGTCTCCTTTGATTTTAAATGATTTTCTCTAAAACAAAGTCAAAAAGGCTTTACAAATCTCAAGGCTAGGGCTTCCTTGTTGAACAAAACATCATTGCAACCCTAAAAACATATGATTTTGACTCTTCTACTTCACTATTCTCGGTTTGCTTCAAGAGGGGTTTTACTACTATTAGATGCTACAGATAGCTTTTTCTCATTTCCCTACTTCAATCTAAAGGTGAGACTTCCTCTTTTATGCACTTTATTGTATTTTTCACAAGGAAATGGTTAAGAACATCCCTTTATTTCATTGTTTCTGCTCCTTTCTAGCATATTCTCTACTGTTACAATGATATATATCCATTTGATGCCTTTCTGTGATGAAAAAGATGAAAGGGAGCAAGAAATCTCTATTTTATCTACCATTTTGTTCTGCTTTTGTGATAAAAATGATGATGAACTAGGTCCTTTTCTACTTGGCTTTTTTATATATCTGCATCTCTCCTCAAAACTTGAGAAAAGGCTCTGCATTGTTAGCACTTCATTATTTTTGCCCTCTATTTGGAAAAAGAAAGGCTTCTATTCCTTTTATTGTCATGTTCGAAGAAGATGATGAAAATGATCTTTTTCATGTATAACTATTCATGGAAACTTTCTTCATTTCCTGCATATTCTCTGTTAGGGTTTCATCATTGTTCCTCCATTATATCTTGTGGCTCTTGCACCTAGGTAGGATAGCGAAGCTCTGCTCTCTCTCTTTCTGTATGAAAGTTAAGACACATTGATTTTCTCCTCTGTTCCTTCGAGGACCCTTGTTGGGGTATGATTTTTTGTTAGGGTTTGATTTGTGTAAGAGCTCATTACTCCTTTCTTTGGCATTCCTCTTATCAAACTTTGCATCTGAGCTTCCTTTTAATTCATGTAACAACATAGTATCTTTCTAGAAGAAGAAAGGAAAGGGTTTCATTTTATGATCTTTAGATGATAGGATTTTATGGCTCCATGATAGTCTTAGCATGTTTTGATCGTTTTATTTCTTCTGGTAAAAACATGGAAAGATTTCAGCTTGTTGCTCCTTTATGAACTATTCCTCATGGTTTATTTGTTGTTGACTCTCTTGCTACAGACTTTTACTCATATTTGGTAGAGTTTGCCTCATGAAATCTTGATTGTTGTTCCTTTGCACCAACTCTTCATGACTGTCTCCTTTGAATACTATCTACCAAATCTATGACTGCTCTATGATTTGTATTAATTATTTTTCTCCGGTTGAGACTACTTTCCTCTTTCCTGTAAATGATGATATTCCTCTAAAGACTTTACAAACCTTATTCTAATCTCATTGGACCTCTGTCAATAGTGATGTTATGTCTTATAGTAGACCCTTACATGCTCACAATGTCCCATCTTACCCCTAAGAATAACTAGACACGTTTGACCTTGATGAATATCTTGTGTTTTCCTCACCGTCCATATCTGGCTTTTCACCTATAATAGGAACATATAGCTTAGGTTTTGAGAGTGCCTCTATCACAGAGGTACCTCTTTATAGGCCTATATATTGTCAGTGTTCTTGTACTGTCTATTTTTCTACTCCTTTGAAACATTATCAACATTGTAATTACCATCTCCAAACTGAGAAGAGGTTACAATTGTCATACCAGGAGTTGATTATATCTTCATGCTTACTATGTGTTTCTACCTCAGAGATCTCTTTCCTTTGTATTATGTTTCCACTAAAACTCTTGCTGCCCAAAACAATGTCTACCCCTTGTACCATGTAGGCCTTGAAATAATGGTGAATGATTTCATCTTTATGAGACTGCTCCTATAACTATTGATGATGACTATTCACAATGTTTTATCTATACTTCTCCTTTGATATTGATGATTGTTTCTACATCTCTTCATGGCCTTCCTCCTTAGCTTGCATGCTTTATAATAGTGAAAAAACCTTATAACAATGGATAGACCTACAATGGTATTGACAACCTATACAGGACTGTGTGAAGCCTAATTTGAATGACAAATGAAAATTGAAAGATTCTAGAGAAACCTATTTGATCTATTATGAACAATCCCACTGGTTTTCAGAAGATGGGCAACACTTTGAATTTTTGATATAGTCAATTTGTTCCACAAGACAATGATGTCACTACTAGTAGCATTTAAGTCAACATATAATTCTAAAGATAATGGAGAAATATATTAATGATTCCTTAAAGGTGAACCTATTAAGAGGATATGTAAGGACTGTGGGGGTATGATCCTCAGCTTGAGGTGCAATGTATCATTGTCTTCTATCATAGTCATTGCTTCTTCTTTTGATTGTATCTTTATAAAAGTCACTGATGATTGTTGAACAGGGTGCTGCTCACTCTTAAGTTCAAACCCATCTCTGATTATTGTTCCTACACTGTACATGCTAAAAGAACCTTGAAAATATGTTGTCCCTACTATCTTTGTCTCTTGTATGCATTGTTTATCTATCCTCTGCATGCACTATTAGTTTTGAAACCTCCTCTAATGTTCTTTTATAACCAGTGGTTACAAGACTCCCATAATATCTATGTGCACATTAAGACTATTCTAATTGCCTTTTTAGTCTATTGATGAGTGCTTCTTGTGGCTATGCAGCTTCTCATTGTTTTGCTTCTATCAAGATTGCTATTTGTTCACTATTTATAATCCATGTACGGGTCTACATTTAATAAGGTTAGCTTTATCATTGTTCAAGTGTTCCTTTATATGACTGTCATTAAATGACATTGCTTCTTATAGCTGCTCCTGTATCTCTTCATTGATGAGTACCTCTTGTATGCTTGTGTAGGCCTATTCTAGGGTATGTTAGGCATATTCTTTGTTTTTCTATCTTGCATATCTCCTTCTCTTTCATTCAACTTACACTCTATCTATGGACTACACTTCAAACTTTCTTGAAAATGATCTTCTCCTTAAATTGTTTGGTTGTTCCAGATCCTTTATGAGGACTTTTATACATTGTCATGCTTTATTTGGAAACATTATTTACTTTTATAGATATTTTCACAACTTGAAAGAGGATATACTTCCTTTGGGGGGTGCATCAAGTTGTTGAGGTATAATTATTGTCTCGTGTATTTGTAGTTGTGCTCTTTCCACCATTGTGTTATGCCATGCTACCTTTGGAGGCCTTATGACTGTCCTTCTATCCTTTATAATTGTCTATCATCACTACAACAACCTTATGATGTTCTTTATGATATGCTCTATGTATGATGATTTTGTCATTGATGGCTTGGATTGAATAGAGATTGACTTTAACTACTCCTTCATGCATCTATGTCATTGATGAGACAAGATGTTTTGAAAAACATGTACCTACATAGTGAACAAACAAGTTAGAGAAAATATGAAGGCCGATTAGCCTTTCTGATGCTGATATAGCTCTTTCCTACTTCTTTTTATGGTTGTATGGCTGCATACTTAAGTTACTGATCTCTTTTATCTTCTTGATCAGATGTCTATACCAGATAGCAAGTACATTTTGATTTTTTCTGCATATAGAAGTGGAAAAGATACACTGAGCTCTAACCTTCTCTTCATTTTTCTTTTATAGGTCTTCCTAGAGACATAATCAGGACAAGTTGAAGCTGATGTAGATATCAACATGATTCATCATTCAAACAATGATGGGTCCCTCTTCTTCTTTTATATGTTTCCTTTTACTTCATATGTACTTCTTATTGTCCATTGCATCATATATAGTTATTTCCA
The DNA here is from genome assembly GCA_027924645.1 of Cunninghamia lanceolata. Classification (NCBI taxonomy): domain Eukaryota; kingdom Viridiplantae; phylum Streptophyta; class Pinopsida; order Cupressales; family Cupressaceae; genus Cunninghamia; species Cunninghamia lanceolata. The sequence goes on from BSBN01000244.1 coordinate 3,491,424, forward strand.
TGGCTTGTGTGGGATCATATAAACATTTCTCTTTATGAATAAAAATAGTTATTTCATGCAATGACTTATGTATTACTTCTCCTTTTTTGTAAATCAATTGCATAAAGATAACTTGAACATTATTGCATGGTATAGGTGTTTATAATCATGAGTAGACTAGAAAGATTTTATGTACCTTTTCAAAACATATCAAAATTCAATGAATGAACAATGACAACTACAACACAACCTACAATGCATAGATTAGTCTTCATTTCTCTTGTTAGTCCTAGGATATCTCCTACTCTGCTGGAGTATCCTTTCATCTTATCTAGCTTATGTAGTAGCTTTTATTGAGTTGCTTCATGATCTTGGTAATACGATCACTGGAATGGTCCTCCATCAGGATAGTAGGCCTTCTAGACTAATTGAGAACTTGAGCCTCCTTTTCCTTTCCCCTGAACTTATCTACTTCTTCAAAGAAGAAAAGATAATTGCTAATACAACCTGGCCTAATTGGGCTGGAAAGCACAATTAGGTAACATTTTTGGCGACCTCTATGCTAGTTTTACCTACTAAAACTCTCATGTCCAGTTTCCTAGTATATCCATTGGGAAATAGAGTCTTTCCTTAGCATTTAGAACTCAAAAAATTTACTAAAACCCAGCTTCTCGGAAAACAACAACAGCAAAACAAAATTGAAAATAAAATAGACTGGCACAAAATAGGGCCAGCAAACTGTGCATTAGCACTTCTTGGAAAATAAAGCTCAACTGAAATTGCCTACCTTCCTATACTAAACAAATGAAGTAGGCTTCCTAAGCAAATCCATTAACTGGTTCTGCAAAGTATCTTCCCTTCTTGATTAGCTAAGTATGCTTTCCATGTTTGTCAGCAATGAACAAGGGGTGTGGAAAGGGTGGACATTCAATAAACATATGCAATACCTCTTCAAGAAAAAGAACAAAAGGACATACCCATTTTTTATGACTGAAAATATGACTCATTTCTTCTTGCTTCTCATCCTCACGCCTTGAAACAAGCATGATAGGTATGTCACAAGTATGTGCCTAATCAATGTTGCCATTGATATCAACATATCTGTGTTTTCATTGGTGTCAACTATGCTCCTATCCTATTTTTTTCTTGTAATAAGTAACATGCTTTGTATTTACTTATGTAAGTGATCTTGATGTTGACGATATTAAGAAAATTAGCTCCTCCAGTAGAAACAGTGAATTTCAGTGGAAACAGTGTATTGCACATAGAAGAACAGTCCAGGAGATTGCTCTACATTTCCTGTAGGATGAATATCATTGTCTGCGGATTGTAAGTTATTTAGAAGTCTATTTGAAGATGTTATATTAGAAGTTTGAGCCTCTGGTATGAAGATTTGAGTAAGTTATGTTCACCAGAGTGAAAACTGCTTTTCCTGTATGTTTAGTAGTGACAGGGAGAAAGTATTATGCTTTGCATTCATCCGCATTGAAGTATTTTGATCTTCAATTCTAGAGTTAAGTCTGAGATGATGTTATGTGCCTTGAACTCCAATGGTTCATGATTTGGTGGCCCGCAAGCGATCTTTTCATTATGATAGTGGCTGGCAGTGTTGGTTATGTGCTCCGATTTGAAGAATCTTCTCAACAGAATGGTTAAAGGTTGTGTGGTTTTTTTTGGTGATTACAATGTGGTTGTGGATGTCTCATGATCGTGTTCCTACCTTTGGATTAGTCTGCAAAGAATAATTTGGATCGTGCATGAAGTCTGTTCCTTGAAGACTGGTGTAGGAGCACCAAAAACTATCTTATGCAAATGAGGTTTCATAGGTCACATAGACCATTTGATGTTGTAAAGAGTCTTATGAGGTGATTAGGAGGTCTATATTGCGTAATATTGTTAAACAATGCAAAAAGTTGTCATTTTGTGCAAAATATATAAAAACAATCAAGTTATTAGGCAGGTTGTTGGAATGCCAAAGGTCATAGTTCATTCCAAGTAGTTGGAAACTGAAAAGACACATTGTAATGCCTTTAAAAGGCCTTGTTTACCTTTGTAAATTCATGGGTGATTGAAGATTTAAGACATAGAATGATAAAAGCACTGTTTTCCTGTATTCTACTTCAGAAATTATTGTTGTCTTGCATGGTACGGCCTAGTACGGGCAGGAGGACATCTCTTTTTGATAATGTATGAAATTTATTTCAATCACCCTCCATATTCTTTTTGTTTCATGCATTTTGGTTCCATTTTGAGTTAGATATGGTGTGTTTCCTAAAAATAATCAAAAACCCTGATTAGGGTAAACAGTGGCATGAAATCTTGTGTTTCTTCCCTTTTTATCCATTGCATGTTATTGATCCTTGGTGGAAAGTGAGTGTGGTAGTATGTGCCTTCATATTCTAGAGGTCTCTGACCAAATAACTAAGGTTGGTGTGAGAAAATCAAGTTTTATGACTATTTTTCTGTGTCACAGTCCAGAAAAGCAGAGTTTTAAGAGCAGTCTTGAGATATAGGTGTGGGGTTGTTAAAAATATTGATGGGAATGGACTTTTGATGATTTAATGAGCATGTGTGGACCTTGTGTGAAGTGTTCCATGCACATGCAAGGTGTGGGGAGTCATGGAGTGTCCTCTTTCAATAAGCCATGTTTGTATGCAAGGCCTAATAGCCCTAATCTGCTCGTTGACAGTCCATTTTTGCACAGTTCTTTCCAAAGCAACATATACTAAATTTAAGATATGTTTTAAACCACCTTAATGGGTATTCAAAACACCCATCACAGTCTTGAGAAGAGTCTTAAGGTAAAAGTTATGAGTGACTGTCCTTCAAAACAGGGCTACAAGGTGCTTTGACAGTCATTGAAGAGATGATTGCATGCATGTTGGGATAGTCCTTGGAAATAGCTTATGGGTAAATGCAAGAAGTTGTGTCCACTTAAGGTGGAAGTTTTGGAGTTAGAAAAAATCTGAAATCAGGTTAACCAAAACGGGATCCCGCTTTTTATGAAACGAGATCCCGCTTTTTATGAAACGGGATCCCGCTTTTTATGAAACGGGATCCCGTTTTGCTTCGGGTTCCCGAGCCAAAAGCAGGATCCCATTTTCAAGAAACGGGATCTTGTTTTAAGTTCCATAAAAGGTTAATATTTTAACCTTTATGAAACAGGATCCCGTTTTGAAAACGGGATCCCGTTTCATAAAGGTTAAAATATTAACCTTTTATGAAACGGGATCCTGTTTTAAAACGAGATCCCATTATTTAAAATTTGAATTTTAAGCTCGGGTTTTGCTTTGTAACTTGGTTCAGGAAATGCTTTGGGGACCCGAACCTAACCTCTGGACCAGGTTTAACCTGCAACTTGAAGGTCCTGTCAATGTCACAACAAAATAGTGACTTTGGGCATATATCTGAAGGTCTATTTTGCAGAATATTTTGACGAAATTAAAACCCATTATAGATGAGACAGTGTAGATTCCAAATATGTAATTGTTTTTACAATTGGATTAATTTTTCTATTTTTTAATCAATTTCTAATGAAATAGGTCCATAAACTTGAATTATTAGGGTTTTTTAGTATTCTAATAACTTTTTATTAACATATTTTTTTGTAAAAAAAATTGTAGGAAAATGTACTTTAGACAATTCTTTTCAATTTAAAAAAAAAAAATTCAAAAAATATTAAGTTTAGGTTATCTTATGCGTGATGTACACGATGATTTTTTAAAAGACCAAAAATGGCCAATAAAAAATTAATTAAAAAAAAATATTCAATAAAAAATTACAAAAAAATATGGAAAACGTGCTTCAGTGAGTTACAAATATTTTCCCAAAAGGATTTTGAAAAATATGATTATTTAGGTCAAAATATGGATGACGTACACGTACATGGTATAGTAAAAAAAAGTGACTTTTAAACAGTGGTTTTTAGAAACACCTATTCAAAATCACTTTCTATCATCTGGGTATTGAAAAAAATTACATATTTGGAAACTAGACTTCAAGTACTACATTTCATATTTAGGGAATTTTTCCAAGATTCCACCATTAAGTGCTTCAAATTTTTAGGTCAAATGTAACAAATTCTGAAAATCACGGAAAACACTTCCACTTTTTGGCCAATAAGTGGACACAACTTCTTGCACACACCCTTGAGGTTGAGTAGGAGTTCTTAAGGAGATTGAAGGATGTTAGAGACATCTCTTAGGTCAGAGAAGTTGAAACTTAGTTTGGGATCACTGGTTTTGGGAAGTTCTCTTGTGAAACTTGTGGATCCTTATGGATTGAAAACCTTTGATATTGAATATACTACTAAGAAGTTGAGTTAGTTTTTTTCCTCTACATCAGATTGGTATCAGAGCTAGCAAAATCTCTAGGAGGAGATGTTATGTATTTTAAGAGTTATGTTGGTGATCGTTATTTGCTAAGTTGTTTGGTTGCAGGTGCTTGGTCCATCTAACTGTAGAAGGATATTTTCTGAGGTTGTGTGTGTGCGCAGACAAGAGAAGGTCTGTCATGACCATTCTCCAATGGAGATTAGGCTAGATAAGGGTGTATAGAGAAACCACTATGGAGAGAGTGGTAGGTACATCACCAGAATCTGCTGTTGGGTGAGATGAATGGCTTGGTGAGTTGGTTTGTTGTGGAGCAGTGAGAGAGATGGATACCTGACTGAAGAAGCACTTGATGTTGCAGCCTGAAGAATACTCCACTGATGGGAGTAGAAGGAGACTGAGGATGCTCTATGAAGATGGCATTTTGTTCTGTTGGTTGGGTGGTCACCTTTCTATTAATCTAAAGATTTGAAGTTTGTAGCTTAGAAGATCGAAGATTGAAGCCAGAGGAGATGCAGAAAAAGACTTTGTTGCTGATACATTTCCAAGGGACTTGGAAATCTTTGTTGGTTGGTTGTATGGTGTAGGAGCACCAAAAACTATCTTATGCAAATGAGTTTTCATAGGTCACATAGACCATTTGATGTTGTAAAGAGTCTTATGAGGTGATTAGGAGGTCTAGATTGCATAATATTGTTAAACAATGCAAAAAGTTGTCATTTTGTGCAAAATATATAAAAACAGTCAAGTTATTAGGCAGGTTGGTGGAATGCCAAAGGTCATAGTTCATTACAAGTAGTTGGAAACTGAAAAGACACATTTTAATGCCTTTAAAAGGCCTTGTTTACCTTTGTAAATTCATGGGTGATTGAAGATTTAAGACATCGAATGATAAAAGCACTATTTTCCTATATTCTACTTCAGAAATTGTTGTTGTCTTGCATTGTATGGCCCAGTACGGGCAGGAGGACATCTCTTTTTGATTATGTATGAAATTTCTTTTAATCACCCTCCATATTCTTTTTGTTTCATGCATTTTGGTTCCGTTTTGAGTTAGATATGGTGTGTTTCCTAAAAATAGTCAAAAACCCTGATTAGGGTAAACAGTGGCATGAAATCTTGTGTTTCTTCCTTTTTTATCTTTTGCATGTTATTGATCCTTGGTGGAAAGTGAGTGTGGTAGTATGTGGCTTCATATTCTAGAGGTCTCTGACCAAATAACTAAGGTTGGTGTGAGAAAATCAAGTTTTATGACTGTTCTTCTGTGTCACAGTCCAGAAAAGCAGAGTTTTAAGAGTAGTCTTAAGATATAGGTGTAGGGTTGTTAAAAATATTGATGGGAATGGACTTTTGATGATTTAATGAGCATGTGTAGACCTTTTGTGAAGTGTTCCATGCACATGCAAGGTGTGGGGAGTCATGGAGTGTCCTCTTTCAATAAGCCCTGTTTGTATGCAAGGCCTAATAGCCCTAATTTGCTTGCTGATAGTCCATTTTTGGATAGTTCTTTCCAAAGCAACATACACTAAATTTAAGATATATTTTAAACCACCTTAATGGGTATTCAAAACACCCATCACAGTCTTGAGAAGAGTCTTTAGGTAAAAGTTACGAGTGACTGTCCTTCAAAACAGGGCTACAAGGTGCTTTGACAGTCATTGAAGAGATGATTGCATGCATGTTGGGATAGTCCTTGGAAATAGTTTATTGAGGTTGAGTAGGAGTTCTTGAGGAGATTGAAGGATGTTAGAGACCTCTCTTGGGTTAGAGAAGTTGAAACTCAGTTTGGGATCACTGGTTTTGGGAAGTTCTCTTGTGAAACTTGTGGATCCTTATGGATTGAAAACCTTTGTTATTGAATATACTACTAAGAAGTTGAGTTAGATTTTTTCCTCTGCATCAAAGACCCAGTGTTCTCACCAGTCTTGGCTGACTTGGTTGATTTCACTAATTGTAGAGATGCCTTGAAGATTGTAGAAGCATGTCATGGCATAGAGAATTGTGTTTGAGCCCCAACTAAGGCATAATGTGATCTACATACATCTTTACTTTAACAAATTTTGTTTAGGTCCAGAACTATTTCTTTGTATTGTTGTAATACCGACCTTGGAGAATGTTCCAATGGTTGATGCCGACCTTGATGTACATTCCAAGGTTGATGAATTGTATAAAAGCATGTTATAGAGTTGTGAAAATAGGTGTGGAGCGAAGATGAAGAGATAAGTGTGAAGGTGTAAAAGAGAGAGCAGAGAAGTTGTATTGTGCTTCAATGGAATTAAACCCAAGAATGGAGTAGATGCTACTTAATCAATTCATCATATTGGCAGTGAGCCACCCCTTGGTAGTTAACCACCCTTTGGCAGTGAGTCGTTCTTTGCAGTGAGCAATTTGGGCATTGAGCCATGTAGGTAGTGAGCCTCTATTTTTTGGTATTGTTATAACTCATATATTTCTATGGGCTAACACCCATCGTGGTTTTTCCCTGTTAGGGTTTTTGCACATAAAAATCTGGTGTCTACTATGTTGGATGTGTGATTGTGATTAAGTCTATGGTTTCATGCTTTCATGGTTAAATCTAATTATCAGTAATTAGGTTGTTGATGGTTTGATATTCATATAAATCTATGTTTTTGTGACAAATGATTCACCCCCCCTCTCAGTTGTCTGGTGTATTCAATAATTGGTATCAGAGCCAGGTTCCTCAAAGGTAATCCTAACAGCTTGAGGTTGACCTGGGATGTCACACTAGGATGAATTGTTTTTCAATTGTTTCAAGTGTGGTGAAGATGCATACTATGCATCCAGATGTCCATTTAAAGAAACTCAAAACTTTATGATGAAGAAGGCAAAAGAAGAAAGTCCAAGAAAAAAATTTATAATGTTGAAGATGATGAAGATGATGACTATTGTTTTAATTCAAAGGATGACAATTGCAAAGATAATGAAAGTTTTGATCCAGAGGTAAGTATTGACAAGGAATATATAAAAAACTATTAGGTTATTGACAATAGCTGCTCAAATCATATGATTGGTGATAAAGGTAAGTTTACTAATTTTGTGAAGAATGAAAAAGGATTAGTTAAATTTGGAGTTGATTGTACTACTAAAATATGTGGAGAAGGTTCAATCAATTTTGATGGAAGACAACATATAGAAAATGTTCTCTATGTTGAAAGCCTAAGACAAAATCTCCTGAGCATTGGACAATTGTGCAGAGAAGGATACAGTTTCATATTCCAGAATGATACCTTTCAAATCATAGACAAATTTGGAGTTGTAATGGCTAGTGGAAAAAAGATAGAGGGAAATCTTTATCATCTTAGAGAAGGCAACATTATTTTCTCTATAACTCAAATTCATGAAAGTTGGCTTTGGCATAGGAAATTGTGTCACATCAATCCTAATGATCTAGCAAGGATAACCTTAGCTTAAGCTATGAAAGATCTGCTAGAGAGGATACATTTTAGGAACATCACCTACAATAAGTGTCAAGTTGAGAAGCAAGCAAGAGGAATTCTACAGGATGAAGAAAGATCCTCAACTGGATTGATGGAATTGGTTCATACAAACCTTTGTGGACCTACAAGAGTAAAAAGTCTCCAAGATGATAGGTATTGTATGTTCTTTGTTGATGATTATTCTAGAATGACTTAGGTTAGTTCTCTCAAAGAAAGATCAGAAGCTCCAAATGCATTTAAAGCCTTCAAAACAATGGTTGAAGATGAATTAAATGTGAAAATTAGATGTCTAAAGTCTGACAGGGGAGAAGAGTTTACCTCTGAAACATTCAATATGTTGTGTGAGACTCATGGAATAAAAAGATAGCTATCCAGAGAGAATAGAGTGATGGAAATAACGAGCATGTCTATTGAATAGGCTGCAAAGACAATGATAGAGGAAGCTGACCTACCGGAACACATTGGAAAGAAGCTATACATACTGTTGTCTATATTCAAAATAGAGTTCAAGTCAAAGGTAAGAATACTAAAACTCCTTATGAATTGTGGTATGGAAGAATACCTTTGATAAAATATTTCAAAATTTTTGGAAGCAAATGTTATATCAAAAGAGAAGAAGAGCTAGGCAAGTTTGATGCTAAGTATGATGAAGGAACTTTCCTTGGATACTCTACTAATAGTAAGGCCTACTGGTGTTACAATAAAAGATTGAAAAAGATTATTGAGAGTGCAAATGTTAGGGTTGATGAAGACATACAGAAGTATTTAGAAATCAATAATCAAGCATCTGATTCAAATAGGCTTCCTTACAATACAAAAAGGTAAAAGGTATTCACCAAAGAAGAATATGATACTGAAGAGAAGAAAATAAAGCAAGATCACCAATATGAAGTAAAAGGACAAATGAATTGGTGTTTGATTGCCAATGATGAATCTAAAACCATGTCTGAAGCTTGCAATTATATAAATCCCTATCAAGATTAATATCTGTCCACTGAAGAATCCAAAATTGCTCTTGAAAACCTTGAGAAATTTGAAGTAAATACAACAAAAGCAAATGAATGAATTAAAGAGTTAAAAATACAAATTAAGAAGCTTATGCGAAGACATGAGGAAAGTAGTAAAGATTTGAAGTTAGCAAAAGAAAAAAAAGCAAAAAATGAAGAATGGTTGAAAAACATAACAAATGGTTGCTTAAAGCTTGAAAAAGAAGTTGTGGATTTGAAAGCTGATCTAAAACATGTATGGGTTCACCAAGACAAACTCAGTATAAGTGCAGCCAGATTTGATAGACTAATGGCTTAAGCAAGTTAGAAAAATCCTGATGACATAAATAGTATAAGACCTGAGAAAGATGAAAGAATAGATCAAGAAAAGAATTCTGAGGTCAAGGAGGACAAAGGCAAACTGACTCAGGACCAAAGGAACAGATCAAGAAGACTTTTAGTTAGGCAACCAAATATACAAAGGTATTCATATTTCAATGGTTATTGTTATTCATGTAGTAAATTCGGTCACAGGGCTACTCAATGTAGAAGTAGAATGAATCAAGATGTTTCATCCTTCTCTGGTCAATGTTTCAACTACAAAAGAACTGGTTACATAGTAAGTGAATGTAGGAGTATGACCAGAAATGGCTTCAATAATATAAGGAAAACTCAATCTCTCAATGAAAAATGCTTTTCATACAAAAGGTTTGGTCATAGAACAAATGAGTGTAGGAACAGAATGGTAGACACCTTCAATGGGTACTATCATATATGTAATGGATTTGGATATAGAGCCAACCAATGCAGATCTAAAATGATTCAAAGGAACAATGGACAAAGGAATATTGTGTGCTTCAATTGTAATAGACCTAGACATGTTGCTAAATCTTGTAGAAGAAAGAACATGAAGAAGGAGAATCAAGTTGAGTTAAAAAACCAATGGAAAGGATTGATCTAGCGGACATCACAAAGTAGATGAGTAAGATTTGGGTAAAGAAGGATGTGTCAGAGATTAAGGATGTATCTGCACAAGTATCTGGTGTAGATGTTCACTTCAGAAACTGAGACTAAAAGCTTTGGCTCAGGGGGAGTATTATTGAATTTTTTTTTTCCCTACCAAAGGATTGATGCTGATACCTCAGCACAAAAAGACAAGATCAAGGATTTGCAACAAAGGCCTAAGTCAAGAAGAGATCTTGTGCAAAAGTAAGAAGCTTGCTATCAAAACACTTGTGATTGGTAAGAAGAAAAGTTATAGAAAAATAAAAAACCAGACTTGGTAATATGTTCCTATATCCACAGATAAGAATGTATTGTAGCTAGATATGTTAGTAATAGTTCAATTGGATTAGAGTAGTAGAATGCAAGTATGTGCCCTTTTCCATTAATGTCAAAGGGGGGGAGAAATCATGTGAAAAACTTAGAAAAGAAAAGAGTGTAGATATGTAAAGAGAAAGGGGGAGAATTGTGTCTTGATGGTCTTTATAGTTTTTCACATCATATGTTGCCATTAATGACAAAGGGGGAGATTGTTGCAAGTATGTGCCTAACCGGTGTTGTCATTGATGTCAACATATCTATGTTGTCATTAGTGTCAACTGTGCTCCTATCCTGCTTCTTGCTTGTAATGAGTAAGATGCCTTGTATTTACTTATGTAAGTGACCTTGATGTTGAGGATATTGAGAAAATTAGCTCCTGCAGTAGAAAAAGTGAATTACAGTGGAAACAATGTATTGCATACAGAAGAACAATCCAAGAGATTGCTCTGCATTTCCAGTAGGATGAATATCTTTGTCTATGGATTGGAAGTTATTTAGAATTCTGTCTGAAGATGTTATATTCCAAGTTTGAGCCTCTAGTATGAAGATTTGAGTGAGTTATGTTCACCAGAGTGAAAACTACTTACCTTGTATGTTCAGTAGTGACAGGGAGAAAGTATTATGCTCCACATTCATCCGCATTAAAGTATTTTGATCTATGGTTCTAGAGCTAAGTCTAAGATGATGTTATGTGCCTTCAACTCCAATGGTTCATGATTTGGTGGTCCATAAGCGATCTTTTCATTATGACAGTGGCTGGTAGTGTTGGTTATGTGCTTCAGTTTGAAGAATCTTCTCAACAGAATGGTCAAAGGTTGTGTGGTTATTCTTGGTGACTACAATGTGCTTGTGGATGTCTCCTGATCATGTTCCTTTCTTTGGGTTGGTCTGCAAAGAATAATTTTGATCGTGGATAAAGTATGTTCCTTGAAGACCTTGTGTTCTCACCAGTCTTGGCTGACTTGGTTGATTTCACTAATTGCGAATATACCTTGAAGATTGTGGAAGCATGTCATGGCATGGAGAAATACGTTTGAGTCCTAGCTAAGGTGTAACATGATCTACATACATCTTTACCTTAGAAAATTTTGTTTAGGTCCAACCCTATTTCTTTGTATTATTGTAATGCCGACCTTGGAGACTATTCTAATGGTTGATACCAACCTTGATGTACATTCCAAGGTTGATGAATTGTATAAAAGCATGTAATAGAGTTGCAAAAATAGGTGTGGAGAGAAGATGAAGAGATAAGTGTGAAGGTGTAAAAGTGAAAAGCAGAGAAGTTATATTGTGCTTCAATGGAACTGAACCCAAACATGGAGTAGATTCTACTTAATTAGTTCATCATTTTGGTAGTAAGCTACCCCTTGGCAGTGAGCCACCCTTTGGTAGTGAGCCATTCTTTCTAGTGAGCAATTTGGGCAGTGAGCCTCTATTTTTTGGTATTGTTATAACTCATATATTTTTGTGGGCTAAAACCCACCGTGTTTTTCCCTGTTGGGGTTTTTCATGTAAAAATCTAATGTCTATTGTGTTGGATGTGTGATTGTGATTAAGTCTATGGTTTCGTGTTATCATGGTTAAATCTGATTATCAGTAATTAAGTTGTAGATGGTTTGATATTCATATAAAGCTAAGTTTTTGTGACAACTAATTCACCCCCTCTTACTTGTCTAGTGTATTCAACAAGGTAGTGGCTTCTCCCTATTGCCTTCTAGCTAGATTAGATGTCAAATAGGACATCCTCTTGACAAACTCATGTGTGAACAATAAATGTTGGTTTGATCCTTACGTTTTGCTACCCTATCACCTTGAGTCTAAACTATGTACTAGTTAGAGGGGTTTGAAACCTTACTAAGATTGGAGTTTTCTATCTCCTGCTCCTCTTCTTGAGTGAATGTATAGTCAAGAAGCTCTTTCAAAACTATCGTTTGATAGTCCATTCTTTGAGATAAAGTGTCCTCTATTAGGAGATGCTCCTGGATGTTCATACAATTAGTAGCAACCTTGAAGTTATTTTGACAGTTGGCTTCTTCTTCCAGAGGCCCTAGCTGCATATTGTCCTTACTATCCTAAAATTGATGAGCTTCATTTTATTCAAATGGAAAAGGGGAATGTTTAGAAACCTATTTTACCTTTCTATCCTCATCATTCACTGGCTTGGTCTTTTGATCATTACAAGAATTTAGCAAAGTGGCAAGCTCCCTACAAGCTGAATAGTTAGGATCTTGACAATCAAACATAGAGTTGTCTTGAAAAGGCTGTTGATCTTCAATTAGTTTACTTGACTGCTCTTTAAGGAAAGTTACCTTCAATTTATCCATGCTAGCCTCTTCATTGTAGTACAAAGCGAGTTCTAAAAATAAATAAAATGTTTCACACCTGTAGGGAACATGATCCTCTTTGTGTTTTTGCCTAAGAGGGCTCACCTTAGATTTATAGCAGCCTTCCTGAAAGCTTGATGAAGTGTCATGATCATCCTTCTAAAGCATAAGTTCTGATTTGGTTTCTTGTTCAACTTGGTAGACATCTTCAAGCAAAGCAATCTTATTAGCCTCAAAAATAGGGTTGTCCCTTTGCTCTTCTAGCTGAATTATGATTTCATCTTCATTCTTGTCCTCATGAACCAACAACCTATCATGTTCTATAATGTCTTCTTATTGCTCCAAATCCACTGGTAAGGTGAGCACTTACATGCTCTCTTCAACATTGTCAACCCAACCAACTAGCTGATCAAACAAGGAAACTGAATCTTCCTCCTCATCTAGTTTCTTCTATATTGAAACTTGTACAATTTGTCTTTACAACTAAATATTTTTGCGTTGTAACCTCTGCATTTTACTTTCATTCATCTTATGAATAGCATTAAAAAACCTCTCAAATGAATCAAAATGAAAAGGATTCAGTGTCAAGCTTGAACCAACCTTTGACTGTCCTCTTGGAATAGCAGGATCTACTTCCTATTGGGCATGTTGTGGCTACCCTCTCGACTGCTCCCTCTTTCAACCTGTAACATCAAAAAATGTCCCCTTGGGGGCTTTTCCCTCATAAGGTTTAGCTCCCAGGTCTTTTGCATGAATTTAGGACATCTTACTTCTTAATTTGGCATCCTGACAGAATGAGCCCTAGGTAACATGACAGATGGGACCTAAGAGGACCACTTGAGCGTTACCCTACCCAAAATAGGGGGGAGGACTTGGGCTCCTGTACCCTAGTCCTACCCTATTTTGGGGAAGTCCCAATTTTTGGGTGTCGGTTTATGACCGTTATTTGGGTCCTATGCCAACACAGTAAGTTTAAATTATGAAAATCTTGGTGGGATTGTTTGTAGTTGCATATAAAAAGCATGTTTAGGTATTAATTTGTAAACTAGAACATTATTAGATGGTAATTATGATGTTCAAGTATTTTGAAGGTGATTCAAGGATTTCATTATGTTGCAATAGAAGATTTGTGTGGTTTATGTGTTTGTGTTTGTAGATTTGAGCATCCATTTCATCGTGGAATGAAGAGCATCTTCATCCCATGATATCTTCACTACAAGGTGACATTATATTATGTTTCCATCATTATTTCCTTTAGTTTTTGCTTTTGCCTCACAAAGGGCATGTACTCTTTATCTGACAATAGTGTTTAGAGACTTAAGTGTCTTCCAAGGTTTGATTGAGGCAAGCCTCTAAACACCACAACCCCCTCCCAAAGTTTTCATGGTTGCAGGTTACAAGTTGTAGAGCTGGGAAAAGTGAAGTTGCAGGAAGGCATCTTGAAGTGTCAGAATTGTAGAATAGAAGGAAAAACAACCACCTGGACTTGGGTACCCTCTCATTAGTCCTCCAACTTCTATGATGGGAAAATCTCTAGGATAATAGGAAAGAGTTGTAGATTGAGTTTCCAGATCTAGACAAAAAGCAGGGCATTGGGCTTGGGCGCTCGCTCTTTTGTCCCCAAATTTTTCACCTCAAAACTTTGAAAAGAGGTACTCTATGATTTGATATTTTGCTTCTATGTACAAGACCTTTTTCTATTATTCTTTTGTTTACAGTCATATTTGCAAAATTAGGGTTTTAATGGTCTATTAAGCATAAGAGAAGGAAATTTGATAGCTAAACACCCTAACCCAAGCTTCCCTACATCTCACAGTGACCTAGGGTATGATAGTGCCTGGCCACTCGACCCTAGATCCTTGAATGTATAGGGTGAAAGGAGGATTCAAACATCTAAACACTAAGAACTAAACAATCCCAATTTTACCCTAAACATTTTTGGTGAACCCATATTTTTGGACTTAATTGAAACTTTTTGATTGTTGGTCTTCAAATTTTGATTGATTTTATTCATTCATATAGTCATTCATTTTATCGCATTGAAAAAAGTTCAAAAAAATTGAAAATTTTGAAAAATTCAAAAAACTTTGCATTGTTTGACTTACTAAATTGTATCAATTTTTCTAAATTTTCCTAAATCATGTTTTTTGGATCAGATCTGATAAAAACTATAGAAAAACACAAAAAATTAGAAATTTGCATTGTATTTTCGTCATTAATTTGCTAGGCTTTTGTAGAAATTTTGACAATTTTCATTTAACCTAGTAATTCCAAAATCTAGGGTTAGTAGGCAAAATCTTATTTCAGATTTTTATACTGATTTTAGAGGCTCATTAAAATTTGCATTTTAGTGTAGATTTGCATTTAGATTCAAAATATTTGCAAATTTTGCATAGAAAATTTCAACAAAAAACTAGCAATTTTCATGCATTTTCATTAAATTTGCATTCGCATTTTGCATATAATGGATTGAAAACCATTTTCAGATCTGACTACACTTCATTTTAATCATAAATCATACTTCAAAACATTCACATAGCATTTTGTGTCAAGATCTCAAACTTAGGGCTTCAAAAACAACAATTTTCACTAAAATTGGCCTTATCGACTCTATAAACTTGCACCATAGGCATGTTGTGAAGAGTATTTTCACATTAATTAGATTTTATTAGGGTAATCATTTTCTTCCCCTCCTAAAAATCTTCACAAAACCCTTTTAACGAACTCTTGTATTGAAAATTTGGTGAAAAACTACATATTTTAACTATTTTTGCCCTAGGGTTTGACCTAGTTTGCACTCCAATTGTGTTGTGATCAATTTTATGGATTGAGGTGACTGATATTATTGATTTTATTTTTATTCACCTCCTAAAATTCATTACAACACCCCTTTTGCTAGACTTGGAATTGAAAAACTGTGAAAATAGCTTATTTTTGCTATATTTTCACTAGGGTTTTACCTTAAGTGGCACTAAAAGCATGTTGTGTTGGATATTTTGACATTAAATAGATATTATTACTGATATTATTTTCTTTCCATCATAACTTTTCTCACAACACCCTTTGTTATGCTCTTTTGCATTGAGTTTTGGTGAAAAAAGTGCTTATTTTGACATATTTTCACTATATTTTCCTTGACATTATCTTAGATTCACATCAAGAGTGCATTGTGAAGGATATTATTTCTGTTTTGGACTGATATCAGACTTATAATTTTCTGCCCCTGATCAAAATCCTTACAACACCCTTTGTTTCATTCATTTGCATTGAAAAAAGTACAAAAATCAAGCATTTTAGGCTATTGTTGGCATATCATTTTGCACATGCCCTTGATACACATTTTGGAAAAACATTCAAATCTGATTTGACCATAAAAACATGGCCTCTAATCACAACAACAATAATAGGTTCCCTCCTAGAAATTGCATGAAAAGAAAGGCTCCTAAACCTGAAATCATGTTTACACCTCATGATAGAACAATTGGAGACTCCGATGGACCTCTTTACATTGCTGTGAAAATAATGGGAAATCATGTGGATGGAACTCTTATTGATCCCAATTGCATGACTAATGTTTCCACTAAAGAGTTCCTCTTTTCACATCAACTAATGCAAGATTCTTATGACCCCTCGAACATGATGATTAAGACACATAAGGGAACCTTTATCAAGCCATTGGGTAAGATATTATTGTTGGTAACACTATCTAGAAAACATGTCGAACAATGGCTTGATGTTGTCTCTATTTCTGACCTCTTTTGTATTAAATTGGGACATCCTTGGCTAAAATAAATGAAAGCTATCCCTTCAACAATACACCATTGTCTAAAATTCCCTTTTGATGGACTCATGATTACCATTCCCCGCAAAAAATATAAACCTTTGGTTGAGAAAAAGTATTATAGATTGAATTATTTTTGGGATAAAACTGAAATACCTAGTCCTTATATACAATAAACGACAAAAGATAAACAACCCACATGTGGAGAGAACTTTAGACCAAAAGAACAAGGTCCCTATGCTAAGGTTCCTCCCTCGAAATCATTACAAGAATCGGGAGGTCATTGTCCACAACAAAATGTTCCACGGTGACAAATGAAGTTTGACCCCGGTTCTTCATCTTCTAAATTGCATAAGTTTATGAAAGAGGATAGCTATATATTACAAGAGATAAGTGGTCAAAGAAAACAAAATAGAAAAGCAAGAGAAAGAAGAAAAAGAAGACAAGCTTATGCTATAAATCTTTCTTCTCAACAATAAAACATTGATCCCAACATTCAACCAAACAATAATGATCCTAACGATAAACAACATGATGAACAAGACATGAGTTTGGCTATGGTACCTTATGTCCCACTTTCCTCCAATATTAGGGAGTGGGAAGATGGCGATGATGATTTGCTTATAGACAACTTCTAGCCCTGAAGGGCCCCTATAGGTAAGTATCTCTAACCCTTTATCTCTCTTGTGATGTGCTTCCCCCATGATGTGTATGTGTTTCTTAGGCCTCCTGGGATGACCCGTGATTCTCTTGTAAGGTCTAGGATACCAAGAGACCACCTCTATTATGACGTTCTTCTATTTGTATCATCATTCTTCTAAATTGCTCTCTCTAATTTCATTATTGTGTGTTGTGTCTTATGCACATAGCATTGCAGTTGGTGACACTGGGGGCACCCTCCTACATGACTTTCCCTAAGACACTTGTTTCTCCTCTCTTATTTATTGTTTCCCTTCCTCTAGTGTTTCCATTTAGCGTGCAGATGACAACAAACATTTATACTGAAGCGGACCTAGTGTCCCTTTTGAGAGAAATCAAAAAATGGACTTAGTTCCTAATATGATGATGGGGTTGTATATATTATCTAACACTTGGCTAGTGGAAGTACTCATGCTTTTTGCGTGGTGAATATGATGATGTTTCTATCACATTTAGAAACCTTAACAATATTGCTGCTCTGCACACCTTTGTTTGTCTTTGAATCTAGCCTTGGTGGTACTCGATTAGGAGAGCTTCGTGATATAGCCCCATAGATATCCTCAAACTCCAAATTTGTGGTATAATCTTGGCTCTTTGTGCAGTTAATCATATGCATCAATGTTGTTGTTTATCATGATTTTGTACACACTAACATGTTCTTGCAAGAATGTGTTTGTGGGAACGTTTGGCAATCGTAAATACATGTCACCTCCGAGGGGTATGGGCTTTGCGAAAGTCAGTGTTCCCTTGTGTGTTTTATTCCTACCTTAACATGCTTGATATTGATAACTGATATCAACCACCTTAAGGTGGGGGCATATATAAGGTAAGCTATCTATTGTAGATGTTAGCAATGTGTTTACCCTCAGATGCAAAGACCTACGTGATGAGTACATCATGCATCCTAAGTTTGTTTGCAATCAATCAATCAAACATGTAAGCCTTCTGTAGAGGCAGGATATCATGTATATCCTTTTTTATCTTAAGCCCTCTGCGGAGGTAGGGATGGTGTATTTCTCAGAGAAAATTGCATCATCCTATCATTTTCAAAAGTCCTCTGTGGAGGTAGGGAGTGGTTATGTGACTAACTCAACCCTTAAGTGTGTCTTCGGCAGTTGTTGTGGTGAAGCCCAATCATCAGTGTGTGCCTGTAATGTGCCTGAAATGGTGAGGAGCCTAGAAATAGGGAACACACCATCACTTGTTTACCATGTTTTCTCCGTGTCTTCAAGTGTGTGTTTTGTCCTACTTGTTTTGTGTGGCGTGTTTGTTGCCCCATATGCAGTATAAAGACCAATGTCTTAGGGTTGTACTTCTTGCATTTTGGGAGGTTTTGTGTGTCTTACGTGTGTTTTGCCCCATATACAAAGACCTGCATGATGAGTGCATCATGTATTATGGGAGGTTTGTTCACTTTCCAATACTTGCATCTGCATTTCGTATATATGAGAAAAAGAAAAAGAAAAGAAATCATGCCTATCTTCCATGCATTAATGTGTCTTCTATGCATTGACTGTCTTCTCCATGTTCTGCGTGACTGTAACTGTCTTCTCCATGTTTTGTGTGTCTGTTACTATTTTCTATGTGATTGGCATGTCTTCTCCATGTTTGATGTGTTTGATGTGTTTGTGACCTTACTTTAATGCATGTATTGGCCTTGCATTTATACATACATTAAAGTGGGGGCTAAATGCAACATCAGAAAATGTCCCCTTAGGGGCTTTTTCCTCATAAGGTTTAGCTCCTGGGACTTTTAAATGCATTTAGGACATCTTACTTCATAATTTGGCATCCCGATGGAATAAGCCCTAGGTAACATGACAAATGGGACCTAGGAGGACCCCTTGAGACTTACCCTACCCAAAATAGGGGGGAGGACTTGGGCGCCCACACCCTAGTCCTACCCTATTTTGGGGTAGTCCCAATTTTTGGGTGTCTTTTTATGACCGTTATTTGGGTCCTATGCCAACATAGTAAGTTTGAATTATGAAAATCTTAGTGGGAGAGTTTGTAGTTGCATATAAAAGCATGTTTAGGAATTCATTTGTAAACTAGAGCATTATTAGATGGCAATTGTGATGTTCAAGTATTCTTAAGGTGATTCAAGGCTTTCATTGTGTTGCAAGAGTAGATTTGTGTAGTTTATGTGTTTGTGTTTGCAGATTTGATCATCCATTTCATCATGGAATGAAGACCATCTTCCTCCCATGATATCTTCACTACAAAGTGACATTATATTGTGTTTTCATCATCATTTGCTTTGGTTTTTGCCTCTACCTCATAAGGGCATGCAATCTTTATCTAACAACAGTGTTTAGAGACTTAAGTGTCCTCTGGGGCTTGATTGAGGCAAGCCTTTAAACACCACAACCCCCTCCCAAAATTTTCATGGTTGCAAGTTATAGGTTGCAGAGATGGGAAAAGTGAAGTTGCAGGAAGGCATCTTGAAGTGTCAGAATTGCAGAACAGAAGGAAAAATAGCCAACTAGACATAGCACGCTCGCTCATTAGTCCTCCAACTTTCATGACGGGAAAATCTCTAGGACAGCAAGGAAGAGTTGTAGACTGAGTTTCTAGATCTAGACAAAAAATAGGGCATTGGACTTGGGCGCCCACTCTTTTGTCCCCAACTTTTCTTTCTCGGAACCCCAAAAATAGGTATTCTGTGATTTGGTATTTTGCTTCCGTTTGTAAGGGCTTTTTCTATTATTCTTCCATTTACAGTCCTATTTGCAAAATTAGAGTTTTAATGGTCAATTAAGCATAAGAGAAGGAAATTTGATAGCTAAACACACTAATCCAAGCTTCCCTACATCTCACAATGACCTAGGGTATGATAGTGCCTGGCCACTTGACACTAGATCCTTCAATGTATAGGGTGAAAAGAGGATTCAAACATCTAAACACTAAAAACTAAACAATCTCAATTTTACTCTAAACAGGACCAGGCTGTCCTCTTGCCAGAACATGAACATTAGATGGCTATGACAGACCAGTAGCACCTTGCTACCTTGTTTGGGCTTGGTTTGGGCCTGGTTTTGGCCTTTTCCATCTCGTTTTCCTATGTCAATAGCTCTCTTTTTGGCTCTCGTGTTAGCTGCTATGGACTGGGCTGATTGATTTTTCCCTTGTGTATGGTTAACCCCACAAAACTCTTCACCTTTCCAATTCATGAATGTTGTATCAGACTACTCCTATTTAGGATAAGAAACTTGTTCTAATTTTTCTTGTAGAATGTTTTGTTGGACAACAACATTATTTTGCACCATTAACACCTGATTTATCATGCCATTTGAGCAAGCTCATTGGTTGTGTGGTCGGTTACATGGGTAACACCAATCGTACTCCTGTGCCATATTATTCTACACTAGAACTAACTCTCTAGAAGAGATGGTAACATGTTGGTTTAGGGATGATAAGGCCTTGTGTTAAAATTCCTTCTTTAGCCTTGGTTTTCAACATGGTATGTAGGTCTATTTTGCTGGTTATTCTACTGTTGGTTCTAATATGGGGCCTGATAAGGTCTATAAATCTAATTTGGTTGCTTTTTAATGTTCATCAACTCCTTGCCAATTGTTTGTAACAGTTCCATTTGTGTTTGTAACAACCCCATTTACCCTTGAAACATCCCCTTAAGTTCTTGATACTCCTGATATGAGGCTGGGACATTATTTGTTTGAGTAGTAACTTGATAGTTTAAAGCTGGTACAGTGGGTACAACAGCAATAGGTGGGATTTATAATGTGACAGGTGGTTGTACCTCTAGAAAAATGGGCATAAATGGTCTCAAGGCTATCTTACCAGCTTGAATTAGGATGTTTTCAGCTCTTATGGAAAGATCATAAGAATTTTGGTAATGTTGTACCACCCATTGATTGAATCATTACTGTAATATCACTATTTAAATCTCTAAGAAAGTACAAAAATGCATGATTGGTAGCAGGCCTTACCACTTTTGGTATTCGGTCCCAAGTCCTTTGAAAACAAAAGTTAAAATCTGCCATGTGCTCCTGTGGAGCTCTCTTTATTCTACTTAGTTGTTCAACCAATGATAGGTTATCTAACTTGTCTTCAAACTACTTATTCAATGCTTCACCTAGAGATCCCATGAAGTAATTGATCCTACATCCAATCCTTTAAACCATTGAAGTGCCTTACCCTTTAGAGATGCAACCAAAAGCCTCACTGCAATATTCTCTTGTGTTAAATGATGAACTGAGCATAATGTAGCCACATCCTTGATATGTTTGACTAGTGTAGTTTGATCTTCAATGGTGAATAAAGGTAAGCCTCTCAAAGCTACCACCGGTATATCATTATGTGTTGCAAGCAACAATGGGCTACCAATATTAAATGTAACAAAAGGAAAATGTCTTGTCATTGGTGGAGGCTGAGGAGTTTGTATTTGAAGGTTTATTACAAGATTATTTTGATTAAACTCCGCAGTCCTAAAATTTGGAGGAGTAGATCTAGTTCTCCCTATTGGACTAGGTCCTCTTGTTGTTAATCTACCTCTTCTTCTTGGGGGTGATAGCTATAGATACTCAAATAGAGTTGAACTTCCCCTCGTTTGGATCCTTCTCATGTGCTATATTCACTAGATCTACAAAAAATTAGAAGATACAGTTGCCAAGTATGTTGCTTTTACATCAAAAAGGTTGAAACTCTATTGTGCATACCAAAACAACAAAGAAAAATTGTGTTTAAGTGGCCTGAAACTTAGTTTAGACTCCCAGCGGGTGTGCCAAAAACTGTTGTCACAAAGGATTACGCCCTGAATGTTAAGCCTTTAAAAGCTTGGCAATCTTGTGAAACATGGGAACATTCTTAGACTGTGGGTTCTCTATGGTGAGAATGAACCTCCACAAGAGTCAACTCCCTTTAAAAGCCCCTTAGATTAGATGTATTTTTGTGGAAAAGAGGTAGAGAGATGATTGAATAAAATGAATTGAAATCTATCCTAAGGGGTGATGGACCAATGATTGAATCCTAATTTGCAATCTGATTCACAGCTATTCTCAATACATTTGTTCATACAACTCAAACGGAACAATCTTTAACACATAAATATTTCACAAAAAGGTATGAAATGACTTGCATAATTTATAACCTGTAGTAAATTTACACTTTATGTACTTGCATTCAAGGAATTGAGATAGAAAATTTAAAGGTTTTTGATATAAAAACACAATACATCTTTATCAAATCATTCAAAAGAGACAACACATCTGAATTTGAATAGAAGAACACCTGATTTTATTGAAAATAGTAGGAAAACTCTACAAAATAACAATGAAATTGCTAAAAATAAATTGTTGCTATTGTATAAAACCTGTAAAAAGATGAGTTACAAGACTGAATCTCTCTCTCTCTACAATCTACAAAGACAAGGGAAAAAGGTTTTTTTCTCTATAATGCAAAATCTGTCCCAAAATGGCAAATGGAAGTCAACTCATGTCAAAACTACACTCCAACTGATGGATGAAAAGTATGAAAAAGCAACTCCTAGTTGTTGGGCGAGCAAGAGGAAAAAGATTGAAAAGTAGGGTCCACAACTTCTCCAATTTGAGCTAAAATAGCTCAGAACTCCTCCTCCCAAGATGTTTGACCCAAAAACTACCAAAAATAGCCCAGTTTAACTCCAAGTCAAAAATAGAAAGAGGTACTCCCTCTACATGAGTTTGCAAGTTTAGTTCAACTCCTCTTTTTGCATGATTTTTTGAGGGCAAAAATAAACTATTTCCAACAAATATTAAATGCAATCAATGTGACTTACCTTAATAGGTGTTATGTGAATGTCTATTCTTCTTCTAGACTTTATATAACAAATATTAAGGTAATTTATAAAAATATTGCACTTAATAAGTGTTTAAACACGTTAGTTTTACCTCTAGTCATGCAAAAGATAAAAGAAGTTACATTATTCTTCACTTAATTTGTACTCCTTTACAAAAGATCTCAAAGCTATAATATGTCTATTCTACCCTTTGGCTTATGAGAAGCCATTACACAATCAAATTGACCTAAGTCAAATAAAAAAGTCAAAAAAGACCTTTTTCCCTTCTTACTCCCCTTCAAACCTTAATCATGACTTTCTCTTCTTCTTTGACTCTAAGGTCTAAAAAGACAATAAAAAAATCATAAAGAACATCATTATCACCTTATGACTCCCACGGTCCCTTCAACATTAGGATTCATGACTTCAAAGACTAGACCATGACCCTCCATTGATTTTCAATGATTTTCTCTAAAACAAAGTCAAAAAGACTTTACAAATCTCATGGCTAGGGATTCCTTGTTGAACAAAACATCATTGCAACCCTAAAAACATATCATTTTGACTCTTCTACTTCATTGTTCTCGGTTTGCACCACCATGAGAAGGGTTTTCTATAGCTTTAGGAGGGGTTTTACTACTATTGACTACTACAGATAGATTTTATCACTGCCAGACTTCAATCTGAATGTGAGACTTCCTCTTATCTGCACTTTACTATATTTTTCGCAAGGAAATGGTGAAAAATAGGCCTTTATTTCATTGTTTCTACTCCTTTCTAGCATATTCTCTATTGTTATAGTGATATCTATTCTTTTAATGCCTTTCTATGATTAAGAAGATGAAAGGAAGCAAGAAATCTTTGTTTTATCTACCCTTTTGTTCTTCTTCTGTGATAAAAATGATGAGGAAATGGGTCTTTCTCTACTTGGCTTTTGTATATATCTCCATCTCTCCTCAAAACATTAGAAAAGGCTATGCATTATTAGCACTTCATTACTTTTCCCCTCTATTTGGAAATAGAAAGGCTTCTATTCCTTTTACTGTCCTGTTTGAAGAAGATGATGAAAATGATGTTTTTTCATGTATAAAAATTGATGGAAACTTGCTTCATTTCTTGCATATTCTCAGTTAGGGTTTCATCATTATTCCTCTGATATATGTTATGGCTCTTGCACCTAGATAGGATGGTGAAGCTCTGCTCTCTCTCTCTTTCACTATGAAAGTTAAAACTCCTTTATTTTCTCCTTTGTTCCCTTGAGGACCCTTGTTGGGGTTTGATTTCTTGTCAGGGTTTGATTTGTGTAAGAGCTCATTACTCCTCTCTTTGGCATTCCTCTTATCAAACTTTTCATCTGAGCTTCCTTTTAATTCATGTATCAACATACTGTCTTTCTGGAAGAAGAGAGAAAAGGGTTTGATTTCACAATCTTCAGATGATAGGTGTAGAACCGCTCCTTAGCACCCGCCATTATGGGAGGAAGTGATCTTAAATTTTTCTACTATAGTTCTGTGACATGAGACATTATATATTAGATTTTCCAGTTATCTGATTTTGGCTATGGGTTACATACTAGTTCGAGACATATGATTTTGATTTGGACTATGGTTGATACACACATTTATATTTGCATATCCTCATTTGACTCTATGTGATGCTTCTTAGATTTTATCTTGTACCTTATTTTAGCAGACTATTGCTTATTGAGAAATAAAAAATCATGACTCCTTGGATTACGTTGTGTGAATTCTTATGTTTTGTTATGGTTGATGAGACGCATTGATGTATATAGCTTACAATTAAATTGTGTAAATTGTTGCTTTATATTATTTTGATCTAGACTCCTTTGATATGTGTGTGTGTGTGTGTGTGTGTGTGTGTGTGTGTGTGTGTTGTCTTGTGCATTGAAATTTATTTTCTTTATAAAGAAAGGTGTGATTAGATTATATGTAAATAAAGCAGTGGATGGTCAATTATAGCTTTGCTTTGGCTATTGTTATCGTACTAAGAATGTGACAACAAGTGTCCAGGTTGAGCTAGTGGGAACGGGGAAAACACCTAGAGACCCATTGTGGTTCCCCAGTAAGCTAACCTAGCCTATTTGGAGAGGCTTAGGTCCATTGTATAGTCATGCAAGTGTGTTTTCTATGTCTACATGTACGTGTGTCTTGTCTTTGTAATACATGATTTTTGGTATTGTTGACGTAAAATATGTGAATGTATATGTGAGACATCTTGTGACATGCATGTATATTATAAAATGTTTTGCGAAGTGTTCTTGTGTAAGGGGAGGGGATTGAATAATTCTTCTTTCTTATTAAAATTGAGAAAATATATATACCTTGTTTGTGATAAGAAAAAAGTCTTGTCCTGGGTCTAGGCCCCTTTCAAAAAAACACAATAAAATTAGAGAAATAATTGTTTTAACCCTTTTATTTGTGAGTTTTTTTCTAAAAAGGGATTCAAATTTAATTTAATTTATTTAGTCCTTACCAGGGACATGTTGAAATTAGGGTAGACAACTGAGAGGGGGGGTGAATCAGTTGTCACAAAAAACTTTTATCCTTTGCTGCAACTTAAACTTCTTTACCACTTATTAACAAATGAATGATATAACCATGAAAGTTTGAATCAACAACACATGAGAAGAAACAAAATCAACATACATAACACCAAGATTTTTACGTGGAAACCTGGTTAAGGGAAAAACCATGGTGGGGGTTAACCCACAAGATTTATTCTCTATTAAAATAATAGAACAATGGGAAGGTTCTTGCCTTCGGGTGCACTACCTAGAGCTCACTACTCAAAAGAGGCTCACTACCTATAGAAATATTTATAAGTTTATCATGGAAAGATTGAACTGGAAAACAACATCTTCTTCATGCAAAGGTCAGTTCCATTTAAGTGCACAATACTTATTCTCTGCACCCAAACACTTCTTTGCTATCTCCTCATCCTCTACTATCCTTCCTCTTATGCTCTTCCTCTTCTCTGCTCTACCTTTCCTCCTTTCTTAGGCTCTTGTCATTTTCATACAAGGGTAATTTTCCAGAACTCAACCACACATATTTATATGCTTCATCAACCTTGGAATAAACATCAAGGTCGGCACTACAACCATTTGACTTAATGTGAATCACTATACTATTGGCCAAACATATCTGGGACCCAAATCTTCCTAGAACAACATGCCACACTTTGCAGAACCTTTCTTAGATCATCTGCAACATGCACAAAGCATCCGGTTGGCCAAGACTGGAAAGAACAGCAATGCCCAAGGACAAATCTTCAACCACAAGTTCAATCCTCAATGCAAACCACTAACACAATAGGTACATGATCCAAAGACCACCACAAGGACAATGGAATCAACAAGAACAACGGCACCACGTCAGATCATCAGAAACACTTGTATCTTCATCCAGGAACTCTAGAACACCAATTGTCATGACTGTCACACTAGAAAGATTGCTTGCGGACTTCCAATCCATGAACCACTTGAGTTGAGGATATACACCAACATCCCAAACACTCATCTAGGTCCACAAATCATAATATTTCAATGCAGATCAATCTAGACCAATTTTCTGTCATTGTGTCATCTCTGAACAACTACAAAACCTAGTTCTACTCAGATGGCCATAACTTCACAAATTCTTCATGTGGATCCCTCAAATCTTAACTGAAGCAACTTTAGACAATCCTTCACAACTCCCTTTGGTCAGCAGACTCTGATCTTCTTCTCACTGGGAATACAGAGCAATCTACTTCACTAAACTACATTGTCTTCACTGTCTCTTACAGAGAGATATGTAACTCACTTGTTTCTTCCGGAGAGGCTAATTTTCTCAATATCCTCAACATACAAGTCTTCTAGAATGGGATACAGTTGACACCAATGACAACAGGGATATGTTGATATCAATGACAAGACCGATTAGGAAAATATTTGCAACAATCTCCCCCTTTGTCATTGATGGCAACATATGATGTGAAAAATTGTTTCAACCATCAAGACAAGAACTCCCCCTTTCTCTTCTCGCACCTGCAACCATTTTGTTTATTGCTCCCCCTTTCACCATCAACTAGTTGCTTCCAAGTTTTTCACATGATTTCTCTCCCCCTTTGACATCAATGGCAAAGTGCATATATTTTCAATCATCTCTTCTTCTTTTTTTTTCTTAGTCCAGAATTAGCATACTGATTACTCCCCCTGAGTAGCAACTCCTTAACACCAATTCAGATCACAAGATATGACTGTGAATTCCACCAGATTGATGCACATTAGTGTACCTTAGTTCTAAATAGGAGGGGTGATAACCCCTAGCATTACTCTGAGATACTCAAAAGTATCCTTAGGTAGAGGCTTAGTGAAGATATCTATAATCTGATCTTTAGATGAAACAAACTCCAATCTGACTTCATTCTCATTTACCTTCTCTCTCAAAAAGTAAAACTTGATAGATATGTTCTTGGTCTTTGAATGCAACACCAAATTCTTTGAAATGTTTATTACACTTGAATTATCATAGAAGATTGTAATAGGTTCTTCAAATAGAACTCTAATATCCTTCAACATTTGCTTCATCCATAAAAATTGAGTACAATTACTTGTTGTTGCTATGTACTCCACCTCTGTAGTAGACAAAGATATTGCCTCCTTTTTGCTCAACCAAGAAACCAATCTCTTTCTCAAAAAAAATGCACCTCCACTAGTACTCTTCCTGTCACCCACATCTCCTACCCAATCAACATCTTTATATGCATTAAGAGTGAAATCATCACTCTTAAGATACCATAAGCCATAGTCAAATGTTCCCTTTAGATATTTGAAATTTTTTTTTACTACTACAACATGAGATTCTCTAGGATCAGCTTGAAATCTAACAACAAGGCCAACTGCATTCATAATATCAGATCTGGTATGAGTGAGATAAAGTAGTCTTCCAATCATTGATCTATACCTCTTCTAATCTTCCTTAGGGGAATCATCATCTTTACTTAACTTGCATCTAGTTACCATAGGAGTACTCACTAGTTTTGAATCCTCCATTCCAAACTTTTTTAACAACTCTTTCACATACTTAGACTGAGATATGCAGATGCCTTTTTCTGACTAAATGATTTGTAGACCTAAGAAAAAGTTCATTTCACCAAGCATGGACATCTCAAATTCACTTTACATTTGATCAACAATTTTTTTACACATACTCTCATTTCTACCAAAGATGATATCATCAACAAATACCTCAATAATCAAGATGTGTTCATGATCAATTTTGAAATAAAGATTATTGTCAATATTTCCTTTGTTAAATCCTAACTTTAGTAGATACTTGTCTAATCTTGCATACCAGGCTCTTGGGGCTTGTTTAAGTCCATACAATGCTTTCTTCAATCTGCAGACCTTATCTTCTTGATCAGACAACTAGAATCCTTTTTGTTGCTCAATGTAGACTTATTCTTCTAACTCTCCATTCAGGAATGTTGACTTGACATCCATCTGGTAGACTTTGAAATCTTTGTAAGTAGCAAAGGCAAGAAATAATCTGACTGCTTCAATTCTTACCACTAAAGCAAATGTTTCTTCAAAATCAATTCCCTCTACCTGAGAGTAACCTTTGCACACCAATCTTGCTTTGTTTCTCACAAGTACACCATCTTCATTCAATTTATTCAGGAAGACCCATTTAGTTCCAATTACATTTTTGTTTTCAGGTCTAGGAACAAGATCCCAAGTATTATTCTTTTCAATTTGTATTGATTCTTCTTCCATTTCTTTTACCCAACTTTCATCATTACAAGCTTCATTCACTGATTTTGGTTCAATCTTTGAAATCAGACAATAGTCCTCTTATTCTTCAGCAATTCTTCTTCTAGTTTGAACACCTTTATTTTTATCTCCTATGATCTAGTTTTCAGAATGATTCAATCTTACATACCTAGGAGTTTTGGGATTTTCTTCAACTTCTGATTCTTGAACTTGTTCCCCAACATTTGCATTAACTTCTTGAGTCATTGGATTCTTCGAAGTAAACTAGACTTGCTTTCCTTCATTTGGACTTTCATTTTAATCATTTGATTCATATCCACAAAACCTTGAAGGTCTCTTCTTGCTTTCATCAACCTTGATATTAGCACTTTCAACAATCTTTTTCAATCTCTTGTTAAAGCTTGCTTTGATTAGAATAACCCAGAAATATTCCTTCATCACATCTTGCATAAAACTTGCCTAGATCTTCATCTCTTTTGATATAGCATTTACTACCAAAAACTCTAAAATATTTCACAAAAGGAGCATTACCAAACCACAGTTCATAAGGTGTTTTACCAAAATTACCTTTGATCTGCACCCAGTTAAGAGTGTAGACAGTAGTACTTATAGCCTCTCTCCAATAGACATGTGGAACATTTGCTTCCATCATCATGGTTCTAGCAGCCTCTTGAATAGTCCAGTTCTTCCTTTCCACAACTCTATTTTGCTGAGGAGTCCTAAGAGTACATAGCTGTCTTCTTATTCCATGCTTTTCACAAAATGCATTAAACTCACCGAAGGTAAACTCTCCACCTCTGTCAGATCTCAGACACTTTATCTTTACACCAATCTCATTCTCCACCCTAGCCTTAAACACTTTGAATTTGTCAAGAGCCTCTGCTTTCTCTCTCAAGAAAGTGACCCACATCATCTGAGAATGATAATTAATCGGCAATATAAAGTATCTGTCTCCTTACAAATTCCTAACCCTAGCAGGACCGCACAAATTAGTGTGTACAAGTTCCAACAATCCACTTGAAGATTGTTCTTTACTCTTGAATGTAGTTTTGCTCTGTTTGCCCAACTGACATTCCTTACACATGTTATTAGCAAGTTTTACAAGCTTTGGAAGATCTCTCACAGCCTGAGTAGTACTTATCTTGACAATGTTGTCAAAGTTTACATGACACATTCTCCAATGCCATAGCCAACTCTGGTCAATCTGAGCAATCAAGCAACTTTTACCAGTACCACTTAAATGAAAGATGTTACCTCTAGTCTATGTACCAGATGCAATCTCAGTTCTGAAGCTTTCCAAAATTATACATTTTCCATCCTTGAATCAAACATCATATCCCTTGTCAACCAATTGTCCAACACTGAGAAGATTATGCTTCAACCCTTCTATATACAAAACATCATTAGTGTTATTCTTACCGTCAAGAGAGATGGATCCTTTCTGATGGATTCTACTAGCTAAATTATCTCCAAACTTCACAATTCCACCTTCATACCTTTCCATACTTACAAACTTACTCTTATCACCGGTTATATGATGAGAGCATCCATTGTCAATTACCATTCATCCATTTCTTCAGCCTGAGCAGCCAAGGTTCTTTCCACATTCACATAGCTAGCAGATTCAATAGGCACTAGATCTTCTTCTTTGATGGCAATGAACACCCATTCATTTCCTAAGGTACTTCCCTTATCAGATTCAACATCACTGACTCCTTCTTCAGCAGCGTCTTGGACATAGTAGCATTTCTTCTAAATCCTAGGTCTATTAGGGTTTGTCTTTGAAACCCTCTCCGGACATCTTGAGGCAAAATAACCAATCTTATTGCAAGAAAAACATTTGAAAGGCAAATTTCCTTCATACTTACCAGGTCCTTTTGGTAGTCTTTTGGCAAAAAGAGATTCAAGTTCTTCAAGCTCCATTTCATCTTCTTCAAGATCCTTCCTTGCCTTCTCAAATTTGGTTAGTCTTCTTAAAGAGCTTTGACCTGGATCAAATCTTTGCTTTCTAACAACACTGGCCTTAAATGTAGATTCAACTTTAGGAAGAGAATCACCAAACTCACTCATTTCAAAATGTTGAGAGATTGCCAACCAACTGATCTTTTGTAATAGTTGTCACAGTCTTGATCTCCCCAATAGCAACAACTATATGCTTCTATGAAGCAGGTAAGGATCTGAGCACTTTGCCAACAATCTCTGATTCTTCCAAAATTCTACGAGCACACCTGATACTACACACAAGTTCATTCACCTTCTGCATGTAAGAAGTGATGTTTTCATCTTCACTCATCCTCAAATTTTAGTATCTACCCTTCAAGATTTGCATCTTAGCACATTTGACATATGCATCACCTTCATATAGATTTTCCAACTTCTTCCAGATTTCATGAACATTTTTTAATTCCAGGTCATTCGTCATTTTAGTATCAGTCAGGGCACTTAGCAAAGCTTCTTTAGCTTGAATGTTGTTTTCAACATCTTTGAGTTCATCTAGAGTTGAGGGACCTTTCTCCAGAGGCTTATACTCATCCTTAGTTATCAACCAATAAGCATCACCCATGCATTGTAAATAGCACTCCACGTGACTCTTCCAAAGAGAGTAATTTGTTCAATCAAATCTCAAATTGTCCTTCTTGTAAGTTGACATCCTGGATCTCCTCAAGTAGTCAAGCTTCTTTTAGAGGAACCAACTCTGATACCAATTGTTGAAATTAGGGTAGACAACTGAGAGGGGGAGGTGAATCGCTTGTCACAAAAAAAAATTATCCTTTGCTGCAACTTAAACTTATTTACCACTTATTAATAGATGAATGATACAACCATGAAAGCATGAATCAACAACACATGAGCAGAAACAAAATCAACACACATAACACCAGGATTTTTACATGGAAACCCAATTAAGGGAAAAACCATGGTGGGGGTTAACCCACAAGATTTATTCTCTGTTAAAAGAATAGAAAAATGGGAAGGCACTTGCCTACGGGTGCACTGTCCAGAGCTCATAGCTCAAAAGAGGCTCACTACCTACAGAAATATTTAGAAGTTTATCATAGAAAGATTGAACTGGAAAACAACATCTTCTTCATGCAAAGGTCAGTTCCATTTAAGTGCACAATACTTCTGCTCTGCCCCTAAACACTTCTTTGCTATCTCCTCATCCTCTACTGCTCTTCCTCTTCTTTGCTCTATCTTTCCTCCTTTCTTACGATCTTATCATTTTTGCACAAAGGTAATTTTCTAGAACTCAACCACACATATTTATATGCTTCATCAACCTCAAAATAATCATCAAGGTCAGTACTACAACCATATGACTTAACGTGAATCACTATACTATCAACCAAACATAGCTGGGACCCAAATCTTCCTCGAACAACATGCCACACTTCATAGAACCTCACTTAGATCATCCGCAACATGCACAAAACATCCGGTCAGCCAAGACTGGAAAGAATAACAACACCCAAGGACAAATCTTTAACCAAGAGCTCAATCCTCAATATGGACCACCAACATAGTAGGCACATGATCTAGAGACCACCACAAGCACAATGGAATCAAAAAGAACAACGGAACCACCTCAGATCATCAGAAACACTTGCATCTTCATCTGGGGACTCAAGAACACCAATTGTCATGACTGTCACACTAGAAAGATTACTTATAGACCTCCAAACCATGAACCACTTGAGTTTTGGATACACACTGACATCTTAAACACTGCTCTAGGTCCACAGATCGTAATATTTCAATGCGGATCAATCCAGACCAATTTTTTGTCACTTTGTCACCTCTGAACAACTACAAAACCTGGTTCTACTCAAATGGCCATAACTTCACAAATTCTTGATGCGGATCCCTCAAATCTTAACTAAAGCAACTTCAGACAATCCTTCACAACACCCTTTGGTCCGCAGACTCTAGTCTTCTTCTCACTAGGAATGCAGAGCAATCTAATTCACTGAACTCCACTGTCTTCACTGTCTCTTACAGAGAGATATGTAACTCACTTGTTTCTTTCAGAGAGGCTAATTTTCTCAGTATCCTCAACATACAAGTCTTCTAGAATGGGATACAATTGACACCAATGACAACAAGGATATGTTCACATCAATGACAACACCGATTAGGCACATATTTGCAACATGACACATGATGTCTATCTAAGGTGATACATGATGTCTATCTAAGGTGACACATGTTGTCCACATGTGGACACATGCTATCCTCTTAGGGGGACACATGTTGCTTCCCAAGGACATGTGTAAGCAGGGGGTAGGAGAGGTTAAGAATAAGGTTAAAAGGAGATTGCTCTTTGTTCCTTTTTTTGGGAGGAAAAATTACATAGAGAAGAGGAGAGAAGTCAAGAAAAATAGGAGAAGGGGGGAGAAATTGACAGTAAACTAGAGGAAGAAAGGGAGATTTTTGTGGAGTTTAATCAGCCCACCAATTTAGCTGGGAGTTCTAGGTAGGCATTAACTTTCTTACTGTGTAGTTCAGATTTTGTAAATTATGTAAACTGGTGTCTTAAACTTTATTGCTATTATGCAGAAAATTAACAAATTATTAAACCTATGAACCAAGAGAAAATTGAAAAGCAACTGTACTATGTGTTTGTGTGTGTGTGTTATTGCATTGAGGTGTTCTATGTGTTAAAATGTTGTTATATGTTGCAGTTGGTCACAATGTGGTTGGTTAAAGTGAAATAACTTCTTGTTGTATTATCTCTTGTGTGGGGAAGAGAGGATGACACACCTGTAGGAAATTTTATTGTTGTAAGAGCACCCGTGAATATACTACCTATGGTTAAAGGACAAGAGTGCACTATACAAAATATTTTGTTTACAAAAGGGTAAGGATATGAATACCCAGGAAGAAAAAAGAGAGAGAGAATTTAAAAGTGCTCAGATTAAATTCTCCTATAGGTTGTGACAATCCCTTGTCCCTCTATGAAGGTTCTTCTATAGGAAACCTTCTTATGGATTCTAAGACTAAACCTATATATGCTTGTTGTGTGGCCCTGTATTTTTTGCTGGTTTATGTCTTGTGGGTTAACTAATAGTGTGTTGTATATTACTTGGGTTTCCTGGTGTTTTCCCCTAGCTTGGGGGTGGACAAATACTATCCTAGGTTGGGAGGTGAGCTCTCATTGGCTACACCAAAGAGTCTTGCCTCATCTGCAGGTCTAACAGGGCTACAAAGAAAGACTGGTGGAATGAAACTACCCAGAAGCATGTTTTGAAAAGGAGGAATATTTGTAAAATTTTGAAAGAACATTATTATGTTTTCAAGCGCTTATGAAAATGCTAAATATTCTATGAAAATACTTGTTTATATAAGTTGTATAATGTGTCTACATTGAAATGTAGTAAGCATGATTTCTGTGTTGTTATACAGAAAGGTCAAATTATACTATGTAAGATTTTTGGAAGTGTATTCTACAAAATGTAGTGGAGCTATTTAATTGAAAAGATATACAAACATATATGGACATATACTATAGAGGAAAGGAAGCAAATAAATTTTTTAGTAAATATGAACTAGGTTATACTTATTGGGCTGTAAACAATTGCATTATTTGATATGAATTATTATATGCACACCTAGTATGTGAAATGCTGGGAATTGAAAAAAAAAATCTATTCATTTCATCCTACTTTTCTTTGTACATATATTGCAGTGGAATGCAAATACATTGCTTTATATCTATAATCTATATAATGAAGGAGAAGCATCAAGCTTGCTATAATATTGAATCAAAAACTATGAGGGGTATCCTCTTTACAAATATTTAGTCTAAACCAATGTGAGTGCTGTAGGCATCAATAAATGGGTTCCTATTTTGGAAATTATCAGGCAAATGTTTTGTAATCTAGCTCAACGCCTACCACCTGCATCGACTGAAGACTTAGAGATCATTCCTTAATAGAATCCATTCTTGTGTGAGTTCTTCCAAGACCAAGAAAAAAAGACACAAAAGGAAACAAACTACAAATTCTCTAGGAATCATGCCTTACTGGGATATGTAAACCACAACTATATGCTTGCCTACCTTATAAACTAGAAATTAGACAAAAGAGTCTATCTAGGAAAAAGAAAGAGTAAGAAAGCATTTACATAAAATGGTTTGAACAACTCTAAATGTAAGCTTTAGATACAACAAGGTTCTTTCCTAAGGCACATTGAGTAAGGAGTATCTTTCAAAATGTATAACCTACCCAAAATCCTTTGTAGGGTCTGATAAAACCCAAGAGAGTGTCTACTGTCCATACTTGACATTCATTCAATGGTAAACAACTAGTCATGGTTCAAGGATAAATCTTTTCAGACTTTAAAAAAAGGTACATCTCAAAACCTAGAACGAAATAAATAATAATAAAATTTAAACTATCTTAGACTTGTTCCTATGAGGCATGGCTCCGTGAGTTGACCCTAGCCTCTCTGCATTCCACCCAAGGGGAGCTTATTGATGAGGACAGTGTAGGGCTTATGCTGGTATAGGGTGAAAAATATGAAAAAGGTTTCGTTGCAACCCCAAGAACCTGCTCAAAAATAAAGAGAAAAGACAAATTCCTATAGTGTTATCTAGTGATGCAATGGTAAATAGGAAGAGATAAGATGAAATCCTTAAATTTTCTGCCTAATTGGAAGGATTTAGAAACAATATAAGGAGGAATAAGAAAAAATTTAGTCTTAAAATCTAGACCACACTAGTAAGGATGCAACCCTACCAATGAGGTCATGACTCTATGCAAGGGGTGCCTCTTAAGTTTTGCAAGTATGAGGATAACCGGTGTTGTCATTGATGTCAACATACTCATATTGCATTAATGAGAAGGATTGGATGAGCTGTGTGTTGAGATATTGAGGAAATTAGTCTCAATCAGGAATAGTGAAGAACAGTGATGACATTAAGGCAAAAGTCCAAGATAAGGTGAAGATCAGAGGATGCGGTTTAAAGGGTTTGTTGATATGAGTCTTGAGATGATCCAAACATGATTTTAGAGGTCCTCATGAAGATCTGAAAAATTTATGGTTGCTCAAGTAGAACCGGTTCTGACAGATGTTCAGTGGTGACAGAGTGTGACAGATTGGTCCGGTGAGCTCCGAAATTGCATTATCTCATTCTGCGGATTGGAGAGAGTGTTGCAGAAGTCTGTGTGAAGTAACAAATAGATTTGTTCATGGTTTGGAGGTCCGGAAGCACCTTTTTCATTATGACAGTGACGAAAGACTATGTTCTTGAAGTTCTGGATGAAGAAGAGAAGAATTCCAGTAAGCTGATAAAGTGCGGTTGTTCCTGATGAGTCAGGAAAGGTTTTGGTGATCTTTGGATCATGTACAATTCTTATTGATGGTCCGCATTGAAGTTTGAGTTTGTATTTGAAGAATAACCATGGATATTGGTGTTCTTCCTAAGACAGGCTGACCGGATGTATTACACGTCTTGCGAATGATCTTATAGGTGTTTGCCGATTTAGATGATTGTTCCTAAGTCGATGCCTTGTATAAATAAGGGATTGTGAATTCATTTTGAAGTGTGTCTTGGTGTGGATGAGTGTGGCATAGTGAAGAAGAAGAGCGAAAGACAGAGCAGGAGTTTTTAGGCTTAAATGGAACTGATTTATACATGGTAAAGATGTCAATCTCCAGTTCAAGTTTGTGAAACTTGTTACTTTATAGACAGTGTGTCTCTTGTAGGCAGTGCGCCTCTTGTGAGTAGTGTACTCAGGTAGTGAGCCCTAATTGGCATGTGCCATCTATTTTTCTTATTCTTCTAATAGAGAATAATCCTTGGGTTAATCACCCCATGGTTTTTCCCTTGACTGGGTTTTCCACGTCAAAATCTTGGTGTCTCATGTGTTGATGTGCATCTTCTCTGGTGTTTATGCTTTATGCTTTTATAAGTGATTAATTGATATGCTATTAAATAACAAAGAGGATTTAAGTGTTTGAATTAGAAGCAAGTTTTGTACAACTAATTCACCCCCCCTCTTAGTTGTGTGCCCTAAATCTAACAATTGGTATCAGAGTGAGCTTCCTCTAAAAGGAGCTTAACCGCTTGAGGAGATCTAGGATGTCATCATACAAGGAGGACAATCCGAAGTTTGATGGAACCAACTTCTCTCTTTGGAAAGGTCGCATGAAATGTCACTTGGAGTGTATGGGAAAGGTGTACTTGTCCATGGTCACAAAAGCATATGCACCTCCACAGGGTGGTCTGACAACTCTAAATTAAATCGCAGATGCTGAAAATAATCTATGGACCAAAGAGGCTCTTCTAAGCACATTAACTAACTCAAAGCTCTCAAATGTTATTGACTTATCAACTGCCTATGAGATCTGGATTAAACTAGAACTTCTGCATGAAGGAGATGAGTATGTTAAGAGTGCAAGGTTGTAGAGTCTCAAAGGGAAATTTGAAAGACTGAAAATGAGAGATGATAAAAATATTACTACCTTTATGCCTAGAGTAAATGAGCT
Organism: Cunninghamia lanceolata; assembly: GCA_027924645.1. Lineage (NCBI taxonomy): Eukaryota > Viridiplantae > Streptophyta > Pinopsida > Cupressales > Cupressaceae > Cunninghamia > Cunninghamia lanceolata. The sequence goes on from BSBN01000244.1 coordinate 3,528,347, forward strand.
AGTGTGTGGAATTAGGAATGCTGGTGGAGTTTTGGATGAAAATGAGATTGTTGGCAAAATTCTCAGATCCCTTCCTACTGCCTACAAAATCAAGGTTGCTACCATTGATGAATTCAGAGCCCATACAACTGTCACAAGAGACCAATTGGCTGGCAAACTGGCTACATTTGAAATGACCGAGTTTGGAGATGATCCCCCCAAGACTAAATCTGCATTCAAAGCCAGTGCCTCTGTGAAAGGTAAACAAAGTTTTGATCCAGGAGAAAACTCTTCAAGGAAGCTGTCATGGTATGATCAAGCAAGAAGAGACATGGAAGTAGAAGAAGCAGAAACAGCTCAACTTGAAGCCCTCATTGCAAAGAGACTGCCAAGAGGGTCCAGTAAGTATGAAGGAAAATTACCCTTTAATTGCTTCAACTACAATAAGATTGGTCATTTTGCCTCAAGATGTCTGAAAAGATCTACAAGGTCAAATTCTAATAGACAAAGGTTCCAAAAGAATTGTTATTATGTTCATGAAGAAGTTGATAATGAAGGAGTAAAAGATGATGAATCAGAGATAGGAAACAAATCCAGAAATGAATGGGTGTTTATTGCCATCAAGGAAGAAGATCCAATATCCTCTGAATCTGTCAATCATAAGGTTGTAGAAAGAGCTTTAGTTGCCCAAGTTGAAGAGAAGGATGATTGGGTTATTGACAGTGGATGCTCTCACCATATGACAGGTGACAAGAACAAGTTCTTAGATTTTGAAAGGTATGAAGGAGGAATGGTAAAGTTTGCTGATAATTCTGCTGGTAGAATCAGAGGAAGAGGAACTATTTCTTTCAATGGAAGAAACAAAACTGGTAATGTGCTATATGTTGAAGGTTTGAAACATAATCTTCTTAGTGTTGGATAGTTGGTAGACAAAGGCTATGATCTCCTATTTAAGGATGGAAAATGCAAAATCTTTGAAAGATCCAGAATAGAGATTACATCTGGTACTCAAACTAAAGGTAATATCTTCCACTTGGTTGGTGCTGGTAAAAGTTATCTATTTGTTCAAGTTGATCAGAGTTGGTTATGGCATAGAAGGATGTGTCATGTAAATTTTGATAACATCATCAAGATAAGCAATACTCAGGCTATAAGAGATCTTTGAAAATTGGTAAAACCTACAAACAGTTTGTGCAAAGAATGTCAGCTGGGTAAATAGAGCAGAGTCTCATTCAAAAGTAAAGATCAGTCCTCTACCGGATTATTGGAATTAGTTCATACTGATCTATGTGGTCCGACAAGAATCAAGAGTATGTAAGGTGATAGATATTTCATGTTACTGATTGATGACCATTCCCGGATGATGTGGGTTACCTTTATGAAATAGAAATCAGAAGCTTTTGAGAAGTTCAAAATCTTCAAGGCTATGGTAGAGAATCAAACCAGATTAAAACTGAAATGTCTGAGGTCTAATAGAGGTGGTGAATTCACATCCAGTGAAGCCATAGATTTTTGTGAGAAGCATGGTGTAAAGAGACAGTTATCTGCTCCTAGGACTCCTCAACAGAATGGAGTAGTTGAGAGAAAGAACCAGACCATCCAGGAAGCATCCAGGACAATGATGATGGAAGCAAATATTCCCCAGATGTTTTGGAGAGAAGCTATTAGCACTGCAGTCTACACTCTCAATCGAGTTCAAATAAGAAGTAATACCGGTAAGACTCCTTATGAACTTTGGTTTGGCATCACTCCTACTGTGAGATATTTTAGAGTATTTGGTAGCAAATGTTACATTAAATGAGATGAAGATCTAGGAAAGTTTGATGCTAGAAGTGATGAAGGAATTTTCTTGGGTTACTCCACTCAAATCAAAGCATACCGGTGTTATAACAAGAGACTAAGAAAGATGATAGAAAGTACAAATGTGAAGGTTGATGAGGGAATAGAAAAACCCTCAAGGTTTTATAAGTATGATGAAGATGATCAAGATGCTGTTCTGGTTCAAGGAGCTCAATCCTCTCCTGAAAGTCAGATTTAGACTGATCCAGTCAATCAAGAAGAAGAGATAGGTCTGAATGAGGCTGATCAAGAAACACAAGTGCAAGAAACTCCCAAAGTTCCAAGGTATGTAAGACTGAACCACTCTGAAGATCAGATCATAGGTGACAAAAGCAAAGGTGTGCAAACTAGAAGGAATGTTGCTCAAAATTCAGATGAATGTTGTCTGATTTTAAAGATTGAACCTAAGACAATAAATGAAGCCTGCAATGATGAAAATTGGACCAAAGCAATGGAAAAAGAGTTAATGCAAATTGAGAAAAATCACACTTGGGATATTGTTTCTAGACCTAGAAACAAGAATGTGATTGGAACCAAATGGGTCTTCCAGAACAAACTAAATGAAGTTGGTGAAGTAATCAAAAATAAGGCTAGATTAGTTTGCAAAGGCTACTCTCAAATAGAAAGGATTGATTTTGAAGAAACCTTTGCTCCGGTGGCAAGAATTGAAGTAGTCAGACTATTTCTTGCATTTGCTACCTTCAAGGATTTCAAAATGTATCAGATGGATGTCAAATGTGCTTTCCTGAGTGGTGACTTAGAGGAAGAAGTGTACATTGAACAACTGGATGGATTTCAGTTATATGAGCATGGTGATATGGTCTACAAATTAAAGAAGGCACTATATGGTCTAAAGCAAGCTTGAATAGCATGGTATGAAAGGCTAGACAAACATCTTTTGAAGATTGGTTTCAACAAAGGTACTGCTGATAGTAACCTATATTTCAAAATTGATCATGAAAACATCTTGATTGTTGAAGTATTTGTTGATGATATCATCTTTGGAGGAAGAGACAGTATGTGTAAAACCTTTACAAATCAAATGAAAAGTGAGTTTGAAATGTCAATGCTCGGTGAAATGAATTTCTTCTTGGGTCTACAAATTTCTTAATCAAAGAAAGGAATCTTTATTTCTTAGACCAAATATGTGAAATAATTATTGAGGAAATCTAGGATGGAAGATTCAAACCCAATGAATACTCCCATGGCAACTAGATGTAAGTTGGGCAAAGATGATGACTCTCCTAAGACAGATCAAACCAAGTACAGATCAATGATTGGAGGATTATTGTATCTTACTCAGACTAGACCAGATATAATACAGGTTGTTGGTCTTGTGGTGAGATTCCAGGCTAATCCCAGAAAATCTCATGTCATGGCAATCAAAAGAATTTTTAGGTACTTAAAAGGAACAGTTGAGTATGGTCTATGGTATCCTAGAGATCATAATTTTTCTCTTCATGCATATACAGATGCAGATTGGGCAGGAGATGTGGATGATAGGAAGAGTACAAGTGGAGGAGCATTCTTTTTGGGAAAAAGGTTGGTTTCTTGGCTAAGCAAGAAACAAGAGGCAATATCCTTGTCTACAACTAAAGCAGAATACATTGCAGCAGCAGGAAGTTGCACTCAACTTTTGTGGATGAAGCAAATGCTAAGAGATATTCAAGTAGAATATGAGGAGCCTATCACAATTTTTTGTGATAATTCAAGTGCAATAAATATTTCTAAGAATCCAGTGTTGCATTCTAAGACTAAGCATATATCTATCAAGTTTCACTTTCTGAGAGGGCAAGTGAACAAGGGTGAAGCCAGATTGGAGTATGTGCCCTCCAAGGATCAGCTTGCAGATATTTTTACCAAACCTCTTCCCAAAGAATCTTTTGAGTATATCAGGGAGAAGTTAAGGGTCATGGCCCCTCTGGTGATGAACTAGGATGCACTAATGTGCATCAGTCTGGTGGATATCACATTCATATCTTGTGATCCAGATTGGTGATAGGGAGCTGCTACTCAAGGGGAGCAGCTGGTCTGATTCTAATGTGTTAAAGTTGCAAGTATGATCCCTTTCCCATTGATGTCAAAGGGGGAGAGAAGACATGTGAAAAACAAGTGGTTGATGATCAAAGGGGAGCAGTAAAGAAAGAGAAGACATGTGAAGAGTTGTTGCTGATAGGGGGAGCTATGACAAAAAGGAGAAGTTCTTGTCTTGATGGTTTTTCACATCATATGTTGCCATCAATGACAAAGGGGGAGATTGTTGCAAGTATGAGGATAACCAGTGTTGTCATTGATGTCAACATACTCATATTGCATTAATGAGAAGGATTGGATGAGCTATGTACTGAGGATATTGAGGAAATTAGTCTCAATCAGGAATAGTGAAGAATAGTGATGACATTAAGGCAAAAGTCCAAGATAAGGTGAAGATCAGAGGATGCGGTTTAAAGGGTTTGTAACTATGAGCCTTGAGATGATCCAGTCAATATTTTAGAGGTCCACATGAAGATCTGAAGAAGTTATGGTCACTCAAGTAGAACCGGTTCTGACAGATGTTCAGTGGTGACAGAGTGTCACAGATTGGTCCAGTGAGCTCTGAAATTGCATTATCTCATTTTGCGGATTGGAGAGAGTGTTATAGAAGTCCATGTGAAGTAACAAATAGATTTGTTCATGGTTTGGAGGTCTAGAAGCACCTTTTTCATTATGACAGTGATGACAGACTGTGTTCTTGAAGTTCTAGATGAAGAAGAGAAGAATTCCAGTAAGCTGATAAAGTGCGGTTGTTCTTGATGAGTTAGGAAAGGTTTTGGTGATATTTGGATCATGTACAATTCTTATTGATGGTCCGCATTGAAGTTTAAGTTTGCATTTGAAGAATAACCATAGATATTGGTGTTCTTCCTAAGACAGGTCGACCGGATGTATTACATGTCTTGCGAATGATCTTATAGGTGTTTGCCGACTTAGATGATTGTTCCTAAGTCGATGCCTTCTATAAATAAGGGATTGTGAATTCATTTTGAAGTGTGTCTTGGTGTGGATGAGTGTGGCATAGCAAAGAAGAAGAGCGAAAGGCAGAGCAGGAGTTTTCGCGCTTAAATGGAACTGATCCAGACATGGTAAAGATGTCAATCTCCAGTTCAAGTTTGTGATACTTGTTACTTTGTAGACAGTGTGTCTCTTGTAGGCAGTGTGCCTCTTGTGAGCAGTATGCTCGGGCAGTGAGCCCTAATTGGTATGTACCATCTATTTTTCTTATTCTTCTAACAAAGAATAATCCTTAAGTTAATCACCCCGTGGTTTTTCCCTTGACCGGGTTTTCCATGTCAAAATCTTGGTGTCTCATGTGTTGATGTGCATCTGCTCAGGTGTTTATGCATTATGCTTTCATAAGTGATTAATTGATATGCTATTAAATAACAAAGAGGATTTAAGTGTTTGAATTAGAAGCAAGTTTTGTACAACTAATTCACCCCCCCCCCCCTCTGAGTTGTGTGCCCTAAATCTAACATTAAGGTTGTTCCATCTCATGAGACTCCAATTTTTTTTCGCACCTGAAAACAAAAGAATACAAACAAACACCACAAAACAATGATTCCATGAGGGTAAGGAGAAAATTATAAGCAAATACAGAGTAGAATCTTGTGTGAGCCTCACCTTCCATGGCTGTCGCCATAACCACCTTCTGGTCAACTTAAAAAAAAGGCTAAAGTGTAACTTGTTTTAGGGTAAAATTAGGTCAAACTCTTTTAGGGTTAGGGCAAAAATTATATCAAGCTTTCGGTCAAGTTTCTTTAATTCTTTTAAAGTTTAATTTTTTTGTGGTTTCCTAATATGCATTTAAGCTAAGAAACATGGTAAAGTCCTTTTTGTCAAAATCTGATTTCATTATCTTAATGGGATCTATTCACAATTTTCTCATAAACTATTTAAAACAAAGAAGTTACTTTTAACGTGTGCTATTTTTATTTGTTTATTAGTCCTAGCCATATTAAATACTTATTTAAAGTTTTTCTTTCCTTCTTTTAAAATTAAAAAAGGGGGTTTTAAAATTATGTTTTTTCTTTTGGTATTAATAAAATCAATAAATATTTGCTTTGGGAAGGACTGTATGTGGCAGACAATTTTGATGAATATACTTTACTATCATTACCATGGATTTGTGTTCAGCATCTAATGTAAAACAATGCAATGGATGGTAGTTTATTTTTAAGGAAAAGAACTAAAATAAATAAATAGCTTCAGATTTTTTAAAAAAATTTGACTTTAATAAAAAAAAAAATGAAGATTTCTCCTGTTGTACTCTTGTTCCTGAGATGTAGGGCATTGCATTATAAACTTGTTTTGTATTCTAACCTTTAGCAAATTATAACAATTTTCATTTGTAAAGGGAGCCTCCTAACAAAAATAAAATTTATCTTTAAATTATTACAACATTTATATTTTATTTATTACAACATTAAGGTATATAATCATGAATGGGTTAAACTTCTTCCCCTTTGGTGAATTCTTTTCATCTAAGTCATGATATAATTCTTTCTAGCAAAAACAACTTACCTTACCACTTAATTTTGGTAACTCTCTTAATATCTTTTAAATATTGCTAGTTATATGTGTTTATGTCTATATGTCTTCAAAAATATAAATGAATTTAAAATCTTTTGGGTATTTTCTCATTTCTTGGAGTTTTCATTTTCCCTCTCTTTTATATAGCCCATTGATGCTACTATTTTCTTAGTGATAGTATATTAATTTTATTTTACTTTACTTTGAAGGGAAATCCTATAATTATTCAATTTTCATTGTAATTAATATTCTTTCTAAAATAAAAGAAATAATTTGACCTATGTTAGTACATTTGTGTATCAGCCTTGCTAAAAGGATAATGAATACTTAATCAGGTTATTTTCTCTTCTTTAGAATTTAGTCAAGAGGAAGGCTTTTATATATTCATTATTAGTATTAATGAAATAAATAAATAAATGAGTTTTGGAAAAAAAAAAAAAAAAAAAACCTTATACACTTTTGAGTTGGTGATAAATATGAAATTTATTAGGGTTAATTAATGGAGCTAGTTTCCTCAATTATGATATCTATCTCTTCTAGGAGAGAGATTTAAAAAAATTAGGTTTTCATGTTGTTTCTTTTGTTGTGGGTTGTTGCGGCATTACTTAGGTATCAGAGCCACTAGGTTTTAAAACTCTGGGAACTCTAGGGAGTGTTTGTTGGGTCTAACCTTTCATATGTACATGCCATGAAAACTAATAGTTTTCTATAAGTTTCACCTTGTTAGTTGTGGACTAGGATGATGGTCTATCTTCTCAGGTGTTGTGAATATGTTCATAAGTAGTATGTGGACCATAACATGTGAATGAATGAGGCCCGTTTCTTGCTAGATCACCTTGTACATCTTCTGGGTATGAAGTAGGTAGGATGGGAATTAGATAAAAAGTCCGATTTGTCACTTTAAGTTCCTCGAGATGCTTTGCATGATGTCAAGGATAGCTATATGGTTACACATTTATGTCTTATATCTAGTATATATGGAAACATATGATATACTATGAATTTACTCTATTGAAGGTCACAAAGGATAATGTAAATTGATGTGATAAGTTCAGATTTCATTATTTTAGACTACAGAATCATATTTCTATCAGTTATTAGATGATAAATCTGATGTAGCTTGATTTTTCATGTTTTTTTTATTCTCTTATCTACTTGATTGTTAGACTTGTTGTTAGTGTGTTCAGTAACATTACAAATGAATTGTTCTCATGTACATAGAAAGGATTTAGCTAAATTGGTGAAACCTTAGATAACTTGTAATTAGAATTCAATTGTTAGTCAAGGTATACATGAGTACCCTTGAGAATGATTTTGGTGGGACCTTTAAGATAAGTTGATTATATATGGTATAGTAAGTGGAAATTTGTTTCCTTGAAATAGTTTTTTGTGTTTAGTTGATATTGCATTAGGACCTATTGAAATTCCTTGAAATGAGTACAATTGCATAATATATTGCATGTAAAAAAAAATTAGTTTGAATAATAAGTAGCGAACTAGGAAAAAAAAAGAACGATGATTCTTGTGCTAAGTTGTGAATGTCAGTGTACACCTGAGAAGTTATCTTAGTCAATGTTGTGAGGCTGTAATGTTATGTGTGTGTAATGAGGATATGTGTTGTGAAGCATGCAAGTGAATGTAGTAGTCATACCTCAAGTATGTGACATAGGGTATGCCCTTTGTGATATTTGTACATGTGTGATGATAACCTTTTTGACCTAGCAGAGAAATATTAAAGAAATATGTATTGAAGCATGTTTTATGGAGATGTGTGAGTCACCCTTCATGTTCTTATATTCAATGATATGTTTAGTGTCACCCCTATTTGAGGGCATTCCCTCATGACCACCTTGGAGTACAGTCCCTCTTCTTCCCCAATTAAACCACATTGGTTGGTTCATGTTGTAAACCCTTTCCTTTCTTTTGTTCCATGGGTTGAGGATGGACCCTAATGTGCCCTGAGCCTATACTCATTTCTAGTTATAGACACTTGGTAGTTCACATTGATGTCATCATTATTTCTAGTATTTGGCAAAGCTACCATCAATTATGTGATACTAGCTCTACATTGGATATAGATAGCAATGTTACAACATTTGATTTTAAGATTTAAGGTTGGCTGCACACAAAAGAGATTGGTAACTTTAGATATTTAGAGAGATGATAGTCGTGAAATAAGATAAGCAAGACACAATAATTTGAATGGCAGATCGATAAAATGATAGTTGGTGTGTAATGAGATAATACTAAATGATACCTTGTTACAAGGATGATATGACTTTTGATGTGGCTATCAGTATAAGATATGAGGGGTATTGCTCTCTACTTCAAATAATTACAGATGACCTTATACTTACATGATAGCTTACACTCATGATACATGATAACCATACAGGCTTGTGGGTTTTCTCTTGTGAGGTGGATGTCAAATCCTATATATGACTCATTTGTGGCATATGTTAGTGGACCATGGAATGATGGTAGGATTCTAGGTTGTGTGGGGTAGGTGCCTATTCATGTGAATTCTTCATGATCAGGCTATTCCTGATTGTGTGGGGTACACTTATTATGACATGGTTAATTCTTTAGAGTTTCATGTGGTTTGATAACCACCATACTATTCTATGATTTGAGAACCACCATATTATTTTGTGGTTTGAGAACCACCATACTATTCTATGGTTTGAGAACCACCATAATATTTCATTTGGTTGAGATCACCATATTATTTCATGTGGTTGAGACCACCATGATATAGCATGATATCTCTAATGTGGTTTGAGATCACTATATGATTCCCCTCCTCCCCTTAGGTGACCTTGTTCTAGGGTCGCATGGCGATCGTAATTTGTAATTTTTGAGAGAATTGTTGGATTATTTATTATGTGTTGAATATTTTACTTATAAGCCAGCAGTGTTTTGTTATTTAGGGCTAATTGGTCATTTTTAATAATGAGCAAGTCCTTTTGCCTCAAGTATGTGTTCTTGGGTAAACTCATAATGATGCAATGATTGTTATTTGATCTCTATTTCTTCTATGATTTATTATATTTTCTTTTCTTTTCTTTTCTTTTATTAAATTTTAACTTATGAGTGTGTTTACTTCTTTATCCTTCTTGTTTTGAAGCACTTTAATGTTGTGACTGTTGGTATGTGTGGAGTCATGTAACTACTATGTACTATCATATCCTAGAGGGATCACTAATAGGTTGTATAGGGGAGTAGATAGCCTGGGGAATCTTGTTCATACTAGGAAATATAAGGTGGCCTCCTTGAGAGGACCCTAAGACCTTCTTTCCTGATCTATTTTTAGCACAATGGTTTCTACATGACATGATTATTCATTGGATAGTGGTACTATGGTATGGGTGATATTGACACTATGATATGGGTGATATTGGTATTTCCTTCAAAGGTGAGATTATATGATTGTACACTAAATTGGAAATTTCCACAGTGATTCTACATTACGTGGTTATTCATTTACTGGATATTTGGCTCCGTGGCACTATGGATTACTCAGTGGTATATTATTGCTTCTCCTCCTCATAATACCCATTCTTTTTTAGCCTTGTGATGTGAATCATGTGATGTCTTTGTGATGAGTATAGATTGATATATGTGAATATAGTTTTCCTCATGTGTTTCACTTATGAGAGGTATGTGATGTGAAAAGGATTTTAATTGAATGATGTGCCTTATGTGAAGTTAAGCTTATGTGATATGTGTGTGTGTCATTGAAAGAGTTGTCGATAATTATGTGTTAGAAATTATTCACTAGAATAGGATATAAAAAACTTAACATTCAATTCTCTTGATATAAATTGATATAATCATGTTACTAGTGATGATATAAGGACATGCTCAGGTATGAAAATTAACTTGCATTGATGTGACTTGGCATAATATGGTTGTTTACAATTATATGATGTGGTAAAGCAATTTTGTTGTTTTCTTTGGGTAGATCTCTTCTCTCAAGAACTTCCAAGAGGAAGTCCAAGCCTAGGGGGGAGGATGTAGGACCCCTCCTCAGTACCTGCCATTATGGTAGGAAGTGATCTTACATTTCGCTACTATAGTTTTGCGATGAGACATTATATGTTGGATTTTCCAGTTATCTAATTTTGGCTATGGGTTACATACTAGTTCGAGACATATGATTTTGATTTGGACTATGGTTGATACATACATTTATATTTGCATATCCTCATTTGACTCTATGTGATGCTTCTTAGATTTTATCATGTACCTTGTTTTAGCAGACTATTGCTTATTGAGAAATAACAATTCATGACTCCTTGGATTATGTTGTGTGAATTTTTATATTTTATTATGGTTGATGAGACACATTGATGTATATGGCTTGCAATTAAATTGTACAAATTGTTGCCTTATATTATTTTGATCTAGACTCCTTTGATATATATATATATATATATATATATATATATTTGTTTATATGCTCTCATGTGCATTGAAATTTATTTTCTTTATAAAAAAAAGTGTGATTAGAATATATGTAAATAAAGTAGTGGATGGTTAATTATAGCTTTGCTTTGGCTATTGTTGTCATACTGACAATGTGACAACAAGTGTATAGGTTGATCCAGTGGGAACAGGGAAAACACTCGGAGACCCACTGTGGTTCCCCAATAAGCTAACCTAGCCTATTTGGAGAGGCTTAGGTCCATTGTATAGTCATGCATGTTTGTTGTCTATGTATACACGTATGTGTGTCTTGTCTTTGTAATACGCGATTTTTGGTATTGTTGACGTAAAATATGTGAATGTATATGTGAGACGTCTTGTGACATGCATGTATGTTATAAATGTTTTGTGAAGTGTTCTTGTGTAAGGGGAGGGGACTGAATAATTCTTCTTTCTTATTGAAATTGAAAAAAAATTATACCTTGTTTTTTATAAGAAAAAAGCCTTGTCCTGGGTCTAGGTGGGCCCCTTTAAAAAACACAATAAAATTAGAGAAATAATTGTTTTAACCCTTTTATTTATGAGTGTTTTTCTAAAAAGGGATTCAAATTTAATTTAATTTGTTTAGTTCTTACCAGGGACACATGATGTCCACCTAAGGTGACACATGTTGTCCACATGTGGACAGATGTTGTTCTCTTAGGGGGACACATGTTGCTTCCCAAGGGCAAGTGTAAATAGGGGGTAGGAGAGATTAAGAATAAGGTTAAAAGGAGAGTGCTCTTCTTTCCTTTTTTTTGGGAGGAAAAATTATAGAGAGAAGAGGAGACAAGTCAAGAAAAATAGGAGAAGAAGGGGGGAGTAATTGACAGTAAACTATAGGAAGAAAGGGAGATTTTTGTGGAGTTTAATTAGCCCACCAATTCAGCTAGGAATTCTAGGTAGGCCTTAACTTTCTTATTACATGCAGTTTAGATTTTGTAAATTATGTAAACTGGTGTCTTAAACTTTATGGCTACTGTGCAAAAAATTAACAAATTATTAAACCTGTGAACCAAGATAAAATTGAAAAGTAACTGTACTGTGTGTTTGTGTGTGTGTTATTACATTGAGGTGTTCTGTGTGTTAAATGTTGTTATATGTTGTGGTTGGTTAAAGTGAAATAACTTCTTGTTGTATTGTCTCTTGTGTGTGGAAGAGAGAACGATAGACCTGTAGGAAATTTTATTGTGGTAAGAGTACCCATGGATATACTACCTGTGGTTAAAGGACAAGAGTGCACTATAAAAAATATTTTTTTAACAAAAGGGTAAGGGTATGAGTGCCGAGGAAGAAAAAAAGAGAGAATTTAAAAATGCTCAGATTAAATTCTCCTATAGGTTGTGACAATCCCTTGCCCCTCTTCAAAGGTTCTTCTATAGGAAACCTTCTTGTGGATTCTAAGACTAAACCTATATATGCTTGTTGTATGGCCCTGTGTTCTTTGCTAGTTTATGTCTTATGGGTTAAGTAACAGTGTGTTGTATATTACCTAGGTTTCTTGGTGTTTTCCCCTAGCTTGGGGGTGGACAGATACTATCCTAGGTTGGGAGGTGAGCTCTCATTGGCTACACCAAAGAGTCTTGCCTCATCTGCAGGTCTAACAGGGCTACAAAGAAAGACTGGTGGAATGAAACTACCCAGAAGCACGTTTTGAAAAGGAGGAATATTTGTAAAATTTTGACAGAACATTAGTGTGTTGTCAAGTGCTTATGAAAATGCTAAATATTCTATGAAAATACTTGTTTATATAACTTGTATAATGTATCTACATTGAAATGTAGTAAGCATGATTTTTGTGTTGTTATACAGAAAGGCCAAACTATACTATGTAGGATTTTTGGAAGTGTATTTTGCAAAATGTAGTGGAGCTATTTAATTGAAAAGATATACAAACATATATGCACATATACTATAGAGTAAAGGAAGCAAATAAATCTTTTAGTAAATATGAAATAGGTTATACATATTGGGTTGTAAACAATTACATTATTTGATATGAATTATTCTATGCACACCCAGTATGTGAAATGCTAGGAATTAAAAAAAAATCTATTCATTTCATCCTACCTTTCTTTGTACATATATTGCAGTGGAATGCAAAGACATTCCTTTATATCTGTAATCTATATACTAAAGGAGAAGCATTAAGCTTTCTATAATATTGAATCAAAAAATATGAGGGGTATCCTCTTTACAAATATTTAGTCTAAACCAATGTGAGTGTTGTAGGAATCAATAAATGGGTTCTTATTTTGGAAATTTTTAGGCAAATCTTCTATAATCTAGCTCAATGCCTGCATCAACTAAGGACTTTAGAGATTCTTCCTTAATAGAATCCATTCTTGTGTGAGTTCCTGGAAGACTAAGAAAAAAAGAAACAAAAGGAAACAAACTACAAATTCTCTAGGAATCACACCTTACTAGGATATGTAAACCATAGCTATATGCTTGCCTACCTTATAAACTAGAAATTAGACAAAAGAGTCTATCTAGGAAAGAGAGAGTAAGAAAGCATATACATAAAATGGTTTGAATGACTCTAGATGTAAGCTTTAGATACAACAAGGTGCTTTTCTGAGGCACATTCAGTAAGGAGTATCTTTCAAAATGCATAACCTGCCAAAAATCCTTTGTAGGGTCTGATAAAACCCAAGAGAGTGTCTACTATCCATATTTGACATTCATTCAATGGTAAACAACTAGTCATGGTTAAAGAATAAATCTTTTCAGACTTTAAAAAAGGTACAGCTCAAAACCTAGAAAAAATAAATAATAATAAAATTTAAACTATCTTAGACTTGTTCCTGTGAGGCATGGCTTTGCGAGTTGACCCTAGCCTCTCTACATTGCACCCAGGGGGAGCTTATTGATGAGGACAGTGTAGGGATTATGCTGGTGTAGTGGGCAAAATATGAAAAAAGTTTCGTTGCAACCCCAAGAACTTGCTGCAAAAAAAGAGAAAAGACAAATTCCTATAGCGTTATTTGGTGATGCAATGGTAAATAGGAAGAGATAATGTAACACCTCTCCATGAAACCCTAGGGAACAACTAAACTATGCTGTACAAAGGACCAAATTTATTTTTTAAAGAAATAAATAACAAGAAATGTAAATTATATTTAATCATACATCAAGTTAAGTTGTATCCTCTAGGGATTCCATGATTGCATTACTAACAACTATTAACATGATCTAACCAACATTATGAATTAACTAACAACCATGGTTCATTCTAATCTAATTGCATTGAATGAATGAACACGTACATTTCCATATTATAACATCAGATAAGTAATCATTAAGGTCCTGTATAAAGGATTACAAATACATATACAATTCCCTTTACATGAGGGTACACCATTACATTGCTTAGAATATCACTTTGCTAATTACATTGGAGTACATACATCAAGAAACAATACATGATTCTACTGATATACAAGACTGGAACATGATCATAATTATCTATCTCCTCAACTAGAGCAAAATCTGAAATCTTCCACATAAGGTACATCCTTCTCACACAAGAACAACAGCAAGGGGAACAAATGGAGATAAAGAACAACTACCTGACCATGTGGAACCCTAAGGTCCACCCCCCCGTGCTAGGAGATAACAATAAGGTCCCGCTACAACAAATAGTCAAGAAAGATAGTAGACTAACAGGTGCAAGGACTACACATGATTCCAATACAACATTGGTCAATATGAACATCACAAGTAACTCAAACAACACTTCCAGAGGCAATCACACAGCAAATGAGAAAAACACACTTAGTGAATGCTAGGTTGTAGTAGGGAAGAGTGTCATTGCATGGTCCTAAAATGGGTTATCCTGGAAGTCTCTCATCGGATGCCAGCCCCCATCCATGAGTTATCCTGGCCATCTAGATGTTGGCCCCCCATATATGGTTATCCTGGTAGTCTCTCACTAGACACCGACCCCATAGGGTGACACATGCGGAACCAACATTCCTTTCATGAGGACAAGGAAGTTGATCTTGCCAACCATGGCCTTCTCATCCCATCCTTAACCTGAATGAGCACTACAGGCATTGGTGAGGCATCCAATTATCATATTTAGTGTGGAAATTATCCAACCTTCTAAATTTATTATTAAGTTATCACTGGATTAAAAAATTCTAGTGGGTTATCCTAGCAGCCACTTTGGGTATCGGCCCCACATTGAAAGCCACTCCCCTACCTGCATCTAGAAGACCCTATCCATGAAGCAAGACAATTACCATCACAATGACAAGTAACATATACAATGCAAGGCATTTACCTTCTTGCATACAAAACATAATCACAGGGACCAACTTCTTATATCCTTGTCCCAAAACATAAACCAAGCATGAACTATCACATTCTCATCATGATGCATTTACAACACAAAATACACATCATTTCACATCACACAGAGCAAGGCATTATCCATCTTGCATAGTCATCATAATGACATGAATAGGTGCAATGAGCAAGGCATTATCCATCTTGCACATGTACCATACCAACATGAATAGGAGGCAACATTTCAAGAATGCATTTCATTCAACTCACATGATGTACACATAGCCAACCCCCACACAATCACGCCATCCTAGGCCTCTAGAATCAACCTATTAAACTCATCTCCCCATGGCACAAAAATCTTACATAAGCTTTATGCAAATGACATTCATCTTTAACAATTCCATAAACTCTTAATCCATAACTCAATCTATATTGTCTAATATAGATAAATACTCATCGCTTTACAACCATGAAGACATTCCTTGGTTAAGACATTATTCAGTACAATATTCATAATTAAGAAATCATCATCTCCAGTAAACTAGTTTATATGAATTTCTAGTATTAAATTGCAACCTTAAGTAACAAGATGCTAAATATTTGATTCATCTAGCAAAATATTGAACTTACCACTTAGTCAAGATTAAAAGATAAACAAGTCATCTTAAATCAAAATCATATTTCTAATGAAGAGGTTATCTAACAACTTTAAAGAGAATCTATCTCAACAGTGTAAAACTATAATATTCTAACCTTTAACTCATACCCGTTTAATACCCTCAATCCAATCTAGGCATGCTACTATGCATTCCATAACCTAGCATGACTCTACTTTAAATTATTAATCTAATATAATATATATTAGATTTTATGGAATTCCTAGAGTATCTAGACTATCTCATATTTATTCAGTTCCTAATCAACCATCTTAATCGAATCATGATCATTCATTTAACAACATTAAGGGAATCTATCTCATCAACTTTGCACAAATATACTAATCATTAACTTAGTCCTTTACATAGGAAATTAGTCATCACAAAATAATGTTATTTATAAGCCCAATCAGTTTACCTCTAATGGATTCTATAATAGCATTAAGAATATATGAACACAAGGATCATATTCACCAAACAAAGGTTGAAATTATAATGAATTCTATTACACTATGCTATTTCACCCTTGACTTACTATTTATACATAACATGATCCTCAATTATCTAGGAAACGATACCCACCTAGACTTAGATTTCCATTTTACAACAGATAATTGGTAGATATATAACTCAATGTGAAAACAAGCAAATTATAAGGAAGACAGTTTGATAAGTTCTCAAATTTCTTAGAATGCAAACATGTTATTCATAAATGCCAAAACAAAATAATCAAATACACGTAATATTTCAAGATAGTATACGACAAGTAAACACAGTCAAAACAAACGGACATAATTGTGAACACTAACATCGATATTTGGCTGGTGGAAAGAATGGAAAATGCTTATTATGGTAATATCAATAAGATAAATCATAAAACCATAAAGTTCAAAAATATTTATTTAAGAAGATTCTACTTAAGATTTGTGTTCTAATCTAAATGTTCAAAATTTAAATTAATGAGATAAGGTTTCTAAAAAGCATATATAAGTTTTATCGATTTAGAATGAGAATTGATGGATAAGTATTCTAAATTGTTTCACAAAGGAAACAAGGAGGATAGAGAGATAAAATGGTGATCTCCATGCCTAATCTTACTCTAGATGGCAGTTTAAATGGATACTGTAACTGAAGATAAGATATATTAATATTTCTAAAGTGTCCAGATTAAATCGATGGTCTCATCATGCATGGAAACGATTCAATCTTAAATATGAATCTATCTTACAATATAAGACTATTCTAAGAAAATGTTGAAACTAATAAACATATTATTAAGAAGGCACCATTACTACAAAATCTGCCAAGGAATAATACTAAATAAAGCAAGGATAGCTTTTTACCCAAATAGGATATGGGTAGCTCATGATTCTAATTAGATAAAAGTTATTTCATGTAGTCTCCTCCTCTAAAATAAGGTTTTATTTGATGATGTATAAAAGGTTTCTATCTATTCATCTAAGTTAAATTATGGAGATTATTTCCCAAGTGGTGATGCATTTTGCTTGACCTGGTCCTTGTAATTGAATTGAACCAATATTGCTACACAAGCTTTGAACATACAATTGCCTTTTCTTCAAGGATAGAACTAAAGTATCATATCAAAAATATCCATAAGAGAGACTGACCTCCACCTACCTCTCACATACCCATCTGCTCTCCAAACTAGCCAATCTTTCAACCCCAAGTCACATAGATCTTGAACATAAACCAAACTATGTTGATCAACACACATCCTCACCTACTCTAGGGAAACTGTGGCCTCTTCAATGAATACTAATTTCAGAAACATAGTTTCAAATGATACAAGTCCGATTGTGCAAAGAAAACCTATAGCAATTTCTTCAACATTATGCACAACTTGTATTCACCAGACAAAATTTTCCCCCTAAAAAGGATATTGATTGTTAACTCAAATGCAATTCCCACCAAAATCTCTCTCATCATCAGAGAAAATAGAAAATAGGCTTTGAGAAGGAAAAAAACCCTCATATGTAGATTTAAGGGTGCTTTTCTTGGAATCAAAACTATACGAATCTGGGTACGAAATAATAGAAAACACACTAAATTTGTAGATATCCTCATGATGTCTAAATACTATTATTTCATGACAGTCTTCTCTTTAAAGCTCAAAAGAGATCAATCTTTTCAAGAACGTTCATGATTCTTGAACAAAGCTGGTGTCTTTTCAATAGATTG
Source organism: Cunninghamia lanceolata (assembly GCA_027924645.1). Lineage (NCBI taxonomy): Eukaryota > Viridiplantae > Streptophyta > Pinopsida > Cupressales > Cupressaceae > Cunninghamia > Cunninghamia lanceolata. The sequence goes on from BSBN01000244.1 coordinate 3,546,352, forward strand.
AATCTCTTAGAAAAAAAACCACTTTAGACTCTAAGCAAAGATACAAGACTTGCATGAAATTGCCAAGACTTGGTAAGCCTTGAGATAGATAACACTCTAACCTAACACTCTAAAATGATCATTTTGTTTGCAACCTCAAGGAAGAAGGAAATGAGAGTATTGGAGCAAAAACACAATCCATCAAAATTCAGGTTTAACAACATGAATATGTTATACAAATAGACACCAACAGATTATGTAGATTGGATTTTCCTTCTATCATATCATAAACTAAATTTAAAATCAAGAATTGGTTCAAACACACCTGGAATAAAAGTTCCAAAATCTTCTTTCCTTAATCCCATGAAAAAGAGAAGATAAGTATCTTTCTTCAATCCTGCATAATCCCCCCTAAAATAGCCAGAGCCTATCTTTTTAAAGAGAGGGAGATCCCTCAAAATCTTCCAAAAGATTCCTCACATAGAGGCAATAAATTCTACATGAATCACTATCTTACAATTTGCTATTTTTATCATTTTACAACCAGACCGTGATTCTTTATGATTTTATCTATTTTAGTATTTACTTTATATATATTTTATGACAACACATAAATATTATCTATTTTTATTGCCACTAAACATAATATTAAATTATATCAATTTATTTATTTATCTTTAGCTAACATTAACATTTATAATTATTATTATTATTATTATTTTTAAATATTTATTTCCGTAAACTCAAATTCTCATAAAGACATTTATATTTATTTATTTAACAAACACACTTTCATAACTAATAATATTATTTTAATGCAACAATTAGCCAAAGCAACAATCAAACAATGCCAAACTAAATAACCCAATGTCAAACAATACCTGACGACCATGTACAATCGAACAACATAACCACAACAAAGGAGATAGATTGTCATGTCTATACTAATGACACTAACTAGGTACAAAACTAAAAACTCATCCTCTTCAAGGATGATGACAACTAGGGACCTTATGTTAACTTTGTTCAACAAATATCCATTGGTTAAGGCATGCTCAGACCTATTAATTTAGGTGGAGTCGATGCTTGATACCTGCAATCTACAGCAAACAACACGGTCGAACATATATATATAATCATACAATCATACTTACCATGAAAGGAAATCATAGTGTAGCAAGGTACTCACATGAGTAATGTGACATTGTTCCTTTCACATAACATATCAACAATTAACTACATTAGGCATAATAATCAGTAGTTGATCAACTAGGTAAGAAACATCATCGCATAATCGTGTGATGCACACCACATAATCAATTAAGTCCATAAAACTATCATATGCATAACTCAAATAAAAATTAGTGTCGCAACAAAGATTATCGATAAAACATACTAAATGTCATATGAAACCACATGAGGATAATCAGAATGTCACCAACATGCATGTAGCATCTACCAACATCATATAATGTACAACATCAACTGTCTAATATACCCTAAATACTCCTATTATCTTACCTTCACCTTCAAGCTCCTTAGCTAGACCACCTACACATCCAAGGTGAGAATGGAGGGGCACTCCAGATAAGATGAAATCCTTAAATTTGATGCCTAATCGGAAGGATTGGGAAACAATATAAGGAGGAATAAGCAAAATTTTATTCTTAAAATCTAGACCACACTGGTAAGGATGCAACCCTACAAGTGAGGTTGTGGCTCTATGCATGGGGTACCTCTCAAGGTTGTTCCATCTCATGAGACTCCAATTTTTTTTCACACCTGAAAACAAAAGAATACAAACAAACACCACAAACCAATGATTCCATGAGGGTAAAGAGAAAATTATAAGCAAATACATAGTAGAATCTTGTGTGAGCCTCACCTTCCATGGCTATCACCATAACCTCCTTTTGGTCAGCTTAAAAAAAAAAAGTTGAAGTGTAACTTGTTTTAGGGTAAAATTAGGTCAAACGCTTTTAGGGTTAGGGAAAAAATTATATCAATCTTTCGGTCAAGTTTCTTTAATTCTTTTAAAGTTTAATTTTTTTGTGTCTTCCTAATATGCGTTTAAGCTAAGAAATGTGGTAAATTCCTTTCTGTCAAAATTCGATTTCATTATCTTAATGGTATCTATTCACAATTATCTTATAAACTATTTAAAACAAAGAAATTACTTTTAACCTGTGCTATTTTTATTTGTTTATTAGTTCTAACCATATTAAATACTTATTTAAAGTTTTTCTTTCCTTCTTTTAAAATAAAAAAAGGGGGTTTTAAAATTATGTTTTTTCTTTTGGTATTAATAAAATCAATAAATATTAGCTTTGGGAAGGACTGTATGTGGTAGACGATTGTGATGAATATACTTTACTATCATTACCCTAGATTTGTGTTCAACATCTAATGCAAAACAATGCAATGGACCCTAGTTTATTTTTAAGGAAAAGAACTAAAATAAATAAATAGCTTCAGTTTTTTTTTTTTAAATCCGACTTTAATATTTTCAAAAAAGAAGATGATTTCTCGGGTTGTACTCTTATTCCTAAGATGTAGGGCATTACATTATAAACTTGTTTTGTATTCTAACCTTTAGCAAATTATAACAATTTTCATTTGTAAAGGGATCCTCCTAACAAAAATAAAATTTATCTTTAAATTATTACATCATTTATATTTTATTTATTACTGCATTAAGGTATATAATCATGAATGGGTTAAACTTCTTCCCCTTTGGTGAATTATTTTCATCTAAGTCACGATGTAATTTTTTCTAGCAAAAATAACTTACCTTACCACTTAATTTTGGTAACTCTCTTAATATCTTTTAAATATTGCTAGTTATATGTGTTTATGTCTATATTAGTTAGTTCTTGATGTTAAAATATATATATGAATTTAAAATCTTATGGGTAATTTCTCATTTCTTGGAGTTTTCATTTTCCCTCTCTTTTATATAGCCCATTGATGCTACTATTTTCTTAGTGATAGTATATTAATTTTATTTTATTTTACTTTGAAGGGAAAACCTATAATTATTCAATTTTCATTGTGATTAATATTCTTTGTAAAATAAAAGAAACAGTTTTAGCATGTTTTGATCATTTTATTTCTTCTGGGAAAAACATGGAAAGATTTTAGCTTATTTCTCCCTTATGAACTATTCCTCATGGTTTATTTGTTGTTGACTATCTTTCTACAAACTTTTTCTCATATTTGGCAGAGTTTGCCTCATGAAGTATTTATTGTTGTTCCTTTGCACCAACTCTTCATAACTGTTTCCTTTGAATACTCTCTATCAAATATGTGACTGCTCTATGATTTGTATTAATTGTTTTTCTCTAGTTGAGACTACTTTCCTCTTTCCTGTAAATGATGATAGTCCTCACAATACTTTACAGACCTTATTCCAATCTCATTGGACCTCTTTCAATAGTGATGTTACGTCTTATAGTAGACCCCTACATGTTCACAATGTCCAATCTTACCGCTAAGAATAACTAGACATGTTTGACCTTGATGAATATCTTGTATTTTCCTCAACGTCCATATCTGGCTTTTCACCTTTAATGGCAACATATAGATTAGATTTTGAGAGTGTCTCTAATACAGAGATACCTCTTCATAGGCATGTATATTCTCAATGTGTCCTGTACTGTCTGTTTTGCTGCTCCTCTGAAACATTATCAACATTGTAATCACTATCTCCAAACTGAGAAGAGGTTGTTATCATACCAGGTGCTGACCATACCTTCATGCTTACTGTGGGTTTCTTCCTCAGAGATCTCTTTCATTTGCATGATGTTTCCACTAAAACTCTTGCTGCCCAAAACAATGTCTACCCCTTGTACCATGGAGGCCTTGAAATAATGGTGAATGATTTTATCTTTATGAGATTACTTCTATAACTATTGATGATGACTATTCACAATCTTTCATCTATACTGCTCTTTTGATATTGATGATTGCTCCTACATCTCTTCATGGCCTTCTTCCTTAGTGGACAAACCTACAATGGTATTGATAGCCTATAGAAGACTGTGTGAAGCCTCAATTGGAATGACAAATGAAAATTTCAAGATTATAGGGAAACCTATTTGAGATCTTTTATGAACAATCCCACTAATTTTTAGAAGATGGGCAACACTTTGAATGTTTGATATAGTTAGTTTGTTCCACAAGACAATAATGTCACTACTAGTAGCATTTAAGTCAACATATAATTATGAAGATAATGGAGAAAGATATTACTAAATCCTTTAAGGTGAACCTGTTAAGAGGATATGTAAGGACTGTGGAGGTATGATCCTCAGCTTGAGGTGCAATGTTTCATTGTCTACTCTCATAGTCATTGCTTCTCCTTTTGATTGTATCTATTTAAGAGTCATTGATGACTATAGAATAGGGTGCTTCTCACTCTTGACTTCAAACCCATCTCTGATTGCTATTCTTGCACTGTACATGCTAAAAGAAGCTTGAAAATATGATGTCCCTACTATCTTTGTCTCATGTATGCATTATTTATCTATCCTCTGCATGCACTATCAATTTTGAAACCTTCTCCAATGTTCTTTTATAATCAGTGGTTACAAGACTCCCATAATATCCATGTGCACATTGAGACTCTTCTATTTGCCTTTTTAGTCTATTGATGAGCACTTCTTATGGCTATGCAGCTTCTCATTGTTTTGCTTCTATTAAGACTGCTATTTGTTCATTGTTTATAATCCATGTACAGATTTGCATTTGCTGAGGGAATCTTTATCATTGTTCAACAGTTCCTTTATGTGACTATCATTAAATGGCATTGCTTCTTATAGCTACTCTTGTATCTCTTCATTGATGAGTACCTCTTGTATGCTTGTGTAGGCCTATTCTAGGGTATGTTAGGCATATTCTTTGTTTTTCTATCTTGCATATCTCCTTCTCTTTCATTCAACTTACACTCTGTCTATGGATTGCACTTCAAACTTTCTTGAAAATGATCTATTCCTTAAATTGTTTAGCTGTTCCAGATCCTTTATGAGGACTTTTATACCACTATCATGCTTTATCTGGAAACATGCTTTACTTTTATAGACATTTTCACAACTTGAAAGAGGATATACTTCTTTGGGGGGTGCATCAAGTTGTTGAGGTATAATTAATGTCTCATGTATTTGTAGATGTGCTCTTTCCACCATTGTGTTATGCCATACTACCTTTGGAGGCCTTGTGAATGTCATTCTATCCTTTATGATTGTCTATAATCAATACAACAACCTTATGATGTTCTTTATGATATGCTCTATGTATGATGATTTTGTCACTAATGGCTTGGATTGAATAGAGATTGGCTTTGACTGTTCCTTCATGCATCTATGTCATTGATGAGACAAGATGTTTTGAAAAACCTATACCTACATAGTGAACAAACAAGTTAGAGAAAATATGAAGTTTGATTAGCCTTTCTGATGTTGATATAGCTCTTTCTTTCTTCCTTTTATGGTTGTATGGCTACATACTTAAGTTACTGATCTCTTTTATCTTCTTGATCAGATGTTTATGCCAGATAGAAAGTACATTTTGATTTTTCTACATATAGAAGTGGAAAAGATACCCTAAGCTCTAACCTTCTCTTCATTTTTCTTTTGTAGGTCTCCCTAGAGACATCATCGAGACAAGTTGAAGCTGATACAGATGTCAATGGGATTCGTCATTCAGGCAATGATAGGTCCATCTTCTTCTTTTATATGTTTCCATTTAATTTAGATGTACTTGTTATTATGCATTGCATCATATATGCTTATTCCCACGACTTGTGTGGGATCATATAAACATTTCTATTTATGAATATAAATAGTTATTTCATGCATTGTTTTGTGTATTACTTCTCCTTTTTTGTATATCAATTGCATAAAGATAACCTAAAGATTATTGCATGGTATAAGTGTTTATAATCATGAGTAGACTAGCAAGATTTTATGTACCTTTTCAAATTGTATCAAACTGTAATGAATGAACAATGAGAACAAGTGCAACACAATCTACAATGCATAGATTAACCTTCATTTCTCCTATTAGTCCTTGGATATCTCCTACTTTTCTCAAGTATCCTTTTGTCTTATTTGGCTCATGTAGCAGCTTTTATTGAGTTGCTACATGATCTTTGTAATATGATCACTGGAATGGTCCTCCATCAGGATAGTAGGCCTTCTAGACTAACTAAGAACTTGAACCTCCTTTTCCTTTCCCACTGAACTTATCTGCTTCTTCAAAGAAGAAAAGATAACTACTGTTCCATCTTGACCTAATTGGGTTGGAAAGCACAATTAGGTAACAGACATATAGGACATCATCAATGTTATGCTTTCCATCAAAACTAATTGAACCTTTTCCACAAATCTTTGCAGCTTCGTCACCACCAAACCTAACTACTCCACCATCAAATTTTTTAAGTTTAATAAACTTACTCTTATCACCTGTCATATGATTTGAGCATCCACTAGTAATGACCCAGTCATCCATCTCACTCTTAGCATGAAAAGAAGACATTATAGTGCATTTAGGGTTAGTGTTTGCTTCCAGAGTTAACCAAACCAGTTTCATCTCTTATGGCAATAAATAAGCATTCATTATCATTATCATTCTCAAACTCAGATTCATCATCAAAAATACTTGCATAGTAATTTTTCTTACTTGTTCTTCCTTCCTTATTCTTAATCCTTAGAGCTATATATATACACCTTGAAGCATAATGACCTATTTTGTCACAACTAAAACACTTGAAAGGCAACTTACCACTGAAGTTACCAGTACCCTTTTTCATTCTTCTCACAAAGTTAGCTTCTACTTCACCAAAGTCTTATGTATCTGATTGAATAGTTTTCTCTATTCTACCATCTTTAAAAGTAGTCTCATGTTTTGCAATTGTACTACTTGTGCCAAACTCTCTTATTTCAAAAGCAGTTAGAGTTCCAAGCAAATAATCTTTGGTAAATTGTTTCAAATTCTGTAATTCTTCAATAGCTGAAACCTTATGATTGTATGTTTTAGGAAGAGTTCTAAGTACCTTTAATATTACTTCTTGATCATCTATATTTCCACCAAGTCCCTTGATTCCATTGAGAGGAACCTCCTACATCAATAGAATGAAAAATGCACAAAATAACAAAATATATAAATAGCAGAAACACAAAAGGAATTTATTGATCGCATACCACTTCGAGGGGGAAACCTTCTTTGAGCAAGCTCAATACAATAAATTCGTGGATGCCTTCATTTGCCTCAACACGCACTTATATACTAAGTCTAATCTAAACAACTATTACTTCCCATGAATGTGGGATAATACAATATACTCACGGGATGACGTACAAAGCATATGCATCCAAATATAATATACTAACAAAGTAAAGAGAACGGTTAAACACGGGTTCCTAACATCCCCTCCCTCGTAGAAAGGCTTTGTCCTCAAAGCTTAAGATGTGGAAATTGTTGTTGAATTTAAAGGAGTGGTTCCCATGTAGCATCCTCTGGTTGCATTCCATGCCACTGAATTAAGACCTTTGTGATGGATCAGGAGTGAAGCTGACGAGTGCGTCTGTCAAGGATTGCCTTTAGCTCAAAAATGATGGATCCTTTGTTATCTAGTTCTAGTAAAATAGTTTGTGCTCTGACATTGGTGCCAAGAACTTTCTTTAGACAAGAGACATGAAATACTGGATGAACATGGAAAGGAGGAAGCTCCAATTTATAAGCAATCGACCCAATCTTCTGAAGAACCTTATATGGCCCATAGAACTTTGGAGCCATCTTATGATACCCTTTAAGTTTCAAGGATGATTGCTTGTATGGCTATAGATGAAGAAAAACCATATCACCTACTTGAAAAGTTCAGTTAGAATGGTGTTGATCAACTTGTTGTTTCATTCGATTTCTTGCCATGTGAAGATTGTCCTGCAAGATGCGAAGAATCGGATCCCAGGTTCAGAGAACTGTGTCGACTGCTTGAACTGGTGAACCACTGGGGGTGTATGGAAGGAGCATTGGTGGTGCCTAACCATAGACTACTTCATATGGAGTCATTTTAGATGCAGTGTGGTATGATGTATTGTACCACCATTCAGTGAGAGGGAGCCACTTTGCCCACTGATGTTGTTCTTCTGAGGTGAAGCAACAAAGATAAGTTTCCAAACATTTGTGAATAATTTTTGTCTAACCATCTATTTGTGGGTGATACCTAGAACTCATCTTTAGTTTGGTGCCAGTGTGTTGAAATAGTTCTGTCCAAAACTAACTGGTGAAAGTTGCATCATGATCTGAGACAATGGAAGAAGGGATGCCATGAAGATGGAAGATCTGGTCCATGAAAATTTATACGACTGAGGAGGTTGTATAGGGATGGCTGAGGGTACAAAAATGACTATATTTGGAGAGGTGATCAACCGCAACCAAGATCATTGTCTTTCCTCTAGATTTAGAGAGCCCCTCAATGAAATCCATAGAAATATCTATCCAAATCTATGTAGGGATGGGCAAGGGTTCAAGAAATCTAGGAAGCAGTGTCATTTCACCCTTGTTGCATTGGTAGGTATCACATTCAGCCACCATTTGTTGAATTGCCCTTTTCATTCCCTTCCAAAAGAAGTTACATCATCCCCACTCATAAGTTTTGAGGAACCCAGAGTGCCCTGCCAATGGAGAAGTAGGGAATTCATAGAAGACAACCTGCTAAAGATCTGTGCTCTAAGGAAGCACCAGACGACCCTAGTATGACAGAGAAACATCATCCCAAGAGTAATGCGGTACAAAAAAATGGTTAGTTGCCAACTATTGAATGATTTGAGATAATGAAGAGTCATTGACATAGCCATATTGGATAGATTCCAACCAATTTAGAATAGGTATAGAAATAGCTGAAAGGGAAGCTTGGCCATCAAATGTGTGAGAAAGAGCATACGCCACAATATTGTCCTTACCCTTCTTGTAAGTGATCTCATAGTCATAATCCATGAGTTTGCTGACCCATTTCTGTTGTGCTGGGGAGGAGACCCGTTGTTCTAGAAAATATTTCAGACTCTGGTGATTAGTCTTGATGCAAAAATGATTCCCTAGTAAGTATGGCTGCCACTTTTGTATTGCATGGAAAATAGCCATCATTTCCTTCTCATATGTAAAGAGTAATAAATTCTTGCCAGAAAGGGCTTTGTTGGTGAACGCAATGGGATGTTCTTCTTGAAGGAGAACAACACCAAGTCCATTTCCACAAAAATCACTCTCAATAGTGAAGGTCTTGGAAAAATTTGGCATAGCTAGAACAGTTGTAGTACACATAGCTTGTTTTAGTTTTTCAAATGCACACTTAACAACGTGTGTCCATATAAAAGTATCTTTTTTAACATAGCTATTAATGAAGCTGCAATCTTCCTGTAATCCTTGGCAAACTTACGATAGTAGCCAGTCAACCCCAAAAACCCATGGAGGCTCTTGAGTGTCTAAGGATGTGGCCAATTTTTCATGGCATCTATTTTTACAGGATCCACATGAACCCCTTGGGCTGAAACAATATACCCAAGATACTCCACTTCCTCCTGGCCAAAAACACATTTAGACTATTTTGCATAGAGATGATGATCAGAGAGAAGTTGCAGTACGAGATCCATATGTTGGAGATGCTCAGCCTATGTTTTACTATAGATGAGGATATCATCAAAGAAGACCAGAATCAATTTCTGCAAGTAGGGCTAGAATATTTTATTCATCAATGCCTGGAATGTTGAAGGAGCATTAGTGAGGCCAAAGGGCATGACCAAAAACTCATAGTGGCCATCATGTGTGCAAAAATCCATTTTAGGGATATCATCCTCATGAACCTAAATTTGGTGATACCCAGAATGAAGATCCAACTTGGAGAAAAAATTAGCACCATGAAGCTCATCAACAATAGGAATTGGAAACTTATCCTTGATTGTGATGTGATTAAGTGCTCGGAAGTCAATGCAGAGGTGCCATGACCCATCTTTTTTTAGGACAAGAAGAACTGGTGAAGAAATGAAACTAGTATAAGGGCAAATAATACCTTGCTTCAATAAGTCTTGAACGAGCATCTCAATCTCTGTCCTTTGGTGAAATGGGTAGCTGTAGGGCCTGATGTTGGGAGGAATGCTTCTAGGAAGGAGCTGAATACAGTGGTCCTCTGACCATGAAGGTGGAAATCCCACTAGTTTAACAAAGACACATGCATACCTATCCAAAACTTGTTGTAGATCAGAAGGAGTAGTGGAGACTGCTGATGGTTGCATTTGAATGGAATGGAGCTGAGCAATGATACCATGTGAATTTTTCTTAAGAAGCTTTTCCATGCGATGTGAACTTATGATGTTGAGAGACCTCGGTTGTAAGCCCTACAATGTGTGTTTGTGCCCATTATCTAAAAACTGCATCCAAAGTTTAGCAAAATCCCATAAGATGGGTCCAAATGTGCATAACCACTAGGAGTCCAAAACCACATCACATCCACCTAAGGGCAAGGCAAACATGTCAGAGTGTAGGTTATAATCTCCAATAGAGATACGCACATTGTGACACTTCCCTTTCCAAGGTAATGTGCCCCCATTGGCAATCATGACTTCAAGGCTGAAGCAAGGATGGACAAAACAATCAGCCTATTTGGCAATCCGAGGGTCAACGAAGTAATGAGTGCTACTAGAATCAATGAGTATTGTAAGAGGGAGCTTCTTGAAGTAACCCTTGACCTACATGGTTTGTGGGGTGCTGACAACTACTAAAGCATGGAGAGAGATCTCTAGGTGGTTTTCTTGAGAAGCAAGGTGACCAAACAGCTATTGAGTGTTGACTTGATCATCCACTATATCCTGAACATCCGCATAAACTTTAGTTTTTGGTAGAGAATCCACATCCAACAGATAGAGCTTTTGCTCAACACATTTATGTCCTTGAGTGAATTTCTCATCACAATTATAACAAAGCCCTTTTTCTCTACGTGCCTGCATCTCTGCTTCAGTCAAATACTTGATAGGAATTGTTCTAGGAGCTAGGGTTATTTGAGATCTTTGGAAAGCCATATTTATTCATGGAACAAAATTAGATTTGGATCATTGTTGATCTATGATCTTGTCCTTGACCAACTTAGCCAACCCTAGGGCTTCCATCATTATGCTAGGATGGAACATTTTAACCTCAAAGAGAATTGCATCCTTCAGACCACTGACAAAACAACTCCTGAAGAATTCATCAAACAATCCCTCTGTGTGATTGGCCAATTTTTCAAATTCTGTTTCATATTCTCACAGTGCTTGTTTGATACAGTTTAGTAAGTGCTCCAGTGAAGTCATCAAAAGCACTAGGGCGAAATCATTGCAAAATGAGTTTGCAAAAATTTGTCCATTTTGGCTCCTCATGAGCCTTGATGTACTAGTGAAACCATTGAAGGGCTTCATGTTCCAAGTGAAAGGATGCAAGTGGGACTTTGTTGACATCAAAAGTATTATGCAGATTGAAATATTGTTCTGCCCAGTATATCCATCCAGTCAGATCATCACCATTGAAGTGAGGAAAATCAAGCTTTGACCCACAAAAATTGCTGGGAGAAGAAAACTTAGTGTCTGCAGAAGACTCTAGCTGCCATCTATTATTCATGGATGAATGCTAAAGATTGAGGACAAGAATTTTTTCATCTAGATCTTGGAGTTTGGTCTTGAGGGATGCAAGTTCATCCTCCATGTTTTTTGCTCCTATTTGGGTGACAACCATAGCTAGGAGAATTTTTTTTGGGAATGGGTAGAGAAAGAAAAATGGAAACTTTTTTAGTAAAGGAAAATTTGGATTTGGGAAAAACTTTGATGGGTATTTGGGGTTTGACTAGGTTTTGGACACTTTTTGAGGGAAAGGGGAGAAGAAAATGGGGATTTTAGAAGCGGGGTGAAAGAATGGGAAAATTTGTCGAAGAGGGACAAAGGAGCAGAAATATGAAATGAACACTGTGTCAAAATTTGAAGGCTATTGGCTGAGAATCGAAGAAGTTAAGGCAAACCCTAAAAATAGACAAATGTGGGATTTCTAGCTTCAATAAGTGGAATTTGGGATAGGGTCCTCAAGGAAGGAAATATGTAGAATGAAATTTCAAGGGTTCTAGTCAATTTTGAGAGGAAACAAAGCTAAATGCTCAAGGAAGATATGGCAAAAAAAAAATGATCTGCTAACTACTCTGGATGGATTCAATCTATGATTTGTCAGTTGTCAATAGATATGGGCCCCAAGTATGTTTGACTACCTAAAGGTTCAGGGGTGTCACTCGGCCACCAATGTTGTCTAACAACTTGCGTATTGGGGCAGTAGCCCTCACTTCATGGCTTAGGTAAAACTGATAACCACTTTGCCATAAACGACATCTCTTGGTTTACCTCATGGATGGGAACTAGTCAATTAGGTAGGATCCATTGCCCTTTTTACTGGTAGGTCCTCTCAATGGGCCAGCTACTTTGGGGTTCATGTGGTACTCCTTAGAATGAGTTTTAGGGCTATATGCCCAAGCACTTCTCATAGTTAAGCAGATAGGGATATTCCCTGATCTAAACCTGCAATTGAATTGAACAATACAAATGTGAAAAGGAAAGAACTACTGCAATAATCACGGCACCTGGAGGCCACTATGGAAAAAAAATTTAGTAGAAATTTCACCCAGCGAGAGAAAGAAAGCACTCTGATACCAAATGAGAGGAACCTCTTGCAACAATATAATGAAAAATGCATGAAATAATAGAAATATATAAATAGAAGAAACACAGAATGAATTTATTGATCACAAGCCACTTCGAGGGGGCAACCTCCTTTGAGAAATCTCAATACAATAAATTCATGGATGCCTTCATTGGCCTCAACACGTACTTATATACTAAGTCTAATGTAAACAAATATTACTTCCCATGAATGTGGGATAATACAATATGCTCACAGGATGACTTACAAAGCATATGCATCCAAATATAATATACTAACAAAGTAAAGAGAAGGGTTAAACATGAGTTCCTAACATCCATTGACAACTTCTTCCACCTTCTACAAGTATCTTATAATGTTTTCATCTTCAGACATATGCATGGTCTCATAAGTGAGCTTCAAATTCTACATTTTAGCCTGTTTAACCTTCTCATCTCCTTCATAAACACTTTCCAACCTTTTCCAAATTGCATTAGCAGTTTTCAAGTTCACAACTTTTATCAATTCAGAATTAGTAAGTCCACATAAAAGAGCATGCTTTGCCTTACCATCAATTTCATCTGCTTTGATCTCATCATCATATTTTATACCATTCTCAGGTTTAGTGTAATTAGACTTGACACAAGTCCATACCTCATAACCAAGAGAAATTAGAAATGTTTCCATCATCACTTTCCAACGTGCAAAGTCAGATCCATCAAACAAGGGAACATCCTTCTTGTGCACCATCCCATATCTACCTCAAGTGGTTAAGATTTCTTGTAAGGAACCTTGCTCTGATACCAATTGTTGAATGAACAAGACAACTAAGACAGGGGTGAATTGACTATATCAAAAATTTTAAACCCTCACAAACACAATCACATTCACATTAGTTCATCTAAACCCTTATTCTATTATGAAGATTAAACATGAAAAATAGATAATAGAAACTTAATCTCATCAATCACCATGCACAAGAGAACACTAGATTTTTACATGGAAATACCTAAAAGGGAAAAGCTATGGTGAGGATTAGCTCACAATATAATGTAGTACAATACCAAATTACAAAGAGGCTCATTGACAAAGGCTCACTACCTTACAAAAGAGAAGGCTCGCTACTGGTGGACTCACTGAAGAATAAAGAAGAAAAGAAGAGAAGGCTCACTACCATGAACTGATATGATAGAATCTACCACATGCCTGAGTTTAGTTCTAATGAAGGGCAACAAACATCACCTTCGCAGCCTCTCTAAAAATTGTAGATGACTTCTGCTCACTACATTAATTCTTCTACCACATGAAAGTCCTTGATGCCTCTGATTCAAATTAACAACATAAAAATTACCATCCTTATGCACACCACATGCACATGAATGCTTTATACTTATTTATATCAACATCAACCTTGAAACATTCACCAAGGTTGGCAGCACACTCTACAACTCTTCAAACAATCTCCAAGGTCGACAGACATACAATATTTGAATTAGGTCTAGACCTAAACATTCCATGACACAAGAGAATGAAGACATACCACTTTACACCTTATCTCAGACCTAAATCTATCCAAGCACATTTCACAACACTTACATAATCATCAAATCAACTCCCCAATCAACGTAAACATCCAAGGTCGCCCAATCAATGTAAGCATAGGGAATTCTTCATCACACACTTCCACGGTCACAACCATAACTTGCAAACCACACATAAGCTGGTAACACAATCTGGAAACATCCACAAACAACATGAAATCACCTTGGAGCCAAAAATTCCATCTACAACAAATCTCACTTGAAGGCAGTTCACAGACTATTGACAACCAACACTGCCAAGGTTTGCTACTTAGGAAACCTACATTCTGGAGCATCAAATCACAAGTCCTTTGGATAGAACATAGATATGGACCTTATGGACACTCTTGTAGAACTGTAAGACCAAAAACCAAACTGCAGAGAAATGCGGAGAAAAATACTTTCTCCTAGTCACATTCCAAATATTACCAGGCACATTCTTTAAACTGGTGAACATAACTCTCAAACCACGGTATTCTGAAGCACCAAATTATGGATTTAACATCTTCAACCACCTATCTAAAACATATCCAAACCTCACATTGCGGTCTTCAACATAGAAGAAATGCGGAGAAAAAACTCAGACAGTATCCTGTAAGCCAGAGTACTTCTTCATAACACTATCTTCAGTATTTATTAAATTTTCTCAAAAGCACTTGGAAACCCAGCAATAAGAACACTATACTAATATAATCAGCACTACTACAATCCATTCAAATCACCTTAACAATAAAAACACTAGAAGATATGGTTGACACCAATGACAACATAAACATGTTGACATCAATGAAAACACGGATTAGCACATACTTGCAACAATGTCATAGGTTGTTGAATGTTCCTAGTCAACATGTGTCAAATTACACTTACATCTGCCTTGTGCATCATAGATGTTGTTAAAATTCTAATGTGAGGGACCTAATGTTTAGAGGCCATAACTTTTGATCTAAGAAATCAATTGTGCCTTTTTAAAAAAAATGATCTTAGAGACCTACACATATTTGTAACTTGCTTTAGCTAGTTAAAGTCCACTTCAACAATTTATTGAGCTCAAATGACCTCTATAGCCTAAACATTTTATTTTAGTGTATTCAACATTAAGATGAAAGGATGAAATGCCTTTCCTAAAATTATCGCACTTGTCAAACAACTTTTAAAAGAAAAGGGGATACCGATAAGTTATCAACTAACTACTAGAGGTTGGGAGACCCATTGTCTTGTAGAACCATCTAAACTTATTTGTTCTCATTGTCTTTATCAATGCATCTACAAAATTCTTAGAACTATTAAATAAATCTAGCATCATCCATCCATTCTATAGTATGTCTCAAAAAACTACTACTAGACATCAATATGATTTTTCCATGCATGAAAGGTTGGGTTCCTTGCTAAAAAATGGAACTCTAACTATCACAGTGAACTCTAACAACTCTCTAACTCAACCCCACATCTTAACATAGTCTTAAAATTTAAATGACATCCTTATAGGCATTAGAAGCCTCTATTCTGGGTAAACTTACCACAACCTAATATTTACTCATCCAACTCACAATGCCATCAAATAAGCTAAACATGTAATGATGCAATCATGATAGGACAGTCTAAAGAAAGACTATCCAACCATGCAACAAATTACAAGAATTTACCTAGAAATTACCACAAACCATATAAATTTACACAAAACTCCTCATATTATCCATTAGATAATTTGTATGATTATTATTGAATTGTAACCACAAGATTTGCCATAATGGGCCCTTCTACATGCTAGGCTGCAACCATTTGATTACAACAAGATTACATGAATAGATAATTTCCCCATGGGCTTCCTACATGGAACTACCTACTAGACCATGGAAACACCACTTCTAGACTTGCCACAATAATATAACCTTAAATTTTACTACCGATAGGTTGCATGGGTTGCATCTTTCTATAGGGGTTGTGACATGACTTAACAAAAGTACTCTAATAAAATTGGATACATGTAGGTTCTATCCCACATCTTATTTCTAGTTACCACATTCTATTACTCAAATATTGGTACTTCACTACTAAACTTACCTTCTACAACAATACTCCATCCTAGTCTTCTTCACTCACTTTCTACCATCTCAAATATCTTTATTTATATTATGCTCAAGTTTTTGATATGATCTAAGACAGCCTCTGTAATTTCAGAAAATGTCCCCTTGGGGGCTTTTCCCTCATAAGTTTTTTCTCCTAGGTCTTTAGCATGCATTTAGGACATCTTAGTTCATATTTTGGCATCCCGATGGAATGAGACCTAGGTTCAATGGAAAATTGGACCTAGGTGGACGCCTTGAGCTCTACCCTACCCAAAATAGGAGGGAGGACTTGGGCACCCGCTCCCTAGTCCTACCCTATTTTGGGGCAGCCCTAATTTTGAGGTGTCAGTTCATGACCATTATTTGGTCCTTTTGCCGACACGGTAAGTTTTGATTTTTAAAATCTTAGCAGGAGTGCTTGTAGTTGCATATATAAGCATGTTTAGGCATTCATTTGTAAACTAGATTTCAATTAGATGGCAATTGTGATGTTCAAGTGTTCTCAAGGTGATTCAAGGTTTTATATTGTGTTACAAGAGTAGACTTATGTGTTTTGTGTTAATATTTGCAGATTTGAGCATCAATTTCCTCATGGCATGAAGAGCATCTTCCTCCCATGAGAGCTTCACTACAAGGTGACATAATATTGTGTTTTCATCATTGATTCCTTTGGTTTTTGCCTCTGCATCACAAGGGGATGCACTCTTTATCTTACAACGGTGTTTGGAGACTTAAGTGTCCTCCGGGGCTGGACTAAGGCAAGCCTCTAAACACCACAACCCCCAAACCAAGTCTTGTGATTGTAGGTTACAGGTGTCACATTTGGGAAATGTGGAGTTGTAGGAAGGATTGGTAGGCATCAAGGATTTAGGATCTAAAGAAAAGTAGGACATAGGAGCACTTCCAAGACTTGGGCACTCGCTCTAGTGTCCTCCGCATCTAAGTTTCAGGAAACAAAAGTTACAGGGCTGATCAATGTTAGAAGGAGGTTCGGATCCCGCAAAGAAATTTCCACCTTGGACTTGGGCACTCACTCCAGTGTCCCTGACTATTCCACTTCAGAACCCAAAAAATAGGTATTCTGTAATTTGGTATTTTACTGTTGTCTGCAAGAGCTTTTTCCGTTATTGATCAATTTGTTGTCGTATTTGCATAATTAGGGTTTTAATGGTTAATTACGCATAAGAGAAGGAAAATTAATAATTAAATTCCTTAATCCAAGTTTCCCTACATCTGCAAGTGACTTAGGGTATGATAGTGCTCTTCACTCAACCCTAGATCCTTGAATGTATAGTGGAGAGGCAGATTTAAACATCTAATCATTAGAACGTTAACAAATCCAATTTTCCCCTAAACATTTTGGTGAACCCATATTTTTGGACTTAAATTGCAACTTGATGAGTGTGTGTCTTCAGATTTAGATTGATTTCATTCATTCATATAGTCATTCATTTTATTGCATTGAGAAAAATTTGAAAATTTTGAAAAATTCAGAAAATACAAAAAAATTACATTGTTTGGCTTACTAAATTGTATCTCTTCTTCCCAAATTTTCCTAATTCATGATTTTTACATCAGATCTGATATAAACTATAGAAAAATCCAAAAATTCAGAAAATTACATTGCATTTTCATCATTTAATTGCTTGGGTTTTGTGGAAATTTTGACAACATTATATAACCTAGTAATTTCAAAATCTAGGGTTAGTAGGCAAAATCTTTTCTCAGATTTTTATACTTATTTTAGAGGCCCATTCAAATTAACATTTGTTTGTAGTCTTTCATTTTAGTGTAAATTTGCATTTAGATTTAAAATATTTGCATTTTTGCATAGAAAATTTCAACAAAAACTAGCAATTTTGATGCATTTTCATTAAATTTGCATGGGAATTTTGCATGTTCAAGATTGAAAATCATTTTCAGATCTGAGAGTAAGTCAATTTCATCATAAATTAGAATTAAAAACATTCACATAGCATTTTGTCCCGAGATCTCAAACCTAGGATTTCAAAAACAATGATTTTCACTAAATTTGGCCTTATCGACTCTCCAAACTTGCACCATAGGTGTGTTGTGAAATATATTTTTGCGTTAATTTTCTTTTATCAAGGTAATAATTTTCTTCCCCTCATAAAAATCTTCACAACACCCTTTTAATGGGCTCTTGTAGTAAAAATTCGGTGAAAAACTACACATTTTGGCTATTTTTGCCCTAGGGTTTGACCTAGTTTGCACTCCAAGTGTGTTGTGATCAATTTTATGGATTGAGGTGACTGATATTATTGATATTATTTTCTTTACCTCCTAAAATTCATTACAACACCTCTTTTTCTAGGTCTTGGAATTGAAAAACTGTGACAAATAACCTATTTTTGCTATATTTCCACTAGGGTTTTACCTCAAGTGGCACTAAAAGCGTGTTGTATTGGGTATTTTTACATCAAGTGGATGTTATTATTTTCTTTCCATCACCATTTTCCTCACAACACCTTTTTTTATGCTCTTTTGCATTGCATTTTGGTGAAAAAAGTGCCTATTTTGACATATTTTCACTATATTTCGACTTGGCATTAACTTGAAATCACATCAAGAGTGTGTTGAGAAGGATAATTTTGCTTTTTTTGACTGATATCAGGCATATAACTTGCTTCCATTGACTTAAATCCTTACAACACCCTTTGGTTCATTCATTTACATTAAAAAGTATGGAAAACCAAGCATTTTAAAGCGATTTTTGCATATAGATTTACACTTGCCTTTGCTATACTTTAGGAGAAACTTTTGGATCTGATATTAAATTGATTTGAAAGAATAAATCATGGATTTTTATTTGGAAGAATTGTTTGCATATGTCATAGACATTGAGCATTTCTCTAAATTCACTGATTGTTCCTTTAATTGAGTGTTCACACACCTTGGATTTCACTAAGGAAGAGAAGACCTTTAATGTCCCTCCTTTGTTTGAATATTCAAGTCATTTGGACATCACTAAGGATGTAACCCTAATGGATGAGGAGAATTCTCTCACATTAAATCCCTCAAGGATGGATGTTGAGATCACTCAAAATAATATGCTTCTCCCACCACCTAAGAGGATAGTGAGTATGTGTAATAATGAACTTCAACAAGAAAACATTCCACCTAACATTAAGTCAAACCAAGAAAACATTGATCCCAACATTCAACCAAACAAACATGATCCTACCAATAAACAACATGATGAGAAAGACATGAATTGGGATATGATACCTTATATCCCACCTTCCTCTAACATTAGGGAAAGGGAGGATGACGATGATTTACTTGATGATAAGACTTAGCATGAAGACCCTACAGGTAGGTATCTCTAACTCTCTCTCTCTCTCTCTCTCTCTCTCTCTCTCTCTCTCTCTCTCTCTCGTTCTCTCTCGTGATGTGCTTCCCTCGTGATGTGTTATGTGTTGTTTAGCCCTCCTTGGATGACCTTGGATTCTCCCGTAAGGTTCAGGATACTAGGAGACTGCCTCTATTGTGACCTTCTATTTGTATCATCATTCTTCTATGTTGCTCTCTCTCTGATTTCATTGTTGAGTGTTGTGTCTTACGGACATAGCATCGTGGTTGGTGACCTAGGGGCACCCTCCTATCTGACTATCCCTAAGACACTTGATTCTCCTCTCTTATTTATTGTTTCCCTTCCTCTAATGTTTCCATCTAGATGGCAGATGACGACAAGCATTTATACTGATGCAGACCTAGTGTCCCTTTAGAGACAAATCAAAACATGGACTTAGTTCCTAATATGATGATGGGGTTGTATATCTTATCCGACGCTTGGCTAGTGGAAGTACTCATGCTTTCTGCATAGTGAATTTAATGATGTTTCTATCGCATTTACAAACCTTAACAATACTACTGCTCTATGTACCTTTGTCTTTGAATCTGGCCTTGGCGGTACTCGATTCAGAGAGCTTCATGATATAGCCCTATGGTTATCCTCAAACTTTGGATTTGTTGTATAACCTTGCCTCTTTGTGTGGCTAATCATATGCATTGATGTTGTTGTTTATCATGATTTTGTAGACACTAACATGTTTCTTGCAGGGATGTGTTTGTGGGAACATTTGGTGATCATAAAGTACATGTCACCTCCAGGGGGCATGGGCTTTGGGAAAGTCTGTGTTTCCATGTGTGTTTTCTTCCTATCTTAACATGATTGATATCATTACATGATATCAACCACCTTAAGGCGGGGGCATATATAAGGTAAGCTATCTATTGTAGATGTTAGCTATGTGCTTGTCCTTAGGTACAGTCGAAAGACTTGCTTGATGAGTGCATCCCGCATCCTGAGTTTGTTTGAAATCAATCAATCAATCATGTACGCCCTCTGTGGAGGTAGGATATTGCATATATCCTTTTTATCCTAAGCCCTCTGCGAAGGTGGGGATGGTGTATTTCTCATAGCATATTGCATCATCCTATCATTTTAAAAAGTCCTCTGCAGAGGCGGGGAGCAGTTTTGTGACTAACTCAACCCTTAAGCATGTTTTTGGTAATTGTTGTGGTGAAGCCCAATCATCAGTGTGTGTCTGTAATGTGCCTGAGATGGTTTTGGACCTAGAAATAGGTACACTCCATCGCTTGTGTGCCGTGTTTTCTTTGTTTCTTCAAGTGTGTGTGTGTTTTGGCATGCTTGTTTTGTGTGGTGTGTTTGTTGCCCCATATGTTGTTTAAAGACTTGCTCGATGAGTGCATACTACATTTTGGGAGGTTTTACATGTCTTGCGTGTGTGTTGCCTGATATATACAGTCTAAAGACTTGCTTGATGAGTGCATCATGTATTATGGGAAGTTTGTTTACTTTCCAGTACTTGCATTTGTATTTTATATATATGAGAAAAAGAAAACAAAAGATATCATTTCTATCTTCCATGCATCAATGTGTCTTCTATGCATTGACTATCTTCTCCATGTTCTACATGATTGTAACTATCTTCTCTATGTTTTGTGTGCCTATTACTGTCTTCTATGTGATTGGCATGTCTTCTCCATGCTTGATCTATTTGCAGTGTTTGTGACCTTAATTTAATGCATGTATTGGCCTCGCATTTATACATACATTAAAGTGGGGGCTAAATGTAACGTCAGAAAATGTCCCCTTGGGGGCTTTTCCCTCATAAGGTTTAGCTCCTGGGTCTTTAGTATGCATTTATTACATCTTAGTTCATATTTTGGCATCCCAATGGAATGAGACCTAGGTTCCATGGCAAATTGGACCTAGGTGGACCCCTTGAGCTGTACCCAAAATAGGGGGGAGGACTTGAGTGCCTGTGCCCTAGTCCTGCCCTATTTTGGGGTAGCCTTAATTCTCGGCTATCAGTTTATGACCATCATTTGGTCCTTTTGTCAACACGGTATGTTTTAATTTTTAAAATCTTGGTAGGAGTGCTTGTAGTTGCATATATATACATGTTTAGGCATTCATTTGTAAACTAGATTTCAATTAGATGGCAATTGTGATGTTCAAGTGTTCTCAAGGTGATTCAATGCTTTCTATTGTGTTGCAAGAGTAGACTTCTATGTTTTGTGTTGATATTTGTAGATTTGAGCATCAATTTCCTCATGGCATGAAGAGCATCTTCCTCCCATGAGAGCTTCACTACAAGGTGACATAATATTGTGTTTTCATCATTGATTCCTTTGGCTTTTTCCTTTGCCTCACAAGGACATGCACTCTTTATCTGACAATAGTGTTCAGAGACTTAAGTGTCTTCCAAGGCTTGACTAAGGCACACCTCTAAACACCACAACCCCCAAACCAAGTCTTCTGATTGTAGGTTATAGGTGTGGCATTTGGGAAAAGTGGAGTTCCAGGAAGGATTGGCAAGCATCAAGGATTCAGAATCTAAAGCAAAGTAGGACACAGGAGCACTTCCAGGACTTGGAAGCTCTCTCTAGTGTCCTCCACATCTAAGTTTTGAGAAATAGAAGTTACAGGGTTGATCAATGTCGGAAGGAGGTCTAGATCCCACAAAGAAACCAGCACCTTGGACTTGGGCACCAGATCCAGTGTCCCTGACTATTCCACTTCAGAACCCCGAAAATAGGTATTCTGTAATTTGGTATTTTACTCCTGTCTACAAGAACTTTTCATGTTATTCATCAATTTGTTGTCGTATTTGCATAATTAAGGTTTTAATGGTTAATTGGGCATAAGAGAAGGAAAATTAATAATTAAATTCCCTAATCCAAGTTTCCCTACATCTACAAGTGACCTAGGGTATGATAGTGCTTGTGACTCAACCCTAGATCCTTGAATGTATAGTGGAGAGGCGGATTTAAACATCTAAACATTAGAACATTAACAAATCCAATTTTCCTCTAAACAACCTCACATTAGCAGAAAGCTTGAAACCACATGAAACATGTCACGAACTAAATATAAGAAACCTTGAAATTCTAATAATCCAATGACAAAGACTCTCCACATAGCACACCATGGACCTTCCCAATATCAAATATTCTCCTTTAGAAAAAACCCAAAATAACCTCCTACAAAATAAGAACAACTTGAACAAATCAGGATATCATACCATTGTCACTCTACAAGACAAATAAACAACTTTTTTTTATCAAATCAAGATTAAATCTTAACCATAGATACAACAACCACACACAAGGATAATACCACAATCATAGAACCCAATTCCATCATGCAGTAAAATGCACCACCATTTATTACTATAGAATACTAACCAGATACACTTACACATAACTATCACATTTCTCTTTCCTTAGACATGATGCCATATTCTTGGGATTTCCAGGGATGCACCTACATTAGAGTCTTAGTGTAAATAAAATAGTTTAATTTCCTCATTTTCAAGGGTAGTCTCCCTCCCCTACCTAGATATTCTACTTTGTTTCTTCTTTAACTCATTAAATCCACCTCCTCATGTATCTCTAAAGCTATCCACCCTGAGCACTACTTTGTCCCATGTTTGTAAATTTGTTCCACCAGCCATATTCCACATTGTTTTCATTTGGTTGGTATTTAGTCAGAGGCCACTTGCCCTTGTCAAAAAACCATCCCTCACATCTATCAACCTCCTTCCTATCCATTGTATACCCTTCTTCTATGATACCATCAGTCACATTCTCCTTAGTATAGCTCCCCATCCTCTTGTTCATATGTGTTGTCCTCTAGATTATTTCTTATGAATTTTCTACCATGTGTTCCAATATATTCACACATCTTTATAATCAATGCATATCATCCCTCTAAAATAAACACACCAGTGTTGTAAGACATATCACTTACCCTCAGTGACATCAATTTGTGCTTTTATCCATCCTTTAATATCACATATGTGTTAGATCTCCCATCATACATCATATCCCTATAAAATTTCCATGGTCTTCACAATAGAAGATAGAACACATCAATTGGTGCAATATTGCACAACACCTTATCATGGCATGTCCCTATGTTGAACTTGACTCAACACTACTCCACCAAAATCTAGTTCCCTTACAACTTTTCTTGATACTTTGAAGGTAAGGGAAGGTCAAATCCTCCATCCTTAGGTGCCTCAGAGAGGTTTTCACCCTTGGATGCATCCTTTATTTTTACTTTTTTTATGATTAGAAGGTACCATAGTGTGGTTTTCACCAGGGGATATCTTATATTTTTGTTTTTCATTTTTTCTAACTGGGGGATTTCACATTCTCACAAAAGTATACTACTTGATCTAATTCCATGAAAAATCCTACTTTATGGTCACCAAGTGGAATACCATCTTGGAGTCCCCTGAATTCTGTAATAGCCTCATCATTTTGAAAGATATCAAGAATGGGGGCCTCTTGTTGATTCCAATCAATAAGTTCAGTGTATACGAGTTGAAGGTTCTAGGTTTTAGTGTTGGATGTAAGGGAGATAGAAGAGATCATGACTATGGAAGTCTCTTCAAATAGGTTGGTGAGCTATAAGTAGGATTCATTGATAGTATCTTCGTTAGAAATTGTAACCATGGGAAAAGCCTTCACTACTTCATCGAGAATAAACTCAATGTCCGAGGATCATAGTACTTCATTTCTATATGCTAAACTATGCTTATTGTTTTTCTTAGTCACAATGGTGGGTTCTAAGATTCCTTGTACATGTCTACCAAGACCACCTTGGCTATTGTAAACCCATGTTCTTTACAATTCAGAGACCTCTTCTATATTGTTCAACAGGTAGTGTGACTGGATCTTTGTCTTCTAGGAATATCCAAGATGAGATATCTTCAATAGACTCATCTTCTAACATTCCCCAATGAATGAATATTGTGGGATTAGATTGTATGAATACCTTTTTACTTTCCTTTGTTATAGGTGGTTTTCCATATGATCTAGGTGATAAAGGCATCTTTCCCACACAACAAGATTTTTGAAGGTCATACTCACCAAGTCCTGTATCTTTGTACTGGACCTTGATCTCAAGAATGGATGTATCAACTGAGGCTTTTATCAAAGTATCTAGATCAATATATGAAGGAGATGATTGGGCTACAACATTGTTTGGGATTTCATTGGTGTTCTGGTATTTCCCTTTCATGGAGTGGAAAAATTCAAAAGGATTGGGGTCTCCAAGAATAGTAATCTCTATACCATTGAAGGGAAACTTTAAGCATTAATGGTACATGGAAGGTATAGCCCACATGGTATGGATCCTTGGGTTACCTAAGATGAAGTTGTAAGGAAGATCAAGGTCCAATACTTGACAGTGAGTTTCTAATATAACAAGACCAATTTGAATAGGTAGATGGATAACACCTTCTGACTATCGTTCTGCATCATCATAGGCCATAATGATTATACATTCTTCAAGATCAATAACATCCCCAGAATATCCCAATTGTTTAACTAGTTTTCAAGAACAAATGTTCAATCCAGCACCACCATCTATAAGAATATGTTTGACGTTGCCTTCATGGATGAATACTTTAGTATGTAGGGCATCATTATGGCATGAGTTTTGTGATGGAAGGTCCTTTGCAATGAAAACCACGTGGTATGGTGAAGCAATATGACCTATCATGGCTTGGAATTTAGTGACATCAATGTTATTTGGGACAGATGACTCTTTGAGGGATTTTTTTAGTACTGCTTTGTTTGTGGGTGATGACCAAATGAGATCTAGGATGGATATATTTGAGTTGTGGTTTTTCCTAGATGATCTAGAATGTTGTACTCAAATTGTGTATGGACATTAGGTGTTTCTCCATGAATGGTGACACGACCATGACGAATTGTAACAACACAATCAAGGAGTATCCGTTTGATGAAAAGAGTAGATACACAACTTTCTTCGAGATGACTGACAATGGAATTATAGGAAGTGGAAGTGTTGCTAACATTTTTACCTTTACATTATTGCCTTTACCATGTGGTGGGAATAGATCCTTATACATGTCAATATATTTGTTTTTTGTTTGTTTAGGAGGATCATCAATAGTGACTTCTCCTGTATCGATGAGATTCTGGATAAGATTTTCAATTTCATACATCCAGGGGTCTTATGTCTTTTGACTCTATGGTACTCACAATATTTGCTATCTTTATACCAAGAGGGTTTGAATGTAGGTTCATCATATTAGTGAGTGTTAGGTAGCATGATGAGACCGTTTTGGACAAGTTTCTTTAGAACTGACTCAATAGGTTCTCCTAATGGAGTGAATTTGTATCTAGGTGTACAAAGTCATGTTTGGGTTTCTCCCTGGGAATAGATGGGACAGTCTTTGCAGGTGTTTAAAGATTAACTGGAGTTTGGAGAGTTTGGATATGTTTACTATCCATAACATCCTCATTGACGACATTCTTGTTTTTGGACCAAAAGCGGGGTTTTTCGTTAGATGTCTGGGGGTTGCCTTTTGTTTCTTTGAATATATTGACTAGTCCTTTTGCTATGACGGCCTTTTCAATATTTTTCCCTTTAGAAATAATTTTACAAAAAGATTTAGCACATTGGATTTGTAAATGAAATCCAAGATCAGGATTGAGGTTTTGGACGAATATGCTAACTAGTTGCTTTTCAGGGATAGGCCAAGGAAATTTGCTAGCTATGTTTTGACATATTTGTAAGAATGACATGAAGGTTTCCACATTGAATTGTTTGTTATTACATAGGTTTGTCATGGAGATCTCATATTTGATATTGAAAGAAAAGTGTGTAACAAACTTTTCAGCTAATTCATTAAATGTCTTAATACTCGTGGGTAGATGAGAAAACCATTTTATTATTTTCCCTCGAAGACTATGAGGGAAGAGCCATAAGAGATAAGTGTCATTATGGACAACCTCTAAGAAAGCAATATAAAACTCCTTAAGATGCTCTTTGGGATCACCTTTTCCTTTCTATTAGTCAAATATTGGCATTTCAAAGTTTGGAGGAAAACGGATCATAGGTAGTGATCAATAAAAAGGATAAGGACAAAATTCCTCCAAAGAGAAAGTTTTCTTGGTGTGTACTATGGTAAGATCTGAAATTTGTTTTTGAAGATTGGAAAACTTAAGATCAATTTTAGATGTGGGTTGTTGTGGAGAAATACCTTGTTGAATAGGAGATGATGGTGATTGTTGTGCTACGTGAGGGGATTTGTGTTCGATATGTATGAGTAGACATTGTGTGGATTGTTAGGTATTATTTAGGAGGTTGGAGGTTGTGATGTTTGTGGTGGAGTGACATATGAGATGTTAGGAATAGATGATTGGGGTGGTGACACTTGGGGTGGATTGGCGAATGATATAAGAGGAATAGATGATTGAGTTTGTGTTGTCATGTATGTTGGTGCATGGGATGCTTGACATGCATATGAGGTGTTGAAGGGGTTAAATTGAGTCATGGATTACATGGATGGGGTGATTAGAGAAATAGATGTCGGCATACTATAAATAAGTGGTCCAAGTAATGTGGGATGTGGATTGATAAACTGATTGGTGAATGGTGATAGAGGAACATTATGTTTGGGTGTAGTTAGAATTTTTGGTGCTACAGTAGACATGGTTTGAATAGGGGTAAGGTGTGATCTTCCCATACTAGAAATAGCATCATTTACGGGATCTTTCTCTTTGATTATGGATGTGTCAAAATAACTACGTAACTTAGCTCTTTGCTTAGCAAACAAAAGAAAGAATCTATTAGGATCCGAAGTTAAGAGCCTATCTATAGTGTCTAGGAATTCAGGATTTTGTAATTCCTCAATTAGATCTTGCGATTGTTGTCCAAAGTCATGTTGTCCAAATTGATTAGATGAGGAATGACCTATTGTGTATCCCTTTGGAAGAGAATCATGAGGATTCATACCCGTGGTGAATTGTGTTGCATCTATGAGTGAGGCAGGGTTATCTTGAGGATTATTTTGCCTAGCTTCCATGGCTAATCAATGTTGATTCTTTGTGAGAGGAATATGATGTTTCAGATTTGATATGATAAGGATTGATGATGGATGGAGTGTTGTTTGGACTTTTGTGACAAAGTTGAGACTCTTAGGATGATTGTGTTCATTAATTGCTTTGGATAAAAGATAAAATCTAGATAAATTACTAATATAATTACGATTATCCTCCAAGAGAGGCTAATGAACTCAAGGAAAGATAGATAGGGGGTAGTGAGTTTGACCAACTCAAGAGAAGCCACTCTCCTAAGATAGTTATGTCACTAATTGTTGAAAGATGATAATTTATCTATGTATCTAAGAGAGGCAACTTCTTAAATCAAAGATAAACTAGAAGATGTGATCTAGATTCTGGTATGAAAGCCAAACTGAAGCTAAAAGCTGGATAATGTCTGGGTTGTTTGATAGATGATGATGATAATCCTATAGTCTCAAGAGGATAAAAGGCTCTAAAAGTCCAAATAATGATATGAGGATGGGTGAATC
The DNA here is from genome assembly GCA_027924645.1 of Cunninghamia lanceolata. NCBI lineage: Eukaryota > Viridiplantae > Streptophyta > Pinopsida > Cupressales > Cupressaceae > Cunninghamia > Cunninghamia lanceolata. The sequence goes on from BSBN01000244.1 coordinate 3,574,585, forward strand.
TGACTTGACGACTAAAATGTTGAAGGTGAATAGTCTGAATGTTCTGAAGTCTGATCACAAATTTGACTAAAAGTGAATGGTTTCTAATTCTGGGTAAAAATATGACTGATGATTGTGTTTAACCAGAAGCGTAGAACTATTTGCCAAAAGTGGTACCATGATAGGTCAAAAGCGGTAACAGGATAACCTAGAGGCATAGTTCTGTGAACCAGAAGTGCATGACTATTAACCAAAGGTGCAATATTGTATGTGAGAAGTGATATAAGGATAGTGCAAAAGTGCAACTTTATGAAAACTAGTGGGAAAAGTAATAGGATCAAAGGCGCAGTTCTATGTGCTAAAGGCATAGCTTTGTCAACTAGAGGTGCAATTTTGTCAACCAGAAGTGAGCTTCTATGTCCAAGAGGCACATATTTATGTACCAGAAGCATAGTAAAGATGTTCAGAAGGGCAATTCTATTCTCAAAAGTGGGATTTTGTGACTATTGTTTGTTTAGAAGATAGTTTTAAGTTCTTTGGCAAGAAAATCAAACAAATAAGACACAATGGTTGTTGACTCTTTGGAATTGGGTGCACTTTGCTATGGATCTTCATGGATAACAAATGGTAACTGGTAGATAACAAGAATACACACCAAACACTCTTGGACAATCCTAAAATTATTCAAGTAGGAGTGTCATATCCCATTGACTCACTCAGGTATGACTTCAACCCCCACTATTAGATAATGGTAGTTTCCATCCCCTTGATATTGTTGATAATTGATTGGATAGGTAAGGAATGCAAGGTCATGTACCACCTTACACCCTTTACTTTTGGAGACTAAAGTCTTGTCCAAAGTGTATTCTATCTCAAACAATGAAGGTACATGTGTGATCTCTTCTCCTCCATGTGGCTACAATGCACCGAACGATATGATAGCTAAAGGTCTTATCTAGGATCACAAGGTGTCTAAGAAGTCCTCAAATATACACATGGTATAGTGGGGCTCAAGTCTATGAACGGGGGTGTCCCAACATCCAACCTTGCATAAAACAAATCAAGTCTTGGCAGACCAAGGATCTCGAGGCTTTATCTTAGCAAGAAGGCGTCCTTCCTTTAAAATGAGTCTTTTGATTCTCGTAACATTTATATCCTGCACCATAACACACAGTTAAGGTCATCTTTAAGGGTGATGAAATCCCTTAATAGACATTCTAAAGAGTATATCAAGTACTTTTGTTTCCCAAGATCATTTAAAACATGAGAGAAGAGCATTTGTATAACTCTCAAGTCCCCGGGAATAAAGAAAATAAAGCAATAAAGTGAATCATCTAGTATTTCTGATCTCCAAGATCACCTTTCAGTGCGAGAAGAGAGCATATGTACATAGCTATTCAAGACATAGCATACAAGTTTGTAAATTCCCTTAAGAAAATGAAGTGTGCTACTAGATTTAGTGACAAAAATGAATCCTTTGTCAAGCGTCCTACACCAAACTCATTAGTAGTTTCACTTTTTCTTCTTTGTCAAGTGATAAGAGGCTGCACAAATGTTATTAGTTTCCAAGAAAACCACTTGTTAGAGAAAAAGAAATAATAAGAACCAAAAGCACAGAGACCATAACCAAAAGTGAACTTTTGTTAACCAAATGTGAATGAATATTGACCAAAATAAAAGTTTTGTTAACCAAAGGTGCATAAAGATATACCAGAGGTGAATTATTATTAACTTGAAGTGAAGTAATATTGACCAAAGACATAGTTCTATCTTCCATAAGTGAACTTCTGTTGACCAAAAGCGCAATTATGTCCCAGTCTTGCAAAATCAGAGAATTAAGTCAATCACATCATCAAAAGATAAATAAGTGAACTCCTGATGGGCTAGGAGGTTGGTTGGATGTATGGATCTATTACCTTGTACCAAAATAAGATAGAAAACCGCGAGATAAGTTATTGATTAGGTCAAAAGGAAAAAAGCATGTCCACAAATAAGTCAGCTTGTGAACAAATCAGATAGATGCCTGCAAATACATCAGCTTGCATGCAAAACAAATAAAACAGATACCAAAAAACCCTGTAAAGTCAGCAAATCTCAAAAAATAGCAGAAACCAAAGTCACAATACTATAAACCAAAGGCACAATTCTGTCTACCAAAGGCATCATTCTATCGACTAGAAGCATGTGATTGTCAACCAAAAGCGCAGTTTTTACCTATCAAAAGTGCAGTTGCATACCGGTAGCTCAAAAAACTAATTTTTCTCAAGCAAATGACTGTTAAATCAGGGAGTGGGTCCCACCAGGCATGCGAAAATGTTTATATGGAAAATTGGTTTAACAAGATCAATCATAAATAAATCTAACCCAATCCTACAACCTTCAAGAAATAGATCAAAGGACAATAACCATAATTCAATGCAAATAATAAAAAAACCTTATCACCTAAGATTGTATTTATTCATTGGTTAACTGTGAATTGCTCTTATGTTTTGCATAACCATGATTACAACAAGCATTTATGAATGATGTGTGCTCAAAGGATGTAATGTTCTCAATGATAAAAGCTCAAAGCATTGTATGAATGCCCAAAGCTTAATGATCATGGAAGATTTGTGTGGAGAGAATGGACATATTTATTGATGCAGAGGCATCCACACTATAACCTTCGCATACAGCATGGATGTCTGCAGCCCATCATCATCATCATATTCATCCTCATCATCATCATATTTGACTTCACTGTCAGCATCATCATCATATTTCACCTGCCGACCGATATCCTCCTGCAGACAAGCCTTCGCACTTTCGCCTGTCAACAGCATCACCTTACTCGATTATCGACAGCATCATCATATTCGACCAGCGCGAACATCCTCCTGACGTCCACTGTTCACTTCCGCGACAACTTCCGTCTTCACTACCCTCAGCATCATGATATTCAACATCATGATAATCAACAGGATAAAGAACATCCGGTTCCTTCCATTTATCCTGATGAAGACAAACCTTCACCCCTCGCACCTTAGCCTCGATGCTTGCGTCACCCAATATCCTGATGACGTAGATCCTGATGACGATGACGTCACCCGCAGCTTCTCAATATCCTGCCGCTCCGAAATGTCCTGATGACGTATATCATGATGATGATGACGTCATATCCTGCTGTTGGCCAAACTTAGTTTTTTTCGGCCCGCGATCAACCCGATCTTCTTCCTTGTGCCGATGCACTCCTCGGCAACTCCTCATGATGATCACCCCGACGCACTTGCACTTCATGCACTCGAAAGCATCATGCTCATCTTCACTTATCCGGATGACGATGCCCAACGCGACTGCAGGATATTTACAGAAATATCCTGATGATGCCGTTTTAACAAACTTTCAGCCTTAGCGAAATTTCACTTCGCCGATCCTCCTGGGATGACCCGATCCACTCTCAGGGGGATCTTCCACACTTCATCAGCTCGACCTAGCACATGCCCATGCTAGGGTCTTCAACATCTCTCGACGGCGATCCTGCACACCTGCATGCAAACAAACAAACTACAACCTAACCTACTGTACATCGCCATTCCACCGATCAGACGGATCAACCGGTGGAATGGATCAGTAAATCCATGAAACCACCCAAACCAGCAAATCAATTACACAAAGGAGATCAAACAGAAAATGAAACAGGATCTTTATTGATTTCAAAGATGCAATACAATATACTGTTTCTCACACAGCACACTCTAACTCCTCTGCTTAAATGCAATACTATGATCGATCGATGATATCTGTATGCAATATCGACCGATCCTCATCCTTAAATAGATTTTCCTACGAGTACTACTGACCCGACTCCAAGTAGCTAGGAACTCTCCAGGCGGCTGGGAGATCCAACCGATCATACATCATGACAGCTGTTCTAACAACCTTCCTAAAAATAGCAAAAGCATGGTCAGCATGATCTTATCATGATCAGCATGACCTTATTACATGCATTGGTCTTAACAGACCTTCTTGGAAACATAAACAAGACCTAAAACAACTAACTGCCTTATCAAGACCAGCTGTCAGGTAGGTGCTCCTGCACCATTTATAGCTTTCAAGGAAGATCAATCAACGATGGAGAAAATTCAATGAAATCGATGGATGAGATAAATTGAGAAAACATGAAGGAATGTGCACATGACAAGTGTCCATGCAAAAAAGATGTTTTATTGAATGAATTACTTTCTTGGCTAAAGATATGATTGATTTTCATAAGAACAAATTGTTGTTCATAGATCATAGGGGCTTACATTTGATATAGTGTTAATTGACATTGGCAGGATTGATCACTATTTGGTTTTCACTACAATCTTGCAGGTTTGATTCTTAAAAAAATGTGCATCTCCTCAATGTTTAGATTCTAATGACGTGCAACGATGTATGGAAATGCATATGTAGTCTTAAGGGGAAATGAGGAAGCTCTCCTAAGGGCTTTGCCATCTTCCTATGGGTAGGCATTCCAACTACTTGCATACCTAACATGCCTAGCAGCGTCTCTTGCCAACAATCTCCCCCTTTGGCATTGATGGAAACACTTAGTGAAAAATGACTAAGTGTTAGAACAACTCCCCCTTACTTTACACACTTATGATTTCCAATGCTCCCCCTTAGATTAATTTTTCATTTTTCACTTCTTTTCCTCTCCCCTTTTGACATCAATGGTAAGGGCTAGGATCTGCATATCAAAATTCATGCAAAAATCTTATGTACATGGATCAAAACTTTAAGTATATACTTCCACATATGAACACATAGTTCTTAAGCCTTGTTCATCATCAATAAGATATCACCAAAAATGTTTTTCAACTGTGATAATTCATTATCCTAGTTCTTCTTTATGCTACCAAAAATGGATATATGCCCACTGAACAAAAATGCCTATGATTCTACCTTTTGAACATCAGAAGGATCACTAGTAGCAACAACAACTTGGGACTCTGTCAATATATCATACATAGTTTCTAACTTAGGGGAGATCAGTCCCCAGAGTTCATCCAATCTGCCCAGAATTTTGGCCTTTTCCTTCTCCAAATCACTCAATTCATTCCACAAACTCACTACTTGGCATTCTTTGGTAATTACAAACTCAGTTAAAGGACTATATGACTGAGAAATATTAGACAGTTTGAGCTCTATGTCCTTAATCTCTTTCTCAATATCTTCAGTAGCTTTAGATCTATTTAGACAAAACTTATAGATCTCTGTACCTTTAGATAGAGTATTTTGAATACTCTTTACACTGGTATCAAGCACTAATCTATCATAGCTAATTACTTTCCTTATTTCAACAAATCTCTTCTTACTATATTATTTTTGACTTTAACTTCTGCTGACTTCTCAAAAGTTTCAAAATGAGTACTTACAGAGTGTATTGGACTCTTCAGTTAACCAGAGGGAGAGTCAGATGAATCCTTTTGAAAGGTTGGCATAATGTTTTCCAGAATTCTGGAGGCAAGACCAAGCAACCCACTATCCTCAATGTGAGTTTTTCAGAATCTCCTCTCATGCTTTTTCTTGTGCCACAGATGCTAACTTCATCTTTTGTAGAGGGGAAAGAGTGTCAAAATTGATAGGTCCTTGAATCAGCTCCAGTTCATCAAACTCAAGCTTGTCTTTTTTAAGTAATTTCTTCACTGCATCTGTAGTGTCTCTTGCCAAAAATGCAGCTCCATCTTTCAGATCCTTGCTGGTACTGTCATCTTGCTTTTGCTCTTTAATATTCTCTGTTGTTTCTCCTTCTTTTTCATCCTTGTCCCTAACTCTTTTAGCTTCTTGCTCTTTATTCTACATAGAGTCATCTTCACAAGGAGTATCTACTTTTGTATTCATCTCTATATGTTCTCTAGTAGATTGGTCAGGAGGAATTTGAGTGTCCTTTGCACCATCAAAATTAACTTCCTTCACCATCTCTTCATCTCCTTATATATCATTTCATCTTTCGGAGTAGAGATGTTAGTATGTTGTTCATTTTCTTTCAACTCCTCAACATTTGGAATGGAGGAATTAATTACATTATCAGTTTCTTCTTCAACAGTGGGAAGATTATGCCTTTCTAATGCCTTCAGAAGAATCTCCTGAGTATCTTCAACTACCTTATCAATTTCACCCAACATGAGATTATTCATTCTGAACTTACTCTTGAAGTCTTATTTTACTTCTTTGAATATCAAGTTCATTTGTTCCAGAGTAATTTGAGGACATAATTTTATTAGCACATGCTCCTGAAGCTCAATACCTTTAGCTTTTGCATTTTCTTTTCTTATTTCTAAAACTTTTGTAAGAATTTTTGGAATTTCAGAAGTTATTTCAAATAAGGTCTTATTATAAATATTCAAGTATTTGACTATTGCTTCCTCCAAAACTCTCTTATCAGCATCACTGTAATGATCATAAAATTTAGTCATTGGCTTCAAGTTTCCATCTATAGTAACTGACTTAATGATGTCATCCACTGAAAGAGTAGGCTTCTCAATATGGGCCTCTATCTTATGCTTTTTACTTGACTTTATGCTTCTAGATGGTTTCTCCTTAGACACTTTAGCAGCTTTGGTACTTGAGGCCTTCAACTCCTTAACCTCGTCATCTGAGTCAATTTCTTCTTCATCCACTTTCTCCAAACTGACATATGTTCTTTTTCCCTTTACCTTTGTCCTTTTTCCTTCCTTACCAGTAGGTTTTTTTGCAGTAGGAGAAGGTGACACACTGGAGGTTGAACTAGAACTCTTAGTTGTCCTTGTTTTAGAAGTGGATTCCACTGGAACACTTCTCTATTCTCTGTCCTATTTCTCCTTCTTAGCTTTCTCTATCCTTGCCATATTTTATCTCACAACTTTGTTTGTTATGCCAATGGTTTTTGCATACATTTCTACTTGTCTTTGAATCTTTCTCTTAGTCTCAAGTTTTCAGAGCTCAACATGCAGTTTCATACTGAGTTCACCATATGTCCCAAATCTTTCAACTATGGTGTCCTTTGGTTTACTCAGAAGGTGTTGAGCATACATATCCAATACTTGCTCATCAACTTCATACCCCATGGGAATGATCCATATAGTTCTAGATTCAACTACTTCCATTAAACATTGATTTGTATCCACCATAAAATAGACTATATTCTTGTATTTTTCAACCACAGATGTAGGGATTCTTTCCCTTGATTGCATCATGTTCTGAAAATTTTTGAAATAACCCCAAAGAATAGTCCTTTCGGCATTAGAGTCACCAATATTGTTCAAGTGCTCTCTTATTTGTATGGCAATAGTCTCATCACTGGTCCAACACATGCTCTTCTTACCAGGTAGCTCATTCATGAAATAGAAGAACAAACATAATACCAATTTACCATACTTGAAAGTGTTCTTCTTGTCCTTTTTGATCTTGTTCAGGTTTTCCATCAGCTGGTTCTATAGAAACTCGCACAAATCATAGTCAGCATTCTCTCTCAACATCTGTTAAGCTGCATAGATAGCTATACCAGATACAAAATTCTCCCTGTTGGAATGATATTTCTTGTATATAGCTTCTGGAAGTGATTGTGTGTTGCTTTTTTTTTTTGGATCAACATTTCAGATCATAGTTGGTGATCCATCATCACTCATTCTGTTATTTTCATCCTAATGTTGGATCAAGGAGTGTGATCCAAAATGTCAATAAAAAAAAAAGCAACACACAGTCACTTCCAAAAGCTATATATAATAGTATCATGGACTGTGGAAACATCATGCATTTCATGATATATCTTGTATCCAATCACCATTGCTGCAAATTTGACATCTGGATCAATGATGTCACTTATTATCATTGTCCTTTTGTCAAACCTTGAATAGGTAGCATTAGTTACAGTTTGATTCTTTATTGACTTCAACATTGGTAGTCCACTGGATGAGGCCAACCTAGTCACGGCCTTGATGGTGTCTTTGGTGATCTTCAAAGGTTTCATTAACCACATAAACTCATCATGCATCCAATTGAGCACATACCAGACCCACTTATCTTCATCAAAGGATGAAACCCTAAAATTTGAATGAAATGTTTATCTTGTAGTGCCTTATACTCAAGTTTAAGGCCATGAATTTCATCCTTCAGATGGTTCTTGAACAAATCTACTAACTTTGAGTCCCCAAACTCATCTATGCTGGCATGAATATAAGCCCTAATATCTTCAACATGTAGTACCCCATACAGAACACTTGAAAAGGCACCTAACAGATCGACCTCTACTGATTTGTATGGATGCTTTTTAAATTTAGGTTGGGGCCTTTTAGTGATGTCAACAACCAATGGAGTAACCATATCAGAGATTGCAAATTTAGAGAGTTTCACAAAGAATACCTTGTTTCACCAGTTGCAGTTAGCTATTGAATTCACTTTTCACATTCCAAATCCTTGAAGTCTCAGCTCAGATGCTCTTCTCATTGTTCTCTTTGGATGCAAAGTGATTCAAATGTTTGAATGAATGACCTTTTATCTTTCACAAAACCTAATTCTTCATTGTAATAAATGCTTTGCCCTAATACATCTGGTTGCTTTGTTTATGCAAATAATCAATCTTTAATTACTCCACAATCAATAGCATTAGCTTCTTTTCTATCAAATATTGCTTCAATAGATCTGTAATAGGCTTCTTTATCTCCATTCATCTTGCCAGATCTAGGCACCCACTTACTGGCAGGGGGAATTAGATTTTCAATGCAGCTCCCCTTGAGCCAGAGCTCCAATTTCAATTCTTGGAGGAATTATCAGCACCAGATTCCGGTGCAGACCCATCACCTTCATTATTTGCATCTTTCTTCACCCATGTTTTATTCATTTCTTTCTGAATCTCATTTACATCTACTTCACCCTTGCCTTTATCTTGTCCCTACAATTTTTGGTTTTTGTTTACCAAACCTTTTCTATGATCATTCATGCTTCTACAAAATTTTGCAATATGACTGGATCTATTACAATTGAAGCACACAACATTTCTTTGCCCATTTACTTGACTTCCTCTTGATCTGCACTAATTAGCCATGTGCCCAAATCTATTGCATGAAAAAAAGTACCCATTGAAAGAATTGACATTTCTTCTATTGTTAGAGTAGTTCATCATCATACTTTTGCATTCATTTGATCTATGACCATACCTTTTACAATTGAAGCATTGACTAGAGAAAGATGGACTACTTGGATTCACTTTACTTCTGCACTGAGTAGCTCTATGACCAAATTTGTTACAATTGAAACAATTTCTATTGAAAGATGAATACCTTTGGGCATTAGGTTGTCTTACCGGAGGTCTTCTAGGTCTATTTCTTTGATTCCTTGGTTTAGGATTCCTTTGACCGGATCTAGAGCTTTCACCTTTCTCATATCCGAGACCATGCTTATCATCTACCATCTTCTAACTATCAACCAGCACTTCAAGTTTAGCTGAACTTATCTTGAATTTCTCTTTATATTCATTTGTAACTTCTAGGTCATGTTTGAGAATGACAATTTGTCTTTCAAGTTCTTCCTCATTGTCCCTAGTTTCTTGTAGATGAAACTTTAGATGGCCAATTATCCTATCTAATCTACATCATTCTTCTATTCTTTCTTTTAGAGATTGATTCAATTTTTCCTTAGTCTTCTTCCTTTCCTCAATTTCCTTGGTTAGTCTCATCACCCCAGATTCCATCTCATGTTTTAGGACAACTTCTTTTGTTAGCTTCTCACATTCTTTTTTCTTCTCCTTCAGGGCCTCATCCAAGTCACTGTCTTCATTCTGATTAGCTAGTTGATGAAGTAGATCTCTCCTCTTTTCATTGGATTTGCTCAGTTGTCCTTTTAAGGTATCAATGAAATCATCAGCATCTTTAAGATTTTCTTTTAGTTCTTTGACTTCTGCTCTAGACTGATACAGATCTTCTAAGGCAACTCAAAGTTGTTCATTGATGCCATCTAAATACCTAGATGAACCCATTGAAACCACCTTCCCAGATCTTCCTCAATGTGTTAAACTTCTTATAAGGAACCAAGCTCTGATACCAATTGTTGAAAATAGGGTAGACAACTGAGAGGGGGGTGAATCAGTTGTCACATAAACTTTTATCCTTTGCTGCAACTTAAACTTCTTTACCACTTATTAACAGATGAATGATATAACCATGAAAACAAGAATCAATAACACATGAGCAGAAACAAATCAACACACATAACACCTGGATTTTTACGTGGAAACCCAGTTAAGGGAAAAACCATAGTGGGGGTTAACCCACAAGAATTTATACTCTGTTAAAAGTATTACAAATGGCGAAGGCACATGCCTTCAGGGCACACTTCCCAGAGCTCACTGCCTACAAGATTGATTACAAAGAGTTCACAAAAGAATTTGAACTGAAGAGTAGCATCTAATCATGCAAGATTACAGTTCCAGTTGAGCTCAGTACACTGACTTTACACACTTCATCTTTCTCTTCTCTACTTTATTGTTCTGCAATGATCTGAACCTCAAATCTTCTTGTTTCACACTTTTTACTACCACACTTCGTACCTTTCACATCATATTCACACACCACACCAAAAAGCTTGCATCCATCAAATATATATATCTGCAATATGAGATTTCTTCAATTACTGTTGGCCTCAAGAAAACTTTAGAGGCTTTTTCAATATCTCTATTCTATTAGCTGAATCTAATATTAATGTAGATCAAACCTTGTGTACCCAAGTCACCTCACAAGTCGGCCAATACCATTGGATCTCACAAATTATTCAATCATCCACTTCTCTTAATCTATACAAGGATCAAACACCAAGTCAACCTATTCTTCACCAAACTGAATTGTCTCACCAAAACTCGATACTCAGATGCTTGTATCTTTCAATCCCTTCATCACTGAAGGCTAAAATATTGGATTTAGGTAGCCCTGACATCCCTTATCATTCTCTCAGATCTATAGCACAACATGATTACCGGTGGATAAATATGGACCAAAATGCTAAACCCTATCATATACCATGTTCTTCTCAATCTGGACTTAAACAAATCAGCAATCTGACTTCTGGTATGAACAGATGATACAATGCAGATGTGTAAGATGAATTTAGTTTCCATCAATGACAACACCTGACATGTCTAGCAGTGTCTCTTGCCAACACTTATAACACTCTAAAGAATACATCCAGATGAGATCAAAATGGACTTAGGTTTTCATCAACAAAACTCGTAGAACCATCTTTTGTGAGTTGAAGGCCCAAATAAATCGCTCAAAAATATGTTCTCACATGGACCCTGCAATTCCTTTGCATCCTTAGTTATCTACACTCCACAACATTTGCTAGCACCCTCCCTGCCTATGCCAAAATGAGAAGCTTCGAATAGGGTATGGACATCCATCAAAGCATACTAGAAGGGCATTTTTGGTCTGATATTACAATTGCAAATGTTCTAATTGAAATCTATGCAAAATGTGTAGTATAGACAAGGTGTGTATATTGTGGAAAATGTGGATGACAACAACAAGCTACACTTTATATAACAGCTAATGTGCCAACTAAATTTTCTCAGGCTACGTGTCAGACTAGCGATGGGCTATGTGTTAACTTGCAGTTATTTCAAACATTTTTCACCAATCGCAAGTCATATTTTTATAATACTAATTTATTTTTGAATGTTTAAGCAAGGAAAGATGTATGTTTTTAGCGCAATATTTTAATGAATTTTTTTTTCTCTTTGTCATTGGCTATAGGATTTATTCAATCGAATTCCAATGCATGAGAAGGCGTGATTACAAGGGATAGCCTGACACAAAAAAATTGGGGGTCTAATTTTTTGGATAGGGTAACGTGCAACAAGAACTATGCTAATGGACACCACATAACCACCCACCTGAAGCCATCTTGCATGTCTTGAGACATGGCCACCCTTCCCAGACACCACGCCTTCCATAGCCTCGACCTCCATTGGGAGTTTCCCAAAAATAATTAGAGAGTAATTTTACTAAGGTTGTCCATATAATGTAGATAATCAAGGATTTTGCAGTAATATAATTTTTCCCAGCACCTAGTTTTATACTGTATGAAGGTAATTCACTTTTTCAGTGCAATTGTACTTTATTTTTGTATGCATTATTTGTGCCCTACAATTGTTTACCTTGTTCTAGAGCTGCTAAGATGGCACATGCAAGTCTTCCACCCCAACACTTATATACTGAGATGGGTTTTTGTACTGAACATACTCTGCCTCCAACCATGTAAATGCAAAGCATAACAATAACATTATTTGTAAATGTTTCTTCATTTTTCTCTCCATGGAATTTTGAATTATGTTATAGAATGCCTCACATTCTTCTCACCCCCAAAACACATGAACCCTATTGCTAATCTTATTGTATCTTGTCCATGCCTATTTTGAACCTCTAGTTTTGCCACATATTGTGTTTGTTTGAAAGTTTTCAAAGCAAGTGGTCTAACCTTACCAGGGAATTCTTTGAGATATTATCATTGGTATTATTAGTTGTTGCCATTGGAACTATAGTGGCCATGTTTTTAATGTGTGATTATTATTTTCTTTTCCACCCAATTAGAGTTGTAGGTTTTTAAATTAAACACTGCTACAATATTTGCAATATAAAAAGTGCTTAATTTTTAACTATTGACAACAAAAACCTGATTTTGTCACATTCTAATTAGTTGAATAGTGTAAGGTTTATTGTTCCCCTCTATGCAATTGTTAGAGAACTATATTGGTTGCAGATTTGTGTTGACACCTATTGGTTTTTACATTTTTAATAGTAAGAAAATAGTACATATCACATATGGTATGTATAGCACTATAATTGCTCACACATTTGTCATACCTATGCATTGTATGCTTTTGGTTTCTGGCAATGTTTGGCAGAACGTATCTAAATTGATTTTAATGAATTTTTTGCATTAACACATTTGGGAATGTTCAACTGATTAAATAGTGCAAATTTGCAATGGAACCAATTTTTTTAAAAAATAACAAAAACTATGGCCCAAAAGCCCCGTAATTAATTACATGTTAAAGAAAATGTTTCCATTATAGTAGGAACTAATAATAATATATCAAAAGCAAGAAGTCCACTTTGGAGCATGGTACATGAGAATGCTCCAATGTGATTGTAAACCTTTTCAGAGGAAAATAATTAAATATATAACAAGAGTTGCATTATATGGCTATTAGAATAATGCATAAAAGTCATCACATATGTAATTTTGTGTTTACTATTTGTTTGTCATGTTATATTTAGTTATTATATTATTAATTTTTTAATATTTATTGAATATTTATACAATTTTGAAATTTGTTAGGATATTAAATTATTCTTAATTTTAAATATTTTTTAAGAATAAAATAACCTAAATTTAAATTCTTCTATTTTTTATTTTCTAAATAATAAGATTATTTACACTTTCAAATGTACATAATATAATAAAAAGATTGGTAAATGGATAGGTAACTCTTCACAGCAAGTTTCATTTAGCCCTACTGACCTCATAAGAAAAATCTTTGCATCAACTTCAAAATTAAAAAAGACATAATAATCTCAAATTTTTTCAAGCTTGGTCAACTTCCCAATAAAATATGGTATTTCACCCTAGAAATTATTGGTAGATGCAAAACTATATCCACATTAAAAGTCAATTTATAAGAATGTGCTTGAAATCATTTTTGTAAGGGATAATATTTTTAACTTTGTAATTTCTTTGTAATTCTTCACCAATAACAGAGTGTTATTGTCACCATTCTTCTTTCCATTCATTTCTTTGTTGGGTAAATTTTAATAATAAAAAAACTTGCACTTCAATAATTTAGTTTAATTGAATCCACTTTCACAAGCTTTAGAAGGTCATTTGAATAGATGATATGTAGAGGAAGACTTAGGTGTAGACTATGCATGGAGCCATATTGTTTAAACCTTATGTTATTTTAGAGTTCCCTCTCCGCTTGATTACCTTGGCAGTTGCACATAGCACCATATCTCAGTCGTTTAGACAACTGGGGGTATAACAATTATATTGAAACATTTAAGTATGTGTATTGATGGATTCAAGAAAAAGTATGTGGTTTAGCTTCTTTACACACCAGCATGTTTTTTGAGTGTTGTGTACTAATATGCTATGCAACATGTCTAAACTTTTGTTTTTTAGTCATGATACATGTTAATCGTAGATGTATGAATCATTTTAACATTTGTAAGTTGCTTTATTTTCCCTAAGAATTAAAATTATAGAATGTCTACACTTAAATCCTTAAAGCTTTATGTTATTTTACTAAAAAAGATGTAAAATTTACTAAAGTAAATAGGCTAATAAGACATTGTTGACAAGAATTAAAGAAGTCAACACCTAACCTTGATTCCCACAAAGGTCAAACATCTAGACAGACAACAAGATATAGAGGTGTTAGGTTACATACTTAGGGTTATTATGTTGTCAAAATTAGAGATCCTAAGTCCAAGGAAAGTCAATGGCTTGAGGCATTTGATAGAGTAGAAATCAATTGTTTATCCTTATGATATGATAGCTAGATCCATAAGAAGCATCAATGCCATAATGAATTTCTTCTACATAAATTCAAATCCATACAACTTCTAATCAAAGTAATATGCTCTTTGATCTAACTCCAAAATAGATGCAATTTTGGTTCAATCTATCATGTAATTATACATTGACATATTCAACAAATACAATCTAGAACAATGATGAATTGCCTATAGGTGTATGTCCCAATTTGCAAGTTCCAGTCCTTATTTCTACAACACCTAACAATAATTAAAATAATAAATTACAACAACATTCATAAGATCACAACATGAACCTGACACAATGCGTCTTTTGTTATGTATGGATTGTATTAGATAGATCATGGATTCTTATTTATTGTTATACTATGAGTAAAGTTAAATATTAAATATTTTTATTTTATTTAATAATACAACGTAACTAGATTCGATTATTATAATATTGATGCAGGAGCATCCATGGGTCAAGAGCAACCTTGCATCAACCAAAAACATTTGCATTCCAGTTTGTTTGCAGTTTAATTTGTTTCTTTTCATTTCCCAGTTCAGTTCAGGTAGTTCAGTCAGAAGCAGTTTCATCTTGTGGTCTGGTTTTGGCATTTAAGATCTTGCAGATTTGGACTTAGCATATAATTCATTTATCTACATCATATCAAGAATTCAGAGCATTTGGATTAGTTTTTGAAAAGTTGTCTCTATCAAAAGATCAATTGTTTTCTCAAAGCAGAGCATCATGACAGTCTCAGACAATCAGCTAAAGGAGAAGGCTTGTGGATCATTCCTTGACTTGTGGATCTCAATGACACATCATTCAATGTTCTTTGGTTTGTGGATGACCTTCCCCAAGGGTCTGCACGTTGTTCCACTCATTTGAAGAAGTGTTCTATGCATTTAGGCCTGACCTATCTATAAACACATTACAGTTCTTCATTGGAGTTTGTGACCTTCCTTAGCTGACGCAGAGGAATCTATTGGTCCAAAAAATATATATATTGATGTAATAGATCCCTAGGAAAGTAGTTCATAACATAGTGATAGTTGATAGTTTAGATTTTGTACAAAGGAGCTTTAAAGATTTATCTTGCGCATGTATGTAATCAGGCATGTGAGCCCTAATTGCAAGCCCTCATGTTGCTAGCCAGATTGTATTTCAATTCTATGATATATTGAATGACTAAATCTGCATTTGTTCCATTTCTTTGAGTTGTTTCCATTGTGTTTACTCTTGCTGCATGGTCTAGATAGTTTATTCTATGAACCCTCCTACTGTGACTGCACCAAGTGCTATCTGAGTGAAAGTTTGAATCTTTGGGAGAGAACTGCACAAAGTTGGTGAGGAAATTCCATAAGATCTTTCTATTGATAGATCGCAGAATTGAGGTAGGTTACCTATGTTGCACCGATTGCCGATTGTGAGGTAGTTGTCACCTTGTAGCCCAATCATCAAACCTGAGGCAGTTTACAGTTGATCCTAGGAAGAATACTATCAAGGAGAGTTGCTGCTATTGGAACAATGGCTAGTAGAATAGATGAGTTGATGAAGATAATGAGAACAATGTGAATCTGATTGGATGTTGTTGAAGAGGATAGGCAAAGGGGATTGACACCAAGACCTAATGTTGAAAGTGATGTTGAGGAAGAATTTCAATCTGTTGAACACACTAGTGAAACCCTAGGAGGTGATGAAGAAGAAGAGTCAGATCAAGTAAAAATGTTGTGAGCTATTTCAAAGATTGGAAAGAGACATAGAGTTGATGTGCTGAATTATACTAGTAATTTGAACCCTAAAGAATTGATTGACTGGATAAATGATATGGAAAAATATTTTGAATTTGAGGAAATTGAAGATCCAAAGAAGGTGATATTTGCAAAGACAAAGTTGAAAGGACATGCTTCTATATGGTGGAAAGAAGTTTAGTTGGAAAGAAATAGAAGAGGAAAAGAAAAGATTACAAAGTGGGATAGGATGGTGACAAAGTTGAAGAATCAATTTATACCTGCTAACTATGAGTTGGAACTGTTGAAAAGATTGTAAAACCTGAGAAAGCAAGCAAAGAGAAAGTGGCTAGATACATCAATGGACTGAGATTGAACATTCAAGAAGAACTAAGCTTGGTGAGGGTGACATCTTTGGAGGAAGCATATCAGTTTGTCCTGAAAGTTGAAGAGAAGCTGAACAAAAGACATGATCAGAGATAGAGAGGAAGAGGAGGTAAATTTCAGAGAGGTGGGACTTATTCCAGAGGAGACAGATTGCATCCGAAGTAGAACAAGTTTGATAGCCCAGTTAAGAAGGATGACAGAGATAACAATGCTTACTAGAGAGATGACATAAATTCTTACTGGAGAGGAAACCCTAGTGCATACCAGAATGAAAGATACAAAAGAGAAGGAAGAAGATTTGATAAGAGAGCATTCAGAGGTACTTGTTTCACATGTGGGGGTGGTCATAGAGCAGTTGAATGTAATCAAGGTAGTACAAGTAAGAGGATAGAAAATAGTGGAAGAGCAGCCTATGTTGAAGAAGAACTTGTTGAATTAGATGACCCCTGTTCTATTGGCAATCCTAAGAAATGAGAATCATTGGTGATGAGGAGAGCACTATTTTAAATAAATACAAATGAGGAACCACCACAAAGGAAAATCTTGTTCAAAACTAGATGCAAATCCAAAGGTAAGTATTGTAAAGTTGTAATTGATAGTGGTAGTTCAGATAACCTAGTTTCAGAGGAGATGGTGACTAAGCTGAAGTTGGAAAGATTGAAACACCCTAAACCATATCAGATAGCATGGATTCAGGATGATCATAAGGTACTGGTGAGTGAACAATGTTTGGTGAAATTTCATATTGGATTTTATAATGATGAAGTCTTGTGTGATATTATGCCTATGGATGTTTGTCATATCTTATTGGGAAAACCTTGGTAGTATGATAGAAAAGCTATACATGATCAAAGAAATAATACATATACTATAACAGCAAATGGGAAAAGAATTACTTTGATTCCTTTGGAGAATGATCCTAAAGATGTCGTATGTGGAAATGCTAGAATTTGTTTGGTAGATGGAAGGAAATTCCTAGATGGTTTGAGACATGAGAATCTATGTTATGCCTTGATTCCTAAGAAGCCTAAAACATTGAAGAAGGAAACTGAACTGAGGAGATAAGAGAGTTATTGACAGAGTATGAAGACATCATATCAGCTAATGTACCTGATGGATTACCACCTATAAGGAGTATCAGTCATCACATGGATCTTATTCCTAGAGTAAGTTTGCCTAACAAAGCAGCACACTGGATGACACTGGAAGAGAATGAAGAATTGAATAGACAAATACAAGAGTTGTTGAGGAAAGGTTTGATCAGAGAAAGCTTGAGTCCTTGTGCAGTACCTCCAATGCTAGCACCGAACAAGGATGGAGAATGGAAAATGTGCACTGATTCCAGAGAAATAAATAAGATCACAGTTAAGTACATATTTCCTTTACCTAGGATGGATGATATCATGGATTGTTTGAGTGGAGAAAAATATTTCACAAAGATAGATTTGAAGAGTGGATACCATCAGATCAGAATCAGAGAAGGTGATGAATGGAAGACTACTTTTAAGACAAATGAAGGATTGTATGAGTGGTTAGTGATGCCTTTTGGATTGACAAATGCATTGAGTACTTTCATGAGATTGATGAATGAAGTCTTGAAGAAATTATTGGGTAAGTTTGTTCTTGTGTACTTGGATGATATTCTGATTTTTAATAAGACAAAAGAGGAACATTTGTGCCATATTAGACAAGTTTTGTAGAGATTGAGAGAAGAGAAATTGTTGATAAACATCAAGAGTGTAGTTTCATGAAGGAAGAGTTGGTATATTTGGGGTTTGTGATTTCTGCATTAGGATTGAAGATGGACCCTAAGAAAGTGAGAGCAATTATTGAATGGTCTACACTAGTGAGCATTGGAGAAGTTAGATCATTTCATGGATTAGCCAGTTTCTACCAGAAGTTCATCAGAAATTTTAGCTCAGTTTGTAACCCTATGATAGAGACAATGAGAGGTGATAGAAAAAATTTCAAGTGGACATCTGGAGTAGATAAAAGTTTTGAGTTGTTGAAGCAGAAAGTGACAGAGCAACCTGTTTGGCATTACCAGATTTCAATAAGGTATTTCAATTTGATTGTGATGCAAGTGGAAATGCAATTGGAGCAGTATTAAGTCAAGAAGGTAGACCTGTAGCATATTTAAATGAGAAGTTGAATGATACAAGGAAAAGATATTCAGTTTATGATCAAGAGTTCTATGCCATAATTCAAGCCTTGAAGAAGTGGAGACATTACTTGTTGCCTAAGGAGTTTGTGTTGTATATAGATCATCAAGATTTGGAATATTTGAATAGTCAGGGTAAGTTGAATCAGAGGCATATGAGGTGGGTAGAGTTCATGCAGAGTTATACTTTTGTGTTGAAGCATAGGAGTGGAAAATTAAGCAAAGTTACTGATGCCTTGAGTAGGAGAAGAAACTTGTTGACAAAGATGAGAGTTGAAGTGTTGGGTTTTGATGAATTGAAGCACATGTATGAGGGAGACATTAATTTTATAGAACCTTGGAAAGCATATAAGGAACCTGTTGTGACAAATAGAAGCATGTGGTTGGACTATTTCATTCAAGAAGATATGTTGTTCAAAGGAAGTTAGTTGTACATACCTAGCAGTTCAATGAGGGATAATTTGATCAAGGAGAAGCATAGTGGTGGATTGAAAGACATTTTTACATTGATAAGATAGTGGCTTTGGTGAATGAAAATTACTTTTGGACTCAGATACATAAGGATGTTAGGAGATTTGTGTAGAATTGTAGAGTTTGTCAAGTTGCAAAAGGGAGTAGTCAGAATACTGGATTGTATAAACCTTTGACAGTACCAAAGAGACCTTGAGAAGACATAAGCATGGATTTTGTGATGGGATTACCTAAGACATAGAGAGGACATGATTCAATATTTGTAGTGGTTGACATATTTTAAAAGATGTCTCATTTCATACCTTGTAAGAAGACAACTGATGCAGTGCATGTAGCTAACCTATTTTTCAAGGAGATTGTGAGATTGCATGGATTACCTAAGAGTATAGTTTCAGACAGAGATACAAAGTTTGTTGGATACTTTTGGAGGACACTTTGGAAGAAGATGAAGATAGATTTGAAGTTTAGTTCAACTTTTCATCCACAGACAGATGGACAAATAGAGGTAGTGAATAGGAGTTTGGGAAATTTGTTGAGATGTTTGGTTAGTGAAAAGACAGGAAGTTGGGATTTGATTCTTTCACAAGCAGAGTTTGCATACAATAATTTAGTGAATAGGAGTACCAGAAGAACACCATTTGAGATTGTTACTGGAGTGAATCCTAGAGGAGTAACAGAATTAAGAGATATTGGTGTGGAAGAAAAGAGAAGTGCAGAAGTAGAAGAATTCGTAGATCATATGAAGATAGTGCATGATTAGGTTAAGAAGCATTTAGAGGATATGACCAATAAGTACAAAGAGAAGGTAGATGAGAAGAGAAGACATAAGAAATTTGAAGTTGGGAATGAAGTGATGGTGTACTTGAGAAAAGAAAGATTTCCAGTTGGGACATATAACAAGTTGAAGATGAAGAAGTTTGGACCTTGTAGGATACTTAAGAAATTTGATTTAGGAAATGCATATGAAGTAGAGCTACTGGAGACATTGGGTATATCACCTATTTTAAACATTGTAGATCTATATCAGTATCATGAGGTAGAGTTCAGTGACAATATCGTAGAAGACTTGAAGAAATAGTTAACACAACAAGCACCGGAGCAGATTGAGGACATTTTGGATAGTAGAGTTGGACACAGCACTAGAGGAAGACAATACAAAGAATATATTGTGAAGTGGAAAGGTAGACTGGAAGAAGATTCATCATAGATTTCTCAAGCTGAGGTGGACCATCTTGGTTCCCCCTTAGTCCCAGCAAAGTGAGGGACTCACTTTTTCAATAACCCCGGATGTCTAATGTAGGAGAATCCCTAGTTCAAGAGCAATCTTGCATCAACCAAAAACATTTGCATTCTAGTTTGTTTGCAGTTCAGTTTATTTCTTTTCATTTCCTAGTTTAGTTCAGTCAGAAGCAGTTTCAGCTTGTGGTCCAGTTTTGGCATTTCACATCTTATGGATCTAGAATTAGCATATACATTCATTCATATACATCATATCAAGAATTTAGAGCATTTGGATTAGTTTCCAGAATGTTATCGCTATTAGAAGATCAACTATTTTCTCAAAGTAGAGCATCATGATAGTCTCAGATAATCAGCTAAAGGATAAGGCTTACGGATCATTCCTTGACTTGCAGATATCAATGACACATCATTCAATGTTCTTTGGTTCATGGCCAACCTTCCCCAAGGGTCTACACATTGTTCCACTCATTTGAGGAAGTGTTCTATGCATTTAGGTCTGACCTATCTGTGAACATGTTACAATTCTTCATTGGAGTTCGTGACCTTCCTTAGCCGACGGGGAGGAATCTATTGGTCCAGAAATGATATATATTGATGTAATAGATCCCTAGGAAAGTAGTTCATAACATAGTGATAGTTGATAGTTTAGATTTTGTGTGAAGGAGATTTAAAGCTTTATCTTGCACATGTATGTAATCAGGCTTGTGAGGCCTAATTGCAAGCCCGCATGTTGCCAGCCAGATTGTATTTGAATTCTATGATATACTGAATGACTAAATTTGCATTTGTTCCCTTTCTTTGAGTTGCTTCCATTGTTTTTACTGTTGCTGCGTGGTCTAGACAGTTCATTATGTGAACCCTCCTACCGTGATTGCACCAAATATCTTATCTTAGGCTTGTACAATCCTTTCTTAATTTAGTGTGAGCATTTAATATAATTTAGTATAAATTACTATATGATATATAAAAGAAGTACTTATTATTGAAAAATTTATTTGATTTTAGAACATAATAATTAACAAATAGCATAACTATTATGGTAATGAAATTAGTAATAATAGGTTGTTTATCATATTTAGTAATAAATAGAGAAAGACTGTATATAGTTGTTAGAATATGTTTAAAGTCTAGATTATTCGTAAATGATGTTGGATATCAGAATGTTTCATGTTAATAAAATGATAATGGAATAGACTTTTTTTATAATTAATTATCATAAAATATGGTTATTATATAACATAACACAACATACTAAATTCTATATACAAATAAATTAATTTTAGCAAAATTAAATTGACATCAAACTTGATGGGTATAATTTTATGATATTAATAATGATATAATAATATTACTATTGTTTTGATCTTATTTGGTTGTTAACCTCCTAGTTTAAATTTAGCCCATCAAAAGTGCCTACATGAGAACAAATAAACTTAAAATAGTGTTTACTAAAAAATGTGATTGTTCGGTTGGTGTATTGTTAAAATTATGTCACTTATATTAATATCATATACATTATACACTATTTTGAACTCTAGGGAAATTGTATATAAGAAAGTGTCTACTCAGTTTTCCCTATCTCTATCCTTGTATCATGTTTTGAGAAAGAATAAAACTGGCTCTCTTACACCTAAGATTTATCTCATCTACCCTCCTCTCCTATGGTTTAATTGAATGTTGGAGATCAATAGATGTTAACAAATAAATACTTATTGAATGAACTCTATTTTTGTAGTTGGAAATCAAGTCCTCATGCAAATTATGTTGTAAATATAAATGATTTTCAGGAATGTGTAAGCACATAATTATGTAAATAAATAAATGATGTAGCTGATAAATTCTTGTAATGGCATATCAGGTTACTATGTTATTAGGTACTACATCTTCAATTATCAATTAATTTATTATTCAAACATGTTCATATTAGTTAAATTTTAGGGTTAGGTGTAGGTCCTTACCTACCCCATAATAAACCTTCGATGGATGGCCATCATGGGAATTGTATTACCTTATAGTGTTAAACACATCAGTGTCTCATCCTTACCATAGTACTACCATCATTGTGTATGGTGTGCCACCTAGAGATGTGTGCTACTTGGTGGTATTTTGCATTATCAATATCATCCTTCTTTTCCTTACACATTGTCAACACAATTTCTATATGTGTCCATTATCATGTGGCATTGCCTGTGGCAATGGTCAACACATGTTTGTTTTCTACCCTTTATAGCTATATATTACTTTAAGTTTGAAAAATAGAAAATTATTTGGGTTTTATGTGATTTTACTATGTTAGAATTTGGGCATGTCTCACACCCAAAAACTTGATGATGTTGAAGTGAGGGGCTATTTCCTATGCAAACCTCCATACAGATTTTATCAAGTGTTGATGTTAGAGGCCTACTAATTAGGTACCATTTGGTGCTAGCCACCTTTTCTTAGAACTTCTATTCTAATATAGCCCTAATGAGAATAGTCCTTGATGTTGTCATGGATGGAGGGTCCTAAGAAGCGACTGTCCAAACCATGTAGCTAGAGTAAATGCAACGGAAACAACACAATAAAAGAATGCAATGAAAGATTCAAATACTCAATATATCAAACAATCCTAATGATTATATGCCAACAACATGCGGGCTACAATCAAAGGGCTCACAGGCCTGCTTTCTAGGTTACAACAGAAATGAAAGATATGGCATTGAAGTGCCTTTCAGAAAGAAGCTAACTATCTATCTTATCATATTCACTAAATAACTTCCTAATGCATCTAAGAGATGTATATATATCATCCTCAAGATCATAGAATCCTTCGCGTTAGCCTCAAGTAGTTACAAAATCCAATGAATGATGAAATGTGTAGAAACATGTAGGTCAGCCTACAACACATGATATTGCTATGCAAATGAATGAAACTTGGTGCGGGCCTCAAGGAAGGTCTATCTAGTCCTTAATTGCCTTGTATGATGTTCCATTAGGATCAACACATCACGAAAGTGCTTTGTAAACCTTCTACTCTCAACTAACTGCATGAATGTTGTGCTCTGTGAAAGCTGATAATCTTTTGATAGTTATAACTTTCTATAGATGAATCCAAATCTCTTGAAATATTAGTATGATGTAGATGACATGGAATAGAAGATAAATCCTACTCTACAAGCTCTAATATAAGGATACAGTAAAATGTGGTAGAAAATGTTGAACTGTAAATGACTGAACTGCAACTGAAATGAAAGAAAAGAAAAGAATGCAAATATTTTTTGGTTGATCCAAGATTGCTCTGCAACCTGGGATTCTCTTGCATTAGACACCTGATGTTGTTGGAAAAGTGACTCCCTCACTTTTCTAGGGCTAGATGAAAACCAAGGCAGTCTACCTTATCTTGAGAAATCCATGATGAATCTTCTTCTGATCTTCCTTTCCACTTAACCACATACTCTTTATACTGCTTGCCTCTGGTACTACATCCAACTCTACTATGCAAGATGTTCTCTATCTTCTCCGGTGGTTGTTGTTGTAACTGATCCATCAATCCATCTTTAATGTTGTCACTTGACTCTCCCTTATTACACAGATATAGATCTGTAATGTTGATTATAGGTGATATACCAAATGTCTCTGGTAGCTCCACTTCATATGCATTCCATGAATCAAAGTTTTTAAGAATCTTACATGGTCCAAACTTATTCATCTTCAGCTTGTTGTATGTCCCCACTAGAAATCTCTCCTTTCTTAGGTATACCATTACTTCATCTCCAACTAAAAATTCTTTGTCTCCTCTTCTCATTTGCTTGCTCCTTATACTTACTATTCATCTCTTCCAAATGCTTCCTAAGCTAATTATGTAGTGTCTCCATGTATCCTGCAAATTCTTCTACTTTTGTACTTCTCTTGTTCTCCATACTGATGTCTCTCATCTCTGCAACTCCTCTAGGTTTTATCCCTGTCACAACTTCAAATGGTGTCTTACCTATACTCATATTCACTAAATTATTGTATGCAAACTCTACTTGCAATAGAATTAGATCAATTTTCCTACCTTGTCTCCTACTTAACATCTCAATAAGTTATCCAAACTCCTATTTACCACTTTTGTTTATCCATTTGTTTGTGGGTGAAATGTTGAATTGAACTTTAGGTCTTTCTTCATCTTCTTGCATAATGTTCTCCAAAAATATCCAATGATTCTTGTATCCCTGTCTAAAACTATACTCTTAGGTAATCCATACAATCTTGCAATCTCCTTGAAAAATAGGTCAGCAACATGTACAACATCACTTGTCTTCTTATAGGGAATGAAATGTGTCATCTTTGAAAATTGGTCCACTACTACAAATATACAATCGCATCCCCTCTGTGTTCTTGGAAAACCCAATATGAAATCCATGCTTATGTCTCCCCAAGGTCTCTCTGGTACTATCAAAGATTTGTACAGTCTAGTATTCTAAATACTCCCTTTTGCAGCTTGACAAACTATACAACTCTAAATAAATTTCCTTACATCCTTATATATTTAAGGCTAAAAATAATGTTCACTTA
Source organism: Cunninghamia lanceolata (assembly GCA_027924645.1). NCBI lineage: Eukaryota > Viridiplantae > Streptophyta > Pinopsida > Cupressales > Cupressaceae > Cunninghamia > Cunninghamia lanceolata. The sequence continues at coordinate 3,599,623 of BSBN01000244.1, forward strand.
CCAAAGGTATTGTCTTGTCAATCCCAAAATGTCCTGCCAATCCACCACTATGTTTCTCCTTGATCAAATTATCTCTCATTGAACTCCTAGCTATACACAATTGATTTCCTTTGAACAACATATCTTCCTTAATGAAATAGTCTAATCACTTACTTCTATCTATCACAATAGGTTCCTTACATGCTTTCCATGCTTCTACAAATTCAAGATCCTCTTCATACATATGCTTAAGTTCTTCAAAACCTAATACTTCTACCCTCATCTCTATCAACAAGTTCATCCTTCTACTTAATACATCTGCAACTTTGTTTGACTTCCTACTCCTATGCTTGAATATAAATGTCTAACTCTATATGAACTATACCCATCACATATGTCTCTGATTCAACTTTCCTTGACTGTTCAAATATCGCAAAGCTTGATGATCAATGCACAACACAAATTCCTTTGGCAACAAGTAATGTATCCAATTCTTCAAGGCTTGAATTATGACATAGAACTCCTGATCATAAACTAAATAACTCTTCCTTGCATCATTCAACTTCTCACTAAAATATGCTATTGGTCTCCCCTCTTGACTTAACACCACTCCTATTGCATTTCCATTGGCATCACAATCTACTTGAAATACTTTGTTAAAATCTGATAATGCTAACAATGGTTGCTCTATCACCTTCTTCTTCAACAATTCAAAACTCTTATTTTCTCTTGATGTCCATTTAAAATAATTTCTATCACCTCTCATTGTCTATGTCATTAGTGTGCATACTATACTAAAAAAATTTATGAACTTCTGGTAGAAACTTGCTAGTCCATGAAATGATCTTACCTCTCCAATGTTCAGAGGTGTTGGCCACTCAACAATTGCTCTAACTTTCTTAGGGTCCATCTTCAATCCTTCCACAGAAATCACAAATCCCAAATATACCAATTCTTCCTTCATGAAACTACATTTCTTGATGTTTATCAACAATTTCTCTTCTCTCAACCTCTGCAATACTTGTCTAAAATGCCACAAATGTTCTTCATTTGTCTTATTGAAAATCAGAATATCATCCTAGTATACAATAACAAACCCAAGAATTTTTTCAAAACCTCATTCATCAATCTCATGAAAGTACTTGGTGCATAAATTAATCCAAAAGGAATCACTAACCACTCATACAATCCCTCATTTGTATTGAATGCAGTCTTCCACTCATCTCCTTCTATGATCCTGATCTGATGGTATCCACTCTTCAAGTCTATCTTTATGAAATACTTTGCTCCACTCAAATAGTCCATAATGTCATCCATCCTTGGCAATGGAAATCTATACTTAACTGTGATCTTGTTGATTTCTCTAGAGTCTGTACACATCCTCCATTCTCCATCTTTCTTTGATGCTAGTACTATAGGTATCACACATGTTCCTAAACTTTCTCTGATCAATCCTTTCCTCAACAACTCTTGTATTTGTCTATTCAGCTCCACATTTTCTACTGGTGTCATCTGGTGTGCCGCTTTGTTAGGCAAACTAGCTCTAGGTACAAGGTCCATATGATGAATGATACTCTAGATTGGGGGTAATCCTTTAGGCACATTATCTGATATGATATCTTGGTACTCTGTCAACAATTCAGTTGTTTCCTCTTGTGATGGTTCTTCTTCTCTTGCGATGGTGTTTTCTACAGTTAGGGTTTTGCACTTATTTGGAATCAAAGCAACACATGTTCTCATGTCTTAATCCATCCAAAAATTCCCTTCCATCTACTAAAAAGATTCTAGCATTCCCACATACTTCACTTTTAGGCACATCTTCCAAAGGTATCAAGATATGTTTCTTCCCATTTGATGTTATAGTATAAATATTCTTCCTTCCATCATGTATTGCCTTTCTATCATACTGCTATGGTCACCCCAACAATATATGACATACATCCATCAGCATAATATCACACAATACCTTATCAACCTAAGATCCTATATTAAATTTCACCAAACATTGTTCACCCACCAGTACCTTGTGTTCATCTTGAATCCATGCTATCTTGTAGGCCTTAAGATGTTTCAATCTCTCCAGTTTCATCTTAGTCACCATCTCCTCTGAAACCAAATTATCAGTATTACCACTATCAATGATAACCTTACAGCATTTAGCTCCTAATTTGCATCTTGTCTAGAACAAACTTTTCCTTTGTGGTGGCTCCTTAGTTGTCTCTGCTTGTAATAATGCTTTCCTCATGACTAATGAATCTCCTTTCTCTATCTTTCCCAATGAACTAGGTGATCGGACAAGTTCTTCCTCCACATATGTTGCTCTTGTGCTATTCCTTATTCTCTTTCTAGTACTTCCTTGATGACATTCAAATGCTTTGTGTCCTTCACCTCCACACTTAAAAGAAGTTCCTCTGAATGATATTTTGTCAAATCCTCTTTCATCTCTCTGGTATCCTTCATTATGGTAAGAATTATGATTCACTCTGTTGTTTTAGTAGAAACTCCAATTATCTCTCTCTTTGTAGTATGAATTATTATCTTTTTCTTCCTTCTAGTATTGGCTACTCTCCTTGTTTTGCTCTGCATAAGGTCTTTCTCCTCCCCAATGTGCTCCACCTCTTTGAAATTTTTCTCCTCTACCTCTCTATCTTTTCTCATGTCTTTTATTCAACTTGTCTTGAGCTTTCAATGCAAACTGATATGCTTATTCTATTGGTGTCATCCTCACCAAACATAGTTCTTCTTGAATGTTCATTCTCAATCGATTTGTGTACCTTGCTACTTTTTCCTTGCTTGCTTCACTATGTCCAGTCCTTATGATCATCTTATGAAATTCTTCAGTGTACTCCTTCACAAATTTCTCCTTTTGCCTTAGGTTTTGCAATCTCTTCAATAGTTCCAACTCATAGTCAGCAAGTATAAACTGATTCTTTAACTTTTTCACCACCCTATCCCATTTTATGATCTTCTCTTTTCCTCTCCTATTTCTATCCAATTGAACTTATTTCCACCAAATAGTAGCATGTCCTTTCTATTGATTGTTAGGAACACTGAGAGGGGGGGGGGTGAATTAGTATTCTATAAATATTTTCTTGAACTTTTACTTTTAACCATTTCAAAAGAATAATCAAATAGAAGCAAAATATACAACTGAACATCATCCACAAAAGTATGACACATAACACCAAGATTTTACATGGAAAACCCAAAAAGGGAAAAACCACAGAGAGGATTAGATCTCATAAATATATTGCAATCTTTACAAAAATGATGTTTAGGCTTGGTCACTCCATAGGCCTAGAACATGATGGCTTACTACCATGAAGTACAACTAGATTTAGCAGGCTCATTGCCTCAATCCTAAACCTAGCAAGATTACAATGAGGGTTGTTAAACCCTGAGGGCTATTAAACCCTACTGGAGGCTCACTGTCAGCTTACTGCCTTGATGACAAAGGATGCTTCCAATCATATCACACATGATAATTGAATACTGCTTAAACATCTACCACTATGCTAGGGTACAGTCATTTAACAACTGTATTCTGAATCCCAAGTCTTCATCGCTGCTGATCCTCTAACTCTGCTCCACTATTTGTATCTTCACATCACACACATATACTTCTACACCACACACACAACTCAACCAAATTCCATCACCTTTATATATCTGCATCATGATTTATTCCATAATCAGGTTGGCATTGAAGAAGTGAAACGTGTACATAGAAAGATGTACTTTGTCACTTAATCTAATGCACTATGTGACATGTGGAGCTAAATCTTCTCCCAAACATGTTCATAATGTCAGATCTAATCATTCAATTACTTACATAGATCTTTCACATGCTAACATTTCTCTACATCATGATTTATCTCATCGGTCGGCCTATTCCTCAAGAGCATGCTTAATAGGTTCATCTGCTGACTTACAACTTCTACCGATGATCAAAAAATACTTCCAAAATCATATCAAAGAATCTTTATACACTCCCAATATTTCCCTCAGAACCACAAGGCATTATATCATCTTGTAGAGAGATGCAAACCATCAGAACTCAGACTCTATCTGTCAAACTCTGTCAAACACTATGTCAGTACTTAGCAGCTTATAGCTATCCTTCCAGTGAACTTCAGATCTCTTAACTCTGGAGTAAGACACTTCATATAAGTGTTTACAACACCTCAAAACTACATAACGAAATACTTGTCTGCAGAGGGATGCAGACCACTACACTAGACCTTGTTCACTATTCCTGCTATACCTTTGCTTGCCCAGATTTAGGCATTTCTTCAAAATGATTTCCAGAGAGGATTAGGACTTAATCTCTAAGGTATAACACTATCAAATACCAACTGACATCATACCTGAGCCGTATTACTAGATCATTATCTACCGAGGCATACTAGTTGACTTTCTATCTTCTACTTTGCATACTTTCCATACTTAGCCATGTTCTATCAACCGGACCTGGAATCTAATATGTTCTTCTAGAGATATCTCTTCCTATCATGGTGATAGGATCTCTAAGCCTTGTTTCTATCAGTGACAACATACAGATCCATACTAGAGTAGTGTCTCTTGCCAACAATTTCCCCCTTTGGCATTGATGACAACACTTAGTGAAAAATGTCTGACTGCTTCCCCCTACTATATACACTATACTTTCTTGCTCCCCCTAAGATGATTATCCATTTTTCACTGATCTACTTCTCCCCCTTTGACATCAATGGCAAAGGGTGTTGATCCAGAAACAAAAATTTTCAAATTTTCAAAATTTTATATACTCTGCCGCATATTTACAAGTGCAATCTTCATTTTAATATTATATGTGTTGAAGGACATCATTAAATATGTTTTTTATCAATTTCCACTTAGTATCCTAGCTTTTCTTTGCATCTCCTAGAATTTGAATTTGACTACTGCGAAGAAAAACTAAGGCTTCTGCCTTGCTACGATCAGAAGTTGTGTCTATTTGGATAGCTAACTTGGTCTTTGTAATAAGATTTGTCATTGAGTCTAGCTTTGGACAAACTAACCTTCTGATTTGTCCCATCCTGCTTTTTATTTGGTATTTTTGATTTGTTAAGTTAGTCAGTTCATTATGAATATTAATGAATTTTGTTTCTATCCTTATGACCGACTCTACTTCCAGATTAAATTTCTTAGAAATATCTAGCAATTTTTGTTCCAAATCTTTGATCTTTTCTTCAATCTTTTGAGTAGTCTTAAGCAAGGACAAACATAACTTTTACATATCTCCATCATCTTTGACAACTTTTTGAATGCTATCTATTGTATTGTTTAATGTGATTTTATCCTTTTCTATCATTATTTTCAGTTCTTCTAATCTTTTCTCATCAAATTCTTGCCTTACCTTTGTTTCTACAGATTTCTCAAAAGATTCAAATTGTTTACTTACTGAATTTATCAACCCTTTTAGATGACTTGATGAAGGTATGGACAGATCCTTTTTGAAGGTTGGTAGCAGCTTTTCTAATATTCTTGATGCTTTATCAATCAATTCACTCTCCTTAATATGTGATTTTGGCATCTCTTCTTGAGCCTTTGCCTGAACAATTGAAATCCACTTAAACTTATGTGTTGGAGACATTGTATCTAGATTTATTGGGTTATATAAAAAATCTAGTTCATCTACATCTTGTTTCTTTTTCTCTATCACTTCTTTCTCTGATACAACAGTGTCTCTTGACACAGTAGACACATCTTCTTTCTGATTTTTTTCTAGATCATCTAGTTCCATATTCTTATTGGTTTCCTCTACTTGTTCAAATGGCAGATTTACTAGTTCTTCCTTAGTTTCTCTTCTGACAGTATTATCCTCAATCTGTTGTGCTAGAGAAGTTCTCACTTGAGATTTATCTATGGGCTCCTTTTCCTCCTCAAATATTCTTCAAACTGTATCAGTTTCTTGACCCAAGTTTATTTTTGGAGCAGATGAATTGACAAGAACATCAGTTTCTTCATCAGCACTTGAAGTGGGAAGATTGTGTTGCTTCAGGGCTTTTAAGATAATCTCTTCTATTTCTCTCACTACTTTGTTAGTTTCACCTATCATTAACAAATTCATCCTTGTTTTAGTTCTAAACTAATCCTTGGTCTCCTTGAAGATTAGATTTTCTTCTTTTGCGGTGATTTATGGATATAGTCTAGTCAACAAATGTTTCTTAGCTAAATGTCTTTAGCCATGGCATTCTCCTTTCTAATGCTCAGAATATTTGCTAGACCTTTTGGGAGATTAGAGATAATCTCAATGAGGGCTTTACTTAAAGTGTTGAGAGATTTTTATAGTTTCTTCCTCCAGACTCCTTTTGTCTTCTTTACCATATTCATCATAGTGCTTAATCATGGGTTTCATATTCCCATCTATAGTGACAACCCTTACTATTTATGTAAGAGCTGGGAGTGTTTTATGTCTCTTGTTGGACTTCTCTTTTCTAAAGAATTTTCCTTTGTTGCTTCTGGAGGATTTAACAACCTCAGCTTTGATCTTATTAACTTCTTCATCTAACTTGGTCTCTTCTTCATCCTTTTCACGAATACTAATGTATAACCTTTTTCCTTTCACTTTTTTCCTCTTCATTTGCTTTGTAGTGGACTCCTTTGAAGATTTCTCCAGGTTTGATGATGATGTGGCACCAGATAGAGTGGTAGAGCTTCTGGTGGTCCTTTGAGTCTTTTTTGGTTTGTTCCACTTAAATTGAGATTCCTTTGAAACCTGTATTGGCTCATCCCTTTCCTTTTCTTCTATTGCTTTCTCTCCCTTTTCCTTTTCCTCTTTTAGTTGTTCCTTGGTAATGCCATATCTTGCAGCGATCTCTTGTACTTCTTTCCTCACTTTCGTAGAAGATTTAGGTTTCTCATGTTCAACATATAGTTTCACATATATTTCTTCATATGTACCAAATGTTTCTTCTTTTGTATCCTTAGGCTTGCTCAGCATATGTTTGGCATAGTTGTCTAGTATATTACCACCTACTTCATACCGCATGGGCATGATCTAGACTGTTCTGGGCTCAACAGCCTCCATCAAACATTGGTCCTTAGTGACCATAAAACATATACCATCTTTGTATTTCTCAACAATTCCATTTGGAATTCTTTCCCTAGATTGCATCATGCTCTGAAAGTTTTTGAAGAATCCCCATAGGGCTACCTTTTGTTCATTTGGCCCACCTAAGTTCCTAAGAAATTGTCTTCTTTGAGCAGCTACTGGTTGATTTCTTACCCAAATTAAACCCTTGTCATTAGGAAATTCATTTAGAAAGTAAAAGAAAAAGCATATAATGAATGTACCAAATTTGAAGGGATAACTCTTACTTTCTTTGATTTTCTTTGGATTATCCATCAAATGAACTTTCAACAGTTCGCATAAGTCATAATCAACATTTTCTTTGATCATCTGATATGTAGTGTAAATTGTCATACCTGAAATAGAGTTTTCTTTTCTAGAGAAATAGATCTTGTACCATATGACCAATGAAGCAAATTTCACAGCGGGATTGATGATGTATTTTATTGTCATTCCCTTTTTATCAAATTGTGCTTTGGTAGCTTATGTGATAGTTTGATTTTTAACTGCCTTTAGCAGTGGTATACCTCAAGTAGAGTTTAATCTAGTAACTACTTTGATTGCATCTTTTGTCATCTTGAAGGGTTGCTCCCTTCCCAGCCACATAAATTCATCACGGATTATTCTTAGCACATAAGACACCCATTTGTCTTCATCAAATGTGGGGAACTCAATGTATTGGATGAATTTCTTTTCTTTCAAAATCATGTGCTCTTCCTTCAAATTAAACCAATCATTACTCAGTTGATTTTGAAATAGATCTATGAAACAGGTTCCTCCAATTTCTTCTAGGGTAACATGAATGTATGCCCTAACATCTTCAACATACAAAACTCCATGGGGTATACTTGAAAATGTACCCATTTGATCCACTTCAGTTGCTTTATGCGGGTATTTCTTGAACTTGGGTCAAGGGTGTTTAATAATATCTATAATTTGTGGAGTCGCCATAGCAAAGATTCACAATAAGGGTTTCTGTGATAAATACCTTGAGATGCTGAGATTAGGTTTCCTTCACCTGATTCAATCCAATCTTTGAATCTTTGCTGCACCTTGAATTCTTGCTTCAATCTCTCTCTATCGACTGAAAAACTTTGAATACAAAGTGAATTGAGACCAAAAGACTTGCCTTTTATCCTTCACACTTGGCTTGATTGTCATAAATGTTATTTTTCAAAAAGCTGCTTGACTTATCCCAGATGAGCACAGTCAATTACAGTTGCTCCACAAAATGCTGCATCATCTTATTTCCTTCCAATTTTTCTTTCAGAGGATTTGTCTTATCGAATTCTACCAAGAATCTTTGTGCTGAAATCCAGCACCAACTACCTAGATGAGGAGTTTGGATTTTCAATACTATTCCCCCTGAGCCAATGCTCACAGACTCATTCTTTAAATAAGGTATTTGCATCATATGTTGGTGTGGATCTTCCCTTAATTAAAATTACTTCCTTATCAATCCATACTTTGTCCATTTCTTTCTTGGTTTCAATCGGATCAAGTTTCTCATTTCCCTTATCATTTCTCTGCTCTGCTTTCCTTTCTTCAAAGTAGTGATCTCTCTTCTCTTTCCTGCTTCTGTAAAACCTTGCAACATGTCCAAATTTGTTGCAATTGAAGCATACCACATTCTTTTGACCTTGATTCCTCTTATTGATTGAATTTGATCTACATTGATTAACCATATGTCCAAATCTATTGCATGCAAAACACTTTCAATTGAAAGATTGACTATTCCTAAAATTTTGAAGATTAGTTCTTACCAAACTTCTACATTCATTTGATATGTGTCCCATTTTATAGCATGCATTGCACCTAATAGGATTCTGACTTACTTTACTTTTGCAAACAATAGCTCTATGACCAATCCTATTGCAAGTGAAACATTTACCCTTGAATGACTATTCATTCCTTCCACTATTGAAACTTTTCTTGATCTGATTTCTACATTGATTTGCTCTATGACCAATTTTCTTGCAATTGAAACACTGACCAGAGAATAATGGAGTCTTTTGATTTATTCTACTTCTACACTAAGTAGCCTTATGACCAAACTCATTGCATGAATTACAATAACCATTGAATGATGGGTACCTTTGAGCATTTGGTTGTCTGACCTGAGGTCTTCTAGGTCTTCTTCTTGATTTCTGAATTGGTATCCTTTGTTTTTCCTTGGCTCAATGCTTATTTTCCTGGATTTTGAAATTTCTCCTTTCTTAAATCCTAAACCATGTTTGTCATCAGCATTCCTATGGATAGAAATCATTTCATCAAGATTTGTTTTGCTTATCTTGAATTTTTCTTCAAAACTTCTTGCCTTTTCCAAATCTATTTGTAAACTTATAATTTATTTTCCAAGTTTTGCACAATCTTTTGATCTATTTTTCACAATCAAGTTCAGATCATCTTTTGCTTTTGTTCTTTCTATAACTTCCGCTTTCAAATCATTTAGGGCTTCATTTTCTGATAGAAGTTGGTTACTGACTTCTTTGTATTTGTCTTTGAATTTCTTACCTTTTTCTTTTAGCTTTAAGATGCATTCATCTGCTTGTTGCAAGTTTTCTTTCAGATACCTGACTTCTGCTTCAGAGTTTTCAAGATCCATAAGAGATGCTTCTAGTTGATTGTATCTTTCAAAATTTCCATACCTTCTTGCTTCCATGATCACACTATCCCAGATCTTCCTTGAGCTGTTAAACTCCTTCTGAAGAACCTTGATCTAATACCAATTGTTGATTTTTAGGAACACTGAGAGGGGGGGCGAATCAGTGTTCTATAAATCTTTTCTTGAACTTTTACTTTTAACCATTTCAAAAGAATAATCAAACATAAGAAAAATATACAACTGAACAACATCCACAAAAGCATGACACATAACACCAAGATTTTACATAGAAAACCCAAAAAGGGAAAAACCACAAAGAGGATTAGCTCTCATAAATATATTGCAATCTTTACAAAAATGATGTTTAGGCTTGGTCACTCCACTGGCCTAGAACATGCTGGCTTACTGCCATGAAGTACAACTAGATTTAGCAAGCTCACTACCTCAACCCTAAACCTAGCAAGATTACAATGAGGGTTGTTAAACCCTGAGGGCTGTTAAACCATACTGGAGGCTCACTTTTGGCTTACTACCTTGATGACAAAACATGCTTCCAATCAGATCAAACATGATAACTGAATACTGCTTAAGCATCTGCCAGTATGCCAGGGTGAAGTCATTTAACAATTGTATTTTGAATCCCAAGTCTTCATTGTTGCTGATCCTCTAACTCTACTCCACTATTCACATCTTCACATCAAACGCATATCCTTCCACACCATAGACACAACTCGCCTTTATATATCAATATCATGATTTATTCCATAATCAGGTCGGCATCCAAGAAGTGAAATGTGAACATAGAAAGATGTACCTTGTCACTTAATCTAATGCACTATGTGATGCATGGACCCAAATCTTCTCCTAGATGTGTTCATATATGTTGGATCTAATCATTCAATTATTTACATAGATCTTTCACATGCTAACCTTTCTTCACATCATGATTTATCTCACCAGTTGGCCTATTCCTCAAGAACATGCTAAACAGGTTCATCTGCTGACTTACAACTTCTACTACTGATCACAAAATACTTCCAAAATCATACAAAGGACTCTTTATACACTCCCAATCTTTCCCTCAGAACTACAAGGCATTATATCATCTTGCGGAGAGATGCAGACCATCAGAACTCAGACTCTATCTGTCAAACTATGTCAAACACTATGCCAGTACTTAGCAGCTTGTATCTATCCTTCCGATGAACTTCAAATCTCCTAACTCTTGAATAAGACACTTCATATAAGTGTTTACAATACCTCAAAACCACATAACAAAATACTTGTCTGCGGAGGAATGAGGACCACTGCACTAGACCCTATTCACTATTCCTACTATACCTTTGCTTGCTCAGACTTAGGCATTCCTTCAAGATGACTTCCGAAGAGGATCAAGACTTAATCTCTGAGGCATAACACTATCAAACACCAAATGACATCATACCTGAGTTGTATTACTAGATCATTGTCTTTGGAGGCATACTAGTTGATTTTTTGTCTTCTAGTTTGCATACTTTCCATACTTAGCCATTTTCTATCAACCGGACCTGGAATCTAATATGTTCTTTCAGAGATATCTCTTCCTATCATGGTGATAGGATCTCCAAGCCTTGTTGCCATCAATGATAACATACAGATCCATACTAGAGCAGTGTCTCTTTCCAACACTTTCATCTTAGTTTTTACAAATCTCACTCTCTCCAGATCTTCAATTTCTTCATATTCAAAGTATTCCTCCAAGTCATTTATCCAGTCAATCAATTCCTAGGGTTTAAATTTATCGTATAGTGTGATACTTCCATTCTAGATCTCTTACCCATCTTAGAAATAGCTTTCAACACGTTTACCTAATCTGATTCTTCTTCTTCTAGGGCTTCTTCATTTTCGTCAACAGCTTGAAATTCATCATCATCAATTTCATCTTCATTTCTAAGGTTTAGTCCTCTTCTTCTATCTTCTTCTACAGCATCCAATCTAAATTTCATTGTCCTCATCATATCTATCATTTCTTCCATTCTTCCAGTAGCATTGGCCATAGCATGCATCCTCCTTGGTGGCATCTCTTCCTAGGATCTGGCACAACTGCCTCAATTTAGTGATCTGACTACAAGGTAGCAACTGCCTCACAATTGATGCTTTGTTGACAAACACAAGTAGATTGCCTCAAGTTTGGAATCTATTCACCACAAGATCTTTAGGAATGCCTTCAATCCCAAAGGATTCACAAACTTGCTTTGATACCACTTGGTGCAATTATGGATGGAGGGTCCTAAGAAGGGACTGCCCAAACCATGTAGCTAGAGTAAACACAATGAAAACAACACAATAAAAAAATGCAATGGAAGATTAAGATACTCAATATATTAGACAATCATAATGCTCATATGTTGGAAACATGTGGGCTACAATCAAAGGGATCACATGCCTGCCTTCTAGGTTATAACAGAAATGAAAGATATGGCATTGAAGTGCCTTCCCGAAAGAATCTAATGATCTATCTTATCATATTCACTAATTGACTTCCTAATTCATCTAAGAGATGTATATATATCATCTTCAATCTCATATAATCCTTTGCATTGGCCTCAAGAGGTTACAAACTCTAATGAATGATGAAATATGTAGAAACATGTAGGTCAGCCTATAACACATGATATTGCTCCACAAATGAATGAAATTTTGTGCGGACCTCAAGGAAGGTCTATCTAGTCATTAATTGCCTTGCATGATGTTCCATTAGGCTCCACAAGTCACAAAAGTTCCCTGTAAACCTTCTACTCTCAACTAATTGCATGAATGCTCTGCTCTGTGAAAGCTGATGATCTTTTGATAGTGATAACTTTCTATAGATGAGTCCAAATCTCCTAAAATCTTAATATGATGTAGCTAACATGGCATAGAACCTAAATCCTACTTTGTGAGCTCTGATATGAGGATGAGATAAAATGTGGTAGAAAATTTTGAACTATAAATGAATGAACTACAACTAAAATGAAAGAAAAGAAAAGAATGCAAATATTTTTTGGTTGATGCAAGATTGTTCTACAACCTGGGATGCTCCTGCATTAGTCCTAGCCCTCTCTATCAACATCATATTCATCCCCTCTATATCTACATTTTGATGAGTGGTTCACAACAGTGTCTTATTTGAAGAAATACCATTCTCCTTATAGAATATATTAAACTCCACTAAATAGAATTTTGCACCATTATTGATTCTCAACATCTTGATCTTTGTGCTTCCCTAGTTCTCTGCAGGAGCCTTAAACTACATGAATTGAATAAAGCCCTTGGATTTAATTTTGAGAAAGTAGACATAAGTACTCATAGAGAAATCATCAATAAAAGTAACATAATATATCGATTATGATAAAAAAGCAACATCTACTAGAAAAAAACAACACTACATATAAAACCTAAAATCCCATCAAACTTATGAAAGATTGAGTAAAATTGAATACCATTTTATTTTCCCTAAATATAATTCTCACAAAAATCAAATTTAAGAGAATATTCAACAAGCCCCTCTAGAAGATTTTTATTTTTGAAGGTTCTTAGACCATTCCCACGAATGTCACCATGCATGGGTTCCATAACATAGACTTCTTGGTAGGTAAATTGTTTTCTATGATAAGAGTGTGATTAGGTACACAAAGTACATGATCACCAAAATAAGTCACACCAAAACATCATTTTTATAGTTTCCAATTTCAAAGGTGTATTTTCTATAAAACGCTTCACCACATGTATAGAAGAACTCTTAAATTGAATGTAAGTGTTAGCATCAAGTCAGAAGAGAGCACCAATCAAAGCCCACCTCATGAGAACTATATCTCCCCAAATCATCTTACAAACTTCCCTACTAAAGAACACCTACACACTAACATCATTCATCTTCCTAATAGATAATAGGTCCCATGTCAAACTCATGATGTGTAAATCTTTTAAGATTTATTTGATTCTCCCATCTAAGAATTTAATTTTGACTATCCCATGGCTAACAATAATAAGGTAAGAGTTGTAGACAAGACATAGCTTCCTAGAATCACAACTCACATAGTCTAAAAAACCACTCCCAATCGGTAGTGATGTGTAAAGACATTTTAGAGCTGATTGTTCATGCATCCTCACATGCGTGTGTGGCTAGGATACAACAAATTCTTCACTAGCATTATCTTGAGAATTATTGGAATCCAAATCATCTTCATAATCATGCTTGTCATTTTTCTTCTTCTTCTCCTTGTAGTATTAATCTAACCTTACTAGTCTTTCCATATTTCCAACATTTTACCTTTGAAACTAGCAAAGGACATAATAAGACAATGCATTGTTAAACATCCATCTAGACACCAATGTATCTCAACTGAGTCATCATAGTGTTGAAGGCATTCAAATGTTCAAACATAAATTCACCATAGCCCAGCTTAATAGATAAAGCTTCTTTGGTAGTAAAATATTGTTTGATACAATTTTCCCACCCTTATCCTTAAGATTCCATGATGGTTTGTCTAGAAACATTAAAGAGCATTGAAGCTACCAATCAAAGTCTAATGACACCCCCTTCCTTTCTATCCAACACTATATAGTCATCCATGGACATAGGTCTAGGTTTGTTTCTAGACATCACCACCCATATATCTTTATCTAGGATTAATTCCTCCATTTCAACCTTCCATAGCTCAAAATTTGTGTTGTTAAACATTTATATCTCCAACCATTACATTATCTTCATATTTATTGAAGAAAATATCTCCTCTCCATAAGGCTCACACTCAAACTAAGATTAGTCTAAAAACCATTTTCCTACCACATAATAATTTTTTGATTAGGCTGTAATACCAAATGAATTGAAGAAAATATAGTTTAACTCTTCCTACACAACCTAAGATGAGATTAATGTGCATAGAAAATATGATCAAACTGTTTAAACAAGAAAAATTGCACATGAAAATTGACCATATAACACAATGCTTATCTTGGGAAAAGCCTTTCAAGAGAAAAAACATCAACGAAACTTGAACTATTTATATTTATACAAACACCAATATGCTTGCAATACAAATCTAGGCATAAGGCTTCATAAGAGATTACACCAACATGTAGGTTTGTAGTGATTTTAGCAATGTAACGATACCCTACAATACAATTGTTAAACCTCCATCTCAAGAACATAATAAATAGAAGGAGAAAAAACAAAAAAACATTTGCGGTTTACCAAGACCATGAGGCAAACCCATGTCTTGAAAATGACACCCATGCCAAGGGTCTAAATTCCAATGCCCTATTTCAAAGTAGTCCACCAAGTATTTTTAAGACTATCATAACCTAGTCCCAAAGTTAGGTATTCATTTATAGATCCATTATCTCCAATTAAATATGTTTAATGACATGTCATAACATGTATCATAAATTAGCTTACAATTGAACATTCAACAATGTAACTTCCCCCTACATTCTCTTATGCATGTCATAGAATTGAACCATAAAATATATTATGCATCTTTAAATGTCATAAGATGCTCTTACACATCTATATGCCATTATATACTCTATTAAATTATTACAAATTTCATACATTACATTACATGTATGGAATTATTAGCCAATTCAAGGCGGGACATTCCTTTCACCATGTTGGAGAATACAAACAATAACTAAGTAATATGAACATTAGGATTCAAGGTTGATGATACCTTTCTCAACAAAAGTATCCTTTGATGTGAGATGATATTGTAGACATAAGAAATGTCTACTACTAGTTTGTAGCCTTATATACTCTATGGTGTACACTAGACTAGAGATTACCTAAGTAGTGGGAGTCCTAAGAAAGTACATGTCCGATTTGGAAAGGGAATAATGTACTATACTGAAGATGGTATTCAAACATCTTTGTGACACATTTGTGTGTTTTATTTTTTATTAGGGAGGATCAAACTTGAGTCAAGTAGTGGATATATAGGGCTTAAAGTACTTTTATTAGGTAGGAGATGAGAATAGTAGGAGATATACTAGGTATTATGTCTTTATATTGTTTAATGGTGTAGTCATCTAGATTATCAAAACACAAGATTTGGTTCCTCATTCAATGATAGAGGTAGATTACATGAAAGATACTCATTATTATAAGGATCTAGTCTAGATTTAGAGATTATGTTCAAATATTAGTTTAAATTTGGATATAGTGCCGATCTAGTGTGATAGTTAGAGTCCCATCACCTTGGAAAATAACCCAACCTTTTGTGTGTGAACCAAGAGAATGTTGAACACAATGAATACTGAGAGGGGGGTGAATCAGTATTCTGTAAAAATTCTCTTTCACACATTTATTAATTCATTTACCACATTCAATAAATTGAAAGCAAAACAAACTTAAGAACAACAACCATAAAGACATAACACATAGACACCAGGATTTTTACGTGGAAAACCCAAATAGGGAAAATCCATGGTGAGTGTTCTAGCTCACATTATATCATGATAACAATACTAAATTACATGAAGGCTCACTGTCCTAAGAAGTGCTCACTGCAATAGGCTCATTGCCATTATAAGAGAAGAGAAGATAGGAGAAGGATTGGCTCACTGCCAGAATAACTGCTACAAGTGCATCTACAAAATGCTGAGGTGCAGTACCAATTAGCTCAATATACAGATTCAAAGGTCTTCATAATATCTGCCCTACTTTTCTACTCTGCTTCACATATGCTCTGCCTTTCTGCCTTTTCTATCCTTTTCTGATCAGAAAATTGCTTTAGATCGCACACACATTTTATTCACACTTTTCTCTACATCTCTTCATCACTCCAACACTAAAATCCATCGAGTATATATATCCACAACAAGATTCATCTCACAATCAGGTCGGCAAGCCAAACATGAAACATGTGTACAAATGTTATACCTTGTCAGCTTGATCTTGTGCACAAATAGCAATGCAGACCCAAACAAACATACAATAGTCTTCATATAGGTCGACACCAATCATTAAATCACTTAGATTGATTGTTCAAACAATATATCTTCACCGCATATATATCTAATATGTCTGTTGGCCTATCCCTTTAGTACATACTTGACTAGTTCATCTGTCACAACATAACTCCCATAGCAGATGATATGAGACTTTAAAATTCATATACAACATTCATTATTGACCTGATAACATGCCTTTAGAGCTGCAAGACAAAATATGTAACAATAGAGAAATGTGGACCCTTTATTTTGGTACTGTGCACTATTCCTATCTTAACTCTATTCACCTGGACTTAGACATTTTATAGTATGACTTCCGGAGGAAGTTAGGACTTGAAAATTAGAGCACGTCATTACCAAATAGATACAATTGACATATATGAACCACATGTAATGATCTTCAACTACAGATGCATACTGACCCAGTCTTTTACACTTATTCTGTATACTACCCATACTTAGTCATTTTAGGCTTTTGGACTAGAATCCTTTTATGCCTTGTTGTCAAACCAAATTGATCTACTAGATTAAAGTCTATTTGCCTTGTTGGTGGAATCACTTTGCCTTGTTTCCATCAATGACAACATTCAATTATTCATTAGAGCAGTGTCTCTCGCCAACAATCTCCCCCTTTGACATTGATGGCAACACTTAGTGAAAAATGCTTTTCTACTCCCCCTTAGGTGTTTGCCCATTTTGCACTAGCTTTTTCTCCCCCTTTGACATCAATGGCAAAGGTGTATGTACAAGAGGTAGAATTGTGTCAAAACTACAAAAATTGTCATACTCTACCGCATATGTACATGTGCAATCTTCAACTTAATTTTTTGTAGGATGTCATTGAAAATGATCTTGATTTGAGCCAGTTCTCCATCCCAACTCTTCTTTGCATTTTCCAAGATTTGAATATGGCTATTTATTAGGAAGACCAATTTTTCTACCTTTTGTATATCAGAGGGTGTGTCAATTAGTGCATTTGCCTGTAGTTCTTCTACTCCAAGATTTGACATTTAGTCTAGCTTAGGACTTATTAGTTCTCTCAACTGACACATTCTATTTTTCATTTGATCCCTCTTATTCATCAGGTTACTTAACTCATTATGAATATTGATAACTTGTATTTCTTTGTTGATTACTAACTCAACTGTCAGATAAAATGACTTAGAAATATTTGTCAGTTGCAGTTTCAGATCCTTGATCTTTTCTTCTAACTCCTCTGTGGCTTCTAGTCATGATAAACAAAATTTGTAGAAATCACAAGATTCTTTAATATAACTTCGTATAGCTTTTATTCTATCATCTAATAAAGTTTTATCATTGATCAACATAGTCTTCAACTTAGTTAATCTCTTCTCATCAAACTCTTACTTTCATTTCTATAGACTTTTCAAAAGATTCAAAATGCACACTTAGTGAGTTTATGAGTCCCTTGAGTTCATTTGTTGGAGACATTGATGTATCCTTATGATATGATAGCATCAACTTCTCAAAAAAGTTGGATGCCACAGTAATGAGTTCACTATCCTCTATATGAGACTTCAATACTTGTTCTTGTGCCTTTGATTGCACAATTGATACCAATTTAAATTTTTGCATAGGGAACATTGAGTCCAAGTTTATTAGGCCTTGCAAAAACTCAAGCTCATCGAAGACTTGTTTTTCTTTTTCCAAAAATTCCTTGACAGACTTAGTAGTGTCTCTTGCTATATTAGAGACTTCTTCTTTATTTTATTCTGGAGGATCTAGATCCATAGCCTCATTCACATCAATATTTTGCTCTAGTGTTGGGCTCTTCTTAGCTTGTTCTTCTTTTTGATTGTCATCTTTGTTCTGCTCATTAGTTTGTTGATCCAAAGGAATACTTGTCTCAATTTGATCCTTATCAGTTGTATTCAGACCATCAGTAGCAGGGGCTTGACCTTCTTTCTTATTTAAGTCTTCATCATGTTTATCCAACCCTTGATCCATGGTAACTACCAGAATAGTTATGTCATCTCCAACACCTATTTATTCATTATCATATATTATTGGAAGATGAAATTCTTTCAACACTTTTAGAGTGATTTCCTTAGTCTCCTTGACTACCTTCTCAATGTCATCTAACATGAGAGTGTTCATCCTCCTCTTTGTTCTAAATTATTTATGCAACACTTTAGAGACTTTTGCTTTTTCTTCCGGTGTGATCTTCGGACATAACTTTATCAGTGTATGCTCATTGAGTTCAACATCTTTAGCCATAGCAGCTTCCTTTCTTGCAGACATTATCCTTCCCAAAATGTTTGGGAGATCAGTAATTATCTCAATGAGAGATTTATTATATATATCCAAGTATTTGACAACAAAATTCTCAATTATCCTTTTATCTACATCATTATAATCATCATACAATTGGGCAATAGGCTTTAGATTTCCATCAATTGTAATGGCCTTCAAGACTCCCTGTAGAATTATTGTAGCTTGTACTTTCATAGGCTCTTTAGTCTTTGCTTTCTTTCTCCCTATATCCTTACTGTATGTCTTCCTTTTTGTGACACTGGAGGGTTTGTCTTGTTGTGCCTTCATCTTCTTCACCTCTTCATCAGTCTTAGTTTCCTCATCATCAATTGTACCAATATTGACATACACTCTCTGACCTTTAGTCTTCTTCCTTTTTCCTGTTTGCACTTCTACAGTTGTTGAGGAGGGAATACCAGAGGATTTAGATGTTGTTCTAGAGGAACTTGCACCTCTTGTTCTTCTCTTTGGTGCAACAGGTGCCTCTTGTTGTACCTCTTGAACATCTAGAGCTTTATTAGCTTCTGTTTCTTACTCCTCTTTTTCTTTAGCTTCTCTTTCTGCTTGTACCTCTTCTCTTGTTTCTCTGACTTGTTCTTTGGTAAAACCCTTTTTCAAGGCATAATCTTCTGCTATCTTTTGGGCCTTCTTTGAAATCTTAGGTTTTGTGACTTCAACATAGATTTTTGTAGACAACTCCTCATATGTCCCAAATCTTTCTTCTTTGGGATCCCTGGGTATACTTAGCATATGTTGTGCATAGTTGTCCAGTATTTTTTCATCAACTTGATACCCCATTGGTAAGATCCAGATAGTTCTGGGCTCCACAACCTCCATCATACATAGATCCTTATTTACAATAAAGCATATATCATCTTTGTATTTCTCCACAATGATCTTAGGGATCCTTTCTCTAGATTACATTACCCTTTGGAAATGTTTGAAGTAACCCCATAGGGAAGAGTTTTGTGCATCTATGTTTCCTATGCTTCTCGACTGGTTTCTAATCTATACTTCAACGGGTTTGTCTCTAGTCCAAAATAGATTTTTCATGCCTGGTAACTCTTGCATAAAGTAGGAAAATAAGCAAAAAATCAATGTACCAAATTTGAAAGGGTATTTTCTTTCTTTTGTTTTCTTCAAGTTCTCCATTAATTATTGTCAGAGCAGTTCACACAGGTCATTCTTTGGATTTTCCTTAACCATTTGATATGCAATGTATATGGTAGTACCAAAGACAGAGTTCTCCTAGTTTGTGAAGTAGACCTTATAGCCGATCATCATGGATGCAAATCTAATTGCACAATCTTTAATGTGATTGATTGTCAATGCCCTTTTATCAAATTTTGCTTCGGTGGCTTTCATCACTATATCATTTTTCACAGCCTTCAACATAGACACTGTACCTGTAGGGTTTAATCCTATGACTGCCCTTATGACATCTTTGATAATCTTGAATGTGGAATTAAGCCACATGAACGCATCATGAACTTGGCTTAAGACATATCAGACCCATTCATCTTCTACGAAAACTAGAAAATCCATATACTGAATGAGTTTATTCTCTTCCAGAGCCTTATATTCTCCTTTCAACTCAAATTGATCATCACTCAAATGTTTTAGATATAAATCTATGAGTTCACTATCTCCATGTTCTTCTAGGGCAACATGAATATAAGCCCTAACGTCTTCCGCATGCATAACACCAAATAGAATGTCTGAAAATGCACCATTTGGATTGACCTCTATTGATTTAAATGGATGCTTCTTAAATTTTTGTTGGGATCTCTCAGTTATATCAATCACTTGTGGTATTACCATTTCCATAAAGACTTAAACAAATTCACAATAACTGGAAATACCTTTTTCTGTCGAGCTAGGGTTTTCTTCGCTTGGGATTGATTTGGCTTGCTTTGAATCACTTTGGAAATCATTGTAGTTGCTTGGAATTTTTCTCCAATCCTCCTTAGACACTTTATAACTTGAATGTAAAGTGAATTGTATGTCAAATGAGCTCCCTTTTAACCCTTGTTATAAAAAACTTAGTCATCATAAATGCAGTCATTCAAAAAGCTGCCAAACACTTCTCTGTTAAGCTTAGTCAATCTAGATTGCTCTATAATGCTCTGTGATCAATCCTTTTCTAATGCAATTTCTTTCAAAAGATTTGTCATATGAATCTTTTCATCATATATTCATGCCAGATCCCAGCATTGAATATCTGGCTAGGGGACTTGGATTTTCAATAAAGCTCCCCCTAAGCTAGAGTTCCCAATTTACTTCTCGGAGGAAGTATCTGCACCAGAGACTGGTACGGATCCATCCCTGACATTGTCAAAATCCTTCTTAATCAAGACCATGCTCATTTCCTTCTTGATTTCCATCGGATCAACCTTTTTTTACCTTTATCTTCTCTCTGCTTTGTTTTCCTCTTCTCTGTAGGATAGTCTCTTTTCTCATTCTTGCTTCTGCAAAATTTTGCAACATGTCCAAACTTATTACAATTGTAGCATAGCACATTTCTATGTCCTTGATTCCTTCTATTGATTGAATTCATTCTTGATCTGCATTGGTTAGCCATACGTCCAAATCTATTGCATGCAAAGCACCTTCCATTGAAGGATTGAGTATTCCTTGCATTGTTAAAACCATTCCTAACAAGACTTCTGCATTCATTTGATCTATGACCAATTTTCTTCCAACTGAAACATTGACTAGAGAATGATGGAACATTCTGATTTATTCTACTCTTACACTGAGTAGCCTTGTGACCAAACTTATTGCAATTAAAATAATAACCATTGAAAGATTGCTACCTTTGAGCATTTGGCTTCCTAACCGGAGGTCTTTTGGGTCTTCTTCTCTGATTCCTGAACTAGTTGCCTTTGTTTTTCCTCATCTCATGGTTTTCTTGATCTAAATTAGAACTTTCTCCTTTTTCAAATCCCAAACCTTTCTTGTCATCTGGATTTTTCTGACTATCAAGCAACTCATCAACATTTGTAGATCTTATTTTGAACTTTTCTTTGTAATTATTTGCCACCTCCAAATCAAACTTCAGAGGTATAATGTCGTTTGCCAACTTTTCACATTCTTCAGATTTGTCTTTCATTATTTGATTCAAATGTTACTCATCTTTTTCTTTCTCTTCAAACAACCTTGATAAATTATTTAGGATTTCGTATGTTTCGATCAAATGTTCACTTAGCTCTCTATTCTTTTCTTTTGATCTATTAACTTGCTCTCTTAGCTTCAGGATGCATTCATTTGCTTCTCTGAAATTTTCCTTCAAATCCTAGATATCATCTTCATACTTATCAAGATCTTCAAGGGCTATTTTTAATTCTTGATCAATTGTGACACTGGCTAAAGCAAGATGCCTTCTAGCTACCATGAGTACTCTTTCCCAAATCTTCCTTAATATATTAAACTTCTTCTAAAGAACCTTGGTATGATACCAATTGTTGAACACAATGAATACTGAGAGTGGAGGGTGAATCAGTATTTTGTAAAACTTCTCTTTCACACATTTATTAATCCATTTACCACATTCAATAATGTGAAAGCAAAACAAACTTAAGAACAAAAACCATAAAGACATAACACATAGACACCAAGATTTTTACATGGAAAACCCAAAAAGGGAAAAACCACAGTGAGTGTTAGCTCACAATATATTATGATAACGATATCGAATTACATGAAGGCTCATTGCCTTAGGGCTCATTGTCCAAAGAAGTGCTCATTACAATAGGCTCATTACCAAAATAAGAGAAGAGAAGATAGTGATGGTGACAGGTTGTCATTGATGTCAAAAAGGTGTCATTAATGTCAAAAAGGTGTTCTCGATTTGTTTGATGTCATCAGGACTTGTTTGATCAGGTTTGGCCTTCAATGTGTCTTCATATGTCTTCATATGTCCTTTGGTAAGTAAAGTTTCAAGGTGGTTGTCAAGTGTTGACAAATGTTCATCATCCATGGTTATACAATGTGAATTGATGACCTTCATAAGTTCATGTTGCTTGGAGTTAATTTGAGGAGTTGAGATGTTACTTCATGGTGTTGAGTTACTTGGGAGTTGAGTTGAATCAGTTAGGAGGTTACTACATGACAATGTTCACATTTAGTGATGGTGTCCTCAGTTTTTCATGTTGGTTGGTGCTACATTGCATATTTAGTGAGTCGATCTTCATACATTGAGTGCAGTTGTTCTTTATTCTTTACATAAGGTACATTGTGCCCTAAAAGTTGATCATGAAGGATCACTCAAGTAATGGCAGATGTGTTGACAAATCTTGCAGTAAAGATTGTCTTTTGCAGGGGTCTATGCTACTGACAGCTCAGTGACAATATAAGTTAGCTACTGACAGAAGTCTGAAAACAGTGATCAGATTTATCTCAGACATGTTATTAGTTTTGGTCATGATGGGTGTTGATGGGTTTGAGATATTGTATCTTTGGCATTTGATGCTCATCTCATGAGATTTGGTTCTCTTATCTGTTGTATTTCAGTTTTCATGATATCTAGACGAGAGGTCATCATGTCTTGATATCTAGTGAGTGGTCTTCATGGAAGCTATTGTCTACAAAAGATGAATTTCATTTAGTGGCATCTTCTACAACAAAATAGGGTCAAGGAGTTGCATTCTTGTCTTATGCAAAAAGGTTTCATTGTTATTTTGTCAAAGAGTAGCATTCTTGTCTTAAGAAGCTTATTGTTCATTTATGCATCTTGATCATAGTGTTTGTCACAGTGTTAAGGATTTGCAGGAAAAATATTCCTTGTGATCTCATTTATGCTTCTGCAACTCTCACTAAGTTGAGTGCTTAAGACATTGTGTATAACCCTTATTTGCCCGTCATTTAAATTGCTCTTTATGTTCTATTTTTTGTTGACCGGGGATAGTGGGTTGCTCACTTAAAGACCACCGGTTAAAGGCATATTATGACATTTGGTGACTGGCCCTGATGTCCTAGTCTTTCGGTGGCTAAAAGTTGTTTTAGAAACTTGGTGGGAAAGCTTCCATCGAACGGTCGAAGATCTCTATTTAACCTGGTGGGAATATGAAATATATGCTCCATATTCAAAGTCTGTTTGAATTCCAACGGTTCGGTGCTTAGTGTTATTTTGACGGTTTCTATGTGAAAAAGGTTAAAAAGCCTGCTTTTTAGGTTTTAAATAGAGTGGTCCGAATGCATGTAAGATGGGATGGCTAATTTCTAATTTAAAAAAGTCTGAAATGGAATGTTAGTTCTGTATGCACGATGTATTAAATCTCAGAAAGTAATTTCTTTCCACATGATATTGAATTGATTTAAGAAGTGGTGTTTGGGATAGTGTTTGAAAGAAAATAATATGGAGAAGAAGAAAAGCAATGTGTAGAGATGAAATCAAAAGAGAAGATTAAATAGATTGATGATATTATTAAATTGCAGAACTAATTTTGTGGTGCAAAGTTTTTTATTTGGTGCAGATATTTCATTGTTTCATGTTTGAAACATAAAATAAGATTGAAGACAATTTTTCATAAAAGATCAAAACTTTAAGGAGACTATTTTGTTTTGTGAAGATTTGTTTTTTTTGACAAAAATAAGATTAATGTGCTAAGAGATGAACTGGAAAAGTATAGAGAGTTTTGTGTATTTTGAGATGCTAATGATGTATGAAGTGTTTTTCTGAAGAGAAGATTATCAGATTGCAAAGGAGATTTTTTTGTCATTTTGTAGAGAAGAAAAAAGTTGATTTGAGGAGAAGGAATATGAATTTCCAAAGAAGAAATGAAGAAGATTTTTTTAACAAAGATGAAGAATTGAATTGCAGAGATCATAATTGTAGCCTTCAATTATAATATGTTGCAGTGATGGTTAAATATTGATTCCTTATCAAGTTGATTAATTTGTCATGAACAAAATGTAGGTTTGAAGAAATAATGTGTGTGTGGAACTGTATACAGAAATGAAGACATTTTCTATGATATCCTCTTGAATGATATAAATTGAATTGAATCAAGGAAGAAGTTAATATGAATATGCAGGAATGGATTGTTTAAGCATCAGATGTAGGATTGGAGACATATATATGGAGAAGTCACAAATGGACTTTGTATTATGCAGAGATGAAATATTGAATTGAATGGAAATAGAGTGTCCCTCTGATCTTGTTTATTACTTCAAGTGAAGATTTGGTTTGCTAGTGAGGCCTTGTATTAGCCAGTGAGGCTTGTTGGTCAGTGAGACCTATTTGTATACCAATGAGGTAGATCAGTGTTGGAAGTGGGTGCTTCTGTTTGGTATTGGAGTTGGTGCTCCATAAGGAGTTGGTGCTCCTAGATACATATTGTAGCCAATGAGGCATGTTTTCCAGTTAAGCCAGTGAGGCAGTTTTGAGTGGTTTTTCTACCCAGAGAGGGTTTTCCACTCCAGTAATTCTTGTGTTAATGATATGCTTCTATGTGTGTTTTTGCTTCTATGTTAAGATTTATCTCTATGTGGTCCTGCTCATAATTTTCATTATCAAACTTTTACACATATTTGTAATAGTTCATTGATGACTTTCTCTTTCTAAGTCTTGTAAATTAAAAGTTATAATAAGTTGCAAAAATCTACACAACACTGATTCACCCCCCCTCTCAGTGTTGTCCGAACTCCTACAATTGGTATCAGAGCCTAGGTTCCCTTTTTGAAGTCTAATAGGCTCGGGTAGATCCTATGTTTGGAGTACCATTGGAAAGAAGAATAGAAATAAGGTCTTGAATAGAGAAAAGATTGATGATGATCAAAAACAAGCCTCAGTTAAGACTAGCAAAAAGAATGATCCTGCAGTTGAGAATTGTGATAAAAAGGAAGACTTCAATATGAATGTAAAAAGACAAGAGCTTGATGAAAATTTTGTTGTTGAGATTGATAATGAAGATGATTATGAGATTGATATGGAAGGTGAGCTCATTTGTGCCCTTGATAAGATAAAAAAAACTCAGAATGGAAAACAAAAGGTTAATGTTGCAACTTCAAGAGGAAAAGGAATCCAAGACAAAAATTCTTTAAAATCTTCAAGATGCAGAAAAGCAGATAAAAGATTTGAAGGCTCAAATTGTAGAAGTTGAGAAAATAAAAGAAGATGTTAATAATCAGCTAGAGGTGAAAGAAGTTGATTGTGAAAAGTATGAATCTGAAATAGTCTCTTTAAGAAAGGAGTTATAAAAGGCTTTTTCTAAGTTGCACAAAAATCTGTTGTTTGAAAAGAGTACTGAAGAAGGAGAGTGTTCCAAAGTTAGAAATCCTCCTGCTACTCCTAAGGAAGACAAGAAGATAGAAAAAGATAAAGCTCCTGATGATACAAGAGAAAGAACAAACAAACCTCCACCTGTTAGGCAATACCATACAATAAGGTATAATTATTCTCAGTTTCATGGATATTGTTATTCTTGTTATATCTATGGTCATAGAGCTAGAGATTGTAAGACTTATGCTAGAAATAATGTTGAGTAGCATAAGAACAAGAGTCTTTCTAGAATGACAAATAAGAGTTCTAATATAATATGTTACAATTGTAACCAAGTTGGTCACATAGAAAGAGACTGTTGGATGCATGGAAGATATGATTATGGAAGTACTTTTGGCATGTCAAAGAGATATGATTCCTTTACTTCTCCAATTGGTTATAATGTCACATGCTTTAAGTGTTATAATCTTGGGCATAAGGCACAGTTTTGCAGAAATAGATTGAAGACATCTAGAGTAGACACCTTGAGCAAAGAAAAGAAAAGGTTTATACAGGTTTGGAAAAGAAAATAAAGTCAGGACAAGAAGGATCCTAAACTTGTGCATCTTGCACAAGTTACATCATTAGTTGGATAACTGAGAGCATGAAGTAAGGGGGAGTTGTTCTTGTTCTATCATCTATCCCCAAGAAGTTTCAAGAGAAGATGGTGATCTTGTCATGCTGATTCTTGAAATAAAATTTATGATAGTATTGCTAACTATGTTGATCTTCAGTGATACAGGTGATCTTTGATTCTGTATGCAAACAAGATGTTGAAAGGTGTTTCAAGAGTTCAAATACACATTTTGTTAGACAAATGATCCTGATCATTTTGATAAAGTCAAGAGGCAAGAGTTCTTGTTGATTGCAGTATGTTTCAGATATGATTATTTATATATCAGATTTGACAATGTGTTGTAAAAAGATGTGCAGGAACAGCAAGATAGTCTTCATTCTTTTCATGTCAAAAGGGATGTGCAAGAATTCTTGGTTGCAAAATGAATGATTCATTGGTGTAATAAAATGACATGTTCTGTGTATGCAAGGTGTTGATATGTTTGTTAAAGGAAGTAATCAGAGGATCTCATTGATGTCAGTGTTTCATCTTCATCTACAAATTTGTGTTGTGATTAGAAGTGGTATAGTGTAGTCTATGGGCAGCTTGTAACAATGGTTTGGTGCTTGATTTGATATGCCTTACATGATTATTTGATGTCTTGTTGCTCTCAAGTTTTTATGGTTGTTCAATATGCAGATGAACATGGAAAGAGCTCAAAGCTCTCAGGAAAAGTTTTGGACAACAAATTGGAAAAATAATCAGTGCCTTAAGTGGTATTTCAATTCTTGATTGGTACATTTATGATTTCTTTCCAAAAGTGTTCAAAAGGTTGAATATTAGTAAATGGATGGTATACGAAATGGATCAGTGCTGAGTTGAGTTGAGTTATGTTGATTAGTCTTGCCAGTAATTGCCAGTGGTATTCAACAAAGGGGAAACAAATAGATTCATTGGAGTTTTGTCATGTGGGTCAAAAAGGTTATTGATTGAAGAAAAATTGTTTGTTTTGTCATCAAGAGTGTGTTAGTCTTCATCTTCATAATGGTATTGTCATCAGATGTAAGTTTCATGGTATCTTTTTGCTCTCAAGTTTGAAATGTTGATGTTTAGGATAAGTTTAGCAAAATTGCATTTAGTGCTTTGAAAGGTAAGTGGTTCTTATTTTTGGTTGAAGATAACAAAATAACAGGAGTTTATGTCTTCAAGGTGCTCTTAATGCAATGTGATTACAATTGTTATGCTCATGCTATAACATCTTTCAGTGGAGTTGTTCTTAGGGGGAGTTAATTCAGGCTTTGTCATCAGATGTCAAAAAGGGGGAGAAAGAAAATTGCTTTATGGAGTTTTGCCATCAATGACAAAGGGGGAGATTGATGGTGATAGGTTGTCATTGATGTCAAAAAGGTGTCATTAATGTCAAAAAGGTGTTCTCGATTTGTTTGATGTCATCAGGACTTGTTTGATCAGGTTTGGCCTTCAATGTGTCTTCATATGTCTTCATATGTCCTTTGGTAAGTAAAGTTTCAAGGTGGTTGTCAAGTGTTGACAAATGTTCATCATCCATGGTTATACAATGTGAATTGATGACCTTCATAAGTTCATGTTGCTTGGAGTTAATTTGAAGAGTTGAGATGTTACTTCATGGTGTTGAGTTACTCGGGAGTTGAGTTGAATCAGTTAGGAGGTTACTACATGACAATGTTCACATTTAGTGATGGTGTCCTCAATTTTTCATGTTGGTTGGTGCTACATTGCATATTTAGTGAGTCGATCTTCATACTTTCAGTGCAGTTGTTCTTTATTCTTTACATAAGGTACATTGTGCCCTAAAAGTTGATCATGAAGGATCACTCAAATAATGGCAGATGTGTTGACAAATATTGTAGTAAAGATTGTCTTTTGCAGGGGTCTATGCTACTGACAGCTCAGTGATAATGTAAGTTAGCTACTGACAGAAGTCTAAAAACAGTGATCAGATTTATCTCAGACATGTTATTAGTTTTGGTCATGATGGGTGTTGATGGGTTTGAGCTATTGTATCTTTGGCATTTGATGCTCATCTCATGAGATTTGGTTCTCTTATCTGTTGTATTTCAGTTTTCATGATATCTAGATGAGAGGTCATCATGTCTTGATATCTAGTGAGTGGTCTTCATGGAAGCTATTGTCTGCAAAAGATGAATTTCAGTTAGTGGCATCTTCTACAACAAAATAGGGTCAAGGAGTTGCATTCTTGTCTTATGCAAAAAGGTTTCATTGTTATTTTGTCAAAGAGTAGCATTCTTGTCTTAAGAAGCTTATTGTTCATTTATGCATCTTGATCATAGTGTTTGTCACAGTGTTAAGGATTTGTAGGAAAAATATTCCTTGTGATCTCATTTATGCTTCTGCAACTCTCACTAAGTTGAGTGCTTAAGACATTGTGTATAACCCTTATTTGCCCATTATTTAAAATGCTCCTTATGTTCTATTTTTTGTTGACCAGGGATAGCGGGTTGCTTACTTAAAGTCAACTGGTTAAAGGCATATTATGACATTAGGTGACTGGCCCCGATGTCCTAGTCTTTCGGTGGCTAAAAGTTGTTTTAGAAACTTGGCGGGAAAGCTTCCATCGAACGGTCAAAGATCTCTGTTTAACCTTGTGGGAATATGAAATCTATGCTCCATATTCAAAGTCTATTTGAATTCCAATGGTTCGGTGCTTAGTTTTATTTTGACGGTTTCTATGTGAAAAAAGCTAAAAAGCCTACTTTTTAGGTTTTAAATAGAGTGGTCCGAATGCATGTAAGATGGGATGGATAGTTTCTAATTTAAAAAAGTCTGAAATGGAATGTTAGTTCTGTATGTACGATGTATTAAATCTCAGAAAGCAATTTCTTTCCACATGATATTGAATTGATTTAAGAAGCGGTGTTTGGGATAGTGTTTGAAAGAAAATAATATGGAGAAGAAGAAAAGCAATGTGTAGAGATGAAATCAAAAGAGAAGATTAAATAGATTGATGATATTATTAAATTGCAAAACTAATTTTGTGGTGCAGAGTTTTTTTTTTGGTGCAGATATTTCATTGTTTCGTGTTTGAAACATAAAATAAGATTGAAGACAATTTTTCATAAAAGATCAAAACTTTAAGGAGACTATTTTGTTTTGTGAAGATTTGTTTTTTTTGACAGAAATAAGATTAATGTGCTGAGAGATGAACTAGAAAAGTATAGAGAGTTTTGTGTATTTTGAGATGCTAATGATGTATGAAGTGTTTTTCTGAAGAGAAGATTATCAGATTGCAAAGGAGATTTTTTTGTCATTTTGTAGAGAAGAAAAAAGTTGATTTGAGGAGAAGGAATATGAATTTCCAAAGAAGAAATGAAGAAGATTTTTTTAATAAAGATGAAGAATTGAATTGCAGAGATCATAATTGTAGCCTTCAATTATAATATGTTGCAGTGATGGTTAAATATTGATTCCTTATCAAGTTGATTAAGTTGTCATGAACAAAATGTAGGTTTGAAGAAATAATTTGTGTGTGGAACTATATACAGAAATGAAGACATTTTCTATGACATCCTCTTGAATGATATAGATTGAATTGAATCAAGCAAGAAGTTAATATGAATATGCAGGAATGAATTGTTTGAGCATCAGATGCAAGATTGGAGACATATATATGGAGAAGTCACAAATGGAGTTTGTATTATGCAGAGATGAAATATTGAATTGAATGGAAATAGAGTGTCCCTCTGATCTTGTTTATTACTTCAAGTGAAGATTTGGTTTGCCAATGAGGCCTTGTATTAGCCAGTGAGGCTTGTTGGTCAGTGAGACCTATTTGTTTACCAGTGAGGTATATCAATGTTGGAAGTGGGTGCTTCTGTTTGGTATTGGAGTTGGTGCTCCTAGATACATATTGTAGCCAGTGAGGCATGTTTTCCAGTTAAGCCAGTGAGGCAGTTTTGAGTGGTTTTTCTACCCAGAGAGGGTTTTCCACTCCAGTAATTCTTGTGTTAATGATATGCTTCTATGTATGTTTTTGCTTCTATGTTAAGATTTATTTCTATGTGGTCCTACTCATAATTTTCATTATCAAACTTGTACATATATGTGTAATAGTTCATTGATGACTTTCTCTTCCTGAGTCTTGTAAATTAAAAGTTATAATAAGTTGCAAAAATCTACACAACACTGATTCACCCCCCCTCTCAGTGTTGTCTAAACTCCTACAGATAGGAGAAGGATTGTCTCACTACAAGAATAATTGCTACAAGTGCATCTATAGAATGTTGAGGTGCAGAACCAATTAGCTTGGTATACATATTTAAAGGTCTTCATAATGTCTGCCCTACTTTTCTACTCTGCTTCACATATGCTCTGCCTTTCTACTTTTTCTATCCTTTTCTGATCATAAAACTACCTTAGATTGCACACACATTTTATTCACACTTTTCTATACCTCTCTTCATCACTCCAAAACTAAAATCCATCGAGTATATATATCTGCAACAAGATTCATCTCACAATCAGGTTGACAAGCAAAACATGAAATGTGTATACAAATGTTATACCTTGTCAGCTTGATCTTGTGTACAAACAACAATGCGGACCCAAAAAAATATACAATAGTCTTCATATAGGTCAAAACCAACCATTCAATCACTTATATTGGTTGTTCAAACAATATATCTTCACCGCATATAGATCTAAAATGTCTTTCGACCTATCCCTTAAGTACATACTTGACCAGTTCATCTGTCACAACATAACTCCCATTGTGGACCATATGAAACTTTAAAATTCATATCCAACATTCATTATTGACCTCATAACATTCCTTTAGAGCTATAAGACAAAATATGTGATAGCAGAGAAATACGGACACTTTTACTTTGTTACTATGCACTATTCCTGTCTTAACTCTGTTCACTCAGACTTAGACATTTCATAGTATGACTTCCAGAGGAAGTTATGACATGAACATTAGAGCATATCATCACCAATTAACTATGATTAACATATCTAAACCGCATGTAATGATCTTCAACTGCGGAGGCATACTGACCCACTCTCTGACACTTACTCTGTATACTGCTCATACTTAGTCATTTTAGGCTTCCGGACTAGAATCCTTTTATGCCTTGTTGTCAAACCAAATTGATCTACCAAAGTAAAGTCTCTTTGCCTTTTTGGTGGAATCACTTTCTCTTGTTTCCATCAATAACAACATTCAATTATTCATTAGAGCAGTGTCTCTTACCAACAAAGAATTTATGTGTAGTATCACTTTGTTTGATGACATGGTTGTGGACAAAAGTGTTGTGGTCAAGAATATTGACATTTTGTCAACTTTGATATGCTTTGATGAAGCATATGAGTGTAGATAAATTCAAATGGTGCATGATGGTTATCAAGTCCATCCTCAAGCATTTAGTTCACTATGTTGAGAACCCATTATTATTCATGCAATATATTATAAAATAAATTAGAGATTGTTAGGACTAGGTGTTGTACACCTTATAAATTATAGTGGTCATTATATAGAAATTATTTAATATTTACAAGTATTATAAAATAATATGCACACATTGGAAAGAGCATCTAGTTTGAAGGAATATTAATATTCATTTGTTGTCATTATCCTCCATGTGTCATTAATCAAGATATGACGATTGTACAAAGTCATTGAGTAGGGAGATAAAAAGTGGAATATGACTAGCATCTTTAACTGGATAAATATAGTGGTATGCAAGAGGTACGAAATAGTAATTTTGGCCCCATCTTATAGTACTAGGAGTTACATAGAACCTTCTTAGTGTTGGGGTTAAAATATTTAACTCAAGAGTCATTACAATTCCTACAAGAAGGATGCATGGGTTCAACTTGGATTAGTTGTACCAAGTATTGACTCATGGTTTTGAACCCATAATTTGTTAAAAAAATAATGGCTTGTTGGGTCTCCTTGTATTATATATTAAGGGCTTCGGATGGATATTTTATGACCAATTTTATGTAGGGTTATGTTTTCCAAATTCCTCTAGATTTCGTGTGAAACACATCAACTCATGATTTTATTATAACCTATTTTGAGAAGTAATACATTTGGGTGTATTTTGGAGGCTAGGTTTCTCTCTTATGAGTTTTACTAGGGTATAATCTATGTTTTGTATTTCTATTTCTCTTCTTAATGTCTTTATTGTGTTGTTAGTCCATGGAAATTATTATAGATGTGTTTTCTTGCATTGTTCTACTTAATTGATTAAGTACAAAGTTCTAATATTTGCTTTAGAAAATAATAAATTATGGGTTTTTTCATTTGTGTAACACCCTAGTATATAATTTGAAATATTTCATGTTTTAGTCAACTCAACATTCAATTGGAAAAGAGGAGAAAATCCCTATGTTAATATTGAATTGAAAAGTCCACTTGGGTTTTTTTTTGCTAGTGTAAATGACAGGTGGCATAGACTATGGATAGAATAGTGAATGGTGATGAATCTATTGGGATGTGTAAATATGTCATATGGCTTAGGGATGGGTTACAAGTCTAATAAATGATTTTCATTTACTAAGCAACTGAAGTCAAATACACATACACATAAGATAGTTCATGGAGATAGAATTAAAATACTTAGAAAATCTTTTTTTTAGTGGAAGATTCATTACAACATGGTTCATAGGAAAGTTACTTGGGTCAAGGCAAAAACATAGAATTACAATGATGCTTTCTAATTTTGAAAGATAATATTTTTGAAACTAGCAGTATATATCAACAAAGAACATGTATATTAATAAACAAATTAGACCTATCACTGAATACAAGGGTTGGCCTCTTAATGGGAGTGCATGTTCTTTCCATTTATCTACTCAAATTTGACCAATCAAAGGTGAATTTTCTTGACACTAAGATAGTAGTTCCTAAATTTTTGATGAGACGGCCCCAAATTAAGTTGAAGCATGAAAAATGAAGTGCTAAAACACAAATACAAATATGGAATGGAAATGGGCCCATTTAGAAGTTCTAAATAGAGGAAGGTAGGGTGAAACTTTGCATTAATGGATTCAAATTTTTGGGTCAAAAGAATGAAACTTGAGAAACCATAAGGTTAATGTTTAAGCATCTCGATGGAAATTTGAAAAGAAAAATATCCATGAAGGAAAACTAACTCATTTTTTAAGTTGATGTAGGAATTCCTCTTAACTTATAATGCTCCTATATTAGACAACCTAATTAGGAAAAGAGTGATCCCCAATTGATCACACATTGATGAATTCTTGAGTCTTATAGCCATATGATCCCTTCTCTATTAAGGTTAACCAAGGTACCTCTTTGATGCTTCTTCACTCCCATTTTACTATGTACTTAATATAAATCTTACTATGAGTTTTCTTTGATATTATATGATGTTATATCTAATCAATATGTAATCCTTATCTAATGAGAATTATGTTATTCTAATCTAGAAACTCAAGCAACACATGGGATCAATCATTTTATTCAATATCTTACATTATGTTATGATACTCATGAAGATATAAATGTTGAAGATGGGAGAGAAATACAAGTATTGTGGTAGTTCTAAGTCATATGCACTAGGGGAAATATTCTTGAGTATTTTATAGGTCCCAATCTTTTTAAAGCATAGTTTATTATGGATTACCCTAGGAAATATTCCCTTCCAAGGATAAGATATAACTAGGTTGCTAACTACAAACTTTATATTCCCTTAATTATTATCTACTTGCTTCTTGTATTTATGACTAGCACTAGATAGGAATTCCGTAAATTATTTATGGACATATTATATATGTGTGCTAAACACTTCTTATCCTTTGCACTCTATATTTCATACCCAGTATGATCTCTTAGTTTAGCCATCCCTCTTTAGTCACATTTGTAAACCACTTGAAAGGGTTTTTTCTAATACTGATTTTAAATGATTGTTATATGAAAATTTTGTCTATGCTGAGTCCCATTTCATAGGATTATCCCTAGCAACCATACACTTCATCAAGTATCTAGGAAATCACTTATTAAGATTTTTTTTCTATTCATTTGTATGGGGATGATAAGTATAATTGAAATGCATCTTACTTCCAATTTTTTTCCATTAGGCACTTAACAAATGGTTTACAAACTTAGTATTCCAATTAGACACTATAGTCAATGGTAACCCATATGATCTTACAACTTATAAAAATAATAGATTTTCCACATGAGATGCATTACTCTTCAACATGGGATTAAATGCATTATCTTAGACAACTGGTCTACCACCACAAATGTCAAATCATACCCATGCTATGTTCAAGGTAATCCAAGATCAAAATCCATGATGATGTCTTCCTTGGGTTATTATAACACTAATAAGGGATGATATAATCCTATATTTTGAATTCCACACTTGGAAAAATGATATAACTAACATCTATGAATGAATTGTGCATCTGCAACTACTAGTAACTTCCACTTAACTATAGCACAAAAATAAATTGTTGCTGCTAAAATAGCCTAAAAATTAAGCACTATTCTTTTCCCTAATTAGATTATATTTCATCAATCCCTAAGGTAGGAAAAAATGTGTTTTTCTAAACAACAACCCATCTTGGATGAATTATTTCAACTACTGCATCTTATCACCTTCCATAGGATTATGACAAGCTCTCCATGCTTCATCATAATATCAATCCTCTAGATATAAGTCTTTCATTGTATCAAAACTATAAACTTCTACTCTTATATCAATGAGAATTTTATTTTCCTTTCTCAAGACATCTACAACCTAATTAGATCATGTACTCCTATGTTTCAAAACAAATAGGTAATTATGCAAGAGTTTAATCCATTTTATACGTCTAGATAGTTTAATTTTCATTGTCTATTGATAAATTACAAGGCCTAATTATTAATAAATAATACAAATTGCTTTAGTAACATATAGTGAACTATTGCATTTTAAATGCTTAGATTATGGGATAAAATTATTGATGATAAATTGAATACTTCTATTTTACATTATTCATCTATTCACTAAAATACGTGATCGGCCTACTTACTTGGCTCGCTTGACACTACTAATGGAAGTAATTTTAGCATTGTAATCTACTTCAAGGATTATCAAAATATGTTTGATTCATCAATGAATGTATTACAATCTTGTGCTTAAATATTTGAAAGAAATTATGTGGCAAAATAAAACTTAAGCTTTTTCTTATCACCTTTTATCTTTTTTGTGATTGGTGTTCAAATGTTTTTTGACATTTAACATTTTTTTTTAGTAAATCTTGACAACCCATGGAAGCTCTAGGGCTTAAACAAATTCTATAGTGTTAGCATTTCAACAATTGTGTTTACCTTTGTTGGGTCCATATTTAACCTATCTTGAGAAATTACAGGCCCTAAGTGTCGGCACACTTCTTTAAATTTTAATATACTTTCTTCATTTCTTAGTCTCTACATCACCTAACAATACAAAGTAAATAGGTTAGTTATTTTTTTCTAAAAAATGAGTATATCATCTAGATATACTATCATATTTTTTCTAATAAAGGGTTTCAATACCCTATTCATTAGGCACATGAAGGTGCTGAGTAAATTAGTTAGGTTGATAGGTATAACCTGTTGATATGCCTTGGAAAACTAAGAGGGGGGGTGAATCAGTTGTCGCAAAAACTTAAACACTTCTATAATTAAACATCAATCACTTATCCATAATTATTATGATTTAACAATGAATGCATGAAATCAGAAACTTAACTACAGATACAACATCAAACACAAGAGGCACCAGATTTTACTTGGAAAACCCCAAGGTGGGGAAAAACCACAGAGAGGATTAGCTCTCAATATATATTACAATCTTGAAATAATGATGTTCAAGCTTGGTCACTCGACAGGCCTAAACATACTGGCTCACTACCATGAAGAACAACTAGGTCTAGTAGATTCACTGCCTCAACCCTAAACCTATCAAGATTACAATAAGGGCTATTAAACCCTACTGGTAGATCACTGCCAGGCTCACTACCATGATCAACACCTTTTTATGTCTATGATTGAAGTACAGTAATTCTTTTGTTCTACTCTGCCTCTACTCTGCTCTACCTCTTCTCTACTCTACCTTTTGGACCTTTCTTATTATATTTCCATCTTTTCTCAAGGATAACTTTTTCATAGCTCAACTACAAGTATTTATACACTTCATCAACCTTGGAATGATCATCAAGGTCAGAATTACAATCATCAACCATTGGAGCAATCTCCAATGTCATCAATACAAGCATTTACAAAATAGGTCCTGACCTATTACAATATTATGTAAAGAAAAAGAAGTAAAGATGTATATTGATCATACCACACCTTAGCTGGGACTCAAACATGATCTTCCATACTTCAACACGCTTCCATGATCTTCAAAGGATCTCTATTATTACTAGAATTAACCAAGTTGGCTAAGACTAGTTACACACTACCTTATCTGGGAACAATCTTCAAACATGATCTCAATTCCTTACTGTGGACCAAAGTCAAGATACAAACATGATCAGGAGACATCCACAAGCACTTTATAATCATCAAGAGCAACTGCACGAACTTAACCACTTTAACAATAGGATCTTCACACCGAAACACATGAACTTCATTGTCTTCAACTATCATAAGAGAAAGATAGGTTGCTGACCACTAGAACATGAACCACTTCAATTGTAGGTAATTATCATCATCCTAGACTTCCCTCTAGAACTGCAGAGAAAAATAATTTATTGTGGAGGAATGCAGAGCATAATACTTTTTCCCTGTCACCAGAGAATAATCAGAAGGAGCAAGCTTTACTCTGGTGAATGCAACTTTCTCACAAATTTACACTGGAGGCTCAAACTCAGGATTTAGCATCTTCAAACATCCCTTTAAATAGCTTCCAATCCGCAAACCAAGATCTACATCCAGCAAGAGATGCAAAGTAGTCTACCAGACTGTTCTTTAATATACAACTCTTTGTCTATACTATACTTCACTGTAACTCACTTGATTCTTCTAGAGAAGCCAATTTTCTCAATATCCTCAACATACAAAGCTTCCAACAAGTAATAGAATAAGATACAATTGACACAAATGACAACAAAAATATGTTGACATTAATGACAACACCGATTAGGCAGATACTTGCAACAATCTCCCCCTTTGTCATTGATAGCAACATATAATGTGAAAAAATGCAACAGTCATCAAGACAAGATTTTCCCCCTTTCTCTTTACACACCTGCACTCTTTCTTTCTACAAGATTCTCCCCCTTTCTCTTTACACATCTGTACTCTTTGTCTATCTAAGTTTTTCACATGACTTCTCTCCCCCTTTGACATTGATTGCAAAGGGAACATACTTGCACTCTTCTGCTCTGATCTAATCTTTCTTCTGAACTCTCTAACTACTTCCCCTAAGAATTAGCCCTAAAAGGAATCAATCCGGATCTTTGAGTACCTCTGGACTGATGCACTTTTGTGCATCTTAGTTTAGAGCAGGAAGGGTGATAACCCCTAACTTTTCTCTAAGATACTCAAAGGTATCCTTAGGCAGAGGCTTGGTGAAAATGTCTGCAATCTAATCTTTCGTAGAAACATAGTCCAACTTGACTTCATTCTCTATGACCTTTTCTCTCAGAAATGATACCGAATGAATATGTGCCTTGTCCTTGAATGCATCACTGGATTTTTTGATATGTCTATGGCACTTGTGTTGTCACAAAATATTGTGATTGGATCCTCATACACAACTTTGATGTCCTTCAAAGTCTGCTTCATCCGTAACACTTGAGTGCAACTGCATGCAGCTATAATGTATTTTGCTTCTATAGTGGTCAGGGATATTGAATCTTGTTTCTTGCTCAACCAAGATACTAACCTTTTTGCCAAGAAGAATGCACCTCCACTTGTACTTTTTCTGTCATCCACATCTCTGGCCCAATCTACATTAGTATATGCACTAAGAGTAAAGTCATTGTCCTTAGGGTACCATAAACCATAATCCATTATACCTTTTAAATACCTTAGAATTCTCTTAACTACCATCACATGTGATTCCTTGGGTTCTGCTTGAAATCTTTCCACAAGACATAGTGCATGCATTATGTCAGGTCTAGTTTGGGTCAGATAAAGTAATCCTCCAATCATAGATCTGTACCTTTTTTGGTCCACCATGGGTGAGTTATCATCTTTTCTTAACTTACATCCAGTTATCATAAGTGTGCAAACTGGTTTAGAGTCTTCCATCCCAAATTTCTTTAACAACTCTTTCACATACTTAGACTGAGAAATGAAGATACCTTTATCTGATTGACTTTTTTTTACCCAAAAATAAGTTCATCTCTCCAAACATGGACATTTCAAATTCACTTTGCATTTCTCCAGCAAAAAATGAGCACATACCTTCATTACATCCAAAAATAATATCAACAAAGACTGCAACAATTAGAATTTGTTCATCATTGATATTGAATTAGAGATTGTTGTCTTTAGTACCTTTACTAAACCCTATCTGTATCAAATACATGTCCAACCATGCATACCATGCCCTAGGGGCTTGTTTTAATCCATAAAAAGATTTCTTCAATCTGCATACCATGTCACCCTAATCTAATGACTAAAACCCTTCCGGTTGTTCAATATAAACTTCTTCTTCCAACTCTCCATTTAAGAAGGTAGACTTCACATCCATTTGGTAAACCTTGAAATCTTTGTAGGCTGCAAAGGCCAAAAATATCCTTATTTCTTCAATCCTTGCCACTGGAGAAAAAGTTTCTTCAAGGTCTATTCCTTCAACTTGAGCCTATCCTTTGCATACCAACCTTGCTTTGTTTCTTACCACTTCACCATTCTCATTCATCTTGTTTCTGAAGACCCACTTTATGCCAATAACATTCTTATCTGCTGGTCTAGGAACAAGATCCCAAGTCTGATTCTTCTCTATCTGCATCAATTCCTCTTCCATAGCCTTTGCCCAATTCTCATATTTGCAAGCCTCATCCATAGTTTTAGGTTCAATCTTGGAAATCAAACAGAAATTTACTTGTTCCTCTACATCTTTTCTTCTATTTAAGATCCCTTTGCTCTTATCTCCTATGATTTGATCTTCCAAATGATTGAGTCTTACATACCTTGGAGTTTTGGTAGCACTTACCAAAGCTTTTTCTTCTTCATCTAAGTTGTCTTCATGTTGTACCACTTCTGAAACATCTGGTTCATCTGATTCATATCCACTTGATTCTGAAGACCTTTCTTTACATTCATCAAATTTAACATTTGCCTTTCAATGATCTTATTCAGCCTCTTATTGTAGCACTGGTAGGCCTTACTCTTAGTGGAGTAACCAAGGAAGATTCCTTCATCACATCTAGCATCAAACTTGCCTAAATCTTCTTCTCTTTTGATATAACATTTGCTACCAAAAACTTTGAAATATTTCATAGTAGGAACTTTACCATGCCACAATTCATAAGGATTTTTAGAACTATTACCTTTTACTTGGACTCTATTTAGGATATATACAGCAGTGTGAATTACCTCTCTCCAATATGCTTCTAGAAGATCAGCTTCTTTCATCATGGTTCTAGCAGCTTCTTGAACTGTTATGTTTTTCCTTTCAACAACTCCATTTTGTTGTGGAGTTCTAGCGCAGATAGTTGTCTCTTTATTCCATATTCTTCACAAAAGAAATTAAATTCATTTGATGTGAACTCTCCTCCTCTATCTGACCTCAGGCATTTGATTTTCAAATCCATCTCATTTTCAACCATTGGCTTAAATGCCTTGAAGTTATCTAGAGCTTCATCTTTTTATTTCAAAAAGGTGACCCAGGTCATTCTAGAATAATCATCAATAAGCAACAAGAAATACCTGTCTCCTTGCAAACTTCTCACTCTGGTAGGTCCACACAAATCTATATGCACTAGCTCAAGTAGTCCTCCAACTAATTGGTCCTTGCTTTTGAAACTTTTTCTTGTTTGTTTCCCAAATTGACACTCCTTGCGAATAGGATTAGCAGGCTTCACAAGCTTAGGTAGATGTCTAATACCCTATGAAGTACTTATCTTCATAATGTTATCAAAATTTATGTGACACAACCTTTTATGCCATAACCAACTCTCATCAGTCTGAGCCAACAAGAAATAGTTCTTAGTTCCTTTCAAGTGATAGATATTACCTTTGGTCTTCTTACTAGTTGCAATGACTATTCTGGAGCTTTACCTAATCTTGCATCCATTGTCCTTGAAGGTTAAATCATAGCCCTTGTCACACATCTGACCCACACTCAAAAGATTGTTTTATAATCCTTTCACATACAAGACATCTTCAGTATTATGCTTGCCATCAAAAGAGATAGATCATTTTCCACAAATCTTACCAGTTGTATCATCTCCAAACCTAACTAGTCCACCATCACATCTTTCCAAACTCACAAAATTACTTTTGTCACCAATCATGTGGTGAGAGAAGCCACTATCAATAACCCATTCATCCTTGTCCTTAATGACCTGAGTAGCCAAAGTACTTTCCACTGGTTTTTCTTCCTTCACACAACTAGTAGAATTAGTAGACATGGGATCTTCCTTAATAGCAATAAACAAGCATTCATTTCTAGAAATACTAGCATTATCTAGTTCACCATTATCTGATACTCCTTCATCATCATCAAAATCTTCAACATAATAGCACTTCTTTTGGTTCCTAAGCCTATTCTCATATCTTTTTCTATTCCTTTCAATTCTTTTAGGATATTTGGAAGCAAAATGACCTACATTACCATAAGAGAAACATTTGAAAGGTAATTTGCCTTTATACTTACAAGATCCTCTTTGCAGTCTATCCACAAAGTTTGCTTCAATTTCATCAAACTCATCATCAGATTCTACCTTGTACTTTTCTGATCTAGAAGTTCTTTTGGGAGTACTGGCTTTGAAGGCTATCTCAACTTTTGGTAGAGCATCACCAAACTCTCTCATTTCAAAGGCAGTAAGCTTACCAAGTAGCTGATCCCTATCAACTTCTTTTACTTGCATGAATTCTTCAATTGCAGCTACCTTGTGATAGTAGGACTTGGGTAGAGACTTGAGAATTTTCATCACAATTTCCTTATCGTTGAGAGTTCCCCCCATGGCTTTTATCCCTGTGACAAGTTCGTCAACTCTTTGCATAAAGGATGATACATTTTCATCTTCATTCATCTTCAAACTTTCATATTTCACTTTCAAACTTTGTAGCTTGGTCTCCTTTATATAGATTTTTCAACTTTTCCCATACCTCATTTGCAGTTTCAAGATCCACAACTTTCGTCAATATTGAGTCAGTTAATGAGCTTAGCAAAGCATCTTTTGCCTTGACATCCATCTCATAATCTTTGATTTCATCTTCAGTCATCAGACCATTTGGAGGCAAGGTGTATTTTGTTTCTGCAAATTTCCATACTTTGTAGCCAAGAAAAAGAAGATGGCTTTTCATCCACGCCTTCCAGAGAGTGTAATTCATTCCATCAAAATGCGACACTTCCTTCTTGTAAGACATTTTGGATTTTCCTGAATCTATTAAAATTTCTTCAGAGGAACTTGGCTCTGATACCAATTGTTTATATACCATAGACAACTGAGAGGGGGATGAATCAGTTGTATCAAAAACTTAAACACTTCTGCAATTAAACATCAATCACTTATCCATAATTATTATGATTTAACAATGAATGCATGAAATTAGAAACATAACCACAGATACAACATCAAACACAAGAGACACCAGATTTTACGTGGAAAACCCCAAGGTGGGGAAAAACCATGGAGATGATTAGCTCTTAATACATATTACAATCTTGAAATAATGATGTTTAGGCTTGGTCACTCCACAGGCCTAAACATACTAGCTCACTTCCATGAAGAACAACTAGGTCTAGCAGGCTCACTGCCTCAACACTAAACCTAGCAAGATTATAATAAGAGCTGTTAAACCCTGAGGGATGTTAAACCCTACTGGCAGCTCACTAGTAGGCTCACTACCATGATCAACACCTTTTTATGTCTATGATTGAAGTATAATAATTCTTCTATTCTACTCTACCTCTACTCTACTCTACCTCTTCTCTGCTCTACCTCTTCTTTTCTCTACCTTTTGGACCTTTCTTATTATCTTTCCATCTTTTCTCAAGGACAACTTTTTCACAGCTCAACTACAAGTATTTATACACTTCATCAACCTTGGAATGATCATCAAGGTCAGCATTACAATCATCAACCATTGGAGCAATCTCCAAGGTCGGCAATGCAAGCATTTACAAAATAGGTCCTGACCTATTACAACATTATGCAAAGAAAAAGAAGTAAAGATGTATGCGGATCACACTACTCCTTAGCTAGGCCTCAAACACAATCTTCCACACTTCAACACACTTCCATGATCTTCAAAGGACCTCCGCTATTACTAGAATTAACCAAGTCAGCTAAGACTATTTACACACTACCTTATCTGGGAACATCTTCAAATATGATCTCAATTCCTTAACATAGACCAAAGTCAAGATAGGAACATGATTAGGAGACATCCACAAGCACGTTATAATCATTAGGAGCAACTGCATGAACCTTAACCACTTTAACAATAGGATGTTCACACCAGAACACATGACCTTCACTATCTTCAACTGTCATAAGAGAAAGATAGCTTGTGGACCACTAGAACATGAACCACTTCAATTGTAGGCACTTATCATCATCCCAGAATTCCCTCTAGAACTACAAAGAAAAATACTTTGTTGCAGAGGAATGCGGAGCATAATACTTTCTCCCTATCACCAGAGAATAATTAGGAGTAGACTTTACTCTAGTGAAGGCAACTTTCTCACAACTTTACATCGAAGGCTCAAACTCAGGATTTAGCATCTTTAGACATCCCTTTAAATAAATTCCAATCCATAAACCAAGATCTGCATCCAACAAGAGATGCAGAGCAGTCTACAGACTGTTCTTCAGTATACAACTCTCTATCTATACTGCACTTCACTGTAACTCACTTGATTCTTCTAGAGATGCCAATTTTCTCAATATCCTCAACATACAAAGCTTCGAACAAGTAATAGAATAAGATACAACTGACACCAATGACAACAAAGATATGTTGACATCAATGGCAACATTAATTAGGCACATACTTGCAACATAATCAACCACTTATAAAAAATTTATATATCTTTAATTTAGT
Source organism: Cunninghamia lanceolata (assembly GCA_027924645.1). Lineage (NCBI taxonomy): Eukaryota > Viridiplantae > Streptophyta > Pinopsida > Cupressales > Cupressaceae > Cunninghamia > Cunninghamia lanceolata. The sequence goes on from BSBN01000244.1 coordinate 3,643,590, forward strand.
TTTCCATTCATCTCTTTAATGGATGCAAATATGGTGATATCCACTATTTAGTCATATCTTTTTTGGTGAAATACTATGCTACACTTAAGAAACCCATCAAATCATCCATATCTGTTAAAAACTATGATACTTAATAGTGATCATATTAATAACTTTGGAGTCATTACACATCCTCTATTTACCATATATCTTCTATACTAGCATGGAAAATATTACATCTAGGGACCTAGAGTTTCACTAAATAACCATTTTTGAATAAGTTTGACTTAATGGAGAAGTAAACATAAGTATGAAAAAAATGATATATTGTTGAGGAACCATTGCAAGAAGAAAATCCACCAAAGAGACCCAAGTTTATATTAATCTCTAAAAATAGAATACACTAGTACAATCCACTTATTCATTTGACTAATAGTAATTTAATAGAATAAGAGTACCTACAAAATGAATAGAAGCTATGGTGACAAAGTAATTCCTATACTAATGTAGGAGATATGAATAGAAAGTGTGATCTAAAGTAATTTACAAGAAAGAAATAACACTAGAATCATTCCCCATAACCCAATGACATATCCTAGGAAAACCATTTTATGAAAAATGCCAATCTCCAAATTTGTCTCTCATATGAATTTAAAACTAAAATTAAAATTGAACAGATCAATTATAGCATAGATTAATAACAAAGAAATGGGCTAAAGTCAAAGCAATAAATATTCAAAACACTAGAAAATAATTTTATTCTACATATGCCAAAGGCTTTCCAATTATGGAAGCATGGAGTTAATGTGTAAATTTAAATCTAAAGCTAAATTCATGAAGTTTTAATTGAATAGAATTTATTCAAATAGATATACCAAATTACTTAATTTTTTCAAGCATGGAAAAGAAAACACATGGCCATTCAGGAACATTCACTCTCACAATATTCATTAGCATACTACACACCATAAATATTGTGAAGGATTTTCATAGTGCATGGAAATCATTGTAAGGAAAAAATGTTTCCTTTGAAATGTTTACTATCCATTTGAAGTTCTTCTAAGGCCAAACAACACATGTTCCATTGCACATTGATAGTCTTACTATAAGACATGTATTTTCATACAAACCTTGTAAGGAAGCTAAGGTAGTGGAACAACTTCCTACACTAATCTTGATGGGAGGGATATGCAAAACTTTTCAAATCTTTACAAAAGTTACAAAAATAAACACAAATAGCAATCATACCACAACACTATAATTACATGGGGAAACCCTTTCAGGAGAAAACCCCCACACTCCAAAGATGCCCAATATATTATTCATGAATCAAGAAGATTACAATATACTTGCAGAGAAAGATTTCATAGGAGTATAACCAACTAGAGATCCAGAGGAAACTCAACATCTATGAGACTCTTACACAACCTCCATCACAAGCTCCTGAGATATAGGAGATACAATATAATAAACTGTTAACAATAATTACAAAACCATTAGCCAAAACCACCCAAAAGTGGCACCAAAATTATCTCTAATCAAAGATGCCTTGTGATGTGCCAAATCACACACCAACATGTGTAAATCTCTCCTTTACAACTATTTTAAGTGTCCAACACATTTTCACATTTCTCAAAATAGGAGGTCCAACTTCCAGAGGCCATAACTTTTGATCCGGGTGTCTGATTGATGAACCATTTGATGCATTGGAAAGCTCATGAAGAGATATATCAAGCTATAATCCACTTAATTGATTAATAAAACTTTCATAGAATTTTGGGACCTCTAAGTACCTCAAATCTAAGTTTGAAACTTTTCTAGGAGTTTCAAAAAATATAAACTTTAATATCATGTAATCCAAGTATGATCTTCAGTCAAAACTCACCCAAGATGTTTACTTGGTAGTTCTACACCTTTTGGGAAAATTTTGGGTCCATCCATGCTCAAATATAGAGTTACTAAAAATAGTAAGCCCTACCATTTTATCCCCTTTTGGAAACTTTGAAAGTTATAAACCATTCTTCAAGATAAATGGTATTCAAAAAGACTAAAACTGGGAAGAGTAGAAACATTTTATAGTTACAAGGTTAGACACCTTTCCTAACAAACATGAATAGACAAGATGCAAAAATACTAGATAATCTTTGGTATCCAAGTCCCACTACATATCTAGTTTCCTCTAAAAATTTATAAACCACAACCTATAAAAGTGAAAGAGTGAACAAGTGCTACCAAAGGGAGTTGAGCTTTAGCAAGATGATAGATGGTATTTGACAATATATGAGGCCAATGGAAAAATCACTTTTTAAAATTATTAAGATATTCTTGTACATAGATAGAAACATTAAAAATCATCTTTAAATGGAGGATTATCATAATTCCATTCGGTACTAAGCCTCGTGGATATTACCATTTTCCTCTTGAAAATATTACAAATTAGTAAAATTCTTTTGTGTTATGAAGATGTACACAACCCTTTTGGAGAATATTGTGAGGAATTAAATTGACCTCCCTACATTGGACCAATTTGTTATGCTAATATGTGCTACATCATATGCATACTCTACATATATCATTGATAGTGCAAACTAAATAAACTACAAATATTATACTAACAAGATTAACTAGTTAATCATGATTAAACATGTTTTAAAAAGGCCTAACACTTTTACGATGCCAACTTGTTTCACCAAATGGCAAAGTAATAAACATAGGAAAAAACTAATCAAATATGACTTGCTAGTTAATCATGATTATACATGTTTAAAAGGCCTCACACTTCTCCTATGTTGGTCTGTCTCACTGAATGGCATATCAATAAACTAGTCAAAACTACAATTAATTTAAATAACCATAATAAATGAATAGCTCTCAATTAAGATGTAAATTATCAAAATTACATGACTTAAATGGGTGAAGACTCCTTTTTCCATGTTTTTTAAATTAGCCATTTTTAAAAATTACTAGAGAATTTTTTGAGTATCTCCCATTTTAAATATGAGGAATTTCAAAATTCTAACACTTTGGCCATGCTCTATTACTTTTGTGTAAGTTTCATGCCACTATACAATCAAGGGAATCTAGATCTAGAATAAATGTTGATATGGCATTGTTGAATCAATACAAATACATGTATATACCATGAAATTTCTTAGACATACATGTCCTAAATATCAACAAGAATATGTGTTTAGTAAAGCTATGTATGGGAAAGAAATTATCACCATACTCATGAGAAACAAATAATGAAGGAAAGAAAGACATAGAATACAATCCCCTTGTTAACTCAAAGGAACCTAAGTTTTACATTCTAAATATCTTTTCATGATGCTAATTATTATATCTTCAAAGGGAATATTTTTAATGCTTCTAAAGTAGGACTTGTCCATGTGTTTATATTAAATTATTTTTTGCTAACACTTTAGCCATAATAAAACAAATTTGATGTCAATATTGTCAAAAATACTCATAATATCATGAGCCATATTTCTTTTTATAATTTCAAGGTTTATTTTATTTCTTAAACTAGCAAACCACGGCTTATAAGTTTCTCCTGTTGCAAGTATGTGCAATCGGTGTTGTCATTGATGTCAACAAGCTTTTGTTATCATTGGTGTCAACTATGTCAAGAGTATGAGTTAAGTAATGATGCAAGAGTATGAGTAGTTTGTGTTGAGAAGAATTCAAAGATAAGGTTGAGCAGAGATGAGGTCGTTGTAATGATATAATCTATTTGATTAAGTTGCCTTGCTAAAGGTGATTTGGTTGCCTTGTAGAGGTGCTGAAGATGTTAGGTATATTATTTTGTTGGTTGGTTTCCAAGTACTTTTGAGAAAATTTGATTAATAAAGAAAATAGTGTGTTGAAGATGTGTTCTGGGTTAACGGAGTAGTATTCTAGTTCTGCTCCGCATTTCTTCCTTATTGAAGATCTACTTTTTTGGTTTAAATATTTTGTTCAGAGATGTTTGGAGATGTTATATTCCAAATTTTGTGCTCCATTTTGTTGTGCAAATAAAGTTGTGTTCACCATTGTGTGGATTGTGTTTCTGGGTTGTGTAGAGGTGTCTGGGAGAAACTATTTTGCTCCACATTTCTCTGCAGATTTGTTTTTGGCTTTGCAGTTCTAGAATTATGCTTATAAGGTCTATATATTTCTTTAGTTTAAGTGGTTCATGGTTTGGTTCTTCACATGTTCATTTCTTGACTTACAGTTGATGACAGAGTAATCTAAGTGCTCTGGTGTGAATTTTCTTCAAGTAAAAGATGTTGCAAAGGTTGTTGTTGGTTTTTAGGTGCTTATGGATGTTTCTAGATCATGTTGAAGCTTGGAGCATGGTCCACATGTTGCCTTTTGGTCTTTAGGAAGCATGCACTTAAAAGTTCATAGTGTTAACACAAGTTTGGTTGACTTGGTTGTTCACACTAATTGCAATTGTGCTTCGTTGATTCTGGAAGTGTGGAATAACGTGTAAAAGTGGATTTAGGTATGTGCTAAGATGTGATGTGGTCTGCATTCATTCCTTTCTTCTGTGGGAATGTTTAGGTCTAGACCTATTTGAATTTCTTACGTTAATATGTGTTGCTAACCTTGGACAATGTATTCAAGGTTAAACATGGTATTAAAAAATATTGAATGTTTGAAGGATGAAATGACAGATAGATGAAAGAATTGAATATGATGTCTGTGATGTGAATTTCATCAATGTAGTGAGAGATTTCATGTGTTAGGCTATCGTATGTAGTGAGAAGAAGGTAACTACTATTTTTTAGTGTTTCTACGAAGGTGATGTTTATGTTGTGGTGAATATTGAGCTTCATTGGAACTGTACTCCATGCATATGTTAGATGCAATTATATTAGTTCATCCCTGTCAGTGAGCCTCCTCTTCTATCTCTTTCTTCTGAATAGTGAGTCCTTTGACAGTGAGCCTTTCTTTCTTCTAGGTAGTGAGCCTTTGTAATTTAGTGTTGCTACTACTTTATATTGTGAACTAATACTCACCACATTTTTTCCCTTCTTGGGTTTTCCATGTAAAATCTAGTGTTGTCTTATGTTTGGTGTTGATATGAATTAGTTTCTATTATTTGCTTTTCATATTTAATCATCATAACAAGTTTAAGGGTTAATTAAGCTAATGTGGATATGAATGTTTTTTAGGGTTTGAAGTTTATGATACAACTGATTCACCCCCCACCCCTCTCAGTTGTCTTGTGTATTAAACAATTGGTATCACAACAAGGTTCCTTACAAGAGAGCTTAACATCTTGAGGTAGATTTGGGATGGCACACAACAAGGATGTTCCCATGTTTGATGGATCTGACTTTACACTCTGGAAGGTAAGGATGGAAACCTTTTTTATTTCTCTTGGTTATGAGATATGGAGATCCATTGAGTTAGTACAGTATAAGAATTGTTGATGAGATCAAAGCTCATGAAATCGATGGTAAGGATGCTCTTTTAAGTGGTCTTACTAATTCTAAATTGATAAAAGTTATGAATTTGAAAATTGCTAATGAGATTTGGAAAAGTTGAAAAGTGTTTATGAAGGAGATGATAAGGTCAAACAAGCTAAAATTTAGAACTTGAAGCTCATATTTGAGACCATGTGAATGTCTGAAGATGAAAACATTACAAGCTACTTATAGAAGCTGGATGAAGTTGTCAATGACATCAAAGGACTTGGAGGATTCAATATAGATGTTAAAGAAGTGATATTAAAGGTACTCAAAACTCTTCCTAAGACATACAGTCATAAAGTTTCTTCTATTGAAGAATTGCAAAATTTGAATCGGTTTACAAAAGATTAGTTGCTTGGCACCTTAACTTCTTTTGAAATGAGAGAGTTTGGCACAGCTAGTGGAACGACAAAGGTTGAGATTGCTTTCAAGGCTAGAAAAGAAGAGAAGACTGTGGAATCTAATCGGGAAGACATTGATGAAGTGGAAGCTAATTTTTGAGAAGGATGAAAAAGGGTACTAGAAAGTTCAATGGTAAGTTGCCTTTTAAATGTTCTAGTTATGGAAAGATAGGTCATTATGCTTCATGATGTCTAGATAGAGCTTTGAGAAATAAGAATAGGGAAAACAGAGGTATCATGGTTAAGAAAAGTTACTATGTTAGAGAAGATGCAAGTACATCTAATGATGAATATAATTATGGGGATGATAATGACAATGAATGCTTATTCATAGCTATAAGATATGAAACTGTTTCTAGTAACTCTAGAAGTTGTGTGAAGGAAAAGGGTCTGGAAGCAGGTACTAACCCTGAAGGCACTATATTGTCTACCTTTCATGCTAGAAAAGAAAAAGATGACTGGGTCATTGACAATGGATTCTCAAATCATATGACAGGTGACAAGAGTAAGTTTGTTAAACTTGAAAAATATGAAGGTGGAGTAGTCAGGTTTGGTGATGATGCAATTGCTAAGATTTGTGGAAAAGGTTCAATCAGTTTTGATGGAAATCATAACACTGATGATGTTCTTTATGTTAAAGGTTTAAAGCATAATCTCTTGAGTGTTGGACAGATGTGTAGGAAGGGTTACAATCTTATGTTTCAAGATGATGGTTGTGAGATTAGAAAAAGCTCCGGAATAGTTATTGCTGCTAGAAAGAGGATACATGAAAATGTTTATCAACTCAAAGGTGCTGATGGATGTTGCTTCATGACTCAAACCAATGACAGTTGGCTATGGCATAGAATATTTTGTCACATCAATTTTAATAGCCTAGTAAGGATAAGTTCAGTTCAAGCTATGAGAGATTTGCCAAAGATTACAAAGCCTATCAATTCCATTTCCAAAGAATGTCAAATTGGAAAGAAAGAAAGAGGAAGTTTCTAAGTCAAGGATTAGTCTTCTACTGGACTGTTGGAATTGGTGCATACAGATCTTTGTGGAACTACCAGAGTAAGGAGTTTTCAAGGTGACAAGTATTTCATGTTATTTATTGATGATTATTCTAGAATGACATGAGTCACTTTTCTTAAGGAAAAATCAGAAGCCCTAGATTAGTTTAAGGCATTTAGAGCTATGATTGAGAATGAAATGGATATGAAAATCAAATGCTTGAGATTTGATAGAAGTGGATAATTTACTTCAAATGAGTTTAATACCTTTTTTGAGGATCATGGGATAAAGAGGCATTTATTTTCCCTTAGGACTCCTCAACAGAATGGAGTGGTTGAAAGGAAGAAAAGGATTGTTCAAGAAGCTGCAAGGACAATGGTAAAAGAAGTAAACCTACCAGAAGTCTAGTAGAGAGAAGCAATTCATACTGCTATCTACATATAGAACAAAGTACAAGTAAGAGCAAGTGACATAAAGACCCCTTATGAATTTTGGTATGGAAGGATTCCTACTGTTAAATATTTCAAAGTTTTTGGAAGCAAATGTTATATCAGAAGAGATTAAGAACTGGGAAAGTTTGATGTAAGGTGTGATGAAGGTATTTTCCTTGGATATTCTACTAAACGAAAACCTTACTGGTGCTATAACAAAAGGCTAAGAAAAAATATTGAAAGCAATAATGTTAAGGTTGATGAAGATATACAAAAGATTTTAGAGGCTAATGGATATGAATCAAAAAAGTCTTCAAACAATGAAGAAGAAAAAGATAAAGAAAAGGAAGTGCAAGTTGAAGAGGAAGAAGCTCTGATGAAGACTCCTAAAACTCCCAAGTATGTGCAGAAGCAACATTCTGAAGATCAAATCATTGGTGATAAGAACAAAGGTGTGCTGACAAGAAGGAAAGATATTAAACAGGTAAATCTATGTCTACTTTCTAAAGTTGAACCTAAGTCAGTAATTGAATCTTGTAAGGATGAGTATTGGATCAAGGATATGGAAGAAGAACTAATGCAAATTGAAAAGAATCAGACTTGGGTACTTGCCCCAAGACCAGAGAACAAAAATGTGATTAGAACTAAGTGGGTATTCCAGAACAAATTGAATGAGAATGGAGAAGTGGTAAGGAACAAGGCAAGACTTGTGTGTAAAGGCTACTCACATGTGGAAGGAATAGACTATGAGGAAACTTATGCTTTGGTGACAAGAATGGAGGCCAATAGGATGTTTTTGGATTTTGCAGCACATAAGTTTTTCAATGTATATCAAATGGATGTGAAGTCTGCTTTCTTGAATGGTGAGTTGGAAGAGGAAGTATACATAGAACAACCGGAAGGATTTGAATTATCAGATAAGCTAGATATGGTTTGTAGGTTGAAGAAGCACTATATGGATTGAAGCAAGCCCCCAAATCTTGGTATGCAAGGTTAGATAGGTATTTATTATAGCAAGGATTCATTAAAGGTACTGCAGATAGAAAACTATGCATCAAAATAACTGAAGATCAAATTATGATTATGGAAGTGTATGTAGATGATATAATCTTTGGAGGAAATGAAGGTATGTGTAAGAGTTTTGCAAATGAAATGCAGAAAGAATTTGAAATGTCAATGTGTGGGGAAATGAACTTCTTTCTTAGGTTATAGATCAAGCAGATAGATAAGGGTATTTTCATTTCTCAGTCAAAGTATGTAAATAAGATGTTAAGGAAGTTTGGAATGGAAGATTCTAAACCAGTTTATACACCTATGGTTATTGGTTGTAAGCTAAGCAAGAGTGATGAATCTCCTAAGGCTAATAAGAGAAAGTATAGATCAATGATTGGAGGACTACTATATATGGATGCTACTAGACTAGATAGTATGCATGCAGTCTGTCTTGTGGCTAGATTTCAAGAAGATCTAAGAGAGTCACATGTTATGGTATTAAAGAGGATATTCAAGTATTTAAAGGGAACTTTGGATCATGTCTTGTGGTATCCAAAAGATATTGACTTTACTCTAAGTGATTATATAGATGTAGATTGGGATGGTTGTGTAGATGATGAGAAAAGTACAAGTGGTGGTGCATTATTTCTTGGATGCAGAATGGTGTCTTGGCTAAGTAAGAAACAAGATTCAGTGTCTTTATCTACTGTAGAGGTAGAATATATTTCTACAGCATCATGTTCCACATAGGTGCTATGGATGAGACAAACCTTGAAGGATATCAAAGTTGTGTATGATGAGCCATTTTCTATCTTCTGTGATAATACAAGTACTATTAACATTTCAAAGAATCTGGCCATGCATTCAAGGACAAAGCATATTTCAATTAGCTATCACTTTCTAAGAGAGAAGGTTGTAGAGAATAAAGTGAAGCTTGAGTATGTGCATACAAAGGACTAGGTTGCTAACATATTCACTAAGGCTCTTCCTAAGGATACATTTTAGTATCTCCAGGAAAAGTTAGTGGTTATTGCCCCTCCTTTGAACTAGATGCATAATGAGATGCATCAGTCCAGTGGACTTCAAGATTCATTCTTTTATAGACTGATGTTGGAGGCTACCTCTCAGGGAGATCAAGTAGTGGTAATGATGATTGTTGCAGACAGGGGGAGTAAGAGTTGATATAGTTTGGTGTGCATTCCTAAGGGGGGTATTCAAAGCAGTGCAAAGAAAAGATCATGTGACCTAATAAGAGTAAAATAAGAGGTGTGTCACCCTTTACCATTGATATCAAAGGGGGAGAGAGACCAATATGAAAAAGAAAAGAATCATTGATTAGGGAGAGAGAGTAAGATGTGTAAAAGAAAGGGGGAGAGTAAGAAAGAGAAGAAGTCTGGTGAATAGTTGTGTCTTGATGGTTTTTCACATTGTGTGTTTCCATTAATGACAAAGGGGGAGATTGTTTCAAGTATGTGCAAATTGGTGTTGTCATTGATGTAAACAAGCTTGTGTTCTCATTGGTGTCAACCATGTCAAGAGTATGAGTTAAGTTAGGATGCAAGAGTATGAGTAGTTTGTGTTGAGCAGAATTCAGAGATAAGGTTGAGCAGAGATGAGGATGTTGCAATGATATGAGCTATTTGATTAAGTTGCCTTGCTAAAGGTAATTTGGTTTCCTTATAGAGCTCGTAGAGATGTTAGGTATAAGCTTTTGTTGGTTGGTTTCCAAGTGCTTTTGAGAAAATTTGTTTAATAAAGGAAACTGTGTATTGAAGATGTGTTCTAGGTTAATAAAGTAGTGTTCTAGTTTTGCTCCGTATTTCTTTCTTATTGAAGATCTACTTTTGAGGTTTGACTATATTGTTTAGAGGTGTTCAAAGATGTTATATTTCAAATTTTGTGCTCCAATTCATTGTACAGATAAAGTTGTGCTCACCAATGTGTGGATTGTGTTTTTGGGTTGTGTAGAGGTGTCTGGGAGAAACTATTTTACTATGCATTTCAATGTAGATTTGCTTCTGGCTTTGTAGTTATGGATTTATGCTTATAAGGTCTATATATTTCTTTAGTTCAAGTGGTTCATCATTTGGTGCTATGCAAGTTCATTTCTTGAGTTGTAGTTGATGATAGAGTAATCTAAGTTCTTTGGTGTGAACTTTCTTCAAGTGAAAGGTGTTGTAAAGGTTGTTATTGGTTTTCAAGTGCTTGTGCATGTTTCTAGATCATGTTCAAACTTGGAACGTCATTCACATGTTGTCTTTTGGTCTTTAGGAAGCATGCACTTAAAAGTTCATAGTGTTAACACAAGTTTGGCTGACTTGGTTGTTCACACTAGTTACGGTTGTGCTTTGTTGATTAGGGAAGTGTGGAATAATGTTTAAGATTGGATTTAGGTCCATGCTAAGATGTGATGTGGTTTGCATTCATTCCTTTCTTCTACAGGAATGTTTAGGTCTAGACCTAATTTGAATTTTCTGGGTTAAGATGTGTTGCCAACCTTGGAGAATGTTTTCAAGGTTAAAGATGGTATAAATAAGTATTGAATGTTTGAAAGATAAAATGAGAGACAAATGAAAGAATTGAATATGATGTATATGATGTGACTTTGATTAGTGTAGTGAGAGTTGTCATGTGTTAGGCTACCGGATGCAGTGAGCAGAAGGTGTCTACTATTCTTTAGTGTTGCTACGAAGGTGATGTTTGTGTTGTGAATATTGAGCTTCATTGGAACTATACTCCATGCATATGTTAGATGCAATTATATCATTTCATCCCTCACAGTGAGCCTCCTCTTCTATCTCTTTATTTTGGATAGTGAGTCCTTTGGCAGTCAGCCTTTCTTTCTTCTAGGAAGTGAGCCCTAGGTAGTGAGCCCTCCGGTAATGAGCATTTTGTAATTCAGTGTTGCTACTACTTTATATTGTGAGCTAATACTCACCGTGTTTTTTCCCTTCTTGGGTTTTCTACATAAAATCTAGTGTTGTCTTGTGTTTGGTGTTGTTATGATTCAGTTTCTGTTATTTTCTTTTCATACTTAATCATCATAACAAGTTTAAGGGTTAATTAAGCTAATGTGGATCTAAATGTTTGTGAGGGTTTGAAGTTTATGATACAACTAATTCACCCCCCCCTCTTAGTTGTGTTGTGCATTCAACATCTCTTTCATTCTATTAGTTCACATTAAGGCCTTCAGATTCTATCTTTGTAAAATTTAGCAAGCTATACATTTAATTTTGGAATGGAAAAGGGATGTCTCTAACTATTTTCATATTTCACCATGTATGCCCCCCATTTATAGAATATGACTCCACTATAGGGATAACTCTAAGGAACCCCCCTAAAAAAACCTATAAAATCCTGGTGAATCATAGCCCAAGGAAAAAAAATGTTAGCGAATCTATGCCTATTTTTGAAAAAAAGATAATTTCATTGCCATTTTTTTTTCAAATTTGTTGACATTGGTTTTTTTGCTAGTGAATTGCATATAGATTTGGAAAAAAAAATTCATTGGTGAATTATAGTTGTATTCCAAAGAATAAAATAAATTAGGTGGTGAATTATATAGATATTCAAAAATATAAAATAAATTATTAGGCAAATGTGCTGGCAAGTTTTTGAAAAATCATAATGTGGCTAGTGAAAATATCAAATGCTAAATTATAATGTTTAATTTACTTGGCAAATTTATAGCTTAAAAAATAATCACATTTAGATTGATGTATAATAAGTATCAGAGATCAATATAGTATGTAATAATCAATATAAATAATTCATATTGTATAAAATATAGTATACAATAATTAATATAAATATATTATATATTTTTATATATATCTCAACCGTTGATCTAATAATATCTAACAACTCCTAGTTGATTCCAGAGGATTTTGTTTGCAATGTGTAGCATTGGAGATTTACCTTCCGGAATTGAACTACAATCGTTCATCATTTGTTCATAAAATGGTGGAGTAATTTACAAGTGGACAATTCAAATATTTTAAGTTTTTTAATTGTTGAAAAGTGGGATGACTTGATGGCTGACATTCTGGTGGTCACATCAGTTGCCCAAGGAGATCAAGTGGATGCAAAATTCAATCCTTGTAAAGGGATCCAAGGTAGTGTTCGATGTGAGATGTTAAGTCCATACGAGTAATATGTCAAGTCTATATGAGGATTTTTTGAAATGGATGCCAAAATGCTCTCAGAGCATGACATGAAATGACATTTTGGCATTTGGAGAATCTTTTGTAGGGTTAGTAAGATAGACTAATGGATAGGTAATTATTTTTTGAATTACTAGTAGTCATGGCTATAAAGGGATGGAAAAAGTTCCTTCTGACAAATATAATCAATTTCAACATTTCGTTGTTCCTTGTTAGCTAATTTTGGGAATTATTCAGTTAGAATGCAGTCTTTTTCATCAGAGGAAGCAATTATAATGGTTACACAGTTGGGTTGTTATCCTTACTTTCAAGGACCTAGTTCTTGTAAAATGAAAAAAAAGGAGTCATGGGAACTCCATGTATGACATGGGAGGATCTGGTAAGATAAAAACCAACTACTTGGGAAATAAAGTGGAAGGAAAATGGTGCCTTCTAGCAACATTCTTCTTTCAGTGTAGTTGGAAAGTGCCTTGACTTTGCAGACAAATGCATCTGGTAGCATTGTATGATAGATGGTCTTGCATCTATCTGATGGGTTGTGGTTAGTGTTCTCTCCCAATCCATTGGTGCATGTGTTTGGTAACCTAGTGATGGATTATGGATAGTGGTCTCTCCTAATCCATTGGTTCATGCGTCTGGCATCCAGTTTAGTATGATGATTGTTCTTGTTAGGATTAAGGTGACATCAACCTTGTAAATCCTATGTAATTAATTACTCCTAATATTATTTGTAAATCACCCATAAGGGATGAAAGGTTTCACTAGTAGCAATCTTGTTTCATCTGCATGTTTATATCCAGTTCTCAACACTAATTCTTCCATGACAGGGGGGTTACCTCCCTGCAAGGGGTCTGGGAGATCATCCCTTCGGTGGGGGGTCTAGGGGCTGTGTGCCCTGGTGAAGGCTTGGGGGCAGTATCCCCAGATCCAAAATTTATCATTGTAAATATTAACCATTCGACATTAGATCACATTTATGGAAGTCGATATTATGTTAGTTTTCTTGCCCTAGAAGGAAACCCCCTTTTAGAAGGATATTTGTACTACATTTTTAACAAAGTTGAGAGTAACAGGCATAGCTAGATTGAAGACTGGATAAGAAGACGAAGTGCATGTATTGTAATCTCATATTTGAAGATAATACAACTTGGAGCCTCTTTTATTGGTGTAGTTTTTTACCTGAAAGGGTTTTCTCTATGTTACATACTATGTTATGTGTTCAGTTCTTAATGCATGTTATTTATGTGTAGTGGTTCTATTTTTATTGCAATCTCAACTGATTCTACATTATTTAGAGGACATTAATAAGGTTTGAATCAAATTTCCATTGTGTGGTTTGCACCTTCATTTCTAACATTTAGTATTAGAGCCTAGCTAGTTTTGATTCTTGGGTGGAAGTGTGAAGGTCTTTTAGCTACAGTAGGAGATTTAGTTGTTGTTTGTTTGTAGATCTTGTGTAGATATATTGGCTTCATCCACTATTGCTTCTACATCTCGGTTGGATATTCAAAAGTTCAATGGCATGAGGTATGAATTGTGGAAGATGAAAATGGAGGATTTACTAAAAGAAAGAAACTAGTGGTTGGTTTTTATGAAAGAGAAGAAAGCCGATGATGTTGCTCCTGATGAGTGGGAAAGATTGGATAAAAAGATACGAGGTACAATCTGGTTATGTCTTGCAGATTATGTTCTATTGAATGTTGTGAGTGAGAAGTCCAGACATAGCTTGTCGAAGAGTTTGGGTGAGATCTACCAATCCAAGAGTATGGTAAATAAGCTTTATTTAAAGCGTAAGTTATTTTCCATGAAAATGAAAGAGGGTGAATCGGTTGCAGAGAATTTAAATTTGTTTAATTTGTTATTGAGTCAACTAGCATCTTTAGATGTTGAGGTGAATGAGGAAGATAAATGTATATTGCTTCTCTATTCTTTGTTTATGTAATGGGAGAATGTTATTTTGGCTATCACTACTAACCTCACAGATCTGAAGTTGGATGCTCTTGTTTCAGTTCTACTGTCACATTAATTGAGGAAGAAAAGTTTAGATAGTTTAGGGGATGCTCTTAGTGTCAGGGGAAGGTCTATGGAAAGAGGACCAAAAGGAGATCAAAAGGGGTCTAAAGACAAGTCTAAGGGTCATTATAATACTCTTGGAAAGAAGAACAAAGTCAAGTGTTAGAACTATAAAAAGAAAGGACATGTGAAAATGGAATGTAGAAACCCAACGAAACAAAGGGATTTCACTACTGGCAAGTCTTCGACTGTAGGTGATGAGGTTTTACTTTTTGCATGTAATGTTGTTTCTCATGATCATTGGTTGGTTGACTCAGGATGATCATACCACATGACCCCGCATAAAGAAGGGTTTTCCACATACGAAGAGTATGATGGAGGAAATGTGTACCTCAAGGACAACTCTTCATATCCTATTGTTGGATGAGGGAAGGTAATGTTTTGTTTCAGTGATGGGAGAATTGAAACCCTCGGTGTTTTACATGTTCTTAGATTGGCTATAAATTTGATTTTTGTTTCATATTTGAATGATTTGAGAATGTATGTGACATTTGATAAGCATGGCTACAAATTGGTGAGAGGAAACTTGGTGATAGCGAAGAGGAAAAGATTGGGAACTCTATTTAAGCTAGAAGCCACTACTATTTGTAATTGTAGACACCTAAAAATGACACGATTTGATCTAAATAAATATTCTTAATATTTATTCTATCTTTATTCCTCTATCAATAAATAAATAATTTTTTTTATTTATTTGATTCATATTCTTCCAACAATTAAATAAAATCCTTTATTTAATTCAATTCTTTCCAAACAATTAAATAATTTTTAATTATTTAATTAAATCAAATCATTCTTCCAAATTTGAATAAATGAAATCAAATTTATTAGAATCTTTTCAATCTCCAAAAATAAAATACAATCAAATATTTTATTTATTCTTCCAAATCATGCACAAACAATTAAATAAATTTATTTATTTAATTTGCTTTCTTATCTTCTAAATTAAATAATTCCAATTATTTAATTGTTTTCCTCCAATAATATCTTTTCTAAATTTAAATAAATCAAATATTTATTTAAGTTGCTTTTTCTTCTAAATTGAGTTATCTCTAAATATAATTCAATCTTTTTGCACATGCAATTAAATATTCCTAATATTTAATAAAGCAAAGTATCTTCTTATCCTCATGCAAATCCCTTCTTGTTTTAAATCACTTAACTGATTATTATATTCTCTTAATTGCTTTAACTCATTCTTCTATTCTTAGCAAATCCTCTCATACAAAAGAAAGCAAGACACGTCTTCTTCTTATTCGTTGCACGTTCCTCATCTGTTCTCAATCGTTGATCTTCTCATTCTCTCTATACCGTTGATCTTCATTCTTCCAAGTCTATAAGTACAAGCTCATTCTTCCATTCCAATCATTCAAGCTTTAAGTATCGTTACTCTACAGGAATTACAGCATGCCTTTGGCACCAATTCCTTCATTGCTTGTGATCACGTTCATTACTACGCACCACTATTCATCGTTGTGAAGCTCCTCTTCATTGCAGTATTATCTTATCCATTCCCAATTGACATTCTTAAAGCATAACAAGGAAGTGCACTCTCTGAGGGCATCATTCATACATGCAAGATCATTTGTGATAGGCGATCAATGGAAGCTTTGAATTAAGGAGGTTTGCTTTGTTGTTCATTGCTTTATTTGATTAAATATTTTTAGTTCACCATTTCATTGAGTTTTAGGTATTTTGATATTGATATATTGATTATTCATTTGAATCCAATTTTTGCTTAACATTTTTGGTGCCCACCACGGGGCCTAGCCCCAAATTTAACCCAAAAACTAAGTTTTTGGGTTTTAGAAAGCCGTACACAGGAGGAAATAATGCATCCATCACTTCCTAACACGCATTTGTCAACTGTCACGGCGCTTTCATTGCAGTAGCACATATATACTTTGTTACAGTGCTTTTACCATCTGAAATGGTGCATCCACTACTTCATCGCATATACATTGTATTTCAGTGCTTTTATCCTCTGTTCCAGTGCATATGTATTACAACACTTCTATTGACTATTTCTACGCATTCAATCTCTGAAGTGGTGCATCTGTTGTAGGTAGTGATTTTTAGGTTTTCTAGGAGATTTTTGCTAACGCTAACATCTTTGCAGGAACTCTCTTAATTTGTTTTATAGGCTAGGTACTAGTTTAGATTCATATAGTTGCACTTGTTAGCTTACACTGTGATTTCTAAATGGGAAAGTAAAATGGATACTCGTGCAAAATCTCACATAGTTTAACTAGGAAATTGGTAATTGAATCATTGCTATCTTTCATATCATTGAGTCATTGCTATTGCTATCTTTTCAAAGTTATTGCTATCTGGATAAAAACTGAACTCATCATTGCTATCTGGGTAAAATTGAACCATTGCTATCTCAATTGACCATTATTTCAAAGTTAACAATTCATGCTACATGGATAAAATTAAACTCATCATTGGTATCTTGGTTAAAATTGGACCATTGCTATCTTGTTATCACTTCAAAGTTTTGTGCTTGCCCAAGTAGATAGCTCATCTAGTTTTTTCATTTTAACTAGGGGAAAAGAACCACTATATTCTGTGTTTTGGGAATGATACCAGGCCTATGCTCTCCCCTATCTTGGGTGATCAAAATGCTAGACATATCATTTTCGTATGTGTTTTTCCTTTAGAGGGGCCTGCTCTTGGATACCGTTCATCCAAGTAGGAACGACCCTAAGTGGTAACAGGCTAGACGCCAAGCCCTTCCAATCCACTATAAATAAATTGTGTTTGGAGAGAAAGCTTCAAAAAATGAGTGAAGTTGTGTTATATCGATAGCCAACCTCCCCCAAAACCCTCCAAGGCGCAACCCTTGCAGGCTGGGAGACTCCATAATGGAGAGTAGTGCTGTCGCATGTATAACCACTCAAACAGTTTTCTTCATTAAACACTTTTGTTCTAGTGGCCAAAAACCCTTGTTATCCATTTGAAGCCTAGGATTCGTACTTGTTTTTCCTTTTAGTCCAAATAGAGTCAAAAAATCACAAAAAAAAAAGTAAAAATTCTTTGTGTTTGCTGTGTCTTCTTGCCATAATTTCAGAAAATTAGAACAAAAAATACCTTCTTGAAACCAAAGTACCAAAAACATCAAGAAAATTTCCAAAAAATTGTAAAAATACTAAGAAAAGCTAGAGCGGCGCATCCGTCCTCTGTTGCAATGCATTTGTGCTGACCTACGACGCATCTGTATTGACCCATAGCACTTTTACTGTCTGTACAACACATTTACTTTTTACCAGTGTTGGGCATTTGTTTCGACTCACGGTGCATTTGTTAGTTTCTACAACGCATCTGTTCCAGTGCATGCATAACAGTGAGTACTTCCACATCTATTCAGAGAAAATTTTTAGGTTTTCTAGGTACCCATTTCAGTCTTGTGTCAGTTTCTATTGAAATGACAAACCAATTAGAAGTAATTGCTCAAGAACTCCAATACCTGTAAGAATAATTAAACTTTGATCTCTCGCCCCATTATCATATAGCAATTGCTCAAGAACTCCAAGTGATACAACAAGAAATGATAATCTTACAAGCTAAACGTGTCAGTACTAGCTACATCTCGTACCAAAAGCATACATCCTTTTACCGTCTTCCTAATACTCCTGATAGGGGAAGCACCACCTCAAATTGGAAATCATATACCAATCCATCTACTAGTCCTCCTTCACCATCTCCTAGAACACATGGCCCAAAGCATACTAATCCTACCATGGAGAACTCCAAATCCACTCATCCATTACCTCATTCATTTACCCATACACCTACGCAGGATGTGATCCAAGGGCTACTAGCAGAGAGTCAACCAAGTCCTCAAATTCCAGTCCTTAACCTTATCAAAGAGTCTCCAAACATGTCAAATCCTACAACCCCTTCATGTAACCTGCAACCCCTTGAGCATATTGAAGAACCTCCTACCATGCACCAAAGTCAAAGTCCATCACACCTTCATGTTGCTGACCAAGAGCCTATCCAAGAGTCTTCTACCTCAACTTCAATTCAAGCACATCAAGAGTTATGTCAAGAGCACACTTTAGAACATGTGGAAACATCAACCCCTTGTCTAAATCAAGATCAAAGCACTCCCATCCGACCCTTACATAACCTTTATCTTTTCGATGATCCTATACCTATACATGAGCAAGAAGTCCAAATTCAAACCATTCATAACCTATATCTTTTCTATGATCAAAATACTACCTTTGATGAAGAAGCTATCCATGAGCAACTTGATCATATACATGAGCATGAGATCAAATTCCAACCTCTCCATGGCCTATATCCTTTCCATGATTAAGATATTATCGTTGATGAAATCACGCTAAAGCCTATCTATGATCAAGATCCCATCTATGATCAAGAGTCTATCTATGATCAAGTAGACCATGATGATCCTCTTAGCCCACTTTATGCATTCCATGGTCCTAAGCTCATAACCCCATCTAGTCCCATCCAAGATCCAACAACTTCCTCTTCCTTTGATGAGACACTTGCCTCCCAAGCAAGCATAGAAGATCAAACCAAAAATACTCCTCTGCCGACCACTATCAACCATGCTGAAAATCCCCCACCATATATCCTTGGTCTTACCACCTTCATTCATGAGTGTTCCTCCTTAGAACACCAGCCACCATTATCCTCTATCTCACCTTCTCCGCCCAATAAAGAAATCGTGTCTAGTGTTCCACCTATATACAATCCTGTTGTCCATCACATACTCCAGAATATGAACTATCAAGGTAAAGGCTTAAGCCTTCATGAACAAGGTATTCTGGAGCCCATCCATGTCAATGTTCCTTCTCCTTCATATGGCCTTGGATACACACCCCAAGGTGAACAATCTTGAGATGTTGGTACTTCCTCCACTCCTCCAAAGTCCACAACTTTCCATCGCAAACCCTATCATATCCCCAAAACATATGTCATCATTCCACCTCCATCATCCTACAATTGTCAAAAGCATGTGACCATACACCTTCCACCATCCAATCTACCTCCGCTACTTCCAACTCCTAATATCCCTCCATACATTTTACGACCACTTCTTCCAACACCTTATTCATCCATCTATAAAGCCTCTAACAATCCTAATCGTGACCAACAGATGCATGTGTTGTCTAAACAGAGAACTTCCTTAAACTCCACTTCCACCATCTCAAGAGAATTCAACCATAAAAATCTGGATACCTCTACCTATCAAGTCAAAAATCCTAAGAGTCCTCATGACCTAGGATACAAAAACCAAGAATCAAAGAAACATCCTTCTCAAGAGCTACATACACCCACACACCTATATGCCAAACTGAAAAAGGTGTGGGTCCTCATCCAACAAATGATTACTCCAAAAGCTGCACCAAAGCTGCATACACCCCATCCTATACCTTCATAGGTACTATCTCAAAGCAAAACAGTTTGGGTGCCTAAGAAAAAATCCATCAAGTCAAATGACGCATCCACCTCTCAAGAATCTCAGCCATCCACTTTTGCCCATTCCATCCAAAAGTCTCAAAATCTTCCATCCAACATGACAAGCAAAAATCAGCAAAATACTCAATCTATGTGGATCCTTACATGCCTAAGTCATTCATCCACAAGAAAAAGTCTCTGTTGCTTCCTACACTACTTTTCCATCACTATCTTCAATGTTTATCATGGTATGTGCAACCGTTGGACATGATTCCCTTCCATCCCACAAAAATTTTCATATACCTCCATCTCCCCTTCCTTCCACTATTATCCTACATGTCTTCCTCATCCTATTCCTATGGTCCATGCTTTTGCATAAGCCTTCCCTCTATATTATGCATCATCATCCACTATAGCACCTTCCGCAATCCACTATCTACCTTCTCCATCTCAATGTCATGCAATCTCCTACCAACATCTATGAGAGCACTTGACATGGTCCATGTAATGACAACCTGACTAGCGGGACTATCACCTTTTAAGGAACTAGATACTTGAGTCTCTCATCCATATCTACCTCTCCTATTCAAAAAAAAAAAGTAAGGAAAAATCCCTTCGTCCAATGGTGAAAATCTGGCAAACAGACGCCTTGGATAAGTACCATGATGGAAACCTGGCAAATAGGCGTCATGTGTAAGTTGATCTTCTACGTCACCTACACTTGGGGGCACCTTGTCTCATTGGCATATCACTCTTTTCCTATCGGTTTCCTTCCATACCATTTCCTATCCTATCCATTACATACCTATACTATCTAGTCTATCCATCCAAATCTTCCTAAATCCTCTATTTCTTTGGTCTTGATAAAGATTGGGGGCACAATGTTAACAAATGTTTTAGATGTCTCTTGACATACCTTATCCCTCCAAACCATGAAAATCCTTCAGTATCCTCTCATCCTCCTATCGTCATAAGCATTGTCATGAAAAATCCTAAGTATTCTACCTACAATGGGGCATGTTATTCTTATGTGACATAGTCCTTGGAGATCACATCCTTGATTCCTTCTACCTAACCACCCATTCCATTCCTTATCACCCATACATCTACCTATCCATGGTGTTTCATTGTCATCAGTATTATTTGTTCCATATTTGATCCATGTCTGTTCCATATTGTGTCTTGTCTGATCCATATCTATTCCATATCGTGTCTTATCTATTCCATATCTATCCCATATTGTGTATCATCTAATCCATATCTGTTCCATATCTAATCCATGTCTATTCCATATTGCATCTCATTCGATCCATATCCATGGTCCATTAGGGTTAACCCCAAACTACGTTGCCTCTGCATCGTCATGTAGGCAAGGCCATTTAGCAATGAGCCCCCGAGGCACTAGGTCAGTCCCTTAGGGTCTGTCTCACCAATAAAGATTGTGGAATCTTCTCACCAAGCAAGTAGGTGCAAGCAAAGCCCATTTTCAAATAGAAATCCTGATGCAAGACATTAACCTATCCAAAGTAAAGCAAACTCCTAAGGCCTTCTAAATGATTTTATCCAAATTATGGCAAGAAACAAATACATCTGAATGCAAAAAAGTTTTGTGGATTGGAAACATGGTTAAAATCAAGAGTCTTGATTTTTTCTATCATGTCGTTCTATGCTACTCGATGATGCCAAAAGATAGAGATGCTATGATGGGGGCATGATTATTTTCTTTGTTTACTGTTTGTGGATTAAACTTTAGTAATGTGAAACCTTGTCTAAAGACATGATCGGCAAAAGATCATCGAGGACATCAAAGGTCTAACATGAATGAGGGCAATCCTTGTTTGTTGATACGCAAGAAATACTCAGGTCATCTTGGTTCAATTATGCCTCAATGCTTGTATTAACTTGCTAAATCAAAATCCATGTAAGCAATACTCAGGTCATCTCGGTTCAATTATACCTAGATACTTGTATTAACTTACAACATTTCGAAAAAGTACCAAAAAAAAATCGCTCAATGATGAAATAAGCACTTCAAAATACTTGCACCATTGAGATGTCAAAAGAAAACACCATTTGCATCCATTATACATCCATAAAAGCATCCATACCATATCCCATGCAATAAAAATTCCAAAGCATCCATATCCCATACAACAAAGGATCCAAAAATGTAGAGTATCAATACAAATAAAAGCTTGTGAGTCCTTCTATCGAGTCATTCTTCTATCAATCAAAATTATATCTATCATCATATCTTTCATCCTTGTCCAGTCAATCTGAGCAATGATCCAAATGCAAGGTCCATCCTTAATCCATACCAATCAAGTCAAGTCAATCTTACACAAATGATTCAATCACAATCAGTGGTCTTGATCCTTGTCTGGTCATAAACCAACTCGGTCAATTATAATCAATCAATTGTCTTATACATGATGTAACATTGTCAAAATCAAACCAACACATGCATCTTACATGACATGCTTCATTTCTTGAAACCAAACACTATCCTTTGTGTTGCTCTAGGGATCTATCGTTCCCCGCCATGACAACACGCCTACTGTGTTGGTCTAGGGATCTATCATTCCCCGCCATGACAACACTATCATATATCGTTATCAGTATATCGTTGGTTTACCACTTGAAAGGGGCAATACCTTGTTTGTTCTTGTATCATTTGTGCATACTTGATTACTTTCTTGTGTGTGTTATCATTTTATCTTGCATTGCATATCATTCGACTCTTTCTCCAACCAATTTCTTCACCCCAACCTCATTTTACCTTCTTCATCGTGAGATTGTCTGTCTCACGTCCTTCTGCCTTCTTCCCATCTAATCTCCTGAGGGGGCATCCTATCATTATAACCTATACTAGGAGCAAACTAGGGCATGCATCATTATTCAGACTATCTATTCTTTGAAGCAATGTCATAAACTACATTGCA
The DNA here is from genome assembly GCA_027924645.1 of Cunninghamia lanceolata. Lineage (NCBI taxonomy): Eukaryota > Viridiplantae > Streptophyta > Pinopsida > Cupressales > Cupressaceae > Cunninghamia > Cunninghamia lanceolata. Next base: position 3,666,460 of record BSBN01000244.1, read on the forward strand.
TCAAAGAGGGGCAAAATGTAGACACCTAAAAATGACACCATTCAGTCTAAATAAATATTCTTAATATTTATTCTATCTTTATTCCTCTATCAATAAATAAATAAATAAATAAAATTATTTATTTGATTCATATTCTTCCAACAATTAAATAAAATCATTTATTTAATTCAATTCTTTCGAAACAATTAAATAATTCTTAATTATTTAATTAAATCAAATTATTCTTCCAAATTTGAATAAATCAAATCAAATTTATTTAAATCCTTTCAATCTCCAAAAATAAAATACAATCAAATATTTTATTTATTCTTCCAAATCATGTACAAACAATTAAATAAATTTATTTATTTAATTTGCTTTCTTATCTTCTAAATTAAATAATTCCAATTATTTAATTGTTTTCTTCCAATAATATCTTTTCTAAATTTAAATAAATCAAATATTTATTTAAGTTCCTTTTTCTTCTAAATTGAGTTATCTCTAAATATAATTCAATCTTTTTGCACTTGCAATTAAATATTCCTAGTATTTAATAAAGCAAAGTATCTTCTTATCCTCATGCAAATCCCTTCTTCTTGTTTTAAATCACTTAACTGATTATTATATTATTTTAATTTCTTTAACTCATTCTTCTATTCTTAGCAAATCCTCTGATTCAAAAGAAAGCAAGACACATGTCTTCTTCTTATTCGTTGCACATTCCTCATCTGTTCTCAATCATTGATCTTCTCATTCTCTCTATACCGTTGATCTTCATTCTTCCAAGTCTAGAAGTACAACCTCATTCTTCCATTCCAATCATCCAATCTTTAAGTATCGTTACTCTGCAGGAATTACAGCGTGCCTTTGGCACCAATTCCTTCATTGCTTGTGATCACATTCGTTACTACACACCACTATTCATCGTTGTGAAGCTCCTCTTCATTGTGGTATTATCATAGCCATTGCCAATTGACATTCTTGAAGCATAACATGGAAGTGCACTCTCTAAGGGCATCATTCATACATGCAAGATCATTTGTGATAGGCGATCAATGGAAGTTTCGAATTAAAGAGGTTTGCTTTGTTGTTCATTGCTTTATTTGATTAAATCTTCTTAGTTCACCATTTCATTGAGTTTTGGGTATTTTGATATTAATATATTTATTATTCATTTGAATCCAATTTTCCCACAGTGGGCACTAAAAATGTTAAGGGAAAATTGGATTCAAATGAATAATCAATATATCAATATCAAAATACCCAAAACTCAATGAAATGGTGACTAAGCAGATTTAATCAAATAAAGCAATGAACAACAAAGCAAACCTCCTTAATTCAAAGCTTCCATTGATTGTCTTTCACAAATGATCTTGCACATATGAATGATGCCCTCAGAGAGTGCACTTCCTTGTTATGCTTCAAGAATGTCAATTGGGAATGGCTATGATAATACCGCAATGAAGAGGAGCTTCACAATGATGAATAGTGGTGCGTAGTGTGTAGTAGCGAATGTGATCACAAGCAATGAAGGAATTGGTGCCAAAGGCACGCTGTAATTCCTATAGAGTAACAATACTTAAAGCTTGGATGATTGAAATGAAAGAATGGGGTTGAATTTATAGATTTCGAAGAATGAGGATCAACGGTATAGAGAGAATGAGAAGATCAACGGTTGAGAACAATTGAGGAACGTGCAACGAATAAGAAGAAGACATGTGTCTTGCTTTCTTTTGCATGAGAGGATTTTCTAAGAATAGAAGAATGAGTTAAAGCAATTAAAAGAATATAATAATCAGTTAAGTGATTTAAAACAAGAAGAAGGGATTTGCATGAGAATGAGAAGATATTTTTCTTTATTAAATATTAGGAATATTTAATTGCATGTGCAAGAAAGATTGAATTATATTTGGAGATAACTCAATTTAGAAGAAAAAGACAACTTAAATAAATATTTGATTTATTTACATTTAGAGAAGATATTATTGGAAGAAATAATTAAGAATTATTTAATTGTTTGGAAGAATTTAATTAAATAAAGGATTTTATTTAATTTTGACTTTAGAAGAGGTAATTAAATATTTTGATATTTAATTAACTTAGAAGAATGCGAATCATGTCATTTTTAGTCATATACAGTAATGCCTCTTATGCATCTGAGACTAATACTAAAAATACATGTATGTTCTGGCACCGTAGATTTAGCCACATAAGTCAGTTTGGTTTAGAGGCTATTTTAAATAAAAATTATTAGACGGTTTATCCTATTCTGATGAGAGTTTCAAATTTTTTGAATATTTTGTGATTGGAAAATAGAATAGATCTCCATTTCTTCAAGCAGTAATAAATCTAATGATAAATTGGAACTTATTCATTCGGATGTTTTTGGTCTAGTGGATATTGAATCAATTGTAAAAACTAGATATTTTTTTTCCTTCATTGATGATGTCTCAAGGTTTACCTAGATTTATTTTATGCATCACAAATCTAAAGTTTTCACTAAGTTTAAGGAATTCAAAGCCTTAGTTGAAAAACAATCAGATTATGAGATAAAGGTTTTGAGATCTGATAATGGAGGGGGATACTATTCTAAGGAATTTGATGAATTATGTAAGCATGTAGGTATTGTTAGATAGAAAACTACTCTGTATACTCCACAACAGAATGGAGCACTTGGAAGAAAGGATGAATTAGACAATAATGGAAAGACCTAGAAGTATGTTGAGTGAATCACAATTGATTAAATGCTTTTGTGCAGAAGCTATGTGTACTACAAACAACTTGATTAACAGATATCCATGTAAGGCTATTGTTTTAACTCCTTATTAAATGTGGACAGGTAAGAAACCTTTTGTTTCACATTTAAGGGTATTTGGCTGTGAGGCTTATGTTCATGTGCCTCAAGAAAAATGTACTAAGTTGGATCCAAAAGACTAATATTGTACTTTCATTGGATATGGTGATAATGTAAAAGGTTATAAGCTTTGGAATCCACTAACCTGAAAGATTATCTATTCTAGAGATGTTATTTTCAGGGAACTTGGTTTTATTTCATAACTTGAATAGACAAAAGAAAAAGAAAAGGTGAAGAGAGTACACTTTGAACTAGAGCATGAAGATGCACCTTAGGAAGAACAATATGATGGATTGGGGGGTGAAGAAGTAGATGAAGACTCGAGTGAAAGTTTTGATAAGGAAGAATATGTTGTGACAAAAGAAGTTGGTACAGATGAGCATGTAGAAGAACCTAAAGAGTCTCTTACTCCGCCTCTGAGAAGATCCACAAGACAACAAAACCCAATTGATATGTATAGCCCACCAGATTTCTATTGTGTATTTGTTTTATTGAGTAATGACGATGAGCTTAGATCCTACAAGGAAGCTATTCATGCAGATGATAGTGAGTCTTGGTAGTTAGCCATGTAAGAGGAGATGATGGCTTTAGACTAATGCAACACCTGGGATCTTGTTTGTTTTCCCAAAGGAAGAAAGGCCATAGGTTGCAAGTGGGTCTTGAAGAAGAAGTTTGGAATAGACTATTCATTAGATAAGTACAAGGCTAGACTAGTAGCTAAGGGCTACTCTGATGTAGAGTACTAGCAGAAATGAATGAACTTTGGTTATATCTTCCCTATTGGCAAGAGGTCTTCTAAGGTTTCACCGAAGCCAAGGATGTCTTCTCTATCGGAAAGACATGAACTATTGGCCTCTCATCATTTTCTTTCCTCGATGACCAAGTTCTCATCGATACCGTCAGGCACATCGGCCGGATATATGTTATCGCTATGTTCCTTAATTCTCACACCGATTGTAGTCCTCTTCCCGATAACCGCGGCTCCCAAATACTTAACCACCATGGTTAGTTTCCTCCATCACTGAGACTTCCTGAACTCCTTTCAATGAGCCTCCTATCGGCAAGACTCCAACGGTCGCTAAGACTTCTCCGTCTTCCCCCGACAAGGTTCCTCACACTGATACTATTTATTGGCGATACTCTGAGGATATCTCACTAATTGGCAAAACTGTCTACCATCGGCTGAGTATATTTTCCTCAGCCCGATGCCGTTACTCTCACCGATGCGAACCAACAATGGTATGTGTCTACGACACTATACCAATCTTCGACAAGATGGACAGTATTTCACACCGACGCCGGATTCATCGGTTAGAGATAGTCTCTCGGAAGATCTCCAAAAAGTTACTCCGATACTCTGTCTCATGCCGATGGATGCCGAACTACTCTGTGACGCTGATACAGAGTTTCCTTAGATAGGATAGGAATTAGGTCGATCCCTATGTCAAGCCCTCAATAATTCTTATCAATCTGATCCCACATCAAGGCTATCTAATTTCACCTTGATTTCCCAACTAGTCACATGAAGATGTCTAGTTGAACCTGACTGAGTTCTTTGGCTTCCTGGGCAAGAATTTAGCAACAACAAACATGAAAGGCCTTTCCCCCATCACACTGATACTACACTGGGCTTTAGTGGACAGAGGAAAGGGTTTCCATTTATGAATCAAAACCAAACTCCTCGGTTACAAATCAGCCTCTGTGGAACCGTTGGTTTTACATCGTCTGCATACTACAGGAACACTAGGGTTTAATAGGTAGCACCCAGCTAGGGCTTCAACATACAAGATCAGGATAAAGATATCAAACCACCAAGAACACCCAAGAAAAATCAACACAGATCATACCCAGAACTCTCTTTATTCATTCATCCAAAATATTTGTTGTAATACACACACTTCCCTGTCCCGTGTGTCATACAACCTGCCTCTAAAGAAGATGTAGAGACAGCAGTTATTTCCCTCCAACCATGCAAATTGATTTTCAAATCAATTTGCCATTGGGTTACCCTTCATACAAGCAAAACCACATGTTTGCCTTGCACAATTACATCCATGGGACCAAATTAACCCTTATTACAAAATGAAATGGCTTAAGAGCCTTATGAGACAACAAAAGAAAAGATGACCCTGCACTACAGAGAATGTGCTCCTGCACCATACTCCCCCTGTAGGAAAAACTCAAGTCCCTTGAGTTGCTAACTGCTGAAGTGTCTTCCCATGCTTTAGAATATCTGCTTCACTCATCTAGGTTGCCTCTGAATCAGGAAGATCCTGCCACTTGACCAAGTAGTCTTTGTACACACCCTTTCTTGTCTTCTTGACAATTTTGGAATCCAAAATGCATTCCAACTGCAAAGGCTTACTTGGAGGTAAATCTCTAATCCAGTCTTCATCTTCGATCACAGCATCTGATCCATCTTCAGCATGTAATGGAGGTCTGCAACATTGAAAATGGGAGAGACACCAAGGCCAGATGGTAATTCTATCTCATATGCATTTGGACCAAATTTATGCACTACCTTACATGGTCCTATCTTCTTCATCAACAATTTGGTTGGTTGCCCCTTAGGCAACCTTTCCTTTCTAAGGTAGGCCATCACCAAATTTCCTACCTTGAACTGTACCTCCCTTCACTTCAAATCTACCTGATTCTTGTACTTGGAGACAGTTTTCTCCAACTGAAGCTTGACCTGATCATGTACTGTTTTCATGGTAGCAGGAAAGTCTTCTCCTAGAGCACTCCTTTTATCCCATCCATGGAGCTCTTTGAGTTCAAGTGGTCCTCTTGGGTGGAAACCATAAACTATTTCAAAGGGGCTTTTCCTAGTACTTTGATTTCTTGAATCATTATAAGCATATTCAGCTTGACTGATAACTAAATCCCATACCAATCCATGCTGTTTGGTAAGGCATCTCAAAAGGTTTCCCAAGGACCTATTAACAACCTCAGTCTGACCATCAGTCTGGGGATGGTAGGCTGATGAAAAAGACAACTGTGTACCCAATTTTCTCCATAGGGTCCTCCAAAAATGACCAACAAATTTGGAGTCTCTATCAGTAACAATTGAAAGGGGTAAACCATGAATTCTGACCACTTCTCTGAAAAAGAGACCAATAATATGAGATGCATCATTTGTGCATTTGCATGGCATAAAATGAGCCATCTTACTGAATCTATCCACAATGACAAAAACACTGTCTGCACCCCTTGCTGTCCTAGGAAGACCAAGCACAAAGTCCATACTAATGCTTTCCCAAGGTCTAGTGGGAATGGGAAGTGGTTGGTACAAACCAGCATTAGAAGACATACCTTTGGCCTTTTGACATATGGTATAGCTTGCAACATATCTCCTCACAACTGTCTATACCTTTGGCCAATAGTAGAACCTGGTGACTTGTTCCAAAGTCTTGTCCAACCCAAAATGTCCTCCTAAGGTTCCATTGTGCTTCTCCTGGATGATATTGTCCCTCATTAAACATTTAGGAACACACAACAAACTGCCTTTAAATAGGAGCCCTTCTTGCAACACAAAATCAGAATACTCACCATGAAAAGTGTTATCCAAACTTGCACACACTTCATAGGTAGCCTTGAAATCTACATCATCCTTGTACAACTCCTTCAGACATTCTAGACCCATTTGTTCCATTTGTACTTCCTGTATGACCAGTATCCTTCTACTTAAAGCATCTGCCACTTTGTTGGCAACACCTTTCTTATGCTTAATAGTGAAGGTATAGGCCTACAATTGTTCCATCCACTTGACGTGCCTATGATTCAACTTTTCTTGACTATTTAGGAAGCTAAGAGCATGGTTGTCGGTAAAAACAATGAACTCTTTTGGCAGTAAATAATGTCTCCATTTTTTTAGAGCTTGCACCATTGCATACAGCTCTAAGTCATAGGTAGAATACCTCTGTTTGGCCTCATTTAGCTTCTCTGAAAAGAATGCTACTGGATGTCCTTCCTAACTGAGAACAGCACCTATAGTCTGTTGGCTTGCATCACATTCCACAACAAAAATTTTGTCAAAATCAGGGAGTACCAATGTAGGTAACTCAGCCACTTTCTTTTTCAACAGTTCAAAACTATCATCTGCTTGTTTTGTCCATTGAAATTTACACTTCACTCCACCCTTGATGGTATTGAGAATAGGAGCACTTATGTGACTGATCCCTTTAATGAACTTCCTGTAAAAAGTTTCCAAACCATGAAAACTTCTTACATCTCCCACCGTCTTAGGAGTAGGCCAATTGAGAATAGCCTCAACTTTTGTAGGATCCATTTTCAAACAACCACTGGAAATCACAAAGCCAAGATACACTAGCTCAGTTTTCATAAAATCACATTTATCCAAATTGATCATCAACTTACTCTCATGCAATTTCTTCAACACCTGTCCAAGATGCTTCACATGTTCTTCTTTGGTCCTACTGAAGATTAGGATATCATCAAGATAAACAATAACAAATTTTCCAATAAATTCTACAAGTACCTCATTCATCAACCGTATGAATGTGCTTGGAGCATTACTGAGTCCAAATGGCATGACAAGCCACTCATAAAGACCTTCATTTGTTTTGAAGGCAGTCTTCCATTCATCTCCCTGCCTAATTCTGATCTGGTGATAACCAAATTTCAAATCAATCTTGGAATAGTAACATGAACCACCAAGATAGTCCAATAGATCCTCAATTCTTGGCATAGGAAATCTATACCTTCTGGTGATCTTATTGATAGCCCTTGAATCTGTGCATAATCTCCATTTGCCATCCTTCTTAGGAGCAAGTACACTAGGGACTGCATATGGACTGAGACTTTTCCTAATCAAACCTTTCTCCAAGAGTTCTTGAATCTGTCTACCTACTTCTTCATTCTGCTATGGTGTCAACTTGTAGGCTACTTTATTGGGTAATGTGGCTCCAAGAATCAAGTCAATCTGATGACTTATGTCCCTTATAGGTGGTAAGGAGTTAGGAATATCCTCTACCACAAGATCTTGGTACTTGTCCAGTAATTGTTGCACTTCCAATGGGATCTCCTTCTGCTGCTTGCTTTGCTGATTGGATATAGGCTTCATCATTAGTGCATACCCTTGGGTATCCTCCTCCTTCATGAGTTGTAGGAACTCTTTGCCACTCACTAATAGGACACTGTTGTCATTGTTCTTCTCTCCAACCTGCTCTGGTAAGGGATCCATCTGAAATTTCTTACCATTCTTGGTGATCATATGTGTATTCTTTTCACCATCATGTTGTGCCTTCACATCATACTGCCAAGGTCGTCCAAGAAGAAGGTGACAAGCATCCATAGGAATAATTTCACATAGCACCTTATCCCTATAATCACCTAGTTCAAACTCTACCCAAGTTTGTTCTTCCACCAAATAGTTATGATTCTTATTCAACCAAGATATTTTGTGAGGATTAAGATGGGGTAATCTTTTCAGTTTACACTTTTCTACCATTTCAGTAGACACTACATTTTCAGTAGAACCTGAATCAACAATGATTTTACAGAGCTTACCATATGCTATTCCTTGGGTTCTGAAGAGATTCTTCCTTTGTGGAGGCTCTTGCTTCAATGGCATCTTCACGAGGGTTCTCTTAATCATCATGTTCTCTCCTTCAAGTACTAGTGCAGCACTACCAATTGGTCAGTTTACACTCTAACAATCATCCTCCTACAATAGTTGGTTCCTTCTCCCACCATCATGAGAGCTAGATGCCTTCTCAGGGAACTTACTTGTAGTATGGCCTACTTGATTGCAGTTGTAGCATCTTCCAGTGAAGACTCCACATCCTCTGCCTGCACCACCACCTCTTCCTCTGCCATTAGGTCTTCTCCAACCTCCGAAACCACCACCTTTCTGTTCTGTATCAGAACGTGATTCTTGCTGACTTAAACTTTCACCTTTGTTTGGCTGTCCTCTGCCAAAATTACCTCTTCCTCTATTGTTCCTACCCCCTCTTCCTCTGTTATGTTGATCACCTCTCCTTTTTAGCTTATCCTCTACCCTAGAGGCTAACTGAAAACATTCATCCACCATCTTGGGAACCACCATACTGAACTCATCCTGTATATTGTACCTCAGACCATCCAGGTATCTGGCCACCATCTCTTTCTCTTCTTCTCTGTGATTGGCTCTCATGCTCAATCTGTGAAATTCTTCAGTGTATGTAGCCACGTCCATATCTTTCTACCTAAGATGATTAAACTTTCTAATGGTCTGCAGATCATAATCACATGGTAAAAATTTGGATCTCAACATGGCCACCATTCTACTCCATTTGGTGATTAGACTCTTTCCAACCTTCTCCCTTTCACATTGAGTATAGCTCCACCAAACCAATGCAGAACCTCTCAGTTTGGTTTTTGCAAACTTCACTTTCTTACTGTCACTATACTCTTTGAAGTCAAAGTAATTACTTATGGCTTCAATCCAGTCCACAAGAGTATCTCCATCCAGTTTCCCATTGAACGTGGGAACATCCATTTTTAGATCACCACTATCTCCATGACCCTTGAGTGCGTTCAGGAATGCCTTTTGATCAGTAGACATACCTTCTCCTTGAGGATTCTCCCCTATTTCTCCTTCTTCGTCCTCCTCTGACTTAGAAGTGCTTCCATTCTTCTCTTTGGATCTTTCTTCCTTCAGTCTCTCTTCGAGCATTTCTTCCACCATCTTCTGGATGGCTACTTTACTCATCGTCTTGGGAGGCATTATGCTAGCCTCTATGCCTATCTCCAATTCTTCGTCTAACATACATGGCTGTGATTCAGAATATTGGCTCTGATACCAATTTGATGCAGAGTGCCAGCAGAAATGAATGAACTTTGGTTATATCTTCCCTATCAGCAAGAGGTCTTCTAAGGTTTCACCGAAGCCAAGGATGTCTTCTCTACCAGAAAGACATGAACTATCGGCCTTTCATCATTTTCTTTCCCCAATGACCAAGTTCTCACCGATACCATCAGGCACATCGACCAGATATATGTTATCACTATGTTCCTAATTTCTCACACCGATTGTAGTCCTCTTCCCGATAACCACGGCTCCCAAATACTTAACCACCACGGTTAGTTGCCTCCGTTGCTGAGACTTCCCGAACTCCTTCTGATGAGCCTCCTATTGGCAAGACTCCAATGGTCGCTGAGACTTCTCCGTCCTCCCCTGACAAGGTTCCTCACACCGATACTCTTTATCGGTGATACTCCAAGGATATCTCACCGATCGGCGAAACTATCTACCATCGGCTGAGTATATTTTCCTCAGCCCGATGCTGTTACTCTCACCGATGCGAATCAACAATGGTATGTGTCTCTGACACTATACCAATCTTTGACAAGACGGACAGTATTTCACGCCGACTCCAGATTCATTGGTTAGAGATAGTCTATTAGAAGATCTCCAAAAAGTTACTCCGATACTCTGTCTCACACCGATGGATGCCGAACTACTCTGCGACACCGATACAGAGTTTCCTTAGATAGGACAGGAATTAGGTCGATCCCTGTGTCAAGCTCTCGACAATTCTTATCAATCTGATCCCACATCAAGGCTATCCAATTTCACCCCGATTTCCTGACTAGTCACATGAAGATGTCTAGTCAAACCTGACTGAGTTCTCTGGGTTCCTGGGCAAGAATTTAGCAACAACAAACGTGAAAAGCCTTTCCCCCATCACACTGATACTACACTAGGCTTCAGTGGACAGAGGAAAGTGTTGCCATTTATGAATCAAACCCAAACTCCTTGGTTACAAATCAGCCTCTGTGGAACCGTTGGTTTTACACCGTTTGCGTACTACATGAACACTAGGGTTTAATAGGTAGCACCCAGCTAGGGATTCAACATACAAGATCAGGATAAAGATATCAAACCACCAAGAACACCCAAGAAAAATCAACACAGATCATACCCAGAACTCTCTTTATTCATTCATCCAAAATATTTGTTGTAATACACACACTTCCCTATCCCGTGTGTCATAAAACCTGCCTCTAAAGAAGATGTAGAGATAGCAGTTATTTCCCTCCAACCATGCAAACTAATTTTCAAATCAGTTAGCCATTGGGTTACCCTTCATACAAGCAAAACCACATGTTTGCCTTGCACAATTACATCCATGGGACCAAATTGACCCTTATTACAAAATGAAATGGCTTAAGAGCCTTATGAGACAACAAAAGAAAAGATGACCCTGCACTACAGAGAATGTGCTCCTGCACCATACTCCCAAAAAGATGGAGTTGATTTTAGTGAAATTTTCTCTCCTATTGCTAAATTAACTTCTATTAGATTTCTCTTATCAATTGTTGTAGCTCTTGATTGGGAAATAGAGCAAATGGATGTTAACACTGCATTCTTGCATGGAGATCTTGAGGAAGAAATTTACATCTAACATCCTATAGGTTTTGAGGTAAAAGGGAAAGAACATTAGGTTTGTAGATTGAAGAGGTCCCTTTATGGTCTAAAACAATCCCCCAGAATGTGGTACCAGAAATTTGATTCATTTGTGTTGAAATTGGGTTTTGTTAGAAGTGAGGAGGATCATTGTGTTTACATTCAATGTATTGATGATTTTATTCTGATCATTACATTGTATGTTGATGACATGTTATTTTTCAACAATACTAAGGGTATGATCAGTGCATTGAAAGGCCAACTTTCAGGTGCATTCAAAATGAAGGATCTTGGAGCTGCCATGTATATTTTGGGAATGGAGATCAAAAGGGATAGAGGTAACAGAAAACTTTGGTTATCTCAAAGTAAGTATGTGAATACCATTTTGCATAGATTTAGTATGAAGGATTGTAACCCAGTTAGAGTTCCTTTGTCCATTGGTACTAAGCTTGTTAGGACCTTGAAAGTTTTCCTTGACTTCCTATTATAGCCTTGCTCCATGTTCCAAATCTAGCAATTCTATGCTAGGGTTTACCTATGAAAATGTTTATAATACTATTCTTAGGTATAAGACCCTAAACCCTAAGGCTTATGCAAGCATCAAAATGCCTTTTGTTCAAATTTTGTGTTGACTGCTTGCCACTTGTTGTCAGTCTCCTAGTTACAACATCATGTATAGGGCATCATTTGTCTATCAGCCCCTTGGTCCCATAGTTATCGGACCAACCCATGCGTCGAACTAGTTCAGCTATATTCCTAATGTTTAGCTCATTCCCATTCATAAAACTTTGGCCTTTCTTTACCTAGTCAAGAAATGTTGTTTTAAACGCACATGCTCAATTCGACACTTTAAGTTGTCTGCCAGTGAAATCATGTCTCAACACATGGCGTAATCCTAGTTGGTTTCTGTTGTTACATGATGAAGATTATACTAAGGCAAATGATGCATGTGGAACCATGGAAAGAGTGACAAGTGGTGGGCTCTTTTACCAAGTGTTTCAATGGGATTTATGGTAGGTCCCATCAAGCCTATGTAGCAAGCTTTCAAGCTTTCTATCGTTTTGCTGAACGTTTGTGGTGTACCCTCGATAGGCTTGTAGAAGAGAGGGAGAGGGACACATGGCTATTCCAAATGACATGTGTTTAGGGTAACTATTTAAGTTCCACATGGTGCGATCTAAAGGATGTTCCACCATTCCACAAGCCTTCATCTACTATTTTGTTTTATGCTTGCGGAAGCACAAGGAAATGCCACGTGGATGATGCTGACTCTTCTACTGGATGGAAGGCCCTCTGCTGAGATGTAAAGGTTGTCCATATGGATTAATTCTATTTGTCTAAGATCTTTCCCACATATTTAAAATATTTTCAAAATGGTCGAACAAATCTATACTGTCTGATCAAGCTTTTTGACTGGGGATCTATGGTTCCCATCCAAATAGTGGAAATGGCCAGTTGCATGCTCAGACTCATGCGAGTTAGCAGTAATGGTGGAAAAGATAGCTTTCATACTTGTGATACATGTATTATTCTACATAAAGGCCACATTCCAAGCATTTGCTCATTCCATTCAAGTCTTTCAAAGATTTGAAGAAGAGATTTTCTAGCTTCTGAAGCTTTCACCACATCAATTAGGGTTTTTGGCATGCAAAACTAGTAAGTCCCATTGAACTGTGAAATTTTTTGTTGCATAACTTGTTGTTGTATGTGAAATTAAGTTCTAGGGGTTTTGTTCCAAGATAGGGTATATTTGTGTATAGAAAATTATCTAGAAATTACCCTAGTTGTAATCTAAAATTCTTAGAAAATTCTAAAACCCTAGAAGAAAACCCTAGTTCCTGAAGGACATTGAAAAATGAGTCCACCCAGAACCCAGGGTGCTTCAACTTTGCATAATAGAGCCCTACATGAAGACCTTTTAGTGCAACTCCCTAGTTTTTTTGCCCACAGAATTAACGTTCAAGGCCGTAGATCTATTGAGGGTCTAGTTGATGAATTCCATGAATGCAGAGATGTAGATATCCCATTGAAAGGATGGGAATTTTTTCTGCCATTGGTATGAAAAGAGAAATACATCTTCCCCACTCTCAAATTTATGGAACCTTGATTTAGGCAAGCTGGTGGTCCCAAATGTTTTCATGGACATTGATTTGCTGAAGGCCATGGCTTACAAATATGATGAAACTGTTATGGCAATATTATGGTGCAGAATGATAAGACATCAATTTCTAAGATTTTCAGAGTTAACTTAGCTGCTAACAAACCCATTGACCCTGGTCACTTCAAGAAGAAGTATCAACAAGATAAGAGTAGCTATAGGGTTGGGCACTGATGCAGAGGCATCCACACTAAAACCTTGACATACAACATGGATGTCTGCAACCCTTCATCATCATCATCATATTTCCCTTAACACTGTCAGCATCATCATATTTTCTCTGCCGACCAATATCCTCCTGCAGACAAACCTTCGACCTTTCGCCTGTCAGCAGCATCATCATATTCGGCTATCGGCAGCATCATCACATTCGGCAAGCGCAAACATCCTCCTGATGTTCACTGTTCATCTTACCGCCGAACTCTTTCTTCAGCATCATGATGTTCAACATCATGTTCATCAGCAGGATATAGAACATCTGGTTCCTCCCATATATCCTGATGACGACAACCTCATGCACCGTTCCTTCGATGCTTACGTCACCCCGATATCCTGATGACGATTATCCTGATGATGATGACGTCATATGCAGCTCCTCAATATCCTGCTGCCCCGATATCCTGATGACGATTATCCTGATGACGATGACGTCACATGCAGTTCCTTCAATATCCTGCTGTCGGCCAAACTTAACATTTTCAGCCCGCGATGGTTTTATCAACCCGATCTTCTACCTTATGCCGATACCTCCTCCTCGGCAACACCTGATGATGATCACCCCAATGCACATTCACTTTATGCAATCAACTGCATCATGCTCACCTCCATCTACTCGGATGACACCCGAAGTAACTGCAGGATATACACAGAAATATCCTGATGATGCCGTTGCGAAGGATTTTCCAACCTTAGCAAATTTCGATCCGCCGAACCTCCTGAGGTGACCCGATCCGCTTCCAGGGCAACTTTCCAGACTCTAACTACTAGCACGACCTAGCACATACCCATGCTAGGGTTCTCAACACCTTTCGACTACGATCCTGCAAACATGCACATGAACAAACACAAAATGCAAACTAAATCCTACCCTACTGTACATGGCCATTCCACCGATTCGACGAATCAACCGGTGGAATGGATCAGCGAATCCATGAAACCACCAAAACAGCAATCGATTTCACAATGGAATCCAAACAAAAAATGAACACAAACAGGATCTTTATTGATTTCAAAAGATGCAAATACAGTACTCTGTCTCACTCTCTGTGCAACCTAGCTCGATGATCTAAAACCAACCGATCCTCATGCATAAATAGGATCTCCTATGAGTACTACTGACCCGACTCCAAGTGGCTGGGAAATCTCTCCAGGCGGCTGGGAGATCCAACCGGACCTACAGCATAACAACTGTCTTAACAAACTATCTAAAAATAGTAAAGTATGGTCAACATGACCTTATTACATGCATTTGTCTTATCAGACCTTCTTGGAAACATTAACAAGACTCAAAACAAACTAACTGCCTCATGGAGGCTAGCTGTCAAGTAGGTGCTCCTGCACCAGGCACTTACATCGACATAGGGAAAAGGATCTTAGAGGTCAGTGTATGAAGATCCCACCTAGTGAAACAAAGCCTTTCAAACTTGTGACCTTTCAGGGCTATTTCGACAAAACATATTATGCACTATGCCAAGTTTTGGGGGTAGATGAGAATGAAAGAATCTATACCCCTTTCACTTATATGGCTACTGACATGCAACATGTAATGCTGAATGATGAATTTGACTATGCTACTTACCTTTCCACTCACATACATGATGGGCTGGTAGATATCAAGAAGGGGAAAGATATGGTCAAATTTTGGTAGAACTCCCTGTTGTGCCACATATTTTTATATGAAGGAAGAACAACATGGGACCCAAAATTATAGGTTTACCAAGTTGATGAAAATGGATACTAGCTTCCAGTCCAGTGTTGGACACATATCTGGGATAGATGTTGTCAAGCAGCCAGTTATATCACATTTAGAGATTATGTTTCTAGCATAGTATTATCTCTCTTATAGAGATTAGAGGCTATGATACCCAAGTAGATACTAGAATTCTTGAGACCTATGTTGAGCAAACCTACTCTTGGTATCCAACATAATTGGGGAGATTTCATTCTCCATCCTAACTACACAGCTCTAAGAGTTTATGAATTCCTAATTGGCCCCCATATATTACCTAAGTTTGTACCCCTAAGGGTTGGTTTCTTAGAGGTTATCTAGCAACTGGACAAGTCAGATAAAGCTCATTCCACAAATAAGAGGAAGAACTCCTTCTTTCCCTTCTTGATAGTCTTTTTGACTTTAGAATGAATAGAGAAGGTTTTGATAAGTTGTATGACAATCTCAAGATATTCAGGACGGCCCAGGAATGTGCAAGAAAAATTGATCCTAAAGGCTTCATCAATAGCCTCAAAAGAAGTATCAAGAGGTCCCAATTTGTCCACTACACCTATGATTCTAAGGATGTGATAAGAAACTTCCACAATGAGAAGGAATTTAGGAAAGGAAGGTTAAGTGGATAGTGTTTTTGAAAAGTGAGGATAATAAAAGAAAGAGGGATGGTGCAGTCATAGTAGGAGGGTTCACAAAATGAATTGTCCAGAACATGCGGCAAGAGTAAACACAATAGAAACAACACAAGAATATAGAACAAATGCAGATTTAGTCATTCACTATACCAAAGAATCCAAATACAATCTGGCCGGCAACGTGTGGGCTTACAAGTCAGCTCACAAGCCTAATTACATACATACGCAAGATAAAGCTTTGAAGCTCCTTCGCACAAAACTAAACTATAGATCTTTCTAATGTAAATAGCTAATTTCCTAAGGATCTATTACATCAATATATATCATTTATGGACCAATAGATTCCTCCACGTCAGCCACAAGAGATTCAGAATCTTGATGAAGAGGTGTAACGTGTGTTCTTGGGTAGGTTAGACCTATCGGCTTGAAAATCCTTCTCCAACTCATACAATGAAGTAGGGACCTATGAGGAAGGTTAGCCATGAACCAAGGAACATTGTAGAATGAATCACATGGATCTGCAAGTCAGCCAATGCTCCCAATCCTTCTCCTTCAACTGATTACTCATGACTGTCAGAGAACTCTACACTAAGAAAATAAAGGATCTTCTAATAGCGATAACTTTCTGGTAACTGATCCAAATGCTCAGAATTCTTGGTATGATGTAGATGAATGAATTGAGATGCTAAGTCTAGATCTGCAAGGTGTGAAATGTTGAAACTGAACCACAAGCTTAGCTACTTCTAACTGAACTACCTGACTAAACTGGGAACTGAAAGAACTGAAATGCAAACAAATTGAAATGCAAATGCAAATGTTTTTGGTTGATGCAAGATTACTCTTGAACCAAGGATGCTCCTGCATCAAGGGATGCCTTCTATCAGGGAGCATATGCAAATATTAGGCACCCAATTACAAGAATCCAAACAATTCAGGAGAATATTGATAAGATAATTGGGGAGGCTATTTCCAAAGAGGAGAAGGTGAAGGGTAAAGCTCTAGTTATAGAAGAAAGGCCCTCATACCAGCCTCCAGGTGTTGGATCACTTATGTATAAATTCAGAAGAAGGCCCGAAGGAGTGGTAATTAGGGAGCAACCTTAGAAGTCTCCTCCACATGCACAACTTCCACCATCTCCTTTACCAGTGTAATGAGTGATTCCTCCCTCTACACAAGAAATAGGATTGGACTCATCTCCAAGGGAGTCATCTCCAAAGAGGAGAAAGGTTGATGAGTTTCCTCTAGTGGATTATCCAAATGTTTCTAATGAGGAGGACGAATTTGAAATAATAGGGGATGATATAATCAGATAAATGCCTTCTCCCAAGAGGGATGAGAATGTGCAGCCACCCTCAGACAGACTGTGCAAGATCATTATTGAGGGAAAGGATAATATAGATGACATGAGGGCATTGGCTTGTCAGAAATTCTTAAATGATGAACAATTCATCTAGTCTCATGAATTTGTTGATTTCATATAGAGGTGTAAGAAGGATGAATATGCCAGAAGGTTAGAAGGAAATGGCTAAGTCTCCACAAGAGACACAGGAGCAATTATCTCTTAGGTTACTAACCCAAATGAAAGTAGAGACTAAGGGCATTACTCCTGAGGAGGGCATATGTATGATTATAGCGAGTGGAATTTTATTGCTCCCTTAGTGGGATATAGCTTTTTCCATTGCCCTAGACACCATTAGGAGACATGATCAGGAGGTTTTTAATTCAGAGGATGAAACTGCAGTGGCTCTTTCTGGTGCAAGTTTGAATCCAAAATGGGAGACTTTACCCATATGGGCTTTGGCCCCTAACACCAACAAATCCCTTGTTACTGAACCTGATCAAGACTTAAGAGGAAGTCTGATTATCAAGAGAATGTCTAATACTCCTGCGGTTGAAGTAGTGATAATGGCAGTTAATGTTTCCAAGTTGAGTAAGTCAACTATAGATGGACTATAGAATAAATATGACAAACTACTAGAGCAACATATGCAGGTGTTGTATGAGTATAATAAATTGAAAGAATTAGAAGCTCAATGGCAACAACAACAACAACATCAACAACAGTAGCAACAGGCATCAACATCTCCACCCCCATCAATGGGATTAGTGGTAATAAATGTAGGAACCATGGTTTCTAGTTCTTATTTATCTCCACCACCAAATTTGAGCTTGAAAAGGAGAATGAGGAATTAAAGGAACAACTCAATGCCTTTGGGGAGATTTTTATGGACTTCAGGGAAGATCAACAAGAAGATAATATGCACATTGTTTCAAATGTGCTAGGACATTTAATGAATAAAGTCTTAAAGAGGGTAGAAAATGTCCATAGGGACTACTATAGATTAGTGATGGTAGTCAAGAAAATAGCTAAAGAATAGGAGAAGGTTGCACCCCTGTTGAATAAATGGATTCCAAGGACTAGTTCCCTACTGTGGATGTATAAGAGATGAGCTCATGAACCTGACCAACCAAAGTAGATCAAGCCCACATATAGAGTAGTCAAGGAAGGAGGGGAGATGCAAGGATTTGTGATCCAACTTGAAGAGAAGGCACAAGACAAAATTTAGGAGTTTGATAGCAATGATGCAAAAATGATGCCTAAGATTAAAAAGCAAAATGGAGAGGTTAAGCCTTACCAGATATGGCTATCTCATTTTGCAGCTATCATTCTAACTCTCTCTTTTCTAATATGCAGAGAGGATAAAATTGATATTGATCTCCTTAGAAGCAGCATAGGAAAATTGTTAGATACAAATCAGCGTGTAAAGGATTTTCTAAGAGAAACTAAATGAATTTTGACAAAATATGACAACAAGTATACACTAGGTGTGAATGAATTCTTGGCATTCCAATGCCCTGTAGAAGAATAGTATAATGCCTAGGATGAAAAATATAATGATCTATCAGAATAATGGCCCTTTGCTGACCTGTAACTCTTATTATTTCATTCTTTATTCAAAAGGGGATATTCTTTTGGCTCTTCCTGTCCTCTAAGCATCAACGTGCATCCTTCAAGTCTCAATTAGTTGCTTTGTCTTCATGGGGGCCTGTCCTTTGTCCTTATCAACATAATCAATATTTCCTAGACTTTTGAAACTTACAGAAGGTTGTTAAATAGATGATAAATATATTGCAACATCCTTTTACAAATACCTTTTGGAGGCAAAATATTGACAAGGTGTATGTGTAATTGTCTTTATCATTTTGGAATATTCTCTCCATGGGTAGTTGTACCCATATCTTGTTATGAATGGGGTTGTCAAATGAAAATGTGACATGTGTTAAAAGACCTGAAGCTTGTTTGCTCCCTTGTTTCTATAAAAGGGAATTCAGGGCCTTTTGTTAGGGATCTTGGAGAAATTTTCTATTGCAGAACATAAAGTAATTGAGTCAGTTTTTCTAGTCTAGGTTATTATTTGAGAATAGTATGTGATGTAAGTGTAGAATTCTGTATGACAGTACCAATTCAACTTTGAAATATACTGCCAAGTTCAAAGCTATATTGTCTCCTTTGTTGCAATCTCCATTTCATTTGTGAATGAAGTTTAATCAAGGATTGCTTTGTTCATCTTCTAGTCTTTCCTATGCATGAATGTCTTTCTTTATGGTTTTTTCTCAAATAGCAAATTAAATGCTATGAAGAAAATGTCGAATTTTGTGAAGGTTTGCAAGGATTTGTAAGTACAATCAGTTTTGAATTACTAAAGTGGAAAAGTGTAATGCATTGTTACAATGCTTCATGGATTAGGGGAAAATACTATTATGCAGGGTTATATTTACTTTCATCTTGACTCTGTACCCTAGGTTAAGGCATTGATCTCTTTGAAATTGTGTCTGATGCAACTCATTAGTCATGCAAATTTGAAAATCAAAATGGATTTCTATTTCTACCTTAAGTTATTTGTTTAATGTTATTCCTATGTTCTCTTGCAAATAAATTGTGTTAAAACCTGAGGATCTAGTCCATTTCTCTAGTATATCTGTAATTCATTTTGTATTTTAGAGAGAACATATCTACTCTTAATAGTATTTGAGATAAATGGCAAGTATATCATAAATAATATTGTATAGGATCACCCTCCTAGGTTTTGTAGAGTCTAAAGTGCAAAGGAAAAGGATTATCCATCCTTTCCTGTTCATTGGCCAACTCCTTGAGGCAATTGATCATTAGAACTAGCTATTCTTTAGATTATCTCTAAGATCTAGTTGGAAATTTAAAACAA
The DNA here is from genome assembly GCA_027924645.1 of Cunninghamia lanceolata. Lineage (NCBI taxonomy): Eukaryota > Viridiplantae > Streptophyta > Pinopsida > Cupressales > Cupressaceae > Cunninghamia > Cunninghamia lanceolata. The sequence goes on from BSBN01000244.1 coordinate 3,686,661, forward strand.
CCAAGAAATCTTTCATTAGATATGTGTCTAAAGAATGGGGATGATTCAGAGGATATCTCTAATGTGACATATGCTAGTGTTGTAGGGAGTTCGATGTATGCAATGGTTTACAATAGACTAGATATTGCCCAAGCAGTGAGAGTTTTGAACAAATTTATGTCTAACCCTAGTAGACATCATTGGAATAATGTGAAGAGGGTGTTTAGATATATAGAAGGCACTCCTAATTACTATTTGATTTACTCTAGTAGTGACAATGATGACAAAACTTTGGACATATAGGGATTTGTTGATGTAGACTTGGCAGGTGACTTGGATAGTCGAAGGTCCACTAGAGTGGCTATGTGTTTCTTTGTTTCATGGAGCAGTGAGTTGGATGATTAAAAGGCAGCCCACAATTGCTTTGTCCACCACTGAAGAAGATTATATGGTTTCTACCCATGTCTCTAAAGAGGCAGTTTGGTTGAGGAGATTGTGTACATGTATTAGTTTTGATTGCAGGATCATTCAAATTGGTTGTGATAGCTAGAGTGCTATTTTTTGGCCAAGAATCCTATGTATCATGCTCAGACCAAGCATGTTGATGTACAATATCACTTTGTTTGAGAAATGGTTACAGGTGGATAGATTAAGATGAAGAAGGCAGACACTTAGGAGAATGTTGTAGATACTGTGAGCAAGCCTGTGAGCACAGAGAAATTTGTTTGGTGTAGAGAGGCCATGTGCCTTGCTTCTAGTGCCTGATTATTTAATGGTTTTCCTATGGGTATTTATAATGTATGATGTTAAGTGGGAGAATGTTAGGATTAAGGTGCCATCAACCTTGTAAATCCTATGTAATTAATTACTCCTAATAATGTTTGTAAATCACCCATAAGGGATGAAAGGTTTCACCAGCAGTGATCTTGTTTCAGCTGCATGTTTATATCTAGTCCCCAACACTAATCCATCCATGAAGGGGGGTCGCAGGGGGGTTTCTCCCCTGTGAGGGGTCTGAGGGATCATCCCCTAGAAGGTGGCTCAAGGGCTATGCATCCTGGTGGGGGCTCGGGGGCAGCACCCCCGAAGCCAAAATTTATCATTGTAAATCTGAACCATTCATCATTAGGTCACAGATTTGACGGTTAATATTATGTCAATTTTCTTGCCCTAGAAGGCAAACCCCTTTTATAAGGATATTTCTACTACACTTTTGGTAGATTTGAGAGTAACAAATGCCGCTAGATAAAAGACTGAAGAAGAAGAGAAAGTGCAGGTATTGTAATTTCATTTTTGAAGATAATACAACTTGGAGCCTCTTTTCTTGGAGGAGTTTTTTACCTGAGGGGGTTTTCTCCACATTACATATTGTGTTATGTGTTCAGTTCTTAAAGCATGTTATTTTTGTGTAGTGGTTTTATTTCTATTGCAATCTCTGTTGACTCTACAGTATTTAGAGGACACTAATAAGGTTTGAATTAGATTTCCATAATGTGGTTTACACTTTCATTTCTAATGGTTCTTGTTGCAAGTATGTGCAATTGGTGTTGTCATTGATGTCAACAAGCTTGTGTTGTCATTGGTCTCAACTGTGTCAAGAGGATGCATTAAGAAATGTTACAAGAGTATGAGCAGTTTGTGTTGAGCAGAGATGAGGTGATGCAGAGTGGAACGCAACGGAGGCTAACTAACAGGAAGGAGTAGCCACAAATGCAAACAGCATGATAAAATTCCCTATCGGCTGAACATCATCATCATATTCCCTAACAACACCAACGGCATCATCACATTTCAACAGCATCATCATATTTCGGATGATCGCAAATATCCTCCTGTCGACTACTATTTACCTCCTCCGCCTGTCGCCTATCATCATCATCATGATAATCAACGGGCGCAAATATCCTCCGGTTGCACTGTTCATCAGGTGCCAAATACAAGCGGCATCATCATGATGTTCAATATCACCTTCGTCAGCAGGATATCCAAATATCCGGTAGCTTCTAATATCCTGATGACGTTGCACTTCAATAACTTGCTTTTGATGCTCCACTCCCCGACGATACAAGCAACAGCATCATGATATTATTCATCCGGTTCCTCGAAACCTCCTGATGATGCTAATACAACTTCCTGCCTTCGCCGAGACTTAACCACTTAGTGACAACAGGATAAACTCGCATTGAGGGATTTCTTAATGTCCTGATGACGATGACGTCATATCCTGATGACGATGACGTCACACATCATCCTGATGAACTCTTCAACACTTAGCCAAAAAAACTTAACTTTCACACTCGCATCCGTTAGCGATATGCGGATGATGAACTTCCCCGAGAGATGATCCTGACTGCGATATATACACTGAGTATATATCCAACTCAAAACATCATGATGCACCTGCAACATGCAAATTTCAACAACTTCATGACCCGATCCTGATGGCGATGGATTCGCAGATGACGATGCGGCTCGTTCCGACTGGAAACGCACATGCAGACTCCTGTGTATCCTTCCACTGCATGTAAGCACTCCGAACCGCTCTATTTCATAAAGATCATGTGACGACCGGGCCGGATCACCTTCAAACCAAAATCTAACAACTTATCTTCTAGACCTAGCACATGAGGATGCTAGGCTGATTTACAGCATGCTCCTAACAGATCTCCTGAACAATGCAATGCATAAACAGAAAACACAAATGCAAACTAAACTATGATACAGGACCATTCCACCGATTTGCAGGATCAATCGGTGGAAGGGTTGAAAATACCCATCTACTTGCAAAACGGAAATGAAATCAAAACAGATACAACTGATACAACCAGATACTGCAAAAGATGAGATCTTATTCAATTGAGATTCAAATGTCCTGCTTTTACACTTCAGCTTCACAATATCTGGACTGATCACCAGTACAGCATATCACCAGTACTACTCTCCTGAACATAACACCTATCAAACTCAATATGAACTAACAACATTATCTCTAAACCCTAACAGATCGAAGGTATATATAACAAATCCTTCGAGTACTACCAACTTCACTTCCCAGCGGCTGGGAGCTTCCAAGCGGCTGGGAGAGAGGACAGCTCAGATAATCTTATCTCGATCTCTAACTGTCTACACATACTCCTATGCTGAACTAATACATAGCATCGGTCCAATGGACCTTATTACATGACAAAGTCAAACATACTAAAAATAGCCTATCCTGTCATCATACTGATAACTATCCTATATCCTGATCATGTATGTCATCATGCGGACCTATATCCTGATCATGTGCGGGTGCTCCTGCACCATACTCCCCAAAAGAAGAAATCTCAAGTCCACTTGAGATGAGAGTATCAAGGTCGGCACCATGCTTCTGTATCTGCTCTGCAGTCATCCATACTGCTTCAGAGTTCGGCTGTCCCTTCCAAGAGATGAGGTACTCCAAGTACTTCTTGTTCCTGGTCTGTTTGACCACACGAGTGTCCAAAATCTGCTGTATCTGTGGAGGATCATGTTGAGGAATGTCTTCAGCAACTGTATCCTGTAGGATATCCTGATCTGCATCTGGATTAGCCTTGTATGGAGTTAAGTCACATACATTGAAGATAGGAGATAAACCAAAATCAGGTGGGAGTTAGATTTTATAAGCATTCTGTCCATGCTTTTGCAAAATCTGACATGGTCCAACTTTCTTTTGCATGAGCTTAGTATACTTCCCTTTAGGAAGCCTGTCTTTCTTCAAGTGAACCCAAACCAAATCTCCAACAGCAAATTGAACATCCTTCTTCTTCTTGTCAGCATACTCCTTATATTTCAAGGTAGTTTGCTGGAGTTGGGTCTTAACCTGATCATGAACTTCTTTGATTGCTTCAGCAAAAGCTTCTCCATCTGCACTAACAGGATCTGCTGGAGGTAGATCTCGCAACTCCAAAATACCTCTGGGATGCATTCCATACACTACCTGAAAAGGCGATTTTCCTGTGCTCCTGTTGACAGTATCATTGTAGGAGAACTCAGCTTGAGACAGAATATTGTCCCACTTCTCTCCATGCTGTTTTGTCAAGCATCTAAGTAGATTCCCCAAGGAACGGTTCACTACCTCAGTTTGTCCATCCGTTTGAGGATGATATGCAGAGGAAAAAGATAAATTGGTTCCCAGTTTCCTCCAAAGGGTTCTCCAAAAGTGACCCACAAACTTCACATCCCTGTCTGAAACTATGCTCAAAGGCAACCCATGAATTCTTACAATTTCCCTGAAGAATAAATCTGCAATATATGAGGCATCAGCAGTGGTTTTGCATGGCAAGAAATGTGCCATCTTACTGAATCGATCCACTACAACAAAGACACTGTCAAAGCCTCTCCTGGTCCTTGGTAAACCTAAAACAAAATCCATACTGATACTTTCCCATGGTCTGGAGGGAATGGGTAAGGGCTGATATAACCCTGCATTAGTTGACCTGCCTTTAGCCTTTTGACAAATTACACAGGTTTCTACAAATTTCCTGACATCGGACTGCAACTTAGGCCAGAAATAATGCCTCCTGACCAGATCAAGAGTCTTGTCTAGACCAAAATGACCTGCCATGGCTCCACAATGTTTCTCCTTGATTATATTTAATCTCATAGAACACCTTGGGATACACAACTGTCCACCCTTGAACAACAATCCATCTTGGATCAGAAAGTCAGAGAACTCAGCATGGTATTTCTCCCCAAAAGAAGTACAGACCTGATATATTTCTCCAAAATCAGCATCAGACTCATACATAGTCTTGAGTGAATCAATACCAACACTCTCTAACTGAATCTGATTTACTGTGAGAACTCTTCAGCTCAAAGCATCTGCAACTTTGTTCTTAACCCCTTTCTTATGCTTCAAGGTAAAAGTGAAAGCCTGTAGGGTTTCTACCCACTTCATATGTCTGTGGTTCAGTTTCTCCTGGCTGTTGATGAAACTCAAAGCCTGGTTGTCTGTGAAAACTATGAACTCCTTTGGCAGTAGGTAATGCCTCCATTTCTTTAGGGACTGAACTAAAGCATACATTTCCAGATCATATGATGAATACCTTTTCTTAGCATCATTGAGCTTTTCACTGAAAAATGCAATTGGTCTACCCTCTTGACTGAGTACTGCTCCAATGGCCATGTGACTGGCATCACACTCTACCTGAAAGATCTTATTGAAATCTGGAAGTGCAAGGACTGGCTGCTGTGCCACCTTCCTCTTCAATGCCTCAAAGGAATCATCTGCTCCTTGAGTCCAAACAAACCTGCATTTCTGTCCTCCTTTGATAGTATCCAGCATGGGTGCACAAATATGACTGAACCCTCTGATGAACTTTCTGTAGAAGGTTGCTAACCCATGGAAACTTCTGACTTCATTCATGGTCTGTGGAGTTGGCCAATTCAATATGGCACTCACCTTCTCCTTATCCATCTGTAGCTTTCCTTGTGAAATGACAAAACCTAAATATGTGATCTCCTGTTTCATGAACATACACTTGTCCAAGTTTATCATCAGCTTCTCTTCCTGTAACCTCTTGAGAACTAGATCTATATGCCTGAGATGTTCCTCTTTGGTGTTACTGAAAATCAGAATGTCATCTAAATAGACTATGACAAACTTACCAATGAATTCCTTCAGAACCTCATTCATCAGCCTCATGAAAGTACTAGGGGCATTAGACAAACCAAATGGCATAACCTTCCATTCATACAATCCTTCATTTGTTTTGAATGCTGTCTTCCACTCATCACCTGGTCTAATCCTGATCTGATGGTACCCACTCTTCAAATCTATTTTTGTAAAGTACTTAGCATTTCCCAAACAATCAAGTAAATCCTCAATTCTGGGGATTGGAAACCTATACCTGATTGTGATCTTGTTGATGGCTCTGGAATCTGTACAAAGCCTCCAAGTGCCTTCCTTCTTAGGTGCTAGTACAGCTGGTACTGCACATGGGCTCAAACTCTTTCCAATCAGACCTGAATTCATCAATTCTTCAATCTGCCTGGCTACTTCTGCATTCTGTTCTGGGGTAAGCTTATAAGCTGCTTTATTTGGAAGTGTAGACCCTGGAATCAAGTCTATGCAATGACTGATATCTCTGACAGGTGGTAGGGATCTTGGCATTCCCTCTGAGATAACACCTTTGTACTTATCCAATAACTCTTGGACAGCTGGGTCTATCAACCTTGGCTTCTTCTCTTTCTTGGCTTCTTGCTGTTGTTTCTTATTCACACTCAGACATGGGATTAGGGCATATGCAACTGCACCTTCTGCTGCTACTTCTTTCATGAACTGGTTGCCTTCCATCAGCATGACCTTCACTTCTTTTCCTTTAGACTTCTCCTCTTTCTCCTTCAATGGGAATAACGTTACATCTATACCATCTTTAGTGATTTTATAGGTGTTTTTAACACCATCATGCTGTGCCTTCAGATCATATTGCCATGGTCTACCAAACAAAAGGTTGCAAGCATCCATCTTGGTGATATCAAACAACAACTTATCCTTATATCCACCAATCTGGAATTCTACCCAAGCCTGCTCTTCTACAGTTGTCTACTGACCTTGAGTAAGCCATGAGACTTTATAGGGAGATGGGTGAGGCAATCTCCTAAGCTTCAGCTTCACCACCATCTCTTCAGACACAAAGTTCTCAGTAGAACCAGAATCAATCAAAACTTTACAAGCCTTACCTCCTGCTTTGCAAGTGGTTCTGAAAAGGGACTTTCTCTGAGGGGCTTCTTTATCCGGTACCTTCATGGTAGTCACTGTTCTTCTCATCATCAGGGACTCTCCACTTTCTGGATATCCAAAATTCTCAGGACCATTCACACTCTGAAATTCATTAGAGCTGTCCTACTTTGATTATCAGGTTCATTGACCAGATTTGTCCTCCTTTCTCCTGCTGAGCTTGTGGCCTTGTCTGGACATCTGCTGGCTATATGGCCTTCTTTGTTACAGTTGTAACATCTGATGGATCCTCTGCCCTGGGATCTTCCTCTGTAAGGTCTTCTACCTCTGAAGTTTCCTTGCTGACTGAAATTCTCTCTCTGATTCTGACTATTGTTGCCCTTGCTATTGTCCTGACTGGATTCTCCTTGATATCCCTGTCCATGTCCTCTGCCTCTGAAAGGACTTCTTCCACCTCTTTGTTGTCTTCCTCTTCCTCTATTGTTTTGATCTTGTTTTCTCTTCAGCTTTTCTTCCACTTTCAATGCCAACTGAAAACTTTTCTGCACTGTATCTGGGTTATGCAGACTTAGATCTTCCTGAATATTAAACCTCAATCCATTCAGGTATCTGGCTACCTTCTCTTCTTCACTTTCTTTCACCTTGGTCTTCATACAGAGTTTCATGAACTCTTCTGTATATGAGCTGACATCTAGCTCCTTCTGCTTCAGGTTCTGCTTCCTCTTGTGTAACTGGATACTGTAATCCAAAGGAATATAAGCCTCCTTTACCAATTCCATCATCTTCTTCCATGTGGCAACTCTACGTTTTCCCTCCTGTACTCTATCATCCTGAACAAAGTTCCACCATGTCAAGGCAGCTTCTTTCATCTTTGACTGTGCTATCTTCACTCTCTGTTGTTCTGGTATCTCCTCTATTACAAAGAAATTGTTCAGACAATCTATCCATTCCATTACTGAATCAGGGTCCATCTTACCTGTAAATACTGGCAAATCCAGCTTCACATCCATGGTTCTCCTCTCCATGGCCTTGAGGGCGTTCAACAGCGGCCTCTGGTCTGCAGGAATGACCTCCTCGCTCCAATTAGGGATCTCTTCTTCTTCCCTATCATCTTCTCTACCAGAACCTACTCTGCTCCTCAACTTTGCTAACTCATCTTTCAACTCCTGATTCTGAGCCTTCACGGCCTTACTTTCCGCAATCTGTTTCTTCACCAGAACTGCCAACTCAGCGTTGGTCATTTTTGTTGGAACCTCAGATGTTCCTTCTCCGTCTGACATCCTGCCTATCTTTTCCAAAAAGATCCTAAACCTTTGCTTTGATACCACTATGATGCAGAGTGGAACGCAACGGAGGCTAACTAACAGGAAGGAGTAGCCACAAATGCAAACAGCATGATAAAATTCCCTATCGGCTGAACATCATCATCATATTCCCTAACAACACCAACGGCATCATCACATTTCAACAGCATCATCATATTTCGGATGATCGCAAATATCCTCCTGTCGACTACTATTTACCTCCTCCGCCTGTCGCCTATCATCATCATCATGATAATCAACGGGCGCAAATATCCTCCGGTTGCACTGTTCATCGGGTGCCAAATACAAGCGGCATCATCATGATGTTCAATATCACCTTCGTCAGCAGGATATCCAAATATCCGGTAGCTTCTAATATCCTGATGACGTTGCACTTCAATAACTTGCTTTCGATGCTCCACTCCCCGACGATACAAGCAACAGCATCATGATATTATTCATCCGGTTCCTCGAAACCTCCTGATGATGCTAATACAACTTCCTGCCTTCGCCGAGACTTAACCACTTAGTGACAACAGGATAAACTCGCATTGAGGGATTTCTTAATGTCCTGATGACGATGACGTCATATCCTGATGACGATGACGTCACACATCATCCTGATGAACTCTTCAACACTTAGCCAAAAATACTTAACTTTCACACCCGCATCCGTTAGCGATATGCGGATGATGAACTTCCCCGAGAGATGATCCTGACTGCGATATATACATTGAGTATATATCCAACTCAAAACATCATGATGCACCTGCAACATGCAAATTTCAACAACTTCATGACCCGATCCTGATAGCGATGGATTCGCAGATGACGATGCGGCTCGTTCCGACTGGAAACGCACATGCAGACTCCTGTGTATCCTTTCACTGCATGTAAGCACTCCGAACCGCTCTATTTCACAAAGATCATGTGACGACCGGGCCGGATCACCTTCAAACCAAAATCTAACAACTTATCTTCTAGACCTAGCACATGAGGATGCTAGGCTGATTTACAGCATGCTCCTAACAGATCTCCTGAACAATGCAATGCATAAACAGAAAACACAAATGCAAACTAAACTATGATACAGGACCATTCCACCGATTTGCAGGATCAACCGGTGGAAGGGTTGAAAATACCCATCTACTTGCAAAACGGAAATGAAATCAAAACAGATACAACTGATACAACCAGATACTGCAAAAGATGAGATCTTATTCAATTGAGATTCAAATGTCCTGCTTTTACACTTCAGCTTCACAATATCTGGACTGATCACCAGTACAACATATCACCAGTACTACTCTCCTGAACATAACACCTATCAAACTCAATATGAACTAACAACATTATCTCTAAACCCTAACAGATCGAAGGTATATATAAAAAATCCTTCGAGTACTACCAACTTCACTTCCCAGCGGCTGGGAGCTTCCAAGCGGCTGGGAGAGAGGACAGCTCAGATAATCTTATCTCGATCTCTAACTGTCTACACATACTCCTATGCTGAACTAATACATAGCATCGGTCCAATGGACCTTATTACATGACAAAGTCAAACATACTAAAAATAGCCTATCCTGTCATCATACTGATAACTATCCTATATCCTGATCATGTATGTCATCATGCGGACCTATATCCTGATCATGTGCGGGTGCTCCTGCACCATGAGGATGTTGAAATAATATGAGCTATTTGATTAAGCTACCTTATTGAAGGTGATTTGGTTGCTTTATATAGGTGTTGAAGATGTTAGGAATATGCTTCTGTTGGTTCATTTCCAAGTGCTTTTCAGAAAATTTGATTATTAAAGGAAACAATGTGTTGAATGTGTGTTCTGACTTATAGAGCAATGTTCTGGTTCTGTTCCACATTTCTTCCCTATTGAAGATCTGCTTTTGTGGTTTGAATATGTTGTTTAGAGGTGTCGAGGGATGATATATTCAAAATTTTGTACTCTAGTTCATTGTGCAAAGAAAGTTATGTTCATTAGTGTGTGAACTATGTTTCTAAGTTGTGCAAAGGTGTCTCAGAGAAACTATTTTTAACCACATTTCTTTGTAGATTTGTTTATGACTTTTGGTTCTAGATTTATGCTTATAAGGCTTATATCTTTCTTCAATTAAAGTTTTTTGTGGTTTGGTGCTCCGCAATTTCATTTCTTGAGTTGCAGTTGATGGCAGAGTGATCTAAGCGCTCCAGTGTGAACTTTCTTTTGGTGAAAGATGTTGCAAAGGTTTTTGTTGCTTTTTAGGTTCTTATGGATGTTTCTAGATCATGTTCAATCTTGGTGCATGGTCCACATGTCGTCCCTTAAGAAAGCATGCACATTAAAGTTCATAGTGTTAACACAAGTTTTGTCGACTTCATTGTTTACACTAATTGTGGTTGTGCTTTGATGATTATGGAAGTGTGAAACAATGTGGAAGAGTGGATTTAGGTCTATGCTAAAATGTGGTGTGGTCTGCATTCATTCCTTTCCTCCATGGGAATGTTTAGGTCTAGACCTAATTTGAATTTTCTAGGTTAAGATGTGTTGTTGACCTTGGAGAACATTTTCAAGGTTAAAGATGGTATAAATAAATATTGAATGGTTGAAGGATAATGTGTGATAGATGAAAGAAGTGAATATGATGTCTGTGATGTGAATTTGATTAGTGCAGTGAGATCTTTATGTGTTAGACTACTAGATGTAGTGAGCAGAAGGTGTCTACTTTTCTTTAGTATTGCTGCAAAGATGATGTTTGTGTTGTGGTGAATATTGAGCTTTATTGGAATTATACTCCATGCATATGTTGGATGCAATTATATCATTTGATCGCTGGCAATGAGCCTCCTATTCTTTCTCTTTCTTCTAGGTAGTGAGCCTTTCTTTCTTTCTTTTGGGTAGTGAGCCCTATGGCAGTGAACCTTTTGTAATTTGGTCTTGCTACTACTTTATATTGTGAGCTAATCCTCACCGTGGTTTTTCCCTTGTTGGGTTTTCCATGTAAATTCTGGTGTTGTCTTGTGTTTGGTGTTGTTATGATTTTGCTTCTATTATTTTCTTTTCATGCTTAATCATCATAACAAGTTTAAGGGTTAATTATTCTATTGTGGATCTAAATATTTGTGAGGGTTTGAAATTTATGATATGACTGATTCACCCTCCCCTCTCAATTGTCTTGTGCATTCAACAATTGGTATTAGAGCAAGGTTCCTTATAAGAGAGCTTAACATCTTGAGGTAGATCTGGGATGGTGCATAAGAAGGATGTTCCCCTATTTGATGGATCTGACTTTGCAATTTGGCATGTAAGGATGGAATCTATTTTTATTTCTCTTGGTTATGAGATCTGGAAATCCATTGAGTCTAATTACACTATGCCTCAGAATGGTATAAATAATGTTGATGAGATCAAAGCTCATGAAATTGATGGTAAGAAAAAACATGTTTTAAGTGGTCTTACTTATTTTGAATGGGTGAAAGTTGTGAATTTGAAAACTGCTAATGAGATTTGGAAAAAGGTGAATAGTGTTTATGAAGGATATGATAAGGTCAAACAAGCTAAAATGCAGAATTTGAAACTCATGTTTGAGACCATGTGAATGTCAGAAGATGAAAACATTACAAGATACTTACAGAAGGGGGATGAAGTTGTCAATAACATCAAAGGGCTTGCTGGAAATATAGATGATAAAGAAGTAATATTGAAGGTACTCATAACTCTTCCTAAGACTTATAGTCCTAAGGTTTCTGCTATTGAAGAATTACAAAATTTGAATCAATTTACCAAAGATTAGTTGCTTGGCACCTTAACTACTTTTGAAATTAGAGAGTTAGGCACAACTAGTGGAAGGAAAAAGGTTAACACTGCTTTTAAGGTTGGTAAATTAGAGAAGACTGTGGAATTAGGTCCAAAATATTTTGATGAGGTGGAAGCTAATTTTGTGAGAAGGATGAAAAAGGGTACTGGAAAGTTTAGTGGTATGTTGCCTTTTAAATGTTTCAGTTGTGGAAAGATAGGTCATTATGCTTCAAGATGTCTAGATAGAGCTTTGAGAAATAATAATAGGGAAAACAAAGGTAAGATGGTTACGAAAAGTTACTATATTAGAGAAGATGCAAGTATATCTGATGATGAATCTGATTATGAGGATGATAATGATAATGAATGCTTATTCATAGCCCTAAGAGATGAAACTGTTTTTGCTAACTCTGGAAGCTATGTGAAGGAAAAGGGTTCAGAACCAAGTACTAACCTTGAAGGCACTATAATGTATGCTTTTCATGCTAGAAGAGAAAAAGATGACTAGATCATTGACAGTGGATGTTCAAATCATATGACATGTGACAAGAGTAAGTTTGTTAAACTTGAAAAATATGAATGTGGAGTAGTCAGGTTTGGTGATGATGGAAGTGCTAAGATTTGTGGAAAAGGTTCAATTAGTTTTGATGGAAAGCATAACACTGATGATGTTCTTTATGTTAAAGGTTTAAAGCATAATCTCTTCAATGTTGGACAAATGCGTAGCAAGGGTTACAATCTTATGTTTCAGGATGACGATTGTGAGATCAGAAAAAGCTCTGGAATAGTGATTGCTTCTGGAAAGAGGACAGATGGAAATGTTTATCAACTCAAATGTGTTGATGGATGTTGCTTAATGACTCAAATCAATGAAAGCTAGCTATGGTATAGAAGGATGTTTCACATTAATTTTAATAATCTAGTAAAGATAATTTTAGTTCAAGCTGTGAGAGACCTACCAAAGATTATAAAGTCTACTAATGATGTCTATAAGGAATGTCAAGTTGGAAAGCAAGTGAGGGGAAGTTCCAAAGTGAAAAAAAAATCTTCTACCAGACTCTTGGAATTGGTGCATATAGATCTTTGTGATCCTACCAAGATAAGGAGTTTTCAAGGTGACATGTATTACATGCTGCTAATTGATGATTATTCCAGAATGACATGGGTTACCTTTCTTAAAGAAAAATCAAAAGCCCTAGATAGGTTTAAGGAATTTAAAGCTACGGTTGAGAATGAAATGGACATGAAAATCAAATGCTTGAGATCTGACAGAGGTGGAGAATTTACTTCAAATGAGTTTAATACCTTTTTGTGAGGATCATGGGAGAAAGAGGCATTTATCTACCCCTAGGACTCCTCAGTAGAATGGAGTGGTTGAAAGGAAGAACATGACTGTTCAATAAGATGCTTGAGGATAATGATAAAAGAAGCAAACCTACTAGAAGTTTACTAGAGAGAAGCAATTCATATTGTTGCCTACATATAGAACAAAGTACAAGTAAGAGTAAATGACACAAATACTCCCTATGAGCTATGGTATGGAATGATTCCTGTTGTTCAATATTTCAAAGCTTTTGGAAGCAAATGTTATATTAAAAGAGATGAAGATTTAGGAAAGTTTGATGCAAGGTGTGATGAAGGTATTTTCCTTGGGTATTCTTGTAATGCCCCTCCATTCTCATCTTGGATGTGCAGATGGTTTGGCTAAGGAGCATGAAGATGAAGGTATATAAATAATAGGAATATTTAGGGTATGTTAGATAGTTGATATTGTACATTATATGATGTTGGTAGATGCTACATTCATATTGATGACATTCATGATTATGATCATGTGTGGTTCATATGATAGTTAGTATGTTTTATCGATAATGTTTGTTGTGACACTAATAATTTATATGCTCTGACATTGTTTTACATTTAGGTGATTATGATGTTGATCTTACTATGATTGTCATATATTAGAATTGATTTTTATGGGACTGATTTTGTATCATAGGATGTTATGTTGTGATGTTTTGTGTGGATTAATCTTATTATGTGTATCATGAGATTATCTGATGATGGTTCTTATTTAGTCATTCAGTAATTGATTGTTGTGTGTTGTGATTACATGTTTGATGTGATGGTGAAAGGGACAGTGTCACATTACTCATGCATGAGTACCCTGCTACGTTGCGATTCCCTTCCAAGGTGTCTTTGACTATATGAGTGTATATATGTCTATTTGTTTGATTGTTTGATTGTTGTAGGATGCAGGTACCAGGCATCAACTCCACCTGAATTAAAAGGTCTGAGCGTGCCTTAAACCCATTAGAAACTATTGAACGGAGATAACATGTGGTCCCCTAGTTAGCCATCATGCTTGAAAAGGATGACTATTCAGTTTTGCACCCAATCAGTGTTGTCTGTATGGGCATAATGGTCAATCACTGTCATTGTGGTCATGCTTTTGATTGTGCATTATGTCAGCTATTGTTTGGCATTTGGGTTATTTAGTTTGGAATTGTTTGATTAATACTTTGGTTAATTGTTACATTAAAATAATATTATGAGTTATGAAGGCATTTTTGATAATTAAATAAATACAAATGCCTTTATGTAAATTTAGTTTATGGAAATATATTATATTAGAAGTTAAGTTAATAAATAATAATAATAATAATGATAATAAATGTAATTGCAAACTAGAGATATATAAATATAGATGCTTTTATGTAAATTATATTTGTGGGGAAATATGTATTATTATGTCTGAAAAAGATTCTCTTTCTTTATTATTATTGCCTTGAGTAATTATTTTCTATTTTGGCCACTTGGAGGAAGTGGCAGTTACGCACCTCAAGAGGGAATCTTAGAAATAATTGTTTCTTGTGAGTAAGAGATAAATTTTAGAAAAGTAGAAATAAGCTATTTTTGTTTGGTTGTAAATAAAAAAAATAGGAAATTGTAAGAAAGTAATAAAGGAGAATCTTCTGGAAGCAATCATTAGGCGTGGTTATGCATGCTCAACTTTATTTTGAAATCTCAAGACATAATTAAGAAGAAGAAGCGTGCATTTCAAATGGAGAATATGTTTTATGTTTTGGGGATCTCTCTATCAGGAAGTTTTCATTTTTCTTTTAGCACCGAAAACCATAGCTTCTAGAAGAAAATACTTGGGAAAAGTGGATGTGAGCTGGGAAATTTGTGAAGATGTGATTGAAGCAATATTCCAGGTATGGACTGAGATATGAAACTGATTTATTGTTGCATTAGATTTAGTGAAATATTTTGTGAATTCTCTTCTGCATTTTTTGAACCTAGTCTATTGCATCATCCATAACTTTATTTTTACAAACTGGGTTCCTCAATAATTTTTATATATGGTGCATGACCTAGTTTCTAAACTATATTCAAAAATCAACCATACCCAGTTTGCCATTTTGGAGATATGAATATTTTGGGACTGTCTATCTCTCAACCATTTCGTCTCTATTTTATTGGTCTATTGCATCAGCCATAACTTTATTTTTATGAATTGGGTTCCTCTAGAATTTTTATATATGGTTCACAAGCTAGATATCTAAATCATATCTAAAAATTAGCCATACCCAGTTTGTTTATTTGGGGATATGAATATTTTGTGACTATCTACCTCTCACCCATTTTGTCTTTGTTTTAGAAGTCTGTTGCATTAACAATAACTTTAGTTTTATGAACTGGGTTCCTCCAAAAATTTTATATATGGTGCATGACCTAGTTATCTAAATCATATCTAAAAATTAGCCTTACGTAGTTTGCCATTTTGGAGATATGAATATTTTGTGACTATCTACCTTCCACTCGTTTCGTCTCTGTTATGAAGTTAGTTGCGTCACCAATAACTCTATATTTTTTAATTGAGTTTCTCTGAAATTTTTCAACAAATTTGTGTTGTACATATCCTACAATCATTGCTTTCCATCATATGACTCTCTTTGAGGCATTCTACCAATCATTCTGCGTGCCCTGTCTATGCTTTCACATTTTGCATTGTTGGTAGCTTCTAAAGCCTTCTCCACAAATTCATTTTGTGCTGATCCTGCAATCGCTGATATCCATGAGATGTCGTCCCTTTGAGGTGTTTGTCAAAAAATATTACCTGAGCAATTCCAACAATTATATCTTCTTATCTATGCTACCATAGGTGAATATCCTTTCAATTATAAATAACTTTACTTATTTTGGTTGTTTGTTAGGTTATAAGAAGGCTATTAAATCTATATAGAATAGAACTAGAAGAATTAAATTTGGATAGAGTGATTGTATAGTAATGTTGATAAATTTAATTTAAATTGATAATGATTTTATTACAATTTATTAGTAGAAATATGACAAGTAGGTTTAGAATTAGGTTTGTAAACAATGTATTTAAGATTTGATTTATAAGTTTGTTTTAGAAATTAGTTGATTACGAGTGGAACTGTATAAGGTAAATGGAACTTGTGTATGTTGTATCAGTGGTCATAATAGGGTCATGTTGTCAAGGTTTAGTTTTCCTGAGGCATAGATTAGTATGTCTTGATTTCATGTGTATGCAATGTTGTAAGTGAATTTTGATGTGATAATAAAGTCCTTTATGGATGTTGTGGCTCATTAGTTGTATAGAGCATGCCTATAACTTGTGCTTAAGAAATGTCATGTTCTTATTAACCTTGTTTTTGAGAAAATCTTTGTATCATATTTATGTCTTGAACTCAATCAACCCTTCCTATTCCTAGACTTCGCATGTTAGCAAGTTAGAATGTTTTGTATTGGTTTATTCCATTAATACTAGTGTTGGGTAATGGATTTTAACAAGCTTAGTAATCATTATGAGGTGTAGACACCTCTAGAAGAACTATGTTTTAGGTATGATCATTTTGGTATTCATAGGACCAATGTAGTAGTGGTTTATAGAAGATTGATCAAGTTGACACTTAAGTTTTTCCATAGCAACCTGAGCTTCTCTCTCCCTATTCGTGTGTTGAACAAAATTTGGTAAAACCTAGAAAAAAATTGTTCTTTTACTTGTGCCCTCTTAGCATTCACTCTTGAGTTTCTTTAGCCATGATAGTTCTACTTGGTTTGAACCCTCCTTAACTGTGTAATAATCCTATCTTATGGATGTGGTTAAAAGTGAGGTAGATTTGATAAAAATATTAGATCTATAGGAATGTTTTGTTGTTCTGTATTTCTTTCCTCTCAAGCTAACCTTAGAACAAGGTTCTTTTATTGTAGCTTCAAGTTTTGTTTCTTGTGATTCTAACTAGTGTAAGAGATTTATAGCATGGGCTTTTAGTCTTGCTTATACAGTTATATTTAATAGTATTTACAAAATTGTCTTGATTATTAATGAAATCTACATCAGTGTAAATAGTGTAAACAATTATTGTGTTTAATTTGTATGTCTTAGGGTTATTTGCATGTTGTTCGCAATCATTTTAATTAAATGAATTTAAAAATAAGTCTTGAGAATTATTAGTTTAAATATTGTTACTCGTAGACACTTATATCTTATGATCATATTGTAATTGCTACTGGTGACTAGAAAGTTACAGTTCTATATTATTGAGATAGATTCACTTTATAATTGTTAGATGATTGATCATGCTTGGATTAATGTTACATTCCTTAAAAATATTGTTGAAGGGTATTAGTTTATGATGTTCTTTGAGATTGAATGTGATGTGAAACCATTGTGTTTTTAATGGTGTCAAGTGTAGTGTCATTTGGGGAAGTTGTTTCCAGAGGCCTAGGAGGGTGTGATTGTGTGGGGATTGGCTATGTGTGCATCATGTGAGTTGAATGAAATGCATTCTTGAAATATTGTCTCCTATTCATGTTAGTATGATACATGTGTAAGATGGATAATGCCTTGCTCAGTATACATATTCATGTGGTTATGATGACTATGCAAGATGGATAATGCCTTGCTTAGTGTACCTATTCATGTGGTTATGATGACTATGCAAGATGGATAATGTCTTGCTTTCTGTGATGTGAAATGATGTGTATTCTATGTTGTAAATGCAACATGATGAGAATGTGGTAGTTCATGCTTGGTTTATGTTTTGGGACAAGAATTGGTCCCTATGATTATGATTTGTATGCAAGAAGGTAAATGCCTTGAATTGTATATGTTACTTGTCATTGTGATGGTAATTATCTTGCTTGATGGATAGGGTCTTCTAGATACAGATAGGGGAGTGGCTTTCAATGTGGGGCTGGTGCCCAAAGTGGCTGCCAGGATAACCCATTGGAAGGTTTTAATCCAATGATAACTTAATAATAAATTTAGAGGGTTTCGTAGTTTCCACACTAAATAAGATAATTGGATGCCCCACCCATGCCTGTAGTGCTTGTTCAGGATAAGGATGGGATGCGAAGGTCGTGGTTGGCAATATCAACTTCCTTGTCCTCATGAAAGGAATGTTGGTTATGCATGTGTCACCCTATGGGGCCGACATCTAGTGAGAGACTGCCAGGATAACCATAGATGGGGGCCAGCATCTCAAATGCCAGGATAACCCATGGATGGGGGCTGACGTTCGGTGAGAGACTGCCAAGATAACCCATGTTAGGACCATGCGATGACATTCTTCCCTGCTGCAGCCTAGCACTCCCTAATGTGTGTTTTTCCCTTTCATTGTGTGATTGCCTCTGGAAGTGTTGTTTGTGTTACTTGTGATGTTCTTACTGACCTGTGTTGTATTGAAGTCTTGTGTAGTCCTTGCACCTATTAGTCTACTGACTTTCTTGATTTTTTTCTTAGTGGGACCTTATTGTTATCTCTTAGCATGGGGGGTGGACCTTAGGGTTCCACATGGTTGGGTGGTTGTGCTTTTATCTCCATTGGTTTCCCTTGTTGTTGATCATGTGCGAGAAGGATGTACCTTGCATGGAAGATTTTAGATCTTGCTCTAGCTTGAGGAGACATATACTTATGATCATGTTCTAATCTTGTATATTAGTTGAATCATGTATTGTTATCTTGATGTATGTACTCCAATGTAATCTAGATAGCGATATTGTAAACAATGTAATGTTGTACTCTCTTGTAAAGGAACTTGTTTATGTACTTGTGATCCTATGTGCAAGATCTTGATGCTTATTTATCTGATAATATACTATGGAATTGTATGTGTTTATTCATCTGATGCAATTAGATATAGAATGAACCATGGTTGTTATTTAATTCATAATGTTGGTTAGATCTTGTTTTAGTTTGTTAGTAATGCAACCATGGAACCCTAGAGGATAAAGATTAATTTAAATGTTATGAATAAATATATTATTGTTGTTATTTCTTTCATTTAAAAAAAAAATAGTTGTCCTTTTTGTAAGTTTAGTTGTGTTAGCCTCTGGGTTCCTTGGCAGGGCATTACAATTCTACTAAAAGCCAAGCTTACAGGTGCTACAACAAAAGGCTAAGAAAAATTATTGAAAGTGCTAATATTAAGGTTGATGAAGATATATAGAATATTTCAGAGGTTAATGGATATGAATCAGATGAGTCTTCGTGCAGAGAAGAAGAAGTACAAGTTGAAGAGCAAGAAGCTCCAGAAAGAATCTCTAAAACTCCCAAGTATGTGCAAATGCATCACTTTGAAGACTAGATCATTGGTGATAAAAGAAAAGGTGTATTGACAAGAAGGAGATCTATTGAAGAATAGGTAAATCTATGTTTACTTTCTAAAGTTGAACCTAAAACAATGGTTGAGGCATACAAGGATGAGTATTAGATTAAGGCTATGGAAGAAGAACTAAAGCAGATTGAGAAGAATTAGACTTGGGAACTTGTCCCAAGACCAGAGAACAAAAATGTGATTGGAACTAAGTGGTATCCTAGAACAAATTGAATGAGAATGGAGAAGTGGTAAGGAACAAGGCAAGACTTGTGTGTAAAGGCTACTCACAAGTGGAAGGAATAGACTATGAGGAAAATTATGCTCTGGTGCAAAGAATGGAGGCCATTAGGGTGTTCTTGGGTTTTGCAGCACATAAGGATTTAAAAGTATATCAAATAGATGTGAAGTCTTCTTTTTTGAATGGTGAGTTGGAAGAGGAAGTGTACATAGAACAACTAGAAGAATTTTAGTTGTCAAATAAACTAGATATGGTTTGTAGGTTGAAGAAGGCACTATATGGATTGAAGAAAGCCCCCAGAGCTTGGTATGAAAGGTTAGACAAGTATTTATTACAGCAACTTGGATTCAATAAAGGTACTGCAGATAGCAATTTGTACATCAAAATAAGTGAATATCAAATTCTGATTGAGGATGTGTATGTAGATGATGTAATTTTTTGGTGGAAATGAAGATATGTGTAAGAGTTTTGGAGATGAAATGTAGAAAGAATTTGAAATGTCAATGTGTGGGGAAATGAACTTCTTCCTTCGGTTACAAATCAATCAGACAGATAAGGGTATTTTCATTTCTATATCAAAGTATGTAAGAGAGATGTTAAAGAAGTTTGGGATCAAAGATTCTAAACCAGTATGTACCCCCTGACAACTAGTTGTAAGGTGAGCAAGAGTGATGAATCTCCTAAAGTAGATCAGAACAAATATAGGTCAATGATTGAAGGATTGTTATACTTAATTGCTACCAAACCAGATATTATCCATGCAGTTTGTCTTGTGGATAGATTTCAAGAAGATCCTAGAGAGTCACATGTTGTAGCAGTGAAGAGGATATTCATATATTTAAAGGACACTCTAGATCATGGCTTGTGGTATCAAAAAGATACTAAAATTACTCTAAGTGCTTTATATAGATGCAGATTGGGCTGCTTGTGTAGATGACATGAAAAGTACAAGTGGTGGTGCATTCTTTCTTGGATGCAGATTGGTGTCTTGGCTAAGTAAGAAACAATATTTAGTGACTTTATCTACTACAGAGATAGAGTATATTGCTGCAACATCATGTTGCACATAGGTGTTATGGATGAGACAAACCTTGAAGGATATCAAAGTTGTGTATGATGAGCCAATTTCTATTTTCTGTGATAATACAAGTGCTATTAACATTTCAAAGAATCCAGTGATGCATTCAAGGACAAAGTATATTTTAATTAGGTAACACTTTTTCAGAGAGAAGGTTACAGAGAATGAACTAGAGCTAGAGTATGTGCCTACAAAAGATTAGGTTGCTGACATATTCATTAAGGCTCTACCTAAGGATACTTTTGAGAATCTCCAAGAAAAGTTAGGGGTTATTGCCCCTCCTTTGAACTAGATGGATAAGGAGATGCATCAGTCCAGTGTGTGTCAAGATTCATTTGTTTATAATAATGTTGGAGGCTACTTCTCAAGGGTAGTAGGTAGTAGCTTTGTTGGTTGTTACAGTCAAGGGGAGCAAAAAGAGTAGTGAAAGAAAAAGATGTTGCAGAGCAGTAGTGAGTAGTGCAAGTATGTGCAATATAAGAAAAAGGGAGAAAGTAAGAAAGAGGTGTGTCACCCTTTGCCATTGGTGTCAAAGGTGGAGAGAGTTCAATGTGAAAAATAAAGAGAAAAAGAGAGATTTGTGTGAAAAATATAGCCAAAAGAGAATAGCAATCTGAGGGGGAGTGAAAGAGAAAAGAAAAGAGTCAATGTTGATGATTTTATTGTCTTGATGGTTTTTCACATTAAGAGTTTCCATCAATGACAAAAGGGGAGAATGTTGCAAGTATGTGCAATCAGTGTTGTCATTGATGTCAACAAGCTTGTATTGTCATTTGTGTCAACTGTGTCAAGAGTATGAGTTAAGAAATGATTTAAGAGTAACAATAGTTTACGTTGACCAGAGATGAAGATGTTGCAATAATATGGGCTATTTGATTAAGTTGGCTTGTTGAAGGTGATTTGGTTACTTTGTAGAGATGCTGAAGATGTTAGGAATATACTTCTATTGGTTGTTTTCCAAGTGCTTTTGAGAAAATTTGATTAATAAAGGAAACAATGTGTTTTGACTTACATACCAATGTTCTTGTTTTGCTCCACATTTCTTCCTTATTGAAGATCTACTTTTGTGGTTTGAATATGTTGTTTAGAAGTGTCCAGAGATGTTATATTCCAAATTTTATTCTTCGATTTGTTGTGCATAGAAAGTTGTGTTCACTAGTGTGTTGACTATGTTTTTGAGTTGTGTAGAGGTGTCTGGCAGAAACTAATTTGCTCCACATTTCTCCACAAATTTGTTTCAAACTTTGCGGTTCTAGATTTATGCTTATAAGGCTTATATCTTTCTTCAGTTAAATTTGTTCATGGTTTGGTGCTCTACAAGTTCATTTCTTGAGTTGTAGTTGATGACAGAGTGATCTAAGTGCTCCAGTGTGAACTTTCTTCAAGTGAAAGATGTTGCAAATGTTTTCGTTGGTTTATAGCTGCTTGTGGATGTTTCTAGATCATGTTCAAGCTTGGTGTGTAGTCCGCATGTCATCCCTTAAGGAAGCATGCACTTAAAAGTTCATAGTGTTAACATAAGTTTTGTCGACTTGGTTGTTTACACTAATTGCAATTGTGCTTCGGTGATTATGGAAGCATGAAATAACATGTAAGAGTGGATTTAGGTCCATGATAAGATCTGGTATGGTCCACATTCATTCCTTTCCTCTGTGGGAATGTTTAGGTCCAGACCTAATTTAAATTTTCTAGGATAAGATGTGTTGCCGACCTTGGAGAACATTTTCAAGGTTAAAGATGGTATAAATAAATATTGAATGTTTGAAGGATAATGTGTGATGGCTAAAAGAATTGAATATGTTGTTTGTGATATGAATTTGATCACTATAGTGAGAGCTTTCATGTGTTAGACTACTAGATGTAGTGAGCAGAAGGTGTCTACTATTTTTCAGTGTTGCTACAAATATGATGTTTGTGTTGTGGTGAATATTGAGCTTCATTGGAACTATACTCCATGCATATGTTAGATGCAATTATATCAGTTCATCCCTAGCAGTGAGCCTCCTCTTCTATCTCTTTCATTTGTGTAGTGCGTCCTTGGGCAGTGAGCCTTTTTTCTTTCTTCTGGGCAGTGAGCCCTCTGGCAGTGACCCTTTTGTAATTCAGTGTTTCTACTACTTTATATTGTGAACTAATTCTCACCATGGTTTTTCCCTTCTTGGGTTTTCCATGTAAATTATGGTGTTGTCTTGTGTTTGGTGTTGTTATGATTCTACTTCTGTTATTTACTTTTGATGCTTAATCATCATAACAAATTTAAGGGTTAATTAAGCTATTGTAGATCTGAATGTTTGTGAGGGTTTGAAGTTTATGATACAACTGATTCACCCCCCTCTCTCAGTTGTCGTGTGCATTCAACAGTTCTAGCTTCCTTCTAGATAGTCCAATTGCAGAAAGCTTCTTCTTTCACCATGTTAGCCTTTATTATTAATTTTAGATGAAAGCTACAACATTATTCCCAATTTCATTCACATACTCTTCCCGCTCCAATCGCCAGAGTTCAAGCAAAGGTGTAGTCTTCATTGTGTTGTAAGGAAAATATGAGGGAAATACACAATGTTTGGTTATCTATCAACTAGAAATATTCAAATAGTGAGGGACTAAGGGCTTCTTCTTTTTCCATCTAACCTTTATTATAAAAAGATGTCATCTTTGTGTTGTGAGTGAGGAAAATATGAGGCAGAACTCAAAACTCTATTGTCATTGGTGGCTTTGTGGAAATTTTCTTTGTCAACTGGAAATTTTATGTAACAGTTATTTTTTGACTCAATAAAATGAGAGATGATTCTAATTCTAATTTGTTAGTTTCATTAATTACACACATTGATAATCTCTTTTCCGATGGATTAAGTGAACAAGGGTTAAAAAAATAAAACATAATAACTTAATATGAAGGTTACTACAGCATGTTGGTCCAATATTAATACACATTCATTATTGAAAAGAAGTTCTTAATATTAATAAAGTTTCCAAAATTGTTTTATTAATGAAAAATAATAGATAATAAGACAAAAAATTTAAAAATTGACAACTTGTAATCTACATCGATATATTATTATATTAAACAAGAGTTTAAGTCTATAGAACTGAGAGGATTTTTTACATATCCCTAATTTGAGGTGCCCTAACACGAACCTTGGATAAAGGCATATGTAGAAAATGAAAAATTTAAAATAGTTTAAATTTTTAGAAAGTGAAATTAAAGTTGTTAGTGACCACCATTGATTTGTCTTCTAACAACTGCCACTAGAAGAAAAAAATTGTAGCATAGAAAATAGACCTTACCCTTCTTAAGTAACGGTCAGATAGATCATTATGTATAATAAGGGCCATTTTAAAGCACTCCAACGAGCCTCCAACAATTATCCTCCTTGCCTCCTTAAGAATGTGTTTAGCTGCAACCGAGTGCTCTAACAAATGTAAAGGGAAAATTCCAGCCTTATCCCATGGTTCGGGATCAGAATCGTAATCATTTAAAGCTAAATCAAGTTTATCCCCAAGGATAAGTGATTCTTGAATCATCACCTTTCTGATCATCTTCACCACACCTGGGTCATTGAGTAGGTCCATTAAATTCAACAAAAATGCATAGACGATGTCACTGAATAGATTTTTTGAGGATATTTTGAAACACTTACTATGGCCAATAATGTCCCAGACATCATCGTCAACCAGGGTGGAGTCAATTAGAAACACCTTCCCTAGTTTTTTCTCATCAAATCTATTCAAATAAGCCATTTATTATTTGCAAGGCAAGAGAGAAAAATGATGAGAGATCAAATAACTCATCTTGAATCTTAATGATAGAAATTTACCAAGAAATTATGAAAATAGAAACAACCAAAAAAAGAAGATACCTAATGAACTTATAGAAGAGTCTAAGGGCTATATTTATTGTGTCGTGTGTGAAAATGTACAATAACCACATGTCATGCCACATAATAGTCACACCTGGCACTAGCATTTATTTCCATTTACGGTGGGTTAATTGTGATCTAAATTGGGATTGATCAAAAATAGTGTCACACGATTGATAGGACTGACTGCAATTGCAGTACCTTTATCATTATTTAGAGTTGTACGATTGATAGGATTGAATGTATTTAACTAGCTAGATTAGCTAATGCCAATTGAGTTCATTAATAGCAAGTGACAAACCACCTGGATTAGCCAATGTGAAGTCAATTTATTAATGATTCCATTCTATGGTACGACAGACTCAATTAAATTGAGTTGCTTGTTATTAGCCATTTTTCACTGTAGTACATGTGTCAAGTATATATCTTCATTAGTGTTTATTATTTCAATCTTATATTACATTACGAAGTATCAGATAGTAGAAGAATAAATAAACTGTAAAAGTTAAAAGTAATGCCTTTCATTACAGCAGCTATGCAAAAAAGTATATTATCAAGTAATTTTTTTTGTGTTCGTTCATGATTTTGAATTTAACTATGAGATAGAGTTCATAGATGTAGAATAGTATGATAGAAAATTTTATTTGTGCATAGCTATGCAAGATGCTATTGCTTTGCAGTTCTAATGAAGAAATAGAAGCCTTTGTCAAGTGGAACAAATTTTGTCAACAATTGACACTTTTAACATTTGCAAATGACACATTCTATTCTGGGTGGTGGGTTGAATCTCCCACACATGCATGCATGTATGAGAAACTAGAAATTCAAATGGACGCATGCAATTGGTATTGTAACTCAATTCTCAGTGCCCTAGAGAAAATCAATTTAGTTCTCCTTTATTGGCCTTATTGTTACCCATACCTAGTGGTTTCTTGTACATATAATGCAAGGTTCCATAGAAAATCATTTATTGACATTGTGAATGAGTACATAATTGAATTTGTGACATAAACATTGCCTGTTAATAGGATAGTTATGGACTATAGTGAAATATTCATTAAGCATCGTCGAAAAGAGGAACCAAAAAGATTTTTGGAGGACCAAAACAAGGATTCAAGGTTGAAGGATAAAAGTTTTATATGTAACTAGATAGTCATTTATGATGTTAATTAAATGTGCTGACTCTTGGTCTCTTCTCTATTTTTAGTGTCCAGTGTTGTTTGGAACTTTGAGATTGGTTAGATGTTCTTGTACGATGTAATTCCCCAATTTTTTGACAGTGATGTTAATAAAAATATAGAAGTAATTACGGTTTGACATGATTTCAATGGCAAATTGTAATGTATATAGATGGTTCAAATTTTCAATATCAAATAACATTCATCACATGGAAAAGACAAATGAGTTCAATGGAAATGTATACCATTAATGTATAAAAAGGGCAAAGATAAATGGATGTGTTAGGTCAATTAAAAATTTTAGGGTTTTAATGTTATCATGATTCACTCTACAAAATCCCCAAGTAAAAACACTGTAGTTGGTGTTGTCTAAGGTGTTTAGGGTTTATCCTTCTAATTGATCATTGACCTGTGTAGCCAGTTTCCCTAGCTTAAGTTGACTTTTTATCCCCTTGGTGGTCATTGAGTTATCAGCCCCTTTGTTCTAAGTTATTGGACCTAAACCCCTTTATTTTATTCTAAGTCTGATTTCGTCACGAGCATTGCAGCCTCCATTTAAGCCTATATTTTTAAAGTTGTGATGGTATGTGAATACACCATATGTCCCCTATGGGTCCTTATTTTTAATCACCTCAATCTATTTTAATAATATTTTGATATATGTTTATCAGGTATATCTCCTTCAGGTCTCCCAACATGTGGTGGTCATGTATTGTCTTGTCGCAAGGATTTGCCTCATCACAGCCTTGCTTTAAGATAAAAACTTAAAGCTACGATGGTCCAATAAGGTGCCATGTATCCCTTTGGCCAAAGTAGGAATTCTAATTCCATGGTCTGGCCAAATTTACTTTCCTAACATGTGGCATTTTATTGTTTGCTATGAATATTCTAATGACGACATCAATACCCATTGCCAATGGTTGAATAATTATTATATATATTATAATATATAATATATAATATAATTATTATAATTTATTATGTTATATTATTATATAATAATATAATTATGATTATATATTATATAATATAATTATATATATTATAATTATTATTATATGTTATATTATAATAATAATTATATATAATATAATTATTATAATATATTATATTTAACGCTAATAAGATTTATGAAAGTATAAACATAACCATAACCTTGACAAATTAAAATCCTATTTAAACCTATTTTAAGTGACTATAAAAGTTATAAGTTATCAGAAATAACTAAAACCACTAATAAGATTCATCATGAGAGAAGCAATAATTTATAAATCCTTGATTGTATTAATTCTTAATCATCACTTACAAAAAACAAAAACGGAGATAAGATGCATAAATAGTTTGCATTATGTCATTTAATTCAATTGGGGAGAATACATCATACAAAAGTACTTAGAGACCAAAATCCCCTATAATTTATTGCTCCTAAACATAGACTTCAGACATAAAATTATAGATGGTGATTACATCGCATACTTCTACACCCATGCATTATAATCCTCTTTTGCATTCCAATTGTACTTCAAGTTTTTATCAACTCTTTGCATATAAGTCATGTACTTGGTGTCTAACAATATTTTAGTTTCTTTTATGAAACTACTCAAGCCAGATTCTAAATTTAGTAGCCTATCCATTTCAGCATTGCATTGCATATGATCAATCTTGCTCCTAGTGATGATTTATTTTATGGAGATAGGAAGTATGTTGCCAAATTTTTCTTTCCAATCTGATAGAGACTTTTCAGTACCATTATTAGTACAAACTGGTGGCAGAGAATACTTTTCAAGAGACCTAAATCTATTAATTCTATCCTTCAGCATTATATCAAGTCGGTCATTAAAAGCAGAGACTTCATTCAAAAGTCCTATGACTTCATGTGTGTTGATCACTCCATCTAGCACATCAGAACCTATGTTAGCACTATTATAAATATGATTCATCACCTACACAAAGGGAATCCAAGTACCTAGAATATCCCTTAATGTTGGCTCATTCATAGTGTGGCTTTCAATTGCCTTTTTCAAATTACATAGACAAACCCATGCATCATCTACTTTATTCAACACTTTACTCATCGGATGATCCAAGAAGTTTTTAATCAAAGCTACCTATTCACTTTTGTGCTCTTGTTTGAGTTTGTCAATCAGACTATTGCTCCTTCTCAAATTCTCTTGTAATTTAATAACAACCAAAGAATCTCATCCATATCCTGATAAACTCTTTTGACTAGACACAAAAGGTATCAATAAGACTTCAATTCTAGTAGAAGGAACAAGTGATTTGACCTTGTTGTACTTATCTAATAGGTTCACATAATCATCCCTCTATTTGTCTAGTTCTTCTTGTAGCTTCCTTGATGCAGCTTCACTAAATTTTATTGTGGCTACCACCAATGATGCAGCCTAAGGGGTAGTTGTTTCAATTAATTTTCTCATAATTAACTAGCCTATGATCTCATTTATATCCCTTTCCACTTGTGGTTTATTATCACATGGTCTCATAGCCCAAATTGTCAAAGTCTCATTACTAGCATTAAAACCTAATTCAAACAATTCTTCTGCTTGCTCATGTGTCAAAACTTCATCATCAAATTGATCTTTCCTTCTAATGGTATCCTTAGCAATAGAGGATTAGATATCCCATCCTGGCAAGAGAAAAAAACACTTTTCTTTTCTATCCTTCTTCCTTCATCAAGGGTAATGCTACTAACATCCATGTCAACTTCCTTCAAAACCCTTTGAGGAATTGCCACCTTATCATCATTTTCAGCTTTACTCTATTCCTCATTCAACTTCTTCAAGTACATCTCAAACTTCCTCTTCACAATTAAAGCTCTAAATTCCTTTGATTTAATGAACTCATCATCAAATAGAAATTCCTTGCAAGCCAATGACCTGACATCTTTTATAGCTACACTACTTTCTTGCAATGTCAATAAAGTTCTCGATGGGGGAGGCAACCGTATTTCATTCCTAGGAGGGGATCTTAACACCTGATACACCTCGTCCAAGTTAATTTAGTTTTCCTCAACCTCCTCTGTCAAGGAGTAATCAACTAAAGGTTGATTTTCAATAGTTGGTTTAGGGGGAGGAAGTGAACTCCATGCCTCTCCTACAACCTCGTCAACCATAGGTTGAGCAGGTTCTTCAATATTTACCTCCAGCAGATGTTGCTTCTCAAGAGATTGTGGCTTCCTTTTCTCTACAAACTTGAGTTCCTTGACATCTTCCAACATCACCTGCATCCTAAGAATATGATCACCAATCTCACTGAAGGCACCATTGTATGCAGGATTCTTCAACTTGCTCTACCTTTCTCCAAGGAGAATGAGACCCCAATTTTCTCTTCTCAATTTCATCTCTGCCTCTGAAACACAATTTCTAAGAAAATCCTCCTACTCATCGAAACAATACTTGAACCTTAATCTATGTTTCTATCTCCTTACCCTGTCAATAAAGTGATCAGGGTTATAATTCCTATGCTCTAATGTGGGCAGTCTGTATTGTTGTAATTTTGCCAAGCAGGCCTCCAAACCTTCTTTAGCACTAACAAAGAAACTAGGGAAACTAATTTTTGATGTAAGGAAAGTTGTCTTTTTACTATTTCTCAAGTGAAACTTATCAGATTCATTCAGCTACCACATAATCTCCAAAAATGTAATCCTATTTGGCACTTTCTTGGGCAATAATTGGGGTCTGACATTTGTCCCATAAACCCTTATTATGGTTACATTCCTTTAAAGGAACCAATCACCCCAATTGTGATCCCTCACACCATCCAATTTTCTCTCTAAGGGCCTTAGCAAGTCCACGTTATCTCCATGGAGAGTCTAGGCCTCTCCTTTCCTAATAGTCCCAACATCCTTTGTGTGAAATTCTCCTCAAACACTACATAATTTGCATTGCTACAAAACAAGTCCCATAAGTGAACTCTTCCTTGAATTGGCATAGGCTCTTTATCCTTGGTCTGATGTTGGATCTCCAATTCACTACCCCATAATCTTCTCCCATAGTGTAATAAAATATGGCATAACAAGGAATATCTAGAAAAGGTGGGGGCATTATCTTCTTGTTTGCATCCTACCAATTCCTTATAGATTTGTTCAACCAGAAATGTAGCATAATCAAACCTTCTATACTGGTATTTGTCTTGTATATCAACAATCATGACCAATAAATGATTTGGTATCAGGGGATTATAATCGATCCCAAAAACTTGATAGAGGCTAAAGTAAGTCTTCACAAATTAGTCTTCAAACATGTCAATATTGAAAGGTTATGTTTCATGGTTAGATATTTTCAAATGCTTGCCCATGCTTCTTGGCCTATAAAGAGGTAACTTGTATGTTCTGTAAGCTTGCCTATTTCTATTGTATTCCTTCTTTAGCTCCTCAATATCAATTCTTTCATGGGCCAGAGGGTTTAGACTAAACACTTCAATTATCAATTCTTTGTTTATATGTAAAATTTGGTCACCCTTATATTTTGATAGCACCCAAGTGTTTGAATTGTAAATCTAGCTAATTTCTCGAATGAGGTCCACATTAACAAATATATTGGGGAAAAGTAATTTTCCTAAATCAAATTCCCAAATGTGTGAAATGGGTTTTTCTAGCGCATGATAGTTGTATCCAAAATCAAATAGCTCCCACCCTCCTATTGGTAGGATTGCATCCTTAATGTATTGATAAAAATCATTAAACCTATCTATCAATTCCTTGGTACCCTAGGCATGTTTATATTTTTTAGAAGATCCCGGGAGTTGGTTTATAAGGTCTTGGGATAAATCCCTCTTGATTTTATCCCCAAGGCTAGACCTCTGACTCATGATCATAGGAAAAAGGATAGGCTACAAGGAAAAAAGAGGGTGAGGGCTTGACAACTCTAAAAACTTGGGAGGGGCTTTACAACTTACAATACTACCACAAAACTACAAACATTTCAACATTCAATGCAGGTCATAGATAGCCCTATTGATCAACATACCAGTTTATCAGTGATTAGGGGCCAAGACAATCACCTGAACATTGAAGACGCAACTCGCAATCACTATCTACGTAGTCAAAACTTGCTTCAACTCGCAAAAGTCTTTAATATGCTTCGAATTTTAATGTGCATAATGAAATTCAAAATGGAGGATGAAGTCCATTTATTTCCTATTGTCATCTTATTAATCGCTCAATTAAACATAGCTCGATAGCCTACGTTGGCATGCCACGAACTCTCATTAATTTTGAATATCAACCATTCGATCAAGATTGGGCCTTGGTCCTTGAATCAATGGTCATCATATGCCAGGGCCATATTGCAACCTCAAATAAAGGACCAACACTTTAAAGTTGCATGGTGCACTAGACCATTCGATGAATCTTTTGATGGATGGTTGTAGTTGAATTCTGGAATGAATTGTCAGGAGTGCTAGACACTCAAACCTCTGGAATCAATCTAGAGCATTAGATTTACAAAGATCAATGGTTGAATAATTATTATATATAATATAATTAGTATAAATATAATATATAATTATAATTATTATAAAATATATTATAATATTATAAATAATATATTATATATTATATATCTAACATATTATTATTAATTTATTACAACCCTACCCTCGGTTCCAGGGATGCGATGGTGTGATGTGGTGAAATCTATTTGATTGAATACATTAAGATCAATGGTGATGTTTTAGTTTAGTTGGTTGAAGGAGATCCAATGGTGTATGGCATCACGCATCCTCAAAGAGATTTATGTTGGAGAAACCCTACAATGGAGTCTTGGCATGCTATGTCATTGATATGAAGCCATGAGTTGAATAATTATTATATATAATATGATTAGTATATAATATTAATATATAATTATAATTACTATATAATATATTATAATAATATATATAACCTATTAGTATTAATTTATTACAACCCTACCCCCAGTTTTAGGGCTGCAATGGTGCAATGTGGTGAAATCTGTCTGATTGAAGAGATTAAGATCAATGGTGATGTTTTAATTTATTTTGGTTGAAGGAGATCTGATGGTGTATCACATCGTGCAACCTCAAAGATTTTTATGTTGGGGAAAGCCTACAATGGAGTCTCAACATGTGATATCATTGATCTGAAGCCATGAGTTGATCTAACCTTAATTCTAAAGTGGGTCTGACTTCATATAAAGGGAGTTTCTGTGTGATGTTTCACTATTTGATGAATGTTTTAATGGATGGTTGTAGTTGAATTTCAGAACAAAATGTCTGGAGCACTAGACTTGCAAACTCAAACCTCTGGAATCAATGTGGAGCTATTAGATTTACAAAGATCAATGATTGAGATTATACAATAGTTTTCAATTCCATCGCTCCATGTATGTGCTATATTAAATTATTAATTCATGTTGCAGACTTGTAGGCCATCCTTAAATTTCATTTGAAGTGGGAGTACAACTACAAATTGTACTCAAGAATAGTATAGAATATAATAACTTTTAAAAAATTAACTTCCATGAGAATAGAATAAAATTTATAAGAGAATGTAACATGTTTCACTCGCTTTACTTCACAGTTAGCACTTATAAGTTTTAATTGATGCTATTTGGAAGCGAGAGGGTCAAGGACTCAACGAGATTGCGATGCACTAGAAATTTTAATATCAATTATATGATGTCAAGGAGTCACTCAGTGTCAGTCTTTGTATTCATATTTTCTAAGTAAGTGAAATACAAAAATACTTCATTCCTATTACTATTGTCCTTGAGACTTCAATTTTTCAATCTTGGGGTTTAGGGTTGAGTATTTACAAGAATATCTACCATAACTACCAAACCAAATATTGGGAAAGGTAAAGAAAGAGATAAAATAGACTATGTCAGACTACTTAAAACCCCAAGTTTTACAGATGAATACCATGATATTTATGACCATGTAATCTTTGTTAGGTTTACCTCAACACTTAGATTTTCATGTGAGAATAAGGTACTTCAAGTACAACCTGGTCCCCAAAAAAACCATTACCAATTAAAAGTATCACTACACCATGGGTGGTTGGATTGGGACATCTAATGTTCCTTGAGGTTTTCCCTTGCCCTGAATTTATCATGGTCTGTGCCCAGAATTATGATGAGAATAGAAGAGAAATTGTTAGAAAAGATAGCCAGAAAGTAATGTTACCCATTAATCAAAATATTTTTGCAAATTGTTGGGTTTTACTTCTAAAGATTTGGGAAACATCCACATAAACCTAGAAAAACTTGCTAGTACTTATGAAGTAGTTAGTGAAAATGATAAAAATAATTTTCTCAAATATGTAGCATTGGATGCTGCCCTACTCAATCAGAATCATAAGCCTCCTTATAAAATTGATATTTGTAAAACATGGGTTTAGGATACTATTTCCATGCTAGTGTTTTGCCTTGGATTGGATAGTAATAGTCAAGTGGATGCAAGCCTCCTTGAAATTGTATACAATATCCATAAATGCACTCCACCTGCTAAATATAGATTTCTTG
Source organism: Cunninghamia lanceolata (assembly GCA_027924645.1). NCBI lineage: Eukaryota > Viridiplantae > Streptophyta > Pinopsida > Cupressales > Cupressaceae > Cunninghamia > Cunninghamia lanceolata. The sequence goes on from BSBN01000244.1 coordinate 3,719,921, forward strand.
AGCACATTGCAGAATCCATGCATAATCAGTTTTTAATGATTAAATGAAGTCAAAGTGAAGCTCCCACTTCTAGTTCTAATAGAAAAACATTAGGTTCACAACCTACTTGTGCTATTTATTTGTAGTGCGGTTTGCTAGGATGTTTTAGAACAACAAGCTTTAGATTGAACAAGATAAAGATGGACTATATGATTGGACCCATAAAATAAAGATGTATGATAATCAAACAAACTACAATCATTTTGTGGACTACTTTCTGGCTCCATTGTATCAAGCCATTACAAATATTCCAATGCCTAGATTGCTTGAGTCTTGTAGAAATTGCATTTAATTGGGAACATAAATACAATTAACTGACTGGTACTTCATGGAAGAATATACTGTGCTTAGATTTTATGGATTAGGAGTGGAGCCCCACAAACTTCCAATACATGTGACAAAGAGTTTTTTTGCATTGGAATACATATGGCAGATGGACAATATAGATCAACTGTACTTTGTTAGTCAGCAAAGGAAGAGGATATTTCCTTCCTTACCTTTTTCATGTGGAGGTTTCACATTCAAGAGAAAAGCATTCACTGTAGCACATCAAATTTTACAAATTATTAAATTTGATGTTGACTTTCATTGGAAGAATGACCCATGTGATGTGATGAAAGTAAATCTTGTGGCCAATAAGAATGCTGCATCTAGAATTCAATATGAAAATAAACCCCTGCTAGAAATGTTGAGAAACAAGAATTCTTGGGATGAGGTCAGAAAAGTCATGGAAGAAATTGCTGCTCAAAGAGATATTACTTTTGAAATATTATCATAAAAAATAATGGGATTGCATCCCATTCCACAAACACAGAGAGAGGCAAAGGTGGCAATCAAGAGATACAACAATTTCTATACAAGAACTACTCAAAAATCTATGTATACAAAATTCCAAAGATTCTAAGAGATGCTTGTATAGAGGAACAATGGTCACAATAAAAAATTAATCCCTTTTGGTCTATGAGGAAGGATCTTAGTGATCCAAAAGATACTGTAGACTTCAAAGAAATCTCAGAAGATCCCTCTAAAGCAACTAATGTTGAAAGTGATGATAAGGAGGAAGCCCAACTCGTAGATATTAGTGCCTATGCATTCAAACCTCATATGAGTGATACCACAAGAGAAACATTTACTAGAAGGGCATCAATAACCCAAAAATTAGATTATGAAGGTGGTGGTTTGGGAGCCACAGGACAAGGCATTTGGATGGTACCAGAGGTAAACTCTAGAAAACCTATTGATCTATGAGGCATTGGAGCTCATGAAGAAGCCAAAGGGCATATACATATAGATAAGGAGATTAGTTTTATTCTAGCTTTAAATCCTTAGAGTGAGATACAATCACAAAAAATACAACAATGGTCTTCTAATCTACAAGTTTCTCATTCTTTTCTTGCAAGAGATGGTTGACATTCTAGTGCTACTGGTGGCAAATCTGGTGATGGTATAGGTAATAGTAGTAGTGGTTATCAAGAGCCACAACAACAAACTCAGAAGAGGCCAACAATAACATTAGATGACACTATAGACAAAATTAGAGAAGAAGGCCTTGTGAAGACCAAGAGGCAAAAGATTAAGATAGGTTTTGATTCCACATCCACATCAAAGGAATTATTTCTAGAAGCAACCCCCCTCCTATCGTTAGTGTGACTGGGATAGGAATAACTAATCATTAGCCTCAATTAATCAAATGTGTCCCCAACACTACAACTACTCCACCATTCAAAGTTAGGTCAATAATCACAAGTTGTGATTACAAAGATGAGTTTGAAAAGAAAAGAAAAATATCTAAAAGACACAAGAAGCAAGTGCTAGAGATAGAGACTACTACAACTTAAGAACTTGCAACAACTAGGGCATTTCCTACATTTGACCCAAAAACTAAAAAATGGATTACATGATTTTTGTACCCAAAGTTCAAGATAAACAAGAGGATCAAATGCAAGGCTTTGACTATGAGGTGAGCACCATCCAAGTGGGTTTTTCTGGAATGAAACATTCTGACAAAATTAATGTATCAAAAAGGAACAACAAAGTTGTGTAGACATCATTGTAAAAGAAAGAGAGAGAAAAAAAGTTATGGTTGTTTTTTATTTCCTGGTAATCTTGTGATGTAGGAGCATCCCTGGTTCAAGAGAAACCTTGCATAAACCAAAACATTTGCATTGCAGTTTGTTTTCTTTTCATTTTCTAGTTCAGTTCAGGCAATTTAATCAGTAGTAGTTTTTGTATTTTGGTTAGCATTCTACCACAGTTTCATTTCAGACCTTACAAAGCTAGACTTAACATCTAGACACATTCATGAACATCATATCCAAATCCTAGATCATTTGGATCAGGCACCAGAAAGATATCACTATCAGAAGATCGACTATTTTCTCATAACAGAGCATCTTGATAGTCTTAGACAATCAAAGGAGAAGACTTGCAGAGCATTTTATGACTTCCCGATCTAAATGAAATATCATTCAATGTTGTTTGGGATTGTGACCAACCTTCCCTGAGATCCACATGCTATTCCATTCATTTGTGGAGGATTTCTATATGATTAGGTCTGACCTATCTGTGTACACACGTTACGGCTCTTCATTGGAGTTTGTGATCTTCTTGGCTGATGCGGAGGAATCTAATGTTTTGGAGATGATATATAATCATGTAATAGATTCCTAGGAAAGTATCGAATTACAGAGAGATAGTTTCATACTTGGAATTCTTTGCAAAGGAGCTTCAAAGATATATCTTGTGCATATTCTGTAACTGAGGAATCAGGCCTGTGAGCCCTAATTGTAAGCCTGCATGTTGCCGACTAATTTGTATTTTGAATCTATGATATATTGAATGACTGAATCTACATTTGCATTCTATCTTTGAGTTGTTTCCATTGTGTTTACTCTAGCTACATAGTCTAGACTGTTCACTCTGTTGGTCCACACAATATATTAAACAAGGTTATATGTGGACCCTCCTAACTATGGCATAATATCACACAATACTTCATCATGCTAAGATCCAATATGAAATTTCACCAAACATTGTTCACTCACCAGTACCTTATCATCCTAAATCCATGCTATCTGAGATGGCTTAGGGTGTTTCAATCTTTCCAAGTTTAGCTTAGTCTAAACAAGGTTAGGAGGGTCAATTATTGGAACCTATCTATACTTCACTATGATGAAGTATTAGATTTTATCAAACCACTAATAACCTTGAATGCAACTTTGATTGATACATTCAAGTCAAGTACCAAGATCAATTATAGATTGTTAACACACTTACAACTTGGTTACCATGAGTTGACAAATTGGACTTCTATCAGATGAAGAGTGGAGCATGCTACAAAATTTGCTAAAATGATTTAGTAATATGTGTTTCCAATAGAGCATTGTGCAGAGTTGGTTTTGAGCAAGTTATTGTACATTCCAAATGTAATACTTCTATTTATTCCTTCATTTGTAAATCAATATAAGACTAAAATCCATTTATGTGTTCAATTTATCTATATTATTTAATTTCCTACTTCATGAAAACTCTAGTTTCTACATACACATTAAATATTTGCTAATGTTGTATATTAATATGCTAATGTTGTTGCCTACTATGCATTTAGTTGAATTCTTGTAAAACTTATCATTATCACACAATAATAATATGAAATTATTTGTTTTTAAATTGAAAATGAAAAATGTACATCAGTGATAGAAAAATAAAATGCCATCAACAACATTTTGGGGTTTTGAACATGAAATATAGTATAAATACCTAGTAATTGCTAAATCCCTTCAAATTGCCAAATCATCTCCCGATTCTCCTCCCTCTAACCATGATATCCAGTGTCATCCTGATCATGTTCTTCATTTTCTTCTATCTCCATATCTCCACTTAAGGGCGTCTCATCAACATTGTGTCACTTTCATATGTGTTATTATTGTTTGAAGTGTTGCACAGCCCTCTTCTTTCACATAAGGACCTCCAGATTCTGAGTGCCCTCTCAAAAGGAAAACTCTAGATATCATATCTAGTTGTATAGATTCTCAAGCAATTTTCCAAATTATTGTCAAGTTTGTTTCTTATCTTTGATTTCAAGAACCCCAATGCACTGAAAACTCTTTCATCCTCTACCGACCCCAATATCATGGTTTACCATAAATTAACAAGTTTAAAATATTTTGATAATAAATCATGTAATATTTCACTCTGACTTAAGGTTTCCTAAAGCTTTGTTATTGATCCATCTTGGTAGGGAGCCTCCATGAGTTTAAACTATTCCTTCATTGATGTTGCAAAATGAGCTAATTGCTTTATAAGCTTAGATATATTTATAATTTTCTCTATTTGTTGTCCATCAAATTCTATACTTTTGAAAAAAATGATTCATTAAGGTCTTTATCTTTTTGTGAAAATCACGTGGCTAACAATTAACCCAATATTGAGGATACACTAAAGACATGGCTTCAAGTAGTTCATCATGAGAGAAATGATCTCTAATTTCTAAGGAAAGAGATTTCACAATATTCTTTAAAGTAGTACTTACAAAATTAATAATCTTGTCAAAATCTTCCCTTGTAACAGGTTCTTCTCTGATAGTACATCAGACCTTATTAAAACAGTGCATTGGTATCTCAAATCCATTTACAGAGACACATAGCTCCCTTCTTTCATTAAACTCTAAAATATTAGCAAGATTACTCACACTTGCTATCATGTGCCAGCGGCTAAATTTTGGACTTATGAAAGACTGGTTTGATAGATATAGATTATCGAGGGTCATGCATATCATTCTACGTAGTCTAGTATATTCTAAAATATACATAGTTCTTTCTTGGGCTTTTTTCACAAGCATGTTCATTTCCTCCAGCATGGGAAGAATACCAACTAACATGAGGAGTTTCTCTATGTCACTTAACCTATGTAAGAGGTCAGGAGCCCTGTTAACTATGAAGCATTGATTGTACATTACTCCAATCAAGGATTGATATTCTGCTAAAACAAATTTTCACTTGTTCATGCAAGGATATCCATCTGGTATCAACATCCTTAAGAAGCTTGTTTCTTGTAGTTATTCCCTTAGTAAAATTTTGAAATTCCAAAAACCATTTCGGACTTCAGCAGGTATGAGTAGAGCTCGTAGACTAGATCTTCAACTTTTGTTATTGCAGGAAACTTGCTCACCATTTTAAATGTTAAATTCATTTTGTGGGCCATGCAGTAAATGTCAATCATGTATGGTGAAATAGAAATTTGTGGCTTTACACATGGACCATTCATATGACCTTTCATTACTGAAGCTCCATCTACCCCTACACACACAACTTTCTAGCAATTGTGCAGTCATCCATACCTCTAATTTCATTCAAAGATTTCTTAAAAAGATCAAATAGATTTTGTGATGTTTCATTCTCCTTCATTTTATAAACAAAGAGTAGATGAGGTTGGAAGACATGATTTTCCATAGTATACACATGCATACATACCCAAGAAGTATTATCTATTGTTGTAACCTCATATAGAGATAATGCAATAAAAGTTGACTCTTTTATTTTTTCTTGTAAATCATGTTTTTCCACCTCAACAAGACAACTTTCCCATTCCCATCCTCTGTTTATTGACCAATGTGTGTTAGGAAAGTTAGGACCACCCATAAAAGATAATAAACTATTAGATTTTGGGTAGTCTATCATAGGACGCCCTATGGTCAAAATATGAAAACAACACCCAACTGAACAGTTTTTGCCATTTATGATTCTCCCATCATCTTTCCAAATTGAGCTTCAATTGAACCTCCACATGTATGAATCTTCACCTTTCTTTGCATATGTGCATCATTTTCAAGGGTAATTTTTACATGAAGACATTCTTCCTTTGTTTTCCATCTTATCATTAATATTTCCTATCCATCTATGATTTTTTTTATAAACTTTACCAATATGTTTTTATATGGTGTCAAGTTTTAGCTACAACCTCTTGTCCCTATGATATTTCCAACTCCAAATCGTACACTTGAATTCTATGGGAGGTTCATATTTGTTTGCATTCTCCATAGGTTCAATGAATGGGTACTTTGACACCCAATCAATTTGAAAATTCCTTGACATATCCCACTCATGCCATGTTTTTAATTGGCTTTTCTTTTCCCCTTGCATGCACTTGCAAGATCTTCATCTTCATTGACTTCTATAACTTCATTAACTTCATTATCATTTGTTGAGTTTGATTTATTCATATTATCATTCCTGCTACCTTGGGTATTCCATGTAACATCATCTATGCCATTGTCATCATTCCCACTACCTTGGGTATTCCCTAGAACATCTTTTGTGGCATTATCATCATTCCTGCAACCTTGGGTATTCCTTGGAATATCATATGTGGCATTTTGATAAAATTCAATAGATGGTATAGGTTCTAATGTTGTAGCTCCATCAGATGGACCGCCAACATTACCAAAGTACAACTTTATGTTTCTCCATTTTGATGACCTCCCTTCACCACCCTCAGTAAAGTTTTTCTTGCTCGACATCTCTCATGAATTAAAAGCTATAGAAAAAATGTCATTTTGTTCATGAAGGAATCATAGATGATGGAATATTGGTCCCTAGGTCCTAGATTAAGATATCCCCCTAGTCCTAAATCCTACTCAATATCATATGTTTTACAAAAATGAAACCAAACAAAGACAAATTATCAACATGAATCTTTTATTATTACATAGTAAAGAAATGATCACTTACCTTTTAGTGACTTTGCACCAATGCCTATAGTTGTAACTTCTCTATGATCTGAAATAAATTGAGGATTCAAGAGCTCAGAGCTGAACAAAATGTTTAAAGGATTAATTATAGTTTCAAATGCATTTATATTAATCCATATTTGGTGAATACCGCATGATTTTCAAATGGTAGGTTAATAATTTAGCAAATCCCATGTACTATTAATAGGTCACCTATAAATGTTGGGGCAAATGGACCTCAATCAAACACATATGTTGAAATTTTCTAGGTGAATATGGCCTTGGGATTAGTATGGAGTTATAATGGTATTGGCAAAATTGGTCCTCATACACATGAACTGTTTAATGCTATTGGTGAATATGTGGGTGAATTAAAACATGCCTCCCAAATTCTAGGTGAATCATCATTTGAACCATGTAGTATACCATGGTGAAAATAGTAATTATAAATGACTCATAAATTAAATGGGTGGTGAATTGAAATGCATTTGACCAAAAATCCAAAACTCCAGGTGAATAGGCCCCCCGCCAGTTGCAATGTATTCGCCAATTTGCATTGGTAGATATGAACTATTCACAAATTGGTGAAGATTCGCCAGTAAAAAAATCCTTGCTCCACTATAATAAGGAAATAGGAAATTCTATTCCAATACAACATGAGTTTTTATTTCTCAAACTAGTATGCTTTCTTATAGTCATCATCTCATGCAACTTTCAAATCAAATGTTTACATGAATAGGTGTTAACTAGTGATAGGTTTGGTCCCTTTAATAAATGAAAGAATAGAAAATGTGCAATTTATTTGGCTCTCTTGAGTTACAATATACAATTATGTAGATACATGCAACAAAGGTAAAACATAAACATGTTGGTGTAGTCTAGATTAGGAGTCTTTACCGAACAGTCAATCCTAGCAACGAAAAATAACAATTTCACACAAAACTAAAATACAGTCTGAATTTTATTCAATCTACTAGTTTACAAGAATTATAGAGGCATTTGGAGTACATCATCTACACATCCTTATTCAGTCCTTTCCCCCTTTACAAATTTTTTTTCTTTCTCCTTCAACCAGACCAAGCCAACATAATACCATCGATTTCTTTTATACCTCAGATTGAGGAAGTTAAACTCTCACAAGCATTTGCAGTTACAAACTGAATCAACACCAAAACAATAGATTTCAGGTCTCTAGATAGTTTAGGAACCAAATTCTTGTCTTTCAATTATTTTTTGTTCCTGAATTATCAAACTTCTCCTATATTGTGTTTCAATGAATCAACATTTATTTGAACTTATGAACCCTTCGTTCTTCATCAACACATCGGGACTTATGTGAACTCTCAAACTTCATCATCAGTGGTTCTCTTAGTACAAAAACTTGAAATTTACCTAAAATTGCTTGAGAAAATTCTCTAAGTATTCACAAAACACCTTTCAGTGAGTAGAGTAGTTCAAGAACTAGCGTAATTACCGAAGAGGAAGAAAATGATAAGACAAAACACCTTTTGATAAAATGAAGAGTTCTTGAACTCAAGAAATTATCGATAAGGAAGAGCGACAAGCCTTTTTGGTGAAATAAAAAGTTCTTAAACTCAAATATTGATCGAAATACTTTATAAAAGCCTTGTAAGTTTGCCAAATTTCCTTTCGTAGTGCAAAAAGGTTCATGAACTTCAAATATTGTTGATAAATAAGAGTGATAAGGTCTGTTGATGAATGTCAAGGTTCATGACCTTGAATTTTTTCTGAAATAGGTTCATGAACTATAATTTCTGCTAAATTGTTCCAAATTTCATCATTTTTTTCTAAACTTTCACCAAATTGGAACACATAGACCCATTTAGCCCTTCTACATAGTGATTTCATTAAATTGACTTAATTGACTCTAAATTTTCTCCTAAAGCAGACAAATACAAACCAACTAAAACACAACAAAATTGAACTGGATAAAAAATAAAAACTTGAAATAATATTGTTTGACATATGATTACTTGTGGACCCAGATGCTTCTGCATTATACACACTAGGTAAGAGAAATGTTCCATAAGTGTGAAACTCATGAACACTTAGCAAAGTTTGGAATGGGAATTCCATACTTAACCAATTATGAAGCATTCACCCAAGTTGTGTCATCTACTGGTTTACTTTTCCAATGGACTAGATACTCCTTATATTCCTTTCCTCTTGTTCTTTAGATCATTTGAGAATCCACCGATTTGTCCACTTCTTTGAAATCAGTTTTAGGTAATTGATGTATCTATCCTTGTTCATCCTACAAATCTAAATGTGTATTCCCTTTTGAATATAGGAGATATATCTATGACTTCTAGAAACTCAATCTCATATGAATTACCTAAAAACTTTCTTATCACCTTACATGGACCTATATTTTTCCATTTCAACTTGTTATATGTGCCTTGTGGGAATCTCTCCTTCCTTAGATGTGCTAAAACTAAATCACCCACTTGAAATTCTTTTACTCTTCTCTTCGTATCTACACATTCTTTGTATTTAAAGCATTCCTCTCCAAGTTTTCCTTCACTTATCGATGTATTTCTTGAAGATACTCAGCAAAATATTCTACTACAACACTCTTTCTTCTCAAATCTATACCATCCCTTAAGTGATCAACACCCCTAGGATTATAACCATAAACAATATTTAATCATCTTTTCCCTACACTCCTATTGATTGAGTTATTATAAGAAAATTCCTCCTAGGCCAATATCAAATCCCATTGATTAGGTCTATAGCCTACCAAACATCTCAATAAATTACCAAGACTCCTATTGACAACTTTAGTCAGTCCATCAGTCTGGGGATGATAGGATGAACTTAACCCTAGCTATGAACTCCCAATTTCTTCCACAAATTGCACCAAAAATGATGAATAAATTTTGTATCCCTATCAAAAACAATACTTTTTGGCAATCCATGCAACCTAACTAGCTCTTTGAAAAACAATGTAGCTATATGTGAAGCATCATTAGACTTCTTGCATGGAATAAAATGAACCATCTTTGAGAATGTATCAACCACAACAACTACTGAATCATTACCTATTTGTGTCCTCGGTGATCCAAGAACAAAATCCATACTTTCATGCTCCCAAGGTCTCTCTAGTATAGGCAATGGTTGATATAAGCCTATATTTTGTCTTGCTCCTTTGGCATTTTTGTAAATTCTGCAACTTTGTACCTTCTTATTTACATATGCATTAATCCTTGACCAATAATATCCTTCATTCAACTGAGCTAATGTTTTTTATCTACTCCAAAGTGCCCTCCAAGATGTGAGGCCCATTATTTCACTCCCTTATTTTTTTGCTCATTCATATTACTGTTGGAGACATTTTAGAAATTTGGGGACTGTTGATTCCGATATGCAAATTTTCTAGACTATATTCCTTTATTTTGGTTAGTTATGCTTAGTATTTTGTGGCGAGACTAGATCCTGATTTTGATTCACCGATGATTAGACATGTGATATGCATTCTGATATTATTAGAGATACTAGTTGTGAGATCATATTATGGATTTACTATGCAATTTTTATCTTGAGATGGTTTATAGAAATGCAAATTATGAATCTAATTATGATGTGATTTGTAAGATGTTTTAAATGATTATGCGATGGTCTGAGTGTATGCTTTTCCTTTATTTGGCTTTGATATAAATGTTGGATTAATCTATTGTTTAAGTGTGCAGGTGATTTTCCCAAGCCACGGAAAATCAGAGATCATTCAACACATTTTGTGAATCCCGTGTTGAACCGATTTAGTTCCAAGAGGAACCAAGATCAACTGTGTATTGCATGATGAATTTTTGTAGTGTTTGCGTATGGTGTCCTTTGGGCTAGGTCTACCCTTTTTCACTTGATTGTATTATGGTGTTATAAATGTGTAATGTTATTTGACTCAATTTTTGTCTTTTAATTTTTGTGACCCCTTTCCATGTGGTTTTCTACATCCTAATGTGCTAAATTTGGGTTAAAAGACAAAAATTGAAAGTGAAGTGAAGTGATGAAAATATGGGTGTGGTTTAGGGCCCATTTGAGCATGCCTAACCCTAGGATAACTCACATATGGTCACTTAGACTTCACCCTGAAGTGAAGTGATGAAAATGGGAGTTTGGGGAGGAGTGGAAGGATGGGTCAAACCTTCAACCTTATCCACACCTCATTCCAAGGCTTTGGGTACCATGCATTGAAGGCTCGGGGAGTCTTCAAGACCCCTAATTGTGGTGAAACCAACTCCAAGGCTCTCACACATGTGTGAGAGAGCAGAAGTGGATGTGAGGAGGAAGGAGAAGGTGGCATGTGTCACCTTCTCATTCCTCAATGCTCATAAAGAGAGCCTATATTACTCCCTCTTGAAGAGGGGGAGAGGGTTCTTGATTTTTTTTACATCTTTTATTTTTATTGAGGTTTTGGAGAGAGAGTTAGAGGGTTTTTGGAGGCACATTTGGAGGAAGGACTTGGAGGTGGAGTTGGAAGGCTCTACTTCAACTATCTTCCATTGTTGGACATTTCAAGGTAGGATTCAAGGCCTGAAGCCTTTCCTTATGCATTTATTTTTATGGTGTGCTTACATTGTGAGTGTTTTACATTTTATGTTGTGGGGTTTGAGGGAGTTTTGAAAGAGCCTCTCCATTTGGAGAAGATGCTCAACATGTGAGGGGTTAGAGAGAAGTGAACATCCTCGAGGACACCCTCTTGTTCTACTTGAGGTATGTTGGCCATTTGAGTATATTGGAGGTGCATGGGAATTTTGTTGAAGGCAAGAGTGCCTTGAGAAGTTTGTGTTGAGATATTTATTTGGGCTTGAGGCCTTGTTTTTTTCTTGAGATTCATGAGATTTGGGGATTTTTGTGGTGTTCACATCTTGAGTAGAGAACTGTCCACTCTCCTACCCCATTAAATCCATTCCCAAATGGATTTCCCTATCTGTCAAACCATGGGTTGGGTGTTCTTTTTGGCTATGCATGTGTTGTATTGTTGTGGAGTGAAAATCTTGTGTGTGGATGACCTCCAAGCTCGGGGGTGACCCACTTGCAAGTCTATGGTAGGGAGGAGAGAAGTTTTTGTGGCTTGGTTGTCCCTCCTTGGTTTTAGTCTTGCAGGTTTTATTGTTGGCAATGGAGCTTGGTGGAAGTGCTTTTAAATTCATGTTCATTATTATTTTGGCTACTTGAGAGCCATGGCCAAATATGGCCTATTTGTAGTTGGATAAAATGTAAAGAGAGAAAATACTCTCTTTAAATGTATTGTTTAAATGATTTAGTGTTATATTCTATCTTGTAGGAGTTGCTGATTTGTTCCAAAAATATATATATGATATGTTGTTATTCGCTAAAGTATTGTTGCACAAAAAAAAGGGGAAATATAGTTGCTGGTTGTTAAAAAAAAAAGAATATATTATGTAGCTGGTTTCATTATGGCTGAGAGAAATTTTACTTGAAAATGAATAAATGTCATTGTAAAAGGAAAAAAAAAATATTAGGTTGTTGAATTGTAACATGTTCTCAAAAAGAAGGGGTTAGTTGTAAATTTTACCTCAAAGAAAGATAAAGGGGGTCTATGTAGTTGGAAATTACAAAGGAAGACATTTGTTTTGAGTATACTCTTTATTTTGTTATTGGGAATAGAATATTTATTTTATTGCCAAAAATATATATATAGAGTTGTGAGTATTTTCTTTGTAGACCTATATTTAGTGGAGAAAACCTGTATGTTTAACTTTGATAAACATATACCCATTCAAATATATTTTATGAAAATATAAATATGTACCTATATATATATATATATATATATATATATACAAAGGTATATATATATATAAATATACTATTTGACTAATCTGTATTTACTGTGGAGCAGATTATAATATGTGTAATTGAAGGGTATATATATATAATAACCAAATGTTCATTTTTAAAAGTCAATGGATAGGATAAGTGTTAAAAAAAAGAAAACAAAATTAAATTGAAGAGCAGTAGATAGTCCGGCATAGGGTTAAACCCTACACTTGTCATGCCGCGGGCAATGGATTGAGCAGCATTTATAGTGGGGAGGGAGGGGGGCGGAGCCCCCAACTCTGCCACTATTATGTTATGTGTGGCATTCTATGCCTTGAGGACTACAGTTGGGCTGCCTTTCACTCGCCGCTCTGTAGCTTTCCCTTGTCACACTGCCATCGTCGGTGATTACCTTTCCTGTGACAGTTTAAAACTCAGACAAAACAAATTTCTTTGAATTTTGATCATTAGTATATATATATATATATACTTCTCCTTCCCTACCTCAAAAATCCTATTGCTATAATAATATTGACCTGAGCACTATATGCCCTAAACAAAAAAATAATAATTTAGGGATATATGTTAAAATAATAATAATAATAAGGGATTAAACCTTTCTTAGGGCTGTATATACACATAGTATATCTTCCTATTTTCATGGCAGCCTTATACAGACTTGCAAAACACAAGTAGAGAGAATGAGAGGAGAGAAGGAAAACTAATTGAGAGACAATAGATGAATGGAGAAGAGTTGAAGAACAGGGTTAGGGTTATTCCTTTTCATAAGGAAATTAGTTTTTTTAATGAGATGACTTTAGGGCTTGGGGAATTCTTTATTCTTTCTTTTGGGGAGGGAAGTTTTCTTTTTAAATCTATTTTTATTTTTGATGGGCATGGGTGCACGTGAGCCCATGTGCCCTTTTTCCTTCCCTTAGTTGTATATCAATTATTTTGTTTAAATTTAAACCTAGGGTAGGATATTATTTGGGGTGGATACTTTTATCTCTATCTTCTTTTTATCTACCTTAGGGATATTAATTCTTACCTTGCCTTTAATTTAACTAGGGTGGGGAATATTTGTGTGGGGATTTAAATTGATGGAAATCAAATGTTTTGGGAACATTATTCTTTTAATTTATTAATAGTAAGGGGACTAACCACTAAACCTTAACTTTAATTAATTTAATTATGAGCACCTTTGTGATGTGGTTATTTTAATTATTTAATTTCACCTAGTTAATCCACTTTGAGAACCTTAGTGCAGCTAGTAGGTTAACCTAGGAAATTTTAATTTTATCAAATTTAATTAGTTTTAATAAGCTCTTGGTGTGCAGATTGTTTTTATAATATATTTCTATGCACACCCTAGAGGCGTTATGCTGCCAAATTTTTCTGGAATCTTAGTAGAGTTTCATAAATGATTTATTTTACCTTTGTTTTATTTTACCTTAGTGATTATTTATGTGATTGGACTAAATAATTTATGCTTTAGTTCCTAGGTTTTGATTTTGCCTCGTGTCGAATTAGCATCACATATTTAGGAAACTTAGGGTTCAGGTCAAGTCGATCCTAACCCTAGAGGTGACACTCATCGCATCGTATAACCTCCTAGTTGGCTACCATCACACAGGGGTTTGCACTTGTAATTGCACTACCCTGAGATTTGATTGACATGTTTACACCTTATGCATATTACCACCGAGCACACTGACGTGTGCGAGGGGGTTTCTAAGGATATATGGAAATTTTTTTGATATTTCATGTCATGACCACATGACAAATGTGGACATAACACGTGTTACGTGTCGTGACTGCATGGGAAATGTGGGCATGACATTTGGTATCAGAGCCCAAGTTTAAACATTGGGCTTGTTTGGGCACATCATATATTTCACAAATTTATCTGATTCATGAATACCTTGTTCTTGTAGGATGCCTCCCCAAACTAGGTGAGTGCGCTCATGTGACACAATGTCCATAGAGATATGGGATGAGTCTTCAGCAGAGGGTCAGGGACCACCAACTCCACCAGAGTAGTAGGCACCACAGGGACCACCAGCACCTGATATGGGACCACAAATTTTATAGGATTTATAGGTAGTATTAGAGAGGTTACCATCGACCACAGCAGAGCCACATATCGAGCCGCATGCTGAGCCCTGTGTTGATCTGCGAGAGGAGCCATGTGAGGAGCTATGTGCTGAGTCACATGCAGAGCCACGTGTTGAGCCTCATGTTGAGCTGTGAGTGGTGCCATGTGTAGAGCCTTATGTAGAGATACGTGACACCACAATAGAGGAGGTCGGTTAAGCTTACAGAGCTCGTAGCAGGAGTCCTCCATGGCATACTAGGTAAGAGGAGGTGTTGTGTGGTTACACAACACGCCCCATTTTGACTTGGCAAAACAGGGACCCAGCTTTTGTTTTGGCTTGTGTTGTCTGTGTCTGGCGGTTTTGGTAAAAAATAAGTCAGGTGCATCATCATCATGAAGGTCAGGATGGGATAAGGTCATCATCATGAGGTTAGTTTGTCAAAGTTCATATTTTGTTTCCATAACTTCATGGTTAGGAAGAGCTTGAAATTCCATGCAGGTTTGCCTTTTGCATCACTTGAAAATTCGTCCATATGAGGGAGTTGTGAGCAGTCAAAGTTTTGGTCAAACCTGATAATTGCTATATGAACATCATCATCATGATATTTGGAAAGCCCCCCGATAATATCCTAAGGTCGAAACATCCGGACGTCAAGTTTAAGTCGTATTAACCCTTTCCCGTCGGGCGGTCTTTTGTATCGCCAAAGGTCATCATCATGATCTTACTCTATCACCCGGTGAATATCATGCAGTCCCGAAATATCCGGACGTCAATCTTAAGTGCTAGTGTGTTTTACCCGTCAAGTAACCTTAGAAACATTGCGAGCATCATGATATTCCAACATCACCCGATATTATAATATCATGCTGATATTATAATATCACCTTACTTAGAGAAATCTGCCATCTGCATAATTTGCGCGCGCACGACAGTCTTGGTGATCAGCATCATCATGATATTTCGAGACCCGACATTTCCTAATATCCTCCTGACCTCCTTTTGCGTGATCATGATGATCACCTTATCTTTCGAAGCGGAGGGTGATTTTCATTTCTTAAGTCGTGTTGAACAAGATCATCATGATCTTGTTCGTCTCTCCCAACAGTTCGTAACATCATCCTGCCGACGAGTATAACCTTTTGCAAATATGATGATGACGATGACGTCACCATCACCTTTGTCATTCGGCAGGATATTTTCCAAGGCGTGATCCATTTTGCCAATATGATGATGACGATGACGTCATCTTCGAAGATTAACACAAGCCCCGGATATCCTGATGACGTCATCGGGACTTTCGACAGGATCATATTTTAGATCACCCAGTGTGAATATGATGATGATGATGTTCATCATCCTGATCTTTCGAGCGGATTGCCTTGGCCGAAAAGGGGTCATACTGCTTTCATGACCTGATCATCATCCTTAGAGGGAACCCGATACTCCATTTACCTCCTGATCGTAACGAAACATGACGGTGACGTCATCCCTTTGCATTTTAACCAAGCCTGATGATGACGATGACGTCATCATGATTTTTTCTCAGCGGCAGGATCATTTTCCAAGTCCTCCTGTTTGTCTTCATCATGATGATGATGACGATGTCTTTCTTTCCCGAATGTGCAAGAACAAAACATCCTGATGTGCTTTTCATCAGAGCATTAGGAAAGGAGGATCATCATATTTTGTGATATCCTGCGGACAGACAGGAGGCATATAGTTGGTCATCATCATGATTTTTGGCGTCGGTATAACTGTTGCCGTCGGCCTAAGGTAAAATTGTCACCCTGATCATATGTAGTCACGCCGATGCATATATGATGATGATGCAAAGCCGGATTCTAAGGATGGTTGAAAGGCGATTATTTCTTTGTATAATCTGAGATCATCATCATCATATTTCGAACCTGATATACAAGAAAGTGGGCAAAAACATGAAGCGATAGAAATTTGAAAGCCCGACTGCCTGATTTTGGTCAACGAGGGTTGACCTGGTTGTTTTTATGCCGTTTATGCATTTAGTGCATATTTTTCACAGGTAAAGCCTGATTGCCTGTGGCTGTGCATGGGGAGGTATGTTTAATAAAGTGTTTACTTCCTGTTGTTTATCATGATGATGATGAACTTAATGTTTGTCTGTTTACTTGCAGGAGATCATCATGATGCTGCTGAAGCTGAACATTGAAGTCATGATGCTGCTGAAGCTGAACATTGAAGTCATGATGCTGCTGATGCTAAGCGTGGAAATCATGATGATGCTGCTGAGGCTGAGCATTACAAAGTTGCGCATGGAGGCAACATGAGCCGGAAATGAGGAGGATATTGTCAAATATGTTGTTCGCCAGCTGGAGACCGAATCAAGTTGAAGATGCTGGAATATTCTGTGCCAGCTGTACATTTGCTAACTGACGAAGCATGTGCTTTTCATCTGGGCCGTTGTTTGTTATGAGTGGATCCTGATCCTTGGATCATTGTAACCGTTTTCTGGTAGTTGCTCTATATAACATCCAGAGCTTGTCATTTTAGAGGAGGAATACATTAGAATACACAGACGCATCTGGCGCAAGAGTGAATTACTGTAGAATAAGTTAGGAGATCAGATTGCCGAGACTAATGAGGATAGAATTGTTGAAATGTCAAGGTTCTTTCTTCAGATCACTGTAAATGTACCTGTTCTTGAGCATACTGAATGAATATGAAGTTCCAGATTACATCCTGATTGTAAATTTTACGTAATCTTCTGTTGATTTCTGGATATGTACTGGTGAATGCTGTGTTCAACTGGAAGCGCTTTCATTTCATTACATGTTGTTGTCAACTTTCCTTTGAAGCTTTACACTAGATCATGCGGATTTGTGGAATGTCCTAGTGAAGTATGATTTCTAGTTTTCCTTCTTTTCATTGCAAGTATGGGAGCTTGTATTTGGATCAGTGATCTAAGTCCAGTAATTTTGGGAATCTCACTCTCTAACCCTTTTCCTTTTTTTAATTTCATTAATTCATCACCATAACTGCAAATCATGATAAATAACAAGCAGAAACAGTGAAATATGCTGAAATCCCGTAGGTAACTGAAGATCCTTAGCATATTTGAGTTAAATGCATGTAGTATTGAAAATATCATGCAAAGAATCATAAATAATGGTAGAAATCATGCAAATATCAGCCTGTATGCACATTGTTTGATTAAATTTACAGTGCAGAGGTAGAATTGTTGGAGCTTATGCAGAGCGAACATCCAGAGCAGGATATTTGAATATGATGATGATGAACAGTGCAGAAACACGTAAGGCCCCTGAATGGAAAACAGCAACACACATCAACCACTGAGTAACGTCAGTAGATTAAGACCTAATCAACGGAGACTTGGGATCATGAATTCTTTGAATTCATCGTATCTTTCAAGATGAGTAAAGGTTGTTGTGTAACTTTTATTCTATGTTTGCGAATGACTAACATCATGACCAACATAAATTGGTGCTAGAAGGAGGGCCTGACTCCGGAAGATCACGTTCATCATCAGTACTTTCAGGTTTGATGACGCTCAGAGTAAGGTAACTTCAGGTCATTTGTGAATTTCATCAAATTGCGTAAATATTTGCTGCGACAAGTTTGTATTTGCACATTCTGTGTAAAGATTTCCAAATTTCACATAAATATTGCAAGCTTTACAGTAGATTTCTTTAAATTCACTAAATATTGGCCAAAGATGCATAAATTTGTTCAAGCTTTGAGAATTTGAGCCTTAGACACGTGAGATCTGGTGCTACTGGTCGAAATATCCCAATATCCTGTCATATTTGCAGTATCTTCGCAAATATCGCGTAAATATTCAGTCTGATTTGCAAGTTGACCGCGAATATCACCTCGTCCGGTGGAATCCAGCCAATATTTGCAAAGTTTCAGCTAATTGGCCTCCAAATCGAGAAACCCTGGCTCAGAGGATAAATACCAGGTCTAGACATAGTGAAATTTTCAAAGAATTGCCTGTCAGAGGTTTTAGACCTAAGACTGTAGACGTTCACCATACTCCAGAGTCTAGTACGTCCAGAGCTTCACCAGGACCTCCTCCTGTAACTCCTGTTGGTTTGCAAATACCTTCCGGTATACCCGTGACACCTCCTGTTCAACCTCAGGGTATACCTTTAGTCCAACCTCAGCCAACTGCACCACCAGTTCAGCCCCCTTAGGTTGCAATGTCGTTCTTTGCAGCAGAATCACCATTGACCTTTACTGCGTACCATGAGTTACCAAAGTATCCGGACAAGCTTTGTCCAAAATACCATCCTTATCAGGATGCGGATGATCATATCAGGACGTTTAAAGAAGCTTGCTGCAGAGCCAGAATTGAGCATCAGGATGTGGTGTGCAGATTATTCCCTTTTTCCTTAGGGGAAGAGGCTTATAATTGGTTCATCAGTCTTGGTCAATCTTCTGTAGGTTCGTGGGCTGTCTTAGAGAAGGCTTTTCTTGACAGATTCAAGGTCCCTATTGATCCATCCATGAATTACCACCTGTTTGCCACAATTAAGAGATTGGAGCATGAACCTATTGCAAATTTCAATGCTAGGTTCCAGAAAATGTTGTCCAAACTAGTTACCCCATATGTGGTGGCTGATGATGCTGCCAGAAGTATTTATTATTCAGCCCTGGATCCATTAACCGCCATGTTCATCAGGAGAACACATCCTGCGATCACCACATTGACAGGAGCTTTTCAAGAAGCTATCAAGGTAAATCAACAGCTGATACCTGCTCCTACTCCAAATATAGCATTCCCTGCTTTGCCTGGCATGCAGTCACAATATCCAGCACAGTATCCTGCAGCTTATCCTTCGCAATATCCTGCACAATATCCAAATGGAGCAGTGATGCCCCCAGCAATCATGCCTGCACCTTTGCAAGTACCTCCATTGAGTATCATGCCTCCTCCTAATGGAAATGGCCAATTGCCACAATATCCTGCACATACTCAGACACCTCAGGGTACAGACCTATCCCACAATAACCATGGATCTTCCTTTTTCCAGCCTCAGACTAAAAATGTAGTGGCCAAAGCTCAAGAGGAGAAAGAGGAAATCAAAGAAATGTCTGCTCAGTTGAGAAAGCTCACCACAGAAGTAACACACTTGAGAAATCAAGGGTTTTATTCACAGTCAGGTCAGAATAGGAGTTATTCCAATGACAGACCAAATTACCCTGACAGAGGATACAACAATAACTTCAACGGTAGTGCTGCAAATAACAATAATCCTCCTAGGCAGCCCAGAGTGTGGAACTCCAGGCCAAATAATGGTTCATTACCATCACCCCTAGACAATCAGCCTCCTGGTGAAGCCAAACAAACTACTAGAGTCAATCTTGCTGAAGCAGCCCTTACCAATTGGTGCAGGATTCACAACACCAATGCGCATGCAGAATTAGATTGTCCACAATTTAGGATTGCTGCCAGCATCTTTCAGACTGAAGTGTCTAATACTTCTGGAAATCCACCTCAGGCAGAAGGAAATGAAATAGTTCCTTGTGGATATGATTCAGCTTTTGTGCTGGAAACCTACACTAATCAGCCTCATCAGGATTATAATCAGACCTGTGAAGAATCTGCCTTAACCTTTGAAGCAAATTATGTCTTCCCTTTTGAGGATGAAAATGAACCTACAAGAGAGCATGAGGAAGTACATGCATACCAGCAGCAATACCCTGGTAAGCACAATTATAACCTGAGGAGCAATGCCAACAGACCTGCCAGTCCATTGACATCATCTCTACCTCCAAACAACTTCAACACACCTCCTGATCCTAAGGCTAGCAATAACCCTGGGTTCCCTAAGGTGAATGCTCAGTACTTGTCTCCTCAAAACACAGTAACAAAAGTCGCAGGTACACCTCATGAATCCGACAGGTTAGTCAGCTATTTGGCTGATGAAATGAAGAAAATCAAGATCAGCCTGTCCCTATCTGAGTTACTGAAAACTCCTGCCATCAAAAGGGCATTCATGAAGTCGCTGGATGATCCTGCTTCTAAAGAGGATAATCACTTTTCGAGTCAATCCAATAGCAGAGACCATACTGCTAAAGATAGCACTGTCAAGCCCAAAGTGTCAGCCACAGTCCAAGCTGCTGAAACCTCTCACATGACCTTGTACAGAGACAAAACTGAATCACCTCCGTTTCTCCTCACCATAAGAATGTTCAGTAAGAATTTGCACAATTGTTTAGTTGATTCGGGAGCCTCAACTAATGTTATGCCTTTGTCAATATGCAACGCATTAGGACTGCATCCTACTAAATCCTTAAAGAAGGTCACTCAACTGGACAAGACAGAAGTAAGTGTCGTAGGAGAACTCACTCATATTCACATGTAGCTAGCGTCTGATCCTAGGATCCAGTATTACATTGACATTCAGGTAGTTGACATACCTGATACATACGGGATGTTGCTTAGCCGGGACTGGTCTAAAACGCTTAACGGATACATGTCCACAGACTTCAGTCACATGTGGTTGCCATGGAAAGGTATACCTAATCAGATCAGGATTGATGCTGAGCCTAGGATGAAACATATGATCACGGAATATAACAGAACTAATGAGATCATGTATGTAAACGTAGAACCTGGAGTTTATCACATCAGGCCGCAAACTGTCCAAATAGAAGAGGTCCTGATGCTTGATGTTCATCATCATCATGATGATGATTATCATGAGGATATGCCAGTCATAGAACTTAATAATGATCCTGATAATGAGAATGAAATAGATCGCTTCAGGGATTTTCGGATGCATTTATCTACTCAGATAAAATGTTGTCAATTATTAAATATACCTGCTAATGATATTTTGATCGACGGATGGTGCAGATTGCATGGAGAAGCACACTCGGAAAAGACTTGCGAATCATGCTTAGACATGATCATGCTGGAGCAGACGTATAGTGAAGCATCATCATCATATTCCGAGGTGAGTGCTACATCTGATGATGATGATGATACTAATTTTTATTTGTCTTCTGCAGGAACAGAAGAGTCGACGGATCCTGATGAGGATCATATCCGAAAAACAGAAGAGATCCTGGTGTCCAATCAGACAAATGATGCGAGAAAGGAAAAGATCACTCCTGGTAGTGATTGCTTCATGGAACCGGATTACGAGTTGTCTGATGAGGATAAAGGCAGTAACCTGACGAAGTTCGAAGAATTTCTGGTTAAAGAAATAGAAAAAATGACACAACAGTGTAGATCTCCCCAGGAGGTTTTAATCAAAGGTTGGTGTAGGCTGCATGAGGCGCCTCACTCAGAAACCACTTGCTCACTGTGCTTACACATTTTGAAGAAGCATGCAGTTGTATGTGCTAACATCATCCTGCTGCTAGGATGGAAGAGAAAAGAGAAAAGCCATCAGGCTCATCAGATAAAGAAAATGAAGAAATTCTGGAGCAACAAGCAGATGCAGCACCAGAAGTTATTAATTGTCCAGACATTGAAGTAGATCATTCTGAAGATTTTGAATTATACTTGTCTAGAAAGATACAGCGTAGTCAAATATTAGGTTTGCCCATTGATGATGTCTTGATTGAAAGCTGGTGCAGATTACATGATGAAGAGCATTCAGAAAGAGATTGTTACCCTTGCTTGGTCATGTTGAAAAAGATTCTAGGAAATACAATAGCTGAATCAGTTTCAGAAGGTAATGAAGATGAAACATCTTTCCTGGATTCATTTTATGCTGGGATTGATAGGAGTTCTCTACTTCCTAATACAAGTAAGGACCAGTCAGTATGCAGGTATGAATCTTGTGAAAATTTTAGAGAAGAAATCACTCATCAGGATAATAGTTTTGATTCTGATCCTAATACTTTTGATAAAGAAGATGAAACATCTTTCCTGGAGTCATTCTATGGTAAAGAGAGGTGTAAACAGATAGTAGAGCAATCTAAATGCACTGCTGATGATGAAGTTCCTATGATAGTAACTCAGGGAGTCATAGAGAAGAAAATAAATGCTGATTTATTACCTGACTTCTTTGAATTAAACGATCAAATGCAAGAATGTTGCAGGTTAAAGGAACCAGATCCTCTAATAGATAGAAAATGTGAATTATTCAATGAACAATTCCTGAAAGATGAAGATGTAGAAGACTTTGGAGTTGTTATGCATAATCAGATGTCACTCCAGAAATATTTTGAAAATGAAATAGGGCAATGTCCTCATCAAGTGAAAGTTGTTTCTCCTTTACAGTCAAATGATTTAGAAATGATAAATTTCTGTATATCAGGTTGTGATAATAAAGATACTTATCTAGATGCTGATGTGCAGGAAATTGAAGAAAATATTGAGAAGTTTCCTGAACTGGAGGATAAACTGAACATCCAGAATGAAGGGATAAGGCTGGATAAAGATGAAGAATTAATACATCAAAGGTCATACATCCTTCAATTTGAAGAGGGACCAGGCACTGAGCCAAGCAGTGAAAATATAATGACAAATGAAAGACCAACTGCCAATGAAGAAGCATGTCCAGCAAAGCCAGAAATACACCAGGTTGTATTTCTCCTTTCCACAGTAAATAATGTTGAATATTATTTTAATTATGGAAATTCAGAAGATAAGACATGCATATGGATTAATCATGAACATGATGAGCGTCCTCAGTTGCTGATCATCAAGAGTTGTTCTGTTGAATACAGTGAATTCAGAATACCAGAATATTCTTCAGAATATAAAGATAAATTTGCTAGGTTGAGAACCATAACTAATACCCTGATGCTCCTGCACAATCAAAAGAAGTATGCAAATACAGGTGTCCTTAGGTCTTTTTCTGGATTTTGTTTGCCTAGTAGTGGTTTGTACAGTTTGCTTGTTTTGTGTTGTTTTGGTTGAGTTTTGTTTTGGTAAGTCAGGATGATGCACTTCATCACCTAAGAAAATAACTAAATTGTTAGGATTCAAGTGATGAGATCAGATTTAGATATAGATTGTAATTCATTCTGATAAATACTCATGATCAGGTTTATGATGTCTTTTCATCAGGGTACTTTTTCTTGTCCAAAGTGAATCAAACACAATGAAACACCTAACAGCCTTGGGTTTGTTGAAGATATGAGTATAGGTGTTAAGTGAAAAATCTAAAGGGACTCCCTTGCTACCAATACAATCTCCAACCTAAAGCTGCAAGTGACTACACCTTGTACAAATGAGCAGACATGATGATATCAAAATTTAAATTTTAAAGGAAAATCAGAAACAAAATAAAATTAGGCCATCTAAGTAACTCTACCGGGGCTATGGACGCCTGCTGGCAGTGGGGCTCTACTTAGGGAGATTGTATAGATAACCTTGCCGGGGTTATAGACACCTGCTGCCAGCAAGGCTCTATCCAGGTTGGCTATGAGGGATGATCTCCAACTATGTAGTTTAACACCAGTTACTTATGTTTTCAACTTGCTTTCAAGATAAGGATAATTAATCATCTGCACACACCTGATCCTTTGTTAGCTTTATCACCATAATGAAATTTTATCATTCAAAGATCATGATGATTTACTTAGACAGAATTAGAACACTATAGATGAATGTGATCACATCACTTGAATCATTTGAATTTTGTTGTTTTCTTTGGTGGCAAGTTGTTGTGTGGTTACACAACACGCCCCATTTTGACTTGGCAAAACAGGGACCCAGCTTTTGTTTTGGCTTGTGTTGTCTGTGTCTGGCGGTTTTGGTAAAAAATAAGTCAGGTGCATCATCATCATGAAGGTCAGGATGGGATAAGGTCATCATCATGAGGTTAGTTTGTCAAAGTTCATATTTTGTTTCCATAACTTCATGGTTAGGAAGAGCTTGAAATTCCATGCAGGTTTGCCTTTTGCATCACTTGAAAATTCGTCCATATGAGGGAGTTGTGAGCAGTCAAAGTTTTGGTCAAACCTGATAATTGCTATATGAACATCATCATCATGATATTTGGAAAGCCCCCCGATAATATCCTGAGGTCGAAACATCCGGACGTCAAGTTTAAGTCGTATTAACCCTTTCCCGTCGGGCGGTCTTTTGTATCGCCAAAGGTCATCATCATGATCTTACTCTATCACCCGGTGAATATCATGCAGTCCCGAAATATCCGGACGTCAATCTTAAGTGCTAGTGTGTTTTACCCGTCGAGTAACCTTAGAAACATTGCGAGCATCATGATATTCCAACATCACCCGATATTATAATATCATGCTGATATTATAATATCACCTTACTTAGAGAAATCTGCCATCTGCATAATTTGCGCGCGCACGACAGTCTTGGTGATCAGCATCATCATGATATTTCGAGACCCGACATTTCCTAATATCCTCCTGACCTCCTTTTGCGTGATCATGATGATCACCTTATCTTTCGAAGCGGAGGGTGATTTTCATTTCTTAAGTCGTGTTGAACAAGATCATCATGATCTTGTTCGTCTCTCCCAACAGTTCGTAACATCATCCTGCCGACGAGTATAACCTTTTGCAAATATGATGATGACGATGACGTCACCATCACCTTTGTCATTCGGCAGGATATTTTCCAAGGCGTGATCCATTTCGCCAATATGATGATGACGATGACGTCATCTTCGAAGATTAACACAAGCCCCGGATATCCTGATGACGTCATCGGGACTTTCGACAGGATCATATTTTAGATCACCCAGTGTGAATATGATGATGATGATGTTCATCATCCTGATCTTTCGAGCGGATTGCCTTGGCCGAAAAGGGGTCATACTGCTTTCATGACCTGATCATCATCCTTAGAGGGAACCCGATACTCCATTTACCTCCTGATCGTAACGAAACATGACGGTGACGTCATCCCTTTGCATTTTAACCAAGCCTGATGATGACGATGACGTCATCATGATTTTTTCTCAGCGGCAGGATCATTTTCCAAGTCCTCCTGTTTGTCTTCATGATGATGATGATGACGATGTCTTTCTTTCCTGAATGTGCAAGAACAAAACATCCTGATGTGCTTTTCATCAGAGCATTAGGAAAGGAGGATCATCATATTTTGTGATATCCTGCGGACAGACAGGAGGCATATAGTTGGTCATCATCATGATTTTTGGCGTCGGTATAACTGTTGCCGTCGGCCTAAGGTAAAATTGTCACCCTGATCATATGTAGTCACGCCGATGCATATATGATGATGATGCAAAGCCAGATTCTAAGGATGGTTGAAAGGCGATTATTTCTTTGTATAATCTGAGATCATCATCATCATATTTCGAACCCGATATACAAGAAAGTGGGCAAAAACATGAAGCGATAGAAATTTGAAAGCCCGACTGCCTGATTTTGGTCAACGAGGGTTGACCTGGTTGTTTTTATGCCGTTTATGCATTTAGTGCATATTTTTCACAGGTAAAGCCTGATTGCCTGTGGCTGTGCATGGGGAGGTATGTTTAATAAAGTGTTTACTTCCTGTTGTTTATCATGATGATGATGAACTTAATGTTTGTCTGTTTACTTGCAGGAGATCATCATGATGCTGCTGAAGCTGAACATTGAAGTCATGATGCTGCTGAAGCTGAACATTGAAGTCATGATGCTGCTGATGCTGAGCGTGGAAATCATGATGATGCTGCTGAGGCTGAGCATTACAAAGTTGCGCATGGAGGCAACATGAGCCAGAAATGAGGAGGATATTGTCAAATATGCTGTTCGCCAGCTGGAGACCGAATCAAGTTGAAGATGCTGGAATATTCTGTGCCAGCTGTACATTTGCTAACTGACGAAGCATGTGCTTTTCATCTGGGCCGTTGTTTGTTATGAGTGGATCCTGATCCTTGGATCATTGTAACCGTTTTCTGGCAGTTGCTCTATATAACATCCAGAGCTTGTCATTTTAGAGGAGGAATACATTAGAATACACAGACGCATCTGGCGCAAGAGTGAATTACTGTAGAATAAGTTAGGAGATCGGATTGCCGAGACTAATGAGGATAGAATTGTTGAAATGTCAAGGTTCTTTCTTCAGATCACTGTAAATGTACCTGTTCTTGAGCATACTGAATGAATATGAAGTTCCAGATTACATCCTGATTGTAAATTTTACGTAATCTTCTGTTGATTTTTGGATATGTACTGGTGAATGCTGTGTTCAACTGGAAGCGCTTTCATTTCATTACATGTTGTTGTCAACTTTCCTTTGAAGCTTTGCACTAGATCATGCGGATTTGTGGAATGTCCTGGTGAAGTATGATTTCTAGTTTTCCTTCTTTTCATTGCAAGTATGGGAGCTTGTATGTGGATCAGTGATCTAAGTCCAGTAATTTTGGGAATCTCACTCTCTAACCCTTTTCCTTTTTTTAATTTCATTAATTCATCACCATAACTGCAAATCATGATAAATAACAAGCAGAAACAGTGAAATATGCTGAAATCCCGTAGGTAACTGAAGATCCTTAGCATATTTGAGTTAAATGCATGTAGTATTGAAAATATCATGCAAAGAATCATAAATAATGGTAGAAATCATGCAAATATCAGCCTGTATGCACATTGTTTGATTAAATTTACAGTGCAGAGGTAGAATTGTTGGAGCTTATGCAGAGCGAACATCCAGAGCAGGATATTTGAATATGATGATGATGAACAGTGCAGAAACACGTAAGGCCCCTGAATGGAAAACAGCAACACACATCAACCACTGAGTAACGTCAGTAGATTAAGACCTAATCAACGGAGACTTGGGATCATGAATTCTTTGAATTCATCATATCTTTCAAGATGAGTAAAGGTTGTTGTGTAACTTTTATTCTATGTTTGCGAATGACTAACATCATGACCAACAGGAGGGTATGAGGATAGAACAAGTATATCACAGACCTTATGACTATGGATTGTAAGAGGGGGTGGATGAACCTTTCAGTGGACACAGAGACCGAGGGGACCCCATCAAACATTTACTTAGGCTGAATCCACCCACCTTTGTGGGGACCACAAAGGGGGCCAAAGCTGAGGCTTGGCTCATCAGTTTAGAAAGGTGCTTTGCGTTGTGTCGTAATGGGAGAAACACAAAGGCAAATGTGGCAGTTTAACTTTTGAGAGACGCAATGGCAACATGGTGGTGCATTGAGGAGTGCAAGAGTCACTGATCATTGGATACTCTTACATGGGACACCTTCACTGAGTGCTTTAATGTGCGTTATCTATTAGATCATTATAGGCAGTGTTGGATTGACGAGTTCCATGACTTGTAGCAACGAGGTTCCACTGTAGCTCAGTATGAGAGTAGGTTCATTGTGCTATCACGATATGTAGAGTACCTCCATGATGAAAAACTTTTGGTTCACAAATTTATCATAGGTTTGAATCATGGAATATTAGGACTAGTGTACATGGTAGACCCCCAGACCATGAGGATAACCAGTATTATCATTGATGTCAACATATGTATATTGCATTAATGAGAAGGATTGGATGAGCTGTGTGCTGATGAAATTGAGAGAATAAGTCTCAATCAAGAACAGTGAAGAATAGTGATGACAAGAAGGCAAAAGTCCTCAATAGGTTGAGGATCAGAGGATGCAGTTTAAAGGGTTTTTAGATATGAGTCTTGAGATGTTCTAGTCAAGATTTCAGAGGTCTGCATGAAGATCTGAAGAAGTTATGGTTGCTCAAGTAGAACCAGTTCCGACAGGTGTTCAAAGGTGACAGAGGGTCACAGAAAGGTCCGGTGAGATCCGGTATTGCATTATCTCATCCTACGGATTGGAGGTAGTGTTGAAGAAGTCTGTGTGAAGTAACAAATAGATTTGTTCATGGTTTGGAGGTTTAGAAGTGCCTTTTTCATTATGACAGTGATGACAGACTATGTTCTTGATGTTTCGGATGAAGAAGAGAAGAATTCCAGTAAGCTAATAAAGTGCAGATGTTCTTGATGACTCAGGAAAGGTTTTGGTGATCTTTAGATCATTTACAATTCTTATTGGTAGTCCACATTGAAGTTTGAGTTTGCATTTGAAGAATAACCACGGATATTGGTGTTCTTCCTAAGACAAGCCGACTGGATGTATTACACGTCTTGCGAATGATCTTATAGGTGTTTGCCAACTTAGATGATTGTTCCTAAGTTGATGCCTTGTATAAATAAGGAATTGTGAATTCATTTTGAAGTGTGTTTTGGTGTGGATGCATGTGGCATAGTGAAGAAGAAGAGTGAAAGGCAGAGCAAGAGTTTTCGGGCTTAAATGGAACTGATCCAGACATGGTAAAGATGTCAACCTCCAGTTCAAGTTTGTAATACTTGTTACTTTGTAGATAGTGTGTCTCTTGTAGGCAGTGTGCCTCTTATGAGCAGTGTGCTCGGGCAGTGAGCCCTAATTGGCATGTACCATCTATTTTTCTTATTCTTCTAACAGAAAATAATCCTTGGGTTAATCACCCCGTGGTTTTTCCCTTGACTGGGTTTTCCATGTCAAAATCTTGGTGTCTCATGTGTTGATGTGTAGCTGCTCTGGTGATTATGCTTTATGCTTTCATGAGTGATTAATTGATATGCTATTAAATAACAAAGAGGATTTAAGTGTTTGAATTGAAAGCAAGTTTTTGTACAACTGATTCAGCCCCCCCTCTCAGTTGTGTGCACTAGATCTAACAATTGGTATAAGAGCTAAGTTCTTCTAAAAGGAGCTTAACCACTTGAGGAGATCCAGGATGTCATCATAGAAGAAGGACAGTCTGAAGTTTGATGGAACCAACTTCTCTCTTTGGAAATGTCACATGAAATGTCACTTGGAGTGTATGGGAAAGGCATACTTGTCCATGGTCACAAAAGCATATACACCTCCACAGGGTGGTCCAACAACTCTAAATGAAATCATAGATGCTAAAAATAATCTACGGACCAAAGAGGCTCTTCTAAGCACATTAACTGACTTAGAGCTCCCAAATGTTATTGAACTACCAACTACCTATGAGATCTGGATTAAGCTAGAACTTCTGCATGAAGGAGATGAGTATGTTAAGAGTGCAAGGTTGCAGAGTCTCAAAGGGAAATTTGAAAGACTAAAAATGAGAGATGATGAAAATATCACTACCTTTATGCCAAGAGTAAATGAGCTAGTGTGTGGAATTAGGAATGCTGGTGGAGTTTTGGATGAAAATGAGATTGTTGGCAAAATTTTCAGATCCCTTCCTACTGCCTACAAAATCAAGGTTGCTGCCATTGATTAATTCAGAGCCCATACAACTATCACAAGAGACCAATTGGCTGGCAAACTGGCTGCATTTGAAATGACCAAGTTTGGAGATGATCCCCCCAAGACTAAATCTGCATTCAAAGCCAGTGCCTATGTGAAAGGTAAACAAAGTTTTGATCCAGGAGAAAACTCTTCAAGGAAGCTGTCATGGTATGATCAAACAAGAAGAGACATGGAAGTGGAAGAAGCAGAAACAGCTCAACTTGAAGCCCTAATTGCAAAGAGACTGCCAAGAGGATCTGGTAAATATGAAGGAAAATTACCCTTTAATTGCTTCAACTATAATAAGATTGGTCATTTTGCCTCAAGATGTCTGAAAAGATCTACAAGGTCAAATTCTAACAGATAAAGGTTCCAAAAGAATTGTTATTATATTCATGAAGAAGATGATAATGAAGGAGTAACAGATGATGAATCAGAGATAGAAAACAAATCTAGAAATGAATGGGTGTTTATTGCCATCAAGGAAGAAGATCTAATATCCTCTGAATCTATCAATCATAAGGTTGTAGAAAGAGCTTTGGCTGCCCAAGTTGAAGAGAAGGATGATTGGGTTATTGATAGTGGATGCTCTCACCATATGATAGGTGACAAGAACAAGTTCTTAGATTTTGAAAGGTATGAAGGAGGAATGGTAAAGTTTGGTGATAATTTTGCTGGTAGAATCAGAGGAAGAGGAACTATTTATTTTAATGGAAGAAACAAAACTGGTAATGTGCTGTATGTTGAAGGTTTGAAGCACAATCTTCTCAGTGTTGGACAGTTGGTGGACAAAGGCTATGATCTCTGATTCAAGGATGGAAAATGCAAAATCTTTGAAAGATCTGGAACAGAGATTGCATCCGATACTCAAACAAAAGGTAATATCTTCCACTTGGTTGGTGCTGGTAAAAGTTATCTGTTTGTTCAAGTAGATCAGAGTTGGTTATGGCATAGAAGGATGTGTCATGTAAATTATGATAACATCATCAAGATAAGTAATACTTAGGCTGTAAGAGATCTTCCAAAATTGGTAAAACCTGCAAATAGTTTGTGCAAAGAATATTAGATGGGTAAACAGAGCAGAGTCTCATTCAAAAGCAAGGATCAGTCCTCTACCAGATTATTGGGCTTAGTTCATACTAATCTATGTGGTCCAACAAGAATCAAGAGTATGCAAGGTGATAGCTATTTCATGTTACTAATTGATGACCATTCCCAAATGATGTGGGTTACCTTTCTGAAAGAGAAATCAAAAGCTTTTGAGAAGTTCAAAATCTTCAAGGCTATGGTAGAGAAACAAGATAGATTAAAACTGAAATGTCTGAGGTTTGATAGAGGTGGTGAATTCACATCTGGTGAATTCATAGACTTTTGTGAGAAGCATGGTATAAAAAGATAGTTATCTACTCCTAGGACTCCACAACGAAATGGAGTAGTAGAGAGAAAGAACCAGACCATCCAGGAAGCACCCAAGATAATGATGATGGAAGCAAATGTTCCCCAGATGTTTTGGAGAGAAGCTGTCAGCACTACAGTCTATACTCTCAATTGAGTTCAAATCAGAAGCAATACTGGTAATACTCCTTATGAACTTTGGTTTGGCATCACTCCTACTATGAGATATTTTAGAGTATTTAATATCAAATGTTACATTAAAAGAGATGAAGATCTAGGAAAGTTTGATGCTAGAAGTGATGAAGGAATTTTCTTGGGTTACTCCACTCAAAGCAAAGCATACCGATGTTACAATAAGAGACTGAGAAAGATGATAGAAAGTACAAATGTGAAGGTTGATGAAGGTATTGAGAAGCCCTCAAGATTTTATGAGTATGATGAAGATGATCAGAATGGTGTTCTAATTCAAGGAACTCAATCCTCTCCTGAAAGTTAGATTCAGACTGATCCGGTAAATCAGGAAGAAGAAATAGGTCTGAATGAGCCTTACCAAGAAGCAAAAGTGCAAGAAACTCCCAAAGTTCCAAGGTATGTAAGACTGAACCACTCTGAAGATCAGATCATAGGTGACAAAAGCAAAGGTGTGCAAACTAGAATTATTGTTGCTCAAAATTCAGATGAATGTTGTCTAATTTCAAAGATTGAACCTAAAACAATAAATGAAGCCTACAATGATGAAAATTGGACCAAAGCAATGGAGGAAGAGTTGATGCAAATTGAGAAAAATCACACTTGGGATCTTGTTTCTAGACCTAGAAACAAGAATGTGATTGGAACCAAATGGGTCTTCCAGAACAAACTAAATGAAGTTGATGAAGTAATTAGAAATAAAGCCAGCTTAGTCTGCAAAGGCTACTCTCAAATAGAAGGGATTGATTTTGAGGAAACCTTTGCTCTGGTGGCAATAATTGAAGTAGTCAGACTATTTCTTGCATTTGCTACCTTCAAGGATTTCAAATTGTATCAGATGGATGTCAAATCTGCTTTCCTAAATGGTGACTTAGAGGAAGAAGTGTACATTGAACAACCGGATGGATTTCAATTATCTGAGCATGGTGATATGGTCTGCAAATTAAAAAAGGCACTATATGGTCTAAAGCAAGCTCCAAGAGCATGGTATGAAAGGCTGGACAAACATCTTTTGAATATTGGTTTCAACAAAGGTACTGCTGATAGTAACCTATATTTCAAAATTGATCATGAAAACATCTTGATTGTTGAAGTATTTGTTGATGATATCATTTTTGGAGGAAGAGACAGTATGTGTAAAACCTTTGCAAATCAAATGAAAGGTGAGTTTGAAATTTCAATGCTCGGTGAAATAAATTTCTTCTTGGGTCTACAAATTTCTCAATCAAAGAAAGGATTCTTTATTTCTTAGACCAAATATGTGAAAGAATTGTTGAAGAAATTTGGGATGGAAGATTCAAAGCCAATGAATACTCCCATGGTAATTGGATGTAAGTTGAGCAAAGATGATGACTCTCCTAAGATAGATCAGACCAAGTACAAATCAATGATTGGAGGATTATTGTATCTTACTCAGACTAGACCAAATATAATGCAGGCTGTTGGTCTTGTGGCGAGATTCCAGGCTGATCCCAGAGAATCTCATGTCATGGCAATCAAAAGAATTTTTAGGTACTTAAAAGGAATAGTTGAGTATGGTCTATGGTATCTTAGAGATCATAATTTTTCTCTTCATGCATATACAGATGCAGATTAGGCAGGAGATGTGGATGATAGGAAGAGTACAAGTGGAGGAGCATTCTTTTTGGGAAAAAGGTTGGTTTCTTGGCTAAGCAAGAAACAAGAGGCAATATCCCTATCTACAACTGAAGCAAAATACATTGCAGCAGCCAGAAGTTGCACTCAACTTTTTTGGATGAAGCAGATGCTAAGAGACATTCAAGTAGAATATTAGGAGCCTATCACAATTTTCTATGACAATTCAAGTGCAATAAATATTTCTAAGAATCCGGTGTTGCATTCTAAGACTAAGCATATATCTATCAAGTTTCACTTTCTAAGAGAGAAAGTGAACAAGGGTGAAGTCAGATTGGAGTATGTGCCCTCCAAGGATCAGCTTGCAGATATTTTTACTAAACCTCTTCCCAAGGACTCTTTTGAGTATCTCAGGGAGAAGTTAGGGGTTATTGCCCCTCCGGTGATGAACTAGGATGCACTGATGTGCATCAGTCCAGTGGATATCATAGTCATATCTTGTGATTCGGATTGATGATGGGGAGCTGCTACTCACTGGGAGCAGCTGGTATGATTTTGTTGTGTTCAAGTTGCAAGTATGAGCCCTTTGCCATTGATGTCAAAGGGGGAGAGAAGATATGTGAAAAAAAAGTGGTTGATGATCAAAGGGGGAGCAGTAAAGGAGGAGAAGACATGTGAAGGGTTGTTGCTAATAGGGGGAGCTCTTGTCTTGATGGTTTTTCACATCATATGTTGCCATCAATGACAAAGGGGGAGATTGTTGCAAGTATGAGGATAACCAGTGTTGTCATTGATGTCAACATACACATATTGCATTAATGAGAAGGATTGGATGAGCTGTGTGCTGAGGATATTGAGAGAATAAGTCTCAATCAGGAACAGTGAAGAACAGTGATGACAAGAAGGCAAAGTCCTCAATAGGTTGAGGATCAGAGGATGTGGTTTAAAGGGTTTTTAGATATGAGTCTTGAGATGTTTCAATCAAGATTTTAGAGGTCCACATGAGGATCTGAAGAAGTTATGGTCGCTTAAGTAGAACCAGTTCTGATAGGTGTTCAGAGGTGACAGAGGGTCACAGAAAGGTCCGGTGAGATCCAGTATTGCATTATCTCATCCTGTGGATTGGAGGTAGTGTTGAAGAAGTACATGTGAAGTAACAAATAGATTTTTTCATGGTTTGGAGGTCCAAAAGTACCATTTTCATTATGACAGTGATGACAGACTATGTTCTTGAAGTTCTGGATGAAGAAGAGAAGAATTCTAGTAAGCTGATAAAGTGCAGATGTTCTTGATGACTCAGGAAAGGTTTTGGTGATCTTTGGATCATGTACAATTCTTATTGGTGGTCTGCATTGAAGTTTGAGTTTGCATTTGAAGAATAACCACAAATATTGGTGTTCTTCCTAAGACAGGCCGACCGGATGTATTACATGTCTTACGAATGATCTTATAGGTGTTTGCTGACTTAGATGATTGTTCCTAAGTCTATGCCTTGTATAAATAAGGGATTATGAATTTATTTTGAAGTGTGTTTTGGTGTGGATGAGTGTGGCATAGTGAAGAAAAAGAGCGAAAGGCAGAGCAGGAGTTTTCGGGCTTAAATGGAATTGATCTAGACATGGTAAAGATGTCAATCTCTAGTTCAAGTTTGTAATACTTGTTACTTTGTAGACAGTGTGTCTCTTGTAGGCAGTGTGCCTCTTGTGAGTAGTGTGCTCGAGCAGTGAGCCCTAATTGGCATGTGCCATCTATTTTTCTTATTCTTCTAACAGAGAATAATCCTTGGGTTAATCACCTCGTGGTTTTTCCCTTGACCGGGGTTTCCATGTCAAAATCTTGGTGTCTCATGTGTTGATGTGTATCTGCTCTGGTGATTATGCTTTATGCTTTCATGAGTGATTAATTGATATGCTATTAAATAACAAAGAGGATTTAAGTGTTTGAATTGAAAGCAAGTTTTTGTACAACTGATTCACCCCCCCTCTTAGTTGTGTGCCCTAGATCTAACATCCATTGCTATTTTATTTGACTTTGGTGCTACTAATTCAATTATATCTCCATCATTAGTGGAGTGTTGTAGGCTGGTGGCCTCTAGGCAAGGTGATAGGTGGGAGGTTGAGTTGGCCACAAGGGCAAAGATGGCAGTAGATGCTTTGGTTCATGATTGTCAGTTATCGTTGGGGGCCTTCACTACATTATGCGACCTTAGCATTATGCCCTTGGGATCTTATGGTGTAGTTTTAGGCATGGATTGGCTTGCGGCTCACAGAGCCAAGCTAGATTGTCACCGAAAGGTGATTAGTTGCTTAGACAATCATGGCATGTTAGTCAAGATAGTAGGATTCAAAAGCCCATGATAGTTCGTATGATATCTTCTCAGTAGCTTAAGTGCTTCATGCGGAAGGGATACCAAATACTTGCCATCACTGTTAGCGACAGATCAGAAGATAAGTCAGAGGTGTCATTACATGACCATCCCATCTTGAGGGAGTTTCCTGATGTCTTCCCACCAGAGTTACCAGGTATGCCACCTCAGAGAGAGGTAGACTTCCACATTGATCTAGTGTCAAGTGTCGAGCCAGTGTCTCATGCACCCTACAGGATGACCACCCATGAGCTCACGGAGCTCAAGTTGCAATTAGAGGAGTTGCTAAAGAAGGGGTACATCCAACTTAGCATTTCACCTTGGGGCACACTGGTCATCTTTGTGAAGAAGAAGGATGGGTCTCTTCATTTGTGCATGGATTATAGGTAGCTTAATAAGGTGACGGTGAAGAACCATTATCCTCTTCCTAGGATTGATGATCTTTTCTACCAGATGGAGGGAACCAGAGTGTTCTCTAAGATAGACCTGAAGTCTGGTTATCACCAGTTGCGCATCACAGAGGCAAACATTCATAAGACCACCTTCCGGACTCGATACAGCCACTATGAGTTCACTGTGGTACCCTTTGGCTTGACGAACACCCCTGCAGTGTTCATGAGTCTCATGAACGGAGTGTTCTGTACTTACTTGGATCAGTTTGTGATCATATTCCTTGATGATATTTTGATCTACTCATGGATCAAGGAGGACCATGAGGACCACTTGCATCAAGTTTTGTAATGCTTGAGGGACCAACATCTTTTTGGCAACTTGGTGAAGTGTGCCTTCTTTAGATCTGAGGCGCAGTATTTGGGGCACATCCTATCTAATGATGGTATCTCCGTACATCCATCAAAGATTGGCGATATCAGGGATTGGATAGCACCCACCAATGTGACAAAGGTCAGGAGTTTCATGGGATTAGCTAGTTATTACCGCAGATTCGTAAAGGGTTTGTCCAGGATAACGTACCCCATCACTTCCCTTCTGCAGAAAGGAAAGATCTTCACTTGGACTAAGCAGTGCGAGAAGGCCTTTGGGGTCCTCAAGGAGCATCTTACTAGTGCTCCCATCTTAGCAGTTCTTGATCCAATAGTAGATTTCATGGGTTGTACTAATGCATCACTAGAGGGTTTGGGAGTCATACTTATGCAGGGTCATAGAGCGATCACGTATGAGTCGTGAAAGCTCAAGACCCATGAGCTGAACTACCCCACTCATGATTTAGAGCTCACCACAGTGGTTCATACTCTAGTTAGTTGGAGACATTTTCTTTTGGGTCATCACTTTGAGCTTCATTCAGATCATCATAGTCTTTAGTACATATTCATGTAGGCAAATCTAAATGCCCGCCAGCGGCGTTGGATGCAGTTTCTTTGCGAGTATGACTTTGATGTCCACTACATCAAAGGGAAGGAGAACGTGGTTACTGACACATTGAGTCAGAGGCTACACGAGATCCTGACCTTGACCTTGAGTGTGGACTTGAGAGGGCGCATCATATAGCATCTGCCTGAGGATGAGTAGTTTCTTGAAGTGCAGCAGGAGATCTAATCATAGACGGCCCTTGTGGGCAAGTTTGTAGGATATTCCCTTAATGTAGATGGGTTACTTAGATAGAATCAACAGTACATCTATGTACCCCATGTAGGTGACCTACATGCAGTAGTTCTTTCAAAACCTCATAGAGCACCTTATGAAGCACACCCGGGGGTGAAGAAGATGCATGCCAACTTGTGACAACTGTACCATTGGGCGGGTATGAGATGGGATATTGAAGAGTATGTTGCTTGATTCCTTGAGAGCCAGAGGGTCAAGGCCAAACATTACCATCCAGTAGGTCTTTTATACCCTCAAGAGATACCTGAGTGGAAATGGGACACTATTTCCATGGATTTCATTGTTGGTCTTCCTATGTCATCTCGTCACCATGATGCCATCATGGTGATGGTTGATAAGTTGACCAAGGTGGTACATTTCTCACCTGCATGCATGACGTACAATGCACCATTAGTGGTGAGAGTATTCTTGGATGAGATTCTTAGATTACATGGGGTACCTCACCAAATCATTTCTGACAGAGACTCAATGTTCACATCAGCCTTTTGGAGGACATTACAGTAGGCATTGGGCTCATAGGTCAACTTCAATTTAGCTTATCACCCTGAGACAAATGGTCAGATGGAGAGACTGAATCAGGTATTAGAGGATATGCTCTATCTATATGTTATGGACCACCAGTCTAAATGGGAGGAGTATATGTATCTAGTTGAGTTTGCCTACAATAATAGGCATCACAGCTCATTGGGTATGCCTCCTTATTAGGGTTTGTATGATAGACCTTATAGAACACCGTTGAGTTGGGACTATATTGAGGACATGGTTTCTATTGGGCTAGAGATGGTGTAGAATATGGAGTAGCAGGTGACCCTTATTAGACAGAGACTTTAGGAGGTGTAGGATCAACAGAAGAAGTATGTCGATGCTAAGAGATTAGATCAGAGCTTCTCAGTCAAGGATAGAGTATTTTTGAGACTGAGGCCACACAAGAGTCCAATCCATAATGGAAAGGGCTCTAAGCTCACACCACAATTTGTTGGACCTATTGAGATCTTGGAGTGGATATGACCCATAGCCTACCATCTAGCCTTGCCACCTAGCCTGTTGTAACTCCACGATGTTTTCCATGTGTCTATATTATGGTGTTATATATCTGATTTGTCTCATGTATTGGACTAGAGTTCTCTATAGGTAGAGATGGACGGGCAGCTAACTTTGGAGCTAATTCACATATTGGCTCATTGGACGCTGGGCCTTCTAGGTCAACAACTCAACCAGGTTAGGGTTTAGTAGGACAGGTATGATGAGGTCATGACAACATGGGAAGATGTAGCTAGACTAAGGACACTTTATCCTCACCTCTTTGACGACTTCTAGGAGGAAGTTTAGTCTTAGGGGGGAGGATGTGAGGCCTATTATTTCACTCCCTTATTTTTTTGCTCATTCATATTACTGTTGGAGATATTTTAGACATTTGGGGACTGTTGATCCTGATATGCATATTTTCTAGACTATATTCCTTTATTTTGGTTAGTTATGCTTAGTATATTGTGATGAGACTAGATCCTAATTTTGATTCACTGATGATTAAACATGTGATATGCATTCTGATATTACTAGAGATACTAGTTGTGAGATCATATTATGGATTTACTATGCAATTTTTATCTTGATATGGTTTATAGAAATGCAAATTATGAATCTAATTATGATGTGATTTTTATGATGTTTTAAATGATTATGTGATGGTGTGAGTGTATGATTTGCCTTGCTTCGGCTATGATATACATGTTGGATTAATATGTTGTTTAAGTGCACAGTTCATTTTCTGAAGCAACAGAAAATTAGAGATCATCCCACACATTTTGTGAATCCTGAGTTGAACCGATCTAGTTCCAATAGGAACCAAATCAACTGTGTATTGCATGATGAATTTTCATAATGTTTGCATATGGTGTCCTTTGGGCTAGGTCTACCCTTTTTCACTTGATTGTATTATGGTGTTATAAATGTGTAATGTTATTTGACTCAATTTTTGTGTTTTAATTTTTGTGACCCCTTTTCATGTGGTTTTCTACATCCTAAGGTGCTAAATTTGGGTTAAAAGTGACCCTGGGTTGTAGCCCTAGGGTTGAGGGCCCATTTGAGCATGCCTAACCCTAGGATAACTCTCATATGGTCACTTAAACTTCAGCCTGAAGTGAAGTGACGAAAATGGAAGTTTGGGGAGGAGTGGAAGGATGGGTCAAACCTTCAACCTTATCCATAGCACATTCCAAGGCTTTGGGTACCATGCGTTGAAGGCTTGGGGAGTCTTCAAGAACCCTAATTGTGGTGAACCCAACTCCAAGGCTCTCACACATGGGTGAGAGTACCTTGGAGTTTTGTGGGCTTTCATGGGAGGATAGGATATCGACACTTGTTGTACCCTCATCCTCTTGGGCTCCACCTTGCCCTCACACATGTGTGAGAGAGCACAAGTGGATGCGAGGAGGAAGAAGAAGGTGACATGTGTCACCTTCTCATTCCTCAAGACTCATGAAGAGAGCCTATATTACTCCCTCTTGAAGAGGGGGAGAGGGTTGATTTTTTTTACATCTTTTATTTTTATTGAGGTTTTGGAGAGAGAGTTATAGGGTTTTTGGAGGCACATTTGGAGGAAGGACTTGGAGGTGGAATTGGAAGGCTCTACTTCAACTATCTTCCATTGTTGGGTATTTCAAGGTAGGATTCAAGGCTTGAAGCCTTTCCTTATGCACTTATTTTTATGGTGTGCTTACATTGTGAGTGTTTTGCATTTTATGTTGTGGGGTTTGAGGGAGTTTTGTAATAGCCTCTCCATTTGAAGAAGATACTCAACGTGTGAGGTGTTGGAGAGGAGTGAACCTCCTCGAGATCACCCTCTTGTTCTACTTGAGGTATGTTGGCCATTTGATTATATTGGAGGTGCATGGGATTTTTATTGATGGCAAGAGTGCCTTGAGAAGTTTGTGTTGAGATATTTATTTGGGTTTGAGGCCTTGTTGTTTTCTTGAGATTCAGGATATTTCAAGTTTTGGTGGTGTGCACCTCTTGAGTAGAGAGTTGTCCACTCTCCTACCCCATTGAATCCATTCCCAAATAGATTTTGTTGTTTGTCAATCCATGGGTTGGGTGTTCTTTTTGGCTATGTGTGTGTTACATTGTTGTGGAGTGAAAATCTTGTGTGTGGATGACCTCCAAGTTCGGGGGTGATCCACTCGTGGATCTATGGTAGGGAGGAGAGCAGTTTTTGTGGCTTGGTTGTCCCTCCTTGGTTTTAGTCTTGTAGGTTTTATTGTTGGAAATGGATCTTGGTGGAAGTGCTTTTAAATTCATGTTCATTGTTATTTTGGCTACTTCAGAGCCATGGCTAAATATGGCATGTTTGCAGTTGGATAAAATGTAAAGAGGGAAAATACTCTCTTCAAATGTATTGTTTAAATGATTTAGTGTTGTATTCTATCTTGTAGGAGTTGCTGATTTGTTTCAAAAAAATATATATAAGATATGTTGTTGTTCTCTAAAGTATTGTTGCACAAAAAAAAGTGGAAATATAGTTGTTGGTTGTTAAAAAAAAGAATATATTATGTAGCTAATTTCATTATGGCTGAGAGAAGTTTTACTTTGAAAATGAATAGAGGTCATTGCAAAAGAAAAAAAAAATATCAGGTTGTTGAATTGTAACATGTCAAAAAGAAGGGGTTAGTTGTAAATTTTACCTCAAAGAAAAAAAAAGGGGGGTCTATGTAGCTGGAAATTACAAAGACATTTTTTTTAGTATACTCTTCATTCTGTAATTGGGAACATAATCTTTATTCTATTGAAATATATATATATATATATATATATATATATAGAGAGAGAGAGAGAGAGAGTTGTGAGTATTTTCTTTGTAGACATGTCTTTAGTAGAGAAAACTTGTATGTTTAACTTTGATAAACATATACCCATTCAAATATATTTTAAGAATATATATACTATTTGACTAATATGTATTTACTGTGGATCAGATTATAATCTGTGTAATTGAAGGGCATATATATATATAACCATATGTTCATTTTTAAAAGTCAATGGATAGGATAAATGTTAAAAAAACCAAATGAAGTTAAATTTAAGAAAGGTAGAAAGTCTAACGTAGGGTTAAACCCTATGCTTGTCATGCCGTGGGCAATGGGTTGAGTGGCGTTTGCAATGGGGAGGGAGGGGGCGGAGCCCCTACCTCTACCACTGTTGTGTTATTTGTGGCATTCTATGCCTTGAGAACTACGGTCGGGCCCCCTTTCACTCGTCGCTCTGCGGCTTTCCCTTGTCACGCCGCCGCCATCGGGGATTACCTTCCCTGCGATGGTTTAAAACTCAGATGCAAAAAATTCTTTGAATGTTGATCATTCGTATATATATATGGGCACCATTTCTTCTTCTTCCCTGCCTCAAAAATCCTATTGCTATAATAATATTTACCTGAGCACTGTATGCCCTGAACAAAAAAAAATTATTTAGGTATATATGTTAAAAAAAAAAAATAAGGGATTAAACCTTTCCTAGGGTTGTATATACACATAGTATATCCACCCATTTTCATGGCAGCCTTATACAGACCTACAAAACACAAGCAGAGAGAATGAGAGGAGAGAAGGAAAACCAAATGAGAGAGAATAGAAGAATGGCGAAGAGTTGAAGAATAGGGTTAGGGTTGTTCCTTTTCATAAGGAAATTAGATTTTTAAATGAAAGGACTTTAGGGCTTGGGGAATTCTTTGTTCTTTATTTTGGGAGGGAAGTTTTCTTTTTAAATCTACTTTTCTTTTTGATGGGCATGGGTGAACGTGAGCCCATGTGCCCTTTTTCCTTCCCTTAGTTGTATATCAATTGGTTTGTTTAAATTTAAACCTAGGGTAGGATATTATTTGGGGTGGATACTTTTATCTCTATCTTTATTTTATCTACCTTAGGGATATAAATTCTTACCTTGCCTTCAATTTAGGTAGGGTGCAGAATTTTTGTGTGGGGATTTAAATTGATGGAAATCAAATATTTTGGGAACATTATTCTTTTAATTTATTAATAGTAAGGGGACTAACCACTAAACCTTAACTTTAATTAATTTTAATTATGAGCACCTTTGTGATGAGGTTTTTTTAATTATTTAATTTCACCTAGTTAATCCACTTTGAGAACCTTAGTGCGGCTAGTAGGTTAACCTAGTGAATTTTAATTTTAATAAATTTAATTAGTTTTAATAAGCTTTTGGTGGGTAGATTATTTTTATAATATATTTCTATGCACACCCTAGAGGCGTTATGCTACTGGATTTTTCCATAATCTTAGTAGAGTTTCATAAATGATTTATTTTACCATAGTGATTATTTATGTGATTGGACTAAATAATTTATGCTTTAGTTCCTAGGTTTTGATTTTGCTTCGTGTCAAATCACATCACACATTTAGGAAGCTTAGGGTTTGGGTCGAGTTGATCCTAACCCTAGAGGCAACGCTCATCATGTCGCATAACCCCCTAGTTAGCTACCATCACGTAGGGGTTTGCGCTTGTAATCAAACTACCCCAAGATTTGATTAACATGTTTACGCATTATGAGTATTGCCACCAAGCATGCTGATGTGTGCGAGGGGGTTTCTAGCGATGCGTGGAAAAGTTTTTTGATATTTCATATCATGAGCACATGACAAATGTGGACATGACATGTGTGTTGCATGTCGTGACTGCATGGGAAATGGGGGCATGACATTTGGTCTAAGAGCCCAAGTTTAAACACTGGGCTTGTTTGGGCATATTACATATTCCACAAATTCATCTGATTTAGAATACCTTGTTCTTGTAGGATGCCTCCCTGAACTAGGTGAGTGCACTCATGCGCCACAAAGTCCATAGAGATATGGGATGAGTCTTCAGCAAAGGGTCAGGGACCACCAGCTCCACTGGAGCAGTAGGCACCACCAACACCACTAGCACTTGTTATCAGACCACAAATTTTATAGGCTTTACAGGCAGTATTAGAGAGGTTACCACCAGCCACAATAGAGCCACATATCAAACCACGTGTCAAGCCCCGTGTTGATGGGCGAGAGGAGCCACGTGAGGAGATGCATGCTGAGTCGCATGCAGAGCCACGTGTCAAGCCGCATGTCGAGCCATGAGTGGCACTATGTGTAGAGCCTTAAGTAGAGATACCTAACACCACAGTAGAGAAGGTCAGTTTATCTTACATAACTCATAGTAGGAGTCCTCCGCGGCATGCGAGGCGAGAGGAGGCTGTGAGGATAGAGTAGGTATATCATGGACCTTATGAGTATGGATGGCAAGAGGGGGTGGATGAGCCTTTCAATGGATACAGAGACTAAGGGGACCCCATTAGAGATTTACTTAGGCTGAATTCACCCACCTTTGCAGGGACCACAGAGGAAGTTGAGGTTGAGGCTTGGCTCATCACTTTAGATAGGTGTTTTGTGTTGTGTCCTTATGGGAGCAACACAAAGGCACACATTGCAGTTCACCTTTTGAGAGATGCAACAACGATGTGGTGGTGCACTGAGGAGTACAAGTGTCACCTATCACTAGATATTCTTACATCAGACACCTTCACTGAGAGATTTAATGCACGTTATCTGTTAGATCATTACAAGCAGTGTCAGATTGACAAGTTCCATGACTTATAGCAGCGAGGTTCCACTATAGTGCAGTATGAGAGTAGGTTCATTGAGCTATCACGATATGCAGAGTACCTCCATGATGAAAAACTTCTGGTTCATAATTTTATCAGAGCTTTGAAACATGGGATATCAGGACCAGTATGCATGGCAGACCTCTAGACCATGAGGGAGCTAACGAGAAGGCATACATCATAGAGGAGATTTAGGGGTGGGGTCAAAGTTCATGGCCCCAGTATTAGGACCATAGCCAGTAGCAATAGTAGGGTTTCTACCAACCACCACCACCACAGAGGGGAGGATTTAGTTCTGCACTATTACCCCCTAGACCTCCAAAGGAGTAGCAGTAGCTGCAGTATCAGTAGATGTCCAGGCCCTAGCAGAGGGTACAGGGAGGTCATAATCACAATTGGTAGCAACAGGGCCCACATAGGGATTAGCAACTATAGGGACCACCTATAGGGCCTGCTAGACCACAGTAGTCATATAAAGGTTCTCAGGGGTCCACGGGTCAGACTGGACAACAACAGAGTAGTGGGAAATAGTCTAGATAGCTATAGGGTTAGGGCCCATGCTATGTTTGTGGTGGGGCAGGACATTTAGCCAGAGAGTGCCCACAGGGCTTTACGGCAGGGAGACAACCTCATTGAGGAGGATCAGAGAAGATAGTTAGAGACGTGGGTAGATCCCACCGTATGTTTGCAGTAGTTGATAACCTCTAGGCTGACTTCTAGGCCTAAGTGATCGAGACCGTAGGTATGATTGGGGATGTCCCCATTGCTATTTTATTTGACTCTGGCACTACTGATTCATTTATATCTCCATTGTTAGTGGAGCATTGCAGGTTGGTGGCCTCTAGGTAGGGTGATAGGTGGGAGGTTGAGTTGGCCACAAGGGCCAAGATGGTAGTAGATGCTTTGGTTCACAATTATGAGTTATCATTGGGGTGCTTCACTATATTATGCGACCTTAGGGTTATGCCCTTGGGATCTTATGGTGTGGTTTTAGGCATGGATTGGCTTGCGGCTCATAGAGCCAAGCTAGATTGTCACTAAAACGTGATTAATTGCTTAGACA
Organism: Cunninghamia lanceolata; assembly: GCA_027924645.1. Classification (NCBI taxonomy): domain Eukaryota; kingdom Viridiplantae; phylum Streptophyta; class Pinopsida; order Cupressales; family Cupressaceae; genus Cunninghamia; species Cunninghamia lanceolata. The sequence goes on from BSBN01000244.1 coordinate 3,764,674, forward strand.
ATTAGGGCATGTTAGTCAAGATAGTAGGCATTCAGAAGCCCATGGTAGTTTGTATGATATCCACTCAGCATCTTAAGCAATAGATGTAGAAGGGATGCTAGATGTTTGCCATCATTGTTAGCGACAGATCAAAGGATGAGCTAGAGGCATCATTAGATGACCATCCCATCTTGAGGGAGTTTGTCGATGTCTTTCCACTAGAGTTACCAGGTATGCCACCTGGCAGAGAGGTAGACTTCCACATTGATCTAGTGCTGGGTGCTGAGCCAGTGTCTCGTGTACCCTACAAGATGACCACCCATGAGCTCACGGAGCTCAAGTTACATTTAGAGGAGTTGCTCGAGAAGGAGTACATCTGACCTAGTGTTTCACCTTGGAGTGCACCAGTCATCTTTGTGAAGAAGAAGGATGGGTCTCTTCATTTGTGCATGGATTATAAGTAGCTTAATAAGGTTACGATGAAGAATTGTTATCCTCTGCCTAGGATTGATGATTTTTTCAACCAAATGCAGGGAGCCAGAGTGTTCTCTAAGATAGACTTGAAGTCTAGTTATCACCAGTTATGCATCACAAAGGTAGACATCCATAAGACTACCTTCCAGACTCAATATAGCCACTATGAGTTCACTGTGGTACCATTCAACTTGACAAACTCCCCTACAGTGTTCATGAGTCTCATGAACGGGGGTGTTCTATACTTACTTGGATCAGTTCATGATCCCCTTGATGATATTTTGATCTACTCGTGGACCGAGGAGGAGCATGAGGAGCACTTACGTCAGGTTTTGTAGTGCTTGAGGGAGCAACATCTTTTTGGCAACTTGGTGAAGTGTGCCTTCTTTAGATCTGAGGTGCAGTATTTGGGGCACATCCTATCTTGCGATGGTATATCTATAGATCTATCGAAGATCAGGGCTATTAGGGATTGGCCAACACCCACCAGTGTGATAGAGGTTAGGAGTTTCATGGGGTTACCTAGTTATTACCGCAGATTTGTATGGGGTTTCTCTGGGATAGTGCACCCCATCACTTCCCTTCAGCAGAAAGGGAAGAGCTTAAATTGGATTGAGTAGTGAAAGAGGGCCTTTGGGATCCTCAAGGAGCATCTTACCAGCACTCCCATCTTAGCAGTTCTTGATCTAGCAGTAGATTTCATGGTTTGTACTGATGCATCACTAGAGGGTTTGGGAGCCGTACTTATGCAGAGTGGTAGATTGATCGCGTATGAGTCATGAAAGCTTTAGACCCATGAGCTAAACTACCCCACTCATGATTTATAGATCACCGCAGTGGTTCATGCTTTGGTTCACTGGAGACACTTTCTTTTGGGTCATCACTTTGAGCTTCATTCAGATCATCACAGTATTTAGTACATATTCATGCAGCCAAATCTAAATGCTTGCCAGCAGCGTTGGATGGAGTTTCTTTGTGAGTACAACTTTGATGTCCACTACATCAAAGGGAAGGAGAAAGTGGTTGCCGATGCATTGAGTCGGAGGCGCCACGAGATCCTGACCTTGACCCTAAGTGTGGACTTTAGAGGGCATATCATATAGCATCTACCTAAGGATGAGTAGTTGTGTAAGGTGTAGCAGGAGATCCAGTCATAGAGGGACCTTGTGGGCAAGTTTGCAGGATATTCCCTTAAGTTAGATGGGTTACTTAGATAGACATCGATAGTGCATGTACATACCCTATGCATGTGACCTACGTGCAGCAGTTCTTTTAGAGGTTCATAGAGTACCTTATGCAGCGCACACGGGGGTGAAGAAGATGCATGCCGACTTACGATAGTTGTACCATTGGGTGGGTATGAGATGAGATATTGCAGAGTATGTTGCTCAATTCCTTGAGTACCAGAGGGTCAAGGCCAAACATCAGCATCCAGTAGGTCTTTTATACCCTCACGAGATACCTGAGTGGAAATGGGATTGCCATGATGTCATCATGGTGATGGTTGACAAGTTGACCAAGGTGGAGCATTTCTCATCTATATGCATGACGTACAATGCACCATTAATGGTGAGAGTATTCTTGGATGAGATTGTTAGATTACATGGGGTACCTCGCTACATCATTTCTGAAAAAGACTCAGTGTTCACATTAGCCTTTTGGAGGGCATTACAACAAGTGTTGGGCACACAGCTCAACTTTAGTTTAGCTTATCACCCTGAGGCAGATGCTCAGATGGAGAGGGTGAATCAGGTATTAGAGGATATGCTCCATATGTACATCATGGACCACCAGTCTAGATGCGAGGAGTATCTATATCTAGTTGAGTTTGTATACAATAATGGGCATCACAGCTCGTTGGGTATGCCTCCTTATCAGGCTTTTAATGAAAGACCTTGCAAAACATCGTTGAGTTGGGACCGTATTGAGGATAGGGTTGCTATTGGGCTAGAGCTAGCGCATTATATGAAGCAGTAGGTGACCTTGACTAGATAGAGACTTTAGGAGGCACAGGATCGATAGAAGAAGTATGTCGATGCTAAGAGATTAGATCAGAGCTTCTCAGTCAGGGACAAAGTATTCTTGAGGGTGCAGCCACACAAGAGTCCAATGTGTTATGGAAAGGGCTCTAAGCTTGCACCATGGTTTGTTGGGCCTTTTGACATCTTGGAATGGATAGGACCCATAGCATACCATCTAGCCTTGCCACCTAGCCTGTCACACATCCACGATATTTTTCATGTGTCTGTATTATGGCATTATATATTTGATTTGTCTCCTATATTGGACTGGAGTGCTCTCCAGATAGAGGTGGACAGGTAGGTAGCTTCGGAGCCAATTCGCATATTGGCTCGTCAGATGCTAGGCCTTTGAGGTCGAGACCTAGACCAGGTTAGGGTTCAGTGGGATAGGTATGATGAGGTCATGACGACATGGAAGGATTCAACTAGATTGAGGACACTTTATCCTTACCACTTTGACAACTTCTAGGAGGAAGTTTAGTCTTAGGGGGGGAGGATGTGAGGCCTATTATTTCACTCCCTTATTTTTTTGCTCGTTCATATTACTGTTGGAGACATTTTAGACATTTGGGGACTGTTGATCTTGATATGCAGATTTTCTAGACTATATGCCTTTATTTTGGTTAGTTATGCTTAGTATATTGTGACGAGACTAGATCCTGATTTTGATTCACTGATGATTAGACATGTGATATGTATTCTGATATTATTAGAGATACTAGTCGTGAGATCATATTATGGATTTACTATACGATTTTTATCTTGAGATGGTTTATAGAAATGCAAATTATGAATCTAATTATGATGTGATTTTTATGATGTTTTAGATGATTATGTGATGGTGTGAGTGTAGGCTTTTCCTTGCTTCGGCTATGATATACATGTTGGATTAATATGTTGTTTAGGTGCGCATGTGATTTTCCCAAGCCACAGAAAATTGGAGATCATCCCACACATTTTGTGACTCTCGTGTTGAACCGATCTAGTTCCAAGAGGAACCAAGATCAACTATGTATTGCATAATGAATTTTTGTAATGTTTTTGTATGGTGTCCTTTGGGCTAGGTCTACCCTTTTTTAGTTGATTGTCTTATGGTGTTATAAATGTGTAATGTTATTTGACTCAATTTTTGTGTTTTAATTTCTGTGACCCCTTTTCATGTGTTTTTCTACATCCTATGTTGTTAAATTTGGGTTAAAAGTGACCCTGGGTTGTACCCCTAGGGTTTAGGGCCCATTTAAGCATGCCTAACCCTAGGATAACTCCCATATGGTCACTTAAACTTCACCTTGAATTGAAGTTACGAAAATGGAAGTTTGGAGAGGAGTGGAAGGATGGATCAAACCTTCAACCTTATCCACACCTCATTCGAAGGCTTTGGGTACCATGCATTGAAGGCTTGGGGAGTCTTCAAGACCTCTAATTGTGGTGAACCCAACTCCAAGGCTCTCACACATGGGTGAGAGTACCTTGGAGTTTTGTGGGCTTTCATGGGAGGATAGGATATTGACACTTGTTGTACCCTCATCCTCTTGGGCTCCACCTTGCCCTCACACATGTGTGAGAGACCACAAGTGGATGTGAGGAGGAAAGAGAAGGTTACATGTGTCACCTTCTCATTCCTCAAGGATCATGAATAGAGCCTATATTACTCCCTCTTGGAGAGGGGGAGAGGGTTCTTGATTTTCTGTTACATCTTTAGATTTTGTTGAGGTTTTGGAGACAGAGTTAGAGGGCTTTTGGAGGCACATTTAGAGGAAGGACTTGGAGGTGGAATTGGAAGGCTCTACTTCAACTATCTTCCATTGTTGGGCATTTCAAGGTAGGATTCAAGGCTTGAAACCTTTCCTTATGCATTTATTTTTATGCTGTGCTTGCATTATGAGTGTTTTGCATTTTATGTTGTGGGGTTGGAGGGAGTTTTGAAAGAGCCTCTCCTTTTGAAGAAGATGCTCAACATATGAGGGGTTGGAGAGGAGTGAACCTCCTTGAGGTCACCCTCCTATTCTACTTGAGGTATGCTAGCCATTTGAGTATATTGGAAGTGCATGGGATTTTTATTGAAGGCAAGAGTGCCTTGAGAAGCTTGTGTTGAGATATTTATTTGGGTTTGAAGCCTTGTTGTTTTCTTGAGATTCATGGGATTTGGGGATTTTTGTGGTGTGCACCTCTTGAGTAGAGAGTTGTCCACTCTCCTACCCCTTTGAATCCATTCCCAAATGGATTTCATTATTTGTCAAACCATGGGTTGGGTGTTCTTTTTGACTATGTGTGTGTTGCATTGTTTTGGAGTGAAAATCTTGTGTGTGGATGATCTCCAAGCTCAGGGGTGACCCACTTGTGGGTCTATGGTAGGGTGGAGAGAAATGTTTGTGGCTTGGTTGTCCCTCCTTACTTTTAGTCTTGCAGGTTTTATTGTTGGCAATGGAGCTTGATGGCAGTGATTTTAAATTCATGTTCATTGTTATTTTGGCTACTTGAGAGCCATGGCCAAATATGGCCTATTTGTAGTTGGATACAATGTAAAGAGAGAAAATACTCTCTCCAAATGTAGTGTTTAAATAATTTGGTGTTATATTCTATCTTGTAGGAGTTGCTGATTTGTTTCAATATATATATATGTATATATATATGTATATATATATGTATATGTATATGTATATGTATATGTATATATATATGTATATGTATATATGTATATATATATGTATATGTATATATATATATATATATATATATGTATATATATATATATATGTATATATATATATATGTATATGTATATATATGTATATATATATATAGATATATATATATATATATATATATATATATATATATATATATATATATATATATATATATATATATATATATATATATATGATATGTTGTTGTTCTCTAAAGTATTGTTGCACAAAAAAAAGGGGAAATATAGTTGCTGGTTGCTTAAAAAAAAGAACATATTATGTAGTTGGTTTCATGATGGCTGAGAGATATTTTACTTTGAAAATGAATAAAGGTCACTATAAAAGAAAATATATATATATCAGGTTGTTGAATTGTAACATGTTGTCAAAAAGAAGGGGTTAGTTATAAATTTAACTTCAAAGAAGAAAAAGGAGGTCTATGTAGTTGGAAATTACAAAGGAAGACATTTATTTTGAGTATACTATTCATTTTGTTATTGGGAATAGAATCTTTATTTTATTGCAATATATATATATATATATATATATATATATATAGAGAGAGAGAGAGAGAGAGCTGTGAGTATTTTCTTTGTAGACCTGTATTTAGTGGAGAAAACCTATATGTTTAACTTTGATAAACATATACCCATTCAAATATATTTTATGAAAATATACATATGTACCTATATATATATATATACACAAAGGTATATATATATACTATTTGACTAATCTATATTTATTGTGGAGGAGATTATAATCTGTGTAATTGAAGGGCATATATGTATATATTATGTTTATATATATATAAATATATACCCTATATTTTATGTTATTTTAGTTTTATGTTGGAAAATTAGATATTATAGTAGAATGTGTTATATATATATATATATAACCAAATGTTCATTTTTAAAAGTCAATGGATAGGATAAACATTAAAATAAAAGCAGACGAAATTAAATTTAAGAGTGGTAGATAGTTCGGCTTAGGGTTAAACCCTACACTTGTCATGCCGTGGGCATTGGGTTGAGCGGCGTTCGTAGTGGGAAGGGAGGGGGTGGAGCCCCCACCTCCACCACTGTTGTGTTACGTGTGGCATTCTGTGCCTTGAGGATTGTGGTCGGGCTGCCTTTCACTCGCCACTCTGCGCCTATCCCTTGTCACACCACCACCATTGGCGATTACCTTCCCTGCGATGGTTTTAAACTCAGATGAAACAAATTTCTTTAAATGCTAATCATTAGTAACTTATATATATATATGGGTGCTATTTCTTCTTCTTCCCTCCCTCCAAAATCCTATTGCTATAATAATATTGACCTAAGCACTATATGCCCTAAACAAAAAAAAATTATTCAAGGATATATGTTAAAAAAAAGAATAATAATAAGGGATTAAACCTTGCTTAGGGCTATATATACACATAGTATATCCACCCATTTTCATGGCAGCCTTATACGACCTACAAAACACAAGCAGAGAGAATGAGACAAGGAAAACCAAATGAGAGAGAATAGAAGAATGGAGAAGAGTTGAAGAATAGGGTTAGGTTTGTTCCTTTTCATAAGGAAATTAGTTTTTTTAATGAGACGACTTTAGGGCTTGGGGAATTCTTTATTCTTTCTTTTGGGAGGGAAGTTTTCTTTTTATATCTATTTTAATTTTTGATGGGCATGGGTGCACATGAGCCCATGTGCCATTTTTCCTTCCCTTAGTTTATTATCAATTAGTTTGTTTAAATTTATACCTAGGGTAGGATATTATTTGGGGTGGATACTTTTATCTCTATCTTTATTTTATCTACCTTAGGGATATTAATTCTTACCTTGCCTTTAATTTAACTAGGGTGGGGAATTTTTGTGTGGGGATTTAAATTGATGGAAATCAAATATTTTGGGAATGTTATTCTTTTAATTTATTAATAGTAAGGGGACTAACCACTAAACATTAACTTTAATTAATTTTAATTATGAGCACCTTTGTGATGAGGTTATTTTAATTATTTAATTTCACCTAGTTAATCCACTTTGAGAACCTTAGTACGGCTAGTAGGTTTAATTTTATCAAATTTAATTAGTTTTAATAAGCTCTTGGTGGGTAGATTGTTTTTATAATATATTTCTATGCATACCCTAGAGGCGTTATGTTGTCAGATTTTTCCAGAATCTTAGTAGAGTTTCATAAATGATTTATTTTACCTTAGTGATTATTTATGTGATTAGACTAAATAATTTATGCTTTAGTTCCTAGGTTTTGATTTCGCCTTGTGTCAAAATTGCATCACATATTTAGGAAACTTAGGGTTTAGGTCGATTCGATCCTAACCCTAGAGGTGACGCTCATCATGTTGCGTAACCCCCTAGTCAGCTACCATCACACACGGGTTTGCGCTTGTAATCTCACTACCCCAAGATTTGCTTAACATGTTTACACCTTATGCGTATTGCGACCGAGCACGCTGACACATGCAAGGAGGTTTCTAGGGATGCATAGAAATTTTTTTGATATTTCGTGTCATGACCACATGACAAATGTGGACATGACAGTGTGTTGTGTGTCATGACTACATGGGAAATGTGGGCATGACACAAGACCTCAACTATGCTTTTATCTCATCAAATTTTCCCTCATTGATCCTTAAGGTATGCACAATATCCTTACCTTTGTTGGCAAGAAACATTTCTCTGATGAATGATTGAATGTTGTCATTGATGGCAACAAAGAAAGGAGATTCCACCTACATGGAAAAGAGACTTTACAGCTAAAGGATAAATGCCTAAGTATGGGCAATATACATTATATAGTGTAAATGACAGTGTTTGCGTCAGTATGCCTCCGAAGTTGAAGATCATTATATATAGTTTAGGTATGTTGTTCATAGCTACCTAGTGATCACTTGTTCCAGTGTTCTAGTCCTAACTTCCTCTGGAAGTCATATTGTGAAATAGCTACGTCTGGGTGAACAGAAACAGTGCACAGTACTAGAGAAAAAGGGTCTGCATTCTTCAGTTGTTGCATATTTTATCCTGCAATTTTGAAGGTATGCTAAGTAGTCTATATTGAATGTTTTTTATGAATCTTAGAGTCTCATATGGTCTGCAGTAAGAATTATGATGTGACAATTCAATTGGTGAAGCATGTTCTTAAGGGACAAGTCAATAGGCATGTCAGATCTTTATGCAGAGAAGATATATTGTTTGAACAATCAATCTAAGTGGTTGTATGATTGGTACCAACTAATATGAAGACTATTGTATGTTTATTTAAGTCTGCATTATAGATTGCTTTCAAGGCAACAAGATATAACATTTGTATACACGGTTCATGTTTGGCTTGCCGACCTAATTATGAGATAAATCTTGTAGAGAATATATATACTCGATGGACTTTGGTGTTGGGTGTGTGGTTGAGCAGGTGCTGTGTGCGAATTCAATGGGTATGTGATCCAAAGTAGAGTTGTCAACAGAAAGGCTGGAAAAATAGAGTTTATGTAAAGAAGAGCAAACATTATGAAGTCATTTGAATATATATACTAAGCTATTAATGGAACTGCACTTCAGCATTCTGTAGATGCATCTATAGCAGTCATTTCCTAGCAGTGAGCCAATCCTTCTTCTATCTTCTTTTCTATTCTCTTTTGGTAGTGAGCCTATTGCAGTGAGCATTTCTTGGACAGTGATTCCCAAGGTAGTGACCCTTCATGTAATTCTGTATTGTTATCATAATATATTGTGAGCTAACACTCACCGTGGTTTTTCCCTTTTTGGTTTTTCCATGTAAAAATCCTAGTGTCTATGTGTTATGTCTTTATGGTTGCTGTACTTATGTTTATTCTGTTGTCATATTATTGAGTTTGGAAATTGGATTAATCAACAAGTAAGTAAGTGGTTTTTAGGAATACTGATTCACCCCCTCTCAGTATTCAACAATTTGTATCAGAGCAAGGTTCCTTAGATAAAGCTTAACAACTTGAGGAAGATCTAGAAAGGTAAACACATGGCAGCAAGAAGATATATCACTTCTGTGGAAGAAAGTTATCTAGGTAGCATTAATGAACAACTACAAGATGCTCTTGAAGATCTTGACAAATCTAAGGCAGATATCAAAGATTTTGTGAAAAATATCAAAGAAGCTAATGATTGCATTCTAAAACTAAAGGAGCAAGTCATGAAATCTTAGGATAGAAGGAAAGAGCTAAGTGACCAATTAAAATAGAAAATGAACCCATAGACAGTCTATCTATGCTAGTTGAAGAAAATACAAAGGCTGAAGAACATCTAAATTAGGTTGTGAAGGATAAGTCTGAGGAATCTGAAAAGTTGGTGAAATCTCATGGAAAATTGACATGAAGGAAATGATAACAAATGCAAATCAAACAAATGCAAACCTCATATCGACTCACGATCCATTAATAGGGTTGAGAATGCTGCACCCAAGAACATTCTAGCTATACCCACAAGATTGATATGTTGGTTTCTCAATTCAGTAGCATAATGGTGAGATAGGGATGGATATATGAATGATTGGATGAATGCAAGATAGATGGATGAGAGATTGAGAGGAAAATTTGGTAGAGTAAGGATGTAGGAAGAAGATTCAATGCAAATGGCTCAAGAGAGGCTACCTTTATAGAAAAAGGTAAATTTGAATGGATGGTTGTGATTGAGAGTTATGTTGAAAGATATGGACGGTTGTGATTAAGAGTTATGTTGAAAGATAGGGTTGGATTAGGGTTTCCCACTCAAAGAGGGATTGTAGTCACATGGCAAGTGTGCGATGGAGAATGAAAGGGAATCTAATTCAAATTTAAATTAGATTGACATGTGAAGGCATATTAAGTGGAAGATGAGACATGTGACATGGGTCGCAATGTGATGAGAAGTGAGGGAATAATTCAAATTTTTAATTTGAATTATGTGATACATGTGAAGGGGGATTATTAACTAAACAAATGGGATTTATTTAGTTAATTGGAATGTGATCAAGTGGGATTAATTAAATAAAGTGGGTTAATTTAATCAATCAGGAAGATGATTAATTTGGACAAATGGGATGGGGAATTAATTAAATAATTATGATTTATTTAATTAATTGGCTAAGTGATTAAGATGAACTAGGACCTAGGGATAAATGGGATTAAGTGGTATGAGATTAGATGAACTAGGATGAACTAGGACCTAGGGGAACATATACAAGTTCATGTCGATGATGTGTTGTATAACTAGGACCTAGGGTAAAGACATACAAGGTCAAGTGTAAACAAGACCTAGACAATTTTCAGTGTCTACATTTGCCCCTCTTTGAGATGATTTTGCGAGATGATAAGATTTGTTTCGAGTAACATCATTTCAAAGAAGCTAAGGTATGGATAGAGGAAAAGGATAGGATGATGATGCCCCCTCGAGAGGATAGGCGGGTTGGACAAACATGGGTATGCTCTCGAAATGAAAGTAATGGCAAAATATAAAGGAATGGATAGAAGAAAGGGAAGGATGCATTATGCTACAATGAATGTGAGCAACCATGATGTTTTATATAGCACGAGACGTTATGCACCAAGGTATAAGGACCAAGGTGACGATGTGTCTCATGCCCCAGTGTAATACAACCTTGTCTAGATACAAGCTATGAATATTAGCTGGGTTGGATTCAGATACAAATGTAAAATAAAAATGATAACACACACAAGAAAACAAGCAAACATGCACAAATTATACAAACACAAACAAGGTATTGCCCCTGTCAAGCTATAAACTAATGATTGATTGATTGATTGATTGATGATTTGATAAAGATAGTGTTGTCATGGTGGGGAACAATATATCCCTAGATCAACACAAGGATGTGGGAACGATATATCCCATTGATGATGATGATGATGATGATTGATTGATTTGGTTTACAACAAGATTAGGATCAAGACCATTGATGTGATTGGATGATTTGACACAATTGATTGACTTGATTGGTATGGATAAATGATGACTTGTATTTGGATCATTGCTTGGATTGGATTGATTGGATGATGAATTGATGATTGGATTTGATAATTTAGATGAATTGATTGATGGATTGATTTGAATAATTGATTTGATTGTATTGTAGTTGTTTATTGATGAAGATAGAAGACAGAAGAAGATAATGAGACAGAAGAAATAGGAATATCATCTTGTGCCTAAATCTAGGCACTTCCTTCATACCCTAGATTGCCTACATACCCGTTTCCAAAGGATCAAGGCACTTAATGATAGAAATGAGATGTAGTTCTAATTTGTGTTTTATTGATGGGATGATATGGATTGGATTGATCAAGTTATGGATTGATTGGGATTTATTGAATGATGTTTGATTTGATTTGATGTTATTTATGAGATGATGTGGATTGGATTGATGTGATTTGTTTGATTGATAGATTGGCTAGATTTGATGATGTGATTGGTAGTGTTTTGAATTTGATGATGTAATGAATTTGATGATTTGATTGATTGAGTTGATGATTTGATTGAATTTTGTTTTAATTTGATGATGATTGATCTTATTGCTTGGATTTGCGATGGATATTTGATTTTTTTGGATTTTTTTTGGAATTTTTTTGGACATATTTTGATTTTTTTGTCTTTTGGGAATATTTTAATTTGTTTTGGGTTTTTGAAATGTTTTGATTTTTTGGATTTTGAAATGTTTTCATTTTTTTAGTATTTTTGGGATAGCTTGGAATGTCAATGGAGTTACAATTTGAGTAGCCTATATGCTAGATACCAATGACAAGGGGGAAACCAAGTCTAGGTGCAATGGAATGAATAGACGATAGTGGATGGATGAAAGGATCATGATAAATGGATGGATAAAGGGATGTACGATAGTGGATAGGATGAAAAAATCACAATGGATGTATGTGTAAGAGAGCAAGGATGTGATTTCCAAAGGCTATGTCACATAAGAATAACATGCCCCATTCCAGGTGGAACACTTAGGATTTTTAGGACAATGCTTAGAACAATGGGATGATAGGATGGATTGGATAAGATGGATAAATGGGTAATGACTAGAGGATAATGATAGGATTGGATTGGAAAGGAACATAGGATAATGTTAAGATAAGGTATGTCAAGAGATACCCAAAACATTTGTCAACATTGTGTCTCAATCTTTTTCAAGATCAACAAGAGGAAGGGAGGATGGATGGACTCAATTTGATAGGAATGTAGGTGGGTGTAATGGATAAGGATGGTAGGATAAGATAGTATAAGACATGATAGGATGGAAAATGAAATAATGGGATAGATAGTTTGGATGAGACAAGGTGGGCCCCCAAGTGTAAGTGACATAGAAGATCGACCTACACATGACACCTATTTACTAGGTTTTCATCATGGTACTTATCCAAGGCACCTATTTGCCGGGTTTTCACCATTGGACAAAGGGATTTATCTTTACTTTTTTTATTTTTTTATTTTTTTGACTTTTTTGACTTTTTGGATGGAAGAAGGTGGATATGGATGAGAGGGACTCAAATGTCTAGTGCCATGAAAGGTGATAGTCCCATTGGAGAGGAATGTTGCATGTACCATGTCAAATCATTATGCTTAAGATGTTGGTAGGCTAATTGTGTGAAAGTGAGATGAATAAGATAGATAGTGGATTATGATGTGGATTATGGAGGGATTGAAAGCGGATTATGATGTGCACTATGTAGGGGTAAAAGTGGATTATGATGTGGATTATAATGGAATTATGCAAAATCATGGACCATAGGAAGGTGATGGGGGAGATATGTAAGATAATGAGTGAATGATGGAGCAATGGAGGTATGGAAATAGATCATGACCAACGGCTGCACACGCCGTGTTAAACATGGAAGCTTTTGTTTGGATGGTGGTGTAGGAAGCAATGGTGATGTTTGCTTATGAGATGGATGATTTAGGACTTTTGGAACCCACATGGACTTAGTATTTTTCTAATTTTTGCTTTTTATGTGGGATGTTTGAAATGTTTGAACTGAATGGTATTTTTGAATGGAGGGGGGTGGTTGGGACTTTTGAGAGGTGGATGCCTCATTTGATTTGCTTGATTTTTTCTTAGGTACCCATACCATTTTGCTTTTTGACTTTGCTTTTGTTGGCATGGGCTTGGGTGGCTTTTTGGATGTACTTCGCTTTGAATTTTTAGATTGATTTCTTAAGGTATTAGGACCCTTAGGATTTTTGGCTTTATGTAAGGAGGCATCCAAATGTTTGTTTTTGAATCCTATGTGGCGAATGAAATGAGTGGAAGATTATTGTTTATACAATGCATGCACTTGTTGGTCATGATTAGGATTTTAAGGATACTTATGGATAAATGGATAATTAGGTGTTGATAGAAGTGGAGGTAAAGTGGATGGAGGGATATTTGGAGTTGGAAGTAATGGAGGTAAAGTGAATGGCGAAAGGTGAATGGTCTCATGCCTTTGACATTTGTAGGATGATGGGGGTGGAATGGCCACGTATGTTTTAGGAATATGATGGGGTTTATGATGGAAGGAAGTAGATTTAGGAAGTGTGGAGGAAGTACCAACATCGTTAAATTGTTGACCTTGGGGTGTGTATCCAAGGCCAAATGAGCGAGGAGGGACCTTGACATGGATTAGCTCCAAAATACCTTGTTCATGTAGGCCTAAACCTTTGCCTTAGTAGTTCATGTTTTGGAGCATGCGATTGACTATAGGACTAGGTGTAGGTTAGACACTAGACTTGAGTTGATTATTAGATGGAGAAGGTAAAGTGGATAATGGTTGTTGGTGTTCTAAGGAGGAACACTCATGAATGAATGTGGATAGACTAGTAGGATATGGTGGATTTTAAATGGGATCAATGGTGGATGTGGAAGGATGATTACGATCTTGATCACGTTCTTTTAGATCCAAGTGATTTGCTTGATCTTCTATGTTGGCTTGGGGGACAAGTGTCTCATCATGACAAGTGGAAGGTGTAGGATCATGACTAGGTGGAGAGGTCTCTTTGCTTTGAATTAAGGCCATGAAATAGGGTGAATTCTCAAGTAAGTCAACAAGACTTCCATTAGATGGATCATGTAGGTCTTGGGTATCTTGTTCATGAATAGCTGTGGGGGTATGACTAGGATCAAGTTGTTCATGGATAGGTTCTTCATAGGTATCATATTGATCATAAAGAAGGTACATTTTATGGATAGATTGGATGGGGATGATTTGATCTTGATTAGATTTAGGAGCTATTGTTTCTTCATGCTTAGGATTGTGCTCTTGACATAACTCTTGGTTTTCTTGAATGAAAGTGGAAGGCTCTTTAATAAGCTTGATAGCTCGTAGATCACATGATGGGGTTAGAAGACTAGACAAAGTGTTTAAAGACTCATGGGGGGATCAAGAATAGGTGTTTGATGACATGGAAATGTTTTATTCCTTGCTAGTAGCCAATGGGTCACATCCTTTGCAAGGGTATGGGTGAATGGACAATATAGGGGATGGATGATAATAGTGGAAGTTGAAGGCTTAGGATTGGGATTTTTTGGATGGATAATGGGTTAGGATTTGGGCTAGATGGAAAGATAATGGAATTAGAGGGATTGGTCTTATCCAAGACAATCTTACCACAATCTTCTAGGTTCTTGACCAATCTTTGAAATCGGACACAAGTGGCTATGGTATGGCCCCTATATCTATGGTATGCACAATAATGGTTTTCATTATACCCTCTAGGTTTAATCATAAATGGAGAATATTCTTTGAGCGGGTATAGTTCAATCAAATTTGCTTGGACCAATTTCTCTAAAAGTATCTCCATGGAATCTTTTAATGAAGGATTAGTGGAACATGGGGATGAAGGTGATGAAGGCGATGAAGGGCTTGATAAAGGTGTTGGGATAGGACTAGTTGGCTTATGTGTTGGCATATGATTGGATGGTGAAGGTGACTCAAAGGAGGTACATGCTAGGTTGGTTTCTCCCTTGTCAAAGGATTTTAGGTCTTGCATAAGATGACTTGGACTTTCTTGATTTATGTAAATAGGGCCATTTGGACTTGCTTGTTGTTCTTTTAAGGACATTTGATTGCCATGTGGATAGGTTTATTGATGAGGTGGCATGATAGGACTTGTAGCTGAAAGGTTTGGTGAAGTGGATTGTTGTGGACATTGGTTGATGTTGGAGGTTTGTTGAGAAAGCAGTTGGGATATGATGGCAATGGAGTTAGGATCATTGGATGCTAGACTTATGGAAGTACTTACATTTGGGGTGTTGCTAGGAATAGTGAGGGTGATTTGTCATATGGATGTGGCATTTTTATGGAAAGATGTTGGATAAGGTGATGTGGAATGAATGTGATAAGTAGGTGGATTAGTTTGATATTGACCTAGGACTTGATGTTGTGGGAATTGTTGATGTTGTGGTGACACAGGATCTTCTTCCTTTCTATATAACCAACTAAGTTGCCTAAGTTGGTTAAGCATTCATTTGGTGGCATAAGGATCATTCTCATAGGTGTTGTTTAGAAATGCCATGTCCATGTTTACAAGTGGTAGATGTGGAGAATTGATTGGATGAAGATTTGATGATGTGGATGATGTGTAAATGATTAGGATGATGTTGATGTGGAGTGATTGGGATCAAACTTCAAGACCTTAGGATGATTTGATTTGTTTTGTTTTTGATGGATGGCTCTCTATGCTGGAGATAGACTAATGATCTCAAGTAAGAGGGTTGATTGGATTGATTTTATTGGTTGACTTACTCAAGATAGACTAATGATCTCAAGAAAGTATAGATAACATTTGATGATGATCAACTAAGGTCTTGGTTTTTCATTAGGTTGATTTGGATTTGGATTGGGATGAAAGTGGTTGGGATATGATTTGGCTTGTAATGATTGGATGATGTGTGATGACTATGATGATGATTAGGATGATTAGGATGATTAGGATGATGTTGATGTGATGGGATGATGACTTGGATATGATTAGGGTTTGATATGGAATGATTAGGGATGAAGTGGCTAGGAAGGGTTTGATTAGAAAGAAGGTGGTTTGGAATGATGAGGGTTTGAATTATTGTGACTTGGATATGATTAGGAATGAAGTGGCTAAGAATGGGTGATTAGGATGAATGTGATTGGATTTAAATGTGTTGGAAGAATGAGTTGAATGACTTGTCTTATGTGTTTGGTGTTTAGCTTGATTTGACAATGTTTAATCAAATGATCACACATGTACAAATATGATTCACTCATGCAAGACACAAGCAATTTTGGATTTTGAAAATGAAATGTAATGATGGTTAAGCAAGCACAAATGGAAGACACATCAACAAGTCCTAATGTCTAGTTTGAAATAGGGTATGGTCAATTAGGTCTTGGGAAATGTTTACACGAGGTTGTCTAGGAATTGAAAGTGAAATCCTGCCACACAACCGGGAGAAAGGGGTAACTCACCCTTCACCTTCACTTCCCAAAGGTATAAAGTTCTTTGGGGCTTATCCAAGTGTGACAAGATTCCAACTCTCAATGAGGGTGTCTTTCGATTTAGCCTCAATTAGGGTCGTCCCTTGGAGTGGTGTGTCTCCAAGCAGGCGTCCTAAGAAAGGGTAAACAAAAGAAAAATTGACTGAGGTGTTTTTGATCTCCAAGATCACCTTGCGGTGTGAGGAGAGAGCATACACATGCACACTTGATTCACACTCACACTTGTAAATTAACCCCTTAGAAATCAAAATGTGAGGAAGAAACTTCAACCACTTGTTCTTTTTAAATCCAAATTCTAAATGTGATAGAAGACACTGGTTTGTTTTAAGCCCAATTTTTTTGATGTGATTGCTAAATCAATATTCATTTTAAGCCCAAAGTCCAAATGTGAGACAAACAATGATTTGTTTTATGTCCCAAATTGAAGTGTGTTTGCAAACAAGATTATGAAGAAATGAGAAATAGAATGAGTGCACTTGATTAATTCACTATCCAAATTGTTGTATTTGCTAATCCTGATGTTGTTCCAACCTTGTATGATCACCTGCAAGTCACCAAAGCAAGAAAGGAGCAAGTAGACTAGCCAAGATGATCGTTATGCAAAAATCAAGAATCTGATAAAATCTAATGAAAAATGAACTGATATAGAAAAATAAGTTGGATGAATAGATTCTTCATGAAATTCTAAGCAATTTGAAAAAACAAATCGCTGAAAACTGATCAAAATTGCAAAAGATATGAGCATTTGAAGTTTTAAAGTACCTTTGACTTTGACTATGAAAAAAACTAATAAAATGCTATAGTCACTTGATATAAGTTCCACCGTTATGAAGTTCTCTCTCCCAGCTTTCAAACAAGTCCAATTTTGCAAAAATCCATCGCCGTATGTGAAAGTTATGAGAAAAAGAAAAAAATAGCCCTCTTATGGCATGTAGAAGGCACAAGGATACCTGCTAACCATTTGATGTTATTGCTAGCAGTTTGCCCTATTGTGGTCACATGTTAGTTTTAAACCTTGGTGGTTAGGGTCAATCTGGGTGGTTAGGGTGAAATAGGCCCCTGGTCACTGATATGACTAAGGGCTTGACATTTTGAAAAAAAATATATAAAGGGGGCTTTTGATAGCCCCCACCTCCAATTGCTAAGGGGACCGTGGACTACTACTAACAGTGACCACAACCCTAATCATTAGAAATGGAGATTGCCGCTTGCTTGGGATTAAGGCCCGATAGACAACTACGATTGGCAGTTTAGGGTTTGTTACTAGTTTAGGGTTTTGGAGCCGGCGATGGAGGTGGAGCTTGTGGTGGAGTTTGAAGGTAGTGCAGAGTTGGAAGGGGTGGCAATGGTTTCTACCAGTGGCAGTGGAGGAAGAATATTGGTGAATGGGTGTTGAATGGGAGGCAACATAGAGGGAGGTGACAGGGGAAGGTGGTTGCAGAGTCAAATGGCTACGTCCGGGGTATTCAACGGCAGTCAGGCTGCCATTAACAAAGTTGACAATGGTGCGGGCAATCTGGAGGCTAGGGTTTGAGAATTTTCAAACCTGTGAACATATTTTTACCAACATCACAAATCTACCATGGTGGAAAAACCAAACACCAGCAATCAAAACCCCAATTTCGTTAATCATTGTAACATTGAAAAGAAAAGTCAAACTCTGGAATGCAAACAATCAGTGAAAACTTAGCAAACTTGACACAGTGACCCTGCATAGGAATGGTACAATATGTCAGTAGAGTATGGATCCGTATGGATCCATACAGTATGGACTGACATAGTAAAAAAAAATTTGGCCAAAAACAAAAAATTTCACAGTGAGCAAAACTAGTCAAATTTTATGTCAATTTTCATTTCTCAGGCCTCCTGATCACAATGGTATAGTTCGTGTTTGCCCAGGAGGTCACCTACAATAAGTTACTCCTAAAATTTTCAAAACTTGACAAAAACTAGGGATAGAAACTTGTAAATTTTATAGCAAAAACCTCATGTTGACTCACAATCCATTGATAAGGTTGAGATTGCCATACCCATGACACTCCAGCTATACCCACAAGATTGATATGTTGGTTACTTGATTCAGTAGCATAATGGTGAGATAGGGATGGATAGATGAATGATTGGATGAATGCAAGATAGATAGATGAGAGATTGAGAGGAAAATTTGGCAGAGTAACGATGCTAGACGAAGATTCAATGCAAATGGCTCAAGAGAGGCTACCTTTATAGAAAAAGGTAAATTTGAATGGACAGTTGTGATTGAGAGTTATGTTGAAAGATATGGACGGTCTAGATTGATCAGGGTTTCCCACTCAAAGAGGGATTGTAGTCACATGACAAGTGTGCGATGGAGAATGAAAGGGAATCTAATTCAAATTTGAATTAGATTGACATGTGAAGGCATATTAAGTGGAAGATGAGACATGTGACATGTGTCGCAATGTGATGAGAGGTGAGGGAATAATTCAAAGTTTTAATTTGAATTATGTGAGACATGTGAAGGGGGATTATTAACTAAACAAATGGGATTTATTTAGTTATTTAGAATGTGATCAAGTGGGATTAATTAAATAAAGTGGGTTTATTTAATCAATTAGGAAGATGATTAAGTTGAACAAATGGGATGGGGAATTAATTAAATAATTATGATTTATTTAATTAATTGGCTAAGTGATTAAGATGAACTAGGACCTAGGGATAAATTAGATTAAGTGGGATGAGATTAGATGAACTAGGATGAACTAAGACCTAGGGGAACATATACAAGTTCATGTCGGTGATGTGTTGTGTAACTAGGACCTAGGGTAAAGACATACAAGGCCATGTGTAAACAAGACCTAGACAATTTTCAATGTCTACAGTTGGCAAAAGATGTACTACTATTGAAATATGATTTGGAAGTAGCAAATAGTTATAAGGAAAAATTCAAAATTAGCTTTGCAAAGCCTGAGGAGCTGATTGAAAGCTAGAAGAGTTCAGATGCCAAGCAAGGCTTGGGATTTGAGAAAGGAGAAAGTTCAAATTTAGGTCAAGAAAACATTGAGATGAAGCAAAACAAAGGCAACAAATTCTGGAATCAGAGAAGAAGACCTAGAAGACCTCTGGTCAGGTAGCCAAATGCTCAAAGGTACCCATCTTTCAATGGCAATTGTTTTAATTCCAATAAGTTTGGTCATAAGGCTACTCAGTGTAGGAGTAGAATGAATCAGAATGTTCCATCATTCTCTGTTCAATGTTTAAATTGTAAGAAAATTGGTCATAGATCAAATTAATGCAGAAGTATGGTAAGGAATGGTTTTAACAATGCAAGGAATACTCAATCCTTCAGTGGAAAGTGTTTTGCATGCAATAGATTTGGGCATATGGCCAATCAATGCAGATCAAGAATGAGTCCAATCAATAGAAGGAATCATGGATAGAGGAATGTGGTATACTATAGCTTTGCAATAAGTTTGGACATGTTACAAGACTTTACAAAAGATAGAATGTGAAAAGAGACTATCCTATAGAGAAGAGGAAAATAGAACAGATAGAAGATAAAGGTAAGAACAAGATTGATCCAGTGGAAATAAAGAAGGAAATGAGCAAGGTCTAGATTAAGAAAGATGTTAATGAGGTCAGGGATGGATCCTCACCAGCCTCTGGTGTAGATACTTCCTATAGGAAGTAAACTGGGAGCTCTAGCTTAGGGGGAGCTGCATTCAAAATCCTAATCCCCTAGCCAAATAGTTAGTGCTGGAATTCAACATGAAGATATGATGAAAATAATTATATAATAGATCTTTTAAAATAAATTTTGGTAGAAAAAAATCAATTGTGGAGCATTGTGGAGCAATCTTAGTTGACTGTTTTCTACAGAGATGTGTTTGACAACTTTTTGAAAGATAGCATTTATGGTGATTTGGTCAAGACAAATTAAGGGTTAAAAAAGGAGCTCGTTCAATAGACAATTCATTCTACATCCAACCTCTCAAATATCTAATGTGAAGTGAAGTGAAACTCCAAGTGACTTCAGTGATCTCCAAAGCAATTCTAGGCAAGATCAAGCAAAACCCTAATTCGACAAAAGAGGTATTTTCATATTTGAATCCCTACTGTGAATTTATTTGAATCTTTGTAAAAATGGCAACTCCACATGTGATTGATATAACTGAGAGAGCCTGACCAAAATTCAAGATGCACCCATTCAAATCAATAGAAGTCGATCCAAATGGTGCATTTTCAGAGATTTTGTTCAGTTTGATGCATGTGGAAGATGTTAGGGCCTATATTCATGTTGCCCTAGAAGAACATGAAAGTAGTGAATTCACAGACCTATATCTAAGACATCTAAGTGGTGATCAACTCAGGTTAAAAGAAGAATATAAGGTATTACAAAAGAAGAAATTTATTTAGTATATAGATTTTCTAGTTTTTGCAGAAGATGAATGGGTCTGGTATGTCTTAAGCCGAATTCATGATGAATTTATGTATCTTAACTCTACATTCAAGATCACTAAAGATGCCATAAGGGCAGTCACATGACTAAACTCTATTGGTATAGTACTATTGATGGTGGTTTTAGCACACAAAAATGTAGGTATGATTGTTGGTATCACACCTCTCTTGAAAAGTATCCTACCCTAGGTAAGACTACTCCAAGGATAATATAGCTAGATCTTAGTGTGCTTGGAATATTTCATTTGGAATGTACTAGCTACTCCTACAAGGGGTCTTACATGCAGTTTGACAAATTGGACATATTAGAATAGCAATTCATGCCAACCCTTATAATTTTAGCTAATATGACAGTGTAAAATGCTTCTGAAAACCTAAACTAATAGTTGATTTAAAAGAAAATATAAAAGGAGTAGGGTTTTGAAAGTTCCTAAGTGACATCCAAAATGAAGTGATTGCATCTGGTAGACAAGCATTCATAAATTTAACCAATTTCCTGCTTTACCAAGCTATAGAGATTACTATAGCATTATAGAATACAGTGCTATCTTCTACGGATTTCTTAAGATTTTTAGATTACATTCATTCATCAAATACCCAACTAATGGCATGATTTAACTCCTAAAATGTAATTAAACTTTGCTCAGATTAAAGCCCATACTAACTATGCACAGATACTTGCAATCAACAAGTAACTAATAGTATGGACTAGAATACTCATCAAGTACCTTTAACAAATCAATAGCATTGCAAAAGCACAATCTAACTAATGCAGATAAAGATGTGAACCATGAAACCAAATCGACAATACAAGAGACAAATTCCCAAAGAACCTGCAGTAACATGCTTTGTATTAATCAAAAAATTTGGTAGAGTGTCAACAATTCAGCATCAAGAGTCTTACAAATGAGAGAATAATGGCCCTTTATATAGGAGAGGCACCATACTGAGTTTTTGAATGAACGAAAAAGATTATCTCAACACCGACAGCCCAAATTTAACAACATTAAATACATTTCTAATAGCACATTGCATTCCCAGATTACAATTTGTCCTATAAGAAAATGACGAAAAATGACCTCTAAATACATTGAATCTAGACAAATTGAATACTCATTTGAATATACATAATGAAAAAGGAATTTTCAAGACATAATAAAGATGAAATAGTGTCACATGACCTTCCAAATATAACAATATATATTTGTGATAGGATTACATTCAAAATATTCAAAAATATTCTATTGTTCCTTATATAAATCTATTTCATCTTCTTGTACTTTTTTGTTGTTGTAGTTGACCCAAGCTGATAATGCTGGGTTAATGTTGGCGGGGTCCAAGTCCTTGATGTGATCCACTCTAAATTTGAGGATCTCTAGCTCTTCGCAGTATTGAACATACATTTTCTCCACTACTTTTTTGGAATGTGATGAAAGCAGCCCAAAGATCACTGACTTTATCCAATCTGCCCATAACAGCCTATGTAGTTTGCCCAAAGATTATCTGTTGTAGCTTGTCTTTACAACCTTGCACATCATATGGAGCCAAATCATCAAAATTGATCACTAAGCAATCCTTCAAAGAGTCATTTATTCCATAAATTAAAGATAATATGTGATTATCAACTTCCTTACATGCCTCTCTAACATCAGCAAAGACTTCTTTTCTTAACTTCATTTGCTAGTATTGTTGTTATATGGAGCCTAATCAGACTCAGAGGTTAAATTTACCCCACTTTTATCGATGTAGTTTCCCCCCAAATTCCTACAGGGTCAAGGGGCAGCACCCCTTGTGGGGGTTTGGGGACAGCACCCCCAAGACCGGGTCAAGAGGTAGTGCCCCTTGCGGGGTCTAGGGGCAGCACCCCTAGCACACTCCCTGTCGCGATATAGGGTGGGGTCAAGGGGAAACACCCTCGTGAGGGCTCGGGGGCAATGCCCTCGAAACGTCACACGATTTTTTTATTATTTTATTAAGGCATCAGGAGTTATTTTTTCATTGGCCAACATAAAAAACCCTATTTTGTAACTGACAAAAGTCATGATAAAAATAGCTAAGGATTAGGGTTTCTATTGATATTGTATTGTAGCATTTGTAGCGGTATTAAGTTGCAAGGATTGATGGTTGTAATCAGTTTGATTTACTGGATAATAATATTGGATTCTCTGTTTGGTGGATGTAACTCAAGTTTGGGTGAACCACATTAAAACTTGTCTCTCGTTGTTATTATTTATGTGTATTTCTATTCCTTTGTTTAATCTTTATTTGCATTTAATTGATATCTTCAGCTGGCTAACCCTAACAAGTGGTATCAGAGCAGGTTGTGTTTAATTATCATCTATAGGAAGGTCTCATAGTTGAGTGGGAATCTCACTGTTGAGTGGGAGCAATGGCGGATGAGGGTAAATTGAAGGTCGATAAATTTAATGGGCAGAACTATTAGTTATAGAAGATGCAGATGGAAGATTACCTCTATTAGAAGGATTTATTGAGGCCATTGGAAGGAGTCTCCAAGAAACTGGCAGGAATGATGGATGAGGATTGGGAACTTCTGGACACAAAGGCACTGGGAACCATTCAGTTGTGCATCGCACCATCTGTGGCATTCAATATAACAGAATTGAAGACAACAAGTGAACTGATGAAAGCTTTGGCTAAATTGTATGAAAAACCCTCAGCCTTAAATAAGGTATTTCTCGTGAAGCGTTTGTTTAATCTAAAAATGATTGAAGGTGGATTTGTGATAGATCATTTAAATGAGTTTAATATGATTGTCAGTCAGTTAACTTCAGTAAAAGTGAAATTTGATGAAGAGGTGAGGGCTCTCTTGGTTTTATGTTCTTTGCCAGAAAATTGGAATAGATTGTTAATGGTTGTAAGTAACTCTATCTCTGGTTCAAACACTTTAAAATTTGATGATGTTGTTGGTGTTATCCTTAGTGAGGAAATGCGATGGAAAAGCTTAGGAGGGTCCACATTAGGTAGTGTTTTGAATGCAGAAAGTAGGGGCAGGTCAAAGGAGAAGGGAAAATATTCTGGAGGTCATTGGAAGTCATGAGGAAAATCAAAGGACAAGAGGTCTCAATCCAGAGGAAAGAAGGATTGCTGGTACTGTGGGAAACCAGGTCATCTAAAGAAAGATTGCTAGTCTCGAAAGAATAAAGAAGGAGACAAACAAGAAGGCAATAAGGAGGCAATGGTAAGTAATAAATCTAAAGATAATACTTTGATTCTTTCCCTAGATAATGCTGATGATTCATGGGTTTTAGATTCAGGGGCCTCATTTCATGCTACGCCCCATAGAAGTTATTTTCTTGATTATGTCCAAGGAGATTTTGGGCTTGTTTATTTGGGAGATAATGAACCTTGTCAGATTGTTGGAAAGGGAAGAATTAAGATTAAGTTGTAGAATGGAATCATTGGCTACTATAAGAGGTAAGGCACGTTCCAAGGCTCAGTAGGAATTTAATTTCAGTAGGGTAGCTAGCTAAAGAAGGTTGTATTGTTACATTTACTGATAAAAATTGGAAGGTTTCAAAAGGTACCTTAATAGTAGCAAAAGGTGTGAAAGTAGGCACCTTATATCTTTGTACAGGTCATACTGTTCCTTCTACTTTAGCTATTGTAGAGAAAAAACAAACAGGTTTGCAGGAAGAGACTGAAACAGTTGCTGCAGGTTTTGAGACAACACTATGGCTTAACAGACTTGGGCATATGAGTGAAAAAGGTATGAAGGTACTTCCTTTTAAGAAAGTTTTACCAGGTCTGAAATGTATTAATATGGATTTTTGTGAAAGTTGTGTGTATGGAAAACAAAAGAGAGTCAGTTTTCTCAAGGATGGGAAGCAAAAGAAAGATGAAAAGTTGGAGCTTGTGCATATAGATGTATGGGGACTGGCTCAGGTATCTTCTCTTGGTGGTTCTCGCTATTATGTTACATTCATAGATGATGCAACTAGGAAGGTTTGGATTTATTTCCTTAGGCAGAAATATAATGTATTTGAAACATTTAAGAAATGGAGAAGCTTGGTTGAGAATGAGACGGGTAAAAGATTAAAATGTCTCAGATCTGATAATGGTGGTGAGTATTGTAGCAAAGAATTTGAGGATTATTGTTCCTTTAATGGAATTCATAGGTAGAAAATGGTTCTAGGGACTCCACAAGAAAATGGAGTGGCTGAATGCATGAATAGGACAATAATGGAGAGTGCAACGACAATGAGATTGCATGTTAGGATGCCTTTAAACATGTCGGCAAAGGCTGTCAACACCGATGTATATTTAATTAATAGAGGTCCTTAAGTTCCTTTGGGTTGTGGTATTCTAGAGAAAGCATGGACATGTAAGAAGGTGAGTTATTCTTTTCTCAAAACCTTTGGATGTGAAGCATTTGTACATGTAGATTCTAAAAATAGAACCAAGCTGGATGGAAAATCAAAAAAATATACTTTCGTTGGATATGGCATTGATGAATTTGGCTATAGGATTTGGGATTTTAAAAATTAGAAAATTGTCAGAAGTAGGGATGTTATATTCAATGAGAAGGTGTTGTACAAAGATCAATTGCAGTAGCATGAGAAGAAAGAAAAGGATTATGTGGTGCTGGATAATACTCCAAATAGTGATGTTCCAGTGGTTCCTCATGCTCTACAATAGCAACAAGAAATACCACAAAATCCAATGAATGTTAGATGGTCAACAAGGCTAAGTAGACCTCTTGAAAGGTTTTCTCCCTCTTTGTATTCTATTTTGTTAACAGATGCTGGTGAATCGGAAGGGTATGATGAAGCTATGTGGGTGGATACACAAGTTTAGTGGGAGCTTGCAATGAAAGAAGAAATGGACTCCTTGCTGAAAAATCATACATGGGAATTATGTAAGTTACCTGCAGGTAAAAAGGCTTTACCAAACAAATGGGTTTATAAGCTAAAAGAGGAAGATGGAGGTAAGAAAATATTTAAATCCAAGTTAGTTGTAAAAGGATTTGCACAGAAAAAGGGCATTGATTTTGATGAGATTTTTTCTTCGGTTGTTAAGATGACTTCTATTCATACTATTTTAAGTATTGTGGTTGTTGAAGATTTGCATTTGGAACAACTAGATGTGAAAACTGCCTTTCTCCATAGTGATTTGGAGGAGGATATATATATGGAATAGCCCCAAGGATTTGCAGTCAAAGGTAAGGAGAAACTGGTTTGTAGATTGAAGAAGAGTTTGTATGGCCTGAAACAAGCACCTTGGCAATGGTATTTGAAATTTGATAGTTTTATGGCTGAGCAAGGCTACAACTGGTGTAGTTCTAACCATTGTGTTTATTTTAAGAGTTTGGATAGTGACAGCTACATTATTTTATGTTTATATGTTGATGACATGCTTGTAGCTGGGTCTAACATGGATCACATAAGAGAGTTAAAACAACAATTAGCACAGTCATTTGCTATGAAGGATTTGGGGGTAGCAACACAAATCCTTGGTATGAAAATTTGCAGAGATAGGAAGAACAACAAATTGACCCTATCTCAGGCTGATGATGTTGAAAAGGTGTTGCAAAGATTTCATATGGAAAATGTAAAAGTTGTCAGCACACCTTTGCCTAGTCATTTAAAATTATCTAAGGAGATGTGTCCAAAGACACAAGAGGAGGAAGACAAAATGTCTAAGGTACCATATGCTTTAGATGTAGGAAGTTTAATGTATGCTATGGTATGCACGAGACTGGATATTACACATGTTGTAGGAGTTGTACATGAGACTGGATATTACACATGTTGTAGGAGTTGTAAGCAGGTATATGAGTCATCTTGGATTGGAGCATTAGAATGCAGTAAAATAGATTCTCAGATATTTGAGAGGTACATCCAATAAAAATTGATGTTTTGGAGGCTCTAATACTGATTTAGCAGGTTATGTAGACTCAGATTTGGTAGGTGATATTGATACTAGGTGAAGTACTAGAGGTTATGTCTTTACTATAGGTGGGAGAATAGTGAGTTGAATTTCCAGGTTGCAAAAGGTGGTTGCTTTATCCACCACAGATGTAGAATATGTAGCTGCAACAGAGGCAAGAAAGGAGATGATATGGCTGCAATCTTTCATGGAAGAATTGGGCAAACAACAGGTTAATAGTTATTTGTTTACAGATAGCCAGAGTGCCATACATCTTGCAATGAATTCTACCTTGCATTCAAAGACCAAACACATACAGTTGAGGTATCACTTTATTCAGTCAGTGTTGGATGATGGATAGTTACAGCTAGAAAAGATACATACATATGAAAATCTAGCAGATATGTTTACAAAGGCAATGACAATGGAGAAGTTGAGCTCCTCTTCAGCTTCGGTTGGTCTTCGATACTGAAAACAACAAAAACAAAACAACAAAGTCCAGAGTGCTTATTTCTAGTGGGAGCTACAGGGTCAGCGGTGTTATGATCAGTCTCCAAGTGGGAGATGATATGGTGTGGAGTCTGATCAGTCTGTAAGTGGGAGATTATTGTTATATGGAGCCTAATCAAGCTCAGAGGTTAAATTTACCCCACTTTTATCAGCGTGGTTTCCCCCTAAATTCCTATAGGGTCAAGGGGCAGTGCCTCTTGCGGGGGTTTGGGGGTGGCACCCCCAAGACGGGGTCAAGAGGCAATGCCCCTTATGGGGTCCAGGGGCAGCACCCCTGGTCCACTCCCTATCGTGATACAGAGCGGGGTTGATGGGCAGCACCCTCGCGAGGGCACAGGGGCAGCACCCCCAAAACCTCACATGGTTTTTTTATTATTTCATTAAGGCATCAGGAGTTATTTTTTCATTGGCCAACATAAAAATAATAATATTAGACTCTCTGTTTGGTGGATGTAGCCCAATTTTGGGTGAACCACATTAAAACTTGTCTCTCACTACTATTATTTCTGTGTATTGACAATTGGAGTAGCAGGGGGTGAAGAGGTTACTGGCAAGTTTGCACTATCAAGCGTTGCTGCGGTAGAAATTTCTATGGTTATGCCAGTGGCCTTTACTTTAGTCTTCTTCATTTTAGAACCCTCCCCTAGTCCACTAGGCATGTCCCTCTTCTTGGATGCCCTTGTTCGTGTTGCAGGAGGCATATCCTTCTTTTGTGCCTTTGGGGCAGCCTTCTTTACCTTCTTTCCTTTACCTCTCTCTGTCAAAGGGATATGTTCTTCATTATTAGATTTCCCGACTGACTCTTGAGCTTGCCCTGCTTCATCTGATATTTCTATTGGTGCATCCTCTTCATCTCTAGATTCCTTTTCTGACTCAAGAGGTGTATAGGTTAACTATAGTACTTGTCTCTCTAATACAACAATTTGACTTCTGACCCATGATTTGCTCAATCTTATTGGTTCTTTTATCACTTCATCTATGGAGCTTTCCTCTGCATTGGCCCAATTTGGTAGTGGAACTGGTTGGTAGTACTGAGTTTCCCAAGGTCCTCTTTACACTACATTATCATCATCATCAAGTTGATCTGGGACTTCTATGATATGGAACTTTCTTATAAATCCTGAGGATAGCCTTGAGTGAGTCCTCTTCAACACCTCATAATCATCTACACAATTGGACCAAAAGTCTTCTAGGTGCATCTTATGAAATAACTTTTTTCTCACAAACTTTTCCATCACCCTATGTGGATCAAAGTGATCTCTCTTTTTTTTAAAATGGAGGTTAAAAAATTAAAGCTCTATATCTGAATGTTCTGCTGCCCCTAGGGAAAGACATGCATAATTACCTCTACCTAAAAAGATGGGAAACTTGACATTTGTTCTATGGAGGTGTTTCAATTTCACTGCACAAGTAATCAACTGCCTTGATAACTCTAAGAGTACAACTTTGTCTGTGGGATAACAGGGCAGTCTATATGGTGTTCCAGTGAACCCTTGAATCCTCAAATAGGTGAATTTATGGAATTGTATATACCATCTCCCATACTGCATAACCTCATTCGTAGCCTTAGTGGATATCCTAAGGGCTGTAGTTCCTTATAGTAATCTGGTGATGTACATTGTAAAGGCATCATTCACTCTTTTGTAGTGGATGAGAGATTGGGACAACACCAATTGAGTGTAGCAGTCATAAACTTTGATTTGTTATTTTTCATCATTACTAACTTCTCCTACTCTTGACAACCTTGCATATTCATTTCTCCTTTCCAATGAGTATACCACATAGGAGGTCCACATGAATACTTGTTTGTCTCTAAAATTGTCAAATGCCTCATGTATATTGTCACTCAAAATTTAAGCCCAGTGGAATTTGGTTCCTTTAGTAATTATTTCTTCAATCATTGGGAACATCCATCCTTCAAAAGTTGATATAGTAGGTAGTCCATTTATCCTACTAAGTAGGGTCACTAAATCTCCTATTTCATCATGGAAGTCACTTCTATACAAGGTTTGGGGGATTCTGATGATAGTAGTTCTTTTGCTTTTCATCCAATGATCATTGATATGCTTCTTACATGTATCCAAGTCTTTTTTAAAGTTTGTCTCTGCACCTATTTTATCTGACATGGTCATTACTGGGTACCATGGAATTCCAAAGGTCTCTACTAATGATGGTGGACTTAAGTCTGCTAGTACCTCTCCACTGGGAGTTGTATGGTCCTAGTTATTAGGTCATATCTTTTAGCACAAGCAAGTATCAATTCTGCACACTAAGCTAAAGTAGGGATGGCAGCAACCTCTATAATCCCACTGTACTTTACTTTCTTGGCCTTTGGAGTTGCATTGGATCCAAATATCTAGGTTCTGAAGTCATCTAAGTCAATGTGACCTAGATCAATATCTCCTATGTTTTTCCATCCAAAGGTGATTTTAGTCTCAAGGCAAATGCCTTTGAATTCATACTTCATGTTTTGAGCCCTTGCAGCCATTTAACTTGCATAACTAGATCTTATAAGTCTTGATAGTTTTAACAGTCTTCCTAATTCCTAAGTTTTGAATGCATGACTATCAAGTTGTCTGCCATGTCACTATGTCATATTATGCTCCATGAGATTAAAATCTATCCAATTAAGTGATAACTGCTTATCTATGAAATGCACAAGTCTAATAATTCACTAATTACTCCATTCATTACATGATGATAGGATAAAACCATAAATTCATATTAAATCATGTAATAAACACTTAAATGCTCCAAAATTTAAATCAAAATATGCAAAAATTCATTATTCCATCAATGCAGCATTTATTTCAATCACAGCTGACCCTTACCATTGAATTTTTTACATAAGACAGTTAGTTTTCTTATTTTGTGCTGATTTGAGGGTCATCCAACCTCTTATAAGAAAAGCGTTGGATTGGAGGTCAACCGACCTTGTACAAAATTGGAGGTCATCTGACCTTAAAGGAAAGCCACTTCGTTGTTTTGTCATCTGGTGCAAGTTTTGCAAGTATCTAACCTTGAGCGGATTTCAGATGTGACCGACCCAAAGGGATCTCAGAAGTCAATTGGGAGCATTTTTTATGCAAGTCAGAAGAGGTGCTTTTTGGCACTAGGTCACTTGTCATGTCTTGCACAGATTCTAATGTTCATCGACATGGCGGGGTTTTTGACGATGTCCAACCTAAGTTGGTTAGAGAAAGATTTAGCACTAGATCAGATGGTGATGTTTTTGGTGCTAAATGCATTTAAGATATTAGTGGAGATTTTCAAGGTTGCTGACTGACTGAAATTGATTATGAAGACTTGCGAGTTGGTTGGATACATTTTCAATGCCAACTCGAAGGGTTTAGTTTCTAGTGCATGACAATTTTGTTGAAGTTCTAACAAGGTTCAAATCGCTCATGACAAATTTGCGGTTTGTTTGAAAAAATATTAGTGCCAAGGATTAATAAGGTAGTTCACCAAGGGTTTTGACATGGTTTTGGTACAATCGAGGTTTTATAAAATCATATTCTAGGATCTAACTACCAACTTGCTTTGGATTAGGGGTTTCTAAACAAAATACCTTTAAACACAGAAAAACCATATTCTCTGTAATTCTAACCCTTTGTTTTCACTAAACACACTTGCAAATCTGTCCTAAAAAATTGAATTTTATCTGGCACAGAATCTTTTGTCGAGACACACACTGAATATAAAGAATGCAAACCCTGATTTAAAATTTAAAACCCTAAGACCCAGAATAGAGCACCTACCTAGACAGAAAAGATGAGAAATGATGAAAAATGTCACTCAGGTTGCAATACAATTCGTCACCCAAATCCACTAGCCAGTCATCATTCATTTGTTTCCCAATCAGTCTGCAGAGCTGTTGAGTTGAGTTTCACAATGCAAAATGAGCTCAAATGCGGGCATAAAACCATTTTATTCTCCCCCTATTGAATCACCATTAATGCAGGGTATGGTGTGGTGTCTCAGCATACTGTAGACTTAAATTAGGGGTTGCGTGAAAAAGTGAACTCACTAACTCTACGTAGTTTTGAAGCTTTACTGACTAAGTTGATTACAATGATTTTTAGCATGAAATTAGAACTTTCCTTTTGAGCTCTTTGCGTGAGTTTCAATGTTTTTAGACTTTGCGCGACTTCCAAGGTCATTCAACCTTGCATGATTTTGGTCATCTGTCGACTTAAGTCGTTGAGATAGTAATTGGGCACAAGTCGATAAACATGCATTCTAGCACTAAGTCCGTTGAATGTGAATTCAGCACAAAAGTCAATTGAACAAAGATTTGGCGCAAAAGTCTGAGGCAAGGGATTTTAGCACAAAGGAACATCAAACTTAGTTCTATGAAGGTAGACACTTAGACTTAGTAATCTTTTGGATGACTCAATGACATTCAATCTTTATAGCATAGCAAAAATGCAATTTGAACACTTTTCAACTCTAAGGAATTATTGGGTGAAACTTACACTCTTATGCCAAAATTTTAAAAGAGAAGGGTCCCTGTTTTGTGAAATAGGGCGTGTATGCAAGGCACAACAAATGGTGACTCTACTGGGAAATACTCTAGAACATTTCGAAGATAAACTTTTATTTTGAACCCAGAACTTTTGTGTTTCCCACATGCTAGATAATAAAACATGATATCTTATCAAAGAAGCAGAGCTCAATAACCAAGTGCAGACATCCATATCGTGAAAACCTTAATGTGTGTAATTGCTTTAATTCCCATCCCTTAGTTACTAAGCTCATCTCAGATCCTTCACATTAAGCTGTGTGATTAGTACACACCTTCTAAACTACCTAGACATTGCCCTGCTGCCAACAAGCATCTATAGTCCCAGTGGGTTTGTCCCAGAATTCCACTCAAGTAGAACCCCACTGCCAGTTAGGCATCCATAGCCCTGGTAGAGTTTACTTGATTGTCTATCTAACTGAGTTATGATGTGTGTGAGTGATTTTTTTCTTGGTATTTCTTTCCTTTTCATACTTTTGATATTTCATTAAGCTTAGATTCATCAAAGTATAATGCAATACCGCTGCCCTTGCAATACATGCTTTTGACAACATTAGTTATGTTGATAACTCAACTAGGTGGGTGTGGACTCCCAATGGCAGCAAAGGCAAACTTTTGGATTTTTCACTTAATGTAAGATCACCAAGACTCACTTAGGAACTTCAAGATTACTTAAGAGTGTAAAAGATATATGGTTAGAAAATACTTCAGGTGCACCGACTAATGATTCATTTCCAATGAATAGACATCATACTCCTTGGTGCAACAATGGAACCCATAGTAAGACCCAAGAAAAAAGTTTAGCTTCTCAAAGAAATATTCCAAATTACTTACTCAGTAAATGACCACTTGCATGTTTGCACAACTGCCACCACATTTAGGAAACAAAGATCCCCAACAAAGCAAGTACAGCAAGAAAAAGCAAAACATGATAGGACAACTAAACTAAGCAGAAGAAAGCACCTAACAACTACTAAAAGCAAAAGTAGGAAACAAAAACTAATTTAATAGCAACCTAACCTAACCAAAGTAGATAAGCAACTTGACTATGTACACTAATAGAAGGCAACATTGCCTCCTAGGCTTGGAAATAGTGCTTCAGGAACTGCCCATTAATAGGCAATGGGAGCTCGTCACCAGTAAAGCTCTTTAGTTGATATGTGTTGTTGCTGAAGATCTCATAGATCTAGTATAGACCTAACCAAACTTTGATGAACTTGCCATGTTCACCTTTCTTCTCATGGGATTTATCCCAGTATAGTACTAAGTCAGAAATGTGAAAGGCCTTGACTTTGGCTCTCTTGTCAAACCATCATTTCACTACCCGTTGGTGCTTGGCAAAGTTTTCTATGGCAGCATCACATTTTTCTTTGAGGTGTAGCAATTTGGCTAAGCGAGATGACAGCTAGTCATTTGGTT
The DNA here is from genome assembly GCA_027924645.1 of Cunninghamia lanceolata. Lineage (NCBI taxonomy): Eukaryota > Viridiplantae > Streptophyta > Pinopsida > Cupressales > Cupressaceae > Cunninghamia > Cunninghamia lanceolata. The sequence goes on from BSBN01000244.1 coordinate 3,798,091, forward strand.
CAAGGCAATCTTGCATGAATTGTAACATAGGGATTCTTAGATGGATGGGGAAGATAAGCTTCATACCGTAAACTAAGTGATAAGGTGATTTTCCCAATGTAGCCTTGTGTCTGATCCTATCAGCCCATAAAGCAAACTTGAGTTGAGTGTGCTAGTCTTTGGGGTTTTTGTCCAGTAGTTTCTTAATCACTTCAAGAAAGTTTTTTTTGTTGATTCAGCTACCCCATTCCCTTGAGGATAGTAAATAGATGAAAATTTCAGAATGATCCCATAATCAAATGTCTAATTGGAAAAATGTAATGAAGAGAATGCAGGGCCATTATCACATACATACCAAAGAGAAGGGACGGCCAAACCTGGTAATAATATTATTTTCAACAAATTTAGAAACTACCTCTGTGGTACATTGTTTACATGCTATAGATTTAGAACATCAGGTACAATAATCAGTAGTGGTCAAAATATACCTGTGGCCCACAAAAGAAGGTGGGTTGATCATACCAATAAAGTTGAGGCCCCACTGTGCAAATGGTCACACCTCGAAGATTTGGTGTAGAGGCATAGCAGTGTTTCATTCTCTTGTGGAAGCCATCTGACATATGTGACAGGTCCTTGCATGTGAATGTGCATCTTTGAACAAAGTAGGCTAGTAATACCCAGCCCTAAGGATCTGATTAGCGGTCAAATGAGTTGATCTGTGACCTATTCCAAACTTTTCATGAAAACTTGTCAAAACTTGTGCTACTTCTATTTTATCCAAGCACCTCAGATAGATCCCCTCATGATTTTTCTTGTATAACACTAACCCTTTAATCATGTAGCTATTTCTTTTCAATCTGAGTGCTCTTCTTTGAACCGAATTCAACTGAGGTGGGTAGCATTGATTGAGAAGATAAAACAAAATGTCTCCATATCATTCATCCTTAGAGATGTCTTCTAACATATACTACTAGGAGACTAAACCTCAACCGACTTCTACCATTATTTTTGTCAATACCTGTTCTCGTACCAATTTCATAGGTTGTATCTCTATGTCAAATTCTTGCAGAATGGTGACCCATTTCCCTCTTCATTCACCTAGTTCACTCTGCATTAACAATGCTTTAACTATTTCATCTAGCACTATGGAAATCACCTAGCTTCTCAAGATGTAATGATGAAACTTTTTCACTATTTTAAGCAAGGCGTATGCTTGCTTCTCCACATTTGGATACCTCAATTCTGCATCTTTTAATGGAGTGTTCATAAAAGTGATGAGTCTTTCATCATCGACAACTCTTTTCTATGTTAGCATGGCTGCACAAGTATGCTCAGAAGCAAAAGAACAGATATAGAATGGAAGTGTGTAATCTGGACTCACCAATACTGGAGCATTTTCTATTACTTGTTTGATTTCTTTGAACGCAGCCTTAGCTTCTTGAGTCCACTCTCTCTTAGCATCTTGCTTCAACATAGCATTCAATGGATGGACTATTTCAGCAAACTCAGTGATAAATTTGCGGACAAAATTAATCTTACCAAAGTATGACTTGTGTCCTTCTTATTTGCTGGGGGTGGTATCTTGAGGATTTCTTAGACTCGGTAAGGATTAATAGATATATATTTCTCAGAGATTACATGTCCTAGCAACTTTCCTCCAGTCACTCCAAAAATGTACTTTTTGGGATTGAGTGAGATCCGGTAATCTTTACACCCGTGTAAAACTTTCCTTAGGTCTTCCACATGATCTTCTCACTTCTTTGAAAACATAGTAAGGTCATCCATAGAGATGATAATACATTTCTTGACCAACCCTTTGAAGTCTACATCCATTACACGTTGGAATGTGGCACCAGCATTGATCAACCCAAATGGCATCCTACAGTATGCGTAGATTCCCCATTTGCATGTGAAAGATGTCTTTAATCTGTCTTCATAGTTGACCATCACTTGGTCATAACCTAAATAACCATCTAGAAAAGACATCATTTGAGAACCATTGACAATTTGCAGTACTTCGTCTAATGACGGCAACGAATAGTTATCCTTCTCAGAAGCTTGGTTGAAATTCTGAAAGTCGACACAAAGTCTAATTTCTCCATTTTTCTTTCAAACTGGTACCAAATTTGTCACCTAGGCTAAATGTTTGACAAGGAATATAATTCTGGCAGACAACAATTTTTGCACTTCTTTGAAAATTACTAGTTCTAGCAAAGCATTTACTGGCTGCTGCCTCTGCCTAAATAGCTTGACTCCTAGTTTGAGCGGTACCGTGTGAGTAATGATCAAAGTATCATATGTCTTGAGATCTTCATAACTCTATGCTATGACTTCATAATAATCTCTTAACACATGGATTATACCTATTTTCTCTTCCTTTGTTCTATCTTTTCCAATGAATACATTTTTTATTTCTTCAGACGTCCCCAAGTTGTAGGGCTAGCACTGTCCACTAGGAGATTATCCTTCTTTCCTCTGGGTTCCAAGTTTATCTAAGTTGAATAACCACTCTAACTCTACGATTTTGGAAGGAATAGTATTTGTCTTCATGTTAAGTACTCCTTCCAAGTCCATTTCAATAGTTTCCATCTCTTCTTCATCTATTATCTGGGCAGCAAAAACATCTGACGAAGTGAGAAAGTTGATAATGTGCTTGTCATCCTCAAAGACCTAAAAATTTGTGATGTTATCGGATACTGAGGGAGTGGAAACAAACTACATAGTGAACTTCTTTAATCTTGACATAGATGTTGGTTCCAGTGAGCTAGTTGTCTATGCTAAGGCATCAACAACATGGTTTTGTCTTCATGGGATTAGCTAAATATTGAAACCATCAAAGCACTCGATTAAGTCCCATACTCGATTCTGATATCTGTTTAACCTTTTGTCATTGTAAGAGTATTGCTTTCTCACCTATTTGACAACCAATTCTAAGTCTCCAAACACTTGAATAACTCTAACCCCCTTTTGGAGGACCAGCAACAATCCCTGCACCAAAGCTTCATATTCTGTCACATTATTTGTACAAGGGAATTGCAACCTATGTGCTACCAGGTATGAACTCCCTATGGGGCTGATTAATTCAAAACCTACCCCAGATCCTTGTTTGCACCTAGATGTGTCAAATCTTGAAGTCCAGAGGTGGAAGTCTTTATTGCTATTATCTTGTTTTGATTGTCTCTTTTCATTTGATGGAGATTCAGAACCTCCTTTCTTTGTGATAGTCAGATCTTCTTTTGATATTATGGGGAGCTTCAAATATCTTTGTACTTGCTCAATCACCTCTTGACAGAGAAAACACATAAACTTAGAATGAGATGCGTTGTGAAGGTGGCACCAGTTCAGTAGTAATAATTCATCCATCTGAATCTTTCTTCCAATAGCCAATTGATCTCTCATGAATTTGGCCACAAAATTTTTGAATCCCTCAAATATTCCTAGTTCTTCATCTTTAGAGGGGTTCCCTTGATCTGATTGCACATATGCTTCTATACTTTCTTTGCATTCTTCAAGTGGAGGATCAGGGAATTTGCTACAACTCAGCATAAGTATCTCCTCTACTTGATTAACTTGGGGAAGGTAAACTCCCAAATCAACTTTTGAAAACAAGATTTCATTGGTTTGATTATATTCTGTGATCATATGTTTCATTTTTGGCTCCCTTTCAATGCGAATCTGATTTGGCAGTCCATTGCCATGTAATCATTCAACGTCTTGGACCAATCTTTGCTTAGCAACATGCCATACTGATTGAGAATATCCACCACTTGGATGTCTATGTACTATTGTACCCTAGGGTCAGAAGCTAGTTGCATATGTATTCTATTCAAATCACCCATCACATTTACTTTAGTTTTGTTCAGTTGCATAACTTTCCTGGAAGATTTTACTAGAGTGAGACCTAGGGCTTTGCAGACTAATAAATGCATCACACTAGTAGAAGCTCCTGAGTCTACTAGAAGTTGTGAATCTTCTTCCCAAAAATTCTAAGTGTTAAGAGAAAAGGAGGACTTTCCCTCTTATCCTTGTATAATGTGACCTTTTGTTCAGCATCTGTCACATGAACTCTCTCTTTTCCTTTGTCTGCATTATCCTTTGGTGGGATTTCCTTTTGGGAAGAGTTTATCTTAACACTTGCTCCTAGATCTTGAAAGAAAGATGTCCTAATTTCTAGCACTTTTAATAGCTCATAGATAGACAAGATGATCTTCATTTTCTTAAGTTCATCTACAACTGATTGTCCCATATTTGCTACCTCAGACCTTTGGGAACTTTCAGTTGTAGCTCCTTGATGCATTGACTGGGGTGTTGCTTTAGGAGGCTCAAGATTGTTGGAGGCCTTTAGATTAGGTAGGATTTGATAGTTATTCAGAGGGATTGAGGTGGTGTAAGGGCCTTTGGGCTTGCTACTTCTCAAATTGTATGGGGTTTTGTTATATTGTTGATAAGCATGTACCTCTTTGCATTCCTCTTCCTCGGGTTGATTATCATCTTGAAAAGGAAATGTATAACTATCAAGCACTAGGGTAGTGTCATACCTTTGAGATGGAACTAGTTCATACCCTGTTGGAGGATTTTTGTGTGCTTCTACATTCTAGATTTCCATCTGAAAGATGGTGGATGCTATCTAGAACTCAAGACAATCCAACTCAGAGTGAGCATTTGTATTTTGTAATCTGTACCATGAAGATAGTGTTGCTTTAGCCAACATCACCCAACTAGGAGGGTGATTACCAGTATTTTGATTTTCCAAAGGTGACGGGACCCTGCCATTGTTGGGCCTAGTGTTCCAGGTTCAGTTAGATCGCTGAAAATTCTTATTCTGATACTGATTTTGGCTCTGATACTGGTTTTGATTCTGACTCCTCTGCTATAGATATGCATTTTGATTTCTCAGATGAGTAACTTCTATAGTGAACTTCTTCATTTGCTCAGCCAACTACCTGATATCATCTCTATCATCCCTTGTCTTAGTTGTTTCATCCGACTGAAGAAAGGGAGTTTAAGATGGAGGTAATTCAGCCATAGGATTTCCTAGGTGAACCACTAAGGCCTGTGTTGTGGTAGGAGTTGGAATTGGGTTCATTACAGGTGTATGATTAGTTAGAGCTTGGTTAATCATGGGTACTTGATTAGGCATTGCTATGGGACCCATGTGGTTTAGAGGGCATGTTGCTATTTGCCCTAGCTGGGTATCTATAGTAACAACTTTAGTGTATGCTTGGGCTAGATTGGGTGAAGGTGGGTTGACCCTTCTTACAAACATAGATGTAAGTCTATCCAGGGATGCATAATAGATTGGTAGGGCTGTAGCCTGACCTATCACATAAGGGGCTTGCAAACAACTAAAAGCCTTTTGGAACCAATTATTAAAGGAAATTATCAATTCGCCTTCTGTAAAGGTCAGCTAGAGTAGTAGGCATCCTAAAACGATCCAGAAATGCATTTTTTAAGCTTAACCATGAACATATAAAGGCCAAAGGGAGCTTAGCAAACCAATAGTAGGCCTCATCCTGTAGGGAATAGGGGAACAACCAGTAAACCACATCTTCATGCTGTACTTGAAGTATGAACATGTTACTTTCAAAATTTTTGATATGTTCATCTGTAGTCCTATCTGGATCATTCACACAAAACTTGGAGCAGAATTTGTCAGGGTTCTTGGGCATGTCATGATAATCATTAAATTAGAATGGGGAGTAGTTATTTCTAGTGAAGAAAGCTATTCCTAGAGGATTGATTGGAGTTGCAGCTGGGTTTCTTGGAACTGATTGACCCCTTGGTGCTCTCGATATTCCTTGATCCCTTCTAGTTCTCCTGAACTTTGTCAAAGATAGCAACTCCTCTCTAGCTGAGCTGGACCTGGTATGTCTCTGTCTAGTCCCCAGACTTGCTAATTTTGTGGAGGGAATTTCAGCTTGGTGGCCCTCCTTCTAGCACCAATTCTATTGATGGTGGTTTTAGCACACAATGCAGGTATGATTGTTGGTATCACACCTCTCTTGAAAAGTATCCTACCCTAGGTAAGACTACTCCAAGGATAATACAGCTAGGTCTTAGATTGCTTGTAATATCTCAGTTGGAATGTACTAGTTGCTCCTACAAGGGGTCTTACATGTAGTTTGACAAATTGTACAAATTGGAATAGCAATTCATGCAAACCCCTATAATTTTAACTGATATGATAGTCTAAAATGCTACTGAAAACCTAAACTAACAGTTGATTTAAAAGAACATATAAAAGGAGTAGGGTTTAGAAAGCTCCTAAATGACATCCACAATGAAGTGATTCAATCTGGTAGACAAGCATTCATAAATTTAACTAATTTCCTGCTTTACCAAGCTACAGAGATTGCTATAGCATTACAGAAGATAGTGCTATCTTCTAGAGATTTCTTATGATTTTTAGATTACATTCATTCATCAAATACCCAACTAATGGCATGATTTAACTCATAAAATGTAATTAAACTTTGGTCAAATTAAAGCATAGGCTAACTATGCACAGATACATACAATCAACAAGTAACTAATAGTATGGACTAGAATGCTCATCGAATACCTTTAACAAATCAACAGCATTGCAAAAGCACAATCTAACTAATGCAGATCAAGATGTGAACCATGAAAGCACAATACAAGAGACAAATTCCCAGAGAAACCACAGTAACTTCCTTTGTATTAATAAAAAAATTTGGTAGAGTGTCAACAATTTAGCATCAAGAGTCTTACAAATGAGAGAATGATGGCCCTTTATATAGGAGAGGTGCCATACTAAGTTTTTGAATGAACGATAGAGATTATCTCAATACTGACGGCCCAAATTTAACAACATTAAAAACATTTGTAACAGCACATTGCATTCCCGGATTACAATTTGTCATGTAGGAAAAGGATGAAAAATAACCTCTAAATACATTGAATCTAGACAAATTGAATACCCATTTGAATATAAATAATGAAAAGGCAATTTTCAAGATGCAATAAAGACAAAATAGCATCACATGACCTTCTAAATATAACAATATATATTTGTGATGGGATTACATTCAAAATATTCAAAAATATTCTATTGTTCCTTATTCAAATCTATTTCATCTTCTTGTGCTTTTTTGTTGCTGTAGTTGACCCAAGATGATAATGCAGGGTTAATGTCAGTGGGGTCCAGGTCCTTGATGTGATCCACTTTGAATCTGAGGATCTCCAGCTCTTCATAGTGCTAAACATACATTTTCTCCACCACTTTTCTGCTTTTCTAGAATGTGATGAAAGCAGTGCCAAGATCACTAACTTTAGCCAATCTGCCCATAACAGCCTGTGTAGTTTGCCCAAAGATTATTTGGTGTAGCTTGTCTTTACAACCTTGCACATCATATGGAGCCAGATCATCAAAATTGATCACTAAAAAATCCTTAAGAGAGTCATTTATTTCATAAATTAAAGATAATATGTGATTATTAGCTTCCTTATAGGCCTCTCTGACATTAGCAAAGACTTCTTTTCTTAACTTCATCTGTTGGTATCACTATACTATTTTGCACAATTTCTCAGTTGTTAATATATTTTTTGACAACAATGTTTCAATAGGTAGATCCCTTATTGCTTTTACCCATGGAAACATGTAAGAATAGTATTCATCATAAGGGTCACATTCTTCATGCAATTCTTCCCATTGATTCTGTAGCTTGCAGAAGTCTTTGTGAAGCACTGTTGTGAAGGTGATTGCATCGCATCCTTCGTGATAAACCTTGTCAAACCATCTCTAAGTCCTAGTAGCCATTGTCTTGATGTCCTCAAATTTTGTTAATTCATCCTTTGATAGCAAAGTTGGGACTAATCTTTGCTCACCCTCAGAATCTAAAGGCTTCATTAGGAACTACAAACATACTCTAAGTTCTTCATTCCGTTGTTTCAACTCTTTCTTAGTGAGTTCATCTTTATCCAACTATTCCAAGATAGAAGAAACTGAGCTTTTGAATTCATCAATCTTTTGACCTCTTGTAGCGAGTCCCAAGTCCACAGTTGTTCTGGTATAGTCCTCAACTCTGACTTGTCTCTTTTCCATGTCAGCTGGTGCAACAACTACTTCAGCTATTCTGGATCCTGTAGCATCCTTATAAATTCTTGATTGGATTTTATCCTTTTTTTGCTTCTTTGGTTTTTCTACCTTGGCTAAAATGGCATCTAGATCCAACTTCATAATTTCAACCTGGGGCTACTTATAAGACAACCTACTATGTAGCCAATTAGGTGTTGTAGAGGAAGAATCTTTAGGAACATCAGTATTTTCATCATCTGTGTTTGATGGTCCTTCGAGAAAATTTAGTTCTTTCTCAGATTCTTTATTTACTTCTTCTTCACCTCTGATACTCTTCAAATTTTCTAACATTTCTTCTTAAGCAGTCCCTAAGACTATTTTTGTTGTATTCCCTTCTATGAGACTGTCAGAGACTTCTATTATTTCAACATTTCCTACCCGTGGAAGAGGTTCTTTAGATGTGTGCTTTTCAATTTCTAATTCCTGAAGACCTAACTCTACACATACTTTCTCTATTCCTGGCAGCAGTGGTATGGCCAAAGGAGCTTAATCCTGTGTTGATGTAACTTGGCAGCTAGGCACTGAAGTTAGTGGGATTGTTGCAAATGAGGACAAGCTAACCTATGCAAAGTTAGCAAATGAAGTAAACCCCAAGGAAGGTGGAATGGGAGAGGTTGGAAGGATAGAGATAATGACAATAGGTGCAGTGATGGAAGAAGAAGGCATGTAGAAGGAGGATGAAAGAATAACAGAAATAAGTGGCAAGGAAAAGGAGGTAGAGAGTGAAGTAGAGGATATGGGGGCATAGTCATAGTGGAAATGGAAGGAAGTGAAGAAACAATAATGGAAGAAGTGGGGCTACTTGGGGTGCTCGAGTCCATCATCAATGTGCATGAAGTAGTATAGATAGCAACCAAAGGGGAGGCAGAGGTATCTTCTTGGGTGCTTGCAGTAGTGATAGCAGGTGCAGCAGGAGAAAATGTAGCAGTATTGATAATTGGAGCAGCTGGGGGTGAAGAGGTTACTGGCAAGTTTACACTATCAGGTGTTGTAGCAGTAGAGGTTTCTATGGTTATGCCAGTGGTCTTTACTTTAGTCTTCTTCATTTTAGAACCATCCCCTGGTCCACTAGGCATGTCCTTCTTCTTGGATACCCTTGTTCTTGTTGCAGGAGGCATATCCTTCTTTTGTTCCTTTGGGGCAGCATTCTTTACCTTCTTTCCTTTACCTCTCTCTGCCAAAGGGATATGTTCCTTCACTATTAGATTTCATGGCTGACTCTTGAGCTTGTTCTTCTTCATCTGGTATTTCTATTGGTGCATCCTCTTCATCTCCAAATTCCTTTTCAAACTCAAGAGGTGTATAGGTTAATTGCACTCCTTGTCTCTCTAATATAAAAATTTGACTTTTGACCCATGATTTACTCAATCTTATTGGTTCCTTTATCACTTAATCTAAGGACCTTTCCTTTGCATTGGCCCTGTTGGAATTTTCTCTGACTTAGCAAAGGGTTTGCCAGTTCCAATGCATAGACAGATTCGGCCAACAAATATAGGAGGTTGCGTGAGCTGCCTCCCCTTAACTTCTGGTTCTACCGCACCAAGGGGGTATCCCTATAGCTAAAGATTTAAATTTGACTCACTCCCAATAGAAAGATTTAGCTTTGCAATAAAGGCAGAATACTCTCATGTTTGGACCAAGATTTGTGTGATAAATCACAAGGTTGGCAGTGTTGTTGGACATATCTAACTAGTTAGGAATGAGAGTATGTAGGTGTCCTATTTCTATTCCTACAAACTAATAAGTTGGAATTATGAAATGATTTGTTTTAATGTTTTGGATGCAAGACAATGGTTTTGGAAATATAACACAACACAAGAAGCAGACTGGTGCCTACCTTAGTGCAAGTAGTCAACTAGACGTATACAAGTAAATGATTTGCACTTGCATTCATGTTTCAAGGGGCCAGATAGGTATTTGTCTTACAAACACCACCCAAGAATGAGTATTTAGCTATCTCTACTTACAAACATCCTTGCTGCCATACAATCTTCTTCATACTTAACCTAAAATAGTTTAATCCACTCCCTGAATGGAGGTTAGAGATCAAGCATGCAATACATAAATCTATATTCTAGAATCTTAGTAAGCCTTAGCAACCAGATTCAAAAGAAGGGATACATACAGCCATGGAGACAAATAGCTAAACACATGCCATGAAGCATTTTTCATATAAAGATAACATGAAACTGAACATATGTGCAACATGCATTCAGATGCAACTCATAAACTCCAAAAGAGATAGAACAACCAAAAAGCTCTGTTTTCGTTATTCCTCCCAAAAATTTTACCCAAGTCTTTCCCCTTAAATGAGTAACACAGTTTTCTTTTTATAGCAAGAATGTGTACTTAGCATTAATTACAATGTCACTTCAAAATTTTTGCCAGATACAGTGCACCATAAGAATGGCGCCTAAAACATTCAATGCTCTAGGTAGAAAAGGAAGGAAAAATAGGTGAACTCGGGAAACATGCAACCGAATGGAGATTTTACCATTAAAAATGGTAGGTATCCCGTCATTCATGGACCATGCCTCTGCAAATTTGCCATTAATGGCCAACCTACCCGCGGCTTATGGAAACATAGTAGTTTGCGTGTTCAAGAATTTTTCCCACCTGGAATGCAACTACGAATGCATAGGAAAACCCTCCTATGAAAAATTGGAACAAGGCCGTCAATTTCCTCCTAATGCCAAGATCTGTGGCTTCAAATCATGCTGAAAAGTCAACAACCAATGTAAACATGCCACACAAGCAGCTTTTCCTTTGACTTTCCACGTCGCGAACATACATTTTGCCTTTTCGCCCTTTTTTTTTTCCTTTTTTGCCTTCAAACCTTTGTATATGTAGTTGTATATACATACAACTGCCCTTAGACACATGGCTACCTACCATTGGATCACTATTGCTAAGCACTTGCACCTTCATCACCAATCCATTGTATCAACTTTTATATCTGCAGTTGTATATGCAATTGTATATACATACAATTGCAACACATACAAGCACGGACCACAAGTCATTGTGAAACAAATTTAAACTGCAATCGGGTCTAGCTTGCATCTAACACCCTTTGGTCTATCACTTTGTATATTGCACATACAATGTGCAATATACATACAACTGCGGACTCTACCTCAATTATCATTTGGATTGAAATAACATTCAAATCCGGCATTGTATCTAGTTCGTTGTACCTTACATTGTATATCACACATACATACAATGTGCAATATACAACCCGCGGACCCCAACCTGAAATTTGCCATAATCAAATTCTCCTTCTCATCCAAGATTGTATGTGCACTTTTGTATTGTGCATTGTATATAGCACATACAAATAATCTGGGACATACAACTGTGCGGGCCCCACCATGTTCTTGAAGAATGATGACTTTGACTGCTCCTACCTTGTATGTTTCTTTGTATCTACTTGTTGTATCTCCGATTGTATATTGGGAACATACAATCCTGATATACAACCGTGGACCTCACCCATCTCACAAAAACTGTTAACTCCTTGGCCGCGTCTACTTGTACATCGCATTGTATGTGCAGTTGTATGTACAATATACAATGGTAGATACCAACCTGCACACACAACAAATTTGAGGTAATTTTGATTCTGGCCCTTGTATATTCCATTGTATATGCAATTGTATATCACATATACATTCAACTCAACATATAAGGAAATGCCTTTGACTTTTCAACTCTGCTTTTGTATCCATTCCCGCTAGGCCCGATTTGATAAACTTTGAAGTCTGGGATTGTACATTCTACTTTGTATGTCATATTGTATATCAAACATACATACAATCCCCTTTGTACACCTGTGGGCTCAACAACTATTCAACCTGATTTGAATCTTTTTGAAGTCTGCCATTGTATCTCACCCGTTGTATATCTAATATACAACAACATATACATGCAATATTTTTGATACAACCACGAAATCTGCGATGGAATATGTGATGCTCGACCACTTTTTCACACTCAGAATTGTATCTGAATGCCATATACAACCCGATATGCATACAAAGATGCATACAACTATTTTTTCACTTTTCTAAAGCCGATTGAACATTTTTTCGGGTCTGCCAATGTATAATTTTGCCTACACATTAGATACAAGGGCCATATACAAAGATACATACATACAACTGCGAATGTCGAGGGACTTAGAAATTTTTGAAGGTTTACAAATGAAAATGCCTATGGATTTTTAGCTCAAAACCTTAACTCCAGGTGCAGGCACCACCATTGGCTCTATCTGGGGACACATGCCTCTTGCAAGCATGGTGAGAACTCCAAATCTCTTGGATGCAGACCGGGTGCCAAATCCATTGGGCGGCTCATTTGAAAGTCCAACCTGCAACACAAATCACATCTTCAAACACTATTTTGGTGGCCCTGGGTAGCCAAAAATGAAAAAACATAATCTCCTCCTACCAAATGTCCAATTCTGATCTGAACGACCCCAACCACAACTGAAAACATCAACATAATTTGCCCACAGGTTTATCTTGTCAATTACATACTTCACCATTTTTGAAAATTTGCCTCTATCAGTATAGCCTCTGTCACTCCACATCTCAAAATCAGACATATAACCAAACATGCTATAAAATTCTTCAGCATTAGGCAATGTATGTATGTTATATTCCTCAAACAGTATATCATCATATTGCGTGTGGCATTCCTCATTGTTTACCTAGCTGCTGCGCACTACCAGACACTCATCCAGCTGATCTAGATACTGAAAACACTCAAAATATATGAGACCATCAATATCATTTATATCACTTATTGACAGTGATAACAAATCTTGATTCATACACCCATAGTTACATACATCTGAAACAATTGATGTTGAACATTCATTATCCATAGTTTGCATATCCATATTATCTTCACAAGAGCTGAAGATCTCTGCCCTTGGTTTATATGTCCCTTCTTCACAAACTGATACAACACCTAGGTCAGCTGTCTCCTCATATTCATCATCACTTGCAAAAAGAGGGTTAATCCTGCACCAATGAAGGTCATGACTCACAATGTTCAATGCATCTAAAATCTCATCATATAGGGGATTGAATCTCATTGCAAAGGTCTCTATTTCTTCTTCATGACAATCCACTTCTTCAACATTATGAAATCTAGAGTCATAAGAAGAACAAACTTGATCCCTGAACTGCTCATGGATATCATCCTTATCATCTTTATCAACTGATTGACCTACATATAATATTTTTGCTACTTCAATGCAATCTGAAGCTGAATTATCCATATCACTTTCCAGCCCTCTAATGCTTCATGATGAAACTGATATTGACTCTTGATCCATATGATCACAACTATGCACAACTAGATCATCTAAACATGAATGCTCTTTGCTGAGGACTGGCATATCAATATCACTCGAAAAATCATTACCATCAACTTCATTTGTTGGGCAAATCAAGGCATCCTCCTCCTAGGAAGAGTCATCAGTACCTTGGAATGATGCATAGATAGGGACAACAGGGGTGTGAGTGCTTTGACATTCATCTCCAACACCTGAATTATATCTTGTAAGGAAATGAAAGCATCTCAGAATGTATTTCTAAGAACAGTGGTGTCTTCGACATATTTAAGTTCCTTTCAATTGCTTCAAAAACACATACAACTATGCCATTAAAGTAGAAACTAACATAGAACATTTCCAGCATTGACCCTTAGAGGAAAGCACAAGCGAACATTAATCAGTTTCAACAACAGAGACATTAAACGTGAAAGACAGAACAAGAACATAGATTTATGTGGGGAAAACCCTTACAGGTAAAAAACCCCACACTCCAAATCATCGTGCCATTGTATTATTCAACAACCAAACAGTTACAATACATTTACAGGCTCATAGCCTTTACAGGAGATTAACATCTTGTTCCTTCTGAAGAATATCTGACAGTATAACCCTGCACAAAGTTATTCAGTACTCGGTTGGTTCTTCATATTGTTATCGTGCCACAAATAGCACACAGTATAGAACTTCACCTTCTTGGCCAGAACCCTTTCACCTAAACTCTATTAACACTCTCTTCTCAGTCCTTTTACGTACTGTTAACATGCTACGTACAACATACAACATAGGACTTCATAGAAGAAGAAGAATAGAGTTTTCCAGATTGATTGTACCATCTCTTAGACTCTCTCTCTATATATATCTTGATTCCCAATTGCTTTTAGCAATCTAATCAAGAAACTCATGTAATTGACCATTCATTCCAACTGCCCAGCATCATTGTCTTCTAACCATCCAAACCACCGCTTCTAACCATTTGCATATTCATGAGAAACTTTAGTCCCACATGCATCCATCATCGGGTAACTTTGCATCCGTCATTGGGTAACTTTCCAGCTTATAGACTCAACCACTTAGTAAAACTATTGTTGGCACTTTTGCCATCGATGACCCCAGTCTAACCACATCAATGTAATCCAAAACCATCGGCCAACCACTCAGTATTCACAGAACCATTGGAGAGACATCGACCTTTGGTGTAACTTCATCCTTTTTCGTCGACCACGTTCCTCTCATCGATGCCAACTTCACATATCGTTGAACCTGTTGAACAATTGAACCTTGACGTAAGGTTCAAGCCTTTCATAGGGGAGATAATATTATCAGAATGATATCTTCAGCTAAGTCCGATAGCTAGAGTCAAGCTGATGGACCATTGAACCACTGAATTGATGAACCTATCCCGTTGAACCAAGGAACCGATGCTGCAGAACCAAGGAACCATTGAGGAACCATTGAACCTGACGGATGAAGTTCAAACCTTCATCAAAGTAACCAATGCATATTGGTTGAACCATTGAACCTGATGAACCATTGAACCCGACAAGCGAGGTTCAAGAGTTCACCGATAGTTCAAACTTTGTCATTGAACTAAGGAACCTTTGAGCTATTGACCCTGTAATCTGAGTCACTAGTACTCAACATTATCCCACTTAACGAAGGAATTACAGGAAACCATCAATGCTCCAAGTCACAGAATCAAAGTTGATACTACCTCCAGAAACAAGATAGAACATCAGCTAGAACAACAATCAGAAAGTTGACTGCTCCCATCCAACTGAACCAAAAAACTGACTTGACTGAAAATAGCATACACAGCCAGTGCTAAAACATCCAATCACTCATACCTTGAAGGTATTAACATCAGTAGACTCATGCCACCTACACATACACCCATCAACTGCAAATACAAGCTCCATGTGTCAACCAGTCAAAAGACCAAACACATCCAAGAACTCCCACTGCATGGATAATGCAAATCTGAAAAAGATCCAGACATATTAAGTCTACCAATAGCATAACACAGAAAGTGTAAACATCATGTAGTACCAAGGAAACATCCACCATGATATGCAAAAAACTGTAAATCAATAACCTATACATCTCACCACCAATCAAGAAATCTCTCAAGTTCTTCACACCCAATAATGAAAGAGATAACAGAGCCTCCATGTCATCACCCAAAAGCATATGTGAAAACACATGATCACAAACTAGTGATCACTTCAGCTCCGAACAAAACCTCAAAACAATGTAATATGAAACACACCATCAGAGTAAATAACTGAGACCAAGAGAAACACTGCACATCATATACCTGTAAACAATCCTTCTACATACACCTCTGAATGCTAACTATCAAGTATGATCTCCTTCAAAAAAATCCCAAAAAGAATAGCATAACAACACCCAAACAAACATTCAATCTCAAGAGATCAAATTTAGCATATATATCATCTATCTAACATGGATGTAAGCCTCTCAAACCAAAAGAAGATCAAACTAATGCATTTCCCATTTCTGGAAATCAGCCCATAAAACCATCTCCTAACAATTCTCATCAATGAATGATATCTTAAACTCAAATGCACAAGGATACTAATCATGCTATCCATCTCTCACAATGAATCCTCCAGAACCATCTATGAGCAGTTCAAGATCCATGTCTATGAAAGAAAGCATAAAACACTTGAGAGAAACAATGAGCAATACCTCTCAAGTTATAAACTGCTGAGTAGACCATGAGTAGGGATTAGAATGCTCCTCTAAAAGCATTCTCCTCATAGGTCTCTGTTGAACTCACGTCTGACCAAGGTAAAGACTCCTCGGACTTCCTACTGCAAAATCTAAATAAGCACAGCATATCCAGTCTCACCTTATTCTCCATGTATCCATGAGTACCTATGAACAATCACCTCATGCTGAACTCCAACTGCATCACTACAACACTATGAAGTAATCAATCAAATGATAAATGTACCCAAACATAGAGAAGTTACCAGACCACTATCAAAGCTCCAATCATCTGAATCAGGAACTTATCATGACATCATGATCTTACCATCTCCTTTAGGATATTCCATGCTTCAGGTGAACATAACCATGTTCTCAAGAGCAATGTATCATGCCAAAACTCAAATGCAAAATTCAAGAAAATATCATGACATGAAATAAACCAAACTCTAAACCAACATCACCTGTTAAGTATCACCAATAGCTTAGCCAAGGATTTCATGAATCCTCAATGACTTCAAGATGTTACTCATCCTTAAATAGTGCCCCTGCAAATGCAAAAGGACCCTTCTGCAGCAATAGGATCAAAGAGCTCCTCCTAGTAACATCTGCAACACTAAAGAAGATCATTCACCACTAAGTGATGAATACACAGTCAATGCTAAAGCTCCCACTAAACTGTAACAACAGAGCTTTCCAAGCATCTTGACCAAACATCTCAAAGTCTGAAAATCCTCTAGGTCCACACATTAACATGTCCATGTGACAATAAAACCAAGTGACACCAAGATCTCCAAACCAAGGAAATAAACTCTCACTATCAATAGCTTACACAAACCTGTGTATTCAAGCTATACATGACATCATGATACTCATGTTACAGGTCTCCATAACCAACTATTTAGATACTCTACAACATCCATCCTCTCATCTTGAAATAGTCACACCAATGCACAAGTGACCACAGACAAGGCCAGCTAACAAGTCTGCACAATCAAATAATCAATCTTGTGGATATAGACCGTCCACTTCCAAGTTATCCCACTGCAATCAATAGGCTATACACACCTAAAAAACTGCATAACTTGTAGATCCAACTATACTGAAACCAAGCAAACTTACTATTGCACTAGAAACTGCAAAACTGAGATCTCAAGGAACAATGTAGACAACATTACTCAAGCACCAGATTACTTACAAATCTTATTAGCCAAACATGTCCACAACTTGAGCACCATAGTCAAGAAACCAAAAGCATTACCACAAAAATACTGAGTGACATATCACATACCAGCACTCCCATGCAGAGAAAGGTTTTCACCTCCTCACACCATGCACAAAGCATGAATGCAAAAATTGCAACTATATCATCTAGCAACACCCCAAAAGCCAAGGTCTAGAAATAGCTTAATTATAGCTTCACAAAACCACAAGTTTTTCTTTTGACCATGTAAAACCTGCAAAACCACTGTGTTTAAAAAAACACCCATGCACATTCATACCCACTTCACATCTGGAAGACCCAAAAGTTTGCAACATAAACTCCATAACAGTTAAACTAGAATAATGGATCATCAGGAATACACATAACCATAGATTTTAAGGAAAAACTATAAAACCCCTCAAATCCAATAAACATGAATCTGAGTCATGCAAGTACAATATATCTAATTAAGGAAATAGCAATTCAAAAGCTTCTGGCCCACTTGTAGACAAATCCCTCAACCACCAACATGCACATGCATTCGAGAGAATCAAGCTATTACAGAAGCTCTTAGACCATCCAATGATCAACTCCATAGCCTACATACAATCAGGGTAGTAGAAAATTATGCCTTCCAATACCAGGGACAAAACACCCAACATAAGCACAATACTCCATGGCTGAGCAGTAACACAAACTTCTTCATATCATCAGAGAGCCTCTCACACAGACACCCAATATGAAAGTTACTGTAGCAACACAACCACAAAGCAAACCCCATGCAACAGGATTAAATACTGTCAACTAAGAGCCTCAGGCCATATCATGACTAGCTCCAGTCTCTTCATCTTCACCATCCTTCAAGTGCCTATTGTAACATGAAGACAAGATTAACTGCAAGACTTCCACTCAAACAAGGATCAAACAAATAGATGTTTCCTTTAGATTTCCTCAAGTCTGTCACACTAAGAAATCATCACAGAAGGAAAACCCAGAACTTATACACCAGGAACTCTTACATGCAAACACATGCAACACACAAATGTACAAATGTGAGTAACAACGCAGATCCTAGAAGAAGGCTCTAATACCACTTCTAAGGAAATGAAAGCATACTAGAACATATTTCTAAGAACAGTGGTGTCTTCGGCAGATTTAAGTTCCTTTCAATTGCTTCAAAAACATGCACAACTATGCCATTAAAGCGGAAACTGACATAGAACATTTCCAACATTGACCCTTAGAGCAAAGCATAAGTGAACATTAACCAGTTTCAACAACAGAGACATTAAACATGAAAGACAGAACAAGAACATAGATCTACATGGGGAAAACCCTTACAGGTAAAAAACCCCACACTCCAAATCATAGAGCCATTGTATTATTCAACAACCAAACAGTTACAATAAATTTACAGGATCATAGCCTTTACAAGAGATTAACATCTTGTTCCTTATGAAGAATATCTGACAGTATAACCCTGTATAAAGTTCTTTAGCACTCGGTTGGTTCTTCATACTGTTATCGTGCCACAAATAGCACACAGTACAGAACTTCACCTTCTCAGCCAGAACCCTTTCACCTAAACTCTATTAACACTCTCTTCTCAGTCCTTTTACATACTGTTAACATGCTACGTACAACATACAGCATAGGACTTCACACAAGAAGAAGAACAAAGTTTTCTAGATTGATTGCACCGTCTCTTAGACTCTCTCTCTATATATCTCGATTCCTAATTTCTTTTAGCAATCTAATCAAGAAACTCATGTAACTGACCATTTATTCCAACTGCCCAGCATCGCTGTCTTCCAACCATCCAAACTGCTGCTTCTAACTATTCGCATATTCGTGAGAAACTTTAGTCCCACATGCATCCGTCATCAAGCAACTTTCTAGTTTATAGACTCAACCACTTAGTAAGACTATTGTTGACACTTTTGCCATTGATGACCCCAATCTAACCACATCGGTGTAATCCAAAACCATTGGCCAACCACTCAGTATTCACAAAATCGTTGGAGAGACATCAACCTTTGGTGTAACTTCATCCTTCTTCATCGACAACGTTCCTCTCACTGATGCCAACTTCACATATCATTGAACCTATTGAACCATTGAACCTTGATGCAAGGTTCAAGCCTTTCATCAAGGAGACACTATCATTAGAATGATATCTTTAGCTAAGTCCAATAGCTAGAGTCAAGGTGATGGACCATTGAACCACTGAATCGATGAACCTATCCTGTTCAACCAAGGAACCATTGAACCAATGAACCGATGCTACCGAACCAAGGAACCATTGAACCTGACAAGCCATTGAACCTGATGGACGAAGTTCAAACCTTCATCAAAGTAACCAATGCATATCGGTTGAACCATTGAACCCAACAAGCGAGGTTCAAGAGTTCACCGATAGTTCAAACTTTCCGTTGAACCAAGGAACCTTTGAGCTATTGAACCTATAATCTGAGTCACTAGTACTCAACATATCTTTCATCAACATTGGGGACCCTAGGGCAGTAGAAATTTGTAGAGAAATAACCCTTGTGTATTCCATGCCTCCAATTGTTTTCAATGTCTATTGCAAATTGATTTGCCTGATGTAATGTGGTGGGCTCCTTATCTCTCAATCTATAGCTCATTTTCTTATCAAATGCTCCTAGATAGACCACTAGGCACAATACATCATTAGATCTCATGCATTCTGGAATTATTTTCAATGCCTTCATAAACCTGAAGTTAAAGGCTGGAATTAACTCATCCTTTTCAATATGGATATACATAAAATCACTGATAACTGCATATTCAGATATTATTTCACTATATTGTTCTAGAAATGCAAATTTAAATTCTTGCCAAGAGCTGATAGAGTATGCTGGAAGATAGGAGAACCAGTCCCTTGCATCTTCATCTAGAGATTGAACAAATAATCTCATAACTATATCTTCATGGTCAACCTCAAAGTCACCTATAACATTTATAAACTGCTGCAAATGTCTCTTAACTGATTCATCCTTTACACCACTGAACTTAGGCAAATACTTTCTGATCTTAGATAGAAAAACATTTGGATAACCACAAATACCATTGAAATTGATGGGCTTATATCTGTCAATGCTAAAACTCCTTTTATTATACGGTTGGGATTGGTTATTATACATTATTGCATTTGACACCTCACAAGGGTGCATGGGCTGATAATATATCTTTATGTGTTTTTCCAACCCTCTTCTCAACTCAGACTTTCAATCAATGACCTTAGGCCTTTAAAATACAAACTGCTATTTCAGCTTACCTAAAGTCCTCTAAATGAGTCCTTTCAACAATATTGCATACCTCATTTGAAAATAGAAACTACATTCTCAGCAAATACAAAAGCATGCAATCTCTCACCAATATTTCCCTTTTAACCAATATTATTCCACCAAATACGGAATCTTTTAAAACTTATAAAAATACCTGGATATGTTGTAGCTGCTGCAAACTCCTTTCCTTGACTGAAAGTATGAAAGTCTAACACATCTTGTATTCTTTTTTAGGTTCTTTTTGTGCAGAGTTGCCACCTCCTTGGTAGAGGAATGAGCTTCAAATAACATGAAGCTGAAAATTAATTTCTTTCCTTTCTAGGTCATCCAACAGCAGAGCCACACATAAAAATTTTAAGTTCACTGCCACAAAAGCACTTCCACGTTTGATTCTTCAATCTTTTAGACTCAAAATTTTATGGATATAACATTACATCCCCAGCAGAGTCGTCACTTTGTGGGAGTTTTCTCCAAATCAGCAAAGGATTTGCCAGTTCCAATGCACAGATAGATTCGGCCAACAAATACAGGAGGTTTCATGAGCTACCTCACCTTCACTTCTAGTTCTATCGCACCAAGGGGGGTATCCCTATAGCTAAAGATTTAACTTTGACTCACTCCTAATAGAAAGATTTAACTTTGCAATAAAGGCATGATACACTCATGTTTGGACAAAGATTTTTGTGATAAATCACAAGGTTGGCAGTGTTCTTGGACATATCTAACTGGTAGGAATGAGAGTATGTAGGGGTCCTATTTCTATTCCTACAAACTAACAGGTTGGAATTATGAAATGATTTGTTTTAATGTTTTGGATGCAAGACAGGGGTTTTAGAAACATAACACAACACAAGAAGCAGACTGGTGCCTACCTCAGGGCAAGAAGTCAACTAGACATATACAAGTAAATGATTTGTACTGGCATTCAAGTTTCAAGGAGCCAGATAGGTATTTGCCTTACAAACACCACCCAAGAATGAGTATTTAGCTATCTCTACTTACAAACATCCCTGCTGCCATACAATCTTCTTCATACTTAACCTAAACTAGTTTAATCCACTCCTTGAATGGAGGTTAGAGATCAAGCATGCAATACATAATCTATATTCTAGAATCTTAGTATGCCTTAGCAACCAGATTCAAAAGAAGGGATGCATACAGCCATGGAGACAAATAGCTAAAGACATGCCATGAAGCATTTTTCATATAAAGATAACATGAAACTGAACATATGTGCAACATGCATTCAGATGCAACTCATAAACTCTAGAAGAGACAGAATGACCAAAAAGCTCTATTTTCGTTATTCCTCCTAAATTTTTTGTGCAAGGCTTCCCCCTTAAATGAGTAACACAATTTGCTTTTTATAGCAAGAATTGCACTCAGCATTAAGTACAATGTCACTTCAAAATTTTGCCAGATCCAGTGTACCATCAGAATGGTGCCTAAAACATTCAATGCTCTAGGCAGAAAAGGAAGGAAAAGCAGGTGAACTCAGGAAACATGCAACCGAATGGAGATTTTCCCATTAAAACTGGTAGGTATCCTATCATTCATTGACCATGCCTCTACAAATTTTTCATTAATGGCCAACCTACCTACGGCTTATTGAAACACAGTAGTTTGTGTGTTCAAGAATTTTTCCCACCTAGAATATAGCTGCGAATGCATAGGAAAACCCTCCTATGAAAAATATGAATAGGGCTGTCGATTTCCTTCTCATGCCGAGATCTGTGGCTTCAAATCATGTTGAAAAGTCAACAACCAATGCAAACGTGCCACACAAGAAGCTTTTCCTTTATTGACTTTCCACGTCATGAACATACATTTTTCCTTTTCACCCTTTTTTTCCTTTTTTGACTTCAAACCTTTGTATATGCAGTTGTATATACATACAACTGCCCTTGGACACGTGGCAACCTGCGATTGGATCACTATCGCTAAGCACTTGCACCTTCATCACCGATCCATTGTATCAACTTTTGTATCTACAGTTGTATACGCAATTGTATATACATACAATTGCAACACATACAAGCGTGGACCCCAAATCATTGTGAAACAAATTGAAACTGTAATCAGGTCCAGCTTGCATCTAACACCCTTTGGTATATCACTTTGTATATTGCACACACAATCTACAATATACATACAACTGCGGACTCTAGCTCAATTATCAATCGGATTGAAATAACATTTGAACCCGGTGTTGTATCTAGTTCATTGTACCTTACATTGTGAATCACACATACATACAATGTGTAATATACAACCCGTGGACCCCAGCCTGAAATCTGCCATAATCAAATTCTCCTTTGCGTCTGGGATTGTATGTGCGCTTTTGTATTTTGCATTGTATATAGCACATACATATAATCTGAGACATACAACTGTGCGAGCCCCACCATGTTCTTGAAGAATATTGACTTTGACCACCCCTGCCTTGTATGTTTCTTTATATATGCTCATTGCATGTTTGATTGTATATTGGGAACATACAATCCCAATATACAACCACGGATCTCACCCATCTCACAAAAATTGTTAACTCCTTGGCCGCATCCACTTGTACATTGCATTGTATGTGTAGTATGTACAATATACAATGGCGGATACCATCCTGCACATACAACAAATTTGAAGCAATTTTGATTTCAGCCCTTATATATTCCGTTGTATATGCAATTGTATATCACATATACATTCAACTCGACATACAAGGAAATGCCTTCAACTTTTCAACTCTGCTTTTGTATCCATTCCCGCCAGGCCCGATTTGATAAACTTTGAAGTCTGGGATTGTACATTCTGCTTTGTATGTCATATTGTATATCAAACATACATACAATCCCCTTTCTACACCTATGGGCTTGACAAATATTCAACCCAATTTGAATCTGTTTGAAGTCCGCCATTGTATCTCACCGATTGTATATCGAATATACAACATATAGATGCAATCTTTTCAATAGAATCGCAGAATCTGCGATGTAATATGCGATGCTCGACCACTTTTTCATGCTTGGAATTGTATCTAAATGCCATATACAACCCGATATGCATACAAAGATGCATACAACTAATTTTTTCACTTTTCTAAAGCTGATTGAACATTTTTTCAGGTCCACCAATGTATAATTTCACCTACACATTAGATACAACGACCATATACAAAGATACATACATACAACTGCAAAGGCCGAGGGACTTAGAAATTTTTGAAGGTTTACAAATGAAAATGCCTATGAATTTTTAGCTAATAACCTTAACTCCAGGTGCAGGCACCACCAGGCCCAATTTGGTAGTGGAACTGGTTGGTGGTACTGAGCTTCCCAAGGTCCTCTTTGTACTATATTATCATCATCATCAAATTGATCTAGGACTTCTATGATATGAAACTTTCTTATAAATCCTAAGGATAGCCTTGAGTGAGTCCTTTTCAACACCTCATAATCATCTACATAATTGGACCAGAAGTCTTCTAGGTGCATCTTATGAAATAGCTTTTTGCTCACAAACTTTTCCATCACCCTATGTGGATCAAAGTGATCTCTCTTTTTGTAAAAATGGAGGTTAAGCAACTGAAGCTTTGTATCTGAATGTTCTGCTACCCCTAGGGAAACACATGTATAATTACCTCTACCTAACAAGATGGGAAACTTGACATTTGTTATATGGAGGTGTTTCAATTTCTTTGCACAAGTAATCAACTGCCTTGATAACTCTAAGAGTACAACTTTGTCTGTGGGATAATGGGGCAGTCTATAAGGCATTCCAGTGAAGCCTTGCATCCTCAAATAGGTGAATTTATGGAATTGTATCTACCATCTCCCATACTTCATAACCTCATTCATAGCCTCGGCGGATATCCTTAGGGTTGTAGTTCCTTGCAGCAATCTGGTGATTTACATTGTAAAGGCATCATTCACTCTTTTGTAGTGGATGAGAGATTGGGATAACACCAATTAAGTGTAGCATTCATAAACTTTGATTTGTTGTTTTTCATCATTACCAACTTCTCCTACTCTTGACAACCCTGCATATTCATTTCTCCTTGCCAATGAGTATACAACATAAGAGGTCCACCTAAATATTTGTTTATCTCTAAAATTGCCAAATGCCTCATGCATATTGTCACTCAATATTTGAGCCTAGTGGAATTTGGTTCCTTGAGTAATTATTTCTTTAGTCATCAGGAACATCCATCCTTCAAAAGTTGATGCAGTAGGCAGTCCATATATCCTACTACATAGGGTCTCCAAATCTCCTATTTCATCATGGAAGTCACTTTTGTACAAGGTTTGGGGGAGTTTGATGATAGTAGTTCTTTTTCTCTTCATCCAATGATCATTTATATGCTTCTTGCGTGTATCCAAGTCTTTCTTAAAGGTTACCTCTACACCTATTTTATCTGGCATGGTCATTACTTGGTACCATGGAATTCCAAAGGTCTCTGCTAATGATGGTGGACGTAAGTCTGCTAGTATCTCTCCACTAGGAGTTTGTATGGTCTTGGTTATTGGGTCATATCTTTTAGCACAAGCAACTAGCGATTCTATACATTGAGCTAAAGTAGGGAAGGCAGCAGCCTCTACAATCCCACTGTCCTTTACTTTCTTGGCCCTTGGAGTTATATTGGATCCAAATATCTAGGTTCTGAAGTCATTTAAGTCAATGTGACCCAGATCAATATCTCCTATGCTTTTCCATCTAGAGTTCATTTTAGTCTCAGGGGGATTGCTTTTGAATTCACACTTCATGTTTTGAGCCCTTGCAGTCATTTAACCTGCATAACCAGACCTCATAAGTCTTGATAGTTTTAATAGTCTTCCTAATTCCTAAGTTTTGAATGCATGACTATCAAGTTGTCTGCCACGTCACTATCATATTATGCTCTATGAGACTAAAGTCTATCCAATTAAGTGATAACTACTTATCTATGAAATGCACAAGTCAGATAATTCACCAATTACTGCATTCATTACATGATGATAGGATAAAAGCATAAAAAATCATATTAAATCATGCAATAAACACTTAAATACTCCAAAATTTAAATCAAAATATGCAAAAAGTCATTATTCAATCAATGTAGTATTTATTTCAATCACAACTGACCCTTACCATTGAATTATTTACAAAAGATAGTCAGTTTTCTCATTTTGCGCTGATTTGGGGACCATCTAACTTCTTATGAGAAAAGTGCTGGATTGGAGGTCAACCAACCTTGCATGAAATTGGAGGTCATCCAACCTAAAAGGGAAGCCACTTCATTGTTTAGTCATCTGGCGTAAGTTTTGGAAGTATCTGACCTTGCACGGATTTCAGATGTGACTGACCCAAAGGGATCACAGAAGTCAGTTGGGAGCATTTTTTATGCAAGTTGGAGGAGGTGCTTTTTGGCATTGGGTCACTTATCGTGTCTTGCATAGATTCTAAAGTTCATCGACATGGCAACGTTTTTGACGATGTTTGACCTAAGTCAGTTAGAACAATATTTAGCGCTACATTAGATGGCGATGTTTTTGGCGCTAAATGCATTTAAGATATTAGCAGACCTTTTCAAGGTCACCGATTGACTGAAATTGATTATGAATACCTACAAGTCGGTCTGATGCATTTTTAGCGCCAAGTCAAAGGGCTCAATTTCTGGTGCATGACAATTTTGTTGAAGTTCTAACAAGGTTCAGATTGCTCATGACAAATTTGGGGTTTGTTTTGCAAAAATCTTAGTGCCAAGGATTAATAAGGTAGTTCGCTAAGGGTTTTTACGTAGTTTTGGCACAGTCGAGGTTTTATAAAATCGTATTCTAGGATCTAACTACCGACTTGGTTTGGATTAGAGTTTCTAAACAAAATACCTTTAAACACAGAAAAACACTATTCTCTGTAAAACCTAACCCTTTGTTTTCACTAAACACATTTGCAAATCTATCCTAAAGAAATTGAATTTTATCTGGCATAGAACCTTTTGTCGAGACATACTCCAAATATAAAGAATGCAAACCTTGATTTAAAATTTAAAACCCTAAGATCCATAATAGAGCACCTACCTAGACAGAAAAGAAGAGAAATGATGAAAAATGTCACCTGAGTTACAATGCACTTCATCGCCCAAATCTATTCGTCAGTCATCATTAATTTGTTTCCCAATCGGTCTACAGAGTTGTTGAGTCAAGTTTCACAATGCAAAATGATCTCAAATGCAGGCATAAAACCATTTTATTCTTCCCATATTGAATCACCATTAATGTAGGGTACGGTGTGGTGTCTCGGTGTACTGTAGATTTAAATTAGGGTTTGTGCAAAAAAGTGAAGTCACTAACTCTGCATAGTTTTGAAGCTTTACCGACTAAGTCGATTGCAATGATTTTTAGTGCGAAGTCAAAGCTTTCCTTTTGAGCACTTTGCGTGAGTTTCAACATTTTTAGACTTTACGCGACTTCCAAGGTCATCTAACCTTGCACAATTTTTGTCATCTACCAACTTAAGTCGACGAGATAGTAATTGGGCACAAGTCGGTAAACATGCATTCTAGTGCTAAGTCCGTTGAATGTGAATTCGGCGCAAAAGTCAGTTGGACAAAGATTTAGCACAAAAATTTGAGGCAAGGGATTTTAGCACAAAGGAACATCAGACTTAGTTCTATGAAGGTAGACACTTAGACTTAGTAATATTTTGGATGACTCAATGACATTCAATCTTTCTAGCATAGAAAAAATACAATTTGAACACTTTTCAACTCTTAGGAATTATTGGGTGAAACTGAGACTCTTATGCCAAAATTTTAAAAGAGGGGGGTCCCTATTTCACAAAATGGGGCATGTGTGCAAGGTACAACAAGTACTTATATTAAAGGTTGTGAAAAATGATATAGTGATGAAAGCCACCAGAGCAAAATTTGATAAAAGGGCATTGACAATCAGTGATATTGAAGATCATGTAGTTAGGTTTGCATCCATGGTGATCGGCTACAAGGTGTACTTCACAAACCGTGAGAACTCTATCTCTGGTAATACTATATATACTACCTTTCAAATGGTTAAGGAAGAAGCAGAATATGACCTGTGTGAACTACTCCGACAACAGTTAATGGACAACCTAAAGAAGACAAAAGAAAACAAATATCCCTTCAAGTTTGGTACATTAATTATGTGCTTGTTCTTCTATTTTATGCAAGAGTTACTAGGCATGAAGAATCATTTTTGGACTGGAGACAAACCTGTTGTAGTGCAAATTAGAAATCAGTTGAGTAGGATAGGAAATATTGATGCACAAAACTCAGTCCTATGGGGCTTTTTCACAAACTTCCAAAGATTAATGCAATCCACTAAAAGGATCCCTAGATCAGTTGTTGATAAATAAAAGGACACTATATGGTTCATTGTAAAAAAGGATCAATGCTTGATGGAGGTCGTTGAGCCTATAATAGTATGGGTTATGCCAATGGGCTATCAATTAGATGGAGAAATACTAGAAAATTATGCCTAGCATATGTTAAGCAAACTGAGAGATCCCAAAGAAGAAAGATTTGGGACTTATGAGGATTTGTTTGAAAAAACCCACGTGGAAGTAAGAAAAACTGAGATTTCAAAGAAGGCCTAGAAGATAGCAGAAGATTATGCCCTGAAAAATGGTTTTACCAAAGAACAATTCAAAGAAACAAGAGAAAAGGCACAAGTAGAAATAGAAGCTAAAGAAAAAGAGGAGC
Source organism: Cunninghamia lanceolata (assembly GCA_027924645.1). Taxonomy (NCBI): domain Eukaryota; kingdom Viridiplantae; phylum Streptophyta; class Pinopsida; order Cupressales; family Cupressaceae; genus Cunninghamia; species Cunninghamia lanceolata. Next base: position 3,826,468 of record BSBN01000244.1, read on the forward strand.
AAGAAAAGGAAGCTTATAAAGTTCCACAAGTTTAAGAGGTGTAACAAGAAGAACCTGCTGCACCAAAAAGAAGAACAAGAAGTGCTAGTTCCTTTGGAACAACATCTAAATCCTCTAGTATTCCCTCCATAACAACTGTAGAAGAGGAAACAGGCAAGAGGAAGAAGACCAAAGGTCAAAGAGTGTATGTTAGTTTTGATCCAGCTGATGATGAGGAAACATAATTAGATGAAGAATTGAAGAAGATGAAGGCATAGAGTGTACCACCCATCAGTTCTCAGCAAGGAAAACCCTTCGGTACCACAAAAGAGAAGACATCTAGTGTGAGTAAAGAAAGAAAGAAAGCTAAAACTACAATACCTACAAAAGACCAGGCTACAATGAGATTAGAGGAAGTTTTAAGGGCTATCACAATTGATGGCAATCTAACACCCACTACCAAATTTTATGATGAATACAATGATGCAGATAAAAGGATCATTGAGAATGCTATTGTCAAATACTTGTGCATTTACAAGAAGGCCCTCATTGAGATTATTACTGATCTCCCTAACACCTTGGGCAATATCATGTCTGCAAGGAAAGAAGATTCTATGATAAAGGATATCGAACTCAAAGAACACATACTAATAACATTATGTCCGGAGATCACTCCTGAAGACAAAACAAAATTTTCAAAAGTGCTTAGCAAGGAGTTAAGAACAAAGAAAAGAATGAATACTCTTATGTCAGATGACATTGAGAAAGTAGTAAAGGAAACTGAGGAAATCACTTTGAAAGTATTAAAGGAGCATCATCTTCCAACTATACATGATAGAGAAGAAACAAATATTCGAGATGATACATCTATTCCTGATGTGAACATGGATCAAGGAAGTGAAGAGCTGAAGGAGAAAGAAGATTCAGTCCCTATTACTGGTTCAAAGACTACCATTGAGGATCAATCTAAAACTAAGGAATAGAACAAAGCAGATGAAAAAGTTGAGATGAGCCCTATATCAGAGAAAAATGTTGATGAAAATAAAGATATGGATTTAGATCCTCTGGAACAAAACCAAGATGAAGTCTCTGGTATAGCAAGAGACATTGCAGAGTCTGTCATGGAATTCTTGGAGAAAGAAAAACAACTCTTGGATGAGCCTAAGGTTTTACAGGGACCAATAAACTTGGACTCAATGTCCCCTGTATAGAAATTTAAATTAGTATCAATTGTGCAAGCAAAGGCACATGAAGAAATTTTGAAGTCACACATACATGACAATGAACTGATTAGTGAGGCATCCAACATTTTGGAGAAGTTGATGCCATCATATCAAAAGGACACTTCAATGTCTTCAATAAATCAACTCAAGGGAGTCATAAACTCTGTATGTATGCATTTTGAATTTTTTCAAAAGTCTACAGAAACAAAAGTGAAGAAAGAGTTTGATGAGAAAAGATTAGCTAAGTTGAAGTCCATGTTAGAAAATGATAAAACTTGGTTGGACATTGGAATAAAAGATATACAGAGTGCCATCAAAGAAGCTTGTGACATATACAAGTTTTGTGTGTCAAAGCCAGAAGCCACAGAGGAGTTAGGAGAAAAGATCAAGGATCTGGAACTGCAGTTGACAAATATCTCTAAGTCATTTGACCTAGCAGTCGAGTCAATAATTTGCAAAGAGATGCAAGTTATCAAAATTCACATTGATTTAAGTGATTTAGTGAATAAGAGGGACCAAATGAAAAATAGAATGTGTTAATTGAGAGGATTGATAAGTGTCCAAATAGATTCAATGAATAAACTTGTAGAAGAAGCCTTGAAAGCAAAAGCATTAATTGACACACCTCCAGACTTGCAGAAGGCATAAAAATTAGTTTTTCTGATAAATGGTCACATTCAAATTTTGGAAAGAGCTAAGAAATGATGGCATGAAGAGTTTACACAATTAAAGATTGTGTACAAGGATATTCCATCACCGACAACTAATTAAGTTGAAGATTGTACTTGTACATATGCGATAGAGTATGACAGTTTTGCAATTTTGACACAATTTTGACCCTTGTACATACACCTTTTCCACTGATGTGAAAGGGGGAAAAGAAGACCAGTGAAAAAAGGGCAAGCACCTAAGGGGGAGAAGAAAAATAGAGTATATTTAGAAAGGGGGAGTAGATAAGCATTTTTCACTAAGTGTTGCCATCAATGCCAAAGGGGGAGATTGTTGGCAAGAGACACTGCTCTGATGCATGATTGAATGTTGTCATTGATGGCAACAAATAAAGGAGATTCCACCAGCATGGCAAAGAGACTTTACTCTAGAAGGATAAATGGCTAAGTATGGGCAGTATACATTATATAGTGTAAATGATAGTGTTTGTGTTAGTATGCCTCCACAGTTGAAGATCGTTATATACAATTACGCTATGTTGTTCATAGCTACTAGTGATCACTTGTTCCATTGTTCAAGTCCTAACTTCCTTTGGAAGTCATATTGTAAAATAGCTAAGTCCGGGTGAATAAAAATAGTGCATAGTACCAGAGAAAAAGGGTCCACATTCCTCCGTTGTTGCATATTTTGTCCTACGGTGCTAAAGGTATGCTAAGAAGTCCATATTGCATGTTTGTTATTAATATCAGAGTCTCATATGGTCCGCAGTGGGAGTTATGATGTGACAATTGAATTGGTCAAGTGTGTTCTTAAGGGACAAGATGACATGCATGTTAGATCTTTATGTGGAGAAGATATATTATTTGAACAATCAATCTAAGTGGTTGTATGATTGGTGATGACCTATATGAAGACTATTATGTTTTTTTTAAGTCTACATTATAGATTGTGTACAAGTTCATGCCGACAAGATGTATAAAATTTGTATACACAGTTCATGTTTGGCTTGTTGACCTAATTATGAGATAAATCTTGTAGCGAATATATATACTCGATGGACTTCTGTGTTGGGTGTGTGGTTGAGCAAGTGATGTGTGTGAATTCAATGGGTATGCAATCCAAAGTAGAGTTGTGACTAGAAAAAGATAGTAAGAGTAGAAAAGCAGAGTTTATGTAAAGCAGAGTAGACATTATGGAACTACACTTCAACATTCTATAGATGCATCTGTAGCAGTCATTTCCTGGCAGTGAGCCAATCCTTCTTCTATCTTCTTTTATATTCTCTTTTTCCAGTGAGCTTATTACAGTGAGCATTTCTTGGACAGTGAGTCCTAGGGTAGTGAGCCCTAAGGTAGTGACCCTTCATGTAATTCAATATTGTTATCATAATATATTGTGAGCTAACACTCACAGTGGTTTTTCCCTTTTTGGGTTTTCCACATAAAAATCTTGGTGTCTGTGTTATGTCTTTATGGTTGTTGTACTTATGTTTATTCTACTTTCATATTATTGTGTTTGGAAATTGGATTAATCAACAAGTGGTTTTTAAGAATACTGATTCACCCCCCCTCTCAGTATTCAACACCCTTAAACAAGAATCCTTCTTGTATGAAATACTCCAGCCATGGTTTTCTATCTTTCTCTACTGGACTTTTACATGTTGTCCATGCTTCCTTGAAATTTGCATCCTCTTCATATAACTCCCTCATAGAATCAAATCCAACAACATTTATTCTTAACTCATTCATCAAAAAACACCTTGTACTTAACACATCAACTACTCTATTAGATTTGCCACTTCTATGCTTTAAAACAAAGGAATAGCTTTGAAGAAACTCAACCCACTTAATATGTTTTTTATTTAATTTACCTTGACTATTTATAAACTACAGTGCATGGTGATCTGTGTACAACACAAACTCTTTAGGTAACAAGTAATGTCTCAACTTCTTGAGTGCTTGCACTATTACATAAAATTCTTGATCATAAACTGAATATTTCCTTTTTTCTTCATTCAATTTCTCACTAAAATAATCAATGGGATTACCTTCTTGACTCAAAACTCTTGCAATTGTCATTCCACTTGCATCATAGTCAAACCGGAAAACTTTTCCAAAATTAAGCAACACCAAGACTGGTTGTTCTATTATCTCTTCCTTCAATAACTAAAAACTCTTCTCTGATGTAGTTTTCCAGTTGAACTTACTCCTACCACCCTTCATGGTCTCTATGATAGGTGCACATATCCCAATAAAATTTTTGATAAACTCCTTATAGAAGCTTTCTAACTCATGAAAACTTCTTTCTTTAAACATACTCCTTGGTGAAGGCCAATATACAATTGCTTTGACCTTTTCTGGATCCATTTTCAATCCTTATTTTAAAACAACAAATCCTAAATAGACCAACTCCATTTTCATGAAACTACACTTCTTAGGATTTACTAGAAAATTTTCCTCCTTCAATCTTTGCAAAACAACCCTCACATGCATCAAATGTTCTTCTTTTGTTTTACTAAAAATCAAAATATCATCCAAATATACAATAAAAAACTTACCAATGAATGGTTTCAACACTTCATTCATCAACCTCATGAATGTGATTGGAGCATTCGCCAATCCAAATGGCATTACCAACCACTCATACAAACCATCCTTTATCTTAAAAGGTATCTTCCATTCATCTCCTTCTCTTATCCTTATCTAATGGTATCCACTTTTAAAATCAATTTTAGTGAAGTACTTGGCTCCACTCAAACAATCCATGATGTCATCCATCCGAGGTAATAAAAATCTATATTTTATAGTTATCTTATTTATGGCTCTTGAGTATGTATACATTCACCATTCTCCATCCTTTTTAGGCAGATTCAGTAATGCTAGAACAATGCACAGAAAAAGACTTTCCCTAACCAGACCTTTGTCCAACAACTCTTGAACTTGTCTTTTGATCTCTTCATTCTCCATTGGTGTCATTCTATAAGGTGCTTTATTTGGTAAACCTTCCCTAGGTATCAAATCCATATAGTGGCTTATGTTTCTCATAGGTATAAATCCATCTGGTAAATCCATCATTATGTCTGCATAATCATCCTGAAGTTTTGAATTTCTATTGGTAGTTCTTTAGTGTTCTCTATTATCTTATTTTCTATAGGCTTAGAAATGAAAGCAAAGAATGACCTTTCCTTCTTCAACCCTTTCAAAAATTTCTTTCTATAAATCAAACAAACCTTTGGATAACTCGCTACTTCTTCTTCTTTATCATTCAATGGATTCAAGGTATATTATTTTCCATCTTTCATTATTTTATATGTATTTGTTCTACCATCATGTATAGCCTTTCTATCATACTGACAAGGTCTACCCAATAAGATATGACATGCATCCATAGGCATCACATCACAAAGAATTTCATCCTTATAACAACCAATTTGAAAATTTACTAGACATTGTTCACTTACCATGAATTGATGACCCCTTTGCAACCAAGATACTTTGTAAGGTCTTGGATGCTTTATTTTCTTTAGCTTCAAATTTTCTACCATCTTTTCTAACACTAAATTATTAGTACTTCTATTGTCCACAATTAATTTACAACAGTTTCCCCCTTATTTGCATCTTGTTCTAAATAAATTTCTCCTTTGGATAGGTTCTTGTTTTTCTTTCTTTGGGTTTAACAATATTCTCCTTAGCATCAAGGATTCTACATCCTTAAAATCGTCTCCACATTTAGGTGAAGCCACACTTTCATCTTCTTCTTGCACCACATTTATCCTTGCTTCTTTACCCTTTCCACTACTATATTGTATTTGAGGACACTTAAATACCCTGTGACCAATCTCTCCACATTGATAACATGTACCAGTGAATCCTCTTCCAAAACATTCCTTGCCTCTAGAGTAATCTCTTTTGCCTCTTAAATAGTTTCATTTTCCCTTGTTATCCTAGGTGTAATTGCTTGTTTCAGAGGTGTTGGCTTCTCCTTATTTTGTTTGATATCCTCTTCCTCCACTCAACTATACTCTTCCACAAGAGAATCTTCCTCTACCTCATGAGTTATTCTATTGTTTTCTTGCCAATTTTTCCTCTACCTTTAAGGCATACTGATAGGCTTCTTCAACACTCTATATATGTACCATACTAATCTCATCTTGAATTGAATAATGTAAACCATTTACATACCTTAAAACCTACACAGCATCATCATTAATGTGTCCAACCCTGATATTCAACCTATAGAATACTTTTGTATATTCCTACACATTTTTGTCCTTTTGCTTCAAATTTTGTAATTTCTTGAACAAATTTATCTAGTAATCTACTAGTAGGAATTTAGCCTTCAACTTTGTGACCATTCTATCCTATGATTTTATTTTTTCCATGCCTTTTTTTTGTCTTTTTCTTTGCACATGATCCCACCACAGAGATGCATGTCTCTTCAATTTTGTACAAGAAAATTTTGCCCTATTTGGGTCTTCTATTGATTCAAAATCAAAATATTTCTCCATTTATGAAATTTAGTTGATGAGTTCTTATGGATTCAAATTACCTTGGGAACTTGATGGATCTAATCTTGGTTTTCTACTCAATTTGGACATAGCTTGAAAAACTATTCCTTCAGGTTCATTCATTTCATCCTTTGTCTCAACTTCTAGTTCTTAATTTTTATTTTTATCTTCACTAACATCTTCCATAAGTACTCCTCTTCTCTATGTTGCCTCCATCACATCTAATCTGGCTATAATACCTCTCAACATCTCTACTATTTTACCAACTTGTGGTGCCCCTCTTTGACCACATCCTTTATGTACCCTCTCTCCTTTGAGTCCTCTGTAGTTGCAAGTCTTCTCTCTTTCAATAACCCGCACAAAAATTCTCATAACTCTTCTCTTGACAAAACTAAAACCATCTCTAATACCACTTGGTGTAGTCTAGATTGGGAGTCTTTATCAGACAACCAATTCTGGCATCCAATAATAATAATTTCACACAAAATCAAAATATAATCTAGATTTTATTCAATATGCCAGTTTATAAGCATTAAACAGGCATTTGGAGTACATCATCTACACACTCTTATTCAATCCTTCCCTCTTCACAAACATTGTTTCTTTCTCCTTCGACCAGACTAAGCCAATAGAACACCATTGATTTCTTTTATACCTTAGATGGTGGAAGTTAGTACATCACAAAAATTTATAGTTACAAACTAAATTGACACCAAAAATAGGTTTTGAGTCTCTAGATAGTTCAAGAACCAAATTCATGTCTTTCGATGATTCACCATTCCCATGAACTATCAAACTTCTCCTATATCATGTTTAGATGAATCAAAATTTATTTGAACTTTTGAACCCTTTGTTCTTCATCGAAACATTGGTACTTATGTCAACTCCTGATCTTCATTGTTGGCAGCTCTCAATGCATGAACTTGAAATTTAGCCAAAATGCCTTGAGCAACTTCTCTAAGTCTTCAAGAAACACCTTTTGGCTAGTAGAGCAATTCAATAACTAGGATAATTGTTGAAGAGGAAGAAAATGATAATATGAAATGCCTTTTGGTGAAACTAAGAGTTATTGAACTCAAAAAATTACCAATAATGAAGACCAACAATCCTTTTCAATTAAATGAAAAGTTCTTGAACTCAAATATTCACCGAAATACTTTCTAAAAGATTTGTAAGTTTCACAAAATTCCTTTTCAAGTGCAACAAGGTTCTTAAGCTTCAAATATTATTGATAAAGAAGAGCGAAAAGCTCTATTGGCAAATGTCAAGGTTCATGAAGTTGATTTTTTTCTGAAACAGGTTCATGAAGTGTAAATTTTGTTGAATTGTTCAAAACTTCATCAAATTTTTCCAAACGTTTGCGGAATTAGAACTACATTGACCCATTTATCCCTTCTACATAGTGATCTCATTAAATTGACTGGACTCTAAAATTTCTCTTGAAGTAGATGAACAGAAACCAATTGAAACATAACAAAATTGAATTGAATAGAATCACAAAAACCTAAAATATTTTTGGTTAATAGGGGATTGCTGGTGGACTCGAAAGCTCATGTATCAGATGTACTATTAAAGGTCACCTAGAGAAAAAAAATACATCCATATGTAAGAATGAGAAAATAAAAGTATTCTTTTAAGGAGCTAGCATGATCTAATTATAATTGTTCATTAATGCCTCCATGTTAAGTGTAATATTTGGATATGGAGATAGCCACCCAAGATCTAGAGGCCTAATGGAAAGCACAAAGAAATTAGAAGAATAATATGACAAGAATAAACAATATTCTCATCAAAGAATGAAAAAAATAATGTATGTGATACAATGAGAATCCCTTGGTTATATACGCCAAGTTAAAACATAGGAAAACATAAGATTATGAAAAGTGTATTAATCTTATGACTTGAGACAAAAAGTGATAACTATCTTTAGTGTACCCTAAGTATGCCCTAAGTAAACATAAGTAAACAAGTGTGAATAGGCCCTAATGGTGAACTAGTTAGGTAATATACCTACTTCAAATAAACACCCACCTTAAGTGAAACTTGGGAGGACAAAACAATTGCAATGATGAAAAGATAGGTCCCAACTACAAGGCCATATTAGTTACCCATGTATAATATAATCTCTCACAAATGAAGAAAAGGAGAAAACTTATAGGAAGAAACCCCTCTCCAAAAGAGAGAAAACATAAGAAAGATGGTAGATGTAAAGTATGAGAATGAAAAAATCCATTTCAAGATAAATTCCCCCTATAAGAGAGACCATGTAGCCCCCCTCAATGTAGAATCTCTTGTACTGATGGTAGATGCTTGACAATGAATGCTGAAGGTGATCCAAGAATGTCAAACAATGTTCCTTCCCTTAGGAAGAAACAAATCCAAGGATGTATGCATGATGTCTTCCCATTCTTGAAAGGAATATTCAAAGGAAGAAAAGTCAAGATATATGATGTATTTGAACTCTACTCAAGTGTCTCTATGTTAATGCTAAAAGGTGCCAAAATCAAATCAAGAGTCCCAATCAAAACTAAAGAGTGACAATCCGAAACCTAGTAGAAACAGATCTAGAATATGATCCAAAGATTAAGATGAGTCCTTCGAATGTTGCTCAAGGATCTCCAACCTAATGCCAACTATGACAATTGATCATGTGGAGAAAGAACAAGAGGGTTTGAAGGTTCCTTGATGACATCCTAAGAAGATGATGCAACTTCAAAAGAGCCAAAATCAAAGAGGAGATGAATGCCCTCAATAGTGTCATCCAAGTCTATAAGATAGGACTCACAAAATAAACCTATAATGTATGTCAAGTACTCATCTCAAATAACTATATCTAAAAGATGATGATAGTCCTAATATGGGTATGTGCAGGATCATGATGGGCTAAACTATACCTCTAAGTGGCAATGAAAATACAAAAAATCAAACTTAATTAAGTTCATGTGAAAATTTGAATGGATTATCTACACAATTTGAAAAATATGTAAGAACAAAATTTGCAGAGAATTGAATCTGGTTTATGGGCTACTATTTAAAAATAATAATAATAATTTACATAGTGAAAAATTAATATTTCAATGAACAACTATTAAATTTTTTAGAAAAAATAAAAAGTGGGTGTCATTCCAGATAACCTAACTATGAGAAAAAAAAATATTTGTTTTGAATCTTTCAAAATAAGTAAAGGACTCATGCCCGAATGTGACACATTTTTTTGAAATTTGTTTCCAATAAAATAATTAGATATGATTTTTTTACTGTGACTTTTTTTAAAAACTAAAAAGTAATTTTCCATTCAACCTAACTTGATCAAAAAAATTAGAATTCAATTTTTTTTAAACCTATAGCCATAAAAGCATAGAGTGTGAAACAACTTTCAGATCTCAAAAAGGTGAAACGTTTTGAAAGTTATGGATGTTTTTCAATTAGTGTGTCCATAAGGATTTTAGAAACATAATATATAGAGAATTATTACTAATTATTTAATAAAATGACAACCAAATTTATCTAGAAGGATGTAGATTTCTTCTACACTAAACACAAAAAGGGTAAAGGTGGGATTGCCATTCTGGTTGACAAGATTTGGTCAAAATATGTGGTGCATAAGGGACATTCCCCATGTAACAAGTGTTTTTGGGCAATTTTTAATAGAGATGGGAATGAGTTTGGTGTTTGCTCGATGTATGCTTCGAATGATTACCTTGGTAGATTAGAGCTTTGGAAATGGATGGAAGAAAATCTTCCTAGCATACTGTGGATAGTAGGAGGAGATTTTAACATGTTAGAGATGGGGGAAGATAAGAAAGGGGGGCTCAAATGGAGTTGGAAAGGTAATGAGGCCCTTTTCTGGTCTAAATTGAAGAAAACTCTTAAGCTTTTTGATCCTCTAGAAGGTAAGAAATGTCATAGTAAGGGCATCTGGTATTCGTGGTGTAATAGTCAAGAAGGAAAAAATAGAATCTACTCTAGACTAGACATGTTCTATGCTTTAAAAGATATTTTTTTCTTTCTAAGTAAAAAATATGCTAATTGTGTGGAAGTGATTCCCTCCACCCTCTCAGACCACCACCTAGTAGAAACTTTTATAAGATGGAAAAACTAGTAGTCAGTGTACAGGGTCAAAAGAGATAACACCTTCGAGATTAACTACTCACTACTTCTTGATACATATTGCTCAGATGGAATATTTACTCTGAGGAGCATAACCAAACTCTTACATACCAAATGAAATAGAATACAATATTGGAATGCTCTTATTAGCAATTGTAAAGTGTTATTCTAGACAGTAGATAAAAAACATGCAAAAGATAATAGAAAGGAGTAAGCATTTCTCCAATCTACCTTTCTGATCTATGAAAAAGACCTACAATTGAGACCTGATGATAATCAAGCCTTAAAAATATTAGGGGAAGCAAAGTATAAGTTGAGGAAATATCAGATCTTAAAGAATCAAGGAGCCAGAATCAGAGCTAGGATAAATTGGTTAGCTAAAGGAGATAAGGGGACTAAATACTTTTTCAACTTGATAAAATCAAAAAATGCAAGGGAAGATATAGGCCATGTAGTTGAAGATAATGTATGCTGCAAGAACAATGAAGAAATCGAGGAGATATTTAGGTCCTTTTATCAGAAATTGTTCTCAACTGAGGATAACTAAGAAGAATGAAGAGAGGCATAGGCATTCTATAAATCAGTTTGCCCCATAAGAATAATAGAGGATATGAGTAATATGTTAAAAAAAATCACAAAAGAAGAAATTTCTTTGTCAATTAAATCAATGGAAAATGGTAAATCTCCGGGCATTGGTGGAATTCCAGTGGAGTTTTATAAATCCAATGAAAAATGGGTTGTTTATGATCTGATGGAGTTATATAGTGAAGTAATCTCCATTGGTTCCTTAGGTGAAGAAATTTATAGAGGGGTGATTAAACTGCTGCCTAAAGAAGGTGATAAGACAAGTTTAAAGAATTGGAGGCCAATAACCTTTCTTAATGTTTTCTATAAGATTATTACTAAAATTCTGGCAATGACACTTATAGATATTCTTCTAGCCATCATAAACCCCACTCAAATAGGTTTCATAAAAGGGAGATACATTTTGGAAAAACTGATCACAAGTTGGGAAGCACTGGATTGGGCCAAAATGAGTGGGCAAAATGCAGGCATTCTACTTTTAGACTTTGAAAAAGCCTATGATAGAATTGAATGGTCCTTCATTCTTTTGATGTTAGAATCATTGGGTTTTCCTGAGGAATTCTATAATATGGTTAGAATGTTATTCAAGGATGCCTCTATTCACATAGACATAAATGGATCACTTTCTAACACATTTACTCTAGAAAGATCTATAAGGAAGGGATGTCCCCTTGCCCCTACTTTGTTTGTTATCTCTTCTGAAGCTCTCTTCTACATCCTGAGAACTAATTTGATAAAAGAAGATGTTAAAGGGACCTTGCTTCCTAATAATGAGTCCTTACTAAATGTTTAATTTGCGGATGATACTTCTTTATTCCTCATTCTGGAAAAAAGAAACATTGCCAATCTTGAGGAAAGACTGAAGATATTTTACAAAGCAGCAGGGGCAAAAATCTCTCATGCTAAATCTGTTGTGCTTATATGGAATCACCATCCTCCTGACTGGCTAGATGAGGATCATTGGCAGTGGGGGGATGCTAACAAAATAGTATGATTTCTCAGTATTCCTTTCTTGGTGAACCCCTCCTTGAAAAGAATGTGGAAATGGATGTATAATAAAATTTGTAAAAAGCTTGATATGTGGGATAGGTAGTATTTATCATTAGTATGAAGACTATAAGGTTTTCCAAAAAAATCCTAGCTGGCTACCCTATATACTATGCCTCAACATGGATGTTTGCAAGTTATCAGGTTAATATTATTCAAAAGAAGGTCAGGGACTTTTTATGGTCAGATGGGAAAGGACATAAAAAGCATCATTCTATTGCCTAGAGCTGGTGCTATCAAAAGGAGTCTAGGGGTTTAGGTTGAAAGACCTAAAAATCCAAGGTGCCACTTTAGTGGCAAAATGGATAGTGTGATCTTTAGTGGGTACTGAACCCTAGAAAGTTCTAATCTATAATAACCTTAAGAATGTAGTACCTCTAAAGGCTAAGGATTGGTCAGGCCTGAGTATGGAAAACATTGTGCGAGGTGACTTTAAAGCTAGATCCTTGGGTTATGTAGTGTTTGCCTCCATTTGGAAAGCTTGGGAAAGCATCAAACCATTCATTGAAAATAAAAATGTCATTCACTATAATAGAAAATGCATTGATAAAAATAGATCTCTGTAGTGGAATTTGAATCATAACACTAAAGTTATAGCCTAGGTCTAGGGTTGTTCAGGAAAAAAATGGTCTAAAATGGGTGTTAATTCATTTGGAGATGTTATATAGAATAATGCCTTTGATGAAGGGGGTAAATCATAAAACACACAACAAGAGAAATAGAACACATAAAATAGAATATTTCTTTATTGATCTGGGCAACTCATTACATTATAGAAGCTCAATTACAATCAGAGGAATCAATCCTCCATAGGCTGCAACACACTACAGCTACACATCACCAGGCTCTGGAATCTTCTGCCTTCTATAACCCCAAATTAGCTAGGATTTCTGTTTTCTAGCCTATTCTTGACCCCACACTTGCCCCCTTAACTCTACTACCACCCAGGGTTCCCAAAATAGTCATAAATAGCACTTTTTGGTAGCCTCTAGCTAAAATTCAAAATTTGCAACTCCTTCCAAAAGTAGGCCAATTTCCAGGAAGCATAACTTTTGATCTGGGTGTCCGATTGATGAACTATTTTAAGCGCCAAAAAGCTCATGATGTGACCTGTCATGTTAAAAATTTGTAAACATATTTCTGTCAACTTTTTGGGATGTTATGGGATGTTTTAGTGCCTCATATCTCATTTCAAAAATTTTTAGGGGCTTTTCAGAAAACAAAAACTTTAATATCTTTCAGCTCAGAAATGATCTTTGCCTGATTCCTTCGCCAAAGGTCTTATATTTCTGTTATGTAACTTTCTATAATTTTTCACTTCAATCCATGCCCAAATGCAAACTTTCCTAAAATGGCAGGTACACTTTCCAAAATAGGCAGGTTGCTATTTTTAGCAGTTTTGGAAAAACTGAAAGTCCTACATCATTATTCTGTATATTATGGAACCAAAAACACTAATTATGGAAATAAATGAAAAAAACTACAATGATTTTGAGTTAACTTCTTTTTGGGTGATGCAAGATTTCCCTTACACCACTAGATGCTCTTGCATCAGACACCCAAGGTAATTTGAGAAGTGACCCTGTCACGTCTTAGATGTTTTTGTGAGGAAAACCCAAACGGTCAACCTCTACCTTAGACAACCAAGAAGAATCTTCAATAGGCCTTCCTTTCCATTTTACTAGATATTCTTCATATTGCTTGTTCCGAGTACTTCTTCCCACATGACTATCCAGGATCTCTTCTATCTCCTCCATTGAAGTAGATGCCAGAATACTCCACTGCGCTTCTATTGGTCCATCCTCTGTTCCACCTTCATGATATTCTGATAAATCAAAAATGTTGAAAACAGGGGAAATATTGATCCCACTCAACAACTCTACCTCATATACATTTCTTGAATCATGCTTCTTCAGGATTCTGCATGGTCCAAATTTCTTCATTTTCAACTTATTGTATGTTCCAATTGGGAACCTTTCTTTTCTCAAGTGAACCATGACTTCATCTCCTACCTAGAACTCTTTATACCTCCTCTTGTAATCTACCTTAGCCTTGTACTAAATATTCATCTTATTAATGTGCTTTCTCACCTCTTCATACAAATTCTTCAGATGATCTGCAAAGTCTTCGGCTTCAGCACTTGCCTTTTCTCCTTTGTCCAGCTTCCTTAACTTAGAAGCATTTCTTGGGCTATTGCCATATACAATCTAGAATGGTGATTTACCAATACTCCTATTGACAGAATTGTTGTAAGCAAATTCTTCCTATGGTAAAATCAAATCCCATCCCTTGGGGTTATCTCCTACTAAGCATCGTAGCAAGTTACCCAAACTCCTATTCACCACTTCCGTCTGTCCATCAGTCTGTGGATGGTGTGCAGAACTAAACTTCAAATCTATCTTCAACTTCTTCCATAATGTCCTCTAGAAATAACCAACAAAATTGGTATCTCGATCTGAAACTATGCTCTTTGGTAGACCGTGTAATCTCACCACCTCCCTGAAGAATGACTCTGCAATATGAATAGCATCATTAGTCTTCTTGCAAGGAATAAAATGTGCCATCTTTGAGAATCTGTCCACCACCACAAAAATGGAATCATGTCCTCTCTGTGTCCTTGGTAAACCAAGAACAAATCCATACTAATATCATCCCATGGCTTCTCTGGTATAGGTAGTGGCTGATATAGAACTATATTCTGACTTGCTCCTCTCGCCATCAGACATACTTTGCAACTTTGCACAAATTTCATCACATCCTGCTGCAACTGTGGCCAATAATAATTTTCACCAACAATAGCAATGGTCTTATCTCAACCAAAGTGTCTAGCCAATCCCCCACTGTGCTTCTCCTTAATCAGGTTCTCTCTCATGGAACTCCTTGGAATGCACAACTAACTTCCTCTAAACAACATGCCATCTTGGATAATGAAATCCAACCATTTTGTCCTATCTAAAGTAACAGGTTCCAAACCAACTTTCCAAGCCTCTGCAAAATCTAGATCTTATGGATACAAACTTTTGAGCTCATCGAACCCAACAACCTCTATTTTCATTTCTGTGAACAAATTTTGCCTTCTGCTCAAGGCATCTGCAACTCTGTTGGACTTCCCACTCCTATGCTTCAAAACAAAAGTATAACTCTACAAAAACTCAACCCATTTTAAATACCTTTGGTTCAACTTTCCTTGACTATTAAGATACTGCAAAGCCTGATGATCAATATATTAAACAAACTCTTTTGGCAACAAATAATGTCTCCATTTCTTCAAAGCCTGAACTATTGCATAAAATTCCTGATCATAAACTAAATACATTTTCTTGGCATCATTAAGCTTCTCACTAAAATAGGCAATGGGCTTACCTTCTTGACTCAAAATAGCTCCTATAGCACTGCCACTTGCATCACAATCTACTTGAAATACCTTATTGAAATCTAGAAGTGCCAAAATAGGTTGCTCTGTGACTTTCTGCTTCAATGTATCAAAACTTTTGTCTGCTCCTTTAGTCCATCTAAACTCCTTTCTATCCCCTCTCATTGTCTCAGTTAGGGGTGTACAAATGCTACTAAAATTCCTAATAAACTTTTTGTAAAAACTTGCCAAACCATGAAAAGATTGTAACTCTGTGGCACTCTTTGGTGTAGGCCATTCAAGGATAGCTCTCACCTTCTCTGGGTCCATCTTAAGACCTTCCTCTGAGACAACAAATCCCATGTATACCAACTCCTTCTTTGCAAAACTACATTTCTTTAGATTAATCAGCAACTTCTCCTCCCTTAGCTTCTCTAAAACTCTTCTCATATGCATTAGATGCTCATCCCAAGTCTTACTGAAAATTAAAATATCATCTAAATAAACAATAACAAAACTTCCCAAAAATTCTTTCAGTACCTCATTCATGAGTCGCATGAATGTGCTTGGTGTGTTGGTTAGCCCAAATGGCATGACTAACCACTCATAAAAACCCTCCTTTGTCTTGAAGGCTATCATCCATTCATCTCCTTCTTTGATTCAGATCTGGTGATACCCACTCTTCAGGTCAATCTTTTTGAAGTACTTGGCTCCACTCAAACAATCCATTATGTCATCCATTCTTGGCAATGGAAACATGTACTTGATCATGATCTTATTTATGGCTTGAGAGTCTGTACACATTCTCCACTCTCCATCTTTCTTTGGTGCTAGTATTGTAGGTATCGCACATGGACTTAGGATCTCTCTTATCAATCCCTTCCTCAACAACTCTTGAACTTGTCTGTTCAACTCTTCACTCTCTGCTGGAGAACTGGCTCCTGGTATCAAATCCATCTAATGACTTATCTTCCTCACTAGTGGTAAACCTTCTAGTACATTATCAGAGACAATATCTTGAAATTCTTCCAACATTTTTGAGACTTCTGCTGGTACATCTTCACATTTCTCTTGACTAATATTAGGAATCAATGCAAAGAAATGACACTCATGCTTCAGACCCTCCAAAAATTTTCCACCATCTACCAAGAAAATTCTAGCAGTACTACATACCTTTTCTTCCACCTCCTTCAAGGGCTTCAACTTGTGATAAACTCCATCCTTTGTTAGGGAATATGTGTTTGCACAGCCATCATGGACATCGCTCCTATCATACTGTCACGGCCTCCCCAACAACATATGACATGCATCCATCAGTATGATATCACACATCACCTCATCATGGTAGTCCCCAATCTTAAACTTCACTAAACACTACTCATTGACTAAAGCTCTGTGGTCCTTTTGCAACTGTGTAATCCGATATGGATGTGGATGCTTTCTTCTTGTCAACTTCAACTTGCCAACCATCTCCTCTGAAACAAGATTGTTAGTGCTTCCACTGTCAATAATAATATCACAACACTTACCTTCATATTTGCACCTTGTGTGGAATAAACTCTTCCTTTGATTTGGTTATTTCTCCTCATTCAGTAGGGTTCTTTTGACAACTAGGGTTTCCCCACTTTCAGCATCTTCAGAATGCTTAGAATGTCCATCTTCATCTACATGTGCAAATCATGCATTACCTTCAAGTCTTGTATTTGTCCTTCCTTGATGTTGCTAACACTCGTATGATCGATGCCCTTCTTCTCCACATTGGAAACAGGTTCCTCTAAAATCCCCTCTTCTAGGTCCTTGCCCAGGTCTGCCTCTTCCTCTTCCTCTTTTCTCACCATTGTTCTGGTCATGAGGGCGGTAGGTATTATCTCCTCTCTAATTTTGACTGGTGTCGGCTTCTTCACTTTTCTTTGAATCTTCATTTCGGCCCCCATAAGGTCTTCCACTAGTCCTTCTGCCTTGACCTCTTCCCCTTTACTTACTATCAAATCTTTTATTCAACTTCTCTTCCACCTTCAGGGAAAATTGGTATGCATCTTCTATGGTGGTCATTCTGACCAAGGTCAGCTCCTCTTGAATACTTGGCCTCAACCCCTTAATGTAACAGGATACCTTCTCCTTGTTGGGCTCTGTGTGGCCTATCCTGATAGTAATTTTATAAAACTCTTTAGTATACTCCTTAATAGACTTGTTACCTTGCTTCAGTCCTTGCAACTTCTTTAACAGCTCCATCTCATAGTCCACACAAATGAACTGCTTCTTTAGTTTCTCCACCATCTAATCCCATTTGGTGATCTTTCCTTTTCCTCTTCTATTCCAATCTAATTGGATCTCCTTCCACCAAATACTGGCATGGCCCTTCAACTTTGTTTTTGCAAACTTGACCCGATCTGGGTCCTCCACATCTTCATACTTGAAATACTCCTCCATGTCATTGATCCAATCAATAAGTTATTCTGGATTCAAATCTCCAAAATATATAGAAACTTCAATCATGGGCCTCTTTCCAATCTTTGAAATGGCCCTCAACAACCTAACTTTTGTTGGATCTCCTATAGCTTCTTGTTCTTCCTCGGATAGCTCTTCTTCAGCTTCATCCTTGCTTTCTTCTCTTGTTCTCGGATCAAACCCTCTTCGTAGCTCCTCTTGCAATGCATTGATTTACCTTTGTAGGGATCTAAAACCCTCTTCTATCAAAGCATTCCTCCCAATATGATTTCTTCATGGAGACATCTTGATCTCCACAACAAATGCACAACCTCAGGTCTTGGTGCAAACTGCCTCGTGGTCAGGGAGCTATCTATGCACTTAGGAACCCTTGCTCTGATACCACTTGATGAAGGGGGTAAATCATAAAACACACAACAACATAAATAGAACACATAAAATATAATATTTCTTTATTGATTTGGGGAACTCATTACATTACAAAAGCTTAATTACAATCAGAGGAATCAATCCTCCACAGGCTACAACACACTATAGCTACACATCACCAAGCTCTAGAATCTTCTACCTTCTATAACCGTAAATCATCTAGGGTTTCTAATTTCCAACCTATTCTTGACCCCACACTTGCCCCCTTAACTCTACTACCACCCAGGGTTCCCAAAATAGTCATAAATAGCACTTTTTGGTAGCCTCTAGCTAAAATTCAAAATTTGCAACTCCTTCCAAAAGTAGGTCAACTTCCGGGAAGCATAACTTTGGATCCGGGTGTTCGATTGACGAACCGTTTTAAGCACTGGAAAGCTCTCGATGTGAAATATCATGCCAAAAATCTGTAAATAGATTTCTGTGAACTTTTTGGGATGTTATTAGATGTTTTAGTGCCTCATATCTCATTTCAAAAAAATTTTAGGGGCTTTTCAGAAAACAAAAACTTTAATATCTTTCAGCTCACAAATGATCTTTGCTTGATTCCTTTGCCAAAGGTCTTATATTTCCGTTATGTAACTTTTTCTAAGTTTTCAATTCAATCCATGCCCAAATGCAAACTTTCCTAAAATGGCAGGTACACTTTCCAAAACAGGCAGGTTGCTATTTTTAGCAGTTTTGGAAAAACTGAAAGTCCTGCATCATTATTCTAGATATTGTGGAACCTGAAACACTAATTATGGAAATAAATGAAAACAACTACAATGATTTTGAATTAACTTCTTTTTGGGTGATACAAGATTGCCCTTACACCATTGGATGCTCCTACATCATCCTTAAAAAGTTGGATCTAATTTCAAGATGAGTTTTGCACCCCAAATTCACCAAGATGGACCTATTCTATCCTAGCCAGAGTTCTACTAGGCTTTGGGTTACAAATTTTTTATGTAGAATGCTTTTCTTGGGATGCCATTAAATGGAAAGACGACACATTATTTAAGAAGATGACTCTGAAGAATCTTTACAACTTGGTTACTGGAAATGGGGATATCTCTACACACATAAGCTCCACCTGGGTTGGTTTGCTTAATCCTAATGAACTGCATAAAACTCTTTTTGTCATCTAGTCTAGTATCCTTGAACCCAAGAAAAATTGTTTTAGGTGGCTAGTATTGTTGAAAAGGTTGGCATTAGGGTTCAAGAGTCCTTTGTGTCCTTTTTGTAGCCTCCCAGAAAGTTGTGAGCATATCTTTTTTGACTATGACTTTGCAAAAAAAGTTTGGAGTGTTTTTCTTATGGTTTTAAAAATGTGTAAAGTAAATGTTACTATTACAAAAGCTAATGTCTTGTGTGCGGTTGTTAAAAATGTTGACACCAAAACTAATGATTTTTGGCTATGGGTTTCTACTAATGTTTTGTGGTCCTTGTGGAAAAATAGGAATGAATGTGTGTATCAAGGAAGGGGTAGAAAGCTTGATGGGTCTCTTGTAAGACTCACATATTGTTCTATCTCTCAACAGGCTACATGTACCTTTAAAATGGCAATAGAAAGGTTCATGTAGATTCTAGATGAAGGTGAGGCTACAGTATATAGATCTAACATCTCTACTACTAAGTTTTGGCCTCATGACTATAGAAAGGCTAGCCAAATAGACCAAGAGGAGAACATAGATCAGTAGAAAATGTCCAAAGAGCAGCATATGACAGAAGATGAAGCAGAAAATGAGGTTGTCAATCAAAACTTTGAGGATGGATCATTTGAGGACATGACTATGCTCAGAGATGATGATCCCAGAGGAGGAGGTACCCCTAGCAATATGGAAACCAGACTGGTCCAGGCTGAATCAAAGAATAGAGTGCACCAAAATAGGATAAAGTTGGTAGAGGTGGAAAAATGAAGATCAAAGAAAGACATTTGGACAGAGAAAGAATTGATGAAAGTTTTAATATGTGAATATAAAAGTTTTATTTGATATGTAATAGGTGATAAAACTACAAAAACTACTTTTAACTTGCTTCTCTATAACATATACTACCAAAAGATGCAATTTTGATTGAGAGTGTGGCTCCCTTAGCGACCTGCTGTATATTTTCTCATTAGTAATAGATATGCAAGTTAAAAATAAAATAAAATGATAACCAATCAAATCTTATATTTTTAGAAAGATGATAATTTCTTCAATAAACCATTTCTGTTTTATGAAATTTGCATTAAAAAAAGTTGTCAGCATGAAGGGTGAAGTTTGAAGAAGAGAGTGAAACCTGCAAAACCATTAGAATTCAGGGAAAGTCAACTATGACAGTCCCAAGCCTAAATACAAGACAAAACCAAAACAAAACAGATATATGTCACTAATAGATATCCATTTTGGGCAGCTAGAAATGGATATCCATTTCCTAGAAATGAATATCCATTCCTAGGAAATAGATATCCATTCCTGGGAAACAAAAATGCATCCTTCTCAACCCTAGGTGGCATATATCCATTTCTCAAATGAAGATTTTTGTATCAATCAGTTTGAATGACCCCCAAATAAATCCTTCTCAACCCTAGGTGGCATATAGAGAGAAGAGTCTCTCCATTAGGAAACCAAAATACATGGTTTAGAATAGATCCACAACCTTTTAAAATGGCTATAAAGCCTTCTTTTCACATCATCAAAGCATCAGTTGTAGTTCTTTCAATCTTTTATCTACAAGCAAGAATTGTAGCGACAACTCCTTATGTCAACCTATTGTCATATAGGTTATCTCCTTCATGGATGTGTATATTAAGCATCACCTTGTCAAAATCTCTCATGGCAACACCATCCTTATAGACTTCTTCAAGTTCAATATTCACATTAGAGGCAAAGTAGCTAGTCAAGAAGGGAATTTTATGATAATAGGAGAAGATTTTTATGTCAAATCAACAATCCATTTTATTCTTGGTGGTGAAAATTCCACACCAAGCCTTCATGATCTCATGTATCTATCTCATGTAGCAACTTTAAGGAAGCAGTCATGTTTAATTACCATGTAGTCCTACAACCACAACAAAAAACAATATCAAATTCTTCTAAATGAGGAAACATATTGATCCAAAAGCATTTATATAACAATTTAATTCAACAACATTTAGTCTTTAAAATATACAAAGCATTATCATTACCTTAAACCTACACCTATCCTTGTATATATCTAGAAGATCTTCACCTATGATGTTTAGGACTACAAAGATTTTCAAACCATAAGACTAAATTACAATTAAATTCACCTAAGCATATAGAATGGATAAATTATTCATAAGAATACAAACAACTATTTACTACTTAGCCTATCTTCAAATTTCTCTCTTTTCCCTCATAATATCAAATTTTGATGTTTCCATGGGCAACCACATCAAATGATGACATCAAATTTTACAAAATTTATCATATGAATGCTTTCAATCACCCTCCAAGGAGATGATTATCTTAGTAGGCCTCTTATTTACATTTTTAGATCTACATGGCTCTTGAGGTGGTCCATATTCTCCAAGAAAAGCCCATTTTTTGTGGTATTCACACCTACAACCTTAGGGTTTAGAGATGATAGTCTTAGAGTTGCATTTAGATTTTGTGAATCTCCTTTTCATTCATGTCAAGTGGATAAGCATTTTGTAATCTTCTAAATTACCATCCTACTTGCATTGCTCTACATACTTCTTATTTGGCCTAGATATATCTCTCTTTTACTTGAGATTGTAATGAAAGAAAAGAGGGTTTGTTGATGAGATTGATAGTTTAATTAGATCCTCCTTTCACTACATACATTCAAGGACATTCAACCAAGTTGAATCACAACTTTTGCAAGAGGACTCAACTATTAGGTTTGTTGTCGCTTGGAATGATAAGAAAATTTGGAATTTTTTGATTAATTTGATAAACCTTAGCACGATTAAGCCTAAAACCCTAATTATGCAAAATCGTAAACAAATAGATGAATCCTGACAAATGATCACACAAAAGGACACTAAATGCAAATCAGATACATACTAGATTTCAGGTTTCAATAGGCGGAAACTTCAGGGTCAAAAGAGTGGGCGCCCAAGCCCAAGGTCCTACTTTTTCTGAGGGCTTCAGGATATTTTCTTCTACAAACTGCAACCACTTTAGAGGTTTTCAACATTGCAAAACTGAAGGTCAAAAGAGCAGGCACCCTTAACCTTTTAGGGATTTTTTCTACCTTTCTCTTTAGATCCAAATTCTCAATGCTCTACTCCAATCCTCTGCAACTCCACTCTGCAAGATCTAACACCTATCACCTGCAATCACAAGAGAGGGGTTGGGGTTGTGGTATTTAGGAGGTTGCCTCCATCAAGCCACAGAATGGCATTCAAGCCTTCCAACACCATTGTTAGATAGAAAGTGCATGTCCTTAGTGGATAGAGGAAAAATTAATGATAACATAGATAGATTAAATCACAAATGGATATCACCTCAGAGGTGTAGCTCTCAAGGAGATGAAGATCTTTCACGCCATGAGAAGATGAATCCAAATCTGCAACAACACAATGACAACACAATTCTACTCTGCAACATAATGAATGCCTTGAATGCTCTATGATCAAAATTTACCTTAATCTCAAAATCATCTTCTAGTTTACAAATGAAGTCCTAAACATGTTTATATATGCATTCCCACTAATATTTCATAATTCAAACTTAAGATGCCAACAAGGAACACCATTCAATGGTCATAAGCTAACATAGAAGTTTGGGACCTTAATAAAATAGGGCAGGACAAGGGCATGAGTGCCCTAGTCCAGAGACCTATTTTCAGTCCAGACTAAGCTCAACAGTGTCCTCTAAGTCCCATTTGACATGGGTTTTGGGGGATTTTTCTCTGGGATTTATTTTTAGCATGCATGATCAAATCTAAGGGACCTGGGAGCTAAACTTAGGAAGTAAAAGTCCTAGGGGGATATTTTATGACATAACATTTGTATACACCTAAAAATGACACGATTCATCCTAAATAAATATTCTAAATATTTATTCTATTCTTCTATTAATTAAATAAATATTCTAAATTTATTTAATCGATTCACTATCCTACAATTAAATAAAATTATTTTATTTAATTAAAATCCCTAAATTCTTCTAATGTCTCAAATCACAAAATCCACCTCACAAAATCCACCACATCAATCCACCTCATATTTCCACCTCATCTCTTCCACCTCACCATGTTGCACATATAATTAAATATTCTTAATATTTAATTAGCTAATATCCTCCATTTTCCAAAATAAATCTTTAAATCAATTATCCTTCACAAATAGAATATTTAATTCCGTGTTCCCCATTATCCTCCACCAATTGAATTTAAAATTCAATTGTCATAATCCACTATTTTCAAATAATAAATTTTTAATTCATCCATTATGAAATAAAGATTCACTTTTATTCCTAGCCATTGATCTTCACATCTTCTCTCAACCGTTGATCCTCATTCTTCCAAGTCTATAAAAGAAGCTTCATCCCTCCATTCTATTCATCCAGGTTATTTGTATTGTTACTCTGCAGAATTCTACCCCCATGCCATTGGCACCCCAATACTATTCTCTTGAGATCACCCTTTTGCTTTGAAGCTCTACTTCATAGCAATATCTATCAATATAGCCATTTATCGACATCCTACAACGCAGCTAAAAGAGTGCACTCACTGAGGGCCTACTTCATCAGCAAAGGACGATTGTAATAGGCGAACAACATAAGCTTTGAAATAGGGAAGGTTTGCATTGTTATTCATTTGTTTTATTTCCTTCTATCTTTCTTGTTTTCATTATTCTGTTGGTGTTTGGGTTTGATATTGTTCATTTGATTAATCTATATTTTACCCTAACATTTTTGGCACCCACCGTGGGGCCTTGCCCCTTTATCTCATCAAAATCTAAGCTTTTTTGAAGGCAGGTTCCGTACAGGTCACGCACAGCCATGCACAGGCTACTTCGGCGCATTTGAACATTTCTTCTATGCATATGTCCACTGTTACTGTGCATTCATAATTACTGCACATCTATTCATTTACACGGTGCATTTGAGAACTGTTACTGCACATTTGTCCATTCTGCACTTCTGTGTATTCTTGTTGTGCTTCTACGCACTGTTGCGGTGCATTTGTCTTTGCTACGCTTCTGTTGACTATCTCTGCGGATTTAGTCACTGAAGCTATGCATTTGTAATAAGTAATGGTTTTAGTGCTTTTCTAGGAAAGTTTGCTAATGCTAACCTTTTTGCAGGTGTTCTCTAAAGCTGTTTCGCAGGATAGGCTCGGGTTTAGTTCCATATAGTTGCATCCAAATAGTTCACACTTCAATTTCTAAGGGATAGTAAAATTGATGTTCATTCAAATCCTCACCTAGCTCTAATTAGGGAAGAAGTAACTGAATCATTTGTTTCTTGCATTACAACACTTTCCAAGTTATTGCTATCTAGGAGTAAAAACTGAACTCACCATTGATTTTGGGGTTAAAATTGAACTACTGCTATCTCATTGGACCAAAACTTCAAAGTTAACTATTTCGTGCTACAAGGATTAAAACTAAACTCACCATTGCTTTTTAAGGATAAAACTGAACCAATGCTATCTTGCTAAAATCACTTCAAAGTTCTAAGCTTGAGTAGATTAGCCCATTTAGTTTTTCTACTTTTAAATAGGTTGGATTAATCAGTGTCTTCTGTGCTTGACGAATGACAATAGGCTTATGCTCTCCCCTTTACTAGGTGATCAGAGTGCCAGACTTGTCATTCTATCTATTTAACCTTTAGGAGGGGCTTGCCCTTGGATGCATGCTTGTCCAAGTGGGAATGACCCTAAGTGGTAAGAGGCTAAAGCCAAGCCCTACCAAGCCACTTAAAATAAATTGTGCTTGAGGTGAAAACTTCCTGCAACAAGTACTGCTATGTTACACTGACGGCCAACCTCCCCCAAAACCCTCATAGGCGCAACCCTTTGAGGCTGGGAGACTCCACAACGGAGAGTAGTGCTGCCGCATGTGTAACCACTTGAATGGTTGCCTACATTAAATACCTCTTGTTCTAGTGGCCAAAATCCTTTATAATCCATTTCTAGCCTAGGATCTTTGTGCTTGCTTTTGTTGAAAAAAAGAGTAAAAAAAATTCTATTTTTTTGCCATATCTTCCTTGTTTTCACTCCATTTCCTCTGAAAAATTCACCAGAACCCCTGAAATTCCATTCTGCATATTTCCTTCCTTGATGACCATATCCCAAATTCCCCTTATCGAAGCCCAAAATCCTAAATTTGTCAATTTTTAGGGTTTGTCATAACTTCTTTGATTTTCACCCAAACACCTTCAAATTTGGCCACAGTGTTCGTTTCCCATTTCTGCTCCCTTGTCCCTCTTTGACAGATTTTCTCATTCTTTCACCCCGCTTTTGAAATCCTAATTTTTCTGTTTCTCTATCCCTCAGAAAGTGCCCAAACCCTAGTCAAACCCCCATTATCCATCTGAGTTTTTCCCAAATCCAAATTTTCCCTTCCTAAAAAAGTTTTTTTTAAATTTTTCTACCCATTCCCAAAAAAAAAAAAAAAACCACAAAAACAATGAAAAACCATAAAATATTCTTTGTGCTTGCTGTGTTTTCTTGCTGTTAATTCATAAAATCAGATCAAGAAGGCCTTTTTCAGCCAAAAAAAAAAAAACCCAAAGACAACAAAAAAATCTAAAATTTTGCCCAAAAAAAAAATAGAGCTGCGCATATGCCCATTTCTGCTGTGCATTTGTATCGACTTTCTGCGCATACACGACAGTGAGTACATGCACTATTTTTGAGAAAATATTTTTACCTATTTGGAGCACCCATTTCAGCCTAGCTTCACTTTCTGAGATTAGATTCAACCTTGCAGTCAGTCTTCATCCGTTTCACCCAAAGTGTCTCTCTCCCGTCAATCACCCATTCACCTCCCATCAAAGTGTAAGTCAATCTATTCCATACCAGTTCGACATAGGTCCCTTTTTTTGTATCATTAGTGAATTCACATAAGCCTAGTAGGTCACAGTACCTTTGCTAGTAGTCTTGTTGAAACAACTAGTCCCTACACAGTAAGACAGGTACCGGCTACCCTTCCTAGTGGCTACTGTCATGTGTCAACCGTCTTACTTGAAGTCATTGAGCAAGAAAATCCTTTGTCCAAATCCTGCCCTAGGTATCCCATTCACAACAGTCTCAGTCGGCACCTTGCCATAATTTCTAATCCTAGTCCACTCCATCCCACGTCACCTTACATGGTCCTTACTCAATCCTGGTACAAAACGCAAATAGAAATGGCTAGCTTGTCCAATCACATCTTTCCACCTCAGGATGGTGATGAAGAAATTTCTCGTGAAGAATATGAAGTGCACATCCAAGATAGAAAATTCCAACGCCTAATAGAGAAGGTTCTCCAAGAAGACCCTCATAAGTATTTCCATCATCTTGCTAGCCTTGGAATCAAACTCCCTGTAGACTTTGATAAAAACACGATCATGGAAACTGTAGACAATGATCATGAGAGGGGTACAAATAACACAGTCCCGCATGCAAATGATAGAGGAAAGAAACCCATGGATCAAAATGGTCCTATGGAAGAAATGCGAAAACAACTTGAGAACCTCACACAACAAATATCAGATCTTAAGACAGGTACACGTACCAAGAACTACTCCTTGGAAGACATAGCTCCTTATCCTTTTGACAAAAGTTTGGACATGAGACCATTCCCCTACAGGTTCGAGGTGCCAAAGTTTGATAAATATAAAGGGAAGGGGGACCCTAGAGATCATATTCGGGAATTCAATGCAGCATGTTTAGAAGTAGCTCACAATGAGACCTACTTGATGAGACTATTCCCAAGATCTTTAGGTGGTCAAGCTATGGAGTGGTTCTCGTGTCTCCCAACCGGAATCAGAACTTTTGATGAACTTGTCAATAAATTTATAACACACTTCTCTTACAACATCGAACATGAGGTATCTATGCTAGATCTATACAACACCAAAAAAAAGAGTGGTGAGTCATTCGCCACCTTCTTACAACAATGAATACAACTAGCTAGTAAGTGTTCTTATGATATGCTTAAGAAGAAGCTATTGGAGATGTTTGTCCACAACCTAAACATTGATCTTAGCTATCAAATACAGATACAATGCCCTACATCATTCACAAAGGTCATTGAAATGGGCTTATTCATCGAAAAGGCCATGATCAGTAAAGGAACTATCAAGCTATACAAGGACACACCCACCTCCAATTACACAACGAATAAATCAAAGTTTTAGACCAAGAACAAGAATGTGGTCAACAATGGGGTAGTAGATGCCAAGGTGGCAGCTCCCAAGAAACAACCCATTTTCACTCTCGAGGGAGAAACAAACAATGGTACACTCAACAAGCCACCCTCAAGGGAGCCTAGACCTTGGTTCAATTCAAATCCAAGGAGAAAATTCACACCATTGGGTGAGTCTAAGGAGTCTGCACTATGGAAGTTGTTGGCTAACAACAAAATTTCTCTACCGCCAACAAGTGATTATGAGCCTATAGTCAAACCTCCCTACTGGAAGGACACAGACTATTATGAATATCATCGAGGAAGGGAGCATACAACTAACAACTGCATCCACCTCAAAAATGTCATACAAGATATGCTAGATCAGAATCAGGGAGGGACACAACAACATACCTCCAATGAATCTCATGTGGCCTATAGGGATCCACTTCTGAACCACAACAGGCCATATAACAACAACAACAATGGCTACAATAACAATGGCAACAACAGTAATGACAACAACAATAATTGCAACCGGCCAAATCAGAACAGTGAGACTAGTAATGCCAACTATGCAAGTGTGCCATTTGACTACACCATAAACTACATTTCTGAACAAATTCCACAAGTCAATGTCATCTCACCCAACCAACAACTAGGACCTAACAGAACTAGTTGTAGAATAATTACCCGCAGTGGTAAAGTCATGCTCAATACCGCTCCTCTAAGGTCGTCACCGTCTCCATCCAATTTCTATCAGTATAATGTCATCGACCAGTTACAGAAAACTCTGGCTCACATTTCTATATTGGAGCTATTGTGTCTATCTCCTTCTCATAAGGAGATTCTTGAGAAAGCCTTAGTGGAAACCACTATCCCCACTAATCTGGCCCAAGAGAAGTTCCAGACCATGGTAGGCAATCTGACATCCTCCAACTCCATATCGTTTACTGAGCAAGATGACCTCTCTGTATCCCAACCTCATAACACCCCCTGCATATTGTCGCATTCATACACAAGCACCGCATCAAGAGGGTTCTCATTGATGGGGGTGCTGGTTTAAATATTTGCACATTAAAGCTAGTCCTTGCACTGGGGTTCTCCGAACAGGCAGTTGATCTAAGGAGGAAAATTACCATCAAAGCATATGACGAGAAAGAAAGAACCACAAAGGGAACAGTTGTCCTACCCATTCAAGTGGGACCAGTAATAAAAGATGTGGTGTGTCAAGTCCTTGGTCGGGAGCTAGCTTATAATATCCTACTAGGGAGACCATGGATTCATGCCATGAAGGCTGTCCCCTCAACCTATCATCAATGCATTAAGTTCCCACACAATGGTAAGCAAGTCACCATTCAAGGCGACCCTGACCCCTACCAACACTACAATTCTTTCTGTACAAAACCTAAATGTGTCATACCCAACAACAGAGCATACATTTCCCCTACCCCACGACAGGACCATACCGCTGAAGCTTCCTCCTCAAAACCAAAAGAGCAAAAGATTACCATAAAAGAAACTGGGGTGGGAGAATACTCAACTTAGCATAGTCTCAATCTTGCCAAGCTACCTTTGTCTCCTAGATCTTTTGGCCAACCCAGACATTTTCCAAAGCCATATGCTCCTACTGTAGCTCCCGCAACTCCCTTTGTAAAATGGGGGACCTTATCTGATGAAACAGAGGAGCAAGATCTCCTGCAATGGCTTTATGTTGAAGAAGAAAACACACCCCAAGATCCACCTAGACTCCCAACAAAACTCTATGGGTGAGGTGAGACTATTCTGCACAGGATGGGATATGAAGGACAAGGTCCCATCGGCCTCAGAAAAGAAGGAATCATTGAACCTATTCAACCTTCTTCATCCTCATCGGCTAGAAACACAAGTGGCCTAGGATACAAAAGCAAAGGCAAAGCCAAAGAAAATGCCTGTCTTGTAGAAACAATCCAAACACTCCAAGTAGATAGCGACACAGATTCAAATGAGTATGAATGGGACGAGCTAACAGAGCACTCCTATGATGACAAAGAGGTTGACACCATCCAAACTCTTAGCCCCTACCGTGAGGGACAAATGCAATGGAATAGACCATTGGAGTCTGATTTGCCCATCCCTGAGATTATGGCTTTCGAGGAAAGTTTAAATTCCATTGCAAAAAACAACTTGGAGGAAAGTACCACCCTAAATGCTACCCCCGCCAATGCGTCTAACATTTCCATCCACACCATTAATGAATCAGGTCTATCATCTGACTCCCTTCCCCTCTTGCACCCTGAGCTTATTGACTGGACTCTGCAAGGAACTCCCTAATTAGATATGTTCCAAAACGACAATGCTTACATTTATTATATGGAACTTAGGGACCACTTACCCAAGGGAGATCATAAAGCTAGTTTTGCTATTGAACTGAATACTGTGGCTTACTTCAGGGAGGGTGCCAAGCCTTCCAGTCACAAAAATATCAAGATAAAAAATGGATCTAACGGTGAAAACTGCCTTGCGGCAGTGTCAGATCACAAAATAGTAAAAATAAAGGATGCATCCAAAGGTGAAAACCCAACTATGGCACCTGACGATGGAATGCTTGACACTCTCCCTAGTGATATGTACCAGGAAAGGTCACAGATTGTTGTGGAACCAATAGAGCCAGTGAATATTGGAATAGAAGAATAGCCCAAGATTATCCACTTTGCCAAATCTCTTACACCACCAGAGAAAACTAGGTTTGTACCGTTCTTTAAGAAGAAGAGAGGTATCTTTGCTTGGTCATATGCAGACATGCCGGGTCTAGACTCAAACTTAATTCTACATCATCTGCCATTAGATCCAGGAGTAAAACCAGTAAAATAGAAGCTGAGAAAAATGCATCCTCACATAGCACTTTTGGTCAAAGAACTCAAGAAATTATTGGATGTGGGGTTCATTAGAGCCATAGATTACCCAGAATGGATATCCAACATTGTGCCGGTATCTAAACTAGATGGCCGGGTTTGACTGTGCAATGATTTTCAAGACTTAAACAAAGCATGTCGTAAGGATGATTTTCCATTGCCAAACATCGATATCATAGTCGACCTAACTGTAGGACATACAATGTTATCACTCATGGATGGCTTCTCAAGGTATAATCAAATAAAAATAGCATCAGAGGACCAACACAAGATAGCTTTCACTTGCCCATGGGGTACCTTTTGCTGGAATGTCATGCCATTTGGGCTGAAAAATGTAGGTGCTACCTATCAGCGAGCTATGACAACTATATTTCATGACATGATGCATGTAACCATGGAGGACTATGTTGATGATATCCTAGCAAAGTCTCTCACAAGAGACTCACACCTGGATGTGCTAGAAAAAGTCTTTCGAAGATTGGACCAATTCCAAGTCAAACTGAACCCAAAGAAATGTGTGTTTGGGGTAACTTCAAGCAAGCTGCTAGGCTTCATCATGTCGGCAAATGGAATAGAGGTAGACCCTGTCAAGGTCAAAGCTATAATGGACATGCCACCACCCAAGACTCTAACTCAGTTGAGATCACTACAGGGCAAGCTGCAGGCCATCCATAGATTCATATCACAGCTGGCAGATAAGTGCCAACCTTTTAGCCATCTCCTGCATAAGAACATTCCATTTAGGTGGGATAAGCGGTGTGATGAGGCATTCAACAAGCTAAAGGAGTACCTTATGAATCCACCCATTCTCATGCCTCCAATCCAAGGAAAACCTCTAATTCTCTACATATCTGCTACACCTACTACTCTTGGAGCTCTTCTAGTACAGCAAGATTACGAGAACAAGGAAAGAGTTGTATACTACATCAGTCAAACCTTAGTGGGCTATGAATTGCAATACTCACAAGTAGAAAGATCATGTCTCGCGGTAGTTTTTGCTTCACAAAAAATCTGACATTACATGCTTGCACATCCATTAAAACTCATTGCAAAAATCGACCCGCTCAAGTATCTCCTCAGCAAAGCAGCTCTCACAAGTTGCCTAACAAAGTGGGTAATGCTTCTCAGTGAGTATGACATCGAATATGTGAAGGGACAAATCATAGCTGACCAACTAGCAGATGCACCATTACAAGATAGCAAGCCCATGCAGTTTGAGTTTCCCAATGAGTCCTTATTCACCATATCAACATCTTCTTGGAAACTCTACTTCGACGGGTCTTACACAAACCATGGATCAGGGGCTGGCATCCTCTTTATAACTCCTCAAGGTGTCACAATTCCAAAGTCTTACCATTTGTTATTTCCATGCACCAATAACCTAGCGGAGTATGAAGCCTTGGTAATTGGTCTCAAGATGGCAACTGAGTGGAAAATCCAAGAACTGCATGTCTACGGTGATTCTCAGCTTATAATTAATCAGGTCAACGATGAGTACCAAACCAAAGATGAGAAGCTCATCCCCTACAAACGGATGGTCGATGACTTCAAAGAGCACTTTGGGACCATCTCCTTCGAACAAATACCTAGGATTGAGAATAAAGCAACAGATGCAATCGCTACCATAGCCTCTCTTCTAGAAATACCTGAAAATGAGTCACGGTATGAGTTCTTAGTAGAAACTATCCAGCAACTAGCATATGATCTCCTTGAGACCCATTCCATCTGCCTTCTAGTTGGATCTGATTCACCTTGGTATGGTAAGACTTACACTTACCTCAAGGACAATGTTCTCCCACCTGACCTCTCTTCCAACCAAAAGCAAACTTTCATATGACAAACCTCTCGCTACACCATCATAGCTAATACCCTTTATCAACGTAGTCTGGATGGTACTTTGCTCTGTTGTTTAGAACAAGAAGAATCCACAACTGCCTTGAAATATGTACATGAAGGGATGTGCGAAAGACACTCCAGCGGTCCTTCCTTAGCCAAGAAACTCATGCGTTTGGGTTATTACTGGCCAAACATGGAAATGGATTCATATCAGTTTGTCAAAAAATGCAAACAGTGTCAAATACAGGGGAACCTGATTCATGCACCTGCTCAAGAGTTGAGACCTTTAATGACACCCTGGCCCTTTTGCCAGTGGGGACTTAACCTTGTGGGAAAGATTCATCCACCCTCTTCCAACGGCCACAAATTCATCATAATTGCCACTGAGTACTTCACAAAGTGGATTGAGGCTGTTCCCCTGACCACCGTCACAGGCAAACAAATTTCCTCTTTCATTCTAAATTACGTTATCTGCAGATATGGCATTCCTTCATCCATCATAATGGATAACAGAAGACCATTCAAAAATCAAGATGTCCAGGAACTATGTGAGTGTTTCAAAATCCAACATCGTTTCTCCTCTCCATACTACCCCCAAGGTAACGGCCAAGCTAAGGCATCGAATAAAACTATTATCAAAATCCTAAAGAAAACTGTCAATGATGCTGGCCGTGATTGGCATGTCCAACTCAATCCCACTCTGTGGGCCTACAGAACTAGTATACGCACTCCCACAGGTGCTACACCCTACAGCCTTGTCTATGGTTCATAAGCCATCCTTCCCATTAAGGTCGAACTACCCTCTCTTAGGGTGTCGTTGAAAGGTCTTATATCAGACAAAGAATACAGGGTCTCCAGGTTACAAGAACTAGAGCTACTGGAGGAAAGGTGACAGAAAGCCTTCGATCATCTCAAAGCCTATCAGCAGATGATGTCAAGAAGCTATAACCACAAGGTTCACCCAAGATGCTTTAAGGTTGGGGACCTCGTTCTCAAAGAGAATCCTCACAATCAACAAGATAGAGAAAAGAAATGCAAGTTCGAGCTTAACTAGCTTGGACCCTATGTGATTGTAGCTGCTTACGGATCAGGGGCATATCAGTTGGCCACGTCAGAGGGTGAGTTGTTCGATGATCCAATCAACAGCATGCACCTTCACCGGTTTTATACCTAGGAGAATCCCTGTGCAAGGGGGGCACAAAAATACAAAAAAGTCAAAAAATCAGAAAAATACAAAAAAATCAAAAAGGGAACAAAAGAAAAAAAGTAAAAAAAAATTAGAAAAATACAAAAGAGTCATCCTTTGGTGAAAACCTGGCAAACAGGCATCATGTTTACTTTCTAGCTTCTTGTGCAAATAAAAAAAAGTGATGAAAACCTGGTAAACAGGCATTACTTGTGATAAACTGCCTTCTCCATCTCTGAGAATCCAGTCACTTTGAGTCCAGTCTTTCTTCACTCACATCTCATTCGACCCATATCTATCCCATAATAAACACCTAGCAATTACCTATCATGGCTTGATAACTCTCCCTCTTAGTGGCCTTGTCAACCAAGGTTTTGTTCCATATCATCTCTTCAGTGTGAGCCTAGCATAGTGTCTCTTGTCAGTTTCCATGGTCAAAGTCCATGAACTACATTGCCTCTGTGTTGTCATGTAGGCAAGGCCATTGTCCCAATGCGCTCCCAAGGCTTTCCATTGTCCCATCCATTCCATATCTTGTCATTCTATCCAGCAGAGTCCACCTCCACTCTCTCTCGCCTAGGTCTTAGGTCAGTTAGGGTTTACCCCAAACTACGTCACCTCTACATCATCACGTAGGCAAGGCCATTTAGCAATGTGCCCTTGAGGCACTTGGTCAGTCCCTTAGGGTCCATCTCACCAATAAAGATTGCAAGAATCTCTTCTCACCAAACAAGCAGGTGCAAGCAGAATCCAAGCTCCAAGCAAGAAGCCTGACTTTATGCAGCTTAACCTATTCAAACACAAGGCAAAGTACCCAAGGCCTTTTAAATGATTTTACTCAAATTACAGCAGGAAATGAACACATCTAAATGCAAGAATGTTTTATGGATTGAAATCATGGTTAAGTTACAGAGTCTTGATTTTTGTTATCATGTCCTCCTATGCTACTCAAGGATGCCAAAAGCTAGAGATGCTATGATGAAGGCATGATCATTTTCTTTGTTTGCTATCTGTGGATTACGCTTTAGTAATGTAACACCTTGTCTAAAGACATGATCGGCAAAAGATCATCGAGGACATCAAAGGTCTAACATGAATGGGGACAATCCTTGTTTGTTGAAATGCAAGAAGTACTCAGGTCATCTAGATTCAATTTTGACTAGATGCTTGTATTGGCTTGCTAAAGCAAAACCCATGTAAGCAGTACTCAGGTCATCTCAGTTCAATTATACCTAGATGCTTGTATTCACTTACAACATTTCAGAAAAAGTACCAAAAATAAATCGCCCAATGATGAAATAAAGCACTCCAATAGCAAAGCATCCATCCTATATCCATTTATACATCCATACCATACCCCATGCAATAAAGATCCACCAATGTAGAATATCAATACAAATAAAAGCTTGTGAGTCCTTCTATAGAGTCTTTCTTCTATCAATCAGATTTCTATCTATCATCATATCTTTCATCCTTGTCCAGTCAGTCTGAGCAATTATCCAAATACAAGGTCCATCCTTAATCCATACCAATCAAGTCAAGTCAATCTTGCACAAATGATCCAATCACAATCAGGGGTCTTGATCTTTGTCTGGTCGTAAACCAACTCAATCAATTATAATCAATCGTCTTATACAGGATGTGGCATTGTCGAAATTAGACCAACACATGCATCTTACATGACATGCTTCATTTCTTGAAACCAGACATTTTCCTTCATGTTTAATTTAGGGATATATCATTCCCCGCCATGACAACACGCCTGCCATGTTGGTCTAGGGATATATCATTCCCCGCCATGACAACACTGTCGTATATCATTGGTTTACTGCTCGACAGGGGCAATACTTTTTTTGTTCTTGTATCATTTGCGCATACTTGCTCGCTTGCTTGTGTATGTTATCATTTTCTCTGGCATCACGTATCATTCGGCTCTTTCTTCACCCATTTTCTTCAAACCTAACCTTCTTCATCGTGAGATTGTCCGTCTCATGCCTTCTACCTTCTCCCTGTCCAATCTCCCAAGGGGGCATCCTATCGTCAAACTTGTACCAGGGGCAAACTAGAGCATGTATAATTATCAGACTATTTATTCTTTGAAGCAATGTTGTAAACTACATTACATCAAAGAGGGGCAAAATGTATATGCCTAAAAATGACACGATTCATCCTAAATAAATATTCTAAATATTTATTCCATTCTTCTATCAATTAAATAAATATTCTAAATTTATTTAATCGATTCACTATCGTACAATTAAATAAAATCATTTTATTTAATTAAAATCCTTAAATTCTTCTAATGTCTCAAATCACAAAATCCACCTCACAAAATCCACCTCATCAATCCACCTCATCTTTCCACCTCATCATCTTCAATTGATACATGATTGTGCATCCAGAAACTCTCAAGTTCATTAAGCTACCATTTGTTGATGTCTTCTGAGACCTCTTTGATGTGCACCATTCAACATCAGATAAAGACCCAGAGGAAGCTAAAATGGACCTAGGAGGTTCTTTACCTCGAAAAAGATGTATACGAATCTCCTCATTTTTATATTCCAATTTATGCATAAATTCACAACTTTCTCTGTCCTCTATGCACTCTTTACAGATCTCTAGTTGTGTCCTTAGAGTATGGATTTTACTCATCTTACACTCCTGATCATCAACATTTAAGTCCTCCTCTGTTATTGGCACTTCCTTATAGCTTCCATAAATATCATTTGCTTCAGAATTTTGAAATTCAACTAGAAAACCATCATAATAAATCATGCCCTTTCTACAAAATCAAAAAAATCCAAAAACATCACAAAATCAAAAAGTCCAAACACATCACAAACATCAAAAAATCCCAAA
Source organism: Cunninghamia lanceolata (assembly GCA_027924645.1). Taxonomy (NCBI): domain Eukaryota; kingdom Viridiplantae; phylum Streptophyta; class Pinopsida; order Cupressales; family Cupressaceae; genus Cunninghamia; species Cunninghamia lanceolata. Next base: position 3,862,884 of record BSBN01000244.1, read on the forward strand.
ATAATATATTCATCACAAAAATAAAACTTGCTCCATCACACTCTCATCATCGTCACATTTGTCATCATCCCACATCATCATCACATCTATCCTCAATAAGCTTACACTCGATCCAAGCTTCGCATCACCTATCAAAGCATTGTCCTTAATCAAAATCCTCAACTATCAAATCAGCATCAATCAAAACTTGTCATCCTATCATCAAACTTGTACCAAGGGCAAACTGGGGCATGTATCATTATCAGACTTTTTATTCTTTGAAGCAACGCTGTAAACTGCATTGCATCAAAGAGGGGCAAAATGTATACGCCTAAAAATGAAACGATTCATCCTAAATAAATATTCTAAATATTTATTCCATTCTTCTATCAATTAAATAAATATTCTAAATTTATTTAATCGATTCACTATCCTACAATTAATAAAATCATTTTATTTAATTAAAATCCCTAAATTCTTCTAATGTCTCAAATCACAAAATTCACCTAACAAAATCCACCTCATCAATCCACCTCATCTTTCCACCTCATCTCTTCCACCTCACCATGTTGCACATATAATTAAATATTAAATATTTATTTTGGAAAATGGAGTGTGAAAAATCTATTGCAGCTACTGATTATTAATTTCCTATCTTATGTAGATTATTTGGCTGCTGAAAAATTAATTGATTTACAGTAAATATGAAATAATAACACAGCTGCAACTTCATGGAAAATCACCAAGACAAAAAAATAAAATGAACACAATATTTTGGACAAATTGTCCCTGGAAAAACCTCGAAGGGAAAACCAGTCAGCAGATAAGAATTTTATTCAACTGCAGAAAATCAAGAGATACAAAATTGCTTGCCTCTTACTGGCAGAGCTCTGGAAATTTTTTTCCTGTAAATTCCCTTCCCTCAATTGCTCCGGCAATATTTTCCTTCTTCAGCAATTCCACTGCTCTCCAACGCTATCACTGCGCCCTTTGCTCTCACTGCAAATCAATTTGCTATTGCTGCAAATTTATTTATTTGCTATCGCTACAAATACTTCTCAGATCTGTCTTCTCCAAATGCCCATTGATCCTCTTTTATAATCCTCTCATTGAAAACCAATGGCCATGATTTAATCTCAATCAACGGCTAGGATTAATTAGACTCTAAACCCTAATATCTAGAAGTCTCTCGAGAAATCAATTTTCTAGGTATGGAGAAAAAAATTTTGGTTGTGTTTCCAGCCTCGTAATCACCACCCGAGACTATAACACCTGTCCAAGCTACATTAAAATTAACACTCCCTCTTAGCGAGGAAGGTGTTTTGCATAACACCCAACTTATCTCTGAAGAAGATGAATTTTGCCTTCCCCAATGCCTTTGTCAAAATATCTGCTACCTGTTGATCTATAGGTATATACTGTAGCTAAACAATCCTCCGCTATACACAATCCCTGATGAAATGATACTTGATGTCTATATGCTTAGACTTATCATGAAACACTGGATTCTCTGATAATCTGATGTAACTCTGATTAGCACAGTGTATCACGGTAGTCTCAACCCTCTGACCAAACAAGGCTACCAGCAACTTCCGAAGCCATATAGCCTCACACATTGCCATGCTAGCTGCTATGTATTCTGCTTCTGTAGAACTTAGAGCCATGGAGTTTTGCTTCCTACTATACCAAGAGACAACTCCTGATCCCAAACTAAAGCAGCACCATGAAGTGCTTTTCCTGTCCACTGCACTACCTACCCAATCTACATCAGTATAGCCTATCAACTTGATACCATCACCTCAAGCATATCTGATCCCATACTCGATTGTACCACACAAATACCACAACACATGCTTTGCTGCTATCCAATGCACTCTCTTCGGCTCAACCATGAATTGACTAAGAGAGTTTACTACAAAGGATATATCTGGCCTAGTGTTGACCAAATACATGAGAGATCCAATCAACATCATGTATAAGGTGGGGTCTACATCCTTTTCCTTGGATGCGTCTACCTTCTTCCAATTCGTGATCATAGGTGTAGACATGGCTCTGCAATCTTGCATCTCAAACCTCTTCAAGATTTCAATGTAGTATTTCCCTTGTCCAAGGAAAATCTCTCCATCTATCTGCCACACTTCCATGCCTAGAAAGTAGTGCATAAGCCCCAAATCCTTCATCTCGAACTCTGCTGCAAGGTCCCTCTTGCACTCCTCTATGAGCCCTAGTGAACCTGTTAAAAACAAGTCATCCACATATAGAATAAGAATGAGAACTTCACCCCCAACCATCAAGTAGTAAAGGTTAGCATCCGCCTCACTCTTCACAAAGCCTATTCCCTGCAAGTATCTATCAATGCGCTCATACCACGCCCTGGGAGCTTGCTTGAGTCCATACAAAGCTCTCTTCAATCTGCACACGTGGGTTTCATTGCTGTGTGCTACAAAGCCCTCTGGTTGTTCTATGTATACCTCTTCTAACAATTCACCATTAAGAAATGATGTCTTGACATCCATTTGATGGATTTGCCATCCCATATGTGCTACAAGTGAGATTACGGCTCGTATAAAAGTATACCTAGCCACTGGAGTGAATGTCTCCTCATAGTCTATTCCCTCCTTTTGAGAGAACCCCTTGGCCACAAACCTTGCCTTGTATTTCTCGATGCTACCATCTGCACCGTGTTTAATCTTATAGATCCAGCATGATCCAACCACTACTCTATTTGTCAGTTTGGGCACAACCTCCCACACATCGTTCTGCATTATTGAGGTATATTCCTCAACCATCGCATCTTGCCACACCTGTTGCTGTGCAGCCCCCTGATAGCTGGAAGGCTCACTATCTACCAACTGACTAACCAATGCCACATAGTCATTATACCTGGTTGGTTGTTTCTGCTATCTACTACTCATCCTAGAAGCTGCCACAAACTCCTGAGTATCCCTATGTGTCTGTTGAACCTCATGGTTCCTCCTGCCAACTATAGAGGATGAAATATCAAACTCCATATCTTCTTGATGCATCTCTTGGATTTGCTGTATCTGTTGCTCTATACTCCGCAAACTCTCAGCACCTAAGCCTATGCTTGTACTAGTAACTGTACTCGTGCTTTGCTGCCCCTGTTCTGGTTGAACAATCCTTGGAGCTTCTGTTGGCTGCTCATTCTAATCATCTGCTGGCAAATCTCTGGACCTCCTATATGCCTTGTCCTCCATGAATTCGACATCACGCCTGACTATAATCCTCCTAGTCCTTGGAATAAATATCCGATATGCCTTTGAGGTCTCGCTATACCCCACAAAGTACCCTCTCTCTCTGCAGTCTGATCTAACTTGGAATGTGTAGCCCCTGGAATGTGACAAAATGCCAAACTCCCAAATATCTTGAAGTGACTGACATCTGGCTTCTTCTCTAAAAATGCCTCCTCTGGTGTCATCTTGCCCAATACCTTATGTGGAACCCTGTTCTGTATGTATACTGCTGTATTGCATGCCTCTGCCCATAAGTAACATGGCATATCTTGGTCATACAACATAGCCCTTGCTACCTCTGATATAGAACAATTCTTCCTCTCAGCAACCCCATTCTACTGCGGGTTGTAAGGAACAGTCCACTCTCTCTTGATTCCTTCCCTGGTACAAAACTTCTGGAACTCTTTCCCTTTGTACTCGCCTCCATTGTTTGACCGAAGAACCTTTACCTTCCTGCCTGTCGAATTCTCCACACAAGCTTTGAACTCCTGGAAGTGACTGAAGACCTCATCCTTGGTCTTCAAGAAGTATATCCAGGTCTTCCTAGAGAAATCATCAATAAAAGTAACAAAGTACTCATATCCTCTGAGAGACTTCGTTGACATTGGTCCACATATATCTGAATGTACTAGATCAAGAACCCCCTTGGATCTAGTGTCACTCCTTGGAAAAGCTACTTTCACAAACTTCCCCAATACACATCCCTTACATACATCATCATGCTTTGTGCTCACCTCTGGAACACCTATCACTGTCTCACGAAGTAATTTAAGTGCTCCATGATGTATATGGCCCATCCTTCTATGCCATAGCTCTCCTTGATCTCTAGGATTACTGCTGCTCACTAGTGCCTTAGGAGTATCAAGCTGCAACCTATAAAGTTGACCGCTCCTAACTCCAATAGCTACAGGTGATTTCCAATCCTTATGCTTGATTAAAACAAGCGCCCCTCTAAAGAGTACATTGTAGCCTTTATCCTGAAGGACAGATATGGAAATTAGATTCATGCCCAAGCCTGGCACATACAACACATCATGAATGGAAATAGGCTTGCCATTCTCCCTCTGAAATAAAATAGTCCCTCTCCCAACTGGATCACACTTGGACTTGTTCCCCATCTGAATCTGGAATCTGATGTCCTCCTCCTTGTAGCTGGAGAAGTACTCTCTAACTCCTGTCATATGAAATGATGCCCCATTATCTATATACCAAACACCCTATGAGGTTGAGCTAGTCAGGCAAGCTATGAGTGCAAACTCATCTTCCATTCTACTAGAAAGCTCATCTACACTTGCTGAAGCTGCTGTCTACTTCTTGCCTTTCTTTTCATTTTTCTTCCTTTGTGGGCAATCGTTGACATAGTGGCCGAACTTTTGACAGCCATAGCATTTGACCTTAGACAAGTCCTTCTTCTCACTTTTTGGATTTGATCCTTTGCCAGACCCCTTCTTCACTTTCCCTTTTCCTGCTAGGGCAACGTTTTCCTGTTCCACCTCATTTTTCTGACTATTACTATTGGTTCCACTGACAAGACTTAGTCTAAGCTCCTCCTGAGTGAAGTCACTCCATAGTCGATCCCAACTCGGTAAGGTGTCTCATCCATTAATAACTTGAACAAAGACATCCCACTGCTTAGTAAACCCATTCAGGGCTATTCGTACTAGCTCATCATCCTTTGGTTTGTCTCCAACAGCTGCCAATTCATCCTTGACAAGTCTAAGTCTGGTGAGGTAACTTGTGACATCTTCTCCCTTATTCATCTGGGTACTCCTTAACTTTTCTCTGAGAATCAGCTTCCGATTAAGGGTAGCATTCTGGTACAGATTCATAATGGCGTCCCACATCGTCTTTTCTGTATCTAATTCTGCAATATGCGGAACAATATGATCCTTAACACCGTCAAGAATCAGCCTCCTCGCCTTGGCATCTTCGTTCTTATATGCTAAGAACTGTGTTGCATCTATAGGTACAGGTACAACAGTGGTCACATATTCCTTGATACTATTCTCTTCCAACAATAAAGAAAATTTGGCTTTCCAGACACCAAAATTTGAGGCTCCATCCAATCTGTCCTGATCTCTTAAACCTGCTGAGGCCATCTCAAAAGAAAATAATAATTTGAAGAGGTCAAACTGGGTTTTATAAACCCTAGATTTTTTATTTATTATTTTTCCTTTCTCCCTGTGCCTGTTCTGCCCTCAGATCCACTCTGATACCATGTGAAAAATCTATTGCAGCTACTGATTATTAATTTCCTATCTTATGTAGATTATTTGGCTGCTAAAAAATTAATTGATTTACAGTAAATATCAAATAATAACACAGCTGCAACTTCACGGAAAATCACGAAGACAGAAAAATAAAATGAACACAATATTTTAGACAAATTGTCCTTGGAAAAACCCCGAAGGGAAAACCAGTCAGCAGATAAGAATTTTATTCAACTGCAGAAAATCAAGAGATACAAAATTGCTTGCCTCTTACTGGCAGAGCTCTGAAAATTTCTTTCCTGTAAATTCCCTTCCCTCAATTGTTCCTACTGAAATTGCTCCAGCAATATTTTCCATCTCCGGCAATTCGACTACTCTCCAACACTATCACTGCGCCCTTTGCTCTCTTTGCAAATCAATTTGCTATTGCTACAAATTTATTTATTTGCTATCACTGCAAATACTTCTTGGATCTGTCTTCTCCAAATGCCCATTGATCCTCTTTTATAATCCTCTCATTGAAAACCAATGGCCATGATTTAATCTCAATCAACGGCTAGGATTAATTAGACTCTAAACCCTAATATCTAGAAGTCTCTCGAGAAATCAATTTTCTAGGTATGGAGAAAAAAAATTCAGTTGTGTTTCCAGCCTCGTAATCACCACCCGAGACTAGAACACCTATCCAAGCTACATTAAAATTAACATGGAGGATATTAGCTAATTATATATTAAGAATATTTAATTATATGTGTAACATGGTGAGGTGGATTGATGAGATGGATTTTGTGAGGTGGATTTTGTGATTTGAGACATTAGAAGAATTTAGGGATTTTAATTATATAAAATGATTTTATTTAATTGATAGAAGAATGGAATAAATATTTAGAATATTTATTTAGGATGAATCGTTTCATTTTTAGGCGTATACATTTTGCCCCTCTTTGATGCAATGCAATTTACAGCGTTGCTTCAAAGAATAAATAGTCTGATAATGATACATGCCCCAATTTGCCCCTGGTACATGTTTGACGATAGGATGACAAGTTTTGATTGATGCTAATTTGATAGTTGAGGATTTTGATTAAGGACAATGCTTTGATAGGTGATGCGAAGCTTGGATCGAGTGTAAGCTTATTGAGGATAGATGTGATGATGATAAATGTGATGATGATGAGAGTGTGATGGAGCAAGTTTGATTTTTGTGATGAATATATTATTTTGGGATTTTTTGATGTTTGTGATGTGTTTGGATTTTTTGATTTTGTGATGTTTTTGGATTTTTTTGATTTTGTAGAAAGGGCATGATTTATTATGATGGTTTTCTGGTTGAATGTCAAAATTCTGAAGAAAATGATATTTATGGAAGCTGCAAGGAAGTGCCAATAACAGAGGACGACTTAAATGTTGATGATCAGGAGTGTAAGATGAGTAAAATCCATACTCTAAGAACACAACCAGAGATCTGTAAAGAGTGCATAGAGGACAGAGAAAGCTGTGAATTTATGCGTAAATTGGAATATAGAAATGAGGAGATTCGTATACATCTTTTTCGAGGTAAAGAACCTCCTAGGTCCATTTTAGCTTCCTCTGGGTCTTTATCTGATGTTGAATGGTGCACATCAAAGATGTCTCAAAAGACATCGACAAATGGTAGCTCAATTAACTTGAGAGTTTCTGGATGCACAACCGTGTATCAATTGAAGATGATGAGGTGGATTTTGTGAGGTGGATTTTATGATTTGAGACATTAGAAGAATTTAGGGATTTTAATTAAATAAAATGATTTTATTTAATTGTAGGATAGTGAATCGATTAAATAAATTTAGAATATTTATTTAATTGATAGAAGAATGGAATAAATATTTAGAATATTTATTTAGGATGAATCGTGTCATTTTTAGGCGTATACAACATTTAGCCCCCAATTTAATGTATGTATGATGTTATGACCTATATATGCATTAAAGTATGGTTGAAAACACATCAAACACGCCAAGTACAAGGAGCTAAGGAGTACACCAAGATTGAGGAACTATTTCTAGCCCCTAGTCCTAGGTAATCATTAGAAAACACATCGCAGACAAGACAATGAATACAGTAAGAAGCACACAAAACATAGAGAAGAAAATATTGAAGACACATAAAATATGATGAATACATGAGAGTAGTCATGCAAAACATGATGAATTCATGGATATAGCATTAACATTTTCATATATACATGCAATGAAATCTAAAGAGCACATAAAACAAAACTCGCAATGTAGGGGGGACTCATCGCCATACCCTTTACACTAAACTAAAGGGGGTAAACATACCATACAAAACCCAAGTGTAGGGTGGACTCATCGCCACACCCTTTACACTACACCAAAGGGAAAACATGCCATACAAAACCCAAGTGTAGGGGGACTCATCACCACACCCTTTATACTAAACAAGGGGAAAACATGCCATACAAAACCCAAGTGTAGAGGGGATTCATCACCACACCCTTTACACTACACAAGGGGAAAACACACAGAAGACACACGGAAAACACGAGCGTCATATAGTATGCCACAAACATACTATATGTCTTAAACACAACAAACAAGGCAATGGAAGGGGCTTATTGCTAAGTCCCACCATCTCAAATATACTGCAGACACACCTAACGGTTGGGCTTATGCCACAACAACCTCCAAAAAAATGCTTAAGGGAGGATAGCTCAATATCCAACATCAGCCTCCCGATGAGGACTTTGTATAAAAGGATGTGCACTAGCTCAAGAGATACACCATCCCGCCTCGTACAGAGGGCTTTTGTATAAAAGGATACGCACTAGCTCAAGAAATACGTTATCCTTCCTCGGGGAGAGGGCTTTTTCATTGCAATTGATTTAAGGATGTGCACTCATGGTGGAGATACAACATCCCACCTTGCAAAGAGGGCTTACAAAAATGCTTCATTAGTACCAAAATTAGTAGACAAATAGCATTATATATGCTCCCACCTTAAGGTGGTTGATGGCGCTTATCGATATCAAGCATGTTAAGGTAGAGAGATAAAACACAAGGGAACAATAGATTTTGCAAAGCCCATACCCCCAAAGGTGACATGTGTCATGATCACCGAATGTTCCCACAAACACATTGATAAGATATGCTAAGATAATCAACAAGAGATGAGGTTAAAACATATTCTTCTAGGATAATAACCAAATCAAAACATGAAAGCTATGCATGAATCATATATGAGATCACATCAAAGAAACCAAGGTTACACATATGGGTTTGAATCTAAGTATAGTCATTGGGCTTATACTTTAGGCACCTCAAACAACTGATTGTAACAACAAGGTGAGATACAAGACAAAACAAAGTGCACAGAGTAGCTGTAATGTAACAGTTTGTTAGAAAAGATAAGACAACATCAAATATCACACGGAGTGATTCTACTAGCCAAGTGTCAAATATATACATCAACCCTATCTTCATGTATGGACTTGGTCCATTTTTTCTTGCTTATTAAAGGGACACACAATCCATATTAGTTAGTTGTTTGTTTTTTCGTCATCTACCAACTAGATAGAATCACTAGAAGAAGGTAAACAATAAAAGAGAGAGAAAGGAGAACAAGTGCCTTAGGAACACCACATAGGAGGATGCCCCCAAGACATCAACCACAACACTATACCCCTAAGGCATGACACACAACAATAAAATAGAGGAGAAGCAATATAGAAGAATGATGAAACTAATAGAAGAATGGTCACAATAGAGGCGGTCTCCCGATATCCTTCACCCTACAAGAGTATCAAGAGTCATCCCAAGAGAACTAAAAAACACATAACACATCATGGGGGAACACAACACAAGAGGGGAGGCCACATAAACGAGCAAAATATGCTACGACAAAGGTGGCCACCAGGGTTAGAAATACTTATGTGTTGCACAACCGAACTAGCGGTTTCCATAGAGCAAATCATCATCTTCCCAATCTAGAATTTCAAAGGAGAGAGGTACATAAGGTACAATTGCCCAACTTTTGTCATTGTCCTTAAACTCTTCTTTTTTAAGCTCTTCTCTGTTTGGTTCAATGTTAGGTGGTGGAATGTTTTCTTGTTGAGGTGCATTTTGTTTAGTGAAAGCTTGTCTTCTCTTCCTCCTTTCTCTTTCTTGCCTATTCCTTTTTGTTTTATTAGTGATGTTTTCAAATGGATTGTTGTGATTTTCCATAGTTTTTGAAATTTCAAAGGAGGAAGTCAGTAGAAATTTATTTTGCTTTGAGCCATGGATGGCCTAATTTTATACGGAAGAGGTCAGATGTAGGGATGACATCAAATAATTGTTCCATGGATTTCTCAAATACTATAACCAATAAAGATATATCTTCCCATATATGGGAATAAAAGATCCAGTATGTGCCTTAATCATCATGTTTGTGGGTTCACAATAATCTTGTATCAAATCATGTGAATAAAGGAACTCTTTTGTAGCCACATTAGTCATACAATTATGATTGATAAGTGTTCCATGCACAGGAGTCTCCATTACCTTCACTGTGATGTAAAGAGGTCCTTAAATGTTTCCAATTGTTCTATCATGAGGTGTGATAACTATTTCAGGTTCAGGGGTCTTTCTTTTCATATAAGGTCTAGGAGGGATCCTAGCATTATTGTTGCGATAAGAAGCTATGTATGTGAGACTATCTCACCCTTTAAGCACTTGTTTGAGGGAAACAGTTACTAAAAGACACAGGGTCCATAGAAAACAAAGTGGGTAGAATGAAATAATGCAACACAACAAGGCAATATGAGTGATTTGTAAGTTTGTTTAAACAAAGTGTATACAACCCTTAGCATTGAAATACACAATGTGTAATTCAAAACATGCAAATTTTCAAGCATGAGTGTGAAATGATGCCAAATTTTTAGATGAGAAATGAATGTATGTTTTCAAATGAGTGCAAGATCTAATTTTGAAATATTTTTAATACATATGCAAGGAAGTAGATGCAAAACTACGCTTGTTTATGACCTAAGATGCTTGATTTTTTTGCTTTTTCCAATGTAAATGTTCTAAAGATACAAATGTAAATGCAAAAACATAGAATGCAGCAACACCGTAGTCCAAAATCAAATTTGAAAGAGTATTCAAAGAAATAGTAAAATCTGAAATAATATTTTAACCACAAATCCTAGCATTTGCAAAGACTAGGTTATATGAAAAATGTAAAATTTCAAGCAAACCCTAGCAAATAAAGTATGAAAATGCAAGGTAAATGATTATAGAGTGATAAATTGTTGTAATTTATCTCATGTCTGATATAAATATTGGAAATTTAAATGATTTAGATGATATGTAATAAAAATAGTGCAAACTATGCCTAAATTTAAACCAAAAATGCCTATTTTTTTCAAAATTTTCAATTTTTTATGCAAGATTTTCAAATGTTGAATGATGAAAATGAAATGTATGAGTGCAAATCTAATTTACAATAGTCAGGAAGATGCAATGTTTGGAAAAACATAGGTTCACCAAAATGTAATGAAATGAAAGAAAAGAGGGTTTGTTGATGAGATTGATACTTTAATTAGATCTTCCTTTCACTACATACATTCAAGGACATTTAACTGAGTTGAATCACAAATTTTGCAAGATAACTCAACTATAAGGTTTGTTTTCACTTGGAATGATAAGGAAATTTGAAATTTGTTGATTAATTTGTCAAACCTTAGCCTGATTAAGCCTAAAACCCCAATTATGTAAAATCATAAACAAATAGATGAATCCAGACAAATGCTCACATAGAAGGACACTAAATGCAAATTAGATACATACCACATTTTAGGTTTTGAAAGGTAGAAACTTCAAGGTCAAAAGAGTGGGTGACCAAACCCAAGGTGCTTCTTTTTTTGAGGGATTTGGGATATTTTCTGCTATAGACTGCAACCACTTCAGAGGTTTCTGACACTACAAAACTGGAGGTCAAAAGAGTGGGTGCCCTTAACCTTTAAGGGATGTTTTCTTCCTTTCTCTTCAGATCTAGATACTTAATGCTCTACTCTAATCCTTTACAACTCTACTCCACAAGATCCAACACCTATCACCTACAATCACAAGAGCAGGGTTGGGGGTTGTGGTGTTTAGGAGCTTGCCTCGGGCAAGCCCCATAATGGCATGCAAGCCTTTCAACACCATTGTTAGATAGAGAGTGCATGTCCTTGGTGGATAGAGGCTAAAGAAATTGATAAAGTAGATAGATTGAATCACTAATAGATATCACCTTGGAGGTGTAGCTCTCAAGGAGATGAAGATATTTCACCCCATGAGAAGATGGAGTCAAATATGCAAAAACAAACTCAAAAACAACACATTTCTCCTCTACAACATAATGAATGCCTTGAATGCTCTATGATCATAAATTTGCCTTAATCTCAAAATTATCTTCTAGTTTACAAATGAAGTCCTAAACATGTTTATATATGCATTCCCACTAATATTTCATAATTCAAACTTAAGATACTGACAAGGAACACCATTTAATGGTCATAAGCTAACATAGAAGTTTAGGACCCTGATAAAATAGGGTAGGACAAGGACACAAGTGCCCTAGTCTAGGGACCTATGTTGGGTCCATACTAAGTTCCACAGTGTCCCCTAAGTCCCATTTGACATGGGTTTTGGGAGATTTTGCTCCAGGATTTATTTTTAATATGCATGATCAAATCTAAGGGACCTAAAAGCTAAACTTAGGAGGTAAATATCTTAGGGGGACATTTTATGACATACCAAAGATAAATCACTTTAACCTACATACACATGGAAAGAAGAATATTTAAATTCCTTGAGCTAAAAGTTGATAAACATTCGTATGTTATGACTAAATTTAGCAACAAATATTATGACATTAAATCAACTTTGAAAATCATTATCATACACAAATCAACTTTGGATAGATTATTTACACATTGCAAAAAAATCTCTCTCAAACTTAATTCAATCTTGAATACAAAATATTTCTAATTTTGGTAAGAAAAATCACCAATAGTATTCCATCCCCTTGTCCAAGGATTGACCTATGTGTGTATTTCATGTATATGCCCTACAACTTTATGAACTCATGGAACACTTGTTTGAATTTATGGTTTGAGAGTACTTTGTGTCCTACTATGTAGATTTTTGTGCAGACGCTAGCTTTGAGACTAGAATGCATGTATTTATTTGATCTTGTGGTCAAAATAAAACTATTAATTATAAACAATTATATAAATCATGCTAACTAAGTGCATGAATGTAGAGATTATTGAGGAATCAAAACTTGTGGTATGTGTGTTTACTAAGCATTGTAAAGCTATGTAAAAACCCCAGATAGGTGTTTCCAAGCACGACATGTAAAATACAGGTGTTCCTAGATCCTCATTTAAAGAGTTGTCCACTTGAATCCAACTTGGGCCCTAGTTTAGAGTATCATTCCAGCCATCCTGTGAATGATAGTTGATGCAACATATATTCATGTGTGTACTTCATGCCTTACGTATGTATTCATGTATATTATTCATGTCTTATGTGTATTCAAGTGTATACCTCATGACTTGTAGTGTATTCATGTGTATACTTCGTGACTGATGTGTATTCAAGTGTATACTTCATGACTTATGTGTATTCATGTGTATACTTTGTGACTTAAGTACATATTCATGTGTATGCTTTGTGACTTACATGTATCCATGTGCATACTTCATGTATATTACATGTATTTACATGTATGCTCCATGCCTCATATCTTACGTGTATTTATGTGTATACTTCATGTATTACATGTATGCTTCATGCTTCATGTATGATGTGTATTTATGTGAATACTTTGTGTATTACGTGTATGCTTCATGCTTCTTATACTACATGTACTTATGCGTATACTAGGTGTATTATGTGTATGCTTCATGCTCCATGTATTATGTGTATTTATATGTATACTTCATGTATTACGTGTATGCTACATGTTCCATGTATTACGTGTATCACATGTATTTATGTGTATGCTTCATGCTTCATATGTACTTATGTATATTACATGTATCCATGAGCATGCTTCATACTTCATGTATCATGTGTACTTATATTCTTCATGCCTCACATGTATTTATGTGTATACTTTGTAGATTACGTATGCTTCATGCTTTGTGTCTTACATGTATACTTCGTGTATCATATATACTTCATGTAATAAACATATCTAGTGTTGGCTTCATGTCTAATGTTTCTCCAACAAGTTACCCTTCTAGCATTTGTTTAAGGCATAAGACAACTGACAGGGGGGTGAATCAGTTATATTAAAAACTTTAACTTCTCTTAAACAAATCATATTCACATTCACTTACTTTAACCCCTTACTCTATTATGAAGATTAAACATGAAATGTAGAATTAAAACTCAACCACATCAACACCATTCACACATGAACACCACATTTTTACATGGAAAATCCTAAAAGGGAAAAACCATGGTGAGTGTTAGCTCACAATATAATGTAGTAACAATACCAAATAACAAAAGAGGCTCACTGCCTAGGGCTCACTACCCAAAAGAATGCTCACTACAAAAAGGTTAACTGCCAAGGGGTGGCTCATTGCCAGGAGGTGGTTCACTACTAAGAGGGGTGGCTCACTACCATGAACTGATCTGATAGCATCTACAACATGCCTGACTTTAGTTCCATTGAAGTGTAGTACATATCACATTCGCTGCCTTACAACAAAAACACTTCCATCTTCACATCCACATTTACTTTACATTGATTTATTACATTTATTTATACCAATCATCAACCTTGGAACATACATCCCAGTCGGTAATACAATCTACAACCTTTGGAACAATCTCCAAGGTTAGAAAACATACATAATTCAAATTAGGTTTAGCCCTAAATAATCTTATGAATTAAATGAATGAAGGTAGATCACTTCATAGCTTAGCTTGAACCCAAATACATCTTCACATGCTTCAACACACTTCTACAATCCATGAAACACATCCACAAAGAGTGCTAGCACCCAAGTAGACCAAACTTGTCCAAACACCAAGAATACTTAGACACATGTTTTCACCATCAAATCCATAATTTGTGGACCTTATACAATGTTTTAACACAATCTCAAAAAATCCACGAACAATATAAATTCATCAAAGAATCAAGAAATTTAGGTACACCAAATCTCACTTGAAGACAACAAATTTCACCTGAACACATCTTTCACTTGAACACAAGAACAAACTTCCCTTTCGGAATACCAAATCAAAAATCCTTTGGAGTGAGGATAGACATGGAATTCATGAGAATTAATCCAAAACTATAGGACCAAAAACCAAACTATGGAGGAATGTGAAGCAAAATACTTTCTCCCTATCACACTGTAAATGCTGCCAGACACAGTCTTCAAACTGGTGAATACAACTTCTATTGCTCAACAATATGGACCACCAAATTCTAGATTTACCACCTTCAAACACTTCTCTAAAACATATCCAAATATCATACTCTAGACTTTAACACAGAAGAAATGTAGAGAAAAAAACTCACACAGTATCCTACAAGCCAGAATACTTTGCAACACATTATTTCCTTCTAGAGAGCAAATTTTCTCAAAAGCACTTGGAAACTCAATATCAGGAATGTATTCTTATCATCTTCAACACGTATACAACACAATACAAAGAAACTAACTCATCACAATCAAGTAAAAAAGCAAGACCATAGTTGACACTAATGACAACACATACATGTTTACATCAATGACAACACCAATTAGCACATACTTGCAACAATATCCCCCTTTGTCATTGATGGCAACATATGATGTGAAAAACTAAACATCTTCCACCATCAAGACACAACTCTGCATCAGAGCTCCTCCTTTCTCTTTACACATCTAAACTCTATCTGATTACTAGATGCTTTCTTTTTCTCTGAGTTTTTCACATGAACTCTCTCCCCCTTTGACATTAATGGAAAAAGGCAACACATCTCTTTCCATTGCACATACTTGTACTTGTTCTTAACTACCCTAAATGTTTCCTTTAGATTGAAACATTCTCTATTATCACTATCTGGTCCCCCTAAGAGTTAGCCTCCATCATTAGTCTAGAAAAGAGTGACTCCTGAACCACACTTGACTGATGCACTTCCTTATGCATCTAGTTCAACAAATGAGGGGAAATAACCCCTAACTTTTCCTGAAGATACTCTAATGTGTCCTAAGGAAGTGCTTTGGTGAATATTTCAGCAACCTGATCTTTTGTAGGCACATACTCAAGCTTCATTTCTTCTCCACCTCTGTCAGACCTCAAACACTTGATTCTCAAATTCATCTCATTTTCAACCATTACTTTAAATTCCTTGAACTTGTCTACAGCTTCTGATTTTTTTCTAAGAAAAATAACCCCAGTCATTCTTGAATAATCATCAATAAGTAGCATGAAGTACACGCCACCTTGTAGACTTCTTATTCTTGGAGGACCACATAAGTCTGTATGCACCATTTCTAATAGACTGGTAGATGTTTGTGTTGTATGTGCCTAATCAATGTTGTCATTGATGTCAACATATCTTTGTTATTATTAGTGTCAACCATATCATATTCTATTACTTGTTTAGAAGCCTTATGTGTTGAGGATATTGAGAAAATTGGCCTCTCAGGAAGAATCAAGTGAGTTACAGTGGAATGTAGTATAGATAATGAGTTGTATGTTGAAGAACAGTCTGGTAGATTGCTTTGTATTTCCTTCTACTTATAGATTTGGGTCCATAGATTGGAAGTTATTCAAAGGGATGTTTGAAGGTACTAAATCCTAAGTTTGAGCCTCCAGTTTGATGTTGTGAGAAAGTTACATTCACCAGAATAAAGCCTGCTCATTCTGATTATTCTCTTGTGATAGGGAGAAAGTATTATGCTCCGCATTCCTCCACAATAAAGTATTTTGTTCTATAGTTCTAGAGGGAATTCTTGGATGATAATAAGTGCCTACAATTGTAGTGGTTCATGTCTTAGTGGTCTACAAGCTATCTTTCTTTTATGATAGTTGAAGACAGTGAAGTTCATGTGTTCCGATGAAGAAGATCCTATTGTTAAAGTGGCTAAGGTTTGTGTGGTTGCTCCTGGTGATTATAACGTGCTTGTGGATGCCTCCTGATCATGTTCCTATCTTGACATTGGTCCATGTTAAGGAATTGAGATCATGTCTTGAAGACTCTTCCTAGATAACGTAGCATGTAACTAGTCTTGGCCTACTTGGTTATTTCCAGTAACTCCAGAGATTCCTTGAAGATTGTGGAAGCATGTTGTGGCATGGAAGATTGTGTTTGAGTCCCAGCTAAGGCATGGAATGATTCACATTTCATTTACTTTGCATAATGTTGTAATAGGTCAGGACCTATTTTTGAAATGTTTGTAATGTCAACCTTGGAGATTGTTCCAATGGTTGATGATTGTGATGCTGACCTTGATGATCATTCTGAGATTGATGAAGTGTATAAATACTTGGAGTTGTGTCATTGAAAAGGTGTCCTTGAGTTAAAATGGAAAGATAATAAGAAAGGTCCAAAAGGCAGAGCAGAGAAGAGGCAGAGTAGAGAAGAGGCAGAGCAGAGTAGAGGCAGAGTAGAGTGGAGGAATTATTATACTTCAACAACAGACATAAAAAGGTGTTGATCATGGTAGAGAGCCTGGCAATGAGCCTCCAGTATGGTTTAACATCCCTCAAGGTTTAATAGCCCTTATTGTAATCTTGCTAGGTTTAGGGTTGAGTCAGTGAGCCTGCTAGACTTAGTTGTTCTTCATGGCAGTAAGCCAGTATGTTTAGGCTCATGGAGTGAACAAGCCTGGACATCATTATTTCAAGATTGTAATATACATTGAGAGCTAATCCTATCCATGGTTTTTCCCCACCTTGGGGTTTTCCATTTAAAATTTGAAGTGTTTAAGTTTTTGTGACAACTAATTCACCCCCCCTCTCAGTTGTCCGGGGAATATCAACAATTGGTATTAGAGCCAATTCCCTTTGGAAAGAGTCTAACAACTCAAGGGAGATCTTGATGGAGTCAAAAGGAAAATAGGTACTCACAAATACACTAGAATATTCATCAAGAGTTATCAAAGAAAGATTGTCCAAGGAAGCAATTTATGAAGAAAAGAGTGTTAACCATCAAATATGTTTAGAAGTATGCACCAATGATGAAGTCATGTATCAAAGTGAAAACTACTCAGTTATTGATAGTAGCTATTCAAACCACATGACTAGTGATACGAGTAAGTTTGTATGTTTGGAAGAATGCAATGAAGAACTAGTTACGTTTGGAGATGACTGCACTATTGAAATTTGTGGAATAGGATCAATCAACTTTGGTAATAGACAAATTTTTGAAGATATTCTTTATGTAAAGGATTTTAAACAAAACCTCTTAAGCATTGGGCAGTTATGTAAAAAGGGTTTCAAGTTTATATTTGAGAATGATTCCCTTGAAATCAGAGAAAAATCTGGAGCTACAATAGCAATTGGAAAAAGAATAGAAGATAATCTCTATCATCTTAGAAATAGTGATTTTCTTGGGTACACATCTCAGACCAGTGAAAGTCAGGTCTGGCATAGAAGACTTTGTCATATAAATCTTGATGACTTAACAAAAACAAGCTCAGCTCAGATTGTAAAGTACCTACCTAAGATTGATTACTCAAACAACATTAGTTGCAGGAAATGTCAAAGGATATTAAGAAAAATATGGCAGGATAAAGAAAGATCTTCCACCGAACGATTGGAATTGATTCATACAAGATTTTGAGGTCCTACAAAGATACCAAGCCTCCATGATTATAGGTACTTTATGTTTTTTATTGATGATTTTTCTAGAATGACTTGGGTCAGTTTTCTAAAGGATAAATCAGAGATTCTAGATGCACTCAAAATATTTAAAGAAACACTTGAAAATAAGCTAAGCTTGAAAATCAAAAGTCTGAGAATTTGAAAAGAAGAAGAGATCATCTCAAATGACTTCAATATGTTTTGTGAAACCTATGGGATAGAAAAATAGCTCTCTATAAAAAATAAGATAATGGAAGAAGCAAGTAGAACTATCAGGAAACTGCAAAATTATTGATGGAAGAAGTAAATCTGCCAGACACATTTTGGAAGGAGGCAATTCAAACCACCATCTATACATTAAATAGAGTTCAAGTAAGAACCAAAGAAGAAAAGACTCCCTTTGAGTTATGGTGTGGAACAATACCCACTATGAAATATTTCAAAATCTTTGGAAGCAAATGCCTCATTAAAATGGAAAAGGACAATGCTAAGTTTGAGGAAGTCATTTTTCTTAGGTATTCATCTTGGACCAAAGCCTACCTCTATTACAACAATAGATTGGGAAGGATTATTGAAAGTACACATGGTAAAGTCAATGAGAGCATTCAAGAGAATTTGGTCTCAACCAATAAGGATTTACAAATTGAAGAACAAGAAGGTTTCCATACTACCAAATGTGATGTGGAAGATCACAAAGTTGTTGTGAATCAAGTAAATATGTACCTGATCGCCAGTATTGACAATAACAACTCAAAAATTGCATAAGAAGATATGGACTTGAAAGAAAATATAACAGAAGCAAATGATCACATTAAAGAGTTAAGAAAACAAATCAGGCAGTTACAACAAACTCTAATAGAGGAAAATGATGAAAAGACAAAAATTAAGAAATGTCTAAAAGACAAACTTAAAGACTGCATGAAGGTTGAAGAAGAAGTTGAAGACTTGAAAGTTGATCTTAAACACGTATAGGTACAAAGAGACCAATTCAGTGTGAGCACTGCTAGATACAATAAATTAATGGTAGGCCAAAAAAATGATGATGTCAAAGAAAGCATGAAAATTGAAAAAGATAAAGGGCTCAGATCAAGTTAGGAAGAGAACAAAAATAGATAGATTCAGAATCAAAGAAGCCAAAGACCATCAATCAAACAGTCAAACACTCAAAGGTATCCTCTCTTCAATAGTCACTATTATAAATACAATAAGTATGGTCATAGGGCTACTCAATGTAGAAGTAGAATGAATCAAAATGCTCTATCTTTCTCTGGTAAATGCCTAAATTGCAAAAAGATTGGTCATAAGGAAAATGAATGCAAAAGTATGTCAAGAAATATGCCAAACTATTTTGGGAATGGTCAACTCTTCAATGACAAGTGTTTCATATGCAGCAGATTTGGACACATGGCTATTCAATGTAGATCAAGGATGAATTCATTTAGAGGAAGAAATCAAGGACAAGTAAACATTGAATGTCTCAATTGCAACAAATTTGGACATATTCAAAAATTCTAAAAAAATAAGAAAAAGAATAATCAATCATAATCAAGGGAACTAGTTGAAAAGGTTGATCTGACACAAGTCAAGGAAGAGATGAACCATGTTTGGGTCAGGAAGGAAATAAATGAAGAAATGAGTCTTCTCTAGGCTCTGGAGCAGCTACTTCCTCCAAGAAATAGATTGTGAATTATGGCTCAGGGGGAGCCGTAATATAGATTCTAAATCCCCCAGCCAGATAGTAAGTACTGAGATCTAGCATAGAGATATGTTATGATAGTTTGCTTGGAAGTGTTCTAATCCAGAAGCCTAAAAATGACCGAATGTGCAAGTAAGGAGGGCCTGCAAGTGATCAAGAGCCTCTACCTCTCAGTAATTCAGCTGCATCTAAGAATCAAATGCAGAAGAAGAAGAAAAGTAAAAGAACTATTCAGAAGAAGGAGGACCTGGCTGAACTAGGCCAAGGTTCAGAAATGTCCAAGACTGTGGTAGATGAAGCACCTAAATTAGAGACCATTGAATTTGAACTTGTAAAAGTAGAAATACTGCCAAATGAAGTTGGCGCTAAACCTTCCCAAGGAATAACATGTGATGGCAGTCAAGAGAATTCTGAGATTGGGCCGGAGATGTGGATGACAGAAAAAGTACAAGTGGAGGTGCATTCTTCTTGGGAAAAAGGTTAGTATCTTTGTTGAGCAAGAAACAAGATTCAATATTCCTATCTACTATAGAAGAAAAATACATTGCGGCAACATGCAGTTGCACACAAGTCTTATGGATGAAGCAGACTTTGAAGGACATCATAATTGTTTATGAGGATCCAATCGCAATCTTTTGTGACAACACAAATGCCATAAAACATATCAAAGAATCTAGTAATGCATTCAAGGAAAAATCACATATCAATTAGGTATCATTTTCTGAGAGAAAAGGTGATAGAGAATGAAGTCAAGTTGGGATATATTTCTACCAAAGATTAGATTGTAGACATTTTCACAAAGCCTCTACCTAAGGATACTTTTGAGTATCTGAGAGAAAAGTTAGGAGTTATCACCCCTCCTGCTCTAAACTAAGATGCACAGTAGTGCATCAGTCCAGTGGTGCCTCCTCAGATCCGGATTGATTCCTTTTAGGACTACTTCTTAGGGGGAGTAGCTAGAGAGTTCAGAAGAAAGATTGAATTAGAGAAGAAAAGTGCAAGTATGTGCCTTTTGCCATTGATGTCAAAGGGGGAGAGAAGTCATGTGAAAAACTTAGATAGACAAAGAGTGTAGATGTGTAAAGAGAAAGGGGGAGAATCTTGTAGAAAGAAAGAGTGTAGTTGTGTAAAGAGAAAGGGGGAGAATCTTGTCTTGATGGTTGTTGCAGTTTTTCACATCATATGTTGCCATCAATGACAAAGGGGGAGATTGTTGCAAGTATGTGCCGAATCGGTGTTGCCATTGATGTCAACATATCTTTGTTGTCATTAGTGTCAACTATGTCATATTATATTACTTGTTTAGAAGCCTTATGTGTTGAGGATATTGAAAAAATTGGCCTCTCCAAAAGAATCAAGTGAGTTACAGTGGAATGCAGTATAGACAGTGAGTTGTATGTTGAAGATCAGTCTAGTAGATTGCTCCACATTACCTTCTGCTTACAGATCTAGGTCCAAGGATTGGAATTTGTTTAAAGGGATGTCTAAAGATGCTAAATCATAAGTTTGAGCCTCCAGTGTGAAGTTGTGAGAAAGTTGCATTCACTAGAATAAAGCCTGCTCATTCTGATTATTCTCTAGTGACAGGGAGAAAGTATTATGCTCTGCATTCCTCCGTAATAAAGTATTTTTTTTTGTAGTTCTAGAGGGAAGTCTGGGATGATGGTAAGTGCCTATAATTGTAGTGGTTCATGTTTTGGTGGTCCGCAAGCTTTCTTTTATGACAGTTGAAGACAATGAAGTTCATGTGTTCTAGTGAAGATCCTATTGTTAAAGTGGCTAAGGTTTGTACGGTTTCTCCTGGTGATTATAATTGCTTGTGGATGCTTCCTAATCATGTTCCTATCTTGACATTGGTCTACGTTAAGGAATTGAGATCATGTTTTGAAGATTGTTTCCAGATAACGTAGCATGTAATCAGTCTTGGCTAACTTGGTTATTTCTAGTAACTCTAGAGATTCCTTGAAGATTGTGGAAGCATGTTATGGCATGGAAGATCATGTTTGAGTCCCAACTAAGGCATGGTATGATCCACATTTTATTTTCTTTGCATAATGTTGTAATAGGTCAGGACCTATTTTGTAAATGTTTGTAATGCTGACCTTGGAGATTGTTCCAATGGTTGATGATTGTGATACTAACCTTGATGATCATTCTGAGGTTGATGAAGTGTATAAATACTTGTAGTTGAGTCATGGAAAAGGTGTCCTTGAGCGAAAATGGAAAGATAATAAGAAAGGTCCAAAAGGTAGAGTAGAGAAGAGACAAAGCAGAGAAGAGGCAGAGCAGAGTGGAGTAATTATAGTACTTCAGTCATAGACATAAAAAGGTGTTGATCGTGGCAGAGAGCCTAGCAGTAAGCCACCATTAGGGTTTAATAGCCCTCAGGCTTTAACAGTCCTTAGGGTTTAACAACCCTTATTGTAATCTTGCTAGGTTTAGGTTTGAGGCAGTGAGCCTACTAGACCTAGTTGTTCTTCATGGCAGTAAGCCAATATGTTTAGGCCCATGGAGTGACCAAGCCTGAACATCATTATTTCAAGATTGCAATATACATTGAGAGCTAATCCTCTCCATCGTTTTTCCCCACCTTGGGGTTTTCCGCGTAAAATTTGAAGTGTTTAAGTTTTTGTGAAAACTGATTTACCCCCTCCTCTCAGTTGTCTGAGGAATATCAATAGTTTGTTCCTTTCTTTTGAAACCTGTCTTTGTTTGCTTCCCAAATTGACATTCTTTGCAAAAGGCATTAGCAGGCTTCACAATCTTAGGTAGGTCTCTTACAACTTGAGCTGAGCTCATTCTCACCAGATTATCAAAGTTAATATGTCATGCCCAAATTTTCCATGTGATCATGACACGCATCACACGTGTCATGTCCACATTTGACATGTGGTCATGACAAAATATAAAAAAATTTCCCACGCTTCCCTAGCAACCCCCTCACATGCATAAGCATGCTCGGTGGCATACGCTTAAGGCGTAAACAATACAATTGTCAGTGCGGTAATATGCACACATACGCATACCCAAACATAAGAAGGCCAACAAGGGGGTCATCGTGACATGGTTAATGTTGCTACAAGGGTTAAACTGGCTAATCTTCTAAACCCTAAATTCTAGGAAAATCTAGTAGCACAATGCCTCACGGGCGTGAGTGGGAGTTATTGAACTAACACTAATTCCTTCCAAGAGGTTTCCTGATTGGATTAATACATTTCCTACCATTCCCTAAGTACATTGAAATTACAGTTGATCACATTAATGGAACATTTTTCAACAAGGCCCGATCATCTCTTCTGCTTCACGTTTTCTAAAATTTAATATTAATTTCTCCTCCTAATTTTAGCATTTTCAACAAAGCCTGATCATTTATTCTTCTTCCCGTTTCTCTGAAATTTAATTTTAATTTACTCTCTCTCACATTCTCTATCAATCAGAGTTATCACTGCATCCTTTATATTATTCCTAATTTCTTGGTAGATCAGTTCTCTATCAATCAGAGTTATCTCTACATCCTTTCCATTATTCCTAATTTCTTGGTAGATTAGATCACTTAAACATGACTTACTAACTTCGCTTGATGTAGTCCACTAGGTTTCTGCTCTAGGTTTAATTCATCATTGATTTAATTTTGATAATTAATTTGCCCCTAATCAGGATTAATAGAGAGTCAACCTTTCTTAGTTCTCTTAGCCTATTTCAGAAATGCCACGCATTTTCTCCTCTCTATTTTTCACTTTTATCTTTCTTTCTCTTTTTCTCTCATTTTTCTCAATTGGACGTTTACTCAATCTTCAGGTTGAGTTTACAATGGCCACATATGAAATGCATATGATGGCTTAATTGCATTTATAAAGATATAAATATCTGTATAAATGCAAATAACCATATATACATATATAAATATAAATATAAATATATATATATATATATATATATATATATTTATTTGCATTCATATCTCTAGGTTTTCTTTTATTAAAATAAACGTATATATTTTTCTTTTCGTTTTCTAGGTATTTTATTTAAAAATGAAGTTATAAAACCCTATAACATTATCTTTTAATAACTCAATGAATTTAAATTTCATTTAAATATATATATATATATATAAAGAGTAAGTTATTTTAATTTATATATGTATATATATACATTTATTTATTTTATTAAAATTAAGTTTATTGTATTTTTTTTTTTAATTTTATATTGGAAAATAAGTGGAGTCCTAAATCTATTTGAAGGGCTCCATTGGTTAAACCCTAACCAATTGTTTTATTGATTTGTTTGATGCATTTTTTTTTGACAGGGTTCAAGGAGGCGGTGGCAGAGCAGAGAGGGGATGGCTGTGTGTGGGGAGGTGCAGAGGTGAACGGGCCACTGTGGTTGGGACTGGAGGGGATGCAGTGGAGGGTCTGTGAGTACTGGAGAGGCGGAGGCTCCGAGTGGAGGTTGCAGGTGGCACAAAGTACACAGAGGGACCGCGGGCGGCAGACGAGAGCGGACTATTCAGTGGGGGGCATGGTTTATTGTAAGGCGGGGAGTGTAGGGAGGGGGCGGAGCCCCCACCCACATCCCATGACATGTGGTGTGGGTGGGGGCTCTACCCCCTCCCCACACCCATTGTAAAAAGTGACAGTGGTGGGGGGTTCGAACCCCCCCACCACCACTCAGTTTTTTTTCTTATTATTTAGACTGTGTTTCCATACATGAAAACTGTGATACTTAAATTTATTTCCCATTTAAATTTCGTTTATTAAAATTTAAAATATATATATAT
The DNA here is from genome assembly GCA_027924645.1 of Cunninghamia lanceolata. NCBI lineage: Eukaryota > Viridiplantae > Streptophyta > Pinopsida > Cupressales > Cupressaceae > Cunninghamia > Cunninghamia lanceolata. Next base: position 3,887,645 of record BSBN01000244.1, read on the forward strand.
ATATATATATATATATATATATATATATATAATTATTTAATAATTACTATCAAATAATTCAGAAGGCAGAATAATGAATTCATATATATTGAATTTTCATATACATTTATATTTTCAATTTTACCTCAAATTTAACATTTTTAATTTCTCTTTTATACCATTCACATGAATAAATGAATCTATAGTTGTTTTTTGTTTAACTCAAATATAATTGCAAGACAACAACTTATTTTAAAATAATTTCATTGGAATGTTATAAATCTTTGTATATTTTCCTTCATTAAACTAGATTGCAATTTTCTTGTTTAACTAAAAATTTAACCCACAACTTTACTAATTGGCATATTTAGAATTAACAAACAATAAAAATTGGCTTATAACACAAAATTCTTCATTCCTCTTAACTTAATGGTAAAAATTCAAACCAACAATTTTAACTTTCTTTGTTTACAACTACAACTAAATCAAAACTTTGCTAATAGAAATATTAGGAAATAAACAAAATTAATACCCTTTTTAAAACAAAATTTCCTTCCTTCCTAATTCCATAAATGGTAAAATTTATTTTACAAACTAAAACCATCATTTCAATGAGAGAGGATTTTTCTCACAACTCAAGAAAAACAAATATTACAACAAGAGAGAGAGAGAGAAGTTCTCCTCTTAAAATCAACAAGGGTGAAGTTCTCAAGAGCCTTAAGAGTAAAGGAAAATTAAATATTTTTCCAAAACAAGAAAACTCTTCAACTTCACTCTAAGCTCCATGAAAAACCTGCATAACACACAAGGGCAAGAAACACCACACATCCTGCTCTCCTCCCTATCGTAGACCCGCAAGAGGGTCACCCCCAAGCTAGGGAGATCATCCACACACCTAGGGTATTCCAAATCCACTTCACAACAATGCAAAACAACATTCCAAAATACAAAATACACCCATGGATACTCAAAAAAACACAAACTCAACCGAAGTGAGTTTAAAAAAGGGTAGGAGAGTGGACACACTCAACTCTAGAGTACCACCCTTCAAAAATATTTCAACACAAACTTCTCATGGCCTCAAGCCAACTTGATAACAAAATTTCCAAAGGAGTTCATATTTTGGCTCTCAAGCCATATAACAAATTAATCAAAGTCACACAAATGCACTCAAGGCTTTCACCATCCTAAAACAAGGAAATGAACTTGAGGAGGATCACTCCTCCCCTACCCCACACTTGATGAGCATTTCTCCCAAATGGGAGAATCTCTTTGAACACCCTACTAAACATTTCCCACAATAATAAGATATAACACAAGCAAAACACATCTCACTCATTCATCATGCAACAAATTGAAACTACAAGGGAAAGACCTTAGCCTTGAAAACCAACCTTTAAAGCCCTAATAATGGAAGAAGTTGATGTAGAGCTCCTCTAAAGTCTTGTCCAACCTAAGCCACCAAACTCCATCTAGCTTTTTCTCCCAAAAACTATTTCCAATAATAAAAATTCTCAAAAATTCAACAACCTTTCTCCCTATCCCAAGTGGGATTATAATAAGCCCAATCCATGAGCTTAGAGGAATGGGGAGGTGACACTTGTCACCTCTTCACTCTTCCTCCCAACTACTATTGTGTCCCAAGGGATGGGTGTTGACACATGTCACTCACCCATCCCCAAAGTCTTCCTTACTCCTTACCACATGTCCTCTCTCCAACACATGGGAGAGAAAAGGGGAGTTGAAGAGGGAAAGGGTGACACATGTCTCCCCTTCCTTCCCTCTCATGAAGGAACACACAACTCCATGGGGACTCTCACCAATTGTGAGGGAGACTTGAAGTCAAGTCCTCCACAATTGGTGGATCTTGGAGTCATCTCAAGCCTTGGGAATGGAAAAGGGATGGGCTTGAGTGTTGCTACCAGTCATCCTATCCCTCCCATGCCTCCAAATTCGTCACTTAACTTCAGTGTGAAGTTAACGTGACCATACGGAGGTTAACCAAGGGTTACCCAAGTCAAAAGAGACCCTAGACCCATGGGGTATAATCCAGGGTCAACTTTAACCTAGTTAGGACACCTAGGGTGAAGTTAAAACACAAGCAAAGGGTCTCAGAAATTTAAAATTTAAAAATAAACTTCAAAAACAATTCTTACAACACAAATCATAATTCAATTTAAAAGAGGGTAGCCCTAACCCATTCAACCTCATGAAAATTAACATTACAACATTACATCATACACAAAATTGATCTTGGTTCCTCTTGGAACTAGATTGGCTTCACAAGGGATTACAACATAAGGTGTGGAATGATCTCTAGTATCTATGGTTTGTTAGCAAAACCTGCACACTAAAATGCAAAGTTAACTCCACATATAAATATCATAGCCGAAGTAATTTAAAACTTGTACTCACATAAGATATCACAAGTCCTCTTAAGCATAAAGGAAATCACATTACAATTTCTATCTAACATCACCCAATTAGTTTTCCTGTAATGTAAACATTAATCTAACATCACCTAATTCATTTTCCTATAATATAAACATCTATTTAACATCACCCAATTAGTTTTCTTATAAAATAAACATCTATCTAACATCACCCAATTTGTTTTGTCTTAATACAAGCATCTATCTAACATCACTGAGTTAGTTTTTCTTTAACATAATAAAGTCTAAAAGTTTAGGAATATCCAGGATCAACAGTCCCACAATTATAAAAGTATCAGCAACAGTAAGGTAAATAGTCACATGAACAAAATGAAAAATGTAGGCCTCACATCCTCCCCCCTAGGACTGTACTTCCTCCTGGAAGTTGTCAAAGAGGTGAGGATAATGAGTCCTCAGTCTCGTTACATCCTCCCATGTCGCAGTGACCTCATCATACATGTCCCACTGGACCCTAACCTGGTCTAGCTCTCAACCTCGAAGGCCTAGCATCCGATGAGCTAATATGTGAATTGGCTCCAAAGCCAGCTATTTGTCTGTCTCTACCTAAAGAGCACTCCAATCCAATACATGAGATAAGTCAGAGATGTAACGACGTAAAAATAAAACATGAAAGACATCGTGGATATGCGACAGGCTAGGTGGCAAGGCTAAACAATAGGCTACAGGTTCTATCCACTCCAAGATCTCAAAAGCTCCTACAAACCGAGGTGTGAGCTTAGAGCCCTTTCCGTATTAGATTGGACTCTTGTGCGGTCAAACTCTCAAAAATACCCTATCACCAAGTGAGAAGCTCCAATCAGTTCTCTTAGCATCGACATACTTCTTCTATCTATCATGTGGCTCCTGAAGTCTCTGTCTAATCAGTGTAACTTGCTGCTCCATATCATGAACTATCTCTGGACCAATGGTAACCCTGTCCTCTATCCGATCCCAACTCAATGGTGTCCTTCATGGTCTGCCGTATAAAGCCTAGAAAGGAGGCATACCCAACGAGCTGTGATGCCCATTATTGTAGGCAAACTCAACCAGATATAGATACTCCTCCCATCTAGACTGATGGTCCATAACATACATACGAAGTATGTCCTCCAACACCTGATTAACTCTCTCTGTCTGTCCGTCGGTCTGCTAATGGTAACCTGAACTGAAGTTGAGCTGTGTGCCCAATGCCTGATGTAAGGCTCTCCAAATGATGAAGTGAATACGGAGTCTCTGTCAGAAATGATGTGGCGATGTACTCCATGAAGTCTAACAATCTGATCTAAAAACACTCTCGCCACTAATGGTGCATTGTACGTCGTGCGTATAGGTGAGAAATGCGCCACCTTTGTCAACTTGTCAATTGTCACCATGATGGCATCATGGTGACATGATGACATAGGTAGACCAATGATAAAATCCATGGAAATGGTGTCCCATTTCCACTCAGGTATCTCATGAGGATATAACAGTCCTGCTAGATGCTGATGCTCGACCTTGACCCTCTGACACTCAAGGCAATGAGCAACATATTCTGTAATGTCTCGTCTCATCCTAGCCCAATGATATAATTGTCACAAATTAGCATGCATCTTCTTCACTCCTGGATGTGCTGCATAAGGTGCCCAATGAGCCCCTAAAAGAATTACAGCACGCAGATGACCCGAATGGGGTACATAGATGCACTGTCGATGTCTAAGCAAACCATCAAACTCAAGGGAATATCCTAGGAATTTGCCCTTAAGGGCCCTCTAATTCTAAATTTCCTGCTGCACCTCAAGAAACCACTCATCCTCAGGCAAATGCTATAGGATACACTCTCTCAAGTCCACCCTCAATGTCAAGATCAAAATCTCATTGCACCTTTGACTCAAAGCACCAGCGACCACGTTCTCTTTCCCTTTAATGTAGTGGACATCAAAGTCATACTCACACAAGAACTCCATCCAACGCCGCTGGTGGGCGTTCAAATTTGGCTATGTGAAAATGTATTGTAATCTATGGTGATCTGAATGGAGCTCAAAGCATCAACCTAAAAGGAAGTGTCTCCAACAAACAAGAGCATGAATAACTACTATGAGCTCTAAATCATGAGTAGGGTAGTTTAGCTCATGTGTCTTAAGCTTACGTGATTTGTATGCAATCGCTCTACCACCCTGCATAAGCACGACTCTCAGACCCTCTAATGATGCATCTGTGCAAACAACAAAATCCTCTGCAGGATCTGGAAATGCTAATATGGGAGTGCTAGTAAGATGCTCCTTGAGGACCCCAAAGGCCCTCTCACACTACTCAGTCCAAGAGAAACCTTTCCCTTTCTACTGGATGGAAGTGATGGGATGCGCTAATCTGGAAAAGCCTTCAACGAATCTACAGAAATAACTGGCTAATCCCATAAATCTCTTGACCTTAGTCACACTGTTGGGTGCTAGCCAGTCCTAAATCGCTCTGATCTTTGATACATCTATGGAGATGCTATCACCTAATAAGATGTGCCCCAAATACTACACCTCTGTCCTGAAGAAGGCACACTTCACTAGGTTGCCATAAAGCTGCTGCTCTCATAAGCACTGCAAAACCTAATGCAAATGATCCACATGTTCCTCCTCGGTCCACGAATAGATCAAAATATCATCAAGAAATACAATCACGAATGGATCTAGGTAAGTGTGGAACACCCTATTCATGAGACTCATGAACACTGCAGGGGCGTTCGTCAAACCGAAGGGTACCATTGTAAACTCATAATGGCCATATCTAGTTTGAAAAGCAGTCTTATGAATGTCTACCTCTATGATGTGCAATTGCTGATACCCAGATTTTAGATCAATTTTTGAGAACACTCTTGCTCCCTGCATTTGATCAAAGAGGTCGTTAATCCTAGGCAGAGGATAACGGTTCTTCACTTTCACCTTGTTCAACTACCTGTAACCATGCATAATCAAAGAGACCCATCATTCTTCTTCACAAAGATAACTGGTGCACCCCAAGGTGAAATGCTAGGTCAGATGTGTCCGTTCTCAAGTAACTCCTCTAAATGCAGTTTAAGTTCTATAAGCTCATGTGTAGTCATCCTGTAGGGTGCACGAGACACTAGCTCTGCACTCGATACTAAGTTAATGTGGAAATCAACCTCTCTGCATGGAGGCATACCTGGTAATTCTGGTGGAATAACATCGGCAAAGTCTCTCAGGATAGGGTGGTCATCTAAAGTAGCCTCAAGCTCATCCTCGGATCTATCACTGACCGTGATAGCGAACAACTGACTGCATGCAACACTTAAGCTGCTGAGTGGATATCATATGAACAGTCGTGGGCTTCTGAATTCCCACTATCTCAACTTGTGAGCCATGATCGTCTAAGTAGTTAATTGTTCTCTGTCGACAATCTAACTTGGCTCTATGAGCTGCAAGCCAGTCCATACACAGAACTACACCGTATGATCCTGATGACATAACCCTAAGGTCACATGATGTAGTGAAGGAACCCAAGGTGATATTGCAATCTCTAACCAAGGTATCTACTGACATCCTGGCCCTATAGGCCAACTCAACCTCCCACCTAATGTCCTGCCTAGAAGCCACCAGCCTGAAGTGTTCCACTAATGATGTAGGTAGAAAAGAGTCGGTAGCTCTAGAGTAAAAAAGAATAGAGATGGGGAACTCCCCAATCATACCTGATGTCTCAATAACTAAGGCCTTGAAGTCAGCCTGGCGATTGTCAACTGGTGCAGCCATGCGGTGGGACCTACCCACATCACCTATAGTTTGCTTAGATCCTCTTGAACGGGGTTGTCCCCTTACTATAAATCCCTGTGGACACTCTCTAGCCATATGCCCATACATAACACGGGCCCCTGGCCTGTAACTATCCTAACTAAGTCCTACCCGACTGCTGTTGTCCAATCCGTCCAGTGGACCCCTATGAACCTCTGTAAGACTGCTGAGACCTCATGGGTCCACAGCTGATCCCTGCTATCTCTAATCTCTACGTAGGCCCTGTTGCTGCCAACCATGACTCTCTCCTCCCTGAACACTCTTCTGGGGTCTAGACCTCTGCTAATGCTACTGCTGCTATTGTGGAGGCCTAGGAGGTAATGATGAGGAATTAAATCCTCCTCTCTGTGGTGTGGATTGTGGCATACAAAATTTCTACTGCTGCTGATGATTACTGTCCTAAAACTATGGGCATGAATTCTACCCTCGTCCCTGAATTTCCTCTATAATAAGAGTCTTTTCGATAGCCTCACTCATAGTCTAGGGGTCTGCCATACGCACTGGTCCTGCTATCCCTTGATTTAGTCCTCTAAGGAATTTGTGCACTAGGAGTTTCTCATCATGGAGATACTCTACGTAACGAGAAAGCTCAATGAACTGGCTCTCATACTGAGCAACCATGAGTCCTCTCTACTGTAAATCGTTGAACTCATCTATCTGATGCTATCTATAGTGATCTGACAAGTACCACACATTAAAGTGCTCTATGAATATGTCCCACGTGAGTGTATCTAAGGATAAATAGTGCTTGCACTCCTCAGTGTGCCACTAGGTAGCTATTGCATCTCGCAAAAGGTGTACTGCCACTCATGCTTTCGTGTTGCTCCCATAAGGTCGCAATGAGAAACACCTGTCTAGACTAATAAGCCAATCCTTGGCCACAACTCCCTCTGTAGTTCCTATGAAGGTAGGTGGGTTGAGCCTAATCAGGTCTTTAATGGGGTCTCCTCTATCTCTAAACCTTATAACCAGCTCATCCAACCCATACTCATACGGTCCATGATGTATCTGCTCTAGTCTCATGGTCTCATCTCATCTCGAAAGTCTCAGAGGACTCCTACTCCATGCACGGTAGGCTGACCCTACCTCCTCTACTATAGTATCGGGGATCTCTACAAAAGGTTCCATACGTGGCACCTCTCATAGATCGACGTGGGGCTCGACATATGGCTCAACACGTGACTCAGCATGTGGCTCCTTATGTGGCTCCTCTCGCAGATCAACGTGAGGCTCATCACGTGGCTTTGGAATAGCTGGCAGTAACCTCTCTAACATGTCCTACAATGTCTATAGAATTTGTGGACCTATGTCAAATATTGGTGGTGCCTATGGTACTGGTGGATGTGCTATGACTGCGGGTCCCTGTCCCTCAGCTGAGCAATCACTATGCACCTCAACGGACATCGTGTTGCGCGATCGCGCTCATCGAACACTTCGGGGAGGCATCCTACAAAACAAGGTAGGCACTAATTAATCAAAGTTGCAGAATAAATAATGTGCCCAAATATGCAAAGTGTTTAAACTTGGGCTCTGATACCCAATGTCATGCCCACATTTCCCATGCAGTCACGACATGCATCACACGTGTCATGTCCACATTTGACATGTGGTCATGACACGAAATATAAAAAAATTTCTCACACTTCCCTAGCAACCCCCTTGTACGCGTAAGTGTGCTCGGTAGCATACACTTAAGGCGTAAACAATACAGTTGTCAGCGGGGTAATACGCACACGTATGCATAACCAAACACAAGAAGAACAACAAGGGGGTCATCGTGACGCGGTTAACGTCACTACAAGAGTTGAATTGGCTAATCTTCTAAACCCTAAATTTTAGAAAAATTTGGTAGCATAACGCCTCACAGGCATGAGTGGGAGTTATTGCACTAACACTAATTCCTTCCAAGAGGTTTCTTGATTGGATTAATACATTTCCTACCACTCCCTAATTACATTGAAATTATAGTTGATCACATTAATGGAACATTTTTCAACAAGGCCTGATCATCTCTTCTCCTTCATGTTTTCTGAAATTTAATATTAATTTCTCCTCTTAATTTTCGTATTTTCAACAAAGCCTGATCATTTGTTCTTCTTCCTGTTTCTCTAAAATTTAATTTTAATTTACTCTCTCTCACGTTCTCCATCAGTCAGAGTTATCACTACATCCTTTAAATTATTCCTAATTTCTTGGTAAATCAGTTCTCTATCAATTAGAGTTATCTCTGCATCCTTTCCATTATTCCTAATTTTTTGGTAGATAAGATCACTTAAACAGGACTTACTAACTTCGCTTGATGTAGTCCACTAGCTTTCCGCTCTAGGTTTAATTCATCGTTGATTTAATTTTGATAATTAATTTGCCCCTAATCAGGATTAATGGAGAGTCAACCTTACTTAGTTCTCTTAGCCTATTTCAGAAATGCCACACATTTTCTCCTCTTTGTTTTTCACTTTTATATTTCTTTCTCTTTTTCTCTCATTTTTCTCAATTAGACGTTTACTCAATCTTCAGGTCGAGTTTACAATGGCCACATATGAAATGCATATGATGGCTTAATTGCGTTTATAAAGATATAAATATCTGTATAAATGCAAATAAGTATATATACATATATAAATAAATATATATATATGCTTATTTGCATTTATATATCTAGGTTTTCTTTTATTAAAATAAACATATATATTTTTCTTTTCGTTTTCTGGGTATTTTATTTAAAAATGAAATTATAAAACCCTATCACATTATCTTTTAATACTCAATGAATTTAACTTTCATTTCAATCAATATATATATATATATATAATTAAGAGTAAGTTATTTTAATATATATATATATATATATATACATTTATTTATTTTATTAAAAGTAAGTTTATTTTATTTAATTTTTTATATTTTATATTGAAAAATAAGTGGAGCCCTAAATCTATTTGAAGGGCTCCATTGGCTTAACCCTAACCAATTGTTTTATTGATTTGTTTGATGCATTTTTTTTTGACACGGTTTAAGGAGGCGGTGGCAGAGCAGAGAGGGGATGACTTTGTGTGTGGGGAGGCACAGAGGTGAATGGGCCATGGTGGTTGGGACTAAAGGGGATGCAGTGGAGGGTCTGCGAGTGTTGGAGAGGTGGAGGCTTCGAGCGGAGGTTGTAGGCGGCACGTAGTACACAGAGCGACCATGGGTGGGAAACAGGAGCAGACTGTTCGGTGGGGGGCATGGTTTATTGTAAGGCAGGGAATGTGGGGAGGGGGCAGAGCCCCCACCTACATCCTACGACATGGGATGTGGGTGGGGGCTCCGCCCCCTCCCCACACCCATTGTAAAAAGTGACGGTGATGGGGGGTTCGAACCCCCCCACCACCACCCTATTTTTTTATTTTTTTATTTAGACTGTGCTTCCATACATGAAAACTGCGATACTTAAATTTATTTCTCTTAAATATCGTTTATTAAAATTATATATATATATATAATTATTTAATAATTACTATCAAATAATTCGTAAGGAAGAATAATGAATTAATATATATTGAATTTTCATATGCATTTATATTTTCAATTTCACCTCAAAATTAACATTTTAATTTCTCTTTCATACCATTCACATGAATAAATGAACCTATATTTTTTTTCTGTTTAACTCAAAATTAATTGCAAGACAACAACTTATTTTAAAATAATTTGATTGGAATGTTATAAATCTTTGTATATTTTCCTTCATAGAACTAGATTGCAATTTTCTTATTTAACTAAAAATTTAACCCACAAATTTACTAATTGGCACATTTAGAATTAACAAACAATAAAAATTGGCTTATAACACAAAATTCTTCATTCCTCTTAACTTAATGGTAAAAATTCAAACCAACAATTTTAACTTTCTTTGTTTACCACTACAACTAAATCAAAACTTTGCTAATAGAAATATTAGGAAATAAACAAAATTAATACCCTTTTTAAAACAAAATTTCCTTCCTTCCTAATTCCATAAATGGTAAAATTTATTTTACAATCTAAAAACATCATTTCAATGAGAGAGGATTTTTCTCACAACTCAAGAAAACCAAATATTACAACGAGAGAGAGAAGTTCTCCTCTTAGAATCAACAAGGGTGAAATTCCTTAATAAGACCAAGCTCTTCTCAAGAGCCTTAAGAGTAAAGGAAAATAAAATATTTTACCAAAACAAGAAAACTCTTCAACTTTAATTTAAGCTCCATGAAAAACCTACATAACACACAAGGGAAAGAAACACCACACATCCTGCTCTCCTCCCTACTATAGACCCGCAAGAGGGTCACCCCCGAGCTAGGGAGATCATCCACACACCTAGGGTATTCCAAATCCACTTCACAACAATGCAAAACAACATTCCAAAATATAAAATACACCCATGGATATTTACACAAACTCAACCAAAGTGAGTTTAAAAAGGGGTAGGAGAGTGGACACACTCAACTCTAGAGTGCCACCTTTCAAAAATATTTCTACACATATTTCTCGTGGCCTCAAGCCAACTTGAGAAAAAAATTTCCAAAGGAGTTCATATTTTGGCTCTCAAGCCATATAACAAATTACTCAAAGTCATACAAATGCCCTCAAGGCTTTCAACATCCCAAAACAAGGAAATGAACTCGAGGAGGATCACTCCTCCCCTACCCCACACTTGATGAGCATTTCCCCCAAATGGGAGAATCTCTTTCAACACCCTACTAAATATTTCCCACAATAATAAGATATAACACAAGAAAAACACATCTCACACATTCATCATGCGACAAATTGAAAATACAAGGGAAAGGCCTTAGCTTTGAAAACCAACCTTTAAAGCCCTAATAATGGAAGAAGTTGATGTAGAGCTCCTCTAAAGTCTCATCCAACCTAAGCCACCAAACTCCCTCTAGCTTTTTCTCCCAAAAACAATTTCCAATAATAAAAATTCTCAAAAATTCAACAACCTTTCTCCCTATCCCAAGTGGGATTATAATAAGCCCAATCCATAAGCTTAGAGGAATAGGGAGGTGACACTTATCACCTCCTCACTCTTCCTCCCAACTACTATTGCGTCCCAAGAGATGGGTGTTGACACATGTCACTCACCCATCCCCAAAGTTTTCCTTACCCCTTACCACATGTCTGTAAGGAAATGAGGGCATCTCAAAACGTATTTCTAAGAACAGTGGTGTCTTCGACAGATTTAAATTCTTTTCAATTTCTTCAAAAACACACACAACTATGCCATTAAAGCGGAAACTGACATAGAACATTTCCTACATTGACCCTTAGAGGAAAGCACAAGCGAACATTAACTAGTTTCAATAGCAGAAATATTAAACATGAAAGACAGAACAAGAACACAGATTTACCTGGGGAAAACCCTTACGGGTAAAAAACCCCACACTCCAAAAGCCCAGATCACCATTGTATTATTCAGCAACAAAAAGACAGTTACAATACAAAACTGGCAATAAGCCTTTCATGAAGATTTACATCTTGTTCCTTCAGAAGAATAACTAACAGTATAACCTTCTCAGCCAGAACTTCCTTCATCTGAATTCTGTTTTCATCCTCTTCTCAGTCCCTTCACATGTCGTTCACATGTTGCATACAACATACAACATAGGACTTCACAGAAGAAGAAGAACAGAGTTCCATCGGATTGAACTCTCTATCTCACAGATTCTCTCACTCACCAATTAACTCTCACCCAAGAGAGTAATCTGTTCAACTGTCATAACCCACCAAACAACATTTTCTGCCACGTTAAAGAGCCACGTCACCACTGTCTCATAACCGTTTCCACGACTGTACAAATTCATGAGATCTACATTATCCCACATTCATCAGTCAGAGAAACTTTTATTACATTATATACAAGACCATAGGGTATATAAGTGTCGAGCAATTTTGTTGCCGACAAGACCATTTATCCACCCTATCGTGGAGACTATCGCCGAACATCTTCCATCGGAGTAACGAGGTCCATCGGAGAGAGGACTCAAGGCTTGGCCGATAGTGATTCTCTTGCCGACGCCCAAAGCTTCGCCAAATGCCATTGGGGAGACAATCTACATCGGAGCGACTCCTCCAAGTTTGGCCGATAGCAAAGCCCACGCCGACACCAAAACTTTTACCAACGCCAATTCCCATCGGAGTGACCACCATTCATCAGCCAGAAAACTTAAAGGTATGCCGATAAAAGGACCTCTTGCCGACGACTGGGACTCCACCATCGGTGAGACCATTCCCATCAGGAAGACTTCACAAGCCTCGACCAATAGATGTCCTCTCACCGATGCCCTACTCTATCAGAGTAACACATAGCTTAGAGTGACATTCACAGCCTTCGCCGATAGCAGGTCTCATGCCAATGACAAGTCTCGCCAACACTTCATCGGACAGACAGTTAATATCGGAGTGACATCCACATGCTCCACCGATGACCACCCTCATGCCGATGGACTTCTCATATGTCATCGATGAAACATCATCGGAATGACGAGTAACATCGGAGGGACTTCTGAATGCTAAGCCGACAATAGTTCTCTCACTGATATGAATATGAAACCTTGCATATTTCTCAACGGCTTCTCACTCTCGCCGATAGTGCTCTGTCAAGCCGATAACACAGGATAACCAAGGAACCAATGAACCTGTAATTTGAGTCACTAGTACTCAACATTCTCCCACTTGACGAAGGAATTACAGGAAACCATCAATGCTCCAAGTCAACAGAATCAAAGTTAACACTGCCTTCACTCCACTATACTCACAAGCTCCACAGAAGCTTCAACATAACAAACTTTAAAACTTCCATAACACAGCCATGAAAACATCCTTCAGAAACAAGATACAACATCAGCTAGAACAACAATCAAAAAGCTAACTGCTCCCATCGAACTAAAACAAAAAAAACCCACTTGACTGAAAATAGCACACACAGCCAGTGCTAAAACATCCAATCACTCGTACCTTAAAGGTATGAACATCAGTAGACTCATGCCACCTGCATATACACCCATCAACTGCAAATACAAGCTCCATATGTCAACTAGTCAAAGAAGACTAGACACATCAAGAACACCCACTGCATGGATAATGTAGATCTGAAAAAGATCATGGCATACAAAATCCACCAATAGCATTACATAGAAAGTGTAAATATCATGTAGTACCAAGGAAACATTCACCATGATATGCAAATCAATAACCTGCAAGAACAACACCTCACAACCAGTCCAAAGTTCTCCAATTTCTCCACATCCAACAAAAGAAAGAGATAAAAAAATAGAACCTTCATGCTGTCACCCAACAACATAAGTGAAAGCACATGACCACAAACTAGTGATCATCAGCTCCAACCAAATCTCAAAACAATGTAATGTGAAACACACCATCAGAGAAACTAATTGAGACCAAGAGGAACACTGCACATCATATACCTGTAGACAATCCTTTTACATACACCTCTGAATGCCAACTGTGTCAAATATGATCTCCTTCAAAACACCCCAAAGAAGCATCCAAACAAACATTCAATCTCCAAGATCAACTAACATGGATGTAAGCCTCACAAACCAAAGAAGATCAAACTAATTTATTTCCCATTTCAGGAAATCGGCCCATTAACCATCTCCTAACAGTCCTCATCAATGAATGATATCTCTAAACTCAAATGCAAAAGGAGATAAACATGCTATCCATCTCTCACAATGAATCCTCCAGAACCATATCTATGAAAGAAAGCATAAAACACCTGAGAGAAACAATGGGCTATACTTCTCAAGTGAAACTTGTCGAGTAGACCAAGAGTGGGGAAAGAGAATGTTCTTCCAAGATACCCAAGTCCCAATGACTTTCTCCAAGAACAATCTCCTCTAGATCTTTTGTTGAATTCACATTCAACCAAGGTAAAGACTCCTCGAACTTCCAGCTGTAAACTCTGATTTAGCACAACATATACAGTCTCACCTTATTCTCCATGTATCCATGAGTACCTTTGAACAATCACCTCATGCTGAACTCCAACTGCATCACTACAACACTATGAAGTAATCAAGCAAATGATAGATGTACCCAAACATAGAGAAGTAACCAGACCACTATCAAAAGTCCACTCATCTGAATCAAGAGCTTATCATGACGTCATGATCTTACCATCTCCTTTAGGAGATTCCATGCTTCAGGTGAACATAACCATGGTCTCTAGATCAATGTATCATACCAAAATTCAAAAGCAGAAATCATGATATGAAACAAAGTAAAATTCTAAACCAACATCACCTATCAAGCACCACCAACACCTCAGCCAAGAATTTCATGAATCCTCCATGACTCCAAGATGTTACTCATCCTCAAATAGTGCCCCTGCAAATGCGAAAGAACCCTTCTGCAGCAACAGGATCAAAGAGCTCCTCCTAGTAACATCTGCAACACTAAAGAAGATCATTCACCACTAAGTGATGAAACACACAGTCAATGCTAAAGCTCCCACTGAACTGTAACAACAGAGCTTTCCAAGCATCCTGACCAAACATCTCCTAATCTGAAAATCTTCCAGGTCCACAAATTAATATGTCCATGTGACTATAAAACCAAGTGACACCAAGATCTCCAAACCAGGGAAATAAACTATCACTATCAATAGCTTACACAAACCTGTGTATTCAAGCTGTACATGACACCATGATATACATACTACAAGTCTCCATAACCAACTATTCGGATACTCAACAACATCCATCCTCTCATCCTGAAACAATCACACCAATGCACAAGTGACCAAAGACAAGGCCAGCTAACAAATCTGCATAAACACTGAAACAATCTTATGGATAAAGACAGTCCACATTCGAGTCATCTCACTGTAGCTTAATAGGTGATCAGCCCACAAAACTACATAACTCGTAGATCCAACCAATGTACCATGCAAACTCATTATCACACTGGAAACTGCACAACTGAGATTTCAAGGAATAGATAACAATGTAGACAACATGACTCAAACATCAGAAAACTTACTTTTCACTGATTCGCCCAACATGTCCACAACTTGAGCACCATTAGTCAAGAAACCAGAAACATTACCACAGAAATGATGAGTGACAAATCACATACCAGCACTCCCATGCAGAGCAAGCATTTCACCTCCTCACACCATGCATAGAGCATGCATGCAAAACTGCAAATATATGATCCAGCAACATCCCAAAAGCCAGGGTCTAGAAATAGCTTAACTACAGCTTCACAAAACCACAAGTTTTTCTTTTAACTGTGTAAAACCTGCAAAAAACCACTTGTGTTTGAAAAACACCCATGCACATCCATACCCACTTCACATTTGGAAAACCCAAAAAGTCTGCAACAAAACTCCATAACAGTTAAACCAGAATAATGGATCATCATGAATATGCAAAACCATAGTTTTTAAAGAAAAACTATAAAACCCCTCAAATCCAAAAAACATGAATCTGAGTCATGCAAGTGCAAAATATCCACTTAAGGAAATAGCAGTTCAAGAGCTTTAGGCCCACTTGTAGACCAATCTCTCAAACCACCAACATGCACATGCATCCGAGAGAATCAGGCTATTACAGAAGCTCTCAGATCATCCAATGATCAACTCCAAAGCCTGCATGCAATCAGGGTAACAAAAAATTATGCCTTCCAATACCAGGAACAAAACACCCAGCATAAGCACAATACTCCATGGCTGAGCAGTAACACAAACTCCTTCATATCATCAAAGAGCCTCTCACACAGACACCCAATATGAAAGTTACTGCAGCAACACAGCCTCAAAGCAAACCCCATGCAACAAGATTAAATACTGTCAATTAAGAGCCTCAGGCCACATCATGACCAGCTCCATTCTCTTCACCATCCTTCAAGCACTGCTGAAACAAAAACACAAGATCAACTGCCAGACTTTCACTCAAACAAGGATCAAACAAACAGACATTTCCTTTAGATTTCCTCAAGCCTGTCACACTAAGAAATCATCACAGAAGGAATACCCAGACCTTATACACCAGGAACTCTTACATGCAACACATGCAACACACAAATGTACATATGTGAGCAACAAAGCAGATCCTAGAGGAAGGCTCTGATACCACTTGTAAGGAAATGAGGGCATCTCAAAACGTATTTCTAAGAACAGTGGTGTCTTCGACAGATTTAAATTCTTTTCAATTTCTTCAAAAACACACACAACTATGCCATTAAAGCGGAAACTGACATAGAACATTTCCTACATTGACCCTTAGAGGAAAGCACAAGCGAACATTAACTAGTTTCAACAACAGAAATATTAAACATGAAAGACAGAACAAGAACATAGATTTACATGGGGAAAACCCTTACGGGTAAAAAACCCCACACTCCAAAAGCCCAGATCACCATTGTATTATTCAGCAACAGAAAGACAGTTACAATACAAAACTGGCAATAAGCCTTTCATGAAGATTTACATCTTGTTCCTTCAGAAGAATAACTGACAGTATAACCTTCTCAGCCAGAACTTCCTTCATCTGAATTCTGTTTTCATCCTCTTCTCAGTCCCTTCACATGCCGTTCACATGTTGCATACAACATACAACATAGGACTTCACAGAAGAAGAAGAACAAAGTTCCATCGGATTGAACTCTCTATCTCACAGATTCTCTCACTCACCAATTAACTCTCACCCAAGAGAGTAATTTGTTCAACTGTCATAACCCAGCAAACAACATTTTCTACCATGTTAAAGAGCCACGTCACCACTGTCTCGTAACCGTTTCCACGACTGTACAAATTCATGAGATCTACATTATCCCACATTCATCAGTCAGAGAAACTTTTATTGCGTTATATACAAGACCACAGGGTATATAAGTGTCGAGCAATTTTGTTGCCGACAAGACCATTTATCCACCCTATCGTGGAGACTCTCGCCGAACATCTTCCATCAGAGTAACGAGGTCCATCGGAGAGAGGACTCAAGGCTTGGCCGACAGTGATTCTCTTGCCGACGCCCAAAGCTTCGCCAAATGCCATCGGGGAGACAATCTACATCAGAGCGACTCCTCCAAGTTTGGCCGATAGCAAAGCTCACGCCGACACCAAAACTCTTACCAATGCCAACTCCCATCAGAGTGACCACCATTCATCAGCCAGAAAACTTAAAGGTATGCCGATAAAGGGACCTCTTGCCGACGACTGGGACTCCACCATCGGTGAGACCGTTCCCATCGGGAAGACTTCACAAGCCTCGACCGATAGATGTCCTCTCACCGACGCCCTACTCAATCGGAGTAACACATAGCTCGGAGTGACATTCACAGCCTTCACCGATAGCAGGTCTCATGCCGATGACAAGTCTCGCCAACACTTCATCGGACAGACAGTTAATATCGGAGTGACATCCACATGCTCCACCGATGACCACCCTCATGCTGATGGACTTCTCATATGTCATCGATGAAACACCATCAGAATGACGAGTAACATCGGAGGGACTTCTGAATGCTAAGCTGACAATAGTTCTCTCACCGATATGAATATGAAACCTTGCATATTGCTCAACGGCTTCTCACTCTCGCTGATAGTGCTCTGTCAAGCTAATAACACAGGATAACCAAGGAACCAATGAACCTGTAATTTGAGTCACTAGTACTCAACAATGTCCTCTCTCCAACACATGGGAGAGAAAAGGGGAGTTGAAGAGGGAAAGGGTGACACATGTCTCCCCTTCCTTCTCTCTCATGAAGGACCCCACAACTCCACGGGGACTCTCACCAATTGTGAGGGAGACTTGAAGTCAAGTCCTCCACAATTGGTGCATCTTGGAGTCATCTCAAGCCTTGGGAATGGAAAAGGGATGGGCTTGAGTGTTGCTACCAGTCATCCTATCCCTCCCATGCCTCCAAATTAATCACTTAACTTCAATGTGAAGTTAACATGACCATACGGAGGTTAACCAAGGGTTACCCAAGACAAAAGGGACCCTAGACCCATGGGGTATAACCCAGGGTCAACTTTAACCTAGTTAGGACACCCATGGTCAAGTAAAAACACAAGAAAAGGGTCTCAAAAATTTAAAATTTAAAAATAAACTTCAAAAACAATTCTTACAACACAAATCATAATTCAATTTAAAAGAGGGTAGACCTAACTCATTCAACCTCATGCAAATTAACATTAGAACATTACATCATACACAGAATTGATCTTGGTTCCTTGTGGAACCAGATCGACTTCACAAGGGATTACAACATAAGGTGTGGGATGATCTCCAGTATCTGTGGTTTGTTATCAAAACCTGCACACTCAAATGCAAAGTCAATTCCACATATAAATATCATAGCTGAAGCAATTTAAAACTTGCACTGACCTAAGATATCACAAGTCCTCTTAAGCATAAAGGAAATCACATTATAATTTTCTATCTAACATCACCCAATTACTTTTCCTGTAATGTAAACATTAATCTAACATCACCCAATTAGTTTTCCTATAATATAAACATCTATTTAACATCTCCCAATTAGTTTTCCTAGAAAATAAACATCTATCTAACATCACCTAGTTAGTTTTCCTTTAACATAATAAAGTCTAAAAGTTCAGGAATATCCAGGATTAATAGTCCCACAATTATAAAAGTATCAGCAATAGTAAGGTAAATAGTCACATGAATAGAATGAAAAATGTAGGCCTCACATCCTCCCCCCCTAAGACTGTACTTCCTCCTGGAATTTGTCAAAGAGGTGAGGATAAAGAGTCCTTAGTCTCACTGCATCCTCCCATGTCCTAGTGACCTCATCATACATGTCCCACTGGAACCTAACCTGGTCCAGCTCTTGACCTCGAAGGCTTAGCGTCTGATGAGCCAATATGTGAATTAGCTTCAAAGCCAGCTGTTCGTCTGCCTCTACTTGAAGAGCACTCCAATCCAATACATGAGATAAGTCAAAGATGTAATGACGTAAAACTAAAACATGAAAGACATCATGGATATGTGACAGGCTAGGTGGTAGGGCTAGATGATAGGCTACAGGTCCTATCCGCTCCAAGATCTCAAAAGGTGCTACAAATTGAGGTGCGAGCTTAGAGCCCTTTCTATATCGGATTAGACTCTTGTGTAGTCGCACTCTCAAAAATACCCTTTCACCCAGCGAGAAGCTCCGATTAGTTCTTTTAGCATCGGCATACTTCTTCTGTCTATCCTATGCCTCTTGAAGTCTCTATCTAATCAGTGTAACCTACTGCTCCATATCTTGAACTATCTCTAGACCAATGGCAACCCTGTCCTCTATCCGATCCCAACTCAATGGTGTCCTGCATGGTCTACCATATAAAGCCTGGAAAGGAGGCATACCCAACAAGCTATGATGCCCATTATTGTAGGCAAACTCAACCAGATACATATACTCCTCCCATCTAGATTGATGGTCCATAACATACATACGAAGCATGTCCTCCAACACCTGATTAACTCTCTCTCTCTATCCATTGGTCTCTGGATGGTAAGCTGAAATGAAGTTGAGCTGTGTGCCCAATGCCTGATGTAAGGCTCTCCAAAATGATGAAGTGAATACGGAGTCTCTATCCGAAATGACGCGGCGAGGTACTCCATGAAGTCTAACAATCTGATCTAAAAACACTCTCGCCATTGATGGTGCATTGTACGTCATGCGTACAGATGAGAAATACGCCACCTTGGTCAACTTGTCAACTGTCACCAAGATGGCATCATGGTGACATGATGACATAAGTAGACCAACGATAAAATCCATGGAAATGGTGTCCCATTTTCACTCAGGTATCTCGCAAGGATACAACAGTCCTGCTGGATGCTGATGCTTGACCTTGACCCTGTGAAACTCAAGGCAATGAGCAACATATCCTACAATGTCTCATCTCATCCAACCCCAATGATATAACTGTCGCAAATCAGCATGCACCTTGTTCACTCCTGGATGTGCTACATAAGGTGCCCAATGAGCCTCTAAAAGAATTACTGCACATAGATCACCCACACGGGGTACATAGATGCACTGCTGATGTCTAAGCAAATAATCAAACTCAAGGGAATATCCAGTGAATTTGTCCTTAAGGGCCCTCTGATTCTAAATTGCCTGCTGCACCTCAAGAAACCACTCGTCCTCAGGTAGATGCTGTAGGATACACTCTCTCAAGTCCACCCTCAATGTCAAGGTCAGAATCTCGTGGCACCTTCAACTCAAACCGTCAATGACCACATTCTCTTTCCCTTTGATGTAGTGGACATCAAAGTCATACTCGCACAAGAACTCCATCCAATGCCACTGGCGGGCATTCAAATTTGGCTGTGTGAAAATGTACTGTAAGCTATGGTGATTTAAATGGAGCTCAAAGCATCGACCTAAAAGGAAGTGTCTCCAACGAACAAGAGCATGAATAACTTCTATGAGCTCTAAATCATAAGTAGGGTAGTTTAGCTAATATGTCTTAAGCTTACACGATTCATATGCAATCGCTCTACCACCCTGCATAAGCATGGCTCCCAAACCCTCTAATGATGCATCTGTGCAAACAACAAAATCCTCTGTAGGATCTGGAACCGCTAATATGGGAGCACTTGTAAGACGCTCCTTAAGGACCCCGAAGGCCCTCTCACACTGCTCTATCCAAGTGAAACCTTTCCCTTTCCACTGGAGGGAAGTGATGGGATGCGCTAATCTGGAAAAGCCTTCAATGAATCTATGGTAATAACCGGCTAATCCCATAAAACTCCTGACCTCAGTCACACTAGTGGGTGCTGGTCAGTCCTAGATCACTTTGATCTTCGATGGATCTACGGAGATGCCATCGCCTGATAAGATGTACCCCAAATATTGTACCTCTGTCCTGAAGAAGGCACACTTCGCCAGGTTGCCATAAAGTTACTACTCTCGTAAGCACTACAAAACCTAATGCATATGATCCACATGTTCCTCTTCGATCCACGAATAGATCAAAATATCATCAAGAAATATGATCACGAACCGATCTAGGTAAGTGCGGAACACCCTATTCATGAGACTCATGAACACTGTAGGAGCGTTCGTCAAACTGAAGGGTACCACTGTAAACTCATAATGGCCATATCTAGTTCGAAAAGCAGTCTTATGAATGTCTACCTCTGTGATGCACAATTGGTAGTCCCCAGATTTTAAATCAATTTTTGAGAACACTCTGGCTCCCTACATCTGATCAAAGAGGTCGTCAATCCTAGGAAGAGGATAATGGTTCTTCACTGTCACCTTGTTCAACTACTTGTAATCCATGCATAATCAAAGAGACCCATCTTTCTTCTTCATGAAGATAACCGGTATGCCCCAAGGTGAAACGCTAGGTCAGATGTGTCCCTTCTCAAGTAACTCCTCTAACTGTAGTTTAAGTTCTGTAAGCTCATGTGTAGTCATCCTGTAGGGTACACGAGATACTGGCTCTGCACCCAGTACTAAGTTGATGTGGAAATCAACCTCTCTACGTGGATGCATACCTAGTAATTTGGCAAAAAAACATCAGCAAAGTCTCTCAGGATAGGGTGGTCATCTAAAGTAGCCTCAAGCTCATCCTCAGATCTGTCACTGACCGTGATAGTGAACAACTAACAACCTTTCCACATGCAGTGCTTAAGCTACTGAGCAGATATCATATGAATAGTTGTGGGCTTCTGAATGCCCACTATCTCAACCTATGAGCCATGATCATCTAAACAGCTAATCATTCTCTATCGACAATCTAAATTGGCTCTATGAGCTACAAGCCAGTCCATACCCAAAACTACAACGTAGGATCCTAATGACATAACCCTAAGGTCACATGATGTAGTGAAGGAACCCAAGGTGATCTCACAATCTCTAACCAAGGTATCTATTGACATCCTGGCCCTAGAGGTGAACTTAACCTCCCACCTAATGTCCTGCCTAGAAGCCACCAGCCTGCAACGTTCCACTAACAATGTAGACAGAAAAAAGTTGGTAGCTCCAGAGTAAAAAAATAGAGATGGGGAACTCCCCAATCATACCTGTTGTCTCAATAACTAAGGCCTAGAAGTCAGCCTGGTGGTTGTCAACCACTGTAAACATGCGGTGGGACCTACCCACATCACCTATAGTATGCTCAGATCCTCGTGAATGGGGCTGTCCCCCTGCTGTAAGTTCCTGTGGACACTCTCTAGCCATATGCCCTACCCCACCACATACATAACACGGGCCCCTAGCCTGTAACTATCCTGACTGAGTCCTACCTGACTGCTGTTGTCTAGTCCATCTAGTGGACCCCTATGAACCTCTGTAAGACTGCTGAGACCTCACGGGTCCCGCAGATGATCCTTGCTGTCTCTGATCTCTACGCGGGCCTTGCTGCTGCCAACCGTGGCCTTGTCCTCCCTGAACCCTCTGCTGGGGTCTAGACCTTTGCTGATGCTGCTGCTACTACTGCTATTGTGGAGGCCTAGGAGGTAATGATGAGGAATTAAATCCTCCTCTCTGTGGTGTGGATTATGGTCTACGAAAGTTCTGCTGCTGCTAATGATTACTGTCCTGAAACTGTGGGAGTTAATTCTGCCCTCGTCCCTGAATTTCCTCTGCAATAAGAGCCTTTTCGACAGCCTCACTCATAGTCTGGGAGTCTGCCATACGCACTGGTCCTGCTATCCCATGATTCAATCTTCTGATGAATTTGTGCACTAGGAGTTTCTCATCGTGGAGATACTCTACATAACGAGAAAGCTCAATGAACTGGCTCTCATACTGAGCAACCGTGAGTCCTCTCTACTGTAAATCATGGAACTCATCTATTAGACACTGTCTATAGCGATCTGACAAGTACCGCGCATTAAAGCACTCTATGAATATGTCCCACGTGAGTGTATCTAAGGATAAATGACGCTTGCACTCCTCAGTGCACCACCAGTTAGCTGCTACATCTCGCAAAAGGTGTACTGCCACTCGTGCTTTCGTGTTGCTCCCATAAGGTCGTAACGCGAAACACCTGTCTAGAATAATAAGCTAAGCCTTGGCCACAGCTCCCTCTGTAGCTCTTGCAAAGGTAGGTGGGTTGAGCCTAAGCAGATCTCTAATGGGGTCTCCTTTGTCTCTAAGCCCTATAACCGGCTCATCCAACCCATACTCATACAATCCATGATGTATCTTCTCTACTCTCATGGTCTCATCTCTTCTCGAAAGTCTAGGAGGACTCCTACTCTATGCATGGTAGGCTAACCCTACCTCCTCTACTGCAGTATCAAGGATCTCTATGAAAGGCTCCATGCATGGCATCTCTCGTGGATCGACGCGGGGCTCCACATATGGCTTAGCATGCGACTCAGCATGCGGCTCCTTACATGGCTCCTCTCATGGATCAACGCGAGGCTCATCACGTGGCTCTGGAATAGCTGGTGGTAACCTCTCTAACATGGCTTGCAATGTCTATAGAATTTGTGGACCTATGTCAAATACTGGTGGTGCTTGTGGTATTGGTGGTGCTTCTGGTACTAGTGGATCTGCTATGACTGCAATTCCCTGTCCCTCAGCCGAGGAATCACTATGCACCTCAACGGACACCATGTTGCATGATTGTGCTCGTTGAACACGTTGGGGAGGCATCCTACAAAACAAGGTAGGCACTTATTAATCAAAGTTGCGGAATAAATAATGTGCCCAAATATGCCTAGTGTTTAAACTGGGGCTTTGATACCAAATATCATGCCCACATTTCCCATGCGGTCACGACACGCATCACACGTGTCATGTCCACATTTGACATGTGGTCATGACACAAAATATCAAAAAAAAATTCACGCTTCCCTAGCAACCCCCTCGCACACATAAGCGTGCTCAATGACATATGCTTAAGTCGTAAACAATACAGTTGCCAGCAGGGTAATACGCACACATACACATACCCAAACACAAGAAGGTCAACAATGGGGTCATCGCGACGTGGTTAACGTCGCTACAAGGGTTAAACTAGATAATCTTCTAAACCCTAAATTTCAGGAAAATCTGACAGCATAACGCCTCAAGGGCATGAGTGGGAGTTATTGCACTAACGCTAATTCCTTCCAAGAGGTTTCGTAATTGGATTAATACATTTCCTACCACTCCCTAATTACATTGAAATTACAGTTGATCACATCAATGGAACATTTTTCAACAAGGCCCGATCATCTCTTCTCCTTCACATTTTCTAAAATTTAATATTAATTTCTCCTCCTAATTTTAGTATTTTAAACAAAGCCTGATCATTTGTTCTTCTTCCTGTTTCTCTAAAATTTAATTTTAATTTACTCTCTCTCACGTTCTCTATCAATCAGAGTTATCATTGCATCCTTTACATTATTCCTAATTTCTTGGTAGATCAGTTCTCTATTAATCAGAGTTATCTCTGCATCCTTTCCATTATTCCTAAATTCTTGGTAAATCAGATCACTTAAACAGGACTTACTAACTTTGCTTGATGTAGTCCACTAGGTTTTCGCTCTAGGTTTATTTCACCGTTGATTTAATTTTGATAATTAATTTGCCCCTAATAAGGATTAACGGAGAGTCAACCTTACTTAGTTCTCTTAGCCTATTTTGGAAATGCCACGCATTTTCTCCTCTTTGTTTTTCACTTTTATCTTTCTTTCTCTTTTTCTCTCATTTTTCTCAATTGGACGTTTACTTAATCTTCAGGTTGAGATTACAATGGCCACATATGAAATGCATATGATGGCTTAATTGCATTTATAAAGATATAAATATCTGTATAAATGTAAATAAGCATATATATATGCTTACTTGAATTTATATCTCTAGGTTTTCTTTTGTTAAAATAAACGTATATATTTTTCTTTTCATTTTCTGGGTATTTTATATAAAAATGAAGTTATAAAACCCTATCACATTATCTTTTAATAACTCAATGAATTTAACTTTCATATATATATATATATATATAAGAGTAAGTTATTTTAACTTATATATGTATATATATATATACATTTATTTATTTTATTAAAAGTAAGTTTATTTTATTTATTTTTTAATATTTTATATTGGAAAATAAGTGGAGCCCTAAATCTATTTGAAGGGCTCCATTGGGCGAACCCTAACCAATTGTTTTATTGATTTGTTTGATGCATTTTTTTTTAACAGGGTTCAAGGAGGCAACGGCGGAGTAGAGAGGGGACGACTCTATGTGTGGGGAGGCGCAGAGGTGAATGGGCTGCTATGGTTGGGACTGGAGGGGATACAGTGGAGGGTCTGTGAGTGTTGGAGAGGTGGAGGCTCCGAGCGGAGGTTGCAGGTGGCGTGGACTACACAGAGGGACCGTAGGTGGGAGACGGGAGCGGACTGTTCGATGGGGGGCGTGGTTTATTGTAAGGCGGGGAGTGTGGGGAGGGGGCAGAGCCCCCACCCACATCCCACAACATGTAGTGTGGGTGGGGGCTCCGCCCCCTCCCCACACCCATTGTAAAAAGCGACTGTGGTGGGGGGTTCGAACCCCCCCACCACCACTCTTTTTTTTTATTATTATTTAGACTATGCTTCCATACATGAAAACTGTGATACTTAAATTTATTTCCAATTTAAATTTCATTTATTAAAATTTAAAATATATATATATATATATATATACTTATATAATAATTACTATCAAATAATTCATAAGGTAGAATAATGAATTAATATATATTGAATTTTCATATACATTTATATTTTTAATTTCACCTCAAAATTAACATTTTAATTTCTCTTTTATTCCATTCACATGAATAAATGAACCTATATTTTTTTTTGTTTAACTCAAATCTAATTGCAAGACAACAACTTATTTTAAAATAATTCGATTGGAATGTTATAAATCTTTGTATATTTTCCTTCATAGAACTAGATTGTAATTTTCTTGTTTAACTAAAAATTTAACCCACAACTTTACTAATTGGCACATTTAGAATTAACAAACAACAAAAATTGGCTTATAACACAAAATTCTTCATTCCTCTTAACTTAATGGTAAAAATTCAAACCAACAATTTTAATTTTCTTTGTTTACCACTACAACTAAATCAAAACTTTGCTAATAGAAATATTAGGAAATAAACAAAATTTCCTTCCTTCCTAATTCCATAAATGGTAAAATTTATTTTACAAACTAAAACCATCATTTCAATGAGAGGATTTTTCTCACAACTCAAGAAAACCAAATATTACAACAAGAGAGAGAGAGAGAGAGAGAGAGAGAGAGAGAGAGAGAGAGAGAGAGAGAGAAGTTCTCTTAAAATCAACAAGGGTGAAATTCCTTAATAAGACCAAGCTCTTCTCAAGAGCCTTAAGAGTAAAGGAAAATAAAATATTTTCCCAAAACAAGAAAACTCTTCAACTTCATTCTAAGCTCCATGAAAAACCTGCATAACACACAAGGGAAAGAAACACCACACATCCTGCTCTCCTCCCTACTATAGACCCGCAAGAGGGTCACCCTCAAGCTAGGGCGATCATCCACACACCTAAGGTATTCCAAATCCACTTCACAACAATGCAAAACAACATTCTAAAATACAAAATACACCCATGGATATTTACAGAAACACAAACTCAACCAAAGTGAGTTTAAAAAGGGGTAGGAGAGTGGACACACTCAACTCTAGAGTGCCACCCTTCAAAAATATTTCAACACAAATTTCTCATGGCGTCAAGCCAACTTGATAACAAAATTTTTAAAGGAGTTCATATTTTGGCTCTCAAGCCATATAACAAATTAATCAAAGTCACACAAATGCCCTCAAGGCTTTCAACATCCCAAAACAAGGAAATGAACTTGAGGAGGATCACTCCTTCCCTACCCCATACTTGATGAGTATTTCTCCCAAATGGGAGAATCTCTTTCAACACCCTACTAAACATTTCCCACAATAATAAGATATAACACAAGCAAAACACATCTCACACATTCATCATGCAAGAAACTGAAAATACAAGGGAAAGGCCTTAGCCTTGAAAACCAACCTTTAAAGCCCTAATAATGGAAGAAGTTGATGTAGAGCTCCTCTAAAATCTCGTCCAACCTAAGCCACCAAACTCCCTGTAGCTTTTTCTCCTAAAAATAATTTCCAATAATAAAAGTTCTCAAGAATTTAACAACCTTTCTCCCTATCCCAAGTGGGATTATAATAAGCCCAATCCATGAGCTTAGAGGAATGGGGAGGTGACACTTGTCACCTCCTCACTCTTCCTCACAACTACTATTGTGTCCCAAGGGATTACTGTTGACACATGTCACTCACCCATCCCCAAAGTTTTCCTTACCCCTTACCACATGTCCTCTCTCCAACACATGGGAGAGAAAAGGGGAGTTGAAGAGGGAAAAGGTGACACATGTCTCCCCTTCCTTCCCTCTCATGAAGGAGCACACAACTCCATAGGGACTCTCACCAATTGTGAGGGAGACTTGAAGTCAAGTCCTCTACAATTGGTAGATCTTGGAGTCATCTCAAGCCTTGGGAATGGAAAAGGGATGGGCTTGAGTGTTGGTACCACTCATCCTATCCCTCCCATACCTCCAAATTCGTCACTTAACTTCAGTGTGAAGTTAAGGTGACCATATGGAGGTTAACCAAGGGTTAGCCAAGTCAAAAGGGACCCTAGACCCATGGGGTATAACCCAGGGTCAACTTTAACCTAGTTAGGACACCCAGGGTCAAGTTAAAACACAAGAAAAGGGTCTCAAAAATTTAAAATTTAAAAATGAACTTCAAAAACAATTCTTACAACACAAATCATAATTCAATTTAAAAGAGGGTAGACCTAACCCATTCAACCTCATGCAAATTAACATTACAACATTACATTATACACAAAATTGATCTTGGTTCCTCATGGAACTAGATCGACTTCACAAGGGATTACAACATAAGGTGTGGGATGATCTCCAGTATCTGTGGTTTGTTAGCAAAACTTGCGCACTCAAATGCAAAGTTAATTCCACATATAAATATCATAGCTGAAGCAATTTAAAACTTACACTCACATAAGATATCACAATTCCTCTTAAGCATAAAGGAAATCACATTACAATTTTCTATCTAAGATCACCCAATTAGTTTTCCTGTAATGTAAACATTAATCTAACATCACCCAATTAGTTTTCCTATAATATAAACATCTATTTAACATCACCCAATTAGTTTTCCTATAAAATAAACATATATCTAACCTCACCCAATTTGTTTTCTCTTAATACAAGCATCTATATAACATCACCCAATTAGTTTTCCTTTAACATAATAAAGTCTAAAAGTTCAGGAATATCTAGGATCAACAGTCCCACAATTATAAAAGTATCAGCAACAGTAAGGTAAATAGTCACATGATCAAAATGAAAAATGTAGGCCTCACATAATATGACACATTCTCCTATGCAATATCCAACATTCATTTGTTTGAGCCAACAAACAACAATTGTCAGTACCTTTCAAATGATAAACATTACCATGAGTCTTTTTACCATTAGCAATTATTGTTCCAGAGCTTTTCCTTATCTCACATCAATTGGCTTTAAATATTAGATTATATCCTTTGTCACACATCTATACAACACTTAGAAGATTTTGCTTTAGGTCTTTGACATAATGAACATCATTTGTATTATGCTTTCCATCAAAAAGTAATTGACCCTTTTCTACAGATCTTACCAGCTGCATCATCACCAAATCTAACTAGTCCTCCATCATACCTTTCCAATTTGACAAACTTACTCTTATCTCCAATCATGTGATTTGAACTTCTGCTATCAATGACCCATTCATCATTTTCCTTTTTAGCATGAAATGCATACATCTCTTTCTCTTCTTCTAGACTTCCTTCCTTCACACAACTTGCAAGGTTAGTAGAAACATGTTCTTCTTTTATAGCAATAAACATATATTCACTGGCATTACCATCTTCAAAATCAGATTCATCATCAGTTACACCTTTATTTTTTTTAACATAGTAACTTTTCCTTACCATCATACCTCTACCTTCTCTATTCTTGTTCTTCAAAGCTCTATCTGGACACCTTGAAGGATAATGGCCAATCTTACCACAACTGAAATATTCGAAAGGTAATTTACCTTTGTATTTTCTAGTTCCCTTTTTCATTTTGTTTGCAAAGTTTGCCTCAAGCTCATCAAAGTCTTCTTCATATGATTCAACAACATACTTATCTAATTTAGCAATCTTTTCTTTCTTGGCCTTAAAAACAGTCTCAGTTTTCACAGGGCCATCCATAGTACCAAATTCCCTCATTTCAAAAGCATTCAGTTTACCAAGAAATTGATCTTTTGAAAGCTTATTCATATCAAACAATTCTTCAATGGAAGATACCTTGTGACTATAAGATTTGAGAAGAGTTTTGAGTACCTCATCTACAACATCCATATCATCTATCTTTCCACCAAGACCCTTGATGCTACTAACAACTTCATCAATCTTCTGTATGTAACTTGTTATGTTCTCATCTTCAGACATCTGCATAGTTTCATATCTTGTCTTCAAGTTATGCAACTTAGCCTTTTTGATAGATGAATCACCTTCATAGATACTTTTCAACTTTACCCAGATCTCATGAGCAGTTTCTAGATCCACAACTTTCACCATTTTAGTGTTAGATAAAGAATTTAGTAGAGCATTTTTAGCTTTGCCATTAATCTCATAGGCCCTAATCTCATTTACATTCCTTGGACCACCATTAGGTATTTTGTATTCATCTTCAACTATTTTCTAGACATTAAATCCAATGGAGACAAGATAAATTTGCATTCCTACCTTCTATAAGGCATAGTCAGATCCATCAAATCGAGGAATGTCTTTGTACACCATCCTGGATCTACCTGAAGCTGTTAGGCTTTCTTCCAAGGAACCAAGCTCTAATACCAATTGTTGAAGGCACAAGACAACTGAGAGGGGGGGTGAATCAATTGTATCAAAAACTTTAACTTCTCTTAGACAAATCACATTCACATTCAGTTACTTTAACCCCTTACTTTGTTATGAAGATTAAACATGAAATACAGAATCAAAACTCAACCACATCAACACCATTCACACATGAACACCAAATTTTTACATGGAAAACCCTAAAAGGAAAAAACCATGGTGAGTGTTTGCTCACAATATAATGTAGTAACAATATCGAATAACAAAAAAGGCTCACTGCTAAAGGACTCACTACCTAGGTCTCACTGCCCAAAATAATGCTCACTACAAAAAGGCTCACTGCCAAAAGGTGGCTCACTACCAAGAGGGGTGGCTCACTACCATGAACTGATATGATAGCATCTACAACATGCCTGAGTTCAGTTCCATTGACACATAGTACACATCACCTTCGCTTCCTACCAACACAAACACTTTCATTCCCATCCACATTTTCTTTAGACGAATTTATTACTTTTATTTATACCAATCATCAACCTTGGAACATACATCAAGGTCGGAAATACAATCTACAACCTTTGGAACAATCTCCAAGGTTAGCAAACATACATAATTCAAATTAGTTCTAGCCCTAAACAATCTTGTGTATCAAATGAATGAAGGTAGAACACTTCATGGCTTAGCTCAGACCCAAATACATCTTTACATGCTTCAACATGCTTCTACAATCCATGAAACACATCCGCAAAGAGTGTTAGCACCCAAGTCGGCCAAACTTGTGCAAACACCAATAATACTTAAACACATGCTTTCACAATCAAATCCATAACTTCTAGACCTTATACAATTTTTTAACACAATCTCAAAACATCCACGAACAACATAAATTCACCTGAGAACCGACAAATTCAGGTACAACAAATCTCACTTGAAGACAACTTTCACCTGAACAGAACATATTTCACCTGAACATAACACAAAATTCCCTTCTAGAGTACCAAATAACAAATCCTTTAGAGTGAAGATAGATATGGACTTCATGAGCATTACTCCAAAATCGCAAGACTAAAAACCAAACTGCGGAGGAACATGGAGCAAAATACTTTCTCCCTATCACACTGCAAATGCTGCCAGGCACAGTCTTCAAACTGGTGAATACAACTTCTATTGTACAGCGATCCAGAACACCAAATTCTAGATTTAGTACCATTAAACACTTCTATAAGACATATCCAAATCTCATACTCCGGTCTTCAACACAGAAGAAATGTGGAGCAAAAAACTTAAACAGTATCCTACAAGTCAAAATACTCTGCAACACACTGTTTCCTTTTGGAGAGCAAATTTTCTCAAAAGCACTTGGAAACTCAATATCAGGAACATAATCTTATCATCTTTAGCACTTATACAACACAATACAAAGCAACTAACTCATCACAATCAAGTAATAAACCAAGAACACAGTTGACACGAATGACAACACAAACATGTTGACATCAATGACAACACCGATTAGCAACATACTTGCAATAGCATTAAAGGAAAACATAATGGATATCCACTTTACAGAATGGATATCTATTTTACAAAATGGACATCCATTTTGTAGAAGGGATATCCATTACTTGATATCCATTGCCCAAAGAATTGGGCTTTAGGTAACGGATATCTATTTTTAGAATGGATATTTGTTTTGAAAATGGATATCCATTATGTAAAAACCAAAAAAAGACAAAAGGAATGTTGTTGGGTCCGACAATCATGCCTACAGACTCTCTGTTGTCAAAAAACATGTGATCTCTACCTATTACAGTAAAAAAAAAACTTTTATGGACTTTTGGACACACAATTTCCTTGTTACAATCATAAGGGTGATATTTTTGTTCGCCTAATGTGGAGCAACAGTCGTCATTAAGCAAAAAGGAGCAAATTTACATTGGAGGAAATTGAAGCAATTAGGGAAAAGGATAGAGAAAGGAAGAGGATTGGAAGAAGGGGTTTGGTAGATGCTCATCAAGGTGAAGCTTCTTCTTTACCATCTAATGACATGCAAATTGAAGGTGTTAATGTTGATTATAATGAAATGTTAGATAAGAATGAAATTGACCATGATATTGCAAATGAAAATGTTGCAAAATGTTATGAAACACCTATTGATAAGAGCAATACCATGGAGAAAGAAGAAGAAAAACAAAGATGTTTTCTTGAAGAAAGTGGATATGAACCTCATGATGTTGAATTTGCACTCTATAATCCATTTTTTGATAAAATTGATGAGGTTGATAACATGGATGAAACAATGAAAATCAATTTATCTCAAATTACATAAGAAGAGAGGACATTTGTCAAGAAGAGAATAAGCATGATGAAATTGGAAAACATCAAAGAACCCCAAAATGGTTACTTGAAATTTATGAGAACATAATGGAAAAACATGAAGGCAAGAGGTCATCATGAATGGTTTGGTTGTGGGCTTCAAAAATCTTCAATGAATACTTTGAGAATAAAACATTAACCAAACAATTCCAACTTTTTGTGCAATTACTAAAGATGTACAGAATGAGACCTTTACTAAATAAATTAAAGATTCGGTTAAACAAAGTGGTGCAGTTCCGGTAGGAGGATTCACAGAATGAATTGTCTGGACCGTGCAACAAGAGTAAACACAATGGAAATAATTCAAAGAAATGAAACAAATGTAGATTCAATCATTTAGTATATCACAAAATTCAAATATAATCTAGTCGACAACATAAGGGCTCACAATATGGGCTCAAAGACCTGATTACATACATGCGCAAGATAAGGCTTTGAAGCTCGCTTTGTACAAATTCTAAACTATCATCTATCACTCTACTACGAACTTGATAACTACTCTCTTAAGGATCTATTACATATATATATCTAATCTAGATCAATAGATTCCTCCATGTTAGCCAATGAAGGTCACAAACTCCAATGAAGAAGTGTAGCGTGTTCACAGATAGGTGGGACCTAAATGCATAGAACATTTCCTCAAATGAATGGAACAACATGAGGACCTTCGAGGAAGGTCGGCCATGAACCAAAGGACATTGAATGATGCGTCATTGGGATCCACAAGCTTTCTCCTTTAGCTTATTGTCTGAGACTGTCAAGATGCTCTACTCTGAGAAAATAGTTGATCTTCTGATAGCGATATCTTTCCAGTAACTGATCCAAAGGCTCTGAATTCTTGATATGATGTAGATTAATCAATGTATATGCTAAGTCTAGATTTGTAAGATGTGAAATACCAATACTAGACCACAAGTTGAAACTACTTCTGACTGAACTAGCTGACGTGAACTAGAAAAGAAATGAACTGAACTATAAACAAACTAAAATGCAAATGTTTTTGGTTGATGCAAGATTGCTCTTAAACCAGGGATGCTCCTACATCAAACATTCAGGGTTATTGAAAAAAAGTGAATCCCTCACTTTGTTGGGGCTAGGGGAGAACCAAGACGGTCCACCTCATCCTGAGAAATCCATGATGAATCTTCTTCTGGTCTGCCTTTCCACTTCACAAGATATTCTTTGTATTGTCTTCCTCTAGTGCTATGTCAGCTCTGCTATCCAAAATGTCTTCAATCTGCTCCAGTGCTTGTTGTGGTAATTACTTCTTCAAGTCTTCTTCCATGCTATCACTGAACTCTGCTTCATGATACTGATATAGATATACAATATTGAAGATAGGTGATATACCCAATGTCTTTGGTAACTCCACTTCATATACATTTCCTAAATCAAATTTCCTTAGTATCCTACAAGGTCCAAACTTCTTCATCTTCAACTTGTTATATGTCCCAACTGGAAATCTTTTTTTTCTCAAGTACACCATCACTTCATCTCCAACTTCAAATTCCTTATGTCTTCTCTTCTCATCAGCCTTTTTCTTATACTTACTGTTCATATCCTCCAAATGCTTCTTAACCTGATTATGCACTATTTTCATATGGTCTGCAAATTCTTCTGCTTCTGCACTCCTCTTTTCTTCTACACTGATATCTCATAATTCTATTATCCCTCTAGGATTCACTCTGGTCACAATCTCAAAAGGTGTTCTTCTGGTACTCCTGTTTACTAAATTATTATATACAAACTCTTCTTGTGAAAGAATCAAATCCCAACTTCCAGTTTTCTCTCCAACCAAACATCTCAACAAATTTCCCAAACTCCTATTCACTACCTCTATCTGTCCATCTGTCTGTGGATGAAAAGTTGAACTAAACTTCAAATATGTCTTCATCTTCTTCCAAAGTGTCTTACAAAAATATCCAACAAACTTTGTATCTCTATCTGAAACTATACTCTTAGGTGATCCATGCAATCTCACAATCTCCTTGAAAAATAGTTCTTCTACATGCACTACATCAGTTGCCTTCTTGCAAGGTATGAAATGAGCCATCTTTGAAAATCTGTCAACTACTACAAATATTGAATCATGTCTTCTCTGTGTCTTAGACAATCCCATTACAAAATCCATGCTTATGTCTTCCCAAGGTCTCTTTGGTATTGTCAAAGGTTTATACAATCCAGTATTCTGACTACTCCCTTTTGTAACTTGACAAATTCTACAACTCTGCACAAATCTCCAAACATCCTTATGTATCTGAGGCCAAAAGTAGTTTTCACTCACCAAAGTTACTATTTTATCAATGCCAAAATATCCTACCAATCCACTACAGTGCTTCTCTTTGATTAAATTATCTCTCATTGAACTTCTAGGTATGCACAACTGACTTCCTTTGAACAACATAACTTCTTGAACAAAATAATCCAACTACTTACTCCTATTTGTCACAATAGGTTCCTTACATGCTCTCCAAGGTTCTACAAAATCAGTGTCTCCCTCATACATGTTCTTCAATTCATCAAATCCCAACACTTCAACTCTCATCTCTGTCAATAAGTTTCTTCCTTTACTTAAGGCATCAACAACTTTGTTTGATTTACCACTCCTATGCTTCAACACAAAAGTATAACTATGCATGAACTCTACCCACCTCATATGTCTTTGATTCAACTTACTTGACAATTCATATATTGCAAAGCTTGATGATTTGTATACATCACAAACTCCTTAGGCAACAAGTAATGTCTCCACTTCTTCAAGGCTTGAATTATGGCATATAACTCTTGATGATAAACTAAATATCTTCTCCTTGCATAGTTCAACTCACTAAAATAAGATATAGGTCTACCTTCTTGACTTAACACTACTCCAATTGCATTTCCACTTGCATCACAATCAACTTGAAATACCTTATTGAAATCTGGTAATGCTAATATAGGTTGCTCTATCACTTTTTGCTTCAACAACTCAAAACTTTTATCTACTCTAGATGTCCACTTAAAATCTTTTCTGTCACCTCTCATTGTCTCTGTCATAGGGTTATAAACTGAACTAAAATTTATGATGAACTTCTGATAGAAACTAGCCAATCCATGAAATGATCTAACCTCTCCAATGCTCTCTAGTGTAGACCATTTAACTATTACTTTCACTTTCTTAGGGTCCATCTTCAATCCTTCTGTAGAAATCACAAATCCCAAATAGACTAACTCTTCCTTCATGAAACTACACTTCTTGATTTTTATCAGCAATTTCTCTTCTCTCAATCTCTACAAAACTTGTCTAATGTGCCACAAATGTTCTTCTTTTGTTTTACTAAAAATCAGAATGTCATCCAAGTACACAATCACAAACTTATCCAAGAATTTTCTTCAAGATTT
Source organism: Cunninghamia lanceolata (assembly GCA_027924645.1). Lineage (NCBI taxonomy): Eukaryota > Viridiplantae > Streptophyta > Pinopsida > Cupressales > Cupressaceae > Cunninghamia > Cunninghamia lanceolata. The sequence continues at coordinate 3,923,511 of BSBN01000244.1, forward strand.
CATTCATCAATCTCATGAAAGTACTCGGTGCATCTGTCAATCCAAAGGGCATCACTAACCACTCATACAATCCTTCATTTGTCTTAAAAGTAGTCTTCCATTCATCTCCTTCTCTGATTCTGATCTGATGGTATCCACTCTTCAAGTTTATCTTTGTGAAATATCTTGCTCCTCTCAAACAATCCATGATATCATCCATCCTAGGTAAAGGAAATCTATACTTAACTGTGATCTTGTTTATTTATCTAGAGTCAGTACACATTCTCCATTCTCCATCCTTCTTCTATACTAACAATGCAGGTATTGTACAAGGACTCAAATTTCTCTAATCAAACCTTTCCTCAACAATTCTTGTATCTGTCTATTCAGTTCTTCATTCTTTGCTGGTGTCATCCGGTGTGCTACTTTGTTAGGCAAACTTGCTCCCGGTATAAGATCCATGTGATGACTGATACTCCTTATAGGTGGCAATCCATTAGGCATATTATCTAATATGATGTCTTCATACTCTATCAGCAATTCCTTTATCTCCTCCAGTAGTGATTCTTCTTTCTTCAATGCTTCAGGCTTCTTAGGGATCAAGACATAACACATATTCTCATGTCTCAAACCATCTAGAAATTTTCTTCCATCTACCAGACAAATTCTACCATTTCCACATACTTCATCTTTAGGATCATCCTCCAAAGGAATCAAAGCAATTCTCCTTCCATTTGTTGTTAGAGTGTATGTATTCTTTCTCCCATCATGTATAGCTTTTCTATCATACTACCAAGGTCTACCCAACAAGATATGAGAAACATCCATAGGCATAATATCGCACAAGACTTCATCATGATAAGATCCAATATGAAATTTCACCAAACATTGTTCACTCACTAGTAACCTATGATCATCCTAAGTCCATGCTATCTGATAGGGATTAGGGTGTTTCAATCTTTCCAACTTCAGCTTAGTCACCATCTCCTCTGAAACTAGGTTATCTAAACTACCACTATCAATTACAACTTTACAACACTTACCTCTGGATTTGCATCTGGTTCTAAACAAACTTTTCCTCTGTGATGGTTCCTCATTTGTTTCTGTTTGAAATAGTGCCCTTCTCATCACCAATGATTCTCCTTTCTCCAGTTTACCAATAGAACAGGGGTCATCTAACTCAACAGGTTCTTCTTCAACATAGGCTACTCTTCCACCATTTTCTATCCTCTTACTTGTATGACCCTGATTACTTTCAAATGCTCTATGTCCTTCACCTCCACACTTGAAACAAGTACCTTTGAATGTCCTCTTATCAAATCCTCTTCCTTCTCTTCTATATCCTTCATTCCAGTATGCACTAGGGTTTCCTCTCTGGTAGAAATTTATGTCATCTTTTTGATAAGCATTATTATCTCTATCATCCTTCTTAAATGGGCTGTCAAACTTGCTTTGCTCCAGTTTATGATCTATCTCCTCCAGAAAATGTTCTACTTCTTTGAAATTTACCTCCTCTATCTCTCTATTTCTGATCATGTATTTTATTCAGTTTCTCTTCAACCTTCAAGGCAAACTGATATGCTTCCTCCAAAGATGTCATTCTCACCAAGCTTAGTTCTTCTTGAATGTTCAATCTCGGTCCATTGATGTATCTAGCCACTTTCTCTTTGTTTGCTTTGCTATGTCCTGTCCTTATGATCATCTTATGAAATTCTTCAGTGTACTCCACAGATTTCTCTTTTTTTCTCAGGTTTTGTAATCTTTTCAATAGCTCCAACTCATTGTTAACAGGTATAAACTGGTTCTTTAATTTTGTCACCATCTGGTCCCGCTTTATAATATTTTCTTTTCCTCTTCTGCTTCTTTCCAACTAACATCTTTCCACCATATAGTAGCATGTCCTTTCAACTTTGTCTTTGTAAATTTCACCCTTTTCAGATCTTCAACTTCTTCATATTGAAAGTATTCTTCCATGTCATGTATCCAGTCAATTAATTCTTTAGGGTTCAAATTACTAGTATAGTTGGGTACATCAACTCTACATCTATTTCCAATCTTTGAAATAGCTCGCAACATCTTTCCTTGATCTGATTCTTCTTCTTCATCACCTCCTAGGGTTTTGCCAGTTTGTTCAGTAGATTTAAATTCTTCTTCATCATCACTTTCAACATTAGGTCTAGGTATCAATCCTCTTCACCTATCTTCCTCAACAGCATTCAAATGGATTCACATTTTTCTCATCAATTCCATCATCTCATCCATTCTATTAGTTGTTGTACCAATAGGAGGAACTCTCCGTGGTAGCATTCTTCCTCAGATCAAGTGTAAACTACATTAGGTTCGGCAATTGGGCTACAAGGTGACAACTGCCTCACAATCTGTGATCGGTTGCAATAGAAGTAACTTGCCTCAATTTGATGATCTGTTGATAGCAAGATCTTATAGAATTCCCTCGCCAACTTTGCTCAATTCGGTCCCAAAGATTCAAACTTTAGCTCTGATACCACTTGGTGTAGTAATGGTAGGAGAGTTCATTGAATGAACTGTTTAGACCATACAGCAAGAGTAAACACAATGGAAACAATTCAAAGAAATGAAACAAATGCAGATTTAGTCATTCAGTATATCATAGAATTCAAATACAATCTGGCGGGCAACATGTGGGCTTACAATATGGGCTTAAAGGCCTGATTACATACATGCACAAGATAAGGCTTTGAAGCTCCCTTCACACAAATTTGAAACTATTAGCTATCACTATGCTATGAACTTGATAACTACTCTCCTAAGGATCTATTACATCTATATATATCTAATCCAAATCAATAGATTCATCCGCATCAGCCAAGGAAGGTCACAAACTCCAATGAAGAGTTGTAACGTGTTCACAAATAGGTCAGACCTAAATCCTTTGTCATTAGGATCCACAAGCCTTCTCCTTTAGATGATTGTCTAAGACTATTAGGATGCTCTAGTCTAAGAAAACAGTTGATCTTCTGATAGCGATATCTTTTTGGTAACTAATCCAAATGCTTTGAATTCTTGATATGGTGTAGATGAATGAATGTATATGCTAATTCTAGATTTGCAAGAAATGAAATGCCAATACTGGACCACAAGCTGATATTGCTTCTGACTGAACGACCTAAACTGAACTGGAAAAGAAACAAACTAAACTACAAACAAACTGAAATGCAAATGTTTTTTGTTGATGCAAGTTTGTTCTTGAACCAGGGATGGTCCTGCATAACAAAGTGTCTGATTAGAATAAAATTATTGTTAGAAGACTTTTCAATGCACTCAATTCTACAGGAAAGACTAGCAAAGAGAAAGATAAAATAATTGCTCGTAGAGTAATAAAAACCTCAATAGTAAGTAAACAATTAAGAAAGGCTCAATTAATGAGGCAAACTTGTGCTGACTTAATATTGAATCATAAAACATTGTCAAAAGAACTAGCATTAAGATCAGGACTAGATAGTCCTCTTGGAAATGACACTTGGGCTTTCAGTGGTAGGCTTCCACAAGTTGATAGGAAGCTCATCAATAGCACAAAGGAAGAAATTGAATGATTTTGGCACACTAACTCTAGGGTATCACCAAATGCAAAAGATGTTTTAAAAGTTAAGAATTGGTGATAAAGACCGTACACCACATCCTAAACATTACTTGGAATGTATCCAAATAAAATTGTACAAACAATATTATGAAACACACCCAGGTATGATGATCTCACAAAGAGCATTTGAATCTCTTAAGCCATTTTATTGTGTTCCTCTTAAAATTCATAATACATGTTGTTGCAAATACCATGTAGAGTTTTGTATGTATCATGAATTATTATGCAATATTCGTTCTACTTTGCACACTAATGAAATGTTACCGGAGTGCGGTGCAATTCAACTACCAAAGTCATCTAGGGACTTATGGGATTTATTTCTATGTATTAGAGATGATGGTTGCATTTTCTATAAGAATGGTTGTTTAAATGAAAAGTGTTTACAATGTGGTGGGTTATCAAAGTTTGTATCACGTTTTCATGAGGGATGCAAGCATGATTTTGGAAAGAGAATGGTTGAGAAAAAGAGATATGAGACAATGAAATCAATTTAAATGGTGGAGGTGAAGGTTCTAGATGTGAGTTAAAATTGTAAGAGAGATAAGTATTGTTGATTTTATTGATGATTTTAAGAAAAATATTTTCTACGTGTATGCCAGACACAACCATAGGTCTTGATGGTTAGATAACCAGTTCAAGATGTGTAAAGATTTTTTCTCGTTGCAACCCCAAAATGCAGTACAATCGCAGTATTATAATTCTATTCAAATTGCTATTTTTGTTTTGATGTATAAAATTGTATAGGTTCTAACACCAACATAGGAAGTTTCAAGAATGTGGAACTTGTTACTTGAAATGACCTCCAAATTTTAAAGAAACTAGCTCTTCTCTATTTCAATTAGGTTTTAAGCAAAGGGAAAGAAATTAACAGGATCATAGATGCAATAAAGCAAATCTAACTATGGCGATGTGCCTAAGTAACAGTGTCCCTTCAGTTCAAGCACAATGAAACTATTCTCAAGATACAGTTATATTAAAGAGAAGATACTACATGATTAACATAAATAGACAGAATGAATATTATCAAAGGCTCACAACCAGACACTTTGTAATGACACAGATGATATCAACCAAGGCACATAACAGAGTTCTTATTAATCTTCTAGCAACATAAAAGGCATAGATACATTAACTTTCTTATCAAGAACAACAAAATAAAGGCAAAATGACATAAACTGGTCATGGTAAAGTCTCTGACTCCTCTTTTAGATTTCTTACTAAGACTTATCAAAGATCAATCAATCTATTCTCTAAATGTCTATATTGATCTATTACAAATACTACATATTTATAATCATAGATCTGACCTAAGATTGTCTGTAACAATCGAATCCTCAATGGCCCAACGGAACTAAAGATTACTAGAAGTTCCTAGCAGTTACGATCCTCTGAATCTACAACGGCCATCCCTCCTACATGCTCATTAGCTGGGACAAAATATTATGTGGCACACCTCCTATATTTGAGACACAAACACATGGTGAGCCCCATGCACTTATAACTGAAAAGAAATATGATAGATGGTAGCGTCTACATCCCTAGAAACTCCTTTGTCTTTTCAGAAATCAATAGGAAAATGACACTTGTCGCATTCCATAGCCTTCAAAACATGATACGTGTCTTCTCTCGCAGAGCCTTTAAAACTTGTTTCTTTATGCTCGGGTGACCTCCTTTATGACATCTGTTGCAACCTTTTTTACTTATAAAAATGAGACACAATAATGATGGGACCCACAACCTCAGCACTCACTACCCTTAAAGGGAGAAAATTGGGACAGATGACAACCTCTGCGCGCACGCTAGCTAACACGTGGCAACTTCCACAACACTGCTGAAACAAATAAAACTTTTGAAAGGTCCTCATAGAAGCTGACACTTCGCGCAACCCGTACAAAATAGTGAATCAAAAAGTTCCTCGCTAAAAGAGTCATGAACAAAGCAACCCCTTCTCTGCGACCACCACGTTGCATCCTTCACAAGCTTGAAACTTGAAACATTACTATGGCCCACCATCTTTTATACTGGCATCAACATGATATGGAAAGAAACATGCATCATCATCCACAACAAACTTAAAAGACACATGGCACCCTCCGTACAAAATATAGAATCTTTTGAGACCGCCTCCACAAGTGACACATGGTGACACCCGCAGCATTGCTGAAACAAAATGTACTGGTGCTACCCGCTACATGGTGTGCTCCACATAAAACTTAATACTAGAAACATTGCTGTGGCTTTGACTGTGGCTTTAACACTTGGCGAATTCTGTACAAAACATTTGAAACCCATGCAGCGACATTTGAAACCCGCACAACAACATTATAAGACCCGTAGACTAAGCTCCAATTGAAACAAAATGTAGAGTTTTTGACACTCTACAATTCTTGGCGACCATTAGAACTTCTGAGCCTACTCTGAAAGAACCCAAAACTAACATAAAGATCTGTATTGAAAATACAACTTTGAATCATAAATTTTGCAAAACTGTCTGATAAACAGACCATTCTGAATCTGAGAGCCCCTGTCTACTCTACAAATCTGGAAAAGAAAAATCAAGATTAATTATATCTTTATGAGAAAAAGTTTACAAAATTTGTACCACAACCTTTAATTGAAATTCTAGCTAGGCCATAGGTATCAACACAGTTTCAACTTCCTTTACTGTTGATGAATCACTTAAACCCTGGAAAATTGTCTGATCATTTTGCTTAGTCAAAAGAAGGGCCTTGATGTCATCAATCATCAACATTGTGTTACTATCTAGGAATGGTGAAGGAAGCCCCAGTTGCACTAAATCCTCTATATGTTTCTTCATATTTTTCACTCCTTTCACTGTATCCAGGAGCTCCTGACAATTTGTGGCCACAAAGTTACAACTCAAAACCTCATTGACCTTCTTAGCAGTAACCATTCTATCATTGATACCTACTGCTGATAATGTCTCATCTTTTGTGTCGTACAAGTTTTTCAATAAAAGTTGAGAGTCAAAAACCCTCAATGAAATAGTGGACAAGGTGGCCTGCACCGAAGTTTCTACTTTCTCACACAGCTATAAGCATTTAACATAAAAGTTAAAGATGGCTTTAGCTGGATAATCTCTTCAGAAATTCTCTTCCAAACTGAAACATATAGCTCTTTTACCAAATTTTGGACCCTGGCATTTTGTGGCCTATTAGCCAGCTCAATTGTCAGTTTCTTTGTTCTTTGTTGCTTAGCCATGAGTTGTACCTGAATTGAACTATTGGCATTTTGCTCGTTCAATAACTTATGTTACAATTGTGTGGCCTCTTGCAACTTATCTTGATATTTCTTCTCTGAAGTGGATTTCTCTTGTCTCAAAATAGTTACTACAACTTTTCCTTGTGCCAGCTTAGACTTAAGAGAAGCAATCTTGGCTTGTATAGCTTAATGTATCTGCAAAGAAATAGTATTTTGCAACTGTTTGTTTAGATTATCAATCTCATTTTTCTTAGATTGAATCTCCCTGGCAAGATTGCTACTATTCAAATTCTCTTGAGCCAAATCATTTTTTGCCTTTTGTAATTTCTTGGATACTTTTAAATAGTCTATTGCTACAATAGTTGCAATTTCATTTAGTAGCTCAACCCTGTCTTGTGGCCTAAAGAGAGACATATCCATGGCCACAACATTCATAGCATAATCCTGGGGCTACATTTGTTCATTTGGTTTCACCACATTTGGAGACAAATGTGTAACTATCAATGATTGTTGAATAGGGTCATAAAGTGACCTCATGTGTGCCACAATAGGCTTTTGTTTTCCTTTTTCCTCTTTTTGTCCATCCTAGCCTCTCTAGCCCTTTTTGTTGTGTCTGCTTGGGCTTGGAATGTAGGAGGGGATGCAATATAACCTCCAACAAAGGGGTGACCTTGAGGTAGGCCATAGGGAATAGCAGATAATTGCTGGCTAGGAGAAACCTGAGTAGGGGTACGTTTAGGCACAGATGGAGAAAATAATGGCAATGTAATGGCCTATGAGGACATGGCCTGTGTACTGGCAGTAGTGGTAAGGGTTGATCTAAGCACAGCAGAAGTGGCAGGGGTTAAGAATGCCTGGCTACTTGGGATTACCACTCCTATAGCAGAAGAAAGAGATATAGGAGAGAAGGGAGAAGAAGCACTTACTTGAGTGACATAAGAGGTGACTGGTAGTTGTTGCTGCTATGGTTTTGTTTCTTCTTCCTCTTCCTCTTGCAGGTACAATCTCCTATGTTTCTTAAGCCTCTCTCCTGTTTCCTTTGTTTCTTCCTCTTCGATATTTACCACCACTGGTGGTTGTAAAGGAACAATTCTAGAACCCCCAGATACTGAAGTTATTTGAGTCCCTAGAATTGGTGATGACACAACACCTTTTTGTTTCTCTAATGTGCTGAGGGATTGGGGCCATGAAGATGCAGGACTAGCAAATGATGCCTGTCCTATTTCTTGCATTATTTGGGCTGACTCTATTTCTTCTTCTGTCTCCTCACCCTTCCTTTGAATTCTGCTTGTGTCTGGACTTGAGACTGGGGAGGGATGCCACTCATCCTAGATTGATTCCCATCTTTCATCACTTTCAACATTCCCAAATGAATGTGTAAGCTCTGAAATCTCTTGCCTATATTTCTAAAAGGCTTCAATCTTTTATGCTCTCTAATCTTGGGCTTTTAATGCTTTCCTCAGACTAGCAGTCATTTTCAACTTAGGGTCATATTCTTTCTCTTTGACATAGAAGGTTTCCCATGGCCTAGGCCCCTCATAGGGCAAAACTATTAATTCCACATATATATCTGGGTTATCTTCTTTCAGATTCCTCATGTCCTCCTAGAATGGATGACCTTCATGTACCATCTTGGCATGAACCTTATTATTTATAATCCAGGAGGCTAGAAAACTATCTGGGTCATATTCCATTTATCATCTATGATGAGGAAGCCAAGGGCATCTAACTTCCTCAACAAAAGGTTCTCTGCACCTCTAACTTCAAGTGTAATCTTTTTTCTGGCCCATGGGACATCATACATCTTCTTCTTTCTTTTCTTGTGGCCAAAGTCATTATCAACCATAGATACTTGTCGGGTCACCTCTAAGAATACAACCCTAGGGGTCAATACTGTAGGTAATAGCACGGGTTCCCCACTAAAACCTTGGACTCTAATTATTGTATTATGTACCCTAAAGAAGTAGTCACATGGAATTGGGCAATTGGTTATAAAACCCCTTATACTCTATGTCATCCTATGTTCTATAGGCTCAAGGCTTAGCTGGCAGAAAGCAGGGGTGACAACATGTTCCCAAAACTCATAAGGGTCAGAGATTTCAGATAAAACATGTGTCCATGTGGACATAGGGATGGTTTTATTATGACCAAAATATGAATCATACATATTTAAATGCATACGTTGTGCAAAAATACCAATGTTTTAATATAGCATAAGATGGAATAGGAAAGAAGAATACCTGAATACTCGCTTTTTCTTGAAATTTGTGAGCTGATCAATCATGGCGGCAGCAATTTGTTCTAAAAAATCTAGCCAGTACTCTTGCAATTTATACACAGTTTTCATTCTGAAAATTATTGCCAATTGTGAGTCATGGATTGTGTTGTCCTCCTTCATTCCAAAAATGAAAGCTATCAAAGCTATCATTGAAAGTGTCTTTTGAACATTCTGATTAAATTGTGCCTGCCCAGTGGGTAGTGTGGGCATCTGAGTATTATCCTCTCCCAACTGCATCTCTAAATTTAGGAATTTCAATTTGTTATGTATATTTGCCCATGTGTTTTGCATTTTGGCAACAGTTGGAAATGTTGTTGTTCTATCATACTACAGGGCCATCATGTCCCTTATGGCCTTGGGTATAATATGCACTACGAAAGGGCCCTGTTGGATAGTATTTGATGGTGCATGAAATAGTTCTGCACATAACTTGATTAGCTTGGGACAAGGGTGGACATTTGGGACCAAGAACTATGCCAATTGAGAGGTCTATATCCTCATACCAAAAGTCTCGAACTGCCCGTTGTTCACCTGGAGAATGCACCTTTGATGTGCCCCCTCCCAGAGACTCTTGGTGTTCTTTTGAAGGGGCGTGTCATATATGTCATCTGCATAGTCCTTCACCTGTTCTGGGTTGATAGATAACCTACTTCATGAACCCTTGTTCTTGGATAGGATTTCCTTAGTTGCGCGGGTGTCGAAGCATATGATTTGTTGTTCAATAGTTTGTCCATTGACTTAAAAATTCCAAGTCCCTCTTGTGGTTACTGTGTCTCAGACATATCTGTATCTTTGTGAGGAGAACACAAGAAACTTTGACATAGAAAAGAATTAAATTGTTTTATCAGAGTGATACTTAGCTGAAAGGCACTTGCTAGGGATAGAGTTCAGAGGCAACAGTGATTGAGAGTAGAAGGATAGAAGCAAATGATGGTTACACTTAGGACATAAAACCTAGCTCATTGGGATTTATGGAGATAATAAATGACACATCCCATCTTATTAATGGCATTAATGCCAAGAAATAGCTAGTGTATCTTTTTGAAATCCGCATGGAAGGGAGTGTCAGATATGTTACGAGAGTGGCTATCTTTCTGAAAAAGCATGTACTTCTGGGGAATTTTAGGGATTGCCGAACAACCTTAATAAATGATAGGCTAAAAGAGAAGGGGATTTGCGCTGCTGACATGTGTTCACCAAACACTTATTTGAAAGGGAAAGTGGGAAAAGAAAGCAGGAAAATAGAAAAGCGAGAAAAGGAAACAAAACTAACTAACTATGATACATGATGAGCCCCTTCTTAATTGAAATGTTTCAGAAAGATCCCATTTACCGAAATCTCTTCAGATTCTCCATTCATGGTCTCCAGCTCAAATGAATTTTGTTGCTTGCAAGAACAAATTTTATAAGGACCCATCCACAATGATTCAAATTTTCTATGTTGACCAAGCTTGGCAGCTCTTTCATCCCATTTCAATACCAGAGAGCCAACCTCAAAAATGGGATTTGAAGTCTTCTTATGAAACTAGTCCTTAGCCATTTTCTAATGTTTCATTAGTGACTCATGTGCCTTTTCTCTTTTCTCTTGGACTTCCAACAGTTCAGCAAGTCTGACTTGCATGGGGCCATCCTCTTCAATTTCTATCTGTTTTAACAATTGCAAAGCAAGAATCTCTAGACTTAGTGGCATTACTGCAAGTTTACCATAAACCAACTCATAGGGAGACATTTTAGTCACTTGCTTTGGCATGATCCTGTCAGTCCACAATGTTGTATTAAGTAACTTATGTCACTCTCTGTGATAATTGGTCCCTATCATTTTTATGAGTCTAATAAGGTTTTTGTTAGTGGACTCTGCCAGACCATTACCTTGTGGATAATAATTTGAACAAATCTTAAAATATATCCCATTTCTCAAAGAAAACTCAGATAATTTGGTTCCCAAAAATGCTTTAGCATTATTTGATATGATGGTATGAGGAGAACCAAACTGAGAAGTTATGCCTTCTAAAAATTCTAGTATGACCTTTTATGTTGCTTCTTTGAGTGGTACTGCTTCACTCCACCTGGTAAAGTAATCTATTGCTATGAGAATCCATTTGTGTCCCATATTTGACACTGGATTGATCATACCAATAAAATCCAGACTCCATTGAGCAAAGGGTTCATCAACAACTTTGGGACTTAGAGGCAATGCTACATTTCTCCTTTTGCCAGTATAAAACTGGCAAGCCTGGCATTCCTTAACTAGCTAATGGCAATTTGTAAACAAAGTGGGCCAGAAATATCCTGCTTGTGTTACTTTGATTACTATGGTCCTTGCTAAAAAATGTCCACCTGAGGTTCCATGATGTAATTCATGTAGTATTCTTTGAGCTTCATCCTTCTCTATGCATCTTAAGAGTATACCATCAACATTCCTTCTAAATAAAATATGATCAATTAGTACAAAATGGGTTTCTTGCTACCTATAGTAGCTTTTCTTATTATGGGAGAGCTCATTTGGGAAAATCCCATACTTCATAAACTGTATCCTATTTTTGATCCAAGAGTCTTGGTCAACCTCTTGGAGTTTTGATACATTTTCACTTTCTATTTTTTTAGTCACTATTCTTTCCATGTCTTGGGTCATGTATTGGCACAATCCTTTGCCTCTAACTAACTTGGTGGGTGTTACTTCTACATCATATTCTAGAGATAGGTTATGAATCAGCTAACAAAGTTGATTTTTCCTAGAAAGGATTGAACTATTTTCTTGTTGACTGGAAGAGATAGGTTCATTATGGCTGTGACCCTTTCTAGATCAATAGAGACCCCTTCCTTTGACACTATATGCCCTAGAAGCTTACCTTGAGGTATAGCAAAGATACATTTCTTGGGATTCAGAGATATTCCAAACTCTTGACATTTCTTAAAAATAACCTCTAAATGGTCAAAGTGATCTTTGGCATTTTTAGAAAAAATAGTGAGGTCATCTAGATAGATCAGAATAATCTTATTTATAAGTTCCCTGAATGCTACATCCATTACACGCTGAAAAGTAGCCCCAGCATTTGAAAGGCCAAAAGGCATTTTAGCATATGCAAATGTTCCTCACTTTGTAGTGAATGTAGTCTTATGTTGATCTTCATCTGCTAACCAAATCTGATTGTATTCTGAGAAACCATCCAGCAAGGAAAACCTTTCTGACCCTGCCATAGTCTATAAAATCTGTTCCATAGAAGGCAGGGGATAATGATATTCAAAGATGCTCTATTCAGATCCCTGAAATCTACACAAAGTCTTATGTCACCATTCTTCTTTCTTATAGGTACTAGGTTTGATACCCAGGTTGAATGCTTAATTGGAAAAATAATCTTTGATTCCAGGAGCTTTTGTAGCTCATCCACCATTAAAGGTTCAATTCTAGGATTCACTAGCCTTTGCTTATGTCAGATTGGTTTAGATCCTTCAGTAAGCTCTATGGTGTGTTGGATGATATCTCTATTATAGCCATGAAGGTCCTCATAGGTCCAAGCAATCACCCTATCATATTTATCACATAAAGCAATCGGCCTTTCCTTTTCCTCTTGGGTTATAGAATTACTAATTTTCAACTCTCTTCCTTCACTAATTTGGATCTCAAAATAATCTTCCTTATTTGCCTGAAACCTCCTCTTCTCTAGGCTTGCATCTTCTGGATCAAACAAGTTTTCTAGAGTAATAAGCCCTTTAGGGAGTTTATTTGATTTTAGCTAGATAATTTGGTCACCATATGCTTCTTCAATTTTGGGATGTAATTGATCAGCAAATTCACCTGATTGTTGTATGAATGCAAGTACTTGAAGGTCATTGTCAAAAACTTGCCAATTTTGGTCATTGTCTGGAATTGTTGTTCTTACTATAACCTTAACTGACTTATTGTTAACTAATAGATCACTTGCTAGGTCAAATTGTGAACCAATTTGTGTCATTCTATCTACCCCAAAATTTTGGGCTCTGGGAACTACCTCAATATTGAAAGCCTCAAAACCATCTATCAAGTTCCAAATCCTGTGCCGATAGGATCTCATTCTTACATTTTTGGCTATTGCTTTCTCTCTGATTTGTTTTACCACCAGTTCCGAGTCTCCTCTTACTATTAGATTCTTTATTTCCTTTTTCCTTGCCAACATGAGTCCATGCACCAAAGATTCATATTCAGCATCAGTATTGGTACAGGCGAACTGAAAGCGAATGGCTCTTAGAATTTTCTCACCATTTGGGACAGTAAGGCAAATTCCTGCTCCAACACCAATTTTACTCCTAGCCCCATCAAAATTTAGGGTCCAAATTTTTGAGTTTCTTTTAGCCTCTCCACTTTCTGATATTTCTTTCCTTATAATATTAAAGATTTCTTGGACTTCCTCAAAAATGACATAAGTGCCTAGACCAGTAGAGTCATAGTTTCCATAGGGATCACTTTACATCATGGTCAATAGTTGATTGTTCTCTTCTTCCTGTTGGTCATGTTCAGTCCAGTCACCTAATTCTTCAACAAAGACTCTCTCCTCTTTATTCAACATGGCATGGGATGGTTCTAATTTTGGGGTTGGTTGATTTGTGATATGGTCTTTGGATAATGGCTCAAACAATATTTTCATCTTTGTCCCATATTTGGTTCTTAGGATGAGGTGTGACCAATCTAGTGACATGTAACCTCCTATTTTGGTTGTGAAGTCTCTGGACAAGCATAAACCAAATACAGGGGGAATATCTATGACTACCACATCCTGATTGACAATTATATTGAGGCAAGTATATAGTTGTAATGGAAGTTGTTTGATTTTTCCTTTTCTTTGAACATATTTCCCATCCATCTACATGACCCCTCTTGTAAGTGGTTCATACTTTATCTTTAAAGCATCTGGTATCTGTTTTGGCATTACTATAGTACTAGCCCCAAAATCTATCATTGCATTATGTAGTAGTTTTTTCCCAACTATTAGAGTAAGATAAAAGGGATCTAGTTTAGATTTACCTACCTTAGGTACATTGTTCAACATAGCTGTTATTTGTAGATGAATAGTATCTTTATGTTGGAGTTTCCCTTTATCAATAGCTCCTCCTTTAGCACCAGTGTGTTTAGAGGCTTCTTGACCTTCCAAAGCTTCCTGTAACAGTGTCTTCTAGTCGGGAATAGCTAACATATCCCAGATTGATATGTATGCTGGAGTTCTTTTCAGGTGGTCCACCACATTTACAGGTCCTAATGCTTGGGTCTTTGAATAATAAGGGTACCTTGTCTTTTCTAGAACCTATCCCGAGGCTACTTGATTCTACACAGGCTGAGGCATGTCTTGCCTAGAGACTGGATTGTGATGATTTTGAAATGGAGTTCTGATGATTTCATTATTAGTGACTTTAGGTTGCTCCATCATTTTCCTCTTTGATCTAGTATAGTAGTCTGACTGCACCAATGGTTTCTTTGAAGTGGAAGCCTCATTAGAGAACACTGAATCTTCCTCTTCAATCCATGGAAATAAGGCATGTCCGGGGGCTATTTCCTCTTCTTGTTGTATGGACATCCCTTGCATCTGGGCCACCATTACTACATTTTGAACACCAGGGGACTGATATGGTGGAGTGTTAGAAGTTGAGAATTGTCCTTCTAACCCTCTCTATTATCTTATCTTTTGCTACAAATTACCTCTGGGATAGTCTCTAGGCATATGGACATTGTTGCAAGGAAAGCACCAAGATTTGTGTCATCTGCTAAGTTATTTTGCCCTAGAACTATTTCCCTATTCAGATTATGATGGATAGTTTGTAGAGGTGTAGGGACTGAAACCAACTGCTTTGAAGGCTGAGGATTAGTTTGCCTTTGAGGGCCTTGATATTGGTTTGGCTGAAAGGGAGGTCTATTTCCTTGGAAACCTTGATAAGGGGGCTTTGAATAGGGATTTTGTTGTCTCTTCAGATTAATTATCTCATTTGAGAAGGTCCTTAGAATGTTCTTGACATCATCCATTTTAGATGGTTGAGCAAAGGTGGTTGCCCTAGCAGGTTGTTGAGGTACTGGAAATGAATACATGGACACAGGTGGAGTTGTAAGATTAGGAGCTTCTTGTGGCAAAAGTAGGGTAATTTCTGGGAACATGGGCATATAAGGCCTTGGGGGCAATTTTCCAGAATCTATTAAGTTATTTTCAGCCTTGATAGCCAACTCATATGCTTCTGGTAGTGTCTGACCTCCAAGAGACTGAATCATTACTGATATATCAGAGTTAAAAGCTTTGAGGTAAAACACGATAGCCATACCTGATAATGGTCTTGTTGTAGTAGGAATTCTATCCCAGGTCTTTTGAAATCTTGAGTTGAAATTGGTCATGGCTTCTTGTGGTGCCCTTTCGATAGTGATTAATTGTTGCAGCAGGGAAGATTTATCACCTTTCTCTTCAAATCTTGCAAAGAAAGTGTCACCAAGCTGATCCCATGTGGATATTGTATTTGGAGTGAGAGATCTATACTAGTCTAGAGCCTTTCCTTTGAAAGAAGATGCTAACAGTCTTATTGCCACATTCTGTTCAGTAATAACATGTACTACACACACATCAGAAACATCTTGTAGATGTTCCCTAGGTGTCTTGAAATCTTCTCCTCTGAACTTAGGCAGAGCCTTCAAAGAATTAGCTGGAATAGGATCCCAAGTTGCTGGTGGTACTGGGAGGATGAGAGGACTACTAGTATTCCAATTTGCATAGTTCCTTGGAGGTATAGGTGCTACCATATTTATTCTTTGTGCTACTGCAACTTGATTCACTCTTCTCCTTGGAGTAGCTACTAATGGTGGTAAAAGAATGCCTGGATTGGTAGCAGACTGAGCTCTTGTTGTAGGTCCACAGCTTTGGCTCCTTGTTACTCTCTGTCTCATATGATCTTGATAGAAACTTCAAGAAAGGTCCCATCGCGAGTGCCAAAAACTGTTGATGTATAAAATTGCACAGGTTCTAACACCAATATGAGAAGTTTCAAGAATGTAGAACTTACTACTTGAAACGACGTCTAGATTTTAAAGAAGCTGACTCTTCTCTATTTCAATTAGGTTTTAAGCAAAGGGAAAGAAATTAACAGGATTACAGATACAATTAAGGAAATCTAACTATGGCAATGTGCCTAAGTAATAGTGTCCCTTTAGTTCAAGCACAGTGAAACTATTCTCAAGATACAGTTATATTAAAGAGCAAATACTACATGATTAACATAAACAAATAGAATGAATATTATCAAAGGCTTACAACCATACACTTTGCAATGACATAGATGATATCAACTAAGGCATAGAATAGAGTTCTTCTTATTAATCTTCCAGCAACATAAAAGGCATAGATACATTAACTTTCTTATCAAGAATAACAAAATAAAGGCAAAATGACATAAACTGCTCACAGCAAAGTCTTCGACTCCTCTTTTAGATTTCTGACTAAAACTTATCAAAGATCAATGAATCCATTCTCTGAATGTCTATATCGATCTATTACAAATACTACATATTTATAATCATAGTTCTGACCCAAGATTGTCTGTAACAAATGAATTCTCAATGGCCCAACGGAACTAAAGATTACTGGAAGTTCCTGGTGGTTATGATCCTTTGAATCTATAACGGCCATCCCTCCTACACGCTTATTGGCTGGGGTAAAATATTATGTGGCACACCTCCTGTATTTGAGACACAGACACATGGTGAGCCCCACGTGCTTATAACTAAAAAGAAATATGACAGATGGCAGCGTCTACATCAAACCCAGAAACTCCTTTGTCTTTTTATAAATCAATAGGAAAATGACACTTGTCGCATTCCGTAGCCTTCAAAACATAATACGTGTCTTGTCCCGCAGAGCCTTTAAAACTTGTGTCTTTATGCTTGGGTGACATTCTTTTATGACATCTATCGCAACCTACTTTATTTATAAAAATGAGACACAATAATAATGGGACCCACAACTTCGGTGGTCACTACCCTTAAAGGGAGAAAACTGGGACATAAAGCAACCTCCGCACGCATGCTAGCTAACACGTGGCAACTTCCACAACACTGCTGAAACAAATAAAACTTTTGAAAGGTCCCTGCAAAAACTGACACTTGGCGCAACCCACACAAAACTGTGAATCAAAAAGTTTCTCTCTAAAAGAGTCATGAACAAAGAAACCCCTTCTCTGCAACCACCACGTGGCATCCTCCGCAAGCTTAAAACTTGAAACATTACTGTGGCCCACCATCTTTTATATTGGCATCAACATGATACGGAAAGAAACACGTGACATCATCCGCAACAAACCTAAAAGACACATGGCACCCTTGGCACAAAATGTAGAAGCTTTTTAGATTGCCTCTGCAAGTGACACATGGCGACACCTACAGCATTGCTGAAACAAAATGTACTGGTACTACCCACTATGTGGCTTGCTCCGCATAAAACTTAATACTTGAAACATCGTTGTGGCTTTGACACTTGGTGAATTCTACACAAAATATTTGAAACCTGTGCAGCAACATTTGAAACCCACACAGCAACATTATAAGACCCACGGACTAGGCCGCAATTGAAACAAAATGTAGAGTTTTTGACACTCTACATTTTGTTCACATCACATACAGACATGCCCCTGAGAGTATAGAAGAGAACACGAAGATTGTCAGAGGATACCATTTTTACATGAGTGATGATCGATCTCATTCATCAGAGTATGTGTAATATTGTTTTCAACAATTTGATGGGTTCTTGAAAGAAAAAGATATTAGAATGGATCAACATCTCATTTGGTCAGATAATTGCACTGGTTAATTCAAGAATGCTCATATGTTCTATTGGTTGAGAAGAATGCATGCAGAGAAGGGTATACCTCATATTTGGAATTTTTTTGAAGCTGGGTATAGAAAAGGGGAACATGATGGAGTAGGTGCATGTGTGAAGAGAGCTCTTTTTAAATAACATCTAAAGATTAGAGGTGGTGCTACATTCAGTGATGCAGATTCTATTATTAAGTGGTGTAGCTATGCATTGTCACAAGGAGTAGCTCTTGATTCAGAAGTGCACAAGTTCTTTTAGCTGGTTGATGAGGTGATAGTGAGAGAGAAATTGGATTGTCAGAGAAACAATGAATCGTCGAAGATGCATTCATTTTGAAGCTCAGATGCAAGTGCATGGACTATTTGGACACGAGAATTAGCTTGTTTTTGTCAGAGTTGTATTAAATGTGATTGGGATAATTGTGAGTCAAGTGAATGGGTAGATGCATGGATTCCATAATATTTAACCCTTTTATCTCAAGGTTAATCATCTTTAGTCAATGACATGAAGATCTCATTTGACTATGAACATCTTTCATAACTTGTACAACTAGGTCATGTTTATGTAGTTGTTGCACCACATGGAAATGAAGAGAGATTAGACTTTTGGTTGGCACAATGTGTATAGGGAAAACAAAAGCTAACATGACCTACGATAGATGATGGTGGGTACACATATCCTACAAGATCAGTTGTTATTGTTGGGACTTGGTTGTGAACTTATATGATCAGAAAGAATGGCATCCCTGCATTTGAAGACTTTGAGAAGCATAAAACCATATTGATTATTCGCACCTAGTTGTAGCAACAAATGTTAAGTTACTAAAGCATCATGCAAAACCAAAAACAAAACAGCTATGAACAATTAGTAATGCTGATAATGAAGCAATATTGGATATTCTAAAGATAAGACATGACCCCTCAGGAATGCTTGACTAGCATTTAAACTTCTAGATGGACGTATGACAATTTTTATCTTAACTTATTCTTGTTTTTTTTCTATTTTTTAGAATTGTATTATTAAAAATCTTGTTTCTTTAACTATAATGCATGCTTTTGACTATATAGGACTGTGAATGAGGTTATTTTGCATGGCATCATAGACGTGATGTACAATTTTTAGCATTCATTTGTATTTATTAATAATTTATTTTCTAACTTTTTCTACATACTAATTTCTAAATTCATATTGTGCATATCTTGCAATCAAGGCATTCCATGAGATGACATGTATTTGATGTGTTCTGCCGAACTATTCATGTGCCTTGTCTAAGCTTCCACATTTTGCATACATGTGTCACAGGGTAATTGTAACTACAACATCTGACAAAATTATCATATCCTTAAAGCAACAAATCTATTTTGTGCATATCTTGTAATTATTGCATTCTATCAGACAACATCTCTTTGAGTTATTTTGTCAAATAGTTTATGTGGCTTGTCTATACTTCCACACTTTTCTTTACATCCACCAATTGCATTAGCTAGAAATTTTCTAAAGAAATAAATCCATTTTATGGATATCTTGCAATCATTGCATTCCATCAAACAACATCTCTTGCAATCATTGCATTCCATCAAACAACAACTCATCTAACAACATAGGTTCCTTAAGAATACAATTTTCAAGGTGATGACTTGGTTAGTAAGGTATGTACTCATCTAGAAACTTCTTCAATCCCCATATGCCATGCCTACTTTCTATATGTCAAGCATAAATAACAAGATAACTAATTTTTTTAATTAAGATTTCCCTTGTAGCATTAGGTTCTCATGTTTCAAGCATATATATTAATATGCAGCTATATACTATGTGTAGTTTTGGCATCATGACCTTCGTGTGTAGCTTCTTGTTTTCCATTTTCTCGTCATTTCATCCACAAATAGAACTTCATCCATGCATCTCCATGAAATGATCAATGTGTACTGTAAGATCTTCATGACTGTCTAAGCTGAAAGTGAATAGCCACAAAGGTCTTAAGATTATTTTCCTTTTGGTCTGAGGTCTCTTCACCATCCCTATGTTTTATCTTTACATGCTCTAAGATAGCCTCTTCAACCTTATCCAGAGATTAGGGATAAAAATCTTTAGGGACATCATGACCATGTTCATATGGACTAGTATAACAGTCCTATTCACCACCATGACCATGTTCATATGGACTAGTATAATGGTCCTAGTATAACACTCCTATAATAGTCCTATTCACCACCATGGATTGATCCCAAAAGGAAAGGGGAAGAAAAGTGAGTTTATAATAGTTTTAGAATTGATTTTCTTAAAATTTTCTAAAGCAACAAATCTATTTTGTGCATATCTTGCAATCATTGCATTCCATCAGACATCTCTTTGAGTTGTTTTGTCAAATAGTTCACATGGCTTGTCTATGCTTCCACACTTTGTATACATGTCTACCAAGGTATTTGAAACTAGAACATCCGACAAAATTCCCATATAATGTATGCTTTAGTGGATGTCCATATCCTATTCCAAGCATCCTGTAGACACCTAAAAATGTCTTCTACCATCAAACTGACTCCTGACATCCCTAAACATGTCAATTTCCCTCCTGACCAATTAATTAAATTGTTATTTAATTAACTCATTACCCTATTTTCCATCATATTATCCCCAAAATTGAATTATTTTCATTAATTCAATAGTCTAAAACCTTAGTCAATTGATTTAATAAATATGCAATATTTATTATTTCAATCCTAAGTCCTAAATCCACCTCACAAAATCCACCTCATCAATCCACCTCAACTTTTCCACCTCATCATGTTGCACATATAATTCAATATTTTAAATATTTAATTAGCTAATATCCTCCACTCCCCCATGAGCTGAATTAAAAATTCAACTTGTCATATCCACTATCCCAAAAATGAATTTTTAATTCAATTGTCCTCCACTAATTGAATTTTTAATTCAATTATCCTTCACTCCTCCACTAATTGAATTTTTAATTCAATTGTCCTCCACTAATTAAATTTTTAATTCAATTGTCATCCACTAATTGAATTTTTAATTCAATTGTCCTCCACTAATTGAATTTTAAATTCAATTGTCCTCCACTAATTGAATTTTTAATTCAATGGTCATCCACTAATTGAATTTTTAATTCAATTGTCCTCCACCAATTGAATTTTTAATTCAATGGTCCTCCACTATTGAATTCTTAATTCAATTATTCCCCACTATCCTCCACTATTGAATTCTTAATTCAATTGTCATAACCCACTCTTCTCAAAAAAGAATTTTTAATTCATCCATTATGAATTAAAGATTCACAAAAAATGAGAGCCATTGATCTCATCTTTTGATCCTCACCCTCCATTCCTTTTTCAAAAATCTATAAATGAAACCCTCACCCAAGCCATTCATAACAACTTCTTCTTGCATCAAAACCATGCATAAATTTCTCTCAAATCTCTAATCTATCTATCCTCTAATCCTTCATCTACATTTGTGTTGAAAGCAAGAGCAATCCACATTTCAATCAAATAGGGAATATCATGTCTTAGGAGCTCTTGGGTGCAAGTTTCCTCCTCCCTTGATGAGATTGGGTCTTCATGTGAGGTATAATTTTGTGTTTTATGCATTTAGTTTGTGTTTTCAATTCATTTTGTTTTCCTAATCTACATTGGCATGCCCGGTGGGACCCACAAGGTCCATATCTAATCTTTTTCTTTTGTGAGTTTTTGTTTTGGAGACGTGTTTTTTTTGCAGGTCCTGGGCACTTTCTCTCCTAACTTTCACTCACAAATCCATCCAACTTTCTTTGTCTTCCTTCTATTTCTATTCTATCTGCTCTTTATTTCTACAAGTATCTTGAATGAAGAAAGGGAGACTATGGAAAAAATTTTCTAAAATCATCCATTGACCAACTCTGTGTCATATTGGTGCTATCGTCACCCAGTTTGGCGCTATCTTCTTTTGGTGCACTTAAAAGAACCTTTATTTTCTTATCTTAGAAAACACTTAAATTTGGTGCATAAAATCAATCTTGCTTGCAAACAATCTACAATCAAACAATCTTTGAGTGCCTTAGTGTAAAGAACATTTGATTTTGGTGCAACTAAAATTAATCATTGCTTGCAACAAAACAACTTTAGGCACATTTCAATTTGGGCTTAAAACGAACATTAGCTCTTGTTTGTCGTGTCTTGTGCACTTGCACATTTGTGTTATCCCATAGGGTAGAATCAAAGTATCCTCTCCCCTTGCCTTCAAAAGGATCTTGGGTGAAGAGAAATGGTTCTATTCTATTTTTCTTTTTAGAACATGGGCCTGCCCTTGAGACACATCCATTCAGAGAACTCATTGGCGACCCCAAGCGGTACTTTCATCCGGTCCGCTATATGAAAATTGAGGATAAGGCAAAAGCTAAGTCTAATCGGTATGAGCGCTTACCATTCGGTGCTAGTTTGAAAGGAAGTAGTACCCTCAAGGTATATTAAACTCCTAGTAGAGCTAGTCAAAACCTTAAGTGGTTTATTAGATGCTCGTAAGGTGCTGATCCCCCAGATGTTCCCCCACTACAACCCTTTGTTTTAGTGGCCCAAATCCCTCTACTTGTTCAACAAGTATTGTCCTTGCTTCACCTTAGGTTGTGCATGCTTGATAAATCTTTCATAAATTAAACCTTTGGCCATTGTGTTTTCTTGCTTGATTTGTCTACTTTCTAAGAAAAATCCACTTAATCCAAACACTTGTGTGACATCATGTCAATCTTAGAGGACCTTCAAAAACTCCTTCATATGCTTTGCCACATGCATGCAAGCCAATAACCTTTAGAGTAGCAAACCTTTCAAAGCATTCAAGAACTGATTCAAATATGTCGAACAAACCAATCCTCACATACAATACCTCTTGGAAGAAATCCAACACCTCTTGGCCACTTGCAAAGTCCAATGACCATCCTATCTAGCACCTATCCCATCATATCTATCTACTCATCAACCTAATTAGATACCACCTTATTCCATTTCTTCTAATGTTATCCCTGATCCATATCAACACATTCAACTACAACAACATCAACCAATTCAACAATTCTAGCCATCACAACAACTCATTCAACAATTCCACCAACAAGTCATACCTCAACAAATTCCAACTCAATCCCATGTGTCATCCACATCAACCTATGCTACATCAACCTATCAACATCCACCTCAACATTATCCAATTCCTCATTCTAACATTCCAACACATCATCAAACCCATTCACAAGGAAACCAAGTGTCATCACGACAAGAACATGTAAGCCCAAATCCACATTGGCAACAAGATCCAATGCCCTCAACTTCATACCAAACTCAAGACCTTTTATCTACATATCCCACCATTTCACTCAACCCCCAAGACTATCAATGGCCGCCATAACAAGCACAAGTGTGCCTAAGTCCACCTTTGCAACAAGAAGCATATGCAACTCCAAGTGCCCCCTTGTTCATAAATCAAGCAAGCTCAAGTTATCCTATGCAAATCTTAAGTACCTTTGACAAGGGAGATACCAATCTAGCTAATGCATCCTATGAGTGGCCTTCATCATCCAATCACTCGCCAACACATGAGCCAACTAGCCCTATCATAAGACCACCATGTGATCCTACCCCTAATCTATTGGTCCACCAACCTTCATCACCTTCATCCTCATGTTCTACCAATCTTCCACCACAAGATCCCTTGGACACATCCACTATTATTGCTCATCCATTATATTGCTCTTCAACCCATACACTCATGAAGGATGCCATCCATTGGCTATTAGCAAGGAATCAAACACCCTCATGCAATCCAACATCCACCAAACCTCTTGAACAACCCCCTATCATAAGTCAAGAACCACCATGTAGCCATGTTCAAGAACACATAAGTCAAACACCTATCAGATCCATCCAAACACCTATCACATCCATCCAAGCACCCACCACATCTATCCAAGTCAATCCCACTTCTACCCAACCACATGAGCTATGCAAAGAATCAAATCCAAAGCATGTTGAAACATCAACCCCTTCTCCTAATCAAGATCTAATCATCCCATCTAATCCCATCCCCGATCCCCTACCATCTATTGATCAACTTATTGATCTCACACCATCTTCTACCACCCCTTCACCATCCCCCATGAATCCTTCACCTCCATCTACCAATCCCATCCAAAATCCATCTCCTTATCCCCTTGTTCGTACCACCTTCATCCATGAATGTTCTTCCTTAGGACAACAACGGCCTTTATCCACTTCACCTTCTCCATCCAATAATGAGCTCAAGTCTAATGTTCAAAGCACACCTAGTCCCATTGTTCATCGCATCTTTCAAAACATGAACTACCAAGGCAAAGGTCTAGGCCTTTATGAACAAGGTATTTTGGAGCTGATTCATGTCAGGATCCCTCCATGCTCATATGGCCTTGGATACACACCCCAAGGTAAACAAGGCCAAGATGTTGGTAATCCCTTCATGTATCCTAAACCTACCACTTTCCATCGCACCCCCCATCATCTACCCAAAATGTATGTTTCCATTCCACCTCCATCAACCTATAAATGTCAAAAGCATGTGACCGTACACCTTCTGACATCCACTTTGCCTCCATTTTTACCAACTCCAAATATCCCTCCATCCACCTTGCCACCATTGCTTCCAACACCTAACATACCTATCATTCATAAGTATCCTTACATCCCTAATCATGGCCAATAAAAGCACACATCACCTAAGCATACAACTTCCAATCATTGCATCCACTCCACCCATACCATGGGATTCAAAAGCAAAAATTTTGATGCCTCTACTTATAAAGCTAAAAATCCTACCAAAAATCCTATAGGTCTTCATACCTTAGGACATAAAGAATCAAACTCAAAGCAAAGTTTATCTAAGCAGCTACCCAAGTCCAAACCTCCACAAGAAAAGACCAAAAGCAAAATGGTTTGGGTTCCTAAGAAAATAGTTAGAAAGTCAAATGAGGCATCCTTATCCACATATCAAGAATCCCAATCATCTATCTCCATCCAAAAGCCTACTTCTATCCAAAACTTCCATTCCCACAGCAAAGCAAAAGCACTAAAAATATTAAATCTATGTGGGTTCCTAAATCACTTCATCAACCATCTCTTAAGAAAACCATCCCATTGCTTCCTACACCACCATCCAATCAAAAGCTTCAATGTTTATCACGGTGTGTGCAGCCGTTGGTCATGGTTCCCTTCCACTCCACAACACCTCCACATAACTACATCTCCCCATCTTCCATCCATTATCCTACATATCTCCCCCATGCTATCCCTATGGTCAATGCTTTGGCATAAACTTTTCATCCATATTCATTCCATAAGCCTATATAAATCCACACCATAAGCCACTAGCCTACCCTACCATAATTCCACATTATAATCCATTATCTACCTAATTCCACATTATAATCCCTTATCAACATCTCTGAGCATAATGACATGGTCCATGTGAAGACATCATCCATCTCTAATGGGATGCTATCACCTCTCATAGCACTAGACACTTGAGTTCCTCCTATCCATTACCATGGTGAAAACCTGGCAAACAGGCACCATGTGGAATTGTCATCCCATCTAAAAAACAAAAAAAATATCAAAATCGTAAAGAGAAATCCCTTCGTCCAATGGTGAAAACCTAGTAACCAGGCACCTTGGATAAGTACCATGATGAAAACTTGGCAAACATGCATCATGTGTACGTTGCTCTTCTATGTCACTCACACTTGGGGGCACATGGTCTCATCCATCTTATCATTTTCAACTTATCATTTTCCAATATATCATGCTACATCCTACCATCCTTAGCCATTACATAAACATGCCTATCCTACTAAACCCATTTATCCATACTCCCTTCTGCCTTTTGATTTTGATGAAGACATAGGGGCAAAATGTTGAAACATGTTTGGATATTTCTTGACATACCTTCCTTCCAAACCAAGTCCAATCCATTTACCATTTATCCATCCCATTTAAACCAATCCATCATGTCATCCTATTGTCATGAGCCTTGTCATGTAAACCTCCTAAGCATTACCACCTAGAATGGGGCAAGTTCTTCTGATGCAACATAGCCTTTGAAGATCACATCCTAGCTCCCTTATGATCCATCCACTATGGCTTATCCTTATCATGAGCTTTCCATCTTATAGCTTATCCCCATATGTTTATCATGAACTTTCCACTATAGCCTACCTATTCGTTTATCATGAGGCATCACAATTACTATGAGCCCATCCTTTTATCCATCCTTTTATCCATCTTACCTCCATCCATGCACCTAGACTTGGTTTTCTCCCTTATCATTGGTATTTAGCACAAAGGATATCCAAATGAAATCCCATGCAACCATCTCATCATAAATAATTCCTTTTCAAAAAATCAGAAAATCCAAAAACAATACAAACTCAAAAACTCCAAAAAAAAAAAAAAATCCATAAAATCCCAAAAATATCCATCACAAAATCAACATCTCATCATCTTCCCACATCCTCAAAATCACCCAAATCATCCAACAAATTATCTTCCAACATCATCACATCTATCCTTAATCATCCCACATCACCATCACAATAGATCCACGCATCGCATCACTTATCAAAGCATCATCCCTTAACAACAATCATCAACTATCAAATTAGCATCAACCATAACTTGTCACCATCATATCTTGAGCCAATCTTACAACATCAACTAATCATGATCCAATCATCAATCGCTTCCTGCCTTAGGATATGTCTTTCCTATAATAGGCGGAATCTATCAAATCATCATCCATCTTGGCAAGAGAGACCATGGCTATTTGTTTTGGTTCATTGGTCTTTTTTTTTTTTTTTTTAATCTTTTGTCCTATTTGAAGATCACATCAAAGCTACCTTGATCTTATTATATCATGGTATGTGGCGAAAACATCTAGAATGGGGTGTAGTCTTGCTTTTGTATGCTATGCTTGTGGGTTGGTCTCATTACTCCAAGCTAGTATTCATATCTTGTTGATCATAGGGTCGGTTCTAGAAAATTGATCTCCTTATGCATCTAAGGTTCATCATACCTTTTGTGTACTAAGGGCTTATGCTATGAGTCCCCTTCCCTCGTCTAGACAAGGTTGAACTATCTTGGGCATGCATGGGATCATCCCTTTGTCTGCGTGTCTTGTCCATGCAAACGTTGGATAAACATCATCACCCTGGTCTTCTATACCTTGGTGAACATATCCACTTTGCTATATCAAACCTAGGATTTCTCTAAATCAGTTTCAGCACAATGATCATCCACCAATCATCTCCCAACATCATCATCCTTTCATCCCACCACTTATCCTCTAACCAGTTCAACCAATCTGTTCCATCCATTTCGAGAGCACAACCGTGTTCTTGCAACACACCTGTCCTCTCGAGGGGGCATCACCCTTACCAATTATCCCCAAACCTTACCTGATTCTTCTAAGACAAAATCTTTTCTCTATCCAATCCAACTCTATGTTTTAACTTCTTTGAAATGATGTTACTTAGCCGCAACACCATCTCAAAGAGGGGCAAATGTAGACACCTAAAAATGTCTTCTACCATCGAACCGACTCTTGACATCCCTAAACATGTCAATTTCCCTCCTAACCAATTAATTAAATTTTTATTTAATTAATTCATTACCCTATTTTCCATCATATTATCCCCAAAATTGAATTAATTTCATTAATTCAATAGTCTAAAACCTTAGCCAATTGATTCAATAAATATGCAATATTTATTATTTCAATCCTAAGTCCTAAATCCACCTCACAAAATCCACCTCATCAATCCACCTCATCTTTCCACCTCAACTTTTCCACCTCACCATGTTGCACATATAATTAAATATTTTTAATATTTAATTAGCTAATATCCTCCACTCCCCCATAAGTTGAATTAAAAATGCAACTTGTCATATCCAATATCCCAAAAATGAATTTTTAATTCAATTGTCCTCCACTAATTGAATTTTTAATTCAATTGTCATCCACTAATTGAATTTTTAATTTAGTTGTCCTCCACTAATTGAATTTTTAATTCAATTATCCTCCACTCTTCCACTAATTGAATTTTTAATTCAATTGTCCTCCACTAATTGAATTTTTAATTCAATGGTCATCCACTAATTGAATTTTTAATTCAATGGTCCTCCACTATTGAATTCTTAATTCAATTATTCCCCACTATCCTCCACTATTGAATTCTTAATTCAATTGTCATAACCCACTCTTCTCAAAAAAGAATTTTTAATTCATCCATTATGAATTAAAGATTCACAAAAAATGAGAGCCATTGATCTCATCTTTTGATCCTCACCCTCCATTCCTTTTTCAAAAATCTATAAATGAAACCCTCACCCAAGCCATTCATAACAACTTCTTCTTGCATCAAAACCATGCATAAATTTCTCTCAAATCTCTAATCTATCTATCCTCTAATCCTTCATCTAAATTTGTGTTGAAAGCAAGAGCAATCCACATTTCAATCAAATAGGGAATATCATGTCTTAGGAGCTCTTGGGTGCAAGTTTCCTCCTCCCTTGATGAGATTGGGTCTTCATGTGAGGTAAAATTTTGTGTTTTATGCATTTAGTTTGTGTTTTCACTTCATTTTGTTTTCCTAATCTACACATCCCATTCACTGTCTACTGAGGTAGTTCCAAACATCCCATTGTGAAATTTGCCCTGCTTTCCTATTTTGGGATATTAAGAGGCTACCATGACTGTCCTGACCTTTCATGACTATGTTGTCATATTAAGAGGCTACCATAATCCATTTAGGAACATTGTTTTATGTTATAAATTCAAGTTGTGGTCTTAGTAGGGTATCAAATTATCATCATTCATGACTACTATCTTCTAAGGGGACATTGTCAACATTCACACACTAGTAGAAAAATAGAAATAAATGACTTAAAAAACTACCAAAAATTGGTCATGTGACCATTAGTTTGGTCACGTGACCATTAGTTTGGTCATGTGACCATTGGTAGTTTATTGCAGATCATTTATCTTGTGACCAAATTTATGACTAAACAAATTTTAGTCATTAATTTAGTCATTAATTTGGTAGTATATTTAGTCATCAATTTGGTAGTATATTTGGTAATTTGGTAGTATATTTATTCATCAATTTGGTAGTATAGTTAGTCATTAATTTAGTCACTGATTGTTGTTAATTGGTCATTTATTTAGTCATTGTAATCATTAATTGCCATCAATTAGTAGTATATTTAGTCATTTATTTATTTAGTATATTTATTTATTTATTTATTTAGTCATTTATTTATTCATGGTAGTCATTTATTTAGTCATTGTGACCAAATTTCAATGCACATACATAGATCGATGTATCTAAGGTATTTTAGTGCCATATCATTCTTTAACTCAAAGACGATGGTTTCCACAAGGCTGGTGATTTAGCAAGAAAATAACTGTAATGACCAAAACAAAAGGCCACTCAATTTTCTTAAGAGTTGTAATGAAAATCTCTTTAAAGAAGTCATCGTATAACAAAAGGATTCCATGGGACTTAGATCTCTTCAATCTCTACCATTGCAACCCAATTTTTTTGTATGGCTGCCCTCATCATATTCTCTATAAGATCAAACCCTTGTTTTACCTAAAAATTATAAATCAGAAACCACATGATCTTTCTTTGAAAACCCTTTTTTCTAAAGAATTAAGGAAATAGTTCTTCCTATTAAAAATAAATTCAAGGTAAGAGACAATGTAAATATCTTGCATTAAAATAAATTTTGGCACATTTTTTAAAAGGCAGCAATAAGGTTTCTATTTTTCTGTTGTTTTGATGTAGATACCTTAAAAAAAAAGATTTCCTCCACTACCTTGGATCAATTCCTTGGAAGGTGAATCTTTTGTTTTATGTTCACACTCCCTTCCAACTCACCTCAAATCTTGCAATTTGATATGCTCAACTAAGTTATTTTCTTTCAACCATTTTCCCTTTCCTTTTCCTTTGAAAAAATATAAAATAGAAATCCGAGAGTATCCAGCAGGGAACATTTAAATGACATGAGACTTTTTCTGACATGATTTTTTTCATAGCATGAGAACAACCGACGAGTTTAGAAAATCTTCCGACATGAACTTTTTTATAGCATGAGAAACATTTCCATTCTTTCCCAAACCACCCAATGGGTATTTTAAAACCGAGCCCACACTCCACACAAGCACCCCAAATACGCTGATGCACATACTCGCCCACCATCTCCTCAAACGTGTTTATCACTCTATTCAATTATAAATAAGAGGTGATTTCCATTAGTGTCACCATCACATGGAAGGGAAAATTCTCAAGGATTTAAAAAATCTTGATATAAATTTACACACAACATAAAACATCTCATCTCCTTCTGAGTTCACTTACCTCCATGCAAAGAAGTACATGTTCTAGCATTTTCTTCTGAAATACAACACCAAACCACAAAAATCATTTGATATTTAAAAATAATAATTAGAATGAATTAAAAAAATTAAAATATATATATTTAAAATTAACCTTCAACTTGTGGTTTATTTTTCTTAGCCTGCGCCAAGCATCAGATAGGCTCATGTCGTTTTGTATAATCAGAAAAGATGAGTTGGAAGCTCAGATCCTACTACATCTTCTCTAATCCCTTTGTACACAAAGACATTTGTTCTTCGTTCTTTGAAGAAAAAATAAACATGTACACCAATCAAAATGATAGACATAACAACTCCAAAATTAAACAAAACAATCTACACTATTTTAATCATACTTACTTGCGATATCTATGGGAGTGTATGATAGACAAACAACAGGAGGTACTTTTGGCGATTATGCTTTTTGCCTCTATTATGGTGGATTTCATTTCATCTAGTATGAGCAACAATTTGCTGAATCTACTTAGGGTTTTCCCCACTGTGTTTGCTAAATCTGCTTAGGGTTTTCCCCATTGTGTTAATTGATAGCAGTAATAAGAGAAATTCCAAAGGATGAGGGAAATCAGTGCCTAGAGGAAAGGAAAGGAACCACTGATAAAACCAAAACCAAAGCAGACCAAAACAAAAATTTCCCAAAACCAAAGCAGATCAGAAAAAATTTCATGTTTTCCCTTTCCTTTTCCTTTGAAAAAATATAAAATAGAAATCCCAGAGCATCCAGCAAGGAACATTTAAATGACATGAGACTTTTTCTGACATGATTTTTTTCTCATTTGGTTCGCCATGGCTTAACAACAAATTGAGAGCTTAACCTCACCCACCTGCTGCACTATGATGAAATTTTAAGTACCCCACTCTGCTCCAATTATTCACAGCAAATAAGATAAGCTGATGAAATTTTAAGTAGCTCGCTTTGCTCCAATCATTCACAGCAAAAAATAGAAGCCAAGTTAGGGTTTACCCTTAGGGTTTCAATGAGATGGGTGCCAAAAGTGAGTGCAAAAAGTGAGCCGTAAATTGAAAATAATTTTGGCGACCATATTATTAAATATATTATAATATTATATTATTATATAATATAAATATAATATTGTAATATTAATAATGCAATGGATTTTACACAGGATGTTGGTTTGGTTCGGCAGCTAATTGATAAGTATGTTCATCGTTTCCTTTTTTCTGATGATAGTGTTGTTGAGGCTTTCCAGAATTACGATCTTTTTAACTAGAAAGCTCTAATTGGTGGGCTTTTCACTAAGTGTCAAGTTCTTCATTCCCCTACTCATAATTGTATTTTCAATGTTGTTCGATCTTCTCTGTTGAATGAAAATGAGGATTTTCTGCATCTTTCTCTACATGCTCATGGCAAGGAGATTGGAGAGAGTTTAGCTAATAGGGTGGATGAAAAATTCCAAGCTTTGTTGTTTTTGCTTCAGTTTCAACCTCTTCTTCCTCCTCCTCTGAGTTCGCCTATTGAAGAAATGGCTGTGGGAGAACCAAATTATCTTGTTCAGGACCTTAATACTGCTGAGAATCTGTGTTAGGCTGTTGGGGTGATTCTCTTTTTTGTTTATCTCCTTGGAGGTTTCCTGATTTTTCTTTGTTGTTTATCACAGTTCAAATGTAATATTTTGAAGGAGATTTGTTTAAACCCTGCTCCAATTTTGTGAAATATAATATTTTGAAGGAGACTTGTGTAAATCCTGCTCCTATTTTGTAAAATCAGGTTACAACTGGAGGTTTTCTTCCCCTGGTTCTTTCCTGCCAGTATGCTCACTGAACTAGGGTTTGTAATTATTTTTATTTTATAATATAATTATAGTGGCTTGCCACTTTTGTTAATAAAAAATTGTAATATTAATAATATAATATTATATAATAAGATAATAATAATATAATATTATATAATAATATATATTATATAATATCATATTATATTATAATATATTAAATTATATTGTATTGTAATATAATATATTATTATATTATATTATATTATATTATATTATATTATATATTATATTATATTATAATACAACCCACTCCCTCAATTCAAAATATTTTTTTTTAATTATCCACTTTAATATCATTTTGTCTAATTTTCATTTGTGTGATTAATTATTTAGTCATTTATAGCTATGTTGCAAAAAATTAGTAGAACTTTGGTCACGTGACTAAATGTTTTAGTCACCTAGTCATTTATTTGCCATATTTCTACTAGTGACATGATGATCATTTTGAATTTGAAGAAAGAGGAACCGTCACAGTCCATACAATAGTCCTACTTCTATTTCATATCATGTCATAGGGCCATATTCCAAGTAGAATCACTCATCCATTTACATTAGAAAACTCATGGGTACTAGTTCCATTGTATCATTCATTTAAGATAATTTGAAGATACCATCAACTAGAGATAGAGAGGATAGTCCATGTAAACGAGAAGAAAACAATTTACATAAAGGGATTTAAGGCTATTTTCCATTGTGATAGTCATTTACAATTTTTATCATGCCCATTATCTAAGAAATATCCATGAAAAAGAGGTTTAGGGGTTGTCTTAGGGTATATACAAGATGATACAAAGGGAGTTATAAGGAGATAAAACACTAAAAAGGAGGTTTTCGTGAGTTTAGGATAGTTACAAGTCTATATAATAGTCCACTATCATAGTCATGAGCATCATGAAGTTGTTTTTAATGCATTACTTAACATGTATTTGATCTTTTCATACCTACTTCACACGTCTAGGTGTCTTTTTGTCAAACCCTTGGTCTATAGGTTTCTACAGGGCAGTATGACTGCATTTCTTTTGAGTTTTCTTGTGTTTTATGAGTGATAATTGCAAGATGAGTGTCTGTACATTTTAGATATATGCCTATTTACACCTTCCATATAAATATTATGACCTGATCAATCCATTTATCCTCTGTTGTTACAAAACGGTCCTCAAAAAGAGGCCTAATTTGACTGTAACAACCAAATTTTTACCCATTCCATACAAAACAACCCTACCTCATATTTCCTCAGATGTTACGTATTGCTTGTGTATTTGAGATTTGGTCATGTATTGCTTAGTTAATACTAGGTTAAAGTTTTTTTTGCTTCACAAATTTTAATATATAAATGCAGGTGTTTTGGAGAATAGAGCTATTGTACATTCAAGGGACTGAGATTAGTGGTTAAATCATTTAGATTTAATTTTGGAGACATTCGATATATTTTGTAAGGTGTCGTATAAGATAGAATTCTAAACTTAGTGTTTCTCAATCTTCCATCAAACTTCTTATTACAAATTATTTTAAGTCAGTTGTAGTTGATAGTGTTTACTTTGCTTAACAAATTTTTAACGCATTATAAATGCATGTGTATTTCACATAGGGTTGGAGTACTTAGATCTACTTATGCAGTTGGAAACAACATTTTGTGTATTCTACCTAGACCATGACTGTGTTTTTAGTATGACTCGTGGTTACGATGGAAATACATCCACCATTGCTGAGTTAATAGTAGGTTAATTTTTTTTTGCTTGACATATTTTAATAAATAAATGCAGGTATTTTGGAGAATAGAGCTATTGTACATTCAAAAGACTAAGATTCTAGTTAAATCATTTAGCTTTCATTTTGCAGACATTCGATATAATTCCTAAGGTGACATATAAGACATCTTTCATCAAACTTCTTAAAAATTATTAAGTTAGTAGTACTTGATGGTGTTTACTTTGCTTAACAATTTTTTAATTTATAAATGCAAGTGTTTTCGACTATAAAGCTAATGTATTCAAGGGATTGAGATCAGTGGTTAAAGAATTTAGCTTCCATCATGGAGACAATTTTTATATTTTAGATTTGTATATTTGTATATTTTGTATATCCTATGAGGAGATTATGACCATAATATAATAATGTTTCCATCTTACACATCCTCCTAGTGTTTCTTCACATCTAATGCTAATAATTGATAACCATTTCATGTGATTTAAGTAGTACACTCTTTAAGGTGTGGATTTTCATTATGTTTAATGTTAAATTTGATGGTTATATATGTAGTGATTTGATTTTATGAATATTTTAACAATAAACTAGTATATCTCTTCAAATTAGTCTAAAAAACCTCTTAAAAACAGTCCCAAAACCTTCTAAAATCACATTCTCTCCCTATGAAAACTAGGGTCTTTGCCAATACATTGTATCCTGATTCAATTGGGACACCTAGCGAACAAAACAAGGCCTCCACTAGCATTAACCCACCCACCCTGACCTGTCGGTGTTGTCAGTTACGTCCCATGGGGTTGAGAATGCAAAATATGGCTCTTGGCACCTTTACACTACATGTCACTGAGTCATTTTGCAAGAATGCATCCACTGTTGGCAAAATCAAACAATGTTTAGTTGTTCAAAATCGAGAGAGGTTATTATGGAGAGGCTTGACATCCAGCTATAGGTCTAAATGGATTATTCTTAGGTGCCATGAAGTGTGACAACTACTTCGTTAAAGTCTAGAAATTTTTTGCTCTTAGGTCTCTTAAGAGACTTTGCAGGTACACTATAGCCCGATTCGATTTGGAAACATGGGGAATGAAACATGGCCTCAAATAGCATAAACCCACCCACCCTAACCTTTCAGTGTCATCGGTTAGGTCCCATGGGGTGAAGAACACAGAATATGGCTCATGACACCTTTACACTACATGTCACTGAGTCATTTTTCAAGAATGCATCTATTGTTGGCACTGTCAAACGATGTTGAGTTGGTAAAAACTAAGAGATTTTATTATGGAGGGACCTAACATCTAGTTGTAGGTCTAAACAGATCATTCATAGGTGCCATGAAGTGCGAGAACTACTACATCAAGGTTGGGCAATTTTTTGCTCTTAGGTCTCTTAAGAGACTTTGCCTGTACATAGTAGACCAATTCGATTTGGACACCGAGGTAATGAAACAGGGCATCTATTAGTATAAACACACCCACACTAACCTATCGGCACCATCAGTTAGGTCTCATGGGGTGAAAAATGCAAAATATGGCTCCTGACACCTTTACACTACATGTCACTATGGCATTTTTCAAGAATGCATCCGTCGTTGGAAAGGTCAAATGATGTTTAGTTGGTCTAAACTAAGAGAGGTTATTGTGGAGGGGCCTAATATCTAGTTGTAGGTCCAAATAGATCATTTTTAAGTGCCACAAAGTGCAAGAACTACTTTGTCAAAGTCTAGCAATTTTTTGCTCTTAGGTCTCTTAAGAGACTTTGCTGGTACACTATAGCCTGATTCGATTTGGACACCTGGGGAATGAAAAAGGGACTCTGCTAGAATAAACCCACCCACCCTGACCTTTTTACACCATCGGTTAGGTCCCACAGGGTGAAGAACACAAAATATGGCTCCTGGCACCTTTACACTACATGTCACTAATTCATTTCTCAAGAAAACATCCATCATTGGCACGGTCAAATGATGTTGATTTGGTAAAAACTGAGAGAGGTTATGGTGGAGGGGCCTAAAATCCAACTGTAGGTCCAAATCAATCATTCTTAGGTGCCACGAGGTGTGATAACTTTTTTGTCAAACTCTAGCAATGTTTTTCTCTTAGGTCTCTTAAGAGACTTTGTCTCTACACTGTAGACTGATTCGATTTGGACACCTGGGGAACGAAACATAGCCTCCACTAGAATAAACACACCCACCTGACCTATCGGCACTATTGATTAGGTCCCATAGGGTGAAGAACACAAAATATGGCTCTTGGCACCTTTACACTACATGTCACTGAGTCATTTTTCAAGAATGCATCTATTGTTGGCACAGTCAAATGATGTTGATTTGGTAAAAAATGAGAGCAGTTATTGTGGAGGGGCCTGACATCTAGTTGTAGGTCCAAAAAGATCATTCTTAGGTGCCATGAAATGCAAGAACTACTCTGTCGAAGTCTGGAAATTTATTTCTCTTAGGTCTCTTAAGCGACTTTGTTGGTACACTATAGCCTGATTCGATTTAGACACATGGGGAATGAAACAGGGCCTCTGCTAGCATAAACCCACCCACCCTGACCTATAAGCACTGTCAGTTAGGTTGCACAAGGTAAAGAACACAAAATATGGCTCCTGGCACCCTTACACTACATGTCACTGAGTCATTTTTCAAGAATGCATCTATCATTGGTGCGGTGAAACGATGTTGAGTTGGTCAAAACTGAGAGAGGTTAGTGTGGAGAGGCCTGACATCAAGTTGGAGGTCTAAATAGATCATTCATAGGTGCCATGAAGTGCAAGAACTCCTCCATCAAAGTCTAGCAATTTTTCGCTCTTAGGTCTCTTAAGAGACTTTGCCAGTACACTGTAGCCCTATTTGATTTGGACACCTCGGGAATGAAACAAGGCCTTCGTTAGCATAAACACACCCACCCCAACCTGTCATAACCATCGGTTAGGTCCCACGGGGTGAAGAATACAAAATATGGCTCCTGGCACCTTTACATTACATTTCATTGAGGCATTTTTCAAGAATGCATACGACGTTGGAACGGTCAAATGATGTTGAGTTTGTCAAAACCGAGAGAGGTTATTGTGGATGGGCCTGACATCCAGCTGTAGGTCCAAATAGATCATTGTTAGGTGACATGAAGTGCGACAACTACTCCGTCAAATTTGAGCAATTTTTGTGAGGCCTACTCTTTTAAGACCTTCTATTTTGATTATGATACTTGTCGTATGGATTTTATTTTGACATGTGGACATTTTGGGGACTGTTGATCCCATATATTCAAACATTCATGGACTTACCTTATGTTTTGATTAGATAGATGGATTATATTATGATGATGTTATATCATTGCATCTTAGATTACATTTGATTCTATGATGTCTAATGTGATATTAAGTTTGATGTGATTGAAATGTTTAGTAAATGATTGAATTAATGGAATGCTATGTGATGATGGACCTGATTGTGCTAATTGAAATGTGAATGATTTGAGAATCAAGTGAATGGTTATCTTGTGATTTATCTAAGATTATATGTACTTGTGTGACCATGCGTGTGAGTAATTCAAACTACTTCAGCTATGATATATCTTGGGCTATTGATGTGTTTGTCTAGTGTGCAAGTAATTTCCATGGCCCATGGAAACTGGAGGTCAAACTAATAACCCTAAGTATTATCCATGTAAAACCAACCTAGTCCCTAAGGTGGAATAAGGTTACTTGTGTTTGAGCATGATGTATTGTGTTGCCTTTGATTTTGATCTTTAATTTTTGAGTCACCTAAGTTTGACTAAGGTTATGTGGTTGGTGAGTTGTCATCTTGTGACATTTTCGTTCATAAAGTTTATGGGCATTTTAATTGGTATTTTTTTAATCTTTTAAGCTTAATTTCATGTGTTTAAGGTGCCTAGGTCAAGTACCTATGGGTTAGGCACCTTTTAGGCCTTAAATCATGAGTTCTAACTCACTTTTAACCCCACTTTTTAACCCTAGGAGTTTGGTGGCGAAATTTGAATCTTGGGTTAGGGATTGGGTGAGATGTTTCATTCCATCCCATAACCCAAGGCTATTGAGTGGGCTTGGGGGAATCCCAAGGCTCTCACATGTGTGAGCACACACATGTAAGAGCCTTTAGTAAGTGAACCCTAACCATTTCCCTCTCCCCCATGCCTCACACATGTGTGAGAGCACTTGTGGGAAGAAGTGCCTTGGAGAAGGAATGAGAGGTTGACAAGTGTCACCTCTCTACTCCTCCATATCTCACACATGTGTGAGAGTACTTGTAGGAAGTTGTGCATTGGAGAAGGAATGAGAGGTTGACAAGTGTCACATCTCTACTCCATATCTCACACATGTGTGGGAGCACTTGTGGGAGATTGTGCATTTGAGAATGAAAGGGAATGTGACAAGTGTCACCTCCTCATTCATTAAGAGGTGGCATGTGTCACCTCCTCATCCTTTGGGAAGGGTTGTGAAACTCTATTTATATCCCTATTTTTGAGAAGGGAAGGGTTCTTCTTTTGGTTTTTGGATTCTTGACTTTAGGAAGGAGAGATTGAGCTTGGAGTGGAGAAAATTCCTGCAAGGATCTTGGAGTGAGGCTCTTGGAGCTCTTCACCAACTTATTACAACACTTAGGGATTGAGAGGTAAGATCTCAAGGCTTCAAGCCTTCAATATTATTGTTTTTGCTTTATATATGCATGTGAAATTATATGCGTTGTGTTCTTGAGTTTTCCTTTGGTGTTGTATGGGTTTTGAAGTTGTTTTTGTGAGCTCTCCATATGAGAGATCTTATCTTGTAATGGGTGAGAGGTGAGAATCTCCTCGGGGATAACCCTCCTCATGTAGAGTTATTTGATGGCCTTGGGCCTTACTTTTGGAAGTCATTATGGTTGGTTATGGCAAGAGTGACTTAGTTCTATGGCAAGAGCGCCTTGGATTTATTTTGGGTGTTCAATAAGTGTAAGAAGCAAGAAGCTTTGAGATAAAGTATATTTTGAGTTTGAGCTATTTGTGGTTTTCCCCTTGAGTAGAGAGATGTCCACTCTCTCACCCCTAAAAATCCATGTTGAATGGATTAGTTTTGTGTCTCCATGGGAGGGCTTGTTGTTGTTTTTTCTATGAGTGTTTATGTTTGTTTGAAATCCCTTGTGTGAGTATGCAACTGGTTATTTGGTTGGCCTTCTAGCTCAGGGGTGGCTTGCTTGCATGCCTATGGATGGGAGGTGAGTTCCCCATGGCCTTGGAAAGTGTTTCATTATTTTGGCAGGTTTTAGCCTTGATAGAGAGTTGGCATTTGGAGTTTTGAAAAGAATAATGTGTTTGAATATTGTAAAGAAAAGAAGGCAATATGTTTTCCTTGGCCTTGAGCCTTGTAATAGTTTTGTAGTTTCCATGAGAGTAAATCTCTCTTTGTAAGCCTTTGTTGTAAAAGGATTCTCCATGTAGTAATGTTGGGTATTTTTCAATAAAATGTATGGCTCTAAGTTTTATATCTTGATTTTGTGGAAATATATATTGATGGTGTGAAATAAAAAGTTCTCTCTCTTTCTCTCTCTTTCCCTAACTTTCACTATTAAATAAGTATAAGTTTTCTTGGGAGAAAAAAAAAGATTTATACCTTGTTTTAATACTTGGGTAACTTAGAAAAAATAAATAAGACCATTGTTTTAAAAAAAGATATTTATATTTTGCATCAAATATAGAGAGCCTATGATTCTTTGCTATTTTGAAGAAAGAAATTTATTCATTCCTATATACTGTGTTTTAAAACAATGGTCTTTTAATACTATTCTCGTATATATATATATATATATATATATATATATATATATATATATATATATATATATATATATATATATATATATATTATATTATATAGATACCTGTGCATGAAAATAATTCTCTGTGTAAAATATATAATCAAAATATGGACCAGAGAGTTAGAAAATAAAACCAATTTATCTTTCTATGTTGGGAAACTATATCATTGTTGTGCAAACTATTTTTTTTTTCTTAACCTAGTTATCAATGATACGTTTTAGAAAAAAAATAAGAAATGTTAGAGAAGAAGAATCAACTTGTGCAAACAAAGGAAACCATTAGAAAATAAATTTAAACTTTTGGAAAACAAATGTGAAGCAAGTTAAGAAATATAGCATGTAGAGAACAAAAAAATATTAGAAAACATAGAATCATTATTGGGATCTTCTTGGGGAAAATGCCTTCCCACTTGGGGAGGGGATTTTCTCATTCCTTGAAACCTAAACCTACACAACCAATTAAACTAAGGAGTTAGTTTTGTCTGGGCAAATGGGAAATTTAGTTGTTTTTATAAGTTATTTCTAGGCTTGGGGTTGCCCTAATTAGTAGGGAGATGCTTTACCCTTTAACCTTGTATATCTTCATAATCCCATTTAGTGAGTGGATATTAATTATTGTTTGAACTTTTGTGTGGGGATTTGATTTAATTCCTTGATTTTAATTCTTTCAAACTCTATAGTTAAAGTGCTTGATTTAAATGTTTTAGTTTAATGTATTAATGCTATAGTTGCCTCTATTGAATTTAATTATTTTATTTAATTTTTGTTTTAAATTTGAGAAAGAGTTATAGATGGAATTTTAATTTAGTCATTTTTTTATTTCTCTCATAGTTGTTATGATGGCATTATGCTGTCAAAATTTTCAAAATTATAGATGGGATTATTTAATTAATTTATTTCTTGTATTTACCCTTCTCATTTTAATTAGTCAGATGAATGATTTAATTTAAGGCTTATAATCTGGATTAGATGCTTTATTTTAATATATTTTTTTAGTTGATAATTTAATTCTAGGGTTAGGTTTTGACATAGGTTGAAACTGATTCACTTTCACTTAGGAAACCCTAGGGATGGTTTCAGGATGGAAACCACCCCTCTTAACAATGCTTCTCATGATGCACACCCCTTAGTTGCTATTATCTTGTAGGGATTGAGAAAGGAGTTTCACATTATCCTATATCATGTTTGACTTCCTTACCTTTGTGTGATGCACCTAATGTATGCTACAAATACAACCATGTTATGTGTGTGTGTCACTGAGCGCGCATCTTGTGCGCGAGGGGGTTTTAGAGCTAGGTGGGAAGGGTTTTTGATATTTCATGTCATGACCACATGAAAAATGTGGACATGACATGTGTTTATCATGTCATGACCACATGGCAAATGTGGGCATGACAATTTTTTGCTCTTATGTCTCTTAAGAGACTTTGTCGGTACATTGTAGCCTGATTCGATTTAGACACATGGGAAACAAAATAGGGCCTCAGATAGCATAAACCCATCCACCCGACCTGTCAACACCATCAGTTAGGTCCCACGGGGTGAAGAACATAAAATATGGCTCCAAGCACCTTTACACTACATGTCCCAAAGTCATTTCTCAAGAATGCATTCGTCATTGGCATGATCAAACAATGTTGATTTTGTTAAAACTAAGAGAGGTTATTATGGAGGGGCCTGACATCTAGTTGTAAGTCCAAACAGATCATTCCTAGGTGCCACAAAGTGCAAGAGCTACTTCATCAAACACTGGCAATTTTTTGCTTTTATGTCTCTTAAGAGACTTTGCTGGTACACTGTAGCCTAATTCAATTTGGACACCTGAGGAATGAAACATTACCTTCACTAGCATAAAACCACCCACGTTGACCTGTCAGCACCGTTGGTTAGGTCCCACGGGGTGAAAATTGCAAAATATGGCTCCTGGCAACTTTACACTACATGTCACTTAAACATTTTTCAAGAATGCATCCGTCGTTGGTACGGTCAAATGATGTTGAGTTGGTCAAAACCAAGAGAAGTTATTTTGGAGGGGCCTGACATCTAACTAAAGGTCCAAATAGATCATTCTTAGGTGCCATGAAGTGGGAGAAATACTCCATCAAAGTCTGGCAATTTTTTGCTCTTAGGT
The DNA here is from genome assembly GCA_027924645.1 of Cunninghamia lanceolata. NCBI lineage: Eukaryota > Viridiplantae > Streptophyta > Pinopsida > Cupressales > Cupressaceae > Cunninghamia > Cunninghamia lanceolata. Next base: position 3,965,333 of record BSBN01000244.1, read on the forward strand.
CTCTTAAGAGACTTTGTTGGTACACTGTAGCCCAATTTGATTTGGACACATGGGGAATGAAATAGGGCCTCATCTAGCATAATCCCACCCACCCTGACCTGTTGGTACCATCAGTTAGGTCCCATAGGATGAAGAATGTAAAATATGGCACCTGGCACCTTTATACTATATGTCACTGAGTCATTTTTCAAGAATGCATCCGCCGTTGGCATGGTCAAATAATGTTGAGTTGGTCAAAACTAAGAGAGGTTATTGTGGAGGAGCCTAACGTCTAGTTGTAGGTCCAAAAAAATCATTCATAGGTGCCACGAAGTGCGAGAACTACTCCATCAAAGTCTAGCATTTTTTTGCTCTAAGGTCTCTTAAGAGATTTTGTAGGTACACTGTAGCCCAATTTGATTTAGACACCTGGGGAATAAAAAGGGGCCTTTGTTAGCATAAACCCACCCACCCTGAGATGTCGGCACCATCGGTTAGGTCCCATGGGATGAAGAACACAAAATATGGCTCCTGGGACCTTTACACTACATGTCACTGAGTCATTTTTCAAGAATGTATCTATCGTTGGCACAGTTAAACGATGTTGATTTGGTCAAAACCGAGAGAGGTTATTATGGAGGGGCCTAACATCTAGCTGTAGGTCCAAATAGATCATTCTTAGGTGCCATAAAGTGCAAGAACTACTCAATCAAAGTCTGGCAATTTTTTGCTCTTAGGTCTCCTAAGAGACTTTGTCGGTACACTGTAGCTTGATTTGATTTGGACACATGGGGAATAAAAAATGGTGTTTTCTAGAATTAACCCACTAACCCTAACCTATAGATACTATTGGTTAGGTCCCACGTGGTTAAGAACACAAAATATGGCTCTTGGCACCTTTACACTACTTGTCACTAAGTCATTTTTCAAGAATGCGTCCATCATTAGCACGATCAAACGATGTTGAATTGGTGAAAATTTAGAGGTTTTTGTGGAGTGGTCTATGATCTTGCTGTAGGTCCAAACAAATCATTCATAGGTGCCATGAAGTGCGAGAACTACTTCGTCAAAGTCTGGCCATTTTTTTCTCTTAAATCTCTTAAGAGACTTTGCTAGTACATTGTAGCCCGATTCAATTTCAACACCTAGGGAATGAAACAGGGCCTATGTTAACATAAAACCACCCACACCAACCTATTGGTACCATTGGTTAGGTCCCATAAGGTGAAGAACACAAAATATGGCTCCTGGCACCTTTACACTACATGTCACTGAGGCATTTTTCAATAATGCATCCGTCTTTGGCACGGTCAAAAGATGTTGAGTTGGTCAAAACCAAGAGAGGTTATTGTGGAGGGGCTTGACATCTAGATATAGGTCCATATGGATCATTCTTAGGTTCCATGACATGTGAGAACTACTCCGTCAAATTTTGGTAATTTTTTTCTCTTAGGTCTCTTAAGAGACTTTGCCAATACATTGTAGCTTGATTCGATTTAGACACTTGGTGAACAAAATAGGGTCTCCGCTAGCATAAACCCACCCACCCTGACTTGTCAGCACTGATGGTTAGGTCCCACAGGGTGAAGAACACAAAATATGGCTCCTAGCACCTTTACACTGAGAGAAGTCACTGAGGCATTTTTCAAGAATGCATTCATCGTTGGCATGGTCAAATGATGCTGAGTTGGTCAAAATTGAGAGAATTTATTGTGGAGGGGCCTAATATCCACCTACAGGTCCAAACGGATGATTCATAGGTGCCACGAAGTTTTAGAACTACTTCGTCAAAGTCTAGCAATTGTTTGCTCTTAGGTCTCTTAAGAGACTTTGCCGGTACACTATAGCCTGATTTGATTTGGACACCTAGGGAATGAAATAGGGCCTCCATTAGCATAAACCCACCCACCCTGACTTGTCAACAGCATTGGTTAGGTCCTACAGGGTGAAGAACACAAAATATGGCTCTTGGCACCTTTACACTACATGTCACTATGGCATTTTTCAAGAATGCATCCATCATTGGCATGATCAAACGATGCTGAATTGGTCAAAACTGAGAAAAGTTATTATCAAGGGGCTTGAAATCCACCTGTAGGTCCAAACAGATCATTCTTAGGCACCACGAAGTGTGAGAACTACTCCGTCAAAGTATAGCATTTTTTTTTCTCTTAGGTCTATTAAGAGGCTTTGTCAGTACACTATAGCCCAATTTGATTTGGACACCTGGGGAATGAAATAGGGCCTCCTCTAACATAAACCCACCCTCCCTGATCTATCAGTGCTATCAGGTAGGTCCCATAAGATGAAGAATGCAAAATATGGCTTCTGGCACCTTTACACTACATGCCATTGAGTCATTTTTCAAGAATGCATCCATCTTTGGCAGGGTCAAAAGATGTTGAGTTGATCAAAATCAAGAGAGGTTATTATGGAGGGGCCTGACATGCAGCTATAGGTCCAAACAAATCATTCACAGGTGCCATGAAGTGCAAGAACTACTTCGTCAAATTTTGGCAATTTTTTGCTCTTAGGTCTCTTAAGAGACTTTGTCGATACACTATAGCTCGATTTGATTTGGACACCTAGGGGATGAAAAAGGGCCTCTGCTAACATAAAACCACCCACCCTAACCTATCGGTGCCATCAGTTAGGTCCCATGGGGTGAAAAATGAAAAATATGGCTCTTGGTACCTTTACATTGCATGTCACTAAGGCATTTTTCAAGAATGCATCCACCGTTGGCATGGTCAAAATGAGAGAGGTTATTGGGGAGGGGCTTGACATCTAGCTCTAGGTCCAAATGGATCATTCTTAGGTGCCATGAAGTACAAGAACTACTTCAAAGATTGACAATTTTTTGCTCTTAGGTCTCTTAAGAGACTATGTTGGTACACTATAGCCCGATTCGATTAGGATACCTGGGGAACAAAACAAGGCCTCTACTAGCATAAACCCACTCACCCTAACCTTTGTTAGGTAGGTCCAAATATGATTCATGCCAAATGTATCTATCTCCCTATGTAGTCATCTTTGTCATCTGCAAGAGAAAAATGTTCACTCTCGCAAAAACATTAGAACATACCAAGGGCACAACTCATTCTAGTCTTTCCATAACTTATGTAGACATGAGGAAATTGAGGATATGCAAAGTATGTAGACCATATAAAAGGTGAAATGAGGATTGCAAATCAAACCAAATGTACATCTCTCTACCTATGTCTCTCTCTCTTCCTCTCTACCTCATTCTGCTCTTACCATAACCCATATGGAAGGTGAAAAGAGAGTATACTAGACCTATAGATGATGAAATGATGACAGGAAAATAGTGTTAAACATATAGAAGGAAATGAGCTTAAGAAAACAATGTTAAACATATAGAAGGTAAAATGAGGATATGTTATACATGTAGAAGGTGAAATGAGGATACAATATACATATAGAAGGTGAAATGAGGATACATTATACATTTTAAAGGTGAAATGAGGATAAGTGAATCATGTCAAACATGTGGACCTATGAAATGAGGATATGCAAAGCATGGAGACCATATAGAAGGTGAAATTAGGATAAGTGAATCATGTTGAACATATGGACCTATGAAATGAGGATATGAAAAGCATGGAGACCATATAGAAGGTGAAAATAGGATAAGCAAATCATGTCAAACATGTGGACCTATGAAATGAGTCCATCTGTAAAGTATGGAGACCATATAGAAGGTAAAATGAGGATAAAAGAATCATGTCCAACATGTGGACCTATGAAATGGGGATATGCAAAGCACGGAGACCATATAGAAGGTGAAAATAGGATAAGTGAATCATGTCAAACATGTGGACCTATGAAATGAGGATATGTAAAGGATGGACACCATATAGAAGGTAAAATGAGGATAAGAGAATCATGTCAAACATGTGGACCTATAAAATGAGGATATGCAAAGCACAGAGACCATATAGAAGGTAAAATAAGGATATCTGAATCATGCCAAACATATTTCTCTCCTTACATGGAGGCATACAAACCATGAAATGAGGATATGATATTGAAACATAGAGTATATATGATATTGAAACATACTTCCATTTAAGATATATGCACCTATTTACATTTCCAAATGCAATGGTTTTTGAATTTCGGTTGTCGATGACATTTCTTTGCATAAACTAGATAACAAAATGCGTAAACACACAAACATGTCTTTTCTCATTAATACAAAAATAACTATCTTGGATTGAATGAAAAACATCACAAGTTTTTATCATTTTTAACATGTATCTTGCATGTTTATCATGTAAGATGAGAAATTATCAATGATTATCATATCAAATCTAGTAGTTTCTATATCAAATGTAGTGTTCTAAGAAAATCTAACATGTCAAAGCTAGTGTTCTTGAATAAAAAAACTCACATGCCAAATGTTCTAAGAAAATCCTATATCTAACTAAAACTACAGTCAAGTGGCAATTAAGATCAAGTTATATATTGAGGTATAAAACTACATATGTCATCTTTCTACCAAGAAAAACAATCATATATAACAAGAAATCAATCTATAACATGTTATTGATCATAACTCAACCATTGTAAACTAATTATACATTAAAATTTTATGAGTTTCAAAGTAGGAATTTACATGCACACGAGGAATTTAAATTATATTGTATATCAAGGTGTGTGTATATATATAAAAATCTAGTCCATAATGGTACACTCCAATGGTACATGTGGTTTGCTCCAAGGAAGATAATCCTCCAAGATTCCTGGAGTGAAGTGATAAGACTGCATCCTCTCTAATGGCGACCATTCCCAAAATGGGGACATTAGAATTGTCATGATCCTCATCACCTTTGGACTACCACATAATTCATGGAGGGGATTGTTTGGACAATATAAGACTACCATCATATCTTATCATCAAGGAGCAACTAAAGAGTCTAATACACTACTATTCTATGCAAAAGCACTATTGTAAATGAGATAAAGTGGACTATCACCATGTTGCTTTGCTATTATCACACCTAGTTATGCAATTCAACAATCAATAGGGTCTTGGGATAGTTTTTAGAAGAATTAATCATTTTATCAAGGTCTTGAGAGAGAAAGAATTCATTTAAAAAATAAAACTCTTATAATCATATGATCTCTAAATGGTCTTTGACTATCATAATATCTCATCACAACACACTCACCAAACATAGTTTTTTGTTGTCTCGTATCATAGAACAATAAATCCTTAGACTATATGCAACACTTTGAAAGGGTTTGGATCTTGTGAATGCTTTTGTGTCCTTATAGGACAATCATAAAGAGTTTTATCCTACTAACACAATCCATAAATCTACTTGGAATCCTTTGAGAAAGTCACCTACACCCTTGGATCCCAATCTTATGCCTCATAAAGTTGGTCATACAAACAAGACACTATCATAAGGTTTGAAGGTGAATGTATGAGGTCCTAACATAGTCAAAAGGTTGAAGGAATGATTGTCATATCAATGAAGAGTTGTCATAAATGATGGACATCCATGATTGTGGAGATTTGTTGCACTATGGCAGGGGTTATAAACGGAAAGATGAAATGATTTTTTGTGAACCTTAGTGGACTTTCACATAAAACATTAAATCTATCTGATTAATTGTTCTAAATTAGAATGGAGTTAGTTGAGCTATCAAAAGACTCCTAGGACTATCACAACGGTCCATAAGTTAGCAAATAGACTATCAAAACAACAAAGGCTACCATAATACCTCATAAATAGCTCAAGAGAAATTATTTATAGTCAAGGGTAGGCTATACAAGTTAATATTAGTCATGCATAAATGGTGAAGATCTAGGAGGCTAAAGAAAAATGATAAATTTGTGAAGTTTCCCACAACAACAAATTTGACAACATGGATTGTGAGGCTAGAAACATTATGGAAACATCTAGAAACAAGGTAGAAACATGGTGGAAACTTTATGAAATGGAAAGATCTTCTTTTGTACCTACAAAATCAAAGCTAGAAGATGTCAATGAGTTTGAAGACAAACTCTAGGAGATGAAATAAAACAAGATTTTCCCATTTACCTAATTTTGAAAACCTTTTTGCAAAGTGTTGTTGTGACAACATTTCAAACTCCTAATTTCCTATACCAGCCATGAAACAACTTGATTTTCAGACCTATATCACTATTGTACCTACACAATCATAGCTAGAAATGGTCAAAGATGAAGGAATCAAGGTCCTGGAGCTGAATGAAAATGAACTTTATAATCTTATACTTGAATTATAGCCTTAGATATGATTGTTGCAGCCTTCTATGAGGTACCAAATTACTATTCTAGATTGTAGATGTCCTAATTAAGACTAAAAATAGAGAAAACATGAAGAAAGGAGGCTAGAAATGAAGTTTTGACGGTGAAATTAGTCATCTACAACCTCTTTTTGATGTTTGTACTTGAAAAATGAAGAGCTGCAACTACATATGGAACTACAATCATGTGACAATTAAGATAAAGTTATGTATTGAGGTATGAAACTACATATATCATCTTTCTACCAAGAAAAACAATCATATATAACAAGAAATAAATCTATAAAATGTTATTGATCATAATTCAACCATTGTAAATTGATTATACATTAAAATTTTAAGTTTCAAAGTAGGAATTTATATGCACATAAGGAATTTAAATTTGATTGTGTATCAAGGTGTGTATATATATTAAAATCTAGTCCATAATGGTACACATATACAAAAATTTGGAAACTATACCAACTCAAAACATTTTTAACAAAATGTGGCATATGCCATGTCTCAAAATCTATATACAATCTACATGCCAGATAGCTACATAAAATACTAAAGGTCCACTTGACCCTATGTCTCTGGTGAATCCTCAATTTGTGATGGACCCTCAAAAAGTGTCCTCTTCGTGCCATGATGTCTAGTAGTTGATGGAGGCAAATTTGATTGCATTAACAAGTCAAACCACAAATTTGATTAATCTCTTCAATGGTAAATATAAATAAGTTAGAGTTAGTAAATAGAATCTTATCTACTACAATTTAGAACTTTCATTTATTAACATACATCTAAATCACTACAATCAACTATAAGACCTCTACAAACTATCAATTATTTAGAAAAATTCAATTCAATTACCTCGACTCTTTCTTGTCATTTAGACATTCATTCTACAAATGATTTTGTTTTAAGACAATCAGGTCTCTTACAGAAGCTTGATGGCAAAGGTGGCACATCACTCACTTTCTCAATAGACTATAAAAGTAAAGTAACATTGAAATAAACTAATATATACTTATTAAACAAAAAAGGAAATGCATACATTAAAAAAGGTTAGATGTGTTACGCATAAACAATCTAGACTGCACTACACAAAAACTTATCGACTAGAAAAGAAACACATACCACCATTGAGGCCTCCTACATAAATTGAGAAGGACTCATCATGGATGAACCAACTAATATCTCCTGCATGAAAAATGACAAGAATGTAAGACTCTATGTATACAAATAATCATAATAATTTTTAAATTAATAGATCAATTTATCTATTCTCTATTTTATTATTTATCTAAATGACTATAATCAAATATTTAAGTTTTCTAAATTATCAATTAAAGTACAGTTCAATCGAATTACCTCCACCCTTTGTTGGAATTCATAAAATCGTTCCACGAATGATGGTCCCTTAGGTTGATCAGGAGTTTGACTAAAGGCCATTGGAAAATATGCCACATCATTCACATTTTTGATTGACTATAAAAGTAAATTAACATCTAGATATAAAATAATATATAATTACTCATAAATAATTAAATACATAAAATTAAAAAAATTGATGTGTAGAAAAAATTATACTAAAAAGTCTAAGCCAAATTGGATCGCAGAGAGAGTTCCATGGTGTACTTTTGTCAACTCTTCCTCTGTCATCAATTGTTATCCCCCTTAGATACATTAGTACTAATCTTTGTTTATATTATTTGAATGGAATACACCATGAAATTTAAATTTAAATTTTACCTCCATAAAAGATTGGCCATGCTCCTCTCTTTTTCTACCCACTGATGCTTGTTCTTTTGCTCTTGTCCTTGATCCCTCAGGTTGAGTTATGGACATCGATGCCTCATCTCATTAAATAGATGTATGGGGGACATTGTACTCTAAAGTGTTCATTGGTGGCTCACTACTCTCTGTAAGAGGACCTAAGCAAACCTGATTGAAAAAAATACAATGATGAGGTACACAAACATTTGTGGACGAGGAGGGTCTAGTAAAATCAAGTGATCCAATATCACCACCAACATCATGTGACTATGCAAACAAAGAGGTCTGTGTAATCAAGTGCTCTATCAAGGAGTGTATGGAAATGAGGTCCTACCATGTTGCAGCAAGAGTAAACACAATGAAAATAACTCAAAGATATGAAACAAATGCAGATTCATTCATTCAACATATCATAGAATTCAAATACAGATTGTTTAGCAACATGTAGCCTTACAAGCAGGGCTCAAAGGTCTGACTAGAGAATATCAGAATATGCACAAGATAAAGCTTTGAAGCTCCTTCACAAAGAATCCAAACTAAGAATTTTTTTTATGATGAACTTGATCACTACTTTTCTAAGGATCTATTGCATCAATTATATATCATCTCTAGATCATAAGATTCATCGCATCAGCTAAGGAAGATCACAAACTCCAATGAGGAGCTGTAACATGTGTACATGGATAGTTCAAACCTAAACGTGAAGAACTCCTCTGCAAATGAATGGGATGATGTAGGATCTTGGGAAAGGTCAGCCATGAACCAAAGATCATTGAATGATGTGTCATTAGGCTCCACAAGTCAAGGAATTCTCTACAAGTCTTCTCCTTTAGCTGATTGTTTGGAACTGTCAGAATGCTTTGTTCTGAGAAACAATCGATCTTCTGATAGCGATAACTTTCTAGTAACTTAACCAATTTCTCTAAATTCTGGATATGATGTAGATGAACATGTCTAGATGTTAAGTCCAGCTCCATAAGATGTGAAATGCAACTGTGGTAGAATACAGATGAAAATACAGAGGCTGCTACTGACTGAACTACCTAGACTGAACTAAAAATGAAAGAAAACAATCTGAACTACAAACAAACTAAAATGCAAATGTTTTTGGTTGATGCAAGATTTCTCTGAACTAGGGATGCTCCTACATCAAACAATTGGGGTTATTGAAAAAGTGAGTCCCTCACTTTGCTGGGGCTAGAAGAAAACCAAGGCAGTCTACCTTAGCCTGAGAAACCCATGACAAATCTTCTTCTGGTTTGCCTTTCCACTTCATAAGGTATTCTTTGTATTGTCTTCCTCTAGTGCTATGGTCCAACTCTACTATCCAAAATGTCATCAATCTACTCTGGTGCTTGTTGTGGTAACTGCTTCTTAAAGTCTTATGTCATGTTGTCACATAATTCTACTTCATGATACTGGTATAGGTCTATAATGTTGAAAATAGGTGAAATATCCAATGTCTCTAGTAGTTCCACTTCATATGCATTGGCTGGATCAAATTTCCTGAGTATCCTACAAGGTCCAAACTTCTTCATCTTCAACTTTTTATAAGTCCCAACTAGAAATCTTTCTTTCCTTAAGTATACCATCACTTCATCTCTAACTGCAAATTCCTTGTGTCTTCTCTTCTCATCTGCTTGCTCCTTATACTTGTTGTTCATATCCTTCAAATGCTTCTTCACCTCATTATGCATTGCTTCCATATGTTTTGCAAATTCTTCTACCTCTGCACTTCTCTTATATTCCATACTGATATCTCTCAATTCTGTAATTCCTCTAGGGTTTACTCCAGTAATAATCTCAAAAGGTGTTTTTTCTAGTACTTCCATTTATTAAATTATTATATGCAAACTCTGCTTGTGGAAGAATCAAATCCCAACTTCTTGTCTTCTCTCCAACCAAACATCTCAACAAGTTTCCCAAACTCCTATTCACTATCATTGTTTGTCCATCAGTCTGTGGATGAAATGTTGAACTGAACTTCAAATCTGTCTTCATCTTCTTCCAAAGTGTCTTCCAAAAATATCCAAGAAATCTTGTGTCTCTGTCTAAAACAATACTCTTAGGTAATCATGCAATCTCACAATCTCCTTGAAAAATAGGTCAGCTACATGCACTGCATCAGTTGTCTTCTTACAAGGTATGAAATGTACCATCTTGGAAAATCTATCTATCACTACAAATATAGAATCATGTTCTCTCTATGTCTTAGACAATCCCATTATAAAATCCATACATGTGTCTTCCCAAGGTCTCTCTAGTACTATCAAAGATTTATACAATCTAGTGTTCTGGCTACTCCCTTTTGCAACTTGACAAATTCTACAAATCTACATAAATCCCCTAACATCCTTATGTATTTGAGGCCAAAAGTAATTCTCACTCACCAAAGCTACTGTCTTGTCAATGCCAAAATGTCCTGCCAATCCACCACTATGTTTCTCCTTGATCAAATTATCTCCCATTGAAATTCTAGGTATGCATAGTTGATTTCCCTTGAACAACATATCTTCCTAAATAAAATAGTCCAACCGCTTACTCCTATCTATCACAACAGGTTCCTTACATGCTTTCCAAGGTTCTTCAAAATTAGTGTCTCCCTCATATAGGTTCTTCAATTCATCAAATCCTATCACTTCAACTGTCATCTCTATAAACAAGTTCATTCTCCTACTCAATGCATCAGCAACTTTGTTTGATTTTCCACTCCTATTCTTTAATACAAAAGTGTAACTCTGTATGAACTCTAGCCATCTCATATGTCTTTAATTTAACTTACCTTGACTTTTCAAATATTGCAAAGCTTGATGATCTGTATACAACACAAATTCCTTAGGGAACAAGTAATGTCTCCATTTCTTCAGGCTTGCATTATGGCATAGAACTCTTGATCATAAAGTGAGTATCTTCTCCTTGCATCATTCAACTTCTCACTAAAATATGCTATTGGTCTACCTTCCTGACTTAACACTGCTCCAATTGCATTTTCACTTGCATCACAATCAACTTAAAATACCTTATTGAAATTTGGTAATGCTAAAATAGGTTGCTCTGTCGCCTTTTGCTTCAACAGTTCAAAACTTTTATCTACTCCTGATGTCCACTAAAAGTCTTTTCTATCACCTCTCATTGTCTCTGTCATAGGATTATAAAGTAAACTAAAATTTCTGGTGAACTTCCAGTAGAAACTAGCTAATCCATGAAATGATCTAACCTCTCCAATGCTCTCCAGTGTAGGCCATTCAACAATTGCTCTAACTTTCTTAGGGTCCATTTTCAATCCTTCTGCAGAAATCACAAATCCTAAATATACCAATTCTTCCTTCATAAAACTACACTTCTTGATGTTTATCAGTAATTTATTTTCTGTCAACCTCTGTAAAACTTGTCTTAGGTGCTACAAATGTTCTTTTGTCTTACTGCAAATCAGGATGTCATCTAGATATACAATAACAAAATTACCCAAGAATTTCTTCAAGACTTCATTCATCAATCTCGTGGAAGTACTAGGTGCATTTGTCAATCTGAAAGGCATCACTAACCACTCATACAATCCTTCATTTGTCTTAAAAGTAGTCTTCCATTCATCTCCTTCTCTTATTCTGATATGATGGTATCCACTCTTCAAATCTATCTTTGTGAAATATTTTGCTCCACTCAAACAATCCATGATATCATTGATCGTAGGTAAAGGAAATCTATACTTAACTATGATCTTGTTTATTGCTCTAAAGTCTGTACACATTCTCCATTCTCCATCCTACTTAGGTGCTAACATTGTAGGTACTACACAAGGACTCAAACTTTCTCCGATAAAACCTTTCCTCAACAACTCTTGTATCTATCTATACAATTCTTCATTCTCTATCGAGGTCATTCTATGTGTTTCTTTGTTAGGCAAACTAGTTCCAGGTATAAGATCCATGTGATGACTAATACTCCTAATTGGTGGCAATCCCTCAAGTATATTGTCTGATATAATGTCTTCATACTCTGTTAGTAATTCAGTTATCTCCTCCGGTTGTGATTCAATCTTCTTCTCCAATGTTTTAGGTTTCTTAGGGATCAAAGCATAACACATATTCTCATGTCTCAAACCATCTAGAAATTTTCTTCCATCTACCAAACAGATTCTAGCATTCCCACATACTTCATTCTTAGGATCATCTTCCAAAGGAATCAAAGTAATTCTCTTTCCATTTGACATTATAGTGTATGTATTCTTTCTCCCATCATGTATAGCTTTTCTATCATACTGCCAAGGTCTACCCAACAAAATATGACATACATCCATAGGCATAATATCACACAAGACTTCATCATGATAAGATCCAATATGAAATTTTACCAAACATTGTTCACTCACCAGTACCTTACGATCATCCTGAATCCATGCTATCTGATAGGGCTTAGGGTGTTTCAATCTTTCAAACTTTAGCTTAGTCACCATCTCTTCTGAACTAGGTTATCTAAACTACCACTATCAATAACAACTTTACAACATTTACCTCTTGATTTGCATCTTGTTCTGAAAAAAATCTTCCTCTGCGGTGGTTCCTCATTTGTCTCTATTTAAAATAGTGCTTGAGACTCATTACAATTTATTCTCCTTTCTCTATTTTACCAACTAAACTAGGTGATCCAACAGGTTCTTCTTAACAAAGGCTGCTCTTCCACTATTTTCTGTCCTTTTACTTATACTCCCTTGATTACATTCAAATGCTCTATGTCCTTCACCCCCACACTTCAAACAAGTGCCTCTGAATGTTCTCTTATCAAATCCCCTTACTTCTCTTTTGTATCATTCATTCCGATATGCACTAGGGTTTCCTCTCTAGTAAAAATTTATGTCATCTCTCTAGTAAGCATTATTATCTCTGTCTTCCTTCTTGAATGGGTTGTCAAGTTTGTTATGCTCTAGATGTGATCTGTTTCCTTCAGAAAATGTTCTACCTTTCTAAAATTTACCTCCTCTTCCTCTCTATCTCTGATCATGCCTCTTATTCAACTTCTCTTCAACTTTTAGGGCAAACTAACATGCTTCCTCCAAAGATGTCATCCTTACCAACCTTAGTTCTTCCTGAATGTTCAATCTCAGTCCATTGATGTATCTAGCCACTTTCTCCTTGCTTTCTTCACTATGTCCTATCCTTATGATCATCTTATTAAATTATTAGTATACTCCTTCATAGATTTCTCCTTTTGTCTCAGGTTTTGCAATCTTTTCAACAATTCCAACTCATAGTCAACACGTATAAACTGATTCTTCAATTTTGTCACCATCCTGTGCCACTTTGTAATCTTTTCTTTTCTTCTTCTATTTCTATCCAACTAAACTTCCTTCCACCATATATAAGCATGTCCTTTCAACTTTGTCTTCACAAATTTCACCTTCTCTGAATCTTCAACTTCTTCATACCAAAATTATTCTTCCATGTCATTTATCCAGTCAATCAACCCTCCAGGGTTCAAATTGCTAGTATAATTAGGTACATCAACTCTAGGTCTTTTCCTAAATTTTTAAAATAGCTCGCAACATCTTCACTTGATCTGATTCTTCTTCTTCTTCACCTCCTAGGGTTTCACCAATTTGTTCAACAGATTGAAATTATTCTTCAACAGCACTTTCAATGTTAGGTCTAGTTGTCCAATCAAATTCTCATTATTTTCATCATTTCCATCATCTCATCCATTCTACCAACCATCGTTCCAATAATAGGGATTCTCCTCGGCAACATTTTTCCTAGGATCAAGTGTAAACTACCTTAAGTTCAACAATCGGGCTACAAGGTGACAACTGCCTCACAATCGGTGATCAGTTGTGACACAAGTAACCTGCCTCAGATCAGAAATCTACTTGCAACAAGATCTTACAGAAATCCTTCACCAACTTCACTCAATTTTCTCCCAAAGATTCAAAATTTTGCTCTGATACCACTTGGTGTAGTCACGGTAGGAGGGCTCATAGAGTGAACTATCCAGACCATGCAACAAGAGTAAACACAACAAAAATAACTCAAAGATATGAAAGAAATGTAGATTTAGTCATTCAGCATATCATAGAATTCAAATACAGTTTGGCCTATAACATGCGGGCTTACAAGTAGGGCTCAAAGGCCTGACTACAGAATATCAGAATATGCACAAGGTATAGCTTTGAAGCTCTTTCACAAAGAATCCAAACTAAAAACTATCTTTATTTTGTGATGAACTTGATCACTACTTTTCTAAGGATCTATTACATCATTATATATCATCTCCATATCATAAGATTCCTCTGCATCAACCAAGGAAGATCACAAACTCCAATGAGGAGCTGTAATATGTGTACATGGATAGTTTGGACCTAAACATGAAGAACTCCTCCACAAATGAATGGGATGATGTGCGGATCTTAGGGAAGGTCAGCCATGAACCAAAGTTCATTGAATCATGTGTCATTAGGATCCACAAGTCAAGGAATGCTCCACAAGTCTTCTCCTATAGATGATTGTCTAGAACTATCAAAATACTTTATTATGAGAAATAGTTGATCTTCTGATAGCGATAACTATCTGGTACCTTAAGCAATTGCTTTGAATTTTGGATATGATGTAGATGAACATGTTTAGATGCCAAGTCTAGCTCTATAAGATGTAAAATGTAACTGTGGTAGAATGTGGACCAAAAAATAGAGGTTGTTACTAACTAAACTGCCTAGACTAAATTGAAATTGAAAGGAAACAAATTGAACTGCAAACAAACTAAAATGGAAATGTTTTTGGTTGATGCAAGATTGCTCTTGAACTAGGGATGGTCCTGCATCACTTACATACTTAATCTTATACACTCAACAAGATGAATATTATCCCTCAACTATAACCCTCAACCCCCTACCCTCTATCCTCTACCCTCTACCTATTACTTAAGCCCTAATCCCTCAACCCTCAACCCTATTCCTTAAACTCCAAACCCAAAAAACTTAACCCTCAACCCTAAAACTATACGGTCTCAGGTCCTTATATACCCTAAACCTAGAACACATACATACATACATACATACATACAAGCATACACACATACATACAGGCATACATACATACATGTACATACATACATAAAAAATGCATACATATATATATATATATATATATATATATATATACATACAAGCATGCATACGAGTACATACATACATACAACAATACATACAAACATACAAGCATACATATATGCATACATCAAACACACTTAATAAAATTGAACAAAATCTTTCAAAGGGAGACATAATGCGAGCGCATTATAACACACTCGCATTATGTCGAACTGGGCAAATATCACAAAAAATTGCAAAAAAGAAAAAAATGCAAAACATAACAAGAGCGTGTTATAATGCGCTCGTGTTATGGCTTAGATTTTTTTTTTAAAAAGTTGTCCACTTTTTGGCCCCCCAACTTTTTGCACCCGCCCACAAGCCTTCTCATCTTTTGCAATTAAGGCTTGTGAATTTGAGGACTTCAAAGCACTCATTTGGATAAGTTTATCTTGCTTCCTAGTAAGTGATAGAAAAATCCTTAAAGGAGGGCACCTTAAACTCACTCTCTAAATCACTCTTTGTAACATAGAAAGTAGATACAAGCACTGAATAATGAAGTCCTAGCTTAGAGAGAACACTTAATATCAACTGTGTATCTAATTTTTCAAGTTTACAATCGTTCAATTGGGCTCTTACTGACTTTAATTTGGTCATGAAGTCTTGTATGTTGTTAAAATCACGTGGATTAATACTTATTAGTTTATTTTCCAACAAATGTCCTTAGATTTCATTTGTTTAACTAAATTTTTTTGACAATGCAGTCCACATAGCCATAAGTGTATTTAGGTGCTCAATGTGAAACAACAACTCAAGAGAGACATACAACCAAAAATATTCAATAGTTTCTTGACAACTATTCAACAACTTATTCTTTTCAACTTCATCATCAGGTTTACCATCAAGCCCATTAACTATCCTATACAACCTATTAACTCTTAACAATTTGTTCATTTCAGATTTCCATTTAGGATAGTTGTAAGGTGTTAGAAATGGAACCATTGATTGTTCCATGATGAAGCAAGAAAGAACACAAATCAAGAAGAATGCAACCATAACCACAAGAAGATTTCCCCAAATGAGCTCAATCAATAATCCCCTCAACAATATATGGTCTTGGCACTTTATACGTAGTGCAATTATAGCCACCACTTATAAAATCAATAAAGTTCTCTTGATCTTAGTACATTGCAAATGGCAAATTAGGCAACAATTCTAAAAGTACAATTTTGATGTAGAATTAAATCAATATAATTACACCACTATAAAGTACACAAAAATTATGCACTTTAAAAAAAAATCACCCAAATGTTTTACCATATGAGCCCAAATGGGGCCCCAGGAGTTCCTAAAATGAGAACTACTCAACAATAGGTGTGAAAATCTACAATTTTTGGAAAAACTAGACACCAAAATAAAAAAATAACTACACCACTAAAAATCATATGAAATTCTACCCCAAATCTAAAAATGATTCTCACAAAAAGGAGCTTGTATGACTGAGAAAAAGGCTTCCAAAGTTAGATTGTCAAAATCAAAACTCCAATGGTGAAGTAGGGTAGGTTGGAGGATAAGATGGCTGATGAAATCATGATTATATTAGTAGAGGTTGATAGAATATTCTCCTAGTCATCAAAATATTCCTCTTTAACCTCAAAACTACCCTTCAATTTTTAGAAAAATGCCTTGAAATCCAAAAACTAGTAATCATATAGATGAAACCCTGTCACAACCCTCATTCAATTACTAGTCAATGTTAAAATAATTTTTACTTTTAAGTTAAATAATTGCATTGATTTATTAAATGGATAGGAGGTATTAATTAATAGATATTATGTAAATTATATGATGTTAGAAGTCATCCAAACTTTTATAAGTATTAAATAAATTAGTAAGACAAATAATTTTTGGAGAGAAACTAATTTAGTAGTTGTTGTTTAATAATTGACTAATTTCATTTATAAAAAAAAATTGGTTACTAACTTAATTGTTAATTTGAGATTGAATTCAATCCTTTAATTTATTCATCAACCATTGATTAAATTGTTTATATATAACCCTAGTATTTAATAATTAAATAAGCACATTTTTATTAAATAAATTTATTTGGCAAGTATTAGTAGAATAATTAAATAATTATTAATTTATAATTAAATAAAGCTAAGTTAAAATCTATAATAATAAATAAAAATAATTGAAGTATGAATGAATATTTAAATTAAATAAAAATTAATATGGCTTTAATATTAAATAAAAACAAGAAATATAGTTTTGGGTTAATAATAATGATATATTTCCATGAAAAAATGTAGAGGAGTGAAAGGGATGAAAATTCAGGCCTAGGCTTCGACCAGAATCAAGGAATTTCAACAGAACAGAACGATCAGGGGAAAAGGAATGCAACAGAAGAGAAGGAAGGTTTTAGATTGATTTCGTGGGCTCAAAACGTGGAAAGCGAAATACCTCTAGAATTTCTTCAAGAAAGAGCGCACAAAGAAGGATGGAGAAATCAGGTGGAAGATGGAAGAAACAAAAGGCAAGGCAGCAATAATGGTCATGGCAACTGGAGGAATTGGGGTAGAAACTATCAATCAAAAAATTGTTTCAATCAAAAGTTTCAAAGACCGGCCCCTCTTAACAAGAGGCAAAATTTGAATCAATGGAGGAACCCTAGGGATTTAGGAAAGGGCGGATTTCATAAGAAGAATCCTACAGAAACAAAAAAACATCTGGAACCAAGGTAAAAAAATTTCAATGGTAATGCCTTCAAAATTACTAGGCCCCTTAATAGATCGATTGAAAAATCTAGGGTTGGTTGGGAAATGGTTTGGACTAACCTAGATTGGAAGGGCTTAGTTCAATGGTGGCAAGGCCACTGGTGATAGGATTTAAAAATGAAACCACTATCAAATGGTTTTTTTGTGGTTATTTGCCCCTTGACCAAAATCAAGACAAAAATATTGGAAGGAATTTGGCTCTTGGATGGCTATGGATTTTACCTAAAAAACTGGGAGATAGAGTTCAATCCACACAAACATCAGATCGATTATGTGCAAGATTGGTACAAATTGCCAAATTTGCCCTTGGAATTCTGGCAACCTAAGATTTTGGAAGAAATGGGACATTTTTTTGGGAAATTCATCTGCACTAAAGAATGGTTTGAGGACGATAAAAGCACATATGTCAGACTATGCGTGGAAAATAAGCCCATCACTTCTCAATGGAGGGAAATTGAAATCTTCACTAATTGGGGGACTCTGAAACAAGAGTGAATTTTTGAACCAATGCCCAAAGGGAATCCATTGCAAGCTTTGGGATGGTGATCATGGGAAAAACCCCCAAAATAGAAAGAGGAAAATAAAAACCCTAAGAATATCAGTAACAAAGAAAACAAGGTTCTGGTGGGCTCCATCAATTCATCAGCAAACCACATTGAAGGCAACTAGGAGGTATTCGAACCCCCAAAGGAGTCTTTGAGGAGAGAAGATGATCAAGAGGCAGTGAAGAAGGATCCCATCACAAATTTGGAGAAGTCTGGTGCAGTAAAGACCTCGTGGGCACAAGTGGAAAGTCTAGATAAGAAAATCTCAGCCACTATAGATCTGCTTCACCTAGAAGTGTAGATGAAATACCTCAATTCTATAATTGAAGTAGGGAAAGAATTGGTAGTTTGGTAGAGGCAGTGAAGGAAGGCTCCATTCCATTAGGTGATGGAGTTGTTGGGGAGTTTTGGTTGGGGGATGCAGATGAAAAAGACCAGGACTTGGATTTGAAAGTTGATCCCCCCTCCCATTTGCCAACAGGGTTCTTGAATCACATAGAAGAGGAAGCAATTTGTGGACCCTTTCTCAAAGGGACTTTGGGGATCGGGTAGAGGGATCCAATGAAATTAGTGTCAGATTGTGGAGAATCAAAAGGAAGAGGTCGAATTCCAAACATAGACAAACTAAAATTGGATGGAGAAGCTAGCAGGTAGCTAACTATTGAAGATTTATTGAAAGTAGGGAAGGGGTGCCCCCTTCCTAAAAAAATAATGAAGATCACTTCTTGGAACATTAGGGGCCTTAATGCCCCTAACAAAAGAAGCCTACTCAGGCTTTATTTAGAGTCACATCAATCAAACATTTGGTTAATTCAGGAGGAGAAGTTGAATTAGGATGAGAGGGAGAAATTTTGAAGGAATCTAGGTTGGTGGAAATCTATGGGGGTTAACTCCATTGGTGCCTTTGGAGGCCTCATCACTCTTTGGCAGCCCCAAGCATTTTTGGTCGAGGTAGTGGTAAATAGCAAATCATGGATCGCTAGTAAGGTAAGGAGTTTAGCCTCAAATCTTTATTTTCTACTAATTAATATCTATGGCCCCAATTCCTTCTTGGAGAAAAAAGAAATTTGGAAAGAGATAGTTATCCTTTGCAGTAGTCATGCTTTTGATTTATATCTTTTGGGTGGGAATTTTAATACAATTCTAAGAGCAGAGGACAAAAAAGGCGGTGTGGTGAGGAAGCTTCAATCTTAGGTAGACTTTGAAGATTTTGTTGAAAGAAATCATTTATTTGAAATCCCCATGGGAAATGGAGGTTTCACTTGGACTAATAGAAGGCTAGGTTTCAACAATATATATGAGAAATTAGATAGATTTATTTTCAAAGGAGATATGAGTAGATTCTCCTTCTGCCTAGAGGGAAAAATCTTGCCTTTGTTAGGGTCTGATCACTATCCTATTTGTCTAGAAATAATTCGGGAAAAGAGGCCAATTAGAAGCCCTTTCAAGTTTAAAAACATGTGGTTTAAGGACCCCAGTTTTCTGGAGCTGGTAAAGCATTGGTGGACTGAAATCAATCCTGGAGGAACAAAGTTTTTCACCATTGTCACAAAACTCAAAATTATCAAGAAAAACATAAAAGAATGGAATAGGGGATCTTTAAGAATATTTTTGAAGAAAATAAGTTAGTCAAAGAGGAGCTTGTAACACTGAATGAAAAAGTTCTGAAGGAAGGTATGGTTGGCAATAGTTTTCTGCTAGAAAAGGAACTATGTGGGAAGTTAGGTGATCTAATTTCAAAGGAAGAGATATTCTGGCAGCAGAACTCTAGGGAACTATGGCTTAGGTTTGGAGACAAAATTACAAAATTCTTCCATAATTCTACAAGATATAGATAAGAAATCAATAGAATATCTTCAATCAAATTAGCAGATGGGTCCATAATCGATAAGATTGAGGACATCAACAAAGAGGTGGTCACCTTTTTCTATAACTTACTAAATAAGGGGGAGGGCTCGAACTTGGGAAGCCATTAGTAGATGCTAAGAAGCATTCCTAGACTTGTTTTAGAAGAGCACAACAAACTATTGATAGTAAAATTTTTAGAGACAAAGATAAAAGAGGCAACATTTAGTTTACATCTGGATAAAGCTCCTAGACCCGATGGGTTTCTGACACCATTTCTCCAAAAATGTTGGGACTTCATGGGGAAGGAGATAAGATAGGCAATCAAGGATTCTAGGAGATCAGGCATAGTTTTAGAGGAGGTCAACAACACCTTTTTAGGTCCCATCCTTAAAAAAGAGAAACCTAAATCTTTGGAAGAATTCTGACCCATTGCGTTATACAACACCTTGTATAAAATTTTAGCAAAATCAGTAGCTAATAGATTGAAACTCATTTTGTTTAAAATAATTGCAGAAGAGAAAACTAGATTTGTCCCTAGAAGGTTGATTTTAGATGGAGTAATCATCACTCAAGAAGCCATACATTTGATTCAGAAATCTAAAAAATTGGCAATGTTCATTAAGTTGGATATCAAGAAGGCCTACGATAGAGTAAACTAGAGATTCTTGGTTAAAGTTTTAGAGGCATTTGGCTTTGAAAAGTTTTGGCTCAATTGGATTTTTGAATGGGTGGCCAGCTGTTGCAAAGTCAATGGGTATCTTGCACATTCAACAAGGTGGAAAGCCCTTAAACCTATGACTCCCACCTTACTTAGGTTTTTATTCCTTAATTAGCTTTTAGAAATCCTTCATACAATACCACATACATTCCCTTGGTCTATCGCCCAGACCTCTCACTATCGACGTAGCTTTCTGCCTATCTTTCGATATGCAAACTTACCCCGATGAACCTTCTTTCACTTACCTTCGCCATGACTTAGACCATCGGCCTAGCTTTCTCCTCACTCACCGATGCCAAAACATACACCGATCAATCTCTACCATCGGTGAGACTTCCCAAACTTCTCCCTGATATGATTCCTGTCGGCGTGACTACCGTTCCCTGGGACTTCTAAGTCTTCTTCTGATGGCACTCCTTACTCTGATGTATCACCTTGCATATGCATCTTCTAACATGCAATAGGTGGGGCCCGTGAACTTCGACTCACCCTTTGTATGTTTCTTCACATACAAACCCATGTACAATGTTAGCATACATTGGGTGGGACCTACTACCTTCAATCACTATCGATGTATCTTATGTAGTGTATGTTTGCTCATACAACCCAAAACATACATTCTTTAATATGCATACAAAATCCTTCTTTGACCACCTATTGACTTCTTTGTATCAAGTCCAATGTACCTTCCAAATGTACATGCACTGCATACAATTTGTAACATACAATCACCTGATATAGGGCATATGTAGCGTGTCTTCAACATACAAAGGATGGATACTCACAAATTGTATCCTCTCCATTAGCTGATTACTTCGATGAACCAAAAAGCTCATCGGTGGGACTTCCTTCTTCAGGGGGCCTTTCCTTCGTTCGCCGATATGTTTAGTCACTCCGACCACTCCTCAGCAAACTGTTAGCTCGCCTTAGAACTCCAAACTTCGGCCAATGACTACTATCTCACCAACGACGATTCAGCTCCTCAATTCACCCTAATATTTCTCCTATTCCTCGAACAAAACCTAGCACATGGAGATGTTAGGCCGCCTATTGCACGCACTCCTCAGTTCTGAGCATCTGCCCTAAAAACAAAATAAAAAACAAAAACAAATATATACAGACACAAGCCATACCACTGATTTCTTTAGAAATTCACCAGTGGAATGGTTAATCCCTCATATCGAAAAATCTAAAAATAATTACTTCAACTTAGGAAATGAAAGCTAATATACATAGGGGAATAATACAACACAACTCAAACATAGAAATTGATGGACAAAAGTTTCTTTACTGCTCAGACAATTTTCATTTTTTACAATCCTTTTCTATATCTTTTCTCCTTGGTTCCTCCTCTATGCTTTTATTGAGCAGAGGAGGAAGATCAACTGTTGCACGACAGGAAGGCCAACTGCCCTGAATTTCAACTGACTCTGTTGATCTTTTTAAGTTTTACAACATGTGTCCATTTCTTGCCAAATGGAAAACAAAACTCCTAGCTTGTAGAAAGAAAACAAAGCATGAAAAAAAATGACATGGCCAAGTAGGCCTTATTTCAAAATAGTGGACTTTACTAAGGTGCCCCTGCACCATACTCCCCAAAAGAAAAAAAAAGTCTCAAGTCCTCTTAGAGAACAGTTCCTGTACATCTCCACCTTGCTTTGCAATGTCCTCCTCCAGCATCCAGGTAGCTTCTGAATCTGGAAATCCTTGCCACTTAACCAGATGTTCAAAATATGTTTTGTGCCTTGTCTTCTTGGCTTCTCTGCTGTCCAAAATGTACTCCATTTTTGGCAGTGTACTAGAAGGTAAGTGCTTCAGCTAGTCTTCATTTTCCTGGATAGGGTTTTCAGCATTCTCCCCTATATTAGGGCTTCTGTATAATGTCAAATCAGTAATGTTGAAAATGGGTGAAATGGCAACATCATCCGGAAGCTCAATCTTGTAAGCATTTGGACCGTACTTCTCCAAAATCTGACAGGGTCCAATCTTCTTCATCATCAGTTTGCTGTGACCTCCTTTTGGCAACCTGTTTTTGTTCAGATGAACCATGACTATGTCACCTACCTAATATTGGACATCTCTCTTCCTTTGGTCCATTCTAGCCTTTACCTTCTGACTATTCTGCTGTAAGGTAGCTCTGACCTATTGATGTATTTCTTTCATGGCTTCTGCAAATGCATCAGCATGATCACTCCTTTTGTCCAATCCCTGGATGTCTCTTAGTTTAAAAATACCACTAGGGTGACTACCATATACAATTTCAAAAGGACTCAGACCTATGCTCCTGTTGGTCGAGTCATTGTAAGCATATTCTGCTTGTGGGAGTATCACATCCCAATTGCTGCCATGTTCTTTTGTTAAGCATCTAAGGAGATTGCCCAATGACCTATTCACAACCTTAATTTGGCCATCAGTCTAAGGATGATATGCTGAGCTAAAAGATAAGTTTGTACCCAATCTTTTCCATAAGGTTCTCCAAAAATGTCCTACAAATTTGCTATCCCTATTAGACACAATGCCAAAAGGGTAGCCCATGAATCCTGATAATTTCTTTAAAAAACAAACCTGCAATGTAGCTAGCATCATTAGTGGTCCTACAAGGAATGAAATGAGTCATCTTGCTAAATCGGTCTACCACTACAAACACACTATCACAACCTGTTCTTGTTTTGGGTAACCCCATCACAAAGTCCATACTCAAGCATTCCCAAGGCCTATTGGGTATTGGCAAAGGTTGATACAATCCAGCATTAATAGATACTCCTTTTGCTCTTTGGCATATTATGCAACTTTTAACAAATTTTCTAATGTCAGACTACATTCTTGGCCAAAAATAAAATCTCCTTACCAGATCCAAAGTCTTATTCAATCCAAAATGTCCTCCTAAGCCACCACTATGTTTTTCCTTGACAATATTATCCCTCATTGAGCATTTAGGGATACACAACTGACATCCTTTGAACAATAGTCAATTTTGCAATGTGAAATCTAAAAAATCACTATGAAAAGTATTGGCAAAGTCATTGCATACCTTATAGGTTTCACTGAAATCCTAATCTTCTTCATACAATTCCTTGAGTGATTCAACACCCATGCTTTGAAATTGTACTTCTTGGACTGTCAACACCCTCCTACTGAGAGCATCTGCCACCTTGTTTGTGACTCCTTTCTTATGCTTAATGGTGAAAGTGTATTCTTGTAGACTTTCCACCCATTTCATATTTCTGTGGCTAAGTTTATCCTGCCCATTCAAAAACTGAGAGCATGATTATTTGTATACACAATAAATTCTTTGGGAAGCAAATAATGCCTCCACTTTTTCAGAGCTTGCACCAAGGCATACAATTCTAGATCATAAGAGGAGTACTTTCTCTTAGCTTCATTCTATTTCTCACTAAAAAAGGCTACTGGTCTACCTTCTTGGCTCAGTACTGCTCCAATGGCTAGTCCACTTGCATCACATTCAATTGTGAAAACCTTATTGAAATCAGGTAACACTAACATAGGGAATTTAGCAACTTTCTATTTGAGATTCTCAAAGCTCCTATCTTCTTCTCTTGTCCACACAAACTTCACCTTGCCACCACCCTTGATGGTTTCTAGCATAGGTGCACAGATGTCAATATAGTTCTTAATGAATTTCCTATAGAATGTAGCCAAACCAAGGAAACTCCTTACCTCCCCTGCTGTCTTAGGTATAGGCCAATTCAAAATAGGCTCTACCTTGGAAGGATCCATCTTTAGATCACCTTTGGAAATGACAAAACCCAAGTAGATCAACTCCTATTTCATGAAATCACATTTGTCCAAGTTTATCAGTAGCTTCTGGTCTTTCAGTCTCTTCAAGACTATCTACAAATGTTTTAATTGTTCTTCTTTGCTTTTGTTGAACACTAAGATATCATCAAGGTAGACTACTACAAATTTCCCTATAAACTCTTGCAACACCTCATTCATCAGCCTCATAAAAGTGCTAGGGGCATTGGAAAGACCAAAAGGCATCACAAGCCACTCATATAACCCTTCATTGGTTTTGAATGATGTCTTCCACTCATCGCCTTCTCTGATCCTTATTTGATGATATCCACTCTTCAAGTCTATCTTGGAGAAAAAGGTTGCACCCCCCAAATAGTCCATTATGTCTTCAATTCTAGGGAGAGGAAACCTATATCTGATGGTTACCCTATTGATGGCCCTAGAGTCAATACACAATCTTCATTTCCCATATTTCTTTGGTGCCAAAATAGTGGGGACTTCACATGGGCTCAAACTCTTTCTTATCAACCCCTTGTCTAAAAGTTCTTGAACCTACCTGGCTATCTCCTCATTCTGCTGAGGGGTCATCTTATAGGCTGCTTTATTTGGAAGTACAGTTCCCGGTATGAGATCAATCTAATCGCTGATATCTCTGATAAGTGGTAGTGAATCTGGTATATTTGTTGCAATTACCTCCTTATAACTCTCAAGGAGTTCTCTGACCTCCCTAGGTCCTACTTCTCTCACATTTTCTCTTTTTTTCTCCTTAGGTTTCACAACCAAAGCAAAACCCACTCCACCTAATTCTTCTACTATTTCAAGGAATTCTTGTTCTCCTACTAGCATAATACTAGGCCCTACATGCTGTGGATCTCCTTCTACTAGTGACTGTATCTTATATGTTACACCCTCCTTTTGGAATGAGTAAGTATTCTTTTCCCCATCATGATGAGCCTTTCTGTCAAACTGCCATGGTCTACCCAGTAGAAGATGGCAAGCATCCATAGGCAGGATGTCACACAAAATCTTGTCTATATACCCCCCAATACTGAATTCTACCCATGCTTGTTCATTTACGACTATATGATGTCCCTTGTTTAACCAATTGACCTTATATGGACAACTATGGGGAATCTTTTCCAATTTCAATTTATCTACTACTTCCAAAGATACAATATTATCAGTAGAACCAGAATCAATAATAACTTTGTAAACCTTACCTTGAATCTTGCAATTGACTCTAAACAAGACTCTTCTTTGTGGTGGTTCAGTCTGTACTGGTTCCTTGAGCAATGTTCTCTTGATCGTCAGATTTTCTCCCATCTCTGATGTCAGATTCACTTCAAGAGATGTCATACTCCTTGCATCCTCTTGTGTCAAAGTGGTTCTTTTCTCTTTACCATGAGATGTTGAGGCCTTCTCTAGACACTTGAATGCTGGGTGCCCAATCTGATTGTAGTTATAATATTTCATGTTGGAGAACCTAGATCCTCTTCCTGATCCATTTGTCCCACCTCTTCCATAAGGCCTTCTTCCACGGTAGCCTCCTCTGCTACTTGAGTCCCCAACTTCCTCTTCTTGGCTAGACTCGCCACTAGACCTTTGGTTAGGACTTCTTCCTCCAAAACTGCCTCTACCTCTAAAGTTTCTACCACCTCTTCCTCCACCTTGTTGTTCTCCATTTCTCTTCAGCTTCTCTTTAGCTCTTAATGGTACTTGAAAGCATTTTTCCATGGTTTCAGGGGTTAGTAAACTTATCTCATCCTAAATATTGTACCTTAGACCATTTAGGTACCTAGCCACCTTAGCCTTTTCATCCTCCATGTACCCACAGTGAAGAGTGTATTTGTGGAACTCCTCGGTGTAAGTAGCTACGTCCATATCTTTTTGGTTGAGGTTATGCATTTTTCTGTAAACCTGCACCTCGTAGTCAAATGGAAGGAACTGGGACTTGATCTTCTCTAGCATTCTGCTCCACGAAGAGATCATATTCTTCCCACTCTTCACCCTTTCTCCTTGGATATAATTCCACCGTGTAAGTGCACCACCCTTGAGTTTGATTTTTACAAACTCAACTCTCTTGTTTTCTAGAATTTCCTTATATTCAAAATAATTGTTCAGAGCCTCAATCCACTCCATGACTTCATCAGCATTCATCTTCCCACTGAACATGGGAACAACTACCTGAGCTTTTGAAGAATCTTTTCCAATAGCCCTAATGGCTTCCAGGAACTATTTTTGATCAATCGGTATCTCTGTCTCTTCCTGTTCCTCTTCTTCTTCTTCTCCTCCATCAGACTCACCATCTGATTTCTTTCCTATCCTTAGTGCCTTCAATTCAGCCTGGAGTGTTTCCTTTACTCCAACCTTGATCAGTTCTTCTATTTCTTGGAACTTCTTGAGCCTTTCCATTATCATCCCCTTTGGAGGCATGCTGCTAGCCTCTGCTATGCTCTCCTCTGCTGACATATACTATTCACTGACAGCACCCAATCACCAGTGCTTCTTACAAACCTTTGTTTCAACTTTGCCGCCCAAATCTTTAACCTAGCTCTGATACCAATATGTTGCAGAGTCAATGGGTGTCTTGCACATACAATAGGGTGGAAACCCCTTAAACCTATGACTCCCACCTTACTTAGGTTTTTATTCCTTAATCGGCTTTTGGAAATCCTTCATACGATACCACATACATTCCCTTGGTCTATCGCCCAGACCTCTCACTGTCAGCGTAGCTTTCTGCCTATCTTTTGATATGCAAACTTACCTCGATGAACCTTCTTTTGCTTACCTTTGCCATGACTTAGACCATTAGCCTAGCTTTCTCCTCGCTCACTAATGCCAAAACTTACACCGATCAATCCTACCTCTTTACCATCGATGAGACTTCCCAAACTACTCCCCGATATGCTTCCTGTCAGTGTGACTCTACTGTTCGCTAGGACTTCTAAGTCTTCTTCTGACGACACTCCTTACTCCGATGTATCACCTTGCATATGCATCTTCTAACATGCAATACGTGGGGCTCAGGAACTTCGACTCACCCTTTGTATGTTTCTTCACATACAAACCCATGTACAATGTTAGCATACATTGGGTGGGACCTACTACCTTCAATCACCGTCGATGTATCTTATGCAGTGTATGTTCACTCATACAACTGAAACATACATTCTTTAATATGCATACGAAATCCTTCTTTGACCACCTATTGACTTCTTTGTATCAAGTCCAATGTACCTTCCAAATGTACATGCGCTGCATACAATTTGTAACATACAATCACCTGATACAGGATATATGTAGCATGTCTTCAACATACAAAGGATGGATACTCACAAATTGTATCCTCTCCATTAGTTGATTACTTCGATGAACCAAAAAGCACATCGGTGGGACTTCCTTCTTTGGGAGGACCTTTCCTTCATTCACCGATATGTTTAGTCACTCTGACCACTCCTCAGCAAACTGTTAGCTCGCCCTAGAACTCCAAACTTCAGCCAATGACCACTGTCTCACTGATGACGGTTCAGCTCCTCAATTCACCCTAATATTTTGCCTGTTCCTCGAACAAAACCTAGCACATGGAGATGCTAGGCTACCTATTGCGTGTGCTCCTCAGTCCCAAGCATCTGCCCTAAAAACAAATGAAAAAACAAAAACAAATATATACAAACACAAGCCATTCCACTGATTTCTTTGGAAATTCACTAGTGGAATGGTTAATCCCTCATATCAACAAATCTAAAAATAATTATTTCAACTCAGGAAATGAAAGCTACTATACACAGGGGAATAATACAACACAACTCAAACATAGAAATCGATGGACAAAAGTTTCTTTACTGCTCAGACAATTTTTTAGGTTTTACAATCCTTTTCTATATCTTTTCTCCTTGGTTACTCCTCTGTACTTTTATTGAGCAGAGGAGGAAAATCAACTGTTGCACGACAGGAAGGCCAACTGCCCTGAATTTCAACCGACTCTGTTGATCTTTTTAAGTTTTACAACATGTGTCCATTTCTTGCGAAATGGAAAACAAAACTCCTAGCTTGTAGAAAGAAAACAAAACATGAAAAAAAAATGACATGGCCAAGTAGGCCTTATTTCAAAATAGTCGACTTTACTAAGGTGCCCCTGCACCACCAGCCCTAAGTTTTTAGTCCTTATAAATGGCTCCCTAGAAGGTTTTTTCAGTGTCTCTAGAGGCCTTAGATAGGGAGATCCTATGTCTCCATTTCTCTTCATTTTAACGGCTGAGGCCTTAGGAAGATCGTTTATTCTGGCTAAACAAGAAGGGTAGATTCAAGGAATTCAGATTTCCTAGGGAGTGTAAGAAGTTACACTTCAACAATTCGTTGATGACACCATGTTTTTTGGAGTGGCAAAAGAAAGAGAAGCCAGACACTTCAAATTCATTCAAGACAAGTATTCTTTAGCCTCAGGTCAACAAGTCGGCCTTGTCAAATTGGAAGTTTTCTTTTTTAATATCAATTGCACAAAGGAAAATAGTATCCTCAAGCTCTTAAGGTTTAGAAAAGGGGAATTACTCTACAGATATTTGGGATTTCCACTTGCAAAAGGTGTTAGGCCTGGGAGGCTTTGGGGGGTTTTAATTGAAAGAGTCAAAATCAAACTTGCTTCTTGGAAAAGTAAATGGATTTCTTTGACTGGTCATCTTACAATGCTTAAGGTAGTAATCTATGCTATTCTAACTTATATGATGTCTTGTTTCCCTCTCTCAAAAGCAGCCCTAAGAGATTTAAATCAAAAAATGAAAGCTTCCTTTCAACAAGGTAATTTAGATCAGTACAAATTCCCTTTGATCAAATGGAACTAGGTCTGCAAGAAAAAAGAGGTGGATGGCACTGGCTTGAAGGATTTGGAATCTCAAAATCTTGCTTTAGGAGCAAAAATGGTGTGGGCCATTCATGCGAGGAAAGAACTTAAATGGGTCCAGATAGTTAAAGCTAAATATTTAGAGGAAGAGGAAAACAACATTTTCACTATGAGATACCTATCAAAAGGCTCATGGATTTGTAACTTTATAAGTAATTATAGATTGTTGATCCTAAACCATCTGACTTGGGAAATTAGAGATGTAAGCAAGGCTCTTTTTTGGGAGGATTGATGGAATGGGTTCCCTAAATTATCTAAGAGGGATGATCTAGAAGAAGTCAAATTGATTACAAAACTAAGTTGGGGAGATAAAGTCAAAGATTACATTGATCCTGCCTCTTTCGGATTGGGTACTTTGGTTTCATGGAAAAATGTTAGGGTCCTTGGTGTGGAAGATAGGATGGTAGTATCTTATGAAGAGGCCTTGAAGAATCGTAGGATAAGCTTAAAAATTGGTTCAGATGAACTAAGGTGGAATGCTTCTAAATCAAGGCAGTACAGTGTAAGAGAAGGTTATAGAGCTCTTAAAGAGATTCTAGAAGCAGATGCAAGTCTTCCAATTAATTTATGTTGGAATAAACTTTGTCTTCCCAAAGCAGGAATCTTCACCTGGGCTGCATCTAGAGGTAGACTTCTCATAGGGGATAGATTCAAGAAGTTGGGGTTTGCAGGTCCCTCCATATGTGTGATGTGTAAATAAGAAGAAGAATCAGGTGATCATATCTTCCTCAGTTGTGAATTCTCTTTCAGGTGTTGGTCCTGGTTGTGTGCCAAACTTCAATGGTCTTTAGTTTTACCTATGAAACTCTTAGACTTTCTTCTGTCATGGCCTTCTTTTTATAACGAGTCAATATTTGGAGTTTTATGGGTTTCCAATCCTTCCCTACTCATTTGGGAACTTTGGAAGGAAAGAAATAGAAGGATTTTCTAGGATAAAGAAATCCCTTTTCACACCTTTATTAATAAGTTAGAGGTAAACATTGTTGAAGTTGTGAATGCAAGGCTGTCAGAAGGGGGGTCCAGTAAGAAGAAATTTAATTCTTGGGATGCTGAGATGAGGAAGAATTGGCAAGGTCTCCTTCTACCAGCTATAGATCTAACCAATTAGGATACTTTAAGAGCTAAAACAAGTTCAGTGCAATGGACTCCTCCAGAAGTAGGTTTGTTCAAACTAAACTTCGATGAGGCAGCAAGAGGAAATCTAGGAGTGTCAGGTGCTGGGTGCATAGTTCAAGATTGGAATGGAAGGACAATTGGAAGACTAGTGGAAAACCTTCAGGTAGGAATGAACAACATGGCAGAAATGCAAGCCATAATCTTGAGCCTCAAATTGTGTCAAGAGCTCAATATTAAAAAAATGGAAGTAGAAGGGGATTCCCTGCTGATCATAAATGGTCTTAGGACCAAAAGGATGGTAAATTGGAGACTTAATGTGTTGTTAGAGCAGGCAATTTACCACTTAGACACCTTCGATATGACTATGATCAAGCATGTTTACAAAGAAGGGAATTCAGAGGTGGATGCCCTTTCCAACTTAGGTGCAGATGGAAGGAACTTCAAAGAGATTTCAGATTTGGTAAGACACTTAAGTCAAACTTGACTGAGCCAGTGGGCAGATGGGTGGGAGACCTTCCACACAACCTAATGTGGAAGGTATGGGGCTCGGAGCTAGTGGTAGGACATGTCGACCTCTGTTGGACATGGTGGCAATTCCTTTCAGGATCCCACGATAGGTGATGGGACTGGGCATTTAGCGGTCCATCAAACCACTGCAAGGACATCAGGTCACTTGCTCTTGATATTCTTTGATATCATGACAATTATGAGAAGGTGATATTGCTTCATTTGGTTTCTAGAATCTTTGTTTAACGAAGGGCCGAGAAGGAGCAAATTTAATATGCCTTTGGCTGCTTCATTTTACCAAACCCTTGCCATTATTTTCTTCTCCTCTCTTTCAATGGCGACCAGAATAGGATTTGTAGCATAGATTGTGATTGAGGGCATGGTGTGTTTAGGTATGGATACCCCTATCCAATTGGAAAGCACATTGAGGCAACTGGCCTTTAAAGGGGCAATCACTGATCATAGGTTGAGGCATGTGTTGTGGCTTAGTGACAATTTTACTTTAGCTGCAATCAAAATGGTCCTTGGAAGGAGGTTTGTGGATGGTGGCAAATTTTACAGGACGGATTCCTCCATTGCTTTTGGTTTCCTGCAATGGTTTTGGATGTAGGTATTCCCAAAGTTGAAGCAGAGCAGCTCGTCAGAAAACTCTTTAAGGAAAATTTTATTGTTGGTTTGAAGGAGACCCTCAGAGTAGCCACTTTAGGAATGAGCATTCCAACACCAGGAAATTTCCACCTTCTATAGAACGCAGACGAAGTCATCAAGTTTTATCCTTTCCTACTCGACTTGAAAGGCATGACTCTTATAGCTCATAGAGAGTAGGTGGATGCTAGAACAAATTTGCTCAAGAAGTAGCTGCAGATGGAGCCAATCTGGGAGGATTTCGAATGGGTAAATGATTTTCGATCTTTAACTGCTAATCTGGGGTACATGTGATGTTTAGGAAGGTGTTCTCCTTCTTTTCTACAATTTTAATGTAAATTTTGAATATAGATACAATACAATGCTATAGTATAAGTTTAGTTGTGTTAGTATCAAGGGTTATGGGTAAGTCCTGCATGGCTTTTTGTGATCTTAGAAGCTTATGTGGCTGGCCATGCATGGTCCTATGAAAGGGGTCTGGGTAGTGTCTTAGAAGGGCATTTTGGTCTAAGCCCTGTATTACTATTGGCTACCCTAAGAGGCCATTTTTTTGTAATTTCATACTTCTTTATAATACAAATACTGGCTTATGAATAAAAAAAAATTTAAATAAAAACAAATATATATTTTTTTAGAAACTTAAGAATTTAAAGCAAGAATATAGGGATTTCGTGAATTGGGGATTGATTGAATTATTTCATGGGCCTTGTATTTTATTAGTTGTGCAATATTTTTTGGATGGGATGAGAAAACTCGTTTGGTGATTGGAGAAATTATCTCTTTGGATTCACGGGGGAAGGGATTTTAAATAATGTTGTGCAGGATGAGTTTAGGGAATTTTTTTTTTGGGAGAGGGAGAAAGATTGTCTAGGGTTCTTGTTGGAAACACTCTTCTACAAGAGGATTAGCATTCCACCAAGGGTAAAGAAATTCATTTATTTCCTTTCATTTTCTTTAATACCATCTCCAAATCTCTTTTCTGGGCTAACCATCTTGTAGGATTAAATCCATGCCAAATTTTATCAGGGTTTCGATTCCATGAAGAAAAATATAAATATATGTGTATATACATCTAAGATTGTGTGTTGCAGGTTTCGGGATATATTCATTGTAAAATTGATAGTATATATGTATGCATGCAAGTGTATATATTTAATACGAATATTAGAATGCAAGGGTTCGGCCTTCCCTTCTCTCTCTTTTTTTTATCTTTAAAATTTCTTTCTTTATCCTTCAAGAAAAAAAATTCTTTTAGGGTTTCAACTTGGCATATATATATATATATAAGCACTACTTATTTATTTTTAATTTATTATTAGAAGTTAGAATATATAGAAATATTAATATCTACAATTATGTGAAATGAGCATTAGGGTTATTCTTTTATGGATAAAATGTTAGATGATTTAATAAAATTTATGATTTAGTTCATTACTCTATTTGTATAATTAGTCAATTAATTTGCTTAAATTTAACTAATTAGTAACTTAGTAATAGTTAGTAATCTCTTAGCTACTTCAAATTGATTAAATGGATTTAAGTTTTATTCCATTAGATGGGTAATTTTTTAATCGTAGTAATTAGTTAATTTAATCAATCTTGCATGGATGGTTATATGGATGGACAAATTTATCCTTGTTGAGTTAATTAGTTAGGGAAGTTTCGAATTAAGTTAATTAGTTGCAATGGATGGACAAATTTATCCTTGTTGAGTTAATTAGTTAGGTAAGTTTTAAATTAAGTTAATTAGTTGCAATCGATGGACAAATTTATCCTTGTTGAGTGAATTAGTTAGGAAAATTTTAATTAGTATTAAGTTAATTAGTTGTAATGGATGGACACATTTATCCTTGTTGAGTTAAATAGTTATGCAAGTTTTAATTCATATTAAGTTAATTAGATGCAATAGATGGACACATTTATCCTTGTTGAGTTAATTAGTTAGCAAGTTTAAATTAGTATTAAGTTAATTAGTTGCAATCGATGGACAAATTTATCCTTGTTGAGTTAATTAGTTGCAATGGATGTAAAAATTTAACCTTGTTGAGTTAAATAGTTAGGTAAGTTTTAATTAGTATTAAGTTAATTATTTGTAATGGATGGACACATTTATCCTTGTTGAGTTAATTAGTTAGGCAAGTTTTAATTAGTACGTTAATTAGATGCAATGGATGGACAAATTTATCCTTGTTGAGTTAATTAGTTAGGCAAGTTTTAATTAGTATTAAGTTAATTAGTTGTAATGGATGGACAAATTTAACCTTGTTGAGTTAATTAGTTAGATAAGTTTTAATTATTATTAAGTTAATTAGTTGCAATGGATAGACAAATTTATCCTTGTAGGGTTTAATTAGTTAGGTAGTTTTTAATTATTATTATGTTAAATAGTTGTAATGTAAGGACAAATTTATGATTTTATTATTAGTTTTCAATGGAAAAGTAATTTTATTAAGTTATACATTTTGTTACTTACTTAATTTTAAAGTTGAATTACAATCTAACATATATAGTATAAGTGTTAGAATTTAACAAATTATTCTTCTTTTATTCAATCAATATGCAATTGTTAGAACAAATTAGATAGTTATAACGTACAATTTTACCAAATGGTAAGTGAACAAATTGACCCAATCTTAATCAAATAACTAATTTAAATGTAAACTAAACTTTAGCCAATCATTAAGTTTTACTACAATTACTATGCTTAATTTTTTTAAAAAAATTCTTATTCACAAATTTTAGTTAACAAACTATTAAGATAGGAACTCTTACAAATGTTTTATTTTCTTAACACTTAGTAGTAATTAGTTGAAGATGAACAACTATGTTAATTTACTTTCTTTTCCAATGATTTTACAACTTTGATTGCAATTAGTTGAATGTGAACAACAATTTGTTAACCCTTCTCTAAATGGTTTGTAAATGTGTCGAATAAAGCATAATGTTGTTACGATGTTTTATCATTCTTTTTGATTCCATCATCTTAATAAAGAAAAAACATAAAAACCAAATGTAGTGTTTGGTTTTGACAATGCCTCTAGTTCATGTTTACAAGTAATGCCATCGCATTGAACTACTGCACTTATGCCTAACATAGTTGCAACAATGACATCTGGGCATCGTCCCTATATATTACCAGGGAGTAATAAGGAACATTTCGATGATTAAGTTTGAGGGATAGGTAATCTCACTAGGGTACCAAACTAACAATATTTAATAAAATTCATCCATCTCAGAAAATATCTCCTTTCCTTGTTTTAAAAAGAATTTAGAATCACCTAATGGTCTTTTTTTTAAGAAACATCTCTCGGGGGAGGGAACATACTCTCAAAAGAGGAATTGGGGAGATATTAGAAGTTATTAGGTTATATTGTGATATTGTGATTATACATCTACTAGTACATTAATGTGTGTAAATATAGATGATGTTTTAATTAAAGTATTCAATGGTTTTCTTAGAATTAGGGAATGATAGATTTGTGGATAATAAGTATTACGAAAATGTTTTCAAAACATAGGTATGACACCAACTGTAGATTTATTAGTGAATTTCATCATTCATATAAGGCTTAATCAAGGTTTTTCCAATGCATCTTAGGGTGCTTATGTGATAAACACATACTCATTAAATTATATTTACCTAGGGAACTAATGATGAGAAAGGTTAGTTTTAGCACCTATGGGAACAACATCTAAAAACCCTAGTTCTAGTTTATTTTAGTAATTAGGGAATTTCTAGTAGACCGTTATTTGTGGGTAGTATGTATATTCCAAGTAATTGGAGAGATAGTTGCTAACGTTGGTAACTATGGGTTTGGGATCATAATGTTTCACAACAATAAGATCAAGAATTTTTCATGTCGTGTACTTCACCTTCATGGATCTTGGAAATATAGAAAATAGTAAGAGTTCTTGCAAACCAAACCATTAAGTCCAAGAAAACCATAATTATTTCTTGAACATGTGAATCTTAGGAAAACCATATCATTTAAACAAAACTTAAATGTCAAATACCCACTCTAGGTATTTTCTTTTTATATGTTTCCATCCCTATTTCACCTCACTGGGTGGCAGTTGACGAAGAACTGTCTAGGGAAACTGGACCCTAGAAAGGGTTGTGTACCCACTTGAGCAGTTACATAAACATAGAACAGCCAGAACAACATATCAAATCATAACAAATGAAATCCTCATGGATACAAGGTATGTAAGCAGTTTGGGAAATGAATGATGTTCCCAGTATGCATGTACAAGGATTATCTGAGGACTAAATACTATCTTGTTTAGAAAAAGTTACACAACATATTTTTTCCATGCATGTCTTTTTAGAAATTAAATATTCTCATCCATCCTAAGTTATGTGTTTCTTTGTAAGTATATTTTGAGGGTCTTTAAAAAAATGTTATCTTAAAACATGAAACTACTTTTGGGATAGTGAGGTGGTTTTCTAGGAAAGCTTGATGGCTATGGGGAGAATATTCTCCTAGAATATTCTTAAGCTAGTCATCAATTTGCTCTTGGTGGTTTCCAGTCACCACTGACTGGTAAAGGATTTTCCCAATCAGTAAACATGCCACCGCCAGGATTGTGTAAAGCTTCATAGCAGACCCATGGTGGTTGTGGTCACTATTGAACACACCTGATACTGAGACGGGGTGAATCAGTATTCAAACAAATCTCAAACCCTCTAGAGCAAACTGAAACTTAATACTTACAACATTAATAGAAACATAAAAGATCAATACAATGCACAACACCACATAAAACTAGATATACATGGAAAACCCAAAAGGGGAAAAACCATGGTGAGAAAAACTACTAGGAGCTACTGTTCTAATCTAACCTCACAAAAGAATCATAGTTACAACTTTGTTTTAGGGCTACAACCTGATGAAGGGGCTAAATCACAAAACACACAACAACAAAAATTACACACAACAAACAAGAATGTTCTTTTATTGATTTGGACAACACATTACATTATAGAAGCTCAAATACAATCAAAGGATGAATCCTTAATAGGCTGAAACACATTACAGCTTCCTATCTCTAGACTCTAGAATCTTCTACCTTCTATAGCCCCAAATCAGCTAGGGTTTATGGTTTCCCACCTTTTCTTGATTATAGAGTTTCCCCATTATCTCTACTATCCCAAAGGATCCAAAAAATGGTCACGAATAGCCCTTTGTGGTGGCCACCAGCCAAATTTTAAAATTTGCATCTCCCTCCCAAAATAGGTCAACTTCTAAGAGCCATAACTTTTGATCCAGGTGTCTGATTGATGAACCGTTTGAAGCTACAGAAAGCTCACGAGGTTCTCTATGCACTAAGAACCGGTTCTATCGATTTTCCCCATTTTCAAGGCCATATAGTGCTATTTAGTTCCTCAAACCTAGATTTGAATAATTTTCAGGGGGTTTTCAAAAAACAGAAACTTTAATATCTTTCACCTCACAAATATTATTTTCCTAATTCCTTCGCAAAAAGTCTTATATTTCATTTATGAAGCTTCTCGTAAATTTTTAGTTCCATCCATGCCCAAATGCAAACTTTCCATCTATCCACCACCACAAAAATGGAATCATGTCCTCTCTGTATCCTTGGTAAACAAGAACAAAATCCATACTAATATCATACCATGGCCTTTCTAGTACAGGTAATGGCTGATACAACCCTATATTATAACTTGTTCCTTTTACCATCTGACACACTCTACAACTCTGCACAAATTTGCTCACATCTTGCTACAACTATGGCCTATAATAATGTTCACAAACAATAGCAATGGTTTTATCTCAACCAAAGTGTCCATCTAATCCCCCACTATGCTTCTCCTTAATCAAGTTCTCTCTCATGGAACTTCTTGGAATACACAACTGGCTTCCTCTAAACAACATGCCATCTTGGATTATGAAATCTAACCATTTTGTCCTATCCAAAGTAACAGGTTCCAAACAAGATTTCCAAGCCTTTGAAAACTCTAGACCTTCAGGATACAAACTTTTGAACTCATCAAACCCAACAACCTCTATCTTCATTTATGTCAACAAATTTTGCCTTTTGCTCAAGGCATTTGTAACTTTGTTGGACTTCCCACTCCTGTGCTTTAAAACAAAAGTATAACATTGCAAAATCTCAACCCATTTTAAGTGCCTTTGATTCAACTTCCCTTGACTATTGAGATATTGTAAAGCCTAATGATCAATATATAAAAAAACTCTTTTGGCAACAAATAATGTCTCCATTTGTTCAAAGCTTGAACTATTGTATAAAACTATTGATCATAAACAAAATAGTTTTTCTTGGCATCATTAAGATTCTCATTGAAATAGGGAATGGGCTTACCTTCTTGGCTCAAAATAACTCCTATAGCACTGCCACTAGCATCGTAATCTACCTGAAATACTTTATTGAAATCTAGAAGTGCCAAAATAGGTAGCTCTATGACTTTCTGCTTTAATGTATCAAAGCTCTTGGATTCTCTTATGGTCCATTTAAACTCTTTTCTATCCCCTCTCATTGTCTCAGTTAGGGGTGCACAAATGCTACTAAAATTCCTAATAAATTTTCTATAAAAACTTGCTAAACCATGAAAAGATTGTACCTCTGTTGAACTCCTTGCTGTGGGCCATTCAATGATAGTCCTTACCTTCTCTAGGTCCATCTTAAGACCTTCCTCTAAGACAACAAATCCCAGGTACACCAACTACTTCTTTGCAAAACTACATTTCTTTGGATTAATCATCCACTTCTCCTCCCTCATCTTCTCTGAAACTCTTCTGATATGCATCAGATGCTCATCCCAAGTCTTACTAAAAATCAAAATGTCATCTAAATAAACAATAACAAAACTTCCCAAAAACTCTTTCAATACCTTGTTCATGAGCCACATGAATGTGCTCGGTACATTGGTTAGCCGAAATGGCATGACTAACCACTCATACAAACCCTCCTTTGTCTTGAAGGCTATCTTCCATTCATCTCCTTCTCTGATTTGGATCTAGTGATACCCACTCTTCAAGTCAATTTTGTGAAGTACTTGGCCCCACTCAAACAATCCATTATGTCATCCATTCTTGGCAATGGAAATCTGTAGTTGATCATGATCTTGTTGATGGCTCAAGAATTTGTACACATTCTCCACTCTCCATCTTTTTTCAGTGCTAGTACTATAGGTACCACACATGGACTTAGGCTCTCCCTTATTAGTCCCTTCCTTAACATCTTGTGAACTTGTCTGTTCAGCTCTTCATTCTTTGTAAGAGTCATTCTATGGGCTGCCTTATTCGGCAAACTAGCTCCTAGTATCAAATCCATTTGGTGACTTATCTTCCTCACTGGTGGTAAACCTTTTGGTACATTATCAGAGGTAATATCTTGAAATTCTTCCAACAGATCTGGGACTTTTACTGGTACATATTCACATTTCTCTTGATTAATCTTAGGAATCAATGCAAAGCAATGATGCTTATACTTCATACCCTCCAAAAATTTAGTACCATCTACAAATAAAATTTTGGCAGTACTACATACTTTTTTTCCACCTCCTTCAAGGGATTCAACTTATGACGAACTCCATCCTTTATTAGGGAATATGTGTTTGGATGACCATCATGGACATCACACCTATCATGCTACCATAGCCTTCCAAATAACATATGACATGAATCCATCAGTATGATGTCACATAACACCTCATCAAGGTAGTCCCCAATCTTGAAATTGACTAAATACTGTTCATTGAACAAAGCTCTATGTCCCTTCTACAACCATGCGATCTGATATGGATTGATGAGTGCCAAGTTGCACCCATGAAATACATCTTCTTACCTCTCTTTTTCTCCTTCCTGATTCCATCTTTCCTAATGTCTGCACCCAAATAAGCTAGCAAGATCGTTCTATTTTATGATTAATTGAGATAGATTACTTAACATTATAATTTCTGATTGAGTGACTAATGTGCATGGAATTGATGGAAAAATGCAGAAACTTCTCTTTTTGAATCAACGGGTGTAGATGCCAGGAACATCAAATTTGTGCATCTTCAGAGATAGTCTTCAATGATCTTCGGAGACAATACCAAACTACCATGACACCTGAAGTTTTGAAGAAATGAGGAAAGCCTCTCCAGAGCTCTGCAGGAGTCTAGAGCATATCTAGAGCTAAACAAAGAAAGCTACAGATATCTCCGGAGCTACAGACATATCTCCAGAGCTGCAGACATGAACAATTATCTCTGGCGCCTCCTGAGAACAAGGCATATTTCCAGCATAGCTGCTGAATAGGCACTCTCAGTAGTGATCATAATACCCCTCATTTCACTCAAATCATCACCTGAGTGGTGAAGGGTCATCCTTAGTTAAACTGCTGGAGTTTTATCTTTTCAAAGTTTTGCATGAGTTACGGATGGAACTGATTCAATATCCACATTTTTAGGGCCTCACTACCCAAATGTATTAAGACTCAAACTTAGATTCTAAGTGGACTTCTGTTCCACTCAAGTCTACTTTTATTGCATGATTTTCTTTCATAGTTAAACAGCTAGTGTAATAAAGAGATGGAGGTCATCTCATAGAAGAACTGATAGATAAGATAAGAGATATGTCATCACTCTTTTGATATATACTTGTAGAAACAGGAGAAGAAATATTTAATGATTGAATTATTCTGATTCTCGGTAATCTTAGTTCTGTGATAGCAATATTTTTTATGAATGTAAAGTGAATGAATTGGACTGGATCTAGTTGTGATCTTCTTTTGTGCTAATTTTCTACTGTAGCCTTCAACCCCAAGGGTGTGGAGCAAGGGCCCACTCTCACCACTAAGGCAGAAGGCTAGTACCACTATTTTATTACTTCAACTTTTTGTTATGAAAAGTATTTACTGATTTTGATCGGTAGATGCATGTTACTATATTAAGATTTCTTTGAGTAAATTTCTTGTTTTATTCTATTTTCAGAATTCCTTAAATTCATTTAGTAAGTAGATAGATTAATCTTTTTAAATTGGTAGAAGCTATTAAGATTAGCTAGGAAAACTGGTAACTGTAGAATCCCTAGTTGTAGACAATCGAGGACACAGCCTCTGGATTATTGACATCTGAAAATAGATTAAATGATGTGGTACAACAACACCTTGTCTTTTTTGGCACCATTGCCGGGGATGTATTGTGTTAATTAGGGAAACTTAGTTAAAATAGTTTTTAGGATAGATCTGTATGGTTAGAGCTAGAGATTTGAAAGGAAGATATATCAAGCAGACACCCCAACAACAAGCCATAGGGGAAAGCAGTGGGGTGGCACACGATCTTGTTGAGGAGAGAAACCTAGAGCCTACTTTGGAAGCTGCACCTCAGAACAATAATCCCTTAGATCCTCCAAATCTTCCACTTGCCGATTATATCCAAGAATTACAACAAAAGTTTTAGGTAGATCCTTTAATAGAACCTAATTTCCTAGAACCTCAGGGAGAAGAACCAGTACTAAACATGGAAAATGATAATCATGAGGAAGAAGAAAATTAGGTTCTAAGAACCTTCTCATATCCTATTGTTTTGGCTGCTGGAGACAATGCTCTTATGAAGAATATCTCACTAGCACACCTGCCAAATTTTAGAGGACTTTCTTCTGAGGATCCAAATCAGTTTTTGTTTGAATTCAAAGTAGTCTGTCAAACTTATGATTATGGATCAGATAACTAGAAACTCAAACTATTCCCTTCAACTCTGAAAGATTCTGCGATGAGATGGTTTATGGGTTTACCCCAGAATTCTATCCATTCTCAGGATTAGATGGAAACAGAGTTTTTTGAAAAATACCAAGATTACTGTAGATCCAGTAATAAAAATGAAGAATTGTTTAAAATTAGGCAGGGGGAGGAAGAATCCTTAGAGGACTATGTGGATAGGTTTAATTTTGCCTTGAGAAGGTATGGTAACCCAATGGATCACTCCTTGGCCAGAACCCTATTTGTAAAGGGATTGGATAAAGAATCAAAATAGGCACTGGATCTAATGGGAAAAGGGAATATCAACAAAATGGAAATACCTACTATTCTAGAACCCAAGATGGAGTGAGGTCATCCAAAACTTTTAAAGGGAAGAATGAAATAAGACAGTTAATGGAAGAGATTGTAAATCTAAAAATAGACATTTTGGTCCAATTAAATACCACATTAAATGGGATTCAGGCAAAAACCAGAACAACTGATCAAAACAGAGCAACTAAACCACTCTCCATCTATTGTCCTAGGTGTAGAAACAAACATCCGTTGAGAGAATGCCCTTTGGACAAATTAGAGATTTGTCAGATCTGTGATAAGGAACATCCTACTAGTCAATGTAGTCAACTTCCAGCCTTGAAAAGATTGAGTAAGAAGAATGTTGGAATAGAAGAGGAATTGAACTATGTGGGACAAAAACAAGCTGGGAATTTCCCTTATAATCAGTATCCAAACCAACCTTCTTACAGAGGTCCTTCTAATTGGGGAAATAATCAGTGGAATCCAACTTGGCATGGACCTCAAAATAATCCTCCTAGGGGACAACAGGATTGGCCAAATCAACATTGGCAAAGCCAAAATTGGCAAAACCAAAATTAGCAAAACCAAAATTAGCAAAATCAGCCTTAGGGAAATCAACAGTGGCCACCATAGTTTGGATCACAAAACATGAAACCTCAATGGGGTTCTTAACAGGGATATAATCAACAATACAAGGACAACCTAGACGTTTCCAACCTCAACAACAAACTTTACTAACTGGACCCTCCAACACACAAGGTCAAGCATAA
Organism: Cunninghamia lanceolata; assembly: GCA_027924645.1. NCBI lineage: Eukaryota > Viridiplantae > Streptophyta > Pinopsida > Cupressales > Cupressaceae > Cunninghamia > Cunninghamia lanceolata. The sequence goes on from BSBN01000244.1 coordinate 4,008,048, forward strand.
AATGAACCAATTAGCCAACCACCTTTACCAGCTCAGCCTATACCAAACCCACGAAATAAATAGGGAGTAGCTGTTTACATGACAGAGTAAGAAAATCTGGCTAGAATTAATGCTATATATCTAAATAGTCTTCAGCTGCGTTCTGGAAAAGAATTCCCAAGACCATCTCCTCCAACTATAGTTGAAGTAACCAATGATGAGGAACCTAAAAATTCATCCACTCAACCCCCAGAAGAGATTACTACCGAAAAAGTGCTAAAAGAATCATCCTTGGACAACTCTGGAGTTGCTCCTAAAAGACCGACTTCAGAGAACATTCCTGAACACAATTCTGACAAGAGCTCTGAAGATGCTCCAGAGATGGAAAAACTAGCACCATACCTAGAACGGCTTAAACAAAATGTTCCCTAGAAAAAGATCTTACAAAAACAAATCCAAACCAACCTAGAGTCAGAACTTTTACAAGAAATAAAGCAACTAAACATTGAAACTCCTCTCCTCTAGGCAATTAGAGATGTACCAGAACTAAATCAATTCATTAAACAATATTGTATCAAAACGCAGGGCAGGAAGAAAAACTTTCCCTCCACAATACACGTGGAAGGAAAAGTAGTAGATCTATTGATGGGAGAAATTCTCCTCCCAAAATATGGAGACCCTGGAAATCCTATCATAATTGTTTTCATCTCAGGGGTAGAAATTTCAAATGTTCTGGTTGATCTAGGAGCAGCAATTAATGTGATGATGGTCCACATAATGGATAGATTAGCTCTATCAGGTATCCAATCCACAACTACAATTCTTCAACTTGCTGACCAGTCAATAGCTATTCTAAAAGGAGTAATCACTGATGTACCAGTTGTGATAGATTCATGGGAATTTCTAGTGATAGATTCATGGGAATTTCTAGTGGACTTCCTGATACTAGAGCCTAGAAACTAGAGAAATGCTTATCCACTGATCTTAGGAAGACCATGGCTAGTTACAACAACAACATCTATTGATTGTCAAACTGGAGATATGGTCATTTCTAATGGGATAGATTTAAATAAAATATCTTTGTATCCTCTAGCTAAACCATCAATACATTATATAGGAAGAGTATGGGTGGATGAACCAAAGAACAATGACAACAGTGCCTCAGTAGCTATGGTAACCATCAAGGAACATCTAGGAGAGTTAGAAGAAGAAATCTATTATGATACAACAGAGGACATCACTCACATCCTAATCAATAAGGATGTGATGGAACTTGCCCAAGATTCTAAGAGAGAACTTCTTACTTCTTCTCATTGTACCCTTGCCAACATCATTCCTTGTGGGGAAACCTTTTACAGAGACTTAGCCACTTTCCATATGTTGCTTCCACATTCTTTTCCTCTCAATACCATGACTCAAATGTATGGATTAACTACATCTATGGATCAAATCACAAAATAGGTCATGATTTTACCAGGGAAAACACTTAATATCAATACTCAGTTAACAGGCAATCAGGAAGAAAAACTCATCCAACTTCTAATTTCCCATTCAGCATCTTTTTCTTGGGAATACCAAGATATGAAAGGCATACCTCCTGAGATCTATACCCATCATATATACACTGAGGATATTAAACATGTTAGATAGCCCTAGAGAAGATTGAATCCTACTTTAAAGGACATTGTCAAAACTGAAATAGAAAAATTACTTCAAGCAGGGTTCATATATCCAATCTCAGACAGTCAATTACTCTCATGCCTTGTCATAGTGCCTAAAAAGAATGGGAAATGGAGGGTGTGTATTGATTATAGAGAACTCAACAAGGCCACAAAAAAGGACTACTTTCCCTTACCATTCATTGGCCAAGTTCTGGACAACCTTGTTGGGAGAAAGTATTTCGATTTTCTAGATGGATTCAGTGGGTATAATCAAATTCAAGTAGCACCTGAAGATGAGGACAAAACCATCTTCACCTGCTCTTGGGGAACTTTTGCTTACAAACTTATTCCCTTTGGACTATGCAATGCCCCAACTACATTTCAGAGACTTGTTTTAGCTATTTTTGCTGAACTAGCTAATGAATGCATGGAGGTATATATGGATGACTTTACTGTGTATGGGGATAATTTTGAAGAAGCTCTCACAAACCTTGAGAAAGTACTGAAATGCTATCAGAAAAATTAATTATCCCTTAGCCATGAAAAGTGCTTTATGATGGTAGAGGAAGGAATTGTTTTAGGACACCACATTTCAGCAAAGGGGATCAAAGTGGATCAAAACAAGATAGAAGTGATTACATAGCTGCCTTCACCTAAAAATTAGATAGATGTTAGAAGTTTTCTAGGTCATGCAGGCTACTATAGGAGATTCATAGAAAATTTCAGCAGAATAGTAGCCCCCCAGTTTACCCTACTTAACAAAGACACAGAATTTCTATGGATAGAAGAATGTCAATCAACATTTGAAACCTTGAAAGAGAAGCTTACTATCACACCAATTTTAAGAGGACCAAATTGGACTTTGCCATTTCACATATAGACTGATGCTTTAAATGAGTCCATTGGGGCAGTTTTAGGACAAAAGGAGGAAGGAGAAAGTATGCATGCCATTTATTACATCAGCAAAAACCTTACCTCTACAGAAATAAATTACACCACAACTGAAAAAGAATTCTTGGCAGTCATCTATGCTATAAACAAATTTAGGCATTACATCACTGGATATAAGATATTTATACACACTAATCATGCAATCATCAAGTACCTAATGAATAAACCAGTAGTGGGTGCAAGGATCATCAAGTGGTTATTGTTATTGCAGGAATTTGATATTACCATAGTTGATAATCCAGGAAAGTTTAATTCGGTTGCTGATTTTTTATCAAGATTGCATACAGGAGGAGAAAACCAACCAGTGGAGGACAAGTTCCCAGATGAACATCTTTTTTCTATCTCCTCTACTGCAACTTGGTTTGCTGACATAGCTAATCTTTTAGCTACAGGCTTGTATCCATCCCATTTTACCTCAAAACAAAGAAAACATTTGGTTAAAGAAAGTTTATCTTACAAATGGTTGAATGGTTTACTATTTAAATGTGGTCCTGATTTCATTCTATGCAGGTGTCTAAAAGCTGATGAGATCTTTGATGTGTTGAGAGCATGTCATGATGAACCATCTAGTGGCCATTACTCTTTCCACCAGATAGTCCACAAGATCCTCAGAGCTGGTTACTACTACCCCTCTCTTCATAAAGATGCAAAGAAGTATGTGTAGCACTGTGACCAGTGCCAGAGGATGGGACAACCAACCTTTACCCAAGAGATGTTACTGCATCCTCAAGTCATGATGGAACCATTTGAGCAGTGGGGTCTAGACTTTGTGGGACCAATTTCTCCACCATGACCAGGCAAGGAGTACATTCTAGTATGCACAGACTATGTTACTAAGTGGGCTGAGGTTCAAGCATTACAATTTGCAAGAGAAGAAAAAGTTGATGATTTCCTTTATAATGAGATTTTCTTAAGGTTTGGAGCCCCAAGATCAATAGTTTCAGACAGAGGATCTCAGTTTACTTCCCAGGTAATCAAAGTATTCACAAATTTATATCAAGTCAAGCACATAAAATCTTCACCTTACCATCCTCAAACGAATGGGCAGGTAGAAGTAACCAATAGGGAAATTGAAAATATTCTAATAAGGACAGTAGTAATGAATAGAAAAGATTGGGCTAGTAGATTACCTGAAGCAGTTTGGGCTTACAACACCACTTGGAAGTCCACAAAAAAGTTCTCACCATATGAATTAGTTTATGGGAAAAAGCCTATTTTGTCTATATAATTTAAACTCTAGACACTTAAAATTGCATTGGATATTGGTCTACCATTGTCTATAGCTCAACAGAATAGAATTCTTCAGCTCAATGAGTTAGATGAAATTTGGACAGAGGCCATTCAACAAATAGAACTGGTTCAGTATCAGAGGAAGCAATGGCATGACCAACACATCAAAAGGAGAACATTTCAACAAGGTGATTGGATTCTTCTTTATGATTCTAAATTCAAGGAGTTCAAAGGGAAATTACAAACTCATTAGATGGGTCCTTATCAAATCAAGGAAATTTTTGAAAATAGAACAGTATCATTGCAACCTATTGATGGAAGCACAGACACATTTCTAGTAAATAGTTATTGAATTAGGCTCTATAAAAGACCATCTACTAAAGATGAGTTTCTTAATGATGTGTTTTGATACAGGGGATACCTCCTCTGTCACAGTATTGATTTATAAAAAAAAAGGAAGGTTGAAAACCAACAAATGGATGCCTTCTAAAAAAAAAAAAAAAAAAGGAAAAAGGAAGGTTGAAAACTAGCAAATGACTACCTTCTAAAAAAAAAACAGAGATAGATGGAAAACTAGTAAATGGCTATCTTTCTCGACCAAGGGAGTTGAAAACCAATAAATGGCGGTTCCCTTCTTCAGGGCAGTTGAAAACAATTGAGCTCCAGAGATGATCAGGTGCCAGGAGTTAGTCAAATGTACCTCCAGTGCTTCTCAAACCAGGAGCACCTCTGGCACTTCTCAAACAAGGAGCACCTCTAGTGCTTCTCAAACTAAGAGCACCTCTGGTGCTCTATCAATAAAGAAGTCAATTTCAATAATAAGGGAGGGGACCCACCTCTCCAGGAGGTAAAGTAGACACATCACATGATGAGGTCATCATGACTCATCCTCTACTTTATCACAGAAATAAATTTAATTGGCATGCATATCATTTGAAGGGGTATTCACAAAGCTGACGCTGACATCACCCAAGGAACATGGATTCTTGAACCACTCAGTGCAATGATTACAGGTTGTGTGCCAGTGGAGTAGTGGGTGTCATCTCTAGCCACCAAAAGCTGCTCATGTGCCATGATGCGTGTAGTCTCCAACAATGACGCAACATCTCTACCGTGTACATTGCCCTCATCATTAAAAATGATCCAAGTAATTCTATCTTTAATTAATCATTAATAGCAACTATCTTGTCTTTCTATTTTTGGGTGCCGCCACTATGACATGTACTCCTGCCATCATTTTCTTTCTAAAATTCATACATGCCGCTAACTATGTTGTGCTGCCACCTTGCCTCCAGAGTGCCCTGTTATTCTATTTCATTTATGACTACCTAGGTACTCTAACTAATCTACATAAGCCTAAGCTGAGAAACATAACATTCCTCATTCGAACCTCTAAAATACCCTGAACTACAGAGCAAATTGAACAGTCCTCCAGAGCCTATAGAGAAAATTAAATAGTCCTCCAGAGCCTACAGAGATAACAGGAAGGGATAAACTATAGATTGAGGAGGTGAGGAATTAAGCACAGAAGGTGGAACTAATTTAGCAATGGGGGTAAAGAAGAAGTCTGAGCTAGAAAGTGCTACGGGTCTTCTGCAGGATGAAGCTGTAGCAAACATTTTAAGAGCTGCAGGATGGTTAGACTTCCTAGAAAAATTCGAAGGGTTTCAGGAAGATGTGGATGAATTCCTTAGAAATTTAAGGGACAATTAGATAGTTGTCAGAGGAGTCTGAATCAATTTCTCCTTAGCCACTATCAACCACATTTCTGGACTTCCTCAACAAGGTGAGAGGTTTTACCACTTGAAAACCTTATACACTGATTTGATTAAAAATTTCTCTATTCGTGGTGAACCTGCTATACAAATGCATTCAAATAAAAATGAAGTAAAAAGAATTTTGAGGTCCACACTTCTAAACCCTTGGCAATCTGTTGCCACCTGGTTGATGAAATATTTTACTTGTGATGGTCAATTCTCTCTAGTTTTAGGGCCAATCATGAAAATGCTAATTTTTCTAAGACATGGAAATAGACACCCTGATTATAGCATAAACATTCCCAATTTCCTATATTCTACCATCAGGGCAATTGCAGAGAAATATCAGTAGAATAAGGTTCCATGAAACATCATGGTCCCTTCTTTCTAGTAGTTAAACACCACTTCCTATCTTAGGCCAATGGGGAAGAATTATGGCAAAACTTTCTTGAGCAAAATCCCTAGAACAAAGAACTAGAGATGAACCAGCCAGGAGGTGAGAATTCCCCTACTCACCAAGAAGAAACTGAGCCTTCAGCCTCTTCCATATCTGTTCAAAGAGGAAAGAAGTCCTCACAGGAGGCCACTTCATCTGCAGCCCCTGTTCCTGATAAAAAGAGGAAAGGCAAAGCAATTGCAGAGTCTATTCCTAAACAAACCCTATATATGACTCGATCAGTTAGGAGAAAAATAACTCTAACTAAGGAATCTTGCCCTAAAGAATTAACAGAGGGAAGGTCAGGACAGAGAATGGAGGGAACTTGGTGGGCTGAAGAACCATCTAATGATTCAGATGAGATCCCTCTAGTCCAGAAGAGAAAACAAAGAGAAGTTTCCCCAGCACCATTTGTTCACCTGGGGTCAAGTCCACTTTCAAAACCATCATGTGCTCCGGAGACATAACACATACAAACTTTTACTATTTCCTCAGATTTTGAGGAAGAGAGACCTGCTCCACCTCTGCTATGAAGAAGCAAAAGGAAGAGACAACTCTCACAGGCTGAGAAGGATACTACCCTCCTAGCAGAGGTACTCCTGGGTTTTAGAACATATGAGGATAAAGTTGGGCCTTCATCGGTAATAGCAGAAGTAGAGGAACCCCAAGAGGACCCTCAAGACATGCAACATGAAGAAAATGATGAAGCAGGGCAAATGGGTACAATTGACAGTGTAGGGTAGATGGCCATGGAAAACCCTGATGATCAACCAACAGCCACAGAAATAGCTACAGAAGCAGCAACAGAAGCAGAAGCAAAAACCTTCTCTCATCCCTTTGATCAAGAGGATGTGGAAATTTCAAAAGAACAACAAATGATGGAAGAAATTAAAAACTTAAAGAGATTACTCTGGGGGAAGAATCTAATTGTTAATGACCTCAAGAAGGTCAGAATAGAGATAGAAATGGAGCAGAAACAAATCATTGAAAATCTACAAACAAAACTCCAAAGCAAAGACAAGATCATCCAAAGAAAGAGGCAGAATTAGAGGCCCAGAGAATTGAGAAAGAAGCAGAATTTGAGGCCAAGAAAATTGAGAAAGACGCAGAGTTGGAGGCACAGAAAATTGAGGTAGCCAAACTGTTGGAAGAAAAAGAGAAAGAGGCAGTACAGAGTGTTTCTAAGCTCACCATGGATAGAGACAATAGCCTCACAATAATGGCAGCATTGATTGAGAAAATACAAAGCCAGGATAGATAGTTAACTTGGGCCAACAACAAACTACATGACCAGGAGGAATATATTCAAGAGTTGGTTGGCCCAAGGGCAACCAATGAGCAGGAAATACAAATAGATGCCTATGTGGGTCCAATCCCCATTGACATTCCCAAAGCCCTGTTCCATTGGGAGAAGAAGTGTAGAGAATATGAGGCTTCCAAGCCTATGTTGCAGTTACAAAGGGTAGTCACTAACAAAACAAAGAGAATAGCAACTCTGGAAGGCAAAATCATTGAAATGGCCTCCCTTTCTTCAGAAATTCTATCCTGTAGACCTCCAAGTGCCAGCTATTCTATGTTCTTAAAAGAAAGAGTCCTGCTGAGGAAATTTTCTTTAGTTATATCTGACCCGGTTGAGGATACTGAGACAATAAAATGATTCATGACAGCATATACAAGGAGTAATGATGATGACAAGAATTTCCTATGTGAATTATACTTGCATGGGTTCTGTGTTAATGATATAACTTTCATTCTTAATCATTTTGTGGGGGAATGCCAGCTTAATGCATTTATGTCCCTATTGAGGAATCATCAGATCTGGAATGAAAGGATGGAAGATCATCTCAAGAAATATTTAAAAATAGATCTCTTCATCAGGAAGGAATGTCTCAATCCCAATGCTTTTAAGATTCAATTCAGGTCCCTTATCTTTCATCCTGATAATAAGAACATTATTTTTCCATTATACCTAAAAAGTTTGCAAGAATGCTCCATCAATTTTGGTCTTTTCATGATCAATTCAGCAAACCCAGTACTTGCCATAACAAAGAAGAGATGGAATATTTTGACCCTGAAGCAGAAAATGAGAGAGGTGGTCACCCCTGCAAACTTAAGATTATTTTTGAGAAAAGCAAAGTTGATATCCAAACTGATGGATAACCATAAGAAGGAATGGATAGGTGGATGGGTCAGGCCCCCTCTAATAATTAAACCACTCGCTGTCTGGGTAGAACAGATGGAAGATGAGAAATTGCAGGACTGGATGAAGCAAGTTGATGAATACAAAGGCAATGGTAATATCAACCGCATAACTTGGACCACCTATGCACAGGATTATAGCTTGACTGGCAAGCTGCTTCGCTAAAATAAATCTAGAATGTGAGAAGCAGGAGGACCTGCCAAACCTTAGGTATTAGGGGGATGATGAGTGCCAAGTTGCACCCATGAAATACATCTTCTTACCTCTCTTTTTCTCCTCCCTGATTCCATCTTTCCTAATGTCTACACCCAAATAAGCTAGCAAGATCATTCTATTTTATGATTAATTGAGATAGATTACTTAACATTATAATTTCTGATTGAGTGACTAATGTGAATGGAATTGATGGAAAAATGTAGAAACTTCTCTCTTTTTGAATCAACAGGTGTAGATGCCAGGAACAACAAATTTGTGCATCTCTGGAGATAGTCTTCAATGATCTCTGGAGACAATACCAAAGTACCATAACACCTAAAGTTTTGAAGAAATGAGGAAAGCCTCTCTGGAGCTCTGCGAGAGTCTGGAGTATCTCTGGAGCTAAACAGGGAAAGCTACAGATATCTCCGGAGCTGAATAGAGAAAGCTATAAATATCTCCAAAGCTACAGACATATCTATGGAGCTATAGACATATCTCCAAAGTTGCAGATAGGAACAGTTATCTCCGGTGCCTCCTGAGAGCAAGGCATATTTCTAGTATAGTTGCCGATAGGCACTCTCAACAGTGATCATAATACCCCTCATTTCACTCAAATCATCACCTGAGTGGTGAAGGATCATCCTTAGTTAAACTATTGGAGTTTTATCTTTTCAAAGTTTTTGCATGAGTTATAGATGTAACTGATTCAATATCCACATTTTCAGGGCCTCACTGGCCAAATGTATTAAGACTCAAACTTAGATTCTAAGGGGACTTCTGTTCCACTCAAGTCTACTTTTATTGCATGATTTTCTTTCATAGTTAAATAGCTAGTGTAATAAAGAGATGGAGGTCATCTCATAGAAGAACTGATAGATAAGATAAGAGATATGTCATCACTCTTTTGATATATACTTGTAGAAATAGCAGAAGACATATACAATGATTGAATTATTCTGATTCTCGGTAATCTCAGTTCTGTGATAGCAATATTTTTCATGAATGCAAAGTGAATGAATTGGACTGGATCTAGTTGTGATCTTCTTTTGTGCTGATTTTCTACTGTATCCTTCAACCCAAAGGTTGTGGAGCAAGGGCCCACTCTCACCACTAAGGCAGGAGGCTAGTACCACTATTTTATTACTTCAGCTTTTTGTTACGAAAAGTATTTATTGATTTTGATAGGTAGATGCATGTTACTATTTTAAGATTGCTTTGAGTAAATTTCTTGTTTTATTCTATTTTCAACATTCCTTAAATTCATTTAGTAAGTAGATAGATTAATCTTTTCAAATTGGTAGAAGCTATTAAGATTAGCTAGGAAAACTGGTAACTGTAGAATCCCTAGTTGTAGATAGCCGAGGACACAGCCCCTGGATTATTGACATCTTAAATAGATTAAATGATGAGGTACAATGACACCTTGTCATGGATGTGGATGCTTTCTTCTTATCAAGTTCAACTTGTTAACCATCTCGTCTAAAACAAGATTGTCAGTGCTTCCATTGTCAATAGTAATATCACAACACTTACCTTCACACTTGCAACTTGTGTGGAGTAAACTCTTCCTCTAATCTAGTTCTTTCTCCTCATTCAACAAGGTTCTCCTAACAACTAGGGTTTCTCCCCTTTCAACATCTTCAGAATGTTCAAACTGTGCATCTTCATCTACATGTGTAACTCATGCATTACCTTCAGGTTTTCTGTTTGTCCTTCCTTCATGTTGTGGACACTCGTATGCTCAATGTCCTTCTTCACATTGGAAATAGGTTCCTCTAAAACCTCCTCTTCTATGTTCTTGCCTAGGTCTGCCTCTTCCTCTTCCTCTTTGCTCACGACTATTTGGGTCACGAGGGTAGTAGGCATTTTCTCCTCTTTGATTTCTACTGGTGCCAAATTCTTCACTATTCTTTTGATCTTCATTTTGGCTTCCATAGTATCTTCCACTGGTCCTTCCACCTTGACCTCTTCCTCTTTTCTTTCTTTTGAATCTTTTATTTAGCTTCTCCACCTTTAGGGAAAACTAGTATGCATCTTCTATGGTGGTCATTCTGACCAAGTTCAACTCCTCTTGAATACTTGTCCTCAACCCTTTAATGTAATGGGCAACCTTCTCCTTGTTGGTCTCTGCATGGCCTGTCCTAATAGTAATCTTGTAAAACTCTTTTGTATACTCCTTGACAGACTTGTTACCTTTCTTCAATCCTTGCAGCTTCTTCAACAACTCCATCTCATAGTCCACAGGAATGGACTACTTCTTTAGTTTGTCCACCATATAATCCCATATGGTAATATTTCATTTTCCTCTTCTATATCTCTCCAACTGGACCTCCTTCCACCAAATACTGGCATGCCCCTTCAACTTTGTTTTTGCAAACATGACCCATTCTATGTCCTCCACATCTTCATACTTGAAATATTCTTCCATATCATTAATCCAATCAATAAGCTGTTCTAGATTCAAATTTCTAGAATAAGTAGAAACTTCTATCCTAGGCCTCTTTTCGATCTTTGAAATGACCGTCAACAACCTAACTTCTGTAGGATCTCCTTCAACTTCTTGATAGAACGTCTTCGGCTTCATCTTCGCTTTCTTCTCTCATTCTCGGCTCAAACCCTCTTTGCAGCTCCTCTTGCAATGCATCGATTTGCCTTTGTAGGGCTCTAGATCCCTCTTCTGTCAAAGCATTTCTCCTAACATGGTTTCATTGTGGAGGCATTTTGATCTTTGTAGCAAACCCACAACCTCAGGTCCTAGCGAAAATTGCCTCATGGTCGGTGATCTATCTACACACTCAGGAACCCTTTCTCTAATACCACTTGATGAAGGGGGTAAATCACAAAACACACAAAAACAAAAATTGCACATAACAAATTGGAATGTTCTTTTATTGATTTGGACAACACGTTACATTACAGAAGCTCAAATACAATCAAAGGATGAATCCTCCACAGGCTGCAACAGATTACATCTTCCTATCTCTAGACTCTAGAATCTTCTACCATCTGTAGCCCCAAATCAGCTAGGGTTTCTATTTTCCCACCTTTTCTTGAGTCTACACTTTCGCGCTTATCTATACTACTCCAAAGGATCCCAAAAATGGTCATAAATAGCCCTTTTTGGCAGCCACTAGCCAAATTTCAAAATTTGCATCTCCCTCCAAAAATAGGTCAACTTTTGGGAGCCATAACTTTTGATCCGGGTATCTGATTGACAAACCATTTGAAGCACTAGAAAGATTTTGGAGTTCTCTACATGCTAGAGACTTGATCTTCTAATTCCTCCCATTTTTAGGGTTGTACGGGGCCTTTTAGTGCCTCAAACTTGAATTTGAATAATTTTTATCGATTTTTTAGGAAACAAAAACTTTAATATCTTTTAGCTCACAAATGGTATTTTTCTGATTCCTTCACAAAAGGTCTTATATTTCATTTAAAAAGCTTCCCATAAATGTTCACTTCCATCCATGCCCAAATGCAAACTTTCCAAAAGTAGCAGTTTGCTATTTTTAGTAGTTTGGAAAAACTGAAAGTTCTACATCATTATTCAAGTGATTATGGAACCAAAAATACTAATTATGAAAATAAATAAAAATAACATCAACAATTTTGAATCAACATCTTTTTGGGTGATGCAAGATTGCCCTTACACCATTGGATGCTCTTGCATCCCAATCCAAGGAAGCTACTACTCCCTGAAAAATGTTTTAGGGTCACTCCCAAGGAAGCTACAACTCTTTGTAGACTTTTTTTAGGGCTTCAACCCAAGGAAACAACTACTCCCTGAACTGAAAACAAACTTAGAAAAGATTACAGCATGACAGTCCTTCTACTGTCTGAATCTGACAATGAAACTTGATCCTTTTGATGATTGCAACTTTGCTTTTTCACTTCTCTTTTGATGATTTCACTTCTACTTAGACAACTTCTGCAACTTCTTCAAATGTCTTCTCTATAGCCTACTGGCTCAATGCTTTCTCTTGAACATAATAAGATGTTGAGAGGGGGGTGAATCAGTATACACTAAAACTTAACCAGTTGTTTCACATAAAGATGAATACCTTAGAGAATAGAAAGGAAATCACGCAACACACATAACACTAGTATTTTTACATGGAAAACCTTAAAATAAGAAAAAACTATGGTGAGGATTATCTCACAATATATTATGCTAACTACAAAAGTATTACAACTTTGCTTTAGGGCTACAACCCAAGGAAGCTACAACTCCCTGTATTTGTGCTTACTTCAATTACAACTTTGATTAAGGGTTATAGCCCAAGGAAGCTACTACTCCCTAAGTACTCTACTCACTGTAATAAGATTTACAAAGATAGTAAGTACATGGACTGTTGCAAAGAGAGCATCTAATTTATGTCGGTAATGCAGTCATCTATTTCTACTCAACACATGCCTTCAAACTGATTCTACACACTTCATATCTTGTATTCTACTCTGCATATCTTTGCATTCACATCTATATTTCACAAATGAACTTTATCTTGTATAAATATCCTCCACAACACTTCAAAACAATGATTAGGTTGGCATCATAATCAACATTGGATGAAACGTGTAACTTTTCACAAGTCAGCATCAATACATACAATATGCTAGGAAAAACTTGTTGCGGACCTTAAGAATTCATGAAGGGGATCAAGACACATCTTTCCACACCTTCCAAAGTTAAGGAAACTAATCAAGATTCTCCTCATCTATCAGAAACTTAACCAGTCAGCTCAAACTGCTTAGGATAGCTAACTGTTCATCTTAATACTACTGGGGAGAAGCCAAAATATCTATGCAGACCAAGAATTTAATCATGCATGATCTCAATATCATTCATATACCTTACTGCTAAAGTATCATTTCACTCTAAGCATCCACAAAATAGGAAACTTGACTAACTGTAGGAAACAAAGCATCCCAGATCATGTGTGGTACTTCATAACTCAAGATATAGCATTGCAGTGCAATATACACCCTGAAACCTTTTAGGAATGAACTTAAACATCATTATATGCTCCTTACTAGATCTTCACACCTTTATGTAATGATTTTTAAGGAATTCAAGAGTTTGACATGGATAACTAGGAGTCCGGAGGATAGTTATACTCAAATTTTTACTTGCAAATATAACTAATTGATGCAATACTAAAAAATGGAATTTGTCTACATGCGGATCATACCTGATATACCTTGGAACATGTAATACCTCCACAAGCTCTAATGGTTAATCTATACATGTTTCATCCTCCGTAAAACTAAAACCTGTGCAAATGGGCTCCAGAATAGTTTGTATTGCCTTGACCATGTTGACTCTTCCTCTGTGCAAGTCTATCTATATATTTCCTTATACTATGTTGACATCAATGACAACACATATTGCCAGCAATCTCCTCCTTTGTCATTGATGGCAACATATACTCCCCGTTTGACATCAAGAACAAAGGGTTTGATATCATTTTATTGCATCAATCCAAAAATTGTATAGACTCCCCCTTACGAAATGATTTGTGCACTATACTCCCCTTGAGATGAAGATTCCCCCAAAAAAATGATTCTATGTACATGGTGTGACACTACTATCTTCCACAATACTATGTACACCAAAAATTATTTTAGTTACATTATTCTTACAACTCACTTGGATGGTATAATAGCCTTGTAAATTACCTTGAGTTGTTGAAGAGTTGTAGTCTAGTTGACACATTATGAGGTTAGCATATGGTTCTGACATTCACACTCCATGCATAACTCTGTTAGAAATTTGTAGGTCTAATTAAACAAGTTCCACATAACCCAATAGGAGAAACAAGATGCTGAAAAAACCATAATGCAAAGATCAAATGAACAAGCAATAAGGAACACAAGATATACCCTGGGAAAACCCTTTGTAGGGAAAAACCCAGCCTCCAAAAGAATCCATGCTCAAATGTATTATTCAACAATATGAAATTACAATACAATCCATGAGCCTCCATGAATACCTCTAAATCCATCAAACACCTCCAATGCAACCTCCATGTGTACAAGCATGAATCCACACATCACCTACCATGCTTCACAATCTACACTTACAGGAGAGAGCTCAATACAATGACAGCCTCTCACAAACCTCCAATCCACCTACAATGAAATAGCCAACATTACCCAAACCACTAACTATGTGCTTTCTTTTATAGACCAAGCTCACACAAATACAACTTGTGGTATTGGATAAAACCATGTGCCCCAAAAACCATGGTAACACAAAACCATTAACTTATAAACCCACTTGACCCTACATTTGACTATTGGTAGTAACTTTTCCCAATTAAATTAAATAATATAAATAATAGTTAATTACTCTATGTGTCTTACACACATAAAATAACTAACCCAATGTTACAATACAACTTATACAAGTGGTAACCGAATAAAATAGTACAATATTATGGAAGGTGTACAAAACCTATCCCAACATTCTCCCACTTGTTGTATACATTGCATAAGGGTCAATATATGAAATACATCATCATAGGCAAAACACGAAATCACATGAACCTCCAAAATGCTCTCATGCTCCATGAAGATACCTACAACAAAGGAAAGTGACCACCATCTCAAGTAAGAACTCCTTTTATCCTCCAACATGCCACCTATGGAAGAAAAGGAACATGCCAAGGTGAAGATGCACCAATCCAAAGAACACAAGCATCAAATCCAAGTGAAACCAAATAGGTTCCAAGCTGTTGTCAAAAGGTAAAAAACCCACATAAATAGCACCCACAGCATATGCTAATACATCCAATCATACATACCTCATAAGTATCAACAACATCAACAAACTCATGCCAACAACATATCCAACCCATATACTGCAATCACAAGCTCCATGAATAAAACTTGTCAATGAAGAACACATACATCTAGGAACTCCCACTACATGGGTAATGTCAAATCTAAAAATAGATCCATCGCATACCAAGTCAATCAATAAACACTCAAACCAAGGTGTGGCTCACCAACAAGCCAATGTAGTATCAAGAACAATAAGAATGATCCACACATACATGATAAACCACTGCATACTCTCTCACAACATGTCACCATAACTCTCCCAAGTCCAACCATATCAACATGATCCTCTAGGAAGTAGCCATAAGACAAAGAGAGAAGACCTGTAAATCATAATGTTCTTCTACATACACCTCAAAGTGCTAAGCTATGTCAAGTATGATCTCCTCTACAACCCCAAATGAAAAGCTTCAACAACACCCAACCATTCAATCTCATAAGATGAAATGAACATATGTAACATGTAACCAACATGGATGTAAGCCTCTCTAACCAAGGTAGACCAAACTCATAACCATTCCATAACCAAGAATAAGCCCAATCACATCTCCTAAACTCCTCATAATGAACATGATAGATCAAACGATACGAACAAGGAGATAACCATGCTAACATCCCTCAAATGAACCCTCTAGAACCAATAATTGTAGCTCAAGATCCCTATCTATGAGAAGATGAAACATAAAGTAAAATGCATCTAAAAGGGTGGGCAATACCTCATAGATGATAAACCACCGAGTAGACCAAGATTGGGGAATGAGAATGCTCCTCCAAGATACACCAAGCCATAAAGACTCTCTCCAAGAACAATCTCCTCTAGGTCCATAATGAACTCACGTCCATATCCAGGTGTAGGGCTCCTCAGTCTATTTGTTGAAACCTCCAAAGAGCAATTGT
This sequence comes from Cunninghamia lanceolata, assembly GCA_027924645.1. Taxonomy (NCBI): domain Eukaryota; kingdom Viridiplantae; phylum Streptophyta; class Pinopsida; order Cupressales; family Cupressaceae; genus Cunninghamia; species Cunninghamia lanceolata. The sequence continues at coordinate 4,024,197 of BSBN01000244.1, forward strand.
CTCAACAAGTGTCTCTAATCACAAGAGAACTCCAGCCTCACCTAAGTCTCCAAGTATCCATGAGCACCTGTAACTAACCAATACATGCCAAACTCCAAATGCAACATAGCACCATCATGAAGTAATCAAGCAAATGATCAAAGTACTCAATACCAAGAGAACAAACAAGTCCACTGTCAATGCTCCTACTTTACATCTGCATAATCAAGAAGCTCATCATGACATCATGATCTAACCATCTCCTCGTAAGAAGATCATATGCAAAAAAGTGTACAATGATGCACACATCCTATCTCAAGAGAACCTGTATCATGCCAATACTCTAATCTAGAATCAAGAGCCCATCAAGACACAATAACAACATCTCTAAACAAGGATAAACATGTCAAATCAACAAATCATAAACCCAACACCTCAACCAAAGACTCAAATAAGTCCTCCATGGTAAACCAAGGTGTCAACATCTCTAATCATATGAAGATAACCATCCCCTGACAATTGAACTAAAATTGTCAAAGAACTCTCACAATCAAGCATTCCTCCATGACACCAACATCCACTGCAGAAGATCATCCATCATGTATGATGAATCCAACATGCTGCCAAAGCTCCCACTGAACTATGATACTGAGCTATCCATGACAACAAAATAACCATCTCCTAAATGAAGATTATCCATGGTCCCAAACCAATCAAGGAATCCCACTGTAACATCAATAGCTCCCAAAAGGTCTAGTGAACCAAAATCTCCAAACAAGAGGATAAAACCATCACTATCAAAATCTAACATAGAATCATGTATCCAAGCTCTCCATGACATCGTGATAAACATGCTGTAAGTCCCAACAACTGACTATTCAGGCACTAAAATCATCCATCCTCTTATCCCAAAGCAATCATACCAATGCACAAATGACCACAGACAAGGCCACCTAACAAACTCTGCATAAACACTAAATCAATCTAGTGGATATAGACAATCCACATCTGAGTCATCTCACTATAGCCAAGGGGTAGCTAATCCACAAAACTACATAACTCATAGATCCAAAACAAATGTAACATGCAAACTCATCATCACACTAGTAAACTACAAACTGAGATATCAAAGAAGATAACCTGTAGACTCCAAGACTCAAATACCAAATCAACTCTAGATTTGATTTGCCAACAAGTCCACAAATGAATAACCATATTCAAGGAACTAATAAAGCATCCAAGAGATAAGAACAATCCCCTAAAACAAAACCACAACACCACCTGTAATCATGAATCGAACATCATAGCCGATACATGTCAATTGCATACATGATCATGTCGTGCCAATGGAAAAGTGAACCTGCATATCCATGACACCATAATCATCATCATTGCTATACCTGTAATCAAGTCCCATTGAAATGAGACTCCAAGTCTCACATGAGTATCAACCATGTCCTCAAACCAAAAGACAACCTATACCTGTCTCCATCAAAGTCATAACTCTAAAAACACCTGTAAACCTATATCAGGAACCACCAAATCTAATAACCTGCTATACCATGCTGATAATCTCATAGCAACATACACTCCCTCAAGTCTATGCTGATAAATCCATCATAATGCACTCGTAAATGCACTCTGAATCTCAAGCTCCTACAAGTGATCAAACAAGTACCAAACTCTCTCTACACACCAAAATGAAAATCTACATGATCCAAATTGTAGTACACTACAAGAGCTCTCTAACGCCTATCCAAAATTGAAAATCTGACTCCATATGCAAAAGTTATGAGCATAAACCTGTACTGGAGCAATGTGGGTTTCAAACATGAAATTATGACACAAACATAAAAATATGATCATGAAACCTATACCAATGCGTAGTTCTTGGAGAGAGCTTTCTGATGCCTATAAGAAGTCAAACAAATGATACCGTATGTACAAGTTATGCCTCCCAAAAGAAAAGGCACTCCGATGGCTAAAATTGGACCCCTGGTGGGCCCCTGCACCATGATGACGTGGCATGATGTCATTCCTGACGTCATCACTACTGACTGGGCATGAGGTGGTGCTGACATGGCATTGGGTTTGCATCATTTCATGTCTTCGACAGGCGTAGGTGGATTTCAAATGTTTTTCCAATTTGTTATAAAAACACGGACCAAAACATTATTAGGGGAGGGGATTTGATTTTGTTTTAAATCTAAATAAAAGATATATATTGATGTCATTATTTTATTTCATACCCCACCATTCAAAACCTTAAAGCAAGGTTTAAATAATAAAAAACTTTGTTTTAAAGTCCATCGGGCTAACCCCCACCATAACCTTTTAAAAAAGGTTAACATTTTTTTTGTTTTAAGAGGCCCGTTAGGGCTGCCTTGGAATGGCCGAAAGGACGACGATGAGACCGGCGAGGCCATACAACTCTGCACTGCCAGTACCCTACAATTTGTAGGCACGAGGGGTACGGTACCCCCTGCAATATTTTTTCTTTTTTTTCAATATCTTCCAAATGATTTTTCATTTTAACTATAGTTTAAAATTTTGACTTTTTAGGAAACTATAGAAAATTTGTTTAACATGCGCAGGATTTTTTTAATAATTGCAGAGCGTACCTGTGGCTGTACAACTATATTGACAAACCAGGGGGTAAAATGTTTTGCATTTTTTTCACTGAGGCCGAACTATGGCAAATTTTATTTGAGTTTTCATTTCTCAGGCTTCTTGGACTCAATGGCAAGGTTTTTTTTGTCCCAGGAGGTCATCTATGAAAGTTCCTCCTGAAAACCCTCATGAAGCCAAAACCTAAAAACCCTCTTTAGCCATGATTTTTCAATCACCTGATCTGCAAAATATACAGCAAATCACCAATACCTAGAACACCCAATCTGCAATACAACCTGCACAAAACCTTGTAGAGTCCCAAATCCTTACATGCATTGCCATGGCTTCCACTTTGCACCTGATCTACACACACAAGGGTTATACACATCTAGGGAGCTCACACCTCCCTCAACCATGAACATGGCTTTGACACCAACTGTTAGGAATTTGCAGGTCTAATTAAACCAATTCCACATAACCCAATAGGAGAAACAAGATACTAAAACAAACCGTAATGCAAAGATCAAATGAACAAGCAACAAGGAACACAAGATATAGCTTGGGAAAACCCTTTGTAGGGAAAAACCCAGACTCCAAAAGCATCCACGCTCAAATGTATTATTTAGCAATATAAAATTACAATACAATCCATGAGCCTCCATGAATACCTCTGAATCCATCAAACACCTACAATGCAACCTCCATGTGTACAAGCATGAATCCACACATCACCTACCACGCTTCACAATCTGCACTTACAGGAGAGAGCTCAATACAATGATAGATTCTCACAAACCTCTAATCCACCTACAATGAAATAGCCAACATTACCCAAACCACTAACTATGTGCTTGCTTTTATGGACCAAGCTCACACAAATACAACTTATGGTATTGGATAAAACCATGTGCCCCAAAAACCATGGTAACACAAAACAATTAACTTATAAACCCACTTGACCCCACATTTGACTATTGGTAGTAACTTTTCCCAATTAAATCAAATAATACAAATATTAGTTAATTACTCTATGTGTCCCCCACACACAAAATAACCAATCCAATGTTGCAATACAACTTATACAAGTGGTAACTGAATAAAATAGTACAATATTATGCAAGGTGTACAATACCTATCCCAACAATCTCCTCAGCTTCCTCTATGCTACTTGGGGTCTTCATTTTTGACGTACCTTTTTTTCTTCCCCTAGCAGGCCAGACAGTGAGGGAAGTCTCAAATTTACTGCCTCCTCAACTGACCAAATTGTTTCTTTAGTTTTTCTCTTTAGTCATGCAGTTGGGATTACTGTGCATGAAGGTTCTCAACTTGTGCCCTAGTTGCACCAATCTTATCCTTTGACAAATCATAAATTTCAGCCAGCTTAGATATTTGTGAGTCAATGGAGTCCATCTGAGATTTGATGTTCTTTATGGAACTTGGCCATTTAAGGAACAGATATAATGTAGTGGCCTCATCAATGTAAACTTTGAATTTCTTCAAATTTTCTTTAAGCTTATTATGTGCCTTGGCATATTTGTCAATCATCTCAGCCATTCTCTTTTCATTTATTCTTCTTGCTACCTCTTTTTTTGCCTTTTGCTCTATGTGGGAGGAGTAATCCTTAAAGGAGTCCATTAGCAACTTGATCTTTTGCTTCAGAGGCAGTGAGGGGTCAATGGTTACCTTTGATAACCCTTCTTACACCAGTTTTACAGCATCCTCTATTGCATTGGATTTCTTGAAGTTTTCTTGTATAAACTCTTTTCTTGTAGAGGCATACAGTATATCACTGAGTTGAAGCTTATGAATGTTGGGAAATGAGGTGTCTCAACCTTGCATATTTCCTGTAGCATTATTTTGTATTTAATATTTTCCCACAGTCAGTTATTGTTTTTATTTAGCTCCAAAATAATGTAGGGGTGTTCGAATTCTTAATTGGCACTTTTGCCACATGTCGGTGCCTTGAAAATTAAAATATTAGTTGTCACAAGATGCCCACATGGTAGTATATCATTGAAGGACTATTTTTAGAGGTATTATGATAGATTCTATGACAACTGTAAGGGTCAAAAATAGGGCAGAATATTTTGGACGTGAGAGCCTAATTTTAGACTAGAATCTCACTTTTTTGGGCACTACACCTCATGAAGATTTTGCACATGGTTTTGAAAACCACAGAATGGTTTCTTGGTTGTGATAAGTCTATAAATTGAAGGCTTGAGGAGAAGTTTGTGTGAGGAGAGTTTTATGCAGGGTTATGCTGCCAGTTTTTCCTCCAGAGGAGCAAGGTGGACATCTCCATGTTAAGGCTTTGAGTCTGCAAGTGTATTGTAACATGTTTGTTGTTGCAAATTAATACATTAGTTTGATTCTTTGGAGTGGGGTTTTTTACCCGAAAGGGTTTTCCCCATGTATATTGGTGTGTCTTCTCTTTTATCTATCTTTCTTCTATTCTTCTTGTTTCATGTTCTTAAATTATTGATTTGTATACTGTTATGCTGCTGAAATTTATTTAGATTTTTAAACTACATTATCTTTCCTCTAAGGGTTAATGAGATGGGAAATCAACTATGTATGTTTCCGCTTTATGGGCATAGTAGTATGTGCTTGCATCAAGTTATTGAATATCTATTTAAGTAAAATATAGGATGCTGTAAGGTGCATGATGGGTTCTCTTTTCCCTTTCAATGAAGAGGTGAAAAGCTTGACAGGTCTATTTGCCCCTCATGGGTGGGAATCTGCAAAAGTTGAGGTGTGACCACTGGTTGAAATTACGGTTGCATATCTAATAAGTCTTTGATTGATTTTGTCTTTGATGCACCTTGACCTATGTCATTCATTCCTTTTGATTGCTCTCCCTCTTCAATTTCTCCCTTATCCTTTTCATCCTTTTGTTCCTCATCATTCTTTTTCTTTTCTTGATAATTCTTGGAATTATCTTCTTTACTCTCTTCTACATTTCCTGTATTCTCTAGAGGGGAAGAATCATGTCTTGTATTAGGATTCTCTATAGGAGGTACACTTTGTCCTATAGAAGTATCCAGAGGAGGTAGATTTATTATGTCTTGTCCCTCCATGACAGGTGCTTTAGTATCCTTAGGAGGAGCAATCTCCTCATTATTTCCAGGCTTGTCACTGCCTTCCTCATTGCCTTCAGAGGCAGACTAATCAGATATATCTTCAATGATTCCACTATCAATTTTCATTTCCTTGAGAATATTAGCAGTTTTTTTTAGTGTCTTCTCTTTCAATTTCTTTATCTCTTCCTTATTTCTTGACATCAATGTATTTAATCTTCTTTTAGTTATGAATTCCTTTGTTAGAATTTTAGAAGCTTTGACTCTATCTTCCTTGGAGATGGTGGGACAAATCTTTTCAATTTCTCTCTTCTTTATCTCAACTTCTTCACTCAAAGCATCATTTCTCCTTTTAGTAAGAACATCACCAAGGATTTTAGGTAGTTGGTCTATGATTTCAATTAAGGCCAAATTGTGGGCTCCCATATATTTGACTATTGCTTCTTCAAGGGTAGATTTATCATTAGAGGTTCTTTCATCATAAATTCCTACAACTTCTTTTAGGGCACCATACTCTGCAATTGCATTCACTCTTGCCTCAAGTTGCAAGGGAACATAGTCAGGTTTCTTACCCCTTTTTCCTTTTCCTTTTCCTTTCTCCTTAGAAGTCTCTTCTTCTTTAGTTTCTTCTCTGGTTCTTTTCTTCCTTGTTAGACTCTCAACCTTTTCTTCCTTTTTGTCTTCTTCTTCTTCTTCAATGCCTTCAACATTTACTGGATTTATCTTGCCTTTTTTGGCCTAACTCTTTTGTCTAGGATTTTTCTTTTTAGTGGTCTAGATTTGTTCAAGGATCTCTATGGTACCTCTTTTGGTAGACAATGAAGATCTAGAGAGGACACAAGTAGAGGTTGTGGTTGATTTTGATATGGTTGTTCTCCTTGGTAGTTGTGCAAAGGAAATGGTTTGTGCTTCTACTATAGAGACTTCAGGAGAATTGAGTATCTTTTCCAAGTAAGTTTTCATCTTCTCTACTTTGGATTTTATCTTTTTTGCTTTCCCCTCTACATCCTTCTTCATAGATTTGTTGATGATTTCATCATATGTCCAAAATCTTTTAGTGGAGGGATCTTTAGGTTTGTTGAGTAGCATATTAGCATATTGTACCAAATCAAACTTTGAAACCTCAAAGGATAAAGTAGTAATCCCAAATGTCCTAGGCTCAATAGCCTCCATGTAGTAGTTGTCTTTGTCAACCATGAATGTTATGTTATTTTTATACTTTTCTACTACCTTAGCAATTATCCTTTGTTTGGATTTGATTTCATTCTAGAATGTCTTGAAGAACCCCCACAATAGAGTATTGTAGTGTCTATGATTAGAGAAACTTCTCATATAGTCTTTGATTTGGTGGCCAACAGGGGTATTTAGATTCCACACCATTCCTTTTATTGAAGACAATTCATTCAAAAAGTACAACATAAGACATATAATTAGAGAGCCATATCAAAATTTGTATTTTGACTCCTTTGTCCTCTTTAGATTGTCTAATAGATTTTGCTGTAGGAGTTCACATAGATCAAAATCCTTTCCCTCTTTAACCATTTGATAGGTAGTGTATATTGTTGTTGTAGAGGTAGAGTTATCCCTGTTAGTGTAGTAAATTTTATATGCAATGTTCATGGTTGCATACTGGACCCCCAAATCTTCAATATCATCTACAATTAATGTCCTCTTGTAAAATTTTGCTTCGATGAGCTTCATCACTTCTTCATTGTTGATAGACTTCAGAACTAGCACTGGTCTGAAGGATCATAAACTGGTTATAGCCTTTATAACATCCTTAGTGATTAGATGGGGTTGATCTAAACAGAAGAAATCTCCATGATTTCAACTTAGGGAAATTCTCACCCAAGCATCTTCATATTAGAAATTTTGAAAATCCTTCCAAATATCAAAGTGCTTAGCCATGTTGGCAAATTCAGGTTTCAACTAGAAATTATCTCCCAACAGATTATCATTCTTGAACTGTTCAAGCTTCAAGTGATCATATTTGTCTATCTGTGAGTGAATGTATATTCGAACATCTTCAGTATGTAGCACATTTGTAGGAACATGTGAGAAGGTGCCAATATCATCAGTTACAGTGGACTTGAAGGGATGTTTCTTGAACTTTGGCCTTGGGCTCTCAACCATAACAGTTACAACTGGTGTTTCCATTGTACTATCTTCAAAAATTAGGGTTTCAACCAATAAAATTGAGAAATACCTATAGATGTGGATAGTAGGGTTTGCTCCAACAATTTGACGTAATCATCCACTCTTGTCAATCTCTTCTACTTGTTTGGCTTCATTCAAATGAGGGTATAAATGATTGAACACTACCTATATACTTCTTTCACCAACCAATTTTGTTCCACATTAATTGCTTTCACATTTCTGCCCTAGTTTACCCATTTCATATACAGAAGCCTTTAATCACTCACTAATCCTCTGCAAGTTAGTCAATTGCTCTAGAATCTATTTCAAATTCATCTATATGTTGAATGCATTTAGCATCATGAAAGGGAGGTGAAGGATTTGGAGTAACAACTCCCCCTAAGTCCATGTCTCCTTTTGGTAGATGTTCTTATCACTAAAAACCCTAAAAAATTCTGCAATCTACTACATTGAGAGATTTTTCTCTAAAGTTTTGAGTAAACATCTTTAAATCATTATCTTAACATGCTCATACAAAATTTAGCCAAAATGCTAAGAAATTTAGTATCTTATTTATTCAGGGGTTTGAAGAATTTTGCAGTTGTAACACACCCTGAATGAGTACTTCATCTTTTAGTTATTGGAGGATCCACCTACATTAGGCAGAGATCTAGAAACATCACATTCCTCCTTCTTCCATACTTTACTCATTTCCTTCTTTTACTGAGCAATATCAACTTTCTTTTACGGAGCAGGCCTTACATTCTTTCCAGAGTGCCTTGTTTGATTGAACTTGTGATAGGTGAACTTTGATTGTTGAGTATTTCCATTTCTCCTTACCTTAGATTTGTAGTTAGTTTCCTTGTGGGCAAACTTGTTACAAGTGTAACAATATCCATGAAAGGGCTGAGCATTGTCCCTGTTATTCCTTAACATTTTACTTTTGCATTCATTGGCCTTATGTCCCATCTTATTGCAAGCATAGCACTTTAAAGGATTCTGACTTAACTTACTCCTGCATTCAGTAGCTTTGTGACCAAAATTATTATGCAAGTATAGCATCTTAGAGTATTTTGATTTGTTTTGCTTCTACAATCAACAGATTTGTGACCAAACCTATTGCAAATAAAACAATCACCATTGGAACCTTGAGAATACCTGATGGGAGTAGTTTGTTCAGGTGTAGGCTTCCTAAAATTCTTCTTCATATTCTTCCTTTGTCTCTAGATAGGAGTGAATTCATATTCTTTTGTATCTCTGGAAGCATTCTTCTTAGGATCTTCAATGTAATTCTCTTCCTTCTTTATTCCAGACATTCCTCATGAATAGAAGTTATCATATAAATTTGTAGAGACACTAATCATAGGACTCTTCCCCTTTTCAAAACCAAGACCTCATTTTTCTTTTGCTAGCTTTTGAGAGTTAATTATCTCATCAAGGATTTTAGATCCTCCTTTTAGTTTAAGTCCTTTGTCAATCTGCTCTTTTTCTTTTCCATTTCTTTTCTTAGGAACATCAACTGGACCAAAAACATCAGAATGCACATAGTCCAGAACACTAGAAGATTTATGAGAACTAGAGTAAAAGGAAACACAATTTTGTTTTCCATATATACAATGTTCATAGAAATCAAACTCCAGATTACAATCAATCAGCCCATCTATCAGGTTTTTGTTTTTCAAAGTTTTAAAACCTTTTTCACCTATGTGACCAAGTCTATGATGCCAGAGCATTGTTTTCTCTGCAAGAAGTTTAACTTCTGTAGAGTTTGCATCATGTGTTACAATGGTAGTTTCTTCAGATTTTATAGAGACATTATTATAGCATACTGGTTTTGCATCTAACCTATACAGAGTTCCAATGCGTTCACCCTTTGCTAGTACAATAGACCCTCTAGTCATCTTACAACCACCATTCACAAAAGTAACTTGTACTCCAACATCATTAAGCTTACTAACAAAAAGTAAATTTCAAGCCAGACCTGGTATGTGAAGAACTCCATTCATTCACTTTATTCTGCCATCCAGGAACTAGATTCTGAGTCTTCCTTGGCCAACAATTTCCAGTGTCGAATCACTTGCTAGGAACACCTTCCCACCAGCATATAGTTCATACTTTGTGAACCAATCTCTGTGAGATGTCATATGAAAAGATGCTCCTGAATCCACCAGCCATACATCTACAGATGTAGGCATTGGCAAGGCAGCAATGAAGGCATCAACATCACTCTAAGAAGAATCGTTGTCAAAAGAGTTCTTCTTCTTCTTCTTTTTCTCCTCTTTATAGTCTCTTCTGATGTGACCTTTCTACCCACAATTCTAGCACTTCACCTTGGACTTAGTGCCAGGAGATTTCGATCTCCCCTCTGATTTGGACTTAGACTTCTTGTCCTTCTTCTTGCATTTTTCCTTTGGTCTACCTCAAACAGACAGGGCCTCTTTGGATGTCTCAGAAGATTTCCTCCGCATCTCTTTAGATAGCAATGAGTTGACAACTGCTTCAGTTGTAAACATTGTTGTTGTACTTCTAATAGCCACCACAAGATGATCCCACGAGTCAGGTAAGGAACACAAAAGAAGCATACAACAGTCTTCCTCTTCTATTTTTACACCTACAGACGTCAACTATGCAACAATGAGATTAAAAGAGTTCAGATGTTCTGCTATAGATGCTCCTTCATCCATCTTTAGAGAGTACATCTTTCTGAGGAAAAGTTTATTCACTAAGGACTTGCCCTGGTAAATATCTCCCAACTTCTTCCACAAATCTTTGGTTGACTTCTCCTCATGGACGTTCAATAGAACATAATCTACTAGACTTAATCTTATCAGTCCTCTGGCTTTCCTGTCAGCTAGGTCCCAATCTTCTTGCTTCATGCTTGTAGGTTTAACCCAAGACACAGCAACCCAAAGATCTCTGTCAACCAGCATATCTTCAACCTTAAGTTTCCACAACTCAAAGTTTGTGCCATTGAACTTTTCAATGTCTATTTTTCCTCATGTACTTGCCATCCTATTTAACAAAATAGACCTCTACAGAACTCCCACTCCTAGAATTAACACAAAAAACCCAACCTACCAACAAGGATAACACAACTGCCCAGGCTCTGATACCACTTGAAAGGAAAGCAGAGGTGTGGAATACATCTTCGCTAATGTTAATTTAAAGAGGATTATGCAGACAGGTAACTTTCTTTCTAAAAACACAGATGAATACACTAGAAAAACAAAAATAAGACAACATAGAACAACACCAGTTTACGTGGGAAAACCCTTTCGGGTAAATAACCCACCACCACAAGAGAGAATATCTTTATTATAGTAAACTAAATAATTACAATAAAGATCCCAACTCTTTTGCTCAGGTATCAATTCTTTACAATTATACACAACTGTTTATTCAATCTGTATATCTACAGAATAAACTATATAATTAAATCATTTCATCAACATCAACCAATGAAGCCAGTAGATCAGATTATACATATCTAGTCTTCAAGAACAAACAACAGTTATTTAACTTTGCCCTAATTGAATGATCCAACTTCTCCAGCGTCGCTACCTTCAAAACTGTCGTAACTATTCAACTTCTAGAAAGACCTTTAGTCCCACATGCATCAAGTCACAAAAGACATTCTGGTGTATATGCCTACACACTCAGTAATACCATTGTCGGCAATTTTGTTGCCGATGATACCAAGCTATGCCTTATCGGGCTAACCTGCTCTATCAGTGAGCACTTCACTTCTCGCACCAACAATCCATTGTCTCCACGATGCCCAAGTCCTCTAATCATCATCGATCTGACCTTCGCCATCAGTTCAACCAATTTACATTGTCCCAATGAACAATCTTTCACTGATGCTAAACTCCATCACCAACACCTGTCGAAGTAACACATAACTGTTAGAGCCACTTCTGCATCCTTCATCAATCTCCAAACTTAGGTTGATAACATACACCCTTCGGTGAGACCCTAGAGATCGATGTGAAACTTTCAACTTCTGCCGATACAATAAATCATCCCGATAATCACTAGCATCGGTGAAATACCAACCATCGGTAGAGATAACCCGAGGTATGCTGATAGTGTTAGTTAGTCTGATACAATGTATGTTCACAACATACAATCGCAATATGCAACAGCAAGATACATACAACTTGTTCTCAACACACAATTGCGAGATATACATAAAATGATTGTAGCATACATTAGCGATATACACACAAATTGTTCACAACATACATTTGTGATATACACACAAATTGTATGTTTAGTAAAACAACTTGAAATAAATGAAGTTCCAAACAACAATTTGAGACACAAAGTCTCTTCACTTTTCTTAGAGTGACAACTTCTTCCTCAAGTTTTGAACATTCAACTGATTTCTCAAAGAGCTTGATTTTTAAGCAATCTTCAATCCTCTTTTCTTATTTAACCATGGCTTTCAGATTCCATTTTTTCAGCCTCCTTGAGCTTTATGTCACCTCCTTTATCTCCTTCTATTAGGGTTTTTCGTTTGCCAATTTCTTCTTTTGATTTTTTGGCCTTTGTCTTCAATTTTTCAATTGTCTCTTTTTCCATCTCAAGCATGCCTTCATATTCTACATTTAGTCCTCTTGCTTCAACTAGTTCATTAAGGGCTAACTTGAGTTACCCCTCAAGGTCTACTTCACACCCATCAAGATCCCAACCTTTAGGTTCCATTGCTTCTAGATCTTGTTCTGGTATAAATACATCATTTTCCATGACTTCAAATTCCATATGTTCAAGTGCAAGATCTACCTCAGTTGTTATCCTTATCAAAGGAACTTAGCTCTAATACCAATTTGTAATGAGCCAAACTTAAAAATAACATTTTCACATCAGGTCTGAAAATGAATTTAAATATCTTCACCAATTTTGCATCAAATTTGACGAAACTAGCTAGCTAGTCTTACTTAGGATTAACACCCAAAATATGAAACTTCACCAAAATGTTTTTTGATTGATTTATGATGTAAATAACATGTTATCAAATCTATAATACTAATTTACAGTAGTAACAACTAATACAACTTTGAACAACAAGATTTGGGCAAAACCCAAAAAAACTACCAACACCATCAATCACCGAAATACACCAAAAACACCCAAAACTGATATTGTTTGATTTTCAGATGGAATGTACATGATATATGATCTGATACCATTAAATTAATAGAAGAAAACACCTACAACACTCAGCAGAAAACTACACAACCAAATCTTCGCAATAAGCTGAAATACACATTGGGTATTCTAACCCACAAAGCCAAAATCAACACAACACTACCCACAACTTCCAATACTGATCTCTGACATTAGAAAATAGAAATATATAGCTACTACATAGAAAACAAAAGGAAATAACAAAAGAAGCTCTTTCCAACACTTCTGGAACTACCACGGCAACACAAGAAGACCTGCACACACAAACAATGGAAACTGCCAGAAACTGCTGGAAACTACTTAATCCTTGAAGCTCTGTGCAACCTCTGGATGAAGCTACTCCTTGTGATCAAAGGGTTTGCATCCTCTGGCCACCTAAAAATCATGGGTTTTCATCCACAAGCCTCTTTACTCCAATGGCTTTTCATCCATTGAAGCCACAATCTACAAATCTGCAAGTTTGAGAGAAAATATCAAATCAAAAATAGCCCCCAAGTCACCAAAATTACATATTTTGTATCAATATTTCATGGGAGAGAGGGAAATCCAAGATTCCCACATTTTTCTTTGATTCCTTGCTATTTTGGGGTATGACAATTGTCATAAGCTGTCATACATTGTCATAAAGTCCCCTGCCACTTGTGATTTACCAAGATTTTCAAAATCTTCATGCAAATGGTCACCTCACCAAACCCAATGCCCCTTTTTAAGTCTCAAAATATTTAATTTAATATTTAATTGTCCTCTTGAAATAGATATCAGTTGGACAATATTAAATATTAAATATTTATTCTTCCTATGCTTGCCCAATTAACCCATGGAAGAATAAGATGGGTTAATATTGACCATTAATTAATTATTTTAGAAAGGGGACATGACAAGTCCTACCTCCTAGAAATTGCTTGTCCTGAAACAATGTAAGGTTGGATGGTCAAAAATTTCTGGTCCTTCCCATGTTGCATCTTCCACTGGCAAATTCTTCCATTTGATCAAATATTTTGAAATGCTCCTGTTCCTCAATCTTTTATCCCTCATTTCCAAAATCTTTTCAGGTATCAAAATCAACTTCCCTTCATCATCCAAAGGCGGTAAATCAAATGAAGGCACAATTTTCTATCCAAGGACCTTTTCAAACAAGAAACGTAAAATACATTATGTATCCTACTATTTGGAGGAAGCTCTAACTCATAAGCTACCTCACCAATTTTCCTGATGATCCTGTAAGGCCCAAAGAACTTAGGCTTAAGATTTTCAGCCCCACTCTTCTTCAAAGAGCTTTTTTTATATGGTTACAATCTAAGAAATACCAAGTCTCCCACCTCAAAAAATCTTTCTATTCTCTTCTTGTCTGCATATATCTTTTGTTGGTTCTGTGCTTGCCTCAAGTTATCTTTTAGTGACCTTATGATCTCTTGACTATGATTGATAAGATCACTAGCTGCAGGTACTCTACTATCTGTAAATATCAAATCAACAAAAGAAAGTGCATCATAACCATAAAGAGCTTGAAATGGAGGCATACCAATTGACATATGATGTGATGTATTGTAACAATACTCTCCCAAGTGCAACCATTTGACCCAAGTATTTTGCTGATCTAAAACATAATTCCTCAAATACCCCTCTATCCACTTATTAACAATTTATGTTTGTCCATTTGTTTGTGGATGGTAACTTTTTCTTGGTGTGAGCTCTGTTCTTGTCAAGTGAAATAGTTCCTTCCAAAAATAACTAAGGAACCTACTATCTCTGTCACTAACAATGTTCTTTGACAAACCATGCAGCTTAAATACCTCTTTGAAAAATAACTCTGCTACTTGAAGAGCCTTTAATTCTAAAGTGATGGGAAATAAATGAGCATACTTTGTTAATATATCCACCACCACATATATACAATCTTTACCTTGTACCTTGGGAAGTCATGTGATAAAGTCCATGGAAATGCTCTCCCATTTCTATTCAGGAATTGGAAGCGGTTGTAGGAGACCTGCAGGAAAAATTTGTTCACCTTTGTTCCTTTGGCAAGTCATACACTCTTTGATATGCTTGTGGACATCCTCTTTCAGACCTTTCCAAGAAAATCTCTCACAAATCTGCCTATATGTTTTGAAGTAACCTTGATGACCAGCCAAGGGAGTGTCATGGAAAGCTCTTAAAATCTTTTCCTTGATTTTTGATTTAGGAACAAGGAAAATTCAATTCTTGTAATAAATCAGCCCATCATTCACTATATACTTATCATCTTCTACTAAATCATCCAATACATTAGATGCAAAAGTATTTTTGACATATTCAGCAATGATAGAATCTTTCCAATCTGTAGAAATAGAAGATAATGAACACAAAGTTGGCTTCCTAGAAAGTGCATCCGCTACCACATTTATTTTACCCTTCATATATTCTATTTCAAAATTATATGCCTGCAGCTTGCTTACCCACCTTTGTTGGTGATCATTCAAATCTTTTTGATCAAGGAAATACTTCAAACTATTATGATCAGTTTTCACAACAAACTTATTGTCTAAACTTCTCTAGTGCATGCATAATTGCCAACATTTCCTTGTCATAAATGTGATATGTTTTTTCTAGATTGTTTAGCTTCCTACTCTCAAAAGAAATTGGATGTCCCCTTTGAGTTAGGACAGCCCCAACACCTTCACCCAAAGCATCACATTCAACTACAAAAGTCAATGAAAAATCAGGAATAGCAAGCACAAGGCATGAACTCATTACCTCCTTAAACTTGTCAAAAGTTTTCTGAGCTTCTTCAGACCATGCAAAGGCTCCCTTCTTAGTCAAATCTATTAATGGAATAGAAAGCTAAGAAAAAACTTTTACAAACCTCCTATAATAGCAACATAGCCCAAAGAATCCTTTCAACTGCGTAAGATTTGTAGGTGGAGGCCAATCAAGTATTGCTTGAATCTTCTGTTGATCAACTTGAACACCCTTAGAACTTATGACATATCCCAAGTAAAGAATTTTAGTTAATCCAAACTCACATTTGGACAACTTAGCATAGAAAGATTTCTACTCCAAAATACCTAGAACTGTATCTAAATGTTCCAAGTGTTCCTTCCAAGTTTTACTATAGACCAATATGTCATCAAAGAAAACCAAGACAAACTTCCTGAGTTGCTTGCTAAATACCTTGTTCATGCATGATTGGAAAGTTGTTGGTGCATTAATGAGGCCAAAGGGCATGACCAAGAACTCAAAATGCCCATAGTGACACTAAAAAGTTGTCTTTTCTACATCTTTGTCTCTCATCTGAATCTAGTGGTATCCCAATCTCAAATCAATCTTAGAAAAGTAAAGAGTTCCATGCAACTCATCAATAAGTTCATCTATCCTTGGTATGGGAGATCTATTCTTAATGGTTTTCTTATTCAAAGCTCTATAGTTGATGCACATCCTTAGAGTGTCATCCTTCTTCTTCACAAGAACTACAGAGGATGCAATAGGACTAGAACTTGGTCTAATGAATCCCATATCTAAGAGCTCTTTGATAGTCTTCTCCATCTCTTCCTTGTAACCCCTTGGATGTCTATATGGAGTAGTTATAACAGGTTTGGCATCCTTTTCCAACTCTATAACATGTTGAAACCCTCTATCTGGAGGTAATCTCAGGGGTATATCACTGAAAACAATGCTATGCTTATCTAAAATTTCTTGAATTTCAAAATGAAATTTACCTTTTCCATTTGGAGAGCTTGAAGGTCAGATTAAGAAAGTGGCTACCCAAGCAACTTGACCTCTTTTGAAAGTCCTCTCCATCTTCTTTGATGTCACCACTCATGGAGCTCCATTTGAAATCACTCTGACTCCATAGTTTGATAATTCTGATAGTGTCCTCCAATAGAATGCAACCATTGAACACCCAAGACAACATCAGTTTCACCAATACCAACAACATAAAAATCATCACAAACCTTGTAGTCTCCCATAGTGATGCTCAATTGTTTGACCACTTTGGTGCACAACATAGTGAATCAGTCTGCAACAGTCACATTGAACCCTTCAAATTCTTCAGTCTTCAATCCTCTCTTCATTACTAACCCTTCATCAATAAAATTGTGGGGTACCCCACTATCAATCAAAAAAGTAATTCGCTGCCCTGCTAACACTCCATGAATCCTGAAAGGATGATATCTTGGTGCTCCTGAAAGTGCAACTAATGAACCTTCTTTTTTAGTCTCCTCTTCGATCTCAGGTTCAAAATCCTCTATGTCATGAAACTCCTCATTACCATCTGAGTCTAAATTCTTATCTAAGACAACCTCTATGTAATGGACTTGTCCTCTTCCCAAACACCTATCTCTAGGGACCCAAGGCTCTCTGCAAGAAAAACAAAGTTTCTTCCTCCTAAGCTCATTCCTTGTTTCTTCATCCATCTTCTTTGTAGTATTAGGATTTGTATTTTTTTGTATAGGTGCAGGTGCATGGAATGGTTTCTTCTGGAATCCTCCATTATGATGCCATGTGTTCAGTTTGGAGGAGTGTGGGAAAGTATTCTTTGGAATTGATGGCTCAAGGGTTAGAGCCCTCTGGATAGCTTCTTACAAAGTGAGAGGTGCAAAAGATCTACAAAACCCCTAAGAGGTTCAGTGAGCCCTATGATGAATAGATGTATTCTTATCTTCTTTGATATTTCAGGTACCATCACTGCAATCTTTTGAAAGTCTTCTATATACTCACTTACTGAGTTCTTTTGCTTAATTTTAGACAACTAGCTGAAATATTCTTCTTCTTCTTTCAGTTCATACCTGTCAAGAATCCTTTGTTTGAAATCACTAAAGGTCTATACCTGATCATGTCCCAAAGTAGTATGACCATGGTATCACCATTCATAGGCTTCTCCTTCCAAATGCAAAGTGGCAAACTGAATTGCATCCTTCTCTGTCATGGGATTGAGCATAAAGTATGTCTATCTTCTGCAGCCAAGCTCTAGCTGAAATATTTTCACTTCCATAAAAGAAAGTTGTGGTTAACTTGCCCAACTTGTGTTTTAGTTCTTTATTTTTTCCTTTCCCCTTCTTTTGAGATTCACCTCTTCTCAAGAACTCTACATATTCTCCCCAAGACATATCATTCTTGATCTCATCTGCCAATGCATTGTATTATCCACACCATTTGTTAAGGGTCTCCGCATTGAACAAACTAGTAGTTGCAAACTCAGCTTGTTCAGGTTCCTCTTCAGGTAGGAATAAGGGTTTGTTTGTAGCCCCTAAATTTTGTGTCTTAATTTCCTTCCCTTTTCCATTGTTACTGTTATTTGCACCCGAAGTACTACCACCATTGTTTTCATTATTGTTGTTGTTGTTGCTGTTTTGGATCCATTGCATCATTTACCCAAACATTTCAACAAGTCTGGTTTGTGCCTCAACCATTTGAGTAAATTTCCTTGAAGCATCATCTTCTTTTGCATCTCTTCTATCTATCATTGGTTCCTCTAATTGCAATTTCCTTTGCTCTCTCCTCCAATATCTAATTTCTCTATCACTCGGTATCATCAATCATATGAATAACCTATAGGCTAGAAAGATCATGCTTTGATACCATTGTAATGAGACAAACTTCAAAATAACATTTCTCGTTAGGTCTAAAAATGAATTTAAATATCTTCACCAATTTTGCATCAAATTTGATGAAACTAGCTAGCTAGTCTTACTCAGGATTAACACCCAAAATATGAAACTTCACCAAAATGTTTTTGATTGATTTCTGATGTAAATAACATATTATCAGATCTATAATACTGATTTGCAGTAGAAACAAATAATACAACTTCGAACAACAAGATTTGGGCAAAACCCACAAAAACCGCCAACACCATCAGTCACCGAAATACACCAAAAACACCCAAAACTGATATTGTTTGATTTTCAGATGGAAAGTACATGAAATATGATCTTATACCATTAAAGTAACAGCAGAAAACACCTACAGCACTCAGCAGAAAATTACACAACCAAATCTTCACAACAAGCTGAAATACACATTGGGTATTTTGACCCACAAAGCCAAAATCAATAGAACACTACCCACAACTTCCAATACTGATCTCTGACATTAAAAAATGGAAATCTATAGATACTACATAGAAAACCAAAGTAAATAACAATAACAACTCTTTCCAGCACTTCTGGAACTACCATGGCAACACAAGAAGACCTGCACACACAAACAATGGAAACTATCAGAAACTACTTAATCCTTGAAGCTCTGTACAACCTCTGGATGAAGCTACTCCTTGTGATCAAAGGGTTTGTGTCCTCTAGGCACTTGAAACTCATGGGTTTTTGTCCACAATCCTCTTTACTCCAATGGGTTTTCATCCATTAAAGCCACAATATGCAAATCTGCAAGTTTGAAAGAAAATATCAAATCAACAATAGTCCCCAAATCACCAAAATTACATATTTTGTATCAATATTTCATGGGAGAGAGGGAAATCCAAGATTCCCATGTTTTTATTTTATTCCTTGCTATTTTGGGGTATGACAGTTGTCATAAGCTCTCATGCATTGTCGTAAAGTCCCCTGCCACTTGTGATTTACCAAGATTTTTGAAATCTTCATGCAAATGGACACCTCACCAAACCCAATGCCCCTTTTTGAGTCTCAAAATATTTAATTTAATATTTAATTGTCCTCTTGAAATAGATATCAGTTGGACAATATTAAATATTAAATATTTATTCTTCCTATGCTTGCCCAATTAACCCATGGAAGAATAAGATGGGTTAATATTGACCATTAATTAATTATTTTAGAAAGGGGACATGACACAATTGTTCAATAGAATGAGGTGCTGAGAGGGGGGTGAATCAGCATACACCAAAACTTAACCAGTTGTTTCACATAAAGCTGAATAACTTAGAGAACATGATGTTACATTGATTACATTACATGTCGGCCAGAGACAACAAGAATATTACAATTACAAGTGGGCCAAAGATCAATCAACATGAAATGTGTAGAGGGCAAGCCATAAAAAGAACTATACGCAACACCAGGAAGAGAAACACACATTGTGGATCCCAACACATGCTTAACCTAGTCTTAAACACTATTCACAAAATCATCCTTCAAATAATAACATTCACATGCTTCAGACAATTGAAATAGTTCAGCCTTAAGCAAGAAAACATGACGTTTGTAGTACATCATCGATTACAACTTGGTGGTACCCATGGAAGATTAAACATTACTAGCACTTCTCCCAAATGAGTCAGCATGACCCATACAACATCTCTGAACACTTCTTCAACTTCGTACAACAAAGACTTTGTGCCTCACACCTTCAACATACCTCAGTCAGCTGGGCAAAAGCACTACCCAATAAATCCTTCATTTCATAGCATAGCCTATTCCAGAGAAACCAAAAGACACCTTGCAGAGCAGTATGGAACATCACAAGATCATCAAGATCATTCTTCACTAGTCAATTCACCACCTCATATAGCAACAAGTTGGTGCAAGACAACAAACAATAAAACCAGACACTAGAAAATATAGTCTCCACTCTATCACTTACAGTTCTTTCTCTATGGAGAGACAAATTATATGAAACTTTTAATGTACTACCTTCACAACCCACTAAACTTAACTTCTGAACTGCATCACCATATCTTCAAAGGTGGAGGAATGCAGAGCAATCTCCCAAACAGTCTTCAAGGCAATTTCCTACAGCAAAAACTTTCACCAACATACAGAGATTAAAGCCTCCTTGTAGCAGCAAATACTTCCTTAGGAACAATAGGAGAGATCTTACAACATGTTACAAACCATCAACACCATCTACCCAACATTAGCATTACTTTTAATTCTCACCTTAATGCTTCTAATTCCCATCTAAATATATCATCATGATATCATCTCTGCTGACAACAAACATTCTCAATACAACTTAAACAAGGCATGAAATCCAACCATGAACATCAACAACATCACTTGTAGCACATTATCATAGTATATCATTAACATAAGCATCAATGACAGTTCAAACTGAGTGTTGACATCAATCACAACCACATGTAGCATATGTGCACAATCTTCCCCTTTGGCATTGATGGAAACACACACTTGTTCATTCTCCCCCTTTGACAGCAAGGACAAAGGGAAACTTCTTCTCCCCCCTTAGGGCACAAACTCTCCTTTTCAACCTACTCCCCCTATCAACAATAACCACTACCTTCTCCCCCTGAGAGGTAGCCACCATCAGTCCAAGAAGAAGACATAGCATGAATTACTCCCCTGTACAGATGCACCAACTATGCATCTAGCAAGAAGGAGGGGCAATTACTCCTAACTTTTGCTAGAGATACTCAAAATTATTCTTTGCAAGAGCCTTTGTGAAAATATCTACAACCTGATCCTTTATTGAAACATATGCCAAATTTACTTCTTTATCTATAACCTTTTCTCTTAAAAAGTGATACTTGATTGATACATGCTTGGTTCTGGAATGCATCACTAGATTCTTAGAAATATTGATAACACTTGCATTATCACACAAAATAGCAATAGGCTCATCATACTGTATCTTGATATCCTTCAATGTTTGCTTCATCCACAACACTTGTGTACAACAAGATGCTGCAACGATATACTTTGCCTCTGTAGTTGATAAAGATACTAAATCTTGTTTCTTACTATGCCTTGAAACCAATCTACTTCCTAAAAGGAAATCACCAACACTTGTACTTCTTCTATCATCAACACAACTAGCCCAATCAGCATCAATGTAAACACTTAGATCAAAGTCGTTACCTCTTGGATAGCATAAG
Organism: Cunninghamia lanceolata; assembly: GCA_027924645.1. Classification (NCBI taxonomy): domain Eukaryota; kingdom Viridiplantae; phylum Streptophyta; class Pinopsida; order Cupressales; family Cupressaceae; genus Cunninghamia; species Cunninghamia lanceolata. The sequence continues at coordinate 4,045,980 of BSBN01000244.1, forward strand.
CCATAATCTAGAGTTCCCTTCAAATATCTAAATATTCTTTTTACTGCCTTCTCATGAGTTTTCTTAGGATTGGCTTTATATCTGGCAACCAAACATATTGCATGCATAATATCAGTTCTAGAAGCAGTCAAGTATAATAATCCTTGAATCATAGATCTATATAAAGAGTTTGATCCACCTCAAGTGACACATTACCCTTGCTCGAGTGACAATTAGTAACCATAGGAGTACTTACTGGTTTGGAATCCTCCATACTAAATTTCTTCAACATATCTCTAACATACTTAGCCTAAGAAATAAAGATACCATCATCTAATTGAGCAATTTGAAGCCCAAGGAAGAAAGACAATTCACTAATCATAGACATCTCAAATTCTTTTTGCATCTCTTCTACAAACCTCTTACACATATTATCATCTCAACAAAAGATGATGTCATCAACATATACCAAAACTATCAAAATCTCGTCTTCCTCTACCTTAATGTAAAGATTACAATCTACAGTACCTTTCTTGAAACCTTGCTAAAGTAAGTACTTATCTAGTTGAGCATACCGAGCTCGAGGACCTTGCTTAAGTCCATACAAAGCTTTCTTGAGTCTTAGCTAGAAACCATCTAGTTTCTCAATGTAGACCTCTTCCTCTAAACCACCATTCAAGAAGGCTAACTTGACATCCATCTGATAGACCTTGAAGTTCTTGTGAGCAGTAAAGGCAAGAAATAACCTGATTGCCTCCATCCTGGCTACCAGAGCAAAAGTCTCCTCAAAATCGATTCCTTCAACCTGTGAATAACCCTTACATGTGAGGCCGACTATTTTACCTCCTATATTTTGATCATTGTGCTATTCAGTAGTGACTATGTTTCATATTGCAAACTTGATGTTTTATCTCACTGATTTGATATATGTGGTTTGATTTGGTCATATTGATGATATGTTGTGGTTCGATATATGGATTTATATTAGATGTTATTTTGTTATGAGATTCTAGTTGATTATGTGATTGGAATTAATTGACATGTGATGGAAAATGCAGTTAATTTGGAATTATGTATTGATGGATATTGTTGTATTGATTGCGTGAATTTAATTTCCAGTTGCTTCGGCTATCACTTTCATGACAGAACTAACACTTGATCGAGATGTGCAGGGTTACTTTCCCTAGCCACGGGAAATCCGAGGTAGGATTGACACCATGTTATTCCCAGTTAAGCCGATCCGTTCCCAAGAGGGATGAAGATCACGTGTGAAGTTGCATGATGATTTATTGTGTTTGGTTTAAATTTTAATTGTTTTTAAGCCTTAGTACCCCCTCTTTTTCTTATTTTGATTAATATTATGTGTTGTAAAATTTTAATTGATTTATGTCAATTGGTATTTTTATTATTTTATTTGACCCATTTATATGTGGAATTTTGACCCCTTTCATGACCCCTAGGGTCCCAAAAGTTACCCTACGTGGTCAACCATGAGTCTAGGGTCAACTTGGACCACCTAACCCTAGTTTTGACTCACCTTAGGTCACCCTAAACCATGGTTGAGTTAGAGTGACGAAAATTGGTAAGAGGGAAGATGAGGAATGGGCCTTGCCTTGGGAAGAACCCATCTCCCATCCCTAGGTTTTGGGAAGCATTCCCAAGGAGGACTAGGGAGGTCTCCAAGAGTCCTCCCAAACTCCCAAGTGAGTGGGAGCACCACTCAAAGCCATTGTCTTCATGAAGTGGAGATGGAGGTGGAGGGAGAGGAGGACACTTGTCATCCTCTTACCTTCTCTCTATTCCAAGTGGCTTGGGTGGAGGGAAGAGATGGTGACAAATGTCACCACCTCATTCTCTCAAGGTCAAATAGAGGGCCTATAATAGCTCCTCTTGTAGAGTGGGGGTTCTTCCATTCTATTCTTTTTGCTTGCATTTTAGAGACTTCTTGCAAATTTGGATTTCCTTACTAGTTTGGAGGAGTTAGAGAAGGTTGGGAGAAAAATCTGAAAGGGTGGAAAGCTTGGGAAGGCTGGGAGCTCTTCACCAATTCCACTTCCATTGCCAAGGTCTTGAAGGTAGGCCTCTGATCCTATTTTTGCTTTGCTTTATGATGTTCCATGGTTTGAATCTTGATTGTAAGTTGTTTGCCTTGTGATGCTTTCTTTTTGCATTTGATGTTGGGTTGGGTGTCATGGTGAGAGCACCTCCAATGGAGGAAATGCTCAACTTGTATGGGTAGGGGAGAGGAACAATCCTTGGGGGCTCTCCCATAGTTTTGAGTTTATGTGTTTATGCCTTGAGGGCCTATTATCATTGGGGAGGAGTTATCTATATGGTAAGAGTATCAAGCAAAATTGGTGTGGGATTCTTGTGGATTGTGGTGTTCAGGGATTTTTCACTTGAGGCCATGTGTTGAGTTCTTCTTTATCATTGTGAGCCCCTTTAAGTTGAGAGGTCTAACCCCTACCCTCACCAAACTCATTTTCATGAGTTGAGTAATGTGTTAATCCTATGGGGTGTATCTGTTTTGTGTTTAGTTGTGTTTGAAATTCTATTCTGGTTTGGTATACCTATGTGAAATCCCCTACCTCCCTAGCTCAGGGGTGACCCACTTGCGGGTCTACAGTAGGGAGGAGAGCTTTCCTTTCCTTGTGGCTGGTCTCTTTGTTGTCTTGGTGTTGTAAGCTCTTGCAGGTTTTTTTTTGGTAAAGAGAAGGAGTTATTTTGGAGTTCCTTTGGAGTGTTTAATGGCTGTTGGAGCCATGGCCATTATGGCCTTTTTGTATGGTATATCTCTGGTGAAAGAAAGTTAAGTAATTTGCCATATAATTGGCTGTGGTTGATCATGTAATGTAGACATTTGCTGATGCAAGAATGTTATATAAGAACATGTGTTGATTTGGTTTGTAAGTATTATTGTTCACAAAATGTGTATGTGACTTGTGATTTTGGGTGTGGAAATAGAAATAAACAGATTTTCCCATTACTATCCTTTCTAAAGAGCAATGCCATGTAGTTATTCTGACATATATTTTAAATACTACTTATCTCCTTAATGTGTGAGTTAATTTGAAAGAGAATGGGAGTTTCTTTTTATCTCATTAATTGTAATCTCTGTTATTAATCTACCAAAAAAAATATTCATATAGAAAAGGCCATTGGTCTTGATGTGTGCAATTTGCAAGCTATTTTAGGGTCTATGACATTGTTGGAGGAATTGAATGTTGTGAAACAAAATTTTATTGCATCTCATGAAAGACAAAGAAAGGCTAAATACATTTGTTTTTACAGTCATATTAAAATTAAAAAAATAAAAAATAAATAAAAATAATTGTATACCGTTTTTTTTTTAAGAATTTGTTACTCCACGTCATGAACTGTGAAAACCCCATGTTCATTTTCATTACAATTCTAAAATTCCAATAATGATGAAGTCCATTGCATTGTGCATTCAACATCTAATACCAACCATTGAAATTGATACCTAGATCGACTGACTTGTTGATAGTATAAATTTAAAACTGTAAATATGAATATCTGTTGCTATGATAGCAATGGCATTGCAGTTGAAATGCTCGCCTAAGTTGTTGCTTTCAACCGTTTTCCCCTTTCCTTTTTCTTTAAAAAAAAAAAAATATTTATAAATTATAAATCCTAGCCAAGAATGGTTTAATGGCATGAGACTTATCAGACATGATCCTTTTCCAGCATGAGAGCAACCAGGAGTTTAGAAATCTTCCGGCAGGAGTTTTTCCCTACGGTGTGAGAAAACATTCCTGGTCATTTGGCACCGAACCTCACACTAAAAGACAGTCAGCTAAGAAGGCCGACAAATGGCCCCAAGACCAATTCTGGGTACCCCATGCACACTACAGTGCGAATGCTAGACTAACCTAAGACCTTAAGCATAAACAAAAATGCGATCCTCAATGTATTGATAATGCAAGTTATGATGCATGCATGAAATGATCATATGTGTGGAAAAGTGGATGGATTTGTTAGGGTCTGGCAAAGCTTCATAGCCTAAGTTTGATAAAAAAGAAACAAAGGGACTGAGGGCGGCAGCGCCACCCTTACCCTTATCCCGTTGCAAACAATGGCCTTCGCAGGCCCTAAACCCCCGCACCATGTCGTTCATCGACGCCCGTCGTCTGTAGCTGCTCCGCTGCACCACGCCGCCCTTTGCGGCCCTCTCACGGATTCCTTGCCATCCGCTGCACCCACACAACCTCCCTTTGACATGCCTTTCCCCCTCTCCCTTTCTGCCTCGTTCCCTCAACAATCACCTCCTCCTTGGCCGCGCCCATTGTCGTCGGTTCTCTGTAACACAAGAGAAAAGAAAAAAGAATGGCGGCAGAGAGAGCATAAGGAAATGGACGAAAGCAAAGATATAAGTTTTAGGGAAAAATTGTTAGGGTTAGGGCTGGTTTTGATTATCCTAGGGGAAGTTGTGAGGGTGCCAATTCATTTAGATATATTTTGCCACTATCATAAGAATTAATTAAACCAAAGTTTAATCCTCTCTCCTCTTAATGTATATTTCCTTGCAATGTATATTCTTTGACATTCGATTCACTCATATATGTGCCCAACCGTATAATAGTTTTGCAGTTTGAGTGAGGGTGTATCATAGGAAGTAGTTTGAGCATCTACCTATATTTACTAAAATTAAACATACTTATTTAATTTTGAAATGAATTTTTTTTTACGTAAAAAAGAAGAGTGCTTTATTTACTTAATTTTTATTGATACTAAATTGCTAGTAAACGATAAATTAACTAATTCTATTGTTTTTTGAGTAGTTCATTTTAGTGTTGAATTTTAATAATTACAGAGTGTGAGTAGTAGTGAATTGTAGCATAGCAAATTAAATTTAATCATGTATTAGTTATAGTGAATTGATAATTTTGTCAATATAGGAAATTCTAAAAGAAATTGAGTTTTTCGAAGCTTAACAAATTCCCAAAATAAAATAAAAATAAATAAATATAATAATACAAAAATAAAATAAAAGAAATAAATACAAAATTACTATAAATATTGATAAATTAAGAGATAATGCGTGGCAAGTAAATAGAACAAAACTTAGTGAACGTCCTTTTAGCAAAGATAGTAGATTCTAGCATAAGTGACCGGTATACCAAGTGATTAGAGTGATCAACCAAACCAGGCAAACTACGCAACCAAGTTTAGGCAAAAGTGTAATAACTTTTCCACCGCGGTAATGCATTATGCTGCTGGAGATTGGCCAGACTTTAGGGTTTATTTTATTTATGCGTTATTTAAATTTTATCAGTGCATTCCATCCTTCATTGTACCTTCAATCAAGCACCATCACATCTCCATACTTATTCATTCTTTGATCTGAGTCAGGTTAGGGTTCGACATTGAATTCGCCTCGCCTAGGAAACTAGGGTTCCGTTTGTAAATAGTCTAACCCTGGAAGTGACGCATTTCATGTCGTATTCACCTAGACGGCCTACACTCCATCTAGTTATTGTCTTGTTTACGCCTTAGGCGTGTTGCCACCGAGCACGCAAGCACGTGCGAGGTGGTTCTTAGTTATAGGAAGAAAAATTTTCGTGGCCTGTGTCGTGACCACATGGTGAATGTGGTCGTGACATGAGTATTTGTGTGTTGTGTCTGCACGGGAGATGCGGGCATGACATTTGGTATCAGAGCCAGGTTTTTAAAACATTGGGCTTGTTTTAGGCACATTACTATTTCCACAACTACGATTTGACTTGTGGCTACCTCGTTTTGTAGGATGCCTCCCAGACGAGTACGGCGAGCGCAGACCCGCTGCACTCCACCCACAGAGGTACGTACTGATTCATCAGCTATGGGACCAGGGCAACCAAATCCACCGGTACAGCCAGAGCCACAGGTACAGCTAGATCCATAGGTTCAGCCACTCCTACAGCCAGAGGCAGTTCCTCAGGCACCATAGGCACCACCGGCCCCACCAGATATGGGACCACAGATATTACAGGCCTTACAGGTAATTCTAGATAGGCTCCCACCGGCAGTAGCAGAGCCACGTGTCGAGCCCCGCGAGGATCTACAAGAGGAGTCCCACGTAGAACCGTGAGGGGCACCACGTGAGGAGCCTTACGTTGAGCTACTAGAGACAGAGGAGGTTGGTTCGGCCAACAGGGCCCATAGTAGGAGCCCCCCACATCGAGCTAGACAAGATGAGACAGTGCATGTAGAGCATCTGGGTCACAGACCTTATGAGTATCATTTAGATGAGCCTATCTGGGGGCACAAAGATAGAAGGGATCCCATCAGAGACATTTTGAGGTTGAACCCACCTACATTCATCGGGACCACAGAGGGAGCTGAGGTAGTGGCCTGGCTGATCAGTTTAGATAGGTGCTTCGCATTGCGTCCTTACAAGGGCAACATGAAGGCCCGTGTGGCAGTTCACCTATTGCAAGATGCAGCAGCTACCTAGTGGTGCACTGAGGAGTGCAAGCGCCACCTATCTTTAGACACTCTCTCATGGGAGACCTTCATTGAGTGCTTCAATGCGTGCTATTTATCAGACCACTACAGGCAGCGTCATCTAGATGAGTTCCATGACCTCCAGCAGAGAGGACTTACAGTAGCTCAGTATGAGGCTAGGTTTACAGAGCTATCTAGATATGTGGAGTATCTCCATGACGAGAAACTCCTGGTGCACAAGTTTATCAGAGGGCTTAATCACAGTATAGCAGGGCCTATTCAGATGGTAGACCCCCAGACTTTGAGTGATGCTACTGAGAAGGCATACATCGCTGAGGAGATTTAGGGATGAGGGCAGAGTTCTCACCCTCAGTTTTAGGATCGGGGATAGTAGCAACATTAGCAGAGTTTTTGTAGACCATCGCAGCCACCCCACAGAGGAGGATTCAGTTCAACATCTTTACCTCCTAGACCCTCATAGCAACAGCATCAGTCACAGCAGTAGCAGAGAGCTAGGACATAGTAGAGGACACAAGGGGGACATATTAGGGTTGGCAGTAGTAGGGCCTGCACAGAGATTAGAGACAATAGGGACCACCCGTAGGACCTGCAAGGTCACAACAGTCTTATAGGGGTTCACAGGGGTCTACTGGCAGATCAGGACCGCAGTAGTCGGGTAGGACCCAGACTGTTCAGGTACAGGTTAGGGGCCCTTATTATGTTTGTGGTGGAGCTGGACACCTAGCTAGAGAGTGTCCACAGGCTTTTGCAGCAGGGGGACAGCATCGTGCAGGAGGATCAGAGCAGACAGTGGGTGATGTGGGCAGATCCCACCATATGTTTGCAGTGGTAGATAACCGCCAGGTAGATTTTCAGGCATCAGTGATTGAGACATCAGGTATTATTGGGGGTAATCCCATTTCTATTCTCTTTAACTCTGGTGCTACTAATTCATTTATATCTCCATCATTAGTGGAGCGTTGCAGGCTTGTGGCTTCTAGGTAGGGAGATAGGTGGGTGGTTGAGTTGGCTTCTAGAGCCAAACTAACAGTAGATACCTTAGTCTGCGACTGTGAGATTGCTTTTGGACCCTTCACTACTATATACGACCTTAGAGTCATGACGTTAGGATCCTATGATGTGGTGTTGGGTATGGATTGGCTTGCGGCTCATTGAGCCAAGCTAGATTGTTGCTGAAAGGCGATCAGCTATTTGGACGATCACGGTGCATCAATTGAGATTATGGGCATGCAGAAGCCCACCGCAGTACGTATGATATCTACTTAGTAGCTCAAGCACTGCATGCTAAAGGGATGTCAGATGTTCGCCATCACAGTGAGCGATAGATTAGATGACGAGCTAGAGGCATCTTTAGATGATCATCCCATCCTTAGAGAGTTTGCCGATGTTTTCCCAATAGAGTTACCAGGGATGCCTCCCTGACATGAGGTAGACTTTCATATAGACTTAGTGCCGGGTGTCGAGCCAGTGTCTCTTGCACCCTACAGAATGACCACACATGAGCTCACTGAGCTCAAGCTACAGTTGGAGGACTTGCTCGAGAAGGGGCACATCCGACCGAGCATTTCACCTTGGGGTGCTCCTATCATCTTCGTGAAGAAGAAGGATGGGTCTCTTCGTTTGTGTATGGACTACAGGCAGTTGAATAAGGTGATGGTGAAGAACTGTTATCCTCTGCCCAGGATTGATGACCTTTTTGACTAGATGCAGGGAGCCAGGGTGTTCTCTAAGATAGACCTGAAGTCCAGGTATCATCAGTTATGCATCACAGAGGCAGATATCCATAAGACCACCTTCCCGACACAATATGGGCACTATGAGTTCACAGTGGTTCCCTTCAGCTGGACGAATGCCCCTGTAGTGTTCATGAGTCTCATGAATGGGGTGTTCCGTACCTATCTAGATCGGTTCGTGATCATTTTCCTTGATGACATTTTGATCTACTCACGGATCGAGGAGGAGCACGAGGAGCACCTTCGCCAGGTTCTACAGTGTTTGCGAGAGCAGAAGCTTTATGGGAATTTGGCGAAGTGTGCCTTTTTCAGGACAGAGATTCAGTATCTGGGGCATATTCTTTTTGACGATGGAATCTCAGTAGATCCATTGAAGATCAGAGCTATCAGGGATTGGCCAGCACCCACGAGTATGACAGAGGTTAGGAGTTTCATGGGGTTGGCTGGTTATTACCATCATTTTGTTGAGGGTTTTTCTTAGATTGTGCACCCCATCACTTCCCTTTAGCGGAAGGGGAAGAGCTTTCTTTGGACTAAGCAGTGTGAGAGGGCATTCGGGGTCCTCAAGGAGCATCTTACCAGTGCTCCTATTCTAGCAGTTCCTAATCCTGCAATAGATTTTATGGTTTGCATGAATGCATCACTGGAGGGATTGGGAGCTGTACTTATGCAGGGTGGTAGAGCGATCGTGTATGAGTCGCGAAAGTTCAAGACCCATGAGCTAAACTATCCCATGCATAACTTGGAGTTAGCAGCAGTGGTTCATGCTCTAGTCTGTTGGAGACATTTTTGTTGGGCTGTCGCTTTGAGTTCCATTTCGATCATCACAGCCTCCAGTATATCTTTACACAACTGAATCTGAATGCTCGTCAGTGGTGTTGGATGGAGTTCCTATGCGAGTATGACTTTGACATCCACTACATCAAAGGGAAGGAGAACGTGGTTGCTGACGCATTGAGTCGGAGGTGCCACGAGCTCTTGACCTTGACCTTGTGAGTGGACATGAGAGATCACATTTTACAGCATCTGCCAGAGGATGGATGGTATCTAGAGGTGCAGCAAGAGATTAGTTCTCAGAGGGCCCTGGTGGGCAAATTTGCAGGGTATACACTTGATGCAGATGGTTTACTTCGTCATCGACAGCGCATCTATGTACCCCGCGCAGGTGACCTGCGTACTATGGTGCTATCAGAGGCTCATAGGGCACCATATGCAGCACATCTGGGGGTGAAGAAGATGCATGCCGATCTTTGACAGCTATACTTTTGGGCAGGTTTGAGATGAGATATAGCAGAGTTTGTTGCTCATTGCCTTGAGTTCCAGAGGGTCAAGGCCGAGCATCAGCATCCAGCGGGTCTTCTATACCCACATGACATACCTGAGTGGAAATGGGACACCATTTCCATGGATTTTATTATTGGTCTTCCTATGTCTTTGCATCACCATGATGCCATCATGGTAACAGTCGACAAGTTGACCAGGTGGCTCATTTTTCTCCTGTGTGCACAATGTACTATGCGCTAGCTGTGGTGAGGGTATTCTTGGATGATATTGTGAGACTACATGGAGTACCCCGTCGCATCATCTCAGACAGAGATCCAATGTTCACTTCGGCATTCTAGAGAGCCTTATAGCAGGCATTGGGCACACAGCTCAATTTTAGCTCTGCTTATCATCCCAAGATAGATGGACAGACAGAGCGGGTGAATCAAGTATTGGAGGACATGCTTCGGATGTATGTTATGGACCATTAGTCTAGATGGGAGGAGTATCTTTATCTAGTTGAGTTTGCCTACAATAATGGGCATCACAGCTCATTAGGCATGCCTCCCTTCCAGGCTTTCTACGGCAGACCTTGCAGGACACCATTAAGTTGGGATCGGATTGAGGACAGAGTCGCCATTGGTCCAGACCTAGTTCAAGATATGAAGTAGTAGGTCACAGTGATTAGACAGAGGTTGCAGGAGGCATAGGAAAGGCAAAAGAAGTATGCTGATGCTAAGAGGATAGATCAGAGCTTCTCAATGGGAGACAGGGTATTCCTTAGAGTCGAGCCACACAAGAGTCCAATCCGTTATGGAAAGGGCTCTAAGCTCACACCACGGTTCGTAGGTCCCTTTGAGATTTTGGAGCGGATAGGACCAGTTGCCTATCGTCTAGCATTGCCACCTAGCCTATCACGTATCCACGATGTTTTCCATGTTTCTATTTTGAGACGGTATATATCTGATGTATCTCACATTCTGGATTGGAGTGCTTTATAGGTAGAGGCAAGTGGGCAGTTGGTGCTGGAGCCAATTCTCATATTGGCTCGTCGGACACTGGGCCTTCAAGATCGGGAGTTGGACCAGGTTAGGGTCCAATGGGATCGATATGACGAGGTCATGGTGACTTGGCAGGATGCAGCTAGTTTGAGGGCACTCTATCCTCACCTTTTTGATGAATTCCAGGAGGAAGTTCAATCTTAGGGGGGGAGGATGTGAGGCCGACTATTTTACCTCCTATATTTTGATCATTGTGTTATTTAGTAGTGACTATGTTTCATATTGCAGACTTGATGTTTTATCTCACTGATTTGATATATGTGGTTTGATTCGGTCATATTGATGATATGTTGTGGTTTGATATATGGATTTATATTAGATGTTATTGTGTTATGAGATTCTAGTTGATTATGTGATTGGAATTAATTGACATGTGATGGAAAATGCAGTTAATTTGGAATTATGTATTGATGGATATTGTTGTATTGATTGTGTGAATTTAATTTCCAATTGCTTCGGCTATCACTTTCATGACAGAACTGACACTTGATCAAGATGTGCATGGTTACGTTCCCTAGCCATGGGAAATTGGAGGTAGGATTCACACCATGTTATTCCTGGTTAAGCCGATCCGTTCCCAAGAGGTATGAGGATCATGTGTGAAGTTGCATGATGATTTATTGTGTTTGGTTTAAATTTTAATTATTTTTAAGCCTTAGTACCCCCTCTTTTTCTTATTTTGATTAATATTATGTGTTGTAAAATTTTAATTGATTTATATCAATTGGTATTTTTATTATTTTATTTGGGCCATTTATATGTGGATTTTTGACCCCTTTCATGACCCCTAGGGTCCCAAAAGTTACCCTACGTGGTCAACCATGAGTCTAGGGTCAACTTGGACCACCTAACCCTAGTTTTGACTCACCTTAGGTCACCCTAAACCATGGTTGAGTCAGAGTGACGAAAATTGGTAAGAGGGAAGATGAGGAATGGGCCTTGCCTTGGGAAGAACCCATCTCCCATCCCTAGGTTTTGGGAAGCATTCCCAAGGAGGACTAGGTAGGTCTCCAAGAGTCCTCCCAAACTCTCAAGTGAGTGGGAGCACCACTCAAGGCCATTGTCTTCATGAAGTGGAGATGGAGGTGGAGGGAGAGGAGGACACTTGTCATCCTCTTACCTTCCGTCTATTCCAAGTGGCTTGGGTGGAGGGAAGAGATGGTGACAAATGTCACCACCTCATTCTCTCAAGGCCAAATAGATGGCCTATAATAGCTCCTCTTGTAGAGGAGTGGGGGTTCTTCCATTCTATTCTTTTTGCTTGCATGTTACAGACTTCTTGCAAATTTGGATTTCCTTACTAGTTTGGAGGAGTTAGAGAAGGTTGGGAGAAAAATCTGAAAGGGTGGAAAGCTTAGGAAGGCTAGGAGCTCTTCACCAATTCCACTTCCATTGCCAAGGTCTTGAAGGTAGGCCTCTGATCTTGTTTTTGCTTTGCTTTATGATGTTCCATGGTTTGAATCTTGATTGTAAGTTGTTTACCTTGTGATGCTTTCTTTTTACATTTGATGTTGGGTTGGGTGTCATGGTGGGAGCACCTCCAATGGAGGAAATGCTCAACTTGTATGGGTAGGGGAGAGGAACAATCCTTGGGGGCTCTCCCATAATTTTGTGTTTATGTGTTTATGCCTTGAGGGCCTATTATCATTGGGGAGGAGTTATCTATATGGCAAGAGTGCCAAGCAAAATTGGTGTGGGATTCTTGTGGATTGTGGTGTTTAGGAATTTTTGGCTTGAGGCCATGTGTTGAGTTCTTCTTTATCATTGTGAGCCCCTTTAAGTTGAAAGGTCTATCCCCTACCCTCACCAAACTCATTTTCATGAGTTGAGTAATGTGTTAATCCTATGGGGTGTATCTGTTTTGTGTTTAGTTGTGTTTAAAATTATGTTGTGGTTTGGTATACCTGTGTGAAATCCCCTACCTCCCTAGCTCGGGGGTGACCCACTTGCAGGTCTACGGTAGGGACGAGAGCTTTCCTTTCCTTGTGGCTGGTCTCTTTGTTGTCTTGCTGTTGTAATCTCTTGTAGGTTTTTTTTGGGTAAAGAGAAAGAGTTATTTTGGAGTTCCTTTAGAGTGTTTAGTGGCTGTTGGAGCCATGGCCATTATGGCCTTTTTGTATGGTATATCTCTGGTGAAAGAAACTTAAGTAATTTGCCATATAATTGGCTATGGTTGATCGTGTAATGTAGACATTTGCTGATGCAAGAATGTTGTATAAGAACATGTGTTGATTTGGTTTGTAAGTATTATTGTTCACAAAATGTGTATGTGACTTGTGATTTTGGGTCTGGAAATAGAAATAAATAGATTTTCCTGTTACTGTCCTTTCTAAAGAGCAATGCCATGTAGTTATTCCGACATATATTTTAAATACTGCTTATCTCCTTAATGTGTGAGTTAATTTGAAAGAGAATGGGAGTTTCTTTTTATCTCATTAATTGTAATCTCTGTTATTAATCTACCAAAAAAAAATATTCATATAGAAAAGGCCATTGGTCTTGATGTGTGCAGTCTACAAGCTATTTTAGGGTCTATGACATTGTTGGAGTAATTGAATGTTGTGAAATAAAATTTTATTGCATCTCATGAAAGATAGAGAAAGGCTAAATACATTTCTTTTTACAGTCATATTAAAATTTTAAAAAAAATAAATAAATAAAAATAATTGTATACCATTTTTTTTTAAGACTCTATTACTCCATGTCATGAACTGTGAAAATCCCATGTTCATTTTCATTACAATTCTGAAATTCCAATAATGATGAAGTCCATTGCATTGTGCATTCAGCATCTAATACCAACCATTGAAATTGATACCCAGATCGACTAACATGTTGATAGTATAAATTTAAAACTGTAAATATGAATATCTGTTGCTATGATAGCAATGGCATTGCAATTGAAATGCTTGCCTAAGTTGTTGCTTTCAACCATTTTCCCCTTTCCTTTTTCTATAAAACAAAAAAATATTTATAAATTATAAATCCTAGCCGGGAATGGTTTAATGGCATGAGACTTATCAGACACGATCCTTTTCTAGCATGAGAGCAGCCACGAGTTTAGAAATCTTTTGGCAGGAATTTTTCCCTACGGCATGAGAAAACATTCCCGATCATTTGGCACTGAACCTCACACTAAAAGACAGTCAGCTAAGAAGGTTGACAAATGGCCGCAAGACCAATTCTGGGTACCCCATGCACACTGCAGTGTGAATGCTGGACTAACCTGAGACCTTAAGCATAAACAAAAATGCGATCCTCAATGTATCGATAATGTAAGTTATGATGCATGCATGAAATGATCATATGCGTGGAAAAGTTGATGGATTTGTTAGAGTCTGGTAAAGCTTCATAGCCTATGTTTGATGAAAAAGAAACAAAGGGACTAAGGGCGGCAGTGCCACCCTTACCCTTATCCCGTTGCAAACAATGGCCTTCGTAGGCCCTAAACCCCCACACCACGTCGTCCATCGTCGCCTGTCGTCTGCAGTTGCTCTGCTGTACCACACCACCCTTCGCAGCCCTCTCATGGATTCCTCACCATCCGCTGCGCCCACATAGCGTCCCTTCAACATGCCTTTCCCGCTCTCCCTTTCTGCCTCATTCCCTCAACAATCACCTCCTCCTTGGCCGTGCCCATTGCCGTCGGTTCTCTATAACACAAGAGAAAAGAAAAAAGAATGGTGGCAGAGAGAGCATAAGGAAATGGATGAAAGGAAAGATATAAGTTTTAGGGCAAAATTGTTAGGGTTAGGGCTGGTTTTGATTATCCTAGGGGAAGCTGTGAGGGCGCCAATTCATTTAGATATATTTTGCCACTATCATAAGAATTAATTAAACCAAAGTTTAATCCTCTCTCCTCTTAATGTATATTTCCTTGCAGCATATATTCTTTGACATTCGATTTGCTCATATATGTGCCCAACCATATAATAGAGTTGCAGTTTGAGCATCTACCTATATTTACTAAAATGAAACATACTTATTTAATTTTGAAATGAATTTTTTTTTATGTAAAAAAAAGAAGAGTGCTTTATTTACTTAATTTTTATTGATACTAAATTTCTAGTAAATGATAAATTAACTAATTCTATTGTTTTTTGAGTAGTTCATTTTAGTGTTGAATTTTAATAATTACAGAGTGTGAGTAGTAGTGAATTGTAGCATAGCAAATTAAATTTAATCATGTATTAGTTATAGTGAATTGATAATTTTGTCAATATAGGAAATTCTAAAAGAAATTGAGTTTTTCGGAGCTTAACAAATTCCCAAAATAAAAAAAAATATATATATATATAATAATACTAAAATAAAATAAAAGAAATAAAAAAAATATTATAAATATTGATAAATTAAGAGATAATGCGTGGCAAGTAAATAGAACAAAACTTAGTGAATGTCCTTTTAGCAAAGATAGTAGATTCTGGCATAAGTGACCGGTATACCAAGTGATTAGAGTGATCAACCAAACCAGGCAAACTATGCAACCAAGTTTAGGCAAAAGTGTAATAACTTTTCCACCGCGGTAATGCGTTATGCTGCCAGAGATTGGCCAGACTTTAGGGTTTATTTTATTTATGCGTTATTTAAATTTTATCAGTGCGTTCCATCCTTCATTGTACCTTCAATCAAGTGTCATCACGTCTCCATACTTATTCATTATTTGATCTGAGTTAGGTTAGGGTTTGACATTAAATTTGCCTCGCCTAGGAAACTAGGGTTCCGTTTGTAAACAGTCTAACCCTGGAAGTGATGCACTTCATGTCATATTCACCTAGACAGCCTACACTCCATCTAGTTATTATCTTGTTTATGCCTCAGGCATGTTGCTACCGAGCACACAAGCGCGTGCAAGGTGGTTCTTAGGGATAGGGAGAAAAAATTTTCGTGGCCTGTGTCGTGACCGCATGGCAAATATGGTTGTGACACGGGCATTTGTGTGTCATGTCTGCATGGGAGAAGCGGGCATGACATTACACACCAATCTCACTTTGTTCCTTACAACTTCACCATCTTCATTCAGCTTGTTCCGGAACACCCACTTTGTTCATATAACATTGTTATTATTTGGTATGGGAACCAATTCCCATGTCTGATTCTTTTCTATCTAATTCAATTCTTCTGCCATTGTCTTCAACCATCCATCATCTTTTCTAGAATCAACAAAGGTTTTGGGCTCTACCTTTGATAGTAAGCACAGATTCACTTGTTCACTTGCTTTTTCAAGCCTTCTTCTAGTTTGCACACCTTCATTCTTATCCCTAATGATCTGTTCTGCTTAATTGTTCTTTTGAACATACTTTGTTGGAATCTTAGGGATCTTCTCCGATTCTTGTTTCTTCTCTTCTTTCTCCTCTTCTTCTTCAATGTTCAGGGAGGTATATCAGATCTACAAACCTCTAGTTCTTGTGAGATCTAACACAAATCTTTATCTACCTTAACATTTCTACTTTCAATCATCTTTCCCAATCTCTTGTTGTAGCATCTATAGGCCTTTCTTTTGTTTGAGTAACCAAGAAATATCCCTTCAACACACCTTGAATCAAACTTTCTGAGGTCTTCTTCATCTATCTTGATGTAGCATTTGTTGCCAAAGATCTTGAAGTATCTGACAGTGGCATGTCTTTCATACCATAGTTCATAAGGGGTCTTAGAGTATTGACCCTCAATTGTACTATGTTAATCAAGTAAATAACAATGTGAACTGCTTCCTTCAAATACATATCAGGCAAATCTATATCTTTCAACATTGCCATAGCCATCTCTTGCACAATTCTATTCTTCCTCTCCACTACCCCATTCTAGTGAGGGGTCCTAGGAGTAGACAGATGTCTCCTAATACCATGATCTTCACAAAATGTTTCAAATTAATTTGAAGTAAACTCACCTCTTCTATGAGATCTTAAGCATTTGATCTTAGCATTCATTTCATTCTCAACTATTGGTTTGAAAATCTTAAACTTATCAAAGGCTTCAAAATTTTCTCTTAATAAAGTAACCCAAGTCATTCGAGAGTAATCATCAATAAGCAACATGAAGTACCTTTCACCTTGTTTACTCTTTGTTCTTGTAGGTTTATATATGATGTAGGGGTGTTAGGTCTTAGAGATAATTTAGCAAGATCAAAAGATTTAAATCAATTATGGGCTTCAACCAATAAGACTCACTAGTCTTCTCCTTGCCCTAAACTCCACCAAAGGGTTCAAACTTGGGTTCCAACTTCTAAGCTGCAACCTTGCACCTTCTAGGGTTCCAACATACCCCAATCAACAAGATTCAAAGGGTCTCACACACCATTCCAATTGGTTCATTGACAACTCCTCTTAACTAGGCCTAATCCTAGTAGCTCTGTTCAGCGACTAATCTGCACTTTTCTCCAATCTTTCCCAAAGTAATTCTAAAACAAATGATTATTCCAAATACCCTTTACTGAGTTATATAACATATCCAAGATTCATATACTATTGTTTTGGACCAAACTAACTGTCTTGACACCCTGCAACCTTCCTACAAGGCCTAACTCGCCCACTTTGCAAAGGAACCTTATGACAAACTTGACCTCCACACTCCAAACCCTCAAACAGTCTTAGGGAAGGGTCTAAAATAGAGGATTTTCAAGGTTTCAGAAAATGGTTTGTTCATTCAAGTGTTTAAACACCAAACCCCCATCTCTAGGACCTAAAACCTAGGGTTTTCTAGATATCCCACTTCCAATCACTTCTAGGCCTCATTCAAAGGTCTAACACCATCTCCTTGACCATATTAGACAACATCAATCACAAAAAAAGTTACCTTGTTAAGGTAGATCTCCTGCTATTATAACTATGCCATCATACCAATGCTCTTTCCACATGCAAACTTGCTTTCCAACGGTGATCACCTCCCAATCTACACTCCTCCTACCTTGTTAAGGTTATAAATCATATTGTACATGTTAAAAAGGACCTATTCCATGAGAACCAGGATCTTACATTCATGGAAAGGTCCAAAAATGCATTATCACCTCTCAAAACACACAGGACAGTTTACTATTCTTTGTAATAGTCAATTGAATAGAAAATAAAACCAGTCTAGAAACCTTCTCAAAGCATTAACTAAGGTCTAACACTATTCAATGGAGGATTAAGACATATACCATTCCATCACAAATCAAAAGATTATCAAAAATGCAAAGAAAAACAAGAACTAGATGAAAAAGCTCTGTTATTTCTGTTAGACCATACAACCCAGGCCTCAATTGACTCCACACGTGCCATCCAATGCCTTGGATAGGCTTACATAATCTTTGCCCCAACTTCCACAACTGATTCCCATCGGTTGGAGTTGGTTCAACCATCAAAACTAATCAAAGTGGCTTTTCTCGCCTAAATGCTTGATTCAAAAATTTGAATTTTAAACTTTGGTTTCATGGATTTCTACCCTACCAAACCATTATGTTTGATCTCCTTAGGATCATTACACTTTCTTTCTGATCTTAGACACCTATATTTGACTCTAAGGGCACTATTGGCCCAACTTACATCATTTTTGGTCCTAGGGTCCTTACCAGGACCCTCAGGACATTTGACCATTACATCATTTTGACCATTACAACATGTCATAACTGGTTTTAGGATGTTCCAATTGACTTGATTTGTTCCATAGGCTCCTTCCATGGCCATTTGTGTCTCCTTGTTCCAAGATGTTCCCTTAGGTGCTCCTGCACCATACTCCCAAGCATGATGAAAACTCTTGTCCCAAGAGTTATGTGATCTGCTCCAAACCTCCTGCAATCTTTTTGAAGGGTTCCTCTGATTTTGAGCAGGGAACATGAACTCTCCAAGGGTTATCCTCCTCCTCCAACCTGCATGGCTCTTACAAAAAATGTTAGTATCACAAAACATATTTTGGTGTCCTTGCCTAGGACCTTGCTGCTGTAATGCTTCTGCTCTCTCCATCTTAAGGTTTTGATTTGTTCTTCTCTGGAATATCTGTTGTTTGCCTTCCCTTTATTGCCTCCTTGTAGGGCAATAAATGTCCCCAACCTTGATATGATTTAAGTCCCAAACTTGTTGTTCCTTAGGACTGTCATACATCTTCCTCTGCTACAACTGTTCATGTTGCTTCCAACCATCCTTAACCTACACATTCAACTGCCATTTCTTTCCAAAATAGACAATATCATGTTCCTTCTTGTCTTCACAAGGTAAAGGAATTAGTTTAAACTTTTTACCATCTTTGTGCACCAAATGACTATTCATATAACCATCATGAACTATCCTTCTTAAATGTTGCCATGGTCTACCCAAAATCATATGCCCACATGTCATTGAAATAATATCACAAAATAGAATCATGATATGGACCAATTGAAAAATCAACATATGCCCTCTGATTAACCCTTACTTGCTGCTCTTGACTTACCCAAGTGGCATTGTAAGGACTAGGATGATCAAATGTCTTCAATCCCAATTTGTGTACCATATCCCAGGAAACTAAATTATCATGTGAACCTGAATCTATAATCAATTTACACATTTTTCCATGTCTTAAGTAATTAGTTTTAAAAATGGATACCTGTGGTGCTTGCTGCACTTTGCCTTTTTCTACCATGAGCAATTCTCCATCTGTTTCTGGATAGGCTACTGCTGGTTCTTGGTCTTCTCTCTTTTCCTCTTCTTGTGCCAAGTGAACTCTTCTCTCCTTGCTTTTATCAACATCATCCCTCTTAGGACATTTGAAAGATGTGTGTCCGACTTCATTGCAATGATAACACCTTCCTGCGAATACACCTCTACCTGATCCAAACCTACCTCCACCTCTATATCTACCTCTCTGATCTATAGAAAACTCTTTGCCTTTCTCATTGCTACTCTATCCTTCATTAGTAGGTCTGCCCCTACCTCTATATCCTCTACCACTACCTCCTTGTCTTTCTTGCTTCCTTTTCACCCTCTCTTCAGCCCTTATGGCCAACTGAAAACATTCTCCAAGTGATTTTGGTATGGTCAAACCAATTTCATCTTGCAAGTTGTACCTAAGCCCATTAAGGTATCTTGTCACTTTCTCTTCTTCATCTTCCAATCCTCCTCTAATACTAAGCTTATGAAATTGCTCAGTATAGGACATAACATCCATGTCCTTTTGCTTTAAATTCTGCCTCATCCTCTTTGTTTGAATAGAATAATAAGATGGAAGAAACTGATTCTTCATCATATCCTTCATCCTACCCCAAGAAGTGATTTATGTTCCACCTCTAGCCACTCTTTCTGTTTGTACACTACTCCACCATGTAAGTGTTGTCCCTCTCAATTTTGTTTTTGCAAATTTAACCTTATTCTCATTACTCATTTCCTCATACTCAAAGAAATTTTCAAGGGCATCTATCCACCCTAATACCTCTTCACTATCCATCTTCCCCTGATAGATAGGTAACTCTATGTTTGCCTTTGTTCCACTACCTTGAACTGCCTTAAGCAATCTCACAAATTTCTTTTCTTCAAGATCCAATTCATCCTCAGGAGGGTTCTCATCTGCCTCATCATGTCCTCCATCATCTCCTTCTTGATCATCTTGTTCATCCCTTCTAGAATTCTTCTCCAATGCTTCCAACCTTGCCAAGATTGATGCATTCTCTTTTCTCACTTGTCTTAACTCTCTTTCTCTTGCAACATCCTATTCCCTTCTCTCTCTCAACTCTCTTTCTCGTGCCTCTAAGGCTTCCCTCAATTCATTATTTTCCCTAGCCATCTAATTTTTAAGGGCCATCTTCACAACTTTCACCAACCCTTACTCTTTCACAAGATCCTACTACTCCCTCAAGGACCTACTTGCTGCTCTAATACTACTATGATGCAGACGTGTCAGGTCTTAGAGATAATTTAGCAAGATCAAAAGATTTAAATCAATTGTGGGCTTCAACCAATGAGACTCACTAGTCTTCTCCTTGCCCTAAACTCCACCAAAGGGCTCAAACTTGGGTTCCAACTTCTAAGATGCAACCTTGCACCTTCTAGGGTTCCAACATACCCCAATCAAAAAGATTCAAAGGGTCTCACACACCATTCCAGCTAGTTCATTGACAACTCCTCTTAACTAGGCCTAATCCTAGTAGCCCTGTTTAGCAACTAATCTGTACTTTTCTCCAATCTTTCCCAAAGCAATTCTAAAATAAACGACTGTTCCAAATACCCTTTATCGAGTTCTATAACATATCCAAGATTTATCTACTATTGTTTTGGACCAAACTGACTGTCCTAACACCCTGTAACCTTCCTACAAGGCCTAATTCACCCACTTTGCAAAGGAACCTTATGACAAACTTGACCTCCACACTCCAAACCCTCAAAAAGTCTTAGGGAAGGGTCTAAAATAGAGGATTTTTAAGGTTTCAGACAATGGTTTGTTCATTCAAGTGTTTAAACACCAAATCCCCATCTCTAGGACCCAAAACCTAGGGTTTTCTAGATCTCCCACTTCCAATCACTTCCAAGCCTCATTCAAAGGTCTAACACCATCTCCTTGACCATATTAGACAACATCAATCACAAAAAAAGTTACCTTGTTAAGGTAGATCTCCTATTGTTATAACTGTGCCATCATACCAATGCTCTTTCCACATGCAAACTTGCTTTCCAATGGTGATCACCTCCCAATCTGCACTCCTCCTACCCTGTTAAGGTTAGAAATCATATTGTACACATTAAAAAGGACCTATTCCATGAGAACCAGGATCTTACATTCATGGAAAGGTCCAAAAATGCATTGTCACCTCTCAAAACACACAGGACAGTTTACTGTTCTCTGTAACAGTCAATTGAATAGAAAATAAAACTAGTATAGAAACCTTCTCAGAGCATTAACTAAGGTCTAACACTATTCAATGAAGGTTTAAGACATATACCATGCCACCACAAATCAAAAGATCATAAAAAATGCAAAGAAAAACAAGAACTAGATGAAAAACCTCTGTTATTTCTGTCAGACCGTACAACCCAGGCCTCAATTGACTCCACACGTGCCATCCAATGCCTTGGACAGGCTTACATAATCTCTGCCCCAACTTCCACAACTGATTCCCATCGGTTGGAGTTGGTTCAACCATCAAAACTAATCAAAATGGCTTTTCTCACCTAAATGCTTGATTCAAAAATTTGAATTTTAAACTTTGGTTTCATGGATTTCTACCCTACCAAACCATTATGTTCGATCTCCTTAGGATCATTACACTTTCTTTCTGATCTTAGACACCTATATTTGACTCTAGGGGCACTATTGGCCCAACTTACACCATTTTTGGTCCTAGGGTCCTTACCAGGACCCTCAGGACGTTTGACCATTACATCATTTTGACCATTACAACATGTCATAACTGGTTTTAGGATGTTCCAATTGACTTGATTTGTTCCATAGGCTCCTTCCATGGTCATTTGTGTCTCCTTGTTCCAAGATGTTCCCTTAGGTGCTCCTGCACCAGTATAGGTCAGTATGAATCAACTCCAGTGGTATTGTAGAATACTCCTTGCTCTTGAAATTTATCTATCTTCTTTCCCATTTGACATTCCTTGCATAATGTGTTTGTAGACTTGATTATCTTAGGCATATCTCTCACTGCATGAGTAGAGATGATATTTACCATATTATCAAAGTTGATGTATCCCATCTGCTTGTGCCACAACCAACATTCATCAGATTGAGCCATAAAATAGGTTCTTCCATTTACCTCCTTTAGATGATGGATATCTCCATATGTCTTATTACCTTCTACAACGACTCTTCTGGACCCTGCCTTCCTAATCTCACAACCTTTGGCATGAAATGTAAGATTGTATCCTTTACTACACATCTAACTAACACTAGGGAGATTGTGCTTTAGCCCTTTGACATAAAGGACATCCTCAGTCTTGTTCTTTCCATCAATAGTTATAGCACCCTTTCCACAAACTTGTGTTGACTTATCACCACCAAACTTGACAGCTCCACCATTCCATTTCTTAAGACTGGTGAACTTCCCTTTGTCACTAGTCATGTGGTTAGAGTAACCATTGTCAATAACCCAAGCATTTGCTTCTTCTCTTGCATGAAAAGTAGTCCACACAACCATTGATTTTTCATTATCTTTGTTAGCCTATAAGGTACTAGACTTCTTACGTTCTCCAGTATCACTCTCTTTGTCACAAACATTTAAATCCATGAAAAGTGTTTCATGATTTCAATCATCATGATCCTCATCTTCTGAAGAGTAGTTATTCTTCATGGAATAGACTTCTTTTGAACTTTTCTCTTTTGTTTCTATCCCTTGATTCTTTAAAAGGACATTTAGAGGAAAAATGACCAACTCTTTCACAATTGAAACATTTGAAAGGTAACTTACCTCTGTATTTTCCGGTGCCCTACTTCAATCTTCTCACAAAGTTTGCCTCTACCTCATAAAAGTTGTCATATTGATCATTTGTTTCATCTTCTATTTTCTTACTAACTTTGAATGCTAATTCATTCTTTGGAGCATCTTTGTCAAACTTTCTTATCTCAAAGGTTGTGAGAGCACCAAAAAATTGATCTGCTGTATAGGTATCTAGGTCCTTAGATTCCTTAATAGCAGATACCTTATGACTATAAGAATTGGGGAAAGATATTAGAATCTTCTTCACAATCTCATCTTCTTTCACCTCTCCACCAAGACCTCTAATGCCATTAAATACTTCATCCACTGAGACAATATAACTAGCAATATCTTCATCCTTTGTCATTCTCAGGGTTTTAAATTCGCTCTTGAAGATTTGCATCTTGGCTTGCTTTACTCTATTATCTCCTTCATAAATACTATTAAGTTTTACCCAGACATCCTTAGCAGAACTACAACTCATTACCTTCAGAAGTTTTGAATCAACTAGTCCACTCATGATAGCATTCTTTGCCTTGGCTTTTTTATAATACAACTTAATCTCATATGGATCTATAGGATCATCAACAGGAGCAATGTAACCATCCTTGATAGATTTCCAACACCAAACCCTAGAGAAGATAGATAGCCTTGTATCCTTAGCTTCCAAAAGGTATAATCTGTTCCATCAAACATAGGTGCCTTGTAAGATCCATTATGAGCTATCCTAGACCTTCCTCAAGCAGTTAAGCTCCTTCTGAGGAACTTGGCTTTGATACCAATTGTTGAACACACCTGATACTAAGAGGGGGGTGAATTAGTATTCAAACAAATCTCAAACCCTCTGGAGCAAACTAAAACTTAATTTTTACAACATTGACAAAAACATAAAAATTCAAAACAATGCAAACCACTACATAACACCAGATATATGTGTAAGACCCCAAAGTGGACAAACCACAATGAGAAAAGCTAGGAGCTACTGTCCTAATCCAGCATCACAAAAGAATCACAATTACAACTTTTTTTAAGGGCGGCAACCCAAGGAAGCTACTACTCCATAAAAAAGGTTTTAGGGTCACTCCCAAGGAATCTACAACTCCCTCCAGACTTTGTTTTAGGGCTTCAACCCAAGGAAGAACTACTCCCTAAACTAAGAACAAACTTAGAAAAGATTATAGCATGATAGTCCTTCTACTCTCTGAATCTTACAATGAAACTCAATCCTTTTGATGATTGCAACTCTGCTTTTTCACTTCTCTTTTGATGATTGCACTTCTACTCTGACAACTTCTGCAACTTCTTCAAATGTCTTCTCTGCATCTTACTGACTCATTGCTTTCAACATTCAATAAGTTTTGCCACACTACTTCTAGCAATCAGTTAGGCACACTCCTCACTTCCCTTCTATCTCAAAAATATCTTCAAGATGAATTCAAATCAGATTTGTTACTTCTCTTTCTCTTTCAGTCACACATCATAATGCATTACACATCCATATTTTACTCCTTGCAATCATACTTCACATAGATCAACTAGGTTTACAATATATACACATGTCAGCTAGAGACAACAAGAATATTACAATTACAAGTCGGTCAAAGATCAATCAACATGAATTGTGTAGAGGGAAAGCCCTAAAAAGAACTATAGGCCACACTAGGAAGAGGAACACACCTTGTGGATCCCAACACATGCTTAATCCGGTCCTAAACACTCTTCACAACATCATCCTTCAAAGAATAACATCCACATGCTTCACAAATTTGAAATAGGTCAGCCTTAAGCAAGAAAACATGAAGCTTGTAGTACATCTGCCATTACAACTTGGCAGTACTCATGGAAGATAACCTATTCAAAACAAGTCAGCATGACCCATACAACATCTCCAAACACTTCTTGAACTCCACATAACAAAGACTTTGTCTTGCAAACCTTCAACATACCTCAGTCAGCTTGGCAAAAGAATAACCTAGCAACACCTTCATTCCAGACCATAGCCAATTTCAAAGAAACCAAAAGACACCTTGCAGAGCAACAGGAAAAATCACAAGATCATTAGGATCATTCTTCACCAGCCAATTCACCACCTCATACAGCAACAAGTTGGCACAAGCCAACAGACACTGAAACTAACCATTGGAAGATACAGTCCTGCACTTTGTCACTTACAAATTTCTCTGCGGAGAGACAAATGATATGAAACTTTGAATGTAGCACCTTCATAACCTATTCAACTTAACTTCTGAACTGCATGACCATATCTTCAAAGTAGTGTTTTTTTTAGTGGCTAATATTTGCCAATTGGCTAATAGTTGAAATTGGGGATTCAAAATTTTCCTAATAGTACAAGCTATAATGTGACATGAATCACCACATTTTTACAAAATTTGATTTTAGTCCTAGCTAAAGCGCTAGAACATTTATTTTATTAAACTTTTAAACTCAAAGATTCTCCATAATATTTGATACCCAATTATATTAGATTCACCTAAATTTTATAAGTTATAGTAGAAAATGAAATTCATTTGCCAATAAAATTATATAATTATTAGTTACTTTAAGGCCATATCACCAATTTTTAATCACCACCATTGGTTTTATTTATAATCTAATGACTAGGGTTGTATTCCATGGGTTAACATGTACCCACTGAGCTCTAATGCCTATTGAGACCAAAATTATATTTGGACCGTTGATCTCAATTTATAATCTAATAGTTGGGGTTAAATTCTGTGGGCCAAAACGTACCCGCAGAGCTCTAATGCCCATGGGGCCTAAAATTTTATTTAGCCCATTGATCTCCATTGAGATCAATGACCTAAATGTAATTTTGGGCCCCATGGGCATTAGAGCTTCACAGTTACATTGTGGCCCACAAAATAAAATCCAAGCCATTAGATTATAAATAAAATCAAGGGTGGTGAAAAATAATTTGAGAGAAACCTCCTGCAACAAAATAATGAAAATGTACAAAATAACAGAAATAGTAGAACATAGAAGGAATTTATTGATCGCAGGCCACTTTGAGGGGGCAACCTCCTTTGAGCAAGCTCAATACAATAAACTCATGGATGCCTTCTTGGCCTTAACACATACTTATATACTAAGTCTAATCTAAACAACTATTACTCCCCATGAATGTGGGATAATACAATATACTCACAGGATGACTTACAAAGCATATGCATCCAACAACAATATACTAACAAAGTAAAGAGAAGGGTTAAACATGGGTTCCTAACATAACCTCCCTCTTAGAAAAGCTTTGTCCTCAAAGCTTAAGATGTGGAAGTTGTTGTTGAATTTGAAGGAGTGGTTCCCATGTAGCATCCTATGGTTGCATTCCGTGCCACTGAATTAATACCTCTGTGATGGACCGAGAGTGAAGATAACAAGTACGCCTGTTGAGGATTGCCTCTGGCTCCAAAATGATGGATCCTTTGTTATCCAATTCTGGTAAAATAGTTTGTGCTCTGATGTTGGTGCCAAGAACTTTCTTTAGACAAGAGACATGAAATACTGGATGAACATGGGAAGGAGGAAGCTCCAATTTATAAGCAATTGACCCAATCTTCTGAAGAACCCTATATGGCCCATAGAACTTTGGAGCCAGATTATGATGCCCTTTGAGTTTCAAGGAGGATTGCTTGTATGGCTGTAGATGAAGAAAAACCATATCACCTACTTGAAAAGTGCACTCAAAATGGTGTTGATGGCTTGTTGTTTCATTCGATTTATTTCCATGTGAAGATTGTCCTATAAAATGTGAAGAATCTGATCACGGGTTTAGAGAACCATGTCAACTGCCTAAACTGGTGAACTGCTGGGGGTGTATGGAAGGAGCACTAGTGGTGCCTGACCATAGACTGCTTCATATGGAGTCATTTTAGATGTAGTGTGGTAGGAGGTATTATACCACCATTCAGCAACAGGGAGCCACTTTGCCCACTGATGTTGTTTTGAGGTGAAGCAACGAAGATAAGTTTCCAAACATTTGTTGATAACTTCAGTCTAACCATCTATTTGTGGGTGATACCCTAAACTCATCTTCAGTTTGGTGCTAGTGTGGTGAAATAGTTCTATCCAAAAATGACTGGTGAAAGTTGCATCACGATCTGAGACAATGGAAGAAGGGATTCCATGAAGATGGAAGATCTAGTGCATGAAAATCTGTATGACTAAGGAGGTGGTATAGGGATGGCTGACAACACAAAAATTACTATATTTGGAGAGGTGATCAACCACAACCAAGATCACTATCTTCCCTCCAGATTTAGGGAGCCCTTTAATGAAATCCATAGAAATATCTGTCCAAATCCATGTAGGGATGGCCAAGGGTTTGAGCAATCCAGGAAGGAGTGTCATTTCACCCTTGTTGTGCTGGCAAGTATCACATCTAGCCACCATCTATTGGATTTCCCTTTTCATTCCCTTCCGAAAGAAGTTATGCCATGCCCACTCATAAGTTTTAAGGAACCCAGAGTGCCCTGTCGATGGAGAAGCATGGAGTTCATAAAAGACAACCTGTTGAAGATCTATGCTTTGGGGAAGCACCAGATGACCCTTGTATCTCAAAGAAGCACTATCCTAAGAGTAATGTGGTACAATAGAAGGGTTATTGGCCAACTGTTGGATGATGTGAGATAATGAAGAGTCATTGACATAGCCCTACTGGACAGATTCCAACCAATTTGGAACATGCATAGAAATAGCTGAAAGAGAAGCTTGGTCATCAAATGTGCGAGAAAGAGCATCCGCCACAATATTGTCATTACCCTTCTTATAAGTGATCTCATAGTCATAACCCATGAGTTTGCTAACCCATTTTTGTTGTGCTGGGGAGGAGACATGTTGTTCCAGGAAATATTTTAGACTTTGGTGATCAGTCTTGATGCAGAAATTATTCCGTAATAGGTATAGCTGCCACTTCTGTACTGCATGCAAAATAGCCATCATTTCCTTCTCATATGTAGAGAGTACTAAATTCTTACCTAAAAGGGCTTTGCTAGTGAAAGCAATGGGATGTTCATTTTGAAGGAGAACAACACCATGTCTATTGCCACAAGCATCACTCTCAATAG
The DNA here is from genome assembly GCA_027924645.1 of Cunninghamia lanceolata. Classification (NCBI taxonomy): domain Eukaryota; kingdom Viridiplantae; phylum Streptophyta; class Pinopsida; order Cupressales; family Cupressaceae; genus Cunninghamia; species Cunninghamia lanceolata. The sequence goes on from BSBN01000244.1 coordinate 4,073,929, forward strand.
TGAAGGTCTTGGAAAAATATGGGATAGCTAGAACAAGTGTAGTACACATAACTTGTTTCAGTTTTTCAAATGCACACTCAACAGTATGTGCCCATGTAAAAGCATCCTTTTTCAATAGATCTATTAATGGAGCTGCAATATTCCCATAATCCTTGACAAACTTGCGGTAGTAGCCAGTCAGTCTCAAAAAACCATGGAGGCTCTTGAGTGTCTGAGGATGCAGCCAATTTTTCATGGCATCTATTTTGGTAGGATCCACTCGAACCCCTTGGGCTGAAACAATATGCCTGAGATACTCCACTTCCTCCTGCCCAAAAACACATTTAGACTGTTTTGTACAAAGATGATGATCAGAGAGAAGTTGTAGTACAAGATCCAGATGCTGGAGATGCTCAGCCCATGTTTTACTATAGATGAGGATATCATCAAAGAAGACCAGAATGAATTTCTGCAAGTAGGGCCAGAATATTTTATTCATCAATGCCTGGAATGTGCAAGGAGCATTAGTGAGGCCAAAGGGCATGACCAAAAACTCATAGTGGCCATCATGCATGCGGAAAGCCGTTTTAGGGATATCATCCCCATGAACCCAAATTTAGTGATACCCAGAACGAAGATCTAACTTGGAGAAAAAATGAGCGCCATGAAGCTCATCAAGAAGCTCATCAACAACAGGAATTAGTAACGTATCCTTGATTTTGATGTGATTAAGTGCTCGGAAGTCAATGCAGAGGTGCCATGACCCATCTTTTTTCTAGATAAGAAGAACTAGTTAAGAAAAGGAACTGGTACTAGGGTGAATAATACCTTGCTTCAGTAAGTCCTAAACGAGCATCTCAATCTCTATCTTTTGCTGAAATGGGTAGCGGTAGGGCCTGATGTTGGGAGGAATGCTTCCAGGAAGGAGCTGAATACGATGGTCCTCTAGTCGTGAAGGTGACAATCCCACCGGTTCAGCAAAGACACATGCATATATATCCAAAATTCATTGTAGATCTGAAGGAGTAGTGGAGACCACTGATGGTTGCATCTGAATGGAATGGAGCTGAGCGATGACACCATGTGAATTCTTCTTAAGAAGCTTTTCCATGCGATGTGAACTAATGATGTTGAGAGACCCTAGTTGTAAGCCCTTCAATGTGTGTTTTTGTCCATTCTCTAGAAACTGCATCCAAAGTTTAGCAAAATCCCATAAGATGGGTCCAAGTGTGTGTAACCATTCAGCACCCAAAACCACATCACATCTGCCTAAGGGCAAGGAAAACATGTCAGAGCACAGGTTATAATCTCCAATAGAGATATGCACATTGCGATACTTCCCTTTGTAAGGTAATGTGCCCCTATTGGCAATCATGACTTCAAATCTAGAGAAAGGATGGACAAAACAATTAGCCTGTTTGGTGATTTGAGGGTCAATGAAGTTATGAGTGCCACTAGAATCAATGAGTATTGTAAGAGGGAGCTTCTTGAAGTAACCCTTGACCTGCATGGTTTGTGGGGTGGTGACTCCTGCTAAAGCATGGAGAGATATCTCTGGGTGGTCGTCCTAAGAAGGAGGGTCAATAGGCGGCTGCTGAATGTCAACCTGATCATCTACTATATCTTGAGCATCTTCATAAACGGCAGTTGCAGGAAGAGAATCCACATCCAAGAGATAGAGCTTTTACTCAACACATCTATGTCCCTGAGTGAATTTCTCATCACAATTATAATAAATCCCTTTTTCTCTACGTGCCCGCATCTATGCTTCAGAGAAATTCTTGATAGGAGTTGTTCTAGGAGCTGGCGTGATTGGAGGTTTTTGGGAAACCATATTTCAAAATGGAACAAAAGTGGATTTGGAGCACTGTTGAGCTGTGATCTTGTCCTCTGCCAACTTAGCCAACCCTAGGGCTTCCATCATTATGCTAGGATAGAACATTTTAACCTTAGATCGGATTTCATCCTTCAGACCAATGAAAAACAACTCTTGAAGAATTCATCAGACAATCCCTCTATGTGATTGGCCAGTTTCTCAAATTCTGTTTGATATTCTCTCACAGTGCTAATTTGGCAAAGTTTAGTGAGTGCTCCTATGAAGTCATCAAAAGCACTAGGGCAAAATCATTGCAAAATGAGTTTGCAAAAATCTGTCTATTTTAGCTCTTCATGAGCCTTGATGTACCAACAAAACCCTTGAAGGGCTTCATATTCCAAATGAAAGGATGCAAGTGGGACTTTGTTGACATCAAAAGTATTATGCAGAATGAAATATTGTTCTACCTGGTATATCCATCCAGTCAGATCATCAACAATGAAGCGAGGAAAATCAAGCTTCAGCCCATGAAAATTGTTGGAAGAAGAGAACCCAGTGTTTGTAGAAGACTCTAGCTGCCATCTATTGTTCATGGCTGAACACTAAAGATTGAGGCCAAGAATTTTTTCATCGAGATCTTGGAGTTTGGTCTTGAGGGCTACAAGTTCATCCTCCATATTTTTTTCTCTTGCGCGGGTCACAACCATAACTAGGATTTTTTGTTTTTGGTAATGGGTAGAAAAACAAAAACAAAAACTTTTTTAGTAAAGGAAAATTTGGATTTGGGAAAAACTCTTATGGGTAATTGGGGTTTGACTAGGTTTTGGACACATTCTGAAGGACAGGGAAGCAAAAAATGGGGATTTCAGAAGCGGGGTGAAAGAATGGGAAAATTTGTCCAAGAGGGACAAATGAGTAGAAATAGGAAATGAACACTATGACAAAATTTGAAGGCGATTGGGTAAGAATCGAAAAAGTTATGGCAAACCCTAAAAATAGACATGTGGGATTTCTGGCTTCGATAAGTGGAATTTGGGATAGGGTCATCAAGGAAGGAAATATGTAGAATGGAATTTCAGGGGTTCCAGTGAATTTTCAGGGGAAACAGAGATAAAGCAAGGAAGATATGGCAAAAAAATAGAATTTTTTTTACTTTTTTTATGGAAATGACCTGCAACGAGATCTGCAACAGCTCTGGATAGATGCAATCTGTGATTTATCAGTTGGCAATAGATATGGACCCCAAGTATGTTTGGCTTCCTAAGGGTTCAAGGGATTCACTCGGCTACAAATGTTGTTTAATGGCTTACGTATTGGGGCAGTACCCCTCATTCCACGGCTCAGGTAAAACTGATAACCGCTTTGCCACAAATGATAGCTCTTGGTTTACCTCACGGATAGGAACTAGTCAATCAAGTAGGGGCCATTGCCCTTTTCGCTGGCAGGTCCTCTTAATGGGCCAGCTACTTCAGGGTTCCTGTGGTACTCCTCACAATGAGTTTTAGGGCTATGCCCAGGCACTTCCCACAGTTAAACAGATAGGGATTATTCCCTGATCCAAACCTGCAATTGAAATGAACAATAAAGATGCAAAGAAAAAAGAACTACTGCAATAACCATAGAACCTAGAGACCACTGCAAAAAAATTTTTGGCAGAAATTCCACCTAGCGAGCCCAAGAAAGTGCTCTGATACTAGATGAGAGGAGACTCCTGCAACAAAATAATGAGAATGCACGAAATAATAGAAATTGCAGAACACAGAAGGAATTTATTGATCGCAGGCCACTTCGAGGGGGCAACCTCCTTTGAGCAAGCTCAATGCAATAAACTCGTGGATTCCTTCATTGGCCTCAACATGTACTTATATACTAAGTCTAATCTAAACAACTATTACTCCCCATGAATGTGGGATAATACAATATACTCACAGGATGACTTACAAAGCATATGCGTCCAACATCAATATACTAAGAAAGTAAAGAGAAGGGTTAAACACGGGTTCCTAACATAATTTAGAACTGATTTAAAATATTCAATATTTGATTTAAAATATTAAGGAATTAAGGAATTATAGACATCAGAACTACACCTTAAAATAGTCAATCACTGCCACCCTCAGACACTTACTTTCCCATAGGACTTTAATTTTTGAAAAAGGAAGGATTCGTCATGGTAATCAATGCATTTGCTTACTTTTCATCAAGATTCGCCAGGATTTTCTACAAATTTCTAGTGATTTAAAATAATTCGCCAATAAAATTAATATTTTTTTTTAGAAAATAGGAAAGATTTGTTGAAATTAGGGCAGACAACTAAGAGGGGGGGTGAATCAGTTGTCACAAAACTTTAACTTTTTTTGAATTTAATCTTCTTTACCACTTATTAACAGATTAATGATATAACCATGAAAGAATGAAACAATGACACATGAGAAGAAAGCACAATCAACACACATAACACCAAGATTTTTACGTGGAAACCTGGTTAAGGGAAAAACCACGGTGGGGGTTAACCCACAAGATTTATTCTCTATTAAAAGAATATAAAAATGGGAAGGTACTTGCCTTTGGGCGCACTACCCAGAGCTCACTGCTCAAAGGAGGCTCACTACCTACAGAATCATTCACTTGGTTAACACCAAAAGGTTGAACTAAGAAACAAGATCTTCTTAGTTCCATTGTAGCTCACAACACCTCTTCTCGACCCCCGAACTCTTCCTTGCTACCTCCGCATCTTCATTCACATCCTCACATTTCCATGACTTCATAACACTTATTTATACATGACATCGAGTTTGGAATGAACATCAAAGTCGACCTTACAATCATCTATCTAGAACATTCTCCAAGATAGGCATTAGAAGTAATTACAATTACAAGACTTAAAATACTACATGCGAACCATTACACTATTTGCCAAACAAAGCAAGGACTCAAATCTTCCTCGAACAACAAGCCATACTCCATAGAACTCTTCTTAGATCATCTGTAACACACACCAAGCATCTAGTCGGACAAGACTAGAAAGAACAACAACACCCAAGGAGAAATCTTCAACCACGAGCTCAATCCTTAATGTGGACCACCAACACAATAGGCACATGATCCAGAGACCACCACAAGCACAATGAAATCAACAAGAATAACCGCACCACTTCAAATCACCAGAAACACTTGCATCTTCATCTAGGAACTTAAGAACACTAACTATCATGACTATCACACTAGAAAGATTGCTTGCAAACCTCTAAACCATGAACCACTTGAGTTGAGGATACACACCAATATCCCAAACATACCTCTAGATCCATTGACCATAATATTCCAATGCGGAGCAATCCGGACCAAGTTCCTATCACTTTGTTACCTCTGAACAACTATAAAACCTAGTTCTACTCAAATGGCCATAACTTCACCAATCCTCTATGCGGACCTCTCAAATCTTAACTAGAGCAAATTCAGAGAATCCTCTACACAACCCTTTGGTCCACAAACTCTGATCTTCTTCTCACTAGAAATGTGGAGCAATCTACTTTACTGAACTGCACTGTCTTCACTATCTCTAACAAAGAGATATGTTGACATCAGTGACAACACATCATATGCACATATTTGCAACAAGATTCACCAATAGAAATTAATATTTTTTTCAACAAATGAAAGATTCATCAAGATTTTATATCTTTTTTCAGGGGGGATTTCTTAAAGTTATCACTGCTTCAAAGGTGTAGGAATGTGGAGCAATCTCCCAAATAGTCTTCAAGCCAATTTCTCGCAATAGAAATTTTCACCAACATCTAGAGACTAGAGCCTCCTTGTAGCAACACATACTTCCTTCAGAACAACAGGAGAGAGCTTACAACATGCTACAAACTATCAGTACCATCTCCCCAACATCAACATTACTTTTAATTCTCATCTTAATGCTTCTAATTCCCATCTTAATGTTGGTATAATTAAATATTTAATTACACTTGAATAGGTTTACTTAGGGCTTATTTTTAGTCTTAGGTTATTATTAAGTCATATAAGGGTTTTATTTAACTTGCAAGTATAAAAGCAAGTTGTCTTATGTAATTCATTATTCTTTTTCATTAATTGCATCCATTTTATTGTGCAAATATGCTCTTATGATTTTTTTCTCTGTAGAAGGTTAATATTTGGCTTGTAGAATATTTTGGTGTTTCAGGTTTATCATAAACTTCAACATGGTATCAGAGCGGATCTATAGCCTCCTCAAATCTGAGAAAAATTTTAGTCTTTTGTTGGGTGCTTTTTTGAGTAAAATCGTCATTCTCATTGGATTTGGAGCAGCTAGAAAAGGTGGATTTGTCTCTTTTTTGGTTGAATTTGGTCTGGGGAAGCCAGATCTATGAAGGTTTCAAGAGTTCTTTTTTTTATGGATCCAACATGAGACCTTTTGGAGCAGTTTCATGAAATCAGTCATAACTTTCTCATCAAAACTCTATTTTTTAAAAACAAGATATTTCTAGAAAGAGGACTCAGAAAACCTATCTGGGTATCTCTTATTTTTTATATAAATGGCATGGATTTTGAGTAAAATAGATCACAATCAGTGTCTCTATTTTTAGTACTACTTTCTTTTTAGTTTTTTTTAGTAGTTTCACAAAATCGGGCATAACTTTCTCATACGAACTCCATTTTTTGAAAACAAGATATTTATAGAAAGAGGACTCAAAAAACTTATCTAGGTATCTCTTAGTTTTTGTAGAAATGGCATGGATTTTGAGAAAAATAGATTGCAATCCACGTCTCTATTTTTAGCCTCTGCTTCCTTTTTTTGCCTTTTAAGCCCTAGAGGAGCAATTTTGTGAAATTGGCTATATGGTGTCCAAATTTTACAAACAAATAGGCATCAGAAAGATGATTCTATACTCTACACTGTGGTTGACTAATTTTTTCTAGAAAAATTTCATCAGGTACCTGATTTTTTTTCTTGAAGTCAGATCTTATTTTTTTAGTTTTTTTGGAAAAAGTGCATGCAAGTGGCCAATTTTTTTTGCACAAGGGGGAATATTTTTGCATTGTGAGGGATATATTTCTTTTTACTGTCCTTTTTTTGTTCCCACATCATGGATCAACCCAAAATTTCTCCTCTTACACCATATAATTATCATGGGTGGAAGAAAGAAATCGAGATCCATCTAAAGAAATTGGGGTTATACAGAGTGACTATGGGCTCAGAAACTAAACCTATAGGGGTTACTGAAAAGAGGAAATGGTTTAATAGGTTCAATGAGGTATTTGGTACATTATGTCAGTTGATTTCATCTAATCTACTCTTTTATGTTGATTCTTGCTCAACACCAAATGAAGTATGGGCCCAATTAGAGCTTTTGTTTGGCAAGCAAGATACTTTGAGCAGTTTTCAATTGAAAAATTAGCTAATTGGTCTAAATCCTACAGATTTTAACAGTATCTAGGAATTCTTCACCAAACTCAAATCCCTCAGGTTGCAGCTCACACAGTGTGGTATTAAGAAAGAGGACACCCAGTTGATTCTCTCCATACTTGCTAAGCTTGGTTCAGATTATTTTGTTTTTGTCTCCACATTCTATGCTACCATTGGTGCTCTTGGAACTAAATTCACAATGCCTTCACTTGATCCTCACTCACCAGGGAGTAGGAAAAATTGGTTCAAATGGGCACATTGAAGTCTACAAAGCCTCAGACACTTCTTGCGAGTCAAGGCACCAAAGATGAAAAGGCTTCAAGTGGTAAGGAAAAGAAATTGGAACCCAAACACCATGAGCAAATCAAGGAGTCTACTTCACATGCACTCCCTGTTTCATCTTCAGCCAGCCAAAAGGAGCAATCCAAGGAGCTACCCACATGCAGCCATTGCAAGAAATGTGGGCATGATGACACTGTTTGCTACCGCAAACAAATAGATGAGTTGAAGAATCTTGTTAAGAAACTCAGTGTTGGTTCTCCTTCAGCTTTGATTTCTAGTTCATCCTCTTCTACTCCTTCATCACATTGGTTAGGATCTACTGAGACAGGCCATGCTGGTATGGCTAATGGAGCTGACAAATACAAAGGTAAGGAACTTTGTGCTCCTACATCTCATGGATCAGGTAATGGCTTATTGATTTAGGAGCCTCTCACTACATGGCTTTCACTTTGTCTATGTTTTCTACTTTTGAGCTTGTGAGATGCCACCAATCTTGATGGGTAATAGTAATTACATGAAGGTGATAGGAAAGGGATCTATTGATATTGGAGGGGGTACTTTTCATGATGTATTGTGTGTGCCTTCCTTATCACACAATATGCTTTCTATTTATTAGATTACTCATAGTGGTGCAAGGAAAACTGTAGAATTCACACTTAATCTATTTATCATTAGAGATTTGGAGACCACAAAGATTCTTGCTACTAGGGTGGTTGATCATGCATCTCAGTTATATACCTTTTCTAATTTTGCTCCAGATGATGGTTCTGATCCTTTGACTGTTGATCACACTTCTTGTGTGAATATTACTTCTGAGAAGTTTGAGTATTTGAATCTTGGTATTCTTGCTACTAATTCATTTTTACATCATGGTGCCCTTCATTCTTCTTCTCCACATGCTATTTCTATTGAGATTGATGTTTCTTTAGATGAGTAGGATGATGATACTCTTGAGGGCTTGCAGTCCCTCTTTGCTGATAGTCATGGCACTACTCTTGCAGTGATATTCTATCTTTGGAGACACTTGATTTAAAAGTTCCATTTTGTCCTCAGTTGTCACCTTCATGGATTCAGTAGGTTGTTCCTGACTTTTTTGTGCCATCTTCAGATTTTGGCATGTGGACACTCATCCAGTCTTCAGAGGTATTCATCTTGAGGCCACCTACTTCACAAGTTCTTTAGTATTCACAGGTTGGTCTATTTCTTTCTAAGGGAAGACATGTGATTCACTATAAGTGGATTGGCTTTTGCATTCGTGTTCGAGCATCCTCTTCTGCTTCTGGAGATTCTACAGTGTTGGAGGATCTTATTCCCTCTATCTTTCCCTCTTATGAGGGGCTCATGATTGTATTCTTGTGATGGATTCAGTTCTTGGGGAGTCTTAGCTAGAGCCCTTCTTCCATCACTTGTACATATTTATTTGCATGTTTTTTACATGTTTTTTTCTCTTTTGGAGAGGGGTTTTTTTCCCATAGGGTTTTTCTTCTTTTCTCCACCTTATGAGAGATTCTTGTTGTTCGTGGGTACCTAATATGGCCTTGTAGTTGGGACCCATTCTTGCATTAGTTGCATGTCTTTCATTTCTCCCTAAGTTGCACTTATGGGGGGTGTTGGTGTAATTAAATATTTAATTACACTTTAATGAGTTTACTTAGGGCTTATTTTTAGTCTTAGGTTATTATTAAGTCATATTAGGGTTTTATTTAACTTGCAAATATAAAAACAAGTTGTCACATGTAATTCATTATTCTTTTTCATTAATTGCATCCATTTTATTCTGCAAATACTCTCTTCTGCTGTTTTTCTCTGTAGAAGGTTAAGCTTTGGCTTGTAGAAGATTTTGGTGTTTCAGGTTTATCATAAACTTCAACACTTAATTCTTCTAATTCCCATCTTAATATATCATCATGATATCATCTCTACAAACAACAAACACACTCAATACAACTTAAACAAGGCATGACATCCAACCACGAACATCAACATCAGTTTTAGCACACCATCATAGTATACCATTAACATAAGCATCAATGACAGTCCAAACTAAGCGTTGACATCAATGACAACCACATGTAGGATATGTGCAACAGTCACCACATGGATTCCACTAAGCTTCTAGAGGGTATAGTGTACCTTGCAAGTGTATATGACCTATGCAAGCGGGCAGCCTATGGTAGTAGGGTACAACTCTCCAAAAAATAAATTTTTGGGATACTAAAATAAACTCATATATAATAATAGAAACCAGTAATTAATAACACTTATGCCCAATGGATAATTAAATAACACCCAATATGCTTGCACTAACACTATAGAACAAAGATTTTTTAGAATATTCTATGTGATAATTCTAATAGTACAATTCATATGTTTGAGGCGGGAAAATTATTTCCTGATGGAATAGGGCAAAAGTGTTGATATATTGTCATTGATGTCAAAGTTTGATGTCAAAGGATTTTGTTAGAGTGTCTCTGGCAGAGGAGAACCACATAGAAGAAAAATGTTCTAAGGAAGAAGGGAAGAAAAAGAGTCTAAGGCATTAGTTTTTCCCTTAGTTGGTAAAATGTTTGGTTTGAAAAATGGAAAGTTCGCCAATTTTGAAATTCGCTGATTCACCAAAAGAAGGGAGAGGAAGCACACTAGTTAAAGACTTAGCAGAAAGAAAAAAATTTAAAGTCTCGCCAAAAAGTTTAAATTCGTCAGTTATGTTTTTGTCCAATTCACTGACAACGAAGAGAGCGCGAAAGGAAGAGTCGGAAAGATAGTTCAAAAGACATAGTTGAGAAAAAATCAGTTTTGTAAAACTAGTTCAAAAGTTTGGCATTTTGCCGATTCACCAACAAGGCGACAGAGGCTCTCAAAGTCAAAGGTTCAAGGTTTTGTTATTTCGCCGACTACATAGTTTTTTTTAAGATGATTAAGGCAAAGAATTTGAAGAGTCTAAGTACTTGATCGAGAAAATCTTCATCGAAAGAACTTAGGTTTTCCAAAGTAAATTTTAAGGTTAGAGTTTTCACCGAGTTGCCAACAAAGAATATATAAGGCGTAGATAAAGCAATGAAGGATTGAATCAAAGGTTTGCAGTTTGGAGACTTTGTCGATAGAGGCAAAATGAGTTGAAAGGAAGGTTCATGGTTTGGAGACTTTACTGATAGAGGTAAAAGGAGTTGATTGCAAAGTTCATAAGTTAGAAAATTTTTTGATAGAAGGGAAAAGGTGGTAGAGAAGAATACTTCAGAGAATGAGCTTTTTTCCGATAAAAGAGACAAGTGCCAAAGTTCAGAAAAGATGTTTTCACTGATAATAAGGAAATAGGCCAAAGTTTGGAAAAGGTGATATTTGTTGATAAAGGGCTAGAAGTGAAAAGTTCACAAAAGATAACTTTTACTGATAAAGGTGATACATGTGACAATTCAAAAAAGGTAAATTTTGTTGATAAAGGATTAAAGGCACAAGTTTAAGAAATGACAAAATTGTTGATAGAAGAGGATATTTAAAAAATAATAAAAAGTTTTTTAAATGGATATTTCTTGCATGAAAATTGGATGTTTTATTTGTGGATAAAGATTAACAATTTGCATGGTGATGACGATAAAAGCAAAGCAAAAAATTTGGTTTTTTGTATGCACAAGGATATTTATAGAACTATGACTATAATAGTAGAAAAGCAGATTGATTACATGTGTAAAGCTACATGTAGAGTTGTTTTTTTTTCTGGATGTACAGAAAAATGGCAGTTATAACATGCAAAAAAATTAGAGTACGAACATGTAGATGGTGGAATACATGCAAAAGGGCACATAATATATAGAAATAATCGTACATAGAATCAGAATGTGATATATAGATGGATTGATGCAAGCGTGAGATGCATTGTAGTGTAGAGAAACTCTGAGTGAGTAGTGAGAGAAGAATTCAAAGCAGAGAAAATCTAGGTGACTAGAGTGAGAGAAGAACATAATGTATGAATTGAAAAGGTGCATTTGAGGTTTATGATGAACTAAATGGCTACATACTTGAATATGTAAAGATTTAGTGAGGTTGGTGCCTCGTGTGGACTAAGTTGATGCTCATATCAGGGGATTGTAGTCTCTTTAGAATTAGTGCTCTTAAATTAGGGGTTTGGTGACTCGTTAGAGTTGGTGCTCTTAAATATTTTAATCAAGGTTTCATTTGTGAGGCTGGATTAGGATGATAGATCCTAGCAACATTTTATCACCATGGTTTTTCCCATATTGGGTTTTCCATGTATATTTGGTGTTCATGTGTGCATGATTTCTTGTTGTTGATGTTATTGGATTGAAAGTTAAATTGATCTGCATTCTAGATGCTTGAATTTTTAAGTTTTATTGATCTACTAATTCACCCCACCTCTTAGTAGATTTCTTGTGTTCTAACAATTGGTATCAGAGCAAGGTTCCTTGGAGAAGCATAATAGGTAAGGTTGATCTTAGAGATTGAACACATGGCTGGTTAAGAAGGATCTCACTCAAACAACCCACCATTGTTTGATGGAATGAATTATGTGTTCTGGAGTATATGGATGGAAACCTACCTAACTTAAATAGGGTTCGATGTATGGCAATCTATTAAGGATGGTTTTACTACACCTAGAACTCCTCCAATAGACCAAGCAGGTAAGAAGGAATGTGAGAACAATGCTAAGGCTAAGAATACAATTCTATGTGGTTTATCTAACTCTGAATATGTGAAAGTAATGCAATGCAAGTATGCCAATGAAATCTGGGATAAGCTTCAAAGCATCTATGAAGGAGACACAAAGGTGAAACAAGCCAAGCTATAGACCTTTAAAGGAAGATTTGAAAACCTGAAAAATAAGAGAGGAAGAAAAGATTGTTGATTACCTACACAGAGTTGATGAAGTTGTGAATACTATGATAGGATGAGATGAAGAAGTAAAAGAGCCAGTGATTGTTTAGAAGATACTTAGATCTTTACCTTTTAGGTATGATTCTAAAGTCTCTTCTATAGAAGAAGTAAAAGATCTTAATAAGATAATTTTTTATGAGTGACATGGTATTTTTACTACCTATGAAATGAGGACAGGTGGTACTGAGACTTTAAAGAAAGAAGCTACATTTAAGGCATCAAAGAAGGAAAATAATGTAGAGCCTAAATCTAAGACAAATGAAGAAGAGGCCAATTTTATAAGAAGATTGAAGAAAGGATCTCAGAAGTATAAAGGTAAGTTACTCTTTAAGTGTTTTAATTGTGGAAAGGTTGGACACTTTGTTGCTAAATGTCCTTTTGAAGGAAAATATAAAAGTGATGAATTTGATAGTAAGAAAAGTAACAAGCGGTTCTATCCAAAGAAGAAGAATTTTTAGAAGAAAAAGAAGAGTCTTCACATAGAAGGTGACAATAATTCATCTAAAGATAGCCCCATCTTAGAAGAAAACAATGAAGGTGTTTCTGAGGCTAAAGAAAATGAATACCTATTCATGATAGTGGAGATTACTGATATTGATGAGAACAATACTGATCTAGAAAATCCTGAGAATAAAGAAGAAGAGAAAGTAGATTTGGAAGGAGAGTTGGTATGTACTTTGGAAGAGATTAAGAAACTTAGGAAGAAAAACTCTAAACTAAAGCTGCAACTTCAAGAAGATATGGTGTCTAGTAAGCTTGCTGAATCAGTAGAGATGATTGTTAATTTGAAGACACAAGTGGAAGAAGCCAAGATAATAGAAGAAGTTACTAAATCTAAATTGAAATTTGAATTAGAAGAATGTCTGAAGCCAGAATATGAAGTGTTATCTTTGAGAAAAGAATTAAAAAAGGCTAAGGATAAGATTAACCTAAGTATGAAGTTTGAAAAGAGTGGTGGCATGCTTGATGAAATGATAGGAAGTCAGAGATTTCCAAAGAGCATGGCTAGTTTAGGATTTGAAGAAGGTCAGCATTCAAAGTCTAGTGATCCTCCTAAAAAGACTGAAGAGAAGAAGTAGAAGAAGGAAGATAATGGCTTCACAAAAGTCAGAGATCTAAAGGAGAAAAGATTCAAAGGTCCTCCTCCTACAAGATATTCTGACATGATCAAGTTTCTCCAATCCTTTAATGGCTATTGTTATTCATGTAATCAATATGGACATAGGGCTCTTAGTTGTAGAATTGTTCCTAGGAGAAGAATTGATTTTATTAGTAAAAATTCTTTTGCACCTCTAGGAGATTTTAGAGTAGTTTGTTAAAAATGTAATAACTTTGGTCATATTACAAAATTTTGTAGAACAAACTTTATAAAAACTAACAAATAGGAAAGAAAGGAGAATGTTACTCCTAAGGAGGATAATGCATTAGACTCTCTTGTGAATAAGGAGAAGGAAACTAAGAAAGTATAAAAGAACAAGAAGGATGATCAGAAGAAAGAAGAATCTCTGATAGTACAAACAATATTTCATGCTAAGAGATAGAATCCATGGGTGATAGATAGTGGTTTCTCCAGTCACATGACCAGAGATAAAAGTAAGTCTATAAGTCTGCAAGAATGGAATGGAGGTTTAGTTAAGTTTGGTGACAACACCTCTGTGAAGATCTGCAATAAAGGAACACAAAGTATTGTTGTAAAAGCAAAGACTCACAATGTCTATTATGTTGAAGGACTAAAGCACAATTTTCTTAGTTAAGCCAGATGTGTGATAATGGATATAGTCTGACATTTAATGCAAAAGGATGTGAAATCAAAAAGGCAAGTTTTGGTAAGTTGGTTGCTGAGGCAAAAATAACTAAAAATAATCTTTACAATCTCAAGGAGATTCAAGGTAGGAGTTGTTTGATGAGACAGATCGATGAAAGTTAGTTGTGGCAAAGAAGATTGGGACATATCAATTTTGACAACCTTGTGAAGGTAAGTTAAAAAAATGTAGTTAGGCACATGCCTAAAATCACCAAGACAACCAATATAATTTGTAAATAATGTCAGCAAGGGAAACAAATGAGGTCTAGTTTCAAAACAAAAGAATATTCTACTTTAAGACTCTTGGAGTTAGTTCATACAGACTTATGTGGTCCATCCAAGAAACAAGGAGTTTGTAGAATATTGTGAAAGTCACGGCATAAAAATATAGTATTCCACCCCTAGAACACCATAACAGAATGGAGTTGTCGAAAGGAAAAATAGAACTATAAAAAAGATGGTGATAATTGGTGATTAGAATGAAGGCATTTAGGAAAAGTCAAATAAACAAGTAAATTTCTCATTACTATCTAAGATTGAGCCTAGAACATTTACTAATGCTAGTGAGGATGAAGGATGGATCAATGTAATGTAAGAGGAGCTCAATCAGATTGAGAGAAATTAGACTAGGGAATTGGTTCCAAGACCTACAAATAAGAACGTGATAGGCACTAAATGGGTGTTTAAAAACAAGTTAAATGAGGATGGAGAAGTTGTGAGGAATAAGGCATCTTTCATTTGTAAAGGATACGCTTAGGTAGAAGGGATAGATTTTGAAGAAATATTTACACCTGTAGCAAGATTGGAAGCCATTAGGATGTTTTTGGCATTCTTTGTTTATAAGAACTTCAAAGTTTATCAAATGGATGTTAAATCTACATTCCCGAATGGGAATCTTAATGAAGAAGTTTATATTGAGTAACCTAAATGATTTCAGCTATTAGAGAAAGAAGATTATGTTTGTAGACTAAAAAAGACTTTGTATAGTCTGAAATATGCCCATAGGGCTTGGTATTCTAAGATGGTTACTTATTTCCAGCAACAGGGATTAAGAAAAGGATGTGCAAATAGTAACTTATACTTCAAATCAGAAGGTGAGCACATGTTGATTGTTATTGTATATGTCAATGACACCTTTTTGGTGGTAGTGATGACAAGATGAGCAAGGAATTTGTTAATCAGATGCAGAAAGAGTTTGAAATGTCCATGCTTGGAGAAATTTCTTTCTTTCTTGGTTTACAAATATCACAATTAGATCAAGGTATATTTGTATCACAAACCAAGTATGCAAAGGAAATGCTCAAGAAGCTCAAGATGGAAGACTATAAGCCTATGACTACCCCCATGATGACAGGATGCAAGTTGGCAATAATGATGAATCACCTAATATAGATTAGAAGATGTATAGATCTATGATAGGTAGCTTACTGTACCTAACTGCATCCAGACCAGATATCTTGCAAGTAGTATGCATGGTGGATATATTTCAAGATACTCCTAAGGAATCTCAGTTCAAGTTGTGAAGAGAATTTTTAGATATCTAAACTTGGTACTATGGATTATGGATTATGGTATTCTTGGGATAATGATTTTACTTTTACATCATATATAAATGCTAATTGAGTAGGAAGTACAGATGACAGGAGAAGCACCAGTGGTGGAGCTTTGTTCCTTGGTGATAGGTTGGTATCATGGATCAGTAAGAAGCAAGATTCAGCTACATTGTCCATTGCTGAAGTAGAATAAGTTGTTGTTTCATGTTGTACACAAGTTTTGTGGATGAAGAAGACACTCTAGGATATAAATGTAGAGTTTAATGATCATATTTCCATTCTTTGTGATAATACAAGTACAATCAGTATCTCAAAGAATCATGTGATGCACTCAAGAATAAAGTACATCTCCCTTAAATATCATTTCTTGAGGGAAAAGGTTGCAGATTAGGAAGTAAAATTGGAGTGTATCCCCACATAAAATTAGATTGCATACATTTTCATGAAGCTACTTGCTAAGGATACTTGTGGATATCTCAGGATGAAGCTAGTAGTGATTGTTCCTTCTTCTCACAAGTAGAAGTACAACTATAACAACTATCTAGGGAGAGAAACTCAAGGCATATCTTTCATCCATGTTTTGGACAGTGACTACCTCTCAAGGGGAGTAGGTAGATAGATGGCAGTAGGAGAATACTATTAGAAAGGAGGTTGTTTACCTCCCTTTGCCATTGATGACAAATAATGAGAGTAAAATTAAGGGGGAGCAGTGCTAGAACATTAATGCAGAAGGAATAGAGCAGCATTAAGAACAATTTATGCATGAATGTTGCCATCAATGACAAAGGGGGAGATTCTTAATATATTGTCATTGATGTCAAATTTGTATGTTAAAGGAGTTTGTTAGAGTGTCTCTAGTAGAGGAGAAGTGCATAGAAGAAAAATGTTCTAAGGCAAAAGGGAGTAAAAAGACTCTAAGGCATTAGTTTTGCCCTTAGTCAGCAAAAAATTTGGTTCAAAAACTGGCAAGTTTGTCGATTCTGAAATTCGTTGATTCACCGATAGAAGAGAGAGGAAGTGCTCTAGTTGAAGACTTAGTAGAAAGAAAAACAATTTAAAGTCTTGCCAAAAAGTTTAAGTTCGTCGGTTATGTTTTTGGCTAATTTCCTAACAATGAAGAGAACATGGAAGGAAGAGTTAGAAACATAGTTCAAAAGACTTAGTTAGGAAAAAATTAGTTTTGTGAAACTAGTTAGAAAGTTTAGTATTTCACTAATTCATCGACAAGGTGACAGATGCTCTCAAAGTCAAAGCATCATGGTTTTGTTATTTCGTCGACTACAGAGTTTTTTGAAGATGGTTAAGGCAAATAATTTGAAGAGTCTAAGTACTTGATCAAGAAAATTGTCATCAGACGAACTTGGGTTTTCCGCAATAAGCTTGAAGATTAGAGTTTTCACCAAGTTTCCAACAAAGAATATATAAGGCATAGATGAAGAAATGAAGGCTTGAATCAAAGGTTTGCAATTTGGAGACTTTGCTGATAAAGGCAAAAGGAGTTGAAAGGAAGGTTCGCGGTTTGGAGACTTTGTCGATAGAGGCAAAAGGAGTTGATTACAAAGTTCGTAAGTTAGAAAATTTGCTAATAGAAGGGAAAAGGCAGTAGAGAAGAATAGTTCAGAGAATGAACTTTTTGTAGATAAAAGAGACAAGCGCTAAAGTTTAGAAAAGATGTTTTCGCTGATAACAAGGAAATATACCAAAGTTTGAAAAAGGTGATATTTGTAGATAAAGAGCTAGAAGTCAAAATTTTGCAAAAGATAACTTTTGCCAATAAAGGCGATAGAGGCAACATTTCAAAAAAGGTAAAGTTTACTGGTAAAGAATTAAAAGCACAAGTTCAAGAAATCAGAAAATTGCCGATAGAAGAGGATATTTTAAAAATAATAAAATATTTTTTAAATTGATATTTCTAGCATGTAAATTGGATGTTTTATTTTTGGATAAAGATTAATAGTTTGCATGGTGATGATGATAAAAGCAAAGTAGAAAAACTAGTTTTTTGCATGCACGAGGATATTTAAAGAACTATGACTATAATAGTAGAAAAGAAGATTGATTGCATGCGCAAAGCTACGTACAGAGTTGTTTTTTTCTGGATGTACAGAAAAAAGACAGTTATAACATGTAAAAAAATTGGAGTGCAAACATGCAAATGGTGGAATACATGCAAAAGGGTGCATAATATATAAAACCAATCGTACACAGAATTAGAATGTGATATATAGATGGATTAATGCAGGCATGAGATGAATTGTAGTACAAAGAAAATCTGAGTGAGTAGTGAGAGAAGAATTTAGAGCAGAGCAAATCTGGGTGAGTAGAGTGAGAGAAGAAGACATTGTATGAATTGAAAATGTGCATTTGAGTTTTATGAAGAACCAAATGGTTGCATACTTGAATATGTAAAGATTTAGTGAAGCTGGTGCCTTCTATGGACTAAGTTGGTGCTCATATTAGGGGATTGTAGTCTCCTTAGAGTTAGTGCTCTTAAATCAGGGGTTTGCTGACTCCTTAGAGTTGGTGCTCTTAAATATTGTAATCAAGGTTTCATTTGAGAGTTTAGATTAGGGCGGTAGATCCTAGCAACATTTTCTCACCATGGTTTTTCCCATATTGGGTTTTCCATGTATATTTGGTGTTCATGTGTGCATGCTTTCTTGTTGTTGATGTTATTACATTGAAAGTTAATTTGATCTGCATTCTAGAGGCTTGAAGTTTTAAGTTTTATTGATTACTAATTCACCCCCCTCTCAACAGATTGCTTGTGTTCTAACAAAAAGTGTCCAAATCTAATGAATTAATAGTTGACCTTTAGGTTGTTGGGCTTTTGAACATGATGGAAAGGTCATATTTGATGAAAAATACTCCAAAACTTTAGCTACCTTCCAGATTTGGCAACCACCCCCCAAAATTTTAGCTACCTTCTAGATTTATTCACCATATGTCTTCTATACTAGCATCGCTAGTATTTGATCTACAAACTTAGAATTTGATTAAGTAACCATTACTGAATAAGTTTATGACTTAATGGAGAAGCAATCATAAGTATGCAAATAAAGAAACAAAATATATATGTTGAGTAACCCTTGTAGGAAGAAAATCCACCAAAGAGACCCAATTTTTTAATTAATCTCTAAAAATAGAGTACACTAATACAGTCCACTTATCCCTTTAACTGAGTAATTTAATAGAATAAGAGTGCCTATTAAATGAATGAAATCTAAGGTTCAAAAATACTTCCTATAGTAATGCAAGAGGACATATAAATAAAAAATGTAATCTAAAGTAATTTACAAGAAACAAATAACACTAAAATAATTCACCATAACCCAATGATGTATCCTAGGAAAACCCTTTTAGAAAAAATCCCAACCTCCAAACTTGGAACTATTGTATTAATCAACAAAAATATTAGTTGAAATACAATCCAAGCAAGGGTCCTTCATAAAAGAAAATAATAACACTTAGATCTAGAGTAATACCAAAATCATAAAAATGATTACAAAATACACTATGCAAACTCCATCCCAACCACCAAACAAATAGAGAAAACTTGATACATGAAACCACCAAAGACGAATAAAAAATCCA
Source organism: Cunninghamia lanceolata (assembly GCA_027924645.1). Lineage (NCBI taxonomy): Eukaryota > Viridiplantae > Streptophyta > Pinopsida > Cupressales > Cupressaceae > Cunninghamia > Cunninghamia lanceolata. The sequence continues at coordinate 4,093,260 of BSBN01000244.1, forward strand.
CGAGATAATAAAACCCAAAGATTGTTCCCAACTCCCAAGATTCTAAATATAACATAAATTTCTTAAACACATATTATAAGAATATGTTAAAACATGTCATAGTTATACTCCCAACTCAAGTGCTCAAATTTATCTTATTCAAAACATTCAATGATTATTTAGGAAAATTATAATGACATGTCATAGGTTGGTGAATGTTCCTAGTCAAAATGTGTAAAATTACTCTTACATCTCTCTTGTACATCATAGCTGTTGGTAAATGTCTAATGTGGGGGGCCTAACATTTAGAGGCCATAAATTTTGATCCAAGAAATCTATTGTGCCCTTTTTTAAAAAATGGTCTTAGAGACCACATCTTTGTAACTTGCTTTAGCTAGTTAAAGTCCACTTCAATAATTTGTTGAGCTCAAATGACCTCTATAGCCTAAACATTTTATTTTAGTGTATTCAACATTAAGTTGAAAGGTTGAGACACCATTCCTAAAATTATCCCACTTGTCAAACACCTTTTAAAATAAAATGGGATACCAACACTATCAACTAACTACTAGGGGCTGGGAGACCCATAGTCTTGTAGTACCATCTAAACTTATTTGTGCTCATTGTCTTCATCAATGCATCTACTGTAAAATTCTTAAAAGTGTCAAATATATCTAGAATCATCCATCCATTCTATAGCCTGTCTCAAAAAACTACTACTAGACATCAATATGAATTTTCCATGCATGAAAGGTTGGGTTATTTTCTAAAAAATGGAACTCTAACTAGCACAATGAACTCTAACAACTCTCTAACTCAACCCCACATCTTAACATAGTATTAAAATCTATATGACATCCTTATAGGCATTAGAAGCTATCATATATTTTGCCTTTATTCTGGATACACTTACCACAACCTAATATTTACTCATCCAACTCACAATGCCATCAAATAAGATAAACATGTAGTGATGCAATCATGATAGGAGGGTCTAAAGAAGCACTATCCAACCATGTAGCCAATTACAAGAATTTACCTAGAAATTACTATTAACTATAGAAATTTACACAAAACTCCTCATATTATCCATTAGATAATTTGTATGATTATTATTGAATTGTAACCACAAGATTTTCCATAATGGGCACTCCTACATGCTAGGCTGCAACCATTTTATTACAACAAGATTACATAAATAGATAATTGCCCCATGGGCTTCCTACATGCATCTACCTACTAAACTATGGAAAATCCACTTTCAGACTTGCCACAATAATATAACCTCAAAATTTTACTACCGATAGGTTGCATGGGCTACATCTTCCTATATGGGGTGTGACATGACTTAACAAAAATACTCTAATAAAATTGGATACATGTAGGTTGTATCCCACATCTTATTACTAATTACCACATTCTATTACTCAGATCTTGGTTCTTCACTACTGAACTTACCTTCTACAACAATACTCCATCCTAGTCTTCTTCACTTACTTTCTACCATCTCAAATATCTTTATTTATACTATGCTCAAGTTCTTCATATGATCTAAGATAGCCTCGCGTTAGCACAAAGCTTGAAACTACATGAAACATGTCACCAACTAAATACAAGAAACCTTGAAATCATAATCATCTAATGGTGGAGACTCTCCAAATATTGCACCATGGACCTTCCCAATATCAAATATTCTCCTTTAGAAAAAAACCCAAAATAACCTCCTACAAAATAAGAACAACTTGAACAATTCACACTATCATACCATAGTCACTCTACAAGCCATATAAACAACTTTTTTCTTATCAAATCAAGATTAAATCTTAAACATAGATACAACAACCACAATAAAGGCTAACACCACAATCATAGAACCCAATTCCATCATGCAATGAAATGCACCACCATTTACTACTATAGAATACTAACTAGATACACTTATACATAACTATCAAATTTCTCTTTCCTTGGACATGATGCCATATTCTTGGGGTTCCTAGGGATGTGTAATGCCCTGGCATGAAACCCTAGAGATAAGCTTAACTATGCATTACAAAAGGGAAATTTTTTTTTTAAACAAAATAAGTAATAACGAAATGTAATCACATATCTACATAACATCTAAGTTAAACTTAAACCTCTAGGGATAACATGGCTACATTACTAAATATTAACTTGATCTAACTAACAACCATGATACAATCTAAATCCAAATACGTCAAATGAATCAACACATACATTCCTTCATAACTAGACATCAGATACTTGCATATCAAGATCTTGCATATAAGATTACAAATATAATTACAATTTCCTTACAATAGAATACATCAATACAATGTTTACCATGTCACTTCCTGATTACATCGGAGGATATTCATCAATATAATAATACATGTTTCAACTGACATACAAGGCTAAAATATAAACATAAATATCTGCCTCCTCAAGCAAAACAAAATCAATGATCTTCTACATGATATATCCTCCTCTCACATGAACAACAACAAAGGAACCAATGGAGATAAAGCACAACCATCTGACCATGTGGAACCCTGAGGTCCACCCCCCATGCTAGGAGATAACAAGGAGGTCCCATGACATGAACAGTCAGGTAGACAATAACTATGAAGAACAAGGACTACACATGACTACAACAACACAAGGAAATACTCAAACATCACTTCTAGAGGAAACCACACAACGAATGGGAAGAGTACAACTAAGGAATGCTAGACTACAGTAGGGAGAAGTGTCATCACATAGCTTGTCATGGGTTATCATAGTAAGCCTTCCTAGGCCTTAGGCCCCTTCTTGGGTTGTCTTGCCAGCCTCTCTTGACTCCTGGTCCCCATACAAACTCATGCAGAATCAACATACCTTTCATGAGGACAAGGTCATTGATCTTTCCATTCAAGGCCTTCTCATCTCATCTCAAGCCTAAATGAGCACTTGAGCCATGATTGAGGCACTCACTTATCTTGTTTAGTGTAATTAACTACCCAACCACTTAATTCATTAATTAGGTTATCACTGAGTTAAGAAACTCCCACATGGGTTGTTCTAGGTGCCACTTTGGGCTCCAGCCCCCATTGAGAGCCACTCCCCTACCTACATCTAGAAGACCCTACTCATCAAGCATAGAAATTAACAAGTTTACATGAACCATGCAAGGCATTAACCCTCTTGCATACCGACTTAATCACAAGGACAATTTTCACAAAACATTGCCGTTATCTTCCATGTGAAGCAAACCATAACCAACATATTACTTTTATGTTATCCAACACCTCCCCATTTACAAAATCCAACAAACTACTTATTGCATAATCAACACCATAATGAACCATATCATCCATGCAAGACTTTATTCCACATCATGACACTTTTACAAACATAGCATATACATGAAAACAAAACATTAAAACATATGCCTCTAGAACTAATCTTGACAACATGACTCTTCTATGACCACTAATATGACTTACACAAGTTTCACTCATAATTAACCAATTTTCAAAATCCAAAACGTAAGCTTACAAAACAACTATTTCAAAGGATTTCACTTATCTAAGAATAATTTTCCTATAACTAAATCAATAATAGTTTGATAGTCTTATTCTATTTTAATGGATAGTAACAACTTATACCAAATTCATCTTATAGCACAAAGTAGCAAAACTCAACTATAAAATTTTCATACTAAATATATTATTTTTATTCTAACAAAATATTTCTCAATTTACATATTCATAAATTTACATATGAATCAAAATTTCATAAATTTATAAATTAAACATATTTTCCTTTCCTTGAAAAAATAAAACTAAAAACTAAACCAAAATTTAATTTTTTAACTATCATTTTTTTTTACTAAAAAATAAAACTAAAAACTAGAATAAAGAATTGATATATTTTAACTAATTTTAACTATTTATTTCCTTTATATATATATATATATATATAAGTATATAAGTTAAAACTAAAGTTCATTTATTCTAAATATTTGTTTTTTTCCTTTTTTTTAAAAAACCTAAATGAAAAAAAAACTAAAACTAAGAGATTCGTAATCTCTAACTACCTACTTTTCTTATCCTAAGCTAAATGAGTTTTTTTTAAAAGAAACTTATAAAACTTGCTAAATTTATAAGTGAAGATAAGGAAGGAGTGCTATACAGGTTGTACAACCTCCTATAAAATATATAAAAAATGCTACTCCAACAAAAATATTGTAAGGAAGACTTCATATTATTTTTTATCACTCAGGTGTATTTGGGTTTTTTTTTTAAGAATACTTCATATTTTTTATCAGGTAATACTACCTATATTTTTTTATTGTTTACAGATTTGAATTTGGCTTATGGAATAAATCAGGCCATACAGTCTCCATAGGAAGAGATCTGTAAAATTTTAAATTTGATTTTATTGTAGGTTAAACTCAATTGAATGTCATTTGTAGAATACTGGAAGCTCCATAATCTTTTGATGAGGGTCAAAATATTCATAGTGAATGGCTCAGGCATAATACCATGGTGCAATTCAAGCATTTGTATGACTGAATCATACAAAAGGATCAATTGAAGTTATGAGATATAAAGTTGAGATTTTAACAGATCCAAGCATTTACTTGACATCAGTGATGATAGATCTAGTTCAACTAGATACAGTGCTTTTTACAACTGGACCTAAGAAACACATTGTTAAGGATGAATTCAAACCCAATTTCTAGCATGCAAAGAACTAGAACAAAACTTTTAAGAAAAATTTGTTTCCAATGTTAATCAGGCTCTGCAAAATGTTGCATATAAGGTATAATTCCTCAAGGATATGACACTCAGATTGCATGCTACCATACAAGTTTCATGGACGAGAGCTGTACCCTATCAACCCATTTGCAACCCAAGGGTTTTACAATAACAGTGGATTATTATACATGCATGGCTGGGCGGCTACCTTAAACAAATCTATGGTGATAACATAGGTTAATTTTCTTGATTTTTGAAGATCAAAAAAATAATAGATACATAGGAATATTGATAGAAGTAAAAACCAGACACTATGGCTGTTACTAATCAAAACTAGTTGTAGAGATAAAAGAAGTGGAGAGGAGCTTGTGGCTCAAAAAAAAAAAAAAGACTCAACAAAATCGTCAAGCAATAGATTTGAAGACAAGTAAATGCAAATGATTCAGCCACATTTTACAATAGAAGACATATATATATATATATATATATATATATATATATATATATATATATATATATATATATATATATATATCAATGATAATCATTCACAGAGAAAATTCAATAGAGTAAATTTACTTCTACAGACTTGATTTCAAGAAGAGTGTGAACCACATGACATACCTAGATTATGACACAACCAAAACAAGATTTCCAGTCTTCAAGAGTGAATGATAGGCGTAGATCAAAATACACAACCACAGCTCACTTCCTCCCTGATGCACCCTTAGGAATCACCCAGATAAGCTCCGTATGGATCTTTGCTCCTTCCCCAAATTTTGAAAATTTCCAGAAAAGAAAACCATCCACTCCAATCCCAGAGAACCCCCTAAATGACCATTTTTTTCCCCCAAAGAATAAAATAGCATAGAAAATAAATTCCTTCCCATAATAGACCATCCACTACTACCACCATTAATTACCCAATACCCCCCAATCAAGAAAATTTCAAATTTTATTTATTTTGGGTTGCTCACCTAGATTTTCTGAGAACACAATATTCTAATTTATTAATCTTAATTATAAAATAGAATATTTTATATTCATACACAATAATGAATTTTATTAATATTATATTTTTATAATCACTTCCATGCAATATAAAATTTGCTTAAGTACTATTAATTTTGCATATACAAAGATTATCAATTATACTCATAATTTAAGACTCTTATTTACCTCTTAATGTTATTATTTATCTACCAAAGTGGACTTATGATTTCTATTTTAGTAATGCAAATTAATCAAAATAATAACACACAATTACAACTTGAAACCCACATACCGAACAAAACTAGATGGCCTCAACCAGGGTGACTGACTATCATACCCAACCGACCAGACTGACAGACCACATATGGGGTGTGACATGACTTAACAAGAATACTCTAATAAAATTGGATACATGTAGGTTGTATCCCACATCTTATTACTAATTACCACATTCTATTACTCAGATCTTGGTTCTTCACTACTGAGCTTACCTTCTACAACAATACTCCATCCTAGTCTTCTTCACTTACTTTCTACCATCTCAAATATCTTTATTTATACTATGCTCAAGTTCTTCATATGATCTAAGATAGCCTCGCGTTAGCACAAAGCTTGAAACTACATGAAACATGTCACCAACTAAATATAAGAAACCTTGAAATCATAATCATCTAATGGTGGAGACTCTCCAAATATTGCACCATGGACCTTCCCAATATCAAATATTCTCCTTTAGAAAAAAACCCAAAATAACCTCCTACAAAATAAGAACAACTTGAACAATTCACACTATCATACCATAGTCACTCTACAAGCCATATAAACAACTTTTTTCTTATCAAATCAAGATTAAATCTTAACCATAGATACAACAACCACAATAAAGGCTAACACCACAATCATAGAACCCAATTCCATCATGCAATGAAATACACCACCATTTACTACTATAGAATACTAACTAGATACACTTATACATAACTATCAAATTTCTCTTTCCTTAGACATGATGCCATATTCTTGGGGTTCCTAGGGATGTGTAATGCCCTGGCATGAAACCCTAGAGATAAGCTTAACTATGCATTACAAAAGGGAATTTTTTTTTTTAAACAAAATAAGTAATAACGAAATGTAATCACATATCTACATAACATCTAAGTTAAACTTAAACCTCTAGGGATAACATGGCTACATTACTAAATATTAACTTGATCTAACTAACAACCATGATACAATCTAAATCCAAATACGTCAAATGAATCAACACATACATTCCTTCATAACTAGACATCAGATACTTGCATATCAAGATCTTGCATATAAGATTACAAATATAATTACAATTTCCTTACAATAGAATACATCAATACAATGTTTAGCATGTCACTTCCTGGTTACATCGGAGGATATTCATCAATATAATAATACATGTTTCAACTGACATACAAGGCTAAAATATAAACATAAATATCTGCCTCCTCAAGCAAAACAAAATCAATGATCTTCTACATGATATATCCTCCTCTCACATGAACAACCTCAAAGGAACCAATGGAGATAAAGCACAACCATCTGACCATGTGGAACCCTGAGGTCCACCCCCCATGCTAGGAGATAACAAGGAGGTCCCATGACATGAACAGTCAGGTAGACAATAACTATGAAGAACAAGGACTACACATGACTACAACAACACAAGGAAATACTCAAACATCACTTCTAGAGGAAACCACACAACGAATGGGAAGAGTACAACTAAGGAATGCTAGACTACAGTAGGGAGAAGTGTCATCACATAGCTTGTCATGGGTTATCCTAGTAAGTCTTCCTAGGCCTTAGGCCCCTTCTTGGGTTGTCTTGCCAGCCTCTCTTGACTCCTGGTCCCCATACAAACTCATGCAGAATCAACATACCTTTCATGAGGACAAGGTCATTGATCTTTCCATTCAAGGCCTTCTCATCTCATCTCAAGCCTAAATGAGCACTTGAGCCATGATTGAGGCACTCACTTATCTTGTTTAGTGTAATTAACTACCCAACCACTTAATTCATTAATTAGGTTATCACTGAGTTAAGAAACTCCCACATGGGTTGTTCTAGGTGCCACTTTGGGCTCTAGCCCCCATTGAGAGCCAATCCCCTACCTACATCTAGAAGACCCTACTCATCAAGCATAGAAATTAACAAGTATACATGAACCATGCAAGGCATTAACCCTCTTGCATACCGACTTAATCACAAGGACAATTTTCACAAAACATTGCCGTTATCTTCCATGTGAAGCAAACCATAACCAACATATTACTTTTACGTTATCCAACACCTCCCCATTTACAAAATCCAACAAACTACTTATTGCATAATCAACACCATAATGAACCATATCATCCATGCAAGACTTTATTCCACGTCATGACACTTTTACAAACATAGCATATACATGAAAACAAAACATTAAAACATATGCCTCTAGAACTAATCTTGACAACATGACTCTTCTATGACCACTAATATGACTTACACAAGTTTCACTCATAATTAACCAATTTTCAAAATCCAAAACGTAAGCTTACAAAACAACTATTTCAAAGGATTTCACTTATCTAAGAATAATTTTCCTATAACTAAACCAATAATAGTTTGATAGTCTTATTCTATTTTAATGGATAGTAACAACTTATACCAAATTCATCTTATAGCACAAAGTAGCAAAACTCAACTATATAATTTTAATACTAAATATATTATTTTTATTCTAACAAAATATTTCTCAATTTACATATTCATAAATTTACATATGAATCAAAATTTCATAAATTTATAAATTAAACATATTTTCCTTTCCTTGAAAAAATAAAACTAAAAACTAGAATAAAGAATTGATATATTTTAACTAATTTTAACTATATATATATATATATATATATATATATATATATATATATATATAAGTTAAAACTAAAGTTCATTTATTCTAAATATTTGTTTTTTTCCTTTTTTTTAAAAAACCTAAATAAAAAAAAAAACTAAAACTAAGAGATTCGTAATCTCTAACTACCTACTTTTCTTATCCTAAGCTAAATGAGTTTTTTTTAAAAGAAACTTATAAAACTTGCTAAATTTATAAGTGAAGATAAGGAAGGAGTGCTATACAGGTTGTACAGCCTCCTATAAAATATATAAAAAATGCTACTCCAACAAAAATATTGTAAGGAAGACTTCATATTATTTTTTATCACTCAGGTGTATTTGGGTTTTTTTTTAAGAATACTTCATATTTTTTATCAGGTAATACTACCTATATTTTTTTATTGTTTTCAGATTTGAATTTGGCTTATGGAATAAATCAGGCCATACAGTCTCCATAGGAAGAGATCTGTAAAATTTTAAATTTGATTTTATTGTAGGTTAAACTCAATTGAATGTCATTTGTAGAATACTGGAAGCTCCATAATCTTTTGATGAGGGTCAAAATATTCATAGTGAATGGCTCAGGCATAATACCATGGTGCAATTCAAGCATTTGTATGACTGAATCATACAAAAGGATCAATTGAAGTTATGAGATATAAAGTTGAGATTTTAACAGATTCAAGCATTTACTTGACATCAGTGATGATAGATCTGGTTCAACTAGATACAGTGCTTTTTACAACTGGACCTAAGAAACACATTGTTAAGGATGAATTCAAACCCAATTTCTAGCATGCGAAGAACTAGAACAAAACTTTTAAGAAAAATTTGTTTCCAATGTTAATCAGGCTCTGCAAAATGTTGCATATAAGGTACAATTCCTCAAGGATATGACACTCAGATTGCATGCTACCATACAAGTTTCATGGACGAGAGCTGTACCCTATCAACCCATTTGCAACCCAAGGGTTTTACAATAACAGTGGATTATTATACATGCATGGCTGGGCGGCTACCTTAAACAAATCTATGGTGATAACATAGGTTAATTTTCTTGATTTTTGAAGATCAAAAAAATAATAGATACATAGGAATATTGATAGAAGTAAAAACCAGACACTATGGCTGTTACTAATCAAAACTAGTTGTAGAGATAAAAGAAGTGGAGAGGAGCTTGTGGCTCAAAAAAAAAAAAAAGACTCAACAAAATCGTCAAGCAATAGATTTGAAGACAAGTAAATGCAAATGATTCGGCCACATTTTACAATAGAAGACATATATATATATATATATATATATATATATATATATATATATATATATATATATATATATATATATATATATATATATATATATATATCAATGATAATCATTCACAGAGAAAATTCAATAGAGTAAATTTACTTCTACAGACTTGATTTCAAGAAGAGTGTGAACCACATGACATACCTAGATTATGACACAACCAAAACAAGATTTCCAGTCTTCAAGAGTGAATGATAGGCGTAGATCAAAATACACAACCACAGCTCACTTCCTCCCTGATGCACCCTTAGGAATCACCCAGATAAGCTCCGTATGGATCTTTGCTCCTTCCCCAAATTTTGAAAATTTCCAGAAAAGAAAACCATCCACTCCAATCCCAGAGAACCCCCTAAATGACCATTTTTTTCCCCCAAAGAATAAAATAGCATAGAAAATAAATTCCTTCCCGTAATAGACCATCCACTACTACCACCATTAATTACCCAATACCCCCCAATCAAGAAAATTTCAAATTTTATTTATTTTGGGTTGCTCACCTAGATTTTCTGAGAACACAATATTCTAATTTATTAATCTTAATTATAAAATAGAATATTTTATATTCATACACAATAATGAATTTTATTAATATTATATTTTTATAATCACTTCCATGCAATATAAAATTTGCTTAAGTACTATTAATTTTGCATATACAAAGATTATCAATTATACTCATAATTTAAGACTCTTATTTACCTCTTAATGTTATTATTTATCTACCAAAGTGGACTTATGATTTCTATTTTAGTAATGCAAATTAATCAAAACAATAACACACAATTACAACTTGAAACCCACATACCAAACAAAACCAGATGGCCTCAACCAGGGTGACTGACTATCATACCCAACCGACCAGACTGACAGACCACAGGACATGCACTCACCCTCTTCGAGGATGATGATAAGCTGGGGGACCTTATGTCATCTCTAATCAACAATTCTCCATTGGATTTGAGGCATGCTCAAACTTGCCAATTTAGGTGGAGTCGATGCCTGGTACCTGCAACCTGCAATGAATAAAATGTCAAACATATATATATACATATAAGTATTCAAACAAACACACCATGGAAGAGAATCGCAGCATAGTAGGGTAGTCACGCATGAGTAATGCGACACTGTCCCTTCCACCAATAACATCAACAAATAACCATAACTTGCATGCATATCAGTAGCTAAACAACTAAATGAAAACATCATTAGATAATCGCATTAAGCACATGATAAAATTGATCCATATAATCAACTAAGTCCATAACTAATCATAATATAAGCATAACCAATAGTTCTAACAGTATCATCATAGCAATAGACAAGTATCTTCATCAAAACACTAAATCCAAGATGTCATAATGTGTAAATAGAACAACTATCAGAAAGCCAAAATGAGGGGCACTACATCCTCCCCCCTGTTGATAACTGAGAGGGGGGGGTGAATCAGTTATCCTAATTATTTCCCTTATTGAACTTTTCTTTTAATTGATGTAGCATCAAATCAAACACAAAAACATTAACCATGAAATAAGAAACACATGACACAGTATTTTTGACGTGGAAACCCTGTTAAGGGAGAAAACCACGGGGTGATTAACCCAAAAATTATTCTCTGTTAGAAGAATAGGAAATTACAAAAATGGCACTTGCCAATTAGGGCTCACTGCCCAAGCACACTGCTCACAAGAGGCCCACTGCCTACAAGAAGACACACTGTCTACAAAGTGATGAGAATCACAGTCTTGAACTGATTGGAAGCATCTGCATATGCTGGAGTTCAGTTCCGGTTAGGCTCAGTACACTGATCTGCTGCACTTCATCTTTCCTCTGTTCTTTATTCTGCTATCTTTCACATACCGGATCCTTTTTGCTACCTCTGCTCTTTATCTAGACTTATTCGCATATCTCTCCACAACAACAACACCTTCACAACTAAATCCATCCTCTATATATATCCGCACAAGTAATTTCATCACCTTTCTAGTCGGCATCCGGAACAGTCTAGTTTCTTATAAACTTTCATTCTGTCGGCTGAATCCTTCCTCACCAAGCAATGCGGATCAAGCATATACTTGTAGATATCATTAATCATGTCGGCCAAACATGATTCATGCCTTCACAACCTCTGTCATCAATAGTAACCCATCCGGAAAGCAGTCTGATACTCTGCCAGTCAGTTCTTCCTCTGTTTTCACTGTCTCTCAGGAATCCGGTACTCAACCATTCATATCTTTTTCCTTGTCCATCACCGGAGGCTAAATCCTTGGAATATACCACTCAAGGTAGTCCTCTTGACTTCCCCAAATCCGCACTGCACCAAGACACTTCCTCTGAGAGGTCCGGACCAATCTGTCGGACCTTGCCACATGCTCTGTTCTTCTTCACCGGACCACAACATTCTTTATTCTGACTTCCGGTAGAGGCACATCATGACTTGCGGATATGTGGGATGACCTTTGTTGCCATCAATGACAACAACCATGAATCCATATAGTGTCTCTTGCCAACAATCTCCCCCTTTGGCATTGATGGCAACACTTAGTGAAAAATGACTAGGTGTTTTCACTATGCTCCCCCTTTGCTGATGCTCTGTCTTTATATACAATTTCCGGAACTCCCCCTTAGTTGGATTCCTCATTTTTCACTGCTCCTCACTCCCCCTTTGACATCAATGGCAAAGGGTAGGGTCCGCATATCAAAATTTTCAAAAATTTCTTATACTTAGCCGCATATTTACATACTCACATATATTGAAGAATGTCTGCAAAGGATGTCTGTAATTGAATCATTTCGGTAGCCCAACTTTGCTTCATTCTGTCCAAAATTGAAATGTGACCACTTAACAAAAATGCAAACGCTTCTGCCCGCTTGAGATCTGTCGGATCTTTTGTTTGGGCGGTGGTCCTAGCATCACTGATGGCCTCATGCATGGTTTCCAACTTAGGGATTATAATCCTTCTAAGTTCTCCCATCCGGTTGGTGATGTTCTTCCTTTCCTTCTCAAGATTCTTTATTTCGTTCAAGACTGCAATAGTCTGACATTCTTGATTTATTATAGAGGAAGAGAGAGGATCAAAACTTTGAGATAAGCTTTGTAGCTTATCATGTTCCTCTTTTATTTTCTTGTCAAATGCTGCTGTTGCCTTTGACCAGGATATACAAAATTTATAGATATCACCGCCATCCTTAAGAGCATTCTCTAAGCTCTTTATTCCAATGCTTACAATCTTCCTATCTTTAGAAATTAATTCTAATATCTCTGAAAATCTCTTATCCAAAAATTCCTTCCGGACCTTTTCTTCAGCTGATTTTTCTAGAGAATCAAAATGTGTATCAACACTGCTGACTAAGGTTTTTAGATTACCGGAAGTGGAGGCTGTCGGATCTATTTGGATTGATGGCATGATCTTCACAAGTACTCTGGAGGCAGCCTCTATCAACTCACAGTCTTCCATATGAGACTTCAGGAGCTTTTCATTTGCCTTGGCATTTGCAAATGAAGCTATCTTCATTGTTTGTACTGGAGAGAGAGAGTCAAAATCAAATGGGCCTTTTAGAAGCTCCGGTTCATCAATCTCTAAAGTTTCTTTACTCAAAAATTGTTGAACAGTTTGTGCAGTGTCTCTTGCCGGAGACAGATGTTTCTTTTCTTCTGCAGTCTTAGAACTGTCAACCTCTTTGTCTTTCACCACTGCTTCCTTCTCCTGTAATTGCTCTTCTTCTTTGGATCCGGAGACTGTAGGGGAAACCGGAGGAGAGATGCTAGTTTGTTCATGAGCCACTTCTTCTGGAGCAGAGGGTCCCAAGTCCTCAGCTGTTTCTGTACCTAAATCCTCTACAACCGGAAGATTGAACCTTTTGAAGGCCTTCCGGAGGATCTCTTCTGTTTCTTGGGCCACTTTGTCAGTCTCGCCAAGCATGAGTTGATTCATCCTGGCTTTGCTTCTAAACTCATCTTTGCAGTCTTTGAAGATAATGTTCATGGTCTTGGGATCAATTTGAGGATATAGCTGAATAGCTATCTGCTCCCGGATCTCAAGATCTTTAGCATGAGCATTATTCTTTCTCACTTCCATTTCCTTTTCTAGGCTTTTAGGAATAAGAGATATTATTTCAATGAAAGCCTTATTATATATGTTGAGATATTTTACTGTGGCCTCCTGCAGAGTCTTTTGGTCGGCCTCACTGAAGTCATCATATGATTCAGTCATTGGTTGAAGGTTTCCATCCACCGTGACCGACTTGATTATGCTCTCTAGTGACAGAGTGGGCTTTTCAACAGTTACCTCTGCCATTTCCTCCTTGTCTTGGCCTGTGGAGGGCTTACCGGATCCTTTCTTTTTCTGTTTCTTTACTTCTCTTACTCCCTCATCTGATTCTGTTTCCTCTTCATCCTTTTGGCTTCCATAAGCCCTTGTGGCTTTTGCCTTTGATCTCTTACCGGATGCCTGAACTTCCGGTTTTGAACTTTTGGTTGTGGAAGGTGCAGGTCTCTTTGATGATCTGGTCCGGGTGGGAGTTTCAACCGGAGCACTTTCTTTGCTTTTCTCTTCTTCCTCGGCCTTCCTCCTCTTTTCCCGGCTGGCATCAAGTGCCTCCTTTGAGATACCTAGGCCTTGAGCAATGTGCTCTACTTCTTTTCTTACCTTTCTTTTAATCTCAGGTTCCCTGAGTTCTACATGTATTTTTACACTCAGCTCCTCAAAGGTTCCAAACCTTTCTGCCTTAGGATCTTTGGGCTGACTTAGCATGTGTTGAACATGCAGCTCCACTATCTGTTCATCAACTTCATACCCCATGGGCATGATCCAGACAGTCCTTGGCTCCACTGCCTCCATTAGGCACTGATCAGTGTCAACCATAAAGCACACTGAGTCCTTGTATTTCTCAATGAGAGACTGGGGAATTCTCTCTCTTGCTTGCATCATGCTCTGAAAGTTTTTGAAGTATCCCCATAGAGCTGTATTTCTCACTTTTGCATCCCCAAGTCCATGCAAATAGTCTCTTATCTGGACTGCAACAGGTTTGTCATTCTGCCATACCCATCCACTTGTTCCGGGTAGCTCATTCATGAAGTAGAAGAATAGACATACAATCAGAGTACCATACTTAAAGGAATTCTTCTTATCCTTCTTGATTTTCTGAATATTTTCCATTAATTGGCTTAGCAGTAGTTCGCAGAGATCATATTCTGCATTCTTTCTTAGCATCTCATAGGCAGTGTATACTGCAGTTCCGGATACAGAATTCTCCCTGCTGGAGTTTTAGATCTTGTATCCTATTATCATTGATGCATATTTGATATCCGGATCGGAGATGTCTTCAATGGTCATTGCCCTTTTGTCAAATTTTGATCCGGTGGTCTCAGTTACAATGTTGTTCTTGACAGATTTGAGGATAGGTACTCCTCCGGAAGAGTATAGGCCAGTTACTACTCTAATTGCCTCTTTTGTGATCTTGCAGGGTCTATCTAGCCATAGAAAGTTGTCATGCATCCTGCTCAGTACATACCGGACCCATTCATCCTCTTCAAAACAGGGGAAATGAATAAATTGCTCAAATTGTTTCTTCTGAATATCCTTATACTCTGGTTTGAGCTCAAAAGCATTGTCAATCAGCTGCTTGTGATAGAGGTCTCTTAATTTGAATTCCCCAAATTCCTCAATGTTTGCATGTATGTAAACCCTAATGTCTTCGGTGTGTAAAACTCCGTGAGGAACACTAGAGAAGGCTCCTAGTGGGTCTACCTCCAATGATTTGTAGGGATGTTTCTTGAATGAGGGGCGAGGTCTATCAGAGATCTTAACTATGTTTGGAGTAGCCATTCTTCAAAGATTTGCAGTGAGGTAATGAAAAACGGAGAATACCTTATGCGCCTTCGGTTTGCATGGAGTGGTTGGATTGATTTCTTTATCCAATAGCTTCGGCAGGAGATCCTTGGTGTGCTTGAAGAACCTTGTTGCAGAGCTCCACTTTTCGCTTCTTCTCGAGTGCAGAATGAGCAAATGACCTTTGAGAAATCCCTTAAATTGCTCCGCGAACCCTAATACCTGTCTGCAATAAATGCTTCACCTACATCATTCCGGTTTGCCTTGTCTGGATAGCTTGGAGTATCCCGGATTAGTCCTGATCTGTGGATATCATCCGGATCTTTCAATCATGAATAAATCGAGGTAGCATATTACAAGATCATCTCAAACACTCTGTCCAATCCGCAGAACAAGATAGTGCATTTCTGGATCTTTCCGGACCTTTTTGTAATCCTTTATCATACCGGAGCATCTCCCTGAACAGGTCTTATTTGATCGATCATAGCTTCTTCATAACTTCATGCGGACCTCTGAAAACTTGACTGAAGTATCTCAAGATTCATATCTACAAACCCTTTGATCCGCATCTTGTGCCACATCCGGCACCACTTGTTTGGCTGGGGGAACAAGATTTTCTTTGAGTCTCCCCCTGAGCCTGAGCTCACTTTTAATTTCTGGAAGAAATATCAGCACCAGAGTCTGGTGCGGATCCAACCTCTACATTCTCTGAACTTTTCTTCACCCAAATCTTGCTCATCTGATTCCTAACCTTATCCGCATTCATCTTTTGTTTACCCTTGTCTTGATTCTGATTATACACCGGACCTCTTTTGTCCTGATTCTTGTTTCTGCAGACTTTAGCATTATGACCGGACCTATTGCAGATTTGGCAAATAACATTTCTTTGCATATTTGACTGATATCCTCTTGATCTGCATTGATTTGCCATATGACCTATTCTATTGCATGTGAAGCATCTACCTTTGAATGATTTGTTTACTTGCATAATTCTGCATTCATGGGATTTGTGTCCATACCTTTTGCAGTTGAAGCACTGTCCGGAGAAGGATGAATTATTCTGATTCATTCTCATTCTGCACTGATTAGCTTTGTGACCAAAGTGGTTGCAGTTGTGGCAGTATCCATTGAAGGATGGATATCTTTGAGCATTTGGCTGTCTTACCGGAGGTCTTCTAGGCCTGCTCCTTGGATTTTCTGATCCAAGATTCTTCTGACCGGATCCGGAGCTTTCTCCTTTCTCATATCCCAAGCCATACTTGTCATCTGTCCTCTTTTGACTTCCAAGAAGAACTTCAAGTTGAGCAGAACTTATCTTGAATTTCTCTTTATATTCATTTGCTGTTTGAAGGTCTCTTTTGAGAGAGGCAATTTGATCCTCAAGTTTTCCTTCATTATCTTTGGCATCTTCAAGATCAGATTCAAGGTGTCTGATAATCCTGTCCATCTGGTGGCATTCTTCTGATTTTTCTTTAAGAGATTGTCTTAGATTGTCTTCAGCCTTTCTTTTTTCTTCAATCTCTTGAGTAAACTTTATAGTTCCTGATTCCATTTCATGTCTTAACATAATGACTTCTTTTGATAACTTTTCACATAACTTGGTTTGCTCAGTCAATTCCTCATTTGTATTTCTTTCTTCACTTTGTCTTGCCAACTGTTGAAGCAGCTCCTTTCTCTTTTTCATAGAGAGACTTAATTTGTCTTTTAATTCTCTCATGAATTCATCAGCCTGTTTGAGTCTTTCCTTTAATTCACTGACTTCAGAATTTGACTGTTCAAGATCCTCAAGGGCAGTCTTGAGTTGTTCCCTTAAACCATATGCATCCATTTGAAATCCCAGATCTTCCTCAAGCTGTTAGGCTCTATTAGGAGGAACTTAGCTCTGATACCAATTGTTGATAACTGAGAGGGGGGGTGAATCAGTTATCCTAATTATTTCCCTTATTGAACTTTTCTTTTAATTGATGTAGCATAAAATCAAACACAAAAACATTAACCATGAAATAAGAAACACATGACACATTATTTTTGACGTGGAAACCTTGTTAAGGGAGAAAACCACGGGGTGATTAACCCAAGAATTATTCTCTGTTAGAAGAATAGGAAATTACAAAAATGGCACTTGCCAATTAGGGCTCACTGCCCGAGCACACTGCTCACAAGAGGCCCACTGCCTACAAGAAGACACACTGTCTACAAAGTGATGAGAATCACAGTCTTGAACTGATTGGAAGCATCTGCATATGCTGGAGTTCAGTTCCGGTTAGGCTCAGTACACTGATCTGCTGCACTTCATCTTTCCTCTGTTCTTTATTCTGCTATCTTTCACATACCGGATCCTTTTTTCTACCTCTGCTCTTTATCTAGACTTATTCGCATATCTCTCCACAACAACAACACCTTCACAACTAAATCCATCCTCTATATATATCCGCACAAGTAATTTCATCACCTTTCTAGTCGGCATCCGGAACAGTCTAGTTTCTTATAAACTTTCATTCTGTCGGCTGAATCCTTCCTCACCAAGCAATGCGGATCAAGCATATACTTGTAGATATCATTAATCATGTCAGCCAAACATGATTCATGCCTTCACAACCTCTGTCATCAATAGTAACCCATCCGGAAAGCAGTCTGATACTCTGCCAGTCAGTTCTTCCTCTGTTTTCACTGTCTCTCAGGAATCCGGTACTCAACCATTCATATCTTTTTCCTTGTCCATCACCGGAGGCTAAATCCTTGGAATATACCACTCAAGGTAGTCCTCTTGACTTCCCCAAATCCGCACTGCACCAAGACACTTCCTCTGAGAGGTCCGGACCAATCTGTCGGACCTTGCCACATGCTCTGTTCTTCTTCACCGGACCACAACATTCTTTATTCTGACTTCCGGTAGAGGCACATCATGACTTGCGGATATGTGGGATGACCTTTGTTGCCATCAATGACAACAACCATGAATCCATATAGTGTCTCTTGCCAACACCCCCTAGGATCAGGCTTACTCCTGGAAGCCTATAACAAAATAAGGGTAGAGATCTTGCATCCCTACACAACCTCCCAAGAAGATAAAGACTCATCATTAGGATTCCACTGGACCATTACCTACTTTATACCCCTACCCCTAAGGGTTAACTCCTGATGCTGCGGAATGCGCAGAAGCTCCAAAGAAAGCTGCTCGTCCTCTACCTACGGCCTCCAAGACTATCCCTTGATGCTCTGCCTGTCAGTGTTCAATCACTACAAATACTCTATTAGACCTCCTTGCATCACCTACGGTCAGCTCTGAAGCTTCCAGCCTCTGACCAAATCCTGCAGTGCTTTTCTATGGACATTGCCTAGCTATATGCCCCTACTAACTATAAGAGAGACATCTTGTACCTTTGTTGGACTACTTAAAACCATCTCTACTAACTGCAAACTATGTGCTCTGAACTGGCTGATTGGGATGATAATTCTTGGCCCACTACCAATTACAACCTTTTCCCAACTGAGTACCACCACCTTGCTGATTCTGGGAATACTGCTACTGCTACTTTTAACCCTTAGCAGGTGCATGATGGCCTCTAGAAGAGCCTGTTACCTGAGACTAACCACCATGAGACCCAACACCTGTCAGAGGTGCACTACCAATCTACACACCTGTATGGCCTCCAAGAGCCATGGCCAAATTTTCCTCTACCAGACGGGCCTTCTCAACTGCCACCTCCATGGTCTTAGGCTTGAAGACATGGACTCCTCCACTAATATGAGCATTTAAGCCCCTAATGAAGTGTTGAACCAACGTAGCCTCATCATCTCCAATGCCTACGTACTACTTAAGGTCATAAAATCTATGCTCATATTGCTCTACTGACATCGCCATCTATCTCAACTCATGGAACTTGTCAGCACGACGCTGCTTCTAGTGATCTGATAGGAAACAAGCTCTGATCCTCTCCAAGAACAATTCCAAAGAAAATGTACCAATATCCAAATGTAGCTTCTGCTCCTCTAAATGCCACCATGTAGAAGAAAATCCTTGAAGGTGCAGGATGGCACATCTAGCCTTAGTGTTACTACCATACGGATGCATGCAAAAAAACCTACCCAAATCCAGTAACCAAGTCTCTACCTCCAAACCACTATCAGATCCATCAAAAGTGGGAGGGCGTGCTCTCAAAAGATCTCTCATGTGACCTGCCAAGATAGCCTCCTATTCTGCTATCATCTCTCTCCTTCTAGGAGACATTTCTCTTTCTCTTACCTCTGGCTGATCAACCTCCTACCTAGGAGACTCTCCTCTTCCCCTCTCCTTCGACTGACCAACCTCCTGTCTAGGGCCTAAGTGAGCAAGAACCTCCTCAAGCAATTGATGCAACTGAGCTCCCTTAGGCTGACCCTGATTCTCTGCATTCTGCCCCCTGCCTTCCTGGGCAGTCTCATGAGGGGAAATAGGAGGAGGGCTACTGCCACCACCTCTTCCGTGTCCCCTACCTTGACCCTGACCTCAACCTCTAGGCATCTTCCTACACTATACCACCAAAGGGTAAATCTAAGGTTACTAGGCAAGGATGAAAAAAGAGAAAACATACTCTATAAAATCTAAGCAACTAGGACAACATAATGAGCTTATATACACCCAGAATACCTAGTGTTTAAACTTGGCTCTGATGCCAAATGTAATATCCTACCACGAAACCCTTGAGATAAGCTTAACTATGCATTACAAACGGGCAATTTTTTTTTAAACAAAAGAAGTAATAATGAAATGTAATCACATATCTACATAACATATAAGTTAAACTTAAACCTCTATGGATAACATGGCTACATTAATAAATATTAACTTGATCTAACTAACAACCATGATACAATCTAAATCCAAATACATCAAATGAATCAACACATACATTCCTTATAACTAAACATAAGATACTTGCATATAAGATTACAAATATAATTACAATTTCCTTACAATAGAATACATCAATACAATGTTTACCATGTCACTTCCTAATTACATCAGAGGATATTCATCAATATAATAATATATGGTTCAACTAACATACAAGGCTAAAATATAAACATAAATATCTTCTCCCTCAATCAAAACAAAATCAATGATCTTCTACATGATATATCCTCCTCGCACATGAATCACAACAAAGGAACCAATGGAGATAAAGCACAACCACCCAACCATGTGGAACCCTGAGGTCCACCCCCCATGCTAGGAGATGACAATAAGGTCCCATGACATGAATAGTTAGGCAGATAATAACTATGAAGAACAAGGACTACACATGACTACAACAACATAGGGCAATACTCAAACATCATTTCTAGAGGCAACCACACAACGAATGAGAAGAGTACAACTAGGGAATGCTAGACTACAGTAGGGAAAAGTGTCATCACATAGCTTGTCATGGGTTGTCCTAGTAAGCCTTCCTAGGCACCGGCCCCCTTCTTGGGTTGTCCTGGCAGCCTCTCCTAACTCCCACCCCCCATACAAACTCATGCGGAATCAACATACCTTTCATGAGGTCAAGGTCATTAATCTTGCCATTCCAAGCCTTCTCATCTCATCTCAAGCCTAAACAAGCACTTGAGCCATGAGTGAGGCTTTTACTTATCTTGTTTAGTGTGATTAAGTACCCAACCCGTAATTCATTAATTACGTTATCACTGAGTTAAGAAACTCCCACATGGGTTGTCCTAGATGCCACTTTGGGCTCTGGCCCCCATTGAGAGCCACTCCCCTACCTACATCTAGAAGACCCTACTCATCAAGCATTGCAATTAACAAGTATACATGAACCATGTAAGTCATTAACCCTCTTTCATACCGACTTAATCACAAGGACAATTTTCACTAAACATTGCCCTTAGCTTCAATGTGAAGCAAACCATAACCAACATATTACTTTTACGTTATCCAACACCTTCCCATTTACAAAATCTGACACACTACTTATTGCATAATCAACACCATAATGAACCATATCATCCATGCAAGACTTTATTCCACATCATGACACTTTTACAATCATAGCATATACATGAAAACAAAACATTAAAAACTATGCCTCTAGAACTAATCTTGACAACATGACTCTTCTATGATCACTAATATGACTTACACAAGTTTCACTCATAATTAACCAATTTTCAAAATCCAAAATGTAAGCTTACAAAACAACTATTTCCAAGGATTTCACTTATCTAAGAATAATTTTCCTATAACTAAATCAATAATAGTTTGATAGTCTTATTCTATTTTAATGGATAGTAACAACTTATACCAAATTCATCTTATAGCACAAAAGCAAAACTCAACTATATAATTTTAATACTAAGTATATTATTTTTATTCTAACAAAATATTTCCCAATTTACATATTCATAAATTTACATATGAGTCAAAATTTCATAAATTTATAAATTAAACATATTTTCCTTTCCTTGAAAAAATAAAACTAAAAACTAAACCAAAATTTAATTATTTAACTATCATTTTCTTTTACTAAACAATAAAACTAAAAACTAGAATTCATTTATTTTAACTAATTTTAACTATTTATTTCCTTTTAAAAAAAAAAAATTATAAATCTAAAAGTTAAAACTAAAGTTCATTTATTCTAACTACTTTTTTTTTCCTTTCTTAAAAAAAACTAAATAAAAAACAAACTAAAACTAAGAGATTCGTAATCTCTAACTACCTACTTTTCTTATCCTAGGCTAAATGAGTATTTTTTTTTTAAAGAAACTTATAAAACTTGCTAAATTTATAAGTGAAGATAAGGAAGGAGTGTCGTGCAGGTTGTACGGCCTGCCATAAAATATATGAAAAATGCTACTCCAACAAAAAAAATTGAAGGAAGACTTCATATTATTTTTTGTATCACTCAGGTGTATTTTGGTTTTTTTTAAGAAGACTTCATATTTTTGATTAGGTAATACTACCTATATTTTTTTTATTGTTTTCAGATTTGAATTTGGTGTATGGAATAAATCAAGCCATATAGCCTCCATACGAAGAGATCTGGAAAATTTTAAATCTGATTTTATTGTAGGTTAAATTCAATTGAATGCCATTTGTAGAATACTAGAAGCTCCATACTCTTTTGATGAAGGTCAAAATGTTCATAGCGAATGGCTCAGGCATAATACCATGGTGTAATTCAAGCATTTGATATGAATGAATCATATGAAATGATCGTTTTAAGTTATGAGATATAAAGTTGAGATTTTAACAAATTCAAGCAATTGCTTGAGGTCAGTGATGATAGATCTGGTTCAAATGGATACAATGCTTTTTACAACTAGACTTGAGAAACATATTGTTCAAGACGAATTCAAACCCAATTTCTAGCATGCGAAGAACTAGAAAAAAACTTTTAAGCAAAAGTAGTTTGTTGTGTTTAATCAGGCTCTGCAAAATGTGGGCTATAAGGTATGATGCCTTAGGGATATGACACTCAGATTGCATGCCGCCATACAAGTTTCGTGGATGAGAGTTGTACCCTATCGACCCATCTGCAACTGAAGGGTTTTACAATAACATTGGATTATTATACATGCATAGCTGAGCGGCTACCCTGAACAAATCTATGGTGATAACGTAGGTTAATTTTCTTGATGTTTGAAGATCACAAAAGAATAGATACATAGGAATATTGATAGAAGAAAAAACCAGACGCTATGGCTACTACTGATCAAAACTAGTTGCAAAGATAAAAGAAGTGGAGAGGAGCTTGTGGTTAAAAACAAAAGACTCAAAAAAGTCATCAAGCAACGGATTTGAAGACAAGTAAATGCAAATGATTCAGCCACATTTTACAATGGAAGACATATATATATATGATAATCATTCACAGAGAAAATTCAATAGAGTAAATTTACTTCTATAGACTTGATTTCAAGAAGAGTGTGAACCACATGACATATCCAGATTGTGACACAACCACAACAAGATTTCCAATCTGCAAGTGCGAATGATAGGCGTAGATCAAAATGCACAACCAGAGCTCACCTGCTTCCTGATGCACCCTTAGGAATCACCCAGATAAGCTCTGTATGGATCTTTGCTCCTTCCCCAAATTTTGAAAATTTCTAGAAAAGAAAACCATCCATTCCAATCCCAGAGAACCCCCTAAATGACCATTTTTTTCCCCCGAAGAATAAAATAGCACAGAAAATAAATTCCTTCCCATAATAGACCATCCACTACTACCACCATTAATTACCCAATACCCCCCAATCAAGAAAATTTCAAATTTTATTTATTTTGGGTTTCTCACCTAGATTTTGTGAGAACACAATATTCTAATTTATTAATCTTAATTATAAAATAGAATATTTTATATTCATACACAATAATGAATTTTATTAATATTATATTTTTATAATCACTTCCATGCAATATAAAATTTGCTTAAGTACTATTAATTTTCCATATATAAAGATTATCAATTATACTCATAATTTAAGACTCTTATTTACCTCTTAATGTTATTATTTATTTATCAAAGTGGACTTATGATTTCTATTTTAGCAATGCAAATTAATCAAAACAATAACACACAATTACAACTTGAAACCTACATACTAAACAAAACCAGATGGCCTCAACCAGGGTGACTGACTATCATACCCAACCAACCAGACTGACAGACCACGGGACATCCACTCACCCTCTTCGAGGATGATGATAAGCTGAGGGACCTTATGTCATCTCTGATCAACAATTCTCCATTGGATTTGAGGTATGCTCAAACGTGCCAATTCAGGTGGAGTTGATGCCTTGTACCTGTAACCTAAAACAAACAAAATGTCAATCATAAATATATATACATATAACTATCCAAACAAACACACCATGGAAGAGAATCACATCGTAGTAGGGTACTCACACATGAGCAATGCAAAACTGTCCCTTCCACCAATTACATCAACAAATAACCATAACTTGCATGCATATCAGTAGCTAAACAACTAAATGAAAACATCATCAGATAATCGCATTAAGTACATGATAAAATTGATCCACATATTCAACTGAGTCCACGACTAATCATAATATAAGCATAACCAATAGTTCTAACAGTATCATCATACCAATAGACAAGTATCATCATCAAAATAGTAAATCCAAGATGTCATAATGTCTAAACAGAACAACTATCTGAAAGCCAAAATGAGGGGTACTATAGGATGTACCTACATCAAACTCCTAGTGTAAATAAAATAGTTCAAGTTCCTCATTTCCAAGGGTAGTCTGCATCCCCTACCTAGAGATTCCACTTTATTACTTGTTCAACCCATTCAATCTACCTCTTCATGTATGTCTAAAGCAATCCACCCTGAGTAGTAGTATACTTTCTCCCATGTTTGTAACTTTGTTCCAGAAACCATCTTCCACATTGTTTTCTATTGGTTGGTACACCGCTAGAGGCCACTTGCCCTTGTCAAAAACCAATCCCTCACATCTATTAGCCTCCTTCCTATCCACTACATACCCTTCTTCTATGATACCCTCAATCATATTATCCTCAGTATAGCTCCCCATGCTCTTGTTCATATGTCTTCTCCTCTAGAGTACTTCTTATAAATTTGTTACCACGTGTTCCAATAATGTCACATGTACCTATAGAGTCAATGCATATCATCCCTCTAAAATGCACACACCAGTGTTGTAAGACTATAAATAACTTACCCTCAGTGACATCAATTTGTGCTTTTATCCATCCTTTCATATCACATATGTGTTAGCTCTCCCATCATACATCATCTCACTATTAAATTTCTATGATCTTCACAATAGAAGATAGAACACATCAATTGGTGCAATATTGCACAACACCTTATCATGGCATGTCCCTATGTTTTGACCCAGCACTACTCCACCAAAATTTGGTTCCCTTGCTACAACTACCCTATTTGGTATGCACATGGATGTTTAATCCTACTCAGCCTCAATTTGTCAACCATCTCCACAAACACCAAGTTATCTATGCTACCACTATCCACCATGACCTCGTAGCATTTGTTTTCTTCCTTACATCTAGTCCTAAACATAATCTTCATCCATGCTAGCTCATCCCTCCTATCGTACCTCAAGGCTCTCCACACAACTAGAAAATCTCCAAACTGATGATCCCTCTCAATATTGGGTGATCTCTCATCACCAAATACAACTCTTGCACTATCCTCTCTCCCTTCCTTCTTTAGCACTTGAATGCCTTTTTTTGTTCTTCACCACACCCCAAACAAGTTCCTCTAAAGTATTTATACTATTTTTCAATTGTATCCTCCTCTACCTTGTTGAGTGTATCTTGTATGCTCCTCTCATGCCTCTCTATGGTGATTATCTTCTACCCTTTCATATTTTCATTAGCTTCCATCATCATCTCTACCTTTGTGGTAGCTACTATAGTCACCTTGATTTCCCTTATCATCGTCTCTCTCTATGATGGGGTCCTTAATCTTTTAGTTCGTTATGGTACTACTTACCTCTCCCTTGACCCCATGGGGTTTCTCCTCTATCAACACCTCCCATTTTTGTATTCTGGTTCTTATCTTATCTCCATCTCTAGTAGCTCTACTTTATCTCTTTGGTGAGATCCAATTGGTAGGCCTCCTCAATTGTCTAGATATTCCACATATCCAACTCCATTTGGATGGATTCCCTTAGTGCATTGATGTACTGTGTCACTTTCTCAACCCCTTCTTCATGATGTCCTAAAATAATTTTCAGCCAATAGTATTCCTTAGTGTACTCGTTAACAGTCATATTTCCTTACCATAAATTGTGCAACTCCTTCAACAACTCCAACTTGTAATTCATCAAAATGAACTTGGGCTTCATCTTTTCCAACATCTAGTCTCACTTTGTAATACAAGGCTTCCCTTTTCTATTCCACTCTATTTGGACTCTAGGTTCCACCATATTGATGCATGACCTTTTATCTTGGTCTTGGAAAATTTCACCTTGTCTAGTTCTACAATGTCCTCATACTCAAAATGTTCCTCTAGGTTGATAATCCAATCAATTAGCTCCTCAAGGTCTAGGTTACCAAAATATCTTGAAATATCCACTCTAGTCCTCTTACCATTATCGATTATGACTTTTCAACATCTTTTCTTCCTTATCCTCTTCACTTCCACTAGTTTCCATAGATTCTACTTCTTACTTTTCATCACTTTCGTCAACCCTAGGATTAGGGTTCCTTCACTAGACCTACTCTAGTGCATCTATCTAGTTCTAAATGGCCTTTAACATCTCATACATCTCCTCCATTCTACTTGAAACATTGATCTTACCATGTCTTCTCCTTGGAAACATCTTAGGTTAGTGATCTATTGATGTTCACCCCTTTGTAAACTGTCTAATAGTTGATGCTCTATCCACAAACTTGTGGACTATCAAAATCTACCTTTATTTAACTCTTGTAAAGAAAAATTTAGTGCATGACCATCACAACTCCTTATTTGGGTCATCCCACAATAGTGGGTTACATTTTTGTGGACGAAGAAAAATTGAAAGTGCCAAAAAAATTTTAGTAGACACCTTTGTTCGAAGGTCGACTCTTCGAATGAAGGCCTTGTTGGCCAAGTCAAAAAGAAAATCATTAGATCCTTCATTCGAAGGGGTCTGTGAACAAAGGTACTTTAGTGCCAAACAAA
This sequence comes from Cunninghamia lanceolata, assembly GCA_027924645.1. Taxonomy (NCBI): domain Eukaryota; kingdom Viridiplantae; phylum Streptophyta; class Pinopsida; order Cupressales; family Cupressaceae; genus Cunninghamia; species Cunninghamia lanceolata. The sequence goes on from BSBN01000244.1 coordinate 4,120,696, forward strand.
AAATAATAAAATAATTCCTTTGCTCGAAGACCATCTTCGAACGAAAGCATTTTTTAATTTATTTTTATAAAAAGGGTTAAGACTCTCAAATGACATTTTTTTGTCATTTGAGAGCTCGCAGCAGAACGAAGGTGATAGGGAAGGATGTCCGAAGGTGAAAACCCCACATGATACCATCTCCATATACGTCAAGCTCCTCTCATAGGTGAAGACGGGCCACATCACCATACACATCGAGCTCCCTCCCATATTTTGGTGCATAAATTTGCCATGTCATTTCTAATATTGTATATATGCAATGCTTGCATGTTCACTTGAATACTCTAGTGTCTTGTCAACAGGGGCTTCCATGGCTTCTATTATAGTCAATTAAATAAAGAAATTTTCTTGCTATGAAACCCTAGTTTGGCAATAGGATTTGTGATTACAGTTAATGAAATATAGAAAAATTTAATTAAACATAGGAATTTGATGAATTCAGTTAAAGAACTAGATCAATTTGGAAAACCCTAGTTTTCCAAGCAAGGGTTTGTCATTACAATTAATAAAATAGAGAAAAAATTAAAAACAAAAGAAAATTTTCTTGATACAATGAAAGAAGTATCAAACCTTAGTTTGCCAAACTAGGGTTTGAAAAACCCTAGAGATTCAAAAGAAATTAGGATTTGTCAAATTAGGGTGAAAAGATGAATTTAGTTTCACCCTAATTTGACAAACCCTAAATTAGGGTTTGTCATTACAATTAATAAAATAGAGAAAAATTTCATAAAAAATAGAAAATTTTCTTGAGACAATGAAAGAACTATCAAACCCTAGTTTGCCAAACTAGGGTTTGACAAACCCTAGAGTTTCAAAATAAATTAGGGTGAAAAGATGAATTTAGTTTCACCCTAATTTTATAAACCCTAAACTAGGGTTTGTCATTACAATTAATAAAATAAAGAAAATTTTCATAAAAAATAGAAAATTTTCTTGAGACAATGAAAGAACTATCAAGCCCTAGTTTGCCAAACTAGGGTTTGACAAACCCTAGAGTCTCAAAAGAAATTAGGGTTTGTCAAATTAGGGTAAAAAGATTAATTTAGTTTCACCCTAATTTGACAAACCCTAGTTTGGCAAACTAGGACCATTTATCTTTTGATCCTTGTTAGATCGTACTTCCCATATGGCTTATACATATACTAAACCTACTAAATTCATCACACACATGGATATTCTAAGCATAGAGGCATTGCACCAATACATAAAGTTCAAGAAATTATAGACAAATGGAAGAGAAACATTACACATACTCATGAGCACAAAAATTCCTCACTTGATAAGATGAATCATGGAAAAAAAAGTCACATGAATGTCAAGATCCTAGTCTTGTTCACCATATACCAAGAAGCTCATTATTTGGATAGTGACACAAATTTTGTAGTTTACATGTGTAAAGTTATGTATATAAATTTATGTATTTTTGTGATGTTTCTTGTAATGGATATGCTATAAATCATATTGAGTTACCATGGAAATATATGAATGTATAATTTCATAATTTTTCTATTGTAAACATAAGTATGACAAAAATAGACAACTAAATAAAAAAAGGGTCTAGGAAGGAGGGTTATGGCAATATATGTCTTTACAAATGATGTAGATAAGATTCAAAAATTTGCACTAGATGTATTAGTCTTTAATTTTCTATCACACACACAAGCCACTTTAGAATCCTTAGTAGTATCTTTCTTCTTTTGTGGCATCTACCCATATATAGATGGATCCATGTATTAGGTGGATTATGAAAATCATGATCATTTATATTATACTCTACCATAAAGAGATGCAAAATCTAAAGAACCCAAAGCATCTCCATAATTAACATTAATACCATCTTGTGGGGAATCTTTCTCTTTCTTTTCCTCTTTCTATTCTTTTGTATTACTATGTTTTTTATTTTTAGGCATTTCTTGTGTTGACTTCTTCTATGTAAACTAATTTTTCTTCCTCAACCATCTAACAATGAATAAATGGATGTTCATTTGCATATCTAGTATTAAAATTATTCCCATACTTAAACTTTAGCTTTTGATTTACATTAGATGGAATTTAATTCATTGCATGAATCCATGGATGCCCCAATCAAAAAATTATGTTAAATACCTTGGAATCACATGAAATAGTGCATCAATGGTACAAACAATCCCACATGATAATAGGAAGAGTAATATTATCAAACACTTTGATTATAACTTGAACCATTTTTTCCAATTTTAGCATATCTACTTGAAGGGTTTATATAAACAAGATACGCATTGCGGACCATGTTCTTACTAAATTTTAAAAACTTGCGCTTGCAGTTCTAATATGTGCATCTACATTTTTTACCATTTTGCTTCAAATTTAAATCTTAAATATGGCCTTGATATTTGTGCTTCTGATATTCAACATGGGGATGAGACGTCAAATTACTTCCCCCTTGTACCTTAGTCAAACTCAAGTGGATTGTTATAACAATTTTTGGAACAAGTTTGAAGACATGCCAAGTAGAAATGTAAATGCCTATGTCCATCCTTATGATTATATGATAATGCAATGCTCCGAGAAGTTCAAATGATACAATGATATGATACTCTAATTAATCATGTGGATGTCTAAAATTAACTAGGGCTTGAAGCTCTAATGAAATGTAACCTAGTGCACAAATTTGAATATTTTGTGTTTCAATCAGCATGTGGGTAACAACTAGTTGGAGGCAAGTTAGCTTGGGCCCGTGTTTAAATTTAATTTTAGAAAATGAGGAAATACCGCACATGTGGTTTTGAACCAAGTTCAAAATCATAACTACAATTTTAAACTACAACAAGAAACAAAATATATTCAAAGGGTTAAGTTTGGACCACTAGAGAACAAGGACATATATTCAAATAAGGTATAAATTGGATGTAAATTCTCTACACAAAATATGTCATTTAGACATTAGTTATGACATCAAGAATAATAGGTCAAAATAAGTCTAAAATGATTGGGCAAAAGTATTAGGGATGGACTTTTCACCATTACAGGAGTTTAAAAAATCAAAAATAAAATATCTTCACTAAAATCATTTGAGACTCATACTAAATTTCCTAAATGTTCTCATTAAATTGTTGGAATTATTTCATCTTTAATATATAGTTAATAAATAAATATATTACAAATAAAGTCACCTTCGTGATTTATTCTAGTATTTAAATAATTAAATGTTAGTTTATTATTGTTAGTTTTGGGAGTTACTTTCCCATAAGTAATTTTGGTAGTTAGTAAGGGAAAGAAAGGCTTTTAAGACAATTTATTATAATGTAAAAATTAACAAGTTGAGTGCATGATAGTGGTGGCCATTACAGAGCCAAATCTATTTAAAATTAATTGGCATTGATAGCATTTTGGTAACATAATGGTAGTAGCTTTGCTATATTTATTTTGTTTTGTTTTACTGATAAAGGGAGGGAAAACCATTAAAAAGAATTACACTACAACTAGAAGAGGGCCACACCTACCTTAGATAGGCCATGCTCCCTCACAAGAATTTGAACCTCCTTAAGATCTATTGTTGCAAATGTCCAAAAAGCCATGTATGCAAAATTTGGAAGTATAATGCTGTGTAGAGGAGAGAAAATGACAAAATGGTAAGCGATTCAAGGATCTATGCCAAGGTAGTTGTGATGGATGCACATCACCACATGTTTGGATGCCTCAAGCATCTGCATTCTAGCTAAGGAGCTCCTTAATGGCCAACGAGTGGTGGTTGTGCAATGTGAAGAGATCTGTTTGTTAGGTGGACTTGTTCGCCAGAAAATGAAGTACCTCCATTTTTTAAGAAAGAGAATGAATACGAAGCCATCTCATGGCTCCATTAATTTTAGGGCACCTTCTAGAATTCTTTGGAGGACAATTAGAGTCCTAGAATCTGAATTGAACTATGTGACTTGTTTGCTTTGCAACTGATTGAAAAAAATGAGATAAATTTTGTAAATCATTTGTTTACTTAGCTCAGCCTAATGGGACTTGGTAAATTTATGATTCCAATGTAGTTGAGTATCTTGTGAATTATCTAACTTAACTATCTATTAAACATTTTTTCCAGTAGTAGTATTTGAACACATAATAGATGCTAGATTTTAATTTCATAAGATGAACTTCATACTTAACCAGCTTCCTTCAATGATTTTGGAATACTTAGAACTTTATGCTAGTTTTTGCAAAACTGGTAGTGGTGGGGATGTGCCAACTAGATATCGTAGACTTGGGAGTCATGTTTTCTATACTTAACACATATGCTTTCTATAGATGTACCAAGAAAATATAGACAAATTCATAGCATCCTTAATCAATCAAGGTCAAGAAAAATACTTTAATAAAAACATGTCTAACTTAATGAATTACAACTATAAGTAATATAAAATGAATCAAACCAAATTATATAATGCCTAATCAATTAACGTGATTTTTAATGCCCAATCACTTAAAGTAATGTCATAGTCATATATTTCCATGGTATCTAGATATGTATAGTCATTGGTTGTATCCATGTTCTTAGTGTGTAATGTTCATTATTTTATATCTTTAACTGTTGAACCTAGATGTGCTATAATGATTTCAAAAGAAATCTCTTTATCTCTCTCTCCCTTGGTAAGTGTGTGAACACTATAAAGAAAGAAAGTGTACATGGAGTAGGAATGACTTCAATGTTTTATTGCACACATGGTATTTATTTTTATGACACTGATACATGTTCAACATTACACATGTATGTGTAGATTTGGAAAATTTAAAATCTCTCTCTCTCTGCAAGTTGAAAAGGAAAAGAATCATCCATGCATTTTAGAAATGAAATCTTCCCTCTTGTTCAACTATTTATTTAATGTGTTGGAATTGCATTAGGATCCAGCCATGTTTAACCATTTCTCTACAAGATGAATGATATGCCTCACCAACACCAATGATAACTAGTGTCTAAGTTTGGAAGTTGTGGAACAATGTATCAAATGTACACACCTATACATCAGAGAAGAAATGTATGTTGATACAGGTGAGTGCAACACAACATCCCTATCTACTCTGATGTAGGATGTGTATGTTGATACATTTGTTCCATAGTCCAAAGTAGACACTATCATGTTATGTTGTTGGTGTGACATATCAGTCATACTTGTAGAGAATTGGTTCAACATGTCCATCCTAATGTACATGTATGTATGTATTAGAATAAGTAATTTATTTTTACATGCACAAAATTTAGGTTGATATATATATCATGGCACATGTGCCACCACCTCCTGGACCTTCTATATTTAGATGTATAGATACTGAGATTTAGAAATTGACAGCTCTTCTTTCTGACCCCAACACAACAGGGGTTTATAGGGACACATGTCAATCAATTTTAACTAGCTTACAATGCATTAGACAGAGCCTAGGAGATACCTGTGCTTATTCAGATGATACTCTTATTGCTATTCTTGTCCAGATGCGGCAAGAGGTTACTAGTGACGTTCCTCTTTCTTCTGTTTAGCTTAGTGTCTCGAAAGAGACTATCAAATCCCAATGTTTCCAATCTTATGTTGGTAAGCCTAATGTGAGGGGCTACCAAGTGACTAGATGTGTAGACCCTCTTATGGCCCCATTGATATAGCCACGTTTTCTTGTTGCTCATAATCGTTATCCCAATAATGACCAAATTCTTTTATATTTTGTACAACAGTTATATGCAGAGGTTCATATGGGCCTCAAGGTGAACTACTTGGATTTGCTAGAATATTTTGGTTATGGGAGGGGCAGGGTTGCTGATAGAGATGCCTATCATTGACCAGATTGACAGATCCAATTTATAGGGCCTTGGTTGGGGAGAGGATGCTTGCTATCTCCCCAGCCGTAGCCCCTGTTGTTGATCGGGTTGTCATTGCTTCCCAAAGGGAAGCAATCGACAGTGTAGGTGATATTGCAGTTGCCACATATATTATATCTTCTGGTCGTGTGGGAAGATACTTGATGAGTCATCCTGGATGATCCAGACCATCAGATCATGCTATTGATCCTTATGTTATCACAGGTGTCCTGTCTCCTGTAGACATAGATGGTCTAAAAGGAGACCATATGCTCCATATTACAACGAGTTATCTTTTAAGGACCTATTGGAGTCATATGCTTTTATTGCATCAGAGCTTGGTATCCATTTACACGAGGTTAGAGGACATGTGGGTAGCGCTTGCTGTTCACAGAGTGCATCACGATCATGTCAAGCTATGAGATCTTCTCATCAGGTGCCTGGGAGTACTCCACATCCTGATCCACCCTTAGATCATTCGGCTGCTGCAGAGGAAGATACACCTATCAGGCCTCATGTTGAGCATCAAACATCCCAACCCTCCCTAGATTCATTTGAGGAGGTGTAGTTGCAGACAGGATCGATGTCAAGTTTTGTGGATATGCTTTTTCATTCAGGCTCTTTGTTACCAAGTCGCCTGGTTAGTCCACTTTAGACTTCATTACTTGAGCTAGCCAAGGAGGCACTGGATACAATCATTGCAGCGGATCATCCTACAACACCTGATACACAAGTATGTACATGCATACATGTGCATGTGCATGCATGATTTGAAGTTGAACTTAAATTAAAGTAAGTTAAATTACTTTTCTCTAGATAGAGTCCTAATGTTGTATATATATATTGTAGGGGTTAGCTCATGTTACACCTAGTCTGGGGATGGACTGTGTACGTAGGCATGATTCAGCTGATGGCAGTAATGTTAGTAGACAGGCAAGTTTTTAATTTTTAAATCATTACAACTTACATACATGTAAATTATGCATATAATTTGTACGTGTGCATGTATATATATTTAACATTATTCTATTTAAATTTTAACATAATTTGTACATTTTTATACAAATATGTGTTGTACTATCTCTAGGGCTCAGCGCATCCATTAGAGCAGGATGCTCAGTTAGACTTAGATCGCTCAACTCGCAGCCAACATGATGACCATGCTATTGGTAGCACTTCATAGACATGTTTCTCCAGATATTTCTCTAGATATATTTGTTTGAGCATACATTTCTATAGATGTACATGTTTATGTATGGACATTTCTATCTAGATAAATTTGCATATATGTGTGTTTGTGGACATTTATGAGGACATTTCTATCTACACGTGTGTTTGTGGACATTTATGAGGACATTTCTATCTACATGTGTGTTTGTGGACATTTATGAGGAGATTTCTATCTACATTTGTGTGTTTGTGGACATTTATGAAGACATTTCTATTTATTATTATTATGATTATTTTTGTCATGAGAAGTTATTTAGGTATTTGTGTAATTCAGTAAGTGTAGAATATAGGTTTTAAAATGTAAATTTACAATTGCATTTGAATTATGATTCATTTATATGAGTATAAATAAAAGTGAAAAACAAAAAAGTCTTGATAGACATGAAACAAAACAATATTATATAAATAAATGTCTCCAAATAGAACAAAAAGTTTACAAAAAGGTCTTGATATGTGAAACAAAATAGTAATAAATCTACAAACACTATATCTCTCACCATCATGGATTGTGGAAATGTCATGTCTTTTATTACAATTCATGTCTTTTAATACAATTCTAGTGCTAATACTTTTCTTAAACCTAATTATGAATAGTTAAGACTTAGAATAAAGTTATCTTTAGAAATGATTGCCTTGTATTAAAGACAAAAGCATTCTCCCAAAAGAGTTCATTAGAAAAAATCTACCATGACATAAACAAATCTAGACACAATTATGTGGTGCTAATACTTTGCTTAAACCAAGTGATGAACACTTATCATACAACGAAAAACATCAAATACAATGGAAACATGAAATTTATTATAGTTTTACTTGATTATAAATATAATTGTTTACATTTATTTTATTTGATGTGGGGATAGGCAAGCCACAACAAAATAATGATGATTTCTCCTTCACATTCTACAAACTAGCAATTGCCACGTTATTTGAAAGGGTGTAGTGGTTATGTCAAACTAGCAATTAGGTTATTTGAGAGGGTGTAATGGTTATGTTGACATGCATATTTGAATGCAAAATAGTTAGGTGTTTATGTACTTCAATAAATGTAGAATATAGGTTTTAAAATTTGTAAATTTAAAAACTCAATTACAATTGCAAATTGTGATTCATTTATGGGTATAAAGAAAAGTGAAAAACAAAAAATTCTTGATACATGTGAAACAAAAAAATATTGTATACATAAATGTCTCCAAATAAAACAAAAGTTTACAAAAAAGTCTTGATATGTGAAACAAACAATATTAAATCTATAAACACTATCTCTCACCATCATGGATTGTGGAAATGTCATGTCTTTTATTACAATTCTAGTGCTAATACTTTGCTTAAACCTAGTTATGAATAGTTAATACTTAGAATAAAATTATCTTTATAAATGATTGCCTTGTATTAGACAAAAGCATTCTCCAAAAAGAGGTCATTAGAAAAAATCTACCAAGACATAAATGAATCTAAACATAATTATGTGGTGCTAATACTTTTATTAAACCAAGTGATGCACAATTATTATGCAATGACAACATCAAATACAATGGTAGCATAAAATTTATTATATAATTATTAGTTAAATTGTGCTAATATATTTTCTATTTATAATTATACTAATGTCAAATATCAATCCCAATAAATCAATGAACTAGGATAACCAATAGTGTTGCACTCTAAAAACTATTTCTCATAATACATGTGAAACTTTAAATGTGTAGGCTAAATATGTTGCAAAATTTGATTTTAATTTAAATTTAACCTCTTCTTAATTGAGATTATTTAGATTAAACTGTAATTCATTGAGAAAAGTAATATTATGGGATAAAATGTTTTGAAATACAATGGCAACATTACCCATACATTTCTTATCATCTTGTGATTGTTTGAAATTGCATAGGACCCTAAACAACACTTATTCGATGAATGTTGTTATTTACAACACATATTACCTAAATTTAAATGAATATGAGGAATAAAAAGAAGGGAAGATACTGAGCCTATGATAAGAAACAAATGTGAAATGATAGAAGAGGAGCAATACTATGGCACTCTAAATTGAAGAACTTCCAAAATGATGCAACATGATAAAGGTCTAGGACACATAGAGTAGTATTAGTTATCTCTTCAACTAAATTTTGAAGGAAAAACATGCATTCATTAACAAAATAGGAATTCAAAGACACTACATCATTAAGCAATGAAATACCATAAGATGTTGCAAATGGACATGATACAAGAGATAACCTAGGGAAGCTACTACATGAGAACATATATAAATGGATATGTCCTCAAATTTTTATCATGACAATTTTAAACTTTTGAGTCTACCAAGTCGAAGTCCATCAATCAACTCATCTTCTCAAAGGTTGTACAAGTATTTCAATTCATTTCTAAAAGTTTGTTGTCATCTAGTTTTAATCAAGTCAAAAATATTAATGTCAAATAGTCTCAATCATAGGTGATTAGGGAAGAGAACTTGGACATTTTAATTTATCAAAAATGTTCATGTCAATATGTAAAGTCAATTGTCACTATGTGTCATATTTGAATGCCCATAAAAATCATGAAATTGATGTTAGTCAAAGGTTACTCAAGGTTGTGTGCCAAATATTTCATTTTTATTGATATTGTGGGAATTTCAATGTTTGTATCGGTGGCCTAAAATGATTTGTCAACTTCAAAGTGGAATAATTAATATCTCTTTTTACATTTTTCAAGTGAAATTTTATTGGTTGAAAAGTTTATAGATGTAACATGGCTATATATATAGCTTTCCTTCTCCTAACTAAATCATGACCACTAATTGAAATAATAAATTTATTTTATACCTTAAAGTTTAGTTTTTAAGTCATAGATCTAGTTACTTTGATGGTAATCGAATGAATTACTTCCATTTCCATGTGCTTCACTAAGACAAATTTTGATCCTCCTCATGGTTAGAGGCAATTCTACCCTCTTGTATGGCCATCATGGTGAGGTCATTACATGACAGGTTGATACTTTCACTTGTGTAGTGATGATTTGTGCATTGATGTTGAAAACTTTGATTTTAATTTAATTTATATTGTGACATCTCTAGTACATATGCATGTACATGTAAATTGTAGCACAATTCAAAGATCATATATAGCATTAAATAAAAGCATTCAAAAATTATCATATTGATGCATGCTTGAATAAGAATCTAGGGCATTCTCTACATGACTTCTAATAGAGAGATCATTTGAACATTAAGAACTGTCATGGTTGAAATTTAAAATTTGTTCAACAAAAGAACTATCAATTTAACTTGCATAGGTTGTAAAATAATTAATACATGAACATACATCTAAATAGTGAATTTAGGTCTTCAAACCATTAAAAATCAAGTAAGTTCTTCATCCATATTTTTCATACCACATCAAGTGGTTCAGCTCACTCTTCAATCACATCTAATATTCTCTGATGATCTTCACTATGTAGTCTCCACTTACGGCGTCCATGTGTGTTTGAAACTATATGAAGAGTTAGGCTGGTAGCAATTACTAGGTGGCTATACTAATATACCTTGTTATTAGGTTGATAATCAATAAAGTGAATCCCATGTTGAACAATCTTGACTTGTTTGAGATATATCCCTTGCACTACAATTGAACCTGTGGGAAACAACATTCCACACCATAAGACATATCATAAATTATAATATAAAAATTGAACACATTTTAAATCACTCTTGAGCTACTTGACATGTACATATGTAACAAATTGAAAATTATTTAAAAATATATTAAAATAAAGTTAAACCTGTGGGAAACACCATTCCATCACTTGTTTCTAGATTTATTAGATTTTGCCTCTCTTCTATGCAATGCAATAAATAATAACTAACTTGTTCTATATTTCTAGCCCCTGCTATGACTACAAAAACATCTCCTACACCAAATTTACATGTTCAAATTTTGTAACTTAAAAAATTTAGAGATACCTTACACACACACACACACACACACACACACACACACACACACACACACACACACACACACAAATTTTTAAATCAATCCTGAAATATGGTTATAATTAGTTGAAATCAAAGGAATGTCTTCAAATCATTCATCCTCATCTTCATTGTAAGTGTTGGTAACAACTAGTGGCACATTTTCCCATTCACTAACATATCCACATTGTTGGTTATTAAATTTCTCAAAATCTCCCAACATGCACTCATAACAAAAACAAGAGTAATCCCTAGTGCGCAACACCATGGAGGGCTATCTATACTCATGACATAATGCAAAGATCTTGTTTTCTCTACCCTCTTGCATCCATACATTGATCTTCTATCCACACCTACAAATTTATTATATATCAAGCACATTATGAATAAACTAAAATAAACAAACTTGTGTGTACACATATATCATATACATGAATATAAATATTTAAAGTACATCCATACATTAAATAAATTCAAACAATACATACCTGATATCTCCCAAAACACTCTATGTGGAATGTATATGTTTGTTCTTGAAGATGTGTCGGCCTCATTTGGTGCAAAGTGTAACTTACACCATTCAACAACATCATGTGCATCATTTATATGGTCTCCATCATAATTCATTTGATGTTTCCTTAGAGCACGTTTGATGAAAGCTCCTACACCATCATGTTCACCCTTTCCATGCCCACTCTCAAAGAAACTCCAAACATGTCATATATTATCATTTTGATGATATCTACATAGTGCATAAAATGTCCTTGCTGATTTGAATTGTGACACACATCCATCTGACCATACAAAATGCCTTTCAAAATTTACACCCCTACTTGCCAAATATCTAAAAAAATTCTTAAAGCAATGTTGTACAAAAAGTTTGTCATGCTCTTTATCATCACTAATATAAAAGTGATATTCTTTCTTGATGACTCGTTCTTGAAATGTACTTTCAACACCATCCAAATCCAATTGTGCATATCGATAACACACATGCACCATAATAGTGATTTTCTTTGAAAAGTAATATTTTGATTGAATCTCTTTTTAATGTACAAAAGAATAATTTTTTGCAAAGTCAACCACTGATAAAATTGTTCAAGGTGGGAAAGTATCTCTTAATGTTTGAAACTATTGTGCTTGTGACTTAGCAAAAAAAGAATGATGTATGTATGGTTGAATCAATTTACAAAAATTTTCCATAAATATTCCAATAGGTATCTCCTCTTCTACATAATCTAACCTTGTGGATTCTTTCCCATGTTTTGTTTGAAACTTTACATACTTGTACCTCTTGCAATTTACCAACTTCATTGGGTCAATATCTTCAAAGGCATTTTAGCCAAATTTCCACATGCTTCACAAAGACCTTTTATGTAGTTTATTTGACCATTTCCATTATCATCATCTAATTTATCACATAAGATGGATGCTATGAACTGACTTGTCTGTTTAGAAGGTGCATTTACAAGACCATCACTGTGTTCACAAATCTTTCAAAACATCTAATAGTAGAGATCAAATTCAATATGATAATGATAGCAACAAGTTTCAAAAACCTTCTTTGTCTTCACATAATATGGCCTTAGCCTTTCAAACATCGTTTGCCCAATCTTTATATTTGGATTTGAATAACAAAAGTTCACATACATCTGATGTTGTGTTATCTCTAGCCAATGTTTTGTATGTAGTTCATAACTATTGGGCCCAATTCTATGTTTGATAACATTTCTAATATTTGATGAAGAATGAGTATTATCATTCCAAAATGTTGAGATTAAGTTTCTAACAACATCTCGAATCCTGTTAGATCAAGGAGCTCTACACATAATTACCCAATTGCCTTCTGAGGTACTATCATCAAATAATTTTCTCATTTTCACATATTTTGTTATTGTCTTTCTACTAAAACCAAGCTCAGATGAAATTGAAGACAATTGTCTTATTTTTGGAATTTCATTCACTTACAATACCTATGAACATCACTATTCTTGTAATGGACTTATCCACAGATCGAGATTGCTTCTCGATGGAAGCCAAACCTTCTTTAACATTTTCAACAATATATTTTTCTAGCTGTGAACCTTTCCCCTTTTTCAATGACAAATCGACACCCAACAATTGTAATGGTTCATGCAGCTCCTTACTAAGAAGTACCATTGATAACAATTGGGTTCAGCCAAGTGTATCAAGATTATTGAAATGAGCAATTATTTCCTTTGCAGTTTTATTAATTGACCTCCTATTAGTACATCTAGGTTGTCTAGCATAATGTTTCAATTTCTCAATATCCATTTTAAGTAACTGATCTAAATTTCTATAAGAATTTTTTTCTTTTCACATCTTCAACTAGATTAATATGCTCATCCATACCAGTCAAAGGAAGAGATCCTAACCCCTCTCCAACATCCATTGTTTGCACTTGGGCCTCCTCTTGGATAACATCAACTATGTGTTCAACAACATTTGCTCCACTTTTTTATCACAAATGAAGGAAATACATTTTAAAATAAAAATAAAATTATTTATTTTATAAAATAAAACTTTCTAAATAATAAACATTCTTTTTATTTTATTGATTTATACTCTTAAGTTCTACAATGTAGAAATTATTATGTTTTCTAAAAAATAATTTCATTCTTTAGGAAAAAGAAAATCTAAAGAGCATTCTAAAAATATTTCAACAAATCTTTTCTTAAAAATTTTCTTTCATTCCTTAATTTAGCATTAAAAATCATAAAAACACAAATAAAAAAGCTAAAAAAATATTCATGATAAAAATTTATTGCATAAAAAAAGCTAAAAATTATTATAAAATATATTTTAGAGAAAGAAAACAAAAAAATAGTGATAAGAGTTTATTTTAAAATTAGGAAGTGTGGCTTTTTAAATATAAAGTTTTTAGATTTAAAAGAATTTTTAAATAAAAATAAATAACCAAGAAAAGAAATAATCTAAAATGAAAAGTGAACTTGATTTTTTTAATAAATTATAATAGAAACATATGTTACCACTTTAGAAAAAACAATGAAGTTGAGTTGGAGATAGGGAGAGGGATATGGAGAGTTAAAGAGGGATAGAGATAGCTACAAAGGCCCTAGTGAGGGAGAGGTAGAGGTAAAGAGAGTGGGCAACTTGAGAGAGAGAGAGAGAGAGGTATGTATTTATCTCTTGGTAGAGAGGTGGAGATTATAGCCAAGAATGAGGAATGACTTAAACTAAATGACATCAAAGCTACATGAAATCAATGCGTACATATTTAAGCATAAATCAAGTGACCTAGATTAAATGACATCTTGCTACATGATTCATCAATACATATATATATTTAAATATAAAAAAAATGACCTAGATAAAAAATAGAAAATAAAATATATGCATACCTTGTTTTTGTTTATGATATTTTTCCAATCTTTCTTCATTCAATCTTGCTATAGTTTCTGCGGAATACTTTCGTGTAGTCTTATTTTGTCTTGTCCTTTTGTTTCCCATGTCCTTCTTTGTAAAATATGACTTGAAAATTCTTCTCTCAAAGATTTCTTGGACTCCCTTGTAGAAGGAAAATGCGAATTTATCTTGTTTGTAGTTGATTTATAATGAAAAAAAGCAATCCTATTTATATGCTATATGAATAATTAGAACATTAAAAAAATGCATATAATTCATTCCTTACCTATCACCACCACAATTTATGCCTTTGTTAAACTCATTCTTAAGAAACTACATTAATCAAGTGCGCTCACATCTATACCAACAATCTTCCCATGGCTCAACCTTGCTATGATACCAAATGATTCAATCATGGTAGAAGGGTTCAAAGGACTATCCAACCATGTATGCAATTAGAAGAACTCACCTACAACCTACCATAAACTATAAAAATTTACATAAAATTCCTCATATTATTCATCATACAATTTGTATGATTATCACTAAATTACAACCACAAGGTTTACCACAATGGGCCCTCTTACATGCTAGGTGACAAGTTTTTTATTACAACCAAATTACACAAATGGATAATTTCCCCATGGGATTCCCACATGCAACTACCTACTAAACTATACAAACACCACTTCTAGACTTTCTGCAACAATATAACATTAAAATTTTAGTGTTGACAAGACACATGAATTGCATGTTACCACATGGGCTATTACATGACTTAATAGAAGTACTCTAACAAAAGTGGATACCTTCATGTTGTATCCCACATATTAATACTAATTACCACACTCTGTCACTCAAATCTTTCTCTATTACTACTAAAATTATCTTCTACACCTCTACTCCATCCTAGTCTTCTTTGCTTGCTTTGTACCATTTTAAATATACTTATTTATACCTTCATCATGTTCTTCATATGATTTCCAAAAGCCTCAACTTGGCACAAAGATGAAAACCACATGAAATGTGTCATTGACTAAATATAACAAAACTTTAAATCATAATGGTCCAATGGTGGAGACTCTGTGACACACCATAGACCTTCCCAATGGCTACAAAACACCCGACTAGTATTCTCCTTTAGCACAAACTACATATGCAACTTCCACTTATCAAATTAGCATCAAATCTTAACTGGAGATACACAAACCACAAACAAGACTAATTCCACAATTGCATAACCCAATTCCATCATGCAGTGAAATGCACCAGAAATTACTATTATAGACTACTAACCAAAAGCGTACACTTACACATAACTATAAAATTTCTCTTTCCTTAGACATGAAACCAAATTCTTGAGGTTTTTAGTGATGTAGGTACATCATGTAGCCACTAGTAGACCATCTGCTACTGAAATCCCCTACATAATATAAATCCACATAACCTTGAATTTTAGTTGGGTGTTCATCCTCTAAAATATCATCATGATAACATAAAAAAATACATGGAAGTACCCCTCAAATACTTGAAGACCAGGCTCTTATCTACAATTTCTAATGTTCCCATCCAAGATTAGTAATGTAACAACTCAAGACTCCTATTTATTGGGCACTATCGACTTTGGTGTAGACCATAGCATATATAAGGCTCCTAATTATTGTAACATAGCGAACTACACTCATCTCCTCCACCTCTATCGATGTCGTAGTACACTCCTTAATTGATAGCTTAGTTCCCTAGAAAATAGGAACATTAATCATGGAGAGGAAGTGCACCACATTTTTGTACATTGTAGGAATTAAATAAGGGTGCCTTCTCGTGGGAGAATGGATGGTAGAAGATCCCTATGAAATTAGTAACTATAAATAGGCCATCAAACTAAGGACCTACACAAGAAGATTGTAAATACAATGTTGTCTATAAGGAAATTTGTAGGGGTTATTGTGGATAGACCACTGACTTGAGGCAGTTTCCATATTCATTATAGGATGCACCACTTTTGAGGAGGGCTCCCTAGTCTCTCTCATATTGCTCTATGTGGGGGATTCTTCATTCTCTCTTTGGGGGTTTATTAGTGTACATGGGTAGCTAGTATAACTTGCTTTTCTAGGATCTATTTCACATTTCCTCCAATTTGCACTTAAGGGGGGTGTTGGTGTGATTATTTATTTGTACATTTTATAGTAAGTTTACTTAGGTAATGAATTTTATTTACTTGGATTTAATAATAAAGAGCACTTCACAACGGGTTCTACTCAATTGATCTTCATGTTGCTTTTACTTTACTTAAATGCTCTTCATGTTAAGTCCATCAATTGTTCACTTGTGGTTAACTCAACTCCTTTGGGAAACTTGTACTCTGAATGCCCATATATTATATGTAATTTCTTGCATTTCATGAATTAATAATCAACTCCCAATGTCTATATATTGTACATAATTTCCTTCATTTCATGAATTAATACTCGCTCATTTTAATCTCTCCATATTCTCCATATTAGATTTTTCTTGGTATTTGTATTTTGCACCATCTACATGTTTGCATCTAGCATAGTCACCTATATCTAGGCATGTGTTTTGATTCTCATTCAATCCTACATTAACCTTTTCAATGTAACCTCTTTATCCAATGCCTTCTTACAAACTATATTCGAAGTATCTCAAAGAATAAATAATAAATATCAGCACTCTCACATGGGCATCTTATTTATCTACTCCATGATATTTGGAGATTAAACATTATTTATTGTCTACATAATTAAATGCAATTTACAAGACTTAGGATTTACAAGGTGAATGGCACACCTAATTCTAACAAGAATATGCTCACCTATTGAGTTGGCAATCTCCCCATTGGTATCTTTGGATGCCACCTTAACACATTCAACTAGTAGGAACATGAAGACAAGTAGATTTAGTGGATCAAGTTCTATCAAATCAATCTTGTACATCATCATTCAATTTTGCCTAATAGATTGAAACTCTACATTTCTCAAGATCAACCATATGACACTCAAAAAAAAAAAAAAAAAAAAATACTATGACTATATACACTTTGACACGAACATTAATTTCTTGATATTAGTGAATGGATTCAACATAACATCTCCAACATTCCTTTACTATCAATTTTAAAGCCAAGTAACATAAACTACATATTTAATTTCTAAATATTTATTACAATTATCATCCATCTCTAAATTTAGATTATTTAAACTTAATTAGTTAAATTTGTTTTAATTAAATCTAATTATTTATGTGCTACAATTATTTTCGTTACCCCTTTCAACGCATATATCTCATCCATCAAGGAAAATAGTCTAATAGGAATAAAATATAACCGAAGTTTTATGTATGAACAAGCTGAAATGGAGGCCATTTCTTTTAAAGGAAAAGTGAATGACTCACATTGTGAACAACAACAGATCTTTAATTTCTGAATGTTAAGCAGAGCAAGTGCGTATATATATAGAATACAACAGGGACCAGGGTAAGCTAGTCAATGGTGGCTATCTTATTGCGTGTGTTACGGATCATTGCGTGTCTAATTAGTATATATAAATGACCTCGACCAACGGGGCGGTCCATTGAAATTACGGATCATTGCATGTTTAATTAGTATATATAAACGATCTTGACCAATGGGATTATCCATTCAAGAATTTCTAGATGCTAGTTCAATAGAAAATATATTACCATCCTTGGTCTTACACAATAAGAAAATTGTTAAATATCAATTTAAACTAAATTAACATGGAATTGATCAATTACACAATAGATTAACACCAAACCAATAGATTAATGTCAAAGCAATAAGGATTCAAAGGTTCAAAACAATAGAAAACAATTTTATTCTACATATGTCTAAGGGTTTTCTAGTTGAGGAAGCATGGTGATAATGTATAAATTTAAATCTAAAACTGGATTCATAAAGTTTTAATTGAATAGAATTTAATCAAATAGATATACCAAATTACTTATTTTTCAAGTATGGAAAAGACAACACATTGTCATTTAGGAGCATTCACTCTTACAATATTCATTATATTCATTGTTACACTACTCACTATATATATTACAAAGGCTTTTCATAGTCTATGGAAATCAAGTTGTAAGGTAAACATGTTTCCTTTAAAATGTATACAAGCCATTCCAAGTTTTTAAGGGCAAATAACACATGTTCCATTGCACATTGATAGTCTTACTACAAGGCATGTATCTACATACAAACATGAATAATCAGGATGCAAAAACACCAGATAATCTTTGGTATCCTCACTACATATCTAGTTGCGTCTAAAAATTTATAAAGAAAATGCTAGAAAAGGGAAGGAGTGAACAAGTGCTACAAAAGGGAGTTGAATTTTAGCAAGATAATAGATGGTATTTGACATTATATGAGGTCAATGAAAAAACTCAGTTTTTAAATTATGAAGATATTCCTATACACAGATAGAAACAATAAAAATAGTCTTTAAATGGAGGCTTATTGTAACTCCATTTGTTACTTATTACCAGTTTCCTCTTGAAAAAATTGTAAAATTAGTAAAAATTCTTTTGTGTTATGAAGATGCACACAACCCTTTTGGACAATATTGTGAGGAATTCAATTGGCCTCTCTACATTAGACCAAGTTATTATGCTAATATGTGCTACATCATATATGCATATCCATTCTTCATATAGTTTTTATTTCTTTCTTAAATTTACTCTATATATATCATCCCTACTGTAAACTATATAAAATAAAATACTATTCTAATAAGATGAACTAGTAAATTGTGATTAAACATGTTTCAAATGGCCTAACACTTTTCCCATGTCAACGGTAATAAACATAGGAATAAACCAATCAAATATGACTTGCTAGTTAATCATAATTATACATGTTTAAAATGCCTCACACTTCTCCTATGTTGGTTTGTCTCCCTAAATGACACATCAATAAACTAGTCAAATCCACAATTACTTGAATTAACCATAATGAATCAATAGCTCTCAATTAAAATGCAAATTATTAGTTATATGAGTTAAATGGGTGAAGACTCTTTTCCCTATTTTTTAAATTCACCATTTCTAAAAATTAAAATCTAAGTAATTTAAAAATATTAACGCTTTGGCCATGCTATGTTACTTTTGCGTAAGTGGCATGCAACTATACAATCAAGTGCATCTAGATCTAGAATAAATGTTAATGTGGCATTGTTGAATCGATAAAAATACATGTATATGCCATGAAATTTCTTAGACATACATGCCCTAACTATCAACAAAAATATGTGTTTTACAAATTTATGTATGTGAAAGAAGTTATCACCAAACTCATGAGAAATAATTAATAAAGGAAGAAATACATAGGGTGCAATCCCCATGTTAACACAAAGGAACCTAAGTTTTACATTTTAAATATCTTTTCATGATGCTAATGCTGTATCTTCAAATTGAACATCTTTAATGCTTGTGAAGCAAGGACTTGTTCACGTGTTTATATTAAATTTTAGTTCACCAACTCTTTAGCCATAATCAAACAAGTTTGATGTCAATATTGTTAAAACACTCATAATATAACATTAGACATCTTGTTTGTTTATAATTTCAAGGCTTGTTTGTTTGTTTATTGAACTAAAAAATCATGGCTTGTGAGTTTGTCTTTCATTCTATTATTTCACATTAAGGACTTAAAATTATATCTTTGTAAAATTATATCATTCTATTATTTGTCTCTCTTGAGTTGCAATATACAATTATGCAGACACATGCAATAAAGGTAAAAGATAAAGATGTACTATTGAAGGTCACCTAGAGAAAAAATAATATAAAGTAGACCTTCACATATAATATTGAGAAAATAAAACAATTCTTTCAAGGAGCTAGCATGATCTAGTTATCATTAATCATTAATGCCTCCATCTTAGGTATCCTAAAAGAGTCACTGGTAAACCTTCTGTTATATAATTAGAAACCAAATGATGTAAAATATTATGTTCTCAAGCCTTGTTTTTCATTTTGCAAGTTACAACAATTGGCGATGTCACATTCATAGCCCCTACTTTCATTAAACATGGATTGGGTTCTACCAAAAATAACAACATCAAATTAGGCATAAGTCAAAATCTTCAATATGGAGACATTGCTTGACAAACCATTGAGAGAAAGATTGATATTTGGATCTAAGCTTCATTTATGCATTTTAGGGATCTAGATAGTTACACCACTCAAACATGCTCATTATTGAATGTGTTATGAAAAATTACGAAATTGCAACTAAAGTTGCTATAAATTGGCTTTTCACTTCATAAGTATTCCACATCTCACATGATTAATGAGCTTGTTGGCATCATTCAAATTATTCATGCAATAACCTAAAAATAGAAAAAATAACATCACTTTTGGCAAAGAAAAAAATTAAAAACAAACAAGTGTTGGTGTGAATAGGGTTATTCCCCAACCGGTTCTCCTCTAGGACCTATTTACACCTAGTTTGTTAAGATTACTTTGGGCACTTTTAGTATACACATAGGATAGTTACCTCCTTGTGTCTCATATCATATAATTATTACACTTTTCATAATCATATGTAGTCCTAGATAAAACTAAAAAGGAATGTATCTTCTTGATTCTATCAAAATTGAAGGGTTCATTTGAAGTGTTTTAATCAACTTTCTATTCTACTATGGATGCCTTGGGGAAAGATTTTAAAATGTCCATATTTGAGTTGTTTTGTGAGGAGTTATTTTGTGAGCATATCACTAGTGAGTAGGATAAGTTAATTTAGATGCATGTGTTGGCAATATGTGTTGTCATTGATGTCAACTCAATATGTGTCAACTTGAGGATAGGCTTGTATAGAAGTTGAAGATAGGTTAATGGACAATCGAATATTTGAGAGAGATGGTTTGACTTAGTTAAAGACATGGGGTCAGCATGTTTAAGGCAGGTCAGTCTAGAATACCTAGCAGATGGAGAGAAATTATCTAAGTATAAGAATGGTAATCAGCCTGATGTCTAAGTATGATGCGGAGGTAAGTACACTTGTTCTAATATGTTTCCTATATGTCTACATTGATATCTTACCAGTTTGATGTACCCAACTTAGAGATAAGTTACAGATGTTTTGCTTAGGGATTTATAGTGCATACCCTAAGGTAGATTCATAGTGTTTTGGTCCACATTCCTCTACATAGAAAGATTTAGTCTTGTGGTTCTAAAGATAACTTGATTGGAATATGGACAAGTTATATCCAATATTTCAAGTCATTATACCTTCAATAGTGAAAGTTATAAGTGACAAAGTTCTGGTCTATGATTTGACAAAGCAAAGTAATAATGAAGACCTGTTGGAATGCTCTGCATTCCTCTAGAAGTAAATATTTGTTCATGCTGTTTTGAGGACATGCTTCGAGATGTTTAATGTATGCTTCATTGTAGAATCAAGTGGTTTAGTGCTCCACAAGTTTAGTTTTCAAATGACAGAAGTGCTATAGTTGATTTTGGATGCCTAATTGTTCTTAGAACATATGTTTCAATACTTGCACCAGTTGGAGAATGTACTAATTGGCTATAAGAGTTTATGTGAGCATTATACATATCTCAATACATCTCAGGTTTGAAGCACATGCAAATCTTTCTTGTTTCATGAACCGTATAAAGTGTTCAAGACAGTTTGAGTTATATGACTACTGATTATAGTACGATTGAGTTAAGTAGTGTCTCTGAATTCCTCCTGAAGTGCTAAATGTGGTTGTACAGATTTGGAAATATGTTCAAAATGATGCATAAGTTAATTCATAAGAGTTCCAGATGTTTTGGTGGTCTGTAATGCAATATACTAAGTTGTGATATGTTACAGCTAGTCTAGAATGCTCTGTTTTCATTAGTTCAAAATGTTTTTTCTTTTGCGGATGCACATAATGATAAGATATTTTAGTTGAATGGTGTAAGGATAGTTTTGATAAGGTACATTTCTCATATCTTGGTTTCCATGATGTTTTTGGTGTCTCCTAGGTGATGCAAAGATGGACAGATAGTATTGTTTCAGTTGTTTAGGATGACAGTCTAGTTTATTTCATGTGCAGTTGATCCTAATCAATTAGTTTGGCCTTGAAGGATGTGTTATGATGTATTTGATCATATTATGTAGAGTGAAGTGATCCACAACTCATAATTTACTTGTTTTGAGCCGACCCATGGAGAATCCCACATTTCATCTAAAGGTCTTTTTGACACTAACCTAATTGAGGATTTGAGTTGTTGCAAAGGGTATATATATATAGAAGAACAGTCATTTGTGAAAGGTGTGAATAAGAGAGATGAATATCAAGGATGACGTGTGCAAAGTCTGTATGATGGAGTAACTGTGCAAAAAAAGGGGACTGCAACATCAGCATAAGTTAGATACTTCTTTCACATCAGTTAAGTTCCTATTTTCATTATAATTTTTATTTATCTTGCTATTAGACAATGAGTCTCTTCAGTAGGTCTTTGTATCTTTACCTAAGGTTGTATCCTTAGTTTAAAGTTAGCAAGGAATAGTAGCTTCCTTGGGTTGTAGCCTTAAAAGAAAGTTGTAAACTCGTATAGCAATGAGCTTATTATATTGTGAGTTAATCCTCACCATGGTTTTTCCCTCATTGGGTTTTCCATGTAAATATCCTAGTGTCTTTGTGTGGTGTTTATTTTACTTTATGTTCTTCTTCTTTTGGTTAAAATGATTTGATGGTTATGTTGTAAATGAAATTGATTTAAACTTTAAGTATAGACTAATTCACCCCCCTCTCATTCTCCAGATGTGTTCAACAATTGGTATCACAACCAAGTACCTTTGAGAAGCCTAACAGCTGAGGTAGATCCTGCATTTGAACACATGGAATTTGAAGCTATATCTGATTATGTGTTTACCCCAGAACTAGATCTAGAAGAAATGGAACTTGAAGGATGGGACCTCAATCTAGATGAAGTAGACCTTGAAGGAGAACTCTTGGCTTCTCTTGATGATCTGGATGAAGGAAGAGAACTGAATATAAAATATAAGGTTAGGCTTGAAAAATCAAAGGAGACAATTGTAAAATGGAAGACACTAGGTAAAGCATCAAAAGATGAAATTGACAAATTGAAAGCTCAAATAGAAGGAGATAATGGATGTGACATTAACCTCAAGGAGGTAGAAGATATGATCTCTAGTTTGAAAGCCATGGTTGAAGAAGGCAAGAGGATTGAAGACTGTCTAAATATGAAGCTCAATGAGAAAGTAGCTAAATGTTCAAAACTTGAGCAAGAAGTTGTCACTTTGAGGAAAGAATTGGAAAAAGTAAAAGAATAAATTGACAAAGGGTTAAAACTAAAAGGAGGCTCTGAAATTCTTGATGAGTTGATTAACTCTCAAAAGTCATCAAAAGAAAAATCTGGTCTTTGTTTTAAAAAGGGGAAAAGTCCTATCATCAGTGCATCTATAAACTTATATGATAACTTCAAAGCAGAAGGAAAATCTGAAATAAAGGAAGAAAAAGCCTACACTGAAGATCATAAGAAGAATGCCTTCAAAGATGCAAAAGAAGATGGATTCATTCCTATTTGGAGACAAAGAAAGAATAACAAGAAGAACTTCAGAAATCCTGCTCCTAAATAAACTACTCCTACCAAGTACCCTCAAGCTTTCAATGGTAATTGTTATGCTTGTAATAAGATTGGTCAGAAGGCTGTTGAATGTAGAATATGATGAATCAGAATTAATTTAGGCCTCCAAGGTACAATGCTGTGAAATCTCATTCATTCCATGGTTAGTGTTATGCTTGCAACAAAGTTAGTCATAAAGCTAATGAATACAAAAGCAAAGTGATGAGGAATAGTTTTGTGAACAAGAACAATGCTATGACTTCTCAATTCTTCTATGGTTACTACTACAGATGCAACAAGTTTGGTCATAAGGCTACTAATTGCAGATCTAATGTGAGAAGACGTGGTTATGCGACACAATCCAATATCACCTGCTATAATTGTAATAAATCAGGACACATTACAAGGTTATGCAAGGGAAATAATGTAAGACCTACTCCTCAAAGGAAGATTGACATTGGTCAGTAAAAGAAGTAAATGAGCAAGATATTGAAGAAGAAGGAAGAAGGTGAAGTAAAGGAAATATTTGTACCTCTGCCTGGTGCAGATGGATTTTCTAGTAACTAAAAGAGAAGTATTGGCTGAGGGGGAGTTGTAATTGCAAATATTTTCAAACCCCTATTGAGCATAAGATGCTGAAATCCTTAGCATAATGCCTAATGGTGACATGGATATGTTTGGCTAGTAATCTTATGAATTTTGATTAAAAATCCAGAGAAAATACACTCTTTGTAGAGGTTTGTTGAATGATCATAGATCCCTGTGATAGTTAAAAGTTGATTAGGTCAAGAACATAGAAATATATTTAATGTAGAGATGAAGCATATTTAATCGATACTTGATCAAAATTTATCTCATTTGATTGATATCTAGTGTGTGCAAGAGCTAAGAAGAGTAGAAGATATTTAGTGAATCTTGTGAGAAAACCATAATGACAACATTGATAGGTATTTCTTAAAGTTGCTTGTAAAACCTAGTCTTTTGGAAGAATTGTCATGGCAACACCAGTGGTTATTGATATTGTGGAGAGGTCGAGGCTAAAATTTAAAAAACATTCATACAAATCCAATGAAATGGACAAGAATGGAGTGTTTTCCTGCATTCCCATCAATGTATTGCATATAGAGGATGTCTGCATATACATCCACTCATAGCTAAATGAATACAACCATTTGAAGTTGGAACAATTTAGGAATGACCATCTTTTGGGGGATGATTTTCAGCTAAAACTGGAGTATGCAAATGTTGATGCTAAATGCTTAGATATATGGAAGGGTTTTCCCAATTTTTGCTATGAGGATGATTGGGTCAAAATTGTTTTGAGCCAGATTCATGAAAAATTCCTTTGTCTTGATTTACCCTATATGATAAAAAAAGAAGCCATTAAAGTTGTGACTAGATTGTGCTCCTCTAGACCTATGACAGTACTAAAGGTCGTGAAGAATGAGGTGGTTATGAAGCTTACCAGTGCAAGATTTGACAACAGAACCCTTACAGTCGATGATATCACTGACCTAGGGGTCTGGTATGCCACAATGGGAATTGCATATAAAGTATATTACACCAACAAGGAAAGTTCTACTACCGCAATTGCCATCTACACTACACATCAAATGCTTAAGGAAGGAAAAGACTATGATAAGTGTGAGTTGTTGCGACATCAACTATTGGATAATCTAAAGAGAACAAAGGAGACACATTATCAGTTCTAGTATGGCTCTCTGATTATTTGTCTAACATTTTATTTCATGAAAGAATTGTCTGGTATGAAAATTGTAGTCTAAGGAAGAGATATTCTTGTGGGATAGCAGATTAGGGATTACATGCAGAGTTTTGCAGACTCTAAACAATGCAACACTATGTATTGGGGATTCTTTAAAAACTTTCAAGATGAAATGCAAATAAGGGAGAGGATACGATCAAAAGTTGTAGAAAAATATAAGAATGATATAACTTTCACGGTGGATAAGGACAATTGTTGAATGGAGGCTATAGAACCAAGGACTTTCTAGATAACCACCTTGCCCTATGAGGTATCTAGACCTAATTTGATTGGATATGCTGATATCTTTCTCAGCAAGCCTGAGGATCCCACTGTTGAGAGATTTGGGACATATGATGAAATAACAAATAAGCTGGTCAAGAAGAATGTAGAAGAGAAGGTAGAGAAGATGAAATCAAAGCTAGAAGAGATGCTTAATACTCCTGAGGGTTCTGCAGAAGAACCTCAAACCGCCTCTGCCTCACAAACACCTAGAAGGACAAGTTGGTATGTCCATGTTACTAAGTATACTTCTTTCAAATCCTCCAGACCTGTTACCACTTGTAAAATTTGGTTCCTAGGTCTATGCTTTATTTTTCCCCAAAAAATAAAAAAAATCCCATTTTATGCGTTCAGTGTTGAACCTATTGATGATAACTAATCAAAGATGTCTTCCCCAGGTTTTCATGTATTTTACTTTTGAAAACACAAGGTAGGAAACCCATAAAATGACTAAGTCCAAAAAACTTTAAGTGTTTCCTTGTATTTTCACCTCTGTTGGAGTTTCAAAGTTCAGAGTTCATGCCTTCCGCCTTGTATTATCTATCGGCTCTCAAATTAGACTCCAAAATTTCTTTAAGTGTTATTCATTGTAAATTCTTCTAAGTATTTTAGAGGTTGGACTTCATTCCTTTGGCCTTCGGTCTTCTTCATGGCAAGTGTCAGGGAGAAGCCCTGATGTCTGAAGTCCGATAGGTCTATATGATAAATATTCTAAGTATGAAGTGATCGGTAGAGTTTGGAGGTTGGCTCTTCTTCCTTCCTTTCTAGAAGGTGAAACGGAGAAGCCCCAAGGGCTGAATTCCACTCAAGGTGATGAAAAATTATTCTAAGTGTGGATTAGTGCTGTGAAGCATTGGACTTCAAAGTTACAAAATTCTTCCTTTTTCAGTGTTGCAAAGTAAAGGGTGAAGATTGAAGTCTGGTAGGGTTGTGTTTTCCTAAGTATATCAGAGGTCAAAGTTTAGGCCTCCTTCATTCTACCTTCTTCATAGGAAGAAGACAGAAGGAGGAAGGTTTGATGGTCAACCCACAACAAAGTGTTCTTTCTTAAGGGTGGAGGGGAGATGTTGGGGCTTCCATGTTCTCTCTTGTAAGCATAAAGCAAAAGGGTGAAGGCCCAAAGACTGACCCCTGACACCTTCATAGCTATACATAGGCAAGGTTAGGGATTCAAATATTTCTTCTTCCAGATGATATACATTGCAAGGTGGAACGCCCAAGCTCCAAAGTCTAATTTGTCAGAGCTCAACTTCCTGGCCTTCCCTGTTCATTCAAATGCATCGATAATGTTTTAGACAACCATAAATGCGAACTGGATAGCATATGTGAAATTCTTTAATGTGTAGGTACACTTGGAGGATAAAGGTGGATAAAATTTGATGTTGTAGGTGTTAGAGGAAGGTTCGAACCTTCCCTCTTTATTGTTCCAGGTACACTAAGTGTGCAAGGAATCTTTTTATGAGATTCTTAGAATTTCCAGAGAATGGGCAAGTCTCCAAACATGCATACTTCCTGACATTGTAGTGGGACTGAATTTAATGAGGTAGGTGTATACTCATTGACTAAAAGTAGCACTGAAAATGGATACATGGTAATGTAATGCTATATATGCATTGGTTTTTGAAGCATTAAGGGTTGGTCATTTTGGTAATTTTTTCAGTAGGATTGTGAGCTCCAGGAGGTAGATCGAGAAAGGATATTTTATAGTCCTTTGTTTATACATGAAACAATCATGAAGTGTATGTAACATAATTTACAAATTTTTGTATTAGATTATTGTTTTTCTCCAATGTTGTAGGTGTTTTCTTAGTAAACCATAATCACAGCTATAGTTTGCTTTTGCCACATTTAGTGCTATGATTGTAAGATCTAGTTTGATGAATGTGACAGTTCTTAATCCATTTCCAAGCATTGTAAATGGTCATTTCAGTATTGCATAGGGAAGAACATGGTATAGTGTGAGATTGTTAAGTATTTTCATTAATCTGGTATTGATTTCCTTACATTTCAGTTATCAAATAGGTAGTTATACACTTTTATGTGATTCTTTTCCTCTGTTTCACATTAGACTCTGCAGCCCAATGGATAAGCACCAGTCTAAGTAGCCTTAGATCACCCATCTTCAAAACAAAAACAATACATCCTATCTTTAGACGAAGAAGTAATCTTAATGCATCCCCTTTGTGTAGGATTGCCTTTATCAGCTATATAGGGGTCTTACAACAACCATCTTTTCTTAGTTCAGTGACAGATTTGGGATTGAGAAAGCAATCTGGGTTTGGTTGTTAATATTTTTAGTTGTTCATCTAGTCTGATTTTAATACATACTCTTGTATAATACTCCTTGGAATTTCCCTCCAGAGTTTAAGCTGAGCTCAAAGAGAAAAGGAGTCTACGCACTCCTATAGTTGGCTAAAATCGACCATAACTTGTTGATAAACCTCTTCCTATCACCCTGATGACAATCCCTCGCCTAGGTGATTTAGGAGAGTTTTAGAGTTTTGTGTTGTAGTTATTTTGGGAACCAACATTTTGGCGTCATTGCTAGGGAGATAATATTTTGATTCAAATTTGAAGTTCTTGGTAACAATGAATCATTTTAGTTTTGGTTGCTGATATTGAAATACAATTTTGTTCAAATTTTTCTTCCGAGTAGGGGAAGTGGTGACTCTGTTTGTTAACCCAGAATTATTTTTAGTTTGAGAAAGGTTTTATAATGGATAGAGGAAGAAACTAGGAGCATCCTAGATGTGAGGAATCCTCTAGTAATTCTGGCAATAGAAGGAGTAGGGATAGAGTAAGAAGGCCCAATGTGGTGCCTACAAGAAATGCCCAAGATAATATATTTGTCAACCTCATCTAAGCCAATACAACTACACTTATGAGGACTCTATAGATAACATACTCAGAACAAATAGAAGTCACAATAAAAATGAGTATGTTGTCAAAATAAATGAGAACATTATTGGCATAGGAGGTAGAGATATCTCTTAGGGTCCACATCTGAGAACATTTGGGATGCCCAGTAATAATGAAGAGATATATCAGGATGCCATGCACCTTGATTCTCCCATAAGGTCACTTGGAAGTCAGTATGATACCATTCCTAATGAGAACGATCAGCAATGGCTACCTAATGACGAGGAAGAAGAAAGAAGGATCCAAGATAAATTGGATCTGCTTGATCACCTCAGAAATAGATAAAGGGAAGTGAAGACCTTGCTTGATCAACAACAAGCTCAGCTTGACTAGCAAGCCCAGCAAAATCAGAATGCATAGCAACAAGGCCTAAATCAAAATGTTAATCAGCAACGTGCACCTCCACAACACTACAATTAGCAAGAGAGACAATGATAATAGCATCAACATCAAGGCCATAACCTGCAGGCCAATCAAAGACAACATCAACAAAAGCAACAATAATGACAAATGGGACAACAAGGTGCAAACAATGCCCATGCTTAGAATATTCACAATTGGCCCCTACATAATCAAGTTAACCTGTAACATGGCAACATTCAGAACATTGGTCATGCATCGAAAACACAAGCACATAGGTTTATTACATAGAGGAAGCCATTGGGAGTTGAAAGGTACAAGTAGCTCAATTTCACTAGTATTCCTAATTTTCCTAATCCCATTCCAACTAAGATTAGGGGGAATATTCCAAGATTTTAGGGAGTAATGTTGTCATTGGTGAGGAACATCTGAGGCATTTTGTTAATGTCACCGATGAGTATGAGATTGAGGATGAAGATGTGATGATGAAGTTGTTTGTGCACTCATTCGAAGAAAGTGCAAAATAATGGTACAAGGCTCTCCCTAATAACAACATTGATTCTTGGGAGGAGTTCATGAGAGTGTTTAGTTTGCAGTATGGGGATAGGATTGACCCCAAGTTTGCCATCCATGAGTTCACATCCATCAAAAAGGCTATCAATGAGACAGTAGCTGATTTCAACAACTGATTCATTACAACTATGAGAAAGGTACCTACTCACATGAAACCTAATGAATTAATGTGGTTAGTTGTATATTGTGGTGCATTTGATTCGAAACATGATTATTGTTTGAGGGACAAGAATCCACAAACCTAAAGGGAAGCATATGCTACAGCTATATATATAGAGAGTAACATGAGAGCTTCAAGCAAGAACATTAAAAGGGCTGATGTGAAGTTGTCCCAGCCAGACAAAGTTGTTTTCAATAAACCCCTCACTACTAATGATAAGTTCGACAAACTTATGGGGGTTGTGAAAGATTTGTCATATAAAGTTGATAGGAATGATAAAGGGTTTCCACCTCAAGGTGTTGCAACACATTTTAATGAAGGGCAAAGATTTCATAACAGACCTTATAATACTGATTGGTCTAAGAGACCACAACAAAATGATAGACATGTTGCTCCTAGGAATGTGAGTTTCAAACAACCTAAAAGGGACACCCCTAATCCTTTGAGAAAGGATCAAGTTAACTTCCAAGATGAGTCATTATGGTGTTAGGCTTGCTTCCTTTCCCATGACCCATCTAATTATGTAGTGGCCTACTCATTTAGTAGAGAAGAAGAATTTCCAAATGAGGAGGGTGCAGCTGAGTATTATGAAGAACAACTAAATCAGTTTGATGTTGGAAATTATGAGAAGATGGGTCAAGGTGCTAATTATGACAATTATGAAGAAGATGATCATATTTTTCAATATGATTGTGATGAAGGTCCAAAAAAGTATTAGTTACCATCTCATGATTTTGGACATTTAAAGGACCTTATGCAAAAAAAATATCAGCAGTCTAAACCTTCAAACGAGGGTATGAAAGCATTGACTGATGCAACCATATTGCAAGTCCAAGGAGTCTATAAACTGACAAATAGAACTGTCCCTATGCATAACACCCCTGCCAAGGAATTAAAGAAATTTTTTTTGACCAACCAAAGGATAGATCCAAATGGAACATGGACCAAAAGAGCAATAGTGCTCCCAAGAAGAATGTCCTTGAAAAGAAGAAAACCTCAATGCCATCTCTAGTAACAAAACAAAAGTATGTTCAAAAGAATCCAACACGAACTATGCAACTTGTAGATACTACACCCATTATCAGGGTTCATTATCCAAAAGGTGGTTGTAAGTGTGATGATAAAGGATAAGACAAAGGAAGAAGGTAAGGATATTTCATCCAATAAAGTAATACCTTACATTCATTCTACAAATGATGTAATCATTTCATGTGATACTCCTTTGCCCAATTATGTCCCTATTGACATGGCTCAAGTTTTTAGCCAAATTAGAATATCTGTGCCAATAGTGGAATTGCTCAGAATCCCTGAACACAAAGATAGGGTAGAGTCTCTTATTACTATTGTAGATGCACATAAACAACCTGTGGTTGTTTCCAACAGTAATGATGAAGGCATAGGCAATGAAGAAACAGTAGAGGTTTACTTAGGATCTTCCAAGGTTAATAACAAGATGGGAGTAGATTCTTTTTACACCACGTTGATCATAAATGGTTGGCTATTACACAACTGTATGATTGATTCAAGGGCTTCTAGTAATGTCATGCCTCTTGAGATTATGAATGAATTGGGACTAAAGGTGTTTAAATCTTTTGGCAAGTGCTTTGCCATGGATTCTAGAGAGGTTAATGTTATTGGTCTTGTTAAGGATGTTGAGGTCTAATTAGATGCCTACCTAGGAAAGTCTTTTCTCATGGACATAATTATTGTGGATTGGCAGGTGCCAAGTGGGGCATGCTATTATATAGAAATTGGGTAGCTTCTATGGGTGGTATTATTCAGATAGACCTATCATATGCCACCATTCCAGTTCAGGGTGTGGAAGTGAAACTATATAGGGAGAAGAAGGTGGAAGATGAACACATAGAGGATAGATATAAAATAGATGAGAATCATGCAAATTTCTTTGAAATTGAAATAGACCATTTTTTGTCATATTGCAGTGATGATAGTCCTTGTGTGAATGTTTCATCTTCTAGCCCTATTGCAGTTGTTTGTGATGTATCTGATTTGTGGATATTTTCCAAAGATGGTTTGAGTGCTGGGATTATTTTAACATCCCCAGATGGTAAGTGGTCCTACATGTCTTTTAGACTAGATTTTCAATTCACAAATAATGTGGTAGAATATGAAGCAGTGTTGTTGGTTATGAATGTGCCTCACAGGCATGGCATCCAGTGCTTGAGGATACATAGTGACTCAAAGTTGATTGTACATCAAATAAGAGAAAATTTTTCTACCAAGGACATCATGCTAAAAGCATATAGAAATACAGTATGGGATACCATGGAGTTATTTGCCGCCATTGGTATTGAGTGGATAGACAAAGCAAAAAATGAAGAGACTGATGCCTTAGCTGTAGCTATGCCTAGGTATAATCCTCAATCAGATTTTATTCATGACCATCAAGTTATTGAAGTACGTATAAGGCCAGCCATCCCAGATAGAATATACAGTTTGCAAGTCTTCAGTGATAGCAATCAAAATTTCAATTTCCTCAACTGCATGGATAAGTTTGAAAGTCAAGTAATTTACTAGCAACCTATGATAGAAATGGAGGACGACAAGGAAACACTCTTTGGCAGCGAGGTGGTACAATTGAAGACTAATATCATTCCCAATGGATTGGTCGCATTGGAGAGGATGTTTGATAGCATAGACCACTGGAAAGGTAATGACAAACCAGTTTTAGAAAATAGTGTAGAAGGTGTTAACCTTGGAACTGAGGAGGCACCAAAGATGGTTTACATAGGTAAGAAGCTAAGGCCTCATGAAAAGCAAATGTTGATTGTCTTATTGAGGAAATTCAAAAAGTGTTTTGCATGGGCATATGATGAATTGAAAGTTTATAGAAAGGATTTGTTTTAGAATACTATTCCCCTTCAACCTGATTCAAAACCATTTAGGCAGAAACATAGGCCTATAAACCCCACCATAGCTCCCAAGATGTAGAAGGAGTTGCTAAAAATGAAAGAGGGAGGTATTATCAAACCTATCAGGCACTCTGAGTGGGTGTCTAATCTTGTCCTAGTAAGAAAGAAAAATGGGGACATTAGACTATGTGTTGACTTTAGAAATCTAAACATTAAATCACTCAAGGATAATTATCCTCCTGTAAGAATGGATCATTTATTATAGAGGGTGGTTGGTTTAGAATTGATGTTAATGATGGATGGGTTCTCAAGGTATAACCAGGTGTTGGTCAAAAAATCTGAACAACACAAAACAACATTTACCACTCCTTGGGGTACGTATGTATATCTAAGAATGCCATTTTGACTAAAAAATATAGGATCTACATTACAAAGAGTAATGGATGTGGCCTTTGTTGCCTTATTGATGAGATCGTGGTTGTTTACCAGGATGATCTAATTGCATTTTCAAAGGAAAGAAATGATCATTGCAAGCACTTGTAATTGATTTTTGAAAGATGTTTAGAGTATGGGATCTCTTTAAATCCCAAAAAATGTCAATTTGGATTTGAAGAAGGAAATCTACCGGGACACATTGTGTCAAGGGAGGGGGTCAAAATTGATCTAGACAGAGTTAAGGCCATTGACCATATCCCCCAAACCAAAACAATCAAAAGTATTGAGTCTTTTGTTGGAAAACTTAATTTTGTGAGGAGATTCATCCCTAACTTCACTGAGAAGACTAAATCCATCTCCAAGATGCTCAAGAAGGGGAAATCCATCTTATGGGACAAGGAATTGGCTCAATCTTTTCTTGACATAAAGGAGGCTCTAAAAAATGTACCAGTGCTGGTTAGCCCAGACTATTTGAAGCCTTTCCAACTCTTTTACTTCACTTCATTTTATACTATAGTTGTTGTGTTATTACAAAAGAATGAAGATGGATTTGAGCAGCCTATACCATTTTTTAGTAAATCCCTATAGGTTGCTGAGTTGAATTACTCCATTATGGAGAAGCACACCTATGCATTGGTCAAGGCCAAGAAAAATTTTAGATCCTATTTCACAGGTGCCAAGATCATTGCATATGTGCCACACTTAGCAATGAAAGACATATTCATACAACAAGAGGCTTCAGGTAAAAGGTGCAGGTGGATCAACAAGATCCAAGAATATGATATGGACATACAAGTCACCAAGTTAGTAAGAGGCCAAGGCTTAGCCAAGTTGATGGCTAATTCAAATCTTGAAGTACATCAGATGTAAATGAAATTGAGGAAGATAAAGCTATTGTCTTTTACCTTGCTTATTAGTTGACAATCCATGGTATAAAGATATTGTCTTTTACCTTGTCAACATGCATTGTCCTCCAGGCATGAATGTCACTCAATAGAGCACCCTTAAGCTCCCATCTCAGAGGTATCTCCTAATTCAAGGAGCATTAATGTGGAGAAATCATGAGGGACTGCTATTGAAGTGTTTGAACCAGCAACAATCAGAAGCAGTCATTGAAGAATATCTTTAAGGAATATGTGGCGGGAATTTTCATGCAAAGACCACAACACATAAAATCATCAGAGTAGGCTTTTTTTGGCCTAGTCTCTTCGACGATGTTTCCATGTAGGTCAGAAAATGTGATGCTTGCCAACATTTCTCTAGTAAGATGAAATTCTCTAGAGCATTACCCCTTATGCCAGTTGTAATTGAAGCACCATTTCAGCAATGGGGCATTGATTTTATTGGGGAAATTCAAGAGAAATCCAGCAATGGATTTAATTGGATCCTTGTAGCCACTAAATATTTCACCAAGTGGGTTGAGGTTATCCCTACTCACAATGCCACGTCCAAGGTGGTGATTGATTTTCTTATGAACAATGTAATAACCAGATTTGGAGTGCCATCCATATTTGGATATTGATGATATGTGTTCCAAGTATCGAATCAAGTTGATTTACTCATCACCATATCATCCCCAGAGCAATGGACAAGTTGAGTCCAACAATAAGAGTCTTCTGAAAATCATAAAGAGGATGTTGGATCAAAATAAGAAAAGATGGGATGATAAATTGAAGTATGCTCTATGGGCTAATAGGATAACATTCAAGAAATCCATAGGCAAGAGACCTTTTGAACTAGTATATGGAGCAAAGACAAAAATGTAAATGCCATTGGAATTGCCAGTATATCAGTTGCTGTAACAAATTGGAGAAAATGAGGATGATGCTTTGTCCTTGAGGATGCACGAGTTGGGTGAGTTGGATGAGGCTAGAAGGCTACCACATGATAAAAATTTGCTTCAAAAGCAAAAGGCTGAGCATTTGTTCAACAAGAGAATAGTCAAAAGGAGCTTTTAGATTGGTGATTTGGTTCTCCTATGAAATGCAAAATTAGAGGACAAGGGTAAGCATGGCAAATTTGAGCCATTGTGGTTGGTCCCTTACCAAATTGATGAAAGAGATAGGTAAGATACATTTTACATCAAAAATATGGAGGGAGAATTGTTGGATCTGCCCATACATGGACATCATTTGAAGTTTTACTTCTCATGAGTAAGTGTTTCCCCTGAATTTTGAATGCAGTCAATAATCTTATTGTGTCCTAATGTTTATGACTATATTTTACCTTGTATATAGGTTGTGGCTATAAATATGTTTCGTTTGTGTTTTCCCTTTGTGTGTTTTTGTGTCTTTTTGGTCTACTCAGAAATTTGAGAACCTTTACATGACATTGGTTTTCACACATCCCCAACTACAGCCAGTGTTGGCACCTTTAAAATTTGGTTCCTATATATGCCTTATTTTGCCCCAAAAAATCCCATTTTATGCATTCAGTATTGAACCTATTGATGATAACTGATTAGAGATGTCTTCCCTAGGTTTTCATGTATTTTCCTTTTGAAAATATAGGGTAGGAAACCCAAAAAATGACTAAGTCTAAAAACCTCTAAGTGTTTCCTTGTATTTTCACCTTTGTTAGAGTTTCGGAGTTTGGAGTTCATGCCTTCCACCTTGTATTATCTATCGGCTCCGAAATCATACTCCAAAATTTCTCTAATTGTTATTCATTGTAAATTCTTCTAAGTATTTAAGAGATCAGACTTTGGGCCTTTGGCCTTCAGTCTTCTTCATGGTAAGTGTTCTAGTCTACATGAACAATATTCTATGTATGAAGTGATCAGTGGAGATCAGAGGTTGGCTCTTCTTCCCTCCTTTTTGGAAGGAGAAATAAAGAAGCCCTGAGGGCTAAAGTCTTCTTAAGGTGATAAAAAATTATTCTAAGTGTGGAGCAGTGTTTCAGAGCATCAGACTTCGGAGTTTCAAAATTCTTCTTTTTTCAATGTTTCGTAGTAAAGGGTGACAACCGACGTCCGACAGGGTTGTGTTTTCCTAAGTATATCGGAGGTTAGAGTTTGGACCTCCTTCCTTCCACCTTCTTCATAGGAAGAAGATAGAAGGAGGAAGGCCTAACAGCTGACCCCCAACAAAGTGTTCTTTCTTCAGGGTGAGGGTAGACGTCGGGACTTCTATGTTCTCTCCTCTTCTAAACACAAGGCAAAAGGGTAAATGCCCGAAGCCTGACCCTCGACACCTTCATAGCTATACATAGGTGCAGTTAGGGCTTCATATCCTTCTTCATCAAGATGATATAAATTGAAAGGAGAAAGGTCCAAGCTCCAAAGTCTAATTTGTTAGAGCTCAACTTCCTGGCCTTCCCTATTCATTCAAATGTGCCGATAATGTTCTAGACTGCCATAAATGCAAACTGGATAGCATAATGAAATTCTTCAATACACAGGTACACTTGGAGGAAAAAGATAGATAAAATTGGATGTTGCATGTGTGAGAGGAGGGTTTGAACCTTCCCTCTTTATTGTTCCAAGTACACTAAGTTTACAAGCAATCTTCTTTCTAATATTCTCATAATTGCCAGAGAATGGGCAAGCCTCCAAACATGCATACTTCCTGACATTGCACTGTGGGTTGAATTTAATGAGGGAGGTGTATACTCTTTGAATAAATGTAGTGCTGAAAAATGGATACATGGTATTGTAATGCTATATATGCATTGGTTTTTTATGCATTAAGGGTTGGTCATTTGGGTAATTTTCTCAGCGGGATTGTGAGCTCTCGGAGGCAGATCGAGAAAGGATATTTTAAAGTCTTTTGTTTATACATGAAACAATCATGAAGTGTATGTAACATAATTTACAAATCTTTGTATCAAATTATTGTTTTTGTCTAATGGTGTACATAGGTGTTTTTCTTAGCAAACCATAATCATAGTTACAGTGTGCTTTTGCCACATTTAGTGGTATGATTGTAAGCTCTGATTTGATGGATGTGACAGTTCTTAATCGATTTCCAAGCATTGTAAATGGTCATTTTAGCATTGCATAGGGAAGAACATGGTATAGAATGGGATTGTTAAGTATTTTCATTAATCTAGTATTGATTTCCTTGCATTTGATTTATCAAATAGGTAGTTATACACTTTTATATGATTTTTTCTTCTATTTCACATTAGACTCTGCAACCCAATGGATAGGCACTAGTCTAAGTAGCCTTAGATCACCCATCTTAAAAACAAAGATAATACATCCTATCTTTAGAAGCAAAAGTAATCTTAATCCATCCTCATTGTGTAGGATTGCCTTTATCAGCTATATAGGGGTCTTACAACAACTAGCTTTTCTTAGTTCAGTGACAGATTTGGGATTGAGAAAGCAATCTGGGTTTGTTTGTTAATATTTTTATTTGTTCATCTGGTCTAATTTTAATACCTACTCAAGTATAATACCCCTTGGAATATCCCTCCAGAGTTTAAGTTGAGCTCAAAGAGCAAAGGAGTCTACCCACTCCTGTAGTTGGCCAAAATAGCCCATAACTTGTTGATAAACCTCTTCTGATCACCTTAACGATAATCCCTGTCCTAAGTGATTTAGGAAATTTTTAGAGTTTTGTGTTTCAATTTTTTGGGAACCAATAGGACCAACTCATACACCCCCTAGTAGGAGAAGAGCTACTTTGGAAGTCTCGGTACAAACCAAGACTACAAAGAAGAAGAAACCAAGACCAAAACAACAAGCAAAAAGAAAAAAATCAATTCGGTGAATGTGGATGATGATGAATAGGATGAAGAAGAAGAAGAAGAAGAAGAAGAAGAGGAATCTTGTATGTTGAAGAAAAGAGAGAAAAGAACAAGAGATGGAGAAGAAGAAGGAGAGACTTTGAAAGGAAAAGGAATAGAAAAATCAAAGAAAACTAAAAAAGCTCCTCAAGATAAATCTAAATATAATCCTCTATAGCTTGAGGCCACTATCAATGCTATAGCACAACATGGTGCTCTAAAAGAAGTTGTAGATCTCTATGATGAGATGCCTACTGATGACAAAGGTACAATTGAGGAAGCCATAATCAGGTATACAATGGCCTTTAATATGGCCCTAATTGAGATCATTGATCAACTTCCTACAAGTCTTGCAGATATACTCGCCAGTAAGATGAATGAAGCCATGGCAAAAGAGGCCAAGATGAGGCAACAAGTAGTTGAGAAGGTTGGCCTATCTATCTCTGATGAAGAAAAGGTTAAAGTTTCCCAAAGACAACCACAATAATTTAGAACCAAATGTAGAATAAATATTCTAATGAGAAAGGATGAAGAAGAAATAGATAGATTGCAAAAGGAGACAATAGAGAAAATAGCCAAAATTCTTGAAGAGATGAAGAATGCTGAGGTGATTATTGAAGATATAACTGATGACATAGACTTATCATCCTTTGAAGATAATGTAACAGGTGATGATGAGACTGTGAAGAATGATCAACAGAATGAGGAGACTACTCCTCTAGAGAATACTAAAGCACAAGATATAGAGGATCAAGGTAAAATAGGTACACCTCCTCTA
The DNA here is from genome assembly GCA_027924645.1 of Cunninghamia lanceolata. NCBI lineage: Eukaryota > Viridiplantae > Streptophyta > Pinopsida > Cupressales > Cupressaceae > Cunninghamia > Cunninghamia lanceolata. The sequence continues at coordinate 4,159,616 of BSBN01000244.1, forward strand.
GAGAATACTAATCCTAGTGTCAAACATGACAATCCTCCTCCTAAGAACCTAGGGGAAGATGAGCAAATGAAAGAGGATAATCCTAAGAAAATTTAGGATGAAATAGAGAAGATTGAGTAAAAGTAAGATGACAAAGGTTCGAATCCTTCTATGGATATAGGTTAGAGTTCTTCAATGGCAGACTCATTCAAGGACCTATTAGGATTGCAGATGTAATTTCAACCTGTGATTACACCTCAGCTTCTATAGATTCCCACTCATGAGGGGCAAGTAGATTTGTCAAATATTTCACCCCTTCATAAGCTACAACTTGGTGACATCTTGCATGCTTCTGCAAGGAAGTTCCTGCAAGAAAAATTTGAAGAAGACCATCTTAGTTGAGGATATAGTAAAGTTGATTCAGGAAGGCTTGCCAGAGGTAAATATTGATCCTTCCTTAGCTTTGGAGTAGAAATTAAATCTCTTTATGGACTCCTTCAAAGATCACTCTTCTCATATTGAATAGAAGGTAGAACAAGAGGATTTGAGGAAGATTACTGACAAAAGACTGGCTAAGGTATCTGACAAGTGTGCTAATCCACACAATAAATTGCAAGAAAATATAAAGATATTTAAGGATTATATTGATGAAGTGACTGCCTTATATCTATTTTGTTTGAAATGGCCAAATTCCACTAAAAATATCAAAACACAGATTGACTCCATTGAGTCACAAATCACAAAATTGGTTGAGATATATGACTTGTCAAAAGACAAGGATTGGTCAGCCAGGGCTCAAATATAAATTCTTCATTCATAGATGTCACAGCTTCAGGACTAAGGAGAACAAATAAATAAACATTTTGGTCAGCTAAGGGAAGCGGTCAACTTGATACTTGCTTCATTATCTGGGTTGCTAGGAGAAGCTAAAAAGATTTAGTAGAAAATGAAGGCTCAAGGTAGTATAGATGAGGCTGAGGACTTATGTATGCAATTTGAATGTCAGGATCATATTCTCTACTCAAAAAAGGCAAACTGGGTATCCACTCTTGCTCAACTCAAGGTAATCTACAAAAGCATTCTACCTTCTAAGTGAGTTGCAAGAAGTATTGTAGATAAGACAATTTTGGGTTTGTATAGACTTGCGGAGGCTTGAAGTGTTATTTTTTATTATATTATGTACATAGCATCAATTTTTTGGCATTTCCATCTCAGGGGAGTGTTGGTTATAAAAATCATATAGTAAGGGGGAGTACATACGGTTTTTGGGTTGTCATAAGTAGAAGATATTTGACCCCCTATCCTTGATATCAAAGGGGAGAGGGTACAGATGATTTCCTTACCAGTTGGGATAGAGGATTTGTACATAAATGAATGTTGTCATCAATGACAAAGGGGGATATTGTTGGCAATGTGTGTTGTCATTGATGTCAACTCAATATGTGTCAACCCAAGGACAAGCTTGTATAGAAGTTGAAGATAGGTTAATAAACAATGGAAGATTTGAGAGAGATGGTTTGACATAGGGTCAACATGATCGATACAGTGGAAGATTTGAGAGAGATTGTTTGACTTAGTTAAAGACATGGGGTCAACATGTTTAAGGCAGGTTAGTCTAGAAGACCTAGAAGATGGAGAGAAATTGTCTAAGTATATGAATGGTAATCAGCCTGATGTCTAAGTATGATGTGAAGGTAAAAACACTTGTTATAATATGTTTCCTATATGTCTACATTGATATCTGACTAGTTTCATGTACCGCACTCAGAGTTAAGTTGTAGAAGTTTTGCTAAGGCATTTATAGTGAATATTTTAAGGTAGAGTCATAGCGTTTTGGTCTACATTCCTCCGCAAAGCAAGATTTAGTCTTATAGTTCTGAAGATAAGTTGATTGACATATGGATGAGTTATAGCCAAGATTTCAAGTCATTATACCTTCAATAGTGAAAGTTATAAGTGATAGAGTTCTGTTTTGTTATTTGACATAGCAAAGTAATAATGAAGACCTATTGGAATGCTCTGCATTCCTCTGGAAATAAATATTTGTTCATGCAGTTTTGAGGACATGCTTAGAGATGTTTAATATATGCTTTGTTGTAGTATCAAGTGGTTTATTGGTCTGCAAGTTAAGTTTTCAAATGATAGAAGTGCTACAGTTAACTCCAGATGCCTAACTATTCTTAGAACACATGTTTGAGTACTTGCGCCAGTTTGAGAATATACAAATTGGCTATAAGAGTTTATGTGAACATTATACATATCTCAATACATCTCAAGTTTGAAGCACATGCAAATATTTCTTGTTTCTTGTACCGCATAAAGTGTTCAAGACAATTTGAGTTATATGACTACTGATTATAGTACAATTGAGTTAAGTAGTGTCTCTGAATTCCTTCAAAAGAACTAGATGTGGTTGTGTAGATTTGGAAATATGTTTATAATGATGCATAAGTTAATTCATAAGAGTTCCAAATATTTTGGTGGTCCGTAATGCAATAGCCTAAGTTGTGATATGTTACAGTCAGTCTGGAATGCACTATGTTCATCAGTTCAACATGTTTCTTGTAATGCCCTCACTTTTTGGCTTGTGTTAGATGCTATTTCTATCATTACTTTTGTTAGTTCTGGAACAGTGATAGTTTTTATTTCATAATTTCAGTTCGAGACATTTGGACTAGTATGTATTGGTTTATGTTCTCCTTAATCTTAATGGATTATGTTCGATGGATGTATTGAGACATGTGTTATGAGTTTTGATGACATTATGATTTCTTCAGTTATGATGGATATGCTTAGTAGTGGTTAGAAGATATCATGTTTATGCTTCTGATTATAGGCTTGTATTGGAGCGGGGACGGTGTAGTACTGCTCAGATCGAGCCCCTACTACGCCACGATTCTCTGTCTCGGTGTGTGTGATATATATATTTACAGTTGATCATATATAACCCATTGGTTTTCACGCAGGTTGCAAGTACCGGGCCTCGACTCCACCTGATTTAGCAGGTCTGAGCGGGCCCTACACCAGGGATAAGGTGATGGAGATAACATGAGGTTTTACCGCTAGGGTGATTCTAGTCCTTGTCATAGTCTTGTGACATTGTCGTAATCTTGTGTCATGTTGTGACGTGGTTCCTTGGTAGTCGTTGTCGACTAGCATGTGTTATGGAACGTTGTTGATGTCATCCTGCGGTCTATGTGTTCCTTGTTATCTTTGATCTTATAATATTTTGGTATAGATGTAAAATTTGTTTATTGTGGAGTAAAGTCAATTATTGGCCAATCAGTTATGATAATGTTATATTATCTAGGAGGGTAACTAGTATTTAGTGATTTAAGATATTATTTCCTTTTGAATTTCTATCAACTTTAACGAATGCCATTTAGATATTGTCCTAAGTCATGGGCAATATTCTGTGATTAATGCTTTATGGTAGTGGGGAAATTATTCTTAACTAATAAATCACTGTTGGGAGTGGTTCGTCGGTTCCTGATTTTATTAGTGTTTCTAATTTTTGAATAAGGGGATTCTCTTTATCGAATCTTGGGGGATCAGGGAAATTATTGAGTTTGAGCTGTTTTGATTCTGGAGTTATTCCTTGTGTAATGGTTTGTGCAGTGAGTGTGGAGTTATGAGAATTTATGGTTAGCCTATTTTGGTTGGTCTGAGGAGTTTTTGGCTGGAAGTGGGGGGGGGCTTTTATGTCTGTAATTTTGGGAATTGAAGGGGGAGATTTTGCTCGGAGAAAGAGGAGAGGATTACAGAGAAATTTTGTTGGTAAAGGAAGAAAGGGAATTTTGAGAGGAAGACTAAAGATTCTGGAGCGATTGGAACAGGTATGCCTTGTAAACTTGTGCAATTCTTGTTTTGCTACTCTGAAGTGTTAGAGTTAGGATCCATTAATTGAAAACAGAGTTGGTCCTATCCTTAGTTTTTTTTTGGGAGTTACTCGTAGGAGTGGTTGGTTAGCCCTCATTGCCTTCAAGCACCGTGTCCTCCATCTGCAAAAAAAAAAAAAAAAGGAGGACGTGATGTCCTCAGTGTACTGCAAATTTCTTTCACCTTCTTATTCTTGTGTGCTCACCCTGCAGTTAGTTTTCTATAATTATCTATTTTACCATTGGAGTCAGTAAATGTTTCATGCTGTTTTGTTCGCCTGAGATCGACGCTGCAAAATATCCCTGCATATTTAGCTGTGTAGTGCAGTGCTATCCCCATCTCTTGCTATAAAACAAAATCTGGGTTTATGCACCATTCTTGGCGCCATGAGAAATGCATGTTTCTTCTGTGTTACACACTCTTCTGAGCTCTGGCCGCAAATCCTTTCGGGCTTGTCATCAGTCGTAGCTGCGCCTACCTTTTTGGAGTAATTTCTCCCTTACCATTACGCCTTGGTGGATGATCTTAAACTATCTTCTTTTGTTGCTTCGCGCCCCATTGATCCTCCACATTGTGTGTATTGGAGTCCATCCTGTCAACGCATTAACCTCTGTCAAAAACCTTAAGGTGTTTTCTGCTAGCTTGGCATCCACTTGATGGCAATGTCATTAAAACTTACCTTAAGCCTTTCTCCTACTATGATCTGCCTCACCAAGGAACGACGGTTCACAGCGCAGTTTTAACCCGGATGCTATGACAAGTTTAGCATGTTTCCGGAGCACCGGCAGATGAATTGGCGACAAAAAATGAAAGTTTCTTTTGTGGCTCAAGTCTGGCCTGAGCACATCCGCTGAACCTGCCCGACTTGCGTTTAGACTGGAGAGTCGTGGCAATTAAAGAGCCTGACTTTGTCAGGGAAACCGCTTGTGCTGAAAAATTCTATAATCCCTTAAACCAACCAGGTTGGCGTACTCCTTGGACCATTTCTGAATGCTTTCAGTGTCTTAAACTGCGGTTTGCATCTCCTTCCATAATTAAGTCTTTAAGGAATGAAGAGTAGCACGTAAGTTTCTTTTGTAATGAAGCTCTTTCCTTTTGTTGTTGGGCGAATGAGTAGTGACCAAAATATTCCGAGCCATGTATAGTTGTTAATATTAGAATCATTCGTATTATTATTGAAATGTAAGGTCCTTTATGGGAAATTTCCGTGCTAGGGAGTCAGCTTTTAAGACGTCCCACTTTTAATAGAATTCTTAGTTTGTTTTTTTTTTTATAAGGCCGTTTTCCTTCTGATCGGTATAGTCTTTTGGTTTGATGTTGGGAAGTGGCCAATTTAGAAGGTAACTAATTTTATGGGTAGAACCATGTTTGTAATTGTAATACTTTACTCTTTAAATCTTTTGTATAATTCTTTCATTAGGCCTTGGAATGTTATAGGGTTAACAATAGCGTATTCCTTTGTCTTGGCATGTTATCGTTTTCCACCATAATGGAAATGTGATTAAATTAATTTTGAGCTTTCTCCATCTTGTTAAACTTAAAATTTGTAGTTATGTTTTGGGAATAGGCTAGTCATATAGGTTGCTAGGGCTTATGTATTGTAACTTTCTCTTAATCCTTGTATTTCACTAGACAATAGAATATAATAATGTTAATGATTGGATATCTCATGTTTCTTGTTTTTTTTTGTTTTGTTAATAAAAGAAAAAAAAAAGGGTAGAGATTTAGATTTAATTGTTTTAATGTTCTAGTCCCTTGTAAAAATAATATTGCGTTACTTTCCTTGTAAGTTATGTTGCTAATCATGTTGTATTTTACCTCCGACATTATTGTTGTCCCTAGCCAAGGTATATTAGTGATACTCTTGGTTCAATTTCAGAGTTGAGTCGGGTTTTGTGTGTTGTTCGTTTAGTGCAATGGTGTGTATTCGAGGTCCTTAGGGGATTAATTTGGTGTGTGACCTGATGGATAGATGATTTGGTGGTCGTGATATTTCCGTACAACACCAGAGACGGGTCACCTTGGTAGCTAGAGTAGTCTTGTGACAAGTTCATTTTTGTGTTGTGTTTCTTTTCCCTTAAGCCTTGGTCACTTCCCAATTATGATCATAGTGGTTGTAACCTTGTATTCCAGTTGAAGAAGGTACAGTGGTGGCCTAGTAAAGGACTTCCTTTTAGACTCTGGAGGCTTCACAGTTGCTCTATGCTTGTGCCAGTTGATGTCATGATGGTGTGTTATAATTTTTGTGAAGGAGGTCCAGGGCTTATGGTTGAGGCCAAGCGAATGATTTTTTTTTGTAGTGGAAGGGTACTTTTTTTTCCTTTGTATCCTCTATCCTTGCATGTTGTGGTTTGACTGTCTGGTCTAAGAACGCTAAGGGAGTGGCTTCTATGGTGGGGCCGGCGCCTAGTGAGAGGTCGCCTGGGTAACCCCATGGAAGTTGTAAGCAAGTGGAAACCTAATAATGTATCTAGGAGGGTTGGGTAGTAACACACTTAACAAGATAATTAATGTGACCTCACCCACACCTTGAGTGCTCTCATAGACTAAGGGAGGGTTGAGAAGGCCTGGTTGGCAAGGCCGACCTCCTCATCTTCATGAGAGGACATGTCGGTTCCGCATGTGTCACCCTATGGGGCCGGCACCTAGAGAGAGGTTGCCAGGGTAACCATAGATGGGGGCCAGCTTCTGGTGAGAGATAGCCTGGGTAACCCATGCTAGGGTCATGCGATGACACTCTCCTTACGCGGTTCAGTTACTTTCTCTTCTTCCCTGTTGGTACCTCTGGAGTGTGGTCTTGTCTTCATGATTGATCTAGTTTGATGTTTGATCTGTATGGTTGAGTACCATCGGTCCTGTGCAGTCCTTTCATCATGTTTGTCCTTTTGGTGTCTGTTTTTGGTATTTGTGGTTTGGATTGCAGCCTTGACCTAGTGGTAATCCTCTTGTTACCTCCTAGCTCGGTGGGGTGGGCCTCGGGGTTCCACATGGTTGGGAGGTAGAGCTATCCTTTGGTTTCTGGGAGATTCATTTTGAGCCTTGTGCGGAGATGTTCCAGCTTCTGGTGGCTTCCATTCTACAGCAATGTTGTTTACCTTCTTTGTACTACTTTGTAAATCGACAAGCTCGATCATGTAATCTTGCAACCTTGTAATTCGAAATCTTGTTCTCTTGCAATCTTGTATTCTTATCACCTTGTAATCTTGTAATCATGCAATTTGGATCTGAGGCTATGTATTTCAAATCATACTGATGTGGTGGAGGTTATCTGGATAGTTATCTTTATAGATGGATGGTTATCACTCTCATGGTTTTATTTTATTTCCTAATGCTGTTATGATGCCCTAGAGTGGTTAGATGGACACATTTCTATTTTTTTTATGTTTATTAATATCTTTGGGCACTGCATTGTACATTATTGTGTTAAAAAAAAATAGTTCTATTTCCGCTTGGGTTTATCTAACACTCTAGGGTTGCACGACGGGCATTACATTTCTTCTTTTGCGGATGCACATAATGATTAAATATTTTAGGTGAATGGTGTAAGGATAGTTTTGATGAGTTACATTGCTCATATCTTTGTTTGCATGATGTTTTTGGTGTCTCCCCAGTGATGCAAAGATGGACAAATAGTAGTGTTTGAGTTGTTTAGGCTAACAGTCTTGTTTCTTTCATGTGTGGTTAACCCTGATCAATTGGTTTGGCCTTGAAGGATGTGTTATGATGTATTTGATCTTGTTGAGCAGTGTGAAGTGATCCCCAACTCATAATGTACTTGTTTCGATCTGACCCATGGAGAATCAAACATTTTATCTAAAGATCTTTTTGGCACTTACCTAATTAAGAATTTGAGTTGTTGTGGAGGGTATATATAGAAGGAGAAAGTCATTTGTGAAAGGTGAGAATAATAGAGATGAATATCAAGGATGAAGTGTGCAAAGTTAGTATGATGGAGTAAGTGTGCAGAAAAATGGGAATGCAACATTAGCACAAGTTAGATGCTTCTTTCATATCAGTTTGGGTTCCTATTTTTATTGTAATTTTTATGTATCCTACTATTAGACAGTGAGTCTCTTCAGCAGGTCTTTGTATCTTTCCATAAGGTTGTAGCCTTATTTTGCAATTCAACAGGGAGTAGTAGCGTCCTTGGGTTATAGCCCTAAAACAAAGTTGTAAACTCTTATAGTAGTGAGCTTATGATATTGTGAGTTAATCATCACCATGGTTTTTCCCTCATTAGGTTTTGCACGTAAAAATCCTAGTGTCTTTGTGTGGTGTTTGTTTTACTTTCTTTTCTTTGTCTTTTGGTTAAAATGATTTGATGGTTATGCTGTAAATGGAATTGACTTAAAGTTTAAGTATAGACTAATTCACCCCCCCTCTCAGTCTTCAGATGTGTTCAACATGATGCACTTCCAATTTCCAAGAGTTAAGCCTTGATAGCTTCATCTTCCAAGGGCAGAGGAAAGAATAAAAATAAGCCCAAGAAAATATCTCCTTCTAGTATTGAGTCTCCCTCCAAACTCAAGTAAAAGAACAATCCCAAGTCCACTCCTTCCACTTCTTCCAAGTCTTGTGAGTCTACCTCCACAATGAAGAAGAAGAAATGTGACCCTTGCAACTATTGTGGTAGACCTGGTCATGATGAGTCTTATTGCTTTTAGAGGTTAGAGGTTGCATTGAGGACATTCTTCTTGGTCTTGACATTTCTACTAATCTTTTCACCATATACTAGATTCGCCATTCTAGGGATGGGGAGATAGTCAAGTTTACTCCCATTGATGTGGTTATTTGATAGCTATAGGATCTTGAGAGAGTTGTTGCTTTAAACATGGAGAATTGATCATGAGTCTCATTCATATAGGTTTCATGAATTTGAGTCTTCATCAGGATCATCTCTTATAGTACATGATGATTCATTGAGCAAGATTTTCCATGAATAATTTGGTCATTTCAACTACATGTATCTTTAGTAGTTGAGCACATAGGATTTTATGGTTGGTCTTCCTATTATTTCATCCATAGAGAGAGTTTGTAAAGATTTTTCTCTTAGAAAACATAATAAAGATCCCTTTCCTAAGGATAAGGCTACTAGTTTTAAGTCACCCATGGAGTTGGTCCATATTGATCATCTGTCATTTCTAACTCCTTCATTTTTAAGGGCCAAGTATATGCTCACTTTTATTGATTACTTCTCATGATGAAGATGGGTGTACTTTGTTAAGTACAAGAGTGAGGTTTTGACCACTTTTAGGACCTTTAAGGCATTTGTGGAGAATTAGTTAGGTCTTTGTATTCGATAGATACACATATAATTTTGGCAATATATGAATCGAGATTTTCTAGATCTTAGCACTAAGCATGGTATTCAACATCAGCACATTGTTTCCTACACTTGTTACTAGAATGGTGTGGCCAAGAGGAAGAATATGACTTTACAGGAGATGGCCAATTATATGATTCAATCTAAGTCCATGGATCTAACTTTTTGGGCTAAAGAAGTCAATTGTGTTAACTACAATTAAAACTATATGCCTCATAGGGTACTGCAAAATATGACTCCTAAGGAGGCTTGGTCTCATGTCAAGACTAATGTTTCCTTCTTTAGAGTATTCAATAGAGATGCTTGGCCATTCATTTCAGATGGTTAGAATAAGGAAATGGAGAAGAAGAGTTTGATTTTTGTTGGCTATTGTGAGGATGTGAAAACTTATAGGTTGTTTGATCCTATGACTCAAGATGTCTACTTTCATATAGATCTCTAGTTTGATGAGGCCTTCACACAGATGGCTTCCTAATATCTACCATATTCTTCATCACTTGAGGACTCTTTGCTTCTTCAAGATGATGTAGATGATAGTCCTAATCCACTACCTCCACATGCATAGTCTTTGCCTCATTGGGTCCGCACTACTCTTGAGGATGTTCGACCTCTAGTTGGTGATCCCAAAAATCTTTTCCACACCCATTAATATAAAATAGGTGTTATTCTCTTGATTCATTCACTTTTAGTAGATCCTCAAAGGTTTTCAGATGTTGCAGCAATTCTAGAGTTGGATAGTGCTATGGCTAAAGAGCATTTTTCCTTGATGAAGAATCATACAAGGGATCTTGTACCTCTTCTTAAGGGAAGAACATTGGTTTGATGCAAGTGGGTGTATTACACAAAGTATGTATAAAATGGTTCTATTGACAAGTACAAGGCATGCCTTTTGGCTAAAAGTTTTTCTTAGGTTGGGGGTATTGAATATCCTTAGACCTTTGCTCCTATTGCCAAGATAGATTCCATTCATCTTGTACTTTCTCTAGTTGCATCTCATGGATGGTCATTTTACCAAATAGATGTGAAGAGTTCTTTCTTGCATGGTGATCTTCATGAGGAGATATACATGGAGTATCCTCTAGGTTTTTGCAAGACTCTTTAGTTGTTTTCAAGATTCATCATTCATTGTATGGTCTCAAACAAGCCCATCAATCTTGGTAGGAGAAGATCAAGAACTTATTTCTTACTTTTAGACTCGCATGCTATTATTTTGATCCTATAGTTTACACTCAAAGGCATGGAAATGATCATTTAATTCATGTCTTATATGCATATGATTTGATTCTCATAGGGAGTTCCACCTCCATGATATAGAGTGTGTAATAAGCATTGATCGAGTAGTTTGATATGACTGGTCTTGGTCTTCTATATTTTTTTCTTCTTCTTTAGGATTTTTAGACTTCTAGTCAGATTTTCATTTTTAGTGAAAGTATGCTCTCGATTTGCTTGAGAGATTTGGCATGGTTAATTGTAATCCTACCCCCACACCATTTCAATTAGGTGTTGTACTATTACTAGATGCACTACTCCCATAGTTGATGATACTTTGTATATATATTTGGTTTCTAGTCTTTTATACTTGTCACATAGTCATCTTGATATTTCCTTTGTAGTTGGATTTGTCTCTTGATTCTCTCAAGAGCCTCATGAGATTCATTGGAAGGAAGCCAAATGTATCTTTAGGTATATCTATGGCACCTCACATTTTGGCACTTAATAAACATCAAGAGCTTCTTAGATTGTGGGCTTCACTAACTCAAATTGGGCTGGTGATGTTGATGATCAGAAGTCTACTTCTATTTTTGTTCTCTATATTAGTTCTAGTATGACTGCATGGTCTTGCAACAAGCAGGTCCCTTTTGCATTATCACTAGTAGAGGCTAAGTATTGAGCTGTAGTTTTGACTAGCTAGAAGGTTCTTTGGCTTCAACAATTGATGACTAATTTTAGATTTCCTTGTAATCATCCCACTACTCTATGGTATGATAATCAGAGTGCCATTCATATTTTATGTAACCTAATGGAAAATTAGTGGACTAAACACATTGAAATCCACATGCACTTCATTAGGTAGCTCATCTAGGATGGTGCTCTTAGCTAGGAGTACTTGCCTATTGAGGAGTAGGTTACAGACACCTTCACTAATCCTTCGACATCACCTCATTATCTTATTTTGTGATTGATGCTTGGGGTGAATGAAGTTGTCCTTATGGGTTCTTCTTGAGTCCTCCTTCCTTCACCTTTTTATGTTTTCTCTACATGTTTTCTTTCTTTTGGGGAGGAGATTTTCATATGAGTTTTCTCCTTTTCTCTATTTTTGAGAGATCTTTTGTATGTATAGGTACCTCATAAGGCCATTTTTTTGGGACCCATATTTACATCTTTGCATTTGTTTATTCCTCCCTAATTTGTACTTAATGAGTGTTGGTGTGAACATGGTTATTACCTAATCAATTCTCCTCTAGGACCTACTAACAGTTAGGTTGTTAAGGTTAGTGCACTTTTAGGGTAGACATAGGATAGTAATATATTTGTGTCCCATATCATATGATTATGACATTTGTCATAATCCTACATAGTCCTAGGTCTCACCTTTTGTTTATAAGAAAGGATTCTATTGTACATTATGTATCTTGTATATTAGATATTGCATCCTCTTGTATGCTTGTATTATCAATTGGTCTAGAATAGCTTTTTTTTGTTTATCTCTTATCCATTGAAGTTTATTTGGTGTTGTAGATTATTTTTGGTCTTAGTGGTGAATTCAACAACAAGAAGAGAATAATTATTGGAAGAACATATGGGCACCTATGTCTATGTGACCATTTGGAAGTAGTGATACTCCTACCTAAAGTTGAGAAGTCTAATGGTATGAATAAGAACTCAATTAGTGACATAGACATTAGAGTTGGGCGTTATAATAATACATATGACTAGTATGTTCTTGATGTTAACCGCCATAATGGCATTAAGGATGGAGGAGCCACTAAAATTTAAGCCGATAATGCATGCTTACATACCTCTAGAGTGCACATAGTCATCAATAGCATAGTTGGCATTGAGCTTTTTGCAGCATTCCATCAATTTTAGCATAGGATATGCAATTAGATGGTCAACTAGTGTTATATTAGTCCCATAACACTAAGAACATGTTGTGCATGCCCACTTGGTCAAGCCTATATGCTAGGTTGTACCTTGATGTAGCCACCACCACCTTTCCAACATACTATAGTGCATCATTTAGAGATTTGTTTCATGGTGGGAATCTAATATCATTGCTCTCAATCCATTATGATTTTACATCTCCTATGCTTGATTCTATGCATCTCTAAATTTGGAGTAAAAATATTGATCCTCTACCGTTGAAACCTTAGTTGAATTACCTAAATCTTAATCTTTTTTAGTTAGTAAAAATGAGATATGAATTATGATGATATTTTACAAGATGATGAACTAGGTTTACTATGATTGAATATATAGGTGAGAACATCTTGGAATGTCTTCTGGTAATTTTTGAACTTTTTTTCTAAATCTAGTAGTGTTCAAAGCCACCCACTCAATGGCAGTTAACAATTTCCATGAAAATTTTGATAAAAATATAAATAAATAAGAAGAGTATAGCTACTTATAAGTCTGAACTCAAACTAAAATAGGACATAATACATATAGCATAGCCCCACTACTAAGTGTTAATGGCACAAATTGGTAGGACCATTTAGTCCTAACACTTTTTTATTGTAACAAAGCCATTTGCTGCATATGCTTTGTAACTCACCCCTTGATCTATTTTGAATAATATTATATGATTGGGAAATACTAGTTATCTTGAATAGAATTAATATAAGTAAAGGTATATGAATTATATTCTATTTATCATTGCTCAAATGAGGTTGCCCCTTGAAGAGACCTATGATTTTTAATGCAAATATATGAATTTCATGCAATATAATTCACGTGTTTCCATTTCAATATATTATTTATCTATATTTTGGGATCTTGGTGATCATAAAATGGTTACAATAGTACTAACATTGAGGTTTTTTACTATCTGTCATGTCTTTGTTCAAAATTTTAGGCTAGAAACCCTATACTAGGGGTTTCAAATAAAGAAGAAAATATTTGCCATTCTAGGCATAGATTGATTTCCTCTATAGGTTTGTAGTAAAGGAGGGAAGTCTTGTCTTCCCAATCCATGTCATCAGATAGACTTTTTATAGGTCTCGTTTATCCACATAATGTTAGGTATATTGAAAGATCCCTTAGGCATTTTTGAAACCTATCCATAGGAAACCATTGGTTATTTATAACCTATGATGCATCAAAAAGTGTTTAGCCTTAGTAAGTTACTCATATTATACTAGATCTATTAGGATATATATATTTGTAGGCTCACAAACCAAACACACCCTATAGCAACCTTCCTTTCTTGCCCCTCTTCCTTCATTTCCAACCTAACATATTTGAAAAGTAGAAGAAACCACTACCACTGGATATTTCCTTAAGATCCAGTAGCATACAAGGTATAATAATGCATGCAGAAGGGTTTTTCATTATTTGTGTAATAAGTAGAAGTAGGAAAATCCATACAGTATAGGAAAAATCACACATTTAAATAGGATTAAAAATAATTTCATGAAATAGACATTAAAATACAATTTGTGATTCATATAGGATATCCATCTAAACTTTGACCCCATAAAGATCTAAAATTCTATGGAAACCATAAATAGAAAATTTAGAAAAAGAAAAAAACAAGTTTTTGATAAATTTTCCCATTGGAATCATAGTGTCATGTTGATTATTTTGAGACATATTTATAGAAATGTTTTTTGGCACCCCATCCACCTCATGGTTGTGTCTACCCACTCTAGCACCCATGTAATGGACCAAAAGATTCTTTACTTGGAGACTCAAGTTTTTAAATTAAATTAGATAGTTTGTAGTCTTGATACCCAAAATGCAACACTCAAAAACTATTTCCATACTATACAACAATATTGTTGGGATTTTTTCTTTCCACCCTCAGCTCTAAGGGATGACACAACACCTAGACCCATCAATCGAGTCGATCTAGGTAAAATGAAATCCCTATGATTGAACCAAGGACAAGGAAAATATAATGAGACAATACTAGACCCTCCCTTCTACACTTCAAGATTTACATGACTCATGAGGGTGATCCTAATGAGGGTCTTAAAAAGAACAAATATCTTTGATAGATAATGCTATAAATTCAAAACTAGGTCCAACTAGCATAATGCATAAGCCCAATTCATTGTCGCTAACTCATATTGTGTTGGTTTCATTCAAACTTGTAGCTACAGACCCTAGACATATTAAAAAACTTAACATATTCACAAATACATGAGCAAAGGATTTAGTATTCAGCTTGTGTAGGCATGATCCTATGTACCTTTATAAGCATTGTGAACAAATAAATTACAAAAAATAACTAATATTCATTCCAAATAGGTAAAGGGATGATGAATTTGCAAGAATTTAAGCCTATCCTCTACATCTTTTAGCTTTGTGAAGATAGGTAGACCTTAATAATTTATACCTTCGATAGATGTTCATCATATATAAGTTTGATGTGTTGGATTGAATGCAATCATCAAGGACAAATGCCTAATCTTGTAGGAACAGAGTTAGACCAGAACTAATAGCTATAATGGCAAAGAAACTCTAATTTGGACGAGCCTAATTAACTAGGATTATACCATGTAGAGCTTAGACCCTCAAATACCTTCCTATTCTTGACAATACAACCCATTCTTATTTATCTTTTTTAAATTTATACACCCCACATGTCACGATAGAAATATTTCCTATCACAATCAACTTCTAATTGGAAAATTTAATACATTAGGTGAATGCAAACTAGCTAATCTATGACATAAGTGTAGCAAGTGTGCACCTAGAAACTTGTTAGGTTCCCTAAAGCATACAAAATTAATTAGAGATAGATTGCATGGGAAAAACAAGAATATGTCCTATATTGATTTATCAAGTAGACATTACAATTCCAACTACAAAACAATAGATTGAGAATTAGATACTATTCACATAATTCATGATTTTACATAGATATTTACACTACAAATTCTAGAGAAATTACATACAAACCCATAATTGGCTTGGGAACAACCTAAAGCATCACCTAGAACTCCTAGACCAAGTTTAGTAATACCTTAAATTTACAAATTTAAAGAAGAGAAGAAAGACAAGTAGATTAAACAAAAGAGTAACACATAGCAACAACTAAGCCTTTGATTTGTAATTGCACATGGGCATAAGGGAATATGCCATAGCATCTTCAAATTTCTTCTCTTTTCTCCCCTTCTGGCAAAGCGAAATATCATTTCCCCCGCATTTCTGGAAGCATTCATGTGCAAATCCTTTTCCCTATGTAAAAATAGTGTTTCCAACTTGATTTCCACCTCATAGGTGATAAATTAACCCCCTAGCACTTACTCTTTGACCTGCAAGTGAGAACTTATCATACATGAGAAATTTTAGCCTTGAAAACTCTTTATTTCTTCCTATAGCCAACTAAGACATTTCATCAAATGATTTTCTTGCAACCATTTTGTCTTCCTTTTTCACTTGCAAATATACATATGGAAAAGATTAAATCTTAGTTCTATAGCTATCCACACTTCTTGCAAATAGTCCAATTACTTTGAAGAATATCTCTAATCCAAAGATTTCTTGAATCTTACTTTGCAAATAACAAACCACAAAGAACCATTTTATCAAATAGTTTATAGGCATTATCACTGCCTTGACATTTACTTCTATTCCTCTATTCAATCTCATGTGTAAACTTTCACCATTCTCTAGTTCATACTAGGCAATACTCCTCAACATTGACCCCATCATTCATTGATGCATGTGGGGTGTTTATTTTATTGCTGCAAATATTACTTGTAAAACTTGATGACCATTTTATGGTCGCCATAAAATTTGTTTAGCTTCCATCTCAATCTCTATTAAATGGTTAAATACCATTAAAAAATGAGATGTAGCAGCCAACAAGAGAATTTTTTTTAGAAAATTAGCTTAAAAGAAATAAAATACAAATTGCATATGGTATAGCAACATATTCTTCTTCAAATGTCAAAGCCAATAAAAGTTAAGAAGGATCAAACAAAAATTTAACAAGCAAGTGAGGTGCAACACATGATAGTCCATCTGTATTTAAATAGAGGCTAAATGTGAATGTACGGTCAAGTTGAAGTGGTGTGGAGGTCTATAACAAAAGATTGATAATAGAGGAATACACTTATTTTAATAAAAATAGATTTAAGTTTTATTTGGAGAATGTAAAGCTATTTTCAACTTTAAAGAGATCAATGGTTTATATGAGTTTCCAAGGATTTAAAAGGAAAGTACATGCCTTTGGCTATGCCTTCATACTCAAGAAAAGGAAAAAGAATATTTAAATGTTGCTGGGACATTAAAGAGTAGGAGAAAGGTAAATAAATCAAAACTATGACACATTTTTAATGTGACAAATCAAGTATTGGGGCCCACCAAATAACTTTCCAATATTTAAATATTACTGGTATATTATTTAATATTTTCATAAAATCGAGGAAGTTTTTCTAATAACAAATCACTCTACTTAAATATCATCCACTTCAATGGTCAAACAATCAATAGCAATTTTACACCTCATTCAAAACAAAAGTTGATAAATATTTGTCCTACTTTTATTGGCCAAAATTAACCTTTGACTATTAAAGTGGATGATATTTAAAATAGCCCCAAACAAACTTTTCCAACTAATTAAAGTCAGGTTTAATATTATTTTAATTGACTTGATTAAAATTATAATTTAAAGAATTCCAAAGCACTGCAGAGGAAAATGAGAGAGCCAAATCATGCCATTCGTTGGAAGTCTGTGATAGGGAGTATTTAAAATTATTTTAATCATTTTATTAAAATAATCTTTGTTTAAATTATGAACTGATTGGAATTTGATGAACTGAAAAACGGAATTGGTAATAATTGAGACAAATACGATAAACGAATGGACTGTATTCTTCATTAATTATAATTTTAATTATTAAAAGGATGCTATTAAAAGCAGCCTGCTTCTTACAATGAAACCGTAACTGCAACAGTAACACCAAAGGTGGTAATGGTTTATTATATCCGCTAATACTTATGCGGGTTTTATTTACTGTTACGGCTGCTTAGCATGCTCAGACCCTGCGAGACAAAGGAAGAATAATTAAATGAATATATCAAATTATATTGTGGGTAGCACGAGAAAAAGAGGAAATCAGCCAGCAACTTACTGTTGATAATCAATGTAAACTTTGCCAGCGTCAGGATCAGCAATATCGGCGAAGGCCTCTTGAGATAAATCGAAGGTGCCAGCGCATCCGGCGGGGCAGTAATCAACAATCTTCACGACAATGGATCCGCTCTTGCAGGGCATGGGAACACCCTGATTTGTTGCGCCGGTGCAGGTGATTCTGTACTGTCTTCCGCAGGCGGCTCTGTTGTCCCAGATTGCATCGCTGGCCGCCGCAAACAGATTTCCGGCAGGAAATTGCGACGGGTCGTCTCCATAGCAGGATGATGCTGCCAGAGCAATCACTCAACATTAAACTCATCATAAGCAACAATAACCCTCACTAACTTTCTTCACAATGTTCAATCAATCGGTATAACATCGTTCACAAAATAGCAATACCCATGACTAAGTTTGATAACAATTCACAATATACTTACGGACATATGGAGGAGTGTAAAATGTGGCTGTCCCCTGCTCACCCATACAGCAATACCAGCCCCACATAAAACTCATCACAAACACAGCCCGCCACATGCTACAAATAGCTCCACCTGCCATCCTCTCTGAAAACTCTGTGATTCTCCTTCTCAACTCTCTTACTCCGCAACAACAACAGAGCTTAAATTTCTGAATGTTCAGCAGTGCAAGTGCGTATATATAGAATACAACAGGGACCAGGGTAAACTAATCTGTTCGGGGTCTAGTCAGTGGCGGCTATCTTCTCGCGAATGTTACGGTTCATTGCGTGTCTAACTAGTATATATAAATGACCTTGACTAATGCGGTTATCCATGGAAATTAGATAGCATTGCGTGTTGAATTAGTATATATAAATGACCTTGACTAATGGGGTTATCATTGAAGAGTTTCTAGATGCTACCTAGTTCCATAGAAAATATATAACCGTCCTTGGTCTTACAAAAATAAGAAAATTGAACAAATATAAATGTAAAACTGAAGTTAACATCGAATAGATCAATTAAACAACAAATTAAAGCATTAAAGTCAAAGCAATAGATTAAAGTCAAAGTAATAGAAAGATTCCAAACAATTGAGAGCAATTTTATTCTACACATGCCAATGCTTGCTTTCTAGTTGAGGAAGCATGGAGACTATGTATAAATTCAAATCAAAAACTATATTCTTGACATACTAATTGAATAGAATTTAATCAAACAAATATACCAGATCACCTTTTTTTCAAGCATGGAAACGACAACACATATCTAAATTCAAATCAAAAACTATATTCTTGAAACATTAATTAATAGAATTTAATCAAACAAATATACCAAATTACCTTTTTTCAAACATGGAAAAGACAACGCATGTTTGTTTAGGAATATTCATTCTTAAATGGTTTTGATTAAAGGTAAAAAAGTTGTTTTTAAGGCCATCTTCCCTTTAACAATAAAGATATTAAAACAACAAAATAACAAACATATGGCAACCAGGTATCAACTAAAAAATAGTAGCCTCAATAGTGGGTAAGAGAACACATTAGCCACCATAAATATTGTCAGGGCTTTTCATAGTCCATGGCAATCAAGTTGCAAGGTAAATGTGTTTGCTTTGAAATGTATACAAGTCGTTCCAAGATTTTAAGGTGAAACACTGGACATATTCCATTACACATTAACAATCTTACTAAAGACATGTAGATGCATACAAACATGCATAGCCAAGAAGCAAAAAAACACCAGATAATCTTTGGTATAAATGCCCTATTTCATATCTAGTTGCCTCTAAACATTTATAAACTACAACCTAAAAAAGGGAAGGAGTGAACAAGTGCTACCCAAGGGAGTCGGGTTTTAGCAAGATAATATATGGTATTTGACAATATATGCGGCCAATGAAAAAACTTAGTTTCTAAATTATGAAGACAATCCTATATGTAGATAGAAACATTAAAAAAAATCTTTAAATGGAGGCTAATTGTAACTCCATTTCGTACTAAGCCTCTCGAATATTGTCATTTTCCTCTTGAAAATATTACAAAATTAGTAAAATTCTTTTGTGTTATTAAGATGCACACAACCCTATTAAGAATATTATGAGGAATTCAATCGGCCTCACTACATTGGACCAAGTTGCTATGCAAGTATGCGTAAAATATATCTCATAGTAACAAGATTAAATAGTTAATCATGATTAAACATGTTTAGAAAAAGGCCTAACACTTTCCCATGCCATTTTGTTTCACGAAATGGAGAGGTAATAAACATAAGAATAAACCAATCAAATATGGCTTGCTAGTTAATCAAGATTATACATGTTTAAAAGGGATCACACTTTTGCTATGTTGGTTTGCCTCACTAAATGGCACATCAATAAATTAGTCAAATCAACAAGTAATTGAAATAACCATAATGAATCAATAGCTCTCAATTAAAATGCAAGTTCTGAGTTACATGAGTTAAATGGGGAAAACTCTTTTTTTTTCCATTTTTTAAATTGCTATTTTAAAAATTGCTAGAGAATTTTCTTAGTATCTCCCATTTTAAATCTATGTAATTGAAAAATTTTTACACTCTAGCCATTTTATTTACTTTTGTGTATGTATCATGTTATTATACAATCAAGGGTGTCTACATCTAGAATAAACGAACGTAATGTTGCATTGTTGAATTGATAAAAACACATGTATATGTCATGAAAGTTTTTAGACATAGATGTAAGATTTGGCTATGGAGATAGCCACCCACAATCTAGAGACCTAATGGAAAGCACAAGAGAGACAATATGACAAGAATAAATTGTATTCCTATCAAATATTACAAATACAAAAATATACAAGATTACAATATGATATGCCATGCCTTGCTTATAAAGGCAAGGATGAGAGCTAAGATGTTGTAGTCATGTGACAAGTGTCTTAATCCTGTGACATGAGACAACTAGATCACATGTATAGGATAAGACAACTATATACAACTAGAGACAACTCTCAACATCTAGAAACTACTAGCATGCTTCATAAGCCATGTTAACATGTGAATATGTGTGTGAATATTATTTAACTAAGTCATCTTAACATGTCAATATGTGAACCCTATCCCTAATCTCATCGTAGTACTACATGTCCAATCTAGCCTACAACCCACAATTAGAGCCTGTAGGAGATGTAATAGTCGATGGATGACCAACAATGCTCTTAGGAATACAAGGTGGAGAGGAAAACCACATCTCAACCCTTTTTGTGTACCATATAAGGCTGTAAGTGTAAGGCCGCTTGAACTCTTCCTAGTAATATTGTTACAGATAGCCCTAATAATTGTTTAAATGAACTGTTGGGAGGTACTATATGTTTTCTTTTCTAAGTCTCTATGGACAAAGAATTTAAGTTATGTTTCTTATGCCAAATGGAACTGTAAAGCTATAGTCTTATCTATTAAAGGAATGCATCTTGAGATATATAGCTCCATCATTCTTGTGTGGAAAAGTGAATCGATATTATTCTTGGTATCACCTGTGTGTTTTTAATGTTTGCCTTGTTCGATGATTATGCCATGTTCTCAGTAATGTGTATTCTATTGACTTGTTTATCTCATTTTCTCTTGCAATGATAGAGCATTTGGGCTTATATCATGGCTTGGTTTGGTAAATAATATATATAGTTGTATAAGGTTGTTAAGGGTAATTCATCATGTCAACAAGGAAAAATTTATTACCTTGACCATCCTCTGAGTCTAGTATTATTCCTTCATTATAGATTGTCTTTCGCAAAATATTTATGATGATGATTCTTAGGCTTTATAGAAAAGTATTGCACTCCTCATAAAATAACATTATGCTTGTTCATGTGATTAAATACATTTAGGCTGGGTTGTGGAAGATAATTTCTTTAGTAAATAGAATAACTATTTTAAACATTTGATAAATTTAATATTTAGTCATAGACTTATAATTGTACGAATGTAATATTTATAAGAGAATTAGTAAAAAGTAATTATTTCCTCAATAGTTTTTGTGTCCTATTGTGCTTCTATTTATTGCACCTTAATAGGGATACAACTCTTCTTAACATTGGAAAGTTCTAGAGGATTTATTAGAAATTAAATTATTTGTTTTCGGAGAGACTGGGAAATATTATATATATATATACATCATATTAATTCAACTTAATTTCTCTCACCTATTTTCTAGGGTGCTGAGGCATGTACAATATACTCATTCAAATATTTCACTTGATTGTCAAATATAATATATATATTTGTTGATGCTAGGTTTGGTTGTGTCACGGGAGACTCAAAAAAGAAAATACAGATAATAAAGCTTGGTGCATTTTTCAAAATAACCATTTTCCATGAGGTGTATCTCTCCGAGGCTCTTTTCCAAATAGGTAATGTGTTTTGTATATACTCCCTCATGCTGGCACGCATTGCAGGAAAGGTAGCAGGTGGCTGCTGAAGAAAGATGGAGAAAGGATTGAGGCAAATGCAAGGCATAGTGTGGGGGAAGGGGGAATGAAAAAAAAATAGGGGGAAGGTACGGGGGATTTGCTAGGAGACTTTGAGGCTCGCGCAAGGGGATGTTGGCCATTGTTGTAGAATTTGGCTTTGCACCTACTAGTTACATTGACTAGTAAGTTTCTAAAGCCTTTTAAAAAAAAACAACTTCTATTGAGGTATTCTATCAAATAGGGAGGATGTTAAAAATGGTTGAGGATTTGGTCTTTACTTCCGCTAGTTGCATTTACTTCAAATTTCTTGGGACTTTTTTTAGAAATCTCATTTCCAACATATCCTATAATCATGGCATTCCTGTAGAATGCTTTTCTTTTAGGCATTTTTGAAACAATTACACCATCTGCCAAAAATAAAATAAAATAAAAATTCCCCTTTGGATATGCTTGAAAGATTTCCCTTCATTATTGCTAGAGATCTAATATTGTCCGCATTTTTATAGTCTGAGCGTATGCTTTATTTTCTTAGATTGCTTCCTTTAGTTTCACCAATAATCTCACAAGAAAATTGGCCCTGTTTAAAATGATAGAAATGGTTCACATATCTCACAACAATTTCTCTTACAACAATGTTGAAAATAAGCTACGTTGCAGTGTGGCAGTCAGCAGATACTTGAAGGTTCTAAAAAACCCTAATAGTTGTGCTATGGGCATGTTTAAAAGACCAAATGCCAATTGCTAACTTTTCACTATGATGGCAGAGAAATAATGCTATGTTCCTTCTCTTCCACAGCCTGAAGTAAATGTCTTGAATTTGGAAAATACAATGTTGCTTTCATCTTCCAACCATTTTCCCTAACATTCAGTAAATCCTTTGTGCCTGCAGATGAACTGTCTCCAACATAAAAAAAATGTATGCTATTTTATAGCCTTAAATCTAACTACACCTAGGGATTATTTTAATTCCTTTATCATTCATCAATCTATCAGTGTCTAAAAGTTTGTTCCTCTTGCTCAGTCTTATCCATACATATGTTAAGTTAAATGTTTTATTTGCAGAAATTACTTGGTGTGGTAATTCCTTACATTAAGTCTATTCAAAACATAATCTTGTAAAAGTAAACATGTAAAGATTTGCCTGTTTCCAAAGAACTGCCTATTTGATTTATTATTTTTTTCAAAAGGGATCCTTCTTCCATTAAAGAAAATGTCAATTTTCTATTTAATCCTCTTGGTCAAATTATCTACAATACCCTATCTCCATTTTCTGGAGAGAGAGAAAAGGGCTATGAATTATTAACCTGTTAGTTTTTCCTCTGAATTTTAAAGCTTATAATGTGCTTAATATCATCTTTTACAAGATGGTTCCTTTTATTCTTTCTTATACATTCTTGAACTAAGTTAAATGTTATTAGCTGTGCAAATTACTTGGTCTAAACATATATAACATTAACAATTTAATAGTAGGGATTTCAATTTAATTTTAAAAAGAAAAGTCTTTGATTAGTGTGTTGTAATATCATTCTATGTTATCTTCCTATTACAACCACTGCTTGCTACTTACATTTACATTTTTGGAGAGGCTAATTATATTTATAGTGATTCCAATACACAATCATGTGTTATAGTGTATAGATATATTTTATGGTTGAAGAGATGGAAGATTTGAGATAAATTAGTTGTTTATTAAATGTATGAGTACCCTTTTATTTTTAAATTATTAGGCTAGTTCTATTTTATCACTTTGAGCATTTTCTTATATAAAGTCATTTTTGTTCTCTTTGCAATAAATTTGTAACATTAGGCAAAGTTTAGGAGTTTGTGTGGTTGAAAACTCTTATTTGTTTTAGGAGAGTTCAAATTTGTTAGAATGCTCTAAAAGTAGAAAAGCAAATATCTCAAAGGCTTGTTAACAAATATTATTCTAAATTGATTGTTATGTGGTAATTCATTTTCTTAAAATACTTAGTTTTATAATCAATTCAAAACAAAATTAACTTGATAAATATAAAGAAATATTTAGAGAAAGTTTTGAGTATGAATATATTGTTGTAGAACCTCAAATTTGAGTGGAGTTGGTGTAAAATTAGATTAGTAATTCTCTTTATCTCATTCTTATGGTTATCTTTAGAAAATATGCATATATGTATCTCTATATTTTAATATACTATCTGTTGCATGTATTGATTATTTGGGAGACTTGAATACTATGTCTTTTTCATTTTAGAACAGCTTTTTCATGTTTATCAATCCATATAATATTTTTCTAGGTTTTAATCCATTTTAACTTAGCTATTCACAATATTTTGAAGTTTTTACTTTTATTTAGAAATAAGAAAGATATGTTTGTTTTAATAACACTGTGTAGTTCTATTTTACTTAGTTAAAATAGGTATTTACCTTGCATAAAAATAATACATATATTTTAGATGTATTTTGGATCACCTTTAGTGTTGTAGTGATATATCATTGAATTATGTTCAAAAGTCCCTTTAAATACATATATTTTAGATGTATTGTCTTTTTATTTGACTATGTAACCTTTTCACTTGCAAAAGGGATAATATATTTTTTTGGTAAATAAAACTTATGTTTTCTTCATTAATTAATGACATTCTACTTTAGTGATTAATTAATTGGATTCAATAAATTTGTTTATGGATGGATATGTTAGAATTTCTAACTCAGTGGTATTAGGTAAAAGTAAGATTTAGCTCTTAACAAATGTTCACATAGTTATATATAAATTTAGCATTGAAAGTGTCTTGTAGCTATCTTATGAATTTATGATTGAATCTTAGTGAAGGGATCTAATGTATGAATTATTTTCTTGGTAAAACAAGTTGAATGGTGTTTGTATTTTAATTGTTATTCTTATTATTGAGTGGAAATGTGAAACTGAGGTTGTGTATGTAAAGTTACATAATGCTGAGTTTATTGTATCTCTTAGTGGACAACCAAGCTGAGTTGCGAGTCCAAGTCATTTGAACTACGAAGCTTCTGCACTTTCACATAGGCAAGGCCATCTGGGATGAGCCCCCAAGGCATAGGTCGGGCCCTTAAGACATATCTTCTTCACTCTTTCATTGTAATTTTACTCTAGAAAAGAAATGTACTCTATCTATTTTACAAATTATAATGTATTATCTTATGAATTCTTGCTTCTATGTTCTTTACACTTAGTTATTATCATTACGTATGGGAGTTTTCTTAATCAACTTTGTTGTAAGTTATGTGTATTTGTGTTGTGTGCATGTTCATATGAGTTGGGCATGACATTAGGATGACAATCTATTTTCTCATGTGATGTGATTATTTTCATTTGGATAGATCATGGATTAGTATGTGAATCTTAGTATATTACTATATGTGAACCGTAACATATTGGATAAGAAATCTCATTTAGCATTATATGCATGTTGTGATACTTTGCATGTTGCATGGGGGTAAGTCCACGATACTATGATTTTGTCTTGTATTTATGCATTGTAATTATGTTTATGTTGTGTTAAGTTTAGAAAGAAAAATTGTTGTGTCCTTTTTGGGCTCTTGTTTCATGTGTGCCTAGGTGGGGCGTTACATAGGTATCAGACCGAGAGTTTTACAACTCTAGGAACTCTATGAAGTATTTAGATGGGCTAACCTTGAGAGTGCACTTGTCTTGCCAATTTTGTAGTCCTTGTGTTTGTTACCTTTTTTGTGGACTAGGATGAAGGTCTATCATCTCATGTATTGTGATTATGTTTGTGTAGCTATATAGTTCCACATTTATGTTTAATATTCAAGTATTCTATGATTGCATGAAAATACCTTTGAATATTACATTGTGAATTTACTCTAGTGAATGTTACAAATGATAATGTTGTTAATGTGAAAATACCAATGGAAGTTGTAGTCTTACCTCAAGTATGTGATGACATAGACAATGCCTTTGTGATACTAGTACATGTGTGATGAAAACCTTTTTGACCCAGCAAGGTATTGTAAAGGAAATATGTATTGAAGTGTATTTTATGGAGATATGTGAGTCACCCTTTGTGTTCCTACGTAATGTGATGTCTTAGTGTCACCCCTATTTGAGGGCATTTCCTCTTGACTATTTCAGAATACAATCCCTCTCCTCTCCCCAACAATTGAGCCACATTCGTTGGGGTGCAAACCCTTTCCTTTCTATTATTCCATGGGTTGAGGATAGACCATAATGTGCCCTGAGCATATACTCAGTTCTAGCTACAGACACATGGCAGTTATATTGATTTCATCATGGATTTCTGGTATTTGGGATGGTAGCTTGATGAAGTGACAATTGTGTGTAATGATATCATAGTGAATAATACCTCGTTACAAGGATGATGTGATTTTTGATGTGGCCATCAATATGAGTATGACGTCTATTTTTTTCTTCTTGGAATATTTACAGATGACCTTGGTATGATGGTAGGTGCCTATTCATGTGGATTCTTCCTACAGATATATGATCTAACTGATTCTAGATTGTGTGGGACACACTTATTATGATATGGTAAATGCTTCATTGATCTTTATGTGGTTTGTGAACCACCCTACTATTATGTGGTTAGAGAACCACCATACTATTATGTGGTTTGAGAACCACCATACTATTATGTGGCCACCATACTATTTTGTGGTTTAAGAACCACCATATTAATATGTGGTTTGAGACCACTATATGATTCCCCTCCTCCCCTTTAGGTGACCTTATTGCAAGGTCGCATGGTGTTCGTAATGTGCAAATTTCTAAGAGATTGATGGAAGTTTTATTTATGTGTTGAATATTTTGCTTGAAAGCCAGCAGTGTTTTGTTACTTTGGGCTAATTAGCCATTTTTATGTTTGATTTAGTCCTTTTGCCTCAAAGACATGTTCTTGGAGAAATTTGAGATAATACAATGATTGTTATCTGATCTCTACTTCTTTTATGATTTGTTATATTTGTTTTCTTCGATTGAGGTTTAATTTATGACTTTGCTTTACTTCTCTAATTTTCACATTTGAGGCACTTTAATGTTGCAATTGTTGGTATGTATGTAGTGTTGTGACTATTGTATGCTGTCATATCCTAGAGGGATCAATACCTAAGGAATCTTGTACATAATGAGTTATGTATGGATGGCTCCTAGAGAGGACCCTGAGAGCATCCTTCATGATCTGCTACTTGGCATAGTGGTATCCTACATGGCATGGTTATTCTTTTGTTATTCAGCACTATAGTATAGATGATATTAGGTTCCCTTTGAGGTGAGATTATATGATGTTATGCTACATTGGATATTAGCACAGTGGTTACTACATGACATGGTTATTCATTCATTGATCATTCAGTTCTATGGCACTATGGATTGCTCAGTGGCTTATTAGTGTTGTCCTCCTTGTAATACCCCTTTCCTTGTTGAGCCTTGTGGTGTGAGTCATGTGAGGTCATTGTGATGAGTATAGATTGATACTTGTAAGTATGGTCTTCATCATGTATTTTACCTAGGAGAGGTATCTGATGCGAAAAATCCTCTAGCTTGAATAATGTGATATATGTGGAGTTAATTTTATATGATATGTGAATAATTGAGTGTTGTTGTGAATCAAGTGTTAGAAATTATTGACATGAACAATTGAGTAATCTTCTGGGATATAATGAATTTTCAATTACTTAGATTTAAATTGATATATTCATGATAGTAGTGATGATCTAAGGACATGGTTATTTGACAAAAAATGAGCTATGTGGTCTAACATGCTTTGATGTGATTTTATGTTTTGGCTTGTGGTTGTCAAGACTTGTGTTTTCAATGTTATATGAAGTGGTCTACTATATTGTTGTTTTTCTTGAACCTTATTGTTTGATGTACCAAAAACATATTATATTGTTTTATCCTCTCCTCTGGAGGACTTCTAGGAAGAAGTATATTCTTAGGGGGTGAGAGTGTAAGGCCGCTCGAACTCTTCCTAGTAATATTGTTATAGATAGCCCTGATAATTCTTTAAATAACTATTGGGAAGTACTATATGTTTTCTTTTCCAAGTCTCTATGGACAAAGAATTTAAGTTATGTTTCTTATGCCAAATGGAAGTGTAAAGCTATAGTCTTACCTATTAATAGGAATGCATCTTGAGATATATAGCTCCATCATTCATGTGTGGAAAGGTGAATCAATATTATTCTTGGTATCACCTGTGTGTTTTTAATGTTTGCCTTGTTCGATGATTATGCCATGTTCTTAGTAATGTGTATTCTATTGACTTGTTTATCTCATTTTCTCTTGCAATGATAGAGCATTTGGGCTTATATCATGGCTTGGTTAGGTAAATAATATATATAGTTGTATAAGGTTGTTAAGGGTAATTCATCATGTCAACAAGGAAAAATTTATTACCTTGACCATCCTCTGAGTCTAGTATTATTTCTTCACTATAGATTGTCTTTTGCAAAATATTTAGGATGATGATTCTTAGGCTTTATAGAAAAGTATTACACTCTTCATAAAATAACATTATGCTTGTTCATGTGATTAAATACATTCAGGCTGCATGGGTTGTGGAAGATAATTTCTTTAGTAAATAGAATAACTATTTTAAACATTTGATTAAATTTAATAGTTAGTCATAGACTTATAATTGTACAAATGTAATATTTATAAGAGAATGAGTAAAAAGTAATTATTTCCTCAATAGTTTTTATGTCCTATTGTGCTTCTATTTACTGCACCTTAATAGGGCTACAACTCTTATTAACATTGGAAAGTTCTAGAGGAATTATTAGAAATTAAATTATTTGTTTTTGGAGAGACTAGGGAATATTCTATATGTACATATAGATCATATTAATTCAACTTAATTTCTCTCACCTATTTTCTAGGGTGCTGGGGCATGTACAATATACTCATTTAAATATTTCACTTGATTGTCAAATATAATATATATATTTGTTGATGGTTAGCTATGCTAGGTTTGGTTGTGTCACGGGAGAATTAAAAAAAGAAAATAGAGATAATAAAGCTTGGTTCATTTTGCAAAATCACCATTTTCCATGAGGTGTATCTCTCCAAGGCTCTTTTCCAAATAGGTAACGTGTTTTGTATATACTCCCTCATGCTGGCACGCATGGCAGGAAAGGTAGTAGGTGGCTGCTGAAGAAAGATGGAGAAAGGATTGAGGCAAATGCAAGGCATAGTATCGGGGAAGGGGGGATGAAAAAAATAGGGGGGAAGGTACAGGGATTTACTGGGAGACTCTGAGGCTTGCGCAGGGGGATGTTGGCCATGGTTGTAGAATTTGCCTTTGCACCTACTAGTTACATTGACTAGTAAGTTTCTAAAGCCTTTAAAAAAAAAACAACTTCTATTGAGGTACTCTATCAAATAGGGACGATGTTAACAAAGGTTGAGGATTTGGTCTTTACGCCCTCTAGTTGCATTTACTTCAAATTTCTTGGGACTTTTTTTAGAAATCTCATTTCCAACATATCCTATAATCATGGCATTCTAGTAGGTTGCTTTTCTTTTAGGCATTTTTGAAACAATTACACCATCTGCCAAAAATAAAATAAAATAAAAATTCCCCTTTGGATATGCTTGAAAGATTTCCGTTCATTATTGCTAGAGATCTAACACTGTCTGCATTTTTATAGCCTAAGCGTATGCTTTATTTTCTTAGATTGCTTCCTTTAGTTTCACCAATAATCCCACAAGAAAATTGGCCCTGTTTAAAATGATAGAAATGGTTCACATATCTCACAACAATTTCTCTTACAACAATGCTGAAAATAAGCTACGTTACAGTGTGGCAGTCAGCAGATACTTGAAGGTTTTGAAAAACCCTAATAGTTGTGCTACGGGCATGTTTAAGAAACCAAATGCCAATTGCTAACTTTTCTCTATGATGGCAGAGAAATAATACTATGTTCCTCCACTTCCACAGCGTAAAGTAAATGTCTTGAATTTGGAAAATACAATGCTACTTTCATCTTCCAACCATTTCCGCTAACATTCAGTAGATCCCCTGTGCTTGCGGATGAACTGTCTCCAACATAAAAAAATGTATGCTATTTTATAGCCTTAAATCCAACTGCACCCAGGGATTATTTTAATTCCTTTATCATTCATCAATCTATCAGCTTCTAAAAGTTTGTTCCTCTTGCTCAATCTTATCCATACATATGTTAAGTTAAATGTTTTATTTGCAGAAATTAATTGGTCTGGTAATTCCTTACATTAAGTCTATCCAAAATAGAATCTTGTCAAAAAAAACATGTAAAGATTTGCCTGTTTCCAAAGAACCGCCTGTTTGATTTATTATTATTTTTTCAAAACGGATCCTTCTTCCATTAAAGAAAATGTCAATTTTCTATTTAACCCTCTTGGTCAAATTACCTACAATGCCCTATCTCCATTTAGTGGAGAGAGAAAAGGGCTATGAATTATTACCCTGTTAGTTTTTCCTCTAAACTTTAAAATGTGCTTAATATCATCTTTTACAATATGGTTCCTTTTGTTCTTTCTTATACATTCTTGAACTAAGTTAAATGTTATTAGCTATGCAAATTACTTGGTCTAAACATATATAACATTAACAATTTAACAGTAGGGATTTTAATTTACAATTTAATAGTAGGGATTTGAATTTAATTTTAAAAAGAAAAGTCTTTGATTAGTGTGTTGTAATATCATTCTATGTTATGTTCCTGTTACAGCTACTTCTTGCTACTTACATTTGCATTTTTGGAGAGGGTGATTATATTTATAGTGATTCCAATACAAAATCATGTGTTATAGTGTATAGATATATTTTATGGTGAAAGAGATGGAAGATTTGAGATAAATTAGTTGTTTATTAAATGTATGAGTACTCTTTTATTTTTAAATTATTAGGTTGGTTCTATTTTATCACTTTGAGCATTTTCTTATATAAGGTCATTTTTGTTCTCTTTGCAATAAATTTATAACATTAGGCAAATTTTAGGAGTTTGTGTGGTTTGAAAACTCTTATTTCTTTTAGGAGAGTTCAAATCTGTTAGAATGCTCTAAAAATAGAAAAGCAAACAGCTCAAAAGCTTGTTAACAAATATTATTTTAAATTGATTGTTATGTGGTAATTAATTTTCTTAGAATACTTAGTTTTATAATCAATTCAAAACAAAATTAACTTGATAAATATAAAGAAATATTTAGAGAAAGTTTTGAGTATGAATATATTGTTGTAGAACCTCAAATTTGAGTGGAGTTGGTGTAAAATTAGATTAGTAATTCTCTTTATCTCATTCTTATGGTTATCTTTAGAAAATATGCATATATGTATCTCTATATTTTAATATACTATCTGCTACATGTATTGATTATTTGGGAGACTTGAATATTATGTCTTTTTCATTTTAGAATAGTTTTTTCATGTTTATCAATCCATATAATATTTTTCAAAACATTTTGAATTAGCTATTCAAAACATTTTGAAGTTTTTAATTTTATGTAGAAATAAGAAAGATATGTTTGTTTTAATAGCACTATGTAGTTCTATTTTACTTAGTTAAAATAGGTATTTACCTTGCATAAAAATAATACATATATTTTAGATATATTTTGGATCACCTTTAGTGTTGTAGTGATATATCATTGAATTATGTTCAAAAGTCCCTTTAAATACATATATTTTAGATGTATTGTCTTGTTATTTGACTATGTAACCTTTTCACTTGCAAAAGGGATAATATATTTTTTTGGTGAATAAAACTTATGTTTTCTTCATTAATTAATGACATTCTACTTTAGTGATTAATTAATTGTAGTCAATAAATTTATTTATGGATGGATATGTTAGAATTTCTAACTCAGTGGTATTAGGTAAAAGTAAGATTTAGCTCTTAACAAATGTTCACATAGTTATATATAAATTTAGCATTGAAAGTGTCTTGTAGCTATCTTATGAATTTATGATTGAATCTTAGTGAAGGGATCTAATGTATGAATTATTTTCTTGGTAAAACAAGTTGAATGGTTTTTGTATTTTAATTGTTATTCTTATTATTGAGTGGAAATGTGAAACTGAGGTTGTGTATGTAAAGTTACATAATGCTGAGTTTATTGTATCTCTTAGTGGACAACCAAGCTGAGTTGCGAGTCCAAGTCATTTGAACTACGAAGCTTCTGCACTTTCACATAGGCAAGGCCATCTGGGATGAGCCCCCAAGGCATAGGTCGGGCCCTTAAGACATATCTTCTTCACTCTTTCATTGTAATTTTACTCTAGAAAAGAAATGTACTCTATCTATTTTACAAATTATAATGTATTATCTTATGAAATCTTGCTTCTATATTCTTTACACTTAGTTATTGTCATTATGTATGGGAGTTTTCTAAATCAACTTTGTTGTAATTTATGTGTATTTGTGTTGTGTGCATGTTCATATGAGTTGGGCATGACATTAGGATGACGATCTATTTTCTCATGTGATGTGATTATTTTCATTTGGATAGATCATGGATTAGTATGTGAATCTTAGTATATTACTATATGTGAACCATAATATATTGGATAAGAAATCTCATTTAGCATTATATGCATCTTGTGATACTTTGCATGTTGCATGGGGGTAAGTCCATGGTACTATGATTTTGTCTTGTATTTATGCATTGTAATTTGTAATTATGTTTATGTTGTGTTAAGTTTAGGAAAAAAATTTGTTGTCCTTTTTGGGCTCTTATTTCATGGGTGCCTAGGTGGGGCATTACAGTAAGACCATTCTTAGAGAGAACATCCTTGGAAGCATTGACACCTAAGATCTTAGAACACACCTTCTCAACAAAGTAATGCTAGACTGAAGAATAATTGAAGGATTTTTTATGGACTCCCATCAAGAGATCAATAAGTTATTCTTACTTCTCATCCAACAAACTATTCTACTCATTTGCATCCTCCTCATCTGCATTTGCTTGGCCATCACCTTCATATTTCTCTTTGATTGCAATGTTTACCATCACCATTTAAAAGATTAGCTCACTTGAATTATGTTTTGTGCAAAAATGACTAGCAATAATTTAAGTTGTTTGCAATTAATGGCACACATTTACTATAGTAGTGCACTACTTATGAAATCCAATAACCTCTACTTCAAATGCAATTTCTACTATCAAATCCTTAGTAAGAATTAAACATCGTCCACTTCAATAGTCAAAATTCTATTTTGGCTAATAAAAATAGGACAAATATTTACCACTTTTTGGTATGGATGAGGTGTAAAATTCCTATTGACTATTTAACCATTAAACTGGATGATGTTTAATTAGAGTGGATGCAATGCAGTCAAACAAACTATTGATCCAAAAGACATGTTACCACCACTTTAATTTGGAGCTAATTAAAATCTCAAATGTGTATTTCAACAACTTCATTGTCTTGTTCAACAAAATCTAGGGCAGAGGGACCCATAGTAGGTCACCCTAACTTCACCCATCCAACTAGTGTGCCACATCGTCTGAATAATTTTTTTTTTGCAATTTCCACGTAGACGCTGATGTGGACAACCTAAATATTTTGTTTTAACACACTAGACATTGATTTTCCATGTGGACGACACGTATCTTTTGTGGGGCCAAATTTATGGCCATTTTTTACCACCGACTGATGACTAGACAATCGTACACCGGTGGTGGGAAGTGGCATCATGAGTTATGCTTGTGATCTCGTGTGGCATCCAAGCAACTTGCCACCTTTTCATGCAACACTCTCACATTAATGAGGTGAGCCAAACGCATTTACACCCATGCAGACGCATTTACTTCACTTCCCTCCTTGTTTCACTAGTTATCATGCCTTGCCTTTTTACAGCTATGGAGCGTTCAATGCTCCTGTCCTTGACACTCAACAAACCCTTTGACACCATTACCAACCTTACTCTCCATGTTTTGTCATTGTAGATGACACCCATATTGGTTCACCTTGGAACTGTTAAGATACCTGCATCCACTGACTTCGCTAAATTTTCCTTCGACCATGGTAAGGATTTCTTATCCTACTAGGGAAATGATCTTTCTAGCTCAAAAACAAAGAGGATTTATTTGGTTTTTTTCTATTTGCAATGCTATCTGTGCTCGTAAATTTAACATTCTTCTAGTTTTCTATCTGCTTGTCTATTTTGAAGCTTCAGTTTTTAATTGGGTTTTTGTTTTTCAAATGTGTTTTTAGTTGTTTAATTTTCTGTCTGCTTCTACTCGTGGCTTCACTTGTTTATCCTTTGACCCTAGAAAGGATATCTTATCCTACTAAGGCAATGATCTTTCTAGCTCAAAAAAAAGAGAGGATTTATTTGGTTTTTTCTATTTCTATGTCCTATGGTTTATGCATGCAATATATATTGTTGTGAGTGGTCATAAATGGAAGGCTCCTTTCATTTTCAATTTGCATTAAATCATTAGGCTTCGGTATTCAAATGGGTATTCATTCTTTTATTTGCAATGGGATTTTTTCCATCGATTGCTGTCTGTAATCATATTTGGAAGCTTCTTATGGTTTTCTCACTATTTGTAATCATGAGGGTTTGGTATTAAAATTTGGTTACTATTTATCCATGGGTTTAAAAATATTTTATGTTTTTCTTGTTTACAATGGCTTCTCTCATTTATCCTTCAACCCTAGTAAGGATAGTATTTATTATATGTATCATGGGTATTTAATTATTTCATATTTTTTTGTTTGCAATGGGATTTTTTCCATCTATTGCTATCTATAATCATAAATGGATTCTTCTTATGATTTTCTCACTATTTGTAATCATGAGGGTTCAATATTAAAAGGGGTTATTATTTATCCATGGGTATTCAATTATTTTATATATTTTTTTGTTTGCAATGAGATTTTCTCCATCTATTGTTGTCTATAATCATACATAGAAGCTTGTTATGGTTTTCTCACCATTTGAAATCATGAGGGTTCAGGTTTAAACCAAGGTTATTATTTATCCATAAGTATTCAATTATTTTATATATATTTTTGTTTGCAATGGGATTTTTGTCTATCTATTGCTATCTGTAATCATAAATGGAAACTTCTTATGGTTTTCTCACTGTTTGAATCCATGAGGGTTGGGTATTAAAATGGGGTTATTATTTATCTATGGGTATTCAATTATTTTATAACTTTTTTGTTTGTAATGGGATTTTCTCTATCTATTGCTGTATGTAATCATAAATGGAAGCTTCTTATGGTTTTCTCACTATTTGAAATTATGAGGGTTTGGTATTAAAATGGGGTTATTATTTATCCATGGGTATTCAATTATTTTATATTTTTTGTTTGCAATGGGATTTTCTATATCTATTGTTGTCTGTAATCATAAATAGAATCTTCTTATAGTTTTCTCACTATTTGAAATTATGAGGGTTTGGTATTAAAATGGGGTAATTATTTATCCATGGGTATTCAATTATTTTATATATATATTTTTTGTTTTCAATGGGATTTTCTCTATCTATTGCTGTCTGTAATCATAAGTAGGAGCTTCTTATGGTTTTCTCACTGTTTGAAATTATAAGGGTTTGGTATTAAAATGGGGTTATTATTCATCCATGGGTATTCAATTGTTTTATATATAGTTTGTTTGTAATGGGATTTTTTGTCTATTTCTATATGTAATCATAAATGGAAGCTTCTTATGGTTTTCTCACTATTTGTAATCATGAGGGTTTGGTATTAAAATGGGTTATTGTTTATCTATGGGTGTTCAATTATTTTTTTTATTATTTTTGTTTGCAATGGGATTATTCTTTATCCATATCTATTGATTGTTTTTTTTTGGTTTGCAATGGTTTTATTCCATCTTTTGTTATCCGTGGTCATTAATTGAAGGTTATTTTGTTTCTTTGTGGTGGAATGTCTAGTTTAGTGCTTAAGGGTCTTTGTTTCTTTAACTTTGTACTGTAGAGATTCAAAAGATTCCAAATGGAAAAATTGGTGTTCAATGGTGTTTGTTGTAACACTTTATCTACTTTATGAGTAGTGTTTATCAACACAACTTAATGGTCATTTTCTATGTTTTGTAACACATTTTTTGCTTTTGGAAATTGAAAAATTATGTTCGACCATCACTGTGACTCTTTAATTTAAGTTACAAATTTTAGTTTACAGTTTCTAATTGTAGAAAATGCAATAACAAATGTTTTAATGTGCTGCAAATTTTTTTTACAAGTACATTTAAAGTTTATAATTGATATCATATTGAACACCTTTTAAAGCATGTTTACTTCAAAATTCAATCTACAATATGTCCTCTTATCAGAGTGGGTCACCCTAACTTGACCCCTCCACCTGGTGCACCACGTTATCCAAAATTAAAAAAATTGCATGTGCTTCTGCGGGTTATTGTTTATCCATGGTATTCAATTATTTTATATTCGATGATGTGGACACCCTAAATATTTTGTTATGTTGTTCACAAGTCTTATCTCTTTTATCTATACACAGACAAACATATATATATGTGTGTGTGTATGTACACATGAAACCAAAAGAACCTCCTATTTACGACCATAGACAACAATAGATATTGTGTATGCATGTGTGCGTATACACATAAAACTAAAAGAACCTTCCATTCACACTATGCCCTAGTACTGAAAGATATTTTGTAATATTTGACAGTATGTCCTAGTAGTGAAATATATTCTATAATTCGTCATCCACACATATCAAATAATTCATTAATTAGTGAAGTGTATTCTTTAATTAGTGGAAAATATTGCATGCATAAACCATAGGACAAACATACATAAATATATTCCCATTACAAACAACAAAAACTAAACTGAGAGATTTGTTTTGCCCCTTGATTTTCCTACATTGAGCTAACTACACATTTTGCAAAAATTGACACTCTGTCCTAGTAGTCAAAGATATTCTTTAATCTATCATGCACACACATAAAATAATTGATTCCTATCCTTCATTTGAGTCAAGTTGTCAAAAAACATTAAATGAAATCAACCAATATAAACATACTTATGCATATGCATATAAACATGTATGTTGTGTCCGGTCATCGGTCGGTGGTAAACAATGGCCAGAAATTTGACCCTACCAAAGAAATGTTTTGTCCACGTGGAAAATTGATGTCCAACGTGTAAAAATGATATATTTAGGATGTCCACCTCATTGCATGCATGTTTTAGTATAAATGCATATGACTGAAATGAAGACATGCCATCTATAATAGTGAAGAATGTGAAGCCCATGTTGACCTTAACAGTTAGGTTGCACCACATTCATGCCCTCAACATATCATTGTACTCAAACAAGTTTTATGTTGACGATTGGGTGTTTATGAAATGCAAATCATTGACATGCCAAACATAGATTTAAATTCCCCTTTAGTTAATTTGATTCAAAATACAAATCATGCTATTTCAAAATGCAAAAAAAATGTCTCTCTAGGCTGCAATTTCAAACTTGTTTGTGTACAATGATTGGTTGCTACTAATCTCATTCAAACCATGCTGGAAAACCTAGTGGACTCGAAGTGGTAGAGATTGTTGTTGCTTGGCTTCTTGACAAATTACTCCCAATTGTATTCTCCTCCCTTGCTGGTGGACTTAGAGTGCTGCTCAAATGGGATGGCCTTAGGCCTACAAATTGTGTATTGCTCACAATGGATGGGGCTACACTTGGAAATTGAGTTGTAGTCACAATGGATGGGGTTAGACTTGGAAATTGAGTGTTGGTCACATGGGACGGGGTTAGACTTGCAAATTGATTGCTGGTCAAATGGGATGGGGTTAGACTTGGAAGTTGATTGTTGGTAAAATGGGATGGGGTTATGGTTGTATGATAGTTAGGGATATGAATGTTCACCATCTCCCTAAACAAGGCATGATTTTTAGGCAAAGGGTTTAAGGGGTTGCTTAAACATCTTTCTCTCTATAGATCCTTCCTTTCCATTTCAAGTGCTTCGTCCTTTTTATCCTGCTCCTTTTGAATCCTTTCTTACTCCCTTTTGAGCTCTTTTTCCTTTTTCTGTTGTTCCTTTTCTTGCCGTGCAATATCTCTATCTATTTTGGTTTGATCCTTTAATTCCTTTGCAATAACACGTGATGCCTTTCTCTCCTCAATTTACTCTCTCTTTTGTTGCTTTAACTTCTAAATTTATTTCTTCCTTTTCTCTTGTTCCATTAACAAGTTCATGTATTCATGTGTTGTTAATAATTGGGACTATTGGCTCAACTGAATTCCTCTATCCTCTATTTTCCCAGGTTTTTCCTTCACAATGTGAACTGGCAGTTTCAAAAATTTGCTGATACGTGACTCTACTTTGGAACCCAAGGATTGGCTAGAATCTCCATGAATGTTGTGTTTAGCCTCATCACAAAATGCCTTGGTATACTAGCTCAAATCTGCAATATCTTAGGTATCACCTTCTCCACACTCGACATAGTGATGCACCATTTCATCCACATTCAACATGAGTGGTGGAGAGGGGAAAGAGAATGTGTTGCTTTCTTCCTGTGGATGCAAGTCATATCCTAAATTCATGGCTCCCTCCTGTTGATAACTGAGAGGGGGGGTGAATCAGTTATCGTGATTATTTCAGCTTTCTAAACTTTCTTAATAATTAGTGCAACATTAATTCAAACAAGCAAACATAACCATGAAATAGAAATACACATGACACAATATTTTTGATGTGGAAACCTTGTTAAGGGAGAAAACCATAGGGTGATTAACCCAAGATTGTATTCTCTGTTAGAAGAATAGGATTACAAAATGGCACTTGCCAATTAGGGCTCACTGCCTGAGCACACTGCTCACAAGAGGCCCACTACCTACAAGAGACTCACTGTCTACAATTTACAAAGAGTGTAATATAATACTTGAACTGATAAGGAGCATCTTCATATGTTGGAGTTCAGTTCTGGTTAAACTCAGTACACTGACCTGCTGCACTTCATTCTTTCTCTTCTTTAGTGCTGCTGTCCTTTCACATATCAGACTTGCCTTTCTGCTTTCACTCTAGCTTACTACTTTTCTTCGCACTACTCCAAAACCATGACACACCTCACAACTAAATCCATCTTGTATATATATACGCACAAGTGATTTCATCACCTTTCTAGTCAGCATCTGGAATAGTCAATATTTTCCATGAACTTTGATCTGTCAGCTGAATCCTTGCTTACCGTAATGCAGATCAAGGATATACTTGTAGAAGTCATCAATCACGTCAGCCAATTATAACTTATGCCTTAAGAATTTTTACCATCATTAGTAACGCATCCAGAATAATGTCTGATGTTCTGCTAGTCAGTTCTTCCTCTCTCCATACTACCAATCAGGAACCTGACACTCAAGTATTCATATCTTTTTCTTCATCTATCACTGGAGGCTAAATCCCTGGAATATATCAGTCAAGGTAGTCCTCTTGACTTCCCTAAATCTGTACTTCACCAAGATACTTCCTCTGAGAGATCCAGAGCTGACCGTCAGACCTCGCCACATGCTCTGTTCTTGCTTAGTAGATCACAATACTTTGCAATCTGCCTTCCGGTAGAGACTCATCATGTCCTGTGGATGTGTGGGTTAACCTTTGTTGCCATCAATGACAACAATGATGAAGTTCCAATGTGTCTCTTGCCAACAATCTCCCCCTTTGGCATTGATGGCAACACTTAGTGAAAAATGACTAAGTGTTATACTAAACTCCCCCTTAGTTGATGCTCTATCTCTATGTACATTGTCCTAAGCTCCCCCTTAGCTGGCTACAACATTTTTCACTGCTCATCACTCCCCCTTTGACATCAATGACAAAGGGTGGGATCTGTACACCAAAATTTTCAAAATTTCAACTATACTTGGCCACATAAGTATATACATATGGCATACTTACATATACTGAAGAATGTCTACAAAAGTTGTCTTTAATTGGACAAATTCTGTTGGCCAACTTTGCTTCATTCTATCCAAAATTGATATATGACCGCTTAATAGGAATGCAAACGTATCTGCCCTTTTTAGATCGGTCAGATCACTGGTCTGGCCTGTGATCTGCGCTTCTTTTAAGACCTCATCCATGGCCTCTAACTTAGGGATAATTATCCCTCTGAGTGCACCCAACCTGCTTATTCTATTTTTCTTTTCCTTCTCTAGCTTCTTGATTTCATTCAAGACTGTAATAGTCTAACATTCTTGATTTATTATGGAGGATGAGAGAGGATCAAAATTCTTTGATAGATTTGTCAGTTTGTCCTCCTGTTCTTTTACTTTCTTCTCAATGTACAATGTTGCTTTGGACTATGATAAACAAAATTTATACATTTATGTACCATCTTTAAGAGCATTTTCTAAGCTCTTTATCCCTATTCTCATATTCCTCCTATCATTAGTTATTAACCCTTGTACCTCTGATAATCTTTTCATCAAAAATTCCTTCCAGACCTTATCTTCTGCTGACTTCTCTAGGGAATCAAAATGTGTGCTAACACTATTGACTAGAGATTTGAGATTAACGGATGAGGAGGCTGAGGAATCTTTCTGAAAAGATGGCATAATCTTTTCTAACACTCTAGATGCAGCTATTATAAGCTCACAGTCTTCCATGTGAGACTTTAGAAGTTTTTCTTTGGCCTTTGCATTAGAAAACAAAGCTATATTCATTGTTTGTACTGGAGATAGAGAGTCAAAATCAAATGGCCCTTTTAGTAGTTCTAGTTCATCAATCTCCATAGTTTCTTTTGTCAAAAAGTCCTTGACTGATTTTGCAGTGTCTCTTGCCAGAGATGGATTCTTCTTTTCTTCTGCAGTCATAGAACTGTCTTTTGGAACTTTCTCTCCTTCCACAACCTTTGTACTATTATCTTCTTTTTCCTTCACCTCTGCTTCTTTCTCCTATATTCTTTCTTCTCCTTTGGATCCGGAGTCAGTAGGGGAAACCAGAAGAGTAATGTTTGTCTGTTCATGCACTTCCTTTTCTGGAATAGAGGATTCCAAGTCCTTATCCTTTTTTGTACCGGTGTCCATGATTTGCTCAGTGGATTCTTTTTCAACCCCTATGACCGAAGGATCAACACCTAAGTCCTCTATAATAGGAAGATTGAATCTTTTGAAGGCCTTCCTAAGGATCTCTTATGTTTCCTTGGCTATCTTGTCAGTCTCACCAAGCATGAGCTAATTCATTTTGGCTTTGCTCTGAAATTTATCCTTGCAATCCTTGAAGATCATGTTCATTTGCTTTGAATCAATTGAAGGATATAGCTGAATGGATATATGTTCCCAGATCTCAAGATCTTTTGTCATGGTAGTATTCTTTCTTATTTCTAACTCTTTTTCTAGGCTTTTGGGAATAAGAGATATAATTTCAATAAAAGCCTTGTTATATATGTTCAGATACTTAACTGCTACTTCCTGTAAGATCTTTTGGTCTGCTTCATTGTAATCATCATAGAATTCAGCCATTAGCTGAAGGTTTCCATCCATAGTGACTGATTTGATGACATTATCTAAAGACAAAGTGGGCTTTTCTACAAAATCTTCTACCTTTTCTTCTTCACCTTGACCGATAGAAGGTTCACCGGATGTTTTCTTCTTCTCCTTCTTCATTTTCTTTATCTCCTCATCTGATTCAGTTTCTTCATCATCCTTCTGACTGACATAAGACCTTATGGCCTTTGTTTTAGTTCTTTTCTCTCATCTGCCAGATGATTTTGCTTCCGGTTTTGATGTCCTTGAGCTTTTAACAGTGGTAGGTACAGGTCTCTTTGATGATCTTGTCTGGGTGGAAGATTTTACCGGAGCACTTTCCTTACTTCCCTTTTCTGCCTCATTCTTTTCTTCCTCAGCCCTTTCCATCTTTTACCTATTGGTATCGAGTGCCTCCTTTGAGATGCCTAAGCCTTTGGCAACTTCTTCAACTTCTTTTCTTACTTTCCTCTTTATTTCTGGTTGTCTAAGTTCCACATGAACTTT
Source organism: Cunninghamia lanceolata (assembly GCA_027924645.1). NCBI lineage: Eukaryota > Viridiplantae > Streptophyta > Pinopsida > Cupressales > Cupressaceae > Cunninghamia > Cunninghamia lanceolata. Next base: position 4,201,462 of record BSBN01000244.1, read on the forward strand.
TACACTTAGCTCTTCAAAGGTTCCAAACCTTTTTGCCTTTGGATCCTTTGGCTGACTTAACATGTGTTGAACATGCAACTCCATAATTTGTTCATCAACTTCATACCCCATAGGCATGATCTAGGCTGTCCTTGGCTCTACTGCCTCCATTAGGCATTGATCAGTGTCTACCATGAAGCACACTGTATCTTTATATTTTTCAACCAATGATTTTGGGATTCTTTCTCTAATTTGCATAGTGTTTTGGAAGTTCTTAAAGTACCCCCATAGAGCTATATTCCTTGCCTTGACATCCCTGAGTTTATGCAAGTAATCTCTGATTTGAATTGCTACCGGTTTGTTATTTTGCCATGCCCATCCATTGGATCTGGACAACTCATTCATGAAGTAGAAAAATAAACGCAATATCAGTCCACCATATTTAAAGGAGTTCTTCTTGTCCTTTTTGATCTTTTGTATGTTCTCCATCAATTGGGTTAGAAGAAGTTCACAGAGATCATACTCTGCATTCTTTCTCAGCATCTCATAGGTAGTATACACTGCAGTTTCAGACACTGAATTCTCCCTACTGGAATGATATATCTTATACCCTATTATAATAGATGCAAACTTGATATTTGGGTCCATGATATCTTCAATGGTCATTGCCCTCTTATCAAATTTTGATCCAGTGGCCTCAGTTACAGTTTGGTTTTGGATAGATTTGAGGACAGGTATCCCTCCGGAGGAGTATAAGCCGGTTACTGCCCTAATTGCCTCCTTAGTGATTTTGCAAGGTCTGTTCAGCCATAGGAAGTTATCATGCATCCTACTCAGTACATACTGAACCCATTCATCTTCTTCAAAGCAGGGGAAATGAATGAACTGATCAAAATGTTTCTCCTAGATGCCCTTATATTGAGGTTTAAGTTCAAAAGCATCATCTATCAATTGTCTATGATAGATATCACTTAGTTTGGATTCCCCGAACTATTCAATATTCGTGTGAATGTAAACCCTAATATCTTTTGTATGCAACACACCATACGAAACACTAGAAAATCCTCCTAGGGGATCTACTTCCAAAGATTTGTATGGATGTTTCTTGAATTTGGGGCGAGGTCTATCAGAGATCTTCACAATATTTGGAGTACCCATCATTCAAAGATTTAGAGAGAGATAATTGATAATAGAGAATACCTTTTGCGCCTTTCAATTTCACGGAGTTAGCTAGATCAATTGCTAGATGAATTAGATTCTGCAGATGATCTTTGATGGGCTTGAGGAATTTTTGTTGCAAAGCTTCTTTTCATTTCTTCTTGAATGCAGAATGAACAAATGCTTAATGAAAAAACCCTTATATTGCTCCGCAAGCCCTAATATCAGCTTGCAATAAATGCTCAACCTAAGTCATTTTGGTTTGCCTTATTCAGATGACTTGAAGAACCAGATCAATCTTGATCTTAAACATCTTATGGATCATCCAAATCTTAACCATAGTCTACTTAGATGTTTCTCTTATGAGCCCTTTAATCCGTAACTCTCCTTGTGCCAGTTCCGGCACCAATTGACTGGCTGGGGGAACAAGGTTTTCTTGTGTCTCCCCCTGAGCTAGAGCTCACTTTTTAATTTTTTGAAGGAATATCAGCACCAGAGTCTAGTGCAGATCCATCCCCTACATTCTCTGTGCTTTTCTTCACCCAAATCTTGTTCATCTCACTTTGAACTTCATCCGTATTCACTTTTTGTTTTCCCTTATCTTGATTCTGATTATAATATACCAGACCTCTTTTGTCTTGATTCTTGCTTCTATAGAATTTTGCAATATGACCGGATCTATTGCAAATTTGGCAAACAACATTTCTTTACATATTTGATTGATATCCTCTTGATCTGCATTGATTAGCTATATGACCCATTCTATTGCATGCAAAGCATCTACCATTGAATGAATTATTCATTTCCATATTTCTGTATTTATGAGATTTGTGACCATACCTTTTGTAGTTGAAGCACTGTCCGGAGAAGGATGTAGTAGTCTGATTCATTCTCTTTATGTACTGATTAGCTTTATGACCAAAGTTATTGTAGTTGTGGCAGTATCCATTGAAGGATGGATATCTTTGAGCATTAGGCTGCCTTACCGGAGGTCTTCTAGGCCTGTTCCTTAGATTTTTTGATCCAAAATCTTCTGACCAGATCTAGAGCTTTCACCTTTTTCATACCCCAGGCCACACTTGTCATCTACTTTCTTTTGGATTTCAAGAAGAAATTCAAATTGAGCAGAGCTTATCTTGAATTTTTCTTTATATTCATTTGCTGTTTGAAGATCCCTTTAAGAGAGACAGTTTGATCCTCAAGTTTTTCTTCATTATCTCTAGCATCTTCAAGATCAGATTCAAGATGTCTGATAATTCTATCCATCTTGTGGCAATCTTCTGATTTCTCCTTGAGATATTGTCTTAGATCATCCTCAGTTTTTCTTTTCTCTTCAATCTCTTGGGTGAACTTCATAACTCCTGATTCCATTTCATGTTTTACCATAACGATTTCTTTTGATAACTTTTTACATAACTTGGTTTTCTCCTTCAGATCTTCATTTGTATCATTGGCTTCACCTTGACTTTCCAATTGCTGAAGTAGCTCCTTTCTCTTTTTCATAGAGAGACTTAATTTATCTTTTAGTTCTTTCATGAAATCATCAACCGATTTGAGTCTTTCCTTTAATTCATTGACTTCAGAGTTTGACTACTCAAGATCATCAAGGGCAGTCTTGACTTACTCCCTCATACCATATACATCCATTTGAATTGCCAGATCTTCCTCAAGTTGTTAGACTCTATTAGGAGGAACTTGGCTCTGATACCAATTGTTGATAATTGAGAGGGGGGTGAATCAGTTATCGTGATTATTTCAGCTTTCTGAACTTTCTTAATAATTAGTGCAACATTAATTCAAACAAGCAAACATAACCATGAAATGGAAATACACATGACACAATATTTTTGACATGGAAACCCTGTTAAGGGAGAAAACCACGGGGTGATTAACGCAAGATTGTATTCTCTATTAGAAGAATAGGATTACAAAATGGCACTTGCCAATTAGGGCTCACTGCCCGAGCACACTGCTCACAAGAGGCCCACTACCTACAAGGGACTCACTGTCTACAATTTACAAAGAGTGTAATACAATACTTGAATTGATAAGGAGCATCTTCATATGCTAGAGTTTAGTTCTGGTTAAACTCAGTACACTGACCTGCTGCACTTCATTCTTTCTCTTCTTTAGTGTTGCTGTCCTTTCACATATTAGACCTACCTTTCTGCTTTCGCTCTACCTTGCTACTTTTCTTCGCACTACTCCAAAACCACGACACACCTCACAACTAAATCCATCTTGTATATATATATGCACAAGTGATTTCATCACCTTTCTAGTCAGCATCCGGAATAGTCAATATTTTCCATGAACTCTAATTTGTCGGCTGAATCCTTGCTTACCGTAATGCGGATCAAGGATATACTTGTAGAAGTCATAAATCATGTCAGCCAGTTATAACTTATGCCTTAAGAATCTTTACCATCATCAGTAACGCATCTAGAATAATTTCTGATGTTCTGTCAGTCAGTTCTTCATCTATCCATACTGCCAATCAGGACCCTGACACTCAAGTATTTATATCTTTTTCTTCATCTATCACCGGAGGCTAAATCCTTGGAATATATCAGTCAAGGTAGTCCTCTTGACTTCCCTAAATCTGCACTTCACCAAGATACTTCCTCTGAGAGATTCGGAGCTGACTGTCAGACCTTGCCACATGCTCTATTCTTTCTTACCGGATCACAATACTCTGCAATCTGCCTTTCGGTAGAGACTCATCATGTCCTATGGATGTGTGGGTTAACCTTTGTTTCCATCAATGACAACAATCATGAAGTTCCAATGTGTCTCTTGCCAACACCTCCACCATCCATGATGGCTAGCTTAGGGGAGGCAGAAGGCTAAGTCCATCTATGGTAGTCTCTTGTTAACTTTCAGCCATGTCATCAACTAGTTGACCCCCATTATAGGTACAACTGAATCATGTAAAGTTGTTTCATCTCCCACTATTTCTGCTGTTGCAGGATTTATATCACCATTGGCAATCACTGGCAGCAATGTGTTGGTAACTTCCACATCTGACACATTGACCCTAGAAAGACTAAGGATGTTCTACACTACAAAAGCATCATCGTGCATGCTAAATTGAAAAGTTTCTCTACAGTGCATGTCCTACATTAGAGCATCTAGATTGATGGGCCATATACCTATTCGTTTAAAACCAACAGTGATGTTTGAAATTGTCAGTACTTTCTGAAATGACTTGCTGCCCAATTCTACTAATTCTACTCTTTTTATTTCTATGTTAGGAAATTTGGTCAGCCACACTACTTTTTTTGATATGAAGTATGACTTGAATGTTGAAAAACAATGACATCAAATGGCTACAATTTGTGTGATATGTGTGCTAGTAGTGTGAGCACGTCGATACCCAAAGACCTGCCTTCTTGGATGGTTGTCATAGCTATGTGGCTGCCATGGCCAACAAATATGAGCAACTGCCTATTTTTTAGTGATACTCCACCCAAATTTGATCATGCAAAATGATACATCTAGTTCATTAACAACTCTTTTATCATTAAAGCATGGGGTTGGGTAGCCATACATGCACCTAGTTTGCAGCTAGCAATGTAGTTTTTTAGATTCTTTTTACCTTTGAAAAGATAGAAGCTTGGTATGCTCTGTCTAATAGCATTAACATAGCATAAAATTATTATCCAGTCCCTGGTCTTTGGAATAATGTATGAGACACTTTTGCTACCTCTCTTGGCCAAAACCTGCATGGCTCCATTTCTCCCAACCTAAATTTTAGTTTCATCACAATTACAAATTTTATGTGGTCTGTATGGGTTGGCTTGATATGCTTTGGACAACGTGTCATAGAATATAGCAACTACAGCAGGCCTAAGGTTTAGAGCTCTGTCTCTATCCAATCCTTCTGTTGTCCTCAATATCAATTCAAGATGACACCTTTTAAACCCAGTCCACCAGGACTTCCCAAGGAGCCCATCCTTAAAAGGGTTTGGTCGTGTTTAGCATATTTGTGTGACTTTTGCTTTGAGATTAATAATCTCCAGCCCATGGCCCACTTCTACAATTTCTTTACACCATTCCACTATCAAACCCTCTTTAGCTGCTATCAATACTATGGGAGGACCTTTTTTTGATGTAGTTGCTAAACTGCCTAACCAGTTGTTGAGTGTTATCGTATGGATTGCCCACTTTTTGGCTACACTCCTTTTTGACATTCTATTATCCTCCACATCTTTCAATGTTGAATCCATATCCTCTTTCCTCCACTCCCTTTGAACTAAAACCTTCTTGCTTCTCGCAGCTGCATTAACTTGAATAACTGGTTTAGCTGGATGAGGAATGGTCTTGTTAGCAGCTTGACTATCTTCATCTGGTGGGAAATGAACTCCTCTTTTTTCTAGAGGAATGGTTGTCTTTAGTCTCTTAGTGCCACAGTGGGTATGCATTTGAGCTTTGTTCTTCATCTGTACATGGCAACAAACACCTTTGGACATTAGTTTTGTAATTTAGAATCTTTTGAATATCTTCAGTACAAAGTTAAAGAAACAAAGAGCCTAAAGCATTGAATTGGACATCCCACTTGCATGTGTTGATTAGTAGAGAGGCTTGCAGAGTGGTGCAGCGTAACTACCAAGATCTACTTGGGCTTATACGTGACTGGTACAACAAATACGATTACTGGGGCATGCATGCAGTGAGGTTGACAATGTAAAATCTATACAACAATATAACAACATAGACTAGCAATCAACTATACTAATATTAATCACAAACCTTACAACATTTGGAATTGCATTTTCTTGATCTTTGTAATTGCAATTTGTAATTTCAATTTGTAAATTTAGTTTGAGAGTTCACATCAATGCTCTGAATAGAAGATGTGTGATGTTATATGTTTGTTTTGATTGTGTTGCATTCTAATTTATGATGTTCTATGTTTGATTTGATAGTTTCATATTTTGATGTTCTATTTTATGTTGTATGTTTGAATTTATAGTTTGGTTGTAGTTATGATTTCGTATGTTGTATGTTTGTTTTTTATGGTTCAACATTTGAGAATGCTGCTAAAATTTGTTTAGATCAGATAACAATGTTGATACTCTGTTTGACATTTGAGACAAATAGAGCATGTAATAATGCTCTCTGATAGTCATTAATTTTAAAATTGTAATCATCATTCCACTTTCCAAATCTTTTCCAACCAGATATGACTTGCTAGGCAGACATTACAATTGCATCTAATCTTTTTATCTCTTTCTCTATAAATCAATACAACCTTACAAGTGTTTTAACAAGCATTCTCCTTTTCAAAGTTTTCAATTATTCTTCAATCCACTATGCTTCCTTCTTCAATTTCACCCCACCTAAGATTTTATTGAATGTACACAATCACAATTTACCAGATACAACTAAATCAAATAAAAAAATTCTACCAATTGACGAATGAGCACTTATATGTGCTCTCTATTGGACCTGTCTCATCAAATTGGTCTACACCAAAAGGCTATGAAGATAGTCTTTGGCCTCCTTGAGCAAGCAATCTCATATGGTGAAATGAAGAAAAACTACTATATGCTCGGGGTAGGATAATGATGTGTTGTCACAGGGTAGGCTAATAAATGTCAAAGCAAGTGAAAGAGTCAAATAGATCAACTGAAGTTTGAGTTGACAATATTTAATAGCACAAGACATGAGAAAAGTTTAAAATTTTTTAGGTTCAAACTTGTTGAGAACAATAATGGGTTGGGATTATGAATGTAGTAGCTAAGGAAAATTTGTGCCTCTATTTTTTCTAAAATTTAGCTAATAGAGAAGTAGTTTTACAAAATAGGGAACCCAACATGAGAAATCAACTTCTAATGCTCTGATTTTTGCATTTGATTTAGGCAAATCATTTGATAAGAGGACCCATCCAATAGGATGAAGTGAGCCTTAAAGACTTGTAAGATTTAACATTGTGTTAATGTGATTCTAGATGTGTGTACATGTTCTCTATGTTGTTTAAGTTGTTTTTAATCTAAAGAAAGGAAGATTGGTTGAGATGCTTGAAAGCTAAACCACTAAACAATATAAAAAGAAAAATTAAGGCCTAACCAATTTAATAAGATAGATGAACTTTCAATCCTAAGGGTGTTTTGAACCTAATGAAATAAATTTATCAATTATAGAAGCATCCTGAACTTTATGATGTGCGCGCCTAATAGGACAAATTCCAAGCACCAATTAGAATGTAGTTTCTAATTCAAAAACAAGCAATGCATAGCACCCAATCATATCACAAAAACCTAGATTGTTAAATACTGCTCATGAAATCTACCAAATGAAAAGCATCCTAAACCTTGGTTTGTTAAGACTTAGAAGTTGCCCACTATACAGTCCTTAAGTCAACTAGTTAGGTCAGTTGCACACTATGAAAATGTGAGGTTATAAAACTAATATATCTTAAGTTAGTTGGTTATATTCATACTACAATCAGTATAGTTTAAAACACAATCAATGCAATTTGGTTATATTTCAATGGTTGTTTTGAATCCATTCTAAAAAAATAAGGCAATACAGATTAATCCATAACAACATTTTTTCTGAGCAACTTGCCACCTTTTTTTCATCCACTCTCACATTAAAAGATATTTGTGCTTTAACTATATTGCTTTTTGGTTTAAAATCTATGTTGTTTGGTTTAAAATCTATGATGTTTGGTTTAGAATTGAAGCTAAACATTGTAATTCAAAACAACAATAGAGTTTAAACTTAAACAACAAACATTTGAAATGGAAATAGATATTGCAGTAATGTTGGAATATTGAACTTACCTGAATGTTGATAGAACTCTGCAATTCCAAGCCTCCAAGAGCCTTGTGTATGGGATGTTGGAAACTTGCACTAGGAAATCTAGGATTTATGTAGGAAAACGTGGAATTTTCTATTTGTGATCTATGCACTCTCATTTGATTGGTTCAAATTATTTTTATTGCACTTCATTTGAATGATTTGATGGATGTCTATAAATTTGAATTTGGTATTAAATATGGGAGGTGATTGATTTAGTCGAATACTTGTTTTCTCTGAATTGGTTGATCTCCTTTAATGTTTTTTGACTGCTTGATTGGTGAGCCTTAAACTTTCGATGGTGTGGAATTTGGTTGAATGCTTGTTTGGTTTGTTTATGCTAGATTTTAATAAGTTGTTGTCCTCTTGTTTTGATAGCTAGTTTGGTGAGCCTTACACCTCCATCTGTGGCTTTTTTGTAGGTATTAAGGAAAAGAGACCAGTAGATGGGCATTTATCACTGTTTTGAGTGCACTTGGGCACTATTACATTTTACTTGGGACTCCAACTTTTTATTATATGCACTTTTTTTGAGACTGATCTCCATGTTGGATGGGATATGTTACAATGAAAAATGTTTAAAACTATTTATTATAATGCAACTTGGAACTTAACTTAGGTTGATCGCTGGTCATGCACTTGGAAGATATGGATGTTTACGTTTTAATATAAATGCTTTAATGTGGTATTTTGGGTTCTGTTACATCCACTTGGATATAAGTTCAAAATAATGTCAGTTGCATTTATGTTTTAAAATCCTTATTAATCATTTGTGTATGCCACCTGATATTAATAAAAAATACTAAAAAGTAAACAAATGTGATGGGAACATTGATTGGTCCACAAATTTCCTATTTTTAGAAAAAATTAAATATTTAATAGATCCCTTATTAAAAAGTAGTGGGCTCAGTTGGTCAACTCCTATACCATGTATATGAACCCAACCCACTATCGGGACCTCTCCCCTATTTCTATTTCACAATCTTTACCTCTACTCAATACCAAACTAACCCACAATAAAAACTAATTAAATACTGGCTGTAATAAATTGGGTGGGGCTTTAATAGAGTGCATCCAATTTGTCCTTAGACAACTAAATACAATTGTAGACATGATATTTCCACAGTCCATGATGCTAGAATTTAATGCTTCTGGTTTAAACTGTGTATGCTTTTTTAAGCCTCAACGTTTCGGATCACACTCCATGATCCATCAGCAGGAGAAAAGGAAGCGAATGTGAATGAATAAGATATGCAGAGAGTTTTCTTAAAAAGAGAGAGGAGGTAGGCATGGAAGGCAAGAATTATAGCCAAAGGAGTCAAAAAAGGCTACAACCCATAAGATAATAAAAAGATAAATAATTTATTTTAAAAATAATATATGATAGAGGTTGAAATTAATAAACAACAAGGAGCAAGCCTTTAAAATAGAGTAAATAAATACATAACCAAAAGAGAAAGATAAGAGAGACTAATAAAAGTAAATGCAAAAAATTAAAAATACAAACAAAATTAAAAATACATAAATAAATAAATACATATATTTCTATATATATATATATAAAGGGAAGGAAAAAATTAGCATTGACAGAAAGAGGGGAAAAGAAAAAGAAAAGACAAAAAGAACTCGAGAATTGAGAGCAAATACAATCATAACTACAAATGTAAAAATAAGAGAAAGGTTGACAAAATCACAAAAGCAGAGATGGAGGTGAAAAGAAAAGAAGGGGAAGAAGCCAAGGAGAAAACCTAAGGAGCTCGAGAGAAAGGGGGGAGGAAGAGGGTCACCTACCTCGGGGTGAGGAACAACGTGAACGTGAGAGAGGGTGAAAAAGAGGTGAAAGGGGGAACAAGAGGCAAGAAAAAGAAGAAGAAAAGAAAGACAAGGTGTAATGGACAGGGGGGACGGAGAAGATACGAGGGGTGTACAAAGGGGGAGAGAAAGGAAGGACGGAGACAAGAGAAAGAGGTCTCAAGGCCATGACTGACAAGAACGAGAGAACAAGGGTGGGAAGAAAAAGAAAGGAGAGGAGAAGAGGAGAGCGGGTGGAATGGAGAAAGAGGGGATGAAGGGGGGGGATAATATTAAGGCAGGGTTTGGCAGGAACAATGGAGCAAGGGTAGGGAGAAAAAGAAAAGAGAGGAAGAGAATGTGGAAAAGGAGAGGACTAGGACATTGACCCGGGGGACAAGAGGAGGCTAAGAGGAGGATTAGGAGGTGGGATGGTGAGAATTAAGGGACCTTAGAAGGGGGTTCCAAGTTTGGCCTAAGTTCCACCCCTCATCTCTATTTAGGTTGGAGGGGTGGTGTTTGATGAAGATGGCCTCTTTAAACTTTCTCTTAATGCAATACAATTAACAAACAACAAAAACAACAAAAAAACAACAACTAAATACAATTAATATCTGTACTCAACACAAACAAACAAACAACAAAAAATAAATGCAATATGTCCCTTACTATAAATAAACGAACTACACAAACTAACCTACATTAAAAATTGATTGAATACATCAATAGTTTTGGTGGGGCTTTAATGAATTGGGTGGGACGTCTTTAATGGAATTCTAATTGAATGAACTTTAATGGATTCGGTGGGACAGTAATGGATTCGGTTTAGCTTTAATACCATAAATTACACAGCCTGTAAGACGAGTCCTGAGTTGTCCATTCACAGCATGGCGGATGAGGGTGACAAGACTGTAAATCGAGTGTGTGAGACAGGAGCAGCGGGATATCTCGGATCATGGCTAGTCAAAAATCTTCTGCAAAAGGGTTACACAGTTAACGCCACTCTCAGAGATCCAGGTACTTACTATATTCCTCACCCATAATATAATAATGCAACAAGTGTTAGAATAGACTGTGTATATGTTTAAAACTGCAGGAGATGAGAGAAAATCTAGGCCTTTGATAGATCTGGCAGGAGCACAGGACAGGCTTAAGCTCTTCCAAGCTGAGCTATTGACAGAGGGCAGCTTCGATTCTGCAGTGGAGGGTTGTGAAGGAGTTTCCCATCTAGCCGGTCCAATGGGTTCTCAAGCCTCATCAGTAAGTAATGTATTTTGAAGATTTTAATGTTGAAATAGAATGGTTTTTATTCTATTACAAATATAAACTGTTGCTATAAAACTGATCAGATAGAAAATCTCATTGTGCCCGCTGTAAATGGGGTAGTTAATGTGATGAGAGCATGCACAAGAGCTAAAACTGTGAAGAGAGTGGTTTTCACTTCATCTGTCGCTGCTATTTGTCAATTGAATGACGAGGAGGAATTAGTTCATTCATACATTGATGAATCATGTTGGAGCCCTCTCAATTTCCTTTAATCTCAACCAGCGTGTATGGCTTGGTATATGACTGCAAAGACATTAGCAGAACAGGAGGCCTTTAAATATGGTGCTGAAAACAATCTTGAGGTGATAACAGTGTTACCAGCTTTCGCCATTGCGCCTTGGTTTACAGCTACACATGATTTAACATCTGGCCAAGTAATAGCAGCCCTAATTGGAGGTATATGTAAAAACATATTAGTAAATTACCAAACATTCTTGGTTCTCTATATTTCTAATATGATGTGTTTTGGGCAGTAAATGCTATATACTATGAAGTGCTCAAGTTCGCACAATTTATAGGTGGTTCCATACCAATAGTTTATATCGAGGATGCAACCAATGCTCATATATTTTTTTATGGAACATCCTAGTGCATAAGGCTGCCATGTTTGCCATGTTTGCTCTGTTGATTCTGCAACGATTAAGTTTCTCAAAGATTTCCTTAATAAACAATTAAAGACTTCACTCAAATAAATAAGACTTCACTCAAATAAATAAACAATTTTCTATTTAACTGTTTAATTGGTCTATAAGTCTTTAGTTTGTAACAATTTTCTTTCCTGTTTATTTCAAACTTATCTGTCCGGGGTCTAGTCAGTGGCGGCTATCTTCTCGCGAATATTACGGATCATTGCGTGTCTAATTAGTATATATAAATGATCATGACCAATGGGTTATCCATTGATGAATTTCTGGGTTATCCTTTCAAGAATTTCTAGATGCTAGGTCGATAGAAAATATATTACCGTCCTTGGTCTCACAAAATAAGAAAATTCAACAAATATGAATTCAAATAAAGAGATCAATTCCACAATAGATTAAAGCATTAAAGTCAGAGTAATCGAAAGATTCCAAACAATACCGAACAGTTTTATTCTACACACGCCAAATGCTTTCTGGTTGAGTAAGCATGGAGGTCATGTATAAAATTCAAATCGAAAACTATATTCATGAAAGACTAATTGAATAGAATTTAATCAAATAGACATACAAAATTACCTATTTTTAAAACTTGGGAAAGACAACACATGGTTATTTAGAAACATTCACTCTTACAATTTACCCTAAAGGTAAAATAAAGGTTTTAAAAGGGCATCTTCCCTTTGACAATCAAGAGCTTGAAACAACAAAATAACAAACATAGGACAACCAAGTATCAGCCACCATAATTATTGTCAACGCTTTTGATAGTTCATGGCAATGAAGTTGTAAGGCAAACATGTTTCCTTCAAAATGCATACTAATCATTCCTAGACTTTAAGGTGAAACACCACACATTCCATTCCACATTAAGGATCTTACTACAAAACATGTAGCTACATACAAACATGTATAGCCAAGATGCAAAAATACTGGATAATCTTTAGTATCAATGCCCTATTTCATATCTAGTTACCTCTAAAAATTATAAATTGCAACCTAGAAAAGTGAAGGAGTGAACAGGCTACTCAAGGGAGTTAGGTTTTAACAAGATAATAGATGGTATTTGACAATATATGAGGCCAATGGAAAAACGTAGCTTCTAAATTATGAAGATAATCCTATACATAGATAGAAGCATTAAAAACATCTTTAAATGGAGGCTTATTGTAACTCCATTTCCTACTAAGCCTCTTGAATATTGTCATTTTCCTCTTGAAAATATTACAAAATTTGTAAAATTCATTTGTGTTATTAAGATGCAAACAACCCTATTAGATAATATTATGAGGACTTCAATTGGCCTCCCTAAATTGGACCAAGTTGCTATGCAAGTATGCGGAAAATCATATACATATGCTCTCTCTCTCTCTCTCTCTCTCTCTCTCTCTCTCTCTCCATATATATATATATAGTAACAAGATTAAATAGTTAATCATGATTAAACATGTTTAAAAAAAGGTCTAACACTTTCCCATGCCATTTTGTTTCACCAAATGGAAAGGTAATAAACATAGGAATAAACCAATCAAATATGGCTTGTGAGTTAATCAAGATTATACATGTTTATAAGGCCTCACACTTCTGCTATGTTAGTTTGCCTCACTAAATGGCACATCAATAAATTAGTCAAATCCACAATTAATTGAAATAACCATAGTGAATCAATAGCTCTCAATTAAAATGCAAGTTCTAAGTTATATGAGCTAAATGGGGGAAAACTCCTTTTTTATCGATTTTTTAAATTGCTATTTTAAAAATTACTAGAGAATTTTCTTAGTATCTACCATTTTAAATCTAATTAATTGAAAAATCCTTACACTCTAGCCATTGTATTTACTTTTGTGTGTGTGCCATGCTACCATAAAATCATGGGTGTCTACATCTAGAATAAACATTAATGTGGCAATGTTGAATTGATAGAAACACATGTACATATGTTATGAATTTTTTTAGACATACATGTAAGATTTGGCTATGGAGATAGCCACCCACAATCTACAGGCCTAATGTAAAGCACAAGAGAGACAATATGACAAGAATAAATTGTATTCCTATCAAAGAATTCAAATACAAAAAATATACAAGATTATAATATGATATGACATACCTTTCTTATAAAGGAAAGGATGAGAGATAAGATGTTGTAGTCATGTGACAAGTGTCTTAATCCTATGACATGAAACAATTCTCAACATCTAGAAACAACTAGAATGCTTCCTAAGTCATTTTAACATGTGAATATGTGTGCAAATATTATTTAACTAATAAATAGTTAAATAATATGGATTATTCACACAACAAGGGGAAAATTACTAGTAAATATAAAACTAGATATGAAATACCCCTATTTACAATAACACCCCCCTTAAGTGCAACTTAGGGAGAAGATGACAAATGAAAGGATGCAATGATGGATGGGTCCCAGCTACTAGGCCATGTTAGGTACCCATGTACAAACAAATCTCAAGTGGAATAAAGGAGAAAACCTCATGGGAAAAACTCCTCCCCAAATGTGAGAATGCAAGAAGTGTGGAAAGTTAGTGTCACCATGAATCATATGCTACCAATTCCAACACATATATAAAATGAATAATTCCCCCAGAAGAGAGGAAAAGAAAAGAGTCCAAGTAGCCCCCCTCAATGTAGAGTCTCTTGCACTGATGGTAAATGCCTAATAATGAATGTTGAAGATGATCCACAATCACTGAAAAAAGTCAGCCCACTATACCTAACAACATCAAGGCCTGACATTATGCAAGCTATGTGTTTGGTTGCAAGGTTTCTAGCTGATCCTAAAGAAACACATGTGAAGGTAGGACCAATACTTGAAGAGCACTCCAGAACATGGGTTGTGGTATCAAAAGGGTGATGAATTTCCCTAAGTGCTTATACTGATCCAGATTAGGATGGTAGTGTTGATGGTAGAAGAAGTACCAACAGAGGAGCTTCCTCTTTGGGAGGTAGGTTGGTCTCATGGATAAGTAAAAAGCAGGAATTGGTGTTCTTATCAACAACATAGGTAGAGTATATAGTTGTAGCAGCCTATTGCGCTCAAGTGTTGTGGATGAAGCAAACTTTGAAGGATATCAAAATAGTATATGATGAGTCCACTCCTATTCTTTATTACAATACAAGTGTCATCAATATTTCAAAGAATCCAGAGATGCATGCTAGAACCAAGCACATATCTATCATATATCATTTTTTGAGAGAAAAGGTTGCAAATCAAGAAGTCAGATTGGAGCATGTGCTTACAAAGGATCAAGTTGTAGACATCTTTACAAAGGCACTTTCTAAGGATACCTTTAGGTATCTCAGACAAAAGTTAGGGGTGATTGCCCCTCCTTCTAACTAGATGCATAGATGGTGCATATATCCAAGGGGAGTAGTTCAAGACATCCTTTTCACTGGATTAATGGAGGCTACCTCTCAGGGGGAGTAGGTAGTTAAGAGGTTTTGAAGGATGATAAGGTTTGATGAGTCAGGGGCAGTGAACATATAAGGAACAATGAATGAAGATAAAGAATAATGTAGACAAGGGGAGCTAAAGGAATATCAGTTCAGATGAAGACCACTTACCTTTTTTCCTTGATGTCAAAGGAGAAGAAACTAGCATATCAATTTAGGTGTTTCCATCAATGCCAAAGGGGGACATTGTTGCACATGTGTTGTCACTGATGTCAACAGTGTTGTGTTGAGGAAGGTTGGAAGTGATGATGAATGATGTTCAAAGATGCCAAAGGATAGTGGTGACTAAGGGAAGGTTGTTGCAGATGGTTGTGAGATAGAGAAGCAAAGTGATGAGTATATGATGACTATTGTGATCAAAGAAGAAGACAAAGGAGAAATTGATCAAAGAAGTTGTGAAGTAAAGGGTAAGATAATGGAAGTCATGTACAATGTATAGTAATTGGATCAGTATCATCTATCCATAGTTGTACCCTATCTTTCGAAGTTCATTAGATAAAGGCTATACTAACATGAAGATTTTTGTTCAGAAGAGTTGTGATTATTGTGGTATAATGTTGAGAATGAAGTCTTCTCTATGGTGAATGTTATATTCTATGATTCATGAGGAAAAGCATTGCTTTAGTTTTGCAAGAAAGTTTTAGGAAGTCCAAGGCACTGAAGTAGCTCAGGAGAATGCTCTACATTCCTCCACATTTAAGGGTATGGCCTTGCAGTTTGGAAGTTAGATAAAGACAGTTGTGAAGAAGGTATGTTCCTAATTTTAGAGCTTGCCAGTAATCATATAAGATTCTAGAGCTCGCATAATGAAGACAGTGTTCCTATGTTGGTGTAGTCAGAAAGGTCAAAGATTTGTTCTGTGTTTCTCTGCACTTGAAGATGAGGTACTGCGGCTTGAAGGATGGTCAAATATAGATGAGAAGGTTGATATACTCAAGTTCTACATGATAAGTTGTGCCACTGGGGTCCTCCAGAATCAACAGAACAAAGAAACATTTAGTTTTTTATTAGGGTTGTCTGGAGGAGAAAGTAAAATCCACTGCTTTTCACCACAGTTCATCTTTTGGCTTTGATGTTTGGAGGATGAGACCAGATATTCTGTATGTTTTTTCATTTCAAGTTTCAGTTGTTGAAGTGCACCACAAGTTGGTTTCTCAATGTTCTATCTCAAGACTGGTTATTTGGAGTTTATATGTGATGCAAGGTTCAGTATCTATTTGTTTGCACCAGAAAGAAAACATATATTTAAAGGTAAGGAATGTTTGAGAAGGTTTGTGCAAGACTATTGTTTCTTGTGAGGTGATCTGCATGGTGCTAATTGGTCTCTCTAGTACTAGTTTAAGTTTGGATCTATTTCAAAGTGGAAGGGTAAGTGTTTGTTGGGTCAAATTCATGTGTTTTCATGACCCTACTAGATGTTTGGAAGTGTACATCAGCTTGGAAGAATGCATTAAGAAAAAAATAGGTCTTGGTTATCACGTGGATTGAACTGAATTGGATTTCTACATCATTTGGAAGCTGACTTAGTGTGGCTATTGTACATTTCAGTTTGGCTGACGTAGGAGAAAGATTGTATAATTTGTGGAAGGTATAAATAAAAGATCTTATCTAGTGTGAAAGGAATGTATGTGTGAGAGTGTGCTAGGATGTGTGAGTTAGTGTATGTGTGTGCAAGTGTCTTGAAGGAAACAATGTTCATTGTGTAGAGGAAGTGAAGATTTGTGATAGAGTGAAGTGTGTTGGTTTTGTGGAGGGGTTGATCAATGAGATCTGATAAGTGAGTTGTTTAGAGGTTGTAGGCTCATTCTGTAAGTGTTGTTGCACTGTATTTTAGGGATTGTGTCCTCCCTTAGCTTGTAGACCTAAAACTTGTTGTAATATGTTTTTATCATTATTTGTGAGGCTCGATCTGGACAGTAGAACCAAAGAACTTGCTCCCTGTGCTTTTTCCCTTCTAGGGTTTGCCACTTGAATCTGGTGTTATGGTTGTGTGCTCATATGTTGTGCATTCATTTGCTTAATTTGCTTTGTCATTTGTTTAAGGCAGTAAAAGGTTTGATTAATAAATTTGAATTGAATTAAGTTTTGGCATATACTGATTCACTCCCCTTCTTAGTATATCAGTGTGGTCTAACAATTGGTATCAGAGCTTAGTTCTTCGATGCAACCTAATAGCTGGAGGTAGATCTTGGATTAGAACACATCGCTCAGAGAGAGTCCTCTTCTAAAGCTCCAATATTTGATGGAAGTAACTATGATTTATGGAATGTAAGGACAGAATCCTATATTACCTTTCTAGGGTATGGTAAATTTGAATTGGATTAAGATTTGGCATATACTGATTCACTCCCCCTCTCAGTATATTAGTGTGGTCTAACAATTGGTATCAGAGCTTAGTTCCTTAGTGTAACCTAATAGCTGAAGGTAGATCTTGGAGTAGAACACATCACTTAGAGAGAGTCCTCTTCTAAAGATCTAATATTTAATGGAAGTAACTATGATTTATGGAATGTAAGGATGGAATCCTATATTACCTTTCTAGGGTATGATGTGTGGAGAGCTATCATGGTTGATTATGTTGAACCTAGTCATCCTATTATAGATTCGGATGAGAGGAAGGCTCATGAAAACAATTCTAAAGCCAAGAATGCCATCTTAAGAGGCTTGAGAAGTTCAGAGTTAGTGACAAAAGACACTATATTCCCCTCTTGTAACAAACTACTCACATTATCAACTCTTTCAAAATGTACAAATCAATCACAAGAAATTACCTTGTACAATACAATATCTAATAGCAACAGAAATAGGCTATAATCTTATTTAAATTAGGGAAATAATATTTTAATTAAAAAAATGTCTAATTGTGGTCATCTCTAACCTATCCATGTTTCATGTTTGTTATCTATGGTAGCAAACTATAATTCTTCCTTAGAAAAATTATCGATCTCCTCCTTTTCTATGAATCGTCCTCTCTCTTTTTCTTGTTTTAATTCCTCTACACAGGTCACTTGCTTCTATTCCCTTATTTTCTCCATGTATTTGTCTTTACTTCTTTGAAATAAAGACAACATAAGGTGCAACGATCTCCAACACATTCTTTTACTATTCCTTATAGAATGAAATAAAAGGCAATGCCTCAAATGAAATGTATATATGTTTAATGGAAATTTGGATTTGTTAATGTTTAGTGTTTTGATGTTTAAATCCTCCTCTACACTTTACATTCAAGGACCTAGAGTTGAGTGGCGAGCACTATCATACTCTAGATCGCTGTGAGATGTAGGGAAACTTGGATTAGGAAAATTAATTATCAGTTTCTCTTCTCTTATGCTCAATTGACCATTAAAACCCTAATTATGCAAATACAACAATAAATTGATGAATAACAGAAAATGTTCTTACAAACAGAAGTAAAATAGCAAATCACAGAATACCTATTTTCAGGGTTCTAAGGCGGAACAGTCAGGGACACTGGAGTAGGTACCCAAGTCCAAGGTATCAGTTTCTTTGCGGGATCCTGACCTCCTTCCAACATTGATCAACCCTGTAACTTCTGTTTCTAAGAAATTAGCTATGGTGGACACTAGAGAAAGCATCCAATCCCTAGAAATGCTCTAGTGTCCTATTTCTCTTTAGATCCTAAATCCTTGATGCTTGCCAATCCTTCCTATAACTTCACTTCTCCTGAATACGACCCCTGTAACCTATAATCACAAGAATTGGTTTGGGGGTTGTGGTGTTTAGAGGCTTGCCTCAGTCAAGCCCTAGGGAACACTTAAGTCTCTGAACACCATTGTCAGATAAAGAGTGCATGCCCTTGTGAGGCAGAGATAAAAACCAAAGGAATTGATAATGAAAACTCAATATAATGTCACCTTGTAGTGAAGATATCATGGGAGGAAGATGCTCTTCATTCCATGATGAAATGGATGCTCAAATTTACAAAAAACATATAAACCACACAAGTCTGCTTTTGCAACACGGTGAAAGCCTTGAATCACCTTGACAACACAATATCTTTCTAGTAATAATCTAGTTGAAATCTAGTTTACAAATGAATGCCTAAACATGTTTTTATATGCAACTACAAACACTCCCACCAAGATTTTTGTAATTCAAACCTACCATGTTGGAAAAGGACCCAAATAATGGTCATAAACTGACACTCAAAAATTAGGGCTGCCCTAAAATAGGGCAGGACTAGGGCATTGGTGCCCAAGTCCTGCCCCCTATTTTGGGCAGGGTATAGCTCAAGGGGTCCTCCTAGGTCCCATTTGTCATGTTACCTAGGGCTTATTCCATTGGGATGCCAAATTATGAACTAAGATGTCCTAAATGCATGCAAAAGACTCGAGAGCTAAACCTTATCAGGGAAACGCCCCTACGGGGACATTTTCTGACGTTACATTTAGCCCCCACTTTAATGTATGTATAAACGTAAGGCCAATACATGCATTAAAATATGGTCACAAACATAGCAAACATGCAAAGCATGGAGAAAACACGCCAATCACATAGAAGACAGTAATAGGAACACAAAACACAAAGAAGATAGTTATAGTCACGTAGAACACGGAGAAGATAGTCAATGCATAAAAGACACATTAATGCATGGAAGACAGAAATGATATCTTTTCTTTTCTTTTTCTCATATATATGAAATGCAAATGTAAGTACTAGAAAGTAAACAAACCTCCCATAATACAGGATGCACTTATCAAGCAAGTCTTTAGACTATATATATGGGGCAAGACACACACAAGACACACAAAACCTCCCAAAATGCATGATGCCCTCATCAAGCAAGTCTTTAGATTGCATATGGGGCAACAAACACACCACACAAAACAAGCATGCTAAACACACACACTTGAAGATACAGAGAAAACACGGTAGACAAGCAATAGTGTGTTCCCTATTGCTTGACTCATTACCATCTCAAGCACATTACAGGCACACACCAATGATTGGGCATCACCACAACAATCACCAAAGACACGCTTAAGGGTTGAGTTAGTCACAGAACCGCTCCACGCATCCGCAGAGGACTTTTGAAAATGATAGGATAATGCAATCTCCTCTGAGAAATACACCATTCCAGCCTCCGCAGAGGGCTTATATGATTGATTGATTGATTGCAAACAAACTTAGGATGTAGGATGCACTCATCAGACAAGTCTTTAGACTACACTTGAGGACAACACATAGCTAACATCTATAATAGACAACTTACCTTATATATGCCCCCACCTTAAGGTGGTTGATATTAGTTATCGATATCAAGCACGTTAAGGTAGGAAGAAAACACACAAGAGAACACTGACTTTTGCAAAGCCCATGCCCCCCAGAGGTGACATGTACCTTGCGATTGCCAAATGTTCCAACAAACACATCCCTACAAAAAAAACATGTTAGTGTCTACAACATCATGATAAACAACAACATCAATGCATATGATTAACCACACAAAAATCCAAGATTATACAATGAATTCGGAGTTCAAGGATAACCATGGTGCTATATCATGAAGCTCTCTGAATTGAGTACCACCAAGGCCAGATTCAAAGACAAACAAAGTTGCATAGAGCAAAGGTATTGTTAAGGTTTGTAAATGTGATAGAAACATCATCAAATTCACTATGTGGAAAGCATGAGTGCTTCCACTAGACAAGCATCGGATAAGATATACAACCCCATCGTCATATTAGGAACTAAGTCCATTTGTTGATTGCTCTTGAAAGAGACACTAGGTTTGCATTAGTATAAATGTTTGTTGTCATTCGCTTGCTAGATAGAAACACTAGAGGAAGGGAAACAATAAATAAGAGAGGATAAACAAGTGTCTTAGGGATAGTCACGTAGGAGGGTGCCCCCAGGTCACCAATCGACATGCTATGTCTATAAGACACAACACACAACAATGAAATTAGAGAGAGAGAGAGGAAATATAGAAGAATGACCATACAAATAGAAGGTCACAACAAAGGTGGTCTCTTGGTATCTCGAACCTTATGGGAGAATCTAAGGTCATTCTAGGAGGCCTAAATAACACAAAATACATCATGAGGGAAGTACACCATGAGAGAGATAAAGGGTTAGAGATACTTACCCATTTGATCTTTGTATAAGATTTGGGAACTTGCAAACCTCTTGGAGAGGTACTTAATCATGTTAAGTGCAAAGTTTGAGTGGTTCTTATGAAAGTTTTGTTGATTGTCGTGTGATGCTTGATTTGTTACTCCTTGTGTAAATATAACTTTTTGTTTCTTATGAGGAGGGGAACCACTATTTTCTCTAATTTTTTATAGTCGTCTAGCTCTTTTCCAATTTTTATCGAGTTTTCATTGTTGAATCTTTCTAGCATGGGGACGAGAATCATCTTGTACCATATTAATCATTTGTATTGGTTGTTGTTCTTTTTTTTTAGATGTATCTTGATTATCTCTTGATCCATATAAGGATAACGGAGGACGAACCTCAACATAAGTTCCATTTCTTTGAGGACAAGGTGGATTGTTTATTTGTTTCTTATCCACTTCAATCATTCCCATGATGTTATCATAGTCTAGGTAATCATCCTCGTCTACTTCCACTAAACCCTGTTCCACCATATTGTTTTCAGTATGTTTAGGGAAAGGATTAGTGAAGATTTGTAAGTTTTGTTTCATTGGAGCAATAGATTTGTTTCCATTGTCATTCACACCCAATACCTGGATGACATTTGAATCAATAAGGTCATGTATTTCATGTTTAAGATGCATACATCATTTAGTGTAATGTCCTTGTGTCTGATGATAATGACAAAAGGCATTAGCATCAAAGTAAGGTCCTTGCTTACTGGGATCAACAGGCTTGATTGGGGGAAACTTTAGAATGTTATTACTCATAGCTTGGTTCATAATGGAATGGTAGGATTTAGATATCGGAGTAAACTTTCTTGGTTGGTATGATGCTTTCTTCAGATTTGATATAGGTGAAACATTCAAAAAGTTGTGCATATTCAGTCCATTAATCTTGATGAAGTTCATGTTATTATTATTTTTCTTAAATTTGGTTTGTGATGATCCACCTATGGATTGACCAACTTGATCTAATGAGTTTTGGTTTTCATACTAACTAGACAAAAGTTGATAATCACGAAGGGTGGTGCATAAATGTTGAAAGGAGTTGTACTTCATCAAGAGGATCTTATCATGAATATTAGGTTGTAGATTTGTAATGAATATCTTTTGAACATCTTCATCTTTCATCTGATATTGAATCTATGCATAAAGCCCTTGGTACCGACTAATAAATTTTGTCAACTTCTCTTTCGGACCTTGTTTGCACTGAACCAAGTCAATTAGAGTGACTTGGGGTTTGATATTTGCTTCAAAATGTTGTAAAAATTGATCAATTAACTACAAAAAGGAGTGTATTGAATTCAGAGGCAAAGAGGAAAACCTTTCTAAAGTAGTATCTTTGAGAGATCGCGGGAAATTTTTTTCCAACAAATCCTCTTCAAAATAGAAATCACTACACATAGCTATGAATGCTGCCACATGAATATTGGGATCTCCTTTTCCACCATATTTTTCAAAGCGAGGAGTCTCAAACCTCTCAGACATAGGGGTTCTCAAGATTGCATAGGATAATGGATTATGGGCATGATATGTTGGTAGAGGCTGCAAAGAGTTTGTCAAATTTGTTACCTTTTGTTGTAAAGCATTCATACCCTATAAAAGTTGGTTTAGGATGGCATCATTTGGAGATGGGTTTGTTGAGATGAATTAGAACCAAGGTGAAGAGGTGATTGATATGGAGATGTGATAGATAGAGGCTGGGAACAGGTCAACGATTGTTGGACATATTGGTAGGTTGAAGATGGTTGGGAATAACTACGTGTGATGGGAGGTTGAGAATAACTATTCATAGGAATGGTCACATTATGGATCAAGTTCTGATAATCAAATCCCATAGCTTTGTAATTGGTGCCATTAGATACTCCAATACTAGTTGTAGCATTACTACAAATATTTGCATTAGCTATTAAGATTGTTGATGTGAAGGTTGATATTCTTGTAGTTAGTATAGGTGTTGAAACTTGAGTATGCAATGACAATGATATGTTGTTAATGACTTTTGCACATTCACTCACTGGAATTACATTAGTTTGTACAATGTGTTAAACCACAAATAAAATTAATTCCATCTTGTCCTTCTTTTATCAATTCTCTTACATGATGAATCATAGGTAAGGCTTATTCGGCTATTCTCTCAGTTTGCACATATTCTTGAAATTCGGTAAGGTCTTTATCAAGATTATTGACTTGTTCCGTAGGTACATGTCCTACTACCTCAATAGCATCCTCAACATCATGAAATATTTGGTCTTCCATAATGGTTGGAGGATGTATGATATCTTTCACAATTTGAGCTTCTCCCTTTGTAAATGTGTGCATAGGATTGTCAGAGGTAGGGATATTGTTTTCGTCAAGAGCACTAGATCCCATTAATCTTTTACTTATTCTCAAAGGGATATTGTTTTTAGGATGGAAGGTCATAAATTTTATGGAAAAGCCCATGACACTCAATGCACAAACTAAGATGACAAACCCTAAGAGAATGATATGTTTGAAAGCCCAAAAATGCTTGGAATTTTGTACTTTTTTAATGCAAATGAATGAACCAATGGGTGTTGTAAGGGTTTCAGTCAAGGGAAGAAAGTTATATGTCTTATAACTATCCAAAACAACAAAATATCCTTCTCAACACACTCTTTATGTGATTTCAAGTTAATGCCAAGTCAAAATATAGTGAAAATATATCAAAATAGACACTTTTTTCACCAAAATTCAATGCAAAAGGGCATAACAAAGGGTTTTGTGAGGAAAATGATGATGGAAAGAAAATAATATCAGTAATAAAATCCTCTTGGTACCAAAATACCCAGCACAACACACTTTTAGTACCACTTAAGGTCAAACCCTAGTGAAAATATAGCAAAAATAGGCTATTTTCACGGTTTTTCAACTCCAAGACCTAGCAAAAGGGGTGTTTTAAGAAATTTTAGGAGGTAAAGAAAATAATATCAGTCACATTAATCCATAAAATTGATCACAACATGCTTGGAGTGCAAAGTAGATCAAACCCTAGGGCAAAAATAGCCAAAATGTGTAGTTTTTCACCAAATTTTCACTACAAGAGCCCAATAAAAGCGTGTTGTGAATATTTTTAGGAGGGTTAGAAAATTATCAAGCTAATAAAATTAAATTAATGCAAAAATAATCTTCACAACATGCCTATGGTGCAAATTTAGAGAGTCGATAAGGCCAAATTTAGTGAAAATCGTTGTTTTTGAAGCTCTAGGTTTGAGATGTTGCAAAAAAATGCTATGTGAATGTTTTGAGGTCTGATTTATGATGAAAATTAATTACTCTTAGATCTGAAAATAATTTTCAAGCTTTAATATGCAAAATGCCAATGCAAATTTAATGAAAATGCATCAAAATTACTAGTTTTTGTTGAAATTTTCTATGCAGAAATACAAATATTTTAAATCTAAATGCAAATTTACACTAAAATGAAATACTATAGAAAAATACAAATTTAAATGAGCCTATAAAATCAGTAGAAAAATCTGAAAAAAGATTTTGCCTACTAACCCTAGATTTTGGAATTACTAGGTTATATAAAAATTGTCAAAATCTCTACAAAAGACTAGCAAATTAATGATGAAAATGCAATGCAAATTTCTGAATTTTTGAATTTTTCTGTAGTTTATATAAAATTTTATGCAAAAATCATGAATTAGGAAAATTTAGAAAGAATTGATGTAATTTATTAAGCCAAACAATGCAATTTTTTTTGGATTTGTCAAAATTTTTCATTTTTTTGAATTTTTCTCAATGCAATAAAATGAATGACTATATTAAAGAATGAATGAAATCCAAATTTGAAGACACACACTCAGAAAGTTGCAATTTAAGTCCAAAAACATGGGTTTACCAAAATGTTTAGTGGAAAATTTGATTTGTTAATGTTTAGTGTTTTGATGTTTAAATCCTCCTCTCCACTTTACATTCAAGGACCTAGGGTCGAGTGGCGAGCACTATCATACCCTAGATCGCTGTGAGGTGTAGGGAAACTTGGATTAGGAAAATTAATTATCAATTTCTCTTCTATTATGCTCAATTGACCATTAAAACCCTAATTATGCAAATACGACAATAAATTGATAAATAACAGAAAATGCTCTTGCAGATGGAAGTAAAATAGAAAATCATAGAATACCTATTTTTAGGGTTCTGAGGCACCAAAGTTGGGGACACTGGACTAGGCGTCCAAGTCTAAGGTACTAGTTTCTTTATGGGATCCCAACCTCCTTCCGACACTGATCAGCCCTGTAACTTCTGTTTCTGGGAACTCAACTATGGAGGACACTAGAGTGAGCTCCCAAGTCCTAGAAATGCTCTAGTGTCTTGCTTCTCTTCAAATCCCAAATCCTTGATGCCTACCAATCCTTCCTACAACTTCACTTCTCCTAAATATGACACCTGTAACCTGTAATCACAATACTTGGTTTGGGGGTTGTGGTGTTTAGAGGCTTGCCTTAGTCAAGCCCCAAAGGACACTTAAGTCTCCAAACACTATTATCAGATAAAGAGTGCATGCCCTTGTGAGGTAGAGGCAAAAACTAAAGGAATTAATAATGAAAACACAATATAATGTCACCTTGTAGTGAAGATGCCATGGGAGGAAGATGCTCTTCATTCCATGATGAAACGGATGCTCAAATCTGCAAACAAACACATAAACCACACAAGTCTACTTTTGCAACACAATGAAAACCTTGAATCACCTTGAGAACACAATAGCTTGCTAGTAATCATCTAGTTGAAATGTAGTTTCCAAATGAATGCCTAAATATGCTTTTATATGCAACTATAAACACTCCTGCCAAGATTTTCATAATTCAAACTTACCGTGTTGGCAAAGGACCCAAATAATGGTCATAAACTAACACTCATAAATTAGGGCTGCCCCAAAATAGGGCAAGACTAGGGCGTGGGCACCGAAGCCCTCCCCTCTATTTTGGGTAGGATATAACTCAAGGGGTCCTCCTAGGTCCCATTTGTCATGTTACCTAGGCCTCATTCCATCAAGATGCCAAATTATGAACTAAGATGTCCTAAATGCACGCAAAAGACCTAGGAGCTAAACCTTATGAGGGAAAAGTCCGCAAGGGGACATTTTTTGATGTTACAATATACTTCCACCATAGTAATCTTCACACCTTCTCAATCGCAGCCTTCTTTTCCAAATCAACCCTCCCTTTGTTCTGGAACCATTCTCATGTGTGGCATTTTATTTTTACTCTGCACTAGGATATCACATATGGTTGTGCCTCTCCTTTGTTGTTTTGACAGATTTTTATATTGGTAAGAACAATAGTGTCGTCAAATGGGTCACATTCCTCAATTAGAAGAAAATTGAATGGTCATGAACTCAAATGGTTATACTCATCACTGGAAAAAGGAAAACCAATCAAGTGCTTTCTTCATGATGAAATGTTCAATATGCTCTTATCCCATAGGTCACCACACCTCCTTCCGCTAGTTCTCTTTTTTTTTTCCATGCCTCTATCAAGAATAATGTGGTCTCTACATTTATTTGTTTCTACTTCTTGGAATTTCAAGAGACTCTAATTAAATTTCCTTGTGCCAATTAAATTAACAACTATCCAATAGAAACTAAGGTGTCCTTTCCATATTCTTGTTATAATGAATTTCTTCCCTTATACTTATGCGAAATCCTTTTGTCTTTGGGTTCACCAACGATTGAATTGATAAATTTAAATCCTCCTTATTTAATCACATGACCCCTTTAGATGATGATATCCACCAAAGTTTATGGCATCGACCTCAAATGAAGACTCGGCAAGTGCATAGATCCCTCCGTGGCATTCTTTAGAAGTGTATTGATAATGATATCCAATGTAGATTACATGCAGTTCCTTTCAATACAATCCTCAACTAGTTCATCAAGGAGTCTAGATTTAGCAAGTTCCAAATCATCATCAATAAAACCATGATCAACATAAATGTTTAAAAATGCATCGACAGTTTGCCAAAATACCATTGCTCACGTCAAAACTTAAGAACTTCACCAAGGTCAATGGATATGCAAGGATCCGAATGTGACTTGATCATTGTTTAATATTTTCTCATTGAATGTCTTTGCTGCTTCTAATGTCAAGAGATGCCAACCGAAACTCAAAACACATTAAAACTAAAAATCAAACTAGAAATATTTTTGGGTGATGCTAATCGCTGATTTGCCTAGTGTGCTTTTGCATCAGTTAGTCAAGGTTGTGTGGTGTAAGACAACAAAGGAGATATGGGAGAAGC
This sequence comes from Cunninghamia lanceolata, assembly GCA_027924645.1. Taxonomy (NCBI): domain Eukaryota; kingdom Viridiplantae; phylum Streptophyta; class Pinopsida; order Cupressales; family Cupressaceae; genus Cunninghamia; species Cunninghamia lanceolata. The sequence continues at coordinate 4,229,021 of BSBN01000244.1, forward strand.
TCAAAAATCTCTATGAAGGAAATGACACTATAAAGGAAGCAAAACTACAATCTTACAAAACAATATTTGAGAATCTAAAGACAAAAGAAGAGGAGAACATTGCTGGCTATTTGCACCGAGTAGATGAAGCATTCAATGGAATCAGGAGTATGGTTGAAGATATAGCTGACTCATTGATTGTGAAGAAAGTCTAGAGAACCCTCCCTCACAGATTTGATTCAAAAAATTTTAGAATTGAAGAATCCAAAGATCTGACTAAACTCACCATGGAATAGTTGTTTGAGTTACTCACTGCCTATGAGATGAGAAATGAAGTATGTCCATGCCAAAGAGAAGCTACTTTCAAAGCTGTCAAGAATGAAGTAACATCTCATGCATGCAATGAAGTCGAGGAAGAAGAAGCAAACTTTGTGAGAATGTTACATAGGGGATCAGGCAAATATAAAGGTAAGCTACCTTTCGAATGTTTTAAATTTGAGAGAACATATGCTTCTAAATGTCCTTTTGGAGAAAATGAAAATAGCACCTTGATGGTTTCAAAAGAAACAACTTCAAGAGGAGCCTTCTTTCCAAAGAAGACTACAACTCTACAGAAGAAGTAGATCACTACTCATCAGATGAGGAAAGAGGAGAATCTTTATTCATGGCCATGGTAATCCTAGATGGTTCAAACAAAACTATATATGAAGAAGAATATGTAGTTAATTTTGAAGGTGAACTTGTTTTTGCACTTGAAGACTTGGATTGTGCAAGGAAAGAGAATCAAGAACAAAGAGATCTAATTGAAGCTAAGAAAAAAGAATGTACAATACTCAAGAAAAAAATTATGTCACTCAAAAAGGAGTTGGAAAAGGCAAAGGTTGGAAGTCCAGATGATGCTGATGGTGCAGAACTCATTGTGCCTCAAGGAATATCTCTTCATGCAAGATAATTCCCTATGAATAGGTTCAATCATGTTTTCTTTGGTTATTATTTTATCTGCAACAAGTTTGGACATAAGGCTATTGATTACAAGTCTGAAATGAATAGAAGAAATCTTGTAAGTGGAAATTCTCTTACTTCACTAGTGGATGTCAATGTGGTATGTCAAATTTGCAACATGCTTGGACACATAGCAAGATATTGCAAGAGTGGTTTTGCAAGTTTAGAATCTTAGATAATTAATGTCACAAGAAGAGTGACTCTTCCAAAAGACAAGAGACAAATAATGAAGTTGAAGACTCAATGATTGTCCAAACAACATTCATGCTCAAGGGCAAACAAATCTATGGGTGATAGATAGTGGATGTACTAATCACAAGACTAGTGATAAGAGGAAGCTCATAAATCTTGGTAAATGAAAATGGTGGATTGGTCAGGTTTGGAGATACTTCATTTGCAAAGATCACTGGAAAAGGTACTATAAGTATTGATGGAAAATTTTAGACACCTGATGTTCTTTATGTCGAAGGTCTCAAGTATAATCTTCTCAATGTGAGTCAAATGTGTAGCAAAGTATATAATCTCACATTTCATGATCAAGGATGTGAAATCAGAAGAGCCAAATCTAGAAAATTGGTGGTGGAATGATTTAAAATAGAAGGCAACTTATGTAATTTAAATGGAGTCAATGAAATGAGTTATCTTTTAGGACAAACAAATGAATGCTAGTTGTGGTAAAAAAGGATGGGGTAATCCAAATTTGATAATCTTGTGAAGATCATCTCCATGCAAGTAGGAAGAGACATCTCAAAGATCATCAAGCCTGCAAGCACCATATGTAATGAGTGTCAAATTGGGAAAAAGACAAGGATAACTTTCAAGTCCAAGGAGTATTCTACTACAAGGACGTTGGAGATGGTTCATACTAACTTGTGCAAACCTACTAGGGTGAAAAGCTTACAAGGTGAGAGGTATTTTATGTTTCTCATTGATGATTTGTCTAGAATGACATGGGTTACTTTTTTAAAGTAAAAATTGGAAGCTTTCAGTAGATTCAAGATTTTCAAGTCTATGGTTGAAAATGAAATGAATACTAGAATCAAGTGTTTAAGGTCTGATAGAGGTGGTGAGTTCACATCAAATGAGTTTCAAGAGTTTTTTCAAGAACATGGAATCAAAAGACACTATATTGTAACCAGAACCCCTCAACAAAATGGTGTTGCAAAGAGAAAGAATAGGACTATTCAAGAGATAGCCAGGACAATGTTGAGTGAAGCTAAGCTGCCTAATATATATTGGAAAGAAGCAATTCATACCATAGTCTACATTCTTAACATAGGACAACTAAGAAGACACAACACCAAGACACCTTATGAGCTTTGGAATGGAAGACCAACATCAGTGAAGTATTTCAGAGTTTTGGAAGAAAATGCTAAATCAGGAGAGATGAAGATGGTTTGGGAAGTTTGACTCAAGAGAAGATGAAGGTATTTTCCTTGTATACTCAACTACCAACAAAGCCTACAAGTGGTACAACAAAAGACAAAGGAAGATAGTTGAGAGTACAAATGTTAGATTGGATGAAAAGTCACATTAAATCACAAATGAGCAAGAAGATTGTTGGTTGGATGAACCTGCTTGCACAAAAGAAGAAGTTGAATAAAATGAAGATTCTCAAGAGAGGACTAGCAAGACTCCTGCCAAGTATGTTCAAAAGAATCATTCAAAAGATTCTTTCATTGGATACAAGAATGAAGGAGTACATACAATAAGACGAATTTCAAGAACAAATAAACAAGTAAGATTTTCTTTACTGTCAAGAGTAGAACCTATACATTTTGATGAAGCTAGCAAGGATGAAGGATAGATACAAGCTATGGAAGAAGAACTAAATTAGATAGAAAAGAATCAGACTTGGGAGATAGTGCCAAGACCTACAAACAAGAATGTGATAGGTACAAAATAGGTATTCAGGAACAAATTGAATGAAGATGGAGAAGTTGTCAGGAACAAGGAAAGGCTGGTTTGTAAATGTTATTTACAAGTTGGAGGTGTCAAGACTATGAGGAGAGATTTTCTTCAGTGGCAAGGATAGAACCAATCAGAATGGTTCTTGCATTTGCAATACATAAGGGATTCAAGGTATATCATATTGATGTCAAATGTGCCTTTCTGAATGGTGACTTAGAAGAAGAAGTCTATATAGAGCAGCCTAATGGTTTCTAGTTATCAGAAGACCCAAACATGGTGTGTAGACTTAAGAAGGCTCTATATGGACTTAAACAAGCCCCTATGGCTTGGTATGCAAGGTTGGATAAGTACTTACTCTAGTAGGGTTTCAAGAAAGGTACTGCAGATAGTAATCTCTACTTTAAAATTGAAGGTGAACAAATTCTAATTGTTGTGTATGTTGATGATATAATCTTTCTTTGCTATGATGAGATGTGTAAGAAGTTTATAGGAGAGATGTAGAAAGAATTTGAAATGTCTATGTTAGGTGAGCTATCATTATTTCTTGGACTCCCAATTACTCAATCAGATGATGGCATCTTTATATCTTAAGCAAAGTATGTCAAGGAAATGTCGAAAAAGTTTGGCATGGAAGACTCCAAACCAGTAAGTACTCCTATGGTAACTAGTTCCCATTTGAGTAGAGATGATGAGTCACCTGAAGGTGATCAGAATTTGTAGAGATCTATGATTGGAGGCATATTATACCTAACAGCATCAAGTCCTGACATTATGCAAGCTATGTATTTTGTTGCAAGTTTTCAGTCTGATCCTAAAAAAACACATGTGAAGGCAGTCAAGAGAATATTCAGATACTTGAACAACAATTTGAAACAAGCACTGTGACATCAAAAGGGTGACAAATTTTCTCTAAGTGCATATACTGATGCATATTGGGTGTAGTGTTGATGATAGAAGAAGTACCAATATCTAGGATCTTTCTTTTTGGGAGGCAGGTTGGTCTCATGGATAAGCAAAAAGTAGAACTCAGTGTCCTTATCAACAACAGAGGTAGAGTATATAGCTGTAGTAGCCTACTGCACTCAAGTGTTGTGGAATAAGAAAACTTTGAAGGATATCAAAATAGTATATGATGAGCCCATTCTTATTCTTTGTGACAATAGAAGTGCCATAAATATTTCAAATAATCAAGTGATGCATTCTAGAACTAATCACATATCTATCAAGTATCACTTTTTGAGAGAGAAGGTTACAAATCAAGAAGTCAGGTTGTAGTATGTGCCTACAAAGGATCAAGTTGTAGATATCTTTAAAAAGGCACTTTCTAAGGATACCTTTGAGTATCTCATATAGAAGTTAGGGGTGATTGCCACTCCTTCTAACTAGATGCATAGATGGTGTATCTGTCCAGGGGCAGAAGTTCAAGACATATCATTTTCTCTGGATTGATGGAGGCTACCTCTCAGGGGTAGCAGATAGTTAAGAGGTTGAGAAGGATGATAAGGCTTGATGAGTTAGGGGAACCTAATAGATAAGGAACAATGAAAGAAGATCAAGAGGAATACATTAGTGGAGTTAAAGGAAGATCAATTCAGAGGAAGACCACTTGCCCTTTGTCCTTGATGTCAAAGGGGGCAAAATTTGCATATCAAGTTAAGTGTTTCCATTAATGCCAAAGGAGGAAATTGTTGCACATGTGTTTTTACTAATGTCAATAGTTTTGTTTTGAGGAAGGTTGGAAGCAATGATTAGTGATATTTAGAGATGTCAAAGGATAGTGGTGACTAAAGGGAGATTGTTGTATATGGTTGTGAGATAGAGAAGCAAAGTGATGAGTATATGATGACTGTAGTGATCAGAGAAGAAGGGAAAGGAGAAATTGATCAAAAAATCTGTGAAGTAAAGTGTAAGATGATGGAAGTCATGTACTATGTATACTGATTGGATTAGTATCATCTGTACACAGTTGTACCCTATCTTCTGAAGTTCATAAGACAACAATTCTTCTAACATGAAGATTTTTGTTGAGAAGCATTGTGATTATTGTGGTATGATGTTGAGAATGAAGTTTCTTGTGTGGTGAATGTTGTATTCTTTGATTCCTGAGGAAAAGTATTGCTTTAGTTTTGAAAGAAAGTTTTAGGAAGTCTAAGGCACTAGAGATTGTACTGAAGTAGCTCGAGAGAATGCTAGACACATTCATCCACATTTAAGGAAATGACCTTGTAGTTTGGAAGTTAGATATAGATGGGTGTGAAGAAGGTATGTTCTTTACTTTAGATCTTGGAAGTAACTATAGAAGATTCTAGAGCTCGTAGAGTGAAGATAGTGTTCCTATGTTGGTGTAGTCATAGAGGTTAGAGAACTACTCCACATTTCTCCATACTTGAAAATGAGGTCTTGCGGCTTGAAGGATGGTCAGATACGGATGATAATATTGATATATTTAAGTTTCAAATGATAAGTTGTAATGTAGAGGTCCTTTGGAGTCAGCAGAACAAAGACACATCTAGTTTTTTATTAGGGTTGTCTGGAGGAGAAAGCAAAACCCACCGCACTTCATCTTTTGGCTTTGATGTTTGGAGGATGAGTAAAAATATTCTATATATTTGTTAATTTTAGGTTTTAGGTGTTGAAGTGTATTGTAAGTTAGTTTGTCAATGTTCTATCTTAAGACTGGTTGTTTAGGGTTTATACGTGATGACAAGTTCAGTATATGTTTGTTTGCACCAGAAAGAAAACATATATTTTAGCGTAAGGAATGTTTGAGAAGGTTTGTGTAAGACTCTTGTTTCTTGTGAGGTGATCCACATAGTGCTAATTGGTCTCTCTAGTACCTCTTTAGGTCTAGAGCTATTTTGTGCAAGGTTAAGTGTTTGTGGGTCCAATTTCATGTGTTTTTATGATCCTTCTAGATGTTTGGAAGTGTAGACCAGCCTGGAAAAATGTGTTAAGAAAAAAAAGGTCCTAGTTATCACTTGGATTGAATAGCATTGGATTTCTACATCATTTGGAAGTTACTTGGTGTGGCCATTACATGTTTCATTTTTCATCGACGTAGGAGAAAGATTTTGTAATTTACGGAAGGTATAAATAAAAGATATTATTTGGTGTGAAAGGAATGTATGTGTGAGAGTGTGCAAGGATGTGTGAGTGAGTGTGGAAGTTATTGTGTGTGTGTGTGTGGAAGTGTGTTGAAGGCATCAGTGTTTGTTGTTTAAAGGAAGTGAAGATTTGTGAGAGTGAAGTGTGTTGGTGTTGTGGAGGGGTTTGATTAGTGAGATTTGTTAAGTGAGTTGTTTAGAGGGTGTAACCTCATTCTATAAGTGTTGTTGTATTTTATTTAAGGGAGTGGACGCTCCCTTGGGTTGTATCCCTAAAACTTGTAATATTTTTTTTATCATTATTTGTGAGGTTGGATTTGGATAGTAGATCCAAGTAGCTTGCTCATCGTGGTTTTTCCCTTCTATGGTTTTCGACGTAAATCTAGTGTTATGGTTGTGTGGTCATGTGTTGTGCATTGATTTGCTTAATTTTCTTTATCATTTGTTTAAGGCAGTAAAAGGTTTCCTTAAGAATTTTGAATTGGATTAAGTTCTGGCATATATTGATTCACCCCCCACTCTCAATATATCAGTGTGTTCTAACAGGTATATAGTTGAGATTGATGATCTACCTCCCCAATGGAAACTATATCTCTGCTATGTAAATTGCCAATAATCATAGAATCAAATGTGAACTTGACACTCTTTCCTACTCCACCATGTGTAATCTGATAGATAGAAAGGATATTGGTAGACAATGAAGGTACAAAAAGGACATCATTGAATGATCCTTCATCAATTTAAATTGATCCTTTCCCACAAACACTCATAGATGTGTTGTTGGCCATTAGGATGGGTGGTGATGAACAAGTCTCAAATGAAGAGAACATACTATGTGATGAAGACATATGATGTGAAGCTCCAAAATCAAGGATCTATTTCCCTAACTCAAAATTTGCAACTGCGAAAAGTGCTTTCCCTTTTTGTTTCTCTAACTTTGAAGATGATGAAGAAGAAGATGAACCCCCTAAAGATGAATTCATTTGAGCCTTCTTTAGTTGATGTTGAAATTCATTAATTTTCTTTATGTAACATTTGTGTTCATTATGCCCTAATTTCTTGCAATATGCACACTGAGGCTTCTCCTCCTTAGATGATTCCCCTTTGGAGGGAGAGGAATCAGATTCTTTCTATGGCTTGTTCTTTTTTTTCTTTTGTTTATTTTCAGGATTCCCCAATTCTTTCTATACCTTAGGTTCACTAGCCACCAATGCTTGTGTCTTGGAAGTCTTGAGGATGCCCATTTGAATTAACTTCACTTCTTCCTAGATTAGAATATTTGAAAAATCATCAAAAGTAGGCTCAACATATGCATCTCATATAGAAACCCATTGAGTGTGAAAGCTAGAAATAGATATTGAATACTCAAGGGCAAGATTGGACAACATAGTTAGAATCAATTGTAAATCCTCTTTAGTAATATTGCAATCCTTTAGTTGTGTTCTCAATTGCTTAATCTTGGAGATATAGTCTTGGATTTTGTCAAACTCCTTAGGATCAAGATTAATCAAATCACTCTCAATCTGATATCCCCTAATCTTATCAGTTTTTCCATACATTTTTTCAAGAGTCTCCCAATCCTCCTTAGGTATTGTGCATGATTCAACATGGAATTGTAAAACAAAAGAGACTAATGAACAAATGTGTCCAAGATTTTTCTCACGATTGATCTCCCATAGGGCCTTTGCATGATCATTGGTAGGTTCAAGAATAGATTCTTTCACATATCATGTGCAACCTTTTCCCATTAGATAATTATATATTCATTGTTTCCTTGATCCATAATTATATGGAGTTAGGAGTTCAATTTGAGATTTCCCCATTGCAAAAACACACAACCAAGAATATAAAGCAATCGACCACTATAAGATCACCTACCAAAATTTACTCAATCAATGATCCCCCTAGAAAAATATGATCTTGGCACTTTATAATTAGTGTATTTATATTTGCCACAAGCTAAAAAAAAAGTGGTCTTTTGATTTTGGTACATGGAAATGCCAAGATTATGCTATAATTGAAAGTACAATTTATGAGAAAACTAGTCCAAATTGATTGCAAATATAAGAAGTAATAAAAAATTGTTCACTTTAAATTAACATTTGGCTAGAAAATATTACCATATGACCCCAAACAGAGCCTCGGAAGGTCTGAAAATGAGAACTCTCATCAATAGAGACATAAATCTATATTTTTTGAAAAACCCAAACACCAAAATCAAAATCCATCTACAACACTATGAAGCCTATGAAATTCTACCCCAAAACCCAAAAAATTGCACCAAAAATGTGTTGCAAGTATGTGCTAATCGAAGTTGTCATTGATGTCAAAAAGCTTGTGTTGTCATTGGTGTCAACTGTATCAAGACTATGTGTAGTTGGTGTTGAGCAGAGATCAGGGATAAGGCTGTGTAGAGATGAGGATATGAGAAGTTGCTTTAGATAATTCAGTTGCCTTGTAGAAGTGATGAAGATGTTAGGAATGTGCTTCTATTGATTGGTTTCCAAGTGTTTTTTAGAAAATTTGATTAATAAAGGAAATAGTGTGTTGAAGATGTGTTCTGACTTAACAGAGTAATGTTTTAGTTTCACTTTGCATTTATTCCTCATTGAAGATCTTCTTTTGTAGTTTGAATATGTTGTTCACAGGTGTTCATAGATGTTATGTTCCAGGTTTTGTGCTCTGGTTCATTGTACAGAGAAAGTTATGTTCACTAGTGTGTGGACAATGTTTTTGAGTTGTGTAAAATTGTTCGAGAGAAACTATTTTGCTCTGCATTTCTTTTTAGATTTGTTCTGGCTTTACAATTCTAGATCTATGCTTATAAGATCTATATATTTCTTCAGTTCAAGGGGTTCATGGTTTGGTGCTCCTTAAGTTCATTTATTAAGTTGTAGTTGATGACAGAGTTGTTGATAGGTGGCGACTGATCAGGAAAGTACTGTACACTAGCCATGTATCCTCGCTGGGGTTCGGGGGCGGTAGCCCCCGAGAAAAAAAATTTTAGGGCCGACTTAAAAAATCCTAGGGCCGACATAAAAAATACTATTTTTTATGACCGACATAAGAAAACCCTAATTTTTGTAACCGACAAAAAGGCTTGATAAAAGGTGGCCAAGGGTTAGGGTTTGGGTAATTGTATTGTAGCATTTGCAGCGGTATTGAGTTGCAGGGATTGCTGATTGTAATCGGTTTGATTTACTGGATAATAATATTGGACTCTCTGTTTGGTGGATGTAGCCCGAGTTTGGGTGAACCACGTTAAATCTTGTCTCTCGTTGTTATTAATTCTATGTATTTCTATTTCTCTGTTTAATCTTTATTTGCATTTAATTGATATCTTCTGCCATCTAACCCTAACAAGTGGTATCAGAGCGGGTTGTGTTCGATTATCATCTGCAGGAAAGTCTCACGGTTGAGTGGGAGCAATGGCAGACGAGGGTAAAATGAAGGTTGATAAATTCAATGGGCAGAACTATCAGTTATGGAAGATGCAGATGGAAGATTACCTCTATCAAAAGGATTTATGGAGGCCGTTGGAAGGAGTAGCCAAGAAACTGGCAACAATGTCTGATGAGGATTGGAATCTTCTTGACAGAAAGGCACTGGGAACCATTTGGTTGTGCCTGGCACCGTCGGTGGCATTCAATATAACGGAAGCGAAGATAATAGATGGTCTGATGAAAGCTTTGGCTAAATTGTATGAAAAACCCTCAGCCTCAAATAAGGTATTTCTCATGAAGCAGTTGTTTAATTTGAAAATGGTTGAAGGTGGATCTATGACAGGTCATTTAAATGAATTTAATACGATTGTCAGTCAATTGACTTCTGTAAATGTAAAATTTGATGAAGAAGTTAGAGCTCTCTTGATATTATGTTCATTGCCTGAAAGCTGGGATAGTTTGGTAATGGCGGTTAGTAACTCTGTTTCTGGTTCAAATACCCTAAAATTTGATGATGTTGTTGGTGTTATTCTGAGTGAGGAGATTCATAAGAAAAGCTCAGGTGGATCCAAATCAGGCAGTGTTTTGAACGCAAAAAGCAGGGGTAGATCAAAGGAGAGAGGAAAAGGTTCTGGAGGTCATGGGAAGTCACGAGGAAAATCAAAGGACAAAAGATCCCAAACTAGAGGACAGAAGGATTGCTAGTACTGTGGAAAACCAGGTCATCTGAAGAAAGATTGTTGGTCTCAGAAAAATAAAGAAGGAGACAAATAAGAAGGCAATAAGGAAGCAAATGTGGTAAGCAATAAGTCTGAAGATGATGCTTTGATTCTTTCCCTAGATAATGCTGATGATTCATGGGTTTTAGATTCAGAGGCCTCATTTCATGCTACGCCCTATAGAAGTTATTTCCTTGATTATGTCCAAGGGGATTTTGGGCTGGTTTATTTGGTAGATAATGAACCCTGTCAAATTGTTGGAAAGGGAAGAATCAAGATTAAGTGGCAGAATGGGAATCATTGGCTACTACAAGAGGTGAGGCATGTTCCAAGGCTCAATAGGAATTTAATTTCAGCAGGGCAGCTAACTGAACAAGGTTGCACTGTTACATTTACTGATAAAAATTGGAAGGTTTCAAAAGGTGCCTTAGTAGTAGCAAAAGGTGTAAAAGTAGGCACCTTATATCTTTGTACAGGTCATACTGTTCCTTCTACTTTAGATTTTATAGAGGAAAAACAAACATGTTTAGGAATAGTTGCTGCAGGTTTGCAGGAAGAGACTGGAAAAGTTGCTGTAGGTTTTGAAACAACACTGTGGCATAACAGACTTGGGCATATGAGTGAAAAAGGTATGAAGGTACTTCATTCTAAGAAAGTTTTACTAGGTCTGAAATGCATTAATATGGATTTCTGTGAAAGTTGTGTGTATGGAAAACAAGAGAGAGTCAGTTTTCTCAGAGATGGGAAGCAAAAAAAAATGAAAAGTTGGAGCTTGTGCATACAGATGTATGGGGACCAGCTCAGGTATCTTCTTTTGGTGGCTTTCGGTATTATGTTACATTCATAGATGATGCAACTAGGAAGGTTTGGATTTATTTCCTTAGACAGAAATCTGATGTATTTGAAACATTTAAGAAATGGAAAAGCTTGGTTGAAAATGAGACAGGTAAAAGATTAAAATGTCTCAGATCTGATAATGGCGATGAGTATTGCAGCAAAGAATTTGAAGACTACTATTCCTTTAATGGAATTCGTAGGTAGAAAACGGTTCCAGGGACTCCACAGGAAAATGGAGTGGCTGAACGCATGAATAGGACAATAATGGAGCGTGCAAGGACCATGAGATTGCATGCTGGACTGCCTTTAAACATGTGGGTAGAGGCTGTCAACACTACTGTATATTTAATTAACAGAGGTCCTTCAGTTCCTTTGGGCTGTGGTATTCCAGAGGAAGCATGGATTGGCAAGAAGGTGAGTTATTCTTTTCTGAAAACCTTTGGCTGTGAAGCATTTACACATATAGATTCTGAAAATAGAACCAAGATGGATGCGAAATCAAAAAAATGTACCTTCGTTGGATATGGCATTGATGAATTTGGTTATAGGCTTTGGGATTTTGAAAATCAGAAAATTGTGAGAAGCAGGGATGTTATATTCAATGAGAAGGTGTTGTACAAAGATCAGTTGCAGCAGCATGAGAAGAAAGAAAAGGATTATGTGGTGCTGGATGATACTCCAAATAGTGATGTTCCAGTGGCTCCTCATGCTCCGCAACAGCAACTAGAAATACCAGAAACTCCAGTGAATGTTAGATGGTCAACAAGGATAAGTAGACCTCCTGAAAGGTTTTCTCCCTCTTTGTATTCTATTTTGTTAACAGATGTTGGTGAACCAGAAGGGTATGATGAAGCTATGCAGGTGAATACACAAGTTCAGTGGGAGCTTGCCATGCAAGAAGAAATGGACTCCTTGCTGAAAAATCAGACTTGGGAATTATGTAAGTTACCTATAGGTAAACAGGCTTTACCAAACAAATGGGTTTACAGGCTGAAAGAGGAAGATGGAGGTAAGAAACGATTTAAGGCCAGGTTAGTTGTAAAAGGATTTGCACAGAAACAGGGCATTGATTTTGATGAGATATTTTCTCCGGTTGTCAAGATGACTTCTATTCGTACTATTTTAAGTATTGTGGCTGCTGAAGATTTGCATTTGGAACAGCTAGATGTGAAAACTACCTTTCTCCATGGTGATTTGGAGGAGGAGATATACATGGCACAACCATAGGGATTTGAGGTCAAAGGTAAGGAGAAACAAGTGTGCAGATTGAAGAAAAGCTCGTATGGCCTGAAACAAGCACCTCGGCAATGGTATTTAAAATTTGATAGTTTTATGGCTGAGCAAGGCTACAGTAGGTGTAATTCTGACCATTGTGTTTATTTTAAGAGGTTGGATAATGATAGCTACATTATTTTATGTTTATATGTTGATGACATGCTTGTAGCTGGGTCTAACATGGATCACATCAGAGAGTTAAAACATCAGTTATCACAGTCATTTGATATGAAGGATTTGGGGGCAGCAAAACAAATCCTTGGTATGAAAATTTGCAGAGATAGGAAGAACAGAAAATTGACTCTATCTCAGGCTGCTTATGTTGAAAAGGTGTTGCAGAGATTCCATATGGAGAATGCCAAAGCTGTCAGTACACCTTTGCCTAGTCATTTGAAATTGACTAAGGAGATGTGTCCAAAGACACAAGAGGAGGAAGAGAAAATGTCTAAGATACCCTATGCTTCAGCTGTAGGAAGTTTAATGTATGCCATGGTATGCACAAGACCGGATATTGCACATGCTATCGGAGTCGTTAGTAGGTATATGAGTCATCCTAGATTTGAGCATTGGAATGTGGTCAAATGGATTCTCAGATATTTGAGAGGTACATCTAATAAACACTTATGTTTTGGGGGCTCTAATACTGATTTAGCAGGTTATGTAGACTCAGATTTGGTAGGGGATATTGATACCAGGTGGAGTACTATAGGTTATGTCTTTACTGTAGGTGGAACATCAGTGAGTTGGATTTCTAGGTTGCAAAAGGTGGTTGCTTTATCCACCACAGAGGCAAGCAAGGAGATGATATGGCTACAATATTTCATGGAAGAATTGGGTAAACAACAGGCTAACAGTACTTTGTATACAGACAGTCAGAGTGCCATACATCTTGCAAAGAATTCTACCTTGCATTCAAAGACCAAACACATACAGTTGAGGTATCACTTTATTCGGTCGGTGTTGGATAATGGACAGTTAAGGCTGGAAAAGATACATACATATGAAAATCCAGCTGATATGTTTACAAAGGCAGTGACAAGGGCGAAGTTGAGCTCCTCTTCAGCTTCGATTGGTCTTCTAGACTGAACACAATAAAACTTGAACAGTAGAGTCCAGGGTGCTTATTTCCAGTGGGAGCTGCATGTGCAGCGGTGTCGTCTAGGATCAGTCTCCAAGTGGGAGATTGTTGATAGGTGGCGACTGATCAGGAAAGTACTGTACACTAGCCATGTATCCTCGCCGGGGTTCGGGGCCGGGTCGGGCCCCGAGCGGGGGTTTGGAGGCGGCAGCCCCCGAGAAATGGGGGTTCGGGGGCGGTAGCCCCCGAGAAATTTTTTTTTAGGGCCAACTTAAAAAATCCTATTTTTTATGATCGACATAAGAAAACCCTAATTTTTGTAACCGACAAAAAGGCTTGATAAAAGGCAGCCAAGGGTTAGGGTTTGGGTAATTGTATTGTAGCATTTGCAGTGGTATTGAGTTGCAGGGATTGCTGATTGTAATCGGTTTGATTTACTCGATAATAATATTGGACTCTCTATTTGGTGGATGTAGCCTGAGTTTGGGTGAACCACGTTAAATCTTGTCTCTCGCTGTTATTAATTCTGTGTATTTCTATTTCTCTGTTTAATCTTTATTTGCATTTAATTGATATCTTCTGCCGTCTAACCCTAACAAGAGTATGATAGAGCTGGTTAAGTACTCTGGGGTCTAAACTTTCTTCAAGTGAAAGATGTTGCAAAGGAATTTGTTGGTTTTTAGGTGCTTGTGGATGTTTCTAGATCTTGTTCAAGCTTGGTGCATGGTTTTCATGTCATGTTTTGGTTTTAAGGAAGCATGCACTTAAAAGTTCATTGTGTTAACAAAAGTTTGGTCAACTTGGTTGTCTACACTAATTGCGGTTGTGCTTCAGTGATTGTGAAAGCATGATGAAGCATGTATGTATGCATTTAGGTCCATGCTAAGGTGTGGTGTGGTCTGCATTCATTCCTTTCCTCCACCAGAATGTTTTGGTCTAGACCTAATTTGAATTTTATAGGTTAAGATGTGGTTCTAACCTTGGAGAATGATTTGAAGGTTGATGATGGTATAAATAAGTGTCAAGGATTCATGATTGATGTGGTGTGTGATTGATGCAATGAGTAGAAGGTGTCTACTATTTTTTAGTGTTGCTGTGAAGGAGTTGTTTGTGTTGTGGTGAATATTGAGCTTCATTGGAATTGAACTTCATGCATATTTTAGATGCAATTATATCATTTCATCCCTAGCAATGAGCCTCTTCTTCTTCTTATATCTTCTTCTAGATAGTGAGTCCTTTAGTAGTGAGACTTTCTTTCTTCTGGGGAGTGATCCCTTTGGCATGAGCCTTTTGTAATTTGGTATTGCTACTACTTTACATTATGAGCTAATCCTCACTGTGGTTTTTCCCTTTTTGGGTTTTCTACATAAAATTTGGTGTTTTCATGTGTCTAAAGTTGTTATGATTCAATTTCTATTATTTTTTTTTCATGCTTAATCATCATAACAAGTTTAAAGGTTAATGAGGATTTGAATGTTTGTGAGGGCTTGAAATTTTTGGTACAATTGATTCACCCCCCTCTCAGTTGTCTTGTGCATTCAACAATTGGTATCAGAGCAAGGTTCCTTAGAAGAGAGCTTAACAACTTTAGGTAGACCTGGGATGGTGCACAAGAAGGATGTTTCTCATTATGCACTCTAGAAAATAAGGATAGTAAGTTATCTGGTTTCTCTTGGATATGAAATCTGGAACTCAGTTGTAATTACCTTCAAGACTAGCAAATTTGAGAAGATTGTGGAGACATATCAGGTGGGTGTTGATGGTATGAAATTGGGTACTGGTATGCACAATGGTAAGTTGCCTTTCAAGTGTTTCATTTGTGGCAAGATTGGTCATTATGCTTCAAGATCTTTAGAAAGAATTTTGAAAATTAAGAATAGGAAAAATAAAAGTAGAGTGCCTAAGAAAAGCTACTATGTGACAGAAGATGCCAGTATATCTGATGATGAATCTAATGATGAAGATGATAAGGATAATGAATGCTTGTTCATTGATTTAAAAGATGATAATTTCACATCTAACCCTAAAGCATGTTTGAAGGAAAATGCTCTAGAAGTAAGTCTTAATAATGAAGATGCTTTGATGTCTACTTTTCATACTAGACAAGAAAATAACTATTGTGTTATTGAATGTATTTTCTCAAATCATATGACCAATGATAAAAGTACATTTGTTAAATTTGAGAAATATGATGGAGGACTAGTTAGATTTGGTGATGATTGTACTGCTAGGATATGTGGAAGAGGCTCAATCAGTTTTGACTAAAAGAATAACACTGGTGATGTTCTTTATGTTAAAAGTTTAAAGCAAAATCTCTTGAGTGTTGCACAATTGTGTAGCAAAGGATATAGTCTTATGTTTTAGGATGATGGCCTTGAGATCAGAAAAAGCTCTAGAACTAGGATAGCTACTAGAAAGAGGATAGATGGAAATATTTATCACCTCAAAGGTGGTGATGGTTATTACTTTATGACTCAAATAAGTGAGAGTTGGCTATGGCATAGGAGACTGTGTCATATCAAGGTTGATAGCTTGGTAAAGATAAGTTCAGGTCAAGCTGTGAGAGATCTGCCAAAGATTACAAAACTTATCAATGCCATTTGCAAGGATTGTCAGGTTGGAAAGCAAATGAGAGGAATTTTCAAAGTCAAAGAAAAATATTCTACTAGACTATTAGAATTGGTGCATACAGATCTTTGTGGTCCTACTAGAGTAAGGAGTTTTCAAAGCGATAGGTATTTTATGTTATTTATTGATGATTACTCTAGAATGACATGGGTCACTTTTCTTAAAGAAAAATTAGAAGCCCTAGATAAGTTTAAAGCCTTTAAATCAATGGTTGAAAATGAAATGGATATGAAGATCAAATGTTTGAGGTTTGATAGAGGTGGAGAATTTACTTCTAATGAGTTTAACATGTTTTGTGAGGATCATGGGATAAAGAGGCATTTATTTGCCCCTTGGATGCCTCAGCAGAATGAAGTGGTTGAAAGGAAGAACATGACTATTCAAGAAGCTACAAGAACAATGATAAAAGAGGCAAACCTACCAGAAGTCTATTGGAGAGAAGCAATTCAGAATGTTGTCTACATCAAGAATAGAGTAGAAGTAAGAGTAAATAACACAAAGACTCCCTATGAGCTATGGTATGGAAGGATTCCTACTATGAAATATTTCAAAGTTTTTGGAAGCAAATGTTATATCAGAAGAAATGAAGAGCTAGGAAAGTTTGATGCAAGGTGTGATTAAGGTATCTTCCTTGGGTAATCTACTAGAAGAAAAGCTTATCGGTGCTCCAACAAATGACTAAGAAAAATGATTGAAAGTGCTAATGTTAAGGTTGATGAAGATATATAGAAGATTTCAGAGGTTAATGAATATGAATCAGATGATTCTTCTTGTGGAGAAGAAGAAGAAACTAAAGAAAAAGAAGTGTAGGTTGAAGAACAAGAAGCTCCAGAAAGAATCACTAAAACTCCCAAGTATGTGAAGAGGCATCACATTGAAGACCTACTCATTGGTGATGAGAGCAAAGGTGTATTGATAAGAAGGAGAGCTACTAAAGAATAGGTAAATGTATGTTTACTTTCTAAAGTTGAACCTAAAACAGTCATTGAGGCATGCAAGGATGAGAAGAATCAAACTTGGGAAATTGTCCCAAGACCAGAGAACAAAAATATAATTGGAACTAAGTGTGTATTTTAGAACAAATTGAATGATGAATCTCCTAAGGTTGATCAGAGCAAGTACATATCAATGATTGGAGAATTGCTATATTTGACTGCTACTAGACTAGATATTATGCATGCAATCTGTCTTGTGGCTAAATTTCAAGTAGATCCTAGAGAGTCACATGTTATGGTAGTTAAGAGGATATTCAGATATTTAAGGGATCTATGGATCATGGCTTGTGGTATCCAAATGATACTGACTTTACTCTAAGTGCTTATACAAATGCAGATTGGGTTGGTTGTATAGATGACAGGAAAAGTACAAGTCGTGGTGCATTCTTTCTTGGATGCAAATTGGTGCCTTGGCTAAGTAAGAAACAACATATGGTGTCTTTATCTACTACAAAGGTAGAACATATTGTTGCAGCATCATGTTGCACATAGGTGTTATGGATGAGACAAACCTTGAAGGATATCAAAGTTGTGTATGATGAGCCAATTTCTATTTTATGTGGTAATACAAGTATTATTAACATTTCAAAGAATCTAATGATGCATTCAAGGAGAATTCATATTTCAATTAGGTATCACTTTATGAGAGAGAAGGTTGTAGAGAATGAACTGAAGCTCGAGTATGTGCCTACAAAGGATTAGGTTGTTGACATATTCCCTAAGGCTCTTCCTTGAACTAGATGCATAAGGAGGTGCATCAGTCTAGTGGATTTCAGGATTCATTCTTTACTGGGCTGATGTTGGAGGCTACCACTCAGGAGGAGCAGGTAGTGGTCATGATGATTGTTGTAGTTAGGGGGAGTAAGAGTTGATATAGTTTGGTGTACACTCCTAAGGGTGAGTATTCAAAGTAGTGGAAAGAAAAGTTCATGCGACCTGATAAGAGTGAAAGATGAGGTGTGTTTCCCTTTGCCATTGATGTCAAAGGGGGAGAAAGAGCATTGTGAAAAAGAAATGAATCATTGATCAGGGAAAGAGAGAGTAAGATGTGTTAAAGAAAGGGGGAGAGAAAGAAAGTTAAGAAGTTTGGTGGAGAGTTGTGCCTTCATGGTTTTTCACATTATGTGTTGCCATCAATGAGAAAGGGGGAGATTGTTGCAAGTATTTGCTAATCAATGTTGTCATTGATGTCAACAAGTTTGTGTTGTCATTGGTGTCAACTGTGTCAAGAGTATGAGTAATTGGTGTTGAGCAAAGATTTAGGATAAGGTTGTACAAAGATGAGGATATGAGTAGTTGCCTTAGGTAATTTGGTTGCCTTGTAGAAGTGATGAAGATGTTAGGAATATGCTTCTATTGATTGGTTTCAAGTGCTTTTGAGGAAATTTGATTACTAAAGGAAGCAGTGTGTTGAAGATGTGTTCTGACTTAATAGAGTAATGTTTTGGTTTTGCTCTACATTTATTCCTCATTGAAGATCTTCTTTTGCAGTTTGAATATGTTGTTCAGAAGGTGTCTACTATTTTTTACTTTTTCTGCGAAGGTGCTGTTTATGTTGTGAATATTAAGCTTCATTGGAACTGAACTCCATGCATAGGTTAGATGCAATTATATCAATTCATCCATGGAAGTGAGCCTCTTCTTCTTCTTTAATCTTCTTCTTTTGGACAGTGAGTCCTTTGGCAGTGAGCCTTTCTTTCTTCTAGGTAATGAGCCCTCAATAGTGAGCCTTTTGTAATTTGGTATTGTTACTACTTTATATTATGAGCTAATCTTCACCATGGTTTTTCCCTTCTTCAGTTTTCCATGTAAAATCTAGTGTTGTCATGTGTTTGGTGCTATTATGATTCAATTTCTGTTATTTGGTTTTCATGCTTAATCATCATATCAAGTTTAAAGGTTAATGAGGATCTGAATGTTTGTGAGGGCTTGAAATTTTTGATACAACTAATTCACCCCCTCCTAGTTGTCTTGTGCATTCAACAAAATGGAGCAGATATGACTGATCTATAGGCATTCAAAGATTAGCTGCCACATCAAAAACTCCATTGGAGAGGGGGCAGGAAATGCAATTTTTTTGCCACCAAATTTGGTGGAAATCTACCAAACATAGTGATACCACCAAATATAGTTACCTCCAGATAAATTAGCAGCTCTGACAAAGTTGGAAGTCTACCAGGCAAGTTTAGATGCCTGCTAAATCTAGAGGACTATCAAAAATGCCACCAAATATGGCAAAGTACCACTTTTCATGCCAAAATTGGTGGATCTGGTAGAAATATTAAAAAAAACATTTATATTAGCTAAATGGCCTGATGTTGGGCATACCCATACGATGGTAGATCTGAGTATTTTTTGTAGAATAATTTTTTTTAACTTTTAAAAATAGGCCAAAGCCTTTGTTGGGTGAGCCCCTTATGCATAGGTATACGGACCCCTAAGGGTCTGCATGGGGGTTACCTCTCCACGTGGCCTTAGGCAGCATGGGGCGCTGCGTGGGCTGTGGGCTTGCTGCTTGTAGGCTGTGGGTACCACAATACCCTGCAGGGTATAGGCTGCACCTACAACACCCCAATTAATTTTTTAATTTTTCTCTACAGAATAAGGTACCTCTATAGAATATTGCTGGAGGGAATATTCTATAGAATATTTAGTATGGATGGCAAAGGAGGGTTAAATATTTCCCTGATGACCTAGGCCAAAGTGCTCTGATTTCAATTATTTGACAGTCAATATTGGGGTTTTTGGGGCTCTTGAACGCAATGATAGGGTTGGATTTGAACCAAAATGCTCCAAAGGATCAAGTACCTACTCGATCCCGCATGCACCTCCTAACTTCAAAGCCTCATAGATTTGGCCTCCAATGTCCAATCTAGATGAAACGAAAGATGATTTTGACTATCTTGAACACCCTGAACACAATGGTATGCTTAGATTCGCTGCAATATGCTTCAGAATGGAATTGAAATATAAAGCCACGAGAAGGAAGCCCTCCCAAATTTGGTATCTCAGAGTCTCAAATTTGTCTGATTCTTTAGGTCATCATGTGATGCAAGAGAAGAGCATACTCAATTTTTCAATATCTACCATGATTTGCATTCAAGATATCTCAATAGACTAACCAAAGGCAATCTACAAGCAGTGATACCATGTAATATTTGTCTATGGAGATAGCCACCCAAGATCTAGAGGCCTAATGGAAAGCACAAGAGAGACAATATGAGAAGAATAAATTATATTCCTATCAAAGAATTTAAATACAAAAAATATACAAGATCACAATATGAGATGACATACCTAGCTTATAAAGGCAAGGATGCGAGCTATGATTTTGTAGTCATGTGACAAGTGTCTTAATCTTATGACATGAGACAACTAGATCACATGTGTAGGATAAGACAACTATCATCAACTAGAGACAAATCTCATAATCTATAAACAACTAGAATGCTTCCTAATTCATCTTAACATTTGAATATGTGTGACTATTATTTAACTAATATTATGGAGTAAAAAATGTCCACATGTCTTTTTACCTCTTGGTTTAGCTCATAGGTCCCATTTATTACGTTATGCATTGTAAATGTTCATCCTGATGCAAAATTGCCAGAAACTAATGTAAATTTGCAATAAGGGGCACATGTGTTATCTTATCATAGACTGAAAATGAGCCCAAAGACTTGGGTGCCACTGCCCAAGTCCCTCCTCATTGATTGAGGCAAAATCAAGTTTATGTTAGCCTGGGGCCTTTCAAAAGGTTTCTCCTTGTCATCTCTTTTGGTTTTGTTGTGATGTTCACAACACGCCCCATTATACTCCTTAGCAAAATGGGGACCCCTGCTGATGTCTTGCTTTTTGCTTATGCTTGTGTTTTTTCTGCTTTCTGGCGGTTTGGTAAAAATGAAGGTCAGGTGCATCATCATGATGATATTGCATGAGGTAGGTCATCATCATGAGGTCTATTTGTCAAAGTTCATATTTTGTTTCTGTGACCTCATATTTTGAAAGAGCTTGAAATTCCATGCAGGTTTGCCTTTTACTTCACTTGAAAATTCGTCCATATGTGGAAGTTATGCACGGTCAAAGTCTTGGTCAAACCTGATATTCGCAGGAGGATCATCATATTTTTATATCCTAAGTCATGTTGACAGGATCATCATGATCTTGGTCTATCACCCACTAAAAATCATGCAGTCGCAATATCCGGACGTCAATTTTAGGTGGTAGTTCCCTTTACCCGTTAGAAGGCCTTGTGCGCATTATGCAGCATCATGATTTCCTTAGGAGCGTCATATTTTACAAACTCGGTTTTGCTGTATAAACATCATCATCATCATATTTGAACCCCCCCCGATAATATCCTGAGGTTCAAATATCATGATGACATCGGCTTTAAGTCAAGGTGAGTTCCCCCCGTCGAAGCGGTCTTAGTATCGCGAACATCATCATGATATCTTTGCATCGCCTGATCTTAAAATATCATGCTGATGGTATAAGATCACCCTGACTTAGCAAAATCATTATCGGCATATTTGCATGCGCACGTTCAAAACCTATCGCAAGGTCATCATCATGATATTTGCTGAACTTCGAATTATGATGATGACGACTCCCTATCATCTTGATCTTTCACGAGGGTCATTTTTTTGCTGAAATTCGCTAAGTGATGGGAGCATCATCATCATAAATCGAAGAGGATCATCACCTTCATATCCTCCTGATCTCCGGTTGGCGATGTATCATGACGATCACCTTATCTATTCAGAAGTGGTCGATATTACATTTATCAACAGCATCATCATATTTTGTAATATCACCCTGGCGCAAATATCATGATGACCAACTCATCCTTGAGCTCCGAAAATGAAATATGATGATGACATCATCATCATTCTTTATCCTGTCCTGATTGTCAAGATCATCATGATCTTGTTTGTTCGCCTGATATTTCGCAAAGTCCTCCTTCCGAAAATGCAACCTTTTGAGAACATCCTGATGATCATCATCATCATATTTTTATCCTGATCATGATCATGATCATAACATTTTCCCTTCGGCAGGATTTTTTCTCAAACATGATCCGGTTGGCGAAATATCATGATGACATCATGTTTCAAGTTTAACGAAGGCTCCAAATATCATGATGACGTCATCCCGATCTGAATAACGAAAAAACAAATATCCTCCTGATGATCATCATCACTTTTTTCCTTCAACAGGATATTTTCAAGCACGATCCGTTAACCAAACATGATGATGACGTCCTATTCCAAGTTCGACATACGCCCCAAATATGATGATGATCTTCATCATGCTGATCTTTCGAGAGGGTTACCTTGGCCGCAAAAGGATCATATTCACTTCATCATCCTGATCATGCTCCTTAGGTAACCCGATATCATAATTATCCCCCTGATCTTAACCGGATATGACGATGACGTCATCCTTAGCATTTCAATGAAGCCCGAATATCATGATGACGTCACCATCATCTTCCTTTCCTTGGCAGCATGATCATATTCGCATCCTCCTATTCTTCTTCAACATGATGATGATGATGTTGTTGTTCTTTTCTCCAATATGCAGAAGCGGAATATCATGATGATGAGGTATATCGACTAACCTGTTTTTTTGACGCACCGACAGCGAATATCATGCCGATGGGCGGGAAATGAGGCGGTGGACATTTTAAAGTGTTTTTTTTTGGCGCCTCTGGCATTTTCCCGGTCAGCGATGGTTGACCCGATCAATTTTGAGCAGCTTGAGCGCATTTTTGACGCGTTTTGAGAGGATTCTGGATCTGATTTTCTCAATCTTGCGCTGTCACCTGTATTTAAACGCTTATTTTAATTTTCATGTTGTTTTGTGATAAATGGAATACTTATTGCCTATCTTGTCTTGCAGGGTTGCAGTTGAGGAAGCAGCTGGAAAGTCAATACAGTGACTTCATGGAGGCAGAAGATCTGATCTCAGGAGCAAGAAGATAGAGATGAAATGCAAAAAGTCAAAGCCATTCAAGTGAAGAGGAAGGTCGCAGCTGGAGGTATTTCTGCAAAAGACAAACAAAAGTTATTACCCAGCTGCTGGAACTTCTCAGAAGGGGCAATATTTCGCCTAGATTTGACCACTACTCAGAGATATTTTTGAGAACTGGTTCACCTGCATTTATTGCTGTAACTAGGGGTCTGAACCAGGGGTTCAGTTAGTTTTTTTGCTGTAGTGAGGACAATCAGAATGTTATATATTGTGCCTCTCTACACTGTAATACTTTACAACAGGGATTTTTAGGGCCTACAGCAAGATTTTAGGAAAACACAGCAAGTTAGCATAGTTTAGAAGTAGAAGAAGGAGGTCGCCTGTTTGTCTACAGTAAGATGTGCGTGGAATGTCTGGCTATCTTACTGTATCTGTAAAGCTTGTAAGTTCTCTGTAGTATGATCAATGAAACTAAGAGTCATTCTTACATTGTAAATCATGTATGGCTATTCGTTTCTAATACAATAGAATCTGGAGTTCTGTATCTATCTTCTGAGTGTTCTCCTGCTCTTCTTTGTGTTTTGAAATATCTTCTTTGAGAGCTTGCAATTTTAAATGTATGTTTGTGAAAATGCTCAGAACTTACATTTAGGGTTTTTACTATGGATTTGATCAAATTACTGTGGTATTTACATAGTGGATAACAGAAACAATTAGATCCTTCTGTAGATTAGATGAAGTGTAGATTAGATCTTTCTAACTTTTCCCAACCCATCTGAAATATTTAGCTGAAAACGTAGAAATCCAAAGGAAATTGTCTCAAATTTGAAGAAGCATGCATAACAGAGTCTAAGTAGACAGTTTTCATAAGTACATGAAGAAGGAAGCTGCATAAATAAAAAAAAACCATCTGAAACTTGCAGCACAGTAGCACCTTTATGCAAAGGAATGAAGAGTATTGACATATCTCATGACCTCTTTGCATATTCTTAGGCCAGTAAACCACAAAACAAACCTAAACTACGTAAGGCCCCTTGAACATTACAGCTTCACATTGACCAACTGAACTTGACCAACCGAACCATTGTAGACTTGGGATTAGTTGAATCACCAAAATGATTCCTTCTCATCTTTCAAGTATAGTTACAGTTCATGTCATGTGAATTTTAACTTATTGTTATGATTGCATCAAAACAATCATCAACAGTTTTCTGGTGCTAGAAGGAGGGCCTGATTTGGTTTAGGGTTAAAATTCGGAGTTTTAAATGTTATATTCTGAGATATGTTAGATCTCATAAAATTTCAAAAGGGCCTAAAAGGGTGAAAAGAGGGTCCCATTTTTTTAATGGACTCATATAGGGACAGTTTTCAAGTTGACATTCCTTCATTTCAGAAAGCTTTGAATAACCAGTTTTATCCTAAAAATTTATATAGCTATGGTTTATTTGGAAGGTGTAGGATACATAAGTCCATAGAGCATGGTGAGCTTAATTGTTTAGCTTTCCTTACAAGATTAGATTTACATTTGAAAGGACTAATCTCTCTCTCAGATGTGTATAAGGCTGAAAGTTGGCAGGGAAGTGAGGAGATTATTGGGCGACAGAAGGATGCAGCATCAACGGTCATTAAATGTGCAGAGAATACAAAGATGGAACCAATGCTAAGAATAAAGGGTAATAAGATCTCTTGGCAGGAATCATGTGATGGTAAGAAAAAAAATCTGTCTTTTCGTCAGGATCCGGCTGTGATTAAAGTTAGTGAAAAGTATAAATATCCTAAAAAATGCAGAGAAGAAATCACAGCTCATGTCCCTTTTCTAGATAATAAGCAAAAAGGATTTAATGAAATAGAAAAGGCAAGTGAGGTTCATCTTGATACATTTGATAAATATATAGAACTACTAAGGAATATTTGTCAAGAAGAAACCTCTAGATCTGACCTGAATAGTTTTAACGAACATGATTTTGCAAAGAAATGTAAACAAGCATTGGCAGAATTAAAATACACTAAAACTGATAAGATCCCTACTGTAGAAGCTAATGAAGTCATAGAAAAGAAAGTAAATCCTAGTGTTACAACTGACTTCTTTGAATTAAATGATCAAAATCAAGATTGTTGCAGGTCAATAGAATTAGACTCCACACTGGACGATAAATGTGAGTCATCTGATGAACAATCCTTAAAAACAGAAGATACAGTGGATCATGGAGCTGCTGTGCATAATCAGACATCACCCCCGTGCCATGTTGAAAGTAAAACAGGGGAGTACTCCTATCAATCAAAAGATGTTGTCCCACCTTTACTCTCAAGTGATTTAGAAATAATTAATTTATGTATATCAGATGATGATGAAGATACTTACTTAAGTACTGATGTGCAGGGAACTAATGAGAACATTGAGAGGTGTGCCAAATTTGAGGATAAACTGAACATCCAGAATGAAGAAACAAAGCTGGATGAAGATGAAGAAATGATACATCTAGAGTCATTCTTCTTTCAACTTGAAGAAGGACTAGACATAGAGCTGGGCAATGAAAATACAGAGTTAAATGAAGAGCCAGCTATCAATGAACAAGTGTGTTCCACAGAGCTAAAGGCACATCAGGTTGTCTCTTTCCTTTCCTTAGTAAACAATGATAAATGCTATTTTGATTATGGAAATTCAAGAGATAGGACATGCTTATGGATTAATCATAACCCTGATGAGCTGCCTCAGTTACTAGTTAAGAGCTATTCTGATAAACACAATGAATTTAGAATACCAGAATTTTTTTCAGAATTCAAAGATAAATCTGCTAGGATGAGGACCATAACCAGTACCCTATTACTCCTGCACAACCTAAAGAAATATGCAAGTAGGGGTGTTCTTGGGTCTTTTTCCTGGGTTTCAGTTTGCCTTGTAGAGGCTTGTATATAGTCTGGTAGGGTAGTTGTTTTTGTTTTTGTGTTCTTCTTTTGCTGTTTTCTTTTTTAGGTTAGTTGTTTGTATAGTTCCTTTCTGTTTGTTTTTTTGCTTTTGTTTTTGTCTGTTTGTACAGTCTGTTTGTTTGGTTTGTTTGTTGTCTCCTCAGCAGGGATCTTTATTTTACTGTAGAGTATTAAGGAGAAAAACTAGCAACCATTCAAAACAGTATATAATTTAGGATATTCAGGTTAACCATTTGCAAATTACACATAACTTGTCACTGTCATGAATGTAGAGAGTTGTTCATCTTCTGAAGTTTCGTATTCAATAAATGTGATTGAGAATTCAAAGCAGGTTTCTCACGATGACACACCTAAAATCCTTGGGTTTGTTGAACCTACCAGTGTAGATATTAGGTGAAAAATCAGAGGTCACCCTTGCTACCATTACAATTCTCAGCTTAATTTCAGCAAGTGTCCACTCCTTGCATCATCATGAAGTTACAAATTGCTATACCTTATGAAATCTTTCAAAATTAGAAAACAAAAAAAATAAATAAATAAATAAATAAAGCAGATTATACTGAAAATCCAGATTAAGCCATCTAAGTAACTCTACTGGGGCTATGGACGCTCGCTGGCAGTGGGGCTCTACTTAGGAGAATTGTAACGATAACCTTGCCAGGGCTATAGACGCTCACTGGCAGCAAGGCTCTATCCGGTCGGCTATGAGGGAATATCCTCACCTACGTAGGCTAATGTCAGTCACTGGTTTGTTCAACCGATCTTCAAGATGAGGATAATTAATCACATGCACACAACTAAACTGAAAATGAAATTTCATGCATCTTTATTGAACACTTTGAGTCTCAAGCTGAATAGTAATTTGCAGGAAAGATAGTTGGAAGTTATGAGTTCATTTCACCTAGTTTCCTTGAACACTCTGAATTTAATTGTTTTGTTTTGGTTGCTAGTTGTTGTGATGTTCACAACACGCCCCATTATGCTCCTTAGCAAAATGGGGACCCCTGCTGATGTCTTGCTTTTTGCTTCTGCTTGTGTTTTTTCTGCTTTCTGGCGGTTTGGTAAAAATGAAGGTCAGGTGCATCATCATGATGATATTGCATGAGGTAGGTCATCATCATGAGGTCTATTTGTCAAAGTTCATATTTTGTTTCTGTGACCTCATATTTTGAAAGAGCTTGAAATTCCATGCAGGTTTGCCTTTTACTTCACTTGAAAATTCGTCCATATGTGGAAGTTATGCACGGTCAAAGTCTTGGTCAAACCTGATATTCGCAGGAGGATCATCATATTTTTATATCCTAAGTCATGTTGACAGGATCATCATGATCTTGGTCTATCACCCACTAAAAATCATGCAGTCGCAATATCCGGACGTCAATTTTAGGTGGTAGTTCCCTTTACCCGTTAGAAGGCCTTGTGCGCATTATGCAGCATCATGATTTCCTTAGGAGCATCATATTTTACAAACTCAGTTTTGCTGTATAAACATCATCATCATCATATTTGAACCCCCCCCCCCCCGATAATATCCTGAGGTTCAAATATCATGATGACATCGGCTTTAAGTCAAGGTGAGTTCCCCCCGTCGAAGCGGTCTTAGTATCGCGAACATCATCATGATATCTTTGCATCGCCTGATCTTAAAATATCATGCTGATGGTATAAGATCACCCTGACTTAGCAAAATCATTATCGGCATATTTGCATGAGCACGTTCAAAACCTATCGCAAGGTCATCATCATGATATTTGCTGAACTTCGAATTATGATGATGACGACTCCCTATCATCTTGATCTTTCACGAGGGTCATTTTTTTGCTGAAATTCGCTAAGTGATGGGAGCATCATCATCATAAATCGAAGAGGATCATCACCTTCATATCCTCCTGATCTCCGGTTGGCGATGTATCATGACG
This sequence comes from Cunninghamia lanceolata, assembly GCA_027924645.1. Lineage (NCBI taxonomy): Eukaryota > Viridiplantae > Streptophyta > Pinopsida > Cupressales > Cupressaceae > Cunninghamia > Cunninghamia lanceolata. The sequence goes on from BSBN01000244.1 coordinate 4,256,815, forward strand.
ATCACCTTATCTATTCAGAAGTGGTCGATATTACATTTATCAACAGCATCATCATATTTTGTAATATCACCCTGGCGCAAATATCATGATGACCAACTCATCCTTGAGCTCCGAAAATGAAATATGATGATGACATCATCATCATTCTTTATCCTGTCCTGATTGTCAAGATCATCATGATCTTGTTTGTTCGCCTGATATTTCGCAAAGTCCTCCTTCCGAAAATGCAACCTTTTGAGAACATCCTGATGATCATCATCATCATATTTTTATCCTGATCATGATCATGATCATAACATTTTCCCTTCGGCAGGATTTTTTATCAAACATGATCCGGTTGGCGAAATATCATGATGACGTCATGTTTCAAGTTTAACGAAGGCTCCAAATATCATGATGACATCATCCCGATCTGAATAACGAAAAAACAAATATCCTCCTGATGATCATCATCACTTTTTTCCTTCAACAGGATATTTTCAAGCACGATCCGTTAACCAAACATGATGATGACGTCCTATTCCAAGTTCGACATACGCCCCAAATATGATGATGATCTTCATCATGCTGATCTTTCGAGAGGGTTACCTTGGCCGCAAAAGGATCATATTCACTTCATCATCCTGATCATGCTCCTTAGGTAACCCGATATCATAATTATCCCCCTGATCTTAACCGGATATGACGATGACGTCATCCTTAGCATTTCAATGAAGCCCGAATATCATGATGACGTCACCATCATCTTCCTTTCCTCGGCAGCATGATCATATTCGCATCCTCCTATTCTTCTTCAACATGATGATGATGATGTTGTTGTTCTTTTCTCCAATATGCAGAAGCGGAATATCATGATGATGAGGTATATCGACTAACCTGTTTTTTTGACGCACCGACAGCGAATATCATGCCGATGGGCGGGAAATGAGGCGGTGGACATTTTAAAGTGTTTTTTTTTTGTGCCTCTGGCATTTTCCCGGTCAGCGATGGTTGACCCGATCAATTTTGAGCAGCTTGAGCGCATTTTTGACGCGTTTTGAGAGGATTCTGGATCTGATTTTCTCAATCTTGCGCTGTCACCTGTATTTAAACGCTTATTTTAATTTTCATGCTGTTTTGTGATAAATGGAATACTTATTGCCTGTCTTGTCTTGCAGGGTTGCAGTTGAGGAAGCAGCTGGAAAGTCAATACAGTGACTTCATGGAGGTAGAAGATCTGATCTCAGGAGCAAGAAGATAAAGATGAAATGCAAAAAGTCAAAGCCATTCAAGTGAAGAGGAAGGTCGCAGCTGGAGGTATTTCTGCAAAAGACAAACAAAAGTTATTACCCAGCTGCTGGAACTTCTCAGAAGGGGCAATATTTCGCCCAGATTTGACCACTGCTCAGAGATATTTTTGAGAACTGGTTCACCTGCATTTATTGCTGTAACTAGGGGTCTGAACCAGGGGTTCAGTTAGTTTTTTTGCTGTAGTGAGGACAATCAGAATGTTATATATTGTGCCTCTCTACACTGTAATACTTTACAACAGGGATTTTTAGGGCCTACAGCAAGATTTTAGGAAAACACAGCAAGTTAGCATAGTTTAGAAGTAGAAGAAGGAGGTCGCCTGTTTGTCTGCAGTAAGATGTGCGTGGAATGTCTGGCTGTCTTACTGTATCTGTAAAGCTTGTAAGTTCTCTGTAGTATGATCAATGAAACTAAGAGTCATTCTTACATTGTAAATCATGTATGGCTATTCGTTTCTAATACAATAGAATCTGGAGTTCTGCATCTATCTTCTGAGTGTTCTCCTGCTCTTCTTTGTGTTTTGAAATATCTTCTTTGAGAGCTTGCAATTTTAAATGTATGTTTGTGAAAATGCTCAGAACTTACATTTAGGGTTTTTACTGTGGATTTGATCAAATTATTGTGGTATTTACATAGTGGATAACAGAAACAATTAGATCCTTCTGTAGATTAGATGAAGTGTAGATTAGATCTTTCTAACTTTTCCCAACCCATCTGAAATATTTAGCTGAAAACGTAGAAATCCAAAGGAAATTATCTCAAATTTGAAGAAGCATGCATAACAGAGTCTAAGTAGACAGTTTTCATAAGTACATGAAGAAGGAAGCTGCATAAATCAAAAAAAACCATCTAAAACTTGCAGCACAGTAGCACCTTTATGCAAAGGAATGAAGAGTATTGACATATCTCATGACCTCTTTGCATATTCTTAGGCCAGTAAACCACAGAACAAACCTAAACTACGTAAGGCCCCTTGAACATTACAGCTTCACATTGACCAACTGAACTTGACCAACCGAACCATTGTAGACTTGGGATTAGTTGAATCACCAAAATGATTCCTTCTCATCTTTCAAGTATAGTTACAGTTCATGTCATGTGAATTTTAACTTATTGTTATGATTGCATCAAAACAATCATCAACAGGTTTATATTCATGATTGTTAGCAGGAAAGCATATATAAGTGGATTTTTTAATTCATTTGTAACCTAGATGGAGATAGCTAACTTATGATATTGAAGGAAAGAAAGTAAGAGCATTCATTGTGATTCTAGAGTAGATTTATGTGTTGTTATTGTGTGTTTATTGTAGGCACGAAGCTATCATCTATCCACCTTAGGAGTTGAAGGATCTTGATCATTCTAAGGGATCATCACATAGGTGATATCATTATTGTTTATCATCATTTTATTCATCATTATCATCATTTTTTTCTACCTCTTCCCCCATGAGGGCATGCACTCTCTATCAAACAACGATGTTGGGAATCTTGATTGCTATCATAGGATTTGATTAAGGCAATTCACTAAAAACCATAAGCCCCTAAGCCCTCTCTTGTCATCTTGTGTGCAGGTTACAAGAGCAAGATCTGGAGAAGATGAAGATATAGGAAGATTGAGTGAAGATCAGAGTTTCAAGATCTAAAAATAGTTATGAAATATTCCTCCATCAAAGACTTGGATGGTGGTGCCCTAGTCTTTCTACCCTTTCTAACATTAGATCTGGCATCAAGGTAACATCTGCAACAACTTTCTAGTTGACAGTTTATGAAGATTTCCTCAACCAAAAGACTTGGGTAGTCCAAAATTAGTCCTCTGACACCTCTACTTTTAGGAGATATGTTCTATCAGCTTCTTGATCATCCATGTGTAATTGGTTTCTAGATTGTTTTTGTACTTATTTTTTTACAAGATGATCATTATTAAACTAGGGTTTCATGCATTGTTGTCCTAGGGTTTTATAGAAAGGCTGAATTAAATTAATTCCTCAAGAACACACATGAGTACAAGATCTATAGCTAAGTCCACCTTCATTTGGTAGTGATTTGGCTCGGTCTTGTCCTTGAATTTTATATGGAAAAGGGTTTGATCTAATGTGCATCCTAGTTGTCCTCATTCACCCTTTTCACACAACATTTTGGTGAACCTATAGCTTCAAGTATTTGCATCTTGTTGATTGGTAAAATCATATCTTACATTGATTCATTGCATATTTATCAGTATTCATTTGAAACTCTTGCATGATCTTGGAAAAAGTCCATATTTAGGAATTCAAAAAGCTTGCATTTTGGAGAAGTTTTGCATTAGGGTTTCAAAAATTCTCTTGCATGATCATATAGGTTGCATTACATATTCATAAAATCTGATTTGGCATAGTAATCTTGTATCATTTCATATCCTAGATTTTTACAAAATTACAAATTGTGTATTTAAACATAAGAAGATAACATCCCTTTCACATTTTGCAAGAAATCTTAAAGAGGTCTATATTTGCCTTTACGTACAACACTTTAAGATTGGGATCACTTGATTTGTAGTGACACTTGTGTGTTTTTTATCTTTGGAAAAACTTCAAAAACCTGATTTCCTCGAACTAGTGCCTTAGTGTACAAAAGTCTTACATACATGGCATCCAATCATAACAAGGGTGGTGTGGTTCCTCCTTGATCTAACAAGAAAAGGAAGCATCCAGAACCCTTCATATCCTTCACACCACATGAGGTCACTATTGGAGACATTGATGGTCCTCTTTACATAACAACAAGAATAAGTGGGAATCCTACAAGAGGAGTTCTTATCAATCCTAATTTCATGACAAATGTGATTACAAAACAATATTTATACATGAATGATCTAGCACAAGATACTTATGATCCAATAAATATAATGAGAAAAGCACATAATGGTTATTTTCTTTTGGCAATTGGAAAGACAACACTTTAATTAAGGTGGTTGAAAAATCCTTGGAAGCATCATTTGTTATCATTCCCACTTCGGATCTCTTTCATGTGAAGTTCTAATATACTTGGCTAAAATCCATGAAAGCGGTTCCTTCTACTTTTCACAAGTGCTTAAAATTCCCTCATAAAGGGTGAGTACATGTTATTCATCACAGTGGATGGAAACCATTAGCCACTTGTGGAAATTTCAATTTAGATTATTTTTGGCCACAACCTATTGAACCAAATCAACCACAACAAGATCAATTCTTCTTAGCATATCAAAAGTACAAAGCAAAGAAAATTGCCAAACTATCATATGGAAAGAATACTCTTTGATCCTCTCGGTCCTCTGAGGCTACAGTTCCTCCTATCCAACAAATAGAGAGTGAGAAACATCTCAAGTTGAAGGGTTCACCTAGACCAAAAGGAAAAGGAATTATTACTAAGGTTCCTCCTCTGCCATCCTTACAAGGATCGGGAGAAAAACTTCAAGAGAGAAGCTATTCATCACAAAATCATAAAATCAATTTTGTACTAGCTTCCTCTTCTGAAATGACTAAGAATATTGAAAATCATGATCCTTTGATGATGGACAAAGAGACCTCCTTGGAAAACATAACTAATAAGACTAGACGAAATTGAAATGCAAGGGAAAGAAGAAGAAAGCACCAAGCCTCAGCTCGAAAGATGCCTCTGCATGAAGAGACCATCCCTTTGATAGAAATGGAATCAAAAGAAGAGCTAAAGGAAGAAGTTTCAAGTTTGGCTATAGTTCCTTATGTGCCACTTATATCATATAAAGATCAAGATTGGGAAGAAGATGATTTTCTCAAGGAGAACTGCTAGTGTGGTTGCATTTTATCACAGGTAAGTATTTCACTTCCATTCAACAACCTTTGATGTAGCATCTCTTTGAGTTGCTCTCATGGGTGGCCTCCTCTTAAGTGTTGTGTTGCATTCTCCAGTGTAGTGTTAAATGCTTGTTTAGGTCTCTTTGGATGACCCTTGATACTCTTATAACATTAAGGATACAAGGAGACCACCTCCATTGTGACATTTCTTCTATTTTTTTCTTTATTATTCTACTCTCTAATGGAGCCTTCTTTTGATTGGAAGAGTCAGGCATAAGTGTGGACATAATTTCCTTAGCTTCATTCTTTACCAGTCCTTTGAGTTCAATTACCGGCTCTTATATGTCTTGAATATCTTTTAAGGGTTGACTTTATGGATTTAATGATAGGTTGGAGATATATCACGCCAACACATGTCCTTTAGTTGGTAGATCTATTATAGATGTGATGGTGAGATAAGTGTTGGGCTATGTGTCCACTCCTTGTTTTATCATGGGAGCACTTTGTATATCCCTTGCACTGGTGCGATGATATGCTGAGTGGTTGGTAGGTCCCATCCTAGGAAGAAGGAAGTTGGCACCCAGTGCATGAGCACAGAGGAAGTAGTGTGGGTCCATCAAGGCTTGCAATGGTGCAATAAGGTGACATTTGGCTTCAACATATGTGAAACATGCTTTGCCGACATCTTCTGATTGGCTGGTGATTTCTAGATGGGTTCTTGTGCATTTGTGGTCACTGATTTCATTTTGATCTATCTTAAATCAACAGATGGAATTCAAACTCTGAGTGACAATCATGAACATCAAAAAGTAATCATAGTACAATGATTTTAGCCTAAATTTTTAAAAATATCAATCGTTTCTTGAATATGCAAGAAGGTGATTTGATAGTAGACACAATTGTCAAGCAATTCTTGATTCTTAGTTAGATCTCAGCATGTGAATTTGGCCTTTGTTGTCCATGTGAAAAGGCATTTCTAGACAAGTAGCAATTAATTCACACCTCCATTTCATTCTTGAAAGGATCGTGAATGAATTTATAAGGGTTTATAGCAATAAATTCAAGTGTGTCAAGCATGCAGATAGCTAGGATGAAATAAATTAAAGGAAATTATGTGCACAAAGAACCTCTGTTCATTTCTATAAATGAAGGTATTTCCATGAATTATTCACATCATCAGCTGCCATGAGTACTATGCATTCTTTATCTTTTATTTCACGAAGGGGTATGCCTCTGTTCTCTTGGCTGTAGATTTGCTCTTTCTGAATTAAGGAAGGAAGTAAGTACTACCTAGAGAATGGGGGAATTGGAAATAGTGTTAGTCTTTGTCTGCAACAATATAGCTAGTTCCTAGAACCTTAGCTGAGTATTGTTATTCTAGTGAGGAACTGGTGAGGCTGTCTGAGCGCTCTAGTTTCATACATCTTCTTCTCGAGGAAGGAGTAACTAATTGAGGTCCCAATAGTGGGGTATCAAGAGTGTAGGAGGAGAGCTACCATTTGTCTCTCACATCATTCTTCAACCCAAGAGATGATAGTTGCAGACAAACTACACCATGGTTTGTTGCTAGGGGTCACAACATGCAAGTGGGGCCCTTTTCACAAAGTCAAAGAAGTCTTGGCCTCTCCAGTGAATGAGTTTTGAAGGGGTAAGGAGTTGGCTTGCCTTCCAAGTAACCTTTCATATGAGCATGAGTACTAGATAAAAAGTGGGTACTTGTTTTTAACTTTGAAGGAGGGTCTTCAGTCAGTCAGAACATTCTAGAATTAGGAATTGGCTAAAAGAGGGTGCCTACCAATCAGAGCAAGAATGTAGTTTCCCAGATGTAAATATTAAATGCATTATAACTAAAAAGTTGTACTACGATTAACTTAAGTTGACATAGTTTTCCTATTTATAGGGTCTTAAGAGTCATAGTATGATATATAGGGAGACATAGAAAAGAGGAAACACATTTATCATGTGGATATAGAATAGGGAATCCTATTTTGGGATTTGGGTACAAGTTATCCACATCTTGGGGAGTATGTTTCTATAATGGATTTGATGCATTGTTAAGGTTATTGAGTAGAGATTCACTTGCATATGATTAAAATTCTTGTATGGCAATTTTCAATTTAGATTGAGTTTTATGAGTAATAGTTCATGTGTGTATTTCTTGCAATTGCCTCCTTGAATGTATGCATTTCTTTTGTGAATGAATGAATCAACAGTTCTCGATTTCACTTATACACATTTGTGTTGAAGGCACAAGACATCTAATAGGGGGTGTGAATAAGTTGTCTAAAAAACCTTAACTTCTTTAAACAAAACTACATTCACATTCCCTTACTTTAACTCCTTAATTTGTTATGAAAATTAAACATGAATAGCAAAATCAAAACATAAACACATCAACACCATACACACATGAACACCAGATTTTTACTTAGAAAATCCTAAAAGGGAAAAACCACGATGAGTGTTAGCTCACAATATAATGTAGTAATAATACCACATAACAAAGAGGCTGACTGCCTTAAGGCTCACTACCCAGGGCTCATTGCCCAAATGAATGCTCACTGCAAAAAGGCTCACTACCAAGGGGTGGTTCACTGCCAAGGGGTGGCTCACTACCATGAATTGATATAATAGCATCTACAACATGACTGAGTTTAGTTCCATTGAAGCATAGTATATCTCTTCTTCTTTTCCTTCACAACACACACACATTTTATCTTCTCATCTTTGTACACTCTCACATCACTCATAGATTCATTACATATATTTATACCAATCATCAACCTTGGAACACTTATCAAGGTTGGCAACATAATTTACAACCATTGGAACTATCTCCAAGGTTGGCATACATACATATTCAAATTAGGTCTGGACCTAAACAAACCTGTGGAGAAAATGAATAAAGGAAAAACACTTCATAACTTAGCTCAGACCAAAACACATCCTTACATGATTCCTTATCCTTCTACAATCCAAGAAACACATCCATAAAGAATGTTAACAGCTAAGTCAGCCAAACTGGTGCAATCATCAAGAATACTTATACACACGCTTCCAAGAGCTTCATTACAACTTACGGATCAAGCACATGCCTTCAATTTATTCTAGAGGCATCCACGAACAGCATTGAATCATTTGGGATCTAATAAATGCAACTACAACAGATCTCACTTGAAGACAACAAATATCACTTGAAGATAGATCATAGATTGCTCACAACAAACACTATCAAACTATGCTAATCAATGACTTGTTTTCTAGAGCACCAAATCAAAAATCCTTTGGAATGAAGATAGCTAAGGACCTTATAAACATATGTCCAAAACTTCAAGACCAAAAGCCAAACTGCCAATAAATGCAGAGAAAAATACTTTCTCCCTATCACACTGTAAATGCTGCCAAGCATAGTCTTCAAACTAGTGAATAGAACTTCTGTTGCACAATGATCCAGACCACCAAATTGTGAATTTATTATCTTCAAACACTTGTCTAAAACATATCCAAATCTCATACTCTGGTCTTCAACATAGAAGAAATGTGGAGAAAAACTAAGACAGTATTCAATAAGCCAGGATACATCTTCACAACTTTGTCTTTAGTATGAACCAGGTTTTCTCAAATGCACTTGGATTCTCAATATTAGGAACATATTCTTATCATCTTTAGTATTTATAAAACACAATACAAAGCAACTAAATCATCACAATCAAGTAACAAAAAAAGAGAACAATTGACAGTAATGACAACACAAACATGTTGACATCACTGACAACATTGATTAGCACATACTTGCAACAACCTCCCCATTTCTCATTGATGGCAACATATGATGTGAAAAACTAAGCAACATGTTCTACCATCAAGACACAACTCTACATCAAAACTCCTCCTTACTAAATGCTTTCTTTTTCTCTGAGTTTTCCATATGAACTCTCTCCCCCTTTGACATCAATGGCAAAGGGAAACACATCTCTTTCCACTGCACATACTTGCACTTGTTCTCAATTACTTTGAATATCTCCACTTAGGAGTACACACCAAGTTATATCAACTCTTACTCAAATTTCAGAGGACCTCAAGACAAACTAACACTTCCAGAGTTACAAATCTTGTCTTCTCAAAACTTTAGACTAGATGAGCTGCACAAATTAAGATATGACATCCAACCATTGAACTTTCCGTCTTCTTTGGGAACATAACATCTAATCTTTTATCATCCTTCATGACAGCATATGAAAACAATGCATATTATGATAATCAATGACAACACATATAGCCAATAATTTACTTAGATCAACACTTATATGTCTGTAACATTTCATCTGCATGCTCCTCCTATCATCAGTCACTGCTACTAGTGGAGCAAAAGTTTCCTCATAGTCTATCTTGCTTTGTTCCTTACCACTTCTCCATTCTTATTCAACTTATTTTTGAAAACCCACTTTGTTCCAATCACATTCTTATCTGCTGGCCTATGGATAGGTTCCCAACTCTGATTCTTCTCAATCTATTGTCTTGATCCAAAACTCATCTTTACATGCTTTAGTAACTTTGTTAGGTTCAAACTTTGAAAGCAAATAGGGATTTACCTATTCATCTGCAATTCTTCTTCTTGTCAATACACCTTTTCTCTTATCACCAATGATATGGTCTTCAGTGTGATGCTTCTACACATACCTTAGGGTCTTAGGAATCCTTTCCAGAGCTTCTTCAACCTACACTTTATTCATATTTTTGTTCTTCACTACTTGAAGGCTCATCTAATTCATATCTATTCACCTTTGAGTTCATCAAATACTTCCAATCATCATGAAAACTACTTTGTACTAAAAACAATTGTGTTTTATTAGCCTGAACTTCGGTTACTCATTACTCTCAAGCCAATTATCAAAATTAGACAAACTTCTAGATGTAGATGTGACCAATGATTAATAACTATATGCCAGAACTATAGAGCATTATCTTCAACAATGGACCAATGCAAACCAAATTACTAGAACACTAACTTGATTTTATCAAATAGATACTTAGCCAGAATTCATAACCTATCTTCTTTCTTGATCAAATCTTCTAGCATAGGAGACTTCTTAATCTATACAACTCTTCCTTTTATCCTTTACAAACATAATTTCTATCCTAACCTAAACCTTTGTTGTGAGTCCTTGACCTTGTCTCTTCATGCTGAAGCATCAGCACCAATCCTTTAGTAGGGGATAAAATATTTCCAATAAGACTCCCCCTCGACCAAAGCTCTAATGTCAATTTCTAGAGGGAACATATGCACTAGATACTGGTACAAACTTGTCCTTAACATTTGTTACATCCTTCTTCACCCAAATCTCATTCATCTCCTTCTTCATCTCTGTCGCATCGACCTGTTGTGTCAGTTTCTTCTTCTCTGCCTGATTATCCTTCTTCATATTCTTGCTTTTGTAGAACCTTGCAATATGTCCAAGCCTATTGCAATTGAAGCATACAACATTTCTTTGACCATTGTTCCTTCCATTCATCCTTGATATGCATTGGTTAGCCTTATGTCAAAATCTATTGCATGCAAAGCAGTTACCATTGAAAGATTGAGCATTCCTTATCTAACTTCTACATTCACTAGCTCTATGACCAACTCTTTTGCATGTAAAGTAGTTACCTCTAAAATATTGAGCTTTCCTTCCATTTTTATGACCATTCCTTATCTAGATTCTACATTCACTAGCTTTATGACCAACTTTACTGCAAGTAAAGCACTGACTAGAGAAAGATGGAATATTTTGATTCACTCTACTCGTACAATGAGTAGCCTTATGACCAAACTTATTGCATGAACTACAATAACCATTAAAAGATGGGTACCTTTGAGCATTTGGTTGCCTAGCTGGTGGTCTACTAGGTTTATTTCTTTGATTCCAGATCAGCTTGCCTTTGTCCTTCTTGTTCTAAACATTCATTTCTTGACTAGTTTTAGAATTTTCACCTTTCTCACATCCCAAGCCTTCTTTGTCATTAGGTCTCTTCTGAATGGAAATCATCTCATCAAGTTTTACAAAACTTATCTTGAACTTTTCTTCATAGCTCTTTGCCTTCTCCAAAGTTGACTTCAAGTTTACAACTTCTTTTTCAATCTTTGTACATTCTTCAGATTTGTCTTTCACCATTAGATTTAGATATTCCTCAGTCCTTGATTTTTCTTCATCTTGCACTTTCATGGATTCATTTTCTAACTTTAGTTGTTCTCTGACCTTCTTATTTCTCTCTTTGAACTTCTTGACTTGCTCTCTTAATTTTCTGATACATTCCTTTGCTTCTTTAATATTTTCCTTTAGATCTCTAATGGTCTTTAAGAGAAACTTTGAGTTCTTCACTATTGACAGACATGCATTCATCTTTTGAAGATCCATCATATAGGGAAACACTCTTATTGTGCATCATTCCAAATCTACCTTAAGTTGTTAGGCTTTCTTCCAAGGAACCAAGCTCTGATACCAATTATTGAAGGCACAAGGGAATTGAGAGGGGGGGTGAATTAGTTGTATCAAAAACCTTAACTTCTTTAAACAAAATTACATTCACATTCACTTACTCTAACTCCTTAATCTATTATGAAAATTAAACATCAATAGCAGAATCAAAACATAAATACATCAACACCATTCACACATGAACACCAGATTTTTATGTGGAAAACCCTAAAATAGAAAAAACATGGTGAGTGTTATCTCACACTATAATGTAGTAACAATATTGAATAACAAAGAGGCTCATTACCTCAGGGCTCACTGCCTAAATGAATGCTCACTGTAAAAAGGCTCACTACCAAGGGGTGGCTCAATACCAAAGGGTGGCTCACTGCCAAGATGGGTGACTCATTGCCATGAACTTATATAATAGCATATACAACATGCCTAAGTTCAGTTCCATTAAAGCATAGTATATCTCTTCTTATCTGCCTTTACAACACACACACTTTATCTTCACATCTTTGAAAACTCTCACATCACTCACAGATTCATTACATATTTTTATACCAATCATCAACCTTGGAACATTCATCAAGGTCAACAACACAATTTACAACCATTGAAACTATCTCCAAGGTCAACATACATACATAATTCAAATTAGGTGTGGACCTAAACAAACTTGTGGAGAAAATGAATAAAGGAATAACACTTCACGAATTAGCTCGAACCCAAACATATCCTTACATGCTTCCTTATGCTTCTACAATCCAAGAAACACATCCACAAAGAATGTTAACACCCAAGTCAGCCAAACTAGTTCAATCATCCAGAATACTTAGACACATGCTTCCAAGAGCTTCATTACAGCTTGTAGATCAAGCACATGCCTTCAATACATTCTAGACATATCCATGAACAACATAGAATCATTTCAGAGCCAACAAATCCAACTGCAACAGATCTCACTTGAAGACAACAAATATCACTTGAAGATAGATCACAGATTGCTCACAACAAACACTGTCAAACTCTGCTAATCAATAATTTTCTTTTCAAAGCACTAAATAACACATCCTTTGGAATGAAGATATCTAAGGACCTTATAAACATATGTCCAAATTTGCAAGACCAAAAACCAAATTGTGGAGAAATACGAAGCAAAATACTTTCTCCCTATCACACTGCAAATGCTGTCAGGCACAGTCTTCAAACTGGTGAATAGAACCTCTACTGCACAGCAATCCAGACCACCAAATTCTAGATTTAGTATCTTAAAACACTTCTCTAAAACAAATCCAAATATCATACTTCGGTCTTCAACATAGAAGAAATGCAGAGCAAAACTCAAATAATATTCAGTAAGCCAGAATACATCTTCACAACTCTATCCTTAGTATGAACTAGGTTTTCTCAAAAGCACTTGGATACTCAATCAGGAACATATTCTTATCATCTTCAAGACTTATAAAACATAATACAAAGAAACTAACTCATCGCAATCAAGTAACAAAACAAGAGCACAGTTGACACTAATGACAACACAAACATGTTGACATCAATGACAACACCGATTAGCACATAGTTGCAACACATTTGTTGTACAAATGTTTTTGTTTTCTACTTATAATCAAGGATTGGATTAAATCTACTTTGAACAAAACATAGGAACCAATGCATTACATTATGGATTAATGAAGAAGAGTTGTAGGTAATACTTTTCCTTGGGTATATCTTTGCAAGTCGTTGATATGAGTGCACCCTTTGAATTTGAAGTTATGTTGTCATAGAAGGAACATGTTGTTGCAAGTATGAGGTGAACCAGTGTTGTCATTGATGTCAAAATACTCATATTGCATTGACAAGAAGGATTCGATGAGCAGTGTGCTGAGGATATTGAGAAAATTAGCCTCAGTCAGGAACAGTGAAGAATAGTGATGAGAAGAAGGCAAATGTATTGTATAGGATGCGAACTGGAGGATGTGGATTAAAGGGTTTGTAGATATGAGTCTTGAGATGCTTCAGTTAAGATTTTAGAGGTCCACATGAAGATCTAAAGGAGTTGTGGCTGTCGGTGTGTAACCGGTTCCGGCAAGTGTTCAGAGGTGATAGAGGATCACAGAAAGGTCTAGTGAGGTCCAGAATTGTATAATCCTAATCTACAGATTGGAAGGAGTGTTTGGGATGTCCTTATGATGTGTCATCTTGAGTTGTGTATGATTTGGAGGTCTGAAAGTACCTCTTACATTGTGACAGTGGTGACAGACTGTGTTCTTGAAGTTTCGGATAAGGAAGAGAAGAGATTCCAGTAAGTAGAGGAAGTGCGGATGTACCTGGTCATTCAGGCAAGCTTGGAAATGTCCATGGATCATGTTTAGGTTGTGTTGTTTGTCCGCATTGATGGTAGAGCCCAAAATTGAAGATATTCTTCTGGATGAAGTTCTTGCTCTGATTAGCCGACCGGATGAGTTGTTCATCCTACGAATGTTCTTGTGATGGCCGACCGGATGTGTTATTTATCTTGCGAATATTCTTATGGTTGATTGCCAACTTAGATGATTGTTCCTAAGTCAATGTCTTGTATAAATAAAGGTTTGTGAGTTCATTTGGAAGTGTGGATTGTATTGATGAGAGTGGTGTAGCAAAGAGAAGTGCGAAAGGCAGAGTAGAGGTTTTCGGACTTAAATGGAACTGATCTGGACATGGTGAAGATGTCATTCTCTAGTTCAAGACTGTGATTCTTATCACTTTGTAGACAGTGTGTCTCCTTGTAGGCAGTGGCCTCTTTGTGAGCAGTGTGCTCGGGCAGTGAGCCCTAATTGGCAAGTGCCATTCTTTTTCCTATTCTTTTAATAGAGAATAATCCTTGGGTTAATCACCCCGTGGTTTTTCCCTTAACTAGGTTTTCCACGTCAAAATCTTGGTGTTCAATGTGTTGATGTTTATCTGCTCTTGTGTTTGTGCATTTACTTTCATGGATGATTAATTGATATGCTGTTAACTAACAAGACGAATCAAGTGTTTGAAATAGAGAGCAAGTTTTTATACAACTGATTCACCCCCCCCTCTCAGTTGTATGCCCTAGATCCAACACATGTCTAGTGTGAGATGTTGACTCTATTAACCATGAGAAGGCATTGATCAGGAAATTTACTCGCCAAAGGGTCCAGGAAGGAGGATAATTTAAGGATTAATGATTTCATATATTTGTAGTTTAGGTCTCTTAGTGCATGTTCTCAAAGTATGAAGGGAGTTTAGATAATCCAAGAATATTCCTAGTCTATGATTTATCTTGAAAATCTTGGTGCATACATGAGAACATTCTTCTCGGTATTAAAAATCTAGATCCATTGATTGTAAATAAGGAAATAACCCCTAGGTGTGGAAAAACTTGAAGTGTAGGGGAGACAACTGTGGATGGTTTCCCACCTTGTTAAACAATCTCCCACTCTGTTGGTCAAGTCTCTTCTTGAAATCTGATCATAAGAAGTGGAAAACCTTTAGGATTCAATGCATGTAGATTTGAAAACCAACATTTTCCTCTCTTGTTGCAATTGTTGAGTGTGGTGCCTTTGGGGCATAATGTTGTGGATAGTCTCTTGAGGGCATCTTCCCACATTGTGAACCTAGGTCACTTTTGTCTCTTCTCTCATTTTTCATGATTTCATTGTTTTGTTGTACTTGTGGCTCTACTAGTTAGCGGATGACAACAACAAATTTACATTTCTGATAAGGACTATTGGTCCCTAACAAGAAAACAAAAATGGACCTAGTCTATATGAAGATGGGGCTAATTTGTTAACTGATGATTGACTAGTAGAATCACTTTGTGTTGTGATGTGATAATCTATCATATTCTAAAATTGTTGTAACAAGCCTACACAATACTCTAAATATGCTTCTATGCACTTTGAATAACTTTTGTCTCACCTTGTAGCTACACTCAGTTTTGAGATACTTGAAGTATAACTCCATAGATATATTTGATTCCGAACCTGTAAGTATACCCTTGGTTCGACTGAGAAGCATGTTACCTTACTTTTGTTTCATGAAATGATTTGGTTATTGTCTTAGAATAGATTTTCTAACCAAATCTTATTATTGATCAATGGTTGTTAGAAAATAATATTAATGTGTTTGTATTGTGATTGTTGGGAACAATTCAGCAATTGTAAGCACATGTCACTTCGTGACATGGGCTTTACGAAAGCTCTTGTTCCCTTGCATTTTTTCACCTTACCTTAAATTTGATTGCTACCAACAAGATGGAGAAACCACTTTAAGGTGGAGGTATATATTGTGGTAAATACTTGGATATCTTAGACATTGCGATAAATTGTGTTTGTATATACTTTCTTTTCACCGTAAGGCATCTTTGCAATGCATGTGGGATTGTATACTTTGTTTGTGTTTGCGTATACCTCCTTTCCATTGTAAGGCATCTCTATAACACAGGTCAGGTTGTATACGTTGTGTGCATGCTACATTTTCACCCTAAGGCACTCCACAACATAGGTGGGTGGCATGCTTTTGAAATCCCTTCTACAGAAGGTGGGATGATGTATACCCTTGAGTAGGTTGCACATCCTTTTGAAAAAGTCCTTTGTGGAGGTGGGGTTGGATCTTAATTTATTCACCCTTAAGTGTGTTTTTGGCAGTTGCGGTAGCATAGCTTAATCGTCAAGTGTGTTTGGCATGTTTTAGATGGTGGAGTGTAGTGATGAGCTCCTCCATGTCGCTTGTGTTTTCTTTATAAAAAATGTATAGTAGGTCGACAACACACTCTATGTTGCTCGTGTATTCCATGTGTTTTTAATGTGTTTTGCATGTTTTGTGGTGGCATGTAGCGATGAGCTCCCCCCACACCGTGTGTCTTTAGTGTTTTATGGTGGTACATAGTGATGAGGGGTAAAAGTATAGAACTATGTCACACTTTTGGCCAACTTATTAGCACAAGTGAATTTAAACATTTCAAAAGAAAAGTCAATTCTTGTCAAACATATGGTCTAGTGAGATTCCTTCTAGCTAAATTAGATATGGGCCACAACTTTTCCAACTAGAATTTTCCACTAAATATATATGTACCACCACTTGGAGTGCTCATGCATTCCATGTGTTTTTCTTGTGTTTTGAATGTTTTGTGGTGGCACGTAGTGATGAGCTCCCCCCACACTATGTGCCTTGAGTGTTTTGTAGTGGCACATAGCGTTGAGCTCCTACCGTGCTATGTGTTTTGTATGCTTCGATGGTGGTGTGTAGCGATGAGCTCCCCCATCACCTAGTTATGGTGGTATAAACTGTTTAATCATGTCTTCTCTCTATGTATATCTTATGTATTGCGTGACTGCATTCATTTCTTCTCCATGTATTATGTGCTTCTTTACTCTCTTCTCTATGTTTTGTGTGTTTATCAAGTGTTTTAGTTTGTTTGCCTAAACTTTGGAGCTAGAAATTGCTTCCTAACTTAGGGTGTGTTTCCACTCTTGTGTCTCATGTGTTTGATGTGCTTTGACTGTACTTTAATGCATGTATTGATCATAAGATCATACAAACATTAAAGTGGGGGCTAAATGTTATGGAGTAAAAAGTGTCCACATGTCTTTTTACCTCCAGGTTTAGCTCCTAGGTCCCATTTATTACATTATGCATTCTACATGTTCATCTCGATGCAAAATTGCCAAAAACCAATGTAAATTCAGAATAAGGGGACCATGTTTTCTCTTATCCTAGACTAGAAAGGAAACCAAAGAATTAGACACCACCACCCAAGTCCCTCCTAATTGGTTGATGCAAAATCAAGTTTATGTCATCCTGGAACCTTTCAAAAGGTCTCTCCCTAGTAGCTCTTTTGGTTTAAATTCATGATTATTAGTGTGAAAGCATATATAAGGGGGTTTTTGAGTTCATTTGTAACCTAGATGGACATATCTAACTTATGATATTGAAGGATAGCAAGTAAGAGCATTCATTATGATTCTAGAGGAGATTTGTGTGTTGTTATTATGTGTTTGTTTTAGGCATAAAGCTATCATCTATCCACCTTAGGATTTGAAAGATCTTCATCATTCTAAGGGATCATGACATAGGTGATATCATTGTTGTTTATCATCATTTGATTCATCATTATCATTATTATTTTCAGCCTTTCCCCCATGAGGGAACACACTCTCTATTAAACAATGGTGTTGGGAAGCTTGAATGCTATCCCAGGATATGACTGAGGCAAGTTCCTAAACACCATAACCCCCCAAACCCACTCTTGTCATCTTGTGTGTAGGTTACAAGAGCAAGATCTAGAGAAGATGAAGATACATGAAAATTGAGTGAAGATCAAGGTTTTAAGATCTAACAATAGTTATGAAATATGCCTGCATCCAAGACTTGGACAGTGGCACCCTAGTCTTTCTTCCCTTTCTAGCTTCATATCTAGCTTCAAGGTAGGATCTGCAACAACTTTCCAATTGACAGTTTCTAAAGATTCCCTCAACCAGGACTTGGACGGTCCCGAATTAGTCCTCTAACACCTTTGCTTTTAGTAGATATTTTCTATCATCTTCTTGATCATCCCTATGTAACTAGTTTTTAGATTTCTGTTGTACTTATTCTGTTACAAGCTGATCATTGTTAAACCAGGGTTTCATGCATTGCTGTCCTAGGGTTTCATAGAAAGGTTGAATTAAATATAATTCCTCAATAAAACACATGAGTACAAGATCTATAGTTGAGTCAACCTTCATTTGGTAGTGATTTGGCTCAGTCTTGTCCTTGAATGTTATATGGAAAAGGGTTTGATCTAGTGTGCATCCTAGTTGTCACCATTCACCTTTTTCACACATAACAACTAATAAATAGTTAAATAATATGAATTATTCACACAAGGGTAAAATAGCTAGTAAATATAAAACTAGATATCAAATACCCCTATTCACACTAACATGCTCTAACTATCAGCAAGAATATATGTTCTACAACACTATGCATGTGAAAGAAGTTATCACCAGACTCATGAGAGACAATTAATGAAGGAAAGAAATACATACAATAAAATCCCCATGTTAACAAAAAGGAACCTAAGTTCTATGTTTTAAATATATTTTCATGTTTTTAATATTGTATCTTCAAATGGGAAATTTTCAATGCTTGTCAAGTAATGACCTGTTTATGTGGTTATATTAAATTAGAGTTGGCCAAAATTTTGTCCATAATCAAACATGTTTAATGTTAATATTGTCAATACACTCACAATATCATCAATCATCTTGTTTGTTTATAATTTGAATGCTTATTTATTTATTTCTTGAACTAACAAATCATGGCTTGTGAGTTTGCCTTTCATTCTATTGTTTTACATTAGGGCCTTAAATGTCTGTCTTTGTAAAATTTGGCAAGCTATGCATTTAATTATGGAATGGCAAAGGGATCTGTCTAATTATTTTCTTATGTCACTATGGATGCCCCTCATTTCTATAATATGAGTCTACTATAATAAGGAAATAGGAAATTCCATCTCAACAAAATATGATATTTTATTTCTCAAAACAATATTCTTTCTTATAGCCATCATCCCATGCATCTTTCAAATCACATGTCTTGTTGAGTAGGTGTTAGCTAATAATAGATTTGGTTCCTTTAAGAAATGAAAGAAAATATGAATTGTGCAATTTATTTGGCTCTCTTGAGTTGCAATATACAATTATGCACACACATGCAACAAAGGTAAATGATAAATATGTACTATTAAAGGTCAGCTAGAGAAAAAGAAAAAATAAAGTAGAGCTTCACATATAAAAATGGGAAAATATAATAATTCTTTCAAGGAGCTAGCTTGATATAATTATCTTTATTAGTTAATGCCTCCATCTTATGTATCCTAAATGGGTCACTGGTAAAGCTTGTATTTTATAATTAGAAACTAAATTGTGAAAACATATTAAGTTCTCAAGCCTTGTTTTTCCTTTTGTAATTTACAAAAAATGGCAATGTCGCATTCATAGCACCTACTTTCGTGAAAGGTGTATTGGGTTCTAATATAAATAAGAAGATCAAATGAGGCATATGTCAAAATCTTCCATATAGAGAGAATGATTGATAAACCTCTGAGGGAAAGGCTAATCTTTGGATTTACACTTCGGTTATGCATTTTAGGGATCTAGATAGTCACACCACTCAACCATGCTCATCATTGAATGTGTTATGGTAAACTGCAAGGATATTATAGCTAATATTGTTATAAATTAGCCTTCTCTCCATAAGCATTGTAGATATCACATGATCAATGAGATCATTGGCATCATCCAAATTGTTAGTGCAACCACCTAAAAACATTAAAAATAACACACTTTACTTTTGGCAAAGAAAAAAATTTGAAATTTAAAATAAGAGAACAATTATTGGAAGAGCATATGCACACCTAGGTCTATGTGACCATTTGGAAGTAGTGATACTCCTATCTAAAGTTGAGAAGGTCAATGGTATGATGAAGAACTCAGTTAGTGAAATAGAAATTAGAGTTGGGACTTATGGTAATGCATATGATTGGTATGTTCTTGTTATTAGCCCTAAAAATGACATTGAGCATAAAGAGGTCACTAAAAGCTAAGGCAACAATGCATGCTCTCATGCCAATAGATTGCACATAGTCATTAGTACCATAGCTAGCATTAAGCTCATTGCAACACCCCATCATTTTTAGCATATGATTTGTAATTAGATGGTTGACTTGTGTTAGATTAGAGTCCTATAGAATTGATAACATGTAATGCATGGCCACTTGGTCAAGCCTCTATGGTAGGTCATGCCTTGATGTGGTAGCTAGCACCACCTTGCCAACACATTATAGTGCACCATCTAGAGACTTGTTGCATGATGGACATCTCACATCACTACTCTTAGGAAACTATGAGTTTACATCTCCTATGATTGATTCTATGCCCTCTAAATTTGGAGCAATAAATCTTGATCCTCTATTATTGAAACTTCAATTGAATCACACAAATCTTAATCTTTTTGTTTACTAAAAATGGGATATGAATTATGATGATATTTTTCAAGATGATGACTTGGGTTTGATATGATTGAATTTATAGGTGACAACATCTTGGAATGTGTGTAAGTAATTTTTGAACTTTTTTCTAAATCTAATAGAATTTTGAAAGCCACCCACTCATAGTGATAGTTATCATTTTCCATGCAAAAGTTCATGACAATATAAATTGATAAGAATAATATAGGTACTTATAGCACTACACTAAAACTCAAAATAGCATAGAATAGAAATAACATAGCCCCACTATTGAGCATTAATAACACAAATTCTTTGGAACCCTTAGTCCTAACTCTTTTTTTATTGTAATAAAGGCATTGAACACATATGCTTTGTAACTCATCCCTTGAGCTATGTTGAATAATCTTATATGATTGGGAAATATTGAAGTCAGCTTGAATAAAGTTAGTATAAATATTGTTACACCCCATTTTTAAACTAATCTATCTATTTTCATTATTTTCAAGGAGATAGATAGTTAGTCAGAGAAAACATTATGATTATAGTAATGATGTAAAATGCATTTGATTTATATTAATTTGTATGCAATAAATAATTGTGTATGATGTCATTATTGAATATGTCGTTACAATGATGAAATGGACTAACTACCATCATACAACTGAGGTGGATGCAGAAAAATATTGTTTTCCCTCCAATATGAGGAGAGAGAGTATCACCGTGGAGAGGATGCTAGATTGCAAGAATGCAATGATCCTTATGCCATCTAGAAACACACACATATACACTTAGTAGAGTGAGACAATGTTTATTCTTGTCAAGTTGTGTCGTCGTTAAGATGAAGGTTAAATCCTTTTTTGTCGTTTGATATAAGCTTTGTGTAAGCCTTTTGGATGTCATATCGAGGTGTGTAAACTGACTAAACATGTTTAATCTTGTTGTTAAAGATCTTAGTCAATTTATGAAGATTCTTTGTCACTAATTGTGCTTCAGATGAACACAATTAGTGTTTGAGAGTATGCAATATTGACATCTTTTAGTTGAGTGTGTTATGTCATTTTATAAAGATACTATTATTTTTTTATCATTATTAAAAATTATGATAGTTATTAT
Organism: Cunninghamia lanceolata; assembly: GCA_027924645.1. NCBI lineage: Eukaryota > Viridiplantae > Streptophyta > Pinopsida > Cupressales > Cupressaceae > Cunninghamia > Cunninghamia lanceolata. Next base: position 4,278,473 of record BSBN01000244.1, read on the forward strand.
TATTATTGTAGTTGCAAGATAAATCTGTTAGAATCTTTCCATTTTATTCTACTCGTCACACTCCCTAGGTGATAAGGGAGTGGGAGAGGGAGTTGTCACTCCATACTTTCCACTATCCCTGCATGCCAATTCTATGGGAGTGGAGAGAGAATAAAGGGGGTAATGTAATTATTATTCCCCATAGCCACTGCTGAGTGAGATAACGAGGAAGTAAGGTCTTGTGGGCATGGAAGGAATAGCAAGGAAGAGCTCAAGAGCAGTGGAAGAGTGATAAGGATTGTAGCTAGGTGGTTGTAGATAAAGACTTGGACTATCTATCTTATAGGTAAGTCTATTATACTTTGTAGACTGTGATAAATTTTGCCTTCAAATAGTTCAGTTAATGTACAAAGAAAAATTGTTTGTATGATCTGTTGACTCTCAACCCCTATCAAATAGTCTATACTAGAAAGAATTAAATAGATTGATGGTTCTGAATTGGAAGATCTTTCTACCATGACTTAGATGTTTATATATCTATTTTTGATAGATAAGAAATATATCTTTGTAGGTAAACAATTAAGTTCATGCCTTCAACATTCAATGCAAATACTTGAAATCCAACTAAGTCTTCGTAATATAGAGCTTACAATGTATATATATAGAGCTCACTATATAACAGAGCCCATGGTGTTTCATATGGAAGCTCAAATATATATGGGAGCTTATCATATAATGTATTATATGATGGGTCTTCTGTATTTTGTATACTAGGCCAACTATGGGCCATCTGTATCCTACTTAATAGGTTGGCAATGGCCAACTACTATACTTCATTATGACCGACTTTTATATTTCGCAATTGCCAACCATTATATTTAGAAATGGTCAACTATTATATTTTGCAATGGCTGACTATTATATTAAACTAAGGTTGATTGATTATACTTATGCTTGGTCGATTGTGTTATCTTTACTTTGGCCGACTATTATACTTTACTATGGTTGACTACTATAACTATTCTTAGTTGATTGTATAGTCTCTATTTTGCTGAATGAGTTATATATTATACCCATAGAATTAATTACATTAAGTTGTTGTGCCTTAAGTGTGGCCAAGTCTGTCGAGGAAATTAAGAGCCTGACTATGTAAGGAATAAATTCAACAGGAACTGTGTGATTATTAGCTAAAAACTAAATTTGGTCATAGAAGTTTTATTATGAGCCAAATGTGTACTTATAGAGACCTAAGTGAAGGTTGTTTATGTGAAACAAAATACTCATCCCATATCTATAGCTAATCATTAAGATACTGAGTGTTTGAAAAAGATTTAAAAGAATCTAGTTCAGAGTCTAAGACATTGTGTAGAAACACTAGACATTAGACCATTGTCATCAAGCATATGAAGAAGAATGTGATGATCTAGAAGCTATTCTTGAATTAATTTAAACTATGCATATTCTAGTCTTTTATAGAGGAATGACCTTTAATACTATCTTAGGATAAGATTAGCCACAAGGAAGATGAGGGATATACTTACTACGGTGATGACAAGTCTTAATATGGATTACATTATTAATATGATATATTTTTGATATATGTGAAGAAGTGTATACAATCTAATGGTATTTGAAACAATAGTTATCTTTGATAGCTTATGAGTCGAATGACTATATTCTTTGAATAAAATAGAAAGTCTTTAATCTTAAAAACCCTATGGTTTATATGTTATAATCTTACTTGTATAGAGAATACAATGAGCATGAGAATAGGTTGAGTAGGTATTGAGTAGATGATAGGATGTCATAGGCCCATGATTGGAAGAATGCAAAGAGGGACTCAATATATGTTATATAGTTACCTAATTTCTAACCTTAGACTTGTCAAAATGACTAGTAGAAAGGATTATGATAAATATTTATGACCAGAATGGTATAAGTAAGTTGAAATAATTATTTATTTATATGATAGAGTAATAAGAATGTTGTCTCCAAGTCAAGAATAGAGTGAGTGGGCATACGACTATATATATGCAGAAGTCACTTCTTACATTGTTGGTTCATGGTGTACTAGATAAGTTAAACAGTCAGAATGGGTCATACATAGCTAGAGCTAGACTAGAGTTGTAACCTGATTGTCTTTAGCTAGGACACATCACTAGTTCTCAGATGGCATATTGAATCAGTTGATTCTCATTATGTTTTACCCTCATGAAGCGAAGGGCCACTTCCAGGGAGGAAGGTGAGCTAGGGATCATCATTCTGTGGAAAAGCACCAAGGTGATGCTCTATCTCTCTCTCCTATAGTTGACTACTGAAGACTTGTGTACGAGAATACATTGCATATTTTGACATGTAAAAAAATTGTAAGTAGTAAGATAAATGACAATTTGAAATATATGTACAATTGTTAGTCACATGTGAACTAATCTTCATTTGACACATGTATATTGTACTTGGATATTATAAATGTAATATATTGATTTTGGATATTTATCTTTATCTAAAAAAAGTGAGAATATCTGCTTTATTATGTTTGGGTTAATCTAATATTCCATTTGGGATGTTACACATGGTATCAAAACTACCAAGTTTAGCACTTGGACCTTGGAGCACATTGCGAGGTTCACAAAATTTACAATATATGCTAATGTTAAAACACTTGTTCTTGTGCCAGAATGGAAGGAAATAGAAAGACTAGAAAGTGATCCAAGAAAACAAAACTTAGTGAAATGCCTAAGATCACTATTAAGAAAGATCCAACTCCTAAACCAAAGACTTAAGATACAGTATGTTATGCAAAGGAAACTCAAGGCTCACTGATTTGGAGACAATAGTTGATGAACTTAAACCTATCCACCTGGAAAGGAGGAAATGCCTTGAAGAGACAAAAGTTTTCTCAACCCCCACTATTGTTAAGATTAGTAAGCCATATGTACATCATGACATGCCTTTTAGGTGTGGTCAACATGTACTTATTATGAGTCTAGTGGTGTTGAAAGAGTACTCACGAGTACATCCACCTACTAAGTTTGTGTTACTCAATTCTGACGGAGAGGAGGAACCAAAGGAATTTCCTATGTTAAGAAGTGATATGTAGAGTTTTTCTATCACAAAAAGTATTGTATTTGAAACAGGATGTAAAGATCCAGAAAATGAATAAAGTAAGAGTTTTCACTTTTTAAGTAAGAAAATGTTTGTGTGATGAATTTCATAGTTTCTGCATTTATGAACTTGTACTTTTATGATAGTGTATCAAAAATTACATGTTTTTGATAAATTCATATGCAATGATTATGTGTGGTATTGTTATGGAACATTTTGAAAACCAACTAGGAGGGAACCTAGATGGCCCAGATCTTGAGAAAAACTCTATGGAAAAATTAGATCAGTTTTTGTCAATTTTAAATGAAACAAAAGGAAGATTGGAAGCCCTGGAATAGGAAGTGAGAGGGGGAGAGACCAATCAAGAACATCACTCTGAAGGAAGAGAAGAATTTGGTTTTCATGGTGAACCTAGAATAAATAATCAAGACTCACAAATTCATAACGAGGCAAAACCTCGTCTTACTAGGCCTGATATATGAAGAAAGTGATACCTCCTAAGTTTGATGGAACAGTGACTGGAGATGCATCATAGGGTTGGCTAAAAGAAATGGAAAAGTATTTCAAGATAAGAAATTATTCTAAGATCACCAAGGTTGTATGGGGAGCATACTAGTTAGCTGGAGAAGCATCCATGTGGTGGATGAAAAATTAAATGGAATTATCCTTGAGCCAAACTTGGGATCAATTTGTGGTCATATTCAGGAAAAGATGGTTGTCTCAACTTTACATTGACCAGAAATTGATGGAGTTTTAGAAATCTACGTCAAGGAGACATGACTATTACTGAATACTAGGAAAAATTCACCAGGTGATTGAAGTATGTGCCACAACATTAGAAGGATGAGAGATTTAGGATACATAAGTTTATCATGGACTTGGATGCTCAGATTAGTGGAGAAGTGGATGTTCATGGACCCACAACCATGGATCAAGTTTTTGAGAAAGCCATCAAGCAAGAGAAAATGGTCAAATATATCTCTGTGTATCGAGAGAGATCTCGAAGAAAATTAAATTGGAGTCATCCTTCGACAACCTTCAAAAAGAGGGAAGAAAACCACGAATCTGGTGAGAGGAATTATGGTAAAAGTTCCAAATTTAACAAAATTGGATCCAACAATGGAAAAGGGGATTTTAATCCTAAAAAGGATTATGATAATACCAACCTCGATCTTTTGGGATGAGAGGCCCTCCTGGAGGATGTTTCACATGTGGAGGAGATCATTATGCTAACCAGTGCCCCATGAAGAGTCAAGGAAATTCTTATGGAGATAAATCTTTGCCTTCATAGCAAATGGATTTTCAAAAAAGGATTTATACTAGTCTTGATAGTCATCAAGCTAAGTATCAAGTTATTCCTATTGAAACCACATGTACTCTTTTTGGAACCCCAATTTCTATTCTTATAGATATAGGAGCAACTAAAAATTTTGTGAACCTTAGAATACTTGATAAAATGTCTAGAAAAGCTAGTTTGATGGCTACTTTGTGGACAATAGGGTTTGCCAATTAGTCAAGAGCTTAGGTAGAGCAATGCTTGTTTGAAGCCAAATTAAACCTACCTACTTTTTCCACAAAGGTCAACCTTTATGTAGCACCTCTAGGATTCTATGATGTCATTTTAGGAATGAAATGGCTATTTCAACATAGGACAAGAGTTGATTGTCTTTCCAAATCCATACAATGCATTGACAATGATGGGAATGTTGTCCTCATCCAAGGTTTTCAGCAAGAAATGAAAATTAGGCAAATTTCCATGATGCAATTGAAAAGAGAAAAACATAAAGGATGTTAGATGTTTGTAGTGAAAATGGAGGAGATAAAAGATGAAGAGGGGAAGGAATTAAAGGAAAATACTTTTGAAGAGTACCCTTTCCTTCAAAAATTTTGAGATGTATTTCCAGAAGACCTTCTAGGTCTGCCCCCAAAGAGAGTTTTTTATTTTGCAATAGATATCATTCCTGGTTCTAAACCAATGTCCAAAGCACCTTATCATATGACTACTACTAAGTTAATGGAGTTAAAATTTCAACTCCAAGAATTATTACAAAACAGTGTATTAGACCTAGTGTTTTGCCTTGGATTGTGTTAGTGATCTTTGTTAAGAATAAAGATGGCACTCTACATCTTTGTATAGACTATCCTATGCTTAACAAAGCAACGATTAAGAAAAAGTACCCTCTACCACACATAGATGATCTTTTTGATCAAATGCGTGATGCCGCTATATTTTCTAAAATTGACCCTAGGTTAGGCTATCATCAGTTGAGAATAAAGTATGAAGATATTCACAAGACAACCTTTCAAACAAGTTATGGGCATTATGAGTTCATAGTCTTACCTTTTGGTTTGACCAATGCCCTAGAAACATTTATGAATTTGATGAACAATGTTTTTAGGGACTATCTGGAAAAGTTTGTTCTAATTTTTTTAGATTTTAATATACTCTCGTAATGAAGAGGAACATCTTCAACACTTGCAGATAGTTCTGTAATGAATCAGGGAGCATAAACTTTATGGAAAGTTATCCAAATGTACTTTCTTTCAAAAGGAGGTGCAGTACTTGAGTAAAATCATATCAGCTAATGGAAATGATGTAGATCCATTGAATATAAAGGCTATTTTAGAATGGCCTACTCCTGAAATGTGCATGAAGTGCATAGTTTTATGGGATTAGCAGGGTATTATAGGAAGTTCATTTTGAACTTTTCTATAATTGCTCATCCTATCACTTCCTTGCAAAGAAAAAGAAAGAGATTTGAATGGTCTAATAAGTGTGAAAAAGCATTTAATATTCTTAAAAAGAAGTTGACTTCAGCACCAATCCTTAAAGTACTAGACCTATAGGGTTTTGTTGTTGTGAATAATACTTCAAGAGAAGTGTTGGGAGGAGTGTTCATGTAAAAAGACCAGGTTGTAGCCTATGAGTCTAGAAAGTTATGAAATTATGAGAAAAATTATGCCCCTAATGATTTGGAATTAGCAGCAAGTGTGCACGCTCTTCAAGTATGGAAGCATTATTTGCTGGGAAAGTAATTTCAATTGAAATCTGATAATGAAGGTTTGATGTACATATTCACACAACCTAACATTAATGCTCGACAAAGAATATGGTTAGAGCTCATCTTTGACTATGATTTTGAGGTTAATTACATTAAGGGTAAGGAAAATAGAGTGGCTGATGGTTTGAGTCAAACAAGGCACATATCAGCAATAGTATCAATGTACTCTAATTTCAGAGCTCAAATATTGAATAATTTGTTTAGAGATGAATATTATGAGCAAATTTTGAAATCTTTAATAAAAAATCCTCAATATAAAAGTTATGATGGATTTTATTTTGAACTTGATAAGTTATTGAGATTCAATAACAGAATATATGTTCTGAATCAAGGATATTTAAGAATAAATGTGTGAAAAGAAGTTCTTTCTGCACCATATTTAGGTCACCCTAGAGTGACAAAGTTGTTAGCTGATGTGAAACCCTTATATTTTTGAAAGGGAATGAAAAATGATGCTACAAGATTTGTGGTGGGATGCCTAGAGTGGCAGTGAGTTAAGGTTGAATACTAGCACTGGATAGGACTTTTGTGTCCTCATGACATTCCTAAATGGAAGTGGCAAGTTATTAGTATGGATTTTGTCTAAGGATTACCTATGTCTCGTTATAAGCATGAATATATTCTAGTAGTAATGAATAAACTTACTAAGGTATATTATTTTATACCTAGTAATCTTATAGATGGAGTGCCCATCTTAGCCAAGAAGTTCATGCAAGAAATTTTAAAGTTGCATGGGATTCTGGAAAAGATAATTTCAAATAGAGATGCTTGAATAAATTCAAGGTTTTGGCAAACTTTCTTCTCAAATTTGGGAACACAAATGAATATAATCTTAGATTATCATCCAGAAACATATGGACGAACTAAAAAAGTAAATCAAATACTGGAGGATTTGTTGAGGATGTATTGCATGTGGGAAGAGTATCTTCCACTAGTTGAATTTGCATATAATAACTCCTATCATTCTATAATTAAGATGGCTCCATTCTAAGAATTGTAAGGTAGAAAGTTTCAAACTCCTATAAGCTGGGATAAGCTAGAAGATAGGATTAGCCTTGGGCCAGAAATGCTTTCAAAAATGGAAGAGCAAGTAAAGCTAATCAGAAAAAGATTAGTAGATGCAAATGATAGATAGAAAAGTTATGTTAATGCCAAGAGAATACCGAGACAATTTTTAGTAGGAGATAAAGTTCTATTAAGAGTTAAACCACACAAGAGCCCAATTAAGTTTGGAAAGTCTTCCAAACTAGCACCTAGATATTTTGGACCTTTTGAAGTCCTATAAGTGGTTAAACTAGTTTCTTACAAGATAGCTCTACCACCAACACTTGCTAGAATGCATGATGTATTCCATCTATCATATTTGAAGAAATATATATCTAGATCTAATCACATAGTTGATTGGAATGCTCTACAAGTACAAGACCTATGGGTGGTCATGATAGAGCCTCCAAAGTGCTTGAGGTATGCAAGCTCCACCTACGTAATAGAGAGGTTACCCAGTGCAATGTCCAGTGGAACCAATATTCGAAGGAAAATGCTACTTGGGAAGATTATAAGGATATTTATCAAAAGTTCCCACATCTTTTAAAATAGCATGATGTAAAAAACATGTTTGAAGTATTTATTTTTGTCTTGGACATAATCATCGAGGATGATGATCTCGAAGGGGGAGATATGTTACACCTCATTTTTAAACTAATGTAGCTATTTTCATTATTTTCAAGGAGACGGATAGTTAGTCAGAGAAAATATTATGATTATAGTAATGATGTGAAATGCATTTGATTTATATTAATTTGTATGCAAGAAATAATTGTGTATTCTATCATTATTTATTATGTGATTAAAATTATGAAATGGACTAACTACCATCATGTAACTAAGGCAGATGCAAGACTAATGTTGTTTTCCCTCCAATATGAGGAGAGATCTAGTATCACCATGGAGAGGATGCTAGATTGCGAGAATGCAATGATCCTTATGCCATCTGGGAACACACACACATACACTTAGTAGAGTAAGACCATGTTTATTCTTGTCAATTTGTGTCATTATTAAGATGAAGGTTAAATCCTTTTTCATTGTTTGATAGAATCTTGGTGTAAGCCTTTTGGATGTCATATCGAGGTGTATAAACTAACTAAACATGTTTAATCTTTTTGTTAAATATCTTAGTCGATTTATGAAGATTCTTTGTTGATAATTGTACTTCAGATGAACACAATTAGTGTTCAAGAGTATGCAATATCATCATCTTTTAGTTGAGTATGTTATGTATTTTTATAAAGATACTATTATTTTATTATCATTATTAAATATTATCATAGTTATTATTATTATTGTAGTTACAAGATAAATTTGTTTAGAATATTTCCCTTTTATTCTACTCAGCACACTCCCTAGATGATAGGGGAGTGGGAGAGGGAGTTGTCACTCCATACTCTCCACTATCCCTGCATGCCAATTCTGCATGAGTGGAGAGAGAATCAAGGGGATAATGTAATTATTATTCTCCATAACCACTACTGAGTGAGATAAGAAGGAGGAAGTAAGTCCTTGTGGGTGTGGAAGGAAATAACAAGGAAGAGCTCGAGAGCAGTGGAAGAATGATAAGAATTGTAGCTAGATGACTGTAAATAAAGACTTGGACTATGTATCTTACCGGTAAGTCTATTATACATTATAGGTCCTATGATAAATCTTACCTTCGAATAGTTTAGTTAATGTAGAAAGAAGAATTGTTTGTATGATCTATTGACTATCGACCCCTATTAGATAGTCTATACTAGAAATAATTGAATAGATTGATGCTTCTAAGTTAGAAGATCTTTCAACCATGACTTAGATGTTTATATATCTCTTTTTGATAGATAAGCAATATAGCTTTGTACGTAAATAGTTAAGGTTGTGCCTTCAATATTCAACATAAATACTTGAAATCCAACTAAGCCTTCATAATATAGAGCTCATGATGTATATATATATTGAGCTCACTGTATAATAGAGCCCATTGTGTTTGATATAAAATATCACATATATATTGGAGCTTATCGTATAATGTATATATTATGGGTCGTCTGTATCCTTCTTAATAGGTTGACAATGGCCAGCTATTATATTTGATTATGACTGACTATTATATTTAGCAATGGCCAACTATTACATTTAGCAATGGCCAAATGTTATATTTAGCAATGGCCAATTGTTATATTTCAGAATGGCTAATTGTTATATTTTTCAATGGATGACTATTATATTATACTATGGCCAATTGATTATACTTATGCTTTGGCTGATTGTATTATGTTTACTTTGGCTGACTGTTATACTTTACTATGGTCAATTGCTATAACTATTCTTATCTGACTGTATAGCCTTTATTTGGCCGAATGGGTTATATATTATACCCACTACATTAATTACATTAAGTTGTTGTGCCTTAGGTGTGGCCAAGTGTGTTGAGGAAATTAAGAGTCTAGCTATGTAAGGAATAAAGTCGATAGGAAGTGTTTGATTATTAGATAAAAACCAAGTTTGGTCATAGAAGTTTTATTATGAGCCAAATGTGTACTTATAGAGACCTAAGTTAATTTCATTTATGTGAAACAATATACTTATCCCATAGTAGTAGCTAATCATGAAGATAGTGAGTGTTTGAAAAGGCTTTAAAAGGAGCTAGTTTAGAGTCTAAGACATTATGTTGAAACACTAGACATTAGACCATGTTGTCTTCAAGTATATGAAGAAGAATGTGATGATCTAGAAGGTATTCTTGAGTTAATTTATATTATGTATATTCTAGTCTTTTATAGAGGACTGACCTTTAATACTATCTTAGGCTAAGATTAGCCACAAGGAAGATGAGGGATATACTCACTATGGTGATGATAAGTTGTAATATGGATTACTTTATTAATATGGCATTTTTTGATATACATGAGGAAGTGTATAAAATCTGATGGTATTTGAAACCATAGTGATGTTTTATAGATTATGAGTTGAACAACTATATTCTTTGACTAAAATAGAAAGAGTTTTTAATCTTAAAAACTCTATGGTTTATATGTTAGAATCTTGCTTGTATAGAGAATACAATGAGCACGAGAATAGGTTCACAGGGTATTGAGTAGATGACAAGATGTTATAGGCCCATGATTGCAATAATGCAAAGAGAGACTTAATATATGTTATATAGTCACCTAATTTCTCACCTTAGACTTGTCAAAATGACTAGAAGAAAGGATTATGATATATCTTTATGACCAGAATGATATAGTGTAAGTTGAAATAATTATTTATCTATATGATAGAGTAATAAGAATGTTGTCTCCAAGTCGAGAAAAGTGAGTGAATATACAACTATATATATATGAAACTTCACCCAAAGTAATGCAAAAGTAATTGCTTGCATTGTTGGTTCACGGTGTACCAGATAAGCTAAACAATTAGAATGGGTAATACATAGCTTAAGCTAGACTAGAGTTGTAACCCAATTGTCTTTAGCTAGGACACATCACTAGTTCTTAGATGGCATATGGAATCAATTGACTCTTGTTATCTATTACCCTTGTCAAATACTTGTGAACAACAATACATTGCTTATTTTGTACAAGTTGTAAAAAAAATTGAAGTCATAAGAGATAAGACAATTTGAGATATATGTACAATTGTTAGTCGCATGTGAAGAGATCTTCTTTTTACACGTGTATATTATACTTGGATATTATAAATGTAATATATCAATTTTGGATATTTCTCTTTATTTAAAAAAGTGAGAATATTTTCTTAATTATGTTTGAGTTAATCTAATATTCTAGTTGGGATGTTACAAATATAGGTAATTGTAGACTGTTGTTTGAGTACTTATGAATTATATTGTATTGAGTGTTGCTCAAAGGAGGTTGCCCTTTGAATAGGCATCTAATTTTTAATTCAAATCTATCAATTTCACGTAATATAATTTATATGTTTCTATTTCAACAAATTATTTATCCATATTTTCATGATTTTGCTAATATATTGTAGAAATGTTTGTCACATCTGTTTCAAAGCTCTTTCTAACACCGAGTTTGTTGTAGTGAAAAATACTTTTTTTTTAATGTGTTTTGTCCTCTCAATGGTTCTATGAGTATCCATCATATTTTATCATCTCACCCTTTTTAGGATCTTGATGATATGAAAATGGCTACAATAGTGCCAAAATTAAGTTTCTATTGCTATTTTTCTATCATATCTTTTTTTTTGGGCTAGAAACCCTATACAAGGGGTTTCAATAACCACAGAAGATTTATCATTCTAGGCATAGTTGGATTCCCCATATAGGTCTCTAGTGAAGGATGGGAGAGTTATCTTCCTAAGCCATGCCATAAGATAGAATTTGTATAGCTCTTGCGCTTCAATGTACCCTCAAGTATATCAAAAGACCCCTTAGGCATTTTAAAAACCTAGCTCTATGAAGCCATTCATTTTTTTATAACTTGTGATACACTAGTAAGTGGATAGTATTATGAATTGTATTGCATTGTTCTAAATCTTTTAGGATATATATATTTACTAGCTTGCATACTAGACACACCCTATAGCAACCTTCCTTGCCCTTCTTGCCCCATTTCCATCCTAGTATACTTTAAGAGTAGAAGAAACCACCACCAGTGGTTATTTTCTTTAGATCTATTAACATAAGGGGTATAATAGTGCATGTGGAATTGTTTTTAGTGTTTTTATAAAAGGCATAAGTGGAAAAATCTATAGAGTACAAGAAAAATACACATTCAAATAGGTCTAAAAAATAGTTTCAAGAAATCAACATGAAAACACAATCTATGATTAATAGAGGATATCCACCTAAAATTTGACCCCATAGGGATCTAAAATTTTCTAGAAACCCTAAATTTAGAAAAAAGGTAGAAAAAATAAAAAAAATCATTTTCAACAAATTGTCCCATTGGAACCATATTGTGTCATGCTAGTTATTTTGAGACATATTTCTAGAATCATTTTTTTGCACCCCATCCACCTCATAGTTGTGTTTACCCACTCTAGCACTTGTGAAATGGATGAAAAGTTTATTGACTTAGAGACTCAAGTTTCTAAATTGACTTAGATAGTTCATGGCCTTAATACCAAAAATGTAGTAGTCAATGACCACTTCCATACTATGCAACTTGAAGAATAGAGTGACAATGGCATGCACCCTAGATCCACTAGATATGCTCTTGAAAATGATATGTTGATTGCTTAATAAACCAACATCATAACTTTAATTGAAAGCTCATGATATAATTTAATTTTTTGACAACATAATGTCACTTTGAAGCTCTTATGTGAAAATTTCTTGATTCTATTTGATTTATAGATACTTGGAGTATAGGATGAATGGCTAAGATTAAGAGGTGAAATTATGGATGGTTGAGATTAAGAGGTGGAATTAAGGATATAGATGGAAGCTTCTACTACTTTCTATAAAATGGATGGATAAGGTTAGTTAGTCATGTGACTAGTTGATATTTTTAATTTATTTATTTATGGGAAATGGATAAGAATGAGGACAAGTAGAAATATAATTAATAATTAAATAATAAAATTATTTAATTAATTATTGGAGAGGGCTCATATGTGAGGATAAATTAATTAAATAAATAAAATTTATTTAATTAATTTGGTAAAGAGACAAATGGATTAATTAATTAAACAAATATAATTTATGTAATTAACTAGTATTAGGAGGGTGTCGAAAGTGATGTTGAAGGTGTTATTAGGATGACATGGTCAATTTTTGGTGTCTAAATTTTTCTCCTCTTTGAGATGATGTTACGATTAAGAGAAGTAATATCATTTCAAAGAAGATAGGACACGTATAGAAAGAGATTCCCTAGCCACTTAGATGAGTGACGAGGAGGAATGATGGAGAGATGGGATGTGGGATTCCCCCTTAAGAGGATGGTCGGTTAGAAGAACATGTGTATGTTCTTGAAATGGATGAAATGGAAAGGTTAAGTAGATGGAGGAAAGATAAGGGATGGATGAAATTGATGAATTATATGTTGTGTTGCATTGGGTGAGCAACCATATAGTTTGAAATAGCACTAGACATTATGTACCAAGGTATAATGACCAAGGTGATGATGTGTCTCGTGCATAAAGGACTAACTCAAAAAGAAAAAAAGTTGCAAGAAAACATATGTCATTGGGCACCTGATATGGAACACCATGATATTATTGTGATAGTATGTTGCAAGGAATGATACAAATGTAAGTAAAATAATAAACACACAATAACAAGCAAGCATGCATAAATGATTCAAAAAAATGAAGGTTGTTACCCTTGTCAAGCTGAAAATTAATGATTGATTTATGGATTGATGTCTACTTAAGATAGGAAAAGTTCTTAAGTAGGAATTGATTTGATCCTTATACTTAAGATAGAATTACGTTCTTATGTAAGAGGATTTATTGAATTGATTTTATTAAATAAGGATAGTGCTTTTGTGGTGGGAACAATATATTCCTAGAAAAACACAAGGATTGATGGTTCTCTATACTTAATATAGACAAATTTCTGAAGGATGAGTTGATTGGATTTGATTTCTACTTAAGAGAGGAAAAGTTCTTAAGCAGTGATTGATTGATTGGAGGATGGATTTTAGTTGATTAGGTTTGCAGCAAGGTTGGGAACAAAACCATTATATACTTTTGGATAGTTTGGGCATAGATTTTTTGGCTAGATTGGCATGGATTAAGAATGACTTGCACTTGGATTTATTTCTTGGATGTTTTGATAATTTGGGTGCATTGGATGACATTTGGAAAGCCTTTTTGCTAGATACCAATGACAAGGGAAAACCAAGTCTAGGGACAAGGATAAAAGGAGGATTGGGTGGATGGGAGATAGTGAATGGGAGGGTGAGGTGATGATGCATTATGGATGGATGGAGGGGTTTAGGATGTGATCTCCAAGGACCATGTCACATAGGAATAACACGCCTTGCTCTAGATATTATGATTAGGACTTTTCATGATAATGCTTGAGATGATAGGGTGATAGGATTAGTTGTAAAAGATTGGGTATATCAGGAGATGTCCAAAGCATTTTTCAACTTTTTTGCCATGTCGTTATCAAGATCAAAAGTAGGAGGGGATGATAGGTTGGATCAATGGGATAGGTATGTGGATATAATGAATAAGGATTATAGGATTGGATAGATGAGACAACTTTCTCCCAAGTGTAAGGTACTTAAATAATCGATCTACACATGACTCCCATAAATGGTTTCTCATCATGGTACATATCCAAGGTGCCATAAAATAATTTTCACCATTGGACGAATGATTTAACTTTACTTTTTTTTTCTATTTGGATGGGATAGGAGGAAGGATGGAGGAAAGGATTTGGAAGAAGATTGGGACTCGAGTATCTGTTTCCATAGCAAGGTGATAGTGTCCCATTGTGGATAGTTTTCACACATAAAACATGTCAAGTGTGATTGACATTTGCATGGATTTTGGTAGTTGATTGGATGATAAGGATGGGGATTAGTGGATTATGATGTGGATTATGGATGGATAGAGGGGATAGTGGATTATGATGTGGATTATGGATGGATGGAGGGGATAGTAGATTATGATGTTGATTATGGATGGTAATGATGGAGGATGGGTGGACTTATTTGAAAGCATGAATCATACAGGTGTGATGGAGGAGATATGTGGGACAAGGGATGTAAGATGCATGTATGGGTGCATGCGGGAATGCCATGGGGTGGAGGGGAACTGAGACCAATGGTTGCAAACATCATAATCAATTTTGAATCTTATATTTGTGAGGGGGTGGGGAGCAATAGAGATTTGGAATTCATAAGGGATTGGGGTGGGATGTGTTGGGATTATCAATTTGGGGATTTAGAGACCCAAACAAACTTTGGATTTTTGGGATTTTCGTATTAGGGAAGGGATTTTTGGGATTTGGGAATGGAGTGGGATTCAGATGCTCCATTTGGATTTAATGTTATTTTCTTGGAAACCCACGCAATTTTTTTGTTTTGAAGGTGTGGGCTTATGAAGCCTTTTGGATTTTTTATTGTACTTAGATTTTGTGTATCGATGAGCTTCAACATGATAGTCCTTAAGGTTTTGTGGATTTTTCTCTTTATGTAAAGAGGCATCTTAATTTATATTTTGGAATCCCATGGGTTTTGTGATAGCTTCATGTTTAGGTGATATGTGCATAAATTGACCATGTGTACATCCCCAATGATTTCCCTAGACATCACCTTGACACATTTAACTACCAAGAAAGCAAAAGTGAGCATGTTTATTGGATCACACTCATTCATAATGTTTTGATGCGCCATAATTTAATTTTTCATAGCATATTGAGTCTCCATCTCTTGCGATCAACCCCATAGCACTTAATATTAAACCATACAGAATTTTGAGACTTCACACTCTCTAATGCATTAATTAGATTAAGAATATTAATTTTATACAATAACAGATAAATTCAACATAACATCAACATAATTTCTTCACCATTAATTTTAGAACTAAGTGCTCTAACTCTCACGTTTAATTTATAATTATAGTTATCAACCTTACTCTATTAATCTAGACTAATTTATATTAAATTGATTGTAATTATCTTAATTAACCTAAATTATTTAAGTGGTGTACTTATTTTATTATAAATCCCAACATAGAAATAACACTCTATCATATTTTTTTTGTTGGAGGGTTTTTATATCAAACCCATAGAATTGTTTAGCTACCCAGTAGAGGAACACAAGCCTTAGGCCAAAACCTCTTTGGTTGAGAGCCAAGGACTAAAAGGTATCCATTATGCCAAATTCACCTAGGGTACGATCCATGCCTCATTTCTTATAGTGTCGGGACCTTGCACTCAACAAGACATGATCCCTAGTGGGCTCACTTAGAAACATTCAACTTCACTAGTAAACCAAGGACCATTGACACTCTATCATGTTTTCAATGCATAATATCTCATGCATGAAAAAAATTGTTTAGTAGGAATTAAATATAAAAGACACCTTATCTAGGAACAAGATTGGAGGACATCTCTTATATAGGAAGAGGGAATTATTCACAATGTAGTGGTAGTTCAATTGATAATTAAGTAGAGTACCAAAAATCTAATCTTTTTCCACTTGTTAGGACACAACTTTCTCACCATCAACCAATAATTTGAAATCACCAAATTCACTATTAAAAAAGGGATAATGATGTATAAAACTAAATAGGTTCTTTGTTATTGATTTTGAAGCCTAAAAGTACCTTTAAATTGCCTTGAAATCATTAAATATAAATATTTAGAAAATTTTAAATGTTTTACAAAACCAACTTTTATTGAATTTGTTGAACTTTTCTAATTATCAATTTGTTAATTTGCAGCAACCATCTTGTATGTCAAGCAAATTTTTGTTATAGTTATTTATTAATCTTTGTTTTAGGCACGAGATACTTATGTTTTCATCTCATTTAATTTGATTGTCTAGTTGTGTATAGAAAAAATATTGTACTTCTCTAATGTTGATATTTTTTATGAAAATCATTTTTAGTAAAAAATAAGAAATTGATATTCTAATTGACCTATCTATTCTAATTGATCTATCTAGATTTTTCCTGTTAACTTTTGAATTTTACATTTTCTTAAAATAAATAAATAAATGTGGTGGATAAAACTTAAAATCATTTTACAAACTCGTTGCCTCAATGCATTGCAAATAGCAAAAGAAAATAAAAATTTTATTTTGGAGAGCATAAAATAGTTTTATATTTTGGAGGGCTTTGCCCGGCATGTGTTCCTCTAGCTGCCTACCGTATGATCTTGTTGGGTAAATGTGGTGAGCATTTCTCTCACATGAAGGTTGCCTTTTTCCTTAGTCTTGGTTTTAGCTACACTCAACATCGAGTCAAACAATGGCATTCGATGAATCTTTCCCAGATTTCTCTCAACAGTTTATCCTCTGTGCTCTTATTCCAAGGCAACTCGAGCCTTTTTTAGGCCTGTTCTTTAACCTGATATTCTATGTTGAATGTGTTTTGTTGAGGTTCTATTCTATATATGGCTTTTATGCAATAATGGCATTTTAATTAACAATGGCTTTGTGACTCAGCCCAACCTATGCCAACATGAGAGCTCTGGAATAGAATGTGTTATAGGTGGCAATGGGGATAATCTCTCCACTAGATTTATTCACATTTTAGTTTGTTCGTTTCTGGTTTTTAATTATCAAATCTATAGTTTTCACTATTTCTTGCCATTGATTTTGCATGTTCTTTAACATTTGATTATTTGTTTTCCATGGAAGGTTTTCGATTTTTGTAGATCCTTTCCCTGGTTTTGTCGTAGTTTCAGCATGGTAAATTTTAGCTTCGATGGATTACATTTGTGCAGTGTGGTATGACTATGGTCACTTTTCTTAATTCAGGTGTCAACAAATATTTTATTCTCAGAACTCTATCATTGAAAATTATTGTTGCCACGTCGTTTGCGGGAATTTTTTGAAGATATTTTAGAGCATTTAAGTTGGAAGGCTCATAGTGAGCCAAAGGACATGGCAAGAGAAAATGCCTTTAGGTATGAGGGACCCTTTAAAAAAGAATGTCCTCACCTCCACCAAGAAAAGCACTAGACAAAGAAAAGCGAGAAAGTCTAAAGGTCTGGAGGAGAATCCCCTTCTTAAGTCCCCCAAAAGTCCAAATAAGAGTAGAGTGCATAGCTCTCATCAGAAATCATTAGGGTCATTACGTGGAATGTTAGGGGCCTCGATGCCCCTAACAAGAGATCTCATCAAGCTTCAAATTGATGAGGAGAAACCAGACATTATCTTTTTCCAAGAGACTAAGATTTCATGTGAGATGAATGAACAAGCCCTTAATAGCTGGATGGGATGGAACTTTGCTATATTGGCTGCATGTGGTACCTTAGGTGGAGAAATCATATTCAACCATTGGAAGTGGTTGAGAAAAATAGTCACTTTCTTATTGGCAAGTTCCTAGAATTAATTTCAGGATCTGACCACTAGGTCGTTAATGTTTATGCCCTTACTAATTTGGTTCAGAAGAGGCAAGTTTGGGGAAATCTCTCCTCATGGTTAAGCCTTCTTAAAAGGAAAAGAATTCTCCTGGGAGGAGACTTTAACTCAATTCTAGATGATTCAGAGAAAAAGGGTGGTATCTCACATCCTCCTAGATCTTAACAGGATTTCAAAGAGTTCATAAACTAGAACTTCCTATTTGACTACATTCCAAAGAATGGGAAGTATACATGGTCTAACAAAAGAAAAGACTTTTTTAAAATAGCTAAAAGGCTAGACAGATTTCTTCTTTTGCTGGAATGCTTTCATCTTAACATTAACTATGAAGCTAAGATTCTAGCTTTGGTAGGATCGGACCACTTCTTGGTTAGCCTAAGGATTGGAATGGACTCCATGCTGAGTAAGAAAAGGATTAGATTCCAGTCCTTGTGGTTTAGGGATCCTTCCTTCATCTAAAACATCCAAGATTGGTGGAAACAAGCTCCCTTCGTTAAAGGCTCCTGCATGTTTCAACTTGTGAACAAGCTCAAATTTCTAAGACAAAAGGTTATGGTTTGGAATAGATCTTAGTTTAGAAACATTTTTGCAGAAAAGAATAAGCTACATCAAGACTTGAGGATTCTTGAAGAAAACATAATTAGAAATGGAATGGATGCAACCTCTTTTCAGCTAGAGAAGAGCCTCAGATCTGAACTGGAGGAGGTCCTTAAGAGGGAAGAAGTTTTTTGGAGGCAAAGATCTAGGGAACTATGGCTTGCAAAAGGGGACAAGAATACTTCCTTTTTCATCTTTCAGCTAAAATCCATAGGGCCTCTAACTCTATTAAATCAATCTAAGCAGAGGATGGCTCATGCCTTTCGGACCCAGAATATATTAAGTGTGTAGTGAAAGACTTTTACAGATCTCTCCTCTCCAAAGGGACTAGCCCGAGAGAGGATGTTGGTACTTTTCTTAACTTCGTTCTGAAGGTGGTTAATGAGTAACATAACAAGGATCTCTTGTAGGAATTTTCTATGGAGGAAGTCAAAGCAGTTGTGTTTTCAATGCCGAGAGAGAAGGTGTCAGGCCCCAATGGATGGACTAGCTTTTCTCCCAAAATGCTAGGACACGGTCAGTAGGGACATCTTTCTGGTAGTGGAAGAATCCAGAAAATCTAGGAATGTGCCTAGAGAACTCAAATCCACGTGTCTAATGCTTCTTCCAAAAACAAAATCTCCACAAAGCTTCAAAGAGTTCAGACCAATTTCCCTCTGCAACTTCATCTATAAGATCATTTCCAAAGCCTTAGTGATTCGCTTAGCCAGATTTCTACCTGACCTAATCTCAGTGGAGTAGGGTGGCTTTGTACCTGGTAAAGAAACACCAGAGGGTGCCATTTTAACGCATGAAATCCTACACTCCCTTAACAAGGAAAAATAGGTAGCTATGATTATCAAATTGGATGTGTCCAAGGCTTACAATAGGGTGGAGTTGAGATTTCTCCTAACCATGCTCAATAAGTTGGGTTTTTCAAAAGATGTCTGTAAGTGGATCTTTTCCTACATTTCAGGCTTCAAAATTTATGTTTTAACCAATGGTAAGGAATCAAAGAATTTTGAACCATCTAGAGGATTGAGGCAAGGGGACCCTATCTTTCCTTATCTTTTCATTATTATGGCTGAAGCTCTCACCTGGGCCATTAAGGAAGCTAAATGGAAAGCTCTTTGACAAGGTATCAGGCTTAAAGGGATTCAAGACCCTTACACACATGCCTTATTTGCAGAATGATGCCATTTTGTTTGGTCAAGCGTCAGTTAATGAAGCTAGAGTCATTCTAAAAACAATAAACCAATACTGCCTTATCTCTAGACAAGTCATCAATAGCAACACGTCAGTGGTTTATATCCTTAATGTGGATTAGAATCTACAGGATGAGATTAGTAAAATCTTTAATTTCAATTTACAATCCCTTCCAGGTAGCTATCTCGGCCTACCCCTCTTTAATGGAAGATATACAAATCACTTTTGGAATAAGGTGTTGGGAAATTTGAATTCCAAGATGGCATCTTGGAAAGGTCATAGGCTTTCTCTCACTGGAAGAATTGTAATGATCAATGTTGTTTTAGCGATAGTCCCAATGTATATGATGTCAATCTTTGAAATTCCAAAAGGGATTAATATCAAGATCGAGAGGACTTGCAAATAGTTCTTGTGGCAGGGCACCTTCCAAGAGAAAAAAATTTGTAAATCTAAGGGTGAAGGTGGAGCAATAATACTGGACTTAAACATCTAGAACCAAGCATTAGGGGCTAAGCTAGGATGGGGTCTGCATAAGAATCCTAACTTGAAATGGGCCCAATTAATGCAAGTTAAATACTTGGATTCACTAGCAAGGGAGAGAATTTTCATGGTTAAGAATCCGCCAAGGGGCTCAGCTATATGGAATTTCATGGTTTCAGGTAGAGACATCTTTCTTCCTAAATTGTCTTGGGTTATTCATAACAGAGAAAAAGCAGATTTCTGGAATGATTCCTAGGGTGGAGAGCCCAAACTTTCAGGGAGGGCGGACCTCACAGAAGCTAGAGTCATCCTCCATGCAAATTGGGGTAATAAGGTCAAAGATTATTGGTAGGTGTTGAGGGGTCATAGATTAGTTTCCATTATTTGGAAATAGTACTCAGGATTGTAACTTTCCTGGCAAGAAGAAAGTTCTTCTAGTTAAACCCATAGAGAGAAGATTGATTATCTTCTTGAGTAAAGAAGATGAATTAATCTGGACTAGGTCAAAAATGGGCTCCTATTCTGTTATTGATGGTTACAGGTCGGTTGTGGAAAAAAAAGGACTTGCATTGGTCATCAGGGTTGTGTTGAAGTAAAGTATTATTGCCTAAAGTAGGTACCTTTTCTTGGTTGGCACTCCATAATAGAATCTTGACAGGAGACATAATTAAAAGATTAGGCTTTGGTTCTAATTTTCTTTGCATCTTCTATAGAAGAGAAGAAAAGTTGGTGGACCACTTGCTTCTACACTATCCCTTCAGTAGAGAATGTTGGCTCTGGTTCTTGCATAAATTAAACTAGCATAGTCCCTTGTCGAGGACTTTGAATCTTATGTTCAAAAACTAGCCCATCCTTTTCACTAACTCCTTTTCTTGTATTTGGGAGTTGGGTCCTTCGATGATTGCCTAGCATTTATGGAGGGAGAGGAACCACTGTATCTTCAAAAAGGAGGCAGCTTCCCTGAAAGTGGTCTATTCCAAACCAAAGGAGGCCATCTTAGAATTAGTAGTGTCCAATGTTAGAAGATCTTGCTCCAAACAATCCAAATTGTCTAAATGGGACACTGAATTAATAAAAAAGTGGCCTCAAATTGGTAAGTCTAGGGTTGGCAGGGAGATTGGAGCTCAGAATTCTCATACTAATAGGGACCAAGTCAAATGGATCCCCCCTACAACTCCTTTCTTCAAGCTTAATTTTGATGGAGCTTGTCGAGTTAATCCTGGACTCTTAGGGACTAGATGCATAATCAGGAGGGATGATGGGTCATTGCTTGTAGCCAAAGCTTCAAAACTTGCAATGGGATCAAACAATGAAGCTAACATCTAGGCCTTGGTCCATGGCCTCCAATTGGTAGTCGGTATGGGCCTCAAAAACCTTTGGATAGAAGGCAATTCCCTCATCATTGTAAATGCCCTCAAAACAAAAGGATCAGACGAAGGCAATAAGGTGGAGGATGGTCTCGCCAACTTAGCCATCGAACAAGACATGGAGGTAAAGATTTTCCTACTTGGAAGCCTGAGTTAGATGAGCTCATTGTCTAAACTCCTCAATGATGACCTAGCCAAGATCTTTTCTGAGAAATCTCTACCCTGCCAAATGTCTCCTCCCTGCTGATCTCTTTTCACACTGCCATTTTATTCACAGATCCCTTCTGTCCTTTGTTGGTTGAGCCTTAATTTGATTGCCTGATTGACACGAGGGGTACAAAATTCACCCATTTCCTTCCCCTAGTCATTAAGTTGATTCGCCAATATAGGTCCTCTCATTAGTAGAGTGGCTAGCTTTGGCTCCTGAGTTACTTCTCCCTGACACTTCCCTTTTTTCGTCATGACGTCACAGCTTTAGCTTTAAATGGAGAGCTCGTTCGAATGTTGGTGAGCTTCCTTTCTACTTTTGGGAGGTTTCATTTTTATGACACATCCCCATCTCCGTATTTAGTGATTTATGAAAAATATGTCTAGAGATATCTCCAATTTTATGTTTTATGATTTCCTAATGCAGGCCGTTTAACTTTCTAGATGGCCTCAAGGTCCTCAAAGTTTGTTTTTTAAAGCCTTTAATCAAGGGGATGACAACGCAAAGTAGTATTGGATTTCTCCTCATTTGCAGTATTTTTTCTCTTTTCGTGTCAATACTTTTTCCATGGGTTCATTCACAGGCTTTCATGGTGGATACACAATTGAACCAGAGACTGTTCTTTCCTGCATATGATTGAGAGTCAGATATTAGAGGGAGAGTCAAGTCATCTGACTTGATGATGCTCCTTGACTGGGACTGCACTCTTATGCAGTTCTCTGTGAGAAACATTGTAGGACATGATTGGATCAGAGGCTACATGGGTCGTATTTTGAATTATTCTGATATTGTCTCCCAGCTTCTGTCTAATATAATGGACCTAGTACTGGACGGGGATTACATTCATGCTCTTGCCTCTAGATTATTCTATAATAAAATCTACATGGTTGACAGATGGGAAATGGCAATGGAAGCCTAAAATATGGATCGGGGGATGCCTTAATTGGAGGCCTATTTAATCTTAACACTTTACGTACCTCACTTCCTCAACAAATCATTTATAAAGCTCTATAATATAGCCTAAAGTCTCTGAGTAGTTGTGAGATTGATAATGAATTGTGTTCTTATAGTTTTCTCATACCCAAGAGAAAGGCCCAACGTATCAAGGATGTCTTTACAGGATTTCAATTTCTCAGGCTTCATGCCCCTGATATGGCGCCAAGAATTCCCAGATACACCCTAGACATTCCGAAGGAGGAGAATGAAGTGGGTGTTGCTGCATAGTTGGAGGTGCAGAGCTTGCCTACTACCAGCCCCATAGCATGATCACGGTTTTGTTATTGGTGCTTTGTCTAACTTTTAGGAGGCCCATAACTTTGTCGTCTTGATGGTCCCTATGGGTCATTTTGCTTTTCTGATTGACTGTGTTGTGGAATGTGGTTTGTGGTTTTCTCAATGTGGGCATGTGTCATGTTTTGGCTTCGGTGGGGTTTTTCAATGGGTTGCTGGTTCTTCTGCGCTCAGTGGTGGCTAGATTTTGGGCGATGGTCCTGCCGGTGGTGGTTGCTTATCAGTCTTATTTTGGTGGTTGTTTTAAGTTTATGGGCATGGTTTGGTTGATGGTTGTTGTCTCTTTGCCTGGCTTTCAGTGTATTCCTTCAGTGGGGATGGTCTTGTTTTTTCTATGGCCTAGTTTTCCTTGTTTTTTCAATGGTTTTTTTACTATGTCTATTGTTTCATCTAGCCGTCTCAGGGCCTCGCTCTGTATTTTTGCTTATTTATTAACTTTTGAATGCTAGAACTTCATGTAAAAACTATTTACCTTTCTAAATCTTAATATATGGGTGCTCCATCACCATTTTCTGTTTAAAAGAAAAAGTGAGCCAAATTGTAGAGAGATACAACACATTTTTTACTGGGAATTTTGCAAAGGTTACAGAGGGCTTTAAGCTACTTTCACTTTGATTTTTAACATTTTATTGATTCAAGATCTGGCTACTTTTAAGTTTGATGTTTGCTCTGTATTTATGAAATTCAATCACCATTTTATATCAAATTTCTTTTGGTCCAGCTTTCTCTTCAATCCTCTTGTACTCTCCCTGGTATTCAAAAAGAAAACCTTGGCTATTTGGATAAATATGAGTTATCTAATTTGGCTATGTAGATGTGGCTGGCATTTTATGCACTTCAAATAGAAATGCTTATACATAAAAGATGCCATAAGTGTGTCTATTGCACAAGGATTTTCTTCTAGAAATCTCATTGACCGTACAAGAGCTGGTACTGTTGTGGCAAATGCTACCACAAGAAGAGAAAGACAATTGTCTGTGATTTGCAATTCAATCAGTTGCTCTTCTTGAGGAAGCCCATCTTTTGACATCATTGATTGGATGAAGTCATCCCTAATTTCTAGTTCCTTTCTTCTCCTATCGTTAATGGTTTCCAATAGCCAAATAAATGTTGGGAGGGCAGGGGAGGAAGACTGCTGTCTAGAAACCAATGCTACAAAAATATAAGGATAGCAAGAACAAACACAAATGACAGCAATACATATCTTATATAATTTCCTTTTCTAAAATACATTCAAACTTCATACACATTCAATGACAGAGCTGTTGTTCTATTTTTTTGATATGCCCCAATCACTACAGTTGCAAACTATTTCTCTGAAGCTGCCTGTAGGAACTCTGTAGCTGCATGTACGTACCCTATGCTGATGCACACAGAACCTTCTATCCTCTGCAATATTCTCCTTCTGCTCTCATTGTGTTGTTCTCTTCTAGAACATTCCTCTTACCTCTGCTGTTGTAGGTTAACTCTCACTTGGATTCTTTTTGGTCAACTCTCTTTTCCTCTCTTTTGTCTCATTTACTCATGCCCAGAAAATGGGCACTCAAACTCAATTCAAATTCAAAACTACCTACCAAAAATGAATGCTGGTAGGCCAACAGTTGCTGGGACTGGTTTTGGAGATCCCCAAGTCTGACGCAGGGGCAAGGTGCAATAAATGGTCTGACAGAAGATTAAATTCTTCCAACACTCCCCCTTAATCAGAAGTAAGATGTCATTCAACAATTTTCTTTCTAGAACTGATCTCTGGAGTTACACTTTTGCATTTGCCTTTCTGGAGTAGATCTCTGGAGCTATTTTTACCATTCTGGATCACCTCCAGAGCTCTTTTCTACATCTCTGGAGCACTCTTTCTGTATCACCAGAGCTGACTTCCAACATCTTTAGAGCACTATTTCTGCATCTCCGGAGCATCTCTGGAGCTACACATACCTTCCAGAGTTGAACCTCTGGAGCTTTGCTATTGTCTTTCCAGATCTATACCTCCAGAGCTATCCTCTTTCCGGGGTTGCACACCTCCAGAGCTGCTCTGCTGGACACCTCTGGAACTGCTATTCTCCAATGCTCTCTGGTAGTTTCTCCCCGAGCTGCTACTCTCCATAGTTCCTCCAAAGTTGCTATCCTCCGAAGCTTCTTCATCTTCAAGGGGTATTGTGACTGAAATACCCATGGTGTTGTCCACTATTCCATCCCATGCTTCATTCTCATTGAACTCAACATCCTTTCTGATCACAACCTTTTTGGCGATGGGATTATACAGTCTATAGGCTTTTGACTCTTCACTATAGCCTATGAAGATATATTTCTCACCTTTATCATCAAATTTTTGCCTCTTCTCTTTAGGCATGAATGCATATGCCACACACTCGAAGACTCTGAGGTGTTCAACACTCCATTTGTTGTGTGTCCACACCTCTTGTGGAATCCTATCACAAATAGCCTTTGTAGGACACCTGTTCAATATGTAAACTGTTGTCTCTACAGCCTCACCCCAAAAATCATGTGATAGTCCTTTTTCTTTTAGCATGCTTGCTGCCATCCCTTGAATGGTTCTGTTTTTCCTTTCAACAACTCCATTTTGCTGTGGACTATACCTAGTTGTAAATTGTTTTTGTATGCCTTCATTCCTGCAGAAATTTAGAAATTTCTTAGAGATATACTCTCCCCCTCTATCTATTCTTAGGGCTTTGATATAGTGGCTGCTTTGGTTCTCAACCAAGGCCTTAAAGTCCTTAAACTTCTCAAATGCTTTAGATTTATTCTTCAAAAAATAAATCTAGATTTTTCTACTATAATCATCTATGAATGTTATAAAATATACATTCCCACCTAGTGTGGGAGTCTTCATGGGGCCACATAGATCTGAATGCACCAACTCCAATGGTGCTCTTGCCCTTCTAGAATGCCCTGATTGAAAGGGCTAACTGTACTGCTTTCCTAAAATGCAGGCTTCACATTTTCCATTAAGCTCTACAATGTTTGGTAGCCCTCTAACCATGCCTTTCTTGGACAATAAATGCAAACTAGAAAAACTTAAGTGCCGATACCTCAAATGCCACAATTTGGATGGGTCTTTGATGACTATCCTAAAGACTGATTACTGTCCCACTACTGTGAGCGCCAGAGATAGTACTGGAAACTGCGCCAGAGATAGCATCGGAGACTCTGTGTATCCTAAGAGGAAACATTATGTTTCTTGTCATCTGCACTGCTGCAATAGCTTTCTTACTGCTTCCTTTGTCAAATATTGTGCACTCTCCATTTTCCATCAAGATTTTATAACCATTTTGGACCACCTGTCCAATGCTCAATAGGTTATGTTTTATGCTTGCGGCATAATATACATCCTGGATCTTCCTCCTTTCACCATTCTTGGACTGAATGTTGATTGTACCTTTTCCCATAATGGGAACTTGCTCATTGTTTCCCATTTTTATTTCAGTCTTGATGTTGCTATCTATGGAGGCAAAGAAGTTTTTATTTCCACTCATGTGTTTGCTACAACCTCTGTCTAGATACCATACTTCATCACTACTCCTCTCAGCAAGGTTGTAAATAATAAAAACATTTAACTGTTTTTCATTTTCAGCCTTGTTCTCATTTGCTACATAAGCATTTTGGCCTCCATGATCATGTTGTTTCTTTCTACACTCACTAGCATAATGACCAAACTTATGACAGTAATAGCATTGAACATTGCTTTTGTCATACCTTTGATTAGAACTGTTGTTCTTCTTCTTTTCTTGATAGCTTGGCTGTGAGCTACTTACCTCTTCTTGGCTATTTGAAACTCCTCTTCCAGAGTTGCATCTTCCTCTACCTCTTTGACCTCTACCTCTGCTATTTCTTCCTCTTCCCCTACCTCTTGCATTGGTTTGGGACTTGAAGGCTTGCTCATGGGAAGTAGCAGATCTATTCAACTATTGCTCATGGCTTTGTAGAGAGCCCATCAACTCATCCATTGTCATCTTGGACAGATCCTTAGTCTCCTCAATGGTTATGACAATAGGGTCAAATCTAGAAGGTAAACTCTTTAGGATTTTCTCAACAATCCTTTATTCATCCATGGTTTCTCCATTTATCCTTAGCTGATTTAGCATGGTAGAAACTCTAGTGTGAAAGTCTAAAATAGACTCACTCTCCTTCATCTGTAGGGTCTCAAAATCTCTTCTAAACAGCTAGAGTTTGACTGATCTCACCTTATCAGTTCCCTTATAGTTGTTTTGAAATATTTCCCATGCCTGTTTGGAGTAGTTTACTACTACAATGTGGGGGAAAATAGCCTATATCAAGGCTGCCTCAATTAGACTAAGGGCTTTTGTATCCTTCATTCTTGTTTCCTTCAACTAGTTTCTTTGAGCATTAGTTAGGGTTGCATAAGCTACTGGGTCTGTGGTGTCTGTGAACCCATTGATGACCAAATCCCATAGGTCATAACTAGAATAGTCTTCATCTTCTTAGCCCAGATGTCATAGTTCTACCCATCAAATGTAGGTGGTTGCTATCATCCCTTGTTGTCCCCACCTGCCATGCTTCTCAAATCTGAGAAGGCTGATGATGCCTAGACAAACTAGGGCTTATATAAAACACCCACAAAAAGTTTCTAACTATCCAGAAAAATAGGGCTCTAATACCACTTGTTGGGAGGACAGGACGGAAGGCTGTTGTCTAGAAACTAATGCTACAACAATAAGGACAGCAAGAAGAAACACAAATGACAGAAATATATATCTTATTTATTTTCCTTTTCTAAAATATATTCAAACTTCATACACATTCAATGACAGAGCTGCTACTCTATTTTTCTGATATGCCCCAATCACTAGAGCTACAAACTATTTCTCTAGATTTGCCTATAGGAACTCCGTAGTTGCCTGTGCATACCATGTGTTGCTACACATAGAACCTTCTATCCTCTATAATATTGTCCTTCTGCTCTCACTGTGTTGTTCTCTTCTAGAACATTCCTCTTACCTCTGCTGCTGCAGGTTAACTCTCACTTGGATTATTTTTGGTCAACTCTCTTTTCCTCTCTTTTCTCTCATTTACTCATGCCCAGAAAATGGGCACTCAAACTCATTTCAAATTCAAAACTACCTACCAAGAATAAATGCTGGCAGGCCAGCAGTTACTGGAACTAATTTTGGAGATCCCTAAGTCTGACGCGGGGGTAGGGTGCAATAAATGGTGTGACATAAGATTAAATTCTTCCAACAATAAAATTCTATCTAGTCTACAAATCAAAGTACGAAAGAAATAATTCTATAAGAATAAAGAAAGTTGTGCTAGTACAATGCTACTAAGCATATTATAAGTTACTTAAGCTCTTGTATTATGTTTTACAAACATTATACCTCAAATTTTCAGTGTACACTGTACATACAGTTATAGTTCGGATGGGTGTTATAAATAAGTTGCACTGAGAAAAAGAAATGGGATTTGGGAAACTACAAAATATTTAGAGTGATTAGTAAAATGAAAAATTGAGTCATGCTTTCATAGGAATTAAAGAAACCACAAAATGGACAGTAGAGAATATGAACATATAATTTTGAAGATCACTTTGGTAGAAATTTAAAAGAATTGATGTTTCCTTTCATGCAACTATGTAGTTGAAAATATAAATGTACATTTAAATCATTTTGGATGGATATTAAAAGCATGATACACAAAGTAAAAAAGGGTTATGGGAATATATGCCAATGAGGTTAAAGTGGTGAAATTAATTTATTGAAAAGGTTGTCTTATATTTCTATAAGAAATAATTAGAAAACTATAATGTTTTATATATATCCACCCTCTATGGAAGTTATTTTAGAGTAATTTAACTTTAATGTGAAAATATATAAACATGAATTAAGTGATCAAAGTACCTTGCATCCCTATAATAACTTGTTCTTGGCACTTTAATAGCAAAGCTAGTTATTACAACAAAAATGTCAATGAAGTTTTTATGTAACTCAGATAATTTTGGTCCTCTTTCCATAATTGCAATTATGTGGCCTATGACCTTAAATGCAAAGTACAAATAGTTCAAAATTATGTAGATCTCCAGAAAAAGACTGATATCTCAATCTTGTTTGGTATGTTGAAATAAACTATATACACATGAATTAAGTGATCAAAGTACCTTGCATCTCCTTGCATCACCTATAATAACTTGTGTTTGGCACTTTAATGGAAAAGCTGGCTATTGCATCCACAATATTAATGAAATTTTTATGTAACTTACATAATTTTGGTCATCTTTCCATGCTTGCAATTATGTGATCTATGATCTTAAATGCAAACTACACAAAGTCCAAAAATATATAGATCTCCAAAAGAATAATATCTTAATATTGTTTGGTGTGCCAAAAACAAAATAAAATAGAAAAAAGAAATCAATACAAAATTAAATATCATTTTAAGATAAGATTTGATTGGTATACAGATGCAAAAACCAAGAAGTTCAAGCATAAGAACTAACCCAACAACACAAAATACACGCTCCATGGGGTTATTCTAAAAGTGGGCCATTAAAACATTGTGAAACATTTACTCATTTATGTCATTTTTAGATGGCACTATATCATGAAATTTATAAATACTAACATGAACCAACTTGATTAAGCTAAAGTAATTTTTCATAGAATTTACAGTTAGGCGTAACAGATTAAAGAACCTAGCGCTCTATTTAGGGAAATTTATTTTTGTTTTACTACAAATATTTTGCAAAAGTTATATCCATTAACTAGTGAGAAAATGATCATTTATACTGCTGTTATTTTTGGTCTAGTCTAAATCAAGGGTTCTATGTTAGCTCCTCATGCGCATGGTTGCTAACATTTGGGGTAACATAACAAGAGTTTTCATTGATTTGGAATGATAGAATAAGATAAATATCTAATATGAATTTTTTTATATATTTGCTAGTTTGTAATTAGGATGCAACTAGAAGATTTTTGTTTTATTCTCTATTTTCTAATTAATTTTTGGTAAGTTTCATATTCTACAATGAATTTGTAAAGTACATTCTTGTTGGAGCTAGTCTTGTAGAAGCAACATAGAACAAGGCAATGGCATCCACTACAAAATGTATACACACGCACAAAGAATGTGAACCATTTTGCACCCTTCATGTTTGGAAAAATTTCCAACTTCAAACACATTATTCATGTTCATTTTATAGGTTTTGCACTTAACAAGTATGTTTCATGAGAAATGGCAATGGAAACTGTTCAAGATTTGAAAAGTACTTATGTGGTAGAGTATTTGTTTTTGATATTGATTAAAATGGGTTTTGAAAGGGCCCATACCCTTTAAAAAAATAGAAGCTAAAAGGTAGATGGAACAAGTACCATGAGATATGGTACAAACAACATTGCACAAAAATGGTAGCCTTGTTGAAACACAACAAGGATCAAAAGGTTATGCAACATCTAGTCCTAATCTAGCAAATCTTACCCCTTGACTAAATGGTGGGAAGAAGAAACAAATTTTGGGAGGCCTTCGTTTCTTCTCTAAACATCATCTAGGATAGCCCTGAATCCAAATCCTCAAATCAAGGGGAGATGAAGGAATCCTCAATTGATGCCTCTAAATAGCTTGCATAGAGAGGGGGTAGTCTAGAATTGGAAGCTAGAAGACCCAATGATAAAATCATACCTAGGATCTCCAGACCACTCACCAAGGGGGGCAATAGTTGACAAAGGGGCATTCAGGGTCAAGTCAAAAGAAGGGGACTCAAGAGGACTTGAGGGGCTCATTGGAGCTAGTCCCGCTATGGGGGAACTAATGGAGAGGACTAAACATCATGAAGAGGCTCATCACTCTAGGAAGAACCATCCAACAAAGACTATAAAGCATTGAAAGTTAAGTGATCATCGAGGGAATTCTTCCACCATGTAGTTGTACCCTTGAAATGAGAGTGGGAACAATCAAAGGCTAGGTGACTAATAGAGAAACATGACCTACATTTGAAGGGGAGGCCCTCAAAGTCTAGCTATTGTGTGAAATGCCTTTCCCCAACCGTCAAAACTATATATACATGAAGAAGTTTGGAGATGTCAATATCCACCAAAATACAAGAAAATGTAGAGTGTCCCATGAATGAAGTAGTGAAGTCAACCTCTAGAAAGCGACCAATTGCATTGGCAATAGCCTTGTAGTAGGAATCTTCATAGAACGAGAGAGATATTTGGAAGCCTAACCCATATTGGCCTGATGTTAATGTATCATAGAAAATTGTGTACCCCTTGCAATTTTATGATGCATTTTCACTTGCTTTAGTGTCCACACTCATAGCATTTTTTTAGGTCCATTTAACCTAGAGCTTTAGACTAATTTTCCCATCATCACTCATCTTTGCCAAAATTCATTTCAAGCAATTGTTTATTGTAATTTTTTAGAATATGTCCAAACTTTAGGTGAAAATTCCTCATACACGGGTGCTATATGCAGACGTCTTCACGACATGCTGGCATCCAGAATATTCTAAAATTTGAACATTCCTTATGCCACTCCTTTTTGGAATCCCATGGAAATTAATGCTCATGCGACATAGAAATGGTCCTTGCAGCGTACCCAACACTAGGAGATTCCCTCATGACATGTAAAAAAGAGAAAGATATAGAAAATAGATTCTCTTGGCTCTTTCTTCCTCTTAAAACCCTCTCTCTATGAACAAATGATTTCTAGAAAAAGATTTTTGCTCTCTTTCATATCTGCAACGGATTAGATTAGATTCTTGAAGAAGTACAACTCTCTTGGATCATAGATAATATCTTGAAGATTCTTGATTTTTTGACCTCTTCATGTGGGTTATCTTCTAAGGAATTTGAAGCCATCATTTTGTAGCATCAAGCTTCAAGGAGTTCACAACCCCCTGTGTGATCTTATAAGATGGGTAACATTGTTCTTTTATCAAGAAAGGATGTTGCTTTAAGGTTTTCATTGCATTGTTTTACAAGTATTGGAAAATTACTTGACTTCACACACACTGGGATATTTCTCTATAGACCAGGGCAATATTTATAGATTTGTTTTATTCCTACTACTCTTACCTTCCTAAATGCACTTAGGATGAGAACATATGCACAATATTTTATTATTCCATATGTTATTTCATGGAGGTTGGAAAACCAAAATGGGGATTTGACCGAGGAAAATCCCTAAAATATCCCAACAAGTTTTTCTAGCTATGTATTGTGTAGTTTGTAGCGGGAGATCAAATACACAAGAGTTTGTTATCTTTTTCCTTATTTCTCATTTATCTTTTCTTCATATTTGATGTCATATCTAAGCATATTTTAGGTAGATTCTCTTTCTAGAATGTTATTTTATATTTCTATGTATGTTATGTGATGTCACAGATCCTCGTAAATACATACTATATGATTTTCTTGAATTTTATTACTGTAAGGATGACAGCTCCATGCACAGATGTCGCTGGCATTCGATGCTGAGGCTTTCGTACTCTGATACTAGGTTCTCCTCTTTTTCCTTTTTCCTGTTTTGCTATCAGCTTATTGATATAGTTTCTTCATTTATGTAGATTATTACTTTTCTATTCATTCACATAGATTTTTCCTATTTGAATTATTAGATCTTTTAGGAACAGGTCCCAATAAGACCTAGCTAGGTTGTATCTATTCTTTCTAATTGAACATTAGAAATATAATCCTCCTGGTGGATGGTTATGGCTTAAATATAATGTGTTAAATTAAATTCTAGTTAGATTACTTTAGAATTTCATTTCAATCAGGTGTGTGCATATATATACAAGATGGATTTAGTTGTGAGAGGTGTCATGGTTTTTGGTGATGTGCGAAGAAAAGCAGTAGACCTCAATAAAAGTAGAAAGGAAGGTCCAGTATGTGAAAGGAAAGTAGCACAAAAGAAGAGGAAAGATGAAGTGCAACAGATCAGTCTACAGAGCCTAACCGGAACTAAAATCTAGCATATGTTGATGCTCCTTATCAGTTCAAGTATTGTATTACACTCTTTATAAATTGTAGACAGTGTGTCTCTTGTAGGCAGTGTGCCTCTTGTGAGTAGTGTGCTCGGGCAGTGAGCCCTAATTGGCAAGTGCCATTTTGTATTTCCATTCTTCTAACAGAGAATACAATCTTGGGTTAATCACCCTGTGGTTTTTTCCCTTAATAGGGTTTCCACGTCAAAAATATTGTGTCATGTGCATTTCCATTTCATGGTTATGTTTGGTTAATTGAATTAATGCTGCATTGATTATTAAGAAAGTTCAAAAAGTAGAAATAATTAGGATAACTGATTCACCCCCCTCTCAGTTATCAACAGCAGTAGCCCACACATATAACACTAGGTGAAACAAACAAAATCCTTTTGTCCCTATTTCCCTTCCCACTTCTTCTTCAACTTTACCTCCACCTCCCCATCTATTCCAGAAGTCCCTAACAGAGTATCATCTAGTTGAGCAGCTTCAAGCTACTCCTACTAAGATCTCTCTTTGGGAGCTCGTTCTGAGTTCTCAATAGTATAATGGTATACTCCAAGAAGCCTTGCAGAAGATACCCATCACATCCTCTGTTTGGTCGAATGATGTAACTACCCTGCTTGATTGTATTTACACAAATACTACTGATATTGTGTTTCAACAATATGAGTTACCTTCTTTGGAGGTACAGAGTAGAATGATCCTCTACTTATTATTGTTGGAATTAATAATTTTAGATTAAACCATACCCTTATTGATAACAGTTTTGGTCTTAATGTTTGTGGGGTAGACCTATATAATAGTATTAATATTAATACATCATTGATATCTCTTACTACACTTTTTAGCTATGGTTTTGACAATGTTAGTAGACAAACATTGGGAATAATCACACTTCCAATTGAATTGGGACCAGTCACTTTGCCTACTCTCACCCATGTCATGCAAGGTGCATTGTCTTATAATATTCTTCTTTGTAGACTATAGATCCATGCCATGGGTCCAGTCATGTCTAGCTTGCATGGCTTAATAAAATTCATCTTTGAAAATAACACTTATATGAATAAATTTGATCTAGATCCTATGTAGTATTATCAACCTACGGATTCTATGACTCAGTCTCGTACTTCTCCCACTATTTAGAATTTAATTTCTTTATCTTTAGCTAAGGATGATTCCCCATCTTCAATTCCTTCACTCAAAGTTGATCATGGTGTTGACTCGTCCCTTAACACATGTCCTGGTCATGATTGGGGCTCATTAGATTTTACACCCTCCTTCATTGGAGAGTATAAACTTGATCCCCTTCTGATATTCCAAAAGAATCTTCACATCTCATATCCACAAATAAGTCTTCTACATCTAAATAGATGACTTCCTCTTCTTCCACTAAGAATTTGTGTGATTGCACTTCATGCATAGATTATGCCACTAACAATGATCCTCTATCTTTTAAGGATGTGCATTCCCATTATGGCCATGGTTTTCACATTCTCTCTAGCATAGGCCATAAAGGAAATGGATGTGGTAAATGTTAACAAGGTATCAAGATCCCTCCAAAGCGAAATCCACATGGCTCTATGTCAAGTCTTGGATACCACCCTCATCGACCCTCTGTCATCTCTTATCAAGACTACCTAAATATGGATATAATTTTTACCTCTTTGGATACTCCTCTCCCTCTTCCATATCCTGAGCTCATATCTCAAGATTGAGATTCTTTTGATTTTCTTCCCTTGAATTCTTGATGAAGCACTTGCTACATTCCTAGAGGTATATGAGCACATGCCATTATATCATCACGATCATGGTTTTCCCTTTTGTTTAAATGCACAAGTGTAATTTGGCCTGAATTTATTGTTTCATTGGATGGTATTCTCTGATTCCCTAGCAACTCTTGAGGGTACCCTTCATCAGATCTCCCAAAACGTAGTACCCTTCTTGTCGAAGATACTCTTGATGTTTTGATGCATCTTGAAGTAAAGGATAAAGTCATTAAGATTGGGCAATGCTTGTCCCCCATGGAGCGACATATGCCTTTCAATCTTCTTCATGAATTTTATGAGTTATTTGCTTGGTCATATGTGGATATGCCTAGTATTGACCTGAATATCATTGTCTACAACATAGTGCTATATCCTAATGCCCAAACTGTAAAACATAAAATTCATAAAATTAATCCTAAAGTGGCTTTATTGGTCAAGGATGAGATTGAAATTCTTCTACAACTTGCTTTCATCCACTCAATTGACTATTCACCTTGGCTCTCAAATATTGTGGTTGTCAGTAAACCTGACAACCACATCCAAATGTGTATAGATTTTCAAGATATTAACAAAGAATCCTTGAAGGATGATTTTCCTTTACCTAATATTGATATTATAGTTGATTCCACTTCTAGACATGCCTTGCTTTCCTTTATGGATAGCTTCTCATGTTATAATAAGATTCTAATCAACCTCGAGGATCAACCTAAAACTACTTTTACATCACCATGGGGTAATTATTGTTTTGTGGTCATACTGTTTGGACTAAAGAATGCACTGTAACTTAAAAATGTGCTATGACCCTAATATTTCATGATTTTATTCACAATATATTGGAAGACTATGTCAATGATATATTGGCCAAGTCTATGTTGTACCAAGATCATGTACATAATCTCCATCATGTCTTTGAGTGTATGCACCTCTATAATATATGACTAAACCCTCACAAGTGTGTCTTCTTGGTTGACTCAGGCAAGCTTTTGGGGTTTATCATCTCGCATTGTTGTATTGAGGTGGATACTAAAAAATATTGATGCTATTGTGAACATGCCAACCCCTAAGAACATATCTTAGATTCAAAGTTTACAAGGTAAAATTCAATCTATCCATCATTTTATTTCACAACTCACTGACCATACTCTTATGTTTACACATCTTCTTAAGAAAATGTTTTCTTTGAATGGAATGTTGATTGCTAGAGAGCTTTTGAGGATCTTAAGTTCTATCTAACTAATCCTCCTATTCTTATGTTAGCTATGTCTACTCTTCCATTTCTTCTTTATACCTCAGCTTCATCTCATGCTTTGGCGGCTTTATTAGCCTAGCATGATGATGAAGGTAGGGAACATGTTGTAAATTACATATACCAAACCCTACTTGATTATGAAACTCATTACACACTATTAGAAAGCTAATGCCTTGCTCTTATCCCTGCAACAAATAAGCTTAGAAATTATCTCCTCCATGTGGAAATGCATGTCATCATTAAATATGATCATATTAAACATTTGTTCTCTAAAAAAGATCTCTCGGGTCACCTCACTAAATGGGTTATGTTACTTAGAGAATTTGATCTTAATTTTTTCTCAAAAAAGGTGATAAAAGGACAAGTCATAGTTGACCATTTGGTCAAGGCCCCTTCTCATTTTTCTATTCCTAATCAAGACTCATTCCCTGATGATCATATCCTATCTTTAGAAGATGATCTACCATGGGACTTTTTCTTTGATAGATCTAGATGTCAAATAATCTCAGGGGTGGGTGTTGTATTAGTCCCTCCTTGTAGCAAGTTGATTCCTTTCTTGTCCCATATAAATTTTCTATGTACTAATAATATTGCTAATTGTGAAGCTCTTATTGTTGGCTTGTGTGCAAAGTTATCTTTTAATATAAAAAATATTCACATTCATGGTGATTCATAGTTGATTATAAAGCAAGTTATGGGATCCTATCAAGCTAGACAAGATAAATTATCTCAATATCATGACTTAGCTTTATCATTGCTTCAATAGTTTTTCTCTTTTTCTATCGATAATATCCCTATGTAAAGATAGTCATCATGTTCATGCAATGGCAAGTACTACTTCCCTTGTACCATCTGACGATTCCACGGATGATTATCATTTTATAATTCAAGTTCTTTCATCACTAGATGTTGCTGATTCTACTTCGATGGATTCTCTTTTATGCTATAATTTAGATAGGAGGAATGGTACTCTCATATCTTCACTTATTTGAGTGATGGTACCTTACCCGTGGTTCTTCAAAATGTGTATGAACTCACAGTTGCAATCTTGTTTCATACTATATTATTCTCCCTATTTTGATTTACTATCGATCCTATAATGGTCTCCTCTTACATTTCTTAACTAAGGCCGAAATCCCCATTGCCCTTGATGAGGCCCATTCTAGTGCCTGTGGGAGTATTTTGGTGGATGTTCCCTAGTTAAAAAAACTACTTTGAATGGGTTACTATTGGATGAGCATGGAACATAATTCATTTTCTTATGTTAAAAGGTTCCCTTAGTGTTAGCAGCATAGCAACCTTATTCAAACTATTGCATACGAACTACATGCCCAGGTACCACCTTGGTTGTTCTCTATTTGGGGCTTGGATATCATTGAAAAATAACATCACCATCTTCTTGATGTCATACTTTTATCATCACAATGTAACTAATTACTTCATGCAATGGGTTGAAGTTGTTCTACTTTGATCCACTACTGTTGAAGCCATCTATCATTTTCTCCTAGATAGCATTATCTCTTGTTTTTGACTTCCACCTTCATTTCTAATAATCACATACCATTTAAGAACAAGGTTGTGAAGTAATTTCCAAAAAATTACATATTCAACACCACTTCTCTATGCTATATTATCCACAATTAAATGGCCATGAAGAAGCTTCTAATAAGACTATTGAGCAAATTCTTTAGAAAACAATCAATAAACATCATAAAGATTAGCACACCCAACTCTCTTATGCATTGTGGGCCTATTCAATGAGAATTCTTAAGCCTACTAGAAAAACCCCATACAATCTTATTTATGGCACTGATGCTATCATGCCTCTCAAATAGGAAATTCGCTCAGTGCAAGTTTCCCTCCAAGGCCTCATTGATGACAATACCTATTGTGATCAACATCTTTTGCAACTTAAACTGATTGATGTACGCCTCTAAATAGCTTGCATAGAGAGGGAGTAGTCTAGAATTGGAAGCTAGAAGACCCAATGATAAAATCATACTAGGGTCTCCACACCACTCACCAAGGGGGGCACTAGTTGACAAAGGGGCATTCAGGGTCAAGTCAAAAGAAGGGGACTCAAGAGGAGTTGAGGGGCTCATTGGAGCTAGTCCCACTATGGGGGAACTAATGGAGAGGACTGAACATCATGAAGAGGCTCATCACTGTAGGAAGAACCATCCAACAAAGACTCTAAAGCATTGAAAGTTAAGTGATCATCAAGGGAATTCTTCCACCATGTAGTTGTACCCTTGCAATGACAGTGGGGACAATCAAAGGCTAGGTGACTAATAGAGAAACATCACCTACATTTGAAGGGGAGGCCCTCAAAGTCTAGCTATTGTGTGAAATACCTTTCCCCAACCATCAAAACTATATATACATGAAGAAGTTTGGAGATGTCATTATCCACCAAAATACAAGAAAATGTAGAGTGTCCCATGAATGAAGTAGTGAAGTCAACCTCTAGAAAGTGACCAATTGCATTGGCAATAGCCTTGTAGTAGGAATCTTCGTAGAACGAGAGAGATATTTGGAAGCCTAGCCCATATTGGCCTGATGTTAATGTATCATAGAAAATTGTGTACCCCTTGCAATTTTATGATGCATTTTCACTTGCTTTAGTGTCCACACTCATAGCATTTTTTTAGGTCCATTTAACGTAGAGCTTTAGACTAATTTTCCCATCATCACTCATCTTTGCCAAAATTCATTTCAAGCAATTGTTTATTGTAATTTTTTAAGAATATGTGCAAACTTTAGGTGAAAATTATTCATACACGAGTGCTATATGCAGACGTCTTCATGACATGATAGCATCTAGAATATTCTAAAATTTGAACATTCCTTATGCCACTCCTTTTAGGAATCCCATGGAAATTAATGCTCATGCGACATAGAAATGATCCCTGCAGCGTACCCAACCCTAGGAGATTCCCTCATGACATTCAAAAAAGAGAAAGATATAGAAAATAGATTCTCTTGGCTCTTTCTTCCTCTTAAAACCCTCTCTCTATGAACAAATGATTTCTAGAAAAAGATTTTTGCTCTCTTTCATATCTGCAACGGATTAGATTAGATTCTTGAAGAAGTACAACTCTCTTGGATCATAGATAATATCTTGAAGATTCTTGATTTTTTTACCTCTTCATGTGGGTTATCTTCTAAGGAATTTGAAGCCATCATTTTGTAGCATCAAGCTTCAAGGAGTTCACAACCCCCTGTGTGATTTATAAGATGGGTAACATTGTTCTTTTATCAAGAAAAGATGTTGCTTTAAGGTTTTCATTGCATTGTTTTACAAGTATTGGAAAATTACTTGACTTCACACACACTGGGATATTTATCTATAGACCAGGGCAATATTTAAAGATTTGTTTTATTCCTCCTACTCTTACCTTCCTAAATGCACTTAGGATAAGAATATACACACAATATTTTATTATTCCATATGCTATTTCATGGAAGTTGGAAAACCAAAATGGGGATTTGACCGAGGAAAATCCCTAAAATATCCCAACAAGTTTTTCTAGCTATGTATTGTTTAGGTTGTAGCTGGAGATCAAATACACAAGACTTTGTTGTCTTTTTCCTTATTTCTCATTTATCTTTTCTTCATGTTTGATGTCATATCTAAGCATATTTTAGGTAGATTCTCTTTCTAGAATGTTATTTTATATTTCTATGTATGTTATGTGATGTCACAGATCCTCGTAAATACATACTATATGATTTTCTTGAGTTTTATTACTATAAGGATGACAACTCCGTGCACAGACGTCACTGCCACGCGCTGGCATCCGATGCTGAGGCTTTCGTACTATGATACCAAGTTCTCCTCTTTTTCCTTTTTCCTGTTTTTCTATCAGCTTATTGATATAGTTTCTTCATTTATGTAGATTATTACTTTTCTATTCATTCACATAGATTTTTCCTATTTGAATTATTAGATCTTTTAGGAACAGGTCCCAATCAGACCTAGCTAAGTTGTATCTATTCTTTCTGATTGAACATTAGAAATATAATCCTCCTGGTGGATGGTTATGGCTTAAATATAATGTGTTAAATTAAATTCTAGTAAGATTACTTTAGAATTTCATTTCAATGCCCTACATTTTGGTGAACCTTCACTATGTTCTCTAGCATATCCCTACTTCTCATTTTTTTCAACTTTTCGTGATTCAAGGTAGAAAGTAGAATTTGACAATGTCAGATCTCTTTCTTCAAACCTTTAATGTCTTATAAAAAAAACCTTTTAGTAGTGAGGAGTTTTACATGCTTGATGAAGCTCTTGACAACTTTGTCCATGACAAATCTTCCTCTATAAACATAAACAAATTCCTTCTCCTAATATGATTAACATAATTTACATTTTTGGCTCATCACATGAGCTCATAAAACCAAAATTTATGGTACATCTTAGTCTAAGACACAAAAAACTAATAAAATGGTCATGATTGTTCAGGGTGATTCAAACACACCCCAACTTGATGACTATGTTTCACAAGTTGCTAATTCGATAAAGTTAAATTTGACAGGGGCTCCTCATTACCATGTAGTTGTTGGCAAGAGACACTATATGGATTCATGAATGTTGTCATTGATGGCAACAAAGTTCATCCCACACATCCGTAAGAAATGGTATGTCTATACCAGAAGTCAAAGTGAAGAATGTTGTGGTCTGGTAAATAAGAACAGAGCATGTGACGAGGTCTGACAGTCAGGTCTGGATCTCTCAGAGGAAGTGTCTTGGTGAAGTGCAGATTTGGGGAAGTCAAGAGGACTACCTTGAGTGATAGATTCCAAGGATTTAGCCTCTAGTGATGGATGAAGAAAAAGATATGAATACTTGAGTATTGGTTTCCTGATTGGCAGTATGATAGAGGAAGAACTAATTGGCAGAACATCAGACATTATTCCGGATGTGTTACTGATGATGGTAAAGATTCTTAAGGCATAAGCTATGATTGGTTGAAATGATTGATGACTTCTACAAGTATATCCTTGATCCGCATTACTTGGTAAGCAAGGATTCAGTCGATAGATCAGAGTTTGTGGAAAATATTGACTATTCCGGGTGCCAACTAGAAAGGTGATGAAATCACGTGTGTGCATATATATACAAGATGGATTTAGTTGTGAGTGGTGTCATGGTTTTTGCTGATGTGCGAACAAAAGCAGTAGAGCTGAATAAAAGTAGAAAGGAAGGTCCAGTATGTGAAAGGAAAGCAGCACAAAAGAAGAGGAAAGATGAAGTGCAATAGATCAGTGTATAGAGCCTAACTGGACATGAACTCTAGCATATGTTGATTCTCATTATCAGTTCAAGTATTGTATTACACTCTTTATAAATTGTAGACAGTGTGTCTCTTGTAGACAATGTACCTCTTGTGAGCAGTGTGCTCGGGCAGTGAGCCCTAATTGGCAAGTACCATTTTGTATTTCCATTCTTCTAACAGAGAATACAATCTTGGGTTAATCACCCTGTGGTTTTTTCCCTTAATAGGGTTTCAACGTCAAAAATATTGTGTCATGTGTATTTCCATTTCATGGTTATGTTTGCTTAATTGAATTAATGCTACATTGATTATTAAGAAAGTTCAGAAAGTAGAAATAATTAGGATAACTGATTCACCCCCCCTCTCAGTTATCAACAGCAGTAGCCCACACATATAACACTAGATGAAACAAACAAAATCCTTTTGTCCCTATTTCCCTTCCCACTTCTTCTTCAACTTTAACTGCACCTCCCCATCTATCCCAGAAGTCCCTAACAGAGTATCATCTAGTTGAGCAGCTTCAAGCTACTCCTACTAAGATCTCTCTTTTGGAGCTCGTTCTGAGTTCTCAACAGTATAATGGTATACTCCAAGAAGGCTTGTAGAAGATACCCATCACATCCTCTATTTGGTTGAATGATGTAACTACCCTGCTTGATTGTATTTACACAAATACTACTGATATTGTGTATCAACAATATGAGTTACCTTCTTTGGAGGTACAGAGCAGAATGACCCTCTACTTATTATTGTTGGAATTAATAATTTTAGATTAAACCATACCCTTATTGATAACGGTTCTGGTCTTAATGTTTGTGGGGTAGACCTATATAATAGTATTCATATTAATACATCGTTGATATCTCTTACTACACTTTTTATCTGTGGTTTTGACAATGTTAGTAGACAAACATTGGGAATAATCACAGTTCCAATTGAATTGGGACCAGTCACTTTGCCTACTCTCACCCATGTCATGCAAGGTGAATTGTCTTATAATATTCTTCTTTGTAGACTATAGATCCATGCCATGGGTCCAGTCATGTCTAGCTTGCATGGCTTAATAAAATTCATCTTTGAAAATAACACTTATATGAATAAATTTGATCTAGATCCTATGTAGTATTATCAACCTACGGATTCTATGACTCAGCCTCATACTTCTCCCACTCTTTAGAATTTAATTTCTTTATCTTTAGATAAGGATGATTCCCCATCTTCAATTCCTTCACTCAAAGTTGATCATGGTGTTGACTCATCCCTTAACGCATGTCCTGGTGATGATTGGGGCTCATTAGATTTTACACCCTCCTTCATTGGAGAGTATAAACTTGACCCCCTTCTGATATTCCAAAAGAATCTTCACATCTCACATCCACAAATAAGTCTTCTACATCTAAACAGATGACTTCCTCTTCTTCCATTAAGAATATGTGTGATTGCACTTCATGCATAGATTATGCCACTAACAACGATCCTCTGTCTTTTAAGGACGTGCATTCCCATTATGGCCATGGTTTTCACATTCTCTCTAGCGTAGGCTATAAAGGAAAT
Organism: Cunninghamia lanceolata; assembly: GCA_027924645.1. Lineage (NCBI taxonomy): Eukaryota > Viridiplantae > Streptophyta > Pinopsida > Cupressales > Cupressaceae > Cunninghamia > Cunninghamia lanceolata. The sequence continues at coordinate 4,321,599 of BSBN01000244.1, forward strand.
GGATGTGGTAAATGTGAACAAGGTATCAAGATCCCTCCAGAGCCAAATCCACATGGCTCTATGTCAGGTCTTAGATACCACCCTCATCCACCCTCTGTCATCTCTTATGAAGACTACCTAAATATGGATATAATTTTTGCCTCTTTGGATACTCCTCTCCCTCTTCCATATCCTGAGCTCATATCTCAAGATTGAGATTCTTTTGATTTTCCTCCCTTGAATTCTTTTTCTAGTCATGAAGCACTTGCTAAATTCCTAGGGGTATATGAGCACATGCCATTATATCATCACGATCGTGGTTTTCCCTTTTGTTTAAATGCACAAGTGTAATTCGGCCCGAATTTGTTGTTTCATTTCTCTAATTCCCTAGCTACTCTTGAGGGTACCCTTCATCAGATCTCCCAGAATGTAGTACCCTCCTTATTGAAGATACTCTTGATGTTTTGATGCATCTTGAAGTAAAGGATAAAGTCATTAAGATTGGGCAATGCTTGTCCCCCATGGAGCGACATATGCCTTTCGATCTTCTTCAAGAATTTTATGAGTTATTTGCTTGGTCATATGTGGATATGCCTAGTGTTGACCTGAATATCATTGTCTATAACATAGTGCTATATCCTAATGCCCAAACTGTAAAACATAAAATTCATAAAATTAATCCTAAAGTGGCTTTATTGGTCAAGGATGAGATTGAAATTCTTCTACAAGTTGCTTTCATCCACTCAATTGACTATTCACCTTGGCTCTCAAATATTGTGGTTGTCACTAAACCCAACAACCACATCTAAATGTGTATAGATTTTCATGATATTAACAAAGAATCCTTGAAGAATGATTTTCCTTTACCTAATATTGATATTATAGTTGATTCCACTTCTGGACATGCCTCGCTTTCCTTTATGGATAGCTTCTCATGTTATAATAAGATTCTAATCAACCCCGAGGATCAACCTAAAACTACTTTTACATCACCATGGGGTAATTATTGTTTTGTGGTCATACTGTTTGGACTAAAGAATGTAGTGCAACTTACCAATGTGCTATGACCCTAATATTTCATGATTTTATTAACAATATATTGGAAGACTATGTCAATGATATATTGGCCAAGTCTATCTTGTACCAAGATCATGTACATAATCTCCATGATATCTTTGAGTGTATGCACCTCTATAATATATGACTAAACCATCACAAGTGTGTCTTCTTGGTTGACTCAGGCAAGCTTTTGGGGTTTATCATCTCGCATCATTGTATTGAGGTGGATACTAAAAAAGATTGATGCTATTGTGAACATGCCAACGCCTAAGAAAATATCTTAGATTCGAAGTTTACAAGGTAAAATTAAATCTATCCATCATTTTATTTCACAACTCACTAACCATACTCTTATGTTTACACATCTCCTTAAGAAAATGTTTTCTTTGAATGGAATGTTGATTGCTAGAGAGCTTTTGAGGATCTTAAGTTCTATTTGACTAATCCTCCTATTCTTATGTCAGTTATTTCTACTCTTCCATTTCTTCTTTATACCTCAGCTTCATCTCATGCTTTGGCATCCTTATTAGCCTTGCATGATGATGAAGGTAGGGAACATGTTGTATACTACATCAACTGAACCCTACTTGATTATGAAACTCATTACACACTATTAGAAAGCTAATGCCTTGCTCTTATCCCTGCAGTGAATAAGCTTAGAAATTATCTCCTCCATGTGGAAATGCATGTCATCATTAAATATGATCATATTAAACATTTGTTCTCTAAAAAAGATCTCTCGGGTCACCTCACTAAATGGGTTATGTTACTTAGAGAATTTCATCTTAATTTTTTCTCAAAAAAGGTGATAAAAGGACAAGTCGTAGTTGACCATTTGGTCAAGGCCCCTTCTCATTTTTCTATTCCTAATCAAGACTCATTCCCTAATGATCATATCCTATCTTTAGAAGATGATCTACCATGGGACTTTTTCTTTGACAAATCTAGATGTCGAATAATCTCTGGGGTGGGTGTTGTATTAGTCCCTCCTTGTAGCAAGTTGATTCCTTTCTTGTCCCATATAAAATTTCTATGTACTAATAATATTGCTGATTGTGAAGCTCTTATTGTTGGCTTGTGTGCAAAGTTATCTTTTAATATTAAAAATATTCACATTCATGGTGATTCATATTTGATTATAAGGCAAGTTATGGGATACTATCAAGCTAGACAAGATAAATTATCTCAATATCATGACTTAGCTTTATCATTGCTTCAATAGTTTTTCTCTTTTTCTATCGATAATATCCCTATGTAAAGATAGTCATCATGTTCATGCAATGGCAAGTATTGCTTCCCTTGTACCATCTGACGATTCCATGGATGACTATCATTTTATAATTCAAGTTCTTTCATCACTAGATGTTGGTGATTCTACTTCGATGGATTCTCTTTTATGCTATAAATTAGACTAGGAGGAATGGTACTCTCATATCTTCACTTATTTGAGTGATGGTACCTTCCCCATGGTTCTTCAAAAAGTGTATGAACTCACATTTACAATCTTGTTTCATACTATATTATTCTCCCTATTGTGGTTTATTATCGATCCTATAATGGTCTCCTCTTACATTTCTTAACTAAGGCCGAAATCCCCATTGCCCTTGATGAGGCCCATTCTAGTGCCTGTGGGAGTATTTTGGAGGGTGTTCCCTAGTTAAAAAACTACTCCGAATGGGTTACAATTGGATGTGCATGGAACATAATTCATTTTCTTATGTTAAAAGGTGTCCTTAGTGTTAGTAGCATAGCAACCTTATTCAAACTATTGCATACAAACTACATGCCCAGGTACCACCTTGGTTGTTCTCTATTTGGGGCTTGGATATCATTGAAAAATAACATCACCATCTTCTTGATGTCATACTTTTATCATCACAATGTAACTAATTACTTCATGCAATGGGTTGAAGTTGTTCTACTTTGATCCACTATTGTTGAAGCCATCTATCATTTTCTCCTAGATAGCATTATCTCTTGTTTTGGACTTCCACCTTCATTTCTAATAATCACATACCATTTAAGAACAAGGTTGTGAAGTAATTTCTAGAAAATTACATATTCAACACCACTTCTCTGTGCTATATTATCCACAATTAAATGGCCATGAAGAAGCTTCTAATAAGACTATTGAGCAAATTCTTCAGAAAACAATCAATAAACATCATAAAGATTAGCACACCCAACTCTCTTATGCATTGTGGGCCTATTGAATGAGAATTCTTAAGGCTACTAGAAAAACCCCATAAAATCTTATTTATGGCGCTGATGCTATCATGCCTCTCAAGTTGGAAATTCGCTTAGTGCAAGTTTCCCTCCAAGGCCTCATTGATGACAATACCTATTGTGATCAACATCTTTTGCAACTTAAACTAATTGATGAACACCTCCATGTTCTTGAGCACCTAAAAGCATACCAAAAGACCTTAACTTATGGATATAATCAATGTGTTCTTCATAGATACATTCAAGTAGGTGACTTGGTGTTGTACGAAAACTAGGAAAATGTGAATGCTTTTGTCAGTTCGAAAGGAAGGTTCAGCCTAAACTACTTCAAACCTTACATTGTCACCTCTATCTATGGATCAAATGCATATGGTCTCTCTACGATGAATGGTAATCCTCTTAAGGCACCCATTAATGCTATGCATTTGCATTGTTCTCAAGCTTAATTTCTTCTTTTGTGTGACATTTGTGTAGACATGTTTTGAGTAGTTATTGCTCCTAGCTTTCCCTATGTCATTTGATCATTAACACATTTCCTTTTTCGTGTTATGATCCTTTTTTTAATTTTATATTTAGTTACATATGCAATCTCTCTTTTAAAATAACAGTGCATTAGTTTGTTTAGTATTAAATACTTTGCTTTCTAGTTTTACGCATGTTGTTTTTTTTTCTCAATGTGTTACATGTCTTGAATGTTAGTAGTAGATTTCATTTAAAATGGAAATTACAACATTCTTTACCATGTCGATTATTTAATTGTGAAAACAATTACATTATTCCCTTCAGTTATTTAATTAGATCTGTGACAATTGTTTAATCAGATAATTTTGTTTGTTCATTTACCAATTAGATCTTCATGGTATTTAATTGTGTAAATTTTAATCATTTATTGTTTCATTAAATTATTCTTGTATTTAGTTAAACAATTTTAACAAGTTATTTAATTACATTAGAATACCAATTAACTAAACAATAATCATTACATAACAAAGCAATATCACTTATATATATATATATATATATATATATATATATATATATATATATATACACCAAATGTCTCTAAATACATCATATAAAAAAAAAGCCACTACATCAAAATATGGCATATCAAAATGGGGAGATGAAGGAATCCTCAATTGATGCCTCTAAATAGCTTGCATAGAGAGGGGGTAGTCTAGAATTGGAAGCTAGAAGACCCAATGATAAAATCATACCTAGGATCTCCAGACCACTCACCAAGAGGGGTACTAGTTGACAAAGGGGCATTCAGGGTCAAGTCAAAAGAAGGGGACTCAAGAGGAGTTGAGGGGCTCATTGGAGCTAGTCCCACTATGGGGGAACTAATGGAGAGGACTGAACATCATGAAGAGGCTCATCACTCTAGGAAGAACCATCCAACAAAGACTCTAAAGCATTGAAAGTTAAGTGATCATCGAGGGAATTCTTCCACCATGTAGTTGTACCCTTGCAATGAGAGTGGGGACAATCAAAGGCTAGGTGACTAATAGAGAAACATCACCTACATTTGAAGGGGAGGCCCTCAAAGTCTAGCTATTGTGTGAAATACCTTTCCCCAACCATCAAAACTATATATACATGAAGAAGTTTGGAGATGTCATTATCCACCAAAATACAAGAAAATGTAGAGTGTCCCATGAATGAAGTAGTGAAGTCAACCTCTAGAAAGTGACCAATTGCATTGGCAATAGCCTTGTAGTAGGAATCTTCATAGAATGAGAGAGATATTTGGAAGCCTAGCCCATATTGGCCTGATGTTAATGTATCATAGAAAATTGTGTACCCCTTGCAATTTTATGATGCATTTGCACTTGCTTTAGTGTCCACACTCATAACATTTTTTTAGGTCCATTTAACCTAGAGCTTTAGACTAATTTTCCCATCATCACTCATCTTTGCCAAATTTCATTTCAAGCAATTGTTTATTGTAATTTTTCAGAATATGTGCAAACTTTAGGTGAAAATTATTCATACATGAGTGGTATATGCAGACGTCTTCATGACATGCTAGCATCTAGAATATTCTAAAATTTGAACATTCCTTATGCCACTCCTTTTAGGAATCCCATGGAAATTAATGCTCATGCGACATAGAAATGGTCCTTGCAGCGTACCCAACACTAGGAGATTCCCTCATGACATGCAAAAAAGAGAAAGATATAGAAAATAGATTCTCTTGGCTCTTTCTTCCTCTTAAAACCCTCTCTCTATGAACAAATGATTTCTAGAAAAAGATTTTTGCTCTCTTTCATATCTGCAACGGATTAGATTAGATTCTTGAAGAAGTACAACTCTCTTGGATCATAGATAATACCTTGAAGATTCTTGATTTTTTGAGTTCTTCATGTGGGCTATCTTCTAAGGACTTTGAAGCCATCATTTTGTAGCATCAAGCTTCAAGGAGTTCACAACCCCCTGTGTGATTTTAAAAGTTGGGTAACATTGATCTTTTATCAAGAAATGATGTTGCTTTAAGGTTTTCATCGCATTGTTTTACAGTTATTGGAAAATTACTTGACTTCACACACACTGGGATATTTCTCTATAGACCGGGGCAATATTTATAGATTTGTTTTATTCCTACTACTCTTACCTTCCTAAATGCCCTTAGGATAAGAACATATGCACAATATTTTATTATTCCATATGCTATTTCATGGAGGTTGGAAAACCAAAATGGGGATTTGACTGAGGAAAATCCCTAAAATATCCCAACAGGTTTTTCTCGCTATGTATTGTGTAGGTTGTAGCTGGAGATCAAATACACAAGAGTTTGTTGTCTTTTTCCTTATTTCTCATTTATCTTTTCTTCATGTTTGATGTCATATCTGAGCATATTTTAGGTAGATTCTCTTTCTAGAATGTTATTTTATATTTCTATGTATGTTATGTGATGTCACAGATCCTCATAAATACATACTATATGATTTTCTTGAGTTTTATTACTGTAAGGATGACAGCTCCATGCACAGACGTCGCTGCCACGCGCTGGCATCCGATGCTGAGGCTTTCGTACTCTGATACCAGGTTCTCCTCTTTTTCCTTTTTCCTATTTTTCTATCAGCTTATTGATATAGTTTCTTCATTTATGTAGATTATTACTTTTCTATTCATTCACATAGATTTTTCCTATTTGAATTATTAGATCTTTTAGGAACAGGTCCCAATCAGACCTAGCTAGCTTGTATCTATTCTTTCTGATTGAACATTTAGAATATAATCCTCCTGGTGGATGGTTATGGCTTAAATATAATGTGTTAAATTAAATTCTAGCTAGATTACTTTAGAATTTCATTTCAGTGCCCTACATTTTGGTGAACCTTCACTACGTTCACTAGCATATCCCTACTTCTCACTTTTTTTAACTTTTCCTTATTCAAGGTAGAAAGTAGAATTTGACAATGTCAGATTTCTTTCTTCAAACCTTTAATGTCTTATAAATAAAACCTTTTAGTAGTGAGGAGTTTTACATGCTTGATGAAGCTCTTGACAACTTTGTCCATGACAAATCTTCCTGTATAAACGTAAACAAATTCCTTCTCCTAATATGATTAACATAATTTACATTTTTGGCTCATCACATGAGCTCATAAAACCAAAATTTATGGTACATCTTAGTCTAAGACACAAAAAACTAATAAAATGGTCATGATTGTTCAAGGTGATTCAAACACACCCCAACTTGATGACTATGTTTCACAAGTTGCTAATTCGATAAAGTTAAATTTGACAGGGGCTCCTCATTACCATGTAGTTGTTGGCAAGAGACACTATATGGATTCAAGAATGTTGTCATTGATGGCAACAAAGTTCATCCCACACATCCGTAAGAAATGGTATGTCTGTACCAGAAGTTAGAGTGAAGAATGTTGTGGTCTAGTAAACAAGAACAGAGCATGTAGCGAGGTCTGACAGTCAGGTCCAGATCTCTCAGAGGAAGTGTCTTGGTGAAGTGCGGATTTGGGGAAGTCAAGAGGACTACCTTGAGTGATAGATTCCAAGGATTTAGCCTCCAGTGATAGATGAAGAAAAAGATATGAATACTTGAGTACTGGGTTCCTGATTGGCAGAACATCAGACATTATTCTGGATGTGTTACTGATGATGGTAAAGATTCTTAAGGCATAAGCTATGATTGGTCAACATGATTGATGACTTCTACAAGTATATCCTTGATCCGCATTACTTGGTAAGCAAGGATTCAGCCGATAAATAAGAGTTTGTGGAAAATATTGACTATTCCGGGTGCCAACTAGAAAGGTGATGAAATCATGTGTGCACATATATATACAAGATGTATTTAGTTGTGAGAGGTGTCATGGTTTTTGGTGATGTGCGAACAAAAGCAGTAGAGCCAAATAAAAGTAGAAAGGAAGGTCTAGTATGTGAAAGGAAAGCAGCACAAAAGAAGAGGAAAGATGAAGTGCAACAGATCAGTGTACAGAGCCTAACCGGAACTAAACTCCAGCATATGTTGATGCTCCTTATCAGTTCAAGTATTGTATTACACTCTTTATAAATTGTAGACAGTGTGTCTCTTGTAGGTAGTTTGCCTCTTGTGAGCAGTGTGCTCGGGCAGTGAGCCCTAATTGGCAAGTGCCATTTTGTATTTCCATTCTTCTAATAGAGAATACAATCTTGGGTTAATCACCATGTGGTTTTTTCCCTTAATAGGGTTTCCACATCAAAAATATTGTGTCATGTGTATTTCCATTTCATGGTTATGTTTGCTTAATTGAATTAATGCTACATTGATTGTTAAGAAAGTTCAGAAAGTAGAAATAATTAGGATAACTAATTCACCCCCCCTCTCAGTTATCAACAGCAGTAGCCCACACATATAACACTAGGTGAAACAAACAAAATCCTTTTGTCCCTAATTCCCTTCCCACTTCTTCTTCAACTTTACCTCCACCTCCCTATCTATCCCAGAAGTCCCTAGCAGAGTATCATCTAGTTGAGCAGCTTCAAGCTACTCTTACTAAGATCTCTCTTTGGGACCTCATTCTGAGTTCTCAACAGTATAATGGTATACTCCAAGAAGGTTTGCAGAAGATACCCATCACATCCTCTGTTTGGTCGAATGATGTAACTACCCTGCTTGATTGTATTTACACAAATACTACTGATATTGTGTTTCAACGATATGAGTTACCTTCTTTGGAGGTACAGAACAGAATGATCCTCTACTTATTATTGTTGGAATTAATAATTTTAGATTAAACCATACCCTTATTGATAACGGTTCTGGTCTTAATGTTTGTGGGGTAGACCTATATAATAGTATTCATATTAATACATCATTGATATCTCTTACTACACTTTTTATCTGTGGTTTTGACACTGTTAGTAGACAAACATTGGGAATAATCACACTTCCAATTGAATTGGGACCAGTCACTTTGCCTACTCTCACCCATGTCATGCAAGGTGCATTGTCTTATAATATTCTTCATTGTAGACTATAGATCCATGCCATGGGTCCAGTCATGTCTAGCTTGCATGGCTTAATAAAATTCATCTTTGAAAATAACAATTATATGAATAAATTTGATCTAGATCCTATGTAGTATTATCAACCTACGGATTCTATGACTCAGCCTGGTACTTCTCCCACTCTTTAGAATTTAATTTCTTTATCTTTAGCTAAGGATGATTCCCCATCTTAAATTCCTTCACTCAAAGTTGATCATGGTGTTGACTCGTCCCTTAACTCATGTCCTGGTGATGATTGGGGCTCTTTAGATTTTACACCCTCCTTCATTAGAGAGTATAAACTTGACCCGCTTCTGATATTCCAAAACAATCTTCACATCTCACATCCACAAATAAGTCTTCTACATCTAAACAGATGACTTCCTCTTCTTCCATTAAGAATATGTGTGATTGCACTTCATGCATAGATTATGCCACTAACAACGATCCTCCATATTTTAAGGATGTGCATTCCCATTATGGCAATGGTTTTCACATTCTCTCTAGCGTAGGCTATAAAGGAAATGGATGTGGTAAATGTGAACAAGGTATCAAGATCCCTCCAGAGCCAAATCCACATGGCTCTATGTCAGGTCTTGGATACCACCCTCGTCAACCCTCTGTCATCTCTTATGAAGACTACCTAAATATGGATATAATTTTTGCCTCTTTGGATACTCCTCTCCCTCTTCCATATCCTGAGCTCATATCTCAAGATTGAGATTCTTTTGATTTTCCTCCCTTGAATTCTTTTTCTAGTGATGAAGCACTTGCTAAATTCCTAGGGGTATATGAGCACATGCCATTATATCATCATGATTGTGATTTTCCCTTTTGTTTAAATGCACAAGTGTAATTCGGCCCGAATTTGTTGTTTCATTGGATGATATTCTCTAATTCCCTAGCTACTCTTGAGGGTACCCTTCATCAAATCTCCTAGAACGTAGTACCTTCCTTATTGAAGATACTCTTAATGTTTTGATGCATCTTGAAGTAAAGGATAAAGTCATTAAGATTGGGCAATGCTTGTCCCCCATGGAGTGACATATGCCTTTCGATCTTCTTCAAGAATTTTATGAGTTATTTGCTTGGTCATATGTGGATATGCCTAGTGTTGACCTGAATATCATTGTCTATAACATAGTGTTATATCCTGATGCCCAAACTGTAAAACATAAAATTCATAAAATTAATCCTAAAGTGGCTTTATTGGTCAAGGATGAGATTGAAATTCTTCTACAAGTTGCTTTCATCCACTCAATTGACTATTCATCTTGGCTCTCAAATATTGTGGTTGTCACTAAACCTAACAACCACATCCAAATGTGTATAGATTTTCATGATATTAACAAAGAATCCTTGAAGGATGATTTTCCTTTACCTAATATTGATATTATAGTTGATTCCACTTCTGGACATGCCTTGCTTTGCTTTATGGATAGCTTCTCATGTTATAATAAGATTCTAATCAACCCCGAGGATCAACCTAAAACTACTTTTACATCACCATGGGGTAATTATTGTTTTGTGGTCATACTGTTTGGACTAAAGAATGCAGTACAACTTACCAATGTGCTATGACCCTAATATTTCATGATTTTATTCGCAATATATTGGAAGACTATGTCAATGATATATTGGCCAAGTCTATCTTGTTCCAAGATCATGTACATAATCTCCATCATATCTTTGAGTGTATGCACCTCTATAATATATGACTAAACCCTCACAAGTGTGTCTTCTTGGTTGACTTAGGCAAGCTTTTGGGGTTTATCATCTCACATCATTGTATTGAGGTGGATACTAAAAAAGATTGACGCTATTGTGAACATGCCAATGCCTAAGAAAATATCTTAGATTTGAAGTTTACAAGGTAAAATTCAATCTATCCATCACTTTATTTCACAACTCATTGACCATACTCTTATGTTTACACATCTCCTTAAGAAAATGTTTTCTTTGAATGGAATGTTGATTTGTAGAGAGCTTTTGAGGATCTTAAGTTCTATCTGACTAATCCTCCTATTCTTATGTCAGCTATTTCTACTCTTCCATTTCTTCTTTATACCTCAGCTTCATCTCATGCTTTGGCGGCCTTATTAGCCTAGCATGATGATGAAGGTAGGGAACATGTTGTATATTACATCAACCGAACCCTACTTGAATATGATACTCATTACACACTATTAGAAAGCTAATGCCTTGCTCTTATCCCTACAGCGAATAAGCTTAGAAATTATCTCCTCCATGTGGAAATGCATGTCATCATTAAATATGATCATATTAAACAAGATCTCTCGGGTCACCTCAGTAAATGGGTTATGTTACTTAGAGAATTTGATCTTATTTTTTTCTCAAAAAAGGTGATAAAAGGACAAGTCGTAGTTGACCATTTGGTCAAGGCCCCTTCTCATTTTTCTATTCCTAATCAAGACTCATTCCCTAATGATCATATCCTATCTTTAGAAGATGATCTACCATGGGACTTTTTCTTTGACAGATCTAGATGTCGAATAATCTCTGGGTTGGGTGTTGTATTAGTCCCTCCTTGTAGCAAGTTGATTCCTTTCTTGTCCCATATAAAATTTCTATGTACTAATAATATTGCTGATTGTGAAGCTCTTATTGTTGGCTTGTGTGCAAAGTTATCTTTTAATATAAAAAATATTCATATTCATGGTTATTCATAGTTGATTATAAAGCAAGTTATGGGATCCTATCAAGCTAGACAAGATAAATTATCTCAATATCATGACTTAGCTTTATCATTGCTTCAATAGTTTTTCTCTTTTTCTATCGATAATATCCCTATGTAAAGATAGTCATCATGTTGATGCAATGGCAAGCACTGCTTCCCTTGTACCATCTGATGATTCCATGGATGACTATCATTTTATAATTCAAGTTCTTTCATCACTAGATGTTGGTGATTCTACTTCGATGGATTCTCTTTTATGCTATAATTTAGACTAGGAGGAATGGTACTCTCATATCTTCACTTATTTGAGTGATGGTACCTTCCCCATGGTTCTTCAAAAGGTGTATGAACTCACATTTGCAATCTTGTTTCATACTATATTATTCTCCCTATTGTGCTTTATTATCGATCCTATAATGGTCTCCTCTTACATTTCTTAACTAAGGCTGAAATCCCCATTGCCCTTGATGAGGCCCATTCTAGTACCTATGGGAGTATTTTGGAGGGTGTTCCCTAGTTAAAAAACTACTCCGAATGGGTTACAATTGGATGTGCATGGAACATAATTCATTTTCTTATGTTAAAAGGTGTCCTTAGTGTTAGCAGCATAGCAACCTTATTCAAACTATTGCATACGAACTACATGCCCAGGTACCACCTTGGTTGTTCTCTATTTGGGGCTTGGATATCATTGAAAAATAACATCACCATCTTCTTGATGTCATACTTTTATCATCACAATGTAACTAATTACTTCATGCAATGGGTTGAAGTTGTTCTACTTTGATCCACTACTGTTGAAGCCATCTATCATTTTCTCCTAGATAGCATTATCTCTTGTTTTGGACTTCCACCTTCATTTCTAATAATCACATACCATTTAAGAACAAGGTTGTGAAGTAATTTCTAGAAAATTACATATTCAACACCACTTCTCTGTGCTATATTATCCACAATTAAATGGCCATGAAGAAGCTTCTAATAAGACTATTGAGCAAATTCTTTAGAAAACAATCAATAAACATCATAAAGATTAGCACACCCAACTCTCTTATGCATTGTGGGCCTATTCAATGAGCATTCTTAATGCTACTAGAAAAATCCCATACAATCTTATTTATGGCGTTGATGCTATCATGCCTCTCAAGTTGGAAATTCGCTCAGTTCAAGTTTCCCTCCAAGGCCTCATTGATGACAATACCTATTGTGATCAACATCTTTTGCAACTTAAACTAATTGATGAACGCCTCCATGTTCTTGAGCACCTAAAAGCATACAAAAAGACCTTAATTTATGGATATAATCAATGTGTTCTTCATAGATACATTCAAGTAGGTGACTTGGTGTTGTACGAAAACTAGGAAAATGTGAATGCTTTTGTCAGTTCGAAAGGAAGGTTCAGCCTAAACTAGTTCAAACCTTACATTGTCACCTCTATCTATGGATCAAATGCATATGGTCTCTCTACAATGAATGGTAATCCTCTTAAGGCACCCATTAATGCTATGCATTTGCATTGTTCTCAAGCTTAATTTCTTCTTTTATGTGACATTTGTGTAGACAAGTTTTGAGTAGTTATTGCTCCTAGCTTTCCCTATGTCATTTGATCATTAACACATTTCCTTTTTCATGTTATGATCCTTTTTTTAATTTTATATTTAGTTACATATGCAATCTCTATTTTAAAATAACAGTGCATTAGTTTGTTTAGTATTAAATACTTTGCTTTCTAGTTTTACGCATGTTGTTTTTTTTCTCAATGTGTTACATGTCTTGAATGTTAGTTGTAGATTTCATTTAAAATGGAAATTACAACATTCTTTACCATGTCGATTATTTAATTGTCAAAACAATTACATTATTCCCTTCAGTTATTTAATTAGATCTGTGACAATTGTTTAATTAGATAATTTTGTTTGTTCATTTACCAATTAGATCTTCATGGTATTTAATTGTGTAAATTTTATTCATTTATTGTTTCATTAAATTACTCATGTATTTAGTTAAACAATTTTAACAAGTTATTTAATTACATTAGAATACCAATTAACTAAACAATAATCATTACATAACAAAGCAATATCACTTTAATATATATATACCAAATGTCTTTAAATACATCATATAAAAAAATAGCCACTACATCAAAATGTGGCATATCAAAATGGGGAGATGAAGGAGTCCTCAATTGATGCCTCTAAATAGCTTGCATAGAGAGGGGGTAGTCTAGAATTGGAAGCTAGAAGACCCAATGATAAAATCATACCTAGGATCTCCAGACCACTCACCAAGAGGGGCACTAGTTGACAAAGGGGCATTCAGGGTCAAGTCAAAAGAAGGGGACTCACGAGGAGTTGAGGGGCTCATTGGAGCTAGTCCCACTATGGGGGAACTAATGGAGAGGACTGAACATCATGAAGAGGCTCATCACTCTAGGAAGAACCATCCAACAAAGACTCTAAAGCGTTGAAAGTTAAGTGATCATCGAGGGAATTCTTCCACCATGTAGTTGTACCCTTGCAATGAGAGTGGGGACAATCAAAGGCTAGGTGACTAATAGAGAAACATCACCTACATTTGAAGGGGAGGCCCTCAAAGTCTAGCTATTGTGTGAAATACCTTTCCCCAACCATCAAAACTATATATATATGAAGAAGTTTGGAGATGTCATTATCCACCAAAATACAAGAAAATGTAGAGTGTCCCATGAATGAAGTAGTGAAGTCAACCTCCAGAAAGCGACCAATTGCATTGGCAATAGCCTTGTAGTAGGAATCTTCATAGAATGAGAGATATATTTGGAAGCCTAGCCCATATTGGCCTGATGTTAATGTATCATAGAAAATTGTGTACCCCTTGCAATTTTATGATGCATTTTCACTTGCTTTAGTGTCCACACTCATAGCATTTTTTTAGGTCCATTTAACGTAGAGCTTTAGACTAATTTTCCCATCATCACTCATCTTTGCCAAAATTCATTTCAAGCAATTGTTTATTGTAATTTTTCAGAATATGTGCAAACTTTAGGTGAAAATTATTCATACACGGGTGCTATATGCAGACGTCTTCACGACATGATAGCATCTAGAATATTCTAAAATTTGAACATTCCTTATGCCACTCCTTTTTGGAATCCCATGGAAATTAATGCTCATGCGACATAGAAATGGTCCCTGTAGTGTACCCAACCCTAAGAGATTCCCTCATGACATGCAAAAAAGAGAAAGATATAGAAAATAGATTCTCTTGGCTCTTTCTTCCTCTTAAAACCCTCTCTCTATGAACAAACGATTTCTAGAAAAAGATTTTTGCTCTCTTTCATATCTGCAAGGGATTAGATTAGATTCTTGAAGAAGTGCAACTCTCTTGGATCATAGATAATACCTTGAAGATTCTTGATTTTTTGAGTTCTTCATGTGGGCTATCTTCTAAGAACTTTGAATCCATCATTTTGTAGCATCAAGCTTCAAGGAGTTCACAACCCCCTGTGTGATTTTAAAAGTTGGGTAACATTGTTCTTTTATCAAGAAATGATGTTGCTTTAAGGTTTTGATTGCATTGTTTTACAAGTATTGGAAAATTACTTGACTTCACACACACTGGGATATTTCTCTATAGACCAAGGCAATATTTATAGATTTGTTTTATTCCTACTACTCTTACCTTCCTAAATGCACTTAGGATAAGAACATACACACAATATTTTATTATTCCATATGCTATTTCATGGAGGTTGGAAAACCAAAATGGGGATTTGACTGAGGAAAATCCCTAAAATATCCCAACAAGTTTTTCTCGCTATGTATTGTGTAGGTTCTAGCTAGAGATCAAATACACAAGAGTTTGTTGTCTTTTTCCTTATTTCTCATTTATCTTTTCTTCATGTTTGATGTCATATCTGAGCATATTTTAGGTAGATTGTCTTTCTAGAATGTTATTTTATATTTCTATGTATGTTATGTGATGTCACAGATCCTCATGAATACATACTATATGATTTTCTTGAGTTTTGTTACTGTAAGGATGATAGCTCCATGCACAGATGTCGCTGCCACGCGCTAGCATCTGATGCTGAGGCTTTCATACTTTGATACCAGGTTCTCCTCTTTTTCCTTTTTCCTATTTTTCTATCAGCTTATTGATATAGTTTCTTCATTTATGTAGATTATTACTTTTCTATTCATTCACATAGATTTTAACTATTTGAATTATTAGATCTTTTAGGAACAGGGCCCAATCAGACCTAGCTAGGTTGTATCTATTCTTTCTGATTGAACATTAGAAATATAATCCTCCTGGTGGATGGTTATGGATTAAATATAATGTGTTAAATTAAATTCTAGTTAGATTACTTTAGAATTTCATTTCAGTGCCCTACATTTTGGTGAACCTTCACTACGTTCACTAGCATATCCCTACTTCTCATTTTTTTCAACTTTTCTTGATTCAAGGTAGAAAGTAGAATTTGACAATGTCAGATCTCTTTCTTCAAACCTTTAATGTCTTATAAATAAAACCTTTTAGCAGTGAGGAGTTTTACATGCTTGATGAAGCTCTTGACAACTTTGTCCATGACAAATCTTCCTCTATAAACATAAACAAATTCCTTCTCCTAATATGATTAACATAATTTACATTTTTGGCTCATCACATGAGCTCATAAAACCAAAATTTATGGTACATCTTAGTCTAAGACACAAAAAACTAATGAAATGGTCATGATTGTTCAGGGTGATTCAAACACACCCCAGCTCGATGACTATATTTCACAAGTTGCTAATTCGATAAAGTTAAATTTGACAGGGGCTCCTCATTACCATGCAGTTGTTGGCAAGAGACACTATATGGATTCATGAATGTTGCCATTGATGGAAACAAAGTTCATCCCACACATCCACAGGAAATGGTATGTCTATACCAGAAGTCAGAGTGAAGAATGTTGTGGTCCGGTAAACAAGAACAGAGCATGTGGCGAGGTCTGACAGTCAGGTCTAGATCTCTCTGAGGAAGTATCTTTGTGAAGTGCAGATTTGGGGAAGTCAAGAGGACTACCTTGAGTGATAGATTCCAAGGATTTAGCCTCCGGTGATAGATGAAGAAAAAGATATGAATACTTGAGTATCAGGTTCCTGATTGGCAGTGTGCCAGAGGAAGAACTGATTGGCATAACATCAGACATTATTCCGGATGTGTGACTGATGATGGTAAAGATTCTTAAGGCATAAATTATGATTGGTCGACATGATTGATGACTTCTACAAGTATATCCTTGATTTGCATTACTTGGTAAGCAAGGATTCAGCTGATAGATCAGAGTTTGTGGAAAATATTGGCTATTCTGGGTGCCAACTGCAAAGGTGATGAAATCACTTGTGCGCATATATATACAAGATGGATTTAGTTGTGAGAGGTGTCGTGGTTTTTGGTTATGTGTGAAGAAAAGTAGTAGAGTCGAATAAAAGCAGAAAGGAAGGTCCAGTATGTGAAAGGAAAGCATCACAAAAGAAGAGGAAAGATGAAGTGTAGCAGATCAGTGTACAGAGCCTAACTGGAATTGAACTCTAGCATATGTTGATGCTCCTTATCAGTTCAAGTATTGTATTACACTCTTTATAAATTGTAGACAGTGTGTCTCTTGTAGGCAGTGTGCCTCTTGTGAGCAGTGTGCTCGGGCAATGAGCCCTAATTGGCAAGTGTCATTTTGTATTTCCATTCTTCTAATAGAGAATACAATCTTGGGTTAATCACCCCATGGTAGTTTCCCTTAATAGGGTTTCCACATCAAAAATATTGTGTCATGTGTATTTCTATTTCATGGTTATGTTTGCTTAATTGAATTAATGCTGCATTGATTATTAAGAAAGTTCAGAAAGTAGAAATAATTAGGATAACTGATTCACCCCCCTCTCAGTTATCAATAGCAATAGCCCACACATATAACACTAGGTGAAACAAACAAAATCCTTTTGTCCCTATTTCCCTTCCCCCTTCTTCTTTAACTTTACCTCCACCTCCCCATCTATCCCAGAAGTCCCTAACAGAGTATCATCCAGTTGAGCAGCTTGAATCTACTCCTACTAAGATCTCTCTTTGGGAGCTCGTTCTGAGTTCTCAACAGTATAATTGTATACTCCAAGAAGCCTTATAGAAGATACCCATCACATCCTCTGTTTGGTCAAATGATGTAACTACCCTGCTTGATTGTATTTACACAAATACTACTGATATTGTGTTTCAACAATATGAGTTACCTTCTTTGGAGGTATAGTGAAGAATGATCCTCTACTTATTATTGTTGGAATTAATAATTTTAGATTAAACCATACCCTTATTGATAACAGTTCTAGTCTTAATGTTTGTGGGGTAGACCTATATAATAGTATTCATATTAATACATCATTGATATCTCTTACTACACTTTTTATCTGTGGTTTTGACAATTTTAGTAGACAAACATTGGGAATAATCACATTTCCAATTGAATTGGGACCAGTCACTTTGCCTACTCTCACCCATGTCATGCAAGGTGCATTGTCTTATAATATTCTTATTTGTAGACTATAGATCCATGCCATGGGTCTAGTCATGTCTAGCTTGCATGGCTTGATAAAATTCATCTTTGAAAATAAGACTTATATGAATAAATTTGATCTAGATCCTATGTAGTAATATCAACCTACGAATTCTATGACTCAGCCTTGTACTTCTCCCACTCTTTAGAATTTAATTTCTTCATCTTTAGCTAAGAATGATTCCCCATCTTCAATTCCTTCACTCAAAGTTGATCATGGTGTTGACTCGTCCCTTAACGCATGTCCTGGTGATGATTGGGGCTCATTAAATTTTACACCCTCCTTCATTGGAGAGTATAAACTTGACCACCTTCTGATATTCCAAAAGAATCTTTAGATCTCACATCCACAAATAAGTCTTCTACATCTAAATAGATGACTTCCTCTTCTTCGACTAAGAATATGTGTGATTGCACTTCATGCATAGATTATGCCACTAACAACGATCCTCCATCTTTTAAGGATGTGCATTCCCATTATGCACATGGTTTTCACATTCTCTCTAGCGTAGGCTAGAAAGGAAATGGATGTGGTAAATGTGAACAAGGTATCAAGATCCCTCCAAAGCCAAATCCACATGGCTCTATGTCAGGCCTTGGATACCACCCTCATCAACCCTCTGTCATCTCTTATCAAGACTACCTAAATATGGATATAATTTTTGCCTCTTTGGATACTCCTCTCCCTCTTCCATATCCTGAGCTCATATCTCAAGATTGAGATTCTTTTGATTTTTTGCCCTTGAATTCTTTTTCTAGTGATGAAGAACTTGCTAAATTCCTAGGGGTATATGAGCACATGCCATTATATCATCACAATCGTGGTTTTCCCTTTTGTTTAAATGTACAAGTATAATTATGGCCCGAATTTGTTGTTTCATTCTATGATATTCTCTGATTCCCTAGCAACTCTTGAGGGTACCCTTCATCAGATCTCCCAGAACATAGTACCCTCCTTGTCGAAGATACTCTTGATGTTTTGATGCATCTTGAAGTAAAGGATAAAGTCATTAAGATTGGCCAATGCTTGTCCCCCATGGAGTGACATATGCCTTTCGATCTTCTTCATGAATTTTATGAGTTATTTGCTTGGTCATATGTGGATATGCCTAGTATTGACCTGAATATCATTGTCTATAACATAGTGCTATATCCTGATGCCTAAACTGTAAAACATAAAATTCATAAAATTAATCCTGAAGTGGCTTTATTGGTCAAGGATGAGATTGAAATCCTTCTACAAGTTGCTTTCATCCACTCAATTGACTATTAACCTTGGCTCTCAAATATTGTGGTTATCACTAAACCTGATAACCACATCCAAATGTGTATAGATTTTCATGATATTAACAAAGAATCCTTGAAGGATGATTTTCCTTTACCTAATATTGATATTATAGTTGATTCCACTTTTGGACATGCCTTGCTTTCCTTTATGGATAGCTTCTCATGTTATAATAAGATTCTAATCAACCCTGAGGATCAACCTAAAAATACTTTTACATCACCATGGGGTAATTATTGTTTTGTGGTCATAATATTTGGACTAAAGAATGATTTTATTCACAATATATCCTATCTTTACAAGATGATCTACCATGGGACTTTTTCTTTGACAGATCTAGATGTCGAATAATCTCTGGGGTGGGTGTTGTATTAGTCCCTCCTTGTAGCAAGTTGATTCCTTTCTTGTCCCATATAAATTTTCTATGTACTAATAATATTGCTGATTGTGAAGCTCTTATTGTTGGCTTGTGTGCAAAGTTATCTTTTAATATAAAAAAATATTCACATTCATGGTGATTCATAGTTGATTATAAAGCAAGTTATGGGATCCTATCAAGCTAGACAAGATAAATTATTTCAATATCACGACTTAGCTTTATCATTGCTTCAATAGTTTTTCTTTTTTTCTATCAATAATATCCCCATGTAAAGATAGTCATCATGTTGATGCAATGGCAAGTACTTCTTCCCTTGTACCATCTGACAATTCTACAGATGACTATCATTTTATAATTCAAGTTCTTTCATCACTAGATGTTGGTGATTCTACTTCGATGGATTCTCTTTTATGCTATAGTTTAGACTAGGAGGAATGGTACTCTCATATCTTCACTTATTTAAGTGATGGTATCTTCCCCGTGTTTCTTCAAAAAGTGTATGAACTCACATTTACAATCTTGTTTCATACTATATTATTCTCCCTATTGTGCTTTATTATCGATCCTATAATGGTCTCCTCTTACATTGCTTAACTAAGGCCAAAATCCCCATTGCCCTTGATGAGGCCCATTCTACTGCCTGTGGGAGTATTTTGGTGGATGTTCCCTAGTTAAAAAACTACTCCGAATGGGTTACTATTCGATGAGCATGGAACATAATTCATTTTATTATGTTAAAAGGTGCCCTTAGTGTTAGCAGCATAGCAACCTTATTCAAACTATTGCATACGAACTACATGCCTAGGTACCACCTTGGTTGTTCTCTATTTGGGGCTTGGATATCATTGAAAAATAACATCACCATCTTCTTGATGTCATACTTTTATCATCACAATGTAACTGATTACTTCATGCAATGGGTTGAAGTTGTTCTACTTTGATCCACTACTATTGAAGCCATCTATCATTTTCTCCTAGATAGCATTATCTCTTGTTTTGGACTTCCACCTTCATTTCTAATAATTACATACCATTTAAGAACAAGGTTTTGAAGTAATTTCTAGAAAATTACATATTTAACACCACTTCTCTGTGCTATATTATCCACAATTAAATGGCCATGAAGAAGCTTCTAATAATACTATTGAGTAAATTCTTCAGAAAACAATCAATAAACATCATAAAGATTAGCACACCCAACTCTCTTATGCATTGTGGGCCTATTGAATGAGCATTCTTAAGGCTACTAGAAAAACCCCATACAATCTTGTTTATGGTGCTGATTCTATCATGCCTCTCAAGTTGGAAATTCGCTCAATGCAAGTTTCCCTCCAAGGCCTCATTGATGACAATACCTATTGTGATCAACATCTTTTGCAACTTAAACTGATTGATGAATGCCTCCATGATCTTGAGCACCTGAAAGCATATGAAAAGACCTTAATTTATGGATATAATCAATGTGTTCTTCATAGATACATTCAAGTAGGTGACTTGGTGTTGTACAAAAACTAAGAAATTGTCAGTTCGAAAGGAAGGTTCAGCCTAAACTAGTTCAAACCTTACATTGTCACCTCTATCTATGGATCAAATGCATATGGTCTCTCTACGATGAATGGTAATCCTCTTAAGGCACCCATTAATGCTATGCATTTGCATTGTTCTCAAGCTTAATTTCTTCTTTTATGTGACATTTGTGTAGACAAGTTTTGAGTAGTTATTGCTCCTAGCTTTCCCTATGTCATTTGATCATTAACACATTTCCTTTTTCATGTTATGATCCTTTTTTAATTTTATATTTAGTTACATATGCAATCTCTCTTTTAAAATAACAGTGTGTTAGTTTGTTTAGTATTAAATACTTTGCTTTCTAGTTTTACGCATGTTGTTTTTTTTCTCAATGTGTTACATGTCTTGAATGTTAGTTGTAGATTTCATTTAAAATGGAAATTACAACATTCTTTACCATGTCATTTATTTAATTGTGAAAATAATTACATTATTCCCTTCAGTTAGTTAATTAGATCTATGACAATTGTTTAATTAGATATTTTTGTTTGTTCATTTACCAATTAGATCTTCATGGTATTTAATTGTGTAAATTTTATTCATTTATTGTTTCATTAAATTATTCTTGTATTTAGTTAAACAATTTTAACAAATAATTTAATTACATTAGAATAGCACTTAACTAAACAATAATCATTACATAACAAAGCAATATCACTTATATATATATATATATATATATATATATATATATACCAAATGTCTCTGAATACATCATATAAAAAAATAGCCACTACATCAAAATGTGGCATATCAAAATGACAATACAAAAATCTACATCATGGATCAGGGCCATGAATCCCTGATCCCTCTAGTCCTAGTGGAGACTACTATACAGATGGCTCTTGGTGAGATGTTACCAGTCATGAGCGTCTCTAACTCCGTGACCATAATCTACTCAGCTAGCCCCTCAATTCTGTCACCTTTGTTGTTGCTTCTACGACTTGCCACTAAACCTGTATGACTTGAGCTCACAGCTGACTCGTCTCATCCATTAGGCTCTGCACCCTTGGATGATCCAATACTATAGTCGGTGCCCTATGATCCTCTAACTTACTTTGTAGAGAGTCATGTGTAGCCTCTACACTCTCGGCTCTCATCACTACCTAATGGATGATCTTTGTCAAATTGACTCTCCTTATATGCAGCTCTTAGTTGCACCACATGCTCAAATATCTCAATGTGCCACCCAGTTGTCTATTGAGGCCTATAACTGACATGCACATCTTGTTGTGGCTGCACGCTGGGAACCAACTCTGCTAGTACTCAACCAATGTAATCAAGCCACTCCCATGTGTGAACTACAAAGAGCAAACAAAAATGATATCATTAATGTCTCATCATATAATCAAATCAAAATTTAATCACCTTACATATCTAGTATACTACTCAAATCACAACATAAATAACAAGTCTCACCTATATCATTGACTTGATAATCAAGATCTAGAGGAATTTCTATTGCCATGGTAGGTGTGACCACAACTGTCATAGCTACCATTGCCCCTAGTGCCAAACTGGTATCCTAGCATCTACACTGCTAGAATCCCCTCACTCCATCTGGCTAGGTACTTTTCTAGTTGGGGGTGTAGCTCATGTCACCTGAGGTCAGGCTCTCAGCCTCTCCTCAGTACTCACATGACCTACACCTCATTGTCATTTCCTCCCTATAATAGGTGGAGGCTCCTCCTCCTCATCTCCACTCTCTCTGTCACTCTCTATCCTTTGTCTTATCTCCTCATCTAACCCCTACTTTGTGAGTATCCAAGCATTGCCAGTAGGAGTGTCATTAGGGAAGATGGGTGCCAGTCTAGATGTGGCCCACCATGCTATAGAACCTGGGGTAACCACCACATCATCACTATTATCTGTAGGTGATCAGTTGATATCCTCTGCCTTAGGGTCACTGACCTGTACATCCATGATAGTGGGATGAGGTAGATCCCCTGGTCTCACCGTACTGTAATGACAGCGCAAATATGTTGATAGGACCCACAGGATGCCTTGTACCTGGCCGAACTACTTGGTGACTATGTCATAGTAGTGGTACACCGATTTCATTGAGGAGACCCACCAAAAAATGTTCCCTCTACATCCTCGTCATCTAACACGTGTGTCCTACCCATCTCTACATCTTTCTATAGGAGCACCATACAATGTTTGTACCTTGTAGCCTATCGAAGGTCTATCTCTAGTATAATAAGTTCCTAAACATCTATGGCCTCCTAAGACCATGGGCATGTGCTCGGGACTCCATCCATGTAGAAACCATGGGTACACCTGTTAGATGCATGAATGTGATGTGCTCAAAAGCCCACAACTATAGTAGTGTGTAGGTCATGAGGTTGTTTCTCTCATAGTGGACATATCATCCTAGGTCATGTGGTATAAGTGGGTGAGCATGCTCCCACCCCGTGAGAATATAGTCTTATGTGACTCCATGGCCCTGATGGTGTGTATAAGGCCACCACGGAACTGTCTGCCTCGACCATTGGGGTGGACGTGCATAATGACTATGACAATCATAATGCACCGCACTAGTGGGATCGCATCTCCTCCCTGTACTAGCTAGCATAGATGTATGTTCCCTGAGGGATACCTAGGGATGGTGTGACCTAGAGCATACATCTACCCCTCTATCACATAGCTCGCCAATCTCTGTTCTATAATAGATATGGCTCATCCTTGTACAGGAAACCATAGAATCTGGTACACATCCTTGAGTGTGACTGTCATTTCTCCCATTGGAAGATGGAAAATAAGGTGTCCACGTCCCACCTCTCCATCAATGCCATAAGACTCTGATCATGAAATCGCATATGCGACATAGTATACACCCTCCCTAATCTAATGGCCTGTATATGCTCCACCTCCTCAAGTGATAGTGTGGTATGTCGATCTCTCAATAATGAATAAAATGCACCTCCAATATACTCTCACATAGTCAGAGGGTACTGTAATTATCAAACAATCATATCATCAATCTTCTATCAAAAATTCATCAAATTTTCAAACCTTACAAGATTCAAACACATTTTTCCTATTTTTTCTAAGACGCTAAAACCATTTTTGGACACCGACACTCTTTTTAGATGTTAATGCCCTTTTAGGATGCTAGCACATCCTAAAGATGCTAGCACATCCTAGGGATGCTTGCACACCTGAATGACACAAGTGCCTCATTCAAAAAGGATTCTAGTGCCCAAAAAGGATGTTAGTGCTCTATGTATTTCATTTCGGCATAAAAATGAGACAAAAATAAAGAAAAATAAAAATTTTCCTACCTCGCGCATTGGGATGCCTTGCTCTACCCATGTCCTCAGCACATCTAGTTGTGGTGCTTAGTACACTCGTCTATAAGGTATTTGGTCTCTTAAATTCACCATGTGCTCAAAAATTCTATAATTCATTAATTCAAATGAATAGTAAAAAAGTACAAAATTTTTACTATTTATAGAAATTTTCTAATTTTCTAAAGTAATTTTCATTCAAACCTTTATAACTTGGGCAAACGAACTCACATTTTTGCACTATTTGTTGTGTTGGAATCTTGGTTCTATTTCCATTATCCTCATAATAACATTCACTCTAGTGTTATAACCTTGTGAAGAGAATTTTTCGTCACTAACAATTTTTTTCAGGTGGTGGACCTTACTCCCTCTTTTTACCTCTTTATTTTAGCAAGCTAACATAAACATGGGGGGTGATTATCCACCCTTATTTTCATTTTATTTTATTCTTCTTCTCATCATCATTCTCTTAGTATTTTTTGAACTATAGTGTGTGTTCAATCTTGGAGGATTATTTATTTTCTAACAGGGTAATTTTGAAGATTGTGGTACCTAAGATTGTGGTGTTGCAGATCTTTAGTCTAGGGGCATCATTCTTCCAACTAGATAATTTTGGCATCCTCTTAGTATCCTTTTGGGTATTCTTTACATTGTTATTTTCTTTCAGCATTTCGTTTTCATACTTTAGCATAGTTTATCATCTAGTGTCATTAGCCCGGGCCAAATGTAGCATAGAAAATTGCACACCCCTTGCAATTTCACTCACTTTAGTGTCCATTCCTATAGCATGTTTTTAGGGCCATTTAACCTAGAGCTTTAGCCTAATTTTCCCATCACCACTCATATTTACCAAAATTCATTTCAAGTAATTATTTATTGTAATTTTATAAGAACACGTGCAAAGTTTGGGTGAATATTCTTCAGACGCATATGCTATACACATACATCTTCGTGTCGTGATGGCATCCAAAATTTTGAACATTGCTTCTCCCACTTATTTTTGGAATCCCACAGAAAGTAATGCTCTGTGACAAGAAATGGTCCCTACAGTGTACCCAACCCTGGGAGATTCCCTCATGACATCCAAAAAGAGAAAGATTGAGAAAAGAGACTCTCTCTAGGTTCTTGCTTCCTCTTGAAACCCTCTCTCTATGAACAAGTGATTTCTCAAAAAATATTTTGGCTCTCTTTCATATCTACAAGGGATTAGAACAGATTCTTAAAGAAGTACAACGCTCTGGGATCATGGATAATACCTCGAAGATTGTTGATTTTGTGAGTACTTAATGTGGGCTATCTTCCAATGGCTTTGAAGCCATTCTTTTGCAGCTTCAAGCTGCAAGGAGTTTGTAGCCACCTGTGTGATCTTATAAGTTGGGTACCATTGTTCTTTTATCAAGAAATGATTTTGCTTTAAGGTTTTTATTGCATCGTTTTACAAGTATTGGCAAATATTTGTGGTGTAGGCCATCACCTACTTGACTTTACACACTAGGGTATTTCCCCGTAGACCAAGGCAATACTTATAGATTTATTTTATTGCTACTACTCTTACCTTCCTAGACACACTTAGGATAAGAGCACATATGCAATATTTAGTTATTCCATATGTTGTTTTGTGGAGGTTGGAAAACCAAAATAGGGATTTGATTGAGGCAAATCCCTAAAACAGCACAAGTTTTTTTGGTTGTGTATTGTGCATGTTGCAGTTGGAGATCAAACACATGAGAGTTTGTTCTCTTTTTCCTTATTTATCATCTATCTTTTCTTCATGTTTGATGCCATATCTAAGCATATTTTCGCTACATTCTCTTTCTAGAATGTTCTTTTATGTTTCTATGTATGCTATGTGATGTCACAGATCCTGGTAAAGCCATATTGTATGATTTTCTTGAGTTTTATTACTTTAAGGACAACCATGACCCATGCAGATGTCCCTGCCAAGTGCTAGCATTTGAGGCTCGGGCTTCCATACTCTAATACCAAGTTCTTCTCTATTTCCTTTTCCCTATTATGCTATCATCTTATGGATATCATTTCTTGACTTCTATAGTTTATTACTTTTCTATTCATTCCTATAGATTTTTTCCTATTTGAATTATTAGATCTTTTAGGAAAAGATCCCAATCAAACTTAGCTCGGATGTATCTTCTCTTGTTGATTGAGCAATAGCAATATAATCATCCTAGTGGATGGTTAGGTCTTAAATGTAGTGTGTTGAATTGAATTCTAGTTAGATTACTTTAGAATTTCATTTTAGTGCCCTACAATTAAGAGGTTGGTTGATTGGGTTGGATATAGAGTAAGGTTTGATCGAGAGTGAGTGCACACCGGACAGGAAAACCCTATTATCCAACACTAAATCCCTCACCTTTGAGGTCATGAAAGTCATAACGAAAAACCCCATAGCACAAGGGGTGAGATCAATCTTTCCCTCCATGAGGAACTTCCAAGAATGCAAGACCATTTTTTGTCAATTAGGAAGAGAAGGCCACAAGCTATTGAATGTGAAGATGGTGGAGGTAATTTTTGGGTCTTAGTATCTAGGTACCATTGGACTAGATGATACTTATATCACAAGCTTACTTGACAAATCTTATAAGGATTGCAAGAACCCATTGACAACAAAAATTGCTAACCCTAAGAGAAATAGAATTATAGCTTGGACTTAGTGCTAGGCATACATGTTACAGTATGAGGATCTAATCCCATTGGCACATCAATACCTAATGCTATTGCTAAACACACATTGAAAAGTAAAACAAACCTCAAGTTATTCTACTATTCCATTAAACAATTTTTTCTTCAATATATTCAATCAATTTTCATGTGCACTTTCTATAACGTTCAATCATCTTCGTTTCTTATGTTTAAAGAAAATAAAGTCCCAGCGATCTTGAGCCATGGCAATTTCAGCCAGTGCAATAACACTTTGATTTGCACCAAGTAAAGAGAAAATAGATGCAGATTTTTATGTATTATTAAACTTTGAAAAAAGTTAATAGTCCATAACTTTCTCTTCCATTATTATACATGTTACCAATACACATGCAAAATAATCAAATTCCTCTGTTTTTTCTCTTATTTATAATCTTGCAATTTAATTATAATTAGTATGTTGATTATCAAGAGGGCGTTTCATTCCGATATGGCCATTTTTTGGCATATTCATTATTGATAGGGCATTGACTTGATGCACCTTGCAATGGTTTGGCCTCACTCCACAATACATGGAAGGCATGACAGACAAGAGGATTGTCTCTACTTGCTCTATAATAAATATTATGCTTCATGTATTTCAATATCAGCTGATTTCACACATTTAAACTATTTTTAATCATTCTTCAAATGTTAAGACATGCTTTATTTAAAAAATATATATAATAGATTGGATATATATTTTACTTTTATTTTATATGATTTTGACAATCTATTCAAAATTTTTCCTTTTAAATGTAATATAAAGATTTTGAAATGTAATATAAATTTCCCAAAATTTTGATTGTATTATATGGAAAAAATTCTAAATATAATCATATAGCCATCAAATTGTTTTAAGCATTTATTTGTCAATATTTAAGCTTTTTATTTCCGACTAAAAGTAACATCACTGGATAATAAAAATGATATATATTTTTTTCCCTGATCCCTTATGGCGTTTAGTTTAGGAAATATTATAAAAATAATAATCTTTATTAAAATTTTCAATAAAGTGGAATTTCATGAACTGAAAATAAAAAATAAAAAAAAACTCATTAGAATCGGAACAAATACTTTGGACACCACAGAAACGGACGGCAGTCTTCAATAATTCTTATTTGATTTATTAAAAAGAGGCATATTAATAGCAACCTTTTTCGTACATTGCAAGTGCAACAGTAAATGTGGTAATGGTTTATCACAGCATCCGCTAATATTTATGCGAGTTTTATTTACTAGGTATTAGGGCTGCTCAGCCTGCTCAGACCCTGCGAAACAAAGGAAGAATAATTCAGTGAACATATCAAATCATGTTACGGAGAACAAGAGAAGAAAAGGAGATCAGCTAGCAACTTACCGTTCATAGTTGATGTTAACTTTGCCGGCATCAGGATCGGCGATATCAGCGAAGGCATCTTGAGATAAATCGATGGTGCCAGCGCATCCGGCGGGGCAATAATCAACAATCTTGACGACAATCGATCTGCTCTTACAATTGGGATCGCCGTTATTTGTTGCACCGGTGCAAGTGATTCGGTAATGTTTTCCGCATGCGGCTCCGTTGTCCCAGAATGCATTACTTGCCGCCGCGAACAGATTTCCTGCTGGAAATTGCCCTGGGTCGTTTCCATAGCACGCCGATGCTGCCAGAACAATCACCCGCTATTAAACTCATCATAAAGAACGATACTGGTCACTAACTTTGATCATAATGATCACTCAATCACTATTACATCATTCACAAACGGCAATACTCATCACTAAATTTGATAACAATTAAAAATCTACTTACGGACATACGGAGGAGTGTAAAATGTGGCTGTTCCTCGCTCACCCATACAACAATACCAGCCCCACATAAAACTCATCACGAACACAGCCCGCCATATACTACAAATAGCTCCGCCTTCCATTGTCTCTCAAACTCTGGGATTGTGCTGCGTAATTCTCTTAAGCAGCAACAATAACGGAGTTGAAATTTCTGAATATTAAAGCAGTGCAGGTACGTTTTTATAGTATAGAAGAGGGAAGAGGTTAAGCTAGTCTCTGTCTGGGTCTAGTCGGTAGAGCCCATCTTGCCGCGAATGCTACGGATCATAGCGTGTCTATGACTGACCAATGAGGGTATTCATCGAAGAATTTCTAGAAGCTTGTTTCACAGAACAGCATATAATATGTGAACGAAATCCTGACTAAATTCCATCCTATGGTAACAATTTCC
Source organism: Cunninghamia lanceolata (assembly GCA_027924645.1). Taxonomy (NCBI): domain Eukaryota; kingdom Viridiplantae; phylum Streptophyta; class Pinopsida; order Cupressales; family Cupressaceae; genus Cunninghamia; species Cunninghamia lanceolata. The sequence continues at coordinate 4,351,072 of BSBN01000244.1, forward strand.
TTTTATGGACGATGAACATATGTAATGGTGAAAATTTCATACCCTGGGCTTGTCCTATTCGTTTTGGGCTCACTTAGATTTAGTTTGTTATCTGTATAATACTTATTCTATAATTGTATAAGTGGTGTATAGTTAGTCTGTTAGTGAAGTTGAAAGATTCTTAATGAGCTCACCAGGGATCAAGTCTTGTTGAGTACAAGGCCCCCGATACCCTAAGGGATGAGGTAGGGATCGTGCCGCAGACGAATTTGGGGGAAGAATTTCAACCTAAGGCTCGTGCTCCCGTATCTGATTGCAAAAACAATTTTGTGGATGATCTCCATCAATATATATAAAGAGTTTAGATTCGATTTATATATTATTTATTTTTTTTATTCATTTTAGTTTTATGTCGCATTACAAATTAATTATTGTTCTTTTTGAATTCAAAATTTTAAATTGGGATCTTGTTGTCGCCTTCTAATTAGTTTCTGCCCATCTACTTGAGTGTAAAATATTTTAGATTATATTCTAGAGTGTTCCATAGAAGAAAAAGTCCTATTTCAATATGATTATCTAGGATTGAGATCTCACTCACAATCTTTTGCTTCATTCAAATAACATATTTGAACATTCACTATCACATCAACATTTGGATACTTAGCCATAGATAAAGATATTACATGGTTGTTTGTTGTCTTTAATATTTGTTTACAATTTATTGATTTAGCCCATCAAGGGGTTTGATAACGGATAGCAAGACCATTACTTAGCAAGCTCCCCAAAGGTGTTTATCAACACTATGGACTAATTATCACAAATTCAAAAATTACGAGGCAAGGTGAACTAGTTTTCAAATCATAGGACCTCAAAGATCAATTTCATGCATAGAAGGATGATTTTATATGATATAAATCAATTTTGGTAGTCGCTTTTGATCTAAACCATTTTCAAGGCATCAAATTGACCTACAATTTAGAAATGATCAATTTTTTAGTTTGTGAATAGTTGTTTAGTACATCTCAAGGTTTTGAAGCTATGACAAATCATTTTGCACCACTTATTATAAATTCACATCACCATTAGAACTAGAAATAAGTATCTTTATTTTGTTTATTTAAATTCCTTTCATATATTATCACATTTAATTATCAGCATCAATCTCAAATCCGTATTCTAGGGTAAATTAATTTATTAATACAAATTAATTAATATACACACAAGGACTTTTGTGAGGGTTTTGATTTTCTCTTTCATTTTTGGTGAACTTGACTTGTCTTGCACCACCTAGGGTTTATCCTTAGGATTTATTTACTCTACATTAGCATTTTGCATCTAATTATTTCTTGTTTATTTCAAATATGATTAGAGTTTGGATCCATCCTTCTAAGTTGTGTTTCATTGTTTCATAAGCTAGTTGTTCCTTATACCTATGTCATGCCTAGAGTTTAACAATGTACATAAAGTCATGTGAGTGATTAGACTAAAAATGAGGTGACTTCTTGGATTGAAAGGACAAATCCTTTAAGATATATAATGGGCAATGACTAACTACTTGTAGAGGAAATGGATAAAAGAGGGATGCATAAAAATAAATCCTTCAAGATATATAATGAGCACTGACTAACTACTTTTTCCACGGGGTCCAAGGGGTGGTGAAAATTAACGAAGCCCCCTAGTGGGGGTTTGGGGGTAGCGCCCGTGATGACAATTTTTTACAAAATTGCCTTGTAAAATATTGTAATTCTGTAGTCAATCTAGACTATTCATCATTAGGTTGCAAATCTAATGGTAGAAGTTATGTTAGGGTTTTTTCCCTAGATGTCAACATTCTTTTAATGAGGGCATTATATTATGGTCATGGTGTAGTAGAGAGTTGAGATTAGAAAAATAGGTGTTGCTAGATTGAAAACTGAAGAGGAGGTCATTAGTGATGTATTGTAAACTCTATTGAAGTTAATATAGACTGGTGCATCTCTTCTTGTGTGGATTTTTTTTAAAAGGGTTTCTCCATGTAAACATTGTGTTATGTGTTAAGTTCTTCTATTCCTTTATTTCTTTGTATTGTTGATTTGATTTCCTATAATCTCCATTTGGTTTTGTACTGGATTATTATAATAGTTGAAATCAAATTTCCATTCTATAGTTGTTCACCTTCAAATGTTATAACAAAAATGTCATGGTGAAATTTACATGTACCCATGTCATTTTTTAGTTTTGGGCCTAGTTTGATATAATGTCTTAATACAATTACATATCAACAAAATGCCACGGTCTTGTGTAAAGTTAGGCTTATTCCCTAATCCTTTAACCATCATCCTATATACATACTTCCTCACATTTAACTTTATCCCATAATTATTTGTTCTTAGTCCTATCTTCCATTTATATTTATTTATTATGCCTATCACTACACTTATATCCATAAATACATTTTCCATCTTGAGATTCACACTTCCTTATCATGGGCCAATCCCATGGCACATGGGTTCAACCCTATGCCATGCAAAATTAACCCTTGAATTTCAAAAATTCAATTTTAAATTTGATTGACTTGCCTTTTTTAAATCTATAATGAACCAACTCGCTACATGTTTGAACAATTTATTGCTATGTCTTTGTATTTAAATGCATTCAATGCGCAATTAATTCATATAAAGGAAAAATTAAGAGTATAAGTTCAAACTATTCTAGGAGCACTTTGACTTGGAGCACTAAAATGAACCATAATTTACATCAGAATCATATAGGATAGTTGGATTCTTTAGAGTCTTGTCTTTGATATTCATCCATGATTGTAAAGGTAGTCTAGTCAAAGGGATCAACCGAGAAGAACACAAACCTTGTAGTCTATTGAACTTCCTGAGGTATTTTTTTATTATCATTAGTCCTTATACATTAGTAGCTATTAGAAGCATGGGTGTTGTAGAGTTTAGTAGTCCATATTGAGCTTGATCAAACCCATGGGTTATAGAGCATTTTTGTGGTTTAGGACAATTCCACGGAGCATGAAACTGACACCACAAGGTACATATTTCATCCTCAAGGAATTTTTTTATTATTGAAAACCTAATTTAATAATTCTCAAACCATAAACATAAATTTATATATCATTATCAAGTGAAATCTACATGGCATCAACATTTATTCTTTAGTATAATTCCTAAAACTAAGTGGATAATCCTCCTTGTTTCATTCTCATGTACTAATTTATTGCAATTATCAACTTTTAACTATAATTATTTAAATCTAAATTAATTGTATAATTGTTTGTATACATTTATTTTAATAAATATAAATTTATGTAAAAAAACATTTTATTAGAGAAAACTAAAGAATAAATATAATTAAACCTAGAAGATCCCAAACCATAATGTCTTGTTGAAAAAGATAAAGAAAAAAGAAAAACTATTTAAAACCCATATCTATTTAAAAAAAACTTAAACCTATAAGAAAACAAAATAGTTCTAAAGTAAAATAAAACAACTCTTAAATTAAAAAATATAAATTTATGTATAAAACCATTTTATTATAGAAAAATAAACAATAAATATAATTAAGCCTAGAAGATATCAAAACATCATGTCTTGTTGAAAAAGATAAAGAAGAAGAAAAACTATTTAGAACCCATATCTATTTAAAAAAAATTAAAACTATAAGAAAACAAAATAAAATAAAATAACTCTTAAATAAACAAAATAACTTTTTGACTAAATAAAAATTTCTTCAAATAAAAATAAAGTAAACAATATATTTTATTTTTTTTTATTATACAATATATTAAAAAATAAAAATAATGTAAACAATATCTTTTATTGTTTTTTATAATGAACTTATTGGAAATTGGTAATGTGGAAAAAAACTAATTAGAAATTAAACAAATACTATGCACACCACAGAAATACACGGTATTCTTTAATAATTCTTATTTTACTAATTAAAAGGAGACGTATTAATTTCTAGTCTTGTGTCTAGTCAATGCCGTCTATTTTCTAGTGTATTGTACACAGGCCTGGAATTTGATGGTCTATTTGGCCGTTTTTGCCATTTTAGACCGTATTTTACAACTATAAAATTTATTGAACCGTATATCTTGACTTGCTAAATTTTTATATAACCATACATATGACTCTTTAAATTACTAGTAAACTGTAAAATTTTATAATAATAAGCAAATATATATATATCTTGAATATATATTAAATTAGAATGTTTATTTCAATAAATTTTAAAAATTATAAACAAATCTTTATATTGCTTTTATTTTTAAAAATCAATTTAGAAAATAATTTTGCTTTCTCTATAGAATAATTTATTTCTAATTTAATCTTTTTCTAATTTTTAACTTAGAAAAAAAACTACAAAGAAAAAGTTTTTACACATTATAAAAATATAAATAATATTTTCTATTACAATGTTTATCAACTTTATCTTTATCTTTAATAAATTTTAAAAATTACAACAAATCTTTATCTTGTTTTTTAATTTTTAAAAATCATAAAAAATCTTTGCTTTCTCTATAATTTCTAATTTCTAATTTAGAAAAAAAACAAAGCACAATTTTTTTTATTTTTAATTCATTGTTTATTATATATGGAATAAGGATAACTTTACAAATTACAATTACAAATACACATATTAAGAAATTACACATACACATATTAAGAAGAGCTATAAATTGTGTTTGCAATTAAGAGTTGAATTACAACTATTTACAGGGATAAAAAAAATTTTTGCTACTTCTTCCATTTTTTTTCAATTTGCCAAGTTCTCTCATACTCCAAGAGCAGGTATGGCTAGAAACTTATTGCCTCTGATTTTTACATATTCTAGCTCTAGTTTTTACGTATTTTGGATCTCATTAAAAATATTACTTTGATTTGTTTTAATTATAACTGAGTTTTATTAACAATATTTCAAAACTGGTGCTGGAATTAGATTTAGAACTGTAAATTCATGCCTAACCTCAGAAATGGGGTAGACTGCGGACATGTTATATTGGGTTCTTGTTTATAGGTTAAAGCTAAAATAAAGATAAACTTACGGTAGTTAAATCTTTTTGTTTTGTTGGAGATATTGCTGGAATTTTTAGAAAGCATTTAGGTAGCCATATGAAGCCTGGTAAATTGGGAAATTGGAAATAGATTTAAAATAACAATTTGCTTTTAAAACCTGATCTCCTAGAAATTTAGAAATTTGTAAAAGTGATGGTGAATGCATTTAATAGTCAATTTTGAGAAAGGTTAGTTTTTGGCATGAAAGATTCAAGGAAATGGGTAATTGATTTGTGAAAGCCACCTCGTATTCCACATGCCTGCTTAATAATGGTCCTTTTTTTTAACCTGCATTTTTTACTATAAAAAAAATTCACTCAAATATTTTTTTGACAATTGATTTTTTTTTTAAAACGTCAATTGAAAGGTAGTTAAATGATAAAACCGTCATAAAAAATTTATATGACAGGCAGGGGTGACCGTCAAATTCCAAGCCTGATTGTACACTTACGGTCTTTGTTTCACTCTCCTATTGGCCAAAAGTCTTTAGTTTTTTATTACTTGATATTAATCACGGTGACTAATGGAGTTATCCATTCAATTTTTTTTAATTACGGGGAACATTTTCTTAGATCGTATTGATCATAAAAGTTAATAGTTTCTCACTCATTGAAGATTTTTAAGATTTAGTAGTTTGTATGTAAACCAAAACACACTTGAATTTAATCCAAAGATAATAATTATTTTTTATTTTTTTATAATTGTGGTGGGATCATATTTTGGAAGTAACTATTCTCCATACAAAATGGCATGCCTAAGACATCATAACATATAAAATAGTATATTGACATATCACAACCATATTCTACATACATTTAAATAATATTGGTGGTGGGACTTGTCAGTGCCACTATGTTTGACTACTACTAGTTGTTTTCTGTCAGGGTATCCCACTAGCTACAGTCTCTTTCTTGCCCACTTTGTTAGAACTTTCAAATAAAACCTTTTTTGTCATTTTTCAGTATTCTACAGTTGAAGTGCAAGACAGAGTCGACCAACTTGACGAGGGATGAGTTGTAGGTGACCAAAAGCCAAAAATGAGTTGCAATGAATGATAACTATTCTAGGAAAGTTAATCTACTCTATACCAACGTAAAATGTTAATATATTTTGCTAAAATTTTGAAGAAGTAGAGCTAAATTCACATCAAACATAAAATTAACTATGTTATGTTGTATCTAAAATTGTATTGACAATAGTTGTTTCCTTTCCCTGTGCCCTATGATGTTGCAAGTGTAGGAAGTTGTAAGTATATCGTAGAGCATTTTTATTGAATTTTGCAAATGCTAGGGTTTAGCCATGGGTTCCATGAAATTATTTGAGGGATTTCTTCAATGGCTCTCATGGAGCCCTCTATAAATTCAAAATACTCTTTTTCTAGATGCCCTTGTAGGTAAAACCAATTGGGTCTACATAACCCATGAACTTAATAACTTGTTTGGAAAATTGTGGATGTGCAGATGTCTCATTTTATTTTTGAATCAGAATAAAATGAGACCTTCACACATTGACTCTCTCTTTCATAGAATCCCCTATTAAAGGTACTACCTAATTTTATTAATGGAGCTCTATATACCGAAGTGTAGCCCTAATTAAAGAGTCGACCTAATTTTATGTTTGGTAGGGTTGTATACAAATTATTAGATTTGATTTTGTATATCATTTTCCTAGTTGCAATAAACATTGTGTTTTTCAACCTACACAAGTTTAGTTCATGATTTCTAACACATATCAAATTTATGCCTTTCTTACTATTGGGAATTAAGGTGTCTCAATCTTTGCAAATTCCTAGCATTGGTATTTAAATATTTATTTATTATTTGCCTATATTGTATTTATTTATGCACATCCTATTTCATCATTTAGTGTGAGCTGGCATGGTGAGTTGTCATCCCACTTGGAAGGTGACTTGGATGGACATGTCAACATGAGGAAATGTGGGTGTCCTATTTGAGGTGGCATTAATATTCCATGTGTCGGCATCTTGAACAATGTGTAAGATCTTATGACATATAATTGAATCTATGACATGTAAGAGCTGAAAATAGAAGATTCTTATGATAGGTATGACATGCATCAAAAAGCATCTTTACATGTTTGAATAAGGCATATTTAGGAACCCAACTTTGACTATGACAACTTGGAAGAGAATCATTTATTAATAGTCATTTGTGATGGATTCTCTTATAGCTGTAAGTGTTGTCATAAATGGCAGATTTTATGACGGTGTAAGAGGATATGTCATACCTATTTCAGGTAAATTTGGGGTACCCAAGTTTGGAGGGTCATAAGAGGTGTAAGAGAATATTGTACAAGTGGCATTTTTGCAAAAGAGGTGTTCAAATATATGCCATGTGGATTTGAATGCCCACCTCTTGTATCTTCCTCTAAAAGCTTACTTCATGCTTGATATTCTCTATAAATAAGGTGCTTGTTGGAGTAGTTTGTATGGTTCATTTACATGTACTATTATGATGTCATAATTACTCCAGAATATCAAAAGTGGTGAACTGATGTAAGAGTTTGGCTTTGGAAGTGTATTGTAACCTTCATTATTTACAGATTAATACATTGGGTTGTGCTTTGGAGTGTGGGTTTTTTTCACCCAAAAGGGTTATTCCCACATATACCTTGTGTTGTGTGTTTCTTGTACTTGCATGTGATGTTATCTAATCTTTTCTATATTTTGTATTTCACTATTGTAATTGTTAAAAGATAAAATTTTGTATAACTCTCCTCATTAGATTGGTGTAGGAAGCATATTCTGCTTACCTTGCTTCCTTTCAGTTGGTATCAGAGCCTGATCAACTTTGATTTTAGTTGTTGGGTAGAGTGTTTTTTGAATTGATCCTTGTTTGAGTGGGAGCTTGTTTAAAGGATTTTGAAATCTTTGTTGCAAGAAAGAGATGGTGAGCACATCTGGGAGGATAGAGATGGAAAAGTGTAATAGAGGAAACTTTGAGTTGCAGAAACTCAAGATGGAAGACATGTTGGTTGATAGGGACCTATGGACTACTATATCTAGAAAGATGTCATTAGGCATGAAACAAGAAGATTGGGAGCTAATGGATTAGAACGCCAAGTGTCTTGTGAGGCTCTATTTGGCTAACTCTATGTTATTGAATGTCTATGGAGAGACTACAATGACAAATCTATGGATTAAACTTGGTCAGATTTATTAAGCTAAATCCCAAGTAAATAATTTGTTCCTGAGGAAGAAGCTATACTCTCTAAAGATGGAAGATAGAGGATCTATCACAGATCACTTGAATAGTTTTAACATGCTTATTTCCTTGTTCAGCTCCATTGGTGTGAAAATGGAGTCCAGGAGGATTGGTGTATGACTTTTCTTTGCTCTTTTCTAGATTTGTGGGACTACATTGTTATGGCCATTGGGAGTACCACTAGGACCTCCAAGATGGATGAAGTGGTTGCATTACAATTGTATGAAGAGATGCAGAGAAAAACTTTCGAAATAGATAAGGAGGTTCTTGCAATTTATGGTAGATCTAAAGAGAAAGGGAAATAGAAGGACAAGAAGCAAGAGAAGTCAAGATCAAAATCATGTGGGAGATTTAAGTCTCTTGGAAAGTCCAAGGCATTGTGTTGAAACTACAGGAAACCTGGGCATTTTTGCAAAGAATGCAAGGAGGAGAAGAAGAAATAGAAAAAGAACTATGATTCATATTTTGACAAATCCTCTAACGATGAAGGAGGAACATTTGTTATTACCTTGGCAACACAAGCATCTTAGTATGTGTGTCTTATTGACTATGCTACATCATTTCACATTACCTCACATCAGGGTTGGTTCACAAAGTATGAAAAATATAATGGTGGGAAGGTGTATTTGGGTGATGACTCTCATCTAAGGATTGTTGGCGATGGAAGAGTCTTGATTCAATTCCCTGATGGATGAGTGAAGGGGACTAATGGTGTTCTCCAGATACCTGGTTTGACATGGAACCTATTATCTATAAGTAAGTTGAATGATGTGAGTGTGTAGGTTATTTTCTTGAATGGAGGATGCAAGATGACTAGAGGAGCTATGGTGCTAGATAAGGGTCTTCAAATTAGCACTCTGTTCAAGCTTGATGCAAGCACAGTTTAGTGCAATAGTTCTTCAGTTTTGTAGAAGATAACTTAAGAGTCTTCATGCTCAACATTGGAACTTGGAGTGAAGAGGACTATGCATCTACTTCTGATGGTCATGCTTTTTGGGTATCTAAGGGTGCTTATCCTATGGAGATGAAACTTTTAGCTAAGAAGATGATGTTATGGCACCAAAGACATGGTCACATTGGTGAGAAGGGTTTTAGATCCCTGAAGAATAAAAATCTTGTTGAGGGTATGAATAATTGTAATCTTGAGTTTAATTTTTGTGAATATTTCATTTATAGAAAACAAAACCGTGTTCAGTTTTATTCTAGTTCCCATAAATCTTCTAGGATGTTGGAATTGATGCATTATGATGTATTTGGTCCTATGAATGTTCCTTTGATTTTAAAATATGTTTACTTTGTATCTTTGATAGATGATTATAGTAGAAGGACATGGTCCTATTTCTTTAGAAGAAAAATTGAAGTCTTTAGTCGGTTCAAAGAGTTTAAGGGTCTTGTAGAGAATCGGATGGATAAAAATATTAAGTGTTTGAGGATTGACAATGGCAATGAGTTTTGTTCAGTAGATTCTGACAAATTCTGTAAAGAACATGGGATTGAGAGGTACATGACAACTCTGTATACCACTTAGAAGAATGGAGTTGTAGAGAGGATGAACAAGATGTTGATGGACAAGGCCAGGAGTATGGTTACTAGACCTCGACTTGAACAAAAAGAATTCGTTTGGAGTTGTTGCTACCACTTTCTACCTATGTGATAGGTCTCCTACTTAAGCTCTTGTTGAGAAGACACCTTTGGAGTTGTGGTCATGTAAAAATCCCTCATTAAGACATCTTTGAGTATTTGGTTGTGATGGATATGCACATGTGCCTATGGAGAAGAGGTCTAAGTTAGAGAAAAAGGTAGTGAAGTGTATCTTCATAAATTATGGTGTCAATAGAATGATTCTAAGTATTTATTTTTTATGTTTCTGATAGTGATAGTGGATAGATTTCCATAATTGTTTTTAACAAACTTGTTGACAAATTCTATGAAAAAATAAAAGTTGGGTCTATTTATGCCATATCAAATGGGAAATTAAAGTTGTCAAACAAAAGGTTCAATAATTTATCAAGTGATTATGAGTAACACTAAATTACACCACCAATAAAGAAATTTTATTTGGTGATGATTTATCCATTCCATTTGAAAAAAAAATCACTTTAATAAGTAAAATTTAGAAGATGGCAATAAATTCAATGATGGATTTCATTGGTTTTTTCCTTGAAGTAAGCCCGTACAATAAAATATTTAGAAGGAATGAAGGAGAATTAAGAAAAAGGAGTTTATTTATAAGATATATGATAGACTATAGAACTAGGCTAACCATGTGGGAAACAATTTGCATGTAAGAAGGTGTTGAACTTGAACAACTACAAAATGATGGCAAGTTGGTTATCATTACTATTAAGGGTTCATAAGTGTTATAATTTCATGGTAGATGCATAGTAATGGTCACAATAAGAAAAATATTTATAAATCATATCATTGAGGATGGATAGAAATTAAGACATTGGTATAATGATATTGGAAAAAATAATCCATCACATTATTGTAGGCCTATTATTACACAAATGACTACTATTGAAATATAAAATAAAGTCAAAATCACAAAAAAAAAACTACAATGCATTCTTGTTAGGGCAACATTGATTTCTATCGATGAGATGAAAATTTAGTTATCTAGCACGCCTGTTAATGAATGGTGATTTATAATGTTGACAAAAAGTGACAAAAATTACAAGCGGTGGATGGAACTATTTCAAGTGTGTAATTTTTTTTCTTGAATGTGATTGTAGATATAAAATTAGGGTTTGTATTGAAAACTATGCAAGCTCTAAATGAGAAATAGTTTTTGATGAACTAGGTATTCCAATGTTGGGTGTTAGAGCCAAAGTTTTGTGCATTGACATTCAAAATCATAAAATGGATCCATGGAAAGTAAAAAAAGTTATTGTCTAGATCTTTTATGTTCTCTATGCATGTAAAATTAGATACTTTCTATTTAGATCCATTGGTTAAATGTGTAAATCATTGACTTTGTTAATGAAAGCAAGAATATATTCAGTTCTTCTATGCATTTATGTGGCCAATAAATGTATGATTCAATAATGTCATTATTATTATTATTATTATTATTATTGTTATAAATAGATTGTTTATAAGTTATTAGTTATATATTGTGTATGTAATGGTGGTAAATATCATGTGAAAATTAATTTATGCCTTCTTTTAAATGGATTACATATCTCATTGTTATTTATAAAATTTTGAGTTTTGAATAATTATACATAAATAATCATTTACTATGTGTATATCTAATAAATGAACTTCTATAATTTTAAAACACATTTACCATTATCTCAATCAGCGATGTATTCATGTTGTTGACATAAGACAATGATCACCTATTACTAGCTTATAATACTTAAATGTTATGTCCTTGTAGATGTAAAACTTTAATCTTATCTTTGATTTTAATGATGTGTTTGACAATGATGTGCCCCTATATTAATTGAATCATATGTTAGAGCAATCATAAAATATAGAAAAGTTATTTATGTCATGAGGGCCACAAGTATTCTATTGTATATGGAGTTTAATGAGTTGAATCAAGAAAATTTTGTATCTACTTCTCTAGATGTGTTTATTCACGATATTGTATTTTCTACATAGCAACATAAAAATGCAATTCATATATATGTTGGTATGATTCTAGGAATGAATATATAAATAGGTGAATGAGAGAACAATATAGTCAAAGAAGAGAAAGAACAATGCAAAACATAGAAGAAGTTTAGATGCATGATATATCTATGATATTGGAGGATAGGGTAAATAATGGAATTATAGTTGTTGGTGATAATATACATTCCTTGAATTTTCTTCTATCAAGTGCAGATATTGATGGTGTCTTGAGGGACACAAATGTGCTATTTCCTATAGAGTTATATAGATTGAACTAGAATAATACTACACATGTTGCTATTGATGTAGATGTTGAGAATAGTGTAATTTATGTATGCTAGCATACAAAATGCATGTCATCAAGCTTTATATGCCTGTAGACATGAAGATATAAATAGGAAAAGAAGGAAAAATTATCATATGAGAAGAGATAGAGAAGAACAAAACATAACATATGTCTAAGAGCATGATATATTACTGATTTTGGGTTGTAATAGAGTGAATGATGATAGCCTAGATAATGAAAATGATATTTAATGTGCATTCTCCTCATATTACTTGTACTCCTCCCTCACAAAATTATATTTATATTAGTCTCCTAGATATCCACACAATAATGTCATTTGGAATTATGCATGATCTTTATCTTCCACCACATACTAATAATGTGGACATGGTTCCTATCATTTAAATTCATCCCACTCAACAACAACACCTACAGTGTAATGTTGTAAAAAGTTCATTTGATGGAAGATCTTTGAATTCAATTTCCAGTCCCATGGAAATCCCATATGCACCAAAACAACTAGTTACATCAAGGGATAACTTGGGTAAATCAGTTTTTCATGACCAATAGGTGTGGTCTTGTCCACATCTAAATGACGTTGGTCCTTCCAATTAGCAATCCAACCTTTTTTATTCATAGTCTTCTAATAAAGATTGTGTCTTGCATGAAAATAGTAGGTGTGATGGTCTTGATTTTGAGAAACATATTGATATATGGATGGATGAATTTGAAACAAAATTTACATTTATGTACACCCCTAATGATAATGGATCTTCATCTACACCACATATTTCTTGTAGTCCTTGAGTTAAACATAGTGATAGATTGCATTAAAGACAAAAAAACCTTCTACAATAGAATAGATAAACTATTTATTATTCAAATGTGTTCACTTTCTAAAGAGGCATACCTTGCAAAAAAAATTAGATAATTAAATGAAGGGCCATCTTTTGTTAGGTGCAAATGTAATAAAAATGGACATTGACTATCTACATGGAATAAGATGGATCTTGGGGAGCAATCTTATGTTCTACAAGTGCTTACTCAAGTTGAGGAAATGCTTTTTGCTAGAGTGAATCTAATCATACAATTTATCCATTCTTTAGGTGGCAAATACAAATATAGAGGACACACAATTGATTTCCCACAGGATATAACTATAGTTGTAAGGTGTCTACCATGATAGATATGCAATATTGATATATTTATTATGAGAAGACATTCTACCCAATCTATATATTATGATTTTTATGCTAAAACATCATGTGTATTGGATGCATTAAAATATAAATTAAGATATGATAAATACTATAAAAAAGTCAAGCTTGATGGAAAGTTAACCATGACGCTACCAAAAGAAGAGATGGAAGTCTCTAAAAGCCTAGAATTTGTGCAATCCATATTGATGATGAAAACATACCAAATGCATGTGATGATAGTCTACCTAATGAACAAGAAGATGAACCTCACCATCAACCTTCATCATTTGTAGCTAGATTTGGTTCAACACAATGAGAAATGGAATAAGTGCATAGATTTGTCAAGAATATTGCTAACAAGTCAATTGACATGATTGATTGGCCCCATATTAGTCTCTTCCTGATTAATGAATACATTATAGAAGGGTCATTTGATATGGCATTTCCTATTGGTGAAGTATATGGTTGTAACCATGCATAAATAACATCTGTATACATGAATGTGCATTACATCTAATGATTTATTATGATAATAGGTTTGAAACACATCCCAAATTTTAGAATTTACTATTAAATTTAATATTGCAATAATGGAGTCAGGCAACACCTACAATCCTTGTAAAACAAATACAAGGGATGATGTACCTATGACAATTACAAATTTGTGACAATGTTTATGAGATTTACCTAATGAATGTCTACTTGAGCAAGTGATGCGTTATGGATCTCAATTAAGAGGAAGTACATATTCTTTCCACATATGCAAGAATGAATTGCTTGATATGATAAAACAATTGGATTGCCCTACCTTTTTCATTATTTTAAGTGCAACTAATACAAAATGGTTTGATCTCCATAAACTAATTCAAACACAAGCCCTATTAGATTCAAGGTATGAATACAAGTGGAAAGAGAAAATATAATGGAATTGTTGGGTCCCAAAATGAATGCAACAAAAAAATCTAAAACATTTCTAAATCACCTAGGCTAGGGATTGTCATTAGGGTGATAGAAAGAGGCTTATCAACAAGTTATGGGTGATTTTGGCCAAGTAACAGGAGTGGGTTGACTCCTGTGCTCTTTGAACTTATCTTAAACTTTGGAGTGATATTCCAAGGGGTATACCTAAGTAGGTATTCAGTTCAAACCAAATTGAAAACTAAAAATAAGTGAACAACCAAACCTGAATCATTGTCTTGGCCCCAAAGACTCACTAAACCAAGAACAATTGATTGTCACAAAACCCCTATATAGCTTATTAAACAATATGAATGTACATGCATAGGAAAGATGGTTCTCCCTTGAACCACTGGTAAATGTTTGTTTGTTTTAAAAGAGTGATTGATCCACTCCCAATATGGACTGGTGCCTACTCAAATGGGCAATAGAGTCATAGGATGCAAGGAGGAAGGAAAATATACAGTAGAGGATCAATTGAACTAGACATACATTTGAATATATGAATTTAATATATTTTCATGTGATGGACATGTATACTTAATAATCTAAAAGAGAACTGCAATGAATCATATGCAACAAAAGAATGGAAAATATAAAGCCTTGTACTAACTTCGATGTTGTGACACACCTCCAAACCTTAGTTACAATCATACCAGCAATTTGGTAAGGGAAAACATACAACTGCGATTATACATTTACCAAATCACTACAAACTCCCATGGAGACATTCCATGACATTCATATGTACTTTAAACAACCTTCGTACACTATGCTGAATATATCCCTTCACTTACAAACTAGACTAATCATGATTTGATACCAGAAAATACTTCTTAGGCACTTCCAGACCAGATAATTGGTTTAGTGACCAACCTAGAAAACAATTCAAGTTATCATGTATAAATAGAAATCCTTTCATACTGTGCAGCCCAGGGTGTTAAAAAACCAATCAACAAGAAACCCACACTATATTAAATTCAAGGCCACTGCAATGTCAAAAAATCTGCACATTTGGAAGCCTGCCCATTCTTTGGCAATTCTCAAAATGTCAGAAGAAGATTGCTTGCACTCTTTGTCTAGCAGGAGAAATAAAGTGGCGAGGTTCTAATCCATTTCTTGACATCTGCAACATCTGAATTATCTATTTTGTCCTCCAAATGTACCTATGTATTGAAGAATTTTACTGTGTCAACCACCTACAATGTACAATTCTATAGAATCATTAATTTTTGGGTACAGGTCGTCCTGCACAATCTTGCAATCATGGCATATTTTCATGGAATTACCCTTTTAAAGAATTTACAACACTCCCAATGTATTGTGCTATTTTCTATTTTGGGCCATCTAATTTCTGATTGTACTTTGCCCATTTTCCCACATTTATCAACCAATCTTATTTATCATAAACTTCTTCATCCACTACATTCTTATTTAGGACTATATTCACTTTATCGGTGAATTGCCATTTTCATGAACTACTTTCTTTCTACCCCCTTTTTACCTTATTGGAAAATCCTTCCTTTCATGAACTGGGCTTGTCTCTTCCTTGTCTTCTTAATTAGCTTCCTTTTTTGCCTTATTGGCAAATTTCACTTTTTTTGAACTTTATGTTTCTTTCTCTTTGATCAAAAAAACTTGATTTTCACAAACCTTCTAGAAAAGAAATCCTTTACTTTATCTTGTCTATGCTCAATAGATCCTTCCTCTATTCGACAAGTAGGTAAAACTCATACTTGTGAACCATTGTCAGAGAAATCAGCGATTTGTGAACTAGCTGTGTATTGTCCTTTGTCAGAAATTTCCTACCTTTATGAACTAATTTCTTTCTTTTTCTCTTTTATTGCCTTTCCTTTATTATCAGTGATTTTCACCCTTTTCAAACCATGGAAGAAGCTCCCCTTTTTGTCTTTGCTCTATCGGCCAATCTCCTTATCGGTGAACTTTGAAAATTTTTAACTATTTGGAGAGTTCAAGTTTCTACTGGTTCCCTGATAAAGCATTTCCTTTATCTTTTCCTTAGTCATTTTCTTTCTTTTCTATTTTCCTTATCAAAAAATCTAGTCATTCACGAACTTCCCCCTTTCTCTACCCTTTTCCTTTTATCTCCTTCCTTTATCCGCCTTTCACCCTATTGTTAAACTTTCCTCTTTCCTTACCTTTTACCTTTGTCGTGGCCTTCTCCCCGTTTTGTCTTCATTCGATGAATTTTCCATTAGAAGAACCTTCTATCATCAAAATTGTAGGTTCACAAACCTCCAATTTCACTGACAAAGACTTAGCCAAAAAACATCACCACCTCTCAACCTTTTTCTTTCTTTAAACTTTTCCCTCCACCTCTTTGTCAGAAAATTGACAAATCGGTGAACTTTCAAACTGGTGAACCTCCAGGTTCATAAACTAGAACTTTTATTGACAAAGGCCGAACTTGCCTCTTTTTTCCATCTTTTGACTTTCCCTTTGCCTCTTTTTCTCACCTTCCTATTTCCTTATCAGAAAATCATGGAATTGGGAAAAAGACAAACTCACGAAACAAGATCGTAAGTTTAGGAAATTGTTGATTTGCCGATAAAGGGCAAAAAAGACCAATTTTTTTCTAAGGGAGGAAAACAAAGACAAGGGGAAACATTATACTTAGAATATTTTGGAATAAAACCCCTAAAAAACTATCTCAGATCAGATATAAATGAGGGGTTTTGATTGCAAAGGTAAAACTAGAAAATTTGATGGATTTTTTGGGGAAAATAAAGCATTTTGGGAGCTAGTTTTTTCAAGTCCCAACACTGGCTCTAGTTGGGGACATGTGGCAAACTTGGCATAGCGAGAATCCAGGATATCTCTTGGTAGACCAAAAACATAAAAAACACAAAGGAAAAAACACAAAACATATTTACACATACAGTCAAAAGACTACATCTAAAGTTTCGAGACACTACAAACCAACCTTGTAGAAAACTGGTGAAGCTACTTGCCCCTGTCAAAGAAAAGCCTATTGAAGGAGTTGATATCCCTCAATACTTTGCTGCACTGATCACCCAACATCAGCAATAAACATGTTTTGCGTGCATGCACATACAAACTATAGACATTCATATCATCATACTAAAGATGAAATTAATTATCACCAAGATAAGGCAGCCATAGATAGTATGCCTCATCATCATGCTAACTCACATAGAAACACACACCTTCAAGTTTCATGTTAGCATGTTACAGTTCTAGATCTATATAAATATTAGCATGAAGAAAAATATCAAGATGATAATCATCCAACTTAGGTGTGGTCTCGTGCTGGGCCACGACACATGATTGTTCAAGTCCATGTTACCCAGTTACACTACAAATGCTAATGTATTCCTCCATGACTGAATCGAAGGCATGATTTAGATTTAAACTTGCACCATTAGCATATAAATAATAAATTTAAGGCACTTCAAGTGAAGACTCATAATCTTCAAGTTGCCT
This sequence comes from Cunninghamia lanceolata, assembly GCA_027924645.1. Classification (NCBI taxonomy): domain Eukaryota; kingdom Viridiplantae; phylum Streptophyta; class Pinopsida; order Cupressales; family Cupressaceae; genus Cunninghamia; species Cunninghamia lanceolata. The sequence goes on from BSBN01000244.1 coordinate 4,368,860, forward strand.
CCCTATTTTGAATTCATTGATACACACTGTTGTGTAAACACTACTGCTAAGAAAATCACTAATGATTTTCTCTTCACCCTGCAGATCAACAAGTTGAATCACATGAGAACACCCAGCTTCAATGTTATCAGGCCCAACCAGTGAGCTCAAAAATGTGCTCTCAACATGATCCACATCAATAAGAGAGAACCACCCTAAACAAAGCTCTAAAAAAGTAGCTGTGACATAATCTTCATAGTGGGAAATTGTTACCTTGAAATCACTTGTAGTTGTAGTAGTTCCTTCATGATGTCCAATTAAAGCATAATATGCATCATCCTCACACAAACAAGTGTCAATTTCCTCAATGTCATCATTAGGGATAAATAAGGGTAATACACTAAACAAGAGACCAACCTCTTGTTCACTTTCAATATCATTTTGTACACATCCCTCCCTATCCATTTGGTTTCCAGATGTAGCTAGGTCATATAGCATATGACCCTCCACTTTAAAAGCTAATAGCTCACATTCACTAAACTCAAAGCTAGTTTCAAAAATAGTATTATCCATGCACCAATGATAATCATGAATTATACTACCTTATGGACTTGCATGTTCTTCATAAAAGGACATTGTGCCTTATGCTCATCCCTTCATTAATTTTTTCTTCATCAATGCATGTATGCTCTATATAATCAACTAGATGAGATGATCTACTCAAATTTTCATTTGTATACATACCTTCCAAGCAATCTACAAAACTACAACAAGTAGCAGGGTCATAATCCTCTTTGCTAGATTGGAGATCATCATTGACTTTCTCATCTTCATCATCCACTGATGATTTATCCAATTGAAGATAGGTGTAGTCACTACTATTTTCATCTGAATTGATATCATACACTACACCAATACCTCCCTCTACCCTCTTGCACACACAATTATCACTTGACATTGTGCCTGGATCATATGAAGCATCCACATCCTCATTGCCTACAACAGCCTGTTCGTTACCAATTACCTCTACATCTGAGGATAGAGATTTTGCAATCATATCCCTCTTAACTCTATCAACATAATCAATGAAAAAGTATGAATGTTGCATGCTTATTAGATTGAACTCCTCCTATATAGAACCTAAGCTTAAGGTAACATCATAAGCTCTCAAGTACATGTCAATACAAACAGGAGGATTAGGTCTAAAATCCTCTAGGATGTGGGACAAGGCAATTGCTAATCTATAGCTAAGCTCCATGCTAGACTCTCCTTCCTTCTTTCTAATATCTTCTAGTTCTTAGACAAGAAATACAGGGTCTAAACTACTTGCAAATTCTTCAAATGCAACCACTAATTAATCCTAGGAAGCAAAATGTTGGTCAAGAAAACTAACTAGGCACTTTCTTGCCAAACCACCTAGGGATCCACCAAAGAATCTCATCCATATATCTTCATCTTCAAACTGGAACTTGTCCATGAAGTTTGAAAATGCCTCAATATGTGCCTTCCCATCATAAATCTCACACCCATCAAAAAATGGCATCTGATAGTAGATCTTTTTAGGCATGGATTGTTTTTCATAATTGACCCATGAGAGGTCTAGTTGTTTGTATGTATTTTCATTTGCAATAGGAGGTTGAGGAAAAGAGAAAATGAGAACAATAGGAAGGGGATTGGACTGCGGCCTGGATTGACGTAACCTAATTTGGATTTCTAATTCTTTTTCTTATTGCAATAGAGATTCTAACAACTGCTTCTTTTCTTCAATCTCATATTGCAGCCTAGTCGACTCATTTCTATTAGGTAAGGGTGCAAATAGGTTTGGTTTTGTATAACTTGCAAAGACATGATTGAAAAATGCATTGTTTGGATGGTCAAAAGCCATATGATTCCTAGGGTCTGCAACATAAGAAGATGCATAGGAAGGAGCCTCCCTAGGGTATCCATGTTCATACCAATTGGCCATGACTGACTATAAACCACTTGTGAAGGAAAAAGGAGAGAAAATAACATGTCCGTTTATTGAGAAAGAAACCATGGTCAAATTTGGAAGAAAAAAATGTACCTTAACTAGCTATAATCTCTTTGAATCATGCACACAGTACCAACACTTTGCTTTTTTTGATAGCAGAGTTGCCACCTCGCTAAATGAGGAAATCTCTTGAAGCATGACTAATCTTCAAGGCTTCAAAATAAATCTGGGTTTTCTAACCAGCAGAGTCTTCAAATTCTTCTCAACCCAACAATAATCTATTCCTTGGCAACAACCCCAATCTATTGGTGTAAGTTGACAAGATACCAACTTATCCAAACACACTGAATGCAAACTACAAACGTATTATTACTGAGGCATGAAAAATGCTCAAGCTACCTAAAACCCAGCAATGACTTAAGTAGCCTTATCCCTGGCAACGATGCCAATCTATTGGGTCCCAAAATGTATGCAACACAAAACTCTAAAACATTTCTAAATCACCTAGGCTAGGGATTGTCATCAGGGTTATAGAAGGAGGTTTATCAACAAGTTATGGGCAATTTTGGCCAACTAACAGGAGTGGGTCAACTCTTCTACTCTTTGAGCTCAATTTAAACTCTAGAGGGATATTCCAAGGGGTATACCTAAGCAGGTATTTAGTTCAAACTAGATGGACAACTCAAAATAAATGAACAACCAAACCCAAATCATTGTCTTGGCCCCAAAGACTATCACTGAACCAAGAACAACTAGCTATCAGAAAACCCCTATATAGTTGCTTCAACTGTACAAATGTACATGCATAGGAAAGATGGTTTTTCCCTTGAACCATTGGTAAATTTTTGTTTGTTTTAAAAGAGTGATTGATCCATTCCCAATATGGACTATTAACTACTCCAATGGGCAACAGAGTCATAGGATGCAAGGAAGAAAGAAAATATACATCAGAGGATCAATGGAACTAGACATGCATATATATATATGACTTTACTAGATTTTCATGTGATGGACATACTTAATAATCCAAAAGAGAACTACAACAACTCATATGCAACAAAAGAAAGGAAAATATAAATCTTTGTATTAACTTGGATGTTGTCACAAACCTCCAAACCTTAGTTACAATCATACTAACAAATGTGGTAAGGGAAAACATACAACAACGATTATATATTTACTAAAATCACTACAAACTCCCATGGAGAAATTCCATTGCATTCATATTTTCTTTAAACAACCTTTGTACACTATGCTGAATATATCCCTTCACTTACAAACTAGACTAATCATGATATGATGCCAAAAAATACTCCTTAGGCACTTCTAGACTAGACAATTGGTTTAGCGACCAACCCTGAAAACATCTCAAGTTATCATGTATATAGCAATCAATTCATACTCTACAGCCCAAGGTGTTGAAAAAACAATCAACAAGAAACCTACACTATATTAAATTCAGGCCCACTACAATGTCAAAAAATCTACACCTTTGGAAGCCTGCCCATTCTCTAGCAATTATCAAAATGTCAGAAGAAGATTGCTTGCACTCTTTGTGTACTAGTAGCAATAAAGAGGTAAGGTTCTAATAAATTTCCTGACATCTGTAACATCTAACTTATCTGCTTTGTCCTCTAAATGTATCTATGCATTGAAGAATTTATTGTGTCAACCACTTGCAAGGGATAGTTCTACATAATCATTAATTTCTGGGTACTAGTCAGCCTACACAATCCTGCAATCATGGCATATTTTCAAGGAATTACCTTTTAAAAGCATTTACAACACTCCCAATGTATTGTCCTATTTTTTGTTTTGGGCCATCTGATTTCTGACTGTACTTTGTGCATTTTCCCACCTTTATTAGCCAATCTTCTTTATCACAAACTTCTTCATCCACTACATTCTTCTTTCCTATATTTGCTTTATCGGTTAATTGCCATTTTCATGAACTACTTTCTTTCTGCCCCCTTTTTGCCTTATCAGCAAATCTTTCCTTTCATGCATCGAACTTGTCTCTTCCTTGTCTTCTTAATTAGCTTCCTTTTTTTCCTTATTGGCAAATTTCACTTTTTCCAAATTTTCTATTTTCATTCTCTTTGGTCGGAAAAACTTGATTTTCATGAACCTTGGCAAAGCGTTCCTTTACTTTATATTTTTGATGCTTAGTAGATACTTCCTCTATTGGCAAAGTCAGCAAAACTCAAACTTGTGAACCATTATCGGCGAAATCTGTGATTCGTGAACCAGTCATGTTTTGTCCTTTGTCAATAATTTCTTGCCTTTACGAACTACTTTCTTTCTTTTTCTCTTTCCATACCTTTCCTTTATTATTAGTAATTTTCACCCTTTTCAAACCATGGAAGAAGCTCCCCTTTTTCTCTTTACTCTATTGGTTAATCACCTTATTGGTGAACTTTGAAAATTTTGAATTGTTTGGATAGTTTGAGTTTCCGTTAGTTCCACGATTAAGCCTTTCCTTTATCTTTTCCTTAGTCATTTTATTTCTTTTCTATTTACCTTATTGACAAATCTGGTCATTCGTGAAATTCCCCCTTTCTCTTCCCTTTTTCTTTTATCTCCTTCCTTTATTGGCCTTTCACCCTATCGGTGATCTTTCCTCTTTCTTTACCTTTTACCTTTATCGTTGCCTTCTCCATCTTTTGTTTTAGTCGGCGAATCTTCTGTCAGAAGAACCTTCCATCGGTGAGCTTGTAGGTTCACAAATCTCCAATTTCTCTGACAAAGACTTGGCCGACAAACATCACAACCTTTAAAATTTTTTCTTTCTTTAAACTTTTCCCTCCACCTCTTTGTCAGAAAATCAGCAAATCAGTGAACTTTCAAACTGGCAAACCTCTAGGTTTGCGAACCAGAACTTTTACCAACAAAGACCGACCTTGCCTCCTTTTGCTATCTTTTGACTTGCCCTTCACCTCTTTTTCTCGCCTTCCAATCACCTTATCGGTAAATCAAGGAATTGGGAAAAAGACGAACTCACGAACCAAGTTCATAAGTTTGGGAAATTGTTGATTCGCTGATAAAGGACAAAAAAGACCAAATTTTTTCTAAGGGAGGAAAACTAAGACAAGGGGAAAAATTAAACTTAGAATATTTTAGAATAAAACCCCTAAAAAACTATTTCAGATTAGATCTAAATGAGGGGTTTTGATTGCAAAGGCAAAACTAGGAAATTTGATGGATTTTTTGGGGAACAATAAGGCATTTTAGGAGCTGGGTTTTTTAATTTCCAATAGGAACATCTTCATATTTTTTCTATGTACATCGACCATTGCTTCAAAATTTTCCATCAAGAGATCCTCTTCAAACATTTTCAAGTAAAAGGCCTATGGGTAAGCTATTCAATTAAAACTAGTATAATTGTGAATAAAATTTATATGTTGTTATAAAAATACATAGTATTTACCTTTACTAATATTATGTTATGTTATTATCGAAAGGTGTGGCAGTATCAATGTTTAGTGCATGAGAATTTGGTTGTATGGATAGAGGGTACAATAAATGTAGATACATTGGATTGGAATAATCCAAATGAACTTGAAAAAGAAAAGGATTTCAAAGACAAATTCATAAGTGCATGGAATCCTCTTAAAGAGCATGAAAGAAATGTATTGTTTCCATGATCTATAGAAGAATATTCTTGTTTGATAAACATGACTAAAATTTTGGTTATTGACCAACTTCTATATTACACAGATTTGTTAAATAATGTTCAACATCATACAAAGTGTAGCTTGGATACATCTTTGCAAAAGAAGGGTCAAATAAATGTTTGTCCCTACAATGCTCCTTGGTAGTTGTAAAGTGAATCTAAATTGTTCATAAATGACGATGGAAATAAAAAATATTTACGAGCACAAAATAATGAGGGAGTGAATGTTCATAACCTATATATGCTTTCCATATGGAGAGGAAACATATACTACCAACCAATATTGTCTTGTCATGCAATTCTAAAGATATATTACAAAATATGTGTTTAAAGTAGAAAATAGTTCAAAGAATTATCATGACATGCCGACCATGATGTCCAACACCAATAGCCTAGTTGATCATGCATTGTGTGCATATAGAAGGTTTTTGACTAAAATAGTTGTTGAATGTGATATAGTTGCACAAGAAACATGTCATATGTTACTAAAACTACCTCTTCCTGAGTGCACTAGGTCCTTTTCATGGAATGTTCAATAGAAGGTGTTCCATCATGTACATTTGAACCATGATGATGATCCATCTACAACAAAATTCATCCATGCATATATGGATCATCCCATACAATTAGATCATTTGTGTATGGTAGAAGCTACAAGAGCTTGGTCATATTTTCACATTATAGATATAAAAAATGGAAGCTATAAGATAAACCAACAATTTTTAGAGTTTGGCCCAAATGTCTTTCAATCCCAAAAAGTGATTCACCTGTATATGAGTCTTTCTATTGGAGTGGGTTGTCGATATATTAATCATTTTGTAATATCGAAGTTGATATTGGAGATGAAAATAAGTCATTATTTAACATTGGGAAACAATTAAAAATAACTATCATGCATGGCATGTACACTATACACATGTTTGTTTAGAGACTATTGCTGCTAATGATACAGACCTTGAAGATCATGTTCCTAATGACAATGTAGAAATGGACGAGTGAAATTTTTTTTCTAGGTTAGCTCCATGACAAGATTTTTAGTTATCTAATATCGAGCTTCTTGGTCAACAAGACTTTGACATAGTGATGATTGGAGCTAGTATCAATTGCCATATGTTTTGCAAGAAACAACCACACAATTGATAGAGTCAAGATGATTAGGAAATCCAATCCAAAGATAATTCCATATTCAATTTAATCATTCAATTAATTTGTGTAAATATCAACAAATTGTATTTGATGTCATCATGATACATTTTGAACTACTTGATAATCATGAACCTCTCAAGATGATCATCTAAGAAACTATTGGAACAAGGAAATCTTACCTAATTAGTTGTATTAGACTTGCAATAGATAGTAATTTAGTCAATGGAAAAATCCCCTTGTTGTTGCTTGCATGAATAAGAGTTACTACTTTGAACATATGTGCCACTACAATTCACGTATCCTTAAAAATTCCAATTTAATATTCTAGACCTTTGAGTGGTCAGTTATTATCTACTCTGCAAGAAGATATCAAGCATATCTGATATATTCTCATTGATTAAATGAGTTTTATAGGCCCCCGATTGTCTGTTGATATTAACATGCACTTAAAACCATCATTTCCATCACATGGTACAACATATTATTGTGGAAGGTCAATTGTTCTTGTTGGTGATCTTGCCCAATTACTTCCTATGTGACACATACAACTATATGTAGGTGTCACTTATTGTATTACTATGCTTACTAAAATTTGTTGGTGTAAATGTTTCATTTTTAAAACTATTTTAAAATATTGTACTTTATATGTTTATAGGTAACAGTTATGGTAAACCATTAAGGACTACATTCTAACTAGTTGTGACTTTGAACATAATTTTTTTGTTAAGGGCACGATCCAAAACAAGATTTAGAGATATGTTAATGGGTCATCCCACAATAATGGGTTACACTTTTTGGCCAAACTTGATATTGAAATCAACATTTTGAACTAAATCTTCACTTTCTGACACCTATAGCCACTAAACCATAAGGAATTTCAAGATGATGCGAACTAGTGATTTGTGAGATTTTGTCTGTAGATTCTAAATATATATATTAAATTTGGAGTTAAATTGTAATTTTTTTTGCGTCTCTTTTAATAACTAATTTTTAATAGTAAATAACACTTTTTTGAAGTGATGTGTATTCTGTCGTACATAATTTTTTTTCTACAAAGAATAAAATTCTGATTCTTTTGAATTTAGATTGGTAACACTGATATCTAGAGGATGGATTTGGTTTCATAATTTTTTTTTGAATATTTTTTTTTAATTAACATTTGAAGTCAAACTAATTATAATTTAGACATAGGCATATTCTATCCAACATAACTTTTTTTGTATTTATCAGATCTCAATTTTTTTTTGTTCGAATAAGGACATCAATACCTAGAGGACATGTTTTTTTTAGAATTTTTTTCTCTATTTTCCTATTTTTTGTAGGTGTGAAACAAAAACCTTGATGTTCATTAAAAACCTACATTCACAAGAAATAAAAAATAAATAAAATAATCAAATTAAATATATTTAAAATTATACTTTTTGGGGAGCTTATAATAAGGACTACATACTTACAAAACATAAATTTTAAATGAATTCATTTGATACCCAAAAAGGTAAATCAAAAGTGATTTTTTATCAACATTTTGATAGGTGTAGAGGAGACTCCATTATAGGTATAGTTTAAAACTAGCGAGGTTCTATCCAAGGGGGTTTGAATCTAAGGGGGTTTGATCAAACCCTCTTCAACTAAAATACTTTAAATGGAACCTTTCAAGGCTTAAATCATTATATTTTCTAATTTAAATATGTGATTTCAACAAAAATTAGGATGTTCCAGAATGTGTAACCCATTATTGTGGCAGCACCCTAACAAATATTTAAAGGAGTGTAATTGTAAAATATGATGATGAGAAAATCGTGATGGGTCAAACCAATTACTCAATAAGTGTTGAGGAATGTCTAATATTTGATGCATCAATGCATTTATATGCCATAAATACTATGGTTATGCTCCACAATAAGAACATGTTAAAGTCACTCACCACACTAGTTGCACATAGTGTGTCTACATATATAGAAAAAAATTGATGTGATCTTATTCCATATAGCTCACTATTTAACATCATATCCTTCTATGATTTCTGAGAAGTTACATTTAGAACATTAATATATTTTCATGTTGTTAATATAAATGTTTATGTTGTTGTTTAGTGTCTTGGTGACCCTTTATGTATCCAATATTTCCATTGTACACTCATATTTTATACAGTCTTGCATTATTGAGAAACCATTTCTAGAAAAAAAAAAGTGATAAAAGTAATGGCATTCATCAAGATAGTTATACAAAGAAGGTAAGTCAAATTGAATTTGAATCTTATGCAAGACATTGAAATTGTATAAAAGTAAAAGTTGATAATAAATAAACCTTAAAAATTCAATAAATTATGTTGTTACTACCAATATGCATAGTATATGAAATAGAAAAGGTAATGTTTATTTTAAATTTCTAAGAATAATGTATTTTATGTGCCTTATGGCATTATGTGTCATGAAAAACCTATGTTATTTTTTGGAAAGATACATAATTTAAAATAAGATTATAAATTTATCAAGTTCTTATGGTTTATACTAATTGTGACACTTTTGTATAAAAGTGCTATGAGATATGTGCCTTGTTGAATTATGTGTCATGAAAAACCTGTCATTTTTTGAAAGATACATAACTTAAATTAAGATTATAAATTTATCCATTTCTTATGGTTTATACTAATTGTGAAACTCTTGTCAAAAAGTGTTATTTGATGGCTGATAAACATACATTTATATAGCCTTCTTCACCAAATACTAAATATAATAATTTTGTCAAAAACAATGAGAAGTACACTATTTAACAATATAACTATAAATATGTGTGCCTATCAGAAATTTGATAGCACCATTAGATGATTTTACTAGTTACTCCATTAGATACAAATTGCAGTATAGTTATATAATCAATATATTTTATATATTTTTACATCATATAAATTATAGAAATATGTAGCATATCTTATTAACAAACAAAATATTTTTTATTAAAATTTTGAATCAAGTGAATTTGATGAACTGAAAAACAAAACTGATTAGAATTGAAACAAATACTATGGACACCACAGAAATAGACTGTATTCTTCAGTAGTTCTTATTTTATATATTAAAAAGAGGCATACTAATAGCACCCTTCGTTGTACATTGCAACTGCAGCAGTAAAGCTCGTTATGGTTTATCGCAGCGTCCGCTAATATTTATGCGGGTTTTATTTACTATTAGGGCTGCTCAGCATGCTCAGACCCTGCGAAACAAAGGAAGAATAATCAATTGAATATGTCAAATTATATAACGGAGAACAATAGAAGAGGAGGAAATCAGGTAGCATCTTACTGTTCATAGTTGATGTAAACTTTGCCAGCGTCAGGATCGGCGATATCAGCGAAGGCCTGTTGAGATAAATCGATGGTGCCAGCACATCCGGCGGGGCAATAATCAACAATCTTCACGACAATGGATCCGCTCTTGCAGGGCATGGGAACGCCCTGATTTGTTGCGCCGGTGCAGGTGATTCGGTATTGTCTTCCACAGGCGGCTCTGTTGTCCCAGATTGCATCACTGGCCGCCGCGAACAGATTTCCGGCTGGAAATTGTGACGGGTCGTTTCCATAGCATGATGATGCTGCCAGAACAATCACTCGCTATTAAACTCATCATAAACAACAATCCCCGTCACTAACTTTGATCATAATGATCACTCAATCACTATTACACCATTCAGATCAAACGGCAACACTCATCACTAAATTTGATAACGATTCAAAATATACTTACGGACATATGGAGGAGTGTAAAATGTGGCTGTTCCTTGCTCACCCAAACAGCAATACCAGCTGCAAATAAAACTCATCACAAACACAGCCCGCCACATACTACAAATAACTCCACCTGCCATTGTCTCTCAAACTCTGGGATTGTCCTGCTCAATTCTCTTATTCAGCAGCAACAACAGAGTTGAAATTTCTGAATCTTATGCAGCGCAGGTACGTATATATAGAATGCAACGGTAAACAGGGAAGAGGATAAGCTAGTGTCTGCTCTGGGTCTAGTCAATAGCGGCCATCTTCCCGTGTATGTTACGGATAATTGCGTGTCCGACTAGAATATTTAAATGACCTTGACTAATGGGGTATTCATTGGACAATTAGAATTTCTAGAAGCTAGTTTAACAGAAAAACATATTACCGTCCGCATAAAAATGATATAATAATTTGTATGCAAACAAAAACCAGATTAAATTCCATCATATGGTAAGAATTACCCTTTATTGGACGATAGAACATTGCATAAGGTGAAAATGCATTTGTGACAACAAGATAATAAGATAAAAGTAAAGAAAGGAAGAAGCTTAAAGAAACAAAAATCTTTTGTTTTAAATCTAGTTTTTACCTAAAGAAAGAAAAAAACTATTTGAAAAAGGCAGTTTTCTCTGACATATTGTTGGAGTGTAAATCCTTGTGTTATTGATGTGTGATCATTTATTCTATTTATTCATTATTATGTTATTGTCTCTATTTTCTTTGCAACTAACTTGTGCTGCAATATTATATGATTATGGGTTTTAAGTTTATTTTCTATATCTAAAGAATCCCAAACACACTTGTCCCACTTGTTTTGGGCTCGCTTTGATTTAGTTTGTAATTTCTACAATAATTACTATATAAGTTGTATATTTTATGTAAAATTTGGAAAAAAATAAATTAGTTTTTGTTAGCCCCATTTTTTAGTGATTAATATAATATTTATTTTATATTTTATTCTTCACTTCAATTTTATATTGCACAACAAATTAGTTTTTACACTTTTAAATTTTAAATTGGGATCTTGTCATCCCCTTATAATTGGTTGTTGTCTATCAATTTGAACGTGAAATATTTTAAATTGTGTTCTAGAATGTTCCATAAAAGAATAAACTCTAACTCATTATGATTATCTAGGATCGAGATCTCACTCACTACTTTTCATATCACTCAAATAACATATTTGAGCATTCACCACCACATCAATATTTGCATACTTAGCCATAGATAAGCATATTGTATGGTTGTTTGTTGCATTCAATCTTTGTCTACAAGTCACTAAATTAGTGCATCAAGGGGTTTGATTAAGAAAAACATGACCATCACTTAGAATCTCCCCAAAGGTGTTTATCAACATTGCTGGTCCAATTTCGTATGGGTGCTTTTAGCACCTTTTTTTCCAAAAAAAAAAAAAACATTACTAGGCCAATTATCACAAATTCAAACATTAGGAAGTAAGGTGAACTAGTTTTGGAATCACAGAACCTCAAAAAATTATTTCATGCACATAAGCATGATTTTACATGATACAAAATAACTTTGGTGGGCACTTTTGACCCAAACCATTTTCAAGGAATGAAATTGACTTGGCAATTTTGAAACAATATTTTCTCAGTTTCGAAATAGTTGTTTGGCACATAAGAATCATTAGTTTCCCATAGTCCATAATTTTTAAATGAAAAGCTTATGGATTAAGTTGCATTCATAATTTTGTTATCAATATTTTGGATCACACTCCATGATCCATCATCAAGATAAAAAGAGCTCAAGATATCAAACTCCATTTTTGCACATATCCAGGTTTTAAAATTGTGACGAATCATTTTGCACCACTTGTCAAAATCACATCGACATTAGAACCAAAGATGTTTGCCTTTATTTTGTTTATTTAAATTACATGCCTAAATTTTAACATTTAATTACCAATATCAATCTCAACTCCATATTCTAGGGTGAATTTATTGATTATTACAAATTAATTAATATACACATTGGGACATTTATGAGGGTTGTGTGGTTTCTCTCACATTTTTGGTCACCCTATTTTGTCCTGAACCACCTAGGGTTGATCCTTAGGATTTTTTTTAGTTTACATTAAGGTCTCACATCTAATTGTTTATTATTTATTTCACATGTGATTAGAGTTTGGATTCATGCTTCTAAGTTGTGTTTCATTGTTACATCTTAGATAGGGTTGAATATTATCATCATTGTTATCTATTTTGTAATGGCCTGCCACGAAACCCTAGAGATAAGCTTAACTATGAATTACAAATGGGCAATTTTTTTTTTTGTTAAAAGGGAGAAATGATAACAAAGTGCAAACACATCATAGCAATACATGTAAGTTAAACTTTAATCTCTACAGATACATGACTACATTGCTACCTGTTAAAAAAATCAGATTACCATCCATGATTAATCTAAAACCAAAAGCATTAAAGAAATATAAAGTTTCCATTAAAATATTACATCAGTTAACAACATCAAGAAATTGCTTAAGAATTAACATATGTTTTTCAATCTTCTTTACAAAGAATAAAACATTACAATGGCAAATGTCTTGCTTACATTAGGATAATGATACAGGATAAGACTGGTATACAAATCAAGAATGACTATCTCCTCGACTGAACAAAGGTAGAAATTTTCTACAAGGAGAATCTTCAAATGTTTAAACATCAACAAAAAGGCCAAAGGAGAAAAAGCACAACCACCTGACCATGTGGAACCCTAAGGCCCACCCCTCCCTACTAGGAGATGACAATAAGATCCCACAACAAGAATAAACAAAATGACAAAAACTAGGAAAAACAAGGACTACTTAAGATCACAACAACACAGGGCAATACTTAACATCACTTCTGGAGGAAACCACACAAGCAAAGGAAAGAGAACATCTACGGAGTGCTAGACTACAATAGGGAGAAGTGTCATCACATAGTTCGGCATGGGTTGTCCTGGTAAGCCTTCCTAGGGTATGGCCCCCATCTTGAGTTGTCCTAGCAGCCTCTCCCGACCCCCGGTCCCCATACAAACTCATGTGGAATCAACATACCTTTATTGAGGACAAGGTAGTTGATCTTGCCATTCCAGGCATTCTCATCTCATCTCAAGCCTAAACGAGCACTTGAGCCATGAATGAGCCATCCACTTATCTTTTTTAGTGTGATTAACTACACAACCCCTTAATTTGTTAGTTAGGTTATCACTGAGTTAAGCAACTCCCACATGGGTTGTCTTGGATGCCACTTTTGGGCTCTGGCCCCCATTGAGAGCCACTCCCCTACCTGCAACTAGAAGACCCTACTTAATAAGCATAGCAATCACAATAACAAGTATATATAAACCATGCAAGGCATCAACCTTCTTGCATAACAACTTAATCATAGGTCAATTTTCAGAAGCATTGCTCATAGATTCCAAAGGAAACCATAACATCATAATTCTCTCACATTACCAATGTCTCCCCATTTACAAAAATTCAACACAGTATTCTACAGCATGATCAATATCGTACAACATTCAAGAAGGACCTTAAGATCAATCATTTTAAACATATCATAAACATGAGGACAAGACACAATCCCCTATGCCTCTAGAATTTAAATCTTGAGCACATGACCCTATTACGATCTCTAATACGGCGTACACCATTTCCGTATACCTTATAAATTCAACCATTCAAAACTGAAGTGTATTGCTAACAAACCTATTAATCAAAATTTCAACAACAATATGCAATAACTATCACTACAAATTATAAACCATTAATATTTAATCATACAAAATTTTCATTGAATCAACCTAAAATAAATGCATCGAACTAATCCTATCTAACTCACTAATTTCTTTTATTCCAACTCATATATATATACCTACATACATATATATATGTATGTATATATATACATACATACATACGTACGTACGTACGTACGTGTATACATATATATATGTATGTATGTATATATGTATATGTATATGTATGTGTGTATATATACATATATATATATGTACATATACATATATATACATACATACACACACACACACACACACATATATATATATACATATATATATATATGTATGTACATATACATATCTATATGTATGTACATATATATATATATATATATATATATATATATATATATATATATATATATATATATATATATATACACACATATATATGTATATGTATATATATATATATATATGTACACACACACTCTAAATTAGCAATTATCTTAATTATATTACTTAATTATATCTGATTTTAGTAACAATACTCTTTACACTTATATAAATATATTTATATTTTCTAATATCTAAACACATATGCTATTTATAATTTTACATTGAATGCCATATCTATGAATTTGTAGTATTATAGATTTTGCAAGAAACAATGAAATTTTATTAAAAGAACCTTCTAATAATAGATTCTAAATGTAACTTTCTTTAAACGAAATCTAATGGAAGAAACTTTCCATTAAGTAAGATTTTCTAATATAAGAGATTTCCTACCATACAAAGGGTCTCTAAAATAAATGTCAATTCATGGCATGAAATGATTAAAGGTTTGACAAGCTGAATTCATTGAAAAGGCTCTTAGAAACTTCCAAACAATTAAGATTTCATCCCATGGAATATAATGATTGTAGGCAACGGACAAAATGGATTTGCTGAGTTGGGTAATACAAAATGTGATAGCATAGACAAGCTTTTGTATCAAAGTATAAACGTCTATAGAAACGTTGAGAATTTCCTTATTAGTTGACAAGACTCATAAAAACATTTTATATGAGGATAGTCAATTCGAGAGTGAAAGGAATTAGCATAAGAGTAGGATGATATAATTTACATACACCTAGGATACTCGAAACAATAGGAGCAGTGATTTGCACTAGGAGCTAGGTTCATACGCCTACTGGAACAGAATAGTCTAAATTCTAGTATTCAAATTTTCATGAAGATTAAAATTTTCTAAGGCTTAGTTGAGCTTTGACTTAACTTTAGTTGGATGCGCGTAAGGAAGGCAATACTCACATGTTTAGCACATCATAATGGAATTGCTAAATAGGTGTTAGAAACTTCCTAACTAAAGCGGCAGTAGAGTGTAGGATACGATAACAAACAGAAGGGTTTTAAGATCCTTCAGGTAAGGTGATTGTAAGGACATTGATAGGCACTAGATTTCTCTGATAGAATACCTCAAAGAGATGCTGAATTTTATAATGCAAACCTCATAACAGACCTAAGATAGGCACATGGCGCGAACAAAAAAAATGGGTAAGTAAAACTTATATGGCTAAATAGATTACAATGATTACATGGATTATAGTACCGTTCAACAAATTATAGGAAATGCTTGTGTAGGTTGATATAATAAAGATAAAATAGATTCGAAGCAATGAGCATTCAGGTTGACTTAAATGCAAAATACCACTCTGATCACGTCTTATGCAGAAGGAAATGCTATGAAAGTTGCGCAATGAAAAAAAAAGATTCTAGACTGAGCAATGGTCTGGGCATCGCACTTGTAATAAACGGATGAAAAGACCAAGCATAGGGATATTTGGTGGGATTCCTCAATAAAGATTACAGGAATATCAAACCAAATCTATGCTCAAAATGAAGATTGGAAAAGAAGTATGGACATCCCCTAAAGTGTGAGATATAAAAGTTGAAAAAGCTTAGGTAGACATTAATGCAATAAGATGAGACACGGCTTTGGACAGATTGTCTCAAGAGATGATATCTCAAACAATATAATGATCATAGGATAAAAAGAATGGATTTGTTGAATAGGCTTAAACAAAAACTTTCAAGCAAAGACTATAGGGAGGTTTCGAGCCGGATACATAACTTCTTGTCAGCATCGGCTCTACCTATGCTAAAAATGGAAGATTTAAAATAGAATAGGGTCATCCATTGAAGCGAATGAGAAAATGTTTTGCCAAACATTATGTATGTAAATCATGGAAGCTGAGATAGGTCGCATAGCCTAGTTGACATGAGTATTCAAATTTTTATGAAGATTATAATTTTCTAAGGCTTAGTCAAGCTTTGACTTAACTTGAGTTGGATGTGCGTAAGGAAGGCAATACTCACAGGTTTAGCACATCAGAATGGAATTGCTAAATAGGCGTTAGAAACTTTCTAACTAAAGCAGCGGTAGAGGTAAGGAAATAGAGTCGATCTATTCGATAGAGCCCTTCAAGGCCAATGTCTCAAGAAGGCAGTGAGTGTAGGATACGATCACAAAAAGAAGGGTTTTAAGATCCTTTAGGTAAGGTGATTGTAAGGACACCGATAGGCACCAGATTTCTCTGACAGAATACCTCAAAGAGATGCTGACTTTTATAATGCAAACCTCATAACAGACTTAAGATAGGCGCATGTCGTGAACAAAAAAAATGGGTAAGTAAAAATTATATGGCTAAAAAGAGTACAATGATTACATGGATTACAGTATTGTTCCACAAATTATAGGAAATGGTCAGGTAGGCTGATATACGAAAGATAAAATAGATTCCAAGCAATGAGCATTCAGGTGGACTTAAATATAGAATACAACTCCTATCACGTCTTTTGCAAAAGGAAATGCTATGAAAGTTGCACAATGAAAAAATAGAATCTAGAGGGAGTAATGCTCTAGGAATCACACTTGCAATAACCAAATGAAAAGACCAGGTGTAGGGATATTTGTCAGGTTTTCTCAATAAAGATTACAGGAATATCAAACCAAATCTATGCTCAAAACAGAGCTTGGAAAAGAAATATGGACATCCACTAAACTGTGAGATATAAAAGTTGAAAAAGCTTAGGTAGACATTAATGCAATAAGAGGAGACACAACTGCAGACAGTGTCTCGAGAGATGATATTTCAAACAATATAATGATCATAGAATAAAAACAATGGATTTGTTGAATAGGCTTAAACAAAAACTTTCAAGCAAAGACTATGGGCAGGGTTAGAGCCAGATTCGTAACTTCTTGTGAGCATTGGCTCTGTGTATCCTCAAAACGGAAGATTTAAAATAGAATAGGGTCATGCATTGGAGCGAATGAGATTTTTTTTTGCCAAACATTATGTATGTAAATCGTGGAAGCTGAGATAGGTTGCGTAGCCTAGTTGATAGGATATCTCAAGAAATGCAATCACAAGCAAGCACAAGAAGGTTCAGAAGAAAGAACTTCCTAACTCTTAGGCAATTACAAATAGAGAAATATATCAAATCCATAGGAAGGAGAGAGATAATTCAAAAAGATAATGGAACCTGGGATCAATAATTAGCTGACTGGAGGTACCGAGATCAAATTTCTATAGATGCACATCAATTTCCCCAAAATTCACTATTCTACAAGCCCTCCTCCTCCAACCATCTTCTCCAAAAAATTTCTCCCAAATCGCTTGCCTGAGCCTCAGAGAGATCCCCACCAAAATATACACTCTGAAACATAAAAAAATAGCAAAATAAATAAATTCACTTCCCGTTACTGACCACCAGTACCTCACAATTAATTCCAATTACACCTAAACATGAAAATCACAAATTAAATTTATTTTGGGATACACCAAACAAGATGTTCTGACAACACAAATTATTCCTATTTAATAATCTTAATTAGAAAATAGGATATTTTATAACAACACTCAATAACAACTTAATTTTTATACACTTCCGCATAAAATAATATTTGTTTAAATATTATTATTTTTGCATATAAAAATTATCAATTAAATTCCTGATTTGAAACACTTATTTACCTCAAGATATTATTATATATTTACCAAGGTGGACCAATAATTTCTATTTAATAAAGCACTTATTCAAAATAATAACACGCAAATACAACCTAAAAACCCACATACCAGACAAAACAGACGGCCTCGACCAGGGTGACTGACTATCATACCCAACCGACCAGACTGACCGACCACAGAATATGTACTCACCCTCTTCAAGGATGATGACAAGTTGAGGGACCTTATATCATCTCTGATCAACAGTTCGCTCAAACCTGCCAATTCAAGTGGAGTCAATGCCTGGTACCTGCAACCTGCACCTGATGAAACTAGTCGAGCATACATATATATATACAATCATCAAATCAACTCACCGTGGAAGGGAATCGTAGCGTAGCAGTGTACTCCAACGTGAGTAATGTGACACTGTCCCTCCCACCGATCACAACAATAAATAATCACATCATGCATGCATATTAGTAGCTAAATGACTAAATAAAAATATCATCAGAAAAATCACATTAAGCACATGATAAAATTGATACACATAATCAACTGAGTCCATAACTAATCGTAATATAAGCATAACCAATAGTTCTAATAGTATCATCAAAACAACAAATCCAAGATGTCATAATGTCTAAATAGAACAACTATTAGAAAGACAAAATGAGGGGCACTACATATTTGGTCCCTACCTTCCCACCCTTCATTTTGCATTATTGCTACATTATTTATCAGGGATTATTATTCCCTTTTTTCTTTAGCATATTTTAATGCATGTCGTATTGATTTTGACGTGTTTGTACATTATGTTGAATCTAATCACTCGATCCTTAAGGCTTTCATGTAATTTTTTGCTTTACTAAGGCTTGATTATTTATTGAGGTGTTATTTCATAACATGTGTGTGATTTTTATCCTTTGTAGAGTTATTTTTTCTTCCTTCCATCTTGGATACTTCATTTTCTCATGTGTTTTATCTTGATGATTCTTCCTTTGTAACTAGTTATAGTTATGTTCAGGAGCATGATGATTTTTAACCTTTAAGAAAAAATTTATCACATTCTCTAGGTGTACCTTGTATGATAGATATTGATGAGGTAGCTCCATTTTATAATGATTCTTCTAGGGATGATATGATATGTGATGAGGTGTCACTTCTTTTACCTAGTCATGATACTATGTTATCCATAATGTATCTCTATAAATATGTATCTCTATAATATGAGGTGTCTTCTATTTTAGAGATCATTCATACACAATCTACTAAATATCATTTTGGATTAATGAATTACCTATCCCCTTTCTCATTCAAGAACACTTGTACCATTATACATTATTACAAAATTTATGCCCAATAATATAAAAAAGGGATTTAGTATATAATGGATCTATTTTACACATTTGTAGCAAATTTTGTTTGGATAAATTTAGTGTTGATTCAACCAAATTAGCAAAAATGTAGCCACTATAAAAGGATTTAATAATGTGGGGTTAGAATCACTTGGTGTCATTAGTTTTCTACTTACTCTAGTTAGACCTCTTGCACTTGGTTCTTTATTCCATGTGATGGTAAGGTGGTTAGTGTACAATTTTATTTTAGATAATCCATGGATACATGTTATAATGATAGTCTCCTCCACTCTTCATCCAATGTTAAAGTTTAATTATAAGAATAAGAGACATGTTCAATATATGTAAAAGGTAAGCCTTACAAGGTTTTTTAGTTGGCTAAAAAACAAACTATTGTGATTCTTTCTAATCGCTTTCTTACACAACCATCACTAACAAGACAAGGTCTCATCCACACCCTATGTTAATCCTAATGGAGATTGGGATAATTGGAGAAACCAAGGTGAATGATAAAGATCTAAAATTCATCCTTGATAGATGGACCTAGAGCTATATATGGTAAACCATAAATATCTTTTTATGATGAATTTATCTATATTTCTCCTAGGGATTCTTTTGTGTGTGTGGTAAAATTTTATATAGTTTATTTTGATACTTTAACTTTATCACTTAAATTGTTTCATGATACATACGACAAGGGTTTCAAATATTGTGAAAAAAGTTTTTCTAAAGTTAAAGGTTTAGGTTTGCATAAGTATGGTACTTTGATACCTATTGAAGCTATCCAATAGTGGAATAAGAATAGTGTGGGTTGTTAGCACCTAAAAAATTAGCTCCCAAACATGCATCCCCAAATTCAGTAAAATCCCCTTTTACCTTTGCATTTTAAAACCCATCATATATACCTGATCTGAGACAATTTAAATGGGTTTCTTTCAAGAAATTTCTAAGCAAAACACCCCCCAAGTTAGTGTGTTTTCTTCCCTTAGAAAAATCTATCAATTTAAAGGCTTTGTCGGCAAATTGGCAAAATCACGAATTGTCGATTTCACCGACTGAGTTCATGACTCTGTGACTTGATTGGTTTGCCAATTTGCCAATAAGGAGACTAGGTGGAGAAAGAGACAGTGTTTGAAAGAAGAAGAAGGGACCATGGGAAGTAAAAAGTTTTCTAAGGCACAAAGGAAAGAAAGAAAACTAAGTCTTTTATCGATGAAAGTTTTATTTTGTGAACTTGAAAGTTCACTGACTAAAGAGTTATCCATTGTGAAGATTCACCAATAGAAAAAAGGAAGGAACAAAGGTGGAGGCAAAAGGTAAAATGAAAAAAAATAAGTCTTTTGTCAGTGAATCCGTTGGTTTGTGAACTGCCAATTTCACCGACAACAATTCACCATTTCAAAGTTTTTCCAACTTTGCTGACAAATAAAGGGTTGATCAATAAGGACTTTCCTAGACAATGAAGAGAGAGGAAATAAAAGGCTAAGGAAAAGGGATGACTAGAGGAAGGTTAGTCATATGGCAATTTCCCTGATGGTGGGAAAAACAAAAGCAAGCAAGCCTTAGTCAGAATGAAGAATGGTTACCAAACCTTCAGGTTCACCAACAAGGTGGTTTTCCACTGAGATAAATTGCTGATAAAGGAGAAAGAAACAAATAAAAAGGAAGAAGTCAGAAAGGTGGAAAAAGATAGAGAAAAGAATCGTTTGCCAAATTAAAGATTTGTCAATAAGGCAAAAGGGCCAGAGAAGGAAGACTAAGTGGAAAAAGAAGAAAAGGGGAATTCCAAGGTTCATGGAAAGGTGAGTTCGTCAATAAAGTGAATAAAAGAGGAAAAAGATACAAAGGGCCCTACCAAAGAAATTGGTAGTTCACGAACTTAACAGTTTACTAACTAAGCAGCTTGCCGACCAAAATTTACTGACAAGGGGAAAAGAAGATGCCCAGTGCATAGGAAGAGATAGAACTTGATTTCAAATGGCCCGATAGAGGTGAAAAGGAAGATCAATTAGGAAGATTTTTGAATTATCATGTATGACCAAATTCAAGGGACCTGTAAGTGAAAATTGGACAACACTTTTAACGTGTTGTAAAAGCTTGGAGGGGAGTGATTTCTTGAATTTGTGCCATGACTGCAAGATGAAATGTATAGATTTGTACTTAGAAATTAATTTTTGGTAGACCAGGGTCAGTTGTAGGTGGTTGAAACAGTAGAGATCTTCAATTCAAAAGGACCATAATTAAATGTAGGGAGGAAGTGTCAGAGTGTGAAAATATTTTGCTGGTACTTTCATTCTAAAAGGATGCCAAGGTATGGGTGTTTTCATGTCTGTAGATCTTTTGACAGGCCTCTATGCCAAACTTTTAATGCAGCATGGGCACTTGCAGGTTTCTTGTTAAACAAGGTTTAAGCACTTGGGGTTGCACAGTAGCAGAGTGCTATATATGCATGTTTTAGTGATGTTTGTAGGGGTTCGTTCTTTGTTGGTGGCTAGAGGCTATGCAGGTCCAGAATACTTCTAGGGCTCCAAATGATGCCATGTCCAGTTATAGAAGTAGTGGGATGGTGAAACAATTGAAAGATAATTGTGCTATATGGATTGTGTAGAGAATGTCTCCATGATAGTTTGTATGTATTTAGGGTCTTTCCTCTTATCACATTTGCTAATAAGTTTGTATTGGACATTTAAAATTTTGATAGCATTTTAAATATATTACAAGCCTTGTAATTGTCATATATTATTTATATTTGAATGAGGTAGTTATGTTCCAGATTATTAAGCATGTTTGAAGAAAAAAACCTACAATTTGATACAACATGTGCTTAGATCAACTTTTCTTTATTTCCCTTGCATTTGTTTTCTTTTTTGTCATCTGAGACTCTGTAGCCCAATTGGATTGGCATTGGACTTGATTCCATTAGATCAATCACACACTATTTAAATCAAACAAACATTTACCAGTGGTTTAGGGGAAAAACCAACTTTCATGTGCATGTACATTCACACAGTTGTAGCAACTATATAGGGGTTTTGTGACAACCAATTATTCTTGGTTTAGTGATAGTTTTGGGATCAAGACAATGATTTGGGTTTGGTTGTTTGTTTATTTTTAATTGTTCATCTAGTTTAAACTCAATACTTGTTAAGGCATACCCCTTGAAGTTGTTGGCAAGAGACACATTGTGGCTTCATGATTGTTGTCATTGATGGCAACAAAGTTCATTCCACACATCTGCAGGACATGGTGTGCTTATACCGGAAGTCAGATTGAAGAGTGTTGTGATCCGATAAGTAAGAACAAAGCATACAACAAGGTCTGACAATAAGGTCTGGATCTTTTAGAGGAAGTATCTTAGTAAAGTCCAGACTTGGGGAAGTCAAGACGAGTACCTTGACTAATACATTCCAAAGATTGAGCCTCTAGTGATGAAAGAGTGAAGAAATATGAGAATCTAAGTGTTGGGTTCCTGTTTGGCAGAGTTGACTAAGAAAGAACTGACCGGCAGAGCATCAGACCTTAATCCAAATGAGTTATTGATTATGATCAAGGTTCTTGAGGTATCATTCATGATTAGCCAACATGGTTGATGACTTCTATGAGCATCTCTTTGATATGCATCATTTGATAAGCAATGATTCAGCCGACAAACTAAGAGTTTCGAAAAATAGTAAGTATTCTGGATGCCGACTAGAAAGTGGATGAAATCCTTGATGTGGATATATATACCAGATTGATTTCAGTATGAAAGTGTGTTGTGTGTTAGGAAGTGCGAAGAAAAGAAGAAGAGAAATGTCAAGATAGCAAAGACAGGTCCGGTATGTGACAGGACAGCAACACCTAAGAAGAGGAAGAATGAAGTGCAGTAGATTAGTGTATTGAGCCTAACCGGAACTGAACCTCAGCATATGTGGGTGCTTCTCATCAGTTCAAGTATCTAGTTTCCTTCTATAAACTATTGTAGGTAGTAAGCCCTAATTAGCAAGTGCCATTTTGTACCATCTAATTCTTTTAATAGAGAATACAATCTTGGCTTAGTCACCCCTTGGTTTTTCCCTTAACAGGGTTTTCCATGTCAAAATCATTGTGTTATGTATCTTGACTTTGTTTCTACTCTCATGATTATGAATTCTTATTTGCTTTGATGTTGCACTAGTTGTTAAAGAAGAATAGAAAGTTAAATTAATTAAGATAATTGATTCACCCCCCCTCTTAGTTATCAACAATTGGTATCAGAGCCAAGTTCCTCCAAACAAGAGCCTAACAGCTTGAGGAAGATCTGGGAATTCAAATGGATGTGTATGGTATGAGGGAACAACTTCAATCTACCCTAGATGATCTTGAGCAATCTAACTCTGAAGTTAATGAATTGAAGGAAAGACTCAAACAGGCTGATGATTTCATAAATGAACTAAAAGGGAAAATGAGTATCTCTATGAAAAAGAGAAAGGATCTACTTTAGCAATTGGCAAGTCAAAGTGAAGTCAATGATACAAATGAATATCTGAAGGAGAAAACCAAGTTATGTGAAAAGTTATCAAAAGAGGTCATTAAGGTAAGACATGAAATGGAATCAGGAGTTATGAAATTCACCCAAGAAATTGAAGAGAAAAAGAAAAATGAAGATGATCTAAGACAATCTCTCAAGGAGAAATCAGAAGACTGCCACAAAATGGATAGAATAATCAGGCATCTAGAATCTAATCTTGAAGAAGCTAGAGATAATGAAGAACAACTTGAGAATCAAATTGACACTCTTAAAAGGGATCTTCAAACAACAAACGAATACAAAGAGAAATTCAAGATAAGCTCTGGTCAACTTGAAGTTCTTCTTCAAAGCCAAAAGAGGGTAGATGACAAGCAAGGCTTGGGGTATGAAAAAGGTGAAAGCTCTGAATCCAATCAGAAGAACTCCAGATCAAAAAATCTAAGAAACATGCCTAGAAGAGCTCTGGTAAGGCAGCCAAATACTCAAAGATATCCTTCCTTCAATGGATACTGCCACAATTGCAATAAATTT
Organism: Cunninghamia lanceolata; assembly: GCA_027924645.1. Classification (NCBI taxonomy): domain Eukaryota; kingdom Viridiplantae; phylum Streptophyta; class Pinopsida; order Cupressales; family Cupressaceae; genus Cunninghamia; species Cunninghamia lanceolata. The sequence continues at coordinate 4,393,537 of BSBN01000244.1, forward strand.
GGTTATAAAGCAAATCAGTGTAGAAGAAGAATGAATCAGACTAATTCATCCTTCTCCGAATAGTGCTTTAATTGCAAAAGGTATGGTCACAAAACTCATGAATGCAGAAATATGCAAATGAACAATTCATTCAATGGTAGATATTTTGCATGCAATAGAATGGGACATATGGCTAATCAGTGTAGATTAAGAGGATATCAGTCAAATATGCAAAGAAATGTTGTTTGCTACAATTGCAATAGATCTGGTCATATTGTCAAATTCTGTAGAAGTAAGAATGAGGACAAAAAGGGTTTGGTGCATCATAATCAAAACCAAGACAAAGGAAAAGGAAAAGTGAATGCGGATGAAATTCAAAGAGAGATGAACAAGATATGGGTGAAGAGAAGTACAAAAAATGATGGGGATGGATCCGTACCAGAATCTGGTACTGATATTCCGTCTGGAAACTAATTAGATGAGTTCTGGCTCAGGGAGAGTAACAAAAGAAAAACATTTTCCCCCAGCTAGTCAATAGGTGCCTGAAAGTGGCACATGAAAGGTTGTGGATCAAAGGGTTCTCAGAGAAATATCTAAATAAGCCATGGTAAAGATATGGAAGATCCACAAGACGTTTTGAAAAGATTAATCTTCCAAGATTGATCCAGTTCTATAGTCATTCGGTAAGAATAGGATTTTCACAATTAGATCCAGTATGATTGAAATTTGAGGTATCTTGATCTATGGATAAATGGAATGATTGTGAAAGGTAGATAGCTTGCTAATATCCTCTGAGAATAACTCTAAGTGCATCTTAGTGATCCGGAAAAATCTCTCAGGACAAGGAGAATAAAGCAACTGGAATAACTTAAGGTATACATTTATTGCAAACAAAATTAGGGTTTGTAGAGAAATAAAAGGGTTCTTTTATTCATCATTTGTACATTTGCATTCAAGAAGAAGAGAAAAGGAGCCCTGTAATCAAATTGTCTCAAGCCTCTCGAAGATCAACCGCAGAAGTTAATTCTTCCACCAATCTGATCCAGCTCATACCATGAAACCTAGAAGCATAAAAGGTATTTTCCGTTCTTGAATATCTCTATGTAAATCTTCTTGAAAATGGCTGCTCTGAATGTTGTGAAGATTACTGATAGGCCGCGCCCTAAAATTAAGAAGCATCCCTACAAATCTCTAGAAGTGGATGCCTCAGGTGCATTTTCTAGCATTCTGCATGGTATTTTGCATGTAGAAGATGTTAGGGTTTACGTTCATGCAAATATTGAAGAATTTGGGGAATCCAAGTTAAGGGATATCTATCACAATCAGTTAATAGATGATGCTTTTGAACTCAAACCGTAGTACAAGGCTATCTGGGACAAACACTTTGGACATTGCATCCATTTCCCTTGTTTTGTAGAAGATGAATGGGTCCGGTATGTTTTGAGTAGAGTGCATGACAAATTCATGTGGTTGAATAAGTTGTTTAAGATCACAAAAGATCCTATTAGGGCACTCACCAGCTTGCATTCATCCAGAGGGTTACCTATTCTCAAATCGGTCAAAAACCAAACTGTGAGTGAGGCTACCGAATCAAAATTTGACAAAAGAGCAATGACAATAGAAGACATCACTGATCTGGATGTCAAGTTTTCCTCCATGATAATTAGTTACAAAATCTATCACTCTAGTAGGGAAAATTTAGTACCCGGAACTGTGATTTATACTTCTTATTAGATGTTAAGAGAGAATGCAGACTATGATCTTTGTGAGATCCTTCTGAACCAACTTTTGGAGAATCTATAGAAGATAAAGAAGGATAAGAAGAATTCTTTCAAATATGGTGGCTTGATACTCTGCCTATTCTTTTACTACATGAATGAGCTACCTGGATCCAATGGATGGGTATGGAAAAATAATAGACCGGTTGCAATTCAAATCAGAGATTACTTACATGGGCTTGGTGATGCCAAGGCACAAAACACAGCACTATGGGGCTACTTCAAAAACTTCCAAAGCATGATGCAAGCTAGAGAAAGAATCCCCCAATCTCTAGTTGAGAAGTAATGGAGGTAGTAGAGCCAAGGATAATCTGGATCATGCCAATGGGGTATGAAGTTGATGAGAAAATTCTAGAGCTACATATTCAACACATGCTAAGTCAACCCAAGGATCCTAAGGCAGAAAGGTTTGGTACCTACCAAGAGCTAAGTGTAAAAGTTCATGTTGAACTCAGACAACCTGAGATCAAGAGAAAAGTAAGAACGGAAGTAGAAGATTTTTCCAAGAGGCATGGAATTTCAAAAAGAGGCACTTGATGCCAACAAAGAAAAGATAGAAAGGGCAGAGAAAGAAAAGGAAGAAGCAGGAAAAGAAAGTGCTCTGGTAGAAGCCCCCTCTCGGACCAGATCCTCTAAGAGCTCTGCACCTGCCACTGCTAAGAGCTCAAAGGCATCAAAACTAGAAGCAAAATCATCTAGTAAAGGAGAAAAGAGAACAAAGACAAAGGCTACAAGATCATACACAAGCCTCAAGGATGATGAAGAGACAGAAACATATGAAGAAGTAAAGAAAATGAAGAAGAAAAAGAAAACATCCAGTGAACCCTCTACCGGTCAAGACAAGGAAGAGAAGGTAGAAGAGTTTGTTGAAAGGCCCACTCTATCCATTGATGATGTAGTCAAATCAATCACTGTGGATGGGAACCTAAAACCAATGACTGAATTCTATGATGATTACAATGAATCTGACCAGAAGATCTTGCAAGAAGCTATAGTTAGGTATCTGAATATTTAAAATAAGGCATTTATTGAAATCATATCTCTAATTCCTAAGGGCCTAGAGAAGGAACTAGAAATAAGGAAAAACAATACTAAGGCAAAGGGCCTTGAGATCTGGGAACATATAGCTATTCAGCTCTGTCCTTCAATCACTCAGAAATAAATGAATATGATTTTCAAAGATTGCAAGGATGAGTTCCAGAGAAAAGCTAGAATGAATCAGCTTATGCTTGGAGAGACTGACAAAGTGGCCAAAGAGATTGAAGATATCCTCTGGAATGCCTATAAAAGATTTGATATTCCTATTATAGAGGACTTAGGTGATGAACTCTCCACCATGGATGACAAAGGAGAATATACTGAGTCAGTGGCTGAAGAAGAGTTAAGTGAGGAGAAGACCAAGGACCTCGATTCCTCTATTCTGGAAGAGGAAGTCCATGAAGAAGTTAACATCTCTCGTCCAGATTCCCCTGTAGACTCCAGATCCAAAGGAGAAGAGAGAATAGAGGAGAAAACCAGTCAAGGAGAAGAAGTAAAAGAAAAAGAAAAAGGCCAAATAGAGAAGACTCCAGGAGACAAGTCTGAGACTGCAGAAGGGAAGAACACTCTGTCTCTGGCAAGAGACATTATAGAAACTATCAAAGAGTTCTTGACCAAAGAAATGATGGAATTTGATGAACTGGAACTGCTTCAAGCACCGTTCAATTTTGAATCCCTCTCCCTGATTCAAACCATGAAGCTAGCATCCTTTACTCAAGCAAAGGCAAAAGAAAAACTTCTGAAGTCTCACATGGAAGACTATGAGCTCATAGAAATTGCAGCCAGTGTATTGGAGAAGATCATGCCATCCTTCCAAAAGGATCCTTCAGCCTCCACATCTAGTAATCTAAAGTCTCTTGTAAATTCTGTCAACACACATTTTGACTCTTTAGAGAAAGCAGCAGAAGAGAAAGTCTGGAAAGAATTTTTGGATAAGAGATTCTTCGAAGTGCAGGGTCTAATTTCAAATGATAGGAGAGTTATGGATATTGAGATAAAGATCTTAGAAAATGCTCTCAAATATGGTGGAGATATTTATAAATTTTGTTTATCCTAGCCCAAAGTGACCAAGGATATTGAGAAGAAAGTAAAAGAGCAAGAGGATAAACTGTTAAGTTTATCTCAAAGTTTTGATCCTCTCTCCTCTTCGATAGTAAATCAAGAGTGTCAGACTATTGTAGTCACAAACGAAATAAAGAAGCTTGAGAAAGAGAAGAAAAATAGAATAAATAGGTTGAGTGAACTTAGAAGGATAATTATCCCTAAGTTAGAAGCCATGCATTAGGCTCTAAGTGATGCTTAGACCATAGCCTAGACCAATGATCCGACAGATCTAAAAAGGGCAGAAACTTTTGTATTCCTATTGAGTGGTCACATCTCAATTTTGGACAGGATGAAGAAGAGTTGGGTGTCAAAAGTGGTATAGCTGAAGACCACTTTTGCAGATATAATTTAGTATATGTAAGTAAAACATGTATATATGTTTTATGCAAATATGTATAGACTATTTTTGGAATTTTTGGTGTGCGGACCCTACCCTTTTCCATTGATGTAAAAGGGGGAGTGAGGAGCAGTGAAAAATGTGGAATCTAGCTAAGGGGGAGCTCCAGTAAAGTGAACATTAGAACAGAGCATCAACTAAGGGGGAGTGTAGTATAACACTTAGTCAATTTTCACTAAGTGTTGCCATCAATGCCAAAGGCAGAGATTGTTGGTAAGAGACACATTGTGGCTTCATGATTGTTGTCATTGATGGCAACAAAGTTCATCCCACACATCCACAGGACATGGTGTGCTTATACCGAAAGTCAGATTAAAGAGTGTTGTGATCCGGTAAGCAAGAACAGAGCATGCAACAAGGTCCGACAATAAGGTCTGGATCTCTCAGAGGAAGTATCTTAGTAAAGTATAGACCTGGGGAAGTCAAGAGGAGTACCTTGACTGATACATTCTAGAGATTGAGCCTCTGGTGATGAAAGAGTGAAGAAATATGAGCACCTAAGTGTTGGGTTCCTGTTTGGCAGAGTTGACTGAGAAAGAACTGACCGACAGAGCATCAGACCTTAATCTGGATGAGCTATTGATGGTGATCAAGGTTCTTGAGGTATCATTCATGATTGTCCAACATGGTTGATGACTTCTATGAGCATCTCTTTGATACGCATCATTTGATAAGCAAGGATTCAGTCGATAGACCAAGAGTTTGGGAAAATAGTAAGTATTCTGGATGCCGACTAGAAAGTGGATGAAATCCTTAATGTGGTTATATATAAAAGATTAATTTTAGTATGAAAGTGTGTTGTGTGTTGGGAAGTGCAAAGAAAAGCAGAAGAGTAGTGTGAAGACAGCAAAGACAGGTCCGGTATGTGACAGGACAGCAACACCTAAGAAGAGGAAGAATGAAGTGCAGTAGATCAGTGTATTCAGCTTAACCAGAACTGAATCTCAGTATATGTGGATGCTTCTCATTAGTTCAAGTATCTAGTTTCCTTATATAAACTATTGTAGGCAATGAACCTCTTGTGAACAGTGAGCTCGGGTAGTGAGCCCTAATTGGCAAGTGTCATTTTGTACCATCTAATTCTTTTAACAGAGAATACAATCTTAGGTTAGTCACCCTGTGGTTTTTCCCTTAACAGGGTTTTCCACGTCAAAATTATTATGTTATGTATCTTGACTTTGTTTCTGCTCTCATGATTATGAATGCTTATTTGCTTTGATGTTGCACTAGTTGTTAAAGAAGAACAGAAAGTTAAATTAATTAAGATAACTAATTCACCCCCCCTCTCGGTTATCAACAGAAATATCCCTCCAGAGTCTAAGCTAAGTTCAAAGTGTAGAGGAGCCTACCCACTACTATTAGTTAGCCAAAATCACCTTTAACTTATTGATAGACCTCTTTCAAAAACGTTGATGACACCCTTGGCCTAGGTGATCTTGAAACATTTTAGAATTTTTGGGTTGTAGTTATTTTGGGAACCAACATGGGCTACACTAATGCTATTTGTAAGAAAGTAGTAATGACATTGAGATAGAAAATTTTCAATCCAATTGTGCAATTACTCATGGCATAGACTTACAATTGATACCAAGGAACTTTTAGTGGTTATATGATTTGGGGCCCACAAGGATGACCTAGTGGAAAACCTTATTAAATAGATTTAAAAGGGTAATATATGAAGGTGATTTATTCATGAAAGAGATTACAGATATGTGTAATATAATTAAATAATAAAACCATAGAATGAAATTGACATGTGTAGAATAGGAATAGTAATGTATTATGCTATATTCTATTTAATATCTATGAGAACATATGTATGATGGTTCTAGCTCATTTATCCTCTTACTAAAAAGATTATCAAATGTACATTATTATGTACAAAGAAGGGAGATGAAGCATTATTTGAACTAAACTATTTCATATCTTGATTCACAACCATTAACTACTCACAACCACTAAAGACACATTCTTTAGGTCTAATACAAGTCAAGATAGGACCTACAGTTTGGAATGTAGGCATTCAACATGAAATGGAACCTACTCATAACTTTGAAAAGTGTATTGAGAAACAATTGATAATTTTGGCATGATCTAGTGACCCATATCCTCCTAGATTGAAATTATCCATCCTTGAATACCAATAGTCCCATTTACATTAAGTTGTGGTAAAATATGTGCAAAAAAACTTACAACATGCACCTATGTAATACTTTTTTTCATTAAGAATTCACTTGGCATTATTTGATGATCTAGAAGATAGGGATCTATTTTTGACATGTTTTTTAGCACTGCCATTAATGACTTGATCTAAATCTACCAGAACACTAGAATCTTGATTAGTCTCTAGTTTTTATGATTCTGTACAACATCTAATGTACCTAATAGAGGTGGAAAGTAATGGAATAAGAGCTTTAAGAGGATGAACCTTGTAATGAGGTCATGTCAGTCTTTCCTTCTACATGTGTAGTTAGACGTGATCACTAACTTGAAATGTGTGTAATGTTCAATGCTTGTCATGCTATTTGTTACATTTTCTATAAGTGTATTAAAAGGTGGTATACACTTGCTACGAAATGTGTATAATGTGCTCAATGAATTGAATAACTTTTTTAACTTCCTTTTGAGTTGAAGGAGTCACTAGTATTGATCAATGAGATCAAGAAATAATAGGGTGTGACCTAGAAAGGAAGAAGTGGGTGACAAAAATAATGATAGGGAATGGTTTGGGAGGCCAATTCAAATCCTCTAAAATGTTGAAATGAATGAAAGGATCTTAGGGAAAATGTATTTCCCATCTTGTGACACTAGGGGTTAAATCGACAAAGTTAGAAAGTGATGAAAATGAATTCTTGACAAGAGGTGAAGGACAAAAAATAGGACCTTGGAGTGTTAGCTAGAGGGTCAGGGAAACAAAAACAAGATGAAGAACTTTGATCCACATGTCACTAGGAGGAATATTGTTGAGAGGACATAATTAAGTGCTTACATGTATGTGTTTAGGATTATAGCTCATCATCGGATCATTGTGTGGGCCCATGCATGTTTTTAGTGCTTACATATTTGCTCCCTTGTGGATGGTAGTCTACTTGAAAGGTAGGTATCATTCCTAAACAAGGCATTATCTTTTTTATTATCCCATAATTGTACCTAAAACAACATGCATTATTTCCATATTAATGATATTCAATAAGTAATCAAAATTAAAAAAGAGGAAATGTACCATTGATCTATGAGTCGTAAGTATACCTAAGTCACCTTGCTTTACCATGGGGACCTACAAGAATGAAAGAATGCAAAATGAGGATCCACGAGAACTAAAATTTCTAAGTTACTCCTAAATACATTCAAATGAACTAAACTAGAGAAGAGGAGAGAGGAGAAATCAGAAGAAATGAGGTCAAGTAGTGACAGAATAGTACAAAAATGCAATTGATAGAGAGCTATTGATGAGGGGATCACTAAGATGGCAGTTAACATTCTCTCTTTTAAGCATCAGGTATGAAAAATGAGAGAAATCTCTCTTGCAACTCTAGTTTATATTTTGTCAATTTTGGTCAAATGAATTTGTCGTTTTCTAGTTTTGTTGTTGTAGTGTCTTAGTTTTACTATTTCAATCATTTTGCAACCTTTTTTTCATTGAACTTTGATAATTTCTGGCAAATTTTGGGATGATTTTGTCCTCACAAGGTGTGGGGTATGGTCACCCCTTTTGAAATAGTTGGTCACCCCTGGGGATCAGGGGTCACCCCTAGGGGGATTTGCCCTAGTGAAAAGGGTGACCCACCCAGAGTACTTTTAGATGGATCTTTAGTAATTTGATGCTTCTAATGCTTGACTTTGTCTACTTTTCAATACTAGCCTCTTGTTTTTATTGCAATTTTCTAACGATATATGGTTTTTTTCAAACCTTTATCATGTTTTATGTTTTTTGGTGAAATTTTCTATTTTTAGAGATCTAAATTAACATTCCTTGTGTGTGATAGGATGGATGCATTTGATAGAATATTACACATGACGAAGCTTGATTTTCTGCAGCCTATGTGGCTTTGTCTTCTAGGGATCATTCTATTCTTAGGAGGATAAGTTTGGATCTATTTACTCAAACTCTAGTGGTTCATGCTCCTAATTCAATATTTTCATCATTGTTATCTATTTGTTCCCTAGCTACCCACCCTTTATTGTGCATTCTTGCTACATTATTTATCATGAATTATTATTCTATTTTCTCTTTAGCATCTTTTTATGCATATCATATTGATTTTGATGCATTTTAACATTATTCTTGAATATGATCACTTAATCCTTGAGGATCTCATGTTATTTTATACTATGGTCCTAACGATTGATTCTTTATTGATGCATTATTTCATAATGTGTGTGATTTTCCCTCTTTCATAGAGTTAGTTTTTTCTTCCTTCCATTTTGGATACTTCACTTGCTCATGTGTTTTATCTTGATGATTCTTCCTTAATGACTAGTTATAGTGATTTTCATGAGAATGATGATGTTTAACCTTTAAGAATTATTTTGTCACATGCTTTGGGTGTACCTTGTATAATAGATATTTTATAATGATTCCTCTAGGGATGATATGATATGTGAGCTGACACTTCTTTTATCTAGTCATGATACTATATTTTCTAGTACTTGATTATACTCTTTCAAATTTTCATGCCATCTCTTTATTTTCACAATTTAGGGTCTTTTTCTCTTGATTATGTCTATAATGGGGAACCTATTTATGATATATAGGTGATTTATCTATTTCTTTCACCGACCAAGCATTTTTTTCTTCCTTTATCTTTACTTAAATCTTCTTCCTTTGCCCACGTCGTGGCTCCTTCCTTCACTACTACTAACACCTTCTTATTAATTAGTCAAGGAATAGGTGAACCTCCAAACTAGTTCTCTAGTTCATACTTTCACCGATTCGCTGACAAAAGATAGAAAATGATAAATTTTCTAAGTGTAGAAAGGGGAAGGATTTGGCGAACTAATACTTAGTCATTTTTTTAGAGTAAAGACTCCTAAAAACTATATCTGATCATATTTAAACAAGGGGTTTTCAATGGTAAAGGCATAAAATGGGAATTTTGGATTTTTGGCGAAAAATAGGGCATTCATGGGAGCAAAAATTTTGTAGGTCCAAATAGTGGCTCTGGTTGGGGACGTGTGACAAGTAGTGACAGATCGAGGATTCTGGTCTCCGGGTAGACCAAAAAGGCATAATGCACACAAAAACACAAAAGGGAAAAACACAAACATATTTACAGTAAGGCCTATATACATTACAAAATACAGTCATAAACATTAGAGCACAAAAAACTATTAACTGTATTCAAAATTCAGGGGCAGTGTTACCTATGAAAAATAATGCTTTAGATGTTGACCGTGAATGGACAACTCTAGAAGCACTCCTTCTAAAGTTATCAAGCTATAAACATTGAGCTCCAATTTCTCAGCTACCTCATATGGCCCAAGCCATAATGGGTCAAATTTTCCATGTTTCCCCTTATCTTCAGATTTTGTATCCCAAAGAAGCACCAAGGCACCAACCTAGAAATCTCTTGATACAATATTTTTATTGAATAAGAGCTTCATTTTCTGCTTATGATTCAACATTTTATCATGTGTAGTTATCCTCTATTCTTCAAATTCAGTCAACTACAATATCATTTGGGACATTGCATCATATTGATCCTCTTCTGTATCACATAGTAGATTGTAAACTGGTATTCCATGTTGATTGGAATCTTTACCTCTACTTCATACACTACCTCAAATGGGTTCCTTCCAATGGATCTTTTGAAGGTTAGCCTATCAACCCATAGAGCATACTTAAATATACCATCCCATATTTTCTTATTATGATCCAATGACCTTTTTATAATCTTCATTAGGTTTTTATTACTAGACTCAACATGTCCATTACTTTGGAGATGGTAAGGGAATGAATATACAAGATTTATACCAAACTTAGAACACATGTCTAGTATTTCTTGTGACCTAAAACACATGACATTATCTAAAAAAATCATAGTTGACACTCCAAATCTAGTGATTATATTGTCGACTATGAAGTCAATAACCACTTTGGAAGTTGTAAATTATGAGTGGGAATTACTTCTACCCACTTGCTAAAGTAGTCTGAATTACTTCTACCCACTTGCTGAAGTAGTCAATGGCCACAAGAATCCACTTAAATCCATTGTTGGATTTTTGTTGTATCTCTATAATAAAATTGATTCCCCACTTCTAAAAAGGTGCATCAATAGCAAGGGGAAAAAGAGGTAATGCTCTAGAAAATCTCATCTTGCCAAAAAACTATTGGAAAGCATCACATTTCCTTATCTTCTTTGCCACATCTTTGAAAAAAGTGGGCCACCAGTACCTATCTTGAAGGATTTTATGGGTAGTGATTTTATCTTTAAAGTGTCCCCCATAAACACCATGGTGACACTCATTCATCACAACTTCAGCTTTCTCTTGATTCAAACATTTGAGAAATATTCCTTCATGATTTCTCCACATGAGCTCATTTTAAAATAGGACATACCTTTGAGATTTTGGGTTGAGAGTCTTGTTGGTTCCCAAAATAACTGCAACACAAAACTCTATAACATTCCTAAATCATCTAGGCTAGGGATTGTCATTAGGGTGATAAGAAGAGGTTTATCAACAAGTGAAGGGAGATTTTGGCAAATTATAATGTGGGTAGACTCCTTTGCACTTTGAGCTCAGCTTAGACTTTAGAGGGATAATTCCAAGGTTTATACCTTAGAAGGTATTAATATTGAAACCAGATGAATAACTAAAAATAACTAGACAACCAAACCCAACTCATCATCTTGACCCCAAAATTGTCACTAATTCAAGAATGACTGGCTGTCACAACATTCCTATATAGCTAATTCAACTGTGTGAATGTACATGCATAGGAAAGATGGTTTTTACCCTAAACCACAAGTGAATGATTTGTTTGATTTAAAAGATTGATTGATCTCTCTCCAATATGGACTGGTGCCTATTCCAATGGGCAACAGTGTCATAGAATGCAAGGATGAAAGGAAAAATGAAGTAAAGGATCAACAGAACTAGACATACATTTACATAGATGACCTTTAAATAGATCTTCCTATAATGGATATACTTAACAATCCAAAAGAGAACTAGAATGATTCATATGCAATAAAGAAATGGCAAATACAAAGCCTTGTATTAGCTTAGATGTTAACAAGTATCTCCAAACCACTGTTACAATCATACCAGCAAGTGTGGAAAGGGAAATACATAACTGCAATTATATATTTCCCAAAATCACTACAAACTCCCGTGGAGACATACCATTGCAATCAAATTTGCAATACATAGTCTTCCTACACTATACTGAATAAGTCCCTTCACTAACATACTAGAGAAACATGATTTGGTGCTAGATAAACACCTTAGGCCTTCCCAAACCAGACAATTAGCTCAGTGACCATCCCTGAAAAACATCTAAAAAACAAGTATATATAGCATTACAATTCAAACTGATTGCACCAATTACTAGTGTTGCACTCAGTCAATGAGTACACACCATGCTTTATTAAATTCAATCCTAGACATCTATCAGAGAAAATACACATTGGAACCTTGCCCATACCCTGACAACTCTAAAACTTGCAAGTGCCCATGCCTTGGCATCTTTGAGGAATGAAAGTCCCTGCAGAAAGATTTGGTTTTTGAGACACTTCATCCTTACATTCAATTACGGTCCTTTTGCATTGAAGATTTCTACTATTTCATCTACCTACAACTAACTAATCACCTGCAATCATGACATGTTTTTAGGTAGATAGGCACTTGAAATATTATCCACCAAAATGCCCATGTAAAGTTCTTTACACTATTCTAAAATATTTTAAACTATGTTTAAAATACTTTAGACTATTACATTTATTATTTTCTTTACAAAACATTTGATTTTTGTTTTAATTTTCTACCTATAATATCTATTTTTCCCTTGGTTAGTGAATTTTCATCTTCGGGAACCTTTGTGCCTTCGTAATTTTCCTTCCTTTATCTCCCCATGTCATCCTGGGCACTATTCTGCCTTAACAAAAAAATATTGCTTTCATGAACTAGTGATCCCTTTCCTCTCTTTGTCTTCATAGCTTTTCACCTTATCGATGAATCCCATCTTTTTTGAACCAAGCCCCTCTCACCCTATCTGTCAGTAACTTTTAACTTTTTTTAACTTTCTATCTTTGCTCCATATTTGCTTTATCGACAAATCATACCTTTCTCAAACTTGGCTTACTTTCACCTTCTTTTGCCTCTATCGAAAAATCTTTAATTTTCCAAATCTTTCTTGCTCTTCTCTTTTTGACCTTATTGGCCAATTTGCCCTATCAGCAAATCTTTAAAAATCTGAACTTAGCCTTGATTTCTCTTTTGTTAGTGAAATGATCATTTTTTGAAGCATGGATTTGGCCTTCTTTTCTGTTTATCGGTGACTACTCCATATTTAGAACCAACTGCCTGTCAGTCATTCCTTCTATTTTATCGACAAAAACCCCTTTTGTTGAACTTTCTCCCTTTTCATCTCCTTCACCCTTTGTTGGTGAAAAGTGCCCATCACAAACTTGCCATCCCTTTTCTTTTGTTGCCCTTGTCGACAAAATTAACTTTTGTCGAACTTTGTAGGGTAAGTGCAAGAAGATGGGGGGCCAAAAAGGGGTCTTAAGTGGCCACTTTTCTTCTGAAATTAGGAAATGTTGGCCTTGGATAAGAAATTGACCATAGTTACACTCAAAATTTGGAGATGCAACCAAAACAATGTTCGTAGTGCTCCGAGTCTACTTTCTAAACTACTATTTTTTTTTAAATGACATAGATTAAGGGGTTCAAAAGAGGGAGCCACAAAAATTGGTGTTGTTTCTGTCAAAAAAACATAAAATAGCATGTTTTGTGGCTCCCTCAAAAGGTCAACTTTTTTTTGGTATTTTTAAAATCGTTTTAGTGAGAAATTAGCTAATAGCATGTAGTTTTTGGCCAATTTTTCTGATAAATTTTTGATGAATATTTGATTTTTTACTCATTTTCAAAGTGGACACATCCTAAAAAAATAGAATTTTGGCCATGCTACCGCTATAAATTTTGAAAACTAATTGAAAATTATTTTTTTTCTTTTTTTAATATGTGTAGAATGGAGTCTAATTTATAAATATGTAATTTTTTTTAAATTTCAATGACTAGTTAATTTACAATGAAAAAAAGACCAAACAGTGATTTTTGGCCAAAAACGGACACACAAACAAAAGAAATTAAATATGAAAGGCTTAACATTGTTAAAATGTGGAAAAAATTACATCGTCAAATAGCTAAGAGAAAGCCTAACATTACCCAGGTGTTTAATTTGTTCAACCTTGAAACACGTGCAAATCTAAGGGTTAGCATGAATGAAATTGTGTGAAATCTTGAAGAATATAGAAAAACATGTCTATGGATGTTGAAAAGGCACTCCAATCCTTTGGGTTGGAAATCCAAAGCAAATCCCAATCCTAAGGCTTGGGATTCCCCAAGCAAAACATAATACGGGCATGTTATAACGTGCTCGTGTTATTGTTTGCTTTGAATTTTCCCTTTTTCACAAAAGTTTGTGTTATTTGTCGTGTTTTAAATAACGTGAGCGTGTTATAACATGCTCACATTATGTTCCCCTTGAATTTTTTTATGTTCAAGGTTATTAATCTTGTATGTATGTATGTATGCCTATATGTATGTATGTATAGTTTTGAGGGTAGAGGAGGGTAGAGATGGGAGTGAGCTAGATATGGGAGGAGAGGGGTGGATAAGGATTGAGTGATTAAGGTTTAAAGTTGAGGGTTGAGGGTTTAGGGATAGGAATTAGAGTTTAGGGATAAGGGATTAGAGTTTAGGACCTTGAGGGATTAGGGTTTAGGGTTGAGGCTTTAGGGATAGCGTTTAGGTTTAAGGGTTGAGGGATTAGAGTTAAAGTAGAGTGTTGAGGGTAGAGGGATTAGGGATAGGGTTTAGGGTTGAGGGATTAGGGTTTAAGGTATAGTTTTGAGGGTTGAGGGTTTAGGATTTAAGTTTTAAGTGTTGAGGGTTAAGGATTTAGGGATAGGGTTTATGGTTTAGGGATAAGGGATTAGGGTTTAGGGTTTAGGGATTAGAGTACCATAAATTATAATTAGGGATTAGGGTTTATGATTTAGGGACTAGGGATTAGGGTTTAGGGTTTAGGGATGTACAATTAAGGGGTACCATAAATAAACTAGAATTTAGGAAGGGTTGGGAAAATTTTGTGAATCATCATGGGCTGGAGATTAGAGATTTTGTTGTGTTCAAGTACATATCCAATTCATAATTTAAGGTTAAGATATTTTAAAGAACAGGGTGTGTGAAAAACATCAATGTTCTCTGGCTTATGAATACCAACATTGATATAGATAAAAGATGCCCTTCTTCTAACAGAGTATGCAATTTAAGTGAACCGATGGGTAGCAAGTTTTTAAATGAGTTGGTTTAATGGGCGTGCCTCCTTATTCAAGGCCCAGTTGGGCAGGAGTGTGATGTACAATTAAGAGGTACCATAAATAAACTAGAATTTAGGCAGGGTTGGGAAAATTTTGTGAATCATCATGGGCTGGAGATTGGAGATTTCATTGTGTTCAAGTACATATCCAAGCCATATTTTAAGGTTAAGATATTTCAAAGAATAGGGTGTGTGAAAAATATCAATGCTCTTCAGCTTATGAATACCAACATTGATACAAATAAAAAATGCCCTTCTTCTAACAGAGGATGCAATTCAAGTCAACCAATGGGGAGCAAGTTGTTGATCTTGAATTGGTTTCTAATGAAGAAAATAATGATGTTGTTGAAGCAATGGAAGAGAATCAAAATTGTAAGTCTAATTTAATTTATTTCAACTTTCAAAGTAGGCATTTGAATTGTAGCTTTACCTAGAGGATTGGTGTAACAAAAAATTAATAATGTTACAAGCCTTTCTTTGATAAACCCTGGACATTATGGACCCTATCATCTAGAAAAGCACATGACAGTGAACTCTGCCCCACCTTTCAAATTAGATATTTACCTTTTTATTCAATGAAAATGAAGTCACGAAATGTAAACTGACCATGCATACTAGTAAGATCAAATTCTCTACCTTCTATTCTTATTACTCTTAATTTATTTAGAGAAGAGTGTTGAAAAGAATGGATTTAATTGTAAGGAAACATAAGGCAAAGCAGTTTTGTTATTACATTTTTCTAAGGGATCTCTAATAGTCTAATATAATGCAGTCTTCTATAATATGAACATCTGCATTTGTGTGAATGCTAAGCTTTAATATAGTAGAGTATTAAATCAATGCAATCAGCTATTTATTGGGTTAAAATAACTTAGTTTTTGTAATAGTTTGGGAATGCAGGAGTTGCCAAAAATAGGTGAATGTCCTCTACAATTACCAAGAGAAAAAAGTTTAGTAGTTCTTGTGGATAGAGCCAGTAAACAATGGGAGATTATTTGCCTGTTTCATAACAATATACCTCCCCTAAGTGTGGGGTGGACAGCAAGAAACACAGATGTACCCCAATGCAAAGCTTTTCTCATAATGATCATCTTTCTAATTTCAACTGTTAATTACTCACTGTGGATGTACCATACGCAAAGCTTTTCTCATAGTGTGTACACCTATTGGCATAATGAACCCCAGATGGGCCAGAAAAACATGCCATATAACATTAAAAAACTTCATCGCCATTTTTTTGACATATTCTTACAACTTAGATATCTTTAAGAGAAGAGTGTCAAAAATGATGGGTTTAACAACCTAACATAAGGCAAAGCAGTTTTGTTGGGTTTAGGGATAGGGTTTAGGGTTGAGGGATTAGGGTTTAGGGTTGATAGATTAGGGTTTAATGTTGAGTGTTGAGGGTTGAGGGTTGAGGGTTGAGGGTTTAGGGATAAGGTTGATGGTCATAGGATTAGGGTTAAAGTAGATTGTTGAGGGTAGAGGGATTAGGGATGGGGTTTAGGGTTGAAGGTTTAACGATTGAGGGTTAAGGCTTTAGGGCTAAGGGCTAAGGGATTGGGGTTTAAAATATAGTGTTGAGCATCGAGGGTTTATGGATAGGTTTTAGGGTTTAATTTTTAAGGGTTAAGGGTTAAAGGATAGGGTTTAGGGTTTAGGGATAAGGAATTAGGGTTTAAGGTATAGTGTCGAGGGTTGAGGATTTAGGAATAGGGATAGTGTTTAGGGTTTAGGGATGAGGGTTGAGGGATTAGGGTTAAGTGTTGAGGGAACAAGGTTTAAGGTATAGTGTCAAGGATTGAGGGTTTATTGATAGTGTTTAGGGTTGAGGGTTGAGGGATTAGGTTTTAGGGTTGATGGATTAGGGTTTAAGGTATAGTGTTGAGGGTTGAGAGTTTAGGGATAGGGTTTAGGGTTGATGGATTAGGGTTTAGGGTTGACAGATTAGTCTTTAATGTCAAGGTTAGGGTTAGAGTGTTGAGGGTAGAGGGATTAGGGATAGGGTTTAGGGTTGAAGGTTTAAGGATTGAGGGTTGAGGCTTTAGGGATGAGGGTTTAAGGCTTAAGATATAGTGTCAAGTGTTGAGGGTGCAAGGATAGGGTTTAAGATTTAAGGATTAAAGGTTGAGGGATAGGGATTAGGGTTTAAGGTATAGTGTTGAGGGTTGATGGTTTAGGGATAGGGTTTAGGTTTGAGGGATTAGGGTTTAGGGTTGATGAATTAGGGTTTAATGTTGAGAGTTGAGGGTTGACGGTTGAGGGTTTAGGGATAGGGTTGATGGTCAAGGGCTCAGGGTTAAAGAAGAGTGTCGAGGGTAGAGGGATTAGGGATAGGGTTTAGGGTTGAAGGTTTAAGGATTTAGGGTTGAGATAGATAAGCTTTTTTTATTTATAATAAGTAATAACATGCTCGCATTATAATGCAAGGGCATTATGGTTTGGCTTAGACGAGCCTTGGGCTCGTCATTACCAAACCATAATGCAAGCGCGTTATAATGCACTCACGTTATGCATTAATTTTTTTTAAAACAATTTGGCCACTTTTTAGCCCCCCATCTTTTTACACTTACCCTCTATTTCTTTTGTTTTATCACCTTATTGGTGAATCCAAAAAAACAAACTTGTTGGCAAGTTTAGGATTTTCGTGATTCACAGATAAGGCCCTTGCTTTATTTGTTTCTTCCTCATGTATTTGCCTTGTCGAAAAATATCAACATTTGTGAACTTGGTCGTCCCATTTCGTCTTTGTCGATCAACAAATGATCTATTTGTCAAACCTTCACTACTCAGTGAAATCATGGGTTTCCAAACTTGGCCCTTCATCAATAAAAGACTCCAAGCCCCTTTATCTTCATCTACTCTCTATCGGCAAAGTGGCCATCGGGTGAACCTTCTATCAGTGAACCTTTGGGTTTTCCAACTGAGCACAATGCTGATAAAACTCTTTTGCTTTTCTCTTTATCAACTTGTTGCATCCTTTCCTTGCCTCCACTTGCCTTGCCATAACCTTGTCAGCAAATCAACAAACATGCAAACTTTTGAACTAGTGCGCATGTTTGGACTTTCACTGATTCGCTAACCAAAGGCAAAAAATAAACAAATAAAAATCTAAGGGAAAAAGAGAAAAGATAGGGGAACGATTCTTAGTCAATTTTTGAGATAAAAGACCCCCAAAAAATAATCTCAAATTAGATTTAAAAGGGGGATTTCAATTGTAAAGGTAAAAATAGGAAACTAGATGGATTTTCTAGATTTTTAGGGGAAAATAATGCATTTTGGGATTTGGTAATTTAAGGTCCCAACAAGTCCTTTCCTAATTCTCATCAATACATGGTGGACAATCCATTTTCTCAAGATAGAATAAAACATCGTTGTACCACATGTTATCAGCCAATGAACAATAAGGAGCTACATTTACCTTTGTCTCATTTATTTTTGTTGCTTCGAGATTAGAATTAGCCATCATCTTGGCTAAACCTTGGCCTCTAACCAATTTTGTGACTTGTATATCCATGTCATATTCTTGGATCATGTTGATCCATTCATACCTTTTACTAGAAGCTTCTTGTTGCATGAATACATGTCTTTCACTGTTGTGTGTGGTACATATGCTATGATCTTGGCACCTATGAAATAAGATCTAAATTTTTTTGTTGCCTTGACCAAAGCATAAGCATGCTTCTCCATAATGGAATAATTCAACTCAGTAGCCTTTAAGGACATTCTGAAGAACCCTATTGGTTGCTTAAATCCAACTTTATTCTTTTGCAGCAATACAATAGCAATAGTATCAAATGAAGCAAAGGAGAAAAGATAGAAAGGCTTGGAATAGTTTGGGCTTACCAGCACTGGTGCATTTTTGAGAGCCTCCTTTATGTCAAGAAAAGATTTAGCTACCTCCTTTTCCCATGTGATGGACTATCCCTTTTTGAGCATCTTGGTGATGGCTTTAGTCTTCTCAGTGAAATGGAGAACAAATCTCCTCACAAAGTTAATCTGTCCAAGGATGGACGGAACACCCTTAACTATTTTGGGCTACGAGATAAGTTCAATGGCCTTAACTCTTTCTGGATCAATTCTAACCCCATCCATGGACACAATATGTCTCATCAACTTTCCCTCTTCTACTCCAAATTGACATTTTCTGAGGATTCAAAGAGATCCCATACTCAAAACATCTAACAAAAATCATTTACAAATGCTTGCAATGATCATTCCTATCTTTAGAAAATGCAGTGAGATCATCTTGGTATAAAACCATGATCTCATCAATTAGGCCAGCAAAGGCCACATCCATTTCTCTTTGAAAAGTTGAACTTTGTATTTTTCAATCCAAATGGCATTCTTAGATAAACATATGTTCCCCAAGGAGTGGTGAATGATGTTTTGTACTATTCTGACTCCTTCACCAACACTTGATTATACCTTGAGAACCCATCTATCATGGACATCAATTCTGAACCAACCACCCTCTGCAAATGATGATCCATTCTTGGAAGAGGATAATTATCCTTAAGGGATTTGATGTTTAGATTCTTGAAATCTATGCACAATCTAATCTCCCCATTCTTTTTCCTTACTAGGACAAGATTAGATACCCACTCATAATGTCTAATTGATTTAATGATACCTCCCTCTTTCATCTTTAACAATTCTTTCTACATTTTGGGAGTTGTAGTGGGGTTTATAGGACTCTATGTTTTCCTGAATGGTTTTGTATTAGGTTGAAATAAATCCTCCTTGGAAGATTTCAACTCATCATAAGACCATGCAAAAAAATTTCTAAATTTTCTCAATAAAGAAATCAACATTTGCTTTCCATGAGGCTTCAATTTCTTACCTATGCAAACCATTTTTTATGCCTCCTTAGTTCTTAGGTTAAAACCTTCAACATTGTCTTCCTCAACCAATTTACCTTCGCTCTTCTAGTAGTCTACATTATCAAACATCCTCTCCAGTGCCACCAATCCCTTGGGAATGGTATTTTTCTTCAACTACACCAATTCGCTACCAAACAACATTTCCTTGCCATTTTCCATCACTACAATAGGTTGCTAGTCAATCACTTGACTGTCAAACTCATCTATGCAATTAAGAAAACTAAAAATCTGATTGCTATCATTGAAGACTTGCGAACTGTATATATTATTAGGGATTGTTGGCCATGTAAGTACTTCCACACCATGATAGCCATGAGGAAAATCTAATTGAAGATCATACTTTGATGCAGCTATAGCTACAAAGTCTGCCTCCTCATTTTTGTTCTATCTATCCATTCAATACCAATGACATCAAATAGCTCCATTGTATCATTACAACATTCCTGTATGCTTTGATTTTATTGTCCTTGGTAGCAAAACTTTTTCTTATCTATTGTACAATCAATTCTAAGTCACCATATATTCTCAAGCATTGGACTCCATGTTTATGAACCACATCCAGACCTAACAGTAGTGCTTCATACTCAATGACATTATTGGTACATTGAAAATCAAGTATGAAAGACATACAAAACTGCTCACCATTTGGGGAGGTCAAAATAATCCCAGCGCTTGAGCCATCTCTAGAAAACACACCATCAAAATGCAACATTCACAAATTAGATGCATCAAAAACAACAATAATAGGGTTGGAAGGTAAAACATCTAGGCAGAGATTATCGTCACTGCTATATCCCATAAAATGGTCTATATTAGTATCAAAGAAATTGGCATGATTTTCCTCTATTTTGTATCTATGCTCTATGTTTTAGTCTTCCACCTTTTCCTTATATAGCTTCACCTCCACACCTTGGACTGGAATAGTGGTGTATGAAAGATCCATCTAAATGCTTCCACCCATAG
This sequence comes from Cunninghamia lanceolata, assembly GCA_027924645.1. Taxonomy (NCBI): domain Eukaryota; kingdom Viridiplantae; phylum Streptophyta; class Pinopsida; order Cupressales; family Cupressaceae; genus Cunninghamia; species Cunninghamia lanceolata. The sequence goes on from BSBN01000244.1 coordinate 4,414,225, forward strand.
AGGCTACCCACTTTCTTGATAATAGCATACCCCACTTAGTAGGGAAATCCACAATAATTATGTCCATCAGGAATGGTTTGTCAGGATATGTAACTAATTTGACCTCAACATCTTTGATGAGACCAATCACATTCACCTCCCTAGAATCCATAGCAAAACACTTACCAAAGGATTTGGACACCTTCAGTCTCAGTTCATTCAATGCCCCTAAATCAAGCATATAGTTGTGTAACAACCATCCATTTCTGATCAAAGTGGTGTAAAATGGGTCCACTCCCATCTTGTTGTTGACCATGGATGACCTTAAATAAACCTCAACTATTTCATCATGACCTATGCCCTCATCATTACCACTGGGAACAACAACATGTTTTTTTGCATCTACAACAATAATAAATGACCCTACCCTATCTCTATGTTTAGGGATTCTAAGGAGTTCCACTATTGGCACATAAATTCTGATTTGGCTAAAGACTTGAGCCATGTCAATAGAGTTATAATTGGCCAAAGGAATATCACATGAAATAGTTACATCATTTGCATAAGGAACAAAAGCTATTACTTGATCAGATGAAATATCCTTACCTTCTTCCTTTGTCTTCTACTTTTCTAGTTCTTTTTGCGCCTAAGTCACGCTTATTGTAGCCTTTTGAACAATGGACCTCTAAAATGGGTATAGTAACTAATTGCTTGGTTGGTGTTGGATTCTTCTACACATATTTATGTTTTGTTGCTAGTGGCTGGATTAGAAGCTTCTTCTTTTCTGGCATGTTCTCCTTTGGAATGCTACTACTTTCCTACTCCACATTTCCCTTACATTTGTCCCTATCCTCTTTTGATCTTTGTTGTTTTGATTCCTTGGCAGGGGCATTATGCACAGGGATAGTCCTATTTCTCAATTGATAGCCTCCTTGGACTTGAAAAATGGATGCATCTATCAAGGCTTTCATGTCTTCTTTTGAAAGCTTGCGCTATTGATATTTTTTCTACATTAGGTCCCTCAAGTGCCCATAACCATGAGGTGGTAATTGATATCTCTTTGGACCAAGTCATCATAATCATATATAGAAAAATATGATCATCTTCTCCATAGATGTCATAATTAGCACCTTGACCTATATGCTCATAATCTTTAGCATCAAACTAATTTATTTCCTCTTCGGAATACTCAGCTGCACCCTCCTCATTTGGAAATTCTTCTTCTTTGCTCAATGAATGAGCCACTACACAGTTTGTTGGATCATGGGGTAGGAAACAAGCCTGACACCATGAAGATCAATCTTGAAAATTAACTGGATCCTTTCTCAAAGGATCAATGGTGTCCCTTTCAAGATGTTTGAAGCTAACATGCCTAGGGGCAGCTTGTCAGTCATTTTGTTGTGGTCTCTTAGACCAATTAGTATTATAAGGTCTATTATGTAACTTTTGACCTTCATTAAAATGTGTTGCAGCACCCTGAGGTGGCAACTCTTTGTCATTTCTAGCAACTTTATAGGACAAATCTTTCACAACCCCCATAAAGTTTATCCAATTTGTCATCGGTGGTGAGAGGTTTATTGAAAGCTGGCTTATCTGGCTAGGACAATTTGATATCAAACCTTTTTATATGTTTCCTTGATGTTCTCATATTAATTTTTATGTTTATGGTTGTAGCATAGGCCTCTCTTAATGTTTGCAAACTCTTGTCCCTCAAACAATAACCAATTTTTGAATCAAAGGCACAACAATATAAATCAAAGCACATAGATTCATTAGGTCTCATATGAGGAGGTACCTTTCTCATTGTCATGATGAAGTGACTATTGAAATCAACTACTATTTCATTGATGGCCTTTTCTATGGCTATGAGTTCATGAATGGCAAACTTGGGGTCAATCCTATCCCCATATTGCAATTTGAACACCCTCATGAATTCCTCCCAAGAATCAATGATGTTATTAGGGAGACCCTTGTACCATTCTTTGGAACTTTCTTCCAATGAGTGCACAAATAACTTCATCATCACATCTTTGTCTTCAATCTCATACTCATCTATGACATTAATGAAATGTCTCAAGTGTTCCTCACTAGTGATAGCATAATTGCCCTAAAATCTAGGAATCTTCCCTCTAATCTCAGCTGGAATGGGATTAAGAAAATCAGCTATACCTCTAAAATTGAGTTGTTTATACCTTTCAGCTCCTAGTGGTTGCCTTTGTGCAATAAACCTTTGTGCTTGTCTTCGCTATCCATGCCCATCATTGTAAATGTTGCCATGCTGCTAATTAGCCTAGTTCTATGTTAGCTAAATGTTAAGATTTTGAGTAGGGGCCTAATTTATAGCTTGATATCACATTTGATGTTGTTGCTATTGTCTCAGATTATTTTTATGGTTGTAGTGATAATTGTAGTCCTATGGAGGTGCATGTTGTTGATTAACATTTTGATTCAGCCCATGCTATTGTGCATTCTAGTTTTGTTGGGCCTGCTGGGCAGGTTGAACTTGTTGTTGATCAAGCAAGGCCTCCACTTCCCTTTGTCTATTCCTAATATGATCAAGAAAATCTAGCTCATCTTGGATTCTTCTTTCTCTTTCCTCATCATTAGGTTATTGCTGCCGATCACCCTCATTAGGGATATTGTCATGTTGACCTCCAAATGATCCACTGGGGGAATAAGGATGCCTTGTATTGTGATGCATCTCTTCATTCTCACTAGCATGCCCAAATGTCCTCAAATATGGATCATCAGATCTATCTTTATTGCCTCTACAAATAACATTCTCATATCTTCTAACATCATACTCACCTCTATTTGTTCTTCTATTTGTTCTGAGCATGTTATCTGCAAAGTCCTCAAAAGTATAATTGTATTGGCTCTTGAGGACAGATATGTTGTCTTAGGCATTCCTTGGAGGTACCACATTGTGTCTGTTAGGGTTAGCCAGTAGAAGATATCAATTAAATGCAAATAAAGATTAAACAGAGAAATGGAAATACACAGAATTAATAACAGCGAGAGACAAGTTTTAACGTGGTTCACCCAAACTCGGGCTACATCCACCAAATAGAGAGTCCAATATTATTATCCAGTAAATCAAACCGATTACAATCAACAATCCCTGCAACTCAATACCACTGCAAAATGCTACAATACAATATATCAAAACCCTAACCCTTAGCCACTTTTATTAAGCTTTTTGTTAGTTACAAAAATAGGGTTTTATTATGTCGGTCAATGAAAAAAAACTCCCAGTGCCTTTATAAAATAATAAAAAACCGTGTGAGCTTTCGGGGGCGCTGCCCCTCGACCCCGCCCTGTATCGCGACAAGGAACGCACCAGGGGTGCTGCCCCTTGACCCCGTCTTGGAGGTGCTGCCCCCAAACCCCCGCAAGGGGCGTTGCCCCTTGACCCTGTAGGAATTTGGGGGGAAACTGCACTGATAAAAGTGGGGAAAATGTAACCTCCGAGTCTGATTAGGCTCCATATAACAACAGTGTCTTCTTACCCTATATTTACTCCTCTAGTTCCATATGTTGCTAGAGGATTCCTCATCTCCAGGCTACTCCTAGTTCCTTCCTCTATCTATTATGAAATTCTTTTCAAACTGAAATTAATTTCTAGTTTACAAAATAGAGTCACCACTTCCCCTGCTAGGAAGAAAAAAATTGGGCAAACACTGTATTTCAATAATGTAGCAACCATAAATAAAATCTAAGATCCTCCACAGTGGTGCCAATATGTTGGGACCCAAGATAATGGATACACAAAACTCTAAAACATTCCTAAATCACCTAGGCTAGGGACTATTGTCAGGGTGAGAAGAAGAGGTTTATCAACATGTTTTGGGTGATCATGGCCAACTAACAGAAGTGGGTAAACTCCTCTACTCTTTGAGCTCAGCTTAAACTCTGGAGGGATATTCCAAGGAGTATACCTAAGTAGGTATTGACATCAAACCACATGAATAACTAAAAAATGAACAACAAAACCTAAATCACTTTCTTAGCCCCAAATTTGTCCCTGGACTAAGAATAACTAGCTATTATAAGACCCCTATATAGCTGATAATGGTAATCCTATTGAATGAGGATGCATAAAACTACTGTACTATTTCTAAAGATAAGATGTATTGTTTTGTTTTGAAGATTGGGTGATCTAAGGCTGCTCAGACTGGTGCCTATCCATTGGGTTGCAAAGTCAAATGTTCAACAGAGGAAAAACAACCACACAGAAGTGTATAACTACCTATTTGATAAATCAAATGAAATGGAAATCAATACCGAATCATTGAGAATACTTAATAATCTAACACCATACCATGTTCTCCCCTATGCAATACTAAAATAACCATTTACAAAGCTTTAAAATGGATTAAGAATTGTCATATTCATTCAAATTAGAGCTTACATTCATACCACCAAATGTGGTAAGAGCAAACTATAACTACAACTATGGTTTGCTAAGAAAAAGTAGCTACAACAATGGAGAAAAATAGTAATCTGATACAAAGATTTACAAATTATATTACATACATTTCATGATTGTTTCCTGTTAAACAAAGACTGTGAAATATCCTTTCTTGATCTACCCTCTGGAGCTCACAACCCTACTGAGAAATTGTCCAACTGATCAACTGACCAATTATTTCTACATCTGAAGAGGATGCATATATAGAATTAAATTCATTTCACTTTCTCAAGTACCACACCCTCTCAAGGACTGCACCCATGCTATCATAAATTTAGTTCCCAGTTTGTCAAAAGATTTGTATGTTGGAAGAGAAAACCCATGCTCAGTTAATTCTGAAAATGACAAAGGAAGATTGCTTTCACTCTTCTTGTACATAGAGCAATAAAGAGCGAAGGTTCTAATCTTTTCTTGACATCTGGAACATTTGACTTATCTAATTTGTCCTCAATATGTACCTATACATTAAAGGATTTCACTACATGTCAACCACCTACATGGTACTGTTATGCAAACTCATTAAATTTTGGGTACATATTAGCTTAAGTATTCCTGCAATCATGGCATACTTTCAGGGAATTACCCTTTTAAAGCAATTACATCACTCCCAATGTGTTGTCTAATTTTTTTTGTTTTGAGCCATCTGATTCTGACTATACCCTATGCATGTTGGGCACTCTCTATCAGCCACTTGCCATTTTTAGAAACTTCTTCATTTCCTTCTTCTCAAAAACTCTCCCCAGTTTCTAACTTTTCTATTTGTGACTATCTTTCTTTACCATCCATAGCACTATTTTTCCTTATTAGCAAATTTGCATTTTCTCAAACTTCTTCCATTGTTACCTCTTTACTTGCTTTATCTTCTCTTTCATTATCGACAAGTTTCAATTTTTACAAACTTGGTCTTGTCTTTACCCTTGTCAGTAATTTCCACATTTTCCAAACCATCACCTTCCTTGCCTCTTTTACCAACAATTTTGCATACTGCTAGACTTTCCCTTATCTCCCTCTTTCTTTGTTTTCTTTGTCGGAAAACTTCACCTTTGTTAAACAAAGTCCTCTTTATTATCTCCTTGCTCACCCCTATCAACATATTTACCTTTTACTGAACTATCCTCCTTTTCTTCTTATTTTATCCCTTAGTTAGCAAAACTTTGTTTTTTTCAACTAGAATTTTGGCACCAATTTCTTCCTTGTTCTTTCTTCTTCTCTATCGACAATTTTCATATTGGCCAAACTTGCCATTTCCCCTTCCTTTTCTCTTCTGTCAGAAAAAAATGGTCATCATGGACCTTTTTCTTTGACTTCACCCTTTCCATATTTACCCTATCGGCAATTTTTCCTTTTCGGCAAACTTTCAACTTTTCAAACCTTTTGGGAGTTAGAATCTTCACTGGTTGGCCAACAAAACCTTCATTTTCCTTTTTCCTTTAGTCATTTTCTAGTTTTACCTTTGTCATATTTGCCTTATCAGCAATTTTAAACTTTTCCAAACTATATCTTGCAGTGCCTCATTCTTCTGTTTTCACCCATTTTCCTTTATCGGCAAATCTTGTAACACCCCGTGTGTTTCTATCCATTTACTATTTACCTCTAGGTTGGTTAATTTGTTTGAATAATTAACATTTATGAAATCTTAGCATTTATGTGTATTATGAATCTTGATTTGAAATATGTCAAAAAATGGAATAGTGCAATGTCTTGTATTATATTTGATTATTTATAGAAAATGCATGAAGCAAATGGTTATACTTTGATCAGCTAACTACTGTGATGGTGATATAAGTGGATGTAGGAACAAATGTGCTCCTCTGGAAGGGAGGAGAAGTCATCACTCAAGAGAAGGACTTGGTCTAGTAACCCTAAGAGAAACCTAAATTGAGCACACACACACACAATCCTATCTTGACTTAGGTTATGTCGAGTCAGTATGGGTAGTGGTAAGTGATCTAAGTTGTGAATCTTGATTTCATGTTTGGATGTTCGAGTGAGAATTGTGATTTAACCTGCATGTTGGTAAGTTTATGGTGTGGTTTGGATATAATTCATGCAAATCCATGATATGTTCATACATATGAGTCGATACGAGCATGAGTATACATAGGTAGACATACCTACATACACTCATGAGTAGATTGCTCACCGATATGGGGATATTGATTTGGACCTTGCAAGAGTTATTGTCTCTATTATGTTTATGCATTTTTATGACAATATGTCTATGTAAATTTCATGACGATATATGAATTTATGAATATTAAGTTGTATGTGATTTTTATGTTTATGATATATACATACATATATATGTATATAGGAAATTAATTATTATTATATTTATTAAGTAAATTGTAATGCTTTTTATGAAATGAAATTATGTGTATTCTATTATTAATTTGATATGTTTGTGTGTGTGTGTGTGTGTGTATAAGGTTTATATGGCATAAAAGGCACGTAGCCCATAAACAAGGAGAATTAGCATATTAAGTGATTAAATTAAGGGGCACATGTTAATATGTGTCGGGAGGTAATTTAGGGATAAAGTAAGCATATATTTTAGGCTATGTGAAAGCCTATGTTTTAGGCTATTCTAATGCACGAGGAGTGCATAGACTTGGAGTCTGTGAGAAATAGTTAGTGAGTTTCAAAACAAATTCTTTTGGCAGCTTTGGCTTTTTTCTTGAGCGCTTGAGGGAGTTAAAAAATCAATTATTTGATTATGTAAGTTTTGCATTACTTTTCAAACATGAATTTGACTATTTCCAAGAAAACCATTTTTACTATATATTTGGGAATGTGGCTTTTAGGTGGCAATTTTATGGAGAGAGTTGTATGTTTTAGAAGTCTAATTTTATTATGGTTGAATATGTGTCATCTTATGTGTGTTATATTTTTATTATTCTTTTAATACCTCTAAATTGGTTGCTAATTAAGTGCAATGGTGGCATTTCCCTAGCTAGTTTGTAGCTTGATCTCTCTATGAGTTTTTGTATATAAAGAGGTGGTCTCCCTCATTCCAATACACATAAGTTGTAGCCAAGAGCCTTCTTATTCATGCTATTGAGTTTTTGAGCTAGTTTTGAGAGTTTGGTCATTTGGTTTTTGGAGATTTTTTTTTCTACTTGGAGGCATGTTCTAGTGTGTTGGAAGGAACTTTAGCAAGGGGTTTTGTTGACTTGTATGGAGCTAAAATTATAGGCATGGGAATTTCTCTTCCATTATGATTCTTCATTTTTATGACATTTTTGTGTTGATTGTTATAGTGGAATGCATTGTTTGTTTATCATTATGTTTGTCTACTTGATTTTGTAATAGAATATATATACATATATCTATCTAGCAAGTTAATTGTGATTAGTCTCTAAATTATGGATTTGTACCTAGATGGATTTTGTGAATAATTATTGATTGGTGTTTAGTTAGATAATTGTATAAGGGAAAGATAGTAATAATAAATGGAAAATGGTATTACTTAGACATATATGCCTAGTAACAGATGTAATGGGTTAGCCTTGGGATAGGTGATCCATTGAAGAGGTTGATAACCCAGTATAGAGATTGTTGTCTTTCCCAATCAAGAAGAAGGGTGGGTGAATATGTGATGATGAAAACTTTGACCAAAGTAGCCTAAATTGCCAATGTTTACACTGTCTAGTTTCCCTATGATCCAGGATTACATTACTTAGTAAGGATGTCATATTCTGATGGTTGTTGCCATATGATAGTGCTAGTTAATGTAGGATACAACACCTTGCTCAAATTACGCTTAATTTATTTGGGGTTACCAAACCAATTCCTTCATCGAAGGGTTGGGCCATTTACCAGTTTGGTAAATGTGCGGGGAAACATAGTTAGTCCATGGTTGGAGGTAAAGCACTTGAGAGATGCTTCCCCTCATGTAGTTAGCATGCAGTTGGTAGCTAGAAATATTGAAGACAGACAAGTATACAAGCATGTGTTACTATTTTTCAATTAAGCTCTTGAATCTTGTATGTATATTATGAAAAAGTTGTAAAAATGAATATTCAAATTCTTTTACTATGAAATGTATTATGGATTATGCAATGGAAGTATGAAATATGTTTTCAAATGTGCATCTTATTGAATGAACTAAGGAAAATTTTAATTGCTTTAGTTATTTGTATATTGATCGTATTACCTTAGAGTTAAACATAGAAAATCTTAGTTGGTAGAAGAAGTGGTATGTTACAAATCTCCAATTCTTCAAACCAAGCCAAATCCCCCTGTCGGCAAACTTTTGAAAAATTGAACTATTTGACAACTTAGGTTTTTCCTCAGATTATTGATAACAGCTTTTCTAATCATTTTATCTGCCTTAGAAAATTTAAATATTTTCTACTTTGCCTTATCAAAAAAAATGCACCATTCAGAACTACAATGACTTACCTCTTTTTCCCTCATTGACAATTATGAACTTTCTTGAACTTTGACTTCTTCCCCTTCCTTTATTCCTTAGAAAATTCATCTTCCATTTTTCCTTTATCGAAAAAAAGGCCCATGCCAAACCTTTGACTTGGTCATCCTTACCCTTATTGGCAAGTTTAATCTTTCCTGAACCATGGGAAAAACACTTCATTATCTTATCTCTTACTTCAGTGGACCCTACCTTCATTGTTGAAGTTGGCAAAACACTAAAATTTCAAACCATTGTTGGCAAACTGACGGGTTCTCGAGCCAAGTCTTTCGTTGACCAAGATTTTTTTTCTTCCTTTGTCTTTACTTAAAAATTCTTCCTTTGCCCATACTGTACCTCCTTCCTTCACTACTATTGATTCCTTCTTATTGGTGAGTTGGGCAATAGTTGAACCTCAGAACTAGTTCACTAGTTTAGACTTTCACCGATTCGCCGATCAGAGGCAAAAAATGATATATTTTCTAAGGGAAGAACGGGGAAGGATTTGTGGAACTGATACTTAGTCATTTTTTTGAGAGTAAAGACCCCTAAAACCTATCTATGATTGGATTTAAATAAGGGGCTTTCAATGGTAAAGGCATAAAATATGAATTTTGCATTTTTGGGGCAAAATAGGGCATTCTCCCAGGAGCAAAATTTTTATAGGTCCCAACAGGGTGATCATATCATTTGTAACATCTGTGGATTGGAGTTGTAAATTGCTCACAAGAAGATATCAACAAGAGTGTTGATATGATAGATGTTCAATGAAGGGAACAAGAGTATTTTTCAACCATCATAATCACATTCATTTCAACCTTCACTTTCTTCATGACTATATTTTTGTATTTTTCCACATAGACAAAGGCATGGGACTAAAACTCTAACCATTTTATATATGTATAGAAATACTTGTTTACAGAAATTATGGTTGTATATGCTAGAAACTAGATACTTGACTAAAATTATGACAAATTAATATTATATATAAAACACACCAATTTATTAAATCAATAGTTGCACTTGTTAGGAACCCGTCAATGAAGATCGAGTGATTTTGGTAGCATGGGAATTAGTATCAATGGCTTCTTTGAAATTCCATTCCAAAGAGGATGATTTTTTAACTATCAGATTGTATAGTTGCAACTACCCTAGTAAACATGTATGCAAAAATGTACAGTATTGTCAACAAATTATAGAGGAGAAATCTTGTCAACACTAGAAGCGGTCTTCATACCTCTACTATTCTGATAAAATTTTTCATGGTGGTTCATGTACCTTCTCTACGCTTCCACTAACCCCATGGTAATCTTCTTTACATTTTTCTAATTTTTTCATTGTTTGTGGCTCCTCAGTTGAACTAAAAGAAAACAAAGACAATGCACCATATGGACTTGATTTCTCTTCTACAATGTTTTAGTTTTACAGTTTCTGTATTTGTCTAGAGTAGAGGGAAATGGTTTTCCCATCTTGCAAGAAGCATGTTTTAGGCCTTGCAAATTCTCTACTTGGCAGCTCTGATATTTGGGCCATAGATGACAATTTTTTGAGTTGCAATTGGTGATCAGGAAGGGGCTTTTATTGTGAAAAGTAAAATCATAGAAATATCATCATAGGGTGTTTAGGACAAATATATATATATATATGCAAATACATTTCTAGATATTGCAATTTGTATTTTCTAACTTTATGTTAAATTGGATGTAATTTTCTTTGAGTTCAGGGATATTGTATTTATATTCTGATTTTGATTTCTCATTCAAATGCTTATACCATGTTGCTTCAAAGATTTGTAAGTTTTCATTTTTGTAATTGCATGGTTTATCTAGTTTGTATGATTCTTCTCTCAATGCCTTGAATAGAGGTTGCATTCTTATCTCTTGCAATTACTTTTCAATTAAGCTTTTCCTATGTTTTAGTACACACTATATAGTTTGATTATTAATGTTGTCAAATTGGTCTGATGCCAGTTGGATTTTAATAATATCTCTCCTTAATAAATGTTTGTGAATGAGGCCAAATTTAATGAATTTTTCCTAATCCTTTTTAGAGTTCAAGCACAAGTCATCTCGAACCTCAGACACTATTCTTTCAAATGGGAAAGAAATGGATGGTCTAGATAGATACATTAATAATTATAAGGTAACAACTAAGATAATGCATGCTTTTATTATCATGGTATGAGTTTTTTCTTACAAAGGTGCTACTTTGTACTCATTTCTTTTAAAGGTACTGATGTAAGTGACTCGATTTGCAGCATAAATTATCAAGAAAGATCAGAGCTACTAGTAAGGGAATTACATGAATAGGTTCTTCTTGGACTTGTAAAAAGTGCTTGAGGCATTATGAGTCCTTTCGATGGAGTGGCATTACCATTTCAGTAAGAAGTTACCCAGAAATGGTTTATTGGAGTTTGAACATGTTCTGGCTTTAATGTTCTATGTGATCATTTAAGTTACACAATTTATAAGTCCACAACAAATTTGGCTTATACACTGATGATTATGGCACACAAGAACTATTTCCTTGTTCTTTATTTTGCATTTTTGTGCACACTTGTAGTGTACTCCCATCTTGTTGTTGTCTTCAAAATTTATTGGCACAGAGTATATTTTTTCCCAGTGAAAATTATTCATCTTTTTTCTCATCTGTGTTGGTTTTCATTTATATATTTTTTGATAAGAAGTTACACAAAAATGGTTCACTAAAGTTTGAACATGTTTTGGCTCTAATGTCCTATGTGATGATTTCAGTTATGCAATTTATAAGTTTACTATAAATTTGGCTTATACACTGATGATTATGGCACACAAGAATTGTTTCCTTTTTCTGCATTTTGAATTTTTGTGCACATTTCTAGTGTACTTCCATCATGTTGTTGTCTTCAAAATTTATTGGCACAGAGTACATTTTTTTCTAGTGAAAATTTTTTAGCTTTTTACTCATCTGTGTGTGTGTATATATATATATATATATATATAGACACAGGTTAACATTTGGAGGGAATCTTTGAAAGGATAACTGTTGCAAAAAAAATTCTTGGGAGACAGGATTGACCATCAAATTTAGGTTATTACAAGATGTACCTGGATGTCATCCATCTAAAAAATCTTTGGAATTTTTTGAGAAAAATAGTTAATTTTAAAAAATATATATTTTACTAAATTGTTTTCCATTTTTAAAAGTCAAATATTTAATTTTATATAATATTTCATTATTGTCCCCAAAAGTTGGGAATAATTTTGTCATCTTAAAATAATGTTCCTAGGTACCCATGTCCTAGAAACAATGCAAAATTCCATTTTCGATTTCTCTTTACTGAATGTCCATACCCTATTAAAAAACTCTTGTTTTGGTAAAGGTTGGTAGTATGTTACCAATGGTTGACTGATCAAGTTGGACACCTATTTGATGAGTTAGATGAAACAAACTCTTAATGCCTTGTGAGGATGATCATGTCATCAATAAGGTGCAATCATAACATAGGCCAAAACTTTAAGACCATCCAGCAATTTTTTTTGATGTTGATAAGATTATTATGAATAATTGCGCATACAATGCATGCAAATTACCTCTTGGTGAGGAATGGGCAAAGTTGTAGTCAGGCTCTCAACATACTCTATTAAAATTGCAATGCTAAGTGATTGTCATATTGTTGTTTCAAAAATCACTAATATTTTTGGAAGACTTCACATCAACTTAAACTACAAGAAGTTTCATAGCTATTCAACAATTTTTGTAATAAATGTTCGCAGTTAATTGATTGTAGATGATCAGAGAAGAATTTTACAATATATCCATAAACAGTGTAGACCTGGATTACAACAAAGCCTAACTTAATAATTTCCAGCAGATCTTATACTTGCTCATGAAAGGCCATCTTATGTTTGAATTTCAAAGGCAATGGTGTATGAATTCAACCTAGTTTCTTCACCTCATACATAAAAATTCCTAATCTTTCTTCAAGTACAAACTTTTATAATGGCTAGTATCAATCATTATACAATGTACTTTTCATTTCATCTAGTTCTTTCCATTAGAATCTTTGACCAGACACATGAATTTCTATTTTGGTAAGGATCAGTTTACATTCTTAGGAATTTTGGTTCACATTTAAGAAAAAATGGCCTGTGATTTATTTCCATCTTATGGGTGGCCTTTGTAGATTGGGACTATGATTTTCTTGGTTTGCTGTAATTTGGGTCTAGTGAATGTTTGTCACATACTGGTTTATTTGCATATTTAGCTCACATTAATCTATTTCTAAAATACTAGTATCATTTACTAGCCAAATCTAACTTTAGTTGATTGTACTTTTAGATCCAAATGTATCTATGGGATTTTATTAAGAGAGGACTTTATTGTATAAGTGACACTATATATGATACAATTATAGAAGCTCTAATTTTTGCATTTTAATATAGTTTTACCTTCTCCTTGCATTTTAATATTAGAAAAACCATTTGAGAAGAGAAAGACTTATTGCTTTATCTCAAATAATATTATAACTTGTTAATGATACTTCAAGCAACTCTGCACTACAAACCCAACAAATTACTATTTAGAATGTATAACTATCTAATTCTGTAACTCTCAAAATAAATACTTTAATCATTCAATTCTGATTTGTTTTCAATTGATGTAGTCTTAAAAATTTTAGTTTTTTAAATCCAATCTATGCTGGGATCATTTGGCAAGCACTCTTACTGGTGTGTAGCTCCTGGTTAAATATTTATTAGTTTGTAATTAGGATGCAACTACAATATTTTTATTTTATGTCTATTTTCTAATTAGTTTTTTTGTAAGCTTCATGTTCTACAATCAATTTGCAAAGTACAATATTGTTGGAGCTAGTCTTGTAGAAGCAACAAAGAACAAGATAGCGACATCCACTGCAAAATGTATACACATACACAAAGAATGCAAACTATTTTGTACCCTTCATATTTAGAAAAAATTTCAACTTCAAGAAAATTATTCATGTTTGTTTGATAGGTTTTGTACTTGCCAAGTATGTTTCATAAGAAATGGCAATGGCAACTATTCAAGCATTGAATAGAACTTATCTAGTAGAGGTAATTATTTTTTATATTGATAAAAATGGGTTTTTGAAAGGGCCTAGACCCTTTTGTTGGAGTACGCAAGACACTGAGAGGGGGGGTGAATCAGTGTCTTATAAAACAAACTTATTTTTGCAACACCTAATCAACTTTGACCAACTGTGAACCTCAACCTTGAATGGTAAAGAAATACATTCATTTAAGAATCAAGATGAATGATCGAACCAACTTGTGAGCATGAAAAGACAAAACCACTGTTTGTGAACTATGAGGAATCACTTGAACAACTCATCAAGACAAACAACAAAGGCAGATTGTACATTGGACTGAGATAAGCATCAATGTATTATACATTTGTATTGATTTACTATGATCATCATATAACTATTAACTTATGAAATAATAAACAAAAACTCATGTGCAGAACAAGTAACCATAACACAAAGATTGTCCTGAGTGGAAAACCCTCCGGGGCATAAAAACCACTCGAAAAAATGCCTCACTGCCTTAATAAAAGAATCTCATTGATTACAGACCTCACTGGATGTTAATTTAAGCCTCACTGGCTACAATTGCCTCACTGGCAAAGGTCATTCCTTGTCTCACTGACTTGACCTTTCAATACATGCTTTAATCTTGAAGGAAAAACAAAATACAGAGGGACACTCTGTTTCACTAATCCTCAATCTCTGATTTAATATCAATGATAATGCATTTTCAACATTACATTAGGTGTATGTACAACTCCACACCCTTTCTACTCAATGCCCTTTTTATATATTGCAAAATATCTTCCTCTTTTCATAAAATAGTTTGAAGAGATTAACAGATTAAATAACCATCTCACATTATTACATAGTTGCATTGTGGAAATAAAAAGATTAACTATCATAACTCAGAATTCATTGAGAAAGCAGATATACAATAAAGATGAGAACATTGTTTAACTAAAACAGAGTAGGTTTGGTATACAGTTAACCAAACCCTAACCGGAGTTGAACAACAAGAAACAATTGTTATAACTGTTAAAACTGTGTTCAAAACATAACCCATTGCACAGCAAGATGATGCCGTTATGAAACCCTAACAAAAGATGTCGGTTGCTCCAATATAAACCAACCCAGTATACCTTATTCGAAACAATGATAGTATTCAAAAACCTGAAGAAGAAGAAAACACATTTTCCTCGTGAAATTGCCAAATGAAATCATAACTGACAAAAATAAAAATGAACAATATCACCTGTTTGCCGAAGTCAACTAGAGTTGTTTGACAAAACCAAAACATCCTTTCTTTTTCATCATTACTGAGCAAGATATGAGATCTGGGACAAAATAGTAGCTCAGACCAAAAAACCTTTCCTTCTCATCATGACGGCGTAGGGTATGAAACCCTAAACAAAAATACTTTGTATCGAAATGAAAACACTATGATGTCTTTTGCCCTTTTACCATCAGTCATATGACCAGAGCTTCAAGTCACTTCAAGAGAAAACCGGTGACATTGACCAAAAAAGATAGCCTTAGCAAACTTGACCGAGAGGTCAACAAACTACATGTGCCACTGAGAAACACAAAGGATAGAAGATATTACATGGTGGACCACTTTTGCAAGGATAGGCTTTAGAATCATTGCCATGCCATGTGTAGAAAAAATATTAGCATTGTCCAATATCTAAAAAGAGCCCAAGCATAACACCAATTAAAAACATTAATATACATGATAATGTTGTGTCTAAAGCCAATCTTGTTGATCAAAGCTTGAACCAAGGAAGTATCAATAGTAAGAGCAATGACCATCTTTGCAATACAACAACATAATAAACTATGCAATAGCTGCTCTCAACATTATGTAATGCCACCCCTTTGACTGTGACGTAAGTGACAAATGCCACACCTTTGACTTTGTCATAAGAGACAAAAAATAATGCCACCAAAAAATGGAGAATGATGCATGGAATAAAAAACTTGTATTACTGAGTAATGAAAGTTATGCAACCTGTACAGTCCACCAATTGCCAACTTATGTATTTGCATATGATCAACTTATGCAGAGCATCATTAGAGAGAAAGATTAGAGAGCTACAAAACAATATCCAACATGTATGTATCCAACATGTGTGTTTGAGCATCAGGGACAACAAACAATACTCTTGAGCATCAGATCAGGGACAACAACAATACTCCATAAACTATACTCTTGAGCATCAGAGTAGGGACAACAATAATACTCCACAAACTATACTCTTGAGCATCAGAGCAAGGACAACAACAATACTCCACAAACTATACTCTTGAGCATCAGAGCAGGGACAACAACAATACTCCCCCTTTGACCATGATGAGAAAACACATAGCAACAACAGATCCTTCTCCCCCTTTTTGTCATCAGGACAAAGGAGTGTATAAGAGAACCTAGTATACACTGAAGCTCCCCCGGCAAATGAAGTGTCACACAGGCAATGGCATAACTATTAGGATGATAACATGTCTATCATTGCCATAGGCACTATATCAACAAAAACAACTATCTATTCCAATGGCACTGAACATGGTATCAACATATCGTTGTACTAGCACCTTTCAACTTATAATAGCACTGTCATAGAACTATTATACACAATCTACAAACATGGATATCCAATGACACAAAAACTCATTGTCCTTACACGTGCCTTCACACACTGTAATTATAAAGAACACAATGAGTAAAAACTGCCAATCATCCTGCCAACTATCATATGGAACTGAAAAACCATCAAGGATAAAAAATATACAAGGAACTCCCCCTGAGACCATCAACTGAAAATGTCACTATCACTATAAACAACCTTGTCACTATATCATACTATCAGTATCATGGCAACTGGTAATATAAAAAATAAATAGAACTATAGCAGCTGAGATGAGCGTGCAAAGATAACATGAACCACATGAACATCAACAACAGTATGATGTTGTACATGATAAGCAAAATATGTGACTAACTAGAGCATGTGACCACTGTATTCAAACATTATAGAGCAAAATGTGAATTTATCATCAGAGCAACAACCTCAACTGTCTTGTATAGCATGAGTCAAACTATCACCATTACTATGATGCTAAAAAACAATAACCTCTGTCCTGGCGATACACACTAAGACAACAATATATCACTGTATTGTAAACTAAAAATGATGTCAAGATCTCTTCATACCATAGCAATACAACCATACCCCTGATATTGACTTACAAACCTTTAAATACCTTGAACAATCATCTGCACTCCTCAAATATGACTATATAGGATATTGAATGGTCTTTGTAAGTTTCCAAAATTCTGAACAAGTAAGTCTCACAGAACTATCAATCTCAGGTATATAGGACTACTTGTCAATACTCACAAAATTGTCAATCCACTACTTCACAGAGCTTGGATTAGTCAACTCCATAGTTACAAACCAATGCAAAAGATCAGAGATTGTTTGCAACGTGATCACTATCATCACAACTCAATCACTCCACTATCAAGTTAAGACTGTAACTTGTTAGAATATGTCTTACCATCATAGTTACATCAAATTGTTGACATAGTTTCAGAGTTAAGAAAAAAAAATGAACTCCCTCTGAAAAATAGGTAGATCTCCATGAAAAACCAAGAACTAGTAGCATAGACAAGAGCATAGAATAGTCTTAGCAAACTTGTCCATTACCAAACCTATCATTAAAGTAAAGTAGCTATACCACCATTTCAATAAAAGCACAGATAGAAGATAAAGTTGTAAAAGTAGTGTGAAGTCAACAATCCACCAGCAAAAGATGACTGAGAAGACATAGCATGTATCATAGCCATAGATCAAGCTAATATCACTTCACGAGTCAAATCATTAATACAGGCCAATGTTATTCACTGTTAAGAGACTATTCCATGACATCATTGAAGGCCAAGAAACACTAAATAATGTATATCATTGCATGACTTTCATTCTCACTGTCTCAGAGCAATTGTCACAGTCCACTGTACTAATACTACAAGAACCTTGGATAGTCACATCAATGTTGTCCTCTTTGTGAATAAGAAAATATCACTATTCTCAATGACTAATCCTGTCCCAAATGAGGCAAACCCTGAATTTACACCTATTTTCTCAACAAAACAGCATTAAAACACACTAGGACTGTTTCCATCATTAGACTGTGAGTTAAAAACATCACTAAGATGACTCATAATTACTTGACAGAAGCAAGAATAATAACCTCAAGAACATCCTGTCATAAGGCAAACTAAAACTGTACCAATTACAAGATGCATTAAACATTGTCGGGGATCATTGAGCATTGACAACCAGCATCATAGATCTGAGTGAAGATACCACCAATATATACCAAACACTTGTTTCAACTTAAAAATACTGTGAAAAAGAGCACTGTCACTGTCAACCACAAAAATTCACTATCATACAAAATACTGTCAAAATTGTTACTGTCAGAACTATCATGAAAGTGTAGTTCACTGCACATACTCACTATCTTACTGTCAAATGATACTTTTAGCATAGAGGAAGAATACTCTGTCCTGTCTGAGCAAGGCAGATCTAATATTTATCATAATAAAACTATGACAAAGAAGATTGTCTTCATACTTGCCATGTCTTAGTATGTCTTGGACTACTCCCATGTCTGCAAGAACCCTTTGTTCACTTGTTATAGTTCTAACTTATCCTTATTAAAATATGACCACTCTAAACCTGCAATACCTTTGCACTACAATTGTCTCTAACTACACCTTTCATTTACAAATTTCTTTCCTGATGTTATTCAGATTGTAAGTCAAAAAATTATCCTGATCTGTCATCAGTGATTGTCACACTCATCAAAGATACCAAGGTGACGCTATGAATAAAACTCAAGAACTTCTTAAACTATGATATCCTGATGTTCAGACACAAATCAATCAATACTGCAGACCATAATCAGAAGTAACAATATCTCATGAAGATTCAATCACAGAATCAGACATAAACCACCCATATGCAGTTAACTTTGGTATTTATGTAACAACAATCACCCTTTACTATGAATAAGCATCATGGATAGCACAACATGGAATCAATAAATCACTTCTTAATCTTCTCTAGGGGATGTAGGGTAAAACACTAATTTGCTCCCCCTATCTCCAAGCTCCTACTTATTTAGGATTTGGTGAGCTATGCATTGGTTCACTTGCATTTTCTATACTTTGTTTTCTCCTCCAAACTAATATAGGTTCTTTCTTTTGCTTGTCCAAAGTGCTTACCTTTTTGTTATCTCTAATTGATCTTATAGGATTACTCCAGCAATATTGTGATGTATGTCCAACATTGTTGCACTTGTAACATATGATATTGCCAGAAGAATAATAATGTCTGTTTCTTGAGTTTCTATAATCATATCTTGCATGCATCCAGTAGTCTCTTCTCATATGTCCATCCTTATTGCAGTTATAGCAAACAACATTGTAGTTTTGATTTGATAAACCATAATAACTACAATCCCTAGCTCTATGACCATACTTATGACAGATGTAGCAATAACCATGAAATTGAGAATAGTTATACCTAACTGAATGATATTGCCTGATAGATAAAGGTCTTGAAAAACTGTTAGTTCTTCTTCTTCCAATATCAGCAGTTTTATCCTTTTCTCTCTTCTTGTTGTCATCAGAAATAGTAGAATTTTGATCTATCTTCTACCTAACCTTGAAACTCTTCATATCTATTGTTGCAAAAACTATTTCCTTTTTAACTTCATCTTTAACACCAGAGCTTTCCCCTTTTTCATATCCTAAGCCAAAATGATCCATGTAGTTTTTCTGACTATTCAATATTTCATCTAAAGCATTTGTGCCTTTCACAAACTTCTTTATTTTGACAACATCCAGACTATTGTTTAGATTGAAAACTTCACTTTCAAGTCTCAGACATTCAATTCTTTTCACCTCAAGATCAGAATTTGTTACATCTTTTATTCTTTTTGCTTCCTCAATTTCAGTTTTTAGACTAAAAATCACTTTATCAGATTCATTAACATGACTTTTTTAATTCTGCAATTTGATTTCTGGCATTTTTAAACTCTAAAGAAGTTTTTTCAAAATCTGAACATACCTTGTTCTTGAATTCTATCTCTTGTTGAAGTTGCTCTTCTAATCTCTTATTCTCCTTTCTAAGTTCCTTGATTGTATCCAAGGCACACATGAGTTCTTCTTTTAAATTAGTCTCACAATCCTGTTCATAATCATATTCAATCACAAATATATCTCCTTCTTCATCATCAAATTCAACTACAAAATCATCAAATTCATGTTACTCACATTCACATTGTCGTGATACTCAACTGCAGGACTGATTTCTTTATGACATTTTGTATCTACATTCATGTTTGACTCATGCAACAATCCATTGCTAGACTTAACTGAGATCTGTTTTTCAATTTTGTGATCAACATCTATCTTTTCTCTACTCAAGGCCTTATTCCTATTCTTTTTACCCATTGTACCCCACTTCTAGGAACCCTTAAGTTGGTTAGACTTCTTGCAAGGGTCTGGCTCTGATACCACTTGTTGGAGTATGCAACACACTAAGAGGGGGGGGCTGAATCAGTGTCTTATAAAACAAACTTATTTTTACAACACCTAATCAACTTTGACCAACTGTGAACCTCAACCTTGAATGGTAAAGCAATACATTCATTTAAGAATCAAGATGAATGATCAAACCAACCTGTGAGCATGAAAAGACAAAACCACTATTTATGAACTATGAGGAATCACTTGAACAACTCATCAAGACAAACAACAAAGGCATATTGTACATTGGACTGAGATAAGCATCAATGTATTATACATTTGTATTGATTTACTATGATCATCATATAACTATTAACTTATGAAATAATAAACAAAAACTCATGTGCAGAACAAGTAGCCATAACACAGAGATTGTCCTGAGTGGAAAACCCTCCGGGGCATAAAAACCACTTGAAAAAATGCCTCACTGGCTTAATAAAAGAATCTCACTGATTATAGGCCTCACTGGCTATTAATTTAAGCCTCACTGGCTATAGTTGCCTAACTGGTATATTAATTTAAGCCTTATTGGCTACAATTCAAGCCTCACTGGCTACAGTTGCCTCACTGGCAAAGGGCATTCCTTGTTTCACTGACTTGACCTTTCAATACATGCTTTAATCTTGAAGGAAAAACAAAATACAGAGGGACACTCTGTTTCACTAATCCTCAGTCTCTGATTTAATATCAATGATAATGCATTTTTAACATTACATTAGGTGTATGTACAACTCCACACCCTTTCTACTCAATGCCCTTTTTATATATTGCAAAATATCTTCTTCTTCTCATAAAACAGTTTGAAGAGATTAACAGATTCCATAACCGTCTCACATTATTACACAGTTGCATTGTGGAAATAAAAACATTAACTGTCATAACTCAAAATTCGCTGAGAAAGCAGATATACAATAAAGATTAGAACATTGTTTAACCGAAATAGAGTAGGTTTGGTATACAGTTGACCAAACCCTAACCATAGTTGAACAACAAGAAACCACTATTATAACTGTTAAAACTGTGTTCAAAACATAACCCATTGCACAGCAAGATGATGTCATTATGAAACCCTAACAAAAGATGTCAGTTGCTCCAATATAAACCAACCTAGTATACCTTATTCGAAGCAATGATAGTATTCAAAAACCTGAAGAAGAAGAAAACACATTTTCCTTGTGAAACTACCAAATAAAATCATAACTAACAAAAACAAAAATGAACAATATCACCTGTTTGCCGAAGTCAACTGGAGCTATTTGACAAAACCAAAACTTCCTTTCTTTTTCATCATTACTGAGCAAGATATGAGATCCGGGACAAAATAGTAGTTGAGACCAAAAAACCTTTCCTTCTCATCATGATGGCGTAGGGTATGAAACCCTAAACAAAAATACTTTGTATCAAAATGAAAACACTATGATGTCTTTTGACCTTTTACCATCAGTCATATGACTAGAGCTTCAAGTCACTTCAAGAGAAAACTCGTGACATTGACCAAAAAAGATAGCCTTAGCAAACTTGACCGAGAGGTCAACAAACTACATGTGCCGCTGAGAAACACAAAGGATAGAAGATGTTACATGGTGGACCACTTTTGCAAGGATAGGCTTTAGAATCACTACCATGCCATGTGTAGAAAAAATATTAGCATTGTCCAATATCTGAAAAGAGCCCAAGCATAACACCAATTAAAAACATTAATATACATGATAATGTTGTGTCTAAAGGCAATCTTCTTGACTGAAGCTTGAACCAAGGAAGTATCAATAGTAAGAGCAATGACCATCTTTACAATACAACAACATAATAAACTATGAAACAGCTACTCTCAACATTATGTAATGCCACCCCTTTGACTGTGACATAAGTGACAAATGCCACGCCTTTGACTTTGTCATAAGAGACAAAAAATAATGCCACCAAAAAATGGAGAATGATGCATGGAATAAAAAACCTATATTACTGAGTAATGAAAGTAATGCAACTTGTACAATCCACCAATTGCCAACTTATGTATTTGCATATGATCAACGTATGCAGAGCATCATCAGAGAGAAAGATCAGAGAGCCACAAAACAATATCCAACATGTGTGTATCCAACATGTGTGTTTGAGCATCAGGGACAACAAACAATACTCTTGAGCATTAGATCAGGGACAACAACAATACTCCACAAACTATACTCTTAAGCATCAGAGCAGGGACAACAACAATACTCCACAAACTATACTCTTGAGCATCAGAGCAAGGATAACAACAATACTCCACAAACTATACTCTTGAGCATCAGAGCAGGGACAACAACACCTTTTACCAAAAAAGAAGCCAGATATTAGATGAAACAAGTACCATGAGATATGGTATAAACAACATTGCACAAAAATGGCAACATTGTTACAACACAACAAGGATGAAAAGACTACACAACACATGATCCTGATCTAGCAAATATTACCCCTTGACTAAAGGGTGGGAAAAAGAAATAGATTTTGAGAGGGCTTTATTTCTTCTTTGAACAATCATCCAAGATAGCCCTAAATCCAAATCCACAGAATTGAGGGGAGATGAAGAAATCTTCAACCAATGCCTCAATCATAGATAGCTCACATAAAGAGGGGGTAGTATAGAATTGGAAGCTAGAAGACTTAATGATAAAATTATACCTTGGATCTTCACACCACTTACAAAGGGGGACAATATTTGACAAAGGGGAAATCAGGGTCAAGTCAGAAGAGGGGACTTAAGAGGAGTTGAGGGGGTCATTAGAGCTAGTCCCACCATGGGGGAACTAAAAGAGAGAACTCAACATCATGAGGAGGCTCATCACTTTGGCAAGAACCATCCAACAAAGAGTCTAAAGCATTTAAATTCAATTGATCATCAAGGGAATTCTTCCACCATGTAGTTGCACCCTTGTAATGAAAATGGGGACAATCGAAGGCTAGGTGACCAATAGAGAAACATCGCCTACATTTGAAGGGCAGGCCCTCATAGTCTAGCTATCGTGTGCAAGGTCTTTATCCCACCATCAAAACTATATCTATATGAAGAGGTTTGTAGATGTCAATATCCACCAAAATACAAGAGAATGTTGAGTGTCCCATGAATGAAGTAGTTAAGTCAACCTTCAGGAGGAAGCGACCAATTGCATTATCGATGGCCTTGTAGTAGGAATCTTCCTAGAAATAGAGAGGGAGATTTGGAAGTCTAACCCATATTGGTCTGATGTTAAGAGGTTTGGTGATTGGGTTGAAGGAGATAGACCAAGGTTTGATCAAGAGTCAATGCACACCCCACAAGAAAACTCTATTGTCCAGCACTAAATCTTTCTCCTCTAAGGTCATGAAAGTCACAATGAAGAACCCCCTAGCACAAGGGAAGAGATTGATCTTTCCCTCCATGAGGGACTTTCAAGAATCTTAGACCAACTTGTGTAGGTTAGGAAGAGAAGGCCACAAGCTATTGAATGTGGAGGTGGTGGAGGTAATTGTTGAGTCTTAGTATCTGCGTACCATTGGATTAGAATATAGTTATGTCACAAGCTTACTTGAAAAATCTTATAAGGATTGCAAGTACCCATTGACAACAAAAATTGCTAACCATAAGAGAAATAGAGTTATAGCTTGGACTTACTGCTAGGCATACATGTTACAATATGAGGATCTAAGCCCATTAGCACATCAACAGGCTTGATGCTATTGCAAAACACACAATGGAAAATAACACAAACCTCAAGGTATTCTAGTATTCCAATAAACAATATTTTTGTTGAATATATTCAGTCTATTTTCATGTACATTTTTTGTAATGTTCAATCATCCGGTTTCTTACGTTTTAAAAAAATAGAGTCCCAATGATCTTGAGTCATGGCATTGTTCAGCCAGTGCAATAACACTTTGATTTGCACCAAGTAAAAAACAAAATAGATGCAGATTTCTATGTATTATTAAACAAAAGAAAAGGTTTTATAGTGCATAGCTATCTCTTCCATTATTATACATGATACCAATACACATGTAAAGTAATCAAATTCGACTGTTTTTTTCTCTTATTTATAGTCTTGCAATTTAATTATAATTAGTATGTCAGTTATCAAGAGGGCGTTTCATTCTGAAATGGCTATGTTTTGGCATATTCGTTACAGATAGGGCATCAACTTGATGCACCTTGCAATGGTTTAACCTCACCGGACAATACATGGAAGGCATGACAACAACAAAACTGTCTCTACTTGTTCTAAAATAAATATTATGCTTCATCTGTTTCAATATCAGCTTGATTTCAACACTTAAACTATTTTTAATAACTATTTTTTTTACTGTAAGGCATGGACTATAGCTCCGCAATAGTGCTTATTCAAAGTTGTTCTTCAAATGTTAAGACATTCATTATTTTAAAAATATATATAATAGATTGGATATATATTTAACTATAATTTTTTATGATTTTTGACAATCTATTCAAAATCTTTCCTTTTAAATGCAATATAAATTTCTCAAAATTTTAATTGTATTATATAAAAAAATTCTAAACATGATCATATGGCCATCAAATTTAGACCCTGGTTTTAAGTACTTATTTTTCTATATTTAAGCTCTTTCTTTCCAACTAAAAGTAACATCAATGGATAATAATAAAAATGAATTTTTTTTTTTCTTTTTTATTTTGCCCTAATCCCTTGTGGTGTATCCCTTATGGCGTTTAGTTTAAAAAATATTAAAAAAAAAAAATCATAATTAAAATTTTGAATAGAGTGGAATTTCATGAACTGAAAAACAGAAAAGCAAAACTGATAAGAATCGAAACAAATACTTCGGACACCACAGAAATGGATGGCAGTCTTCAATAATTCTTATTTTACTTATTAAAAAGAGGCATATGAATAGCACCCTTTTTCGTACATTGCAAGTGCAACAGTAAAAGTGGTAATGGTTTATCGCAGCATCCGCCAATATTTTTGCGGGTTTTATTTACTATTAGGGCTGCTCAGCATCCTCAGACCCTGCGAAACAAAGGAAGAATAATTCAGTGAACATATCAAATTATATTACGGAGAACAAGAGAAGAAGAGGAAATCAGCTAGCAACTTACTGTTCATAGTTGATGTTAACTTTGCCGGCATCAGGATCGGCGATATCAGCGAAGGCATCTTGAGATAAATCGATGGTGCCAGCGCATGCGGCGGGGCAATTATCAACGATCTTCACGACAATCGATCTGCTCTTACAGGGGTTGGGATCGCCCTTATTTGTTGCACCGGTGCAAGTGATTCGGTAATGCCTTCCGCAGGCGGCTCCGTTGTCCCAGAATGCATTACTTGCCGCCGCGAACAGATTTCCTGCTGGAAATTGCCCCGGATCGTTTCCATAGCACGCCGATGCTGCCAGAACAATCACCCGCTATTAAACTCAGCATAAACAATAATACTGGTCACTATGATCATAATGATCACTCAATCACTGTTACATCATTCACAAATGGCAGTACTCATCACTAAATTTGATACAATTTAAAATATACTTACGGACATATGGAGGAGTGTAAAATGTGGCTGTTCCTCGCTCACCCATACAACAATACCAGCCCCACATAAAACTCATCACAAACACAGCCCGCCACATGCTACAAATAGCTCCGCTTGCCATTGTCTCTCAAACTCTGGGATTGTGCTGCTTAATTCTCTTAAGCAGCAACAATAACGGAGTTGGAATTTCTGAATATTAAAGCAGTGCAGGTACGTATTTATAGAATAGAAGAGGGAAGAAGTTAAGCTAGTCTCTGTCTGGGTCTAGTCAGTAGAGCCCATCTAGCCGCGAATGCTACGGATCATAGCGTGTCTATGACTGACCAATGAGGGTATTTATCGAAGAATTTCTAGAAGCTTGTTTGACAGAACAGCATATAATATGTGAACGAAATCCCGACTAAATTCCATTGTATGGTAACAATTTCCTTTTATGGACGATGAACATATGTAATGGTGAAAATTTCATACCCTGCGCTTGTCCTATTCGTTTTGGGCTCAGTTATTTTAGTATGTTCTTTGTATAATACTTATTGTATAAGTGGTTTATTATGTCAAATTTGATAAATTTTTGAGTTTTTATCTGTTCCACTTTTTAATATTTTAAGAGTTTGTTAAAGGGTCTTTGGGTTTTTAGTGAAGTTGAAAGGTTTTGAATGAGCCTGGATCAAGTCTTGTTGAGTGCAAGGCCCTTGACACCATAAGGCATGAGGCAGGGATCATGCCCCGGGCAAATTTGGCAGAATGGATACCCCTCAATCCTTGACTCTTACCTGAAGAGGTTCAACCTAAGGCTTGTGCTCCCTATGAATTGCAAAAACAATCTTGTGGATGATCTCCATATATATATATATAAGCCAAAGAGGTTCAACCTAAGGCTTGTGCTCCCTATGAGTTGCAAAAATGATCTTGTGGATTATTAAATACACAGTTTAGATTTGATTAATATATTATTTACTCATTTTAGTTTTATTTCACATTACAAATTAATTCTTGTACTTTTTTGAATTTAAAATTTTCAATTGGGATCTTACTATCCCCTTATAATTACTTTTTATTTAATAGAAAGGTGACAGAGCACCTATACTGAATTATATAAACGTAGTTGCAAAAACCATACAATAAGTAACACCAAGAATGCAAAAGTTCCCTTCCAATTAGTTGTTGCACATCGACTTGAGTGTGAAATATTTGAGATTGTATTCTAGAGCATTCCATAAAAGAACAAGTCCTAATTCATTATTATTATCTAGGATTGAGATCTCACTCACAATCTTTTGCATCATTCAAATAACATATTTGAACATTCACTATCACATCAACATTTGCATACTTAGTGATCGATAAACATATAGCATGGTTGTTTGTTGTCTTCAACGTTTGTTTATAGTTTATTGATTTAGCCCACCAAGGGGTTTGATTAAGGAAAGTAGGACCATTACTTAGCAAGCTCCTCAAAGGAGTTTATCAACACTATGGACTAATTATCACAAATTCAAATATTAAGATGAAAGGTGAACTATTTTTCAAATCACTGGACCCAAAGATCAATTCCATGCATAGAAGGATGATTTTACATGATACAAATCAATTTTGGTAGTCGCTTTTGATCAAAACCATTTTCATGGCATCAAATTGACCTACAATTTAGAAATGATCATTTTTTTAGTTTGGGAATAGTTGTTTAGTACATCTCAAGGTTTTGAAGCCATGAAAAATCATTTTGCACCACTTATCATATTCACATCACCATTAGAACTAGGCATAAGTATCTTTATTTTGTTTATTTAAATTCCTTTAATATATTATCACATTTTAAATTATCAATATCAATCTCAAATCCATATTCTAGGGTAAATTCATATATTATTACAAATTAATTAATATGTACACACAAGGAGTTTTGTGAGGCTTTTTATTTTCTCTTTCATTTTTGGTGAACTTGACTTGTCTTCCAACACCTAGGGTTTGTTCTTAGGATTTATCCACTCTACATTAACATTTTGCATCTAAATTTTGTTTGTTTTTTACTTCACATGTGATTAGAGTTTGGATCCATCCTTCTAAGTTGTGTTTCATTGTTGCATAAGCTAATTGTTCCTTATACCTATGTCATGCCTAGAGTTTAATAATGTAAAGTCTTGTGAGTGATTATACTCAAAACAAAGTGACCTCTTGGATTGAAAGGCCAAATTCTATAAGGTATATAGTGAGCACTGACTAACTACTTGTAGAGGAAATGGAGAAAAGAGGGATGCATAAAAATGAATCCTTGAAGATATATAATGAGCAAGTTAACTAACTATTGTTGCTAGGGGGTCCAAGGGGGCGGCGAAAAATAATGGAGCCTCCTGGTGGGGGTTCAGGGGTACTGCCCCTGATGAGAAATTTTTAGAAAATTGCCTTCAAAAATATTGTAATTTCATAGTCAATCTAGACTGTTCATCATTAGGTCATAGATCTAATGGTAGAAGTTATGTTAGGATTTTTTCCCTAGATGGAAACACTCTTTTAATGAGGGCATTGTATTACGATTGTGGTGTAGTAAAGAGTTGATACTAGAAAAACAGGTGTTTCTGGATTGAAGACTAAAGAGGAGGTCGTTATTGATGTATTGTCAACTTTATTAAAGTTAATACAAACTGGTGCATCTCTTCTTGTGTGGAGTTTTTTTCCAAAGGGTTTCTCCACACAAACATTGTGTTATGTGTTCAGTTCTTCTATTCCTTAATTTCTTTGTATTATTTATTTGATTTCCTATAATCTCCATTTGGTTTTGTACTAGATTATTATAACCATTGAAATTAAATTTCCATTATATAGTTCTTCACCTTAAAATGTTCTAACAAAAATGTAATGGTGAAATTTACATATTGATGTCATTTTTTAGTTTTGGGCCTATTTTGATATAATGTCTTAATACAATTACATATTAACAAATGCCACACTCTTGTGTAAAGTTAGGCTCATTCCCTAATCCTTTAGCCATCATCCTAGATACATACTTCATCGCATTTAACCTTATCCCATCATTATTTGTGCTTAGTCATATCTTCCATTAGTATTTATTTATTGTGCATATCACTAAAATTATATCCATAAACACATTTTCCATCTTAAGATTCACAATTCCTTATCATGGGTCAATCCCATGGCACATGGGTCCAACCCTATGCCATGCAAAATTGACCCTTGAATTTCAAAAATTCAATTTTAAATTTGATTGACTTTCCTTTTTTAAATCTATAATGAACCAACTTGCTACATTTTTGAACAGTTTATTGCTATGTCCTGGTATTTCAAGGCATTCAATGTGCAATTAATTTATATAAAGGAAGAATCAAGAGTATAAGTTCAAACTATTCTAGGAACACTTTGACTTGGAGCACTAAAATGAACCATAATTTACATCAAAATCATCTAGGACAGTTGGATGCTTTAGAGTGTTGTCTTCGATATTCATCCATGATTGTAAAGGTACTCTAGTCAAAAGGATCAATCAAGAAGAACAGAAACCTTGTAGTCTATTGATCTTCCTAAGGTATTTTTTAATTATCATTAGTCCTTATGCATTGGTAGGTATTAGAAGCAAGGGTGAAGCAAATTTTAGTAGTCCATATTGAGCTTGATCAAACCCATGGGTTATAGAGCATTTTTGTGGTTTAGGACAATTCCATGGAGTATGCAATTGATATAGCAAGATACATATTTAATCCACAAGGAATTTTGTGATTATTTAAAACCTAAAATAATTCTC
The DNA here is from genome assembly GCA_027924645.1 of Cunninghamia lanceolata. Classification (NCBI taxonomy): domain Eukaryota; kingdom Viridiplantae; phylum Streptophyta; class Pinopsida; order Cupressales; family Cupressaceae; genus Cunninghamia; species Cunninghamia lanceolata. Next base: position 4,444,013 of record BSBN01000244.1, read on the forward strand.
AAACCATAAACATAAATTTATATATCATTGCCAAGTGAAATCTATATGGCATCAAAATTTATTCTTCAGCATAATTCCTAAAGCTCAGTGGATAATCCTCCTTGTTTCATTTTAATGTATTAATTTATTGTAATTATCAACTCTTTACTAGAATTATTTAAATCTAAATCAATTGTATAATTGTTTCTATACATTTATTTTTTATATTATAAATCGAGAGTTCAAAAGAGTACATCAAAAAGGAGGGAGGCAAAGCCTCAACCAGCTAGAAGGAGAACAGCAATGAAGGAGAACCACCAAAGAGAAGAACTATCCGAGAAATATATACAGCCGAGAAGCAACAGAGTACAAGAGAACCAGAAGAGCAACCAAAAAAGGAATAGTCCTACGAGTAAACATCTTCAAATTTGTTGACCCAGGATGTCCAACCAAGGGGTCCCTCCATCCAAATAGCCTTTTTCTATTCCAGCAGTTGATGAAAGACCTAAAGGTTATCAATAGAGGGGTTTTTGCTGTTTTGGATCTCCTGCATGAGCTTGGCAAGGGCTTCATCAAACGCCATCTGGTTGTCCAGCACACTAGCTAACTCATAACCATTCTGCATCTCATATATAAACATTGTAGCCCGGCCATCACGCAAAAATCTGAGCAACTTCCTTTTTTCCAGGTTGAGCACGCAGCAGACCTGTGAGACAATTTTAAAATAAATGAGATTTCTATGAAATCCAGTAAGAGATCTGGTAAAACCTTGGAACTTAGAATCATTTCTAAATTTCCATATATGCCAAAGGATGAAAGATGAGAGAACCTGCCAAAATAAGTTAGTATCTTTTCTAAGGCCATCAATAAAACCAATAATAATATCCAAAGTATAAACATAGCGAGTGATGCAAATACCAAACATGAGCCAAACTTCACGGGCAAAGGAACAGTCGAAAAATATATGTCTCATAGTTTCAGGGACTCTACAGATAGAACAAATATCAAGGGTGGCATGCTGGTTTCTAATGGGCAGCCTGTCCAGCAGGAGCAACCATTTAAAGCATTGAATTTTAGGAGGAATAGGAGCTTTCCAGAGCTTATCAAACATTTTATGCCAATCAGAGGAGGAAAAGGAAGAGTACCAAATGACATTAAGATGTTGAGAAACAGAGGTATCATGGTTAAGAAATCGGTATATATCTTTAGCTTTGATAGAAGAGAGGTGAGTACCATTCTGCCACCTAAAAGAGAGAAATCGGTGAGAATCCAAATCAGTATTACGGGGGAGATTAAGGTGAGAACAAGCCATTTTGATGAGGTTATACGTTCGCTTATGAGAAGCAGGGATATCAAATTGATTAGCAAGGTCTTCCCAACTGATGAGCTGATTGTGTTCAAGGATATCCATGATATACTTAATACCCTTGTTGGCCCAAAGTTTAGCTGAACAGCCTTTAGTCAAAGCAAGGGGTTTACCTTGATGGAGAAGATTCCACCATATTGATCTCTCACCTTGAAGAGTATAATGATAATCAAAGGCTGAGTTAACAATATAGTGACGAATGTTCTCCCATGCTTTCCATAAGGAACGGAAAACCCAAGTTCCCTTCACAAATATGGGGAAATTGGCAAAAACCAAATCACTGAAGGGGAGATGTTTCCAAGATTTAGCAGTTTTAGGCACTCCATTCTGAATGTTATTTCTGATAAGAACTTTCCAGGGCTCGTCACCAACAAGGGATTGAAGGATCCATTTAGAAGCAAGAGCCATTCCTTGAAGTTTGAGATCTTTAAGACCAAGCCCTCCGAGACTTTTCTCAAGATGGCACCAGTCCCATTTAACAGAATGGGCTTTCCTAGAACTGTTGCCATCTGACCAAAGAAAGTGCCTGATGGCTTTCTGAATTTCCAAGATCTGATAGTTGCTAAACATCCAGACAGAAGAGTAATATATACTATAGGAGGAGAGAATCTTTTGGCAAACCTGGACTCTTCCAGCAAGGGATAAGAGTCTATGATTCCATTTGTTAAGTTTTCTAAAAATCTTGTCTTTTATCCATAACCACATATCTTTGAGGGAAGGCTTGACAGAAAAGGGGATACCAAGATACCTGACAATCTGGTTAGGTCCTCCCCAGGAATAACCGAATTGGCAAAGCCAGTCCGGAGGATGATCACTCCATCCCAGCATAATGGATTTGGAGCTGGAAATACGAGCTCCAGAAGCCTTACCAAACATATCAAGTTTATTACAAAGGCAGATTAGGTTCTCAAAACTGAGCTCAAGAAAGAGAGAAGTGTCATCGGCAAATTGAATATTGAGGAGCTCAGAATCATTAGGAAGAGTAATACCACGTACCTTAGGGGAGATGGTGTCATCTTTAAGGATATAATGAAGAGCATCGGAAGCAATGACAAAAAGAGCAGGAGCAAGAGGGCAACCCTGACGAATAGACCGAGACAAAGGAATGGGATTGGATAGGGATCCATTGACATCAATCATGGCAGAAGCATCTTTTAAAAGAATTTGAATATACTTGCAAAAGAAATCAGGGAATCCAAAGGCTTTTAGCATCATCAAGATGAAGTCCCACTCAATTCTGTCGTAGGCTTTTTCGAAGTCAAGGAGAAGCATAGCAGCCTCTTGATGAGAGGAATTGGCCCATTCCAAGGCCTCCTAGCTGGAAATGAGGTTTTCCAAGATGAATCGCCCTTTAATGAAGCCAGTTTGAGTGGAGCAGATAAACTTAGGAAGAATAGTTTCTAACTGGGAGGCCAACGCTTTCGCAAGAATTTTATAGGAGACGTTAAGTAAAGTGATAGGCCGCCAATTTTTAATCAAAGCTCTGTCCCCCTCTTTAGGGATGAGCTTAATGATACCAGTGTTAATGACAGATCCAAGGGTGCCATGCGAGAAGGCCTCAAGATATAAATCATGGAGGTCTTTAGAAACCCATTCAACATTGGCTTTGTAGAATTCAGCAGGAATCCCATCGGGGCACGGGGCTTTGTTATCCTTTAGCTTTTGGATGGCATCAACAATTTCTTGCTGGGAGACAGGGCTTTGGAGGGCAGAAATATCATCCTCCGAAAGAACCTTAGGGATAAGCTCAGAGCATCTAAGACGCATCATCCTCAAAGTGTTATTATCTTCTGAGGTAAACAAATTCTTATAAAAAGTTTCAAAGGCCAAAGAAATATCCTGGTCCGTAAGCAACTCTTTGTCATTATCAAAAATTCTATCAATCCTCTCTCTGCTTTGTTTCTCCTTGAGCAGATTAAAGAAATATTTAGTACCTTTGTCACCAAACTGAAGCCAATGATTCCAGGCTCTGATGAAGGCCCCTTTGGCTTTAATATATTGATGTTTTCTGAGAGAATTCCTGGCCATGGACACTTGCTCAGCAAGGCTGATAGAGTCCAGTTGGGATTGGATATTATTTTCAGCCACAAAGAGCTGATTAGTCAGCACCTGTTCAATCCGTCTGTAGTCTTTGGCTTTCTTTTGCCCAAAGGTTTGAAAGATCTTGGTCCAAGAAGATATATTAAGAAGCCATCTATTGATGTGAGAGAGGGATTTATTTTGCAAATTTATGAGTCTGATCATCTTAATAGCAATGTTCACATCTTGATCCTCAAGTAGAGAAACATTAAGAATGAATTTATGGGGGGAGGTATAGGTCGGCAGGGTGAGGGTTCTGAAATTGATTTGAGCCATGATAGGATAATGATCAGATAAAGTGGCAGGAAGGGTAGTGACAGGAGATCCGCAATGATTTGGAGAAAAAGAGAAAAAATTGCAGTCAGCGTAGAATCTATCAAGCCTGGAGTAAATCCGGTTAGCCCCCTGTTGGAGGTTACACCAGGTGAACCACAGAGACCTATTCCCAGGTATATCTCCTTCAAGGGGATTGAAGAGATGAAAGTGATGCTTGAACTTGTCCCAATGTTGTTTTTCAGCAGGCCTCCACTCAAAAGGTGAGCCACCAACTTTGTCACCAGAGTTTTCAATCATGTTAAAATCTCCACCAAAGAACCAAGGGATGCTAGGAAGAGAAGTTAGCCAATCCCAAAAGTGGATTCTATCATTATAGTCATTAGAGGCATATAGGGAACAAATCCCAAATTGAGAATTATTGATATTAAAAATCGCCCAGGCAGCGTAGTTGCAGGGGGATATTCCAAAACTAGTGATAGAATTGGTCCATTTATGATTGATGAGGAGAGCAACACCGCTCTTGCCTTTGGTATGTTCAGTAACTATCTTAAAGAAATCTTTATAGATAAAGTTAAGGGCAGTATCAAGGTTAAAGCCAACCATCTTAATTTCTTGCAACATCATGATATCAAATTTAGCATGAGAACTCATGAAATTTTTGACAATAGTCTTGCGATCAGGAGATTCGAGGCCTCTCACATTCCAAGAGACAACTTTCATTGAGAAGGTATTTTAGTGGAACTAGTAAGGGGATCAGAATCCCCACCTTTCTTCTTGTTCTTGGCACCGAGAGGTCGACCCTTTTTCTTTGAGCTGGCCTTAATCATGGCATCCTCATCTTCACTGATGTCATTAGAGACTAAGCTTGGGTCTTTCGTAATCAACTTAGAACCACCAGAGACCAGAGTAGGCTTGGCATGAATGACCTCAATAATCACATCATCATCAAGTTCGTTTAAGGAAGATGCAGGAGGATTGGGTGGAATCCCATCTGGACTGGAATCTATGTGAGGTGAGGAAGGGTCAATGACAGGGCTAGAGTCCCTAATTTCCTCCATGGGTGAAGCATTATTATTTAAATCTATCGTGCCAAGAGGAGAGGGCAAGGGAGTATCAACAGAATGAGAAGTAGAGGAGCTGAGAACATCAAACCTGTTAGCAGTGGGCTGAAAAGCACAAATGCGGTCTAAAGCTAATTGTTGGGCATTTTTCCGTTGTCGTTTGTGCTTCCCGACAGTTTGGAAATCATCAACGGCAGCCGGCTCAGGAGAGGAAAAGGTAATCGGGGTTAAACCCAAAGTTTTGGAAGTCTGGTTAATGAATCCGACATATTTTGGGGTTTGGGTTTGGGTAAGAATAGGAGAGGAAGAAGGGGCAGCCATATTAGTGTTGTTGAAAATAGCCACCAAAGAGTTAGCAAGGTAATCAACCACACCTGTGGTAGACTGGTTGTGGGCTCCTTTATAGGCTGGGGCATGGTTTTGAGAAGTAGCAGAGGGTGAAGTAGGACCAGCCAAATTATAATCTCTGTGCATAGCCATCTTAGAGTTACTAGGGTTACCAAGGATAACCGAGGTAGACTGAAAATTAACTCCTTCAGAGAATTGGGTATGGCTTTGATTACCAGCAGAGGGTGAAGAAGAACCACCCTCATTATTGTCATTATGCATAACCATATTGGAATTAACAGGATTACCAATTGAGCCCACAGGAGAACCCGAACTGGGTAAAGACACAGTGGAATGAATAGTTTTAGAAGCAATTAGGGTTTCATTTGTAGTGGTTTTTTTTTTATTGGTAATGATGGGGCAATTTTTCCTTTGATGCCCTTCTTTTTTGCACAGAAAGCAAGCATTTAGGCCACCTAAAACTTCAATAGGGCAGATAAAAACTTCACCGCCAATGTTAAGCTTTAGATTGGGGGGAATGTCAATACCCGGTTTAATAGAAATCAACATGCGGGCATCCATATTAGCAACCAGCCTAGCCGTTTCGTCTATACGGATGATTTTCCCAAAATTGTCCATCAAATGAGGCAAGAACTTCCAGAGGAATGGTGGAACTTCTTTCACAATAACCCATCTAGGGCAAGCTAAAGCAAGAATTTTTTCATTAATTGCATCCTGAGACCAAGCAAGGGCACAAAAGGATGTTTTCCCAACCGTCCAGTAGTGCCTTTTAAGGGCCTCAACCTGCGATTCATGATTACTAAAGAAGATGATAAACAACCCTCTTTGAATCTGTCGACAGAATGAGATTTTAAAACCTAACTTCAAATTCCATAGACTGTGAAACCAGTCGTCCATGAATTTACGGGGAGGGCATTTATCAATATCTACACAGGAAAAGAAAATAGCAGTAGAGCTTAACTGACATTTTTTGAGCGAGATCTCATGCAACATTTCATCATTGGGCATAATGCAAATATTTTCCAAGGGGTTACCAAACGTCTTACCTTCGGCTCCAGGTCTTTCACTCGGAGGGGTGTAAACAAAGCGTGCAGCAGAGGAGATGCCATTGCTGGGAGGGGCAACCATTTCAGCAAAAGATCTCCTCGGCGGATTTAGGGCTCCAGGGTCAGGCGGGAATTGCGGATTAATAGGCTCGGCATCCATGAAATTAATTTAACCAAACAACAATACGAAAACAGAGCAAGAAAAGCATAATAAATGAAAAAACAGAGGAAGAGAGCGGGTACTCGGCGTGGAGGAGATATCTCTCCTCCACGTAATCTCCTAGTTGACGTGTTTGAAAAATATTGTCTCTGCTGTTTCGCTCCAAAACGCTGATTTTCGAAATAAATAATTTCAAATCCCTCACATACCTATACATTTATTTTAATAAATATAAATTTATATAAAAAACATTTTATTAGAGAAAACTAAACAATAAACATAACTACGCCTAGAAAACTACAAACCATCATGCCTTGTTGAAAAAGATAAAGAAAAAAGGAAAACTATTTAGAACCCATATTTATTAAAATAAACTTAAAACTATAAGAAAACAAAATAGTTCTAAAGTAAACTAAAATAACCTTTAAATAAATAAAATAACTTTTTAACTCAAATAGCTCTTCAAATAAAAATGAAATAAACAATATCTTATAATTTTTTATTATAAAAGATATTAGAAAATTAATTTAAAAATAAAAATAAAGTAAACAATATCTTTTATTGTTTTTTATAACGAACTTATTGGAAATTGATAATGTTGAAAAAAATCGATTAGAACTCAAACAAATACTATGGACACCACAGAAATGCACTGTATTCTTTAATAATTCTTATTTTACTAATTAAAAGGAGACGTATAAATTGCTAGTCTGTGTCTAGTCAATGCCGGCTATTTTCTGGTGTATTGTACGCTTACGGCCTTTGTTTCACTCTCCTATTGGCCAAAAGTCTTTAGTTTTTTATTATTTTATATTAATCACGGTGACTAATGGAGTTATCCATTCAATTTTTTTTTATTACGGGGAACATTTTCTTACATGGTATTGATCATAAAAGTCAATAGTTTCTCACTCATTGAAGATTTTTAAGATTTAGTAGTTTGTATGTAAACCAAAACGCACTTAAATTTAATCGAAAGATAATAATTTATTTATTTATTTTGGATAATTGTGGTGGGATCATGTTTTGGAAGAAGCTACTCTGCATACAAAATGGTATGTCTAAGACATCATAACATACAAAATAGTATACTTGACATAGCATGACCATATTCTCCATACAAAATAACATTGGTGGTGGGACTTGTCGGTACCACTATGTTTGACCGTTACTACTTGTTGTTTTCTGTCAGGGTATCCCACTAGATGCAATCTCTTTCTTACCCACTTTGTCATAACTTTCAAATAAAACACTTTTTGTCATTTTCAGTATTCTACAGTCGAAGCACAAGACAAAGGAGTCGACCAACTTGACGAGGGATGAGTTGTAGGTGACCAAAATCCAAAAATGAGTTGCAACCAATGATAACTATTCTAGATAAGTTAATCTACTTTATACCAACATGAAATGTTGATAGATTTTGCTGAAATTTTGAAGAAGTAGAGCTAAGTTCACATCAAACATAAAATTAACTATGTTATGTTGTATCTAAATTTGTATCGGCAATAGCTGCTTCCTTTCCCTTGTTCCCTATCATGTTGTAAGTGTAGGAAGTCATAAGTATATAGTAGAGCATTTTCATTGAATTTTGCAAATGCTAGGGTTTAACCATGGGTTCCAAGAAATTGTTTGAGGGATTTCTTCAATGGCTCTCATGGAGCCCTCCACATCTTCAAAATACTCTTTTTCTAGATGCCCTTGTAGGTAAAATGAATTGGGTGTACATAACCCATGAACTTATAACTTGTTTGGAAAATTGTGGATGTGCAGAGGTCTCATTTTATTTTTGAATCGGAATAAAATGAGACCTTTGCACATTGACCCTCTCTTCCATAGAATTCCCTATTAAAGGCACTACCTAATTTTATGAATGGAGCTCTATACACTAAAGTGTAGCACTAATTAAAGGGGTGGCCTAATTTTATGTTTGGTAGGGTTGTCAACAAATTATTAGATTTGATTTTGTATATGATTTTCCTAGTTGCAATAAACATTGTGTTTCTCAACCTACACAAGTTTAGTTCATGATTTCTAAGACATCTTTCAAATTTATGCCTTTCTTACTATTGGGAATTAAGGTGTCTCCACCTATGCAATTTCCTAGCATTGGTATTTAAATATTTATTTATTATCTTCCTATATTGTATTTATTTATGCACATCCTATTTCACTATTTAGTATGAGGTGGCATGGTGAGTTATCATCCCACTTGGAAGGTGACTTTGATGGACATGTCAACATGAGGAAATGTAGGTGTCCCACTTGAGATGGCATTGATTTTCCATGTGTTGGCATCTTGAGCAATGTGTAAGAGCTTGTGACATATGATAGAATCTGTGACATGTAAGAGCTGAAATAAAAGACTCTTATGACAGATATGACATGCGTCATAAAGCATCTTTGCATGTTTGAAAAAGGAATATTTAGGCACCCAAGTTTGACTATGACAAGTTGTAAGAGAATCATTTATTATTAGTTAGTTATGATAGATTCTCTCATAGCTGTAAGTGTTGTCATATATGACAGATTTTATGATGGTGTTTTGTCATACCTATTTTAGGTAAATTTGGGGTGCCCAAGTTTGAGGGATCATAAGAGGTGTAAGAGAATATTGCATAAGTGCCATTTGCTACAAAATAGGTATTGGAATGTGTTCCATGTGGATTTGGACACCCACCTCTTGTATCTTCCTCTAGAAGCTTACTTCATGCTTGATATTGTCTATAAATAAGGTGCTTGTTGGAGTAGTTTGTATGATTCATTTATAGGTACTATTATGCTATCATAATTACTCCAGAATATCAACAGTGGTGAACTCTTATAAGAGCTTGTCTCTAGAAGTGTATTGAGACCTTCATTGTTTATGGATTAATACATTGGGCTATGCTTTGGTGTGTGGGGTTTTTCACCTGAAAGGGTTTTCCCCACATATACCTTGTGTTGTGTGTTTCTTGTACTTGCATTTGATGTTATCTGATCTTCTCTATATTTTGTATCTCACTACTGTAATTGTAAAAAGATAAAAATTTGAATATAACTCTCCTCATTAGATTGGTGTAGGAAGCATATTGCTCGTACCTTGCTTCCTTTTAGTTTGTACCAGAGTCTGATCAACATTGACTCTAGTTGTTGGGTAGAGTGATTTTTGAACTTATCTTCACTTGAGTGGGAGCTTGTGTAGAGGATTTTAAAATCTTTTTTGCAAGAAAGAGATGGTGAGCACATTTGGGAGGATAGAGATGGAAAAGTGTAACAGAGGCAACTTTGAGTTGTGAAAACTCAAGTTGGAAGACATGTTGGTTGATAGAGACCTATGGACTGCTATATCTAGAAAGATGCAATTGGGCATGAAAAAATGAAGATTGGGATTTGATGGATCAAAAGGCTAATGGTCTTGTTAGACTCTATTTAGTTAACTCCATGTTACTGAATGTCCATGAAGAGACTACAATGACAAATCTATGGATTAAACTTAGTTAGATTTATCATGCTAAATCCTTGGTAAATAAGTTGTTCTTGAGGAAGAATCTATACTCTCTTAGGATGGAATATGGAGGATCTATTGTAGACAACTTGAATAGTTTTAACATGCTTGTTTCCTAGTTGAGCTCCATTGGTGTGAAAATGGTGGAGGAGGATCAGTGTATGAATTTGCTTTGTTCTATGCTAGATTCACGGGACCACCTTGTTATGGCCATTGGCAGTACCACTACCACCTTCAAGATGGATGAAGTGGTTGCATCATAACTGTATGAAGAGATGCAAAGAATATCTTTCAAAACCAATAAGAAGGTTCTTGCAGTTTGTGGTAGATCTAAAGAGAAAGGGAAACATAAGGACAAGAAGCAAGAGAAGTCAAGATCCAAATGTTGTGGGAGATCTAAGTCTCCTAGAAAGTCCAAGCCATTATGTTGGAATTATAGGAAACCTGGGCATTTCTGTAAGGAGTACAAGGAGGAGAAGAAGAAAAAGAACTATGATTCTGATTCTAATAAATCCTCTCAGGATGAAGGAGAAGCATTTGACATTTCCTTGGAAACACATGGATCTGAGGATGTGTGGCTTATTGTCTCTGGTGCATCTTTTCACATGACCTCATATTGGGGTTGGTTCACAAAGTATGAAGAATATGATGGTGTGAACGTATATATGGGTGATAACTCTCATCTAAGGATTGTTGGCTATGGAAGAGTCTTGATTCGATTCCCTGATGGATGAGTGAAGGGGATTAATGGTGTTCGACATATCCCTCATTGGTCATAGAACACATTATCTGTAAGTAAGTTGAATGATGTGGGTGTGTAGGTTATTTTCTCGAATGGAGGATGCAAGATGACTAGACGAGCTATGGTGCTAGCTAAGGGTGTTCAGATTGGCACTATGTTCAAGCTTGATGCATGCACATTTCAGCTCAATAGTTCTTTAGTTTTGAAGAAGATAACTTCAAAGTCATCATCCTCAACATTGGAACTAGTAGTGAACTGTTGCATCTACTTCTGATGGTCATGCTTTCTAGGTATCTAAGGGTGCTTATTCTATGAAGATGAAACTTCTAGCTAAGAAGACGATGTTATGGCACCAAAGACATGGTCATATTTTTTAGAAGGGTCTTAGAGCCTTGAAGAACATTTTTTTTAGGGTATGAATAATTGTAATCTTGAGTTTAATTTTTGTGAATATTGCATTTATGGAAAAAAAACCATGTTCAATTTTATTCTAGTTCCCATAATTTTTCTAGGGTGTTGGAATTGATACATTCTGATGTATTTGGTCTTGTAAATGTTCCTTCAATTTCAAAATATGTTTAGTTTTTATCTTTCATAGATGATTATAGTAGGACATGGATCTATTTCCTTATAGTAAAATATGAAGTCTTTAGTCGGTTCAAAGAGTTTAAGGCTCTTGTAGAGAATCAGATGGATATGCAAAGATTAAGTGTTTGAGGACTGACAATGGTAATGAGTTTTGTTTAGTAGATTCTGACAAGTTCTATAAAGAATATGCGATTGAGAGGTACAAGACAACTCCATATAGCCCTTAGCGGAATGGATTTGTAGAGAGGATGAACAAGATGTTGATGGAGAGGGCTAGGAGTATGGTTAGTAGATCTGGCCTTGAAGAAAAATTTTGGGCCAAAGTTGTTGCTACAACTTGTTACCTAGGTGACATGTCTCATACTTTAGCTCTTGTTAAGAAGACACCTATGGAGGTGTGGTTAAATAAAAATCCCTCACAAATACATATTCAAGTATTTGGTTGTGAGGAATATGCACATGTGCCTAGGGAGAGGACATCTAAGTTGGAGAACATGGCAGTGAAGTGTATCTTCATGTTATGGCATCGACGTGAAAGGGTACACGCTTTGGGATCTAGTGGTTGAAAGGGTTCTGTACAATAGAAGGGGTCTAAGTATTTATTTTTTATGTTGTTGGTAGTGATGGTGGAGAGATTTGCATAATTATTTTGAACAAACTTGTTGACAAATTCTATGAATAAATAAAATTTGAGTCTATTTATGCCATATCAAATTGGAAATTAAAGTTTTCAAAAAAAAGGTTGAATAATTTATCAAGTGATTATGAGTAACACTAAATTACACCACCAATAAAGAAATTTTATTTGGTGATGATTTATCCATTCCATTTGAAAAAAATAATAATTTAATAACTGAAATTTAGAAGATGCCACTAAATTCAATGATGGATTTCATTGTTTTTTCCTTGAAGTAAGCCCTTACAATAAAATATTTAGAAGGAATGAAGTGGTGCAGGAGCACCAAGGCTCAATGCAGCCGTACATAGTTTTGGTTTGTCAATTTTTAGTTTGCAGTTTGTGTTTTTGTCTTTGGAGTTTTTCGAGCTTTTTGAAGGTGTTCGGCATTTTGTTCAATGGGTGAACCTTGCAGTTGAACCATTCCATTGAACCCTACAGTTGAACCTCGCGCCAAGGTTCAACGGTTCAACAGTTTTATAATTCTGATTTGTAAAGTTGAAATCGGTGGTCGTTTTGTTCAACAGTTGAACCACGCTGTTGAACCTCTTCATTGAACCCTGCTATTGTAGTTCAATGGTTCAACGGGTTCATACATAGAGGATGGTGGAGTTGGAAGCACTGATCATTTTGTGGAGATTGAACCTCGTTGTTGAAGTTCAATGGTTCAACAGTCCATCATTTTTAGAATGGTGTAGTGGGTCCATCGGAGTGAGATACAAATCGGAAGGAGATATTTAAGTAGGGCCGACGAATTAAGTCTGGCCGACGGTAAATTGGTATTAAACACATCGGTGAGAGATGTGTATCGGCCAAAGGAGTTTCTAGTTGGCCGATGGTGGTAGGTCTTGCCGATAGGAGTCTACGGGATGAAAAAGGTCATCGGGGTGAGATGCTATATCGGGAGAAGAATATTGAAAGTAACCGATAGCATAAGATCAACCCGATAAGCAAGGGAAAGCATGTTTCAGTGAGACATCAAAATTATCTTGCTGATAGCACAGAACTGAAGTGACAGTTAGAATATGAACTGGTCTAGTAGTTGAACCGTCTGGTAGTTGAACCGTCCTGTAATAGACATGGAATACATATAAAATGTAGCATTCTTTCTGTAGAGGGAGTTGGGAAGAAGAATCGAAGAAGAGAATTTTGATGTGTGAAGCATTTCTTTGATGTAATCAGAATTTTCAAATAGAAATAAAGTACAGCAGTTCGACCATTTTTATATTCTATTCTGTTTTTAGTTTACCATTCTGAAGTAGATTAGTTATTTCTGTTTCTGCAACTTTGTTCTCTTTTGCAAACCATGACTCTGTATTGATGATTCCTCAAGTTCCATTGTACAGTATGGAGGCCATCATGCAGAGTCATGCTTTTTGTTTGTTTTTCTTTTGTGGGGTGGTTGGATTGCCGGCTAGAGGCAATGCATGCTTGTTCTAGGCGAGCTCAGTAAGGAGTCCGGCTAGATAGACAAGTAGGAAAATAGACTTGCAGGGGTGGAAAATAGAGAGAAAGAAAGTGAGCACCAAGCAGTCCAGACCCTTGAACAGAGTGAGAAGGGTGGGCAACGGGCTCAGAAAGTTATGTGCCATTTAGGCAGTATCTTGGAAGCAGTGAGGACAAGGTATGTGTCCCACACCAAATAGAGGAGTAAAGTTTTCCATCTCTGCAAAGAGTATGTCTTTTAGCACTTTGAATTGGTAGGAAGGCTAGTGTTGTCAAACAGTCTTGTACACTTACAGGATGCAGAGCAGGCAGCCTATAGTCCTCCCTATCAAATTGGTATCAGAGCAGTAAGATTTGGGTTATTCCTAGATAGGAATAGAAGAGTTGTATATCATCACCGAGTTCAAGTGAGTCTGTTAGTTCATCCAAGAAGATGGTGACTAATGCAGAGTTAGCAAAGAAGGTTGAGGATCAAGAAGAGGAGAATAGACTCCTACAAGAAAGACTAGCAGAAATGGAAAGTAAGCTAGGTTTAATGTTGCAAAAGACTGAAGAAGTCAGTCAGAGAGTTAAATATTCTGAGGATAAGGGGAAAGGTGTATCTGTAGAAGATGAAGAGCCCACACCTAATCCTAAGTTGGAAGAAGAACCATTCTTGAAAGCTTTGAAAGCAATGAGTGGTAAAACATTGGAAGGAGTACCACTTTTCAGTGGGAAAATGGACCCAGATATTATCATGGAATGGATAGAAGGACTTGAAAATCACTTTGAATGTGATGGTGTAAGCGAGGCACAGAAAGTAAAGGTGGCCAAATCCAGACTTAGGGGAGCTGCTTTAACCTGGTGGAAATTTGTGTAGATTGAAAGAGCAAAAGAAGATAAGAAGCCCATAGCTACTTGGAAGGGAATGGTAGCTAAAATCAAAGAAGCATATATGCCAGAAGATTATGAAATACAGCTGCACAGGAAGAGACAGAATCTGAGACAAAAGGAATTAGATGTCAGTGCATACACTGAAGAATTCCAAAAGCTATGCTTAAGGTCCAAAGTAATGGAGGATGAAAGCATAAAGGTAGCAAGGTATCTTAATGGTCTGAAGTGGAATATACATAAGAAATCAATTTGTTGTGTCCTACAACAGTGCAAAAATGCTATCAGGTGGCACTAAAAGTGGAGGAAAAGAACAAGAGGAAACAAGACTCAAATAGCAGAGGAAGAGGAAGAGGCAAAGATAACAGAGGACACAGAGGAGGTTTTGGTGGAAGAAATACTGACATTAGATCCCAAGTAGAATCCAAACTCACAGAGCAGAGTGGGGAGTTGAGTGGTAGAGGAAACCACAGAGGAAGAGGATCTAACAGAGGAAGGTCAGGAGGATCAGGCAGAGGATCCTGTTTCACCAACATGAAGTGTTACAACTATGGCAATCTTGGTCATCCAGCACATAGGTGCCCAAAAAAGGCCACATCCTCTTCTCAAGGAGGTGATAAGAGAAATCACTGCGTCCAAGATAATGCATCTAGCAGCTAGTTACCTAAGGTCAATCTGAACTCAGAAGATGGAGAGAACCTAATGATAAGGAGAACCTTGATGAAGGAACCAGTAAAGTCTGAACCAAGCCAGAGGAGAGCACTATTCAGAATCAAGTGCAAGATTTTGAATAAGGTATGTAAAATTATCATAGACTCAGGATCTACTGATAATATTATTTCTAATGAAGCAGTTAGAAAACTGAATTTGAAAAGAATTACTCATGCAAACCCATATAGAGTCACATGGTTGAATAAGGGTCAACATGTAGTAGTGAATGAACAAAGTTGGGTAGAGTTTAGTATAGGTGGATATAAGGATAAGGTATTATGTGATATACTACCCATGGATGCATGCCATCTCTTATTGGGCAGACCATGGCAGTATGACCGAAAGGCAGTACATGATGGTGAGAAGAATGCTTATTCTTTTTAGAAGGATGGTGTCACCTATAAGATTCAATCATTGGAGGATGAAGATGCAGTTCAGACAAAGAGTCCTAATATCTTGGTTGTGAGTGGAAAAGAGTTTCTGAGTACTCTTAAGGAGGATGGTATTGGTTATGCCATCATAGTAAAACCAAAAGAAGGACAGCAGGATAAGAAGATAGAGATTCCCAAAGAGGTGCAGCCTATACTGGAGCAGTATAAAGGCATAATCAGTGATGGTACACCAGCCACATTGCCTCCAAAGAGAGCAATAAGCCATCAGATAGACCTAATTCCAGGAGCATCTTTGCCAAACAAGGCACCTTACAAGATGACTCTAGATCAACACAAAGAGATTTCCAGGCAAGTGCAGAATTTGCTAGATCAAGGATTGATCAGGAAGAGTATTAGTCCTTATGCAGTGCCCACAGTGTTGGCACCCAAGAAAGGAGGATCATGGAGATTATGCACAGATGCCAGAGCCATAAACAAGATAACTATAAGGTATAGATTCCCAATTCCCAGAATTGAAGATCTCATGGACTGTATTGGAAAAGCAAAGTATTTCACCAAGATAGACCTGAAGAGTGGTTACCACCAAATAAGAATCAAGGAAGGTGACGAGTGGAAGACAGCCTTCAAGACCACAGAGGGACTGTATGAGTGGCTTGTTATGCCATTTGGTCTATCAAATGCACCCAATACCTTTATGAGACTCATGAATGAAGTCCTAAAGGATTACATTGGTAAATTTGTTGTTGTTTTTCTAGATGATATTCTAATTTTTAGTCAGGCCAAGGAAGAACATCTAGAACATGTAAATATTGTTTTGCAAAAATTACATGATGAGCAACTAACCATCAATCTGGAGAAGTGTGAATTCATGAAGTAGGAATTGGTATACCTTGGTTTTGTGGTGTCCCAGGGAGAGTTGAAGATGGACAAGTCCAAAGCAGAAGCCATATTGAGCTGGCCTACTCCCAGAGCAGCCACAGCGGTGAGAAGTTTTCATGGCTTAGCCCAGTTTTACAGAAAGTTTATCAAAAATTTCAGTGGAATATGTGCACCCATGTTGGATACAATTAAGAGTGGAATGAAAGCAAAATTTAGATGGACACCAGCTGCAGATAGAAGTTTTGAAAGGGAGAAGAAAGAGGTAGCAACACAACCTGTTTTGTTGTTGCCCAGTTTTGATAAGCTATTTACTATTGAATGTGATGCAAGTAATATAGCTATAGGAGCAGTACTAAATAAGGAAAACAGACCTGTAGCCTTTTTCAGTGAGAGGCTGAATGAAGCAAAGAGTAAGTACTCTTCGTATGACTTAGAGTTGTATGCTCTAGTCCAAGCATTGAGGAAGTGGAGACATTATCTCCTGCCTAAAGAATTTGTTGTCTACACAGATAACCAAGCTCTGAGTTTTCTAAACTCACAGGATAAGTTAAGCAGCAGGCATATCAAATGGATGGAGTACCTGCAATCTTATACCTTTACAATTAAGCATAAGAAGGGGCAGCTGAACAGAGTTGCAGATGCTTTGAGCAGAAGATTGCTCACAGTGCAGGAAGTGCAGTTAAAGAGCATTGGGATTGAAGATTTCAAGAATCTTTACCAAGATGATGAAGATTTTGCTGAGGCATACAAAGTATGTCAGGATTTTGAGAATCACTTTCACAGTGAATTTGCAGATTTCACCTTACAGCAGGGATTGCTATTCAAAGGTGGACAATTATGTGTGCCAAGAGGATCTATGAGAGAAAATCTCATACAGGAGAAGCACAATGGTAGTCTGAGTGGCCATTTTGGTCTGAACAAGACACTGGAGCTAGTCTAAAGGTTCTACTATTGGCCAAGGATGCACAAAGACATCAGAAGGTATGTAGAGTAGTGTATCATATGTCAGAAGGCCAAGGGAACCATTTCAAATGCAGGATTGTACCAACCCTTACCCATTCCTTCTAGACCATGGGAATGTGTAAGTATGGATTTTGTAGTTGGTTTGCCTAAGACTAAGATTGGTTATGATAGCATGTATGTAGTTGTGGACAGGTTTAGCAAGATGAGTCATTTCATTCCCTATAAAGTGACTCATGATGCCAGTCATATAGCACACTTGTTTTTCAGAGAAGTGATAAGGATTCATGGACTTCCAGCAAGTATTGTGTCTGACAGAGACGCTAAATTCATGGGGCATTTCTGGAAAACATTGTGGCAGATATTGGGAACAAATTTGTCATTCAGTTCAGCATATCACCCACAGACAGATGATCAGACAAAGGTGGTAAACAAGACATTGGGCAACCTATTAAGGTGTATAACCAAAGAATATGGAAAGAGTTGGGATCTTGTCATTCATCTGGTAGAATTTGCCTATAATGACAGTGTGAATAGGACTACTGGTAAGAGTCCATTCGAAATAGTCTATGGAATGCATCCCAGAGGTATATGTGAGCTCAGGAATATGGGAAACATGGAAAATAGAAGTGGACATGCAGAGGATTTTGCACAATCCATGAAAGAAGTGCATGAGCAGGTGAAGAAAACTTTAACAGAGAACACACAGAAAATCAAGGACAGAGTAGATGCCCACAAAAGGGATATTTAGTTTGAGGTTGGTGACCTGGTTATGGTGCACTTGAACAAAGCCAGAATGCAAAAAAGAATGCCAACCAAACTGCAGATGAAGAGAATTGGTCCTTGCAGAATTCTGAACAAGTATGGAAATAATGCCTACAAAATTGAATTGCCAGAAGATTTGGCAATCTCACCAGTGTTTAATGTCCAAGACCTGGTGCAATACAGTGGTCCTCAGTTAGCAGAAAATGGATCCATTTCAGAGAAGGAACAGACATAAATAGATGTGACTTTGCCATTACAACCCAAACTACAGGCAGAAAGAATACTGGATTCAAGAGTATAGAAGCAAAACAGACATGGTGTCTACATGGAGCATTTGGTCAAGTGGAAGCAGTTGCCTGAAGCAGAAGCTACCTAGGTTGCAGAGTTAGAATTCAAAAAGAGGGGCATTGATTTTGCCTCATTGTCACCGGAAGTGACCTAGTTTCTTTCCACACAGGGGGAGTATGGTGCAGGAGCACCAAGGCTCAATGCAGCCATACATAGTTTTGGTTTGTCAATTTTTAGTTTGCAGTCTGTGTTTTTGTCTTTGGAGTTTTTTGAACTTTTTGAAGGTGTTCGACATTTTGTTCAATGGGTGAACCTCGCAGTTGAACCTTGCAGTTGAACCATTCCGTTGAACCCCACAGTTGAACCTTGCGCCAAGGTTCAACGGTTCAACAATTTTATAATTCTGATTTGTAAAGTTGAAATCGGTGGTCGTTTTGTTCAATAGTTAAACCGCGCTGTTGAACCTCTTCATTGAACCCCGCGGTTGAACCCCGCTATTGTAGTTCAATGGTTCAATGGGTTCATACATAGAGGATGGTGGAGTTGGAAGCGCCGATCATTTTGTGGAGATTGAACCTCACTATTGAACTACGAGATTGAACCTCGCTGTTGAAGTTCAATGGTTCAACAGTCCATCGTTTTTGGAGTGGTGTAGTGGGTCCATCGGAGTGAGATACAAATCGGAAGGAGATATTTAAGTAGGGCCGACGAATTAAGTCTGGCCGATGGTAAATTGGTATTAAACACATCGGTGAGAGATGTGTATCGGTCGAAGGAGTTTCTAGTTGGCTGACGGTGGTAGCTCTTGCTGATACGAGTCTATGGGATGAAAAAGGTCATCGGGGTGAGATGCTGTATCGAGAGAAGAATATTGAAAGTAACCGATAGCATAAGATCAAGCCGATAAGCAAGGGAAAGCATGTTTCGGTGAGACATCAAAATTATCTTGCCGATAGCACAGAACTGAAGCGATAGTTAGAATATGAACCGGTCCGGTAGTTGAACCATCTGGTAGTTGAACCGTCCTATAACGGACATGGAATACATATAAAATGTAGCATTCTTTCTGTAGAGGGAGTTGGGTAGAAGAATTGAAGAAGAGAATTTTGATGTGTGAAGCATTTCTTTGATGTAATCAGAATTTTTAAATAGAAATAAAGTACAGCAGTTCGACCATTTATATATTCTGTTCTATTTTTAGTTTACCATTCTGAAGTGGATTAGTTATTTTTGTTTCTGTAACTTTGTTCTCTTTTGCAAACCATGACTCTGTATTGATGATTCCTCAAGTTCCATTGTACAGTATGGAGGCCATCATGCAGAGTCATGCTTTTTGTTTGTTTTTCTTTTGTGGGGTGGTCGGATTGCTGGCTAGAGGCAATGCATGCTTGTTCTAGGCGAGCTCAGTAAGGAGTCCGGCTAGATAGACAAGTAGGGAAATAGACTTGCAGGGGTGGAAAATAGAGAGAAAGAAAGTGAGCACCAAGCAGTCCAGACCCTTGAACAGAGTGAGAAGGGTGGGCAATGGGCTTAGAAAGTTATGTGCCATTTAGGCAGTATCTTGGAAGCAGTGAGGACAAGGTATGTGTCCCACACCAAATAGAGGAGTACAGTTTTCCATCTCTGCAAAGAGTATGTCTTTTAGCACTTTGAATTGGTAGGAAGGCTAGTGTTGTCAAACATTCTTGTACACTTACAGGATGCAGAGCAGGCAGCCTAGAGTCCTCCCTATCATGAAGGAGAATTAAGAAAAAGGAGTTTATGTATAAGAGATATGATAGATTGTAGCATTGGACTAACCATGTGGGAAGCAATTTCCATGAAAGAAGGTGTTGAACTTGAACAATTACAAAATAATGGAAAGTTGTTTATTATTACTATTAAGGGTGCACAAGTGTCATAATTTCATGGTAGATGCATAGTAATGGTCACAACAAGCAAAGTATTTATAAATCATATCATTGAAGATGCATAGAAATTAGGACATTGGTATAATGATATTGGAAAAAATAATCCATCTCATTATTTAGCAACCCCATCTCATGCTCGTAGGCCTATTATTATGTACAAATGACTACTATTGAAATATAAAATAGAGTCAAAACCACAATACATTCTTCTTAGGGAAACATTGATTTATATCGATGAGATGAAAATTTAGTTATCTAGCATGCCATTTAATGAATGGTGATTTATAATGTTGAAAAAAAGTGACAAAAATTGCTAGTGGTGGATGGAACTATTCCAAGTGTGTAATTTTTTTCTTGAATGTGTTTATACATACAAAATTAGGGTTTGTCTTGAAGACTATGCAAGTTCTATATGGGCAATAGTTTTTGATGAACTAGGTATTGCAATGTCGGGTGTTAGAGCCAAAGATTTGTGCATTGACATTCAAAATCATAAAATGGATCCATGGAAAGTCAAACAAAACTTATTGTTTAGGTCTTTTATGTACTATATTCATGTGAAATTAGATACTTTCTATTTAGATCCATTGGTTAAATGTGTAAATCATTGATTTTGTTAATGAAAACAATAATATCTTGAGTTCATCTATGCATTTGCATGGCCAATAAATGTATGGTTCAATAATGTCTAATTTATATTTCTATTATAAATACATTGTGTATAAGTTATTAGTTATATATTGTGTATGTAATGGTGGTAAATATCACGTGAAAATGAATTTATGTTTTCTTTTAAATGGGTTACATATCTCACTGCTATATATAACATTTTGAGTTTAAATAATTATATATAAATAATCATTTACTATGTGTATATCTAATAAATGAACTTCTATAATTTTAAAACACATTTACCATTATCTCAATTAGTGATGTATTTATGTTGTTGACATAAGACAATGCTCACCTATTAATAGCTTATACTTATATGTTATGTCCTTGTAGATGTAAACCTTTAATCTTATCTTTGATTTTAATGATGTGTTTGACAATGGTGTGCCCCTATATTAATTGAATCACATGTTAGAGAAATCATAAAACATAGAAAAGTTATTTATGTCATGAGGGCCACACATATTCTCTTGCATATGGAGTTTAATGAGTGGAATCAAGAAAATTTTGTATGTACTACTGTTGAAGTGGTTATTGACAATATTGTAATTTCTACATAGAAACATAAACATGCAATTCACATATGTTGGTATGATTCTAGGAATGAATATATAAATAGGTGAAGGGGAGACCAATATCATCAAAAAATAGAAAGAACAATGCAAAACATAGAAGAAGTTTAGATGCATGATATATTTAAGATATTGGAGGATAGGGGAAATAATGGAATTATAGTTGTTGGTGATAATATACATTCCTTGAATTTTCTTCTATCAAGTGCAGCTACTAATGGTGTCTTGAGGGATAGAAATGTGCTATTGCCTATAGAATTAGATAGATTGAACTAGAATAATACTACACATGTTGCTATTGATGTAGATGTTGAGAATAGTGTAATTTATGTATGCTAGCATATCTAAATGCATGTCATCAAGCTTTGTATGCTTGTAGACATGAAGATATAAATAGGAAAAGAAGGAAAAATTATCATATGAGAAGAGAGAGAAGAACAAAACATAGCATATGTCTAAGAGCATGATATATTAGTGTTGTTGGGTTGTAGTAGAGTGAATGATGATAGCCTAGATAATGAAAACGACATCGATAATGTGCATTCTCCTCATATTACTTGTATTCCTCCCCAAAAAAATAATATTTATATTGGTCTCCTAGATATCCACACAATAATGTCATTTGAAATTATGTATGATCCTTATCTTCCACCACATACTAATAATGTGGACATGGTTCCTAGCATTTAAATTCATCCCACTCACCAACAAAACCTACAATGTAATGTTGTAAAAAGTTCATTTGATTGAAGATCTTTGAATCCAATTTCCACTCCCATGGAAATCCCATATGCACCACAACAACTAGTGACATCAAGGGATAAGGGTAAATTAGTTTTTTGTGACCAATATGTGTGGTCTTGTTCACATGTAAAGGAAGTTGGTCCTTCCAATTAGCAATCCAAACTTTTTTATTCACATTCTTCTAATAAAGATTGTGTTTTGTATGAAAATAGTGGGTGTGATGGTCCTGATTTTGAGAAACATATTGATATATGGATGGATGAATTTGAAACAAAATTTACATTTATGCACACCCCTAATGATAATGGATCTTAATCTACACCACATATTTCTTGTAGCCCTTGAGTTAAACATAGTGATAGATTGCATTAAAGACAAAAACCTTTTGTAATAGAATAGATCAACTATTTATTATTCAAATGTGTTCAATTTGTTTAAAGTGATGCAGAAGCATCTGAGTGAACTAGTAATCGACATCATCCAAAAAAAAATTAGTTTGTTTTCTTCCCAATTTGGTTTTTTTAATCATCTTTGGCATTTCTCAGCTTTGGGAAACACTTTGCATAATCAAATTTGCAAGAATTGAGTTTTCATCATATTTCAGTTTCAACACTCCATAAGAAGTTCATGAAAACAATTGTTTTGAGAGATGATTGAGGTTTGGTGACAAATCCATTTACAAGTATATTTTTGGATATATTGTGGTAATTATGGTGAAAATTTAATGTTCAAATTCTTCCTAATTTTGGAGAATTTAAAATTTTCTGTTAAGTGCTGGTGATTTGGCAAAAATTTAAAGTTTCAAGTTTCGAGAAGGTTGAGGCAAAATGACTTGGTGGGAAGCTTAGGAATGCTGACTTACACATCTTGGCAAATTTTAACACAAAAGTGAGTTTCTAGGTAAAATGTATAGCAAAAGTCATCATTCCAGCATGTTGTCACATTTTGCCACAATCATATTAAATATTTTTCCTCTTAAATTTTTTCATGAGATATTATTCAGCATTTAAATATTCCTAAAGGCATATTTTAATATTAAAATCAAATAAGATCGAAATAGAAAGAAAAATAGAAAATATGGGAAGAGAGAATGCCATGTTTTGGAGGTTGAGCAACATTTTTTTAGCTCTTTTCAATGCCTCTTGAGATGGAAGAACAAAATCAACAAACTCCTACACCTTATTGGAGCCTAGATTTAAATTGTTATTGTTTAAAATAGCAAAGAAAAAGGATAAAATGGGAGGCAACAACTTTAGATGAAAAGGCTACATTGAAATGAGAAATGGAACGCCAAAAAATGGGAAGCTAAGATGCTCCATGTTGAGGAATTTAAATTAAGTTTTTGTTGTAGATTGGGTATATTTCAGAGAGGGACATCTCAGCCCATGCTCAAGGGTTTGTGAAGGAAAGTTGTTGTGAGAGTGTGAGAGAGAAGAGGGGATTTTCTCTATACATTTGAAATGCCAAATATGTAATAAATTTGTTGAAGATTTGTAATTTATTTTTGAGTTAAATTTCATTTAAAATAAAATAGAGATTTGTGTTTGCAGTCTATATTGTGAGTTTATGACTTGTGGGTAGAGAACAAAAGGTGGTAGAGAAGAGCTCATGTGGATTGTTGTAGGTATGAGAGAGAAGTCCTGAGCAGTGAAATCTAGGAAGCCGCAAGGGAAATTGAAATTGCAAGTTGCAGAGAGAGTTGTATGGAAAGTGTTTGATAGAATGACAAAGAGGAAAAGGATACTTGGATTATCTTGAGAAAACTAGTCATATGGGATGGTTGGAGACAATATGAAAATAAGAATATTTTTGCAATGATGGTTGATATAAATGCAACATTGAGTAGATTGGAAACATGGAAGTGTGGAGAGGATGTAAAGAGTGAAGAGGTTGCAGAAAAGATATGCCATGAGGAAGGCATGGAGAAAGAAGAAGAAAAGAAAAAACAAGAGGATGCAAGTGTAGCAATGGTTGAAGAAGAAGAATAGATGATGGTAGAAGTGGTTGAAGATGTAATTGTAGAGGATATGATTATAGTGATGGAATGTGAAGAGATTGCAAATGATAAAGACACAAATGATTTTCTATTGAAGATGTTGACAATAGAGGAGTGGATGGAAAATATTGCCATCGTAGTGAAGGATAAAGAAAGAAAAGTTGTAGCTAATGATGATGCAGGAGATGTCACAGCAAAAGATGATGTTATAGGCGTAAAGAAGGATGAGGTAATTTTTTGTTTTAAATTCAATTATGATGATTCATCTTCTATGGTGAGAGTAGAAGAGGATGATGTTCTAGAGGATGAAGTTGCAATAGCAAATTTGTATATAGATGTTGTATGTTTGTGTACAAACGTTGTGGATAATGATGCAGATGAAACTTGGTGGAGGTGGTTGGTCTATGGTGGATTGGATCCCACAAAGAAGGAGAAAAGAGGAGTGAGTATTTGGAGGAGGAGGAGAGAGAGCCTTTGGTGGATGAGGATGATACATGGTGGATGTTAATCTATGAGAGGAGAGAAGAGTGGTGAATGGTGTTGTGGGAGGAAGATGACGCTTGTGCTGGTGAGGTGCTAGAAAAGGAGGAAGAAGAAATAACTTTGTGCACATGAATCAGCAATGGAGTTTTATGTAGGTTGTATTCAGCCTTGAAGAATGGTTCTACTATTCAACTCCATTTTGTGAGCCCAAGCTCACAAAATTTTCCTACCTAGTGTGTCTGATGCAAGAGCATCTAGGAGAACTGGCAATAAGCATCAACCAAAAAAATTTAGTTTTTTTTCTTCATGTTTTGGTTTGTTTTGGTCATGTTTGGCATTTCTCAGCTTTGGGAAACACTTTGCATAATCAGATTTGCAAGAATTGAGTTTTTGTCATAGTTTAGTTTCAGCACTCCACAAGAAGATCATGAAAACAATTGTTTTGAAAAGTCCTTGAGGTTTGGTGACAAATCCTCTTACAAGTATATTTTTGGATATATTTTTGTATTGATGGTGAAAATTTCATGGTCAAATTCTTCCTAGTTTTGGAGAATTTAAAATTTTCCATTCAGTGCTGGTGATTTGGGAAAAATTTAAAATTTCAAGTTTCGGGAAGGTTGAGGTAGAATGGCTTAGTGGGAAGCTTAGGAATCTTGACTTACATATCTTGGCAAATTTTTAGACAAAAGTGAGCTTCCAAGTAAAATTTATAGCAAAAGTCATCTTTCTAGCATGTTGTCACATTTTACCATAGTCATATTAAATATTTTTCCTATTAAATTGTTTCATGAGATATTATTTAGCATTTAAATATTCCTAAAGGTAGATTTTAATATTAAAATCAAATAAGATGGAAATAGAAAGCAAAATAGAAAATATGAGAAGAGAGAATGCCATGTTTTGGAGGTTGAGAACCAATTTTTAGCTCTTTTCAATGCCTCTTGAGAGGGCAGAATAAAATCAATAGAATCCAATGCCTCATTGGAGGTTGGAATTAAATTGTTATTGTTTAAAATAGAAAAAAAAAGGATAAAATTGGAGGCACCAGCATCATATGAAAAGATTGCATTGAAATGAGAAATGGAATACCAAAAAGAGGAAGATGAAGTGCCAAAAATTGGGAAGTTGAGATGCATCATGTTGAGGAATTTAAATTAAGTTTTTGTTCTAGATTGGGCAGATTTCAGAGAGGTAAATCTTAGCCCATGAGAGGGTTTGTCAAGGAAAGTTGTTGTGAGAGTGTAAGAGAGTAGAGTGGAGTTTCTCTATAGATTTGAGAGGCCAAATATGTCATAATTTGTTGCAGATTTGAAATTTATTTTTGAGTTAAATTTCATTTAAAATAAAATAGAGATTTGTGTTTGCATTATGTATTGTGAGTTTATGTGTTGTAGTAGTAGGTGTGAGTCCCACTTGCATCATAAAGGGGTGTACCCTACAATAAAAATTAGACAATCAAATGAAGGGCCATCTTGTGTTAGGTGCCAATGTGAGAAAAATGGACATTGCCTATCTAAATGGAATAACATGGATCTTGGGGAGCAATCTTATGTTCTACAAGTGCTTACTCAAGTTGAGGAAATGATTATTGATAGAGTGAATCTAATCATACAATTTACCCATTCTTGTGGTGGCCAATACAAATATAGACGACACCCAATTGATTTCCCACAAGTTATAACTACAGTTGCAAGGTGTCTACCATGATAGATATGCTATATTGATATTTTATTATGAGAAGACATTCTATGCAATATAGATATTGTCATTTTTATGTTAAAAGATCATGTGTATTGGATGCATTACAATATAAATTAAGATATGATAAATACTATAGAGAAGTCAAACTTGATGAAAAGTTAACCATGACACTACCAAAAGAAGAGATGGAAGTCTCTAAAATCTTAGAATTTGTGCAACCCATATTGATGATGCAAACATACCAAATGCATGCGATGATAGTCTATCTAATGAACAAGAATATGAACCTCACCATCAACCTTCATCATTTGCAACTAGATTTGGTGCAACACAATGAGAAATGGAATAAGTGCATAGATTTGTCAAGAATATTGCTAACAAGTCAATTGACATGATTGATTGGCCCCATATTGGTCTCTTACTAATTAATGAATACACCATAGAAGGGTCATTTGATATGGCATTTCCTAATCCATTTCCTATTGGTGAAGTAGATGGTTGTAACCATGCATAAATAGCATCTATATACATGAATGTACATTGCATCTAATGAGGTATTCTAATAATAGATTTGGAACACATCCCAAATTTTAGAATTTACTATTAAATTTGATATTGCAATAATGGAGTCAGGCAACAACTACAATACTTGTAAAAAAAATACAAAGGATGGTGTACCTATGACAATTACAAATTTGTGATAATGTTTGTGAGATTTGGCTAATGAATGTCTACTTGAGCAAGTGATGCATTATGGATCTCAATTAAGAGGAAGTAGGGATTATTTCAACACATGCAAGAATGAATTTCTTGATATGATAACACAATTGGGTTTCCCTACCTTTTTCATAATTTTAAGTACAACTAATACAAAAATGGTTTGATCTCCATCAACTAATTCCAACACAAGCCCTATTAGACTTAAGGGATGAATACAAGTGGAGAGAAAAAATATAATGGAACATCTTCATATATTTGCTATGTACATGGACCATTGCTTCAAAATTTTCAATCAAGATATCCTCTTCAAACATTTTCAAGTAAAAGACATATGGATTTCAATTAAAACTAGTATAATTGTGAATAAAATTTATATATTGTTATAAAAATACATAGTATTTACCTTTACTAATTTTGTGTTATGTTATTGTCGAAAGGAGAGGTAGTATCAATGTTTAGTGCATGAGCATTTGGTTGTATGGATAGAGGGTACAACAAATGTACATACATTGGATAGGAATAATCCAAATGAGAATGAAAAAGAAAAGGATTCCAGTGACAAATTCATAAGTGCATGGAATCCTCTTGAAGAGCATGAAAGAAATGTATTCTTTCCATGATCTATAGAAGAAGATTCTTGTTTGATAAACATGACTAAAATTTTGGCTATTGACCAACTTGTATATTACACAAATTTATTAATTCATGTTGAACATCATACAAAATGTAGCTTGGATACATGTTTGCAAAAAAGGATCAAATAAATGTGTGTCCCTACAATGCTCCTTGGTAGTTGTAAAGTGATTCCAAATTTTTCATTAATGATGATGGAAATGAAAAATATTTAACAACATAAAATAATGAGGGAGTGAATGTTCATAACCTATATATGCTTTCCATATGGAGAGGAAACATAGACTACCAACCAATATTGTCTCGTCATACAATTCTAAAAGATATTACAAAATATGTGTTTAAAGTAGAAAAGAGATTAGAGAATTCTAATGACATGCTGACCATGATGTCCAACACCAATAGCCTAGTTGATCTTATCAAAGGTTATTGACTAAAATACTTATTGAATGTGATATAGTTGCACAAGAAACATGGCATATGTTACTAAAACTACCTCTTTCTAAGTGCACTAGGTCCTTTTCTTTGAATGTTTAATAGAAGGTGTTCCATCATTTACATTTGAACCATGAAGATGATGATCCATCTACAAAAGATTCATCCATGCATATATGGAGAATCCCATACAATTAGATCATTTGTGTATGGTAGAAGCTACAAGATCTTGGTCATATTCCTCACATCATAGATATAAAAAATAGAAGCTATAAGATAAACAAACCATTGTTAGAATTTGACCTAAATGTATTTCAATCCCAAAAGGTGATTCACTTGTATATGAGTCTTTCTATTAGAGTGAGTTGTTGATATATTAATCATTTCATAATATAAAAGTTGATATTGGAGATGAAAAATAAGTCATTATTCAACATTGGGAGACAATTAAAAATACATATTATGCATGGCATGTACACTATACACATGTTTGTTTAGAGACTATTGAGGTTGATGATGCAGACCTTGAAGATCATGCTCCTAATGACAATGTGGAAATATGTAGGAGTGACAACTTTTGTCTAGGTTGGCTCCATGACAAGATTTTTAGTTATCTAATATTGAGCTTCTTGGTCAATGAGACTTTGACATAGTTATGATTGGAGCTAGTATCAATTTCTATATGTTTTGCAAGAAACAACCACATAATTCATAGAGTCAAGATGATTAGGAAATACAATCCAAAGAGAATTCCATCATAAATTTAATCCTTCAATTAATTTGAGTATCAAAAAATTGTATTTGATGTAATCATGATACATTTTGAACTACTTGATAATGATGATCCTCTTAAGATGATCATCTAACAAACTATTGGAACACTGAAATCTTACCTAATTAGTTGTATTAGACATGCAATAGATAGTAATTTAGTCAATGGAAAAATCCCCTTGTTGCTTCTTGCACCAATAAGAGTTACTATTTTGAACATACGTGCCACTACAATTCATGTATCCTTAAAAAATCCAATAAAAAAATGCTAGACCTTTGAGTGGTCAATTATTAGCTACACTACGAGAAGATATCAAGCATATCTGATATATTTTCATTGATGAAATGAGTTTTATACTTCCCAGATTGTCTGTTGATATCAACATGCACTTAAAACCATCATTTCCATCACATGGTACAAAATATTTTTATGGAAGGTCAATTGTTTTTGTTGGTGATCTTGCCCAGTTACTTCCTATCTGACACATACCACTATATGCACATGTCACTTATTGTATTACTATGCTTACTAAAATTTGTTGGTGTAAATGTTTCATTTTTAAAACTATTTTAAAATATTGTACTTTATATGTTTACAGGAAACACTTATGGTAAACCATTATGAACTACATTCCAACCAGTTGTGACTTTGAACATAATTTTTTTGTCAACAAGGGCATGATCAAAAACAAGATTTAGAGAAATGTTAACAAATACTTAAAGGAGTGCAATTGCAAGATATGATCATGGGAAAATCTTGATGGGTCAAACAAATTACTCAATAAGTGTTGAGGAGTGTGTAATGTTTGATTCATCTATGCATTTATATGCCATAAATACTATGGTCATGCTCCATAATAAGAACATGTTAAGGTCACCTACCACACCAGTTGCACATAGTGTGTCTACATATATCAAACATATAGAATCACATGATGCTAATGATGATCATTTGGATAGAGTGGTTCTACTATGTGTTGGCCAACACATGATATTGATATGCAATTTATGGATGGATGTTGGATTATTTAATGGAGCACTTGGTAATATAAAGAATATAGTTTATTGTTAGGGTACTCAACAACTTGAGTTGTCATTATGTGTGAATGTAGAATTTGATAATTATGTGGGTGTGCCTTGGGATGTTAACAACCCAAAGTTTATGCCTCTTTCACCTATTCCAAGAGGCAATCACACACAAATCCACCTCAAAATGGCATGGGATTTAACAATACACAAGTCACAAGGGTTAACATTGGAAAGGATTACAGTAAATATTGGTGATGTAGAGAGGGCTATTTTGAGATTCACTACTATCTCTCAAGTTGAATCTCTCAAAACTTTGAGAATATCATTATTGTTCTCGTTTGAATGGTACATCGAGATAGAAAATGCAAATTATGTTAAGAATATGAAGAACAAGATCGATTGCAATCCTTGTCTCTAAGTTGATCTTTAAGGGAAAAATCTAATAAATGTTCAATTTATTTGTTGTTGATTTTGCTAAATAAATATTGTGAACCGTTAAAATAATGTTTTGGTCTTTATACTTGTAATTTCTCTTCCATGTAATTATAATTATATGAAAAGAAAATGATGTGATCTTATTCCATATAGCTCACTATTTAATATGATATCCTAATATGATAGTAGGCATGAGTTTTCCACAGTCCATAGAATATAGAAATAAATGCTTTTGGATTAAACTATGTGTATTTCTTTGAGTTGACGTTTTGGATCACACTCTGTGATCCATCATCAGGAAGAGGATAAAAGTGAAAATGGATTGTAGATTTTCCCTATAAAAAAGATGAAGAGAAGGGGCGTTAAGGTTGGTGAGGTGTAAAGGAAAAAACCAAAAAATTAAGAACATGAATTAAAACAAAAAACCAAAAAACAAGTTAATCAAATGAAATGATAAAAATATACCATAAGACCTAACAATTAAAAACCACAAATAAGAAAGAAATAAAATTAAAATAATACAATATGCATCATGCCATATCATAAAAATATGTGTAATGAATTAATAATGTGTATTAAATAATATAATATAATTGTAATATTTATAATAAAAATTATATAATAAATAATATATATATAGAAGGCCTATCTAATAAGATCTCCAAAATTCTTCGTAAGAAAGGCTTGGAGTGTACATTCAAACCCCTTTCCACTATCTCATAGCAATTACAATTTTTTTGTATATATATATTATTTATTATAAATATTATGATTATATTATATTATCTAATACACATTATTAATTCATTACACATATTTTTATGATATGGCATGATGCATATTGCATTATTTTAATTTTATTGCTTTCTTATTTGTGGTCTTTAATTGTTAGGTCTTATGGCATATTTTTATCATTTCATTTGACTGACTTTTTTTTGGTTTTTTCTTTTAATTCATGTTCTTTATTTTTTGGTTTTTTCCTTTACACCTCACCACTCCTAATCTCCCTTCTCTTCATCCTTTTTATAGAGCAAATCTGCAATCCATTTTCACTTTTATCCTCTTCTTAATGATGGATCACCAGTGTGATCTGAAAACGTCGACTCAAAGAAATATACACAGTTTAATCCAAAAGCATTTATTTCTATATCCTACTATGAATTTTGAGCAGTTACATTTAGAACATTAATATATTTTCATGTTGTTAATATAAATGTTTATGTGTCTTCGTGACCCTTTATGTATCCAATATTTTCATTGTACACTCATATTTTATATAGTCTTGCATTATTGAGCAACCATTGCTAGAAAAAAAAAAGTGATAAAGTAATGGCATTCATCAAAATAGTTTTACATAGAAGATAATTAAATTTGTATTTGAATCTTATTTAAGACATTGCAATTGTATAAAAAAAAAATTTGATAATAAATAAACCTTAAACATTCAATAAGTTATGTTGTTACTACCAATATGCAATAATACTATCAATATTTAACCATTGCAAATTATATATTTTTATACTTTAACATTCAATAATTATTGTAAAATTTGATATAAATTGTAGTAAAGTTATATTTAACCATCAATATTATTTATATATTTTTACATCATATAAATTATAGAAATATGTACAATATCTTCTTAAAAAACAAAATATTTTTTATTAAAATTTTGAATCGAGTGGAATTTCATGAACTGAAAAACAAAACTGAGTAGAATTGAAACAAATACTATGGACACCACAGAAATAGACTGTATTCTTCAATAGTTCTTATTTTATTTATTGAAAAGAGACATACTAATGGCACCCTTTGTCGTACATTGCAACTGCAACAGTAAAGCTCGTTATGGTTTATCGCAGCGTCCGCTAATATTTATGCGGGTTTTATTTAATATTAGGCTGCTCAGCATGCTCAGACCCTGCGAAACAAAGGAAGAATAATTAATTGAATATATCAAATTATATTCCGGGAAAGAAGAAATAGAGACCAACTTACTGTTCTTAGTTGATGTAAACTTTGCCGGCGTCAGGATCGGCGATATCAGCGAAGGCCTCTTGAGATAAATCGATGGTGCCAGCGCATCCAGCGGGGCAATAATCAACAATCTTTACGACAATCGATCCGCTCTTGCAGGGCATGGGAACGCCCTGATTTGTTGCGCCGGTGCAGGTGATTCTGTACTGTCTTCCGCAGGCCGCTCTGTTGTCCCAGATTGCATCGCTGGCCGCCGCAAACAGATTTCCGGCTGGAAATTACGACGGATCGTTTCCATAGCACGAAGATGCTGCCACAACAATCACTCGCTATTAAACTCATCATACACAACAATAGCCGTCACTAACTTTAATCATAATGATCACTCAATCACTATTACATCATTCACAAACGGCAGTACTCTTCACTAAATTTGATAACAATTCAAAATATACTTACGGACGTATGGAGGAGTGTAAAATGTGGCTGTTCCTTACTTACCCATACAGCAATACCAGCTGCACATAAAACTCATCACAAACACAGCCCGACACATACTACAAATAGCTCCACCTGCCATTGTCTGTCAAACTCTGGGATTGTCCTGCTCAATTCTCTTATTCAGCAGCAACAACAGAGTTGAAATTTGTGAATCTTATGCAGTGCAGGTACGTATATATAGAATGCAACGGTAAACAGGGAAGAAGATAAGCTAGTCTCTGCTCTGGGTCTAGTCAATAGCGGCCATCTTCCCGTGTATGTTACGGATAATTGCGTGTCCGACTAGAATATTTAAATGACCTTGACTAATGGGGTATTCATTGAAGAATTTCTAGAAGCTAGTTTAACAGAAAAACGTATTACCGTCCGCATAAAAATGATATAATAATTTGTATGCAAACAAAAAGCAGATTAAATTCCATCATATGGTAAGAATTTCCGTTTATTGGACGATAGAACATTGCATAACGTGAAAATGTGCTTTGTTGGATTTGTGACAACAAGATAAAATAAAGAAAGGAAGAAGCTTATCTTTGAAAGAAAACAAATTTTTTTTTTGTTTTAAGAAAAAATTACTTTCTTCTAAATTTGAAGGAGGCATTTTACGGATACTTTACCCATGGATGTTTCTCTGACATATTACTGGAGTTTTAAGTAAATCCTTCTGTTATTGATGTGTGATCCTTTATTCTATTTATTCATTATTCTGTTACTGTCTCTATTTTCTTTGCAACTAACTTGTGCTGCAATATTATATGATTCTGGGTTTTAAGTTTATTCTCTAAATCTGAAGAAATCTCAACTCACTTGTCCCATTTGTTTTGGGCTCACTTTGATTTAGTTTAATTACTATATAAGTTGTATATTTCATGTATAATTTGGAAAAAGAAAAAATCAGTTTTTGTTAGCCCTATTTTTTAGTGATTAATATAATATTTATTTTATATTTTATTCTTCACTTCAATTTTAATTTTCACCACAAATCAGTTTTTACACATTTAAATTTTAAATTGGTGTCATCCCCTTATAATTGGTTATTGTCTATCAATTTGACTGTGACATATTTTAAATTGTGTTCTAGAGTGTTCCATAAAAGAATAAACTCTAATTCATTATAATTATCTAGGATCGAGATCTCACTCACTACTTTTCATATGACTCAAATAACATATTTGAGCATTCACTGCCACATCAACAATTGCATACTTAGTGATATATAAGCATATTGTATGGTTGTTTGTTGTTTTCAATCTTCATCTACAAGTCACTAAATTAGTGCATAAGGAGTTTGATTAAGGAGAACACCGGGAGGTGTTTATCAGCATTGCTAGGCCAATTATCACAAGTTGAAATATTAAGCTCAGGTAAGGTGAACTAGTTTTGAAATCATGGAACCTCAAAAAATAATTTCGTGCACATAAGCATGATTTTACATGATAAAAAACAACTTTGGTGGGAACTTTTGAACCAAACCATTTTCAAGGCATGAAATTGACCTCGCAATTTTGAAACAATTATTTTTTCAGTTTGGGAATAGCTGTTTGGCACATAAGAGTCATTAGTTTTCCATAGTCTATAGTTTTTAAATGAAAAGCTTATGGATCAAACCGCATTCATAATTTTGTGATCAACATTTAGGATCACACTCCATGATCCATCATCAAGGTAAAAAGAGATCAAGATATCAAACTCCATTTTTGCACATCTCAGGGTTTTAAAAGTGTGACGAATCATTTTGCACCACTTGTCATAATCACATCGACATTAGAACCAGAGATGTGTGCCTTTATTTTGTTTATTTAAATTACATGCCTAAATGTTAACATTTAATTACCAATATCAATCTCAAATCCATATTGTAGGGTGAATTTATTGATTATTACAAATTAATTAATATACACATTGGGACATTTGTGAGGGTTGTGTGTTTTCTCTCACATTTTTGGTGACCCTAATTTGTCCTACACCACCTAGGGTTTATCATTAAGATTTTTTTAGTTTACATTAAGGTCTCACATCTAATCGTTTATTATTTATTTCACATGTGATTAGATTTTGGATTCATCCTTCTAAGTTGTGTTTCATTGTTACATCTTAGATAGGGTTTAGTATTATCATCATTGTTATCTATTTGGTCCCTACCTTCCCACCCTTGATTGTGCATTTTTGCTACATTATTTATCACAAATTATTATTCCCTTTTTTCTTTAGCATCTTTTTATGCATGTCCTATTTATTTTGATGTGTTTGTACATTATGTTGAATCTAATCACACGATCCTTAAGGATTTCATGTCATTTTATGCTATACTAAGGCTTGATTATTTATTGAGGCATTATTTCATAATGTGTGATTTTTCATTCCTTTTAGAGTTATTTTTTCTTCCTTCCATCTTGGATGTACTTAATTTTCTCCTATTTTTTATCTTGATGATTCTTCCTTTGTGACTAGTTATAGTTATGTTCAAGAGCATGACGATTTTTAACCTTAGTTAAGAAATTTTTATCACATTCTCTAGGTGTACCTTGTATGATAGATATTGATGAGGTAGCTCCATTTTACAATGATTCTTCTAGGGATGATATGATATGTGATGAGGTGTCACTTATTTTACCTAGTCATGATACTATGTTTTCTAGTGATTATACTCTTTCCTCCAAGTTCATGCTATCTCTTTATTTTCACCCTTGAGGTTCTTGTTCTCTTGATGATGTATTAATTGTATACAGGTGACTAATCTATTTCTATACATGGTGATTCAATACTTTATAATTATCATTCTTTTACATCTCAATTTGAATATTTAAATGTTCAAGAAAATTCCATCCTTTATGATGATCATTATTTTCTATCTCCTATTAATTATTTAGACATGTATGATGCTTCTTTACCTTGTGATAGTGTGGACTTGAATACGGTTCCCCTTGATAAATCCTTTCACCCTTCTCCACATTCCTTACATGATGCTCATATGGGGAACAGTGTCCATACTCCGATGGGACATAACATTGTTGTTACCAGTTTCCATGTTTCCTTTCCCTCTATGTACCCATCTTTCTCTAATGAGAGACTTTATTTACAACATTATCATGCAATAGGTCATACTTACCAACAAGTGGCTAGGGCACAAAAAGATGCATCTAATTAGCCATTTTTACCATCTAGTGATTTAGTGTTTCTTTCTCCCCACAAGTTTTAATAGAGAAAACATGTAAATGTTCTAACTTTATTGATCAACTTAAGAGAACCCTTGCAAAAATTATATTTGAGATTTAAGTTAGTAATTACATATTTATAGAGATACATTATGGATAACCTTAGCTAAACTCATTGATCAATAAAGTCTTAATTTTATAGAAGTGTCTTCTATTTTAAAGATCATTCATACACAATCTACTTAAATATCATTTGGGATTAATGAATTACCTATCCCCTTTCTCATTCAGGAACACTTGTACCATTATACATTATTATAAAATTTATGCCAAGTAATATAAAAAAGGGATTTACTATATAAAGGATCTATTTTACACATTTGTAGCAAATTTTGTTGGGATAAATTTAATGTTGATTCAACCAATTTAGCAAAAAGTAGTCACTATAAAAGGATTTAATAATGTGGTGTTAGAATCACTTGGTGCCATTAGTTTTCTCCTCACTCTTGGACCTCTTGCACATGGTACTTCATTCCATGTGATGGCAAGGTGATTAGTGTACAATTTTCTTTTATATCATCCATGGATACATGTTATAATGATAGTCTCCTCCACTCTTCATCCAATGTTAAATTTTAATTATAATAATAAGAGACATGTTTAATATATGTAGAAAGTAATCCTTACAAGTTTTTTTAGTTGGTTAAAAAACAAAATATTGTGATTCTTCCTAATTGCTTGCTCACACAACCATCACTAACAAGACAAGGTATCATCCACACCTTATGCTAATCCTAATGATGATTATGGTAATTGGAGAAACCAAGGTGAATGATAGAGATCTAATAATTCATCCTTTATATATGGACCTAGCTATATATGGTAAACCATCAATGTCTTTTTTATGATGAATTTAGTTGTATTTCTCATAGGAATTCTTTTGTGTGTGTGGTAAAATTTTATATAGGTTATGTTGATACTTTAACTTTATCACTTAAATTATTGCACGATACATATGACAACAGTTTCAAATATTGGGAAAAAAGTTTTTTTAAAGCTAAAGGTTTAGGTTTGCATAAGTATGGCACTTTGATACCTATTGATCCTATCCAATAGTGGAATAAAAATAATGTGGGCTACACTAATGTTATGTATAAGAAAGTTGTAATGATATTGATAGAGAAAATTTTCAATCTGATTGTGCAATTACTCATGGCATAGACTTACAATTGATACCAAGGAACATTTAGTGGCTATATGATTTGGGTCCCACAAGGATGACCTAGTGGAAAGCCTTAAGTAAAATGGATTTAAAAGGGTAATATATGAGGTGATTTATTCATGAAAGAAGTTACAGATATACGTAATATAATTAAACAATAAAACCATACAAGACAATTGACAACATGCATAGAATAAGAATAGTAATGTATTATGATATATTCTATTTAATATCTATGAGAACATATGTATGATGGCTCTACCTTATTTCTCCTCCTATTAAAAAGAATAACAAATGTACATTATTATGTAAAAAGAAGGGAGATGAAGCGATATTTGAGATAAACTACTTCATATCTTGCTTCACAACCATTAACTGCTCACAACCACTAAAGCCACATTCTTTAGGTCTAATACAAGTCAAGCTAGGACTTGTAGTTTGGAATGTAGGCATTCAACATCATGTGGAACCTACTTATAGTATTGCAAGGCCTATTGAGAAACACTTGATAATTTTGGCATGATCTAGTGACCCATATCCTCTTAGATCAATTCTCCATCCTTGAATATCAATGATCCCATTTACATTAAGTTGTGGTAAAATATGTGGAAACAAATTTACAACATGCGCCTATGTAATACATTTTTGCCTAAGAATTCACTTTGCCTTCTTTGATGATCTAGAAGATAGGGATCTATTTTTGACATTTTTTTTGCAATACCATTAATGAATTGATCCAATTCTACTAGAACACAACAATCTTGATTACTCTCCATTTTTTATGATTCTCCACAACATCTAATGTACCTAACAGAGGTGGAAAGTAATGGAATACGACATTGAAGAGGATGAACCTTGTAATGAGGTCATGTAAGTCTTTCCTTGTACATGTGTAGTTAGACATGATCAATAACTTGAAATGTGTGCAATGTTCAATGCTTGTCATGTTGTTGCTTACATTTTCTATAAGCCTATTGAAAGGTGGTCTACACTTGCTACTAAATGTGTAGAATGTGCTCAATGAATTGAATAACTTTTTTAACTTCCTTTTGAGTTGAAGGAGTCTCTAGTATTGATAAAGGGGATTAGGAAATAATAGGGCATGACCTAGAAAGGAAGAAATGGGCGACAAAAATGATGATGGGGAATGATTTGGGAGGCCAATTCAAAGCCTCTAAAATGTTGAAATGGATGAAAGGATCTTAGGGAAAATGTATTTCCCATATTGTGACACTAGGGGTTAAATTGACAAAGTTAGAAAGCAACAAAAATGAATTCTTGACAAGGGGTGAAGGATGACGAAATAAAACCTTGGAGAGTTAGCTAGGGGGCTGGGGACGCACAAACAAGATGGAGATCTTTGATCCATATATCACCAAGAGGAATATTGTTGCGATGACATAATTAAATGCTTACATGCACATGTTTAGGATTATAGCTCATCATCAAATCATCATGTGGGCCCATGCATGTTTTTAGTGCTTACATATTTTCCCCCTTAGGGATGGTAGTCTACACGAAAGGTAGGTACCATTCCTGAACAAGGCATTATCTATTGTTCTTATCCCAAAATTGTACCTTAAATAACATTTATTAGTATATCATTAATGATATTCAATAAGTAATGAAAAATAGAAATAAGGAAATGTACCATTGATCTATGAGTCATAAGTATACCTGAGTCACCTTGCTTTACCATTGGGACCTACAAGAATGAAAGCATACAAAATGAGGGTGGAAGAGCACTAAAAATGCTAAGTTAATCCTAGATGCATTCAAATGAACTAAACTAGAGAAGAGAACAAAGGAGAAATTGGAAGAAATGAGGTCCAACAGTGATAGAATTGTGCATAAATGCAGTTGATAGAGAGCTATTGATGACGGCATCACTAAGATGATAGTTAACCTTCTCCCTATTGAGCATCAAGTATGAAAAATGAGAGAAATATCTCTTGCAAACCTAGTCTATATTTTGTCAATTTTGATCAATTGAATATGTCATTTTCTAGTTTTGTTGTTGCATTGTCTTAGTTTTATTGTTTCAATCATTTTGCAACCTTTTTTTCATTGAACTTTGATCATTTTTGGTAGTTTCTAGGATGATTTTACCCTCCCAAGGTGTGGGGTCGGGTCACCCCTTTTGACAGGGCTAGTCGGCCCTAGGGGTTAGGGGTCACCCCCTAGGGGGATCTAGGGTGGCACATGGGGATTTTCCCTAGTGAAAGGGGTGACCCACCTAGAGTACTTTCATATTGATCTTCAGTAATTTGATGCTTCTAACACTCGATTTTGTCTATTTTCAATACTAAACTCTTGTTTATAGTAGTTTTCTAATGATATATGTTTTTTTGAAACTTTATCATGTTTTATGCTTTTTGGTGAAATTTTCTATTTTTGGGGATCTAACTTAACATTCCTTATGTGTGACAGCATGGAGGCACTTTATAGAATGCTACATGTGACCAAGGTTGGTTTACCAAAGCCTATGGGGCTTTGTCTTCTACAGATCGTTCTATTCTGAGGAGGACAAGTTTGGATCTATTTGCTCAAACTCTAGTGGTTCATCCTCCTAATTTGGTATTTTCATCATTGTTATCTATTTGGTCCCTACCTACCCACCCTGTATTGTGCATTCTTGCTACATTATTTATCATGGACTATTATTCCCTTTTCTCTTTAGCATCTTTTTATGCATGTCATATTGATTTTGATGTGTTTTAACACTATTATTGAATATGATCACTTGATCCTTGAGGATCTCATGTTATTTTATCCTATGAATAAGGATTGATTCTTTATTGAGTCATTATTTCATAATGTGTGATTTTCCCTCTTTCGTAGAGTTAGTTTTTTCTTCCTTCCATTTTGGATACTTCACTTTCTCACATGTTTTATCTTTATGATTCTTCCTTTATGACTAGTTATAGTGATGTTAATGAGAATGATTATGTTTAACCTTTAAGAATTCTTTTGTAACATGCTTTGGGTGTACCTTGTACGATAGAGATTTTATAATGATCCTTCTATGGATGATATGATATATGAAGTGCACTTCTTTTACCTAGTCATGATACTATATTTTCTAGTGATTATACTCTTTTCATGTTATCTCTTTATTTTCACCATTTAGGGTCTTTTCCTCTTGATGATGTATATTATGAGGAACCTATTTATGGTATATAGGTGATTTATCTATTTCTATACATGGTGATTCAGTGCTTTGTAATGATCATTCTTTTACATCTCATTTTGAATATTTAAATGTTCAAGATGATGGCATGCTTTATGATGATCACTATTTTCTATCTCCTATTAATTATTTAGATATGTATGATTCTTCTTTACCTTGTGATAGTGTGGACATGAATATGGTTCCCCTTGATAAATATTTTCATCCTTCTCCACCTTCCTTAAATGATGCTTATATGGGGAATATTATTCAAACATATGGTTGTTGTTTCTAGTTGTCATGTTTCCTTTCCCACTAGGCACCCATCTTTGTCCAATGACATACATTATTCACAACATTATCATGCAATAGGTTATACTTATCAAAAAATGGCCAGGGGACAAAAAGATGCATCTAATTAGCAATTTTTGTTATGCCCCATCATGCATCCCTAGAGAGTTAGGCTAACAGGTGCTAAAATTATAGAAATATTTTTTGAAGCAAGTAAATGCATTTACACTAGGTAGAATTAACACTATTTTAAGCATTAAAATAGGATGATCAACTAACACCTCATAACTGCATCAAATAACCATAATTTATAACAACATAAGTAATATACCTCATGATACAATAGAAGAAGATTACATTACCCATTGACAGATATGAATAGTTACAAAAGTTCAAATACAAGATTACATGACTACAAGATTAATGACCGATCACATCGGTTTACAATATACAACAAAATTATACAATTCTAAAAATAAGATATAGTTCTAAAGATGAAAGTACAATCTGGAAATGGAAACACTTTTGTAGTGATCATGAATCAGGATGACCAAGAAAACCAATGGATTAAGCTCTTCCACCCAACCATGTGGAACCTTGAGGTCCACCCCCCAAGCTAGGAGATAACAATGAGGTTCCACTAAGTCAAAAGATACAAGAAGGCAGATACAAACTTGACACAGACAATACAGATTATCAAATCATCAAGACAAGATAGTGCTCTAGAGGCAACAACAAAAGATAAAGAGGAAGAAACTAAGCTGCAGTAGGGAGAGTGTCATCGCATGGTCCTAGCATGGGTTATCTAGGCTATCTCTCACTAGAAACTGGCCCCCAGATATGGTTATCCTAGCGACCTCTCTCTAGGCACCAGCCCCATAAGGTGACACATGCAGAACCGACACATCCTCTCATGGAGACAAGGAGGTTGATCTTGCCAACTAGGCCTTCTCATCCCATCCTTAGCCTATGAGAGCACTCAAGGCAT
Source organism: Cunninghamia lanceolata (assembly GCA_027924645.1). Taxonomy (NCBI): domain Eukaryota; kingdom Viridiplantae; phylum Streptophyta; class Pinopsida; order Cupressales; family Cupressaceae; genus Cunninghamia; species Cunninghamia lanceolata. Next base: position 4,485,533 of record BSBN01000244.1, read on the forward strand.
GAGTGAGGCATCATACTTATCTTTTTATGTGAATTACTACCCAACCCACCTAGATAAATTATTAATTTATCACTTGATTAAAACTCCCCTGGGGTTATCTAGGTAGCCACTTTGGGCACTGGCCCCACCATGAAAGCTAGTCTCCTACATGCAACTAGCAACCCCTAACCAACATCTAGAAACTAATTAAATGACATGCATGGACAAGGGACTGAAGGCATCTATCTTTTTGGCAAACCCATACATTGCATAGGCAATTTCAAATCCAAAACTCTCAAACCAAAAAACTTTCCCTTATCCACTTCAAATTTTAAAATTGAATAAACATTAAAAAATGACATCACACAATGTTTTACTGGAACCCAAGTAGCCTAACCTCTAGAGTTGGGTAAATAGAAACCCTATACCATTATTAATACATCCATTTCCTGATATGGAAAAATGAAGATTTAAATGACTTGACATTAAATAACCATGACATTCCATTAACCAATTTCTTCATTACTACTAGTCGATACTAACAAACAATGGAATTTCAAGCAAGACCATATTTAAAAATTAACTAAACATATTACCATGGAACAATTTAAACTGGAAAGTACTATAAGGTTTTCACTCTCTTTTAAATAAAATCCAAATACTATTCCATTCTAGAATTATAATTTCATCTAATATTTGTTTAACCATTACCATAATAATTCAATTCACAATAGAACTCTAATTTATTATTTATTTATTAAAATCAATGTATCACAAGATAGTATATTACTAAATCATAACTAAAAAAATTTATATTTAACAAGATAAAATGAGTATAACTAATATTTAACTCAATATGTTTAATTCTAGAATTGTAATATCATTCATCATTTGTTTATTCACTAGCATTACCATTGTAACCTATTAATACTCTAATTTAGTTCATTTAACAAACATACATCTATTAATTATATTCTATTCTTAAGAAAATATTCCAAATCTATTCTAACACATATATGAGTTCACCAAATTTTATTCCTAAAGAGTTATAAAAAAAATCTAGTTAACAATTTACTAACTCAAAGTGATATTCACTTAAGCAATGTTTACTAATCATTCATGGAGTACCTATTAGCAACTTTCTAAATAAACTCATTTGCCAAGCCTCCTACTCTATTTAAATAGTCTATTGCTAAAATTTCATCATAAGGAAAGAAACAATAATAATGTAATTATATTTGAGAGTCTTTAAATCCAAAGAAAAGAAATTGGAAGAAGACTTCTAAGGTTTTTAGCAAAAATGGAGAATGGTCTACTAGGAAAATCCATGAGAGCAAGATGTCAATACAAAATCAGAGACAGAGAATGAAACCGTTATAAATTTTCAAAGATTCAAGAATTTAACAGAGATACTAGAGATTTTCAAGTTGTCTGGCAGAGGAGGACTGGTAAGGAGATTTAGATAGAAAGGACTCAGGAAAGAAATAGATTTTATTATCATTATTTCTTTATTGATTTTAATTGTAAAGGTAGGATCGATCCAAACAACAGATTTAAATCTTCATTTTCTATAGAAATTTTGTTGAATGAATGCCAAGAGAAAGTTGTACGATGACGTTGAGTGAGGATTAAAAATAATTTTCCAGAGGCTACTCTAGCCCTTCAATTCTCACACCGTACGGCCAGATATAACAGGCAAAATAAAACAAAATTAAAGGCAATTAGAATTCAAGGAAGGCTGGAGATGGGGGCGTATAGTGGTGGCAGATGGAGGTGGTTGTTGAAGTTTGAAGTTGACCAAAAAGAATGGCCTTATCAACACGAAATTTTATCATAGATCCCAGGTAGAGTCTAGAGAGATAAAGATAAAGGGGTTGTACACCGACAAGCTAAGGTAGAGGCAAAAAGAAAGTTTTAATTGATGTCTCTGGCACTATCGATTCCATAGAGCCATCATTGTTTTTAAATTCTCATTTTATGGCAATGGATACAGAGATGGAAATGCTGAGTAAGCAGGTTAACGGTATTGAGAGTAGCAAGATAGACAAGGGTATGGAAAAATATTGAAATAGAGAAATTTCTCATGAATTTTTGGCAACCAAACAACTATCATGATCAAGGATATAGAGAACTTCCATTTTAGATGGCAACATGAATACCCAGACTTTCGATCTAATGCTTCAAATTCTTCAACTTCCACAAGTTCTTCCTCCGTTTCCCGTAACAATTTTTCCCCAAATTTCTCCCTCTCCTCCTCAGAATGACTCCCCTCAAAATAACCCCCCGAGAAATTGAAAATAGATAAAATACATTAATTCCCATTACTCCAAAATCCGTTACAAAATCCCACTACCCTCTAAAACTAAAAGCAATTAAATTTTCTTTCTGAGCAAGATTCTCCAATCAGAAATTTAATATAACAGCTCACCCAACAATCAAAATTTTTACTAATATTATTTTTCAACTACCATATACTATTCCAATAATAAAATAATATTAAATACTTATGACTAATTTCTTATTAAAATCACTAAAATTATTAATTTAATCTATATCAAAACACTTAAACAATATTCCTAGTTCTCATTAATAAACTACGACTAAGAAATTACTTTTATATTTAACTTATCAATAACATTATTATAATAATAATCATTCATTTGCAACCATTTCATAGTGACAGAAACCATCAAATTCAAGCAAAGATGATTATATACCAGTGACGACCAAAAACTTGAGGCAAGGACCATAGAGTGACATCCAAACTCGTGACCACAAACTGACAACAGAAACTGACCTAGGGAAACCCCATGTTATCTCCCATCCATATTTCCATTGGTGTAAGGGCATGCTCAGACCTACTTAACTAGGTGGAGTTGATGCCCTGTACCTGTAACTTCCGTCAAAATGATAGGTTGTATACAAACATATGCATATAGATCAAACACACGGAGTCAAGAAATCGTAGCATAGTAGGGTGCTCGAAACGAGTAATACTACACCGTCCCTACTCCAAAGCATGACAATAACATAAATCTTTCTATTTAACAATTAGATAACATTCAATCACATAAAGCATAGTAACATTATTCTGCATAATCAATTAACTATCAATTGAATCATGTCAAAACATAACATAAAAGTGTAATATCAATAATGTCATCGTAAAAGTCATAACACATGTCAAAGCCACATCAGTCAAACATAGTCCATCATGATCATAATAAGAGTAAACCATAAGTCTATCAACCATATGTCTAAAAACTGTCTAAGTGCAATAGAAAAACTATCAACTATCACAAGCCAAAAATGAGGAGCATTACAATTTTTACCATCTAGTGATCTAGAGTTGCCTTCTCATCATGAGTTAATAGAGAAAACATGTAAAGGTTATGACTTTATTGATCAACTTAAGAGCACCCTTCCAAAAAATTATATTTGATATTTATAGAGATAAATTATGGATGACCTTACATAAACTCATTAAAATATCAAGTCTTAATTTTATAGAGGTGTCTTCTATTTTAGAGATCATTCATACACAAGCTACTAAAATGTCATTTGGGGTTAATGAATTACCTATTGTTTTTCTCATTTAGGAACATTTACCATTATAAATTGTTATAAAATTTATTCCAAATAATATAAAAATGGATTTAGTATATAATGGATCTATTTTACACATTTGTAGAAAAGAAGTTTTGGATAAAGTTAATGTTGATTCAATCGATTTAGAAAAAATTAGTAACTATAAAAGGATTTAATAATGTGGGGTTAAAATTTCTTGGTGCCATTAGTTTTCACCTTACTCTTGGACCTCTTGCACTTGGTACTTTATTCCATGACATGGCAAGGTGATTAGCATACAATGCTATTTTAGACCATCCCCGAATCCTTGCTTTAAGGATAGTCTCCTCCACTCTTCATCCAATGTTAAAGTTTAATTATAAGAATAAGAGACATGTGATATATGTAGAAAGTAATCCTTAGAAGATTTTTTAGTTGGCTAAGAAAAAAAATGTTGTGATTCAATTCCTAATCACTTGCTTATATATAACCATCACAAACAAGACAAGGTCTCATCCACACCTTATGTTAATGCTAATGATGATTGGGGTAATTGGAGAAACCAAGGTGAATGATCAAGATCTTATAATTCATCCTTTATATATGGACCAAGCTATCTATGGTAAACTATCAATGTCTTTTTTTATGATGAATTTAGCTATATTACTCCTAGGGGTTCTTTTGTGTGTGTGGTATACTTTTATATAGGTTGTGATGATACTTATACTTTATCATTTAAATTATTGCATGATATGTATGGTAAGGGTTTCAAAATATTTCAAAAAGTTGTTCTAAAGTTAAAGGTTTATGTTTGAATAAGTCTAGTACTTTGATACTATTGAACCTATCCAATAGTAGAATAAGAATGGCGTGGGCTACACTAATTCTATGGATAAGAAATTTGTAATGATATTGAGAGAGAAACTTTTCAATCAAACCATGTAATTACTCATGGAATAGACTTACAATTAATGCAAGGAATTTTTAGTGGTTATATGATTTGGTGTTGACAAGAATGATCTATTGTATGACCTTATTAAATTGATTTGGAAGGGTAATATATGGCTTTTATTTATTCGTGAAAGAGGTTACATATATCCATAATATAATTAAATAATAAAATCATAGAAGATAATTGACATGTGTAGAATAGGAATAGTAAATTATTATGCTATATTATATTTAATATTTGTGAGAACATATGTATGATGGATTTGCCTTGACTCTCCTCTTATTAAAAAGAGTAACAAATGTACATTAATACGCACAAAGAAGGGAGATGAAGCATTATCTGAACTAAGATATTCAATATCTTGCTTCACAACCATTAACAGCCACTCAAAACCACTAAAGACATATTCTTTAGTTCCAATACAAGTCAAGTTAGGACTTGTAGTTCATAAGGTAGGTGTTCAACATGATATGGAACCTATTGATAACATTACAAGGCCTATTGAGAAACACTTGATAATTGTGACATGGTCTAGTGACCCATATCTTCTTAGATCAATTCCCCATCCTTGAAGAGTAATGATCCTATTTACATTAAGTTGTGGTAAAAAATATGTCGAAACAAATTTACAACATACGCCTATGGAAAACATATTTCCCTAAGAATGCACTCATCCTTCTTTAATGATCTATAAGATAGGTATCTCTTGTTGACATGTTTGTTTAGCACCACCATTAATGAATTGACCCAATTCTACAAGAACATTGTAATCTTGATTGGTCTCCATTTGTTTATGATTCTCTACCACATCTAATATACCCAATACATGTCAAAAGTAATGGAATAAGAGCTTGAAGTGGATGAACCTTGAAATGAAGTCATGTCAGTCCTTCCTTCTACAAATCACTAACTTGAAATTTGTGCAATTTTCAATTCCTATCATGTTGTTGCTTATATTTTCTTTAAGCCTAGTGATAGGTCATCTACACTTGCTACTAAATGTGTAGAATGCACTCAATGAATTAAACTTTAATAACTTCCTTATAAGTAAAAAGAGTCAATACTATCGATAGTGGTATATGATAAGCTATGTCAATGTGTTCCAAAGGTTGGAAATCCAAGCAAACATGGAATGGGCTATGTGTACTAGAAATATGTAGAGCTCTATTCTTTCTATATTGAATTAGAGGCAAGATTTCATTTCAAGTGCATTTCTTATTTGAGATATACACCATGAGGAAATGCACTATGATCCCATTTCCCACTTCTATCTATCCATTAATTTGAGAATGGAACAAGGCAGACTTGTTTAACTTCTTGTCTAACATAGACCAAAATGATCTCCATATTTTTCTCAAGAACCTTGTGTCTTTATCAAATAAGATAGTTTCTAGGATTCAAAAATGGATCTAAGAATGTAAAAAATTATAATTGAGTTGTTTCTAGATATAAGATTACTTTCTTATAATGAATCAAAATTACCATATTTAAGGATCTATCAACTAGTACATAAACACAATCTTTACCATGCTTGGTTGTTGAGTAGCCTAAGAAGAAGTCCATGGAAATGAATTCCCATGGTCTCATTTAAAATAACAATGGTGTGTGCAAACCTTGGTTCTTGTTGATTAATTTGGTAATTGTGCATGTGGTACAAGTCTTGATGTATTTGGAATCATTTTCCCTAAATTGTGGCCAAAACAAGTATTTGTATAACATTACAAGAGTCTTTCTAACTCCAAAATATTTTGTAAACTTGTTGAAATGATCCTCCCATATTATTATATGTCTCTCAACCACATGTATAATGTACAAGTGCCCAAGGTGGTATAGGATTCGATTGTGCAAGTAGAAATTTGGAACTAAATTAGTCAAAAGTAGATTTTGATAGACACATGCAAAATATTTGTCAAATGAATATAGTTTTGACCATACGCTAACTTTGTTGGGAATTAAGGTGTCTCAACCTTTGCAAATTCCTAGCATTGTTATTTATTTAATTGTTCTTATTTACCTACATTTGTAATTATTCATGTATATTTTATTATGTCACTTTGTGGGAGTTGGCACGTCAGTGCGGTGATGTGTCATCCTACATAGAAGGTGCCTAGATGACGTTTGTCCTCATATGAGGAAGTAGGCATCCCATTTTGTGGTAGGAATATTTTATGATGGTTTATGACACGTAAGAGTATGACATATTCTATGAAATTCTAAGAGCTGAAAATAAAGGGATTTATGATAGGTGTTATGATGCACGTCATAAAGCATCTTTGACTACTATAATAGGGCATACTAGGAACCCAAGTTTGTATATGACAATTTGTAAAGGAATTGGCTATTATTAGTGTTACCAAATTATGTTTGGCAGCCCAATTAGGCCGGGTTGTAAGAGTTGTTTTCTAATGCTTTCAGAAAGCAAGTGGCTTAAAATAAAATAGGAAGGACGAGAGTATCAGATCAAAGAAGTTAAGAGAGAGGCCTCAGCCTCTGCATTTTATCTAACATGTTTGCTCATTGTGCAGATACAGGTACTTGAAGACCATTCATCTATCTTCTTTCTGAAAAAAAAAATCTGGCAGGGTCATAACTCCTCTCTACTTTATCAGAATTCAATGTTTTTGGACTCATTAGAAAGATAAACCAATTATCTAGCTAAAGTTCCAGGTTGCTAAGCCTAATGGCAATGCCAGTGGTGGATTGTCCTAATTTCGCTCTGAAGGCCTCCGAAAATACAATTTACTAAGATGTAAAAAATATCAAAAAAAAATTCAATATTTTGATATTTTCCCAAAAATACTATTCTGGACTTGATCAGAAGTCTTTCAAGGCACATGAAAATAGGAGAGGATTCGAACTGAAGTGGAGGGTCATGCAGGGAGAGATATTTGGAGTTCTATTTTTGACATGACTATTTTTAGCAGTTTCTTGGTCAATGACTTTGAGACTTAGAGTTCCGAGCTATTTTTGCTCATCTTGGAGGAGTTTTGGAGCCTAAATTTTAGGCTTTTCACTTGTGCTCACCCATCAACTTGGAGTTACTTTTTCGAACCCATTCATGCATATTTTCAAGTTCAAATGAGTTGGAGTTGACTGCCAATTAACTTTTGGGGACAATTTTGTATTAAAAAAAAAGCTTTTTTTTTTGAGTTCTTGCGTTTTTGCCTTTGCATATTACAGAGAGGAGGTTGTCTTGTAACTCAGCCATTTTTTATAGTTATACAGTACCAACAGTTAATTTTTTCCAGTAGTTTATTGTTATGTTTTACAAAGATTCCTTCCATTTTCTAATACAATCAAGAGTTCTTCTATCCGAATTCAGGTGTCTTGCTTATTTTATGAGTGATTTGATAAGAGTTTTTTGTGTTTTGTTTCAAAACCTTTGGATTCTTTGTGTCATTTATTAGATGCAAGTATACAAGTTTCATTTTATTACAGGTCACACGCTTGAGTATGATTATTCATGCCTTTCTGTGAAATACTTATGTGGTGAATTTGATCAATTTGGGTTGTAAGAGTAGGTTTATTGAGAATGTTTGTGAGTTATATTACAATTTTAGATCAAAATATTGGTGCATCACCCCCTTTAGGATAGATTTTGTAGTGCAATTTTTAGTTTATTAAGTTTTCTTCTATCTCTTTTCTCCATCAAGTCACAGATCTAAATGGTCTTTTTTAAAAAGGGATCCAACTCTTCAAGAGGTTCATTCTTGAAATAGACAGACCCACATCTGAGAACGTTCCCATGTTGCATGGGATTTCCAAGCTTGCAAAGGCTTAGCATTTAGGATGCAATCCTTCATGACAACAGTTTTTAGCACACCCGGTGGGACATTGAAACTTGTTTCAGCCAAAAGATTCAAGATTTTTTTTGTTGTTCTTGTATATGCAGCAGTATTTTTCTGCCTTTTAGAGGCAAATATTATACCTGGTGACTCTGATCTCTAATTTTTGAAGTAGATCTAGTGAAACTAGCATATGAGAAGAGTACATACAAGAGGAAGCTCTTCTTCTTTTGATTATTTACAGCTATCACCTCTAAGGAGAAGAGATAGAATAGTTGCAAGGGCATCTAGTCCAACCCTAAGGACTAGATCTACTCCTCCAAGGACTACAGAATTTGATCAAAGGAATTTGGTGATAGATCTTTAGATTCAAACTCCACAGATAGCTCAGCAGATACCTCAAGCTCCCCCAATGGCTAAACAATATCCATTTGTTACATTTAATATTGGCAGCCCACTATTGCTTACAGCGCATGATGACATTTCTATGGGAGCCTTGAGGGGCTTACCTTTCTTTACGGGTGAGGATCAAACCACCCCAATTGAGCATATAAAAGATGTAGCCACACTATGTGCAGTACATCACATAACATAGGAAAATGTTGCAGTCAAATTGTTGGCTGCATCTCTAAAAGAAAAGGCCCTTCAATGGTTCAGAGGTTTAGCTGTTGATTCTATCACATCCTAGGACTTGTTGGGAGATGCTCTGAACAAACAGTTTGAAGACAAGTTAGATAACTTGTCTCTGATGGAACAGTTAAGTACAATAAAAAGAGCTCCCTAGGAGCATATGGTTGATTTTAATTTTAGATTTCAAAGCACATGGGACAGAATCCCTACACTGGTAAGACTTATAGAAGAACATGCATTTTTGTATTTCCTTAGAGCTATAAATAGTGACATTGTTGTAATGGTCCAATCAATGAATGGAACTTCATTACCAGCTGCTTATGAAATTGCAATTAGAGCTAAAAATAGCCTGATTCAGGCAAGCAAAATAGCTCCAAGACTATCAATGCCTACCCTTCCTTAAATACAACCATCAATTCCATTATCAATCCCACCTTTAGCTACTATACCTACTTTAGCAGCTTTGGGTTACACAAATACAGCTCAAAATAATCATGTTTCAGCCCCTTCACAGGAACTTCAGGAGATAAAAGGGTTATTACAAAATTTTAGTAATGAGTTGGTTAATATAAAGAAGCAACAAGGACAAAATTCTAGACCTTACTAACCTTAATATCAAGCTAATAGGCCTTCAAATCAAGCTGACCCTCAGCCTCAAAGGAGGAATTACATTCCAAGACCTTTTCAGCCATATAATCCAAATACTGGGAGTTCATAGAGAGATAGTTCCAATGCAAAATAATCTAGTTCAAGACCATGAGTGGCGCTTTCCATATAACCAACCTCATAGTCAATCATCTTGTCCAAATGGAGTGTTAAATTAGGCACTTATGGTGCATAATTTCATTGTTGATCAGCAAACTAGTGGGCATGTGACTAACGAAGATGGTCAAAATGAAGTGGCTTTGATGAACTGGTAAGGAGAAGAGTTTTGTGGTGTCAATCAACCTCAAAGATAGGGGCAGAATCAGTCATATAACTTTGTAGCAACAAATACAAGATCCAAGAAAAGGGTTGTAGATTTGGGACAACAGCTTTATCCGATGCAAAATCAGACTTCAAGTCAACAGTCAGGTATTTCACATATTCCCTTACAGCAAGTCCAAATTTTGCCAAGACAACAAGTTGTACCAAACAAAGATCAGCAAAAAGTTTAATCACAACCACAAGTGTAAGGAGAGGTCGCTATTCCAAAGGTACAGCTAAAGGTAAATCCACCCTATTTTAATATTTTAGATCAAATGAAGAAATCCAATATCAGTGTTTCAATGTGGGAATCTATGGCTCTTCCTGGCCAAAGAGATTTATTACAAAATGCAATAACTAATCTCACTCCGTCAAATGAGCCAAGTAAAGATCAGCCAAAGGTGAATATTGTAACTGATCGGCCAAAAGAAAAACCAGTGAATAAGTTACAGCTAAATCATGAAATCAAGCCACCTCCTTTTTATGTCACTTTGATCATTGGGGATCATCTTGTCCACAACTGCATGATAGATTCAGAGGCCAGTAGTTTAGTGATGCCAAAGAAGATTGTTGACTAGCTGGGTTTAAAATATGAACCACTCTCAAAAGGAGTTGTTCAATTAGATGGATCAGCCATCAATACGGTGGGAATAATAAGAGATTTAAATCTTACATTACATGCTTGTCTAAATTTTACAATTCCTCATGAAGTGTATCTAATAGATCTTATTGCTCACTTTGCTTTATGTCTTTCTAGAGATTTTATGGCCAAGTTAGGAGGATACTTATCCTTTGACTGGTCACATTTGATCTTTAGAACTAGATATGATACAAAGTCACAATAAAAATCTGAGTTGCTGGCTAAAGATCACATTGAGCCATATGTTCCAAGTCCTATTAATGCAAATCTCACATTTCATGAGCAGGATCAGCAAGATCAGCTTGCTATCAAAGATCTTAACACCCTTGTTGAAGGTATTGCAGACCTGTTCTTAGATGAATGGGCAGGCAAGAATAATGAAGTTAATAAAGCTGAGCATATAGAACAAGTGGACTTGGGCATTTACATGATTCAAGAACAAGGTATTGCTATCCCAAATTTGATTAAAGATGCAAAAGTGTAGGAAAAATAGTGGTCCAATGAGCTATGGAGTTTGTACTTCGATGGATCAAGGAGCATAGTTGGATGGAGGAGGTGTTGTGTTGGTTTCTCCAAGTGGTGAAAGGTATTTTTCATCCTTTTATTTTTCTTTCAGCTATTCAAATAATGTTGCTAAGTATGAGGCCCTTGTTCATGGCCTGGAATGGGCTAGAAAGCAAAATGTTAAGTGTCTTCAAGTGTTTGGAGATAGAGAACTAGTGGTCAATCAAGTAAGGGGTATTCATGCCACTAAAAATGACTTGTTAAAACTGTATAAATATAAAGTATGGGGCATGATTGAGGAATTTGATGCATTTAATTTGTTGTCAATACCAAGAGCTCAGAATAAACAAGTTGATAAACTCACTGCCATGGGAGCTAAGTTTGATATTCCAGCTGAAATAAAAAAATGTTGTTGTTCAGAACTATGCAAAAGTTGTTAGAACTGTTGTGCCAAATAATAACTTTTATTGGTAGGTATTTGACAGTGATGAATAGATTATCAGTTTTATGATTGAAGAAGCTAAATTTTTAGCTTCTAACCAAGAAAAGTTTTCTCAGCAGTATGAAGATTAGATTCTTCAACTTAAAACCAATAAGTTGCCAAAAGGTTGGTAACTCTTGAGTCAATTTTCAACTTAGATGATCAAGTCAGAAAAGAGAAAGCTAGTTTATCCATCAAATAGGGACATTATGAGCAGATTGAGATTTTCAAGGGCAAGTTGTTAAAGCTTGGCAAGGTATGTACCTTAGAAGAAAAACATGCATTTGTTTTACTTTGTCAAGAATTTTTTGATGTTTTTTCTTGGGAGTACCATGATTTGAAGGGATTTGATCCAGAATTAGCTTAGCATACTATAGAACTAGAACCCAAGGTAAAACTAGTAAGATAGAAACAAAGACCTCTGAATCCAAAGTTGGAACATCTTATGAAAGCTGAGTTGAATAAGCTCATTGAAAGTAATATCATCTTTCCAATTAAGTATACTTCATGGGTGTCTAACCTTGTCCCTGTGAGAAAGAAAAATGGAGAAATCAAACTTTGTGTCAATTTTAGGGATCTTAATAGAGATTCTCTTAAGGATCATTACCCGCTACCATCTATGGAACAAATTTTGTAGGTAGTAGCTGGATCTAATAGATTATCTCTTTTAGACAGTTTTTTAGGTTACAACCAAGTATTGGTGAAGGAAGAGGATCAGTTCAAGATTGCATTTACAACAAAATGGGGAACTATGGCATATATGAGGATGCCATTTGGACTATCAAATGCAGGAGCTACTTTTTAAATAGCTATGGACATGGCTTTCCATTGTTTTATGAACAAGTTCGTAATCATTTATTTGGATGACATTACAGTTTTTTCAAAAAATGCCGATGATCATATTGTTCATTTGAGACAGATATTTGAGAGATGTAGAGAATATGGGGTTTCACTTAACCCAAAAAAGTGTATTTTTCTATCCATGAGGACAAACTGCTTGGACACATTGTTTCTAAGCATGGTGTTTCAATTGATCCTGAAAGAATGCTATTCTGGCATTACCTCTACCAGCCCACAAGAAAGGCTTGCAAAGCTTTCTAGGTAGGATAAATTTTGTAAGAAGATTTATTCCTAATATTGCAAGTCTTTTAAAACCACTAACTTCTATGCTTAGACAATGGATTAGTTTCAAATGGACTAAAGAAGGGAAGAGGAGTTTTGAGGAGATTAAGGAGGCCATTGCAACAGCTTCAACACTCATAAACCCAAATTTTGATAAAGATTTTATTCTTTATGCATTCAGAAGTGTTGATACCATTTCAGCTATGTTATGTTAGCAAAATGAAGGACTAGAACAACCCATTGCATTTTTTAGCCATGTTCTTCAACATTATGAGGTAAAGTACTCTTTTGTTGAGAAACATGTACTAGCTGTGATCAGGAGTTTAAAAAAATTTAGGCATATGCTCTCTAACAACAAAATTCAATTGCTAGTTGCTCATCCTACCATTAAGATTTCTTGTTGAATAAGGATATAAATGATAAACGGGCAAGCTAGATAACCAAGGTAATGGAGTATGATGTTAATATCAAGGTTACAAAGTTAGTTAGAGGTAAAGGCCTATGTGAACAGCTAGCCAGAAGTGAAATAGACAGCAAAGAAGCTAAGAATCAGAGTGTGTTGGTGCTAGAAGATGAAGAACCAATTATTGTTCCAATTTCTTCTACAAACTAGATTCAGCAATTGATACATTATCTTAACACTAGTGACTATCCTGAAGGATTGGAGAATGCAAAGAGGAGACTTTTGAGATTGTAGGCCATTACTTATGCTATCATGGATAGAGTATTGTATAAGAGGGACTTTCATGGAGTTTTGTTAAGGTGTGTTGATCCAAATCAGATTGATAACATTTTTGAAGAATTTCATGATGAACCTTCTAGAGGTCATTTTGCAGCTAGAACAACAACTCTTAAAATTATGAGAGATGGATATTTTTGGCCTGATATATTTAAAGATACTCATGCTTGGGTCAGAAAATGCACTAAATATTCTTTATTTGCAGGGAAACAAAGGCTTTCAACATTACCTTTACATCCAATTCAAGTGGAACAACCCTTTGCCAAGTGGGGGCTTGATTTTATTGGGCCTATTAACCCACCTTCAAGTGCAGGTCACAAATGGATATTGACAGCAACTGATTATTTTACTAAGTGGTCAGAGGCTATGCCACTAAGAGAAGGAAATGAGACTGCTGTTCTAAACTTCTATCAAGACCTCATATCAAGGTTTGGTAAAATTCCATTACTTCTGATAATGCATTGGCATTTATTGGCTTGAAAATATCTGATTCATCTTTTAGAAATAACATTTATCTAAATACTACATCTAATTATTACCCTAAGGGTAATGGACAGGCCGAATCTACTAATAAGAACTTGATTAGAATTATCAAAAATGCAATCGAGGACAATCAAAGGACTTGGCATGACAAGTTGAAGCTAGCCTTGTGGACTGATACGATCGCTCCTAAAAGAGCTATAGGTAACTCTCCTTTTGTTCTTACCTATGGTAAAGAGGCTAGAGTTCCTATTTCAGTCGAGTTGCCTACACTAAGTTTGATTAAAGAGCTAGAGATGTTAGAGGAAGAGCCTATGGAAATCAGACTTGCACAACTGATGGAACTAGAGGAATCAAGGAAAGAAGCATTGAGAAATCTAGAGGTTCATCAAGCCCAAATGAAAAGGACTTTTGATAGAAAAGTAGTTCTGAGAGTGTTCAAGGAAGGTGATCTTGTTTTCAAGTGGGATGAGCTTAAAAGTAAATCTCTTGAAGCTTGTATGTATATTATCAAAAAGTCATAAAGATGAATATTCAAATTCTTTTACTGTGAAATGTATTATGGATTATGTAATGGAAGTATGAAATATGTTTTTAAAAGTGCATCTTATCAAATGAATTAAGGAAAAATTTTAATACTTTAGTTATTTGTATATTGATCATATTACCTTAGAGTTAAACTTAGAAAATCTTAGTTGGTAGAACAAGTGGCATGTTACAAATCTCTAATTCTTCAAACGAAGCCAAAGCCCCCTTGTCGGCAAACTTCTGAAATACTAAATTGTTTGACAAGTTAGGTTTTTCCCCGGATTACTGATAACACCTTTTCTAATCATTTTATATGCCTTAGAAAGTTTGCATATTTTCTACTTTGCCTTATCAGAAAAAATGTACCATTCAGAACTGCAATGACTTACCTCTCTTCCCCTCATTAACAATTATGAACTTTCTTGAACTTCGACTTCTTCCCCTTCCTTTATGCCTTAGAAAATTCATCTTCCATTTTTTCCTTTATAAAAAAAAAAGGCCCATGCTGAACCTTTGACTTGGTCATCCTTACCCTTATTGGCAAATTTGCTCTTTCCCAAACCATGGGAAAAGCACTTCATGATCTTATCTCTTGCTTCAGTCGACCCTGCCATCATCACTGAAGTCGGCAAAACACTAAAATTTCAAACCATTGTTGGTGAACTGACGGATTCTCGAGCCAAGTCTTTCACTAACCAAGATTTTTTTTCTTCCTTTGTCTTTACTTAAAAATTCTTCCTTTGCCCATACCGTACCTCCTTCCTTCACTACTATTGATTCCTTCTTATTTTCTAATGGAAGAAAGGGGAATGATTTGGGGAACTGATACTTAGTCATTTTTTGAGAGTAAAGACCCCTAAAAACTATCTATGATCGGATTTAAATAAGGAGCTTTTAATGGTAAAGGCATAAAATGTGAATTTTGGATTTTTGGGGCAAAATACAGCATTCTTGGGAGCAAAAATTTTACAGGTCCCAACAGGGTGATCATATCATTTGCAACATCCATGGATTGGAGTTGTCAATTACTCACAAGAAGATATCAACAAGAGTGTTGATATGATAGATGCTCAACGAAGGGAATGAGAGTATTTTTCAACCATCATAATCACATTCATTTCAACTTTCAACTTGCTTCATGACTATATTTTTGCATTTTTCCACATAAACCAAGGCATGGGACTGAAACTCTAGTCATTTTATATATGTATAGAAATACTTGTTTACAGAAATTATGGTTGTACATGCTAGAAACTAGGTACTTGACTAAAATTATGGCCAATTAATATTATATATAAAACACACCAATTTATTAAATCAATAGTTGCACTTGTTAGGAACCAGTCAGGGTGATTTTGGTAGCATGGGAATTCATATCAATGGCTTATTTGAAATTCCATTCCAAAGAAGATGAATTTTTAACTATTAGATAGTATAGTTGCAACTACCCCAGTAAACATGTATGCAAAATGTACAGTATTGTCAACAAATTATAGAGGAGAAATCTTTTCAACACTAGAAGCGGTTTCGTACCTCTATTATTCTGATAAAATTTTGCATGGTTCATATACCTTCTCTACGCTTCCACTAACCACATGGTAATCTTCTTTACGTTTTTCTAATTTTTTCATTGTTTGTGGCTCCTCAGTTGAACTGAAAGAAAACAAAGACAATGCACCGAATAGACTTGATTTCTCTTCTACGATGTTTTAGTTTTACAGTTTCTGTATTTGTCTAGAGTAGAGGGAAATGGTTTTCCCATCTTGCAAGAAGGATGTTTTAGGCCTTGCAAATTTTCTACTTAGCAGCTCTAATATTTGGGCCATAGATGGCAATTTTTTGAGTTGCAATTGGTGATTTGGAAGGGGCTTTTATTGTGAAAAGTAAAATCATAGCAATATCATCATAGGGTGTTTAGGGAATATATATATATATATATATTTCTAGATATTGCAATTTGTATTTTCTAACTTTTATGTTAGATTGGATGCAATTTTGTTTGAGTTAAGGCATATTGTATTTATATTCTGATTTTGATTTCTCATTCAAATGCTTATACCGTGTTGCTTCAAAGATTTATAAGTTTGTAGTTTTGTAATTTCATGGTTTATCTAGTTTGTATGATCCTTCTCTCAATTCCTTGAATAGAGGTTGCATTCTTATCTCTTGCAATTACTTTTCAATTAAGCCTTTCCTATGTTTTAGTACACACTACATAGTTTGATTATTAATGTTGTCAGATTGGTTTGATGCCAGTTGGATTTTAATAATCTCTCTCCTTAATAAATGTTTGTGAAGGAGGCCAAATTTAATGAATTTTTCCTAATCCTTTTCAGAGTTCAAGCACAAGTCATCTCGAACCTCAGACACTATTCTTTCAAATGGGAAAGAAATGGATGGTCTGGATAGCTACGTTAATAATTATAAGGTAACAACTAAGATAATGCATGCTTTTATTGTCATGGTATGAGTTTTTTCTTACAAAGGTGCTACTTTGTACTCCTTTCTTTTGAAGGTACTGATGTGAGTGACTTGATTTGCAGCATAAATTCTCAATAAATATCAGAGCTACCAATAAGGGCATTACATGAATAGGTTCTTCTTGGACTTGTAAAAAGTGCTTGAGGCATTATGAGTCCTTTCGGTGGAGTGGCATTACCCTTTCAGTAAGAATTTACCCAGAAATGGTTTAATGGAGTTTGAACATGTTTTGGCTTTGATGTTCTATGTGATCATTTAAGTTACACAATTTATAAGTTCACAACAAAATTGGCTTATACACTGATGATTATGGCATACAAGAACTATTTCCTTGTTCTTTATTTTGCATTTTTGTGCACATTTGTAGTGTACTCCCATCTTCTTATTGTCTTCAAAATTTATTGGCATAGAGTATATTTTTTCCCAATGAAAATTATTCATTTTTTTTCTCATCTGTGTTGGTTTTCATTTATATAATTTTCAATAAGAAGTTACCTAGAAATGGTTTGCTGAAGTTTGAACATGTTTTGGCTCTAATGTTCTATGTGATGATTTAAGTTATGCAATTTATAAGTTTACTATAAATTTGGCTTATACACTGATGATTATAGCACACAAGAACTGTTTCCTTTTTTTGTATTTTGTATTTTTGTGCACATTTCTAGTGTACTTCCATCATGTTGTTGTCTTCAAAATTTATTGGCACAGAGTATATATTTTTTCTAGTGAAAAATTTTCATCTTTTTGCTCATATATATATATACAACAAATTTCCAGACTATACACTAATGATTGTACATGTAGACACAGGTTAACATTTGGAGGGAATCTTTGAAAGGACAACTGTTGCAAAAAAATTTCTTGGCAGACAGGATCGACCATCAAATTTAGTTTATTACAAGATTTACTTAGGTGTCACCCATCTAAAAAATCTTTGGAATTTTTTGAGAAAAATAGTTAATTTAAAAATATATATATTTTACTAAATTGTTTTCCATTTTTTAAAGTCAAATATTTAATTTTATATAATATTTCATTATTATCTCCAAAAATTGGGAATAATTTTGTCATCCTAAAATAATGTTCCTAGGTACCCATGTCCTAGAAACAATGCAAATTTCCTATTTTGATTTCTCTTTACTGAATGTCCATACCCTGTTAGAAAACTCTTGTTTTGGTAAAGGTTGGTAGTATGTTGCCAATGGTTGACTGATCAAGTTGGGCACCTATTTGATGAGTTAGATGAAACAATCTCTTAATGCCTCATGAGGATGATCATGTCATCAATAAGGTGCAATCATAGCATTCCAGGAGAGGCCAAACCTTTAAGATCATCCACCAATTTTTTTGATCTTGATAAGCTTATTATGAATAATTGTGCATACAATGCATGTAAATTGCCTCTTGGCGAGGAATGGGCAAAGTTGTAGTGAGACCCTCGACATACTCTATTAAAATTGCAATGCTAAGTGATTGTCATATTATTGTTTTGAAAATCACTAATATTTTTGGAAGACTTTACATCAACTTAAACTACAAGAAGTTTCATAGCTATTCCACAATTTCTGTTAATAAATGTTCGTAGTTAATTGATTGTAGTTGATCAGAGCGGAATTTTACAATATATCCATAAACAGTGTAGACCCAGATTACAACAAAGCCTAACTTAGCAATTTCTAGCAGGTCTTATACTTGCTCATGAAAGGCGATCTTATGTTTGAATTTCAAAGGCAATGGTGAACGAATTCAACCTAGTTTCTTCACCTCATACATAAAAATTCCTAATTTTTGTTCAAGTACAAACTTTTATAATGGCTAGTATCAATCATTATACAATGTCCTTTTCATTTCATCTAGTTCTTTCCATTAGCATCTTTGACTAGACACATGAATTTCTATTTTTGTAAGGATCAATTTACATTCTTAGGAATTTTGGTTCACATTTAAGAAAAAATGGCCCTTGATTTATTTCCATCTTATGGGTGGCCTTTGTAGATTGGTGGTTGCATAAGGACTACGTTGACTTGAACACTGATGATTATTGACATAGAGTATATTTTTGATGATTATTGACATAGAGTATATTTTTTTCCAGTGAAAATTATTCAGCTTTCTTCTCATCTGTGTTGGTTTATATATATATATATATATATATATATATATATATATATATATATATATATATATATATATTTGGAGTTCTTATGTCTACAGGCATCTCTTGCTCCTGCCAGAGCAGACAACTTTTACTATCCACCAAAATGGACTCTGTGTTGGTTTTTATATACATACAAGCTTCAAGAAGTGCCTGGGCATAGCCCTAAAACTCATTGTGTGGAGTACCACAAGAACTCCGAAGTACTATGTATATAAAATAGTAACAATCATAGCATTCCAGGAGAGGCCAAGAGCTTAACTGAAGAGAAGGGGGATTAGGGTTGGTGAGGTGTAAAGGAAAAAACCAAAAAATAAAGAACATGAATTAAAACCAAAAACCAAAAAACAAGTCATCAAATGAAATGATAAAAATATGCCATAAGACCTAACAATTAAAAACCACAAATAAGAAAGCAATAAAATTAAAATAATACAATATACATCATGCCATATCATAAAAATATGTATAATGAATTAATAATATATATTAAATAATATTTATAATAAAAATTATATATATATATATAAGACCTATCTAATAAGATCTCCAAAATTCTTCATAAGAAAGGCCTGGAGTGTACATTCAAACCCCTTCCACTATCTCATAGCAATTACAATTTTTTATATATATATATTAAACTCATCATACACAACAATAGCTGTCACTAACTTTGATCATAATGATCACTCAATCACTATTACATCATTCACAAACGGCAGTACTCTTCACTAAATTTGATAACAATTCAAAATATACTTACGGACGTATGGAGGAGTGTAAAATGTGGCTGTTCCTTGCTCACCCATACAGCAATACCAGCTGCACATAAAACTCATCACAAACACAGCCCGGCACATACTACAAATAGCTCCACCTGCCATTGTCTCTCAAACTCTGGGATTGTCCTGCTCAATTCTCTTATTCAGCAGCAACAACAGAGTTGAAATTTGTGAATCTTATGCAGTGCAGGTACGTATATATAGAATGCAACGGTAAACAGGGAAGAGGATAAGCTAGTCTCTGCTCTGGGTCTAGTCAATAGCAGCCATCTTCCCGTGCATGTTACGGATAATTGCGTGTCCGACTAGAATATTTAAATGACCTTGACTAATGGGGTATTCATTGAAGAATTTCTAGAAGCTAGTTTAACAGAAAAACGTATTACCGTCCGCATAAAAATGATATAATAATTTGTATGCAAACAAAAACCAGATTAAATTCCATCATATGGTAAGAATTTCCGTTTATTGGACGATGAACATTGCATAAGGTGAAAATGCGCTTGTTGGATTCAACAAGATAAAATAAAGAAAGGAAGAAGCTTTATCTTTGAAAGAAAACAAAAATCTTTTGTCCGAAAGAAAGAGAAAAACTACTTCTAAATTTTAAGGAGGCAGTTTACAGATACTTTGTCCCATGGATGTTTCTCTGGCATATTGCTGGAGTTTTATCACATAAATTCTTATTGATGTTGGATGGTTTATTCTATTTATTCATTATTTTGTTCTTGTCTCTATTTTGTTTGCAACTAACTTGTGCTGCAATATTATATTTATTCATTATTTGCTAATGTCTCTATTTTCTTTGCAACTAACTTGTACTGCAATATTATATGATTCTCAACACACTTGTCCCATTTGTTCTGGCCTCACTTTGGTTTAGTTTGTAATTTCTACAATAATTATAAGTTGTGTATTTTATGTAAAATTTAGAAAAAAAAGTAAATCAGTTTTTGTTAGCCTCATTTTTTAGTGATTAATATAATGTTTATTTTATATTTTATTCTTCGCTTCAATTTTATTTTGCACCACAAATCAGTTTTTACACTTTTAAATTTTAAATTGGGATCTTGCCATCCCCTTATAATTGGTTGTTGTCTATGAATTTGAACGCAAAATATTTTAAATTGTGTTCTAGAGTGTTCCATAAAAGAATAAACTCTAATTCATTATGATTATCTAGGATGGAGATCTCACTCACTACTTTTTATATCACTCAAACAACATATTTGAGCATTCATTCCCACATCAACATTTGCATACTTAGGGATAGAAAAGCATATTGTATGGTTGTTTGTTGTCTTCAATCTCTGTTTACAAGTCACTAAATTAGCGCATCAAGGGATTTGATTAAGGAGAACATAACCATCACTTTGAAGCTCCCCCAAGGTGTTCCATCAATATTGCTAGGCCAATTATCACAAATTCAAATATTAGGAGGTAAAGTGAACTAGTTTTGAAATCACGGAACCTCAAAAAACAATTTCATGCACATAAGCATGATTTTACATTATACAAAATAACTTTGGTGGGCACTTTTGATCCAAACCATTTTCAAGGCATGAAATTGACTTGGCAATTTTGAAACAGTTATTTTTTCAGTATGGAAATAGTTGTTTGACACATAAGAATCATTAGTTTCCCAGAGTCCATAGTTTTTAAATGAAAAGCTTATGGATTAAACTGTGTTCATAATTTTGTTAGCAACATTTCAGATCACACTCTATGATCCATCATCAAGATAAAAAGAGCTCAAGATATCAAACACCATTATTGCACATCTCAGGGTTTTAAAATTGTGACGAATCATTTTGCACTTGTCACAATCACATTGACATTAGAACCAGAGATGTGTGCCTTTATTTTTTTTTATTTAAATTACATGCCGAAATTTTAACATTTAATTACCAATATCAATCTCAACTCCATATTCTCAGATGAATTTATTGATAATTACAAATTAATTAATATACACATTGGGACATTTGTGAGGGTTGTGTGTTTTCTCTCACATTTTTGGTGGCCCTAATTTGTCCTTAACCACCTAGGGTTGATCCTTAGGATTTTTTTAGTTTACATTAAGGTCTCACATACAATTGTTTTTATTTATTTCACATGTGATTAGAGTTTGGATTCATCCTTCTAAGTTGTGTTTCATTGTTACATCTTAGATATGGTTTAATATTATCATCATTGTTATCTATTTGGTCCCTACCTTCCCACCCTTGATTGTGCATTCTTTCTACCTTATTTATCATGGATTATTATTCCCTTTTTTCTTTAGCATCTTCTTATGAATGTCGTATTGATTTTGATGTGTTTATACATTATTTCGAATCTGATCAGTCGATCCTTAAGGATTTCATGTCATTTTATGATATACTAAGGCTTGATTATTTATTGAGGCATTATTTCATAATGTGTGTGATTTTTCAACCCTTTTAGAGCTATTTTTTATTCCTTCCATCTTGGATACTTCATTTACTCATGTGTTTTAGCTTGATGATTCTTCCTTTGTGACTAGTTATAGTTATGCTCAAGAGCATGATGATTTTTAACCTTTAAGAACTTTTTTATCACATTCTCTAGGTGTACCTTGTATGCTAGTTATTGATGAGGTAGCTCCATTCTACAATGATTCTTCTAGGGATGATATGATATGTGATGACGTGTCACTTCTTTTACCTAGTCATGATATTATGTTTTGTAGTGATTATACTCTTTCCTCCTTTCATTCTCTCTTTATTTTCACCCTTGAGGCTCTTGTTCTCTTGATGATGTATGATATGGGGAGCCTACTTATGGTATATAGGTGATTTATATATTTCTATACATGGCGATTCAATACTTTGTAATCACCATTCTTTTAAATCTTATTTTAAATATTTAAATGTTCAAGAAGATGCCATGATTTATGATGATCATTATTTTCTATCTCCTATTAATTATTTAGAAATGTATGATGCTTATTTACCTTGTGATAGTGTGGACTTGAATATGGTTCCCCTTGATAAAATCCTTTCATCCTTCTCCACATTCCTTTCATGATGCTCATATGGGGAATAGTATCCATACTCTGATTGGACATAATGTTGTTGTTACCAGTTTCCATGTTTCCTTTCCCTCTATGTACCCATCTTTCTCTAATGAGAGACTTCATTCACAACATTATCATGTAGTAGGTCATACTTACAAACAAATGGCTAGGGGGACAAAAAGATGCATCTAATTAGCCATTTTTACCATCTAGTGATCTAGTGTTGCCTTCTCTCACAAGTTAATAGAGAAAACATGTAAAGGTTCTAACTTTATTGATCAACTTAAGAGCACCCTTTCAAAACATTATATTTGAGATTTAAGTTAGTCATTACATATTTATGGAGATACATTATGGATAACCTTATATAAACTCATTGATCTATAAACTCTTAATTTTATAGAAGTGTATTCTATTTTAGAGATAATTCATACACAATTTACTAAAATATCATTTTAGATTAATGAATTACCTATCCCCTTTCTCATTCAGGAACACTTGAACCATTATACATTATTACAAAATTTATGCCAAATAATATAAAAAGAGGTATTTAACATATAATGGTCTATTTTACACATTTGTAGAAAATTTTGTTTGGATAAATTTAATTTTGATTCAACTAATTTAGCAAAAATCTAATCACTATAAAAGGATCTAATAATGTGGGGTTAGAATCACTTGGTTCCATTAGTTTTCTCCTTACTCTTGGACCTATTGCACTTGGTACTGCATTCCATGTGATGGCAAGGTGATTAGTGTACAATTTTCTTTTAGATCATCCATGGATACATGTTATAATGATAGTCTCCTCCACTCTTCATCCAATGTTAAAGTTTAATTATAAGAATAAGAGACATGTTCAATATATGTAGAAAGTAATCCTTACAAGTTTTTTTAGTTGGATAAAGAAACAAAATACTTTGATTCTTCCACACAACCATCACTAACAATACAATCATCCCTACCTTATGCTAATCCTAATGACAATTTGGGTAATTAGAGAAACCAAGGTGAATGATCAAGATCTAATAATTCATACTTTTTATATGGACCTAGCTATATATGGTAAACCATCAATGTCTTTTTTATGATGAATTTAGCTATATTTCTCCTAGGGATTCTTTTGTGTGTGTGGTAAATTTTTTATATAGGTTATGTTGATACTTTAACTTTATCGCTTAAATTATTGCATGATATATATAACAAGGGTTTCAAATACTGCGAAACATGTTTTTCTAAAGTTAAAGGTTTAGGTTTGCATAAGTATGGTACTTCGATACTTATTGAACCTATCCAATAGTGGAATAAGAATAGTGTGGGCTACACTAATGTTATGTATAAGAAAGTTGTAATGATATTGAGAGAGGGAACTTTCAATCCAATTGTGTAATTACTCATGGCATAGACTTACAATTGATACCAAGGAACTTTTAGTTGCTATATGATTTGGGGCCCCACAAGGATGACCTAATGGAAAGCCTTATTAAATATATTTAAAAGGGTAATATATGAAGGTGATTTATTCATGAAAGAGGTTACAGATATGCAAAATATAATTAAACAATAAAACCATAGAAGACAACTGACAACATGTGTAGAATAGGAATAATAATGTATTATGATATATTCTATTTAATATCTATGTGAACATATGTATGATGGCTCTATCTTGTTTCTCCTCTTATTAAAAGAATAACAAATGTACATTATTATGTACAAAGGAGGGAGACGAAGCATTATTTGAACTGAAATATTTTATATATTGCTTCACAACCATTAACTACTCACAACCACTAAAGACACAATCTTTAGGTCTAATACAAGTCAAGCTAGGACTTGCTGTTTGGAATGTAGGCATTCAACATGATATGGAACCTACCTTTAACATTGCAAGGCCTATGAGCAACAATTGATAATTTTGGCATGATCTAATGACCCATATCCTCTTAGATCAATTCTTTGTCATTTAATATCAATGATCCCATTTACATTAAGTTGTGGTAAAATATGTGGAAACAAATTTACAACATGCACCTATGTAAAACAGTTTCCCCTAAGAATTCACTTGGCCTTCTTTGATGATCTAGAAGATAGGGATGTATTTTTGACATGTGTTTTAGCACTACCATTAATGAATTGATCCAATTCTACTAGAAAACTACAATCTTGATTAGTCTCCATTTTTTAGGATTCTCTACAACATCTAATATACCTAATAGAGGTGGAAAGTAATGGAATAAGAGATTGAAGAGGATGAACCTTGCAATGAGGTCATGTCTGCCTTTCCTTCTACATGCATAGTTAGATGTGATCAGTAACTTGAAAGGTGTGCAATGTTCAATGCTTGTCACATGTTGTTGCTTATATTTTCTATAAGCCTATTGAAAGGTGGTCTACACTTGCTACTAAATGTGTAGAATATGATCAATGAATTGAATAACTTTTTAAATTTTATTTTGAGTTGAAAGAGTCACTAGTATTGATCAAGGGGATCAGGAAATAATAGGGCATGACCTAGAAAGGAAGAAGTGGGTGACAAAAATGATTATGGGGAATGATTTGGGAGGCTAATTCAAAGCCTCTACAATGTTGAAATGGATGAAAGGATCTTAGGGAAAATGTGTTTCCCATCTTGCAACACTAGGGGTTAAATCAAGAAAGTTAGAAAGGGACAAAAATGAATTCTTGACAAGGGGTGAAGGACGAAGAAATAGGACCTTGGAGGGTTAGCTAGGGGGCTGGGGAGACACAAACAAGATGAATAACTTTGATAAACATGCCGCCAAGAGGAATATTGTTGAGAGGGTCCATAATTAAATTCTTACATGTACATGTTTAGGATTATATCTCATCATCGAATCATTATGTGGGCCCATGCATGTTTTTAGTGCTTACATATTTTCCCCCTCGGGAATGGTAGCCTACATGAAAGGTAGGTACCGTTCTTGAACAAGGCATTATATATTGTTGTTATCTTACAATTGTACCTAAAATAACATGTATTAGTTCCATATTAATGATATTCAATAAGTAATGAAAAATAGAAAAGAGGAAATGTACTATTGATTTGTGAGTTGTAAGTATACCTAAATCACCTTTCTTCACCATGGGGACCTACAAGAATTAAATCATACAAAATGAGGGTGCAAGAGAACTAAAAATGCTAAGTTAATCCTAAATGCATTCAAATGAACTAAACTAGAGAAGTAGACAGAGGAGAAATTAGAATAAATGAGGTTGAGCTATCATAGAATTGTCCATAAATGTAGTTGACGAAGAGCTATTGATGAAGGGATCACTAAGATGATAGATAACCATCTTGTTACATCTAGGGCACACAACTGAGAGGGGGGTGAATCAGTTGTACAAAAACTTGCTTCTACTTCAAACACTTGATTCTTCTTTGTTAGTTAATAGCATATCAATTAACCATTCATGAAAGCGTAAAGCATAAACACCAGAGCAGATAAACATCAACACATTAGACACCAAGATTTTGACGTGGAAAACCTGGTTAAGGGAAAAACCACGGGGTGATTAACCCAAGGATTATTCTCTATTAGAAGAATAAGAAAAATGGATGGCACATGCCAATTAGGGCTCACTACCCGAGCACACTGCTCACAAGGAGGCACACTACCTACAAAAGACACACTGTCTACAAGAGACACACTGTCTACAAGATAACAAGTATTACAAACTTGAACTGGAGATTGACATCTTTACCATGTCTGGATCAATTCCATTTAAGCCTGAGACACACTTGCTCTACCTTTCACTCTTTCACTATGCCACACTCATCCGCTCCATGACACACTACGGAATGAATTCACAAACCTTTATTTATACAAGGCATCGACTTAGGAACAATCATCTAAGTCAGCAATCATCCACAAGAACATTCGCAAGATGAATAATTCATCCGGTCGGCTAGCCTGAACAAGAACATCTTCATCTGGAAGTATATCTCCAATTTTGGGCTCTAACACTAATGTGGACCAACAACACAATCTCAACATGATCCAAGAACTTAGGAACAATCATCTAAGTCGGTAATCATCCACAAGAACATTCGCAAGATGAGTAACTCATTCGGTCAGCCAGCCTGAACAAGAACATCTTCATTCAGAAGAGTATCTCCAATTCTGGGCTCTAACACTAATGCGGACCAACAACACAACCTCAACATGATCCAAGAACCTTCACAGGCTTGCCTGAATGACTAGGAACATCCGCATTTCCTCCACTTACTAGAATTCTTTTCTTCTTCATCTGGAACTTCAAGGACACAGTCTATCGTCACTGTCATACTTAAAAAGGTGCTTCCGAACCTCCAAACTAAGTAAAAATCAAGATGACACATCACAAGGACATCCCAAACACTCCTTCAAATCCGTAGAATAGGACAATGCACTTTCGGACCTCACCGTACCTTTTTGTAACACTCTGTCACTCTAGAGCATCTCCCAGAACCGGTTCTACTTGATCGATCACAACTTCTTCATATCTTCATCCGAAGCTCTGAAATCTTAACTAGATCATCTCAAGACTCATATCTACAAGCCCTTTAATCCGCATCCTCTAACCCTCAACCTATTGAGTACTTTTGCCTTCTTCTCATCACTGTTCTTCACTGTTCCTGATTGAGACTGATTTCCTCAATAACCTCAGCACACAGCTCCTCCAATCCTTCTTATCAATGCAATATGAGTATATTGACATCAATGACAACACTGGTTAACCTCATACTTGCAACAATCTCCCCCTTTGTCATTGATGGCAACATATGATGTGAAAAACCATCATGACAAGAACTTCTCCTTTCTGTCACAGCTCCCCCTATCAGCAACAACTCTTCACATGTCTTCTCTTCCTTTACTACTCCCCCTTTGATCATCAACCACTTGTTTTTCACATGTCTTCTCTCCCCCTTTGACATCAATGGCAAAGGGCTCATACTTACAATTCTAACTCATCAGAATCATACCAGCTGCTCCCCCTTAGTAGTAGTTCCCCATCATCAATCTGGATCACAAGATATGACTGTGATATCCACCAGACTGATGCACATCAGTGCATCCTAGTTCATCACCAGAGGGGCCATGACCCCTAACTTCTCCCTAAGATACTCAAAAGAGTCCTTGGGAAGAGGTTTAGTAAAAATATCTGCAAGCTGGTCCTTAGAGGGCACATACTCCAATCTAACTTCACTCTTGTTCATTTGCTCTCTTAGAAAGTGAAATTTGATAGATATTTGTTTGGTATTAGAATGCAACACTGGATTCTTAGAAATATTTATTGCACTTGAATTATCACAGAAAATTGTGATAGGCTCCTCATATTCTACTTGAATATCTCTTAGCATTTGTTTCATCCACAAAAGTTGAGTGCAACTTGCTGCTACTGCAATGTATTCAGCTTCAGTTGTAGACAAGGATATTGCTTCTTATTTCTTGCTTAGCCAAGAAACCAACCTTTTTCCCAAAAAAATGCTCCTCCACTAGTACTCTTCCTATCATCCACATCTCTTGCCTAATCTGCATCTGTATATGCATGAAGAGAAAAATCCTGATCTCTAGGATACCATAGGCCATACTCAATTGTTCCTTTTAAGTACCTAAAATTCTTTTGATTGCCATGATATGAGATTCTCTAGGATCGGCCTAGAATCTTGCTACAAGACCAACAGCCTGCATTATATCTAGTCTAGTTTGAGTGAGATACAATAATCCTCTAATCATTGATCTGTACTTTGTCTGATCTATCTTAGAAGAGTCATCATCTTTGCTCAACTTACATCTGGTAGCCATGGGAGTTTTCGTAGGCTTTGAATCTTCCATTCCAAATTTCTTCAAAAGTTCTCACATATTTAGTCTAAGAGATAAAGATTCCTTTCTCTGTCTGTGTAATTTGCAGACCCAAGAAGAAATTTATTTTACCAAGCATTGACATTTCAAACTCACTTTTCATTTGATTTGAAAAAGTTTTACACATGCTATCTTTTCCTCCAAAGATGATATCATCAACAAATACTTCAACAATCAAGATGTTTTCATGATCAATTTTAAAATATAATTTACTATCAGCAGTACCTTTGTTGAAACCAATCTGCACAAGATGCTTATCCAACCTTTCATACCAAGCTCTTGGGGCTTGCTTCAAACCATACAATGCTTTCTTCAATTTGCATACCATATCACCATGATCAGACAATTGAAATCCTTCCGGTTGTTCAATGTACACCTCTTCTTCTAAATCACCATTCAGGAAAGTAGATTTGACATCCATCTGATATACTTTGAAATCCTTGAAGGCAGCAAATGCAAGAAATAGTCTGACTGCTTCAATTCTTGCCACCGGAGCAAAGGTTTCCTCAAAATCAATCCCTTTTATTTGAGAGTAGCCTTTGCAGACTAATCTGGCTTTGTTTCTGATTACTTCACCAACTTCATTTAGTTTGTTCCAGAAGACCCATTTTGTTCCAATCACATTCTTGTTACTAGGTCTAGAAACAAGATCCCAAGTGTGATTTTTCTCAATTTGCATCAACTCTTCCTCCATTGCTTTGGTCTAATTTTCATCATTGCAGACTTCATTTATTGTCTTAGGTTCAATCTTTGAAATCAGACAACATTCATCTAAATTTTGAGCAATTTTCCTTCTAGTTTGCACACCTTTGCTTTTGTCACCTATGATCTGATCTTTAGAGTGGTTCAGAGTTACATACCTTGGAACTTGGGAGTTTCTTGCACTATTGTTTCTTGATCAGGCTCATTCAGACAAACCTCTTCTTTCTGATTTACCGGATCAGACTGAATCTGACTTTCAGAGGAGGATTGAGCTCCTTGCACCAGAGAACCATTCTGATCATCTTCATCATATTCATAAAACCTTGAGGGCTTCTCAATTCCTTCATCAACCTTCACATTTGTACTTTCTATCATCTTTCTCAGTCCCTTATTGTAACACCAGTATGCTTTGCTTTGGGTGGAGTAACTTAAGAAAATTCCTTCATCACTTCTAGCATCAAACTTTCCTAGATCTTCATCTCTTTTAATGTAACATTTGCTACCAAATACTCTAAAATATCTCACAGTAGGAGTTATACCAAGCCAAAGTTCATAAGGAGTCTTACCGGTATTGCTTCTAATTTGAACTCGATTGAGAGTATAGACTGTAGTGCTAACAGCTTCTCTCCAAAACATATGGGGAACATTTGCTTCCATCATCATTGTCCTGGATGCTTCCTGGATGGTTCAGTTCTTTCTCTCAACTACTCCATTATGCTGTGGAGTCCTAGGAGCAGATAACTATCTCTTTATACCATGCTTATCACAAAAGTCTATGATTTCACCAGATGTGAATTCACCACCTCTATCAGACCTCAAACATTTCAGTTTCAAACCAGTTTGATTCTCTACCATCGCTTTGAAGATTTTGAACTTCTCAAAGGCTTCTGATTTCTCTTTTAGAAAGGTAACCCACATCATCCAAGAATGGTCATCAATTAGTAACAAGAAATATCTATCACCTTGCATACTCTTGATTCTTGTCAGACCACATAGATCAGTATGAACTAATTCCAATAATCTGGTAGAGGACTGATCCTTGCGTTTGAAAGAGACTCTGCTCTATTTACCTAGCTGACATTCTTTGTACAAACTATTTGTAGGTTTCACCAATTTTGGAAGATCTCTTATAGCCTGAATATTGCTTATCTTGATGATGTTATCAAAATTTACATGACACATCCTTCTGTTGATGACTGTTTTGATGCAATCATAACAATAAGTTAAAATTCACATAAAATGAACTGAAACTATACTTGAAAGACAAGAAGGAATCATTTGGTGATTCAACTAATCCCAAGTCTACAATGGTTCGGTTGGTCAAGTTCAGTTGGTCAATGTGAAGCTGTAATGTTCAAGGGGCCTTATGTAGTTTAGGTTTGTTTTGTGGTTTACTGGACTAAGAATATGCAAAGAGGTCATAGATTTCAACAAGTATTATGTTCATTTGCATACAAGTGATACCGGGCTGCAAGTTTCAGAGGGTTTTCTTGGATTTTTTTGCAGCTTTCTTCTTTATCTGTTTATGAAAACTGTCTACTTATAGCTCTGTTATGCATGCTTCTTCAAATTTGAGACAATTTCCTTTAGATTTCTACGTTTTCAGCTAAATATTTCAGATGGGTTGGGAAAAGTTAGAAAGATCTACTCTATACCTCACTTAATCTACAGAAGGATCTAAGTGTTTCTGTTATGCACTATGTAAATACCACAGTAATTTGATCAAATCCACAGTAAAAACCCTAAATGTAAGTTCTGAGCATTTTCACAAACATACATTTAAAATTGCAAGCTCTCAAAGAAGATATTTCAAAACACAAAGAAGAGCAGGAGAACACTCAGAAGATAGATGCAGAACTCTAGATTCTATTGCATTAGAAACGAATAGCCATACATGATTTACAATGTAAGAATGACTCTTAGTTTCATTGATCATACTACAGAGAACTTACAAGCTTTACAGATACAGTAAGGCAGCCAGACATTCCACGTGCACCTTACTGCAGACAAACAGGCGACCTCCTTCTTCTACTCTAAACTATGCCCAGAAAGACTCTACAATTCTGGCAAAATCCTAAAATCCCTGTGTGTAGCCCCTGTTGTAAAGTATTATAGTGTAGAGAGGCACAATATAAAGACATTCTGATTGTGCTCACTACAGCAAAAACCTAACTGAACCCCTGGTTCAAACCCCTGGTTACAGCAATAAATACAGGTGAACCAGTTCTCAAAAAATATCTCAGAGCAGTTGTCAAATCTGGGCGAAATATTGCCCTTTCTGAGAAGTTCCTGCAGCTGGGCAATAACTTCTGTTTGTCTGTTGTGATAATACCTCCAGCTGCGACCTTCCTCTTCACTTGAATGGCTTTGACTTTTTGCATTTCATCCCTATCTTCTTGCTCCTGAGATCAGATCTTCTGCCTCCATGAGGTCACTGCGCTGACTTTCCAGCTGCTTCTTCAACTGCAAGCCTGCAAGACAAGACAAGCAATAAGTTTCACATTTATCATAAAAATAGCATGAAATTAAAATAACCGTTTAAACCCAGGTGACTGCGCAAGATGGAGAAAATTGGATTCAGAAATCCTCTCAAAACGCGTCAAAAAATGCGTTCAGACTGCTCAAGATTCACGGGTCAACCATCACTGACCGAAAAATGCCAGAGGCGCCAAAAAAAAAATGCTTTAAAATTCCACCGCCTCATTTCCCGCCCATCGGCATGACTATCCCTGTCGGTGCGTCAAAAAAAACATGTTAGCCGACATACTTCATCATCATGATATTTCGCTTCTGCATATTGGAGAAAAGAACAACATCATCATCATCATCATGTTGAAGAAGAATAGGAGGATATGAATATAATCATGCTGCCGAGGAAAGGAAGATGATGGTGACGTCATCATGATATTCGGGCTTCATTGAAATGCTAAGGATGACGTCATCATCATGTTCGGTTAAGATCAGGGGGATATTTGTGATATCGGGTCACCTAAGGAGCATGATCAGGATGATGAAGTGAATATGACCCTTTCGCGGCCAAGGTAACCCTCTTGAAAGATCAGGATGATGATGATCATCATCATATTTGCTTTTGTCGAACATAGAATAAGACATCATCATCATATTCGGGAACCGGATCGTGCTTAAAAAAATATCCTGCTGAAGGAAAAATGATGATGATGATCATCAGGATATTTACTTCTGTCGAACATAGAATAAGACATCATCATCATATTTCGCGAACCAGATCGGGTTTTGGAAAATATCCTATTGAAAGAAAAAATGATGATGCTGATCATCAGGATATTAGCTTCTTCGTTTATCAGATCGGGATGACGTCATCATGATATTCGGAGCCTTCGTTAAACTTGAACATGACGTCATCATGATATTCGCCAACCGGATCATGTTTGGAAAAAAATCCTACCGAAGGGAAAATGTGATGATGATGATCATCAGGATACTTGCAAAATGTTGTATTTCATCGGCAGGAGGACTTGGCGAAATATCGGGCGTACAAACAAGATCATGATGATCTTGACAATAGGACAGGATAAAAAATAATATGATGATGACGTCATCATCATATTTCATTTTCGGAGCACAAGGATGAGTTGAGGTCATCATGATATTTGCGCCAGGGTGATATTGCAAAATATGATGATGCTGTTGAGAAATGCAATATCGACCTCTTCTTAATAAATAGGGTGATCATCATAATATTTCGCTAACCGGAGATTAGGAGGATATGAAGATGATGATCCTCTTAATCGAATTATGATGATGATGCTTCCAGCACTTAGCGAATTTCAGCAAATGACCCTCGTGAAGGATCAGGGTGATATGAAGTCGTCATCATCATAAATCGAACTTCAGCAAATATCATGATGATGACCTTGCGATAGGTTTATAGCATGCGCATGTAAATATGCCGAAGGTGGATTTTTCTAAGTCTGGGTGATCAGCATGATAATATAAGATCAGGTAATGTTGAATTATCATGATGATGCTTGCGATACAAAAGACCACTTCGACGGGGAACTTACCTTGACTTAAAGCCGATGTCATCATGATATTTGAACCTCAGGATATTGTCGGGGGGGTGCGTTTCAAATATGATGATGATGTCCTCATACAGCAAAACCAAGTTTATAAAATATGACGCTCCTAAGAAAATCATGATGCTGATGATGCGCCTGAGGCCATTTGACGGGTAAAGGGAACTACCACCTAAAATTGACGTCCGGATATTGCGACTGCATGATTTTTAGTGGGTGATAGACCAAGATCATGATGATCCTATCAACATGACTTAGGATATAAAAATATGATGATCCTCCTGCGAATATCAGGTTTGACCAAGACTTTGACCGTGCATAACTTCCACATATGGACGAATTTTCAAGTGAAGTAAAAGGCAAACCTGCATGGAATTTCAAGCTCTTTTAAAATATGAGGTCACAGAAACAAAATATGAAATTTGACAAACAAACCTCATGATGATGATGCACCTGACCTTTATTTTTACCAGACCGCCAGGAAGCAGAAAAAACACAAGCAGAAGCAAAAAGCAAGACATCAGCAGGGGTCCCCATTTTGCTAAGGAGAATAATGGGGCGTGTTGTGAACATCACAACAACTAGCAACCAAAACAAAATAATTAAATTCAGAGTGTTCAAGGAAACTAGATGAAATGAACTCATAACTTCCAACTATCTTTCTTGCAAATTACTATTCAGCTTGAGACTCAAAGTGTTCAATAAAGATGCATGAATTTCCATTTTCAGTTTAGTTGTGTGCATGTGATTAATTATCCTCATCTTGAAGATCGGTTGAACAAACCAGTGACTGACATTAGCCTACGTAGGTGAGGATATTCCCTCATAGCGGACCGGATAGAGCCTTGCTGCCAGCGAGCGTCTATAGCCCCGGCAAGGTTATCGTTACAATTCTCCTAAGTAGAGCCCCACTGCCAGCGAGCGTCCATAGCCCCGGTAGAGTTACTTAGATGGCTTAATCTGGATTTTCAGTATAATCCGCTTTATTCATTTATTTATTTATTTATTTGTTTTCTAATTTTGAAAGATTTCATAAGATATAGCAATTTGTAACTTCATGATGCAAGGAGTGGGCACTTGCTGAAATTAAGCTGAGAATTGTAATGGTAGCAAGGGTGACCTCTGATTTTTCACCTAATATCTACACTGGTAGGTTCAACAAACCCAAGGATTTTAGGTGTGTCATCGTGAGAAACCTGCTTCGAATTCTCAATCACATTTATTGAATACGAAACTTTAGAAGATGAACAACTCTCTACATTCATGACAGTGACAAGTTATGTGTAAATTGCAAATGGTTAACCTGAATATCCTAAATTATATACTGTTTTGAATGGTTGCTAGTTCTGCTCCTTAATACTCTACAGTAAAATAAAGATCCCTGCTGAGGAGACAACAAACAAACCAAACAAACAGGCTGTACAAACAACACAACAACAGAAAAAACTGTACAAACAGACAGAAACAAAAAGCAAAAAACAAATAGAAAGGAACTATACAAACAACTAACCTAAAAAGAAAACAGCAAAAGAAGAACACAAAAAAACAAAAAACAACTACCCTACCAGACTATATACAAGCCTCCATGAGGCAATTAGAAACCTAGGAAAAGGACCCAAAAACACCCCTACTTGCATATTTCTTTAGGTTGTGCAGGAGTAACAGGGTACTAGTTATGGTCCTCATCATAGCAGATTTATCTTTGAATTCTGAAAAAAATTCTGATATTCTAGATTCATTGTGTTTATCAGAATAGCTCTTAATGACTAGTAACTGAGGCAGCTCATCAGGGTTATGATTAATCCATAGGCATGTCCTATCTCTTGAATTTCCATAATCAAAATAGCATTTATCATTATTTACTAAGGAAAGGAAAGAGACAACCTGATGCGCCTTTAGCTCTGTGGAACACACTTGTTTATTAGTAGCTGGCTCTTCATTTAGCTCTGCATTTTCATTGCCCAGCTCTATGTCTAGTCCTTTTTCAAGTTGAAAGAAGAATGACTCTAGATGTATCATTTCTTCATCTTCATCCAGCTCTGTTCCTTCATTCTGGATGTTCAATTTATCCTCAAATTTAGCACACCTCTCAATGTTCTCGTTAGTTTCCTGCACATCAGCACTTAAGTATCTTCATCATCATCTGATATACAGAAATTAATCATTTCTAAATCACTTGAGAGTAAAGGTGGGACGACATTTTTTGATTGATAGGAATACTCCCCTGTTTTATTTTCAACATAGTGCTGGGGCGATGTCTGATTATGCACAGCCGCTCCATGATCCTCTGTATCTTCTTTTTTTAAGGATTGTTCATCAGATGACTCATATTTATCATTCAGTGAAGAGTCTAATTCTATTGACCTGCAACAATCTTGATTTTGATCATTTAATTTAAAGAAGTCAGGTGTAACACTAGGATTTACTTTCTTTTCTATGACTTCATTAGTTTGTACAGTAGGGATCTTATCAATTTTAGTGCATTTTAATTCTACCAATGCTTGTTTACATTTCTTTGCCAAATCATGTTCATTAAAACTTTTCAGGTCAGACCCAGAGGCTTCTTCTTGACAAATATTCCTTAGTAGTTCCATATATTTATCAAATGTATCAAGATGAACCTCACTTTTCTTTTCTTTTTCATTAAATCCTTTTTGCTTATTATCTAGAAAAGAGACGGGAGCTGTGATTTCTTCTCTGCATTTTTTAGGATATTTATACTTTTCAGTAACTTTAATCACAGCCGGATCCTGACGAAAAGATAGATTTTTTTTCTTACCATCACATGATTCCTACCAAGAGATCTTATTACCCTTTATTCTTAGCATTGGTTCCATCTTTGTATTCTCTGCACATTTAATGACCGTTGATGCTGCATCCTTCTGTCGCTCAATAATCTCCTCACTTCCCTGCCAACTTTCAGCCTTATACACATCTGAGAGAGAGATTAGTCCTTTCAAATATAAATCTAACCTTGTAAGGAAAGATAGACAATTAAGCTCACCATGCTCTATGGACTTATGTATCCTACACCTTCCAAATAAACCATAGCTATATAAATTTTTGGGATAAAGCTGGTTATTCAAAGCTTTCTGAAATGAAGGAATGTCAACTTGAAAACTGCCCCTATATGAGTCCATTAAAAATAGGACCCTCTTTCAACTTTTTAGGCCTTTGAAATGTTATGAGATCTAACATATCTCAGAATATAGCATTCAAACTCAGAAAATTAACCCTAAACCAAATCAGGCCCTCCTTCTAGCGCCAGAAAACTGTTGATGACTGTTTTGATGCAATCATAACAATAAGTTAAAATTCACATAAAATGAACTGAAACTATACTTGAAAGACAAGAAGGAATCATTTGGTGATTCAACTAATCCCAAGTCTACAATGGTTCGGTTGGTCAAGTTCAGTTGGTCAATGTGAAGCTGTAATGTTCAAGGGGCCTTATGTAGTTTAGGTTTGTTTTGTGGTTTACTGGACTAAGAATATGCAAAGAGGTCATAGATTTCAACAAGTATTCTGTTCATTTGCATACAAGTGATACCGGGCTGCAAGTTTCAGAGGGTTTTCTTAGATTTTTTTGCAGCTTTCTTCTTTATCTGTTTATGAAAACTGTCTACTTATAGCTCTGTTATGCATGCTTCTTCAAATTTGAGACAATTTCCTTTAGATTTCTACGTTTTTAGCTAAATATTTCAGATGGGTTGGGAAAAGTTAGAAAGATCTACTCTATACCTCACTTAATCTACAGAAGGATCTAAGTGTTTCTGTTATGCACTATGTAAATACCACAGTAATTTGATCAAATCCACAGTAAAAACCCTAAATGTAAGTTCTGAGCATTTTCACAAACATACATTTAAAATTGCAAGCTCTCAAAGAAGATATTTCAAAACACAAAGAAGAGCAGGAGAACACTCAGAAGATAGATGCAGAACTCCAGATTCTATTGCATTAGAAACGAATAGCCATACATGATTTACAATGTAAGAATGACTCTTAGTTTCATTGATCATACTATAGAGAACTTACAAGCTTTACAGATACAGTAAGGCAGCCAGACATTCCACGCGCACCTTACTGCAGACAAACAGGCGACCTCCTTCTTCTACTCTAAACTATGCCCAGAAAGACTCTACAATTCTGGCAAAATCCTAAAATCCCTGTGTGTAGCCCCTGTTGTAAAGTATTACAGTGTAGAGAGGCACAATATAAAGACATTCTGATTGTCCTCACTACAGCAAAAACCTAACTGAACCCCTGGTTCAAACCCCTGGTTACAGCAATAAATACAGGTGAACCAGTTCTCAAAAAATATCTCAGAGCAGTTGTCAAATCTGGGCGAAATATTGCCCCTTCTGAGAAGTTCCGGCAGCTGGGCAATAACTTCTGTTTGTCTGTTGTGATAATACCTCCAGCTGCGACCTTCCTCTTCACTTGAATGGCTTTGACTTTTTGCATTTCATCCCTATCTTTTTGCTCCTGAGATCAGATCTTCTGCCTCCATGAGGTCACTGCGCTGACTTTCCAACTGCTTCTTCAACTGCAAGCCTGCAAGACAAGACAAGCAATAAGTTTCACATTTATCATAAAAACAGCATGAAATTAAAATAACCGTTTAAACCCAGGTGACTGCGCAAGATGGAGAAAATCAGATCCAGAAATCCTCTCAAAACGCGTCAAAAAATGCGTTCAGACTGCTCAAGATTCACGGGTCAACCATCGCTGACCAAAAAATGCCAGAGGTGCCAAAAAAAATGCTTTAAAATTCCACCGCCTCATTTCCCGCCCATCGGCATGACTATCCCTGTCGGTGCGTCAAAAAAAACATGTTAGCCGACATACTTCATCATCATGATATTTCGCTTCTGCATATTGGAGAAAAGAACAACATCATCATCATCATCATGTTGAAGAAGAATAGGAGGATATGAATATAATCATGCTGCTGAGGAAAGGAAGATGATGGTGACGTCATCATGATATTCGGGCTTCATTGAAATGCTAAGGATGACGTCATCATCATGTTCGGTTAAGATCAGGGGGATATTTGTGATATCGGGTCACCTAAGGAGCATGATCAGGATGATGAAGTGAATATGACCCTTTCGCGGCCAAGGTAACCCTCTTGAAAGATCAGGATGATGATGATCATCATCATATTTGCTTTTGTCGAACATAGAATAAGACATCATCATCATATTCGGGAACCGGATCGTGCTTAAAAATATATCCTGCTGAAGGAAAAATGATGATGATGATCATCAGGATATTTACTTCTGTCGAACATAGAATAAGACATCATCATCATATTTCGTGAACCAGATCGGGTTTTGGAAAATATCCTGTTGAAAGAAAAAATGATGATGCTGATCATCAGGATATTAGCTTCTTCGTTTATCAGATCGGGATGACGTCATCATGATATTCGGAGCCTTCGTTAAACTTGAACATGACGTCATCATGATATTCGCCAACCGGATCATGTTTGGAAAAAAATCCTGCCGAAGGGAAAATGTGATGATGATGATCATCAGGATACTTGCAAAAGGTTGTATTTCATCGGCAGGAGGACTTGGCGAAATATCGGGCGTACAAACAAGATCATGATGATCTTGACAATAGGACAGGATAAAAAATAATATGATGATGACGTCATCATCATATTTCATTTTCGGAGCACAAGGATGAGTTGAGGTCATCATGATATTTGCGCCAGGGTGATATTGCAAAATATGATGATGCTGTTGAGAAATGCAATATCGACCTCTTCTTAATAAATAGGGTGATCATCATAATATTTCGCTAACCGGAGATCAGGAGGATATGAAGATGATGATCCTCTTAATCGAATTATGATGATGATGCTTCCAGCACTTAGCGAATTTCAGCAAATGACCCTCGTGAAAGATCAGGGTGATATGAAGTCGTCATCATCATAAATCGAACTTCAGCAAATATCATGATGATGACCTTGCGATAGGTTTATAGCATGCGCATGTAAATATGCCGAAGGTGGATTTTTCTAAGTCTGGGTGATCAGCATGATAATATAAGATCAGGTAATGTTGAATTATCATGATGATGCTTGCGATACAAAAGACCACTTCGACGGGGAACTTACCTTGACTTAAAGCTGATGTCATCATGATATTTGAACCTCAGGATATTGTCAGGGGGGTGCGTTTCAAATATGATGATGATGTCCTCATACAGCAAAACCAAGTTTATAAAATATGACGCTCCTAAGAAAATCATGATGCTGATGATGCGCCTGAGGCCATTTGACGGTTAAAGGGAACTACCACCTAAAATTGACGTCCGGATATTGTGACTGCATGATTTTTAGCGGGTGATAGACCAAGATCATGATGATCCTGTCAACATGACTTAGGATATAAAAATATGATGATCCTCCTGCGAATATCAGGTTTGACCAAGACTTTGACCGTGCATAACTTCCACATATGGACGAATTTTCAAGTGAAGTAAAAGGCAAACCTGCATGGAATTTCAAGCTCTTTTAAAATATGAGGTCACAGAAACAAAATATGAACTTTGACAAACAGACCTCATGATGATGACCTACCTTATCATATATCATGATGATGATGCACCTGACCTTTATTTTTACCAGACCGCCAGGAAGCAGAAAAAACACAAGCAGAAGCAAAAAGCAAGACATCAGCAGGGGTCCCCATTTTGCTAAGGAGCATAATGGGGCGTGTTGTGAACATCACAACACCTTCTATGCCATAGCCAACTCTGATCAACTTGAACAAACAAACAACTTTTATTAGAACCAACTAGATGGAAGATATTACCTTTTGTTTGAGTACCAGATGCCATCTCAGTTCTGGAGCTTTTAAAGATCCTACATCTTCCATTTTTGAACCGGAGATCATAACCTTTATCTACCAGCTGTCCAACACTAAGAAGATTGTGCTTCAATCCTTCAATGTACAGTACATTACCAGTTTTGCTCTTTCCATCAAAGGAGATAGTTCCCCTACCTCTGATTCTACCAGCATAATTATCACCAAACTTTACCATTCCTCCTTCATACCTTTCCAAGTCTAGGAACTTGTTTTTGTCACCTGTCATATGGTGAGAGCATCCACTATCAATAACCCAATCATGCTTTTCTTCAACTTGGGCAGCCAAAGCTCTTTCTACAACCTCATGATTGACAGATTCAGAGGATATTGAATCTTCTTCCTTGATGGCAATAAACACCCATTTATTTCCAGATTTGCTTCCTATTTCTGATTCATCATCTATTACTCCTTCATTATCATCTTCTTCATGAACATAATAATAGTTCTTTTGGAACCGTTGTCTATTAGAATTTGACCTTGCAGATCTTTCTAGACATCTTGAAGCAAAATGACCAATCTTATTGTAGTTGAGGCACTTAAAGGGTAGTTTTCCTTCATACTTACCGGATCCTCTTGGCAGTCTCTTTGTAATGAGGGCTTCAAGTTGAGTTGTTTCTGCTTCTTCCTCTTCCATGTCTTTCCTTGCTTGATCATACCATGATAGCTTCCTTGAAGAGTTTTCTCCTAGATTAAATCTT
Organism: Cunninghamia lanceolata; assembly: GCA_027924645.1. Taxonomy (NCBI): domain Eukaryota; kingdom Viridiplantae; phylum Streptophyta; class Pinopsida; order Cupressales; family Cupressaceae; genus Cunninghamia; species Cunninghamia lanceolata. Next base: position 4,526,573 of record BSBN01000244.1, read on the forward strand.
TGTTTGCCTTTCACATAGGCACTGGCTTTGAATGTAGATTTAGTCTTGGGGGGATCATCTCCAAACTCAGTCATTTCAATTACAGCTAGTTTTCCAGCCAATTACTCTCTTGTGACAGTTGTATGGGCTCTGAATTCATCAATGGCAACAACCTTGATTTTGTAGGCAGCAGGAAGGGATGTAAGAATTTTGCAGACAATCTCATTTTCATCCAGAACTCCACCAGCATTCCTAATTCCACACACCAAGTCATTTACTCTTGGCATAAAGGTAGTGATATTTTCATCTTCTCTCATCTTCAATCTTTCAAATTTCCCTTTGAGACTTTGCAACCTTGCACTCTTAACAAACTCATCTCCTTCATGCAGAAGTTCCAGTTTAATCCAGATCTCATAGGCAGTTGGTAGGTCAATAACATTTGAGAGCTCTGAGTTAGTTAATGCACTTAGAAGAGCTTCTTTTGTTCGCAGATTGTTTTTAGCATATGTGATTTCATTCAGAGTTGTCAGACCACCATGTGGAGGTACATATGCTTTTGTGACCATGGACAAGTATGCTTTTCCCATACACTCCAAGTGACATTTCACGTGACCTTTCTAGAGAGAGAAGTTGGTTCCATCAAACTTTAGAATGTCCTTCTTGTATGACGACATCCTGGATCTCCTCAAGCGGTTAAACTCTTTTTAGAAGAACTTAGCTCTGATACCAATTGTTAGATCTAGGGCACACAATTGAGAGGGGGTGAATCAGTTGTACAAAAACTTGCTTCTACTTCAAACACTTGATTCTTCTTTGTTAGTTAATAGCATATCAATTAACTATTCATGAAAGCGTAAAGCATAAACACGGGAGCAGATAAACATCAACACATTAGACACCAAGATTTTGACGTGGAAAACCCAGTTAACGGAAAAACCACGGGGTGATTAACCCAAAGATTATTCTCTGTTAGAAGAATAAGAAAAATGGATGGCACATGCCAATTAGGGCTCACTGCCCGAGCACACTGCTCACAAGGAGGCACACTGCCTACAAGAGACACATTGTCTACAAGATAACAAGTATTACAAACTTGAACTGGAGATTGACATCTTTACCATGTCTGGATCAGTTCCATTTAAGCCCGAGACACTTTCGCTCTTTCGCTATGCCACACTCATCCGCTCCACAACACACTATGAAATGAATTCACAAACCTTTATTTATACAAGGCATCAACTTAGGAACAATCATCTAAGTCGGCAATCATCCACAAGAACATTCGCAAGATGAATAATTCATTCGGTCGGCCAGCCTGAACAAGAACATCTTCATCCGGAAGTATATCTCCAATTTTGGGCTCTAACACTAATGCAGACCGACAACACAATATCAACATGATCCAAGAACTTAGGAATAATCATCTAAGTCGGTAATCATCCACAAGAACATTTGCAAGATGAGTAACTCATCCAGTCGGCCAGCCTGAACAAGAACATCTTCATCCGGAAGAGTATCTCCAATTATAGGCTCTAACACTAATGCAGACCAACAACACAACCTCAACATGATCCAAGAACCTTCATAGGCTTGCCTGAATGACCAGGTACATCCACACTTCCTCCGCTTACTAGAATTCTTTTCTTCTTCATCTAAAACTTCAAGGACACAGTCTATCACCACTGTCATACTAAAAAAGGTCCTTCTGGACCTCCAAACTAAGTACAAATTGATATGACACATCACAAGGACATCCCAAACACTCCTTCTAATCCGTAGAATAGGACAATGCACTTTTGGATCTCACCAGACCTTTTTGTAACACTCTGTCACTCCAGAGCATCTCTCAGAACCGGTTCTACTTGATCGATCACAACTTCTTCGTATCTTCATGTGGACCTTTGAAATCTTAACTGGATCATCTCAAGACTCATATCTACAAACCCTTTAATTTGCATCCTCTGATCCTCAACCTATTGAGTACTTTTGCCTTCTTCTCATCACTATTCTTCACTATTCCTGATTGAGACTGATTTCCTCAATAACCTCAGCACACAGCTCATCCAATCCTTCTTATCAATGCAATATGAGTATGTTGACATCAATGACAACACTAGTTAACCTCATACTTGCAACACATCTTCCTATTGAGCATCAGGTATGAAAAATGAGAGAAATCTCTCTTGCAACCCTAGTTTATATTTTTTTTTATTTTGGTCAAATGAATCTGTTGTTTTCTAGTTTTGTTGTTGCATTGTCTTAGTTTTACTGTTTCAATCATTTTGCAACTTTTTTTCATTGAACTTTGATAATTTTTGACAATTTCTGGTATGATTTTACCCTTCCAAGGTGTGAGGAAGGCTCACCCCTTTTGAAAGGGTTAATCACCCCTGGTGATCAGGGATCACCCCCTAGGGGGATCTAGGATGGCCTAGGGGGATTCGCCCTAGTGAAAGGGGTGACCCACCTAGAGTACTTTCAGATGGATCTTTAGTAATTTGATGCTTCTAACGCTTGATTTTGTCTATTTTTCGATACTAACCTCTTCTGTTTATTGAAATTTTCTATTTTTGGGGATCTAACTTAACATTCCTTGTGTGTGATAGGATGGAGGCATTTGATAAAATGTTACACATGACCAAGCTTGATTTGCTGAAGCTTATGGGGCTATCTTTTAGAGATCATTATATTCTTATGAGGACAAGTTTGGATCTATTAAATCTTGAACTCTAGTGGTTCATCCTCCTAATTTTATATTTTCATCATTGTTATCTATTTGGTCCCTACCTACACACCATTTATTGTGCATTCTTGCTACATTATTTATCATGGATTATTAGTCCCCTTTCTCTTTAGAATGTTTTTATGCATGTCATATTGATTTTGATGTGTTTTAACATTATTGTTGAACATGATCACTTGATCCTTGAGGATCTCATGTTATTTTATCATATGAATAAAGATTGATTCTTTATTAAGTCTATTTCATAATGTGTGTGATTTTCCCTCTTTCATAGAGTTAGTTTTTTCTTCCTTCCAATTTGGATACTTCACTTGCTCATGTGTTTTATCTTGATGATTCTTCCCTTATGACTATTTGTGGGAGCGATATGCACTGATACTAAGTGAACTAGATTGAGTTGTGATACCATGTGGGAGTGGAAGTCCAAGATCAATGGATTAGAGATCAAACACAAATGCAATGTATTGAAAACAAACTAAAATGATTTACAACCGAAGTGGTATAAATAGGTGAAGTTTGAGGAACAAGACTCCATGAGAATAGGGAAGGTGGTGAAAATGAAACCAAGAGAATAGCTCAAGGTTCAACCACCCTCAAATGTAGTGGCGATGTGTCAAAGATGGATCAACACATCTACTAACGACTCAGCAAGAGGACTTAGTCTTTCTACATGTGAGGAAAACCACTAACTATGATTAAGTTAGGTATAACTCATGTGAGTTTATACACCAACACCCTCTCTTAAGCATAGCTTAGGTGGGTTTATTAAATACGAGTCCTGATTGTGTGCCATTTTAGGTACTCATTTACAAAACATCTCTCATAAAATGGAGAAAGAAAGAAAACCCTCTAGGAAAAAACTTTTCTCCTAAAGAGAGAAAACAAAGAGAGGACTTTAGATGGCCCCTCTAGATGATGATGATGCCAATGTAGACCATAGATGCTGATGTTGAGAAATCTCCAAGAAAAAATATGTTGTAAATTCTAAATTTTTTGAATATTCAGAAAATTAGACAAATCATCTCTAATGTGTACAGAAGTTGGTATACTAAAGACTGATAAAATGATGTGCATATGCACACATGTGAATGAGAAAAAGAATCTATGTGATTCTTTGAGAAGTGATTGTTCCCCCCATTACACTTTATAATTAAGTGTATATACAATTCCCAATTTTCATGATTAATTACACAAGTGATTTTTATTTGACACCTTTTGAAGTTTAAGTACAACAAAATAGCTTTATTCGAGTCCTAATAATCAGCTAATTTGAGCCATCTGAGCTAAGCCTTGAATTGATACTAGGCTCTGAGTTAACTTCTTCTTCATCATCTATAAAGTGTAAAAATACGAAGCAGGCTTCTGGATGGCAGACTTTACCAACTGCAACTAGTTTTCTATCTTTGGACTCTGATGAGGGTAGCATCTACAGTGAATTCTACCATCTTTTTAGAATCGACAAGTGCATCTAGTGAGAGATATTTTTTAAATAAACCAGGAATATAGTATACATTATTCAGAATACCATTCCCTAGTTCAACTGTGCCTTTACCACTGACATCATAATACTTTTGGTTCATTAAAATCTTGTAGATTCTATAAGGTTCTATTTTTATAAATATTTCTAGAAATGGTGACATATGATTACCAACAACTAAACTTATGACCCATCAGTTTAACTCTACTTTAGATGGTGGCATTTTATCTCTTTTATCCCTATTAGAGTTGATGAATGAATTTAGTTTTAAACTCAGTTTTAATGTGGTGCTTTAGTGATAGAAGAAGATGATTGTGTGCACACTCTTCTTACTTATCTACCCCCTTAAAGTGGCACTTTATAAGTAGTGCATGACATCTGACAACAATATTTTCCCTTTTTGTCTTTCTCACAACAAGTTTGCAATTTAAGATGAAGTATTTTTAAGAACCCTAAACCTAGCTTAATTTGGCACTTTATAATGATAGTGCATTGATAGGGTAGAATGATAGAGGACAAAAAATTAGGCACTTTTTCCTTTTGAATGACTTGATTATGAGATCATGTGCAAAAGTTATGGCCTTTACAATATTTTGCATATGCAAAAAATACACCAAAAAAATTTCAATATGCTTGAAAATAATAAATTTTGCAAACTAATATATTTGGAGAGAAAAAAAACTAGATGAGGTAAAAAGTTAAGCCCCTTGTGGTAGAGTGTAACCAAGGGCTTAAAAACCATATGACCGGGGGCTTATTCAATTTGACTATCGTCGCAGTTTCAAAACAATTTCAAAAAATACAACCTTCCTTCCTTCCCGCCTCGCAATTTGGCATGTGGTCTCTCCTTTGGCATCGATGATGCCCTCCAATACAAATATGTGGCAATAAATGCCACTTTGTATATAGCCACCGAAAAACTTCCCCCAACGTGCCTTATACAGCCATCGATGTGGCCTTCAAACTCCACCAAAAATAGCTATTGAGGACTGAGAGGATGTTGTCGAATGAGGATTTGGGGCATAGAATTTGCTAAGAGACTCCATTGACTATAGATGTGTGGCAGAATTCCATTAATAAAGGGTGACATGGTGTTGATTTGCCATGGGCTGGGTGGCGAGTTGCAGAGAGGATCGGGCGGCGCCATTGGTGAGAGCATCACCCCTCTTGGAGGCATCGACTAAATGCAACAACGGGGGTGACATTAGCCTTTGAAAAGGTAGAGACATAAGCATTGTATTTGGCCTCTTTGTGAGGCACTTCAAAGTATATAGATCAGCCTCTGTGTGAGGCTTTCCTGGCAATGATTCAACCTCACTGTGGTGAGGATCGATTAGCTCTACAATGATGATTATAACCTACAAAAACAAACTCGTTTCAAATGTGCTTTGAAATAAAATTTACCCTCCTTCATATGCAGTGATAGAAGGCTGGATTGAGCCTAGCATGCAAGAGAGGTTGCAAAGATTTGCAAATGGAGATGTAATCAATGTGAAAATGATTTGACTCTATTCCACTTGCTCTGGTACCATGTGGGAGTGATATACACTGATACCAAGTGAACCAGATTGAGATCTGATACAATGTGGGAGCAAAAGTCCAAGATCAATGGATTAGAGATCAAACACAAATGCAATGTATTGAAAATGAACTAAAATGATTTACAATTGAAGCGGTATAAATAGGTGAAGTTTGAGGAACAAGACTCCACGAGAATAGGGAAGGAGGCGAAAATGAAACCAAGAGAATAGCTCAAAGTTCAACCACCCTCAAATGTAGTAGCGATGTGTCGAAGATGGATCACACATCTACTAATGACTCAACAAGAGGACTTAGTCTTTCCACATGTGAGGAAAACCACTAACTATGATTAAGTTAGGTATAACTTATGTGAGTTTATACACCAACACTATTTATAGTGATGTTCATGAGAATGATGATGTTTAACCTTTAAGAATTCTTTTGTCACATGCTTTGAGTGTACCTTGTACGAAAGAGATTTTATAATGATTCTTCTAGGGATGATATGATATGTGACCTGTCACTTTGTTTACCTAGTCATGATACTATATTTTCTAGTCATTATACTCTTTCCTCTTTTCATGCTATCTCTTTATTTTCACCATTTAGGGTATTTTTCTCTTGATGATGTATATTATGGGGAGCCTATTTATGGTATATAGGTGATTTATCTATTTCTATACATGGCGATTCAATGCTTTGTAATGATCATTCTTTTACATCTCATTTTGAATATTTAAATGTTCAATGTGATGGCATTCTTTACGATGATCACTATTTTCTATCTCCTATAAATTATCTAGATATGTATGGTGCTTCTTTACCTTGTGATAGTTTGGACTTGAATATGGTTGGACCCTTGATAAATCTTTTCATCCTTCTCCAACTTCCTTACATGATGCTTATATGGGGAATATTGTTTAGACATAGGGTTGTTGTTTCTAGTTGCCATGTTTCCTTTCCCTCCAGGCACCCATCTTTCTCCAATTAGAGACTTTATTCACAACATTGTCATGCAATAGGTCATACTTATCAAAAAATGGATAGGGTACAAAAAGATGCATCTAATTAGCCATTTTTACCATCTAGTGATCTAGTGTTGCCTTCTCATCACAAGTTAATAAAGAAAACATGTAAAGGTTATGACTTTATTAATCAACATAAGATCACCCTTGAAAAAATTTATATTTGATATTTGAGTTAGTCATCATGTATTTATAGGGATAAATTATGGTTGACCTTAAATAAACTCATTAAAATATCAAGTCTTAATTTTATAGAGGGGTCTTCTATTTTAGAAATCATTCATACACAAGCTACTAAAATATCATTTTGGGTTAATGAATTACCTAGTGTTTTTCTCATTTAGGAACATTTACCATTATACATTGTTAGAAAATTTATTCCAAATAATATAAAAATGGATTTAGTATACAATGGATCTATTTTACACATTTGTAGAAAAAATGTTTTGGATAAAGTTAATGTTGATTCAACAAATTTAGAAAAAATTAGTCAGTATAAAAGGATTTAATAATGTGGGGTTAAAATTACTTGGTGCCATTAGTTTTCACCTTACTCTTGGACTTCTTTCACTTGGTACTTTATTCCATGCCATTGCAAGGTGATTAGGGTACAATGTTATTTTAGACCATCCCCAAATCCTTGTTTTAAGGATAGTCTCCTCCACTCCTCATCCAATGTTAAAGTTTAATTGTAAGAATAAGAGACATGTGATATCTGTAGAAATTAATCCTTAAAAGATTTTTTAGTTGGCTAAGAAATAAAATGTTGTGATTCTTCCTAATCACTTTTATATAACCATCACTAACAAGACAAGGTCTCATCCACACCTTATGTTAATTCTAATGATGATTGGGGTAATTGGAGAAACCAAGGTGAATGATCAAGATCTTATAGTTCATCCTTTATATATGGACCAAGCTATCTATGGTAAACAATCAATTTCTCTTTTATGATGAATTTAGCTATACTACTCCTAGGGGTTCTTTTGTGTGTGTGGTATACTTTTATATAGGTTATGATGATACTTATACTTTATCACTTAAATTATTGCACGATATGTATGGCAAGGGTTTCAAAATATTTCAAAAAGTTGTTCTAAATTTAAAGGTTTAGGTTTGAATAAGTTTAGTACTTTGATACTATTAAACCTATCCAATATTAGAATAAGAATGGTGTGGGCTACACTAATTCTATGGATAAGAAATTTATAATGATATTGAGAGAGAAAATTTTCAATCAAATTGTGTAATTACTCATGGAATAGACTTACAATTGATGGTAGGAATTTTTAGAGGTTAAATGATTTGGTGTTGAGAAGAATGACCTAGTGGATGACCTTATTAAATGGATTTGAAAGGGTAATAGATGGTTTTGATTTATTCATGAAAGGAGTTACATATATCCATAATATAATTGAACAATAAAATCATAAAAGATAATTGACAACATGTGTAGAATATGAGTAGTAAATAATTGTATTTAATATTTGTGAGAACATATGTATGATGGATTTGCCTTGAGTCTCCTCTTATTAAAAAGAGTAACAAATGTACTTTAATATGCAGAAACAAGGGAGATGAAGCAATAGATGAACTAAAATATATCATATCTTACTTCACAACCATTAACAACAACTCAAAATCACTAAATACATATTCTTTAGTTCCAATAGAAGTCAAGTTAGGACTTGTAGTTCGTAATGTAGGTGTTCAACATGATATGTAACCTACTGATAACATTACAAGGCCTATTGAGAAAATTTTGATAATTGTGACATGATCTAGTGACACATATCCTCTTAGATCAATTCCCCAGCCTTGAAGAGTATTGATCCTATTTACATTAAGTTGTGGTAAAAAATATGTGGAAACAAATTTACAACATATACCTATGGAAAACATATTTCCCTAAGAATGCACTTAGCCTTCTTTAATAATCTATAAGATAGGGATCTCTTGTTGACATGTTTGTTTAGCACCCATTAATGACTTGATCTAATTCTATAAGAACATTGTAATCTTGATTGGTCTCCATTTGTTTATGATTCTCTACAACATCTAATGTACCCAATAGAGGTAGAAGTTAATTGACTAAGAACTATTTGGTGTGGAGACTCATAAATCTCCAAGTGGGAGGCAACTAATCGTGCAAGTACTATACACTAGTTATGTATCCTTGCTGGGGTTCGGGGTCGGTTGTTAATTTTTTGTTAATCGACAAAAGAAAAATGGCATTGCAAAACCTTAATTCTAGAAGCCTCTAAAATGCTTGTTATAAGTGGCTAGGATGTATGTTATGGCAATGCATTCATGAGATTGTAATCTATTTTGCACTAGATAATAAAATCATTGGATGGCTAAGTTTCTGTGGATGTAGCCCATATTGAGTGAACCACGTTAAATTTCTATGTTGATCTATTTTGTGTTATTCCTCATTTTTATATTTGTGTTATTTAATCTACATATAATTGTTAGTGTTTATTTCTTTGATCTACCTAAACCCTAACAACTGGTATCAGAGCAGGTTGTGTTTGATTATCATCTATAGGAAGGTCTCACGATTGAGTGGGAGTCTCACGGTTAAGTGGGAGCAATGGTGGACGAGGGTCAATTGAAGATAGATTAATTCAATGGGAAGAATTATCAATTATGGAAGATGCAAATGGAGGATTATCACTATCAGAAGGATTTATGGAGGCCGTTGGAAGGAATAGACAAGAAACTAATAGCAATGAATGATGAGGATTGGAAACTTCTAGATAGAAAGGCACTAGGAACCATTCGGTTGTGCCTGGTACCATCTGTGGCATTCAATATAATAGAAGCAAAGACAACAAGTGAACTGATGAAAGCTTTGGCCAAATTGTATGAAAAATCATTAGCCTCTAATAAAATATTTCTCATGAAGCGTTTGTTTAATCTAAAAATGATTGAAGGTGGATCTATGTTAGATCATTTAAATGAGTTTAATACGATTACCAGTCAGTTAACTTTTGTAAAAGTGAAATTTGATGAAGGAGTGAGGGCTCTCTTGGTTTTATGTTCTTTGCGAGTAAGTTGAAATAGCTCGGTAATGGTTGTAAGTAACTCTATCTTTGTTCAAATACTTTGAAATTTGATGATGTTGTTGGTGTTATCATTAGAGAGGAAATGCGACAGAAAAATATAGGTGAGAGTTCAGCATCAGGTAATGCTTTGACTGTAGAGAACATGGGAAGAATAAAAGAGAGAGGAAAAAGCCCAACAAATCACATGAAGTCACAAGCGAAGTCAAAGAAAGGTAGATCTAAATCCAAAGGAAGAATGTATTGCTAGCACTGTAGAAAGCTAGGACACTTGAAGAAGGATTGCTGGTCTTCAAAGAACAAACAAGGAGATGGACAACATGATGACAATAAGGAAGCTAATGTTGCAAGTAATAAATTACAGGATGCTTTAATTCTCTGTTTAGATAATGCTAATGATCCTTGGGTAATAGATTTAGGGGTTTCATTTCATGGCACACCCCATAGGAAATATTTTGTAGATTATGTTCAAGGTGATTTTAGACAGGTATATTTGGGTGATGATGAACCCTCTTAGATTGTTGGAAAAGGGAAGATAAAAATCAAGTTGCAAAATGGAAATGAATGGTTGCTATAGGAGGTAAGGCATGTTCCAAATTTGAGAAGGAATTTAATTTCTACAGGACAATTGGGTAGTGAAGGCTACATAGTTACCTTTTTAGACAAAATCTGGAAGGTCACTAAAGGTGCATTAGTATTAGCTAAAGGAGAAAAGGTAGCTACATTGTATTTGTGTACTGGTAATACTTATTCTACCTTAGCTCCTACAGAAATAGTTGCTACTAAGACAGTTATAACACTTGCTGCAGGGACAGAAACAAAATTGTTGCACCATAGACTTGGGCACATGAGTGAGAAAGGGATGAAGATCCTTCACTCTAGAAAGTTTCTACCAGGTCTAAAATAGATTGACTTAGAGTTTTGCGAAAATGTGTTTATGGAAAATAGAAAAGAGTCCAATTTCTCAAAGTTGGAAAAGAGAAGAAGAGTGAGAAATTAGAGCTTGTGCATTCAGATGTATGGGGACTAGCTCAAGTATCTTCTCTTGGTGGCTCTTGCTATTATGTTAGTTTTATTGGTGATGCAACTAGGAAAACACAAGTGTATTTTCTAAAACAAAAATCAAAAGTATTTGAAACTTTTAAAAAGTGGAAAGCTTTGGTTGAGAATGAGATGGGAAAAAAGTTGAAGTGTCTCAGATCTAATAATGGAGGTGAGTATTGCAGTAGAGAATTTGAGAATTATTGTTCATATAATGGAATCCGTAGGCAGAAAATAGTTCCTGGAACCCCACAAGAAAATAGTGTGTCTGAGAGGATGAATAGGACTATATGGAGCATGCAAGGAGCATGAGATTGCATGCTGGACTACCCTTACACTTTTGGGTAGATGTTGTACATACCGATGTTTATTTAATAAACAGGGGACCTTCAAATCCTTTGGATGGTGGCATTCCAGAGGAGGCATGGACGAGTAAAAATATAAACTATTGTTTTCTAAAAACCTTTGGTTGTGAAGCTTTTGTCCATGTTGATATTGAAAATAGAACCAAGCTTGAGGCTAAGTCTAAAAAATGTACCTTCATTGGATATGGAGTAGATGAATTTGGTTATCGATTATGGGATTATGAAAATCATAAAATCATTAGGAGCAGAGATGTTATATTTAATGAGAAGGTCATGTATAAGGATCAACTATAGGAAAAGAATCATGAATAGGCTAAAAAGGAATATGTGGTGTTGGATTAGATTCCAAAAAATAAAATACCAGTGGTACATGATGCTTAGCAACAACAAGTTATCCCATAGACTCCTGCAAGTGTTAGACATTCTACAAGGATAACTAGACCACCAAAAAGATTTTGTCCATCATTATATTCTATATTATTAACTAATTCTCGTGAACCTGAAAGTTATGAAGAAGCAATGTAGGTAGATACCAAAAAGTAGTGGGAGCTAGGCATGAAAGAAGAAATGGATTCCTTGCTACAGAATTAGACTTGGGACTTAGTCCAATTGCCTGCAAGTAAAAGAGCATTGCCAAATAAATAGATTTACAAGTTGAAGGAAGAAGATGGAGGTAAGAAAAGATATAAGGCCAAACTCGTGGTAAAAGGTTTTGCACAGAAAAAGGGTATAGATTTTGATGAAATATTTTCTCCAGTTGTAAAGATGACTTCTATTAGAACTATTCTAAGTCTTGTGGCTGCGGAAGACTTACATCTTGAACAGCTAGATGTGAAAACAATATTTCTACATGGGGATTTGGAAGAGGAAATATACATGCAGCAACCACAGGGATATGAGGTCAAGGGTAAGGAGTAATTTGTGTGTAGGTTAAAGAAGAGTTTGTATAGCCTGAAGCAAGCACCTCAACAATGGTATTTGAAATTTCATAGTTTTATGGCTGAACAAGGATACAAAATATGTCATTCTAATTATTGTGTTTATTTTAAGAAATTCGGTAATGGTAGCTATATTATCTTGCTTTATGTTGATGACATGCTTGTTGCCAAGTCTAACATGTAACATATTAATGAACTTAAGAAGAAATTAACAAATTCATTTGCTATGAAGGATTTGGGTGCAATAAAACAAATCCTTGGTATTTGGTTATTATTTTTGTCTCAAAGTGAGTATGTAGCGAAGGTGTTGAAAAGGTTTAACATGTAGAATGCAAAAGCAGATAGTACACCTTTGCCTATTCATTTTAAGTTGACTAAGGAGATGTGTCCAAAGACACAAGAGGAGGAAGATAAAATGTCTAAGATACCATATGCATCAGCAATTGGTAGCTTGATGTATGCAATGGTATGCACAAGGCTAGATATTGCACATGTAGTGGGAGTTGTGAGTAGGTATATGAGCAATCCAGGAATGGAACATTGGAATGTTGTAAAATGGATTCTCTGATATTTGAGAGGTACTACTTCAAAGAAACTATATTTTGGAGGTACAAATTCTGCTCTAAAATGATATGTTGACTCTGATCTGGCGGGTGATATTGATAGAAGGAGGAGTACTATAGGGTATGTTTTTATTGTAGGAGGTATTGCAGTCAGTTGGATTTCAAGACTGTAAAAGTTTTTGCACTTTCAACCACTAAAGCTAAGTATGTTGTTGCTATGGAAGCTAGAAAGGAGATGATTTGGTTACAACATTTTCTAGAGGAATTAGGGCAAAGACAAGAAGATAGCCCTTTGTACACTGATAGCCAGAGTGCCATTCATCTTGCTAAGAATTTAGCTTTGCATTCAAAAACTAAGCACATACAGCTCAGATACCACTTCATCCAGTTAGTTTTGGAGGATGGGCAGTTAAAGCTAGAGAAAATTCACACAAGTCAGAATCCTGTAGATATGTTCACAAAGGTAGTTATACTGAAGAAACTGGTTTCCTCATCAGTTTCCATTGGCCTTCATGATTGATAATGGTGGATATAAGAAACTAGCCAGGCCTATAATCCAGTGAGAGCTGCAAGCACAGCGGTGTCGTCCAGGATTAGTATCCAAGTGTGAGATTGTTTGGTGTGGAGCATGATCAGTCTCCAAGTGGGAGATTTTTGGTATGTGGCGAATGATCATGCAAGTATTGTACACTAGTTATGTATCCCTCTTTTTTGCACGATCAGAGTCGGTTGTTAATTTTTTGTTAACCGAGAAAAGAAAAATGACATTGCAAAACCCTAATTCTAGAAGCTCCTAAAAAGCTTGTTTTAAGCGGCTGGGATGTATGTTACAGTGATGCATTCGTGAGATTGTAATCTATTTTGCACTAGATAATAAAATCATTGGATGGTTGAGTTTCTGTGGATGTAGTGCATATTGGGTGAACCACGTTAAATTTCTATGTTGATCTCTTTTTTGTTATTCCACATTATTATATTTGGGTTATTTAATCTGCATATAATTGTTAGTGTTTATTGCTTTGATCTGCCTGAACCCTAACAAGATCTTGAAGTGGATGAACCTTGCAATGAAGTTATGTCAGTTATTTCTTCTACAAATCACTAACTTGAATTCAGGCAATGTTCAATTCATGTAATGTTGTTGCTTATATTTTCTATAAGCCTAATGACATGTTGTCTACGCTTGCTACTAAATGTGTAGAATGCACTTAATGAATTAAACTTTTATAACTTCCTTATGAGTTAAATGAGTCACTACCATCGATAGTGGTATATGATAAGCTATGTCAATGTGTTCTAAAGGTTGGAAATGGGTCAGTGCAAGAAGTTGGGTCCACTTTTTGGCCAAAAAGTGAAAGTTTTTTCCTGATTTTCAGAATTTGTCACATTTGACCTAAACATTTGAGGCACTTAAAGATTTAATATTAAAAAAAGTTAGTAATTTAAAATGTAGTACTCGGAGTCTAGTTTTCAAATATATAATTTATTTTAATACCCAGATGATACAAATTAATTTTTCAATAGGAATTTCTAAAAACCACTATTTAAAAGTCACTTTTTTTTACCATACCATGCACGTGTACGACCAACATAATTTGACCTAAATAAAAGTATTTTTCTAAATCCTTTTGGGGAAGGATGCATAGTACATTGAAGTTTTATGAGGATAATTTTTTATAATTTTTTCCAAATAGATTTTTTTTGTTAATTTTTTATTGGCCCTAATTGTTGTTTTTGAAAACCCTCATGTACGACCAACATAATTTGAGAAAAACTAATCATAAAATAGTTTTTTTTTTTTTCATTTTGTAAAGAATGATATGTAGATTGATAACATATAATTTTTAAAAAAAAAAAAATTTAAAATTAAAAGTTATTAAAAAATACAAACACCTATCATTTCAAGTTTTTGGATCAGTTTGCTCATAAATTAAATAGTAAATAGAAAAATAAGTCCAATAAAAAAAATTACATATTTAAAAACTAGATGCTATCATCTGTAATGGGTTTTAATTTCGTAAAAAAAAATAGAAAAAAATGCCATTAGCCATATAGGTAAAGTCACTCTTTCCTCTTGTTCTATACTTAGACAAATACTTGTAGGTCCAAGGCTCAAGGTCAGCTACCCATGCCTTTCCCGAGCCTAAAACAAAACCAAAAGCGTCAGTGTGAAATTCAAAATTTTAGAAACGGGTACCCATTTTAAAATGGGTACTCATTCTAATAAATAATAGAAAACAAAACGGTTATCCGTTCTAAAAAACAATAAAAAATAAAATGGGTACCCGTTTCTAAAAATTATAAAAAACAAAACGGGTACCCGTTCTAGGCTCGAGTACCTGTTCCTGTTGGGATTTTTTTTTGCATGACACTTCCCCTATATGTTGACCCAACTTCTTGCTTTTACCCAAATACAAACAAACATGGAATGGGCTATGTGTACTAGAATTATGTAGAGCTCTATTCTTTCTATATTGAATTAGAGGCAAGATTTCATCTCAAGTGCATTGCTTATTTGAGATATATACCATGAAGAAATGCACTATGATCCCATTTCCCACTTCTATCTATCCATTAATTTGAGAATGGAATGAGGTAGACTTGTTTAATTTTTTGTCTAACATAGACCAAAATGATCTCCAGATTTTTCTTAAGAACCTTGTGTCTTTATCAAATAAGATAGTTTCTAGGATTTCAAAGTGGATCCAAGAATGCAAACAAGTATAATTGAGTTTTTTTCTAGATATGAGATTACTTTCCTACAATGAATCAAATTTGCCATATTTAAGAATCTATCAACTAGTACATAAACACAATCTTTACCATGCTTAGTTGTAGGGTAGCCTAAAAAGAAGTCCATGGAAATGGATTCCTATGGTCTCATTTTAAATAATAAGGGTGTGTACAAACCTTGGTTATTGTTGACCAATTTGGTAATCATGCATGTGGTACAAGTCTTGATGTATTTGGAATCATTTACCCTAAATTATAGCCAAAAAAGTATTTGTATAACATTGCAAGAGTCTTTCTAACTCCAAAATGTTTTGTAAACTTGTTGAAATGATCCTCCCATATCATTATATGTCTCTCAACCTCATGTATAATGGACAAGTGCCCAAGGCAGTATAGGAGTCCATTGTGCAAAGAGAATTTTGGAACTAAATTAGTCCAAAGTAAGTTTTGATAGACACGTGCAAAATATTTGTTAAATGGATATAATTTTGACCAAATGCTAACTTTGTTGGGAATTAAGGTGTCTCAACCTTTCCAAATTCCTAGCACTATTATTTATTTAATTGTTATTATTTGCCTACATTTGTAATTATTCATGTATATTTTATTATGTCACTTTGTGGGAGTTGGCATGTTAGTGCAGTGATGTGTCATCCTACATGGAAGGTGGCTAGATGACATTTATCCTCATATGATGAAATAGGCATCCCATTTTGTGGTAGGAATATATTTCCATGTGTCAGACCATCTCTCTTGTATTGTAAGAGGTTTATGATGGTTTATGACATGTAAGAGTATGATAGATTCTATGGCATTCTAAGAGCCAAAAATAAAGGCATTTATAACATATGTTATGATGCACATCATAAAGTATCTTTGACTGCTATAATAAGGCATGCTAGGCACCCAAGTTCGTATATGACAAGTTTTAAGGGAATTGGCTATTATTAGTCAGTTATGACAGATTCTCTTACAAGTGATGTAAGTGCTATAAGTTATGACAGATTGTATGTGATGTAAGATGTGTAAGAGCATTTGTCATTGCCTTTTTTGATGGAGCGCCCATATTGCAGAAGGTAAATCTTTCATGTTATGATAGTTTTCAGTGGTGTAAGTGAAGATTTTCCATGCATCACTAAGCATAGGGGGCATGGATTTTGGAAATCTTGACCTTCTAGGCACCTTCCTCTAGAAGCTTCCTAGATTGCCTTATGAATGTTATTTATATAGGTGGTTGGAGTGGAGTTTGCATAGTTTATTTGCTGGTGTTGTTATGCTACAAAAATTACTCCAGATACTACGTTTTGGTGAACTCCTCGAACAGCTTGGCTCTGTAATTGTATTATAAAAATTTTTGTTTACTGAATAATACATTAGGTCATACTTTGGAGTGGGGATTTTTACCTAAAAAGGTTTTCCCCATGTACATCTTGTGTTATGGTATTGTTGATTTGATTTAAGTTATGTATCTTCTTCTATATTACTATAAAGATTAAAAATTTGCACAACTTTCCTCTCATTAGTTTGATGTACGAATCTATTTCACGTACCTTGCTTCCTTTCAGTTGGTATCAAATCCTGGCTATATTTTGATCCTAGCTATTCGATAGAGCATTTTTTGTATTGATCTTCGCAATTGAGTGGGAGTTTGTGAAAAGCATTTTTTTATCTTGTTGAAAGAAGGAGATGGATAGCATAACTGGAAGAATAGAGATGGATAATTTTAATGGTAGTAATTTTGAGTTGTGAAAACTCAAAATGGAGGACATGCTTGTAGATTAGGATTTATGGGAGGCCATATCCAGTACAAAACAAATGGCAATGTCTCAAGAAGACTGGGATCTCAAAGACCAAAAATCCAAGGTTCTTGTGAGACTCTGTTTGGTTAAATCCATCTTGTTGAATGTTTATGAAGAGGCTACAGCTGCAAGTCTATGGAAGAAGCTTGGAGAAATTTATCAAGCCAAGTCCCTAGTAAATAGTTTATTCTTGAGAAAGAAGTTTTTTTGTTTGAAGATGGAAGATGGAGGAGGAGGATCAATGTATGACCTTTCTTTGTTCTTTTCCAAACTCATGGGACCACCTTGTGATGGCTATTTGGAGCACTGCCACCAAGTCTAATATGGATTAGGTAGTTGCATCATTACTTTATGAAGAGATGCAAAGAAAGAATTAAGAAATGACTAAGGAGACTCTTGTAGTTCATGGTAGACCCAAAGAAAAAGGGAAGAAGAAGGATAAGAAAGATGATAAAGGAAGATCCAAATCCTATGGGATGTCTATGTCTCTTGGAAAGTCCAAGGTATTGTGTTGGAACTATGGTAAACTTGGGCACTTTCAAAAGGAGTACAAGGAGGAGAAGAAGAAGAAAAAGAAGAATGTCTCTAATTTAGATTCTTACAAGTCTCTAATTGTTCTTTGTGTAGCTCTCTCTTGTAGAAGATTTCCTACAGATGACCTTGGCTCCTACGAGTCCTTGAGTGACTCTAACATGGTATCAGAGCTCCAAATCTGTTAGTTTCTTCTTGAATTTGTGAAGGTTTTCTCCATGAGGTCATGATCAGTGCTTCTTGGTCCAAAATAGACCTCATGATTGTGCTCAAAAGGTGTCAAAACCTTAAAATTGTCTATCTAAACACTAAAATCAAACACAAAAAAATTTGGGTATTTTTTTGGAGGTTTAAATTTTTGTGCAGTCAAAAATCTGTACAATCGTATGGATCTGTACAGTTGTACAGATGCCTCAATTTCTATGGCAATATTTTTAGGCTAATCTCGATATTTGGGTCTCCTTAATTTTTGTGCCAATTTTTTTGACTTTGCCTTGATTTTTGTGCCAATTTTTTTTAATTTGCCCCGATTTCTGTGATGTGTCAATTTCTATGTTAGATTAATTTTTGTACTGCCTCAATCTTAAATTATAATCATGTGTAGACCCTAATAGGACAATTTTTTTGGAGACCATAACTTGGGCACATGGAGTCAAAATTTGGAAAATGAATAGGTGTTGGAAAGGTATCAGCGAGATCTACACAACCATCCTTGCATCATTTTTAGATTCTACCCTAGGTATCTTTTATTCAATTTTTTATATTTCATACATTTTGTGTGATATCCTAGACATCTTGTCTTCTTCAGAAGTTATCTTTGTTTCTATGGGCATCTATTATCAACATAAATCTATTTGCATGTTTTTTTCTCTATCATTTTGAGGAGGTATCATGGGTTTTGCCACTCATCCTTCTCTAGTCAATCTGACTAAGCATAATTATGAGTCATCAAAAAGAGGAATTGTGACACATCTCAGGTGGTTATGTGTTTTTTCTCATCTTTAGGGGATCATACCTAAGCCAGAGACACCTATGAATAATCTTTTTGGGGTAACAATTGAGATCATGTTTTAGGATTAATTTGTACAATAGTTGATATGACATTATGTGTGATCTTCCCATCTATGAGAGCCCACACACACTTTGGACAAAATTTTGGGATTTGTATGGAGACCCTCATGTCTCACCATTTCTAGATGATCTTGTACCAAATTACCTCATCGCTCTTAATGATGTAGATAATATATCTTATGATGATGATACTTTAGAGGAGCTTGAGTATACGGCATGTATTGAATGTTTAGAGATATGTACATCTCTTGCTCCCTATTCTCCACCTATTGAGATCACATATTCTTCTTCACCTATTTCTATTTCAGAGTCCAGTATTGTTTCTTTCACATGGCTTCCAATGATTCTTTGTATCAGGTCATTTTCAGTCTTCTTGATCCACCACTTTGGGATTCCTATCTATCAGACATAGCATCTTTGTTTGTGGAGTCTCACATTTCTTATATGTGGAAAATACTTTGAAGGACATTCATTTCATCTTTGATGGTATTAATGTCATTAATTCATCTTCTATGTTTCTAGATGCAGTTCAAATCATATTCTCTTGTGGTTCTACTTCTTTGATTGGGCATACGGTTTCTATTTGGGAGGAGATATCTTTTCCTAGCATGAGGTCACTTGAGTTACATTTTGAGGCACACCTTTTGATATGGATTCCCTATTCATCTAGGATATGGGAATGTCTTCTTCATTCACTAGTGGATATGTTCTTTTGAAAGGGAGAAATGTTGTTTATAGGTAGTGGATTGTTTTTATTTTGTCTTCATACACTCTTCATTGGTTCTGGAGCTTCTTTTTGGAGAGGATTCATACTCTTAATCTACTCTCTCTTATGGGGGAGAACTCACCATTGTATATTTGTGACAAAATTTATTCTTGGGGGATCCCAATCATTCCTCCTTCCTTCTTTCACTTATTTTCTTGTTTTCTCTCTTTTGGAGAGGAGTTTTCTCCCATTGGGTTTTTCTCCTTTTTTTGATTATGATAGTTCTTTGTTTGTAAATGGGTACTTGATTAGGCCTTTGTTTCTAGGACCCACCTTTCTTTCTTTCTTATTATCTTGTGTAATCTCCCTAAGTTATATTTATGGGGGTGTTGGTAAAAAATCATATTTTCACTTTTACATAAGTCAAATAGGGAGATTAATTTTCTATTTTGATCTCTCTTAAAAGCATTGTGGCATGTTCACATGCTTTCTTTCCCCACTTTTTCTATCATTGGATAATGGTTGTGTATATCTTTATTGTTCATTTCTTAATAATGTAAGGAAGTAGAAGCACCTAATTCATGCAAGCACTAATCTTTATTTTGCCTATCAATCTAGTTATTGTACTTGTTCTTCTTGTAGCTCTCTTGTAGAAGATTTCATGTAGATGATCTTGGATCTTGTGACTCCTTGAGAGACTCTAATAGTAGTATGACCTTTAGTAGAGGAAATAGGAGGGAATTCATAAATAGATTGAGAGGAAAGAATTGGGTCATAAGTGAAGCAAAATTGATGACACAAAATAAGAATGAGAATTAAAGTTATAAGAGAATCCATGATCATAATAGAAAGTAGGAGTATCAATATACAACCATTAAAATCTAATTAGGGATTCTTTGAAAATAGATCCAAAAATGGTGGATCATAAGTAAAAGATTCAAAAAATAATTCAAGGTATCATAAAGATAGAGTGGATTTAGAGGAAGAAATCATAGAAACTTCTTTAAAATGATGAAAGGGATTATATGGAAAAGGGGGGAAATATCATAAACCCATAGTAAAAAAGTGTAGTTTAGGTTCCAAGAGAATCTTGGTACCTTTTTCCCAACACCCAAGTCTATGTCCAACATAGTCTTTATTAGAGGGAATTTAAAAACCCATTTCTTAATGGTTTTCTAATTTATTATGAGGAGGTTTGGCATCACTACCATGGTTGAAATAAACAATATAATCATATTTTTGAGAAGTAGAGGGATTTTCTTTAGAAGAAGTTCCATAAGGTTCACTAGAAGTGCATGATTCTATGTGCAAGTTAGGAATCTCAAAATGAGTTGCCTCCACCTCATATTCTCTAGGAAAAGAAGGTGTAAAATTGAAGGAACCCCAAACATCAACAACATGCACATTAGAAGATGAAGAATCCTTAGGAGATACAACCTTATTAGTAGGAACTACTAGTAGTGTATCATCTTTGGTTGGAGAAGATAACAAATTTGTTTTAGCTAAGGAGGAAGATTGTGTGGTATGAAAAGTGGAAGTGATATTTGATGGAGTAGAAAGTGGTATCAATAATTTGACAATAGTAGAAAAATCACTATTATCTTGAATCATAAAATATTTTCCTCCACAAAAGAACTATATATATTGATGTAGAGTAAATAGGATATCTCCCATTGCATGAATCCATGGTTTTCTAGGAAGAAGGTTGTCACAAAGGTTTCTTGGCATGAGATGAATTAAGGTGGGAAGTATGAAAGGGACTAACAAGATAGGTAACATAATGGTGCCTAAAGATTCACACCCAAAACTATTGAAACTTTTTTATGGAAACTTTAGGAGGAGAACATTTAGATGTATCCATATGGATGCATTTTAAAAAGTCAAGGCTACAAACATAAAGGTTAGAATCATTATCAATTAAGGTTTAGTTAATACCCATAAAATTAATACCAATCATGATTAAATGAGGTAGATTTTATTTTTAAATCTCTTATGAAGAATGTTTAGGGAGAACAAAAGTAATTTCCCTTATGCTAGTGTATATACATTCAATCAAAGAAGCTATTTTAGTTGGTTTTGTTGTAGGAAAAATAGAGATCCCTTTTAAAGTTTGCCAAAATAGCTCATGATAAGAGGACAATGTTTGCATTAAACCCCAAAGAGATATTTTAGTTCATGTGACTTGAAGATGCTTTATAATGTTGTATTCTTTAGAATTTCAAAGAGGTGTATGAGGAGCTATATGAAAAATGGAATTAGAGGGAGGAAGGGAAATAGGCATAGGAGTAGTTTGTGTCTTTCACCTAGTATTATAGTATGACTTGTTGCATGAAATATTGTAGGAGGAGGAAGTGTCGACCTATAATCATTAAGGTGGAGAAAGATGAAACATAATGAATATTCAAAGGGAGGTTACTAAATTCATCATGAAAACCTTAAAAAACAATAAATCAATATATATATAGAGAGAGAGAAAGAGAGAGATAAATCAAACAAATTACACAAAGATATCCTATTGATTAATCCTAGTTTGTTTACGATTAGGTTTTTTAATAATGTGTGTAATAAGTGCAGATGTAAAACATGAATTAATAGGAATAGCCTCAATGCTAGTGATAGGAAGAATAGAAGAAGAATCTAAAGAAATATTGTTAAAATCTCTTAAGGCATAGATCCTAACAAAGAATAAAAATGTTCATCCATAAATATATTATCATATGCAATGAAAACATGTATAAATAAATTAGACATCTTGGTAGCAAAGAAAAGAACATTTTCGAAAAGTTATAAAACAAAACTGCAATATTAGGTTCAACAAAATTAAATAGAGAAAAATTGATTCACTAAAGTTCTGACTCCCTAAAACTTTAGATAGAAATAAAAACACAAAATTACATATTAAAATACAAATTTAAGTAGAATGTTTTATTGTATCTTAATGTATTTCATCTAGATAGAACTACATTCATTCCCTAGATCAGAATACTGAGTTTCTCACTTTTGAAATGAGGAAAAATAGAAAATAAAAATATAATTTGAAAGATAACTTGAGAAGTAGAAACATGGACTAACTAAGGATTTGGAAAATGAATCAAAAAGATTATTGTATAGATGACAATGCATCTGCACTCATGTACAAACATGTTGTAGTCCCCCATACATAGAGATACTTAGTTTGCATAGCTAACAAAGGATTTGAGAAATGCGACAACATGTGCACATGGCCCATAATAAAAATATAAAAAATTATAGAATAATATAGACCATTTAGGATAAATATAATGATACATGAGCTAAGCTAAAGTAACTGAGAAGATATATAAATGGATGACAAATAAAAAACCTTGATGTGTGGAATTCAAGAAGAGCTCATGTAGTTGGAATAGAGGGGAGAAAATTTGACTACTTAGGAGCTTGCCAAAATGCTCAAGCCTAAAATATGTTCTTTCATCCTCCATGGTTAGTCAAATAGAAATGTATAATTTTAATTGAATGCTTTCTCTAACCTACATGCATATAGATCTAAGAAAAATATTTAAATAACTAAAATTTTAAGAATATATATAGGTGTGTTTATTAATACCCTAGTGTGTATGGAAAAGAGAAGAATTAGAGATACAAATCACAAAAAAGTTCCAATGTAAAGAAATTGGCAAAAACAACTGTGATATGATGTGAATGGTACCAATGAGAAATAACAATAAAAAAAAACTTTCTAAATAAAGAGGATGAGGACGAGATGGATTCATTGGTGGGAGGATCTTCAAAATATGAAACAATTAATCAAGGTGAGTATCCTCATAGCCATTAAGGATTAAAGGTGATAAAATGATAAACAATAAACTACACCATGAAAGAATGTATAAAGGAGAAAGTTGCATGGAATGGTTTATTATAAATGCAAATGGAATTAAAAGGCTTGTAAGTAAAAGATGAATTGATATATCAATATAATTGTACAAAAAATAAGAGTGATATGGAGTTCTCAAAATATTTAGATGAAGAGTTCCAACCTTGAGGAGCTAAAATTATAGTTTATGAAAAATTTACAAACAAGAGAGAAGAAAAATACTTCCTACATACCTTAGATTTTTTAGAAAGGATGATTCTCAGTAAGGCGGCTAGGGAACGACATTCACATTTAGATTTAGAAGTATAGAAGCATTACATTATAGAAGAAACATTCAAAATAGTCGCAATAGTGAAAATAGTGAGAATTTGTACATTTTATTTTTGAATTGAACATAACACTAGTGCACCTATACTATTGTCCAAGAAAAAATGGTCAAAAATTGTGTCAAAAAGCCAAAAAAAACTAATCACAAGATAATATTAATAATTTAACAAACTGGTAAAAGAGAAAACTTAACCCTATTACTTCAGTATATCCTAAAATATGCTAAAAAGATGGAAGCTAAACTAAATGTACATTCTAAAATAAAATATGTACAATTTATAAATCAATTGATATCATAGATTTTGATCATCTTAAAATCCATAAAATATAGAAAAACTATACAAATATAATATTTTTTCTTTCTTTTTTAATAACATGTGAAGCCATATAAATAGATTTCATATCACCTACATTCACATATAACTAGTTTGAGAAATTCATTACTAAAAAAGCAATGGAAGAACAAAAAAGAAAATATTATAATGAATGGTTAATTATAAATATATCATATATTATAATGAATGATGAATTATAAATATATCATATAAATTACGGCTAACAAGTCTTTTTCTTACTACTATAATTTTTGGGCCCCACATCTATAATAACCCTTAGTGGCCTTAAAAGCTTGTAATTTTTTTGTTTTAATATATATAATTTTTCATCTTTTATTTTTTTATAAAAATATTTCATATAAATTTATATTAAATGTATATTACTCTCATTACCATATAAATATTGCTATAAACAAATAAATGAAGAAAATAAGTATTAAAAGTAATTATAGTTTTGTATTTAATTCTTTAAATTAATGTACTAACAAAATAATTGAACTAATCTAATAAAATAATAGTTCAATCTTATTATATATTAATGTATTTAGAAAATATAATTTGGTTCATTTTTATGTTTAATACGTCTAATTTTATAAACAATGTGTTAATAAGATTATTTTGCCTATAAGTTATAATTAAAATGTAAATATTACAATAAAAGTGTCTTCATTAATGTGTAAGGTGTGTTCAAGTGGCTTGGCCACTTGATTATCATCACATAGACTAAGGTTCATATCCCCTTAAGACATGTTACCACTATAATATAAGGGTTTTTCCTAACCCATGGCAATGACAGTGTGACTAGCTCATTTATCTTAAATATATTTATATAATACACAAAGTTATTAATTAATTTTCATCAAATTTATATAAATTAATTCTAAACATTACAAAAAATTATCTAACAAAAATAATAATTTTGAATGGCTAATATTTTAATTATTATTTTTATTATGTAAAAATAGGAGTATCAAATATCTCCATAATATACCTTATAAAGATATGTATTAACAAGGAACAAGGTAAAGAATTATTAATTTAATGTTTTTTTTTTTTATTGGTAAGAGGCCGAAGCCATTAATATATAAAGTCATTTAGAAAAAATATAGTTCTGTTTAGTGCGGGCACCAGTAGGAAAGAACTTAATTTAATGTATTTTTATTAATAGAAAAATGTTAATATTATAATAATTTAGAACTCTAGAAATGAATAGATCCAAAAAAAACTAGACTAAAGATAATAAAACCTGGCTTGAATATTAGAATATTCAAGAAGACAACTTATGAATAATATTAATAAAATCAAATTTAACATTTAACTAAACTAAAGATAATTTAGAACTCTCGAAATGAAATGAATAGATAAAAAAAACTAGACTAATGATAATTAAATTTAGCTTGGATATTAGAATATTCAAAAAGAAAATCTTATCAATAATATTAATAAAATCAAATTTAACATCCTCATATATAATAAGAATAAAACATAGAATAAAAATAAATTATTTATATGAAACAATTGATTAGAATACATTACTAATCATTGTTGGCCGAAAGTTTCTTGTTTAAAAACAAAATAAATATTCCTAAAACAATGATTAATGTGTGAATAAAATTTGTCCTAGACAATAAGACTAGTTATTGACCTAACCTTGAGATACTTTCGGGAAAGTAAATTCATAAAATTTATTATATTATGGAAATTGATAAAATTTATTTCCTTCAAACTTGTACTATAGTCTATACTTAATATTTTGAGAGAATCGCTCAGTTTATCATTCAAACAATTATTGACTTATAACTTGTAAGAATCAAAATAACATCAGTACTTCCATTATATTTGAATATATAGAAATGATTGAATATACAAAAATGATGATGTGAATAATTATTATCGTGTAGTTAAATCTATAAGTGTAAAATTGTCCAAGTTAGTTCTATAGTACAAATTTGACCCTAATGTTTAAAATTCAAATTTCACCATAGGCTCAAACTAACGTTGTTTCAACTAACCATTATGTGGCAACCATCATGCCAAAACTTTTGAATTTTGTGCTCGCGCTGTTTATATAAGGACATCATCCCTAGGTCATTATCATCATGCATTATCTAGCACTTAACATTCATTATTGTTTCCTACCATCCAAAACCACTCAATTTTGGCTCTATCATAATGGTTTGTGATATATTGTTACTATAGAATGCCTCTTAGTATAATATAGGGAAACATTTAAAGTAACTATTGATTTAATATATTTTTATTAATAGAAAAATGTTCATACTATAATAATTTAGAAGTGTAGAAATGATAATAAATAGATAAATGTTTTTCTTAATTACTAAGGACATAAGGGCATGTATATAGAATGTTAGGTTGACATGTTAATACTAGTTACAATGAATAGTAAATAAGTAGTATGTAATACATAATATCATATTATTTTCATTTAAATATTTAGTTTACAAATATATATTTTTTTAATATACTTTTTGTTACAACTTTTAAAACTAGTAATAGTTAATATAGACCTATAAAATGTGGGCTAAAGACAATAAAGCTTGGCTTAGATATTAGAATATTCATATTATAATAATATAACATAGAGTAACACAAAAATTACTAATATGAAGAATTTCCAATCCTTGTTTAACTAAATGGCCTCATATTTAAAAACAAAATTAATATTACTAAAATAATGAATAATGATAAATAGCATTTATTTCTTAGATAATAAAACTAGTCATTGACCTAATCTTAAGATTCTTTGGGGAATGTAAATTTTCATAAAATTTATTATGCTGCAAAAGCTAAGGATGCAACTTATTTCCTTCAAACTTCCCCTGTACTTAATGTTGTGAGGGAATGACCCAATTTTATCATTTTAATAATGTTTTAGGACTTCTAAGTTAAAATGAAAATAATATAGGGTACTTTTTTCCCATCATATTTGAATATATAGAAAAGATGTTAGAAATATTTATTGGCATGATTTATATTTTATTCCTATGTACTTGTAAGTATAAAAGTACATATCCTACACCTTTACTCTTTACTTTACATGACTTTGTTTGGTTTTCTCAAGTATATCAAATATGATTTTGACTAATTTTGTGCTCCTATTAAGATCCTAATTTC
The DNA here is from genome assembly GCA_027924645.1 of Cunninghamia lanceolata. NCBI lineage: Eukaryota > Viridiplantae > Streptophyta > Pinopsida > Cupressales > Cupressaceae > Cunninghamia > Cunninghamia lanceolata. Next base: position 4,553,777 of record BSBN01000244.1, read on the forward strand.
TAGTTCTCTCAAAAACAAAACATAACTCTTACTCGGGTCTAGCTTTAAGATCCTATGTTATTAGTTTTTATTCCCAAGTCAAATCTATAGGTGCAAAAATTGTTCAAGTTAGTTCTATAGTACAAATTTGACCCTTGTGTTTGAAATTCAAATTCCATCCTAGGCTTAAGCTAACCTTGTTTGGAGTAACATATATATGCCAAACCTCATACCAAAACTCTCAAATTGTGTTCCTAAGTTGTGTATATAAGGACATCACCCCTAGGTCATTATCATCATGCATTATCTACCACTTATCATTCATTACTATCCCATACTATATACAAAAACACTATTTGCCCAACCTATTATTGTATGATTCTTAATCAACTATTTTGATTGGATTACATCCATACCAACAAATTCCAAAACCCTAGTTTGTTTAATACATCATTGTGTCACCCTTTCCACACATTGTTCAAGTACGAAATTTCCTAGTGCCATAGTTGCATGAATGTCATTTAGATTGATGCTTGTTGTTTTCTAACTTAATAAAAAACTATTAAATCAAATCTTGGAGGTTGACATAAGGAGAATATTTTCATTTAGTGAGTTTCCAAAGGTGTTGATCAACACTACTAGTTTTTTATTGCAAGTCCAAGAAACAAAGGCAAATCTTTGTTTTTAGGTACTAATGGTCTACAGATATCAAGGTCAAATATATGGTCAAGGGAATTTCCATAAGTTAAACATAGAATCCACAAGCATAGAGATTATTTCCACAACCTAGAGGTGACCTAGGTTGAGGCACAATCACAAATGTCAATCAAGGTTTCCCAGTTTGTTTGTCCAAGATTTGAGATTGGATTTGAGCTAGTATACACCTATCATAATCAAATTGTTTCGTACTCATTAACTTCAAGGTACAATGTTTTGTTGTTGTTTCATTCTATTTTCAAATCAAATTGATCATTTATTTCAGACTAAACTATTTGTCTCAAATATTTTAATATTATTGCCTTATAATACTAATTTACACTAAATTACTTGTATTAAAAACTTTATGGTTGTGATACAACTATGTTCTATTTCTTTTTCTTAATTAAAAATTATAATATTATATAAATAATCAACTCATATAAAAACTACATAAAAATTAAAAGTCATCATTAGCATCACCATTTTAAATTGTTATATAAATACTTAGTGAATATAAGAATTATAATATTATATAAGTAATCAACTCATATAAAACCTCTCTAAAAATTAAACGCCATCATTATCATCAAAATTCCATAAAAATTAAAAGTCATCATTATCATCACCATTTTAGATTGTTATACAAATGATTAGTGAATGTAACAAATCAACATACCAATTTAATTTAAATAAAACTTATCATTATCATCATCATCACCATCTTATATTATTATAATATATAAAAGACTGGTTCGTGTGAAGGGTGTAAACAATAATTTTATTTAAATAAAGTTAAAACTCATTCTTATTAATCGCCATGCTTTCGGCGATTATGCATTTATTATTTGATAGAACCTAATTTTAGGTCACAAATTCTAAATACAAATCTATTTTTATTCAAGTAACTCCATTAAATGGCCGGCACTGGCATCGGCATCGGCATCGGCATCGACTGGACGACCGACAAAGAGCAAGTTATCAGTGTTCTATGTACGAGGCTGCATTGCTTAAGATTCAGAAATTGCAACTGTCTTGTCATTCTTGAGTAAGAGAACTGAACGGGACAATCTCAAAGTTTGAGAGAGAATGGCGGGTGGAGTTATTTGTTGCTTTTGGCAAGTTCTGTTTATCATGAGTTTTATGTGGGGCTGGTATTGCTGTGTGGGTGAGCGGGCAACAGCCACATTTTACACATCTCCATATGTCCGTAAGTATATTGTCAATTGTTATGAATGTGGTTATGGGTATTGCTATTTTGTGAACAATGTTATACTGATTGATTGCACTGATACTGGCAGCCTCGGCATGCTTTGGAAATGACCTCTCACAATTTCCAGCAGGAAATCTGTTCGCGGCAGCAAGCGACGCATTCTGGGAAGACGGTGCTGCCTGCGAAAGACAGTACAGTGTCAGCTGCACCGGCGCAACAAATGATGGCGTTCCCATGCCCTGCAAGCGTGGATCCGTCGTCGTGAAGATTGTTGATCTTTGCCCGGCCGGATGCCGTGGCACCATCGATTTATCTCAAGAGGCCTTCGCCCAGATTGCGGTTCCTGACGCTGGCAAAGTTTTCGTCAACTTTGAGCAGTAAGTTAATAGCTAATTTCCTCTTTTTCTCTTCTTCGTCATAACAAATATTCATTTATTGTTCCTTGTTTCTTCTGCAGGTTGTGAGCACGCTGAGAAGACCTATTTCCTTTGGAGTTGCAGTTGCCTTGTACGAAGGAGCCATACAATGTCTCCTTTCAATAAGTAGTTAGAATTTCTCCAAGAATAGAGTCCATTTTTCATCTTAAGTCGTCTAGATGCTTTTTTATGCTGTCAGTTCAAAGTTGTCCCAATTCTAATCACTGTTTCTCTCCGATGACTCGAACTCCAATCAGTTCATAATTTAAATAAAGAGAAAATCTTTGAAATTATAAGACATTTTTTACTGTTTCATTATTATTTTTGGTTAATTTCTCTTTGAAATGTCTTTAGTATTATTATGGAGAATCATTTGATTATCTACTTCTACGAAGATCTCAGCATAGCGTGTACTTTCTTTGACTTTTTCTGATGTCACTGTGTATTATTATGGAAAATTATTTGATTATCAACTTCTCTATCTCATAAGAGAAAAGAGGTGCATAGGAAGATCTCTGCTTAGGGTGTACTTGCTTTAACTTTTTCTGAATTTTTCAAGTCAGTGAAAATTCTTAGATTTGAACCAGTGAACTGTTCTTTCTGAATTTGAGTATTTATTAATTCTTCTATCACTTCATCTACTTACAAAAATGATAAATAACTGTTTTTTAAACCAAAAATTATTTTGTCATAAATAAGTTGACTTATTTTAAAATGAAAAAAAAAAAATTGACTATTGAAATGGTAATCTAATCAATGCAACCCTGCTTAACATGCACCTGGTTTGTAAGAAGAATTCAATTTGAACCAATAGCCTACTTTTTTAAAGAAATACAATTTACCAATCCACCTATCACCTCATCCATACCAAAAAAGTGATAAATAATCATCTTAATTTAAACTATGTACACATTAGACTACTTACCAATCCCATCACTTCATCCATGCATAAAAGTGACAAATAGTCATCCAATTTAAATTGAAAGAAATTACCTTTAACTATTGAATTGGGTGCATATTACTAAAGGGCTTTGTCCATAATCTGGTTGATGTAACTCTACTTACATGCACTTAGTTTACATTTTTCTAGAATTTTCTATATGGTGAAACATATGGGATTTGAACCAATGACTTGTTGTTTTCAAGATAGACTACTTACCAATCGACCTATAACCTCATTAGTTATAATAGCAATCTTTCTTTAAATGTGCACATTAAGAATTGTAGTGTTTGTAGTTTAGTTGATGCATCTTTGCTTAATGTGCATCTAATTTGCATTTTTTTTTTTAAATTCTATGTAGCAAAAAGTATGTGATTTAAACAAATGACCCATTGTTTTCAAAAGAGGCTACTTACCAATCCACTTATCACCTCACCCACGCAAAAAGTGATAAAGAGTCATCTTATTTTAAAATTAAGAAAAAATCATTGCATACTTTTGAGATGCTTCTTTTGTAATCTTTGCCCCACTTTTATTTTATTATGTCTCTTTGTTTTTAGTGTAATCTTACAACCATATAATGCTCTATTGGTGTTTACATGTATGTATATTTTGTCTTGATTTTCACTATATGAAGCATACGATGTGCTAGATGCTATGTTGTCCATATAACAACTAGTTGTCTTAGAACTAGCATTGGAAGAATCCTCTATATCATGATCTATGGTATTAAAGATATATGTCCATAGCAATTAATATCCTCAACTTGTATCACATGCTTTTTAGTAAGATCTTGTAGTTTATGCTTATGTAATTCATCCATATATCTATAGTATGTTCTTCTATTTGATGCTCATCACAAAAATAGTTAGCATTGAAGGTACATTTCTAGATGTATCAATAGCTTTTATGGGAAGCAACTTGATACTTTTTGTTTTGTAGAAGTCATTTCAATATGAAATCTTGAGGTTCTTCCAATCTATAAAGTTCCTCTTCTTCATTTCTTATGATTCAGAATGATGCTCTTATGATGACTAGATCTAATAAAATGTGGTTGTTGATGTTGTGTAGTAGAATAAATATATAAAATAGCACATTTATCATAGCCTCTAGATGTTGAAAGATTATCATCACCTTGCAAACATTCATTCTAGAAAAAAACTAAGTGCTCCATAAAAGCATGTATACAAGATCCATGAATGAATTAGAATAAACATGATGCAAATCAAAGCCTACTATTTGCTTAAACTAAATTTTCACTATTTATGCTTCCATTAGAAACATATTATTATTATTATCATGTGCTTAATATGTGAAACATTAGTTTCTAGCACTTCAATATGGACATCTATATGTTATCCATTTCTATCACTGCTAAATAAATCAATCAATGGGTCTCTATTAATATGAGCAATACAAAGCATGGATCATAGAACATCATGATATATAGAAACATTTTTAACATGTATATAATAATTATTTTTCACTTAAGTAGAATGATCATCAATTGTAACATCAATTGTTAATGAAAGTATTGGGTATATCATCAATAGACAAGGAGGAAACATCACCATCACTAAGTCTAAATACATAATTACATGAGAAATAAACCATAGATATAACCATGGAAGTTAGGATTAAAGTGTGCTATATGTATTTAGTAGAGTTTTACAAAGAATATCTATAATAGAAATGTGAAATGTACTATCATCAAAATATTATCATGAAAGAAGAAAATATCAATTGAGGGAGAAAAAAACTAATGCAAATCACATTAAAAAACCATGACATATTGTATCATGAAATCTATCATGAAACAAGGGAAAAAATCTCAAAGATAAAAAATCAACAATAGTCAAGGTCAAAACATCACTAGGATAATGAACACCACTATCATCAATCATAAGAGAAGTATAATCAATGAATAGCTCAATAACAAGTTAAGTGGTCATATATCTAAAAGGGAAATTAAAATAATGCCCAACATGTACCCAATTAAATAAATTCTCCATACAACATGCACCACAATGAAGGAGATAATGTCATCGAGGATTGAAGTATCAAATGTAACAAATTAGACGAAACTATAAATATCATTGGCATTATATGCACCACAATGGGCACACACAAGCTCTTGGGAATGGGATAGAGGAAGCCACAAATATTTGTTTCAAAAGTCAATATTGAGACCCCAAACTAAGGTTTAGAGGAACACGCGGGAGAATTTCTGAAAAGAGAATATTTAAACAAAATGCTAGGAAGGCAAAGGAGTTTTCTTGGAAAGGTATTGGATTGGTTTGATAAGGTATGCATGTGGTAGGAAATTAATTTTATATTTTGACAATAAGTTGGAGTTATGTTGTATTTAAAGTTCTAGTGGTGTAAGTTCGGAAGTATTGGATTAATCGAATGGTAAGAAATCTTTTAATTGTAATGTGTTGACTTTAGATAAATAGATTGATTTCTTGATTTCTACAACTATTTGATAGGATAGTGTACAATGAAGGATCATTAATTAAACTCTTCTACTTCTCACATAATAACTTGGATATCTTGAAGTCATATTGTTGTGAATGTTTATCTTGTGTAAATGTTTGAGTTTGCAAGTTATGTTTTTGTTTAAATGTTAATTTTGATTTATTTGATTCATCTAATTAAAAGAGACAACATTAAAAAAACTAACCTATAATGTGCTAATCTATACTAAAGAAAAAATAATATACATTAATTAATGAACTACATTAAAGTAAACTTGACCAAAAATTATCTATATCATGAACTTTGACTTAAGGTTGATAGCCAAGAGAAAGTTGAAGAGGTACAATATAGATGTTTAGGGATATGGAATGCATAAATTACAAGTTAGACAAGGGCTAGAAAATGTATTCAAGAGTGAAGGGGACAAAGTTGCAAGGAAAATTTAATTGATTGAAAAAATTAATATTTTTTAATTTTGGACTAATGATGAGGATTAAACTATTTGAATGGGGCTACATGAAACAGTGTAGTGAACTAGGTACATTGGTTTTGAACAAAGAGTTTTGGACTTTGTTTTAAGGTAGCTTTGAAGAAGAGTGTAGAAAGAAACTCTCCAACCTCTAAAAACATACTTCTCCCTCTATAAGATAAAATATAATATTTTTCTAGACATGAAGTACATGAAAGATAGGCCAAATGTAAAGGAAAATGAAGATACATGGGGCATGTGCAACAAGATGGAAGACATAAAATGACCAAATATGCAATTTAAGACATAATGTGTAAGCACTCTAGAAAATGCATACAAGCATTAAGGTGATTGCATTATAATATAATTGTGCTATAATGTGATAATGTTATGGCTCACACATAATTTTTTGAGTGCATACACATTATAACTGATGCAGGGACATCTTATTAAATTTTCAAAATTTGTGTTAATAGTTAATTTTTTTGAGTTTGATGTGTTGGGTCAGATGACAGGTATGAGGTGGAAGGATGTTCCTATCGCCTCAGTGACAAGAGCATTAGTAGTTAATTGTTAAGAGGCCTAAATGTGTGAGGAAGTTGTAACTATTACAAGAAGTTGACAAGCTTGGATAAACAGTTTCTATAGCCAGTTGTAGATTCTTCTGGAAAATAATCACCAAAGAAGGAACTGGTTCAATGAGGAAGATGATACAGTAGCAGTTGGAGAGGTAGAGTAGTTTGGACATAGGTAGGTAGGAAGTTCAGAACTACCAAATGGAAGGAAGGTAGCCATGAAGAGGAATAAGAGGTAGGTGGAAGAATGACGATGAGTAGCTAAGGAAGGTTGATAGAGGAAGCAACAGATGTTTGAATAAGTCGTTGATGTAAAGAGTATCTAGCTAACCAGAAGAGGGTTGATGATTATCATAAAGGGGTTTTAAAAAAAGGAAACAAAGTGACATCAGAGAGAGAGTAGAAGCAGGTCGAAGCCTAAAAAGGATCGAACACTGATTTAAAAAGAGATCTACTGATAAAAGAAGATCAGGCAGTTGGAGAGGCTGAGAGGGAAGAGTATGCAGAGACTGAAAGAGAGCTGATAAGAGACGCTGATTGCATAGGCTGTGCAGATGTAAGATGGAGAAGGCTGAGAAATATAGAGAGGAAGGTTGTAAATGAGAGGAAGGCATATAGGCCAAAAGTAAGAAGAAGTAGAGTAGGCCGATAAACAAAGAACAACTAGTTGAGAAGCCAAAAGAACATTGCAGATTGAAGGCCAGGGAAAATAGGAGAGAGAGGGGGTCGAAGGCATGACAAGAAGGAAGCATCGATACCTGAAGGACCTTGTTCATTTTGTAATCTAAAATGGTCTCCCCCAATATGAATAAAATTCCTATTTTGATGTGTATTAAATTATTATCTATCATGTTTTGTCTCAATCATGAAGACTATTTTTTATATGTATGAATGATCTAATAATGTAAGTTTCCTGTCACAGATAGTTTTATTCCAACAAACTAATTTCCTTAGTTAGTTTTAACACTTTTGCATTTCATTCTAGATTGAATTCCTATCCATAGAAGGGTTCATGTCTCTATTATGATAGTAGGTCTATAGAGGTCTAAGAGATCATCATTAAGGAGTAGAGTGTGTGTCTGGGGTGTGAGATTATTTAATGGGGTATTAGAGCATGTCCACAGTAGCGTGCTACCAGATTGGTATTAGAGCACAAAAAGATCTGGGTGTGTATATTGAATGTGTTATTGACCTTATTGAAAGTTGTGTGTTGTAGTGTTATTGTTGATTGATAGGTTGTTGAGAACTTGGCACCAAAAGACTGGTTAGAGGAGAAAGAGAAGGAAGCCCTAGGTGAGGTGTCTGGAAGAGGAAGAAAAACATGAAGAAGCAAGATTTTGAAAGAGAGCAGGTGGAACTGAGAAGAGATTTATCACAATACCTGATTGCCAAGTAGCAAAGGTATGAAGAAGAAAGCTAGGAATACTGTTGGGTATGACCAATGACAAGAAAAGTAAGGTGGCCTATGAAATTGATAATAGAGAAAAGAAAAAGTTAGAAGATAAATGTCTTAAGAAGAGTAGATGAGAATGAAAGGAGTACCCACCAAAGTTGGGACAACGAGAGGTTGCCAGATGAGCAACATGCACCTGAAGTGGTGAATGAAGTTCTCCTTGAAGAGAACATGAGGGAAGATAAGAAAGAAAGAGAGGAAGAGAAGAAAGTGCAGTGGAGAGTACTTGAAGTAGAAAGTGATGAGGAGGGAAGAATGTCCATGAAGAGGGCATTGATTGAGACCTTGTGGTCTGTTATTTTGTGTGCTAATATTATGTTTGCAGATTTGTGTGCAGGTGTGAGGAATGTGTTGAGGAAGGTCAAGAATGGGACCTTGAAGGTAACAAAAGATGAGGGAAAAAAAGAACCCAAGGAAAGAGGTGAAGATGAGAGAAGAGGAAACCAAATTGAAGCAGTTGGAATCCATGAACGAATTGTAGCAGGACAACAGGAGGAGGTACAATATGAAGAACTTAAATGTTCAGAAGAGGATAGTATGATATTGATTTCAAATGTTAATGTAGATGTTGATTATGAATTTCAAGATGCCCTAGAAGATGTGGCAAATGAAAAGGAGGAGGCCTACAAAAAGGAAGACTTGGCAAGCAATGAAGTTAAAGAAGATAGCAAATCCGGACAGCAGGTCAAAGAAAAGGTATATATGAATACAAATATTAATTTTTGTCATAAAAGTGGATATGGGAATGTGATTTGTCAAGTGGATGGAGGAAAGAAAGAAAACCATGGTTATATAGTACCATGCTGGCTTAAGGGACAACATATAAAGAATAAACATGATGCTGGTTGTGGTGGATGTCATGATAGTAAACCTATTCCAAGCATGGAAGGTATGAAAGTATTAGAGAGGAGACCAAATGAGAGGATAAGTAGGCAAGAAAAGAAGAGTAATGAAGGTGTTTTAAGGTAGAAAATATATCATAGGTCATGGAGGAAAGGTGCAGCAATAAGAGGTCAGCAGTTTGGAACTAAAGGAAGCCAAGTATGGATGGTGAAATCTAGGACAGCAGAAAATTGAGCTGGTGTAGTAGGATGTGGTGAGAAAATCTCTCAAAGGAATAGAGAAATGGAAGAGGAGAATAAGATGAAAAAGGTAGAGTTAAGTTTACAGCAGGGTGGTCACCTAAAACAAGCTGAAACTTGGAAGGAAGAGTTCAAGAAAAATGAAGAAACATTGTTACACTGTGAAGCTAGAAGGGAAAGTGATTGTGTGAAGAAGCATGATGAAGACACAAAAGCATGGATTAGCATCATACCAAGGAAGAAAGAGAATGAAGCATCTTGGAAGAAGATGGAGGAGGATGCATGCAAGATGAAAGGTAAACAAAATGCTTTTGAAGATTTTCAATTTATAGATGAATTAGTTAAAGATGAGAGTTTAATAGATAAAGATAAGAAGAGTGTAGAGATGAATGGTGAATATGGCATGCATAAAGATGAAATGGAGATGTGGAGACTTATAGATGAGATAAACATGAGGAGAAAGAGGTATAAAAGGAAACAAGGAAATCAAAAGAGGCATAAGGAAAAGTTCAAGTGGAGTAAGAAGGATGAAGAGCAAAATAGGGCAGTAGTAACCAGGAATGGTGTATGCCATGAAAAGGCAAGGAGTGAGAGTGTAACTATTGTAGAGGTTGATAATATAAGAACTTGTGAAGATTTTGTGGTTGAAACGGATTTCAGGAATGAAGATGAAGGTGAAAATACAGATTTGAGTAAGGAAACATTAGATGATCTTGTTGAAGATGAATCTCCAAAAGGTTCATTGATTGAATTGAAGGAATATGTTGATGGAAACATAAAGACAACAAAGGATAGGGAGTTGAGGATTGGATTTTATGATAAGGGAGTCATTTTAGCACGACAAGAGGAGGTAAATTTCTTGGTCCTATATGAGGAAATTGTTTTGCTTTATTATGATTTGTTGGTAGTGGAAAGTTAGGAAAACAATATGAGGAGAGATTTGTAGACTTTAGTAAGAATTTTGTGATTTGTAATATATGTGGTGAAGTCCAAAATAAGTCATTATTGAAGGATGAGAATGATCAGATTGAAGGATAGTTAGATAATATATTTGCAATCATTTGCATTGTTTTATATGTGATTGAGTGGGAAAGGAAACTTTGGAGGAAGTTAGTTATGAATGGAGTGTTGCAGATAGTACAACAGTGCTGGAGAAATGTGTTAACTATACCCACCAGATTGTGGAAAAAGTGAAAGAAAAGTACAGATGTAGATAAGTTTTGATTATTATCCACATGTGCAGGAGCACATGCAATTTTTATCCCCTGGGGAGTCTAATGTAGGGGTATCTTATTAAATTTTCAAAATTTGTGTTAATAGTCAATTTTTTGGGGGTTTGATGTGTTCGGTCAAACGATAGGTATGAGGTGGAAGGAAGTTCCTTTCGCCTTGGTGATAGGAACATTAGTAGTTAATTGTTAAGAATCCTGAATCGGTGAGGAAGTTGTAACTATTACAGGAAGTGGACAAGCTTGGATAAATAGTTTCTGTAGCTAGTTGCAAAGAAGGAACTGGTTCGATGAGGAAGATGAAATGGTAGCAGTTGGAGAGGTAGAGTAGTTTGGATGTAGGTAGATAGGTAGTTTAGAACTACCAAAATGGCAGGAATGTAGCCATGAAGAGGAATAAGAGGCAGGTGGAAGAATGACAGCGAATAGCTGAGGAACCTCTTGGCATATAGAGGAAGTGATAGATGTTTTAATAAGTTGTTTATGTAAAGAGTATCTGGCTAACCAGAAGAGGGTTGATGATTGTCAAAAAGGGGTTTTAAAAAGAGAAAATGAAGCAACCTCAAAGAGAACAGAAGCAGGCGAAAGCCCAAAAAGGATCAAAGGCTGATTTAAAAAGAGAGAGGCTGACAAAAGAAGATCAGGTGGTTGGAGATGCTGAGAGGGAAGAGTATGCAGAGACCAGAAGAGAACTGATAAGAGAGACTGATTGCGTAGGCCATGCAGATGTAAAATGGAGAAGGCCGAGAAATATAGAGAGGAAGGCCATAAATGAGAGGAAGGCATAAAGGTTGAAAGTAAGAAGAAGTAGAGTAGGTCGATAAACAAAGAATAGTCAGTTGAGAAGCCAAAAGAACATTGCAAATTGAAGGCTAGGGTGAATAGGAGAGAGAGGGGGTCAAAGGGATGACGAGAAGGAAGCATCGATACCTAAAAGACCTTGTTCATTTTGTAATCTGAAATGGTCTCCCCCAGTATGAATAAAATTCCTATTTTGATGTGTATTAAATTGTTATCTATCATGTTTTGTCTCAATCATGAAGACTCTGTTTTGTATCTATATGAATGATATGATAATGTAAGTTTCCTATCATGGATAGTTTTATTCTAGCAAAGTAATTTCCTTAGTTAGTTTTAACACTTCTGCATTTCATTCTAGATTGAATTCCTATCCATAGAATGGTTCATGTCATTGTTATGATAGTAGGTCTGTAGAGGTCTAGGAGATCATCATTAAGGAGTAGAGAGTGTATCTAGGGTGTGAGATTATTTAATGGGGTATTAAAGCATGTCCCCGGGAGCATGCTATCAATAACACATACATGTTTCCTTTTAAACCTTTCAAATCCCTTTATTTTCCTTGGAATAAGTTTGAATTTTCAATGCCTTAGGGTTCTACTATTAATTTAGGCACCCAAATACATGTTTTGAAAGTATAAAGCAATGTCAAAATTCCTCCTTGTTAGGTTTACACATTTTCTACTGATAGTACATGAGAAAAACACCAAAATGTATATCTACTTACATTTCTAACCATATAATTATTTTGTATTTGGAATAAATTAAGATATTTATTTTCATTTACTTCTAGTGATGTCATCATATTTTTGAAATACATGTATTGTTTTTCCTTCATATTTCTTGATTTGCATAGCGAAATTTGAAAATATATATACACACATGGGATTGTTCTATACTTTATTATATACACATTAAACTAAAATTGTGCATTTTTCATTATATTTATTGAAGTTATGTGATATGCATTTTTAGTGATTCAAATTTTAGAATGCATCTACTTCAAATAATCATAAAATAAAAATACTTTACTTGTAATACTATCTCTTAGTTATCTTTCTATGAATTGGTTTTAAAAAATAGTGAATAGAATTAAAATATTAATCGTGTAAATAGATGCCATGTTATATTTTAGAGATAAAAGTACAAAAACTTTTGTGTGCACTAGGTTCTTGGCCCTCTTAGTCTTAACTATTTCTATTAGTAATTTAGAAACTATATTTAGAGTACTATAATTCATTTTCCCAACACGTCTTCAAATTTTGAATGTAGGTATATTGAATTACTCATCAAAGTTCAGGGTTGTTATGTCACAAAATGTCCCCTATGACATTTTACCTCCAAGTTTAGCTCCTAGGCCCCATTAATTTCATTATTCATGTTTAGAACTTATCTCGGAGCAATTTTCCTATAAACCCATGTTGAATGGGGCTTAGGTGCCCATCTTAATGTTAATCATGACTAAAAATAACCCTCTGGACTTGGGCATCTGTGCCCTAGTCTAGACCTATTTTACTGGGACCCAAAATTTGTATGTCTTCTTGTGACCATGGAAATGGTTTTCCTTGTCACCCTATTCAATTTGAATTATGAAACGTTAGCAGGAATGCATATATAAACCTATTTAGAACCTCATTTTACACCTAGATGGATAGTGTCTATTTGTGACTCATACTATGGGATTTCAAGGCATTCATTGTGTTATAGAGTGGAATCGTGTTGTTATTGTAGAAACTACCAAGATCGTGGAGATACAACAAGCTTGAGATTGCAAGTGAAAATGAACAAATGTATTAACAAATGAGAAGATATAAATAGGAGAAGTTGGATACCCAACTCTCCACAAAACAAGGATAGGTGGTGACTTACAACCCATATGAATAGTACAACTACCCATGACAATAGCAACGAGGTGTCCATTGGAATGACACACCTCCCAAATGAACAACAACTTAGACAAAGTCAAAGAACAGGTGGGAATCACCTAACTATGATTAAATTAGTGTAAACTATAGGAGTTATAAACCAACACCCCCCCTTAAGCATAGCATAGGTGAGTTTATGAAGGATGGGTCCCAGCTATGCACCTGATTAGGTACCCATTTACAAATGTATCTCTCAAAAATGGAGAAAGAAAGAAAACCCTGTGGGAAAAAACTTTTCTCCAAAAAGAGAGAAAACAAAGAGAAAGAATTAGATAGCCCCCCAGAAGATGATGATGCTGATGTAGACCATACACCAAGAAGAGCTTGTAGATGTATGAACTTGCTCTGAGTGAAGGGTTTGGTAAAGATGTCATCAACTTGCTCTTAAGACTAGCATAAAACTAAGTTGATGACCTGATCATGAACGAGCTCTCAAATATAATGCATGTGAATCTAAATGTGTTTGGTTCATTGTTGCTGAACCAGATTTCTGCATATTTGAATCATACTCTAGTTATCACAATAAATAACTGTCGGCTATTTGAAAGGAATACCAAACTTAGAAAGAATGCCTTGAAGCTATATGGCCTCAGTAGCTGAGTTGACAGCTCCTCATAATTCTACCTCTGTAGAAGATATAGGAATAACATTCTTCTTTTTGCTAGACCAGCTAATAGGACCTAAACCAAGTGAAAATCTATACCCGGAAGTGGACTTGCAATGCTTAGTATCACCAGTCCAATCTGAATCTGTGAAACCTACCAAATCAACTGAAGAACCAACCCTATAATGTATCCCAAATGCAAACGTACCATGAAGGTAGTGAAGAATCCTCTTAACTGCTTTCAAATGCAACTCCTGAGGTTCCTGCATAAATCTGTAAACTATGCCAACTGCATATGATATGTCAGGCCTAGTATGAGTTAAGTATATAAGACTACCTACAAGTTGCCAATACAAGGTTACATCAACTAATGGTGTAGGACATGAAGTCTCAATCTTTACTCCTGATAGGAAGGGAGTAGGAGATGATTTACATGAAGTCAAGTGAAAACGTGAGAGTAAGTCAAGAGTATACTTAGGCTGAGCAAGTGCAATCCCTAAATTTGACTGTGATATCTTGATACCAAGGAAGTAGTGTAATAAACCCAAGTCTGTCATGTCAAACCAATTCTGGAGTGCTAATTTTATTGCTTCAATGGTAGATGAAGTACTCCCAGTGATTAACAGATCATCAACATATAGAACACATATTAGAATAGAATCATCTTACCATAGAAGATACACATTAGGATCTAAATTTCATCAAGTAAATCTTTAAGATAGAAGGTAAGAATCCATCTTGGCATACCAAGCCCTAGGGGCTTGTTTGAGACCATAGATAGATTTCCTTAGTCTACATACTAAGGATGAATCCTGAATGAACCCTGGCGGTTGTTCCATGTAGATCTCCTCCTCAAGGTCTCCATGAAGAAATTTAGTCTTCACATTCATCTAATGTACAACCAATCCATGTACTGCAACTATAGCTAGTGTGAGTCAAATCGAAGTCATCTTTAAAATAGGTGGAAAAGTTTTTGTATAGTCAATGCCTACAACTTCTGTAAAACCTTTGACAACCAACCATGCTTTGTACTTATCAACTGACCCATCTGCTGAATATTTAGTCTGCTATATCCATCTATATCAAACTATCTTCCTTCCCTTAGGAAGAGAAGTTAAGTCCCAAGTGTGATTTATAATCAAGGAATCATATTCCTATTTCATAGCAATATCCAACTCAGGTATGCCTAATGCTTTTTTAAATGTCTACAAATCAGACACTGAGGTAAATAAGGCATGTGATTCCCCCTGAAAGTATATCTGAAGCTGTCTATCATCTACTATAGTTTGTACCCAAGAATCTACTTTATGAAGTGTGCAAAGAGTTCTAGATGTGGGTGAGTCTGGTGTAGAAATGTCAACTTCTAAATCAATCTCTAAACTTGATGAAAATGAATTCTAAGTGCTATCATCACTTTGTGAACTGGAAGAAGAGGAAGTGTTACTTACTGTACTAGGAATCTATTGTGAATGATCTAAATCATCAAAAATATTATTAGGATCCAGAGAACCAATAGTGTGCCGACGAATGTCTAGAATAGTCTCAAATTGAAACTTGACACTTCTCTCAATAAACAAATCATGGCTGGTTGGGTAAAGTAGGTGATATCCTTTAACACTATCTAGATATCCAACGAAGATGCAAGGTTTAGATTGTGGATCCATAGCCTTGTGATGTTCTTTTGGAATGTGGGCCATAGCTGGTGAACCAAAGACTCTGAAGTGATCAATAGGTTGTTTCCATCCTTTCCAAGATCCAAAGGGGGTGATTCCTTTCAAGACTTTATGTGGAACTCTACTTTGAATTTAACATGCACAATTGGTTTCTTCAACCCAATAAGATGGTGTTAGGCCTTTAGAATGAATTATACAATTAGTCATCTCTTTTAAATTTCTATTTTTGCTTTTAGAAACACCATTTGTTAAGGGGTATAGGAAACTATGTGTTGCAACTATATCCCTTATGCTATGCAAAAATGGTCAAAATGATTATTGCAATACTATCTACCATTGTCTGTTCGAAGAACCTTGATGACTTTTCTTGACTGTTTCTCGGCTAGAGCTTTAAAATCTTGAAAAGATTCAAATACTTCTAATTTTTTCATAACGAAGTAGACCCATGTGAAACGTGAGAAATCATCAATGAATGTGACCACATATCTAGCCTTTGTAAAAGATGGATGGGGAAAACCCCTAAAACATCACTATGAACAAGTTCTAAGACTTATTTTTCCCTCCATGTTTTCCTTTTATCAAACTTTGCTTCGGGATGTTTACCAAGTGCACAACCTTCACAAAGTCCTTTTGAAAACTTAACCTTTGGGAATCCATTAACCATTCTTTGTTAATGTAGTTGTTCAAGATAGTAATAGTTAAGATGGATGAATTGTTCATGTCATAGTTTACTAACTTCATCTGAATGAGTTAGTAGTGCCTTTGGAGAAATATCTATAGCAAAATGGGAGAAGGTATATAATCTAGATTGGTGATTGGCCTCTCCTATAGCAACCAATCTATTACTTTGTAATTCTCTTATCTCAACTAAATTTGGAGAGAAATGTACTCTCATTCCCTCCCCTAAGTGTATTATTTGATACACTAAAAGGAGATTAGTTGATAGTGATGGTACACTTAGAACTTTTGAAAAAGTTCCACCTTCAACTTCAATAGACCCTCTCCCTTTTACCAATGCTGGGGTATCATCACCTATGTTGACTGAAGACATTCTAGATGGCTCTAAGGATGAAAAACCTATATGATGAGTAGCACTAGAATCAATAATCCATGATGGAGATGAAGATGTAGTAACAACTAGAGCTTTGCCTTTTGATTTCTCTTTGTCCTTAGTATTATCATGAGTTGATGTAGATGCCTTGAAAGAATCAAGTAACCCAATATTACTCTTTTTGAGAATATTTGAGAGACTTTCAATTTGTTTCTTCATGCATTGATGTTCATCATACCCTGGCTTTTTATAGAAGGCATATATAATATTCTCAGTAATTGGCTTACTTTGTTGAGAAGAATTATCCGTTTTGAAGTTGTCAATTTTATCAGCTTTCTTACCATCCTTGTCCTTTTTAGTGTTCTTTTTCTTCCCTTTTGAAGTTTGTGGCTTATCATTTCCTGCAATTGGAGCTTGAGGCTTTGCAGACTTCAAAGAACCCATCTAAATTAGTTTTTCGTGTTCCCTTGTGAGATCAAAATTAAAGTTATCTAGAGTGGGAATTTTTCATGATGCTCCGAGAGCACTTTTGATAGAATAGAAAGTTGATACAAAAACAAAAAATTCACGACCTAATTTGGAAAGTACATAAAGGATTAATTGATCCTCTTTCTTGTCAATTCCACAATATTTTAACTGCAACTTTAAAGATTTGAATTTTTTGAAAAAATCTTCTAAAGTTGAGAAACTTCTAAGACTAAGATGTAAGAGTTGATTTTCCAATTCATGACTTCTGAGTTCATCAATTTCCTGAATAGTTTTTCTAAAGTATCCCAAACTTCATTAGGTGTAGTTAAATTCTCTACATGAAACAACAATTTAGGAGATAGAGTTAAACAAAGAAAACCAAATGCTTGGTCACACTTGTTGAAAAACTTTTCTTTCTCTTTGGCTGCATTAGGTTCTTTTTTTGTTCCCATAGTTATCCTGTATAAACCCTTGTTTTTGAGCACAAGACTTACTTTAATCTTCCAATCATGATAATTGAAAGGTGTTAAAGGTGGTATAGGAACCAGACTCCATGATGCTTTAGCTACTAGATAGTACTTGCAGAATTATGTAAAAAAAGAGCTAAAGAAATACAATTGAAGATGTGAAAGGTAACACAACCCACACAAAAGCACTTCTCTAGTAAGTGTGCAATATGAACACACGAGATCACCCCCTTGATTATGTATTTCCCCCATGCCAAATTGTGCAATTGATAGAAGAAATGCATGTAGTCACCCTAAAATAGCCTGATTAGGCACTTTATAATTATAGTGCAATATCAGTTAGTTAGATCAGGAACAAAAAGGATCCACTTTTGCAAAAAGAATGACTCAATTTCAAGTTGTTTTGTAAAATTTATGGCCCTTTAAAAATTTTGCATTCACAAAAAAATACACCATCTAAAAAAATTTTCAAATGTGCTTGGAAAAAAAATATTGCATACAATTTTTAAGAGAAAAAAACTTTTAGAGAGGCAAAAGTTTAGGCCCCATTGGTAGAGCATGACCAGGGGCTTATTAATCCATATGACCAAGGGCTAATGATTAAAAAATTGCACCCCCCCTTTTTCATTTTGAATGAAAAGTGCTGCCTTTTGTGGCATTTAACTTGACACACATCACAGTCAAGGACAAAGTCCAAAACGTGCTTCCAAGCACTAATATTCCCACCACTTTTCAAATGAACTTTGGCAGACTAGGGTCTGCGTGGACACAGGTGTGAGAGACGTGGATGTAGGTGTGAGAGTATGGGGTCCATGTGTGGACAGAAGTCAACCAGTGTAGAGATGTGACTATTGGTGGAGGTCAATAGACGGGCCGACATGTGGGTGGTGGAGACCATCGAGAGGCAGGCCAACAAGGCCATTGTAGAGGCCATTGGCTAAGTGTATTGCAAGGGCTGCTGATGGGTAGGTGCCAAGGAGATGTCGAGGGTGCAAGCTACCACACGAGTTGGCCAAAACAATGTAGATAACGCCTATTAATGGTGTTGATTCCTCCTTGAACACATGACCACTTTTGAGGCATCAGTGTAGAGATGAACTGCCTCTTGGATGCAAACATAGGCCTATGAATGGCCTTACTATGGAGTTAAAAATAAATTCCCTCTATGGGTGATTCAAATACACAATGAACACATAGGAATATTGTTAAATGATAACAAAACCAAATGCAAATGAAATATCACAGAGGTGCAAACTCAACTTCAATGGAGGTGATTTACATAGTGAGCAAGATGACTTGAAGATAACCACGTTGGCTCTGATACCATTTAGAAATTTCCAAGATCATGGAGATATAACAAGCACAAGATTGCAAGTGAAAATGGACAAATATATTAGCAAATGAGAAGATATTAATAGGAGAAATTAGATAGCCAACTCTCCACAAAATAAGGATATGAATAATGCAACTACCCATGATAATAGAAGTGAGGTGTCAATTAGAATGACTCATCTCCCAAATGACAAACAACTTAGACAAAGTCAAAGAACATGTGAGAATCTCCTAACTATGATTAAGTTAGTGTAAACTATAGCAGTTATACACCAACAATTATTGTATTTGTTTATTGTAGATTTGGCCTCATCAATCCATCTCCTCATGATTTGAAGGATTTTCATCTCCATGAGGGTTTCACCTTCAAAGGTCACATCTACATGTGCTTTAATAAATCTATCTTATCTTTTGATTTGGCCTCTGTCCACCAAGGACACAAAATCTATCTAGCAATGGTGTTGGAAGGCTTTAATGCCATTCTAGGGCTTGACTAAGGAAAGATCCTAAACACCACAACCACCAATCCCTCTCTTTGTGATTGTAGGTTATAGGTATGAGAGTTTCTAGAGTGGAGTTGTACAGAAGCTAAGGAGAGTATCTAGATTTAGGATTTGAGAAGAATTTGTAGAAAATGTAACCTGCTAGAATTGGGTGCCCACCCCATAGTCCTCCTAACTGGCATCTCTCGAAACATTGAAGCAAGTTCACCTCGCTGATCCAAATCTATAGAAAAAGTGGTATGTTAGAATAGGGCACCTTCTCTAGTATGCCTGAATTTTTTCCTTCAAAAATCTGAATCCTAGTATGTTTCTGATCTGTATTTAGTGCCTTCCTATGCGATCATTTGTCATATCTTGTTTGTTTGTATCCTGAATCATACAATTATGGTTTAAGGCTTAATCAAACTAGGGTTTGACATATCTAACAATCTATACTATCTTTTCATATCATTTGTAAGTGACATCAACTTGTAGCAAAGTCCTCTCCACCTATAGTGACTCGACTCAATTGTTGTCCTTGAGTGTTATTATCAAAGGAGTGTTTGATTGAATCTACCTTAAGTACACTTTAACTCCTATCTTCTTTTCATACATAACATTTTGGTAAACCCATGTCTTTAGTTAACATGCATCTTTCTAAGTGTTGTAAATCAATTTTGCATTCATTAATATCATATCTATCATCACACATTCAAAAATCTTCCATGCATTTGAAATTTTTGAAAAAAATAAGAATTCTAGGCTTGCATTAAGGCATAGTTTGCACTATTTTTATTGCACATCATTGAAAACATTTAATTTTCTGATATCTATATCAGATCTGAGATAAACTACAGTATTTCATCATTTCATGATCTTTTACATTGCATTTGCATATCTCATTTGCTAGGGTTTGTCTTGAATGTTGCATTTTTCATATAACATAGTCTTGACAAAAACTAGGGTTTGTAGACAAAATTTTATTTTCAGATTTTGCTAGTCCTTTTCAACATTCATTCAAATCTGATTTTGAAGTACAGTGTTGGATCATAGTTCATACTTTTGCATCCTATCTTTGAAACTTTCACGTTTTTCAATTACACATTGTGTATTTCAACAACCATAACTATCTTGCTCCTTTGCTTTTTTCTATTAGTTTGTGCATTGAGTGTTGTATGCCTTTGCATGAGTTGTGTAACCTGCTTCCCTAATAGAGACATCCCTCTAAGGAGAATTATTAGACTAATAGGTTCTAGTTCTCCCTATAGCGACAGTGTACCAACATCAAAAAATTCATTGAACACTTACTTTACAAAAGGTGAAACACAAACTTTGCAAGATATCATACCTCCTACAACTACAATGGAAGAAAAAACATTTCATGACTTTGAAGATCCTATTGATGTGATAACACATGTACCTAATGATTAAATCAACAAACTTGGTAATGAACTAGCTGATTTTGATGCATTTGTGGAAAAAGAAAGGATAGCTGAAGAGGCTGTACCTATTGTTCATAGTCTAAGAGAGTTATTAAAAGAAGGACAAGATAGTGTTAATACACTCCATGGACTAGCCCATATAGTAAATAACAACATTATGACAGTGAATGAATGTGCAAATACTATTAATAATATGTCGTCACTGAATCATACACAGGCATCAGTACCCATACCAACTACTAGAATGTCTTCTTTCAAATCTTCAATCCTTACTACTAATGCACAAGCTTGTAGTAATGCTACCATTGGTATTGCAGTATCTAATGGAATTAATTCACAAAATTACAAGGTTGTGGGATTGAATTATCAAAATCTAGTGCCTAGGGTGACTTCGTATATGAATAATCACTCTCAACCACCTCTCCATTCCACCTAATCTCAACACCTTTCATTACCACTCACAACCAATCACCTCAAAACTTCATGAGCATCACTTCTAATTCTTCTCAACAACAAACCAAATCTCCTAATGATGTCCTCATAAACCAACTTTTGCAAAGAATGACTTCTTTACAACAGAAGGTGACAAACTTGACTAATTATTTCCAACCCACTTTACCAACATATCATGCTTGTAGTCCTCTATCTTATGCAATCTTAAGACTGCTTATTCCTAAAAAAATTGAGACTCCTCACTTTGAAACTTATGGTGGTAAAGGTGATCCTAATAGTCATGTGGTAGCATTCATAGTGATGTGTAGTGATTTCTTCTTCGAGGAGGAGAACTCTTCCTGCAATCTCTCAAAGATACTTCTTTGGAATGGTTTTTCTCCTTACCTCCTAATTCAATAAACTCCTTCTCAACTAGTTGATAATTTATTACATCACTTCGAAGCAAACATTGAACCTATAGTCACTTTGATTGAATTGGTTCATTATAAACAAGGTGTGAAAGAGAAGTCGATGGAATTCATCAGTTGATATCAAGGTATCATCTCACAAATACAATATTTGATTAAAGATGAAGATCTTCAAAAGGTATTCATTATGAATTTGCAACCTAACATCAATGATAAAATCCTCTTGATGATGTCTAGTTATTTTAAACATTAATCCACAACTCTTTGCGATTACCATATTTCATCTAGTTAGTATGAGAATCAAAACTCATCAACTCAATTTGGTCAATCCACATTTGGACCATCTCAACACAACTTTAAGAGGAATAACAAGAGTTTCATCAAGATCAATGGACAATATTCAAATAATTTTCAAACACAAACTCCACTGATAGTAGTACTAAATGGGCACCATTTCAATTCAAACAACAACAAAGATAATTTACTCCATTATATGACCCTCTTCAGTAAATTATGGATCAAGTAGTAAGAAATAATCTTTTGAATCTTCCTACTATGAAACTATTTGATAGTACCAAGATACAAGGACCATCATTTGATGTGAATGTCATTTGTCAATATCACAACTCGGTAGGACATGACACCAAACAATGTATGCATCTAAAACATGAAATTCAAGACCTCATCAACTTTAATATAATATAGGTAACTGGTGTGAATGACAATGGAAATAAGTCAGTTGCCCCTCTGAATCAGAATCTACAAATTTTCACTAATCCATATCCTAAGCATAGTGACAACAATATGGTAAAGAAAAATAAAATAGAGTAGGAAGATGACTATCTTGACTATGATGAAATAGTTGGCATGATAGAAGTGGATAAGGATAAGATTGAGTACTCACCTCATCCATGAGGAAAATGTATCTATGTTGAGAGTCCTTCATTGTTTTCCCTTCAAGGATTGAGAGACAACAAGAATACACCAGATACACAAATTGAACAACTGCGACGAGATATTACGATACAAGAATAGGTTTCCATAGTGGAAAATATCCCATTCCACTACAAAAGGCTCATTCATCAAAATAAGAAAGCAAAGGATTTGAAAAGAACAAGGTGGCTATCATCAGTGGAAAATAACAATGATTCCCCTCCTCACAAACATCAAAATATTTTAATATACAGGATCTAGAGAAACAAGTATTGTATGAATGTCATGCCCACATTTCCCATGCGATCACAACACACAACACACGTGTCATGTCCACATTTGCCATGTGGTCATGACAAGAATTACAAAAAACTTTTCTACATATCCCTAGGAACCCCCTCGCATGCGTCTGCGTGCTCGGTGGCAATACACATAAGGCATAAACATGTCAACATAATTCGAGGAGGTGCGTTGTCCCACGCAGTCCCCTACATGATGATAATCATATGGTTAGAACGATTTTAATCCTAACCCTAAGTTTCCTAGGTGAGAAGGGGATTTCATCAGATTCAAAAACCTAACCCTAGCTCAGATCAAAAATAAAATTGAATAATGATTAAGAATTAATGGAATGATGGACGCATGTTAAAGTGGAATGGTAAGGTAATAGTTAATAAAATATCAAAAAATTAAAACCCTAGAATCTAGAAAAAATTTGACAGCATAACGCGTTTTCAATACTCAACTCAAAAATTTTAAAATAAAACTCTAATAAGAATCTAAACAAAATTTAAGAATAAAAAAAAATTAAACTTAAAACAAATTGAGGTTTAAATACTTCACCCAATCAAAATAACTTGACTTGGGATAAAATATATTAACACTCAAATTTTGAATGATAAAAGTAACTAAGATATATCAAATTAAATCTCAAAATTGAGTCCGTTAATAAATATAATTTCGGCATTGTATTTATTAACTAACTCAAAAATTAATAGACGAGGAGGAAAGATTAAAACACTCTTTCTCATAAAATAATAAAGAAATTGATAAACAAATAAAATAATTAAAACACGCTAGGAATTAAGATAAATGCCCTAATAAAAAGAATTAAAAACAAAGGGAATACAATTCCCATCTTAACAAAATCAAACCCATCCACCACTTAAAATAAAAATCACAAGACATTAAACAAAGTTCAAAATCTCATTTAAATTTTAAAACAAAATAAATGAAACACAAGGATTAAAGGACAAGGGAAAAAATGGAGAATTTAAAAATAAGGAATAAAATAAACTCCCTCAAAATCTCCTCTCAATAAAATATTGTTTTCTAAATTTGAGAAGCCCTAATTTGTATTTTATTATTTTCTCTTTGTTGCCCTACTTCTCTATCTCATTCTTTCCTCCTTTATTTTTTTGTTTTGTTTACTTCTTTGCTTTATGCAGGTTAGGGTTTAAAAAAAAACAACAATGGAAGCCATGAGTGGAGCTTTCTGCTACCTCTCATGGAGGTATACATAGCAGAGTTAATGTAATATTATTTTTTTATGACTGAGTGATCGATATATATATATATGTTTAAGGTTGATTCTCATTCTTCAGGATTTAATGATCAAAGGGGCCGAACGACATCAAAGGAGAGGGAAAGTGTTTCTATTGCCGCCACTGCCACGTAGAAGAGGACTATGGGGAAAGGGGAGGGGAGTCCGCGGAGCGGAGGGGACGGCGGTGCTTGGAGTGAAGGCAGCAAGGTGAACACATAAGGCATTGTTTTAATGTAAGAAATGGTGGGGAGGGGGTCGAAACCCCCACCCACACCCTTGGGTGTGGGTGGGGATTTTGACCTCCTTCCCACACACTTCAAAGAAATAAAGGCAATGGTGGGACTGTGGTGGGCGCCAACGCCACCACAGCCCCCACCTCTTAACTCTTTTTTTTTGTTTATTAGTTTCCTTTGTTTTTTAATAAATAAACTTGCGGCCCAAACCCAGTCCGCCACAATTCACCCTTTGATATTTTATTATGTGTTTGTCTGTTGCATATTAGATGTTTATTGACTGTAAAAATATGTTTGTGTGTGTGTGTGTGTCCACTGATCTATATTTGCAGTCCACTCTAACATCACAGTATATGTACATTTTTTTTATTATTGTATATTTATATATATATGTATGCACTTATATATATATAGATAAGTGCATATATATATATATATAACTTCTGTGTTTTCTTATAATTTCAGCATATACACAGTAATTAATAAAAAGGAAAGAACAACAAGCTAGATTCATAAAATAATAAAACAAACAAGTGTATTTATATATTTATATATATGTATATATACCCATATATATATATATATGTATGTATAAATATATATATACACATTGCACTTATTTTCTCAAAACAATGGTTTAAATAATAGAATACTAACTTTCTCATTAACTCTATTTTTTTTTTGATAAATCATAGAATACTAAATTTTCATTTCTGTATCATAAGTAGATAATCTAGTATTAAATTTCTTTTTGAAACATATATAAATAGAGATATTTTTTTTGTTTGAATGAGCTTGTAAGGTAAATATTACAACTCCCTCTAAATGTTCAATAACCTATATTCTTGAACAACAACTTATTAACATAAAATTTCAAGCAACTTAATAGAAAATAAATCTCTTAAATTTCTATCTTCTTTTCTTTGTATGCAATAAAACTTATTCCACAACTAATGTGTATTTTCTTTCTTGAAGGGAACAATGACATCAAATATATATATATATATATATATATATATATATATATGAATAAACAACTTTTAAATAAAACATAAAGAATGTTTACATTGCAATACTTATTTCAGCCAATTCCATAGGTAGAATGACTTGAACAAATTTACAATAGGGCCACAAAGGCCATGGCTCAAAACAGCCAACAATGCATGACCAAAGCAACACAAAAATGGACTTCTCTCAATCTCCATTTCTTCAATAAGCACCTACAATAAATACACAACAAATGGGAAAACCTAGCCACTTCGAAATGCCCTCCTCCCTACCATAGACCTGCAAGAGGGTCACCCCCAAGCTAGGGAGGTAGGGATTCACACGGTTGCAACACACCATAACAAGCACCAAAGCAACAACAACACAAAAATCAACCCCAAGGATAAACACATAACACAACTCATGAGAATGAGTTTGATGGGGGTAGGGAATGGACCCCTCTACTTCAAAGGCCACCAAAAATACCAAATACCAAGTCTCATGGCCTCAAGCCAAAACCTCCACAACCACAACTCTCCAAATATCTCAAAATAAACTTCCATGGCACTCTTGCCATTCAAATAACCTCCACAACAAGTAAAAAGCCCTCAAGGCCATAAATAACACAAAATATGGGAGTGACCTCAAGGAGGTTCCTTTCCTCTACCCTAAACAAGTTGAGCCTTACCTCCAAATGGAGGTGCTCTCACCAAACTCCCATCCAACACAAAAATGAAACAACAAACAACAAATCTACAAAATCATCACAATAAAATATGCAAGTGTGAATAGCATATTCATGGAGCTTACCTTCAAGAGCCCTGTAATGGAAGCACATTTGGTGATGAGCTCCAAGCTTCTCCAAACCTTCCAATCTCTAAAATCCCTCTAACTTCCCAAAAAATTGCTCAAAATAGAAAGAAATCTCCAAAATCCAAGAACCCCACATTCCTCAACATGAGGAGGTAATATAGGCCTTCTAAATTGGCCTTGAGGGATGAGAAGGTGACACTTGTCACCTTCTCCTTCCTCCTCCTATGCCACTTTCAAGTGAGAGGAAGTGTGAGGGTGACAAGTGTCATCCTCCAATTCCATCTCAATCCTCACCTTATCCACTTGTGCTCTCACACATATGTGAGAGAATAAGTGGTGAGGTGGCATTCCCCTTCAAGCCTCCATGAGGATAAGGGATGCCATATGGCATCCTCTTATTCTCTAAGAGAGCCATCTCCCTCCAAGATGCTCTCACACGTGTGTGATGTGTGAGAGCACAAGTGGTGAGGTGGCATTCCCCTTCAAGCCTCCATGAGGATAAGGGATGCCATATGACATCCTCTTATTCTCTAAGAGAGCCATCTCCCTCCAAAATGCTCTCACACGTGTGTGAGAGTCTTGGAGGAAGATCCCACACACTTGGGAGTCTTGGAGACCTCCCAAGTCTTCCTAGGGAATGGATTCCCAAACTTGGGGAAGGGAGATGAGTCTTTCCCAGAGCATGACTCATCTCCCACCCTTATCTAATTCAAATTTCGTCACTTTAACTAAACCTCAGTTTAGAGTGACCAAAAGTGAGTTATCCCAAGGTTTAGTTAGTCAAAATTGACCCTAGACCCATGGGTAACCACCTAGGGTAAATTTTGGGACACTAAGGTTCACCTAGGGAGTCAAAAATCTACTTTAAATGGCCTCAAAAATAAAAACAATACCAAGTGGTATAAGTCAATAAAAATTATACAACACATAATATTAATTAATTAAACAAAGGGGTACTAGGCCAAAATGATAAAATTAAACAAGCACTTAAGTCAAAACTCAATTCAAACGTGATCCTCATCCCTCTTGGGAATGGATTGATTTCACAGGGAATAACATATGTGTGAATTCTACCTCCAATTTCCCATGGCCTAGGAATGTAATCCTGCACATCTCGATCAAGTGTCAATCATATAATGAATAATCATAGCCGAAGCAACTGGAATTAAATTCATGCCATTGAATACAACAATAATCATCTATAATATAATTCCGAATTAAACTATATTTTTCTATCAAATGTCACATAATCATCATCACATAAAGAACTAGAAGTCACATCACAAAACATCATCTAATATATCTCGCATGTCTAGTCTCAACATAGCATCAAAATATGATCAAATCAAATCACCAAATGTCTAATCAATGTCATAACAAAAATCAGGAGATATAATCAAATCTACATAATGAAACCATAGTCTCTAAAAGTCTGATAATGTCATCAATTGAAATGTATAACAATCAAAATAAGGAAGGAAAAATAATCGGCCTCACAATGAATCAATTAGGTATGAAGTACTCACACTTTTTACCACACTTGATAAAGGACCATGCTAATATGCCCACAAGTTCAAGCTCCTCTTAAAAACATATATATAATATGATATTGTGTCGTTTTGTGTTCCTCCATGATGTTTTATGTGCTGTTTACGTCTCCTTGGATGACCCTTGATACTTTTGTAAGGTCAAGGGTACCGGGAGACCGCCTCTATTGTGACCATTCTTCTATTTGTTTCATCATTCTTCTATCTTGCTTCTCCTCTATTTTATTTTTGTGTGTTGTGCCTTGGGTTCATAGCATTGTTATTGATGTCTTGGGGGCATCCTCCTACATGGTGCTCCTAAGGCACTTGTTCTCCTCTCTCATTTTTATTGTTTACCTTTTGTTGCAAGAATGTTCTAATCAGTGTTGTCATTGATGTCAACATGTTTGTGTTGTGATTAGTGCCAACTGTGCTCTTGTTTTGTTACTTGATTGTGATGCATTAGTTACTTTGTATTGTGTTGTATAAGTGCTGAAGATGATAAGAATATGTTCTCAATATTGAGTTTCCAAGTGCTTTTGAAAAAAATTGGTTCATACTAAAGTCAGAGTTGTGAAGATGTATTCTGGCTTATAGGATAATGTCTCAGTATTTGCTTTGCATTTTATTTGTATTGAAGACCAGAGTATGAGATTTGGATATGTTTTAGAGAAGTCTTTGAAGATGCTAAATCTAGAATTTGGTGGTTAGGATCGTTGTGCAGTAGAAGTTCAATTCCCCAGTATGAAGACTGTGCCTGGTAGCATTTGCAGTATGACAAGGAGAAAGTATTTTGCTCCACATTTCTATGATGTTTGGTTTTTGGTCTTTTGGTTTTGGGCATATGATTATAAGGTCCTTAGTTATCTTCATTCAAAAGGATTTGTGATTTGGTGCTCAAGAAAGCAAGTTATTTATTAACAGACTTCGATAGTGTTTATTGTGAGCAGTCTGTGATCTGTCTTCAAATGATATTTGTTGTCCAAGTGAGATCTATTGGTGTTAGATTTGTCAGCTCCCATGTGATTTTATATTGTTTGTGGATGTCTCCAGATCGTGTTAGAAGCTTGATCCTGATCTGCAAGCTATGATTAAGTTCTTGGAAATGTGTGTCTAAGTATTCTTTGTGTTTGCACAAGTTTCACCTGCTTGGGTGATAACACTCTTTACGGATGTGTTTTGTGGGTTATAGAAGCATGTGAAGATGTATTTGGGTACCAGCTAAGCAATGAAGTGTTCTTCCCTAATTCATTTGCTTTACAAGTTTGGTTAGGTCTAGACCTAATTTTAATTATGTATGTTTGCTGACCTTGGAGATTGTTCCAAAGGTTGTAAATTGTATTAATGACCTTGATGTATTTTCCAAGGTTGATGATTGGTATAAATAATTGTAATGAATCCATGTGTTGAGTGTGGGGATGTGAAGATGTGAAGATGAGAGTGTTTGTGTTGTAAGGGCAACGAAGGTGATCTATATTATGCTTCAATGGAACTGAACTCAAGCATGTTGTAGATGCTATTATATTAGTTCATGGCAATGAGTCACCCCTCGTAGTGAGCCAAACCTCGGTAGTGAGCCACCCCTTAGGAGTGAGCCATCCTAATGGAAGTGAGCCCTATTTGCAGTGAACATTTATTTGGACAGTGAGTCCTTGGGTAGTGAGCCTCTTTTATTATTCAGTATTGTTACTATATTATATTGTGAGCAAACACTCATTGTGTTTTTTCCCTTCTAGGGGTTTCCACATAAAAATCTGGTGTTCATGTGTGTATAGTGTTGATGTGTTTAAGTTTTGTTTCTACACTTCATGTTTAATCTTCATAATAGATTAAGGGGTTAAAGTAAGTTAATGTGAATGTGATATTGTTTAAGAAAAGTTAAATTTTTTGATACAATTGATTCACCCCCCCTCTCAGTTGTCTTATGCCTTCAACAATTGGTATCAGAGCTTGGTTCCTTAGAAGAAAGCCTAACAACTTAAGGTAGATTTTGGATGGAGTACAAAGACATTCCTCAGTTTCATGGATCTGATTATGCCTTTTGGAATGTACAAATGCAAAGTTATCTTGTTTCTATTAGTTGTAATGTCTAGAAAATGGTTGAAAATGAATACAAAATACCTAATGGTGGTCTAAGGACTGCAAGTGATATTAGGGCCTATGAGATAAATGGTAAAGCTAAAAATGCTCTACTAAATTCCTTATCCAACACTAAAATGGTGAAAGTTGTGGATTTGGAAACTGCTAATGAGATCTAGGAAAAGTTGAAAAGTATCTATGAAGGTGATGCATCTTTCAAGAAGGCCAAGTTGTAGAACTTGAAGACCAAATTTGAAACTATGCAAATGTCTGAAGATGAGAACATAACCAGTTACATTCAGAAGATTGATGAAGTTGTTAGCAACATCAAGGGTCTTGGTGGAAAGATAGATGATATGGATGTTGTAGATAAGGTACTCAGAACTCTTCCCAAATCTTATAGTCACAAGGTATCTACCATTGAAGAATTTTTTTATGTGAATAAGGTTTCAAAAGATCAATTTCTTGGTAAACTAATTTCTTTTGAAATGAGAGAATTTGGTACTACTGATGGCCCTATGAAAATTGAGAATGCTTTTAAGGCCAAGGAAGAAAAGACTGCTAGATCAAATAAATATGTCATGGAATCAGTTGAAGAATACCTTGATGAGCTTGACACAAAATTTGTAGGCAAAATGAAAAGAGGCAATGGAAAGTTCAAAGGTAAGTTACCTTTCAAAATTTTCATTTGTTGTAAAATTGGTCACTATGCTTCAAGATGTCCTGACAGACCTTTGAAGATCAAGAACTATGAAAGTAAAGGTAAGATCATAAGAAAGAGTTACTATGTTGGAGATGATGATGGTACAACTAATGATGAACCTAATTCTGAAGATGGTAATTGTGGTGAATTCTTATTTATTGCCTTAAGAGAAGAACCTGTTTCTACTAATCTTGCAAGTTGTGTAAGGAAGGTGGTCTAGAAGAAGAAAAAGAGATATCTGCATTTCATGCTAAAGAGGAAAAGGATGAATGGGTCACTAACAGCAGATGTTAAAATCACATGACTAGAGATAAGAGTAAGTTTGTCAAATTGGAAAGGTATGATGGAGGACAAGTTAGATTTGGTGATGATGTAGTTGGTAAGATCTATGGAAAAGGGTTAATTAGTTTTGATGGTAAGCATTATATAGATGATGTTCTTTATGTCAAAGGCCTAAAGCATAATCTTCTAAGTGTTGGATAGATGTGTGACAAAAGAAATAATCTAACATTTAAAGACAATGGATGTGAGATAAGGAAAAGGTCCGAAACACTAATTGCTACCGGTAAGAAGACTCATGGTAATGTTTATCATTTGAAAGGTACTTACAATTGTTGTTTGTTGGCTCAAACAAAGGAATGGTGGATATGGCATAGGAGAATGTGTCATATTAACTTTGATAATTTGGTGAGAATAAGATCAACTCAAGCTGTAAGAGACCTACCTAAGATTGAGAAGACTACTAATGCCATCTACAAAGAATGTCATTTTGGATAGCAAACAAAGATAAGTTTCAAGAGCAAGGAACAATTCACATATCTGTTGGAGTTAGTGCATACAGACCTATGTGGTCCTATAATAACAAGAAGTCTACAAGGTGACAGGTATTTCATGCTTCTTATTGATGATTATTCAAGAATGACTTGGGTTGCTTTCCTTAAAAAAATTAGAAGCCCTGGACAAGTTCAAGACATTTAAAGCAATCGTTGAAAATGAAATGGATTTGAGAATCAAGTGTCCGAGATCTGACAAAGGAGGTGGGTTTACTTCAAATGCATTCAATACTTTTTGTGAAGAACATGGGATAAAGAGACAATTGTCTACTCCCAAAACTCCTTAGCAAAAATGGAGTAGTTGAAAGAAAGAATAGAACAGTTCAGGAAGCTTCTAGAACAATGATTAAAGAAGCTGACCTGCTAGAAGTATATTGGAAAGAAGCCATTCATACTATTATCTATACTCAAAATAGAGTACAAGTCAAAGAAAATGGAACAAAGACACCTTATGAACTATGGTATGGAAGAAATCCTACTGTCAAGTATTTCAAACTATTTTGAAGTAAATTTTATATCAGAAGAGATGAAGAGTAGGGAAAACTTGATGCTAGATGTGATGAAGGCATATTTCTTGGGTACTCTACTAAAATAAAAGATTACTAGTGCTATAACAAAAGATTAAGGAAGATTATTGAAAGTGCAAATGTGAAGGTAGATGCAGATATTTAGAAATTCTTAGAGCTGAATGGATACAAGTCAGATGGATCTATTGATTCAGAGAAAGTTGGAGAAAAACACAAGGAAGTTTAAATTGAAGTGCAAGTTGTTCCTGAAGAAGAAGCTCTAGAAAGAGTTCCTAAAACTGCCAAGTATGTGTAAAGAAATAATTTTGAAGATCAAAGCATTGGTGACAAGAGGAAAGGAGTATTGACAAAAAAAAGATTTGTGGAAGAACATGCAAATTTCTGCTTGATTTCAAAGATTGAACCTAAGACAATTTTTTAAGCATGTAAAGATGAACACTGGGTCAAAGAAATGGAAGAAGAATTAATCTAAATTGAAAAGAACAAGACTTTGGAACCTGTCCCTAGGCCTACAGATAAGAATGTGATTGGAATAAAGTGGGTTTTCAGGAATAAGTTGAATGAGATTGGAGAAGTGGTAAGAAACAAAGCTAGACTTTTCTACAAAGGCTACTCACAAGTAGAAGGAATAGATTATGAAGAAAATTTTGCTTCGGTGGCAAGACTGGAATCTATTAGATTGTTTCTGGCATATACGACACATAAAGATTTCAAAGTATATCATATGGATGTGAAGTCTACCTTTCTAAATGGAGAGTTGGAAGAGGAAGTATATATAGAGAAACCAGATGGATTTCAATTATCAGACAAACTAGACATGGTATGCAGATTGAAGAAGGCATTGTATGGTCTGAAGAAAGCTCCTAGATATTGGTATGCAAGATTAGATAGCTATTTGTTTTTGCAGGGATTAAATAAAGGGTCTGCAAATAGTAACTTGTATATCAAGGTAAGCAAAGATCAAATCCTGATTATTGATGTCTATGTAGATGATATAATCTTTGGTGGAAATGAAGGTGTGTAAGAACTTTACAAATGAGATGCAAAATGAATTTGAGATGTCAATGTGTGGTGAGATGAATTTCTTTCTTGGACTACAAATTAATCAAATAGATAAGGGCATTTGCATTTCACAATCCAAGTATGTCAAGATATTGTTGAAGAAGTTTGGAATGGAAGAATCTAAACTAGTTTATACTCCCATGACAACTAGTTACAAGCACAGAAAAGATGATGAATCTCCTAAAGCTAACCAGAGCAAGTATAGGTCTATGATTAGATGATTTCTATACCTAACTGCTACCAGACATGATATCATGCATGCAATTTATCTTGTGGCTAGATTTCAAGCAAATTCTAAAGAGTCACATGTTATGGCAGTAAAGAGGATTTTCAAGTACTTGAAAGGCACTTCTAATTATAGTTTGTGGTATCCCAAGAATAATGACTTCAACCTATGTGCATACACAGATGCAGATTATGTCAGATGTGTAGATGATAGGAAAGTACTAGTGGTGGTGTGTTCTTTCTTGGAGATAAAGTTGTATCTTGGAAAAGCAAGAAGTAGAATTCAGTATCCTTATCTACTGCTAAGGCATAATACATTGCAACAGCATCATGTTACACACAAGTGCTATGAATGAGACAAACTCTAAAGGATATCAAAATAGAGATGAGGATCCGATACCCATTTTCTGTTATAACACTAGTGCCATCAACATTTAAAAGAACCTGGTGATGCATTCAAGGACAAAACATATCTCCATTAGATATTACTTTCTGAGAGAGAATGTTGTAGAGAAAGAAGTGAAGCTTGATTATGTGCCTACAAAAGATCAAGTTGCTAACATATTCACCAAAGCTCTTCCTAAGGACACATTTGAATATCTTCAAGAAAAGTTAGGGGTTATTACCCCTCCTTTGTTGAACTAGATGCATAAGGAAGTGCATCAGTCTTGTGTGGTTCAGTAGTCATTCCTTTCTGGACTAGTTATGGAGGCTACTTCTTAGGGGGAGCAGGTAGAGATATTAGAGATTGTTCTAGTCTGAAGGAAGTATTCAGGATAGTTAAGAACAAGTGCAAGTATGTGCAGTGGAAAGAGATGTGTTGCCCTTTTCCATTGATGTCAAAGGGGGAGAGAGTTCATGTGAAAAACTTAGAGAAAAGGAAAGCATTCATAAATCAAAGAGAGTTCAGATGTGTAAAAAGAAAGGGAGAGTTCTGACGCAGATTTATGTCTTGATGGTGGAACATGTTGTTCAATTCTTCACATCATATGTTGCCATCAATGACAAAGGGGGAGATTGTTGCGAGTATGTGCCAATCGATGTTGTCATTGATGTCAACATGTTTGTGTTGCCATTAGTGTCAACTATGCTCTTGTTTTGTTACTTGATTGTGATGAGTTAGTTTATTTTTATTGTGTTGTATAAATGTTGAAGTTGATAAGAATATGTTCCTGATATTGAGTTTCCAAGTACTTTTGAGAAAATTTGGTTCATACTAAAGACAGAGTTATGAATATGTACTCTGGCTTACAGGATATTGTCTTAGTATTTTCTCCACATTTCTTCTGTATTTAATACCATAATATGAGATTTGAATATGTTTTAGAGAAGTGTTTGAAGATGATAAATCTAGAATTTGGAGGTCTAGATCACTGTGCAATAGAAGTTCTATTCACGAGTATAAAGATTGTGCCTAGCAGCATTTGCAGTGTGACAGGGAGAAATTTTTTTGCTCTATATTTCTTTGCAGTTTGGTTTTTGGTCTTGTAGTTTTTGGCATATGATTATAAGGTCCTTAGCTATCTTCATTCCAAAGGATTTATGATTTGGTGATCTAAAAAGCAAGTTATTGATTGGCAGAGTTCGACAGTGTTTGTTGTGAGCAGTCTTTGATCTGTCTTCAAGTGATATCAATTGCAACTAGATTTGTCAGCTCCCATGTGATTTTATGTTGTTTGTGGATGTCTCTAGATCATGTTAGAAGCTTGAGCCTAATCTGAAAGCTATGATGAAGTTCTTAGAAGTGTGTGTCTAAGTGTTCATGGTGTTTGCACAAGTTTGTTCGACTTGGGTGATAACACTCTTTGCGGATGTGTTTCGTGGGTTGTAGAAGCATGTTGATGTGTGTGAAGATGTATTTAGGTTTGAGATAAGCCATGAATTCTTCTTCCTTAATTCATTTTCCCTGCAAGTTTGGTTAGATCCCAACCTAATTTGAATTATGTATTTTTGCCAACCTTGGAGATTATTCCAAAGGTTGTAAATTGTATTGCCGACCTTGATGTATGAACATCCAAGGTTGATGATTGGTATAAATAAATGTAATGAATATGTGTGTTGAGTGTGGGGATGCAAAGATGTGAAGATGAGAGTGTTTGTGTTGTAGGGGCAGTGAAGGTGATTTGTATTGTACTTCAATGGAACTAAACTCAGGCATGTTGTAGATGCTATTATATAAGTTCATGGTAGTGAGCCACCCCTCTTGGTAGTGAGCCAACCCTCGGTAGTGAGCTAACCCTTGACAATGAGCCATCCTAATTACAATGATCCCTACTTGCAGTTAGCATTTCTTTAGACAGCAAGTCCTTGGGCAGTGAGCCTCTTTTGTTATTTAGTATTGTTACTACATTATATTTTGAGCTAACACTCACCATGGTTTTTCCCTTCTAGGGTTTTCCATGAAAAAATTTGGTGTTCATGTTTGTATGTTGTTGATGTGTTTAGGTTTTGTTTCTACACTTCATGTTTAATCTTCATAACAAATCAAGGCATTAAAGTAAGTGAATGTGAATGTGATATTGTTTAAGAAAAGTTAATTTTTTTTATATAACTGATTTACCCCCCTCTCAATTGTCTTGTGCATTCAACACATTCTTCAAGTGGTTCTACCTAGTCAGCAAATGATGAAAACAAATAAATACTGATAAGGATTGTGTGTCCCTTCAACAAGTAAGCAAAAATGGAACTAGTCCATATATGAAGATGGGGTTGATATATATCTGATGCTTGACTAGTAGAATCATTCCGTGTGATGCATCATGTTGTCTTAGCTCTTATAACAAACCTTTGCAATACATGTTCTCCATGCACTTTGCATTGTCTTGTATCTCACCTCATTGTTACACTCAGTTTTAAGGTACCTACAATATAATCCCAATAGCTCTACTCAAATTTGAACTTGTAAGTGTAGCCTTCATTTTTTGGATGTGATCTAATACATGGATAGCTTCATCTCTTGTTGTTTATCTTAGCATATCTCATCAATGTATTTGTGGGAACATTCGGTGATCGTAAGCAAGTGTCACCTTTGGGGGAATGGGCTTTGTGAAAGCTCTTGTTCCCTTGCATGTTTTCACTCTACCTTAATGTGCTTGATAATAAAATGTAGTATCGACCACCTTAAGGTGGGGGCATATATAATGGTATCTACTTGATTATTTTGACACTAACAAAGCATGTTTGTAAGCCCTCTCCATGAGGCGAGATGGTGTATATCTTCAGCTACTACACATCCTTATCTAAATTGTAATAAAAAAGCCCTGTTTGTGAGGTGGGATAATGTATCTCTTGAGCTAGTGTGTATCTTTTTATACAAATGCCTCATCACAAGGTAGGATGGTGTATCTCTTGAGCTAGTGCACATCCTTTTATACAAAGTCCTCATCGGGAGGCGGGGTCAGATCTTGAGCTATCCTCCCTTAAGCATGTCTTTAGTAGTTGTTGTAACATTAGCTCAACCATCAAGTATTTTTGGTGTGCTTTTGATGGTGGGACTTAGCAATAAGCTCTTTCCATTACTCATGTTTTTCGTGTATAAGATGTATAATATGTTTATAGCATGTTATATGGCGCTTTTGTATTCTGTGTGTCTTCATTATGTGTTTGATGTGTCTTCCCCTTGTGTGGTTTCAAGGGCATAGCGATGAGCTCCCCCGACACTCAGGTTTTATTTGGCATGTCTTCCCCCTAGTGTAGTATCAAGGGCATAGCGATGACATCCCCCTAAATTTTGGGTTTGTATTGCGTGTTTTTAGCAGTTTCAAGGGTGTAGCAATGAGCTCCCCCCACCCCTTAGTTAAGATTTTATTTCATAAATGATAATGTTATATCAATGTATTCATCATGTTTTGTGTGACTACTCTCATTTATTCATCATGTATTGCATGCTTTCACTATATTCTCCATGTTTTTTGTGCTTCTTACTATCTTTATTGTGTCTTACATGTCTTCAATGTGTTTTCTAGTGCTTACCTAAGACTGAGGGCTAGAAATAGTTTGCCAATATTTGTGTATGCCTTAGCTTCATGTGCCTAGTGTGTTTGATGTTTTTTGACCATACTTTAATGCATGTATTGGTTGTAAGATCATACATACATTAAAGTGGGGGCTAAATTTTATGTCGTAAAATGTCCCCCTAGGACTTTTTACCTCCTAGTTTAGCTCCTAGGTCCCCTTAATGTCATTATGCATGTTTAAAACTTATCTCAGAGCAATTTCCACTGAAACCCATGTTGAATTGGGCTTAGGGGCCCATCTTAATGCTTAATCATGACTTAAAATAGCCCTCTAGACTTGGGCACCCATGCCCTAGTCTAGGCCTATTTTGCCAAGACCTAAAATTTGGATTTTGACTTGTGTCTGTTAAAATGGTTCTCGTTGTCATCTATTCATTTTGAATTAGGAAATGTCAATAGGAATGCATATATAAACATGTTTAGGACTTCATTTTACACCTAGATGGATAATGTGAACTTGTGACTTTGAGCTAATGGATTTCAAGGCATTCATCATGTTACAGAGTAGAATTGTGTTATTATTATGTTTGTTTATTACAGATTTGGCTTCATCAATCCATCTCCTCATGATTTGAATACTTTTCATCTCTGTGAGGGTTTCACCTCTAAAGTTAACATCTACTTGTGCTTCAATCAATCTATCTTATCATTTGATTTGGCCTCTGTCCACCAAGGAAACACACTCTATCTAATGACAGTGTTGGAAGCCTTGAATACCATTCTGGGGCTTGACCAAGGCAAGGTCCTAAACACTACAACCCCCAACCCCTCTATTTTTGATTATAGGTTACAGCTACAAGAGTTTGCAGAGTGGAGTTGTATAGAAGCTGAGCAGACTATCTAGATTCAGGATTTGAGAAGAAGTTGCAAAAAAACTAACCTACTTGACTTGGGCACCTGCCTTGTAGTCCTCCCAACTAGCATCTTTGGAAACTCTCAAGTAGGTTGTAGTCCCAATCACCTCGCTATTCTAGATCTACAGAAAAAGTGGTATGTTGGACTAGGGTACCTACCCTAGTGTCGCCAAAGTTTCTTTCTTCAGAAATCTGAATCCTAGTATGTTTTAGATATGTAT
Organism: Cunninghamia lanceolata; assembly: GCA_027924645.1. Classification (NCBI taxonomy): domain Eukaryota; kingdom Viridiplantae; phylum Streptophyta; class Pinopsida; order Cupressales; family Cupressaceae; genus Cunninghamia; species Cunninghamia lanceolata. The sequence goes on from BSBN01000244.1 coordinate 4,591,967, forward strand.
TTAGTGCCTTCCTATTTGATCATTTATCATATCTTATTCGTCTGTATCTAGAATCATATAATTAGGGTTTAAGGCTTAATCGAACTAGGGTTTGACATATATAACAATCTATTCTATCTTTTCCATATCATTCCTAAGTGACATCAACTTGTAGATGAGTCCTCTCCACCTATAATGACTCATCTTGATTGTTTTCCTTGAGTGTTATTGTGATGGGAGGGTTTTATTGAATCTACCTTAACTACACTTCAACTCTAATGTTCTTTTCATACATAACATTTTGGTGAACCCATGTTTTTACTAAGCTTTCATCTTTCTATGTGTTGTAAACTACTTTTACATTCATTAATATGATATCTATCATCATGCATTCAAAAATTCTACATACATTTGAAATTTTTAAAAAAAAAGTATTCTAGGCTTGCATTAAGGTATAGTTTGCACTATATTTTTGCACTTCATTGAAAACATTTAATTTTCTGATATTTACATCAAATCTGAGATAAACTATAGTATTTCATCATTTCATGATCTTTCACATTGCATTTGCATCTCATTTGTTAGGGTTTGTCTGGAAAGTTGCATTTTTCATATAACATAATCTTGACAAAAACTAGGGTTTGTAGACAAAATTTCATTTTTAAACTTTTCTACTCCTTTTCAACATTCATTCAAATCTAATTTTGAAGTATAGTGTTGGATCAAAGTGCATAGTTTTGCATCCTAGCTTTGAAACTTTCCCCTTTTTTAATTACACATTGTGTATTTCAACATCCATAACTACCTTGCTCCTTTGGTTTGTTCTATTAGTTTGTGCATTGAGTGTTGTATGCCTTTGCATAAGTTGTATAACATGTTTCCCTAATAGAAACATCCCTCTTAGGTTAAGTATTAGACTAATGGGTTATAGTGGTCCTGATAGCAATGGTGTACCAACATCAGAAAATCCATTGATCACTTTACAAAAGTTGAAACACAAACTTTGCAAGATATCATACTTCCTATGACTACAATGGAAGAGAAAAAATTTCATGATTTTGAAGATCCTATTAATGTGATAACACACGTACCTGATTATCAAATCAACAAACTTGATAGGGAACTAGCTAATTTTCAAGCATTTGTGGAAAAAGAAAGGATAGTTGAAGAGGTTGTACCTATTGTTCATAGTCTAAGAGAGTTATTAAAATAAGGACAATATGGTATTAATACACTCTATGGACTAGCCCATATAGTGAATAACAACATTATGACAGTGACTGAATGTGCAAATGCTATTAATAATCTATCATCACTAAATCATATGCAAGCATTGGTACCCTTACCGACTATTGGAATGTCTACTTTCACATCATCAATCATTAATACTAATGCACAAGCTTGTAGTAATGCCACCACTGGTATTGGAGTATCTAATGACATTAATTCACAAAATTACAAGTTTGTGGGATTTAATTATCAAAACCTAGTGCATAGGGTGATTTCTTATATGAGTAATCACTCTGAACCACCTCTCCATTCCACCTATTCTGAACTACCTTTCACTTACAATTGTTCTCAACCACCTTTCATTACCACTCACAACCAATCACCTCAAAACTTAATGACCACAGCTTCTAATTCTTCTCAACAACAAACCACATCTCATAATGAGGCACTCTTAAACCAACTTTTATAAGGCATGACTTCTTTACAATAGAAGGTGACAAACTTGACTATTTATTCCCAACCCACTTTACCAAAATATCATGCCTATAGTCCTCTATCTTATGCAATCTTAAGAATGCCTATCCCTAAAAAATTTGAGACTCATCGCTTTGAAAAGTATGGTGGTAAAGGTGATCCTAATACTCATTTGGCAGCATTCACAGTGATGTGTAGTGATTTCTTCTTTGACAAGGACTTGCTAGCAAAATTCTTCCCACGATCTCTAAAAGATACTGCTTTGGAAAAGTTTTTCTCCTTACCTCCTAATTTAATAAACTCTTTCTCAGAACTAGTTGATCAATTCTTACAACACTTCCAAGCGAACATTGGACCTATGGTCTATTTGATTGATTTGGTTCATTGTAAACAAGGTTCAAAAGAGAAGTTGATGGAATTCATTAGTCGATATCAAAAACTCATCTCACAATACAATATCTGAATAAAGATGAAGATCTTCAGATGGTATTCATTACAAATTTGCAACCTAACAACCATGATAAAATCCTCTTGATGAATTATGGTTATTTTCAACATCTATGCACAACTCTTTGTGATTACCAACTTTCGTCTAGTCCATATGAGAATCAAAACTCATTGGCTCAATTTGGTCAATCCACGGCTAGACCATCTCAACACAACTTTAAGAGGAATAACAACATTTTCATCAAGATCAATGGACAACAATCAAATAAATTTCAATCACAAGTGTCTACTATTAGTAATACTTTGCACACCATTTCAATTCAAACAACAACAAATACAATTTACTCCATTATCTGACCCTCTTCAATCAATTATGAATCAAACAGTAAGCAACAATATTTTGAAGCTTCCTCATTTGAAACAATTTGATAGTACCAGGATACAAGGACCATCATTTGATGCTAATGACTTTTGTCATTATCATTGCTCGGTAGGACATGATACCAAACAATGTATTCATCAATAACATGAAACTCAAGACCTCATTGACTCTAATATAATACAGGTAACTGATGTGAATGACAATGGAAATAAGTCAGTTGCGCCTCTAAATTAGAATCTACAAATTTTCACTAATCCATTTCCTAAGCATAGCAACAACAATATGGTAGAGCAAAATACAATAGAGCAAGAAGATGACTATATTGACTATGATGAAATAGTTGGCATGATAGAAGTGGATAAGGAGAAGATTAAAGACTCACCTCATCCAGGAGTAAAAGTTATCTATGCTGAGGTTCCTCTACCATTATCCCTTCAAGGATCAAGAGACAATCAAAATACACCAAATATGTAAATTGAACAACCGTGACAAGATATTATGATACAAGAAAATGTTGCCTTAGTGGAAAATATCCCATTCCATCATGGAAGGATCATTCATCAAAATAAGAGAGCAAAGGATCGAAAAAGAATAAGATGCCTATCATCAGTGGAAAATAACAATGATTCCCCTTCTCACAAGCAATAAAAGATCTCAATATATAGGACCTATCTAGAGAAACAAGTATTGTATGATCCTTAAGGAAAGAAGAATCAATAAGGTATGAACTACTCACACTTTTTACTGGACTTGATAAAGCACCTTTCTAAGATGCTCAAAAATTTGAGTTCCTCTTAAAAACATATATATAATATAATATTTTTTCATTTTGTGTTCCTCCATGATGTTTTATGTTTTGTTTAGGTCTCCTTGGATGACCCTTGATACTCTTGTAAGGTCAAGGATGCTGGGAGATCACCTCTTCTATGACCATTCTTCTATTTGTTTCACCATTCTTCTATCTTACCTCTCCTCTATTTTATTGTTGTGTGTCACACCTTGGGGTCATAGCTTTGTGGTTGATGTCTTGGGGGCATACTCCTACGTGGTGTTCCTAAGGCATTTTTTCTCCTCTCTCATCTTTATTGTTTACCTTCTTCAAGTGGTTCTACCTAGTTAGAGGATGACTAAACAAACAAATACTGATAAGGACTGCGTGTCCGTTTAGCAAGTAAGTAAAAATGGACTTAGTCCATATATGAAGATGTGGTTGATATATATATATATGATGCTTGACTAGTAGAATCACTCCATGTGATGCATCATGTTGTCTTATCTCTTCTAACAAACCTTTGCAATACATATGCTCTGTGCACTTTGGATTGTCTTGTATCTCACCTTGTTGTTACACTTAGTTCTGAGGTACCTGCAGCATAAGCCCAATGACTATACTCAGATTCAAACCTATAAGTGTAGCCTTAGTTTCATGGATGTGATCTAATACATGCATAGCCTTATCTCATGTTATTTATCTTACCATATCTTATCAATGTGTTTGTGGGAATATTCAGTGATCGTAAGTACGTGTCACCTTTGGGGGCATAGGCTTTGTGGAAGCTCTTATCCCCTTGCATGTTTTCACTCTACCTTAATGTGCCTGATACTGACAAGTGTTATTAACCACCTTAAGGTGGGGGCGTATATAATTGTATTTGATTCATTATTTTGACACTAATGAAGCATGTTTGTAATCCCTCTTTGTAAGGCGAGATGCTATATCTCTTGAGCTTGTGTACATCCTTTTATACAAAGTCCTCCTCAGGAGACAGGGTTGGATCTTAAGCTATCCTCACTTAAGTGTGTCTTTGGCAGTTGTTGTGGCACAGTCTCAACCATCAGGTGTGTTTGGCATGTTTTAGATGGTGGGACTTAGAAATAAGCTCCTTCCATCACTCATGTTTTCCATGTATAAGATGTATGGTATGTCTATGGAATGCTATACGGTGCTTATCTATTCTGTGTGTCTTCCCTATGTGTTTGTTGTGTCTTCCCCTTGTGTGGTTTCAAGGGAGTAGTGATGAGCTCCCCCACACTTAGGTTTTGTTTGAAATGTCTTCCCCCTGGTGTAGTATCAAGGGCATAGAGATGGGCTCCCCCTACATTTTGGGTTTTGTAATGCCAATTTTTGGTGGTTTCAAGCGCATAGAAATGAGCTCCCCTACCCATTAGTTAGTATATTATTTCATAAATGAAAATATTATATCAATGTATTCATCATGTTTTGCATGACTACTCTCATGTCTTCATCATGTATTGTATGTTTTCACTATATTATCCGTGTTTTGCATCATTTTACTGTCTTCATTGTGTCTTGCATGTCTTCAATATTTTTCTAGTGCTTACCTAAGATTGGAGGCTAGAAATAGTTCCTCAATCTTTGTGTATGCCTTGGCTTCATGTGCCTTATGTGTTTGATGTATTTTTTCCCATACTTTAATGCATGTATGGGTCGTAAGATCATACATACATTAAACTGGGGGCTATATGTTATGTTGTAAAATGTCCCCTAGGACTTTTTACCTCTTCTTGTGTGGTTACACAATGCACCCTATTTTTCCCAACAAAATAGGGACCCAACCTTTTTTTTATTTTTCTTGGCTTGCTTGTTCCCTTTTCTTTTGGGTGGTATGGTGAAAACAGTATCAGATACATATCAAGATGTCATTCTGTGCATGACAAGTCCTCTTAATCTAGGTCCCATTTTCAAAGCCATAATTTGTCATCATGAACCCTACCAAATGAAAGAGTACAATATTCTAAGCAAGTTTACTTTTTGGAGCACCCCAAATTTCCCTAAGACCATGAAGTATGCCCAGTCAAAGTTCAGTCAAGCAGTCTTAGGGATATCATCACATTTCCTAATATCCAGACATTAACTTAATGTCTTGATCATGAAATTACTAAGGAACACTCAATGTCTGCACATTTGCAAAAATGTGCATGTCAAGTTTTAACACAAGGGTGTAGGAAACCATTAATATAAATGGATATTTGCTATTATGCACATCCAATCTTAATATGCAAACATTAGTTAACATCCCAACTTGCAACAATATAACAATAAAACATAATGTCTTGATATTAACTAAATATCCTAATGACGTCACCCAATTTTGGCCTTAGAGAAATAACAAAGGATGATGATGTCATCAAAACATTAAGAGTTCATAAAATATCTATAAGTTCTAACATCTACATATTAACTTAATTTGCAACCATTCACTAATATGCATATGATGTCACGATTCACCCAACTTAGAATAACTTTCAGAAGGATGATGTCATCCTTACATTTTGACTTAGGAATACTTCTCAAAATTGAAAGTCTTAGAGATATTTCTTAATATCCACATCCCCATCCCCATAACAAAAATGTGTAGGTTTACAAGACCAATTAGATGGTGCCACGTGGTACATTGAGTTTTCCCATGTGGACATTTCATAATGCCCTGACATTCGACATCAAAGGTAAAATACCTTTCAATACTCACAACCCGACATTCACTCATGGTCAATGATGACCAACGTCATGATGACATCATATGCATATGCATATTTGGAGAGATGATCACATTGTTTAAACATCTAGATATTTGCCAATATGCAGACTATGTAATAAATGCTATGATAACGTTAGGTGGATATTTGAAAATTCAAATCATACAACTCCACCTATTACAATCTTAAGAGCTTGATGCTGATATCTATGAACATGTGTAATTCTACATTAATTATGCCCTAATCCCTCAATATTAATGTTTAAAAGGTGAATGTTAATTATGCCCTAATCCCTCAAAATTACAGAGAACCAGAGCTTTTATGGTGACCATTATAGAGATCCTCAACCACAACGGAATGGTGTGCACATTGGATGACAAATGGTAAAGGATGATTAAATAGTGAATCTGCATATCCTGACATTGATTAATTGGATTTAACCATGCAAATCAGGTATGTAACAATTAAAACCCTCATTTCATCGTTTTGACCAGCCCAACTGCTATTAACCTAACTTATAATTTGGTTGAAGATATCGAGAAAGATAAAACCATGGAGCATGTAGAGATGGAAGATAGCTCAGCCATGTATATAGATGGTCACACTGAGGAACCTGCACAACAAGATATATATGATGTTGATAAAGAACAAGATAGAGTGATTGAAAATGAGCAATAGATAGATACTTTTGGATAGATAGGTCTTATGGTTACATCCGGATCTCAGGATCTCAAAGATGCAGAAGTGCTAATATTTGGACAAGAAGGTCCATTAAATAAGGATAATGATAGTAAAGAGGAAGAAAAGGTAGGTGGTGATAACCAAAAGGATAATTAGGATTCCCAAGATCCTATCCATCAAGGACCTAAGGAAGGTACTCATCCACCTCAGGGTTATCAACATGTACAAGATCAAAGTGAAATGATATCTCAAGATGTACTTGTTGATATAAACAAGAAAGATGAGGATATTCAGAATGAGGTACCAGGGGGTGAAGAATCTGATAAAGCTAAACCTGAAGATTAGCAAATGATTTTAGAGGATGCTACACAACATGACGATCACCAGCAAATGGATGAGGGAGTTCCCACCAATGAGGAACAATAGTAACAACAACAAAATATGGGAGAAGATATCCTAAAGGAATAGAATGTAGAAGTACATGTTGTTCACATTGAGAAAACATACCAATTATGGTCTGAACTTGATGTGCCATAGTGGCTCGGGTATGAGGTAAACCAACCTCCTATTCTTGATTCTTCCAATGTTTGCATTTCTTGATTATTTTCAGTAGAAGTAGCAAAACCCAAGAGAAGAGTCAGGGCTACTTCTACAATAAAGAGAGACCCTACTACATGAAAGAGAACAACTCAGGTAGTTATACCTATTACAAATACAACAAAGGAGGAGATAAAAGTTGATGAATTCCAGATAACCACATTAGACCTAGGGTTTGCTACAATAGAATAAGAGAGGTAGGAAGCTAAGGATAGCATAGATGCCCTATGTTGATGCATAAATTTGTGGATCTAATGATCTAGCAATCAACATGGGAAGTTTTTGAGATATGGGATTGACCCCAGAAACAACCTTCAGATTTTAGGTAAGCTAGATCTTCCATTCTTTCAGTGGGGGATTGGGAAAAGAGAGAAGGAGAAATAAGATTGCAAAAATAAATGCCTAGATCTAAGGTGATACACTGGATTTAAAACTCAACCAATAGCATAGTGTCAAACCCTTAAAGATGAATTGGGAACCAAAAGTCATAGATGCATAGTTTAATACCCAATTTAAGAACATATTCGACAGAGGCAAAAGAAATAGAAACTTAAAGAAACAAGAAATAGAGATATCTAGATATGCATAGAACACCATCACTTATTATTTAAATAGTAACAAATTACAGAGGTAGAAATGGTTGCACAAAATAACATATTACATCTCATTTGTAAAGACACTACTAAGGCAAAAAGGAAACATATGCTTGCTTCTCTAATCCTCTGATCTGTGTGTGAAAACTCTGAACAACTCCCCTGAAATTGACTCAGATGTGCATTTTATAACCCAAAACTCCAACAAAAAATATCTTCAACTGCCTCCCAAAAATCTCAACTAAAACCATAAAATCTGGCACAAAATCCAGCAATGACTGTAACTAGAACTAAAACTACAACTAAAACTCTCCATCCTCATGGCTAGAAAAATATTTGTGTTTCTATCTTCTGTGTGAGAAAATAATTCTTGTCGCCCCTCTTCTTTACTTGATGTAAAATGAAATTAGGGCTGCACCTCTTATATCTCTCGTAAAAGAGAGTCATAAAAAACACTTAACAAAGTTTCACTTTGTAAACTTGGAGGGACCCACCCGTGTCACTATAAGAAAAGACTCTTAGATTGTATTAAATCTGAGTTTAACCTCATGTAAAAGACTCTTATGCAAATAATAAAGCATTTAGCTTTATATAAAAAGTGCCCCACCATTTATATTATGAGAGACTTTATTTAATAAAAGACTCTACTTCTTAAAACTCTAGTGACACATTTGCATTAATAAAATGAAATGAAATATTTTACTTTCCTCTCCTCCGGCTCAACCACATGGTTTCCTCTAGTACATTCTTTTTCTTCTCTACAACTCACCCCCCATGTGGTGACTTCCGCTTAATCTTGAGTCTCTTTAAACATGCTCGTGTACCTCCAAGTGTCCTCTTCTAGTGCCTTTAGATCCATTTTCTTACCTATGGTTGCTGAGCTATGCATCTATAAAACCCTATGTTTGTATCTTCATTTTGAGGTCTCTTGTGAAGCCGCGGCCAATGATTGTTCCTTGTATGTTGCATCATTTTCCTCATGTCCTCGATGACTTTAATATGCCTGTGGCTGAAATTGTGTTAGTTCACCATTGTTATTGTTTAATCTCTCTTTTATACTACACCATTTTGAATCTTAGGGTACTATATGTGATTATGACAGCGACATTACATTATGAAATTACTCCTTTGCTTACTTGAATGCATCGTGCCACTCTCTCATAGGAGCATTTTGATAAACTGATTAGCTTTGTGCCTCTAAAAATCTCACAGTAGTGATATTTAAAAAGAATTTTGGAATGGTGTAAAATTTTATCACCAGTTCATGGCGACAGACTAGGAAAATAGGCCTGCTTATTTAGAACCCATAATTTATCGCTTCGCATATTAGTGCCTTGACCATTGGGCATAGAGTCAATATCTGACACAAAACAAACTAGTACCTAGAAATGGAGTTGCAAAACTGATGCAAACTGAAAACACATATGATCACTGAAACTGACCACTGACTACTGATTTTGAGACATGACTTAACCACAGAGATCTACCCGCATACACTGCAACTGATATTTATTGAAAGAAAACTAACTGAACCTGAAACTAACGCTATTGTTGTAGCTTATTCTAAAAACTAAAACTAATTTACTGATAATTGAAACATACAAGAACATGCCCATTCACTGGGATAGCAAAGTAGCTTCCATATCTAATGATGCTTCTCCAATTGATCCACATTGAACTAATAATGGACCAGACAAACTAAATAAAGAAATAAAGCAAGAACTGGTACCTTTTTGCACTCCAGAGGCTCCACTTTTGCACAAAAATACCAGTCAAACTGATTAACATGCTAGTCATACTTCAGCAAAGGGTGGGAAGGGAAAATAAGCCATTGAAGCTCATTCCTCTGTCTACATTTGAAAACTTCTGCTGATTGGACTTCATCAGTGACTTCTTTTGTTGAATTATGACTTATGATAGCATCAAAATTGAGGTTACAGGTGACTAAACTACCCATTAAAAACTTAAATATGATTGGGATTCCCTCATGAAAGAAGAAAGGAGTAAAATGTGACTCAGTATGCAACTCTTTACTTTTGTAAATGTCTCTTTGGACCTCATCATTATGTGGCTGTAAATCTTCATAAAAAAGAAGAGAATAACCATTTGCAAGAATGGAGAACAAATTAACATAGGCATCTACCTCTGTTTCAACATTTTCTTTATGATCATCCTCAACAAGCTTTGTAAAGTAGCCATTCATACATTCAATGATAGGATCTTATGCATTCAGTAGCTAATAGCCTTGTTGTAAAAGCAAAAACAAATCCTCATCTCACTGCCCCTGAAGCATATTTGTACTATGTTCATGAAAAAAATAAAGACAATCACCCTTTATAGACTCTAGCATAATGTCATTTGCAACCTCCTCCTCAAAATGAGATACAGATGCAGCATCACTATGGACCCAATACTTTTCAACTTCAAATCCCCTCTTGAAGTACTTTTCAACTTTTAGAAGTGTCACTTCATCATCAACTTCTGAATCTTCTTAATTATTTGATAGAATCTTTGAATCACACCTTCCTACATATGCCTGATGCCAATACCCAAAAGGACATGCTGAATAGACAAGAGCCACTTCTTGACTTGCATCTGGGTTTTCAAGACTTGATTCTTCTTGGATGTCAAAGTGACAAAGAACATGACCTATGGCTTCTATGGGCTGATTTGTAGCTATGGAGACTTGTAAAGGATAATTTTCAAGATAGTAGGGTAGTGCCTTGGTATGAGGAAGGATTTTTTCTGTAATAAGATCACACTGGTATGGTTATTCATAAAGATCTTGAGGCATGACATTTGGATCAGCATAAAACATGGCTTGACATTTTAACTCATTAATCTCATGGGAGAGGGTTTTTATAAGTTCTTTCATAGAACTCATCTCCTCATGATTCGGCAAATAAATAGGGAGGGTGGGTGAACTAAAATTTGTATGCATCTGGCTACAAGAAAGAGGCTGCGACAAGCTATTTACATGAAGCATCAGTGATTCTAAGGGTAGAGGAGACAATTTACCTATCACTATGAGGTTACTTTCAGCCCTAATGGCAAGATCATATGACTGAGGAAGAGTTTCACCTCCTAAGGATTGTATCATGATAGAGATCTCAAGATCTAAAGCCTTTAAATAATACAAGAATACAAAGACTAGAGGGGGCCTCATGTCAACAAAGAATTTTTTCCATACCTTGTAAAATCTTGAATTGAAATCATGTATGGTTTCCACAGGACACCTCTTGATGGTGATAAGATTCTGAGTGAGGGTGCTGACATGTATCCTCTCCTTGAACTAATTATAGATGAGTCCACCAAGCCGATCCCATCTAGTGATCGAACCGGTCTGCAAGCTTCTATATCATTATTTTGTTTTGCCTTTGACAGAAGATGCAAGCAACGAGAGAGCATGATTCTCAATTGTGACATTATGAATAGAACATAAACATGCAACATCTTGAATGTGATCAACAGGAGAAACAGATCCATCTCCAAGAAAGAGAGGCAGTACCTTCCAAGCTGTGTCAAGAACTTGACCTTGCTGCTGAAGAACAAGAGGACTTGAATCCCAAGTCACAAAAGGTAGATCTCTTTGAATATTTAGATGCACATATATACCAAGGGCTGCCATGGTATGAGGGAGAAAAAATTCAAGAAAGAGCCTCTAGTAGAGTCACCAAATGGATAATTCATGCTCCTATGACCAGATATTTCTATGATTTTCCATCAAAAGCACAAAATACAAAGCAAAGATTCAGTGAAAACAAAGACCTAAGTCTTTGAATCCTATCCCACCAGGCGTGCCAAAAACTGTTGATGTATAAATTTGTGGGTCTAATCCAGAAAATCAACATGGGAAGTTTCTGAGATGTGGGATTGACCTCAGAAATAACCTACATATTTTAGCAAAGATGGTTCTTCCATTCTTTTTGTGGGGGTTTGGAAAAAGAGAGAAGGAGAAACAAGATTGCAGAAATAAATTCCTAGATCTAAGGCGATACACCAGATTTAAAACTCAACCAATAGCACAATGTCAAACTCTTAAAGATGAACATGGAACCAAAAAGCATAGATGCATACTTAATACCTAATTTGAGAACATATTCGACAGCGGCAAAAGAAATAGAAACTTAAAGATACAAGAAACAAAGATACCAAGATATGCACAAAACATTGTCTCTTATTATTTAAACAATAACAAATTACAAAGGCAGAAATGGCTGCACAAAATAACATATTACATCTCATTTGAAAAGACACTACTAAGGCAAAAAGGAAACATTTGATTGCTGCTCTAATCCTCTGATCTGTGTGTGAAAAATCTAAAGAACTCCCCTGAAATTAACTCATATCTGCATTTTATAACCCAAAACTCTAATAGAAAATATCTTCAACTACCTCCCAAAAATCTCGACTAAAACCATAAAATCCAGCACAAAATATAGCAACGATTGTAACTAGAACTGAAACTGCAACTGAAACTCTCCATCCTTGTGGGTGGAAAAATATCTGTGTTTCTATCTTCTGTGTGAGAAAATAATTCTCACTGCTCCTCTTCTTTACTTGTCATAAAATGAAATTAGGGCTGCACAAAATTTAGGGTTACACCTCTTATATCTCCCGTAAAAGAGAGTAATAAAAAACACTTAACAAAGTTTCACTGTGTAAACTTGGAGGCACCCACCTATGTCATTATAAGAAAAGACTCTTAGATGCTATTAAATCTGATTTTAACCTCCCATAAAAGACTCTTATGTAAATTTAAATAAAGCATTTAGCTTTATATAAAAAGGGCCCCGTCATTTATATTATGAGAGACTTTATTTGATAAAAGACTACTTCTTAAAACTCTTGTGACACATTTACATCAATCAAATGAAATAAAACATTTTATTTTCCTCTCCTCAGGCTCAACCATGTGGTTTCCTCTGGTACATTCTTTTTCTTCTCTGCAGCGTACTCCCAACGTGGTAACTTCTGCTTAATCCTGAGTCTCTTTAAACATGCTCAAGTGCCACCAAGTGTCCTCTTCCAGTGCCTTTAGATCCATTTTCTTACCTATGGTTGCTGAGCTATGCATCTACGAAACCCTATCTATGTATCTTCATTTCGAGGTCTCTTGTGAAGCCGCAAACAATGATTGTTCCTTGTATGTTGCTTCATTTCCCTCATGTGCTCAATGATTTTAATATGCCTATGGCTGAAATTGTATTAGTTCACCATTGTTATTGTTTAATCTCTCTTTTATATTGCACCATTTTGAATCTTAAGGTACTATATGTGAATATGATAGCACCATTACATTGTGAAATGACTCCTTTGCTTACTTGAATGCATCATGCCACTCTCTCACTGGAGCATTTTGATAAACTCATTAGCTTTGTGCCTCTAAAAATCTCACAGTAGTGATATTTAAAAAGAATTTTGGAATGGTGTAGAATTTTATCACCACCCTGCTCGCAAGGATAGCTAAAGAGAAGGCTAAGAATAGGGAACAAAAGGAGCAAATTGCTCAGATGCAAGATTTTATTAAAGGATTAGTGGCACCAACCAATGTGCCCATATTAGCTTCTACCTCTTTAACATTGGTATCACAAGAAGAGGTAGCTCCTCTAGATGTGTAAAAACATTGGGCAAACATCATGGGTTGTTTGTTTACCAAATTTTTGTCTGATGGTGAACAAATAATAAGAATTTCACTATCCAACTGGGAGTTACTAAGTAACCTGAAAGGGAAGGCTAACAAAATAAAGAAAGAGATTAGCCAAAGATTAATAAAGAGTGACAAGCAGTTGGTAACACTCAAAGAGATGAAAGGGATAGATACTCATGTCCTCATGACCAAGAATGTCCTAACATTCTTAGACATTACCACAGCTAGATGATTGGTATGAAGATGTAAAATTTGAGGTGGATGTCCTGAGAAGATGCAATAATAAAACTATTGATGTTAGTACCAAGGTTCATGACCTACTAGAAGAAGAAATAGAGATTTTGGAAGCCCTTGAGGGTGAAGTGGAAGGAAAGGTAGAAAATCAAGATGTGGATTTTGCTACAAAGGCCTTTAGAGATAATTTCAAGCTTGTAGCAGAAGATCCTATCAAGCATTTCTCTAAACCTACTATAGATAAAGGCATGAGGAAGAAGGCTAAAATAGAGAAGTATAAAGAGGAGCTGGATAGAAAGACTAATAGGTGGATATCCCTATAAGAGCAACTAAAGGCGCTGGAACATGCAGCTAAGAAAGTTAAGGTAGTGGATATTGTAGAGATAGAAAAGGCTATCCAAGCATACGAACTCATCTAAAGAAAAACATGCAGAATAATAGAAGATGAGCTTTCTATAGATGAGGAATAGAGAAAAAATGTAGAATATCTTGGGGGTCATCTACCAAAGAATAATCTAATGAGAATGAGGAGTAGAGTGGTTGCATTGACCAAATCAAAGATTCAGAATATTCTAGAACATGCTAACTGTAAACCATAGGTTGATTGCCAACTGGCAATCATTTGCCATCTTTCCATCCTGGCTGTAAAACATTTTGAAATGATCCTAACTGTTGGATTAGTTGTAACCACATCCTCTCCTTATTCTATAAAAGGAGGTGGATTGCCATTTTGTAAAATTATTAGAAGCATAATTGAGACTGAATTGTTGAGTTTCACGATTCTATCTCAAGGTCAATTGTATTCTTGTATTTATTTTGTATACTTAATGAAGATGAAGACTTTTGATTACAACTTATCATACATCTCGCATAATCTGTGAAAGAGTTTTTGATGTGACTGTGATTTGTTGCATCCCTTGGAGTGCATTTCAACTGGTGCATGTTGTTTCCATTCTTTACCTTTGAAGATACGCATCAATCATATGTAGCTATAGAATGTCCTGGTGAAATATTGTTTGATTCTCTTATTTTTCATGAAAGTATCAAGAATACACATGGATCAGTGACCAAAATTCACTTAATTTCATTGAATTTTAGAATTTCATTTTAATTTATTTAAATTTCATTAATTCATCATCACAACTACAAAATACTGAAAATGCAAAGTAGAACATCATAAAATATGTTGACATTTGTAAATACATGAATATCATATACATATTTGAACAAATCACATGTAGAATTGCAAATATCATGAAAATAATCATAAATAATGACAAATATCATAGAAATATCTTCTTACAGGCACATTATTTAGAATAATTTGAAGTACAGAAGCAAAATTAGGTAAAATTAGTTTAGATTTGAGTAAATTGGGGATAGTTTCAAAATAAATAATCAAAGTTATCAAAATAATCATGAAGAGTCTTAACCAAAGTGATAGTCAGAAGAATTGATCAAACTTAACATAAATATCTGTATAATCTGGTTAGATATTATAAGATTTAATATCATTTGTTGAGAATTTACATAGCATAGAGAAAATAGAGTTATATCTACATATATGAAGACAAATCACTTCAAATTCATGCATAAGGCTGCTAAAGAATTTAACAATAATTGAAACCAACTGATATATTATCAGAAGATCATGTTCTGATCAACGGAGACTTGGAATTATCAATTCATCCTAAATTGATCATATTCTTCAAGAAGATAAAGGTTTGCTTTATGAATTTTTATCATTGTTTTTATGACTAACATCATCATCAATAGTTTTTGGCACTAGAAGGAGGGCCAGAGCAACTTGATTTGAGGATTTGTTGTCCTAATATCATTTCACGTGCTCAAGTGAGAAGAGTTTTTCAAATTTCTTAGCAATACTCCCAATCTTGTGTTTTTACACAATGATTCCATCTACCTTTGATAATTTGAGGAATCTGACTGTAAATATCCCATCCCTATGCTAAATCATCCTGATATTTACATATAGTTGTTTGGAATTCCAAGTTTGATTCAATATTTGCACTCTCTGCAAATATCTTGTCATCAAATTCGAGTATCAATAAATATCCACTCCAGAGGAATAATTACCCACACATTTGCAAAGATTGTGTCAAAATATCCAAAGTATTTCTTGAACTGTGAAGCAATGGCTCGTAGACCTGACACTAGGTTAAGATCCTTTGGACCTTTAGAAGAATTGCCAGTATTTAGACCTTGACCATGTTCTTCCAGTCAACCCAGACCTGCTTGGCCTGGACCTACAGTCACTAATCTGCTAGTAGCTCCTATAACACATCCAGTAGTGCCTCTAGTAGTAGCTGCAGTGATACCTCCAGCGCCATTTGCAATGTCATTCATCACTGTTGAGTCATTGCTTCTCTTTGTTTCTTATAATCCCTTGCTGAAAAATCTAAACAAGATTTGTTCAAAATATCATCACTATCAAGATGTGGATGATCACATCTGAACTTATAATGAAGCCTGTTTTAGAGCCAAGATACAACATGAGGATGTTTTTCATAGGTTTTTTTCCCTATTCACTAGGAGAAGAGGCATACATCTAGTATATCTGGCTTCCTCAATCTTCCATAGATTCTTAGGATGATCTTGAGAAAGCTTTCAAGGGAAGATTCAAAATACTTATAGATACAGCCATGATGTATCACCTCTTTGCTATAATTAAAAGAGCTGAAGGAGATTTGATCTCTAACTTTAATGTTAGATTCAAAAAGGTGTATTTCAAACTAATAGCTCCTTATAATGTTGATGATGTTGCAAGCAGGTTAGTTTACTACTCGGCTCTAGACCCTTTAACATCAGTAATAACTTTAAGAAACCCCCCGTAATAAGATATTAAATCTTGGCGAATCTTTCATTTTTTTGGAAAAAAATATTAATTTCTATTGGTGAATCTTTCCTTTTTTTGAAAAAATATTAATTTTATTGGCAAATTTATTTAAATCACTAGAAATTTGTAGAAAATCCTAGCGAATCTTGATGAAAAATAGGAAAATGCATTGATTACTATGGCTAATCCTTTCTTTTTAAAAAAATAAATTCCTACTATGGAAAAGTAAGTGCCTAAGGGTGGCAGTGATTAACTAGTTTAAGGTGTGGTTCTCATTCTATAATTCCTTAATGCCTTAATATTTTAAATCAAACATTGAATATTTCAAATCGGTCCTAAATTATTTTTCACCACCCTTGATTTTATTTGTAACCTAATGGTTTGGGTTCTATTCCATGGGCCAAAATGTACCCGTGAAGCTCCAATGCCCATGGGCCCTAAAATTGCATTTAGGTCGTTGATCTCAATGGAGATCAATGTCATAAATGCAATTTCATGCTCCATGGGCATTGGAGCTCCACAAGTACAATTTGGCCTATGAAATTTAACCCCATCCATTAGATTATAAATTGAGATCAACAACCCAAATACAATTTTGGGCTAGATGGGCATTGGAGCTCCATGGATACATTTTAACCCATGGAATACAACCCCAATCATTAGATTATAAATAAAATCAATGGTGGGGATTAAAAATTGGTGATATGGCCCTAAAGTAACCAATAATTATATAATATTATTGGCAAATTAATTTTATTTTATACTATAACTTATAAAATTTAGGTGAATCTAACCTAATCAGGTATCGAATATTGTGGCAAATATTTGAGTATAAATGTTTAATAAAATAAATGTTCTGGTGATTTAACTAGGACTAAAATAATTTTTTTTTAAATGTGACAATTCACATCGCATTACAACTTGTACTATTAGCCAATTTTTGAATTCCCAATTTCAACTATTAGCAAATTGGCAAATATTAGCCACTAAAAAAAATATTATTTAACATCTATGTTCATTAGGAAAACACATCCTGCGATCACATCCTTAGCAGGTGCTTTTAAAGAATCTATCAATGTTAACCAATTGTTAACACCAGGTTTTACACCTAACTTAGGATACCCTGCATATCCTAGTCAAGTACCATCCAATGGAGCTTTGATGCCTTCAGTTGTAATGACTAATCCATTGCAAGTCCCTCCACTTAGCATCATGTCTCCTCAGGGTAATGGTCAAATCATACCTCACCCTGGGCATATACCCCAATGCTGCACAAAATAATAATGGCAATTATTTCTTCCAACCACATCAAGACAATGTAGTAGCCAAAGTGTAAGAAGAAAAGCATGATATAAAAGAGATATCATCTTAGTTAAGAAGGATAACTACTAAAATCACTCATTTGAGAAGTCGAAACTTTTACTCTCGATCTAATCCTCAAACTAGAATAGAGGATATCTTGATAGAGGATATGGAAACAATACCGAGAGATCTGGATACCCTGATCGTAGTTATAACAATGAGAAAAATTTCAATAGTAATAACAACATCCATAATCCATCAAAAGTTTGGAACACCTAGCCTAAACAATGGCTCATTACCATCACCTCTAGATAATTAGCCTCCTACTAAACCTAAGAAAAAAACTAGAGTAAATTTGGTAGAAGTTGTACTCACCAATTGGTGTAGGATGCATAACACAAATACACATGTTGAGTTAGATTGTCCACAATTCAAAATAACAGCCAACATATTCCAAGCTGAGGTGTCAAACACTACATGAGATCCACCTTTTCTTGAAGGTAATGAGATTGTTCCCCTTGGATATGAGTTAGCCTTGGTACTTGAGAGTTCTAATGATTATCAACATCATCAGATGACTATAACACATGAAAATTATACCCTAGCATGCGAGGAATCTGCCCTATCCTTTGAAACAAATTATGTTTTTTTCCTTTTGAGGATGAAAATGAACCTAAACAAGAGGTTTAAGAGGTTCATGCATATCAGCAGCAGTATCAAGGGAGACATAACTATAACCTTAGGAGAAATCCTAATCGTCTTGCTGGTCCTTTGACCACATCTATCCCTCCTAACAATTTTAACACACTGCCAGACCCTAAGGCAAGCAATAATCTTGGACCTCCCAAAGTGAATACATAGTACTTTACACCACAAACAATAGTAGCAAAAGCTATGATTCAAGTGCTTGAACTAGACAAGCTTGTTGCCTACTTGGCTGAGGAAATGAAGAAGATAAAGATAAGTCTAGCTTTATCAGAATTATTGAAAACCCCTATCATCAAAAAAGCCTTTTAGAAGTCACTAGATGAACCTACTGTTAAGGAAGATAGTCCTAGTCATGACCTAGCTAGAGATCCTGCACCTAGGGATAATACAACTAAACCAAAAGTGCAAGCTACAGTTCATACTACTGATGCAGCATAGATGACCTTATACAAGGATAAGTCCAAGTCACCTGCTTTCTTACTCACACTTAGAATCTTTGGTAAGAACCTACATAATTGTCTTGTAGATTTAGGTGCCTCAACCAACATCATGCCCTTGTCTATTTGTCAAACTTTAGGTCTACATCTAGCAAAATCACCCAAGAAAGTGACTCAGCTAGACAAGTTAAAAGTAAGTGTGGTAGGAGAGTTGACAGACATACATATGTAGCTTGCTTTAGATCCAAGGGTGCAATACTACATTGATATTCAGGTAGTGGACATACATGACACATATGGCATGCTTCTTAGCAGAGATTGGTCAAAAACTTTAAATGGATACATTGCTACAAATTTATCTCATATGTGGTTTCTATAGAAAGGCATCCCTAATAAACTGAGAATTGAAGCTAAACCATAGATGAAACACATGATCACTAAGTATAATAAAAACAATGAAATATTGTATGTGGATTCTAAGCTAGGGGTGTATGCACTGAGACCTTAAGGAGTTAGGATAGAGGAAGTGTTCATGGCATCCTGTCACAGGCAGCAATATAGTGACAAAGAGGAAGTGGTGTCAAAGGAAGGATTGATGATAGAATCAGAATATAACTCAATTGATGAAGATTAGGTGGATCACTTCCATAACTTTGATAAATATCTATCCAAAGATGTTCAGAGATGTCAATTGATAGGAACGTCCATAGACGATATCCTGATGACTGGATGGTGTAGACTACATGAGGATTCGCATTCATAAATTACATGAGAAGAATGTTTGGACATGATTGAATTAGAGAGGGTATGCATAGAGGATGGATCATCATCACTTGAGATGAGTGAAATAGTTGATGTTGATGATCATGATCAATTGTTGTTTTCTTCAGATACAGAAGAACGTGAATAGGAGATACATCAGGATGATATCCTGATGCCTAACTTAGAAGAGGTACTGGTATGTAACAATATACATTTTGATGATAAGACAAATACTATCACCCCAAGGATTGACTATCTCATTAAGTCTGATTACGAGTTATCAGACAAGGATAGAGGGAGTCATTTGATGGAATCTGAGGAATTCTTATCTAAGCAAATTTAGAGACACATTTTGCAAAGAATTCCCCCACATCATGCATTAATTGAAGGATGGTGTAGGCTTCATGAGGCTCCACATCCAAAGACAACTTGTGCTCTGAGCTTGCTTATACGAAACAAGGAAGAGCATTTGTGCTCAAGAAGAAAATTACATAAACTCAGGGATATTCCTAAAGATGCAAGAGAATAAATTGCATTATCTCCTAATGATGGAAGTGATAACATCAAAGTAATGAAAAGAGAAGATATTCAGCATGATGATGCTTAGAAGAAACTAAAGGCAGATGTTTTAGTTCCACCAAAACATCTAGAAGTAGTGAAAAAGGAACTACAAAAGATTAAATAGATATTTGCAGGTGCAGCTGCACGTGCTAAGAAAAAGAGAGGTCTCAATAGGCCTTTAATAGAGGACAAGATATGGATCCTGAGATTTGATTTATCCATGTCAAAACAAGGAGCTGGAGTAGGGGTAGACCTCATTAATCCATCAGGGAAGTGATTCCTTGTATCCTACAGGTTACAGTTTACTTGTACTAATAATGTGGCTGAATATGAAGCCCTAATACATGGTTTGTTGTTTGCTCTAAGAAAGAAAGTAAAGGTTCTTCACGTCTATGGAGACTTAGAATTGGTAGTGAAATAGGGTAGAAACATATATGCATGTAACTACAAGAGTCTATCAAGTTATATTCATAGAGTCTGGGGCCTGATAGAAAGCTTTCATGCTTTCAATATCATGCATGTTGCTAGAGAACTTAATCATCGAGAAGATGCACTAGCATAGGCTGCTAGTACATTAGAACCTTTATCCATATCAAGGATGAGGAGGTTCTCTATAGAGCTAGTGTCAACACCATCAATTCCTGATAATGTCGCCAACTTTCAATTGTTTGATGATGACTAGCATATTCTAGATTTCATTGCTAATAGAGACACATTCAAAGCCCAGATAGTAGATGAGAAAAATCTAGAAGACCATGTCTGGGATGAAGAGGACATAGTAGATTTACCCAGCAACAAGATCCCCAAGGGGATGGTTGAACTAGAAAGAGTTTTTGATCTGGATAACATGATCAAATAGAAATATGTGCCTAAGACAGATGGAGGGGAGTATGCACCCGTCAACATAGGACTGTAAGGTGATGACACAAGAAATGTCTTGATAGGTAAAGTTTACTCTAAAGAAGAAAGAAAAGGCATAACATAGGTCTTATAAGACTATATTCATGTCATTTCATGGACATATGATGAGTTGAAAACTTATGAGACATCTATTATAACTCATACAATTCCCCTAAAGCCTAATGAAAAGCCCTTCAAGTAGAAACAAAGACCGGTGAATGGTCTATTGGAACCTCTCATTTTTTAGGAAGTCAAGAAGTTCGTTGCTACTCAGATCATATTTCCAATCAGGTATTCAACCTGGGTTGCTAATCTAGTTCCTGTTAGGAAGAAGAATGGAGACATATGCATGTGTGTGGACTTCAATAACTTAAACAGAGCATCAGAGAAGGATAATTATCCTTTGCCTTCTTTAGATGAGGTTCTCTAGATGGTGAATGGGGTAAGGATGGTGTCGTTTATGGACAATTTTTCATGTTATAATCAAGTAATTGTGGATAAGATAAATAGATTGAAAACAACTTTCACCAGCAAATGGGGAAGTTTTGCTTATGGCACATGCCGTTCGACCTGATCAATGCTGGAGAAACCTTCCAGCGTGCTATGGATATATAATTCAGAGGGCTAGTAGGTCAATGCATCGTAATATATATGGATGACCTGATAGTTTTCTCAAAGTAGAGAGGTGATCACATAGAAGACCTCAAGAAAGTACTTAATAAATGTGAGCAATATTGCATTTCACTGAACCCAAAGAAATGCATTTATGGGGTGACCACTGGCAAATTGCTTGGTCATGTCATATCTGAGAATGGGATAACCATTGATCTAGCAAGAGTTGATTCTATTATGAAGTTACAATTTCCAGGAAGTAACAAAGAATTAAAATCTTACTTTGGTAAGATCAACTTCATCAGGAAGTTCATTACTGGGTTTGTAGAGATCGTGAGACCTCTCAACGCCATGTTAAAGAAGGATGCTAAGATCAAATGGACTCTTGAGGCAAAGGAAGCATTTGAAAACATAAAGAAAGCCATTGCAGATGCCTCGGTCTTGATTAGTCTAGATTATACCAGAGATTTCTACATCTACTCTTTTGCATTAGAGCATACATGTGTAACTATCTTAACTCAAAGGAGTGAGGCAAAAGAGTAGAAAATCATTGGATTCAAGAGCTCCCCATTCAGAGATGCTAAGATAAGGTATATGGATGTAGAGAATTAGGGTCTTGCCTTAGAGAAGTTTAGGCATTATATCCTGAGAAGCAAAGTGAGTGTAGTAGTACTAGATTTAGCTATAAAGATGCTCTTAATGTAGAATGAACCAGGAGAGAAGAGAGAAAAGTGGACTATTTTACTATAGGAGTATGACATGGATATAACTCCAATGAAACTAGTCAAGGGACATGCCCTTAGTCAAATGATAGCAAAGATAGATCCCAATCTGACAAGTCAACAATATGCAGTAGATGCAGAAGTACATGATGAATGGTACTCCGATATCAGGCATGTCTTGATCACTGGAAGGTGTCCACCTAGTATGCATGCATCACAGAGAAGAGCTCTTAGGATCAAATCACAAAAATATATGATCAAAGGAGCAGTCATGTTCAAAATAAATTATGAGGGGATATACCTCAGGTGATTAGATAAGCAAAAGGCTTCAAAAGTCCTTAAATTACATGAAAATTTTGGTACAACTCATGGATCACACTTGGTTACCACACATACCATCTTGAGGGCTAGGTACTATTGGCCAACTATCTTTAAAGACATAGCTGAGCACATCAAATTTTGTCACACATGTCAAACTACTTCAAGCAAAGAAAAGTATGCAGCTCAGCCAAAACCTGTGATGGAGATGCACCCATTCGCACAATCGAGCATGGATTTCATCAATCTAATCAATCCTCCATCCTCCGCAAGACACAGGTATGTGCTAACTCATAGCACCCTCAAATTTTGCAAATTTGAAGTGCTTATCTCTTCTTGATGTGTCGACAGATGCTCGGTCAACATACTACTCAATCTACCCCAGAGCCCACCTTTGTCGATTAAAATTTTACAACTTGGAGATCATCTTGTAAATCTGTATGGTAGGAAGTTTTTTGGTACATATGGTAATGTGCCTATTCAGTTTCGCACTCCCTGGATGAGTTTTGATGGGTTATTTAATGCTTTTATGAGTGAGACCGGGCTAAAATTGGTGTTCTGGAAAGTTGCAAATCTCACAATTCTAAAGGTGACCCATTTTGTTTTTTGGTCTAAAACATCTCCAGCTCCATTTTCATAAAAATATGGAGTCCATATGATGCATTATTTTAATGTGTTTTGATTGCAGCGAACATGTCCGATAGGGCAATTTACAAAGGAGGTCCCAAAATTTTTCTGGTGATGCAAATTCTAAGGAGATGGGTATGATTTAAATAATTGATTACGACCCTATGCAAATTGACATCCTTTTGATATCCAGTGTGGCTGCAGTAAACATGCGTCATTTTCCCGGGAAGAGAAATTGATTATTTGCCAATTTTCTAAAGTTGAAAAGTCCATTTGAAAAAAGGTTTTATTGGAAATATAATTTAATATTTTATGATAAATATTATGAAGTAAACATTATATCATAATGTTTATGCTTGGTAAATAAAAGAACAAAGGCATAATAGGCTTAGCGTATGAGCACACAACCTACTCTGCCCTTCCTTCAAATGGCTATGCTTGTGGGCTAAACTCTTCCTGGGCGGATTTTTGGTATGAGATCAATTCTACAGTGTAGCTTGGTCTGCTCTCATCTCCTTTAGGGTTTTTTGGGGCCTTTTCTGGTTTGGTTCAAGTAGATATTGTTGCAGAACATAGAGTATTCACATTTTTTAAGTTTGGGCAAGGATTTGAAGTTGTCTCTGAAGTTGTTTATGGTTATTTGACTTCTTAAAAGTTGTCTGGGATCATTCCAATGCTTGGGGAGCAGTTTTATTGGTGTTTTGGAAGATTTCTTGATGCCAGTAACATGAAAAAAGCCTAGCACAATCAGAAAATGAACCAGTAGTAAGAAGAAATTAATTGGCAAGTAAAATATGTTGTTTTGATGGAAAAAATCATAGTATAAACATTATAATTATAATGTTTATTCCTTATGGAAAAAATGAAGGCATTTTGGGGGCTGAGTGCACCAGTGCACAGCCTACCTCACTCTCCTTTCTCAGATGTACGCTAGTGCGCTAAGGCCTTCTATTGGCTAGTTTTGGAAAAAGAAACATACAATAATTAATTATACATCTTTTTCTCTTATTGGTGGAGGAAAATTATGCATGGGAATATAAACAGCTGGAGATTTACAATCTCAAGGAAGAAATTGAATGAATCAAATGGATAGGATTTTATGATCTTTGAAGAGGAAAAAAAATTTCAAAGAGGCATCAATAGACCAGATCAATTGAAGAAGACATATTACCAATAGGGGCCAATCAAAAAAAGAGATGCAAATTCCCAAGTTACAAATATTAATTAAAATGTGTGTGGCGGGAAGTCTTGGTCGACATAGTTTTTCTTTATATAGGGTATGCACAATTGTAATAGGGGATTTTCTTTGGGCTTTGGATACAAGTTATCCACATATTTGGGAAATAAATTTCTATAGAAGGATGTAGAGTATGGATTTTAGAGGAGAATGCTCTTGTAGGTGAATAATTTTTTGTATGACAATTTTCTATTCAGATTGCAGTATGTGAAAAACACTTTTGTGTGTGTTATTTGTGATTGTCTCCTTGAGTATGAATATTTTTCTTTCAAGTAAGGTTGCTAAGGGTTTCTAAGCTTGCTTGCATATATTTGCTATGTTATATATTTGATTTGTTGCAACTGTTCAAGGAATGGATTAAAAGTGCTTTAAATCTTAAATATTGGCGAAAATATTTTGTATTGAAGGATTATTGAAAAAGACTAATAGGTAACACTCTTTCTTGGGGTATTACTGTAAGCCAGTGATGATGGTTCCAGCAAATACAAATTTTTAGAGTTCAGATAGAAAACAATTGTCAAGTAACATTTGACTCTATTACCTTGATAAAGCATCGGTCTAGGGTTTATTTGCCCAAAGGTACAAAAGAAAATAGAATTTAATGATAAATCATTCAAATCAATTTATGTTTTATTTTGTTTTAGTTTAGGTCTTACATGTTCTCTAATTTGAATAGTGGAGATAATCCAAGAGTGTTTCCAGTCTAGGGTTAATCTTACAGATCTTGGTGCAAATATATGACAACATTTTGCTTGGTATTGAAAAGCTATATTTATTTTTTTTGAATAAGGGAATACCCCCTAGGTGCAGTAGAACCTAAAGTGTAGGGGAGATTGGGGATAATCTTCCACTTTGTTGGCTGAGTCTCTCATTGAATCTGAGTATAAGAAGTGGCAAGTCTTTAGGATTTGATGCATGTAGATTTGGGAACCAATAGAACTGGTAACTCTACTAGGGAAGGCTTAGTTATCCATTTGAAAAGAGTCAAGGCATTATCATGATCTGATCATCAAGGTCAAATATTAAATGTCTTTATACCTGGAGAAAGAGTTTGTTGCAACATGTTTAAAGACTTTTTAAAAGGTGCTCTTCTGGTGAAATGAATCCAGAATGTGGTGGCTCAGGTAGGATCTTTCGGCCTCTTGATGTTTTGTCCTCTTTGGAGAGGTGGTAACTCTATTATTGAACCTATTTGAAGATGCAATATATTCCCAGGTACTTCATTTCTTCATTCAATATGATTAGATTTGAAAAGAGTCATCTACTAGGGAAGGCTTAGTTATCCATTTGAAAAGAGTCAAGCCATTATCATGATATGATCATCAAGGTTAGATATTAAATGTCTTCATACCTAGAGAAATAGTTTGTTGCAACGTGTTTAAAGACTTTTTAAAAGGTGCTCTTCTGGTGAAACGAATCTAGAATGTGGTGGCTCAGGTAGGAGCTTTTGGCCTCTTGATGTTTTGTCCTCTTTGGAGAGGTGGCGACTCTATTGTTGAATCTATTTGAAGATGCAATATATTCCCAAGTACTTCATCTTTTTAATTCAATATGATTAGATTAGAACAACAATCTTTGTTATGTCCTAAGTAAAGGTTATTCTCTGTTGAAAGATTCAAAGCCCTAAATTTCAATGGTATTGGTGGTTATCCAAATGCTATCCTTAGTGAAATCAAAAAGTATTTACCCACTAGTAGAATTTTGGCAAATAAATGACTACGTGACTAAAGCTTTTAGTCACGACAACTAAAAATGATTAAATTCTAGTCATTTTTTTACAACATAGCTATAAATGACTAATTTGATGGTGGGAAAAAAGCATAGCTATAAATGACTAAATAATTAGTTACACAAATAAAAATTAGAAAGAGAGGGAAATTTTAAAAATATTTCTAATTAGAAAGAGGGAAATTTTTTCCATGAAAAATAATTCAAACAAAAGAAACCTGACTGCCTCTATGCTCAAGACATTGTTCATTCATTGGACGAGTTGTACATGGGTTGCAATCATGGTCAAAAATAGGTAAGGCTCATTGATGTCCCTCTTTTTACATTGATTAATTGGAACACAATCGCTTAAAGATGTTAATTTTATTGTATTTTGTTAAATTATGTATTGGGCTGACCCATTTCAGGGGGATTTCTCAGAAGTGATAGAAGAGTTTCTAGAGAAGGGCATGGCTAGATGCATTGCATTCAATCATTGAGGAACCATACTAGCAGGTCTAGTATTCATGCATTTTTTAAACTATTGTTTTTTGTTGTGTTTACTACTATGTTTCAGTTATGCCCATTCGCTAGATCCTATAAATACAGACACTGAAATCTAATTCAATCTGTTGACTATTAATACTCAAACAATACCCCTCTTATCAGGGATGCATGAAGTTCAAAACTCAATTGTGAAGGATTAGGGTTTCACCTAATTGTAGAAGAACTACCTCAACCTTGCAAACTTTTTTAAAAGAAAAAAACAAACAATACACATTTCAGTTTCTGCCAACCCTATCGCAATTTAGTCCTGTAAATAGTCATTATTTTGTTGAAGTATTGGTTATTAATACTAGTGTTGGTGTGTTCTGAAGAGTATTCAATATGGTCCATTTTTAAAATGGGGTTTGATTTTTCTTAATTGGGGTCATCTTAGGTGATTCATTTTGGCTTAAAATGCCCAAGTGATGAGCTTGAACATTAATCTAGGGTTTCTAGATTTTTTTTTGTGATATGGAACTCACCCTTTTGGATATTTCTCTCCTTGATGATTATCTAAGTAAAATGTCCTTTTAGCATGATGATTTTCCTCTCATTGGCAAATTCATGGGAAAAAGACTAGATGACATATGGAATCTATGAGGCTAGATACAAAGTTTTATAATTATTCCTTTTAAGGATTTCTTTCTTCTTCAAGTCTGCCGAGGATAGAGAGTTTTCTCAAACAAGGGTCATGATATTTTTGGCAAATCTGGGTTGTTTGTATGTCCTCTCGAAACCATTTTTAGACCTAGATCATCTCTTTTTCAAAGGTTCCCTTTTGGATCCCACTTCTACAACATCCCTCTGGTTTGTAAAGAAATGAAGACACTTCAGTTGCTTGCAAAGATCTATACCTCTAGACCAATGCTAGTCACAAGTTGCATAGTGCATCATTGTTTAATCATTAAAAGGAGGGGTTGTTTGGTTGATTTATTGGAGTTTTACTTTGAATCCTCCTTTCCAATAAACATTCTAAGGGCTTTTCAACTGATTTGTCTCTCTACTAGAGAGGAGAGTCACCTATCAGGTTGGGTTGCCACAAGGGGAGCTGGGAAATTCAGACGTCACACAATATCTTTAATTAATGCTTTAATGCTCTTGAAACCCTAATTGAAGCAAAAGAGTAAGTAAATTTGTAAATTACAACAGATGCTATTAAAATAAGATAAAGGGCAAAGAACCTTAACTCATTATTTTTCACAGTCTGGAAAATGGAAATGTCAGCGACAATGGTGATGGCACCCAATTCCAAGATGCATCTTTTTTTATGGAATCTCAATCTCCTTCCGACACTGATCTCTGTTGTACCTTCAGTTTCTGGCAATTCAGATGCGAAGGACACTGTTGATGGCACCCTAGTCCACTGGGGAATCTTCTGCTAGATGTCAAAAGCTCTGCAAACCCTGATTATCACTGTCCAGTATGTTTCTGTAGCTTCAGATGTGGAGGACAATGTTGATAGCGCCCGTGTCCCAAAATCTGGTACAATGTCTGCTTCTTTTTGGATCCTGAATCTTTAATTCCCTCTAATCTTCCCTGCAACTCCCCTTTCTCTAGATCCAATACTTATAACCTACAATCACAAGGAGTGTGCGAGTGGGTTGTGGTGTTCAAAGGCTTGCCTCAGTCAAGCTCCAAAGAAACATTCAAGTCTTCTGAACACCATTGTCATATGAGAGTGCATATCCTACGAGATAGAGGAAAAAATCCAAATGATAATGATTAAAAACATAATAGATGTCACCTTGATGATGAAGTTCTCATGGAAGGAAGATGCCCTTTAATGCCATGAGGAGAAGATGTAATCCTACCCACAAAAATAAACACAATAACAATGCTATGCTCTGCAACATAATGAAAATCACAAGTATGCCAATATCTCACAATCATAAACATCTTTTAGTTTCTAAATGATAACCTACACATGCTTATATATCAGACTACTAAGAATTTCATAATTAAAACTTATGATATCGGCCTAGGACCCAAATAATGGTCACAAACCCGACATTTGAATTTAGGGCAGACCCAAAATAGGGTAGGACTAGGGCGGTAGCGCCCAAGTCCACCCCCTGTCTTTGTTCCAAGATCATCAAAATAGTCCCCCTTAGGTCCCATTTGTCACAAGGCCCAAGGGTTTTCTCCTCGGGAGTCTAAATTATGATGCAAGATGCTCTAAATGCAATATAAAGACCCGGGAGCTAAAACTTAAAAGGAAAAATCCCCCAAGAGTGCATTTTTTGACATAACATTTAGCCCCCACTTTAATGTATGTATAAATGCAAGGCCAGTACATGTATTAAAGTAAGGTCAACAAACACACCAAACACACCAAGCATAGAGAGAACATGCCAAACACATTGAAGACAGTTACATTTCTGCAAAACACGGAGAAGACAACATTTAAGAACGTAGAGCACAGAGAATACAGTGAATGCAATGATTATTTTATTTTTGATTTTCCCATATGAAATGCAAAATGCGAGTACAAGGAAAGTAAACAAACAAATCCCAAAAGCGTGTAGAGGATCTCATTGCCACTAGTCTTGCACCTTTTGAGAATAGACATGCCAAATAAAATCCCAAGGTGTAGAGGATCTCATCACCACCAGTCTTGTACCTTGAGAACAAACACGCCAAACAAATCCCAAAGTGTAGAGGAGCTCATCGCCACCAGTCTTGCACTTTAAGAACAAACACGCCATACACACACACTTGGAAGACGTGGAGAAAACATGACAAACAAGCGATAGAGTGAAACTATTGCTAGGTTCATCACCATCTCAAGTACATTATAGGCACACACCAACAATTGGGATTCACTACAACAACCATGAAAAACACGCTTAAGGGTTGATTTAGTCATAGAACCGCTCCCCACCTCGCGATGAGGAATTTTGAAAATGATAGGATATGCACTCTCTATGAGAAATACACCATCCCTGCCTCATGATGAGGGATTAAGATAAAAAGGATATGCTTGATATCCCACCTCCGCAGAGTGCTTAAATGATTGTGATTGATTTTTAGATTGTTCAAACATGCTTTACTTATCAACTAAAGTAGACATCTTACCTTATATATGCCCCCACCTTAAGGTGGTTGATATCACGGATCGATATCAAGCACATTAAAGTAGGAAGAAAACAAACAAGGGAACACGAGCTCTTGTAAAGCCCATGCCCCCTAGAGGTGACATGTACTTTCTAATCACCAAATGTTCCCACAAACACATAATTTCTTGCAAGAAAGGTGTTAGTGTCCACATAATCTTGATAAACAATAATGTATATGATCAACTATATGAAATGTCCATGCAAGGCGAAAGACAAAGTGTGCAAAGAAGTAGTATTGTTAAAGTGTTTTTAGCAAGATAAGATAACATCGACATCAACATCAAGATAGAGACATCACATGGAGTGATTCAACTAGCCACGCATCAGATAATATGTAACAACCCTATCGTCATGTATGGACTAAGTCCATTTTTTTATTACTCGCTAAAGGGACACTAGGTCTGCATCAGTATAATATTTTTTTCGTCATCCACTAGCTAGGTGGAAACACTAGAGGAAGGTAAACAATAAATCAGGGAGGAGAACAAGTACCTTAGGGACAGTAATGTAGGAGGGTGCCCCCAAGTCACCAACTGTAATGCTATGTCCGTAAGACACAACACATGATGATGAAATTAGAGGAGAGAAAATATAGAAGAATGATTATACAAATAGAAGAAGGTCACAACAGATGTGGTTTCCTAGCATCCTTGACCTTAAAAGATAATCAACGGTCATCCTAGGAGGCCTAACAACACATAACACATCACAAGGGAAACACAACACAGAGGTAAAGGGTTAGAGATACTTACCTATAGACAGGCTCATGCTAGAAGTCATCATCAAGGAGGTCATCATCCTCCTACTCTCGAATGGTAGATGAAACAGGTGTGTAAGGCACTAAACCCCAATTGTTGTTCTTACTTTTCTCATCTGTAAGGTCTTCTTGATTTGTTTCAACGTTAGGTTGAATGTTCTCTTGTCCATTTGTGATACATTGGACAAAGGCCTATCTCCTCCTCCTCCTTTCTTTGGCTAGTCTATTTCTTCTTGTCTTATTACTTATTTCATCATTTTTGTGGTTTGCCATAGTTTGTATAGTAGAGGAGGAAGCACCCTATTCAAATCTCATTGGTCTTGGTGGAATATTTTGTTATCAATGAAAGCCTCTCGATCCCTATAAGGATGATGAGGGAGGTACCTCAGCATAAATACCATCTCTCCATAGATGGGGTGGGATATGGAACCTTTCCTTATCCACATTTCTCATTCTAAAAATTTCATCAAAGCCATAAAAATCTTGTTTTATGCTTGTTTCTTGTTCTTCTCTTATTGGTTGCAAAGGAGACCTAGCCACTCAAGCTAGTTGTTTTGCTTTGTATTTTCTGTATTCTATGAAAGTTCTATCTCTTCGTGGCTCAGGATCTGTCTCAAGTTGCAGCCAAAAGTAATCAAGAATAAAGTTCTTGTCCTTAGCCAGAGGTTCATAATCATTATGACGGATAGTATGGATCTCTCCATGCAAAGGAAATTTTATACATTTGTGAGTATTAGAAGGAACAATGTTCATATCTTTAAGCCAAGGGTGTCCAAGTTTTACATGGAAGAGGTCAGATAAGGGGATTATATCAAATGATTGATCCACAACTTTATCATAGACCGAGACCATTAGAGTTATCTTGCCAATTGGTTTCATTAAAGCTCCATAATGTGTTTTAATTCTTAAATCCGACGGTTCATAAGTTTCTTGCACCATTTCATGTTTAAGGAGGAAATCTTCCGTGACCACATTTGTCATGCACTTAGGATTTATGAGTGTTCCATGCACAGGTTGTTCCATTATCTTTACCATGATATAAAGAGGCCCTTCATTTTCTACCATTTCTTTGTCATGAGGTGTGAATGTTATTTCAAGCTCAGGGGCTCTTCTTTTCAAATGAGGCCTAGGAACAAACTTAGCATTATTATTGTATTCAAAAGCCATTTGTAAGTTTGCAAAGGAGTGTCAAATAAAATTTTCAAGATCTTCCAAAACTTATGCAAGAAGAAAATGCAAAAGTGATGTCAAATATGCTCTAAAATATGTGATTTTTTGAACTTTTCTCAATGCAAATAAGTGAAAGAAGAGGTGTTGTAAATATTTTCAAAAGGGAAACCACATGGTATGCCTAAAAATAGTCCACTAATGCAAAAATACCTTTCACAACACACTTTTGAAGCAACTCTAGAGAGTTGATTAGCAACATCACAACATCTAACTGAAGCATCTTGGTCTACAACTCTTCATCAGTAACTTGAGTATCAACACCAACTTTATCAACAACAACAACACCCTTCTCTACTTGTCCATCTTGCTCATTAGACTGAAACAACTAAAAATGGTATGAAGACTTATCCATAACGATCTCTACCTTGTCCTTCTGAACTTCTTCAATGCTTGATGCCAAAACAGTCATAGATGTACTCACCATTTCATTCCTAACCTCTTCCTCTATTTGAGACTACTTTTGTTCTTCCTTTATTGCTGTTGTTCTTGCTCGTCTCATTCTTCTTTGGACAATTTTGATGGGCCATGTAACCTTCCTCTTCATTGATAAGTGCCAACTCAGTGCTCTTTTGAGCAACTGCTCCATCTCATCTTCCGTTCTTCTTCTCATTTATTCCATATCTTGACCCAACTTTTGTACCTCCTGCTTAAGACTTTCTAGTTCTGCCTTGTCATCTTTTTCCTTCTTCACACTTGTCTCTTTTCTTTTATCTTGCTTCTTCTTTTGTGAACCCCCAGCCTGAAAGTACCTTCTAAACAAATCCATTTTTCCTAAAGAAAGTCTCTCCTTGCTTTTCCTTGTCTTTTCCCACCTAGGTCTCTTCTCTTTTCCTCTACCTGGTCTTTTGGCAATCAGGATCTCTCTTGAACCTGCACAAACACAAACACAAACACAAAAACACCAAACTCTCTTGCCCTGACCTTCTAAGTTCTTATACCAATTCATGTAGTGTAAGGGGTTAATACATCAAACCAAACTAATTTAATTGACTTATAAGGTCTTGACTCATCAAATCATGGGTCATCCTTCACAAACTGCTCGCTTTCGTGATAACCCTCCAAAACAGGTTTTTATAGCATTACTTGCAAAATACTCCTCCAACCCACAAAAGGATTGGCATTATAGATACCCATTATGGATTTATTCAACATATCAAGAATTAAGGTAAGGTTGTTTTGAAATATCTTAGCCTAAAGTAGACCATCCCCTATTTTCTAGGCTTAATTAGCCCACTTTTCTGAAACAAGTCTATAAACTCCTTCACCCAAACTACCAAAACCTATTCCTCTACTCTCCTTAGGTCACAAATGGACAAAAATAATAATTTTTATCTATGGGAACTCCTACAATTTCACCAAACCATAAAATCTTACTTTTGGCCTATGTAGGCTTACATACAAGGACTGTTATAGAATATCTTTTGATACAGACCAGAACTCAAGACTGTAAAAGGATTTTTGGATACCCTTTTTATATTTTTAAAATATATCAAAAACTTGGCATAGGTTTTTTTGGACCAAACCTCCCAATACTTGACTGTTATGCTTCTCACAAGAACTAAATTAAGCTTGGTAGTAGGATGGTTTATTGGTTCTCAATACCCTAGGGCACAAACTACCCAACCAGATCTTCAAACACATCACAAATGACTTGCTCAAGCTTTCCAGACCATGTCCCATTCATTTCCAAGGTTATTTTATCAAACTACAACTTCTAACCATCCATTTTATACACTTTCAAAACCCTCAAACATGGTTTCTCAGGCAGTCTCAAAAAAAGGTTATAAAATACTTGAAACTTTATGAAATCAATCTAAATAAAAACCAAAACACTCTTAATTCATTCCTCTATCAGATTCAATTCACATTCAACCACCTACTTCATGTACGGAGTCATACCAAGGACTGTAGCAGTAGTTTTAATGAAAGAAACATAGGAAAGTCTATTGTTTGATCTTCAAATTCTCAAAATTACATCTCCACCACTTTTTCAAACATTCACAAGGTCTTTTTAAACACATATCAACCTTTCCCAACTGAAACAACTAACCTAAGACCTTCCCATTACAAACTGACTCTTCAACTTCCCTTTACAAAAGTGACCTTTCAACTTCCTAATTTGCAATTTGTCCACATTTACAACTTTTGACAATATTACAAAATATGACAATAATGACTCCAACTAGACTAATTACATGATAAAATGGTCTATTATGACCTTAATGGACTCACGAGACTCAAAACACCTCAAAAACCTAGCATAAGACCATATTTACAAAAATTGACATGGTGCCCCTGCACCATATACCCGGCCTTGAAATGATTCCAAGTCCCTTGGAAATTAAATTGCAGCTTGTCCACATTTGAACACTTCATTTCTCTAACCTCCAAAAGCTCCTTCATCTAGTTTTTATTTCCAATGTGTTGAGTATCAAAGCTTTGCATTGTTCTTTGCTTTGATAGACTCCTTGAAATACTTCAATATGTGCTTCATCTTCACCTTAGGCTTCCCTAACTGTTTGTGAAGATATTTAGGCTTGTCAAATGCTATGAGCTTCTTCCTATCTACATTTCTATATACATGCACTTGAAATATAACAGTGACAACTTTAGTCACCAAAACAACTTGGTTAGTGCCATTACCAGCAATGGGTTCTTTGCTCTTTCTTGGTGACCCCTGCAACATGACAACATCTAACTGAAGCATCTTGGTGTGCAACTCTTCATCAGCAACTTGAGTATCAACACCAACTTTATTAGCAACAATAACACCCCTCTCCCCTTGTTCATCTTGCTCATTAGACTCAAACAATTGAAAATGGTATGAAGACTCATCCATAATGATGTATACCTTGTCCTTTTGAACTTCTTCAATGCTTGATGTCAAAACAATCATAGATGTACTCACCATTTCATTGCTGACCTCTTCCTCTATCTGAGATTGCTTTTGTTCTTCCTCTATCACTTCTATTCTTGCTTGTCTCATTCTTCTTTGGACAGTTTTTATGGGCCATGTAACCTTCCTCTTCATTGATAAGTGCCAATTTAGTTCTCTTTTGAGCAACTACTCCATCTCATCTTCCATTCTTCTTCTCATTTCTTCCATATCTTGACCCAACTTTTGTACCTCCTATTTAAGACTTTCTAGTTCTACCTTGTCATCTTTTTCCTTCTTCACATTTGTCTCTTTACTCTTCTCTTTCTTCTTCTTTTGTGAACCCCCAGCTTGCAAGTACCTACTAAAAAAATCCATCTTTCATCAAGAAAGTCTCTCCTTTCTTCTCCTTGTCTTTGCCTCACCTAGGTCTCTTCTCTTTTCCTCTATCTAGTCTTTTGGCAATCAGGTTCTCTCTTTAACCTACACAAACATAAACACACAAACACCAAACTCTCTTGCCTAGACCTTCTGACATCTGATACCAATTGAAGTAGTGTAAGGGGTTAATACCTCAAACCAAACTAATTCAATCCTCTTAGAATGTCTTGACTTATAATATCATGGGTCATCCTTCACAAACTATTATTTTTCCTTGTAGCCCTTCAAAACACGTTTTTCTAGCATAACTTGCAATGTACTCTTCCAACCCACAAAAGCATTGGCATTCTAGATACCCATTATGGAGTTCTTCAACATATCAGGAATTAAGTTAGGGTTGTTTTGAAACATCTCAGCCTAAAATTGATTGTCCCCTATTTTCTAGGCCCAATTAGCCCACTTTTCCAAAACAAGTCTATAAAATCCTTCACCGAAAGTACCAAAAAATATTCCTCTACTCTCCTCAGGTCACAAATGGACAAAATCAATAGTTTTTATCAATGGGAACTCCTACAATTTAACCCAACCACAAAATCTTACTTTTGGCCTATGTAGGCTTACATACAGGGATTGTCATAGAGTATCTTTTGATACAGACTAGATCTCAAGACTGTAAAAGGCTTTTTGAATACCCTTTTTAGAGTTCAAAGATATATAAAAAAATTGGCATAGGTTATTTTGGACCAAACCTCCCAAAACTTGACTGTTATGTTGCTCACAAGGACTAAATTAAGCTTGGTAGCAAGATGGTTTATTGGTTCTCAATACCCTGGGGCACAAACTACCCAACCAACTCTTCAAACAAATCACAAATGACCTGCCCAAGCTTTCCAAACCATCTCCCATTCATTTTCAAGGTTATTTTATCAAACTACAACTTCTAACCATCCATTTTATACACTTTCAAAACCCTCAAACATGGTTTCTCAAGCAGTCTTAGAAAAAGGCTATAAAATGCTTGAAACTCTATGAAATCAATCCAAATAAAAACCAAAATGCTCTTAATTCATGCCTCTATCAGATTCAATTCACATTCAACCACCTACTACTTGTACGAAGCCATACCAAGGACTATAGATGCAGTTTTAATGAAAGAAACATGGGAAAGTCTATTGTTTGATCTTCAAATTCTCAAAATTACATCACCACCACTTTTTCAAATGTTCACAAGGTCTTTTTAAACACGTATCAACCTCTTCCCAACTGAAACAACTGACCCAAGACCTTCCCATTACAAACTGAGTCTTCAACTTCCCTTTACAAAAGTGACCTTTCAACTTCCTAATTTACACTTTGTCCACATTTACAACTTTTGACAATATTACAAAATATGACAATAATGACTCCAACTAGACTAATTACATGATAAAATGGTCTATTATGACCTTATTGGACTCACAAGACTCAACACCTCAAAAACCTAGCATAAGACAATATTTACAAAAATTGACATGGTGCCCCTACACTAGATAATAACCCTGATAATAGCTAATTAGTGCTGCAAAATCCATTACAACATGCTTGGAGTGCAAATCTTACAAGACAATAAGGCCAAATCTAGTGAAAAATGCAAGTTTTCAAATCCTAGACATGAAATTTCACAAGGAGGCCACTATGATGCAACACTACAAGTAGAAATTAGAACTAATGAGTGTTTTAACAAAGTAGTAAAATCTGAAACAAGATTTTACTATAGAGCCTAGCTCATTCAAAACTAGGTTTTCATGAAAAATGCACAATTTTCAAGCAATTTTTATCAAATCAATCATGTAAATGCAATGTAAATGAATTGTAAATGATGAATTTCTATAATTTAGATTAGATCTAATGAAAATAACAAAAATTAAATTAAATTAAATGCCAATTACTTCAAATTTTACAAAAATGCAAGCCTAATATGCCAATTTTTTGAATTTTCCCAATTTTCAATTTTTTTGTAATTTTTAAAATGCGGTAGAATGAATGAATGCAAATCTATCAAGCAATAATTAGCAAGGTGTGAAAAAGTTGAAAAACATAGGTTCACCAAAATGTTTAATGGTTAAAAAGGAGGAGGGGTTGTTTGGTTGATGTATGGGGGTTTTGGTTTGAATCCTCCTTTCCACTAAACATTCCAAGGGCTTTTCAACTGAGTTGCCTCTCCACTTGAGAGGAGAGTCACCTATCAGGTTGAGTTGCCACAAGGAGAGCTAAGAAATTTAGAAGTTGTCACACAATATCTTTAATTAATGCTTTAATGCTCTTGAAACCTTAATTTAAGCAATTCAAAAATCTCTCAAAATCTCTCACAGTGTCTGCTTCTTTTCAAATCTTGAATCTTCAATGTCCTCCAATCTTCCACG
Organism: Cunninghamia lanceolata; assembly: GCA_027924645.1. NCBI lineage: Eukaryota > Viridiplantae > Streptophyta > Pinopsida > Cupressales > Cupressaceae > Cunninghamia > Cunninghamia lanceolata. Next base: position 4,629,786 of record BSBN01000244.1, read on the forward strand.
TAACTTTGCTTTCTCCAGATCTAATACCTATAACCTGCAATCACAAGGAGTGTAGGAGGGGGTTGTGGTGTTTAGAGGCTTGCCTCACTCAAGCCCCAGAGAGACATTCAAGTCTTCTAAACACCGTTGTCAGATGAGAGTGTGTATCCCAAGGGATAGATGCAAAAATCCAAATGATAATGATTGAAAACACAATAGATGTCACCTTGATGATTAATCTCTCATGGAAGGAAGATGTCCTTCAATGCCATGAGGAGAAGATGTAATCTAACGTATAGAAACAAACACAATAACAATGCTATGCTTTGCAACATAATGAAATCATAAGTATGCCAATAACTCACAATCATAAACATCTTCTAGTTTCTAAATGATAACCTACATATGCTTATATATGCAACTACTAAGATTCCCATCAAGAATGTCATAATTAAAACTTATGATATCAGCCTGGGACCCAAATAATGGTTGCAAACCTGATATTTGAATTTAGGGAAGACCCAAAATAGGGTTGGACTAGGGCACTAGTGCCCAAGTCCACCCCCCTATATTTGTTCTGGGATCATCAAAATAGTCCCCCTTAGGTCCCATTTGTCACAAGGCCCAAGGGTTTCTCATAGGGAGTCTGAATTATCATGTAAGATGCTCTAAATGTAATCTAAAGACCTAGGAGCTAAATCTTAAAAGGAAAAAGCCCCCAAGGGTGCATTTTTCTGACATAACAATCATAACAATTGCCTTACACCCTATGTAGTTGTTAGAAGCTAGATAGTACAACCAATTTTAATCATCAATATCAACACTATAAAAGTATATGCTTCTGTGCACCATGCAAATGATACTCATGCTTCCTAGCACTCAAAATCACTCATTGCCACATGTTTACTTGCATTCAGCACATCTAGAAAACTAAAAATAAAATAAAGGGCACTTGATAGCAAGGTTTCCCTTCAAATTTAACTCCAAAACCCAACATATAATTCAGCAAACCTACCCCTCAGATTTTAGCTCTATTATCTAATTAATTTACCCTCAAATTTATTAAGCCTGACAATTCAGCAATATAACCTCTCAAATTTCAAATCTAGAATCTATCAATTTACTATGCAAGATAACAACTCTTTGGGTTCTCAAGTCTTTATCTTTATACTTCCTTTCATTTAGAATCATATGGTCATTGGATTCTTAGGTCTTTATCTTTCTACTTCATCAAATACTTGCATTACCATGTCATAAGATCTCTAACACAATACCATGGAAGCCTCAATGCATCTCGTATAAAGCCAAATAGTTAAAAAAAAAACAAAGTAAGAAACATACTCAGCAAAAGTGATGACAAATTGGCACATTATCTTCTCATTTTTTTGTACAGTTGAGAACATTCCAAATGTTTTCAAATGTCAAATTCTTTGATACATCAAATGACTCCTCCACATTATTACTTTTTTAAAATAGAAAGTTCATAGTTTATAATACTAAGAAATCATCAATCTTTTTACCATTTCTATGATCTGAAAGCAAATGACAAGCACTCAAGAAAGAATCAAAAATAACAAAGTCAATTAATATGGAAGCCTAAAATAAGCCTCAAAAATTACAAGGAAACAAGGATTATAACCTAGTTTGAAGTATTTCCCAAAATTTTGAATCAAGAGTAAACCACTAATGATAAGAAACATTAATAGGAAACATGGTTTACAACCTGGTGAACCCATAAATTGTTGACACAAAGCAACCTAAAGGAAAAAGAAACTAAAAAATGACAATTTTAAATAATCAGAGCTCTATAATTACTTAATTATGATTAATTATGTGTACATGCTAAGCCTTCTCTATACAACGCACGGTACTGGCATGCCCAATGTGTTGATGATTACCACCACCATGAGGATGCTCAATAGGATTCATTCCCACACAATGAACCTTGAGCAAACAGTTTCCTTTGACCCTATATTTGTGATATGCATTACCATCTTTGAGCATTGGCTTTTCTATCTTTCCACCACTAGTAACTTGACCAATCATGGCTCTACAACTACTTGGCACAATCTTCTTAGCTCCAAATGGAAGCTTTACCCTATAAATTGAAACCAATTTCCAAGACTCGTCAAACAAGGCTATTAAAAATTTGCAAAATAAAAAATTACACAAATCTGAACATTAAGATAGAACTTAGATAATTGTTCCAAAATTATTTCCACTACCTTTGGAATAATTGCATTTATCAGCTTACTGTAACCTTGGAAAAAAATTCAAGCATAGAAATATGCCATAAGTCTCCACAAGGTGTACACCTAGAACTCAAAATAGTTTGAAAATAATTTGGAAAAAGCCACCATCCATAGGACATCACAATAGATGCATCACATGTTTGTTGCTATCCAAAAAGCAAGATGATAAAAAAAATGATAATGAGTGAAGGGGAACATCAAGAAGCAATACATTCAAATTAAATTTCAACTAGCTGCTAAATGAGCACAACCCACTTTGACTTGTCATAAGTTCAAAATATTAGAACAAGTACATTTTTATGTCTGTAAAGGTGACAACAATCCAACAATGGATCCAATGTTTTAGATTGAAATGTAATATAAATGCATTGCAAATGACAACGATCAAATTTGAAATTACCCAGCTCATAAAAGAATAGTGGAGAAAAGGTAGAAAAAGTGTTCTTTGATTTGATCAGGCTAATGAGAAATATTGTCTCAAAAATTTAACTATATCACCATGTCTTTGGCAACTTCATTACCAATACCTTGGCCAACATTATTACACAAATGAAGAGCATTATGGGAAAAAACAAAAACTGATTTGAGGCTTCACTAAGATAGCTTGACAAAGAGAAATGATATTTCTTACTAAGACGGGCATATGACCCTCGAGATGGGATAATACCAAAAGATAAAACATATCATACATCTAGACACAATCCACAAAATGCTATTAATGGTGATATCATCTAGGATACCAATAGGCATTGAAAAAATAAGATTAGCAGTGATTGTCTGCTATTTTGACTTATTTTAACAAATGAGTTTCCAATGTGAAGTGTCAACCAAGGATTTTATTACTATTCTATTGACTGTCATTTTCTAAGTCATGACTATCAATTTTGAACCAAATAAGGCATTCCAATGCTTTGTCTTTGGGGGCTTATGATTTTATCGATTGCCTATGATGGAGTTGCCTACCATGTCTTCTTTGATGACTCTGAAGAACACACATAATACACAATAGAAACAAGATAGGATGGTAACTTGTAATGTCCCCTTTTTGTCTTGCTATGTTGATGAGATTGATCTTTTCTTTCACTTTTTGAAGATGCTGTCTTGCATTGGAAGCCACTAATCTAGCCTCTTTGGCTTTTTGCAGCCATTCTTCATTAATCTTTTTGGACTTCTTTACCTCTTCGATGCCAAAATATACAAAATCAGTCCTCTCATCCTTGATATCTTCATGTCTACCAATTGGTGTAGGGCTGCCATCAATGTGTGATATCATATCATTAGCTTTCTTATGATCACAAGCTCCTATCTCATGAGAATGATGGGACATAGTGCTGCTGTCCTCAAACAAATTAGTGATGACATCATGCCATTGTAAAATGTCTCCTTCATCACATGTATTCAAAACACTAGTGGCTGCTCCACTAAGCAAAGGATCAACTTTCACATCCACATTAATATCTTGGACCTTCAATGGACTTTCATATGTATGAATAACATTCATCGAAGCACCATCTGATTCTTTACCATGATAGGATGAAGCAATGCTAGACTCACCTAATGAAGCATCACAAGAAACCTTATCTTCATGTAGCTGCTCTAATGTAACTGGTTTGTCTTCACCCATCACTTGCTCTTCTTTTCCCTCATTTCCTTGTCCCTCAATCACATGCACAACACAAGATTCTTGCCCATCCAAAGAGGCTGCAATAGAAGACTGATTTTCTGATTTCTTTGGTGAAGCATGAGCCAAACTCAACTCCACATTCAACTCCTCAATCTGATTTTCCACCATAAGGAGAACCATTTGAGAGTCTTCTAAGGATTTTCTAGTCTTCATTAGCTCCGTGGTGAGTTGATCAACCTCTTCCTCTTTTCTCTTCAATGCATCTAAATATATGACACCCAATTCAAGTAGGTGATCTCTATCGGAAAGAAGAGTTAAATAGTTATTTTTCATAATCTCCATGGCTGTCTAAAATGCTTACAAATCCGAGATTGATGAAGCCTCTTCAACACCTCTATGTCTCCCCTCTAGTTGGACCTTCCATAGATGAATTTCCACCATCTTGTGAGAATGATCAAAATGGGACAGTGCTGTAACAATCTTATCTTCACCAACCTTTAGTTGGTTCTCCAAATCAGACTTAGGGACCAAGGAAAATTCATTAGTTGAAGTTGTGGGCTGCCAATGGAGAGCTTGAATCTCATCAAAATATTCTTCTAAAGTGTCCTCATGCTGGTTTGGAACTAGAGCAGCAGTAGTTTCCAACCCAAACTCCTCATCATCCCTCCAAAAAATAGACTCAATGGATGATGAATCGCTAACCTCATGCAAAGAGGTAAGATCACTCTTAGGATTATCAAAAGAGTCCCCAATCATAACCTCCATGTCACCAACTAGGAGACTCATGCAACCCTATCCTGTAGGATCCACTGTTTCTTCCTCTCTACCTTCTATAACATCAACTGGGTGAAGATCAACTGAAATAGACCCAAGCTCAATACTACTGGTCCACACTTCACCTGTTACTTTTCCCACTGAATTTTCATGAGTGCATTTAACATCAGCCCCAAAGGAGTTATTAAAAGAATCCATACCATTGCTGTCCTCCTAAAGAGAAGATGAAACTTGTAACCCAAAAGAAGGCATCTCCTGCTCATCACCTTTGTCCATTTTGTTCTCCATAGGATCAGCTGTATGCTGGTCACTATCTGCTGAAAATTCATTGCAGAGGTTTCTAGATACTTCACCTATTGAGACCTTTTGTTTTGTGATGTAGACGCCTTAAAAATGGATGCCATAAACTGAGCTGCTTTGTCTATGTTTGCAGGGTGTGAAAACAATTCATTCATCCTCTTTTGGTTTTCATCCAACTTATTCAAACTTTGTTTAAGTTTCTCCATATTCTTGTCCCATTGCTTCTGAGTACTTGAAGTAACCATGATGAACTAGCTGATTCAATGTCCAATCTACCCAACAGGATGGCAGGAAAAAAGCTCTGATACCACTGTAATATCCCTTGCTATTTCAAACCTTATTTTGCTAATTAGAGGCTCAAGGAATATTGTCAAACACTTCTGATGTAAACCCAATGCTTGCTGGTCTATGTTTTCAGTCTGATATTTTTGCTTGATAATGATAGCTAAGTATTCTAAATGCTCATAAATCCAAACTATAATGTCTAAGCATTAATCTAAATACATATATGACTTCTCTTTTGGTATTTTTGATGCATATACATGAAAATTAGACATGAAAACTTGTCATAGGTCTAGTTGGAGGTAGCAGAGTTGGTGGAATGGAGGGTGTACCTTATCCACCTATTTATTCAAGAAGAAATGTTGCAAGTTCCACTTCGGATTACCAAAGCCTTCACAAAAACATCTACACAAAATTCAATAATAAAGAATTTATGCGCAAATTCTCTTTTGAATGATGAACAAAGCCTCCACTACAACACCACACTGTTGCTAGGCCTTGCAGTGATGTGGGTGATTTTTGCATCACTGCAAGGCCTAGCAACAAACTGTGTGGTGTTATGGTGAAGGCTTTGTGCATCATTTAAAAGAGAATTTGTGCATAAATTCTTTATTATTGAATTTTATGCATAAATTTTTGTGAAGGCTTTGGTAATCCAAAATGGAACTTGCAACTACAATATCTAATAAAAATCTACTTCCAAATATGCTTTTGATGGATGTTCATATCCTCATCCAAATCTCCAATTCATACATAGGCATGAAGGACACTTTCAAAGATTGAGCAGTTGGTCTTTACACTCACTGGTTGTATTTTCTTAAAACTTTCTAAGGACTTTTTAGAAAAACCTATTTTAAACATATCCTTTAATCACGAGATTCCATGATGTCACATTTCTTTGAGGCATTTTTTGAAACAGTTCGCTTGCCTTATCTATGCTTCCACATTTTCATGTATGTCTAGCAGGGCACTTGTAACTACAGCATATGACAAAAAAATCCCCATTTTTATGCTTTGATGGATGTCCCTTCATTATTAATGGATATCTTATGTAGTGCACATTATTATAATGCAAGCCTATTTTTTAGATTGTTTCATTTAGCATCACCAATATTCTCCATAAGAACATTGTCCATGTTTAAAATGATGGAAATGGTTCACCTCTCAGAACAAGCTCTCTTGCAACAATCTTGGAGATGAATTTAGATGCAATGTGAAAATCAGAACATACTGGAAGGTTCTTAACAACTCTAATGGTTGTACCAGGGGCCATGTTTAACAAACCAAATGTAATTGCTAACTTTTCACTATAGTGGCAGATAAATGATTCTTTTTTCTTCTATTCCACAACATTAAGTAAAAGTCTTGAATCTGGAAATACCCTACTTCCTTCATTTGCTAAGCTAATTTGTCCAATTTTGCATAGCTCTCCCATGTTTGTGGATGTGATCTGTCTCCTACACAAAAAAGCATGTACCATTTTGTACCCTTCAATCCAACTACATGCATGTATCTTTTTAATTCCTTTATCTTTCATCAATCTCCTTACTATTTGAACCTGACCACACCTACCCACTTCTGTAAGATATTTTAGAGAAGAACATAAGTTGCAACATTTTTAGGATCTAACTAAAAAAGAAGTGTTGCTAGAATGCTCAGCCTACATTTAAATTCTGAATTCTGGGAAATTATATACAGTAAATAAACTAAGGGCTATTTGGTTAGTGAAAGTATTAGCTTTCATAAAAATTAACTAAAATATTGTCTCTTGAAATATCTAGAAGATTATTTTAATTAAAGAGGATTTTGTGGTTATTTTTGTAACAATGATTTTACAGTGCAGCTAGCTTGCTATTTTCATTCAATATACAAGTCATCAAAGTCAATCACATACCAAGAAGATGGTACTCTACTTCAAACCCTCAACCTTACTTATTTTAGTATGCTTACATGGGGATATTAAGGAAGTTGCTAAACAATTAATATATATCATTTGTTGTTTGTGAAGGAGAATCTTCTGAGATCTAATATGGCAGTGGATCAATATCCAGTTTCTTAAGTAAAGATGATTTCACCATTGGGAATCTTGCAAAAAATTAGGTTAGTAATTTTTGGATGTTAAGGCTTCTCAGTTGGATATCAAAGATCTTTTCTCATCAACTTAATTTGTAATTTATGTATAATTACTGGATTATTTCATGGTGTGGGTCTTTACTGAGGCAACACATGAACTAGGGTTGAATTTTTTTTGAATCGGTAAGGATGCTTAGAGCATCATAATATATTAGTATTAATAAAAACATTTTTACAAATTACAAAAAGGCCCTTCCTGGCCAAAAAGATAACATAACAAAGCATTTTAACTAAGAGCCCCGAACAAACCTATAGATCTAAAAGGTCTTTTTTGGCCAAAAAGTAAACCAAAGTTACAACAAAGCTAAAAACTTAAAACAGAAAGAGTGGTTCACATGCTATCCATATTTAAATCCACATCCCTAAAGACATGAACCCCCAATTGGATTCTCTGCAGAAAGGACTATGTTATCATTAGTGAAGGGAGCTACCGGTGGTTGGAAATTTGACAAGAAGCTCCATGCATTGAATATTTCCTCTATCCTTTCCCTCTTAGACCTTCCAAATGTAGAATTGTGAACTTGCAGTGAATTATCAAAGAGCTCTCTGTTACTTGATTGTAAACTTAAAATTATCGCTTGATAAACATAGTTAAAAATGGGTTTAATAATGATATCTTCACAGAGGAAGAGTCCCCCTACTAAGGTTGAGCCATCATGGAGATTATAAGTAGCAAAAGATTCAAATAGCTTGACATCTGGGACTAGATAGTCATGAACAAAAATTGATGCTATCCTTTTAACCTTATCAACCTGATGAAATAAGTCCATCGCATTTGAGAGAAAATGAGATCTACCAGATGCGAAGCATAACATACCTTAGATGGTAGAAAAAAATCTCTCACATGCATCTATGAAAGCATCCTCTAGTAGCTCTTCATTGAGCAGTTTGAAGGCCCTAGCCATGAAATTTGAGTTGATTCTTTTGTGCATTGGTTGTTCCCATGGTTGAATAGGCAAATGAAGTTGACAATTGTGGGGATAGAGAGACATTGCAGATACACAGAAAGAGAAAAATGAAGAGGCAAGAACAAAATAATGACTGAGATACCATGGTCTCTTGCATAAAAAGAGGATCACAGGAGCCAACATAATGAATTGAAGTCATTCAAGCCAGCGAGGAAATAAAACCAAGGTAGATGAGATCCAAATGTGGATTATATTTCTCAGCTCCCAACACTCCTCTTATAGAGCATTCAATGAATATAATCAAAGAGACATGTGTGAAGCGAACAATTAATGCTAGACAGAAATCTACATAGATTGCAAGCTTCAAAATTACTAAATATACTACTAATTGACGTCAATTAATAATTAAATTCACTAAATATACTACTAATTGACAGAAACCAATGAACAATGAATAAATATGACTAAATATATGACCACTGTTAAATCAGTGAATAAAAATGACTAAATATACTACCAAATTGATCAAAATGATGATTAAAATTAATGACTAAATACACTACCAATAGATAGAAATCAATGAATAAAAATGACTAAATAAGTGACCAATTAACAACAATCGATGACTAAATTAATGACTAAATATATCAGTGAATAAAAAATGACTAAATAAGTGACCAAGTTACAACAATCAATGACTAAATCAATGACTAAATATACTACCAAATCCATCAATCAAAACAACCAATAAATGACTAAAAATGGTTGTCATGAATTTGATCACATTATAAATGACTGGCAACAAACTACTAATGGTTGCGTGACCATGTTTGGTCATTTACAAGCACTTTTTAGTAGTTTTTTTAGTAATATATTGCTCTTTTTGTACTAGTGACCAAAATATAGTGGAAAGCATTCTGAATCAGCAAATCAACATCTGTAAGATTTTCATGATTTGATAGGAGATTATGAGGTTGAGGCTGAAGATGTTGTCATGAAGCTTTTTGTTCAGTTACCTTTGTGTTCTATTTCTTCATGGATAGATCTTGAGATTGCATTTTAAGAATAATTTGGTGAAAGGACTAATGTGATTTCATTAGTTAATCAATTCATGAACATTCAAAAGGAAAATGATGAGTTTGTTCCAGCCTTCAACCTAATATTTTCAAAATTGCTCAAACATATTCTAGAATAAATGAGGATGAATGATGCATTATGTTTGAAACTCTATCTTATTGCATTTGATGAGGAAATGAGTTATTTTCTAAGAGATAAGGAACCTACTACACTTCATTAAGCTTATAAAATTACAATAGATATTGAAAATAATCAGAAATATGGAATGCCCATAGGATATATGTCTACAACTTTTGGTTATTGTAAAACATCTTATGTAGCTGAGCAATGTAAATCAAAGAGTCAGAATGGCTTTCAAAATGAATGTATTTCTTTTGTTTCAATTTGTTCATCTTTGCCTCATGTGAATCATGTAGAGTCTCAAGCAACTTGTGAATAGAATGCAAGTATTGTTGATCCTAAGTTTTTTGTTCAATCATTTATTGATTTGAAGAAATAAGAAGGAGAATCACCCTATGCTCTGTATATAGGATTCATGAATACTTTGTTAGAAATCCCAAAGTATTGCAAACCTAAGGATTCTTTGTGTGTTGATTTGTTCTGTGAAGTTTACAAATCAAGTTTGAGTACTTTGCCAAAGGAACTGAAGCCTCAAAATCTTGATCAAATATTTGCTTGGATTGGGATTATGGAAAGAGCCAAAGGTGATTATGCAGGAAGAGTTATGTCTCAGAATGCTGATATTGGTTATGAGCAACATTATGGCATAATGTATAAAGATGAAGAAATTATGGTGGAAAATGAAGGCACATCCTACAATTATAAAAATGAAGGATGTGATCAGCCCATAGGAGAGAGATATGTAGAAGTAAATTGCATACATCATGAGATAAAGGATATAATAAAGATGTATCTTGCAGCAGTGTTGTTGTTGAAGAATCAAAAGAATACATTGATACCACGTATGATGAATTCATAAGTATGTCCTAGTTGTTCATGATAGTTTATATGAAGCAGAGATGGAGGTTTTGGTCTTGCATGAACATGATACTTTCTCATCTATGAAGGATCCATTAGGTGATCAAGTTTGTATGGATGATGAATATGATGTTGATCATGGACATAATATGGAGATGGAAGTATTTACATTCAATGATGGATGCATTAGTGAAGGTGCATACTCTGTTAAGTGTTGACAAGTTTCAGATGTTCATATTGATATAGCAGAGGATAGTATTGACTACGATATCTGTGCTAAGGGTGATTATGAGGCTTTTAACAATGGACTATATTCTAAAATTTTTAAGCCTTCTTTTGAAGCATTCCAAGTGGAGTTTAATGATGAAATTGTTGAGCACAATAATTAGGAATATGAAGATGTTTCTAAAAGTGAGCTCTTTCATCTTGCTAGTCATGATAACTATGAGCATGATAAGTTCTTAATTGATTATGATTACTTGTATGAGCATACCTTGCAAATTTTTACTTTAGAATTGAAAGATTTATATGAATATCAATGTTCAACAAAGCGAGCAGAGATGCTACTTGTGTATGAGTATTTAATTTTCAATTAAAAAAGGTGACTTCTTTCTTGAAAGAGGGAAAACTCCATGTATAAATTCACTAGTTGTGTATGAGTCTTTCATTTTTTCTGATTTGGAATTGATGTGTGATGGAGTTGACCTGCAACAGGGGTCACCTGAGATATTTTTAGATGCTTGTTATTCACTGGGTTATGAAGCAATTTATTTTTCAAATCAATGGGAAGGATATTCAGTAACATATGACAATGATCTGTTGTTTCCATTTGATGGTGCTTTTCACTTGCTTTCTGATTTCAAATTGCAGATTTTTCATGGTAGCAGTGACGATTGCATTGGTTTGATGATGAGTGTTAGTAAAAATATTAGTGAGCAAGCAGTTTGCAAATATGTTTTTAGATTGGCCTTAAAGTAATCTACTGAGAATATGGTGTTTGATATAGGTAAATATTGGTTCTTCATTTTGGTTGTCTGGGGCCACCCAATGAAAATTGAAGGTATGAATTTTGATGCAAGATGGAGCATTTGCAGAATGGCCCAATGGATTAGGCACATGGTCTACATCCTAGAGATAACTGGAATCTTGCCATGCCTGCAAGAGACTCCTCAAACATGAGCCACTAATGGCACCCTCAAATTTTGCAAATTTGCCTATCTCTTCTTGATGTGTCAACAGAGGCTAGGTCAACATACTGCTCAATCTACCACAGAGCCCACCTTCGTCTACAAAAATTTTGCAACTCAGAGATCACCTTGCAAATTTGTATGGTAGAAAGTTTTCTCATACATATGGTAATTTGCCTATTTAGTTTCGCACTCCTTGGATGAGTTTTGATGTACTATTTCATGCTTTTCTGACTGCAACCGGGCTAAAATTGGTGTTTCAAAATGTTGCAAATCTCAAAATTATGAAGGTGACCCATTTATTTTTTTAGTCTAAAACATCTCCAGCTCCATTGTCATAAAAAATAGAGTCCATATGATGCATTATTTTAATGTGTTTTGATTGCGGTGAACACGTTCGGCATGTCAGTTTACAAAGGAGGTCACAAAAATCTTCTGGCGAAGCTAATTCTAAGGAGATGGGTATGATTTAAATAATTGATTACAGCCCTATGCAAATTTTTACAGCCTTCGGATATCTAGTGTGCCCACATTGAAGATGTGTCATTTGCCCGAGAAGAGAAATTGATTATTTGCCAATTTTCTAAAGTTCAAAAGCGCATTTAAAAAAAAGGTTTTATTGGAAATATAATTTAATATGTTATGATAAATATTATGAAGAAAACATTATATCATAATTTTTACACTTGGAAAATAAAAGAATAAAGGTAGGATTAGTGCATGAGCACACAACCTACTTTGCCCTTCCTTCAAATGGTTGTGCTTGTGCGCTAAGACTCTTCCTGGGCGATTTCTAGTCTGAGATCAATTCTGGGGTGTAGTTTGGTCTTCTTTCATCTCCTTGAGGGTTTTCTAGGGCCTTTTTTGGTCTAGTTCAAGTAGATATTGCTGCAAAACAGAGAGTATTCACATTTTTTAAGTTTGGACAGGGATTTGAAGTTGTTTATGGTCTTTTGACTTCTTGAAACTTGCTTGGAATCATTCCAATGCCCGGGGAGTAGTTTTATTGGTGTTTTGGAAGATTTCTTGATGCCAGTAACATGAAAAACACCCAACACAGTCAGAAAATGACCCAATAGTAAAAAGAAATTAATTGGCAAGTAAAATATGTTGTTTTGATGGAAAAAATCATAGTATAAACGTTATAATTATAATGTTTATGTCTTATGGACAAAATGGAGGCATTTTGGGGGTTGAGTGCACCAGTACATAGCCCACCTCACTCTCCTTCCCCGGATGTGTGCTAGTGTGCTAAGGACTTTTATTGGCCAATTTTGGCAAAAGAAACATACATGAATAAATTATAAATCTTTTGCTCTTATTGGTGGAGGAAAATTATGCACGGGAATATAAACAATTGGAGCTTTCCAATCTGGAGGAAGAAATTGAATGAATCAAATGGATAGGGTTTTATGGTCTTCAAAAAGGAAAATAGATTTCAAAGAAGCATCAACGGACCAAATAAATTGAAGAAAACACATTACCAATAGGAGCCAATCAAGAAAAGAGATGCAAATTCCTAACTTGCAAATATTAATTAAAAATGTGTGTGATGGGAAGTCTCGATCGACATAGTTTTTCTTTATATAGGGCCTGCACAATTCTAATAGGGGATTTTCTTTGGGCTTCGGATACAATTTATCCACATGTTTGGGGAATAAATTTTTGTAGAAGGTTGTAGAGTCTGGATTTCAGAGGAGAATGCTTCTGTAGGTGAATAATTTTCTATTCAGATTATAGTATATGAAAAATACTTTTTTGTGTGTTATCTATGATTGTCTCCTTGAGTATGAATATTTTTCTTTCAAGTAAGGTTGCCAAGGGTTTGTGAGCTTGTCTGCATGCATTTTCTATGTTGTATATTTGATTTGTTGCATCTGTTCAAGGAATGGATTAAAACTACTTTAAATCAAATATAGTGGAATATATTTTGTATTGAGGGATTATTGAAGAAGAGTCACTGGTAATACTCTTTCTTGGGCTATTACTGTAAGGTAGTGATGATGGTTCCATCCCTCTAAATACGAAGTTTTAGATGTCAGAGAGAAAAAATTTGCCTAGTAACATTTGACTCTGTTGCCCTGATAAAGCACTGGTCTAGGGTTTACTTGCCCAAAGGTGAAGATGAAAACATAATTTGATGATAAATCATTCAAATCAATTTATGTTTTATTTTGATTTAGTTTATTTTAGGTCTTGCATGTTCTCTGATTTGAATAGTGAAGATAATCCAAGAATGTTGCCAATCTAGGGTTAATCTTAAAGATCTTGGTGTGAATATATGAGAACATTCTATCTTGTATTGAAAATCTATATTTATTGATTGTGAATAAGGGAATACCCCCTAGGTACGGCAGAACCTGAAGTGTAGGGGAGATTGGGGATAATCTCCCACTCTGTTAGCCAAGTCTCTCATTGAATCTGAGTATAAGAAGTGACAAGTCTTTAGGATTTGATCCATGCAGATTTGGGAACCAACATTGACCATTATAGATAACTGCACTAGATAGACGAAAGCCATCAATAGCAAGACTTGCACCTCGGATGATGTAATCAATTTTCTAGAAAGCAACATCACCACCAAGTATGTAATCCATCATGCTCTAGTTTGTGATAACAGACCCGCTTTTGCATCTCTCAAGCTTTCAAGTTGGTCATTTGACCATGGGATAATTTTAAAGTTTTCATCTAATTACTACCCCCAGGGTAACAGCTTAGTTGAATCAACCAACAAGAATCCATTAAATATCATCAAAAAGCTCATTGAAAAGAACCCTAGGGAATGGAACACTTTACTCAAATATGCCTATCGGTAGATAGGACCAAAATTAAAACTACCTTGGTAAATTCTCCCTACCAATTAGTTTATGGGGTGGATCCCATCATCCCTTTTAACTTGAAGATCCCTACCCTATAGTTTGTACAAAAATACCTAGGTATTCATAATAAATAAGAAGCCAGGTTGTTACAACTGATGCATTTAGAAGAAAAATGAGACAAGGCAATTGATCAATTTATAAAACATTGGGCTATAGTCAAATGATGGTTTGACAAAAGAGCCAAAGTAAAGGCTTTTAGGATTTCACACTTGGTCTTATCATGTGATAAATCCCTTAAGAGGAAGGGTAATCATGGAAAATTCAATAAACTTTGGATTGGCCCTTTCCAAATATAAAAAAATTTAGGTGATAGCACCTATAGACTCAAGAATTTAACAAGTGAGGATGTTCCATTTCCAGTCAATGGATAGTTCCTCAAACACTACTTTTAGGCCTAAGTAGGTCAGCCAAGATAATGTATTATATGTACATGTTGTATATTTTGTACATTTTTCTTTGTGTGTTTGATTTACGTGTTTGCTTTGCTTGTTTGTTGTTGAGTCCTTGTTTTGGTCAGGTAAGATAGTGCACCTTTCCACTTGGGAAAACTAGTGAAATTGTTAGAATTCAAGAAAGGAATACAAATTCTTACATAGGTTGTAGCTCCTTTCAGTTTAGGTACCTCTAATCAGGTCTGTGATATCTTATTCATCAATGGTAACCCTTTTGTTCAAGGAGATCCTCACATGATACACCTAATAGCCTTGGATTTGTTGAAGCCACTAGTGTAGTGTTAAGTGAAAAATCTAAAGGTTTGCCCTTGCTATCATTGCAATTCTCAACCTAAACAAACAAGTGTCCTTTCCTTGCAAATGTGCTTACATGATCATATCTTCTGAAAATTGAAACAAAAAAAAAATATCAAAAGAAAATACTTAGGCCATCCAAGTAACTCTATTAGGGCTATCGACGCTTGTCTGGTAGTGGGGCTCTACTTGGGAGAATTTCAACGATAACCTTGTTGGGGCTATGGACTCCCGCTGGAAGCAAGGATCTATCTAGGTTGGCTATGATGGTTAAATCAAAATTATGTAGCTTAACACCTATCACTAGTGTTTTCAACTTGTCTTCAAGATGAAGGAAATGAATCATATGCACACACCTGATTCCTTCGTACTATATAGTTATATTGATGAACATGATACCATTCAAGAAGGTTAGGATGCTTATGATTGATAAGCTTAGAATAGTATGTTTTAATTTGTCCTCATTTCTTGAATTATTTGAATTTTAGTTGTATATTTGGTGGCAAGTTGTTGTGCGGTTACACAACACACCCTATATTGCCCAGCAAAATAGGGACCCAACTTTTTTTTTCTTTTTCTTGGATTGTGTGTTCCCTTTGCTTTTGGATGGTATGGTAAAAAAAATATCAAATGCATGTCAGGATGTCATCCTGTGCATGTTAGGACCTCTTAATCTAGGTCCCATTTTCAAATTCAAAATTTGTCATCATGAACCCTGCCAAATGAAAGAGTACAAAATTCTAAGTAGGTTTTCTTTATAGAGCACCCAAAAATTCCCTAAGATCAGGAAGTTATGCTCGGTCAAAGTTTAGTCAAACAGTCTTAGGGATATCATCACATTTCCTAATATCTAGACATTAAATAAATGTCCTGATCATGAAATTACTAAGGAACACTCAATGTTTGTGCATTCGCAAAAATACACACGTCATGTTTTAACACAAGGGTTTAGGAAAGCGTCAATATACATGGATATTCACTATTATGCACATCCAATCTCAATACGTGGACATTAGCTAATATACTGACTTGCTATAATATAATGATAAACTTAATGTCCAGATACTAACTCAATATCCTGATATTTATCAATATTCTAATGATGTCACCTGATTCAGGCCTTGGAGAAATAATGAAGGATGATGACGTCATCCAGACATTAAGAGTTCATAACATATCAGTAAGTTCTACCATCCACATATTAACCTAATATGCAGACATTCAATAATATACAAATGATGTCATGATTCATCCAACTTACAATAACTTTCATAAGGGTAATGTCATCATCACATTTGGACTTAGGGATACTTCACAAAATTGAATGTCCAAATATTTCTTAAAATCCACATCCCCATCCCTATAATAGAAATGTGTAGGTTTATAGGACCAATTAGATGGTACCATGTGGAACATTGACTTTTCCCATGTGGACATTTTGTAATGTCCCAACATTCGACAACAAAGGTAAAATACCTTTGAATACTCACAACATGACATTCACTCATGGTCAATGTTGACCAACATCATTATGACATAGTATGCATATGCATATTCTGAGAGATGATCACATCATTTAAACATCTTGATATTCACCAATATGTAGACTCTGTAATAAATGCTACAAAAAAGGTGAGTGGATATTTGAAAATTTAAATCATACAACACCACGAGTTATAATCTTAAGAGCCCAATGTTGATATCTACAAACACATGTAATTTTGTATTAATTATGCCCTAATCTCTCAATGTTAATGTTTAAAAGGTGAATGTTAATTCATTTTACATCCACAAAGCATTTTAAGAGCAAAATTACAGAGAACTAGAGATTTTATGGTGGTCATTACAGAGCTCCTCAACCACAACAGAATGGTGTACACATTGGATGGAGAGTGGTAAAGGATGATTAAACAATGAATTTGCATATCTTGACATTAATTAATTAGATTTAACCATGCAAATCAGGTATGTAACGATTAAAACCCTCATTTTGTTGTTTCTGCACAGTAAAAGGTAAATGCACATTCATTCATGTAGGGTAATTTTAATAGGGTAATTCAAATAGGGATGCACACATGAATATGCTTTCCAGTTGTGAAATGTCATGATGTCAAGAAAGTAACTATTTAAACTTATATATATATAATTCTCCATTATAGGATATCATGGAGGTTTAGAGGAATAGAAGTGATACGGAGTTCATGGAACCTATGTACCCACAACCTAGTGGATCTAGTTTTAGATATAGACAAATTGGAGACACCCATGCTAAGAATACCAATTTGGAGGCTTGGATGGCCAAATCAGAGAGGGATGGTGGAAACCATATTCTTATCACCATCTACAATTCAGGGATGTGGCATATAAGGGGATTTTTGTATGCTACAAAGGCTATTGAGTTGGTAGCGACATGCGCTAATAACTATAATGTAAATATCAAAAGGGTAGAGAAGCATGGCAGGATATATGTAGACTTCTCAATTGTAGGAATTACAGCTGCCTTTGAATCTACCTACAGGTCCAAAACTATATAGGAAAAATCTTGATGATTTAGAAAAGAAATATAAGGGAAGCTATGCAGACTGCAAGAAAATAATGTTTTCAGCCTGGAGGGCTTAGGATAGCACACACAAGACAGCAACAAAATTTCATGTTAATCTTTACAAATTTCATTTCTCTCTAGAAGTGCAATACATGATGGTCATGTTGAGCCGGATGAAGGGAAGGATACAAGTTGGCAACTTTGAGTTGAGGATGTACGCGTTCATAAGGATGGTTGAGACCATAGACACATAGAAACAATGGGTGTCACTCATTAATGATAGCCTAGATTCAGGAATGAAAAGACTTGGCAGTAAGGCTAACCTGTTCCACATGTCTTCATATGTGGTATATGCCTATGCAGACAGAGGAACTTTTAATGGTTTGCAAAAAGTGGGCAAAGTGCGAAAGAACCTTGGTGAACTGAACATATGGGGTCATTACCCGCAGCTGGAGAGAATGTCATCCCTCCAACATTATAGAAGAGTTAATGATTGTTTCATCATGCATCTAGTCCATTTCATGGAAGATGATAGAGCCAAGAGAATAAGTATTGAGGCTCAAGAGATGACAGTAAAGAATGGAACATAGTTCATCTAGTTCCCAGCCTTCACCTATATCAAAATGGAAGGATTTAGTGGGCAACCCTTAATGTTGCCTAGGTACCCAACAGATAGGGTCATCATGATGGAGATGACTAGGCAAATAGTGCCTTCATATGAGGCCTTTCTAAAGAAGAATAAGAAGCCCAATGTTAGTTTCCCTTTGTATATCGGTTGGTACATCTACCTGGATATTGAATTGGCTAAGGTAGCAAAGGGAGGGTTACAGATGTTGCACCTGCAACCATTTCCACTGGCTTGGTAGTATGATCCATATAAGAGAATGGAGAAACATATATTCAAGAAGCATGCATTTAAGGTACACTTGGAGGATTACTGGGCTGACTTCTCAAATGATGTAGAGGTACAAAGGAGGAGCTATCAAAGGCTCACATTGAAGCAAATGTACACACTGGATTACATACTTGTGCCTCCACAATTACATCAAAATGATGGAGCAATCATTTTAGATGAATATGAAAGAAAGAATATATATACTGAGACCATCTTCCCACCTAACTAAAGCCAACCAAAGGTGACATCTCTAGATATAATAACACAAAGGGTCATACAATTTACCCAAGCGTGGGTGGATCAGGAGGTTGCTGCTGTCAAGGCTAAGGGAGTGTCCATAACAATCGATAAAAAGAGAAAATAGCAAGAAGTACCAGAGGAAGATTATGATGACTTCTTGGGAGATAAGAGGCAAGGCCTCAAAAAGAAAATTTAAGGAGCTTCTTCAAAAGAAGATAAAAGGGGTATAGACACTAGTATCCGTATAACTCCAAGACCCTCACCCCAGAAGAAATAAGCTTCAGCTTCTACTACTACAACATATAAAAGGCCACAGGAGCAGTATGTAGATGCAGAGGGGCCAAGTATCATGTATCAAGAATTGGAAGATGAAGAAGATGATGTACCTCTGGTGAAGAGGAAGAGAACTCAAGATATATTGGCAGGCACTAATGTTCCTATAAAGGGTGGAATTTGGATAGTTGGTTTTTGGTAGTTTTGTGTATGTATCCTCCTTTCACCCTTTCATTAAAGGAATTATGGTCAAGTGGAAATGCACTATGATATCATAAGTCACTCTGAGATGTAGGGAAACTTGGATTTGTATGATTTGATTGTCAATTATACTCAATTATACACCAAAACCCTAATTATACAAATATGGAAGCAAATAGATGAATATCAAAAAATGCTGCTATAGAAAGATGTAAAATGACAGATAACTGTGCACCTATTTTTGGGGTTCAGAAGCAGAACAATCAGGAACTAATGAGTGGGTGCCCAATTCCAATGCCTAGGTTTTTGTCAGGATCTAGAAGCTTGATTTGTAACCTATTCCTATTGCATCAAAAAATTTCTTGTCACGGAATCCGAAGGACTAAAGAGCGGGTGCCCAAGTCCAGGGTGTTATTTTCAACTCTGATGTATAAATTTGACACTCTATAGTACCCTCCTACAACTTCACTTTTCTTATATCTTCAACCTGTAACCTACAATCATAGAAACTTTGGGAGGGGGTTGTGGTGTTTAGAGGCTTGCCTTAGTCAAGCCTTAGAAAAACATTTAAGTATTCTGAACACCGATGTCAGATAGAGAGTCCATGTCCTTCAGGGGTATAGGTGAAACCTAGATGATAAATGCTTAAAAACATAAATGATGTCACCTTCTAGTGAAGATCTCATGGGAGGAAGAAGCTCTTCATGCTATGAGGAGGTGATTGCTCAAATTTGCAAATACAAACACATAGACAACACTGTTAAGGGTGAAATGGATTGATCAATTAAGATAATAAAACCCAAACATCAATGAAATATGCGAGTAACAAGAATAAACAAATGAAAGCACAAAACATACAAACTTGTTACCCTGCGGCTTCCATTGTTCGCCTATCTATCCTCGACCTTGATGAAGAAGATTGGCCCTCAGTGAGCTTGCTTCCTTGCTTGTTGACGGTGACAAGAACGAAACGGCTGTGATACTTGTTGTGTTGAAGATGAGTTTCAAACACAAGGACAATGAATAGAGGATGTGGGATGGCTAGAATGATTTCTACATTAGGAGGGTATGAAGAAGGGAATTGAGAAGAATGTGGGCATTATGAGGATGCCAAAAGAAGATTTCTAGAAGAAGTTGGGCATGATAAGGATGCCAGAAGAAGTCCCCTTAATTGCTTAGAGAAGGGTCTCATTTATAGATTTTCTGAAAAGGCAATGGAGGATGACGATCAAAAGATGAGATCAATGGCTCTCATTTTTTGTGAATCTTTAATTCATAATGGATGAATTAAAAAAAAAAATTTAAGAAGAGTGGCTTATGACAATTGAATTTTAAATTCAATTGGTGGAGGATAGTGGGGGACAATTGAATTAAAAATTTAATTGGTGGAGTATAGTGGGGAACAATTGAATTAAGAATTCAATAGTGGAGGATAGTGGGTTATGACAATTGAATTAAGAATTCAATAGTGGAGGATAGTGGGGGACAATTGGATTAAAAATTCAATTGGTGGAGGATAGTGGGGGACAATTGAATTAAAAATTCAATTAGGAGGATAGTGGGGGACAATTGAATTAAGAGTTCAATTAGTGGAGGATAGTGGGGAACAATTGAATTAAAAATTCAATTAGTGGAGGATAGTGGGGGACAATTGAATTAAAAATTCAATTGGTGGAGGATAGTGGAATTAAAGATTTATTTTGGATAATAGAGGATATTAGCTAATTAAATATTAAGAATATTTAATTATATGTGCAACATGGTGAGGTGGAAGAGATGAGGTGGAAAGATGAGGTGGATTGATGAGGTGGATTCTGTGAGGTGGATTTTAGGACTTGAGACATTAGAAGAATTTAGTGAATTTAATTAAATAAAATGATTTTATTTAATTGTAGGATAATGAACCAATCAAATAAACTTATAATATTTATTTAATTGACAGAAGAAAATAAGAATTAAGATAAATATCAAAATATTTACTTAATTCAACCTGAGCCAATTTTAGGTGTATACAAACACAAATCTACTCTTGCCACACAATGAAAGGGTTGAATCACCTTTAGAATGCCAATGCTCATCTAGTTGTAATCTAGTTTCCAAATGAATGCCTAAACATGCTTATATATGCAACTACAAACACTCCCACCAAGAATTTCGTAATTCAAACTTACCGTGTTGGCATAGGACCCAAATAATGGTCACAAGCTGACAACCAAAATTTAGGATTGACTCAAAATAGGGTAGGACTAGGGCATTGGTGCCCAAGTCCTCCTCCCTATTTTTGTCAGGGTTAGGGTCAAGGTATCCCCCTAGGTCCCATTTGTCATGAAACTTAGGGCTCATTTCATCAGATGCCAAAATGTGATGCAAGATGTCCTAAATGTAGATAAAACACCCATGAGCTAAACCTTATGAGGGAAAATCCCCCAAGGGGATATTTTCTGACATTACATTTAGCCCCCACTTTAATGTATGTATAAGTGCAAGTCCAATACATGCATTAAAGTATGGTCAACAAACACAGCAAACACACCAAGCATGGAGAAGACAAGTCAAACACTTTGAAGATAATGACAGACATGTAAAACACGGAGAAGATAGTTACAATCACACAAAATGCAGAGAAAATAGTAGATGCATAGAAGATAGTTAATGCATAGAAGATAGGAATGATTTATTTTCTTTTCTTTTTCTCATATATATGAAATGCATATGCAAGTAAAAGGAAAGTAAACACACCTCTGATAATGTAGGAAGCATTCATCGCACTGGTCTTTAAACTGCATATATGGGGCAGCACACATGCAAGACACACCAAACCTCCCAAAAAGTAGGAATCACTCGTCGCACTGGTCTTTAGACTGCATATGGGGCAATAAACATGCCAAACAAAGAAAGCACACCAAACACACACACTTTGAAAACACAGAGAAAACACGGTAGACAAGCGATAGAGTGTTCCTATTTCTAGGTTTGTCACCATCTCAGGTACATTATAGGCACACATCGATGATTGGGCTTCACCACAACAATTGCTGAAGACATGCTTAAGGGTTGAATTAGTTATAAAATCACTCCCCACCTCCTAATGAGGACTTTTTAAAAATGACAGGATGGGCATTCTCCATAAGAGATACACCACCCCTATCTCTGTAGAGGGCTTAAGATGATTGATTGATTTCAATTGAAAATAAACTTAGAGTGTAGGAGGGACTCATCACCACTAGTCTTTAAACTGCACCTAAGGACAAGCACATTACTAACGTCTACAACAGACAACTTACCTTATATATGCCCCCACCTTAAGGTGGTTGATATCACGCATTGATATGAAGCACATTAAGGTAGAAAGAAAACACACAAGGGAACACAGACTTTCGCAAAACCCATGCCCCCCAGAGGTGACATGTACTTTACGATTGCCAAATGTTCCCACAAACACATCCCCGCAAGAAACATGTTAGTGTCTACATAATCATGATAAACAACAACATCAATGCATATAATTAATCACACAAAGAGCCAAAGTTATACTACAAATTTGAAGATCGAGGATAACCATGGGGCTATATCAAGAAAATCTCAGAACTAAGTGTCACCAAGGCAAGATTCAAAGACAAAAAAAGTGCATGGAGCAATAGTATTTTTAAGGTTTGTAAGTGAGATAAAACATCATCAAAATCACTACACAAAAATCATGAGAGCTTCTAATAGCCAAGCGTCAGATAAGATATACAACCCCATTGCCATATTAGGAACTAAGTCCAATTTTTGATTTCTCGCTAAAGGGATGCTAGGTCCGCATCAGTATAAATGTTTTTTGTCATCCGCCCGCTAGATAGAAACACTAGAGGAAGGGAAAAAATAAATAAGAGAGGAGAAACAAGTGTCTTAGGGATATTCATGTAGGAAGGTACCCCCAAGTCAGCAACTGCAATGCTATGTCTGTAAGACACAACACACAACAATGAAATTAGAGAGAGAGACAATATAGAAGAATGATGATACAAATAGAAGAAGGTCACAACAAAGGCAGTCTCCTGGTATCCCAGACCTTACAATAGAATTAGGGGTCATCCTAGGAGGCCTAAACAATATAGAACACATTACAGGGGAAACACATCATGAGAGAGATAAAGGGTTAGAAATACTTACCTGTAGGGACCGTTGGGCTAGCGGTTGTCATGGATCTTTATCTTTATCTTAATGGTTAAGGTGTTATCACTTCTTCTCTCTTCTATAGGTTCATGAGTTTGTGAGGGTAGCCATGTAGGAAAGGTATCCCTTAATGATGGTTGAGAGGGGATGTTTCCATTTTCTATGTCAGTTAGAGGACCATTTGAATGAGATTGTTGAGGAACCTGAAAGATGCCCATTTCAGTCCCTATATAAGGTGTTGGAATAGATTGAGTCAGAGGGATAGTTTGTTCTTAAATATCATGAAGAATTTCATTATTTTCCAAGGTATGTGTGAGTTCAAGTAAAGGTGCATGATAAATTGGTTTGTTTAAAATGTAGTTGAGAATTTCTTGAACATCAGATGGTAAATTTTCATTATGTTGAAGCAAATGGTCACAAAGAGAATCTACATCATCCTGGTTAGGGAGAGCGAGAAGGGATGGTAGAGTAGTATGGATAAATGTGTTAATGATATCTTCTTCTTGTGCCAATATATCCTCACTAAGTGGAGTTATGTTGGTAGAAGTCTCTTTGTTCAGTAAATCACCCATTGCTATAACATTCTCATAGGTCTCAGAAGGGATTTGCATTACATCATCATGAAACAAAGGGAGAGAGGGAACAATGTTATCACCACTACTTCCCCTATGATTGTTTTCATCCATAAAGTTAGTGATATTCTCTATGATTGAAGGAAAAACATCCACAGTCACAAGAAAGCTATCGAAATAGGCTATTGTTCGAAGGATATCATAGGTAGTATTTTTATTCATGTCAATACCATAGATGTATGCTATTTGATGCAAGACTTGAGGATATTTATCAGTGAATTTGAAAAAATTATCATAATTCATAATGTACTCAAATAAATCTTCCAAAGATGAGCCCTAAGTAGGAGAATCCATGAGTGCAAAACTGTGTTTAAAAATGAGCTAAAATGCTTGGTTTTTTATACTTTTTCAATGCAAATATATGAAAGAAAAGGTGTTGTAAAGATTTTGATCAGGGATAGAAAATAATATTTCTGATATCAGTACAATACAATAATAATATCCATCACAACACACTCTTGATGCAAATCTAAGATAGTGACAAGTAAAAACCTAGTGAAAATACACTAAAATATGCAATTTTTTCACCAACTCTCAATGCAAAAGAGCATGACAAAGGGTGTTGTGAGGAAAATGATGATGGAAATAAAATTATATCAGTAATAATAGCCACCTAATTCCAAAAATTCCGTCACAACACGCTTATAGTGCCACTTAAGATCAAACCCTAGTGATAATATAGCAAAAAAATGCAATTTTCACGATTTTTCAACTCCATGGCCTAGAAAAAGAGGTGTTCTAAATAATTTTAGGAGGTGTAGAAAATAATAGCAATGATTTCAATCACCTCAATCCATAAAATTTGTAACAACACGCTTGGGGTGCAATCTAGGGCAAAGCCTAGGGCCAATATAGCAAAAATGTGCAAATTTTCACCAAATTTTCAATACAAGAGCCCAATAACAAGGTGTTGTGAAGATTTTTAGGAGGGGAAGAAGATAATTACCCTTATAATAGCTAATTAGTGCAAAAATATTCTTCACAACATGCCTATGGTGCAAAGTTTGAAAGTCAATAAGGCCAAATCTAGTGAAAATCAAGGTTTTTCAAGCCCTAGGTTTGAGATCTTGATGTAAAATGCTATATGAATATATTTTAATTTGTTTTATGATTAAAATTAAGTCCACTCAGATCTGAAAATTATTTTCACACTCTACCATGCAAAATGCAAGTGCAAATCTAAGGAAAATCAATGAAAATGCTAGTTTTTGTAAAAATACAAATTTTTTGAGATCTAAATGCAAATTTACACTAAAATGAAACACTAAAGCCAAATTAAATTTTGAATGAGTGTCTAATATTAGTAGAAAAATTTGAAACAAGATTTTACCTACAAACCCTAGTTTTTGGAATTACTAGGTTATATGAAAAATTCAAAATTTCCAACAAAACCCTAGCAATTTTATGATGAAAATGCAATGCAAGATATTGAATTTTTATAATTTTCTGCAATTTATCTAAGATCTAATAGAAAAATCAGAAATTTGATGAAATTCAAATTAATTAATGCAACATGCAAACCCTAGAATGCAATTTTTTTCAAAATTTTCTAATTTTTCAATTTTTTTGTAAGTTTTCCAATGCAATAAGATGAATCATGATATGAATGAATGAAAAAAAAAATCTAAATCAAAACACTCAACAAGGTGCAAACAAGTCCAACAACATGGGTTCACCAAAATGTAAAGGGTGGAATTTGGATAGTTGGTTTTTGGTAGTTTTGTGTGTGTATCCTCCTTTCACCCTTTCATTTAAGGACATAGGGTCGAGTGGCAATGCACTATCATACCCTAAGTCATTGTGAGATGTAGGGAAACTTGGATTTGTATGATTTAATTGTGAATTATGCTCACTTATGCTCAATTATACACTAAAACCCTAATTATGCAAATATGGAAGAAAACGGATGAATATCAAAAAATGTTGCTACAAAAAGATGTAAAATGATAGATAACTATGCACCTATTTTCAGGGTTCATAAGTGAACCAGTTGGGGACTAATGAGTGGATGCTCAAGTTCAATGCCTAGGTTTTTGTCAAGATCTGAAAGTTTGATTTGTAACCTATTCCTGCTTCATCAGATATTTTCACATCACAGAATCTAGAGGACTAAAGAGTGGGCGCCCAAGTCTAGGGTGTTGTTTTTAACTCTGAGTTATAAATCCAACACTCTGTAGTACCCTCCTACAACTCCACTTTTCTTGTATCTTCAACCTATAACCTGTAATCACAGAAACTTTGGGAGGGAGTTGTGGTGTTTAGAGGCTTGCCTCAATCAAGCCCTGGAGAGACATTCAAGTCTTCCAAACATCGTTGTCAGATAGAGAGTTTATACCCTTGAGGGGCAGAGGCAAAAACCAAATGATGTCACCTTGTAATGAAGATCTCATGGGAGGAAGAAGATCTTCATGCCATGAGGAGATGATTGCTCAAATTTGCAAATACAAACACATAGACAACACAAATCTGCTCCTACCACACAATGAAAGCCTTGAATCACCTTTAGAATGCTAATTCTCATCTAGTTGTAATCTAGTTTCTAAATGAATGCCTAAACATGCTTATGTATGCAACTACAAACACTCCCACCAAAAAATTTAGAATTTAAACTTACTATCTCGGCATAGGACCCAAATAATGGTCACAAGCCAATACCCAAAATTTGGGACTGACCCAAAATAGGGTAGGACTAGGGCAGGTGCCCAAGTCCTCCCCCCTATTTTGGTCAGGGTTAGGTTCAAGGGATCCCTCTAGGTCCCATTTGTCATGAAACTTAGGGCTCATTTCATTGAGATGTCAAAATGTGATGCAAGATGTCCTAAATGCTTATAAAAGACCCAGAAGCTAAACCTTATGAGGGAAAAGCCCTCAAGGGAACATTTTTTGACATTACAGTTCCTAGACAAAAAATAGGGCATCCACCAATAATGAGGGGGTCTACAAGCAAGCAACTAGATATCTTGCTAAAAGGGAAAGGAAGTGAAGAGATTTCCAGGGGAGGGATGATACATCAAATTCTACAACCTGA
The DNA here is from genome assembly GCA_027924645.1 of Cunninghamia lanceolata. Classification (NCBI taxonomy): domain Eukaryota; kingdom Viridiplantae; phylum Streptophyta; class Pinopsida; order Cupressales; family Cupressaceae; genus Cunninghamia; species Cunninghamia lanceolata. Next base: position 4,656,874 of record BSBN01000244.1, read on the forward strand.
TGTCCCCATTCCCACTATTGTGAAATTCAAGATAGAACTAGATGAGGAAGCCAGGGAAGAGTAAAGGAAGAAATAAAATGATCCGTCTTTGCTCATGGATGATACAATAGACCTCACTTATGATGAGGTACAACAAAAGATGCGGCAACTAGTCCTATAGAGACTCTGATTGGAAATACAACTATGACACCTCAAAATACACCTCAACTGTAACCAAGCACAAGGGAGGAAGAAGAAGAAGAGGTAGACAATCCAAAGGCAGTAGCTCGAAAAATAGGCCTATATGGAGTGATCAGAAAGATGACCAACCCAGCTGCTATTGACCTAACTTATAATGAGGCTAAAGATACTGAGAAAGATAAAACCATGGAGCATGCAAAGATAAAAGATAGCTTAGCCATGGATATAGATGGTCACACTAAGGAACCTACAAAGAAGGATATATATGATGTTGATAAAGAACAAGATAGAGTGATTGAAAAGGAGCTATAGATAGATACATTTCAATAGATAGGTCTTATGGTTACATCTAGATCTCAGGATCACAAAGATATAGAAGCGATAATATCTAGATAAGAAGGTCCATTGAATAAGGATAATGATAATAAAGAGGAAGAGAAGGTAGATGGTGATAACCAAAAGGATAACCAAGATTCCCAAGATCCCAGCCATCAAGGACCTAAGGAAGATACTCCTCCACCTCAGGTTGATTAGTAGGTACAAGATCAAAGTGAAATGATATCTCAAGATGTACTTGTTGATACAAACAAGAAAGATGAGGATATTTAGACTGAGGTGCTAGGGGATGAAGAATCTGATAAAGATCAACCTGAAGATTAGGAGATGATTTTGAAGGATGTTGCATAACATGACAATCAACAACAAATGGATGAGGGAGTTCCCACCAATGAGGAACAAGAGCAACCAAAACAAAGTATGGCTGAAGATATCCCAAAGGAACAAAATGTAGAAGTACATGATGCTCACATTGAGCAGACAGACCAATTAGGGTCCGAACCTGATGCACCACATTGGCTAAAGCATGAGGTAAACCAACCTCCTATTCTTGATTCTTCCAATTTCGACATTTCTTCATTATTTTGAATAGAAGTAGCAAAACCAAATAGAAGATCCAGGGCTACTTCTGCAATAAAGAGACCCTACTATAGGAAAGAGAACATCTCAGGTAGCTATACTTGTTGTAGATAGGGAAAAGGGGGAGATAAAAGATGATGAAATCCAGATAACCACATTAGAGCTACGGTTTTCTACAACAGAACAAGAGGGTTAGTAAGCTAAGGATACCATAGATGCCCTACTTGCAAGGATAGCCAAAGAGAAGACTAAGAATAAAGAACAAAAGGAACAAACTGCTTAGATATGAGCATTTATTAAAGAATTGGTGGCAAACAACCAATGTGCCCATATCAGCTTCTACCTCATTAACATTGGTATCACAAGAAGAGGTAGCTACTCTAGATGTGCAAGAACATTAGGCAAACATCATGGATGGTTAGTTTACCAAATGTTTGTCTAATGGTGAACAAATAATAAGAATTTCATTGTCCAACTGGGAGTTACTAAGTAACCTAAAAGGGAAGGCTAAAAAAATAAAGAAAGAGGTTAGCCAAAGATTAATAACTCAAAGAAATGAGAGGGACATACACTCATATCCTAATGACCAAGAATGTCCTAATGCCTCAAACATTACAACAACTAGATGATTGGTATGAAGATGTTAAATTTGAGGTGGATGTCCTAAGAAGATGCAATAATAAAAACGCTAATGTTAGTACCAAGGTTCATGACCTACTAGTAGAAGAAATAGAGATTTTAGAAGCCCTTGAGGGTGAAGTGGAAGGAAAGGTAGAAAATCAAGATGAGGATTTTTCTACAAAGGCCTTCAGAGATAATTTCAAGCTTACAGTAGAAGATCCTATCAAGCATTTCTCTGAGGCTACTATAGATAAATCCATAAGGATGAAGGCTAAAATAAAGAAGTATAAGGAGGAGCTAGATAGTAGGACAAATAGGTGGACACCCCTACAAAAGCAACTAAAGGTGCAAGAACATGCAGCTAAGAAGGTTAAGGTAGTGGATATTGCAGAGACATAAAAGGCTATCCAAGCATATGAACACATCCAGGGAAAAACATGCATAATAACAAAAGATGAGCTTTCTATAGATGAGGAATAGAGAAAAAATGTAGAATATCTAGGGGGTCATCTACCAAAGAATAATCTGATAAGAATGAGAGGCAGAGTGGTTGCATTGACAAAATCAAAGATTCAGAATATTCTAGAACATGGTAGTTGTAAACCATAGATTGATTGCCAACTGACAATCATGTGCCATCTTTCCATCTTGACCATTGAACATTTTGAAGTGATCCTGACCGTTGGATCATTTGGAACCACATCCTCTCCTTGTTCTATAAAAGGAGGCGGATTGCCAATTTGTAAAATTATTAGAAGCCTAATTGAGACTGAATTGTTGAGTTTCATGATTCTATCTCAAGGTCAATTGTATAGTTGTAGTTCTTTTGCATACTTAATGAAGACGAAGACTTTTGATTAGAACTTATCATACATCTTGCATAATCTGTGAATGAGTTCTTGATATGTCACTATGATTTGCTGCGTCCCTTGGAGTACATTTCAACTGGTGCATGTTGTTTTCATTCTTTACCTTTGAAGATATGCATCAATTATATGTAGTTGTGGAATGTCCTGGTGAAATATGGTTTGATTCTCTTCTTTTTCATGAAAGTATCAAGAATACACGTGGATCAGTGACTAAACTTCACTTAATTTCATTTCAATTTCTCTAAATTTCATTAAATCATCATCACAACTCTAAAATACTTAAAATACAAAGTAGAACATCATAAAATATGCTGACATCCATAAATACATGAATATCATATGCATATTTGAACAAATTGCATGTAGAATTGTAAATATCATGTAAATAATCATAAATAATGACAAAGATGATAGAAATATCTACTTCTAGACACATTATTTAGAATAATTTGAAATGTAGAAGCAAAATCAAGTATAGATTAGTTCAAATTTGAGTAAATTGGGGATAGTTTCAGAAGAACTAATCAATGTTATCAAAATAATCATGAATAGTCTTAACCAGAGTGATAGTCAGAAGAATTGATCAAACTTAACATAAATATCTATATAATCTAGTTAGATATTATAAGATTTAATATAATTTGTTGAGAATTACACAACACAAGGAAAATAGAGTTATATCTGCATATCTAGAGACAAATCACTTTCAATTCATGCGTAAGGCCCCTAAAGGATTTAACAACAATTTACATTAAACCAACTGAGAGATTATCAAGAGATCATGTTCTAATCAATGGAGACATGGAATCATAAATTCATCCTAAATTGATTGTATTCTTCAAGAAGATAAAGGTTTCTTTATGATTTTTTTTATCATTTTTGTTATGACTAACATCATCATCAACAGTTCCTAGTTTAGCTCCTAGGTCCCATTAATTTCATTATGCATGCTTGTGAACTTGTGACTTTGAGCTAAGGGATTTCAAGGCATTAATTGTGTTACAAAGAAAAATTGTGTTGTTATTGTCTTTGTTTATTGCAGATTTTATCTTCATCAATCCATCTTATCATGATTTGAAGGCTCTTCATCTATGTGAGGGTTTCACCTTCAAAGGTGACATCTACTTTTTCTTCAATCAATCTATCTTGTCATTTGATTTGGCCTCTATCCACGAAGGACACACAATCTATGTAAGTGATGAAGGGGGGTAAATCATAAATCACACAACAACAAAAATTGCACATAGAAAAAAAATGCTCTTTTATTGATTTAGACAACTCATTACATTAGAGAAGCTCGAATACAATCAGAGGATGAATCATCCACATGCTACAACACATTACAATGTCCTATCTCAAGACTTTGGAATCTTCTGCCTTACGAAACCCCAAATCAGTTAGGGTTTTTGTTTTCCCACTTTTTCTTGACTCTACACTTTCCCCCTTATCTCTACTACTTCCAAAGGTTCCCAAAAATGGTTATAAATAGCCTTTTTAGTAGCCTCCAACCAAATTTCAAATTTTGCATCTCCCTCCAAAAATAGGTCAACTTATGGGTGCAATAACTTTTGATCTAGGTGTCTGATTGACGAACCATTTGAAGCACTAGAAAGCTTGTAGAGTGCTCTACACTATCAAAACTTGATTTTATAGTTCTACCCATTTTCAGGCATGTACGGAACCATTTAGTGCCTCAAATCTGACTTTGAATAATTTTGAGTGGTTTTTCAGGAAACAAAAACTTTAATATCTTTCATCTCACAAATGATATTTGCCTAATTCATTTTCCAAAAGTCTTATTTTTCATTTATGAAGCTTCCTATAATTTTTTTCTTCAATCCATGCCCAAATGCCAACTTCCCAAAAATAGCAATTTGTTATTTTTAGTAGTTTGGAAAAACTAAAAGTTCTACATCATTATTCAAGTAATTATGGAACCAGAACTACTAAATATGAAATGAAATGAAAACAACATTAATGATTTTGATTCAACATCTTTTGTTTGGGTGATGTAAGATTTCCCTTACACCTCTGGATGGTCCTACATTAGACACCCAAGGTAATTTTGAGAAGTGACCTTGTCACATCTTAAGTGTTTGAGGAAAACCCCAAACAGTCCACTTTTGCCTTAGATAACCGAGAAGAATCTTCAACAAGCCTTTTTTTTCACTTCACCAGATATTCTTCATATTGCCTATTTTGAGTGCTCCTTCCCACATGACTATCCAAGATCTCTTCTATCTCCTCCTTTGAAGTAGATGCCAGAATACTCCACTGTTCTTCTGTTGGTCCATCCTTTGTTCCACCTTCATGATATTCTGTTAAATCAGGAATGTTGAACATGGGGGAAATGTTGATCTCATTCAATAGCTCTACCTCATATGCATATCCTAGATCATGCTTCTTCAAAATCCTGCATGGTCCAAATTTCTTCATTTTCAACTTATTATATGTTCCAACTAGAAACCTCTCTTTTCTTAAGTGAACCATGACATCATCTCCTACTTGAAATTCTTTATATCTCCTGTTCTAATCTACCTTAGCCATGTACTGAACATTCATATTATTAATGTTCTTTCTCACCTCTTCATGCAAATTCTTCAGGCATTCTGCAAAGTTTTCAGCTTCAACACTTGTCTTTTCTCCCTTGTTAAGCTTCCTTAACTCTAAAGCATTTCTTAGACTACTCCCATATACAATCTGGAATGGTGATTTACTAGTAGTCCTACTAACATAATTGTTGTAAGAAAATTTTACCTATGGTAAAATCAAATCCCATCCCTTGGGCTTATCTCCCACTCAGCATCATAACAGGTTACACAAAATCCTATTACCTACTTTTGTTTGTCTATTAGTCTATGGATGGTGTACAAAACTAAATTTCAAATCTGTTTTCAACTTCTTCCACAATGTCCTCCAGAAATAACCTACAAACTTGGTATCTTGATCTCAAACTATGCTCTTAGGTAGACCATGTAGTCTCAGCACCTCTTTGAAAAATAACTCTTCAATATGAACATCATAATTAGTCTTCTTACAAGGAATAAAATGTGTCACATTTGAAAATCTATCCACCACCACAAAAATGAAATCATGTCCTCTCAGTGTCCTTAGTAAACCAAGAACAAAATTCATACTAATATCATCCCATGGCTTCTATGGTACAGGTAATGGCTGATATAGCCCTATATTTTGAATTGTTCCTTTTTGCATCTAATGTACTCTATAACTCTACACAAATTTCCACACATCATGTTGTAACTGTGGCCAATAATAATGCTCACCAACAATAGCAATGGTCTTATCTTGACCAAAGTGTCCAACTAATCACCTACTATGCTTCTCCTTAATCAAGTTCTCTCTCATGGAACTCCTCAGAATGCACAACCGACTTCCTCTAAACAACATGCCATCTTGGATTATGAAATCCAACCATTTTGTCCTATCTAAAGTAACAGGTTCCAAACAAGCTTTCCAAGCCTCTACAAAATCTACATCTTTAGTATACAAACTTTTGAGCTCATCAAACCCAATAACCTCTATCTTCATTTTTGTCAACAAATTTTGCCTTCTGCTCAAGGCATTTGCAACTCTGTTGGACTTCCCACTCCTATACTTCAAAACAAAAGTATAACTCTTCAAAAACTCAACCCATTTTAAGTGCCTCTTATTCAACTTCCCTTGACTATTAAGATATTGTAAATCCTGATGATTAGTATATAAAACAAACTCTATTGGAAACAAATAATGTCTCCATTTCTTTTAAGCTTGAACTATTGCATAAAACTCCTAATCATAAACAAAATACTTTCTCTTCGCATCATTAAGCTTCTTATTAAAATAGGTAATGAGCTTACCTTCTTGACTCAAAATAACTCCTATAGCACTACCACTAGCATCATAATCTACCTAAAATACCTTATTGAAATCTAGAATTGCCAAAATAGGTTGCTCTATGACTTTCTACTTCAATGCATCAAAACTCTTAGCTACTCTTGTAGTCCATTTACACTCTTTTCTATACCCTCTATTTGTTTCAATTAGGGGTTCACAAATGCTACTAAAATTCCTGATAAATTTTCTATAAAAACTTGCCAAACCTTGAATAGATCTTACCTCTGTAGCACTCCTTGGTGTTGGCCATTCGATGATAGCCCTTACTTTTTCTGGGTCCATATTAAGACCTTCCTCTGAGACAACAAATCCCAGGTAAACCAATTCCTTCTTTACAAAACTAAATTTCTTCAGGTTAATCAACAACTTCTCCTCCCTCAACTTCTCTAAATCTCTTTTGATATGCATCAGATGCTCATCCCAAGTCTTACTAAAAATTAAAATGTCATCTAAATAAACAATAACAAAACTTCCCAAAAACTCTTTCAATACCTTGTTCATGAGCCGCATGAATGTTCTCTATGCATTGGTTAGCCCAAATGGCATGACTAACCACTCATACAAGCCTTCTTTTGTCTTGAAGGATGTCTTCCATTCATCTGCTTCTCTAATTTAGATCTAGTAATACCCACTCTTCAGTCAATCTTTGTGAAGTACTTGGCTCCACTCAAACAATCCATTATGTCATCCATTCTTGGCAATGGAAATATGTACTTGATCATGATCTTATTAATGACTCAAGAACCTATACACATTCTCCACTCTTCATCTTTCTTCAGTGCTAGTACTGTAGGTACAACACATGGACTTAGGCTCTCCCTTATCAGTCTCTTCCTTAATAGTTCATGAACTTGTCTGTTCAACTCTTCATTCTCTATAGGAGTCATTCTATGGGCTACCTTATTCAGCAAACTAGTTCCTGGTATCAAATCCATTTGATGACTTATCTTCCTCATTAGTGGTAAACCTTCTAGTACATTTTTAGAGACAATATCCTAAAATTCTTCCAATAGATCTGAGACTTCTATCGGTACATATTCACATTTCTCTTGACTGATCTTAGGAATCAATGCAAAGAAATGACACTCATGCTTCATACCCTCTAAAAATTTCCTACCATCTACCAAACAAATTATGGCAGTACTACATATCTTTTCTTCCACCTCCTTCAAGGGCTTCAACTTATGATGAACTCCATCCTTTGTTAGGGAATATGTGTTTGCATGGCCATCATGGATAGCACAACTATCATACTATCATGGCCTCCCCAATAGCATAAGACATGCATCCATCAGTATGATATAACACATCACCTCATCATGGTAGTCTCTAATCTTGAACTTGACTAAACATTGTTCATTGACCAAAACTCTATGGTCCTTCTGCAACCATGCAATCTAATATGGATGTGGATGCTTTGTTCTTGTGAACATCAACTTGTTAACCATCTCCTCTAAAACAAGATTGTCAGTGCTTCCACTATCAATAATAATATCACAACACTTACCTTCACACTTGCATCTTGTGCAAAATAAACTCTTCCTTTGATTTGCTTCTTTCTCCTCATTCAACAAGGTTCTTCTGACAAGTAGGGTTTCTCCACTTTCAACATCTTTAGAATGCTTAGACTATGCATCTTCATCTACATGTCCAACTCATGCGTTACCTTCAAGTCTTCTATTCAACCTTCCTTGATGTTGCAGACACTGGTATGTTCGATGCCCTTCTTCTCCACATTAGAAATAGGTTCCTCTGAAACCTCCTCTTCTAGGCCCTTGCCTAGGTTAGCCACTTCCTCTTACTCTTTGTTCACCATTGTTCTAATCACGAGGGTGGTAGGCATTATCTCCTCTTTGATTTGAACTGATGACAGCTTCTTCACTTTTATTTTGATCTTCATTTCGGCCTCTATAGGGTCTTCCACCAGTCCTTTCACCTTGATCTCTTCCTCTTTCCTTGCTTTTGAATCTTTTGTTCAGCTTCTCTTCCACCTTCAAGGAAAACTGGTATGCATCTTCTATGGTGGTCATTCTAACCATGCTCAGCTCCTCTTGAATACTTGGCCTTAACCCATTAATGTAAATGGATACCTTCTCCTTGTTGGCCTCTGCATGGCCTGTCCTTATAGTAATCTTATAAAAATCTTCTGTATACTTCTTGATATACTTGTTACCTTGCTTCAATCCTTGTATCTTATTCAGCAACTCCATCTCATAGTCTATAGGAATGAACTGCTTCTTTAGTTTGTCCACCATCTGAGCCCATCTGGTAATCTTTCCTTTTCCTCTTCTATTTCTTTTGAACTAGGCCTCCTTCCACCAAATACTGGCATGGCCCTTGAACTTTTTTTTCACAAAATTGACCTGATCTGGGTCCTCCACATCTTCATAGTTAAAATACTCCTCCATGTCATTGATCCAATCAATAAGTTGTTCTAGATTCAAATCTCTAGAATAGGTAGAAACTTCAATCCTGGGCCTCATTCTAATGTTAGAAATGCCCTCAACAACCTAACTTATCTAGGATCCCTTGCAACTTCTTGTTCTTCCTCAAATAAATCTTCTTCAACTTCATCTTCGCTTCCCTGTCTTGTTCTCAGCTCAAACCCTCTTCATAGCTCCTCTTGAAATGCATTGATTTTCCTTTGTAGGACTCTAAAACCCTCATCCATTAAAGCATTTCTCCCAACACAATTTATTCATGGAGGCATTTCGATCTTTATAGCAAACCCACAACCTCAGGACCTGGTGCAAACTTCCTCACAGTCAGCAATCTGTCTACACACTTACAAACCCTTGCTCTGATACCACTTGATGAAGGGGGTAAATCATAAATCACACAACAATAGAAATTAAACATAGAAAAAAATAGAGTGCTCTTTTATTGATTTGGACAAATCATTACATTACAAAAGCTCAAATATAATCAGAGGATGAATCCTCCACAGGCTACAACAGATTACAGCTTCCTATCTCAAGACTCTGGAATCTTCTTCCTTCTGTAACCTCAAATTAGCTAGGGTTTCTATTTTCCCTCCTTTTCTTGACTCTACACTTTCCACTTATCTCTACTACTTCCAAAGGTTCCCAAAAATGATTATAAATAGACTTTTTGGTGACCTCCAACCAAATTTCAAATTTTGTATCTCCCTCCTAAAATAGGTCAACTTCCAAGAGCCATGACTTCTGATCCAGGTGTCTGATTGACGAACTGTTTGAAGCATTGGAAATCTTGTAGAGTGCTCTATGTTCTAAGAATCTTCTCTGTAAGTTCTTTCCATTTTTAGTATCGTACAGGACCGTTTAGTGCCTCAAACTTGACTTTGAATAATTTTTAAGGAGTTTTCAGGAAATAGAAAATTTAGTATCTTTTAGCTCACAAATGATCTTTGCCTAATTCCTTTCCCAAAGGAATTATTGTTCATTTATGAAGCTTCCTATAAATTTTAACTTCAATCCATGCCCAAATGCAAACTTTCCAAAAATAGCAGTTTTGGAAAACTAAATGTTCCACATCATTATTCAAGCGATTATGGAACCAGAACTAGTAATTATTATGAAAAGAAATGAAAACAACATCAATGATTTTAAATCAACATCTTTTTTTGGGGTGATGCAAGATTACCCTTGCACCTCTGGATGCTCTTGCATAACTAAGAACTGTGTTGGAAGGCTTGAATGCCATTCTGAGGCTTGACTAAGGCAAGCTCCTAAACGCCACAACCCCCAACCCCTCTCTTTGTGATTGTACATTAGAGGTGTGGGAGTTTGCAGTGTGGAGTTGTAGAGAAGCTGAGAAAAGTATATAGATTTGGGATCTAAGAAGGAGTTTTAGAAAAACTAACTTGTTGGACTTGGGCGCTCGCCCCATAGTCCTCCCGACTGGCATCTCTAGAAACTCTGAAGCATGTTGCAATCTAAATCACCTTGTTGTTCTAGACCTCCAGAAAAAGTGGGTTGTTGAACTAAGGTGCCCACCCCAGTGTCCTGAAGTTTTTTCCTTCAAAATTGTAAATTTTGGTATGTTTCTTATCTATTTTTAGTGCCTTCCTATGTAGTAATTTGTCATATCTTGTTCGTCTGTATCTGGAATCATATAATTAGGGTTTAAGGCTTAATCGAACTAGGGTTTCACATATCTAACAATATATTCTATCTTTCCATATCATTCCTTAGTGATATCAACCTATAGCTGAGTCCTCTCCACCTGTAGTGACTCGGCTCGATTGTTGTGAACGGAGGGTTTGATTCACTCTACCTTAACTATACTTCAAATCCAATATTATTTTCATACATAACAAAGTTTAGCTTAATTAAAGGTAAAAGTGGTCACTTTTATCCCATTTTTCCCTAATTTCCATGTATGTACTACTACACCCCTAATCCTATAGTGTGTACATGGTTATGAGTAGTTGGCTTGTGGCTACCTTAACTTATATTTAATTTATATAATCATTAATATAGTTTTATATAAGTAGTTAAGTTGGCCTGGGTGGCATCCATTGCATAAGTATGGTATATATAGGAGGTAGATGTTAGTTATTATCATCATATTTAGTATTTAGTTCTTATTGAAGACTATCAGAGGTATCTCCCTCAGAGTGGATTAGGAGGTTGCCCCCTTGAAGTGGTATATTACTATCAAGTATTTGCAACATATTTCCTATTATATTCTTCTATTGTGCAAGTTGTTTCATTACAAGTGGCATCAGAGTATGATCTTGGAACTGTGAAGACAAAAAGTAATGTAGAGGTCATTTTGGGAAGTAGATATCTCTCCCATTTTGGAGAATATTTTCACCATTTTCAAAGGGTTTTTTAGGGATATATTGGAACTACTACAGTCCCAATTTTAGAAAAATTAGAATAGAATTGAGTGAGTTATTGTATACTTACGGTTTCTACCATTTTCTCTTGTGAAGCACATATCTATCTCATTTTAGACTCTTTACAATTTTTTTAGTGGGTTTTTCAAGGACATATTAAATCTTTTATAGCCCAAATTTTGGCACAATTGGAATTGAATTGAGCCAGTTATTGTAGAGTTAGGGTTTCCACCAATTTAAACCTCAAGGCTACAAATTAATGAATTTAATGGAGATTCTTTTTGGAAGTGATATATAATCCTTGGTAAAATACAGTAAAAAAATTATATTAATTGTATTTGTTTTGTGTGATTTGTTGTAAAATTGTTTTTCCAATCATGGTGGGTCTTGCCATAAGAGGCAAAAAGAATCATGTCACGCCTAGAAAATCTCTAGTCAAGGAAGATATAGAAAGTGGGAAGATATATACTAAGGATGTGCATGGTAAAATGGCCAAGGTGGAGGAGGATATTTCATTAGTGAAGTTGGCAATCAAGAAAATTTCCATGAAAATATATTCCTTGCTGCAAATGAGATCTCAAAACCTATTACAAATGAAGAATATACAAGAAGGAATAGTAGTAGAAGGAAAAGAAGAAACAAATGAAAAAGAAAAAAATAAAAAAGAAGAATAATGAAGAAGAAAAGAAAGAGAAGAAAAAGAGAAAAAAAGAAGGAGAAGAAGTCAAACCCATACAATCTTTCCATGCATTGTCACTACTTGGAGCATTTCAAAAAGCATTATTTCCTAAAGGAGATCCTAATTAAGAAATTTAACCAATGCTAGGGTACCATCTACCACTCCTCACCTCTTCCTCAAAGGCACACCAAAAGGTTATATAAATTGAAGAACACATTCATTCCCACCAAGAGCTAGATGCAGAGGGAAGACACATCTTAGAGCTGAAGTTAATTTTTGAGACACACATGAAGTAGAGGACATTGACAATTCTAAATTACCTCGTTATATGGATATATTTTATAGCCAAAGAAACCACATCAGAAGATGGAAATTTTATGAAGAAACTACCACAATTGATTAGTGTTGAGGAGAACACTTTTGTAAAGGTGGGGGCATGCTACACACCTAATCCTATAGTGTATTTCTGGTTATGAGTAGTCAGCTTGTGGATACCTTGACTCTTGTTTAAGTTTTATAATAATTAATATAGTCTTATATAGGTAGTTAGGTTGGCCTAGGTGACATCAAAGGCATAAGTATGGTATATATAGGACGTAGAGGCTAGTTATTATCATCATATTGAGTATTGTGTTCTTATTGAAGACTATTGTAGGTATCCCCCTTGAATTGGATTAGGAGGTTGCCCCCTTGAAGTGGCATATTATTATCAAGTATTTGCAACATAATTCGTATTATATTCCTCTATTGTACAAGTTGTTTCATTACACATACCCTTGGGTATTTTAAACACTCCAAATCATGGTTTTCATGCTTGGGAGAAACTATCAGTTTCAATTGAGAGGTAGTTATGAAACCTTTTTGACAAATGAGCAACTATTAGGGTAATTGCATAATCATTATTTTTATTTTAAGAATACCAAGGAGGTCACATGAGAATCATAGTAGTTGTGTAACCACTACCTATTAGGGTCTGATAGTCTCACAAAACTAGGGAAAACATGATGATTGAAAAGGAAAAACAAGTAAAGGAAGAAATGGTATAGAAAAGTGTATGTATAAACATCATAGCTAGTCATCACTTTTATACCATAATACTACTTGAATTGGTGTTAATAATTGTAGAAAAGACTACCAATTATCAATATTCTCAAATTTATAGGTAATTAAAATTTTAATGGTTTTGGATGAGTTATTATGACTTTTTCCTATTTTTTAATTGTAATGTAATTACATATGTGTTCATCTATTTGGTTTGGAAAGAAGCTTCATAACAACATAGTACTAGGAAAAGAAATCTAATGTGAGTAACCCTTATTGGTCACATAAATCTTCATTCTTTTTCACACTATTTTTAACCTTTATTTTTCTCCATTCAATTATCTTCACATTGGAGGAGAACCTCATGGCATGGTTTCTTGTATACCCTTGTTCTGGGATTGTCATGTCATTCTAAGGTCTAGAATGATAATTGATCTACGAAATCAAATTCAATGAGTCCTATTAAATTCCCTTATTGTGTTCCTATATCTTCTCTTCTATGCCTATGGTAAATCATTTAAATCCTACCTATGATCATGTTCTTTTGAATGAGCTTCATAGTTGTAGCCATGATGACTTGTACATTGACTGTCCAATAATGTGAGGTTAGAAGAATGAAAACAATTACTATAAATGCTAGGTGATTGAGCCATGATCGTAAGAGTTCATGAGGTTTGGATATTGGGTGTTGAGATATGATTTTGTGTTATATTCTGGGAGGGGCAATAAATGAGGTCTTTTTAAAGTGTGTAATAAAGATCATTATTTATGATGGGTGGAGAAAATATCTTATGTTGTGGTGTTTATTTTATACATAGCACAGTTACTTTGCAAAAATTATCCCAAGGCCATTGGATCATTTTATTGGACAACACTCACAATATTCAATGGTTATTAGAGTTTTTTTTACCTCTTGGTGTTGTAGCATAGATAGTTTGTGGACATATCACTTGTGCTAGGATCCTCCTTTTTTTCTATTTGTGAATCTATGATCACATCTTCAAAATGTTTATGTGGAAAAGGAAAATTATAGTGTGAGCATAGGTCATGTAGAGGAGATTGATCTTGGTGATGCTATGAAGGATCATGTGGTTCGAACAATCCTATCAGGTGTCAAGAGTTTATTCATTTTTATCTTGAATTGTGTTAGCTATTAGATAAAGAATGTGAAATATGATTTGCACAAGTCCTATAAGATGAAATAAATTATATCGTGTACATTACACCAATAGTTATTGGGCTCCACATCACTTATGGTGGGCCCCATTTTTTACTTATTTCCATATGTCCAGTCATATGCTAGTAGATGTCTTTATTGGTGTGGAGGTGTTTGGTGGGCTGATTAGTTCTATGTGTAAGCTTTATATACTTGGGAATGTGAATAATTTGATCCTTTTATGAGCTATATGATTGGAGGGCCCTCAATCCTCTATGATACAAGTTCTTAATATATTAAAGTGAGATTGCGTGGATCATTCATCTCATTTAAGATGAATAGCCCTCACACCTTTTCTGATCTCTTTTATTTATGTCAAGTTGGATTTGTGAGTACCCTTAGATCTCATTTGTGATCAATATCTCTCACACATCAAGGTGATATGTAACTAACTTAGTGCTATTGGTTGACATAAGTTTGTTTTGGTATTTTGTTGGCTTGTAGATATGAATATTGAGTAATTTATTAGCATTGGAAAATATGTGAAGATGTGTAGCATGTTGAGACAAAGTGAGCTCAATCATTTTATTTTGGTTCTTTAGACCAATAAATGATATTGTCAAGTATGTCTGAATGTGTTTAAATAATCAAGATGGTGTCAATTGTGTGTGTACATGTTTGCTAGTGGGCCCAAGTTTTCATGTCATGTGTCTAGGTCCTATCTAGGAAACTAAACAACACAACATTTTATGTGCATATTTCTCAGGTGTGTATGAGCCTTGGCCATTGATCTTGATGAGATCAATCCTAAATAATTCTAAAGAAGATGCTTTAAAGATGCAGGCAGTATGGAATATCTTTGAATCCAAAGAAATGCATCTTTGGAGCAAATGAAGGCAAGATGTTACGACATGTTAATTTAGAAAATGGAATCTCCATAAACCCAAAAAGAGTAGAAGTAATTTTGAAATTGCCTATGCTAGGTATGTTATTGTAATGTAGAAAAGGAACACTAGCTTAATGGATCAAACTAGGTCAAACCCTCTTCTACTAAATATTGGGGCACAAATCGAGATTGGATTCTACTCAAGAAGCAAAGCCAAACTACATGGATTATGCCCTATTGCTATATATAGAAGGAATTAACCCAAATCCAATCAATCAATCTAGGATCAAGGCATAAAACCCTAATATCAAAGATCTGAGTACAACAGACTGTCGATACTTGAAACCCAGTAGCCAATGGAACAATAGAAGCCAATGAAGAACTCAAAAACTTTTCCCATAGGTCAGAATGCCTAGGAAGATGGTGTTTGGGCACTCGAGTCCCAAATCAAGGTTTTTACAAACTATTTTCTGTATCAGGTCTATACCGTCAAGCTTATCCTTATTCCCAGACGTCACCTTCTAAAACCTGTCTGTCTGATTTTCACACATGAAAAGAGGGAAAATGTTGTGTGCTATTTAGAATCTTTTCTTAGTGAAGCCTCATGAATGGTGCTTCCACCTCTACAATAGAAAAGATGATTGATAAAGAGTGCATGTCCTAGGAGGGTAGAGGTACATCTGAAGTAAAATGGAATGCTAAAGCAAAGTACAAAGGAAAGAGTTCACCCATGAGCATGGAAACCCTTGTAATCTTGTAGATGACATCACAACTTGACTCAAGAAGTTGGTGTAGCCTCTATAGATCTTCACAAGACCTGCAATAGGTTAGTGTTGTAGCAATAATCCTTAATAGAGAGCTATAGAGAGAAAGAAAGAGTATGCAAGAGTGTCAAGATTTGCTATATAGATTTAGAGGGCTTAGAGATATACAAATGAATGACTTAACTTACTTTTATATGCATTCCTGTCAAATTCCAAAGAATTAAACCACATAAGGCCGACATTAGGAATGTTTTAGAGGGCCCAAGATGACAAGGACACTTTTTAGGGTAGGGCTAAAGGAGGGTCCAAGGCACTTGGACGCTTTGGTCCTTTAGCCACTTAACTCCTAAAAAGGGGCACTTAAATTCTTCTTAGCCCAGTCTTACAGTTCTTTTCTAAGTTTTGTACAAGTATTACACACTTAATGCTTAGAAAGGTGTTAAAATAGGTCCTAATAAACAAGGGGAAACATTTGAGGCCCATCTAGGAGCTAAATAAGGTGTAAAATAGTGGTGTGCATATTTTACAATGTTACATTTAGCCCCCACTTTAGTGTGGGTGCAAACTTACGTTCAAACTCATACTAAAGGGATGGAGAAGACACAATTCAAAAACAACAAACATAGGAGCCCTAAAGAATGCCTCTAATATTGAGGGGTGGTTAAGTCCCCAAGCTTAGGATTATAAGGTTGCAAACACATACGATCATAGAATCCATAAGATGTCACCAAGATTGAGGGGTATCCAAGCCCTCAACCTTAGGATCCTAGGAGCCTATAATGATTGGAATACACATAAGACACATTACATACATGAAGCATTTTGAAGACATGAGATAAACATACACAAGGCATACACTTGAGAAATCACAATGCATACACGTAATACACAAAGTAAACACACTTGACATGAAGCATATGTAAAGAAAACATATATAAGGCACAAAGTATGTTGGGAATTAAGGTGTCTCAACCTTTCCAAATTCCTAGTATTATTTAGTTAATTGGATATTTATTTATTTCCTAATATTGTATTTACATGCACATTCAATTTGGTCACTTAGTTGAGGTGGCACAGTGACATGTCACTTCGAATGTGACTTGGATGGTCAAGTCAAACCTACATGGATTTGGGCATCCCATTTGAGGTGGCACTAATATGCTATGTGTCAGCATCTTGTGGTATGTGGAAGGGGATATTCCATATGACAGAATATATAGCATGTACAAGAGCGAAGTTTGGAGATTCCTATGACAAGTGGTGACAAATGTCGGTGAGTATCTTTGCATGAGGGAAAGGAATCTTTGGGAGACCAAGTTGGGCTATGACATATAATAGGAATTTACTATGTTTAGTCTTGTATGACAGATTCTCTTACAACATTTAAGGTTGTTATGTCGGAAAAATCTATGATAGTTGTAAGATGTGTAAGAGCAACTATCATAGTCTACTTTTAGACTTGGAGCACTCCATGTTGGGAAAGTCAAATATGCCATGTATGATAGATGTAAGGAATGTATTTGCAGATTTGATAAGTGTCCTTTGATGCGGGATAATGGTCATGTGGCCAAGGTGGACACTTATCTCAAGAAGCTTCCAGAATATGCCTTGTATCTTTATAAAATGCATTGTTTTGGAGTAGTATTAGCATAGTATTTTTACAGGTACTGTTATGCTGCAAGAATCACTTTAGAAATGACATTTGAAGACTCTTGGAAGAACTTGCATTGTAATCCTTTCACAGATTTGATAATACATTGTGGAGGTTTTAGAGTGTGGGGCTTTTTACCTGAAAAGGTTTTCCCCACGATACATCTTGTGTCAATCTGTTTATGTGTTGTGTTGATGCTATAATTTCTTATGTTATATGTTTAACATTTCTAAAATTGTAAGGATTAAAATGAATTTGTATACATTTCCCCTAATTACATTGGTGTAGGAAGTTTGTTCCATGTACCTTTCTTCCTTTCAAAGTATACATGGAACACACATGAAATACACATAGGGAATACACACAAAGAAGTCAAGGAAGAATACATAGAGAACACATAGAAAATGCAACACAAGAAACATATAATGGTTGACCTTGAGTCAGCTTGATAAGGGAGACCTCCATCTAAAAGGTGTCTCAATCACCATGCATCATTCCCCAAGATGCAATAAAGAAGGGAAAACATTTGAGGCCCATCTATGAGCTAAACAAGGTGTAAAATAGTGGTCTTACAACATCATTCCACCCAACCTAGCATCTGCATAACATTGAACCTTCATTTGCCAAGCCTCCCACATCACCATCATAGGTGACACGCTTTAACACAAAAGTCTTGATGGTACTCTTTTACAATGCCTCGATTCTAGGGAAGCCAAAGTGGCCTTACAAGAGGTACATGCAGGTATTTGTGGGGCACATTTTAGTGGACCTACTCTAGAAAAGAATATTCTTGGGACAGAATACTATTCATCCACCATGGAACATGACGCCCTTTAGTTTGTGAAGAAATACCTTCCACATCAACAACATGGTGATATTATCCATGCACCATCACAAGAGCTACAGTCGATCATGACCTCTTGGCCCTTTTCACAATGGGTGCTCAACCTCATATGCAAAATCCACCCCCATCATCCAATGGAGCCAAGTTCATAATCACTGCCACCGAATAATTCACCAAGTGGGTAGAAGCCATTCTACTTACTTTCACCACCGAAATCCAAATAGCCAAATTCATCCTTCATTACATAATATTCCATTATGGCATCCCCTTTCCATCATCACTAACAATGGGAAACCATTTAAAAACTAAGAAGTTCACACTCTTTGCAAGAAACTCTACATCCAACATCATTTTTCTACACCATATTACCCTCAAGATAATGGTCAAGTCGAGGCTTCCAATAAAACTCTTATGCATCCTAAAGAAGATGGTTAATGAAGTTGGCCATGACTAGCACCTCCAACTCAATCCCACCCTATGGACCTACTACACAAGCATTCGAACACCTATAGGAGCTACTCCATACTCTCTAGTATTTGGTTCCAAAGACATCCTATTAATTAAGGTTGAACTCCCCTCTCTCACAAATCTCATTGTAGAAAATCATTAATGAGAAGTATGAAGTTGCATGAATAAATGAGCTAAAACTTTTGGATGAGAAGTGCTTGAATGCTCTTAATCACCTATAGGCCTATTAAAATTGCCTACACAAAAGCTACAATAAGAAGATCAAGAACTGCAAGTTTAAAATACGTGACCTTGTCCTTATGGAAAATCAGAGGAACCTACGAGAACATCAAAAGAAGGGAATGTTTGAGCCTAATCGGTTGGGACACTATGTCATCACAACTAGCTATGGATCCGGAGCTTATTAGCTTGCAACACCTAAGGGGCAGCCTCTTGATGAGCCTATGAACATCATCCTATGAAAAAGGTCTATGCCTAACCCATTGAGTATCCCAAGTCAAAAAATCAAAAAGAAAAAAAAAGCAAAAAATCCAAAAAAATAAAAAAAGTCAAGGAAAACGTGAGTGCAATAAAGTCGTCCAAAGGTGAAAATCACTTAGGTGATGCCTTGGATAAGTACCATGGTGAAAAGCTATCTCAGGCACCATGTGTAGTCGTCGATCCTACCATATAATAAGTCCTCACATTCATCACATCACTCCATATCACTTCATATCCTTTCCATCCCATTGCTTGGAATAATAAACATTTAGCCTCAACCATCCCACCCCTTTAAACACCCACTTGATGTAGATTCCTAAAGAGGATCCTTGTATGCCCTCCTTGTATAGTTTAAAATCTAAAAAATCCAAAACCATCATAAAAATCATCAAAAATCCAAAAAATTGAAAACATTAGAAAATCCAAAAACCCCCAAAACCCCAAAAAAATTTAAAAAAAATTATAAAATCAATCATACCCATCAAAACACCATCATCATCCATATCATCATTATCTAACCCATACCAAGTTATCCCTACATCATCACTATAAACCATAACTACATATTCATCATCACCCGCATCTTGATGTGCCTTGATCCCGTGCAAACAGGGTTTGTAGGAAGTCTAGAATATGAAGGAAGTATCCAATAAGTAGGTACATAAGATGCAACCATCCAACCCATTTGGATGGTCCCTATTACTTGAGATTACTAAATCCAAGAGAAATGCACTTGCTAAGCATACTTCCAAAAGCATCATATCTCACACAAAAATCATCAATCGAAAAACCAACTACAATCATAACACATGGACTACTATCTTCTTTTCCCATCTTTCAACTATTATCCTAATCATCTCATTGATTCTTGTCATAACGGAAATATCGTATTTACAATAGGCATAACCCATCATCCTATCAAATCAACACTTATCTTGGCAAGAGATACAATGGTTGTTTGTTTGGTTTGTTGGTTTTTTTATTATTGATTTTTATATTTTGTCTCATTTTAAGGATCACTCCAAAACTACCTTGATCTCACTATATCATGGTATGTGGAGGAAAACACTTGGAATGGGGCATGGTCATTGTTCCTATATTCTATGCTTGTGGGTTGGTCTCATTACTCCAAGACTAGTATTCATATCTTGTAAGTGTAGGGTTGGTTCTAGCATATTGTTTCCCTTTTGTATCTAAGGTTCATCATACCTTTTATGTACTAAGGACTTATTCTGTGAGTCCCCTTCCCTCATATAGGTAGGATTGTACTACCTTGGCCATGCATGGGATCATCCTATTGTTTGTGGATCTAGTCCATGCAAAGACAGATATGTATTGAATCACCTTGGTCTTTCATACCTTAGTGAAAATATCCCATTTTCTATAATAAATCTAGGATTGCTCTCAAGAATATCAAAACAATATCCCATCCCAACCCATCATCCTTAATCTACCCTCAAACACCATCCCTCAAAATCACCATCTTGTCTTTGCATTTAATAGGATCTAATCAAACCCATCACCTAATCATTCAATCCTATCCCACAAACATCCTACCCAATCTAAAAAACTTTTACCCTCCCATCCCTAACCCATCCCATATAAACTTCAACCAACTTAAGACAACCCCTCTAAAAATGTGGCATCTAGTGACTTAGTACTCACCATCCCTAAACCTTTCCCAACCATCACCCAAACCACCTACCCATGGTTCTAGGCATTACAATTTATCATGACAAGCATACATCACCCTACATACACAATATCATCATTAGCATAAACTACCATATCATTGTATTTATCATCATTTTATCATTACATTACATTATCAACCCATAAACCATATCATTGTATTATCATTAATCATTAACCATATCACTGCATTATCATTAATCATTAACCATATCATCACATTATCATTACACCATTTATCCATACATAATATATGTTGATTAATCTAAGCATATATTTCCATTGCATTTATTCATATATTTATTCATCTAAGCATCCATGTCCATTTTATTAATCTATCCATATCACATGCATATAATTTACATCATAATAATCCACATAATCCATAGAACCATACAAATATCCATATGTATACCATACATCATCATCATAAACATCATCAATAATCCATGTCCATAATCACCATATAGAAACATACATCAATACATCTATCAATAAACATACTCATAACAATGCATCCTTAACATCATATATAATCCATAAACACATCCATCATATCCATACATCATCATAACCATAAATACAAAACACATCACATATATCGCTGCGAAAATCATCATCATATATCATTCAAAATGTCAGGATACAAAAATATGCCCTGAGGTTTGAAGTCCATCAAAATACATAAGCCCAAAGGCATACAAATAAAATCAAGAACCATGGGTAGATGAACCCCTAGTAGATTCTATAGGAGAGTCAAGACGATGTTGGGAAGGTGGCTTCATAGGTGCTTGTTGTGGTGGTTGTTGTTGTTGAGATGGTGGCTACTGCACAGATCTCTGAGTGGCCTAATCGATGTGAACCTAACATCCCAGATCTGAGCTGTGCTAGCTATAACTAGGCACTCTTTATCCCTCAAGAATGACTATCTGGTATGCCCCATAATAGAACTCCGCTCCTGCTCTCTACTCAGCTATCTCTCTTTGAGTGGCAGTAAAACCACCCCATATGTATGCCATGTTGCTGCTAGCTATGACACCCTACATCTGCGACACCTACTACTATAGTTGAGCCACCTATGCCTCAGCCTACTATACCTTGACCTTAGCCTTCTATAGTCTCACCTCTGTCCCCTACCATGTTATGATCTCAGCATTCCTCTCAGCTATCACCTACACTAGTTGCTCCTGCATCAAGCTCTAGAGGTGGCCTATATGTTCCTGCAGAATATGAATCTATGAATCTTCATCCTCACCACTCACCCCATCTAAAAGGACCTGTACACCCTATAATGTCTGTAGTTTTTCTAGAGCAGTGTCTCGCTCTTCTGTAACCGTAGCTAGATCCTCTTGCTGACTAGCTACCTACTCTGCCAAACTGGCCACCTGGGTCCACATCACTATGTCCTCCTCCTCATCTCAGTCACATCCGCTAATGGCTAGCAGATGGAGTGAGACCAGGGCCAAAACCTAATGCTCATGTGCTTGAGGTCCTCGCATGTCCATGTCCTAAATCCCCCATTACTGCTTGTACTATCGGTGGTCCCTGACTCACCACCACCTAAGGTGCCTGTCCTACAGGTACCTATGCTACTGGAACCTATCCAATCTGCACTTATGCTACTGGAATCTATCCAACAGGTGCCTCACCCACCTATCTCTTCCTTACTATTTCCTGGCCCACAGTTTCCACTGCCAACACATCTATCCCATCTCTCACCTCCTCTACCTCCACGTCCTCCATGACAAATTCCTCCCATACCTCCTCCTTCTCTACCAATTTAGTCTCTAGCGTTGTAAGATGTATAGGTCACACCTACTGCCACCACATGTCATATATAGGGGTCGTCTGCACATCCACCATCTAACTATCCCAGTCCAACTTCACTAGCTACAATGCTACCCAGTCCAACAAAGCCACTTGTAGCTGCAATTCTGCAGGCCAGGTTGGTACATCTGCTAGTCCCTATGCAAATATTGCCATCACCTGAGGCAAGTCCTGCCTTAGCCCAAATTGTCGTATAACATGTGATGAAATATACCTATCAATGGTGTTCTCTCTCTGTCCCATCATATACCTACCTGATGGAATGTATAAGGCATGTGTATATGATCATCCACCCACATCTCCAGACCTATGTATGGTCACTAGATGACCATATTCATATTATCCATCTACCATAACCAGTATATCTCAGCTACCCCATATGTGTATGCTGGATAGGTGTGTGGTACAAAAAGACATATGCCTCAAAATGCCCCCTCTAATAAGCACACTCAAGCTACATGATGCAAATGTGCTCCCATGCCCACACATGGAGCAATGTCACCCTACTCCCAAACTCACATCCAAATCATATACAATTGGATGCATCTCATGGTACAGTTGGGCTAGCAAGCATGACCCCCATACAAACACTATCCCCTGAGTGATTATCACCTCGATCACTCCCCCAACCAACTAAAAAATCTTGCAACCACTGATATAGCATTAGTATTCCTCCAATCATCCTGTAGACATATAGTGTAACCCCCCCATATCCATCCACCTAAGTCTGTGCATATCTCATCTCTCATCGATCTCTGGTGTACAATAGACAGGATGGCATAAATACTCTATCCAAAGCTACCACTCCAGAGCCTACATCATAGATCACTCTCTCTCCCCATGTGGGGATCCTAAGGATCCTCCATACATCTTCTAGGTGATGGTAATCTCACCCTATGTAGTAAAAAGGAGCATGTCTCACTCCTCCACCACTTCGCTAGGGCCGTCATTATGGCCCTATTTGCCCATAACTAGGGCATCTCTGAAATAGTCTACAGCCCTACCCTACCAAGTCCAACCAATTGCGCCTAATAAAACTATCCTCTCAATGCCATCACTGACAATACGCATCGCTCTCACGACTACAATATCTTGCCTAAAATCTACATTCAAAACAATCACCTAAATCAACTGATTTTCCTAAAACAACACTTTGGCACTAATCTAGAACCCTATAGTTCTGTACCAAAAGGTGGCATTAATTCAAACCCATATAGCACTAATCTAGAGGATTGTGCTAATCTAGACCTTGATGGCACTAAATGAGAGAATAGCACTGATTCCTGACCTTATGGCACTAATCCACCATCTGACCTAAAAAACCTTAAATTTCTTGGTGCTAAATGAGAGGATAGCACTAAACCCCATCCATATTGTGCTAATCCAGAGGATATCACTAAAATGCTAACATATAGCGCTAAACACTCAAAACCCCTAATTTTATGGCACTAAACTAGAGGATAGTACTAAACCATTAATAGATGGTGCTAAACAATATGGATTTTCCTTTTTTCCTATGGTGCTAAACCAGAGGATAGTGCTAAACTGGGACCCTATAGTGCTATGTTGCTATGTGATGGCACCAATCTACCTAACTACCCATTTCTTCACCCCCTAAACATAACCCAAAACCCAAAATCACAAAATCAGGTTAAACCAACATACCTGTGGGTCAGCCTCCACCATACATTCATAGTTTTGCTCCCTCTCAGATTGATGTGCATGTCATGGGAATGTCGGTTGCACCATGTCTCCTTCTACTCTTCTCTTACCATTTAGGTTAGAGTATACAAATATGGCATATTGGGCCCACACTTGCTATATATTGCTACCATGTCATCCCTCATTCACCTTTTTCTCTCCCTAGGCCACAAATTTAGCCTTTTTCCTCTATTTTTTCTCCTCTCAACCCTATTTTCCATCCCACATCCCTTTTTCACCACCATTCCCTCCTTTTCAAGAGTTCACATGAAAAAATAACTTTTTCACCCAACCTCTCAAGGGGGCATCCCTCATCCATTTCACTTCTTCCCATCATCTGGGGAAAAATTCTTTAACCTGATGCCATTTCCCTACTAGGTCATGACACCATGTGAAAGAGGGGCAAATGTAGACACCTAAAAATGTTTGGACTCTTCAACTATATTTCTGCATCATCCATATCACTAATTTCCCCTTTTATCTAATTAATTAAATAAATTTATCATTATTTAATTAATTAACCTACATCACCCTGACCATCCATCCTTAGCCTTCCTTCATCAATTTATCACTAGTCCTGAATTAATTAATTTAATGTAGCACTACACCTTACAACATCACCCCAATTAATCAAATAAATATGCCAATATTTATTTGATTAATTTGTCCAGTTCCCTAGACCTAATTAATTAGATAAATCATAATTATTTAATTAATCTACTCTACTAATCAGCCTACACCTAGCCTAGTTGATTAAATAGCTATTATTTAATTAGCTATCCTAACGTACATGACCCCTAGACCTGAATTAATTAAATAAATCATTATTTGATTAATTTTAACCCTCTACTAGCCCACTCACTAATTTGAATTAATTAAATAAATCATTATTTAATTAATTTTAACCCTCTATTAGCCCACTCATTAATTTTCTCCAGCTACATTAATTAAATTAATCACCCTGATTAAGTTGATAAAACCCTCATTAACTCATTGTCCCACAACCCGCAAATAAAAAATTGTATTTTAATTGCAAGGGTCACATGACCCTTCCATATCACCTTTCTATTTCCATGGTAAGCTCTTCCCTATGCCATGAGCTCACACATGTGAGTTCTAAAATTGCCTAAGTGTGACATGTCTCTCACAACTCCACATAAAATAGAATTTTAAATTCCACATCCTCCCAAGGAAATAATATTTGATTTCCTCACAAGTCCTCATCACATTAAATGCAAATCCTTAACAAAAAATTAATAAAAGATTCATTTTTATTCCTATCCCTCCATCTTTGTTGAATAGATCTTAGCCCTTGATCTCATCCTCTCATCTGAACCCTTGATTCCAACTTTTAATCTCAACTGTTGAATCAAAATCCCTCCAAAATGCCTATAAAGACAACCCTCTCCGAGCCATTTTTATCATCCATTTTCATGCAAATATATAATGCAAAATAGCCTCCAAATCCTTCAATCATACCCTTACCATGCTAAAATTGTGTTGAGAGTTTGCATTGCAACCCACATTACTTCATCGCATTTCGGTAAAGCTAAGGAGTTTGCGTGCATCTCCTTCCACCTTATCATGGAGGACTTCAAAGTAATTTGGAAGGTATAATATTTGTGTTTTTCTTTCATTTTCATTGTTTTCATGCTTTGAGGTTTCCTTCGTCTTCACATGTAATCGTAGTGCTTGCCTACTCTAATTTGTGTGGTATTGAACCTCCATATGCAATTGCATATGTATCAAAGTAAAGCCTCTAAATGGATGCTATGATAGGAAGTTTGAGAAAATGAATTTTAACATCTATGTAGAAATTGGGTGCACTTGTATTTATGCTCTACATAAAACTCCACCTATGCATCTTTATAGTACACTTTCATAATTTCCACATATCTATGCATGCAATTCCTTTGTTATTCTCTACCTAATCTAAACATTTCATACAATTCCTTGTGCACTTCCTAGTATAAAGTATCTCTAAATCTCTGTCATCATCATGAGCAATATTTCTTAACTTTGTCAAAATCTAATTCTTTGTTCTTGTAGAAACATAGTAGAAAATATTACTCATAGATCAATATTCCTACTAGAACATGATGCCTGTGAGTGGGTAGCTAGGCTAAAGATTGGATAAATCTAGATAAAATTATAAACTATGTAATGAATTGTAGTCAATTGACAAATTATAGTTGATTATAATATGCTATAAATATATCTATATATAATGGATGTTTGAGTAATTCCTCAAATATTAAATTTTTTATAATGCCTTCATATAATTTTGTATAATGCCCCTCTATTTCCAAATTTTTACAAGAGTTAAAGATTGGATAAAATCTAGATAGCATTATAAACTATGTAATGAATTATAGTCAAATAACAAATTATATTTGATTATAATATACTATAAATATATCTCTATATAATGGATGTTTGAGTAATGCCTCAAATATTAAACTAGATTAATATTTCAATAAAACATTTATCAATCTCAAATGAATTTTTTCAACTAATGCTTGTATGGATTAATTATTAATGATTCTAGCTTGATGATCAGCTAAGAAACATAATTACATTGTATTAATATTTCAAAATCATTGATCTCCAATTAAATATTTATAAATTAATATTTTATATGTTTGATGTTAGGTCCCTTAGATTGTCTTATAAAACATGATGTCTTAAAAATTTTGTCTAACCATATAATCATCTTTTGATATAGACAAGACCAACCAAGTAGAAGGGAGTGCATATCTCCATATAGAATTCTATTGGCATTTGCTAAGAATGTACGAGTGCCCGTAGGGGAAAAATAGATCTACTAAGTGTCAATCAAAAAGATAACATGAGTGATATAATTGCCTAATAAAATGATGTGGGACAAAAAATCTAGGATAATCTACCTTGAATTGAAAATCTAAGATCTACTAAGTGTCAATCAAAAAGATAACATGAGTGATATAATTGCCTAATAAAATGATGTGGGACAAAAAATCTAGGATAATCTACCTTGAATTGAAAATCTAAAAGGACAAAGAATTTACATATGCCTTGGAAGAGGTGTAATTACCCACATGAATGCATTATTGAGAAGAAATCTAATTAGACAAATCCAAGGGTCTATAGAGTGAAAGTTCAAATGTATGTCCCACTTTTATAAAGGAAATGACTAACAATGATCCAAATTTTTAAATTGAATCACTAGAAAGTGACATATATTTGGAATTTTAAAATAATGTACACTTTTTAATAAAAAGGTGGTAGACCACCTAGAATAATATTAATAAAAAATTACATTACATAGGAAGTATCAAAATCATCCAATAGATGCTCCAATCTGGATCTAACATAGTCCAAAAATATCAATATCAGGCCCTATAATGACCTTAAACTATTAAATATAGTAGTAGAAAATGTTTGGAGAGAGTTTTTAACTAGCACAAAGAAACCAAGAAGAAAAATGCATATTAAGCCCTAACACCCTGGAGTAACAGAAAGAAGAGAATGGATAGTGAACCTTTATTTCTAGTCATCCCTCTGCCTCACCCTAGTCAACTATACCCGTTAGCTCCAAGAAGCTTCTTGCGGTTGTGGCAAGCACAAACGACTTGACAGGCTCCTTTTCCACATCCAAGGATGTTGTTGTGTCTGTCACACCACGTGCATTTATAACTATTTACTATTTACCTAGACTTGTTAATTTGATTGGATAAATGAATTTTTATGAATCTCTGGATCAATATGTAATGTGAATTTGGAATTGAATATACTAAAAATTTGAATAATGCATTGTGTTGTATTGTAAGTGATTATTTTTATGAAATATATGAAGCATATGATTATATTGTGATCAGATAACTACTATTATGGTGATATAAGTTCAATGCAGCAACAGGGTGCTCCTTTGAAAAGGAGAGGAAGTATCACTTAGGAGAAGGACTTGGTCTAGTAAACATTAGAGAAAGCCTAAACTTTGAAAGAACACACCACTACCCTAGTTGGTCTAGGTTATGTCAATTCAGTATGGGTAAAGGTAAGTAATCTGTGGTAATGATCTTGAATGCTTATTGAGATATGATTTTTACGAGTGTTTGAATAAGGAATGTGACTTAGTCTGAGTGTCGATTAAAGTCTTCTTTGATAAGTTTGGAATTACAAAATGACAAGGTATAAACGTTGAATGAGAAAATACACATATACATGTTCACGATAAACTTATACATATTTCTCATAGGTATAAGAGTATCGATTGAATGAGGGAATCGATATGCATGTGTGTATATGTGCATTTTATATTTATACGTCATCGATGGATATAAGGTTTAATGAGTTTTATGTTGTTTTTAAGTAACAATAAAATACATTTAAATATGTGTATATAGAAAGTATATATAAAAATATATATTGGCAACATATATATATAATTGTATTTACATATATGGATATATAAAATAGTTTATGGTTTACGTAAACATATGTAGTTGACAAAATATGCAAATATGAGTATGTGGATTTTATTATCAAATAATATTTTGAATTGAGTTTATAAAGGACTATATATATGTTATGACTTAAGCATTTTTATGAAGTGTGCTACATTGAACATATGAATAATGTTTATTATTAAGTGCATATAGCTAAGGCTATGGCTCAACCTCAAGATCATTTTAATGATTAAAACATAGCAAATGATTCATAGATTATGGTGTAGCAAATGGATAAGACTATAGTGTATATTTGTATGACTTTGGCAGTGAGTAAGATCAAGACTATGGCATTGGTTTAAGGCATATACATTAATGCCAGCACATATCATATATGCTAGGACTTAGGTGCTAGAAATAAAGTGTATACCATTATATTTTTTATGGAAATTAAAGTACATAAAGTGCATTGAAATATATATAAAGTGCAGCACATATATTGTTGTAGATGGACATTTTAAAATATTTAAAGTGCAAACTGTTTGCCATTTTCAGCGTTGGCTTGTAATTGATCTTCCAATGTGCCAAATGTTGACCCAGTCTTTTCAAACTGCATGCAAAATGATAGGAAACATGGTAGATTGAGTGGCACCTGGTTGGAGAGAGAGAGAAACCCATTAGAAATCTGCATTTCTTGTTGTCCTCTGATGTGTTCCTCCTACATCAATTCATGCTACCACCATGAGTTAGTTATGCTGAGTCAAAATTAAGGAGTTGGAGTTGTGGCAATTCTACTAGCTAGTTTGCAACCATAGCTTGCTCAAAATTCTCTATAAATAGAGTACTTACCTCACTCTTTAAACACAATTTCATTTGGAGCTTCTTATAAGTTGCTACTATTTTCTAAGGTTTCTATTTTATTTATACATTGTGTTTTGGTTTTGAGCTGTGAGGAAAATTAGTGAGTAGTGAGGAGGGATTTTGAATAGCTCTAGAGAAGATACTCGGCAGTTCAAGATTTCAACAGTAGGGAGCCAATTGATTTCTTGGAGCATATCTTAATCAAGCATGTTGAATCCCTTCTTTATTATGCTGGATGTTTGTATGTCTTGGATATCATTTGAAATGAGTTGTATTCTCTATTGCATTAAGTATTCTCTTGTTTGATTAAAAAAGAACTATATAAATATACATATATACATTTAGTATATGAACATTATGCTTGATTGTTTATTGATCACCTTAGTAAGGAGTAGTAATTGCATTGAACTGTATTAAGACAAGTATGAGTAATATTGACTGAAAAGTAAATGGTCAAGAAAGGAAAACTATATTACTTTGATGAGAGTGTCATAGACCTCCTAGAATGGTTAAGTAGGGTTATTCCTAGGATTTGTTGAACCATGGTTAAGGGAATAACCTTAGATTTAGTAAAATTGAAATTGTTAAGTAGGGTTATTCCTAGGATTTGTTCATCCATGGTTAAGGGAATAACCTTAGATTTTGTAAGCTTGAAACTGTTAAGTAGGGTTATTCCTAGGATTTGTTGATCCATGGTTAAGGGAATAAATTTAGATTTAGTAAACTTGAAATTATTAAGTAGGGTTATTCCTAGGATTTGTTGATCCACGGGTAAGGGAATAACCTTAGATTTAGTAAACATGAAATTGTTTTATTAAAAGTAGGGTTATTCCTAGGATTTGTCGATCCATGGTTAAGGAAATAACCTTAGATTTAGTAAACTTGAAATTGCTAAGTAGGGTTATTCCTGGGATTTGTTTATCCATGGGTAAGGTAATAACTTTTGATGTCTTTCCAAATTGAGCTAGGATGATGGGTGAGCATGTGACATCCATTCCAAGTTAGGGGTGATGAAACTTTGGCCAAAGTAGTGTAAGCAGCCAACATTTACACTGTCAATTCATCGTGATCCAAGATTGCATATTAGGAAGGGAAATCATGCTTGTAGGTTGGAGCCACAATGTATGATAGTACTAGATATGTAGGACACAACATCTTACTCAATATAGGCTATTCTTTGAGGTTACCATACCAATTCCTTCATCGAAGGGTAGTGTTGTTTACCAATATGGTAAATGTGCAGGGGATCATAGTTAGTCTTTGGTTGGCAGAAAATCGCTTGAGTGATGCTTCTCCTCATGCATTTGGCAGCCAGGATTTCAAGAAAGACATCAGAACCATTGTATCTCTATTTTCAATTATCTTTATGAATCTTTTATGTAACTATCTCTTAAAATATTGTAAATCAGGATTATTCAATTCATGTAATTGTTGAAATGAAATTTGATAGTGCAATGGTCAAGTTTGAAATATGGTTCAAATATGCATCATATGAAATGAAAGAAAGGACAAATTTTATTACTCATGTTTTGGTTTCATGATTTAATTACTCTTGGGTTAAAACTTAGTTGTATTTACTTGGTAGAACAAGTGGCATGTTATAATGTCTTCATTTGTTATTGTTTTAGGAAGGTGAGGTGTCCAATCCAGGGCATGCATCCATAGGACCCTAATTGAAGTAAAAATGTCCCTACACCTTGTTGTCATTTTCTTGGAAAAAATGTGACTATGTCCATGGAGGGCCCCGTCCAACCTGCCTAGGCAACCATAGCCCAATCCCTTCTACATAGTGTTGTAAATGCACTCTAGATAGCAATAGAAGTTCTCAGGGTGCTTATTGGGAAGAGGCCTCCCACCATAGCTTCCTTCTTGGTCAAATCATAACCTTGTAACTATCCTTTGAGCCTTGTAACTATTTCTGGCCATATATATTCCTTATGGTAAACTATACCATCATACTATCTATGTCAAAGACCTGGTTAAGGTATGTCATTTTGACTCTACCCTTGATCTCTGGTTCCCATGGTTTTACTAGAAAGAAGAGGCATTGGTTTAAGTTGTCATTATCCATTGAAGAAGTGCAAGAAGAAACAAGAAAACCAAATAGAGAGAAACGGTGTTGGAAGACATAGTATTACAAACTAACTAAAGGATATGATGAAGGAATGAATACTACTGTGTGTGATGGATTGATATAAATCATCTTCATCATTGCCCTTTCAACCCAGGGATTTCATCACCATAGTTAATGTCTAATTGATGCCATCAGGAATATGGATCCTTTCCATATTTAGCACATATTTCCATTCATAGCACCCTACTATGAATGTCCCATTGCCATTTATGTCCTATCCTTCTTTGGTTGACGTGACTAATGGAAATCCTATCATGATCTTGTCATTTAATTATGAAAGATTAATACAATACTTCCTATTCTAACTTACTCATTTACTGATATTAAGGTTTGGATTTCATTCATGCCAACTATACCTAGAGATTTGGTATACCAAACTAGTCTTAGAGTTAGTGAAATTCAGCCCATTAATACATACGGCCCAATCTCTATTTAAGTACTCTACACACTTGTCATTAATCTCCCAATCCTCTACCATGCTTGGGGATTACAGACCTTCTTAATGGCCATTAACTGAACACTATTTTTGCGTACTAATTTTTTAAAAACCATTCATGAAAGCCAATTTATTCTCCATTCCTTTCTATCCCTTTATTAATGAGGATTTAGGTAATCCAATGTTTAAACAACTAGGACATCCTAACAACTCCTTCATAACTTTGATGGGCCCTAGCTTAGCTGTTAGGATAGCAAGTCTTTTTGCTGTGAGTCTCAGTTCTAGTACCTATCTACCCCTAAACTAATGGTGCAGGAGCACTGATGTAGAGGAAAGGGAGGAAATAAAACTATCCAAATATCTTTTGACAAGTTTCATAACACTCCTTGTTTCAATTCACTTTATTTAGACATATTTCATGGCAAGGCTTAGAATCCCACAAGTTCATCCATCCTTAAATGAAATCTTCATAAAATCTTTGGCACAAACCTAGCTTCCTCACAACTTTAAACAAGGTTCTCAAGACCTCAAAACTCCTTAGTAACCTCAATTTACTCACAAACAAACCATTACCAAGTCTGCCCATTCATCTTTTCATCATTCCTTCATGACTGTTCTTAATGTGCAACTATGGCACTCACAAACTATCACAACTCCAACTACTTTTCTCTCCAAGACATAAATAGTGATTCAATACTTGGAACGACTATAATATACTTGAAACAACACATTTAAATACCTTTTAGCCCCCCAGAGATATAGACTCCATGTCTTGGTTATCAATTCTACATAATCAATCCTAAATGCTAGTAGGCCTACCCTTGGGACTGTCAGACTTATTCCCACAAACTTTTCACTGTAACTCCACACAAATTACATATTTAGACAGCCATCATCCTTTCCTAAAACATATCTCAAAATGAGCTCTAGGTATTTTGGAGCATATGTTTATAATCTTGTTGTTTCAGACTATATTAGGCCTAATTAGGCCTTAACACCAAACAGAGCTTATTGAAACTATAGATTCCAATCACAATTTCTTTTTACCAAAACTTCAAACATTTGTTAATGAGCCTATACAAGCTTAATAATCCCTTACATGGCCATTTCCCTAAGCATTTTCAAACCCTAGGTCCGTAACTATCTTAACTGTCCTTTAATGTTCTGTTTTCAAATTGTAATAGTCATAAACATCCACTTCTTATGCCTAAATCTCAATTCCTTCATTTAAATCCTTCGGAATATGAAAGTAGATATTAGAAAGGTTGTTTTCACTAAGTTTTAGAAATTTTTCACCAATAAAATGAAAAAAAAATGAATTCATGCACTCACTATTACCCTAGATCAGGGTTTTGATAGTTTTTTACAAAAATGTAATATCTTATTCAAAACTCCACCAATCTGCATGAAACAAAAAGGAAACTGAAGGTGATTGATTATACCATCATTTTCAAAGACTTATGCATGCATATGTGCCCATACAGAGCCATATAGTATGAGAAAACAATAAATTCCTATAGAAATACATTAAAAAATAGTGTTCTTTTATTGATCAGAGTCCCATGAATTCTTTGAAGGTTATAAGGCCTTTTAAAGGCATTACATCATGACTCTTCAATTTCTAACTAACTTGGAATGACCTAAGAGCCAAATGACCCTTCATCTTCCAAGTTTGCATCTTCTTTTCAATTTTACATTGGCAACCTTTACATTGTATGCAATATTTTGCATATTTGAACCTCCTAATCTCCTAGTGACCTCTAATACATCATAAAATGGTCTTACTAAACTTATGGTTTTAAACTAGACCAAACTTATTTGAAAAGAAATGGTGCTCCTGCACCATACAACCAACCAACAAAGATTTCCAAGTCCCTTGGAAATGTACCTGTAACAAAAATCTTTGTCTGCATCTCCTCTGGCTTTATCTTCAATCTTCTCAGCTTCACTCTTCCAATCTTTAGATTAATAGAAATGATGACCAACCAACCAACAAATCAAACTACCCTCTTCACAGAGCATCCTCAGGCTCCTTCTACTCCCATCAGTGGAGTACTCTTCAGGCTGCAACCCCAAGTGCTTCTTCAGTTAGGTATCCATCTCTCTACTGCTTCACAACACTAACTCATCAAACCATTCATCTCACCCAACAGTAGATTCTGGTGATGCACCTACCACTCTCTCCTCAGTGGTTTCTCTCTGCACCCTTATCTAGCCTAATCTCTATTGGAGAATGGTCATGACAGACCTCATCTTGACTGCCCACACACACAACCCCAAAAAAACATCCTTCTGTAGCTAGATGGACCAAGCACCTACAACCAAACAACTTAGCAAATAAAATAATGGTTACCAACACAACTCTAACTCCTTATCTGCCTTCAGATACACAACACTTTACCCAGAGTTTTTGCTAGCTCTAATACCAATATGATGCAGAGGAAAGGGAGGAAAGAAAACTATCCAAATCTCTTTTGACAAGTTTCATAACACTCCTTGTTTCAATTCACTTTATTTAGACATATTTCATGGCAAGGCTTAGAATCCCACAAGTTCATCCATCCTTAAATGAAATCTTCATAAAATCTTTGGCACAAACCTAGCTTCCTCACAACTTTAAACAAGGTTCTCAAGACCTCAAAACTCCTTAGTAACCTCAATTTACTCACAAACAAACCATTACCAAGTTTGCCCATTCATCTTTTCATCATTCCTTCATGACTGTTCTTAATGTGCAACTATGGCACTCACAAACTATCACAACTCCAACTACTTTACTCTCCAAGACATAAACAGTGATTCAATACTTGGAACAACTATAATATACTTGAAACAACACATTTAAATACCTTTTACCCCCCCAAAGATATAGACTCCATGTCTTGGTTATCAATTCTACATAATTAGTCCTAAATGCTAGTAGTCCTGCCCTTGGGACTATCAGACTTATTCCCACAAACTATTCACTGTAACTCCCCACAAATTACATATTTAGACAACCATCATCCTTGCCTAAAACATATATTAAAATGAGCTCTAGGTATTTTGGAGCATATGTTTATAATCTTGTTGTTTCAGACTGTACTAGGCCTAATTAGGCCTTAACACCAAACAGAGCTTATTGAAACTATAGATTCCAATCACAATTTCTTTTTACCAAAACATCAAACATTTGTTAATGAGCCTGTACAAGCTTAATAATCCCTTACATGGCCATTTCCTTAAGCATTTTCAAACCCTAGGTCCATAACTATCTTAACTGTCCTTTAATGTTCTGTTTTCAAATTGTAACAGTCATAAACATCCACTTCTTATGCCTAAATCTCAATTCCTTCATTTAAATCCTTTGGAATATGAAAGTAGATATTAGAAAGGTTGTTTTCACCAAGTTTTGGAATCTTTCCACTAATAAAATGAAAGAAAAATGAATTCATGCACTCACTATTACCCTAGATCAAGGTTTTGATAGTTTTTTACAAAAATGTAATATAGCATGAAACAAAAAGGAAATGGAAGGTGATTGATTATACCATCATTTTCAAAGACTTATGAATGCATATGTGCATGTACAGAGCCGTACTGTATGAGAAAACAACAAATTCCTGTAGAAATACATAAAAAATAGTGTTCTTTTATTGATCAGAGTCTTCTAATCAACCACCCATGAATTCTTTGAAGGTTACAAGGCCTTTTAAAGGCATTACATCATGACTCTTCAATTTCTAACTGACTTGGAATGACCTAAGAGCCAAATGACCCTTCATCTTCCAAGTTTGCATCTTCTTTTCAATTTTACATTGGCAACCTTTACATTGTATGCAATATTTTGTATATTTGAACCTCCTAATCTCCTAGTGACCTCTAATACATCATAAAATGGTCTTACTGACCTTATGGTTTTAAACTAGACCAAACTTATTTGAAAAGAAATGGTACTCCTGCACCAAGCACCCCTTCAACAAGCCAACTATACATCTGAGGGAGAACACTAAGGTCTTGATATGTTGTTATGTTTTATGCATTTCTATGTTTGTTCATGTTTTCATGTAGTTCTTCTTGTTGTGATTTCATGTTTGTAATAAAGATCCCACCATGTGAACTAGTGTCACAAATTTGGCATCTTGATAAGCCAATTTGGACATCCTGGGTAATTGGGGTATGTGGATAATCAAATCAAGTGTGTTGTGTTTTTTTTAGTTGTTTTGTTGATGTTCTAGGGTGTTTAAATCATGTCTTATAATAAACATGTGTCTTTTGATTAGTTAGTGTTTTGGCTTACACCCTTGGTTAAGAAAAAATATGAAACATGGAAGTTGTAACGACTCCAACCTCTGGTATTCCAGTTGGAACTAAATGGGAAGAGACCATAAACACCTTGAGGACTGGGATCCCAAGGTAGAGGAGATTATTGATGAAGTTTGGAGAGAATAGAAGATTGAGGAAAAATAATACATTCTATGGAGACATCGAAGTTTAATTCAGTTTGTGTTTGCAGGTTCTGTGTTCTGTGTATATTCTCTATATTTAACTGTTCTAGTTTTCTGCTATTGAAGATGCAAGACTGAGACCATTCCACTGGTGGATCTTTTTGAAATCAATGGAATGGACCCTGTACATAGTTTTCTATTTTATTTTCTTCTTATTCATGGTCATGGCAGAATGGAACAGAGGATCCGATCTGTAGAGGAGATGTCGTAGTAGACAGTCTAGCATCTCTATGTGCTAGGGTTCGATAGATAGAGACTACGAGATTTGTTGCAGAGTAGGTTATCGGCGAGAGATTCGTGGTGTCATCAAATATGCATTTTGTGTATATACTGCAATTGCATGTTGAGAACATTACGTGTGTATATTGCAATTGTATCTGAGTATATCTTGTGTGTTACAACAGTTTGATGTATATTGGTGTACCAGACCAGGTTTAAAAACATTTCATGCAATTCATGTGTATATCACTAATGAATGCTATGAACATTCATGTGTATATCACAAGTGTATGTGAGAACATGTCGTGTGTATCTTGCAAATGAATGTCGAAGATTGTATGTTGGAATGTACATTTAGAATATACAAGCATCAAAGGATACAAGGAGTGACCGGTAGGAATGGTAGAAGGAAGCGGCATGGCAAGCTAAGTAATGTATGTGTAGAGTTGACTATATCAGTGCATCGTCGAAGGTGGTTTGAAGAGTTGTCGAAGTGACTTTAAGAGTCAAGGTGAAGCATATCGAGGGCACCGATAAGCCATGTCTGGTTGATGGAGTATGTTGGAAGGAAAATAGATTTCTCTTGCCGATAGAGAGAAGCATCATGACTGTGGAGTTATGGGAATTTGAGACAATTCATTGGAGCTCTGCATCAAGTGGTATCAGAGCCAAAAGAGTGTCCTTTGGGTATAAGAAGAAGACAAGATGTCAGATGAAGAGGGGTCACAAGAGTACCTAGCAAAGATGACCATTGCTGAGTTGGTTGTCCTAGTGAAGAAGCAAATGGTAGAGAGCAAAGCAGTTAGAGCTCAGAATCAGGCCTTGAGAGATGAGTTAGAGAAGTTGAGGGACAAAGTAGACAAGGGAGAAGAAGATTCTGGTGAGCGAGAAGACTGGGATGAAGAGGAGATCCCTAGGCAGGAAGAGATGGAGGTTCCTGCAGACTAGAGACCCTTAATCAATTCCCTCAAATCCATGGAGAGAAGGACCATGGATATGAAAATAGACCTGCCAATGTTTACAGGAAAAATGGATCCTGATTTTGTGATGGAGTGGATAGACTCCTTGAATAACTTCTTTGAGACCGAGGAGATACCAGACCACCAAAGGGTGAAGATGGCCCAATCCAAAATGAAAGAGGCTGCACTAACTTGGTGGACTTTTATCCAAGATGACAGGGTGAAAGAGGGAAAGAGTAGAGTTGCTACTTAGAAGAAGATGGTGGCTTTAGTGAAGGAAGCCTATGTTATGTTGGATTACAACATCCAACTACATAAGAGGAAACAAAACTTGAAGCAAAAGGAGTTAGATGTCAGTTCATACACAGAAGAGTTCATGAAACTATGTACCAAGACAAAGGTAAAGGAGAGTGAGGAAGAGAAGGTGGCAAGGAAACTCAATGGATTGAGGTTTAACATCCAAGAAGACTTAAATCTGCATAACCTAGAGACAATCCAAAAGTGCTACCAATTGGCACTCAAAGTGGAAGAGAAATTAAAGAGAAGACAAGAGTAGAATAGTAGAGGAAGAGGGAAATAGTAGAGAGGGGGAAGAAGTCCTTTCAGAGGTAGAGGAAATGGATTTGGACACCAAGGTGAATCCAATCAAGAGAGTAGTAAAGGAGACAACATTCAAACTCAAGGTGGAAGTTTCAATCTAAGAGGAAACTTTAGGGACAGAAGACCACCATTTAGAGGGAGATCTCAGGGCAGAAGACCTCTTAGATGTTACAATTGCAATCAAGAAGGCCACATAGCCAGCAAATGTCTAGAAAAGGCAACAAGTTCAATGGGAGAAAGGAGGATAAATCTGATCCAAGAATCTGATTGTCAAAGTGTGACAAGCTCAAGCACTTATCAAAGTGTGAATGCTCCTTACAGTTATGGATATCCTAAGAGTGGAGAAGCTTTGATGATTAGGAGAGCAATGACCACCATGAAGGTGCCTGACAAAGAACCCCCACAAAGGAAGTCTCTCTTCAAAACTACTTGCAGGGCAGGAGGAAAGGTATGTAAAGTTCTGATTGACTCCAGATCCATTGAAAATTTTGTGTCCATTGAAATGGTAGAAAAGCTTAAGCTTAGAAGGCTGCCCCATCCTTGCCCATACAAGGTCTCATGGCTCACCCAAGCTCACCAAACAGTTGTGGAAGAGCAAGCTTGGGTGGAGTTTCAAATTGGACCATACAAGGATAGATTATTGTTTGACATTGCCCAGATGGATACTTTCCATCTCCTATTTGGAAGACCATGGAAATATGACTTGAAAGCACACCATGATGGAGTTAGAAACACATATTCAATCACCAAGGATGGTAAGGTGATAGAATTGCTACCATTGATGGAAAATGAAGTGGAATCAAAGGGGAAAGAAGTCAAGGTGATGATGGTAGAAGGCAAACAATTCATGAAAGAGATAGTAGAAGAAGGTGCAGTTGAATATGCTCTAATTCCATGCCTAAAGGTGAACAAGGAGCAGCAGTAGGAAGTCAAGGGAGAGAAAAGGCAAAGGTTCATAGATCTGACTGTCCAAGAGCTATTGGACAAGTACAAAGGCATCATCTCTGATGGAATGCCAAGGTCCCTACAACCTATAAGGGACATCAGCCATTGCATAGATCTGATCCCAGGATCTACACTTCCAAACAAGGCAGCATACAAGCTTACCCCAGAGAAGAATGCAGAAGTAGCAAGGCAAATTGAGGAGTTGTTGGAGACAGGCCTAATTGGCAAGAGTTTAAGCCCAAGTGTAGTATTGGATGTCCTAGCACCAAAGAAGGAAGGCACTTGGAGACTTTGTACTGATTCAAGGGCTATCAACAAGATAACAATCAGGTATAGGTTCCCAATCCCTACGATAGAAGATTTGCTTGATTTCTTGGGGGGTGCTAAATAATTCACAAAAATAGATCTGAAGAGTGGCTATCATCATATTAGGATTAGGCCAGGAGATGAATGGAAGATTGCATTTAAGACCAATGAGGGGTTATATGAGTGGAAGGTCATGCCTTTTGGTTTGTCCAATGCCCCTAGTACATTTATGAGGTTGATGAATGAGGTCTTGAGGGAATTCATAGGCAAATTTGTCATAGTATATCTAGATGACATCCTGATTTTCAGTAATACAAGGGAAGAGAACCTCAAACATATAGACTTGGTCCTCAAAAGATTACATGAAGAGAAACTAATGATCAACTTAGAGAAGTGTTTGTTAATGTAGGAGGAGATCATCTACTTGGGTTTTGTCATCTCACATGGAAAACTGAAAATGGATCAAGAGAAGGTAAGTGCCATATTGTCTTGGCCAACTCCTAGAACCATGAATGATGTTAGAAGTTTCCATGGATTAGCAACCTTATATAGGAAGTTTATAAAGGGGTTTAGTCATGTTTGTGCACCCATGCTTGACACCATAAAAGAAGGATAAAAGTGCAGATTCACTTGGACAAAGGAGGCAGATGATTCATTTGAAACATTGAAGAAGAAGGTGGTAGAGCAGCTAGTCCTTCCACTTCCTCACTTCAATAAGATTTTCCAAGTAGAATGTGATGTGAGCCACATGGAAATTGGAGTAGTACTCATTCAAGAGGGTAGGTCTATTACATTTTTCAGTGAGAAACTAAATGATGCAAAGAAGAGATACTCATCCTATGACTTGGAGATGTATGCTCTAGTACAATCACTCAAAAAATGGAGGCATTACTTGATGCCAAAAGAATTCATAGTGTTCACAGATAATCAGGCCCTTAGTTTCATAAACAGTCAAGAGAAGTTGAACAATAGGCACATGAAGTGGGTGGAGACCATGCAAGCTTTCACCTTCACACTCAAGTACAAGAAAGGGGTCAAGAACAAGGTGGCAAATGCTTTGAGCAGGAGGGCTCTAACCATCAATCAGATCCAATTGGAGAGTGTTGGAATTGACTCCTTGAAGGCCATGTATGATGCTAATGAAGACTTTGGAGAAATCTATAAGGTATGTACTTCCTTTGGTGACAAATATCATGTTGAGTTCTCTGAATTTCTGATCCAAGATGGATTACTTTTCAAGGGTGGACAGTTGTGCATTCCACAGTGTTCTATGAGACTGAATATCATTAGGGAGAAACATTGTGGGGCCATGGCAGGACATTTTGGTTTAGATAAGACTCTTGATCTTGTGAAGAGACATTACTATTGGCCCAAGTTGCAGTCAGATGTAAGGAGATTTGTGGAGGCATGTGTGATATGTCAAAAGGTAAAAGGGAGATCCACTAATGCAGGTTTGTATCAGGCACTACCCATTCCTTCTAGGCCATGGGAAAGTATAAGCATGGACTTCGTGTTGGGTTTTCCTAGAACAAGGAAGGGATATGATAGTGTTTTTGTTGTAGTAGATAGATTTAGTAAAATGGCACACTTCTTGCCATGCAAAACCACTTGTGATGCCTCATATGTTGCAAATCTATTTTTCAAAGAGATAGTGAGGATACATGGTTTTCCATTGAGCATAGTGTCAAATAGAGATGTGAGATTTATTGGCCACTTTTGGAGGACTCTTTGGAAGAAGCTTGGCACCAACTTATCCTTCTCATCAGCCTACCATCCTCAAATAGATGGGTAGACTGAAGTGGTTAACCGTTCATTGGAAAATCTACTAAGGTGTTTGCAAAGGAAGCATGGAGAGAAGTGGGATAACATTCTACAACAAGTAGAATTCTCCTATAATGACACCATCAACAGGAGTACAGGGAAGTCACCTTTCCAAGTGGTATATGGCATTCATCCAAGGGGTATTTTGGAGTTGAGAGATCTGCCTATAGGAGAGTCTATTAGTGCAGATGGAGAAACCTTTGCATCAGCCATCAAAGAGGTGCATGATCAGGTCAAGACCCAACTCCAACAGACTACATTCAAGTACAAAGCATATGCTGACAAGAAGAAGAGGGATCTACAATTTGATGTTGGAGATTTGGTGTGGGTTCATCTGAAGAAGGAGAGGTTCCCAAAAGGTAAACATACCAAGCTAATGCAGAGGAAGATTGGACCATGTCAGATTTTGAAGAAGTGTGGGCAAAATGCTTATGAGATCCAACTTCCGTCTGACCTTGGATTGTCACCCATCTTTAATGTATGTGATTTAACTCCATACAAGCATAATGCAAATGTAGGACAGGAACCATTGAGGGGTACAGCAGATGATGATATGCCTAAGCAGGATCCACCAAAATTCAAGAAGATCTTAGACTCAAGAGTGGGAAAGAAGGCAAGGAACAAAGAGTACATGGAGTACTTGGTGGCTTAGCAAGGGAAACCTGATTCAGAGGTAGTTTGGATGACTAAAGATCAGATCACAAACCATGGTACAAACCTTCAAACTCTCATCTCAAGTGGGCTTGAGATTTCTTCTCCTGGGGAGTATGGTGCAAGAGCACCCCTTCAACAAGCCAACTATACATCTGAGGGAGAAGACTAAGGTCTTAATATGTTGTTATGTTTTATGCATTTCTATGTTTGTTCATGTTTTCATGTAGTTCTTGTTGTTGTGATTTCATGTTTGTAATAAAGACCCCACCATGTGAACCAGTGTCACAAATTTAGCATCCTGATAAGCCAATTTGGACATCTTGGACAATTGGGGTATGTGGATAATCAAATCAAGTGTGTTGTGTTGTTTTTAGGTGTTTTGTTGATGTTCTAGGGTGTTTAAATCATGTCTTATAATAAACATGTGTCTTGTGATTAGTTAGTGTTTTAGCTTACACCCTTGGTTAAGAAAAAATATGAAACATGGAAGTTGAAACGACTCCAACCTCTAGTATTCTGGTTGGAACTGAATGGGAAGAGACCATAAACACCTTGAGGACTGGGATCCCAAGGTAGAAGAGATTATTGATGAAGTTTGGAGAGAATAGAAGATTGAGGAAAAATAATACATTTTGTGGAGACATCGAAGTTTAATTCAGTTTGTGTTCTGTGTATATTCTCTATATTTAACTATTCTAGTTTTCTATTGTCAAAGATGCAAGACTGAGACCATTCCACTGGTGGATCTTTTCAAAATCAGTGGAATGGACCCTGTACATAGTTTTCTATTTTATTTTCTTCTTCTTCGTGGTCATTACAGAATGGAATAGAGGATCTGATCTGTAGAAGAGATGTCGCAGTAGAGAGCCTAGCATCTCTATGTGCTAGGGTTCGACAGATAGAGACTATGAGATTTCTTGTAGAGGAGGTTATTGGCGGGAGATTCGTGGTGTCATCAAATATGCATTTTGTGTATATACTGCAATTGCATGTCGAGAACATTGCATGTGTATATCACAATTGTATCTGAGTATGTCTTGTGTGTATCTCACAGTTGTATGTACAACAGTTTGATCTATATCAGCATACCAGATCAGGGTTAAAAACATTTCATATAATTCATGTGTATATGACTAGTGAATGCTGTGAACATTCATGTGTATATCACAAGTATATGTGAGAACATGTCGTGTGTATCTTGCAAATGAATGTCGAAGATTGTATGTTGGAATGTACATTTAGAATATACAAGCATCAAAGGATACAAGGAGTGACCAGTAGGAACAGTAGAAGGAAACAACATGGCAAGTTAAGTAATGTATGTGCAAAGTTGAATGTATCGGTGCATTGTCGAAGGCGGTTTGAAGAGTCATTGGAGTGACTTTAAGCATCAGGGTGAAGCATATCGAGGGCACAGATAAGCCATGTTTGGCCGATGGAGTATATCAGAAGGAAAATAGATTTCTCTTACCGATAGAGAGAAGCATCGTGACTATGGAGTTCTAGGAATTTGAGACAATCCGTTGCAG
This sequence comes from Cunninghamia lanceolata, assembly GCA_027924645.1. Lineage (NCBI taxonomy): Eukaryota > Viridiplantae > Streptophyta > Pinopsida > Cupressales > Cupressaceae > Cunninghamia > Cunninghamia lanceolata. The sequence goes on from BSBN01000244.1 coordinate 4,700,745, forward strand.
CTCTGCATCAACCAAGAGACTGAGATTATAGTATCTACTTCCCAGTCTCATCTCTTAAACAAGAGATTCTAGAAGTGTCATTTAATTATATGTTAAGAAGTCTGTGGACTTTAATCCCTTCCATAACTTATGCATCTATTTTCTTTATCCCTTATTCATCAACCTCTATGAAGATCAATAGATAAGTGGGCACTTTATCCAGGCTTGGGTTGAAGGTTGATTCCTCTTGATGTTGATCAATTGCTCTATTCACTAACACATCCACCACTTTGTTACCTTCCCTATAATAATGTGATACCTAGAAATTATCTAATTCCTGTATGATAACCAACACTTGCTTGAGTATGTATTCCACTTGTCAATTCTTCATTTTCCTTGTTTTGATCACCTTATGATGTTTATGGAACCCCCTTCTATCCATACATTCCTGAGTTCATATTGTATAGCTAGTTGGCATCCATGTAGGAGTGCCCATGCCTCTGCCTTATTATTTATTCCTTGATGTATTTTGGTCAATTTGGCTACAAGCAATTTTCCTTCGTTATTTCTAATAACACACCCTGTCCCTAAGCTCCCTAGTTTACCTCTGCTACCTCCATCAGAGTTTAGTTTGACAAATGGTTGAGTTGACCCTTATCCCGGGCTACTGATCCACTAAATACCCACTCCAAAAATACCATGATTTTACCATCCACTCATCCCAGCTTGTCCATTTGGAGGTCTAATTATTAGATTTCCTTAGCTTGGCCATAGCCACTTCCAAAATAGATTTGTCTAAGTCCCTATAGATCTTGTGAGATGTTGAAGATGTTTTCTTGACGTTTTGAAAATTTCTCTCTTTCCAAATGGTCCAAATCACCATGGAAGGGCTCACATCCCACAAACTAACAAATGTTGATTCTGAATTCAAATTTGGCCAACTCTTGAAGAGAGCTAATAATGTCTTTGGTAATGGTGTAACCCAATTCAATCTATTAAAGAGCTAATACAAGCACTCCCTACTAAAGGAATAATGAAGTAGGAGATGATCAGTTCTCTCCGCTTCTTCTTTACATAGGACACACTTGAAGATTGCCCCTATGGACAATTTCTATAGCCTATCCCTAGTAAGAATTCTATTTTTCAAAGCTATCCATGTGAAAGCCCCTACCTCTGGGAGTGTTGTATCATTCCAACAAAGATTTGTTGGCCAATCTAACTTCATAAATTGATTCTAGTTTAACCATCTATAGCCTTGTTTGACCAAATATCTCCTAGACTTATCTGCTGCCCAAATTACTTCATCTTCTTGATTTATCATAAAAATAATCCTTGTTTCCAAAATACCTTGAAGAATCATCTTTTGTTTGAGGGTAAATTCACAAATCTCATAGCTTTTCAATATCACCTTATGTGAGAAAACATCCAGATCTTAGGAACAATAGTCTTTCACCTTGAATGCCCAATGTTGTTCTAGAAATCTCCCTGCATCCTTCAATTCTTCTCTTGATGAGAGTTTTGTCCATCCATTCCATGAGTCCTCCCATAAAATTTGCTTCTCTCCATTATGAATTGTCCATGAGAGGTTAGGTAGTAAGACCTCCCTACTTCTTACAAAAAAATCCATATGGGCGTTCCCCACAGAGGATTTTTAATTGTGAAGATTCTCTCCATGTCATTGTTATGTAGATACTTTGACTGCATTAACCTAGACCATTTGGAATGTGGTTGCTTTTACATGTTCCATGCAAACTTAGCTCCTAGAGCTTGATTTTGTAGATTCTAATTTAAAATACCTACCCCCCATTTGTTTTATCTTGCAAATCTTTTCTCATGAAATTAGATGAATTTTTCTTTTGTCAGAAGCTCCTTGCCATAAGAAATTTCTACATATCTTTTCCATTTTTGAAATTATACCTTTGGGACCTTGGAGGGTGGACATCATGTATGTAGGAATAGTTTTCAACACTACCTTTATCAACATTAATCTTCTTGCCAAGGTCAGCCATTTTCCTTTCCATGTCCCTATTTTATTTTTAAAATTTACAACCACCTCCTTCCAAAAATATTTTTATTCCTACCACTGAAAAGTGGAATCCCAATGTACTTACTTAGAAGTACCTCCACTTTGAAATTGAAGAGCTTGGAGATGTCAACATGAAAGGCCATGTCTGAGTTAAACAAGAAAATCTTGGATTTCCAGGCACTCACAAGCTATCCTAAAACCCTACAATAATTCTCAATGGTGCCTTTGATTGTTGTGGACTCCCTCTTTGTTGCTTGACCAAAAAGTATGGTTTCATCTACAAAAAAAGCATGAGTGAAGTTGTCCTTCCTATTTCTCAACCGAATTCCTTTCCACTGCTTGATGTGATTAGCCTCTCTAATTGCCCATGTCAATGCCTCTATCATTAGAATAAATAGGTTGGGGAGAGGGGATCCCGTTGTCTTATCCCCCTTGTAGATTCAAATTATGTTGTCACCATCCCATTGATTAGAACTGAAAACTTTGTGCCTAAAATGCATGCTGAAATTTATTTCCTCCATTGTTCTGAGAAACTTAATTTCGCAAAGATGTATAAGAGGAAGTCCCAATTTACCCTATCATATGCTTTAGCCATGTCCAACTTTATTACCATACCAAGTTCACTACTCTCCTTAATAGAGTGGAGGATTTCATGAGCGATTATCACCCCTTCTACTATGTCCTTTACTGGAACAAAATTGCCCTATTCCTCGACAATGATCTTTAGAAGAATGCTTGCCAACCTGATTGTCACCGCCTTAGTGAAGATCTTGTAGACATAATTGCAGAGGGAGATTGGTCTGAATTCATAAAATGAAAGAGGTATATTAACCTTGGGGATAATCATAATGAACGTGTTCTTTAATTCTTTGAGAATGTTAGAAAATTTTCTTGATTACTCAACCGCTAGAAAGACGTCTCTTCCCACTATGCCCCAGGACTTTTGAAAGAAATTACCAAACCATCCATCCGATACCAATTTGGGTATTTTGAATTCATGTTCTTCCCATTGGGTTGTATATCTTCCTTTGTTAAATAATTCCTTAGCCTCCTCTCTAACCTCTTCCATATTACTCATCATTATTCCATCAGTCTTCCTTAGGTTTCAATCAAGTTAGAAGCCCTTCTTATTTTGGTAGATAAGTGGAAAAAGGTTGTGTTTCTATTCCCCTCTTTCAACCATGTTTCTCTCAATTTCTAATGGTAGAAAGCCTCCTCTTTCAACAAAATCTATTCCAGCTCCTCTCTCAATACCTTCTTGGCATGATATCTTTCCCCATTCATGCCTAATTGAAAAATATTAGCCACTTTGATGTTGATATCCTGCAGTATCCTAGACTTCTCTTTAAAGATGTTCTTGAGTGAAGTTGATTCCATTCTGATATTTTTGACTTCACAAATTTTAATTTAGAGACTAACTAAAACATTCTCAAACCTTTTGTAAATGGTGGAGCCTACCACCATTCCTTCATGAGGGGTAGAAACTGTGGATCCCTGAGCCACATGTCCTGAAAATTGAATTGACTGTTTCTTGGGCCCCCTTCCTTGTCTATCTTTAAGTAAACTAGAAAGTTATTAGACCCTATAAAAGCTAAAAATTCAAATGAATAATCAAGTCTATCCTATAAGCATTGACTTGATATGAAGAATCTATCTAACCTTTCTGCTATCTTCATGAAGTCTTTCCTTCCGTTTGTCCAAGTGTATTTCCCATTTTTGGCACGTCAATCTATGAGATTATTATTCTCAAAGAAGTTTTTGAAATCCATTTGAGTTCTTGATGGGTGTGTGATAGCCCCCATTTTTATAACTCTTCCATTACTGCATTGAAGTCTACACCTAAAATGATCTTTTCATTCTTGATTAGATTTAGTAGTTCGCTTAGATGATTCCATAGAGTTTGTTTTTGAGTTGTGCCTGTAGGACCATAGACGCATAGAATCAACATATCGCTTGAATCTAGAAGTTTGGGAAAATTACCTAACATCTAGTTCTCTCTTTCTCCTGTAATCTCTAGACATGGAAGATGTCTTTTTCAAAGGATAGCCAGCCTTCCAGATGCCCCACTCGCCAGGGAAGTTGAAGTCTCCCAATTTTCCATTGGATAAATATCTTCTCCCCTTTCTCAGATGATAGTTTTGTTTCTTGTAGAAATACTACATCTACTTTAGCCTCATCAATTTACAATTTGATGAGACCTCTTTTGTTATGGGCATTAATTCCCCTAACATTCAACTTTAGAACTCTTATTGCTCCTAACAAGAGCATTCCACTCTCCTCTTCTTTGAAGTACACTTATAAAATACAAATTTTCTAGTGTATTTTATGTTTGTATATTTTTACAAAATAATTATTTGAATGTAGTTTTTTGTAAAATTGACACTATAATTTGGTTGTTGATAAAATGATGAAAAGTGAGGTTGAACTAGATGCCACTTGTATATAGTAAATTTTTTTTTCAATTTTTTTCTTTCGATTAATAACTTGAATCATTAGTGCATGGATTAATTTTTTCCCATTTTGATAAAGATATACTTTGAATTAAATCTTGAAAGTTGTGTGTACTGAAAACAAAAATGTTTGAATGAGACAACTTTTTATCTTAACTATTTATCCAATATAGAAAATTATTATATCTTGACATGGAACCTCTCCTTTAGAGCATAATATTTTTCATAGTACACTTTAGTATTTTTTTCTTGAGAGAAGACAATAAACCTTCTTTTGTGTGTTAATAACTTACTTATATATATAGATATATATATATATATATATATATATATATATATATATATATATATATATATATATATATTGGAATTGGGTCCCATCAATCACCTTTCATAGCTAATCCTTTTGATCGAGTGATACGAATAGTAGCCCTACCTTCCATTCCAGCTAACCCCGAAGCTATCCATCCAAAGATTCTTTCCTCCCCATCGTACCTAGGTTGATCAATGGTCTACCACACTCAATAATAGAAAAGAGTATATATATAATATATATAATTAAACTATTAAAAAAATATATTTTTGAAAACTACACTTATAGATCTACAAAAGGGTACCTTTAGATTCCTTTGAAAATGTTATTTATGTTAGTAGTCAAGTTGTGAGAAGATTAAGCTAAAATTGTATCTAGTGGACACTTCTAGGTAAAAAAAGGCGTGTCTTAAACCTAAGTTATCTAGACTAAATCCAATTCAACATATGTTTAGCCAAAATTCACTTTTAGTTGGAAATGCTTAAATTAAATCGTGTTATTAGGTTGGCTTGAAGGAAGACACGAATTTAAACTTTCACTCTACATGGCTCAAAAAATTTAAAGGAATGAAATAATTTCCTGTTATGTCTTAAAATGTCCCCCTAGGACTTTTACCTCCTAAGTTTAGCTCCCAAGTCCCTTACATTTAATCATGCATGTTGAAAATGAATCCCAGGGCAAAATTCCTTGAAACCCATGTCAAATGGGGCCTAGGGGACATTCTTAAACTTAATCAAGTCCCAAAATAGGCCCCTGGACTTGGATGTCTGCACCCTAGTCTAGACCTATTTTGTTGGGACCCAAATTTTAAATGTCGGTACAGTGACCATTAAATGGTTTCCCTTTGTCATCCTATTCAATTTGAATTACGAATGTTTAGTGGGAATGCATATATAAACATGTTTAGGATTTCATTTTACAACTAGATGGATAATGCAAACTTCTAATTTCATGCTAAAGATATTCAAGGCTTTCATTGTTTTGTGGAGCAGTATTGTGTTGTGTTTCTACTTGTTTGTTGCAAATTTATCTTCATCTATCGATCTCCTCATGGCATGAAAGATCTTTATCTCCCCATGAGAGCTTCACCTCCGAGGTGACATCTAATTTCTGTTTAAATCAATTTATATTACCATTTATTTTTGCCTCTGTCCACCAAGAACACACACTCTCTCTAACAATGGTGTTGGAAGGCTTGAATGCCATTCTAGGTCTTGATCGAGGAAATCTCCTAAACACCACAACCCCCAACCCCTCTCTTGTGATTATAGGTTATAGGTGTCAGATCTTGTGGAGAGGAGTTGCATGAGATTAGTGCTAAGAATAAAAATTCTAGATCTAAAGAAAATGACATAAAATATCCCTAATTAGACATAGGTGCCTTCTCTTTTGTCCTCCAGTTTGGCAGTGCTGGAAAACTCTAAGCATGTTACAATCTGAAGCATATTTTGGTTCCAAGCCCTTAGAAAAAGTGCCACATTGGACACTAGAGACTGGTCTTTCATCCCTAAAGTTTCATCTTTCTGAAATTCAAATCTTGGTATGTTTCTAATTTGCATTTAGTGCCTTCCTATGTGAGAATTGGGTAGGTTTCATTTGTTTGTTTATGATTTTGCATAATTAGGGTTTTAGGCCTAATAGGACTAGGGTTTTAATAAATTAATCAACAAATTCCAAATTTCTTTTTCATTCCAAGTGACACCAAACCTATAGCCGAGTCCTCTTGCAAATTTTTTGATTCAACTCAGTTTAATGTCCTTGAATGTATGTAGTGAAAGGAGGATCTAATTAAACTATCAATCTCATCAATCATTTCCCCTTTTTCTACATAACATTTTGGCAAACCCATGATTTTAATGAATTTTGCACCTTTATAAGTGATGTACATCATATTTTCATTCATACATATTATTTTCATCATCCTACATTTGAAATCTTTTATAAAAATTGAAAAACTTGAAAAAATAGGCATTTTTGGCTTACATTAAGACATAGTTTGCATTATTTTCCCTGAATGTCATTAAAAACATTTAAATTTATAATATTTAAATTAGATCTAAGATAAATTACAGTGCTTAATCAATTCATGATCATTCACCTTGCATTTGCATCTTTCATTTGCTAGGGTTTTGCTTGAAATTTTGCATTTTTCATATAACCGACTAATTTCAAAAGCTAGGGTTTGTAGTTAAAATCTTGTTTCATATTTTATTATTAATTTTAACACTATTCTAAATCTAATTTTGAACTGTAGTGTTTCATCATTGTGTGTTATTGCGTTTAGATTTCAAATTTTTGCATTTACACATTGTGCATTTCAACAAAAACAAGCATATTCATTCATCTTTCCTTAATTTTGACTTTGCATTAAACATTGTAGGATTTTGGAATTTTTTTAATCTGATATAAGTTATATTACACATTAAATCTGATTATATTCCATTCATTCATCATTTTGCATATTTTCATGGCTTAATTTCACTATTAGGGTTTCAAAAATCCTTGCATTTTTAATACATTTGGCTAATATTTCACATAGAATTGCAAGATTGAGTGTTGTGGAAAAATTTTCTGTATTATTGGACTTATTAAAGTATCTTAGGTTGCTGCACCTTATCATCATCTTAGTTTCCTTACATCTTTTGTGCATTTACATTGAAAAAACTGAAAATTTTGAGCATTTTATGTACATAAACAAGCATCTAGATTGGTGTTGTTTCATTGAATTCATCCTAAATATATTGAATATCAAATCTTCCATTAGTATTCAAGTATATATTCATTGGTGATTTCAAAATTTTTCTCCATTTCATAATATGGTGTGAAAATTTGCATATTTTTAATTACACAGTGTGTATTTCAACACTAAGTGTTTATACACCTCATTCATATCTTTTTTTATCAAAACCTTTAAAATCATTCACTTTTCCTTGTTGTGTAGTACTTTTTACTCCTACCCACTTTGTTTGTTGTGAACTTTGTGTGTCTTTTAGTACTCATTTTCCTCAAACAAGTGCTTTGGTATGAAATAGTCTCACTTACTTTGCCTTGTCGTGTAGTACTTTTTCCTCCTACATGAATGCCTCTTTTTATTCATCTTTGGAAGCTTTGTTCGCATGCATACTAGACATTGATAATTTTTCCAAATTTACTCATGAATATCCTCAAGTCTTAAAGCAAATTGCATATATCTATGATGTTGATATTTCTATGTGTTCCACATACGAAATTATTTGTTATATATATGATTTTGATAGTTTCACAAATCTCATGGGAACATATCCTCTGTTATTATATGATCTCACTAAATTCATAGATAATAATACATATGTTGCATCATTTAGTAGTGACAACTTCAATATGTTAGATGAAGCCCTAGATGAATTTATCTCTATTAGACATTCCACTATGCCTCTTATTGCTAATACATGTGATTGTAACTTAGTTTTACCTTATGATCTCTCTCCCAAAGTTGTTCCCACTTATGAGGACACTTGGGCCCAAGAGGATGAATTCATTGACACATCCCTTAACATCACACCACCATCTCTTTATTCCAATGCTCTCTCTGGCCAAGATGAAGCATTAGTGAATGAAGAACTCCCATCATCTCTTTATTACAATGCTCTGTCTGGCCAAGATGAAGAATTAGTGAATAAAGAGCCCCCTCCAACAAAGAACATTCCACGGATAGATAATGAGCATTCATCTAAAAATAATAAAAATTCTCTCCCTACCATAGTGCATGAAGCCTCTGTGGATCATCCTATCAATCTTCCTCCTTTAGTTGAATATTCATGTACTTTGAACATCACTAAGGAAGTGAAAATCCTTGATCTCCCTCTTTTGGTTGAATGTTCAAGTCCCGTGGATATCACTAAGGATGTGAAAACCTTGGATACCTCTCCTTTGGTTGCATATTACTTCAACATCACTAAAGATATAATCACCAACAATTAGCCTCACAACACCTTACCTTTCCTTCATTCCTATGCTCTCTCTTCAAAAGATGCAGCAGTAGTGGATGAGGAAAGGCCTCACTCATTAACTCCCTTATGGATGGATGTCGAGATCACTCAAAACAAATCACCTCTTCCACCTCTTAAAGGGATAGTGAATAAGTGTACTAATAAATAACAAAATATAAACAAGACCAAAACTACATGCGAGATATCCTAAGTTGATAGACAAGGATTGTCCACCAAGAAATATCCCATTGAATCAGGTAAGTATTTCTTCCTCCTTTAGCCACACTCGATGTAGCACGTATTCTAGTTTCTCTCAAGGGTGGCCTCCTTCTAGATATATATGTTGTTAGCATCATGTTGTGTTCCTCCATGATGTGCTATGTGTTGTTTAGGTCTCTTTGGATGACCCTTGATACTCTTGTGTCAAGGATATCGAGAGACGCCTTTGTTGTGACCATTCTTCTATTTGTTTCATCATTCTTCTATCTTGACTCTCCTCTATTTTATTATTGTGTGTCATGCCCTAGGGGCATCCTCCTATGTGGTGTTCCTAAAATGCTTGTTCTCCTCTCTCGTTTTTATTGTTTACCTTCTTTAGTGATTCTACCTAGTTATGAAAACAAACAAATACTGATACTGACCATGCGTCCCTTTAGCGAGAAAACAAAAATGGACCTAGTCCATGCATGAAGATGGAGTTGATCTATATATATCCAATGCTTGACTAGTAGAATCACTCTGTGTGACGTTTCATCTTGTGGCATTTCTTGTAACTAACATTTTACAATCCACTCAATTTGCTCTTGTACACTTTGAATGGTATCTCACCTTGTTAGTACACTCGGTTTTGAGGTATCTATAGTATAGCCCAATAGTTATACTCACCTCCAAACTCGTTGGTATAGCCTTGGTCCTTAATGTGATTATTTCCATGCATAGCTTAATCATGTTGTTTATCTTAGCAAATCACGTCAATGTGTGTGTGGGAACAATCAGTGATAATGAGCACATGTCACCTTGGGGGCATGGGCTTTGCAAGAGCTCTTGTTCCCTTGCATGTTTTCTCTCTAGACCTTAATGTGCTTGATATTGGTAAGCAACATCAACCACCTTAAGGTGGGGGCATGTATAATCGTATATCTATGATGATTTTAGCACTAACGAAGCATGTTTGTAAGCCCTCTCCATGAGGTGGGATGTTTATCTCTAACATGAGTGTACATCCTTATATCAATTGCAATCAAAAAGCCCTCTCCGCAAGACAGGATAACATATCTCTTGATCTAGTGTGTATCCTTTTATACAAAATCCCTCATTGTGAGGTGGGATGGTGTATCTCTTGATCTTTAGTGCAAATCCGTTTATACAAAGTCCTCATTGGGAGCTGGAGTTGGATCCTGAGCTATCCTCCCTTAAGCATGTCTTTGGCAGTTGTTGTAGCATAAGTCCAACCATCAGGTGTGTCTACAACGTGTTTGAGATGGTGGGACTTAGAAATAATCTCCTTCCATCGCTTGTATTGGTCTTGTTTAAAACATATAGCATGTCTATGGAATTCTATATGGCGCTTGTGTGTTCCATGTGTCCTCCGTGTGTTTTCCCTTATATGTGGTGTAAAGGGTGTGGTGATGAGTCCCCCCCACACTCAAGTTTTCTTTGATGTGTCTTCCCTCATGTGTGGTGTAAAGGGTGTGGCGAATGAGTCCCCCCACACTTGAGCTTTGTATGGCATTTTTACCCCTAGTGTAGTGTAAAGGGTGTGGCAATGAGTCCCCCCTACAATCCTCAAACATGATTTTGACTAATCTGGTGCTCCTATCAAGACCTTAATTTCTAGTGGACTCCTAGAAACTAAAAATTACTCTTAGTTAGGTCTAACTTTAATATATTATGTTATCAATTTTTATTCCCAAGTCAAATCTATAGGTGTTAAAATTGTTCAAGTTAGTTCCATCGTACAAATTTGACCCTCATGTTTAAAATTCAAATTCCACCCTATAGCTAACCTTGTTTAGAGAAACCACTATATGTCAAACCTCATACAGAAACTCTTGAATTATGTTTGTAAGTTGTGTATATAAGGACATCACCCCTAGGTCATTATCATCATGCATTATCTACCAGTAATAATTCATTAATATTCCCTACCATCCAAAATCACTATTGGCCCTATCATAATATGATTCCTAATCAACTATTTTGATCAGATTGCCTCTTCACCAACAAATTCCAAAACCCTAGTTCATTCAATACAACATGGCATCACCCTTTTCACACATTGTTCAAGTACCAAATTTTAGAGTGTCATAGTTGCATCATTATCATTTGAATTAATGTTTGTTGTTTTCTAACTTAATAATAAAAAACTGTTAAATCAAATATTGGAGGTTGACATAAGGAGAATATCTTCATTTAGTGAGTTAGGAAAGGTGTTGATCAACATTGCTAGCTTTTCATTGCAAGTCCAAGCAACAAAGGTGAATCTTTGTTTTTAGGTACTAATGGTCTATAGATATCAAGGTCAAATATGTGGTCAAGGGAATTTCCATAAGTTAAATATAAAATCCACAAGAATAGAGATTATTTCCACAACCTAGAGGTGACCTAGGTTGATGCACAATCACAAATGTCAATCACAGTTTTCCCAGTTTATTTTTCCAAGATTGTTTAGTATTCATTCATTTTCAGATACAAATTTTTGTTGTTGTTTCATTCTATTTTCAAATCAAATTGATTATTTTATTCAGACTAAACTATTTGTCTGAAATAAATTAATATTATTGCATTACAACACTATTTTACACTAAATTACTTGTATTAAAAACTTTATGGTACAACTATGTTCTATTTCTTTTTCTTAATTAAAAATTAAGATATTATATAAATAACCAACTCATATAAAAACTCCATAAAAATTAAAAGTCGTCATTATAAACAGCATTTTAGATTGTTATACAAATAATTAGTGAATATAAAAATTATAATATTATATAAATAATCAACTCATATAAAAACTCCATTAAAAATAAAACTCATCATTATTATCACCATTTTAGATTGTTATACAAACTAGCACTTGCACCCATAAGAGGTTGAAGGAATACGCCGATAGAACAACAGACAAGTTTAGAAAATTTTACGGCGTGAGACAATTCCGAGCACTATAATGCTCACATATAAAAGCCTATCGGCTAATGATTAGTGAATGTAACGAATCAACATACCAATTTAACTTAAATAAAAGTTGAAACTGATCATTATCATCACCATCTTCTATTATTATAATATATAATAGATTGGTTCGTTTGAAGGATGTAAACAATAATTAATTTAAATAAAGTTAAAACTCATCATTATTAATGGCCATCCTTTTGCTTTATTAACTTTGAGCAGTAAGTTAATAGCTAATTTCCTCTTTTTCTCTTCTTCATCATAATAAATATTCATTTATTGTTCCTTGTTTCTTTTGCAGGGTGTGAGCATGCTGAAAAGACCTATTTCGTTTGGAGTTGTTGTTGCCTTTCCGAAGCACGCATAAAATGTCTCCTTTCAATAAGTAGTTAGAATAGTAGTTAGAATTTGTCGAAGAAGAGAGTCAATTTTTCAGCTTTAACTCGTCTATATGCTTTTTACGCTGTCAGTTCAAATTGTCCCAATTCTGATCACTATTTTTCTCGGATGACTCGAACTCTAAATAAAGAGAAAATCTTTGAAATTGTCATTCCTTATATGACATTTATTACTGTTTCATTATAATTTTGGTTAATTTGTCTTTGTAATCTCATGTGTATTATCATGGAAAGTCATTTGATTATCTACTTATCTCACAAGAGAAATGAGGTGCATACGAAGATCTCTACTTAGCGTGTACTTGCCTTAACTTTTTCTGAATTTTAAAGTCAGTAAGAATTATTAGATTTGAATCAGTAAACTGTTTTTTTTGAATTTGATCTACTTATAAGACTGATAAATAATTGTTTTTTAAACCAAAAAGTTATTTTGTTATAAATAGATTGTCTTTTTTTTTAAAAAAATCTTTGACTATTGAAATGGCAGTCTAGTCAATGCAACCCTATTTAACATGCATCTAGTTTTCAAGAAATATTGGATTTGAACCAATAGTCTGCTTTTTTAAAGAAATATAATTTACCAATCTATCTATCACCTCATCCATACAAAAATGTGATAAATAATCATCTTATTTTTAACTGTGTACACATTGTACTACTTACCAATCCACCCATCATGGTGTATATTTACCAAAGGCCTTGTCCACAATCCAGTTGATGTAACTCTACTTAACATGCACTTGGTTTACATTTTTCTAGAATTTTCAAGATAGACTACTTACCAATCGACCTATAACCTCATTAGTGATAATAGCAATCTTAAATTAAATTGAAAACAATACCTTTCACTATTCAACTATGTGCATATTAAGAATTGTAGTGTTTGTAGTTTAGTTGATGCATCTTTACTTAATGGGCACCTAATTTGCATTTTTTTTTAATTTTCTATTTAGAAAAAAGTATGCAATTTGAACCAATCACTCGTTGTTTTCAAAAGAGGCTACTTACTAATCCACTTCTCACCTCACCCGTGCATAAAAGTGATAAATAGTCTTATTTTAAAATGAAGAAAAAAACACCATTGCATACTTTTGAGATGTATCTTGAGATGCTTCTTTTTTAATATTTGTGTCACTTTTATTTTATTGTGTCTCTTTATTTTTAATATAATCATACAACCACATATTACTCTATTGGTGTTTACATGTATGTATACTTTGTCTTGATTTTCACTATATGTACCATATGATGTGCTAGATGTTATGTTGTCCATATAACAACTAGTTGTCTTAGAACTAACATTGGAAGACTCCTCTATATCATGATCTATGGTATTAAAGATATATGTCCATAACAATTAATATCCTCAACTTGTATGGCATGCTTCTAAGTAAGATATTATAGTCTAGGCTTATGTAATTCATGCATATATCATAGTATGTTCTTCTATTTGATGATCATCACAAAAATAGTTAGCATTGAAGGACTTTGGTACATTTCTAGATTTATCAATAGGTTTTATAGGAAGCAACATGGTACTTTTTGTTTTGTAAAAGTTGTTTTAATATGAAATCTTGAGGTTGTTGCAATCTAGTAAAGATCCTCTTCTTCATTGCTTGTGATTGAATGATGCTCTTACGATGAATAGATTTAATAGAGTGTGGTTGTTGATGTTGTATAGTAGAATAAATATATAAAATGGCACTTTTATTATAGCCTCTAGATGTTGAAAGATTATCATCACCTTGCAAATATTCATTCTAGCAAAAACTAAGTATTCATAAAAGCATACAAGATCCATGAATGAATTTGAATAAACATGATGCAAATCAAAACATATTATTTTCTTCATCAACTAAAGTTTCTCTATTTATGCTTCCATTAGCAACATATTATTATTAACATGTGCTCAATATGTGAAAAATTAGTTTCCAGCACTTTAATATGGACCTCTATGTTATCCATTTCTATCACCCCTAAATACATCAATCAATGGTCCTCTAATAATATGAGCAATATAAAGCATAGGATCCAAAACCTTCATGATATATAGAACATTTTTAACATGTATATCATAATTATTTTCCACTTAAGCAGAATGATCATCATTTGTAACATCATTTGGTAAGGAAAGTATTAGATATATCATCAATAAACAAGGAGGAAACATCACCATCACTAGGTCTAAATACATAATTACATAAGTAACGAACCCTAGATGTAACCACAAAAGTTAGGATTAAAGTGTGATAGATGTATTTAGTAGAGTTTCACAAATAATATCTATAATAGAAATGTGAACAATACTATCATCACATAATGAGGCATCACAAATATTATCATGAAAGAAGAAAACATCAACTAAGGGAGAAAAAATAATGTACATCAAATAAAAAACCATCACATATTGCATCATGAAATAAGGGAAAATTTCTCAAAGTTAAAACTAATTATTATGTTGTAATTATTACCCCCCTTAGTGGAATTACCATTTTAAAGGGATTCTTGTCGTTTTCAAGACCACCAATTGTAAGCATTGCTATTTTGAATGTTTCCCATACCGTGATTTCTGCGAGTTAAAGTCTAAGGAAATGAGAGGAGATATTGTGAAAATTCAACCTAGCTCAGTGGAGGAATTCAAGCAAGACCCAATTGAGTGGCACATTATTCAGGAAGGGGAGGTGGTGCCTTTTTTTGAAGGAATAGTGAGCCATGATGAAAATCTGTCACAGCAGTTTGCTGAAACATGGAATGAGGAAACCAGAGAGGTCAAAATTGGTGCTATCAGTTTCCATGTGTCAGAAGAGGTGGTAGGACAAGCCACTAGGTTACCTACAAAAGGGAAGAAGCACTCGAGGTGAAGCAGAGTCCCTGATACAGAGCACATGAATCTTTTCTTTTGTGAGGGCAAGAAACATGTTAAGCTTCATGGAGGGTTTGAGAGGAAGAAACTGTCAGAGCCATGGGGTCACATCTGCCTGATGCTAATGAAATTTTTCACGCTGGAGGGAAGATTCTTGGTATATTATCATTACCAATTCGCTCTTCTCAATCATTTCAAAAATAGAGTTGAGATTAGCTTTCCTTTCTTTTTGTTGTCTTCCTTAGACAATTCCATTAAGTTTGTTAGGGATCTATGTGCCAAGAATGCTACCCACCCACTCATCCCTATACACCAAGGTCTTATTCTGAGACTATATCAATTCCACCTTGCTTTATGCCCACCAAAGCCTATCAAAGTCAAAATCCTTGAGGACCCACAGCCGAATACTTCCACTGGGGATAAAGGCAAAGTGAAGATGTGTATGGGGACCCCTACAATCTCTAAGGGTGGCACTCATATTGTGGAAGTTGGGACCCCTACTACTACTACTAAGAACAAGAAACAGAAACTTACCACCCCAATGACTAAAAAGAAGACTGCTATAAGAGAGAGGGGGGAGGTGGAGGAAATGGAGACCACCCTGAAGAAAAAATCTAAGGAAGGTAAAGATGTTTCTACTGTGGATGCTTATGGTGCAGGAGCTTCAATTTACATTTCTTTTTTCAAATATAAGATTTTGTGACCTTGTTAATTTTGGTTTTCCTAAGGCTTTGAAAGCCATTTCTTGTTTTGTAATAAAGACTTAGTCATATTTTTGACTAGTCTAATTTGGAGTTATCTTAGACCTATTTTCTAGGAGGTTTTCACTTTAGAAACTTATTTTTTTATGAAAAAAACTGCCTTTTCCATCAATTTTCTGCCTTCCTAGGCAGTTGTACAGATAAATAGGAAGTGCAAGAGTTTTAGAAACTTCCTATAAACTTGAATCTGTAAAATCATGCTAAGAAGATATAGAAAGGAGGAGTTTCATAAAGAAAAAACTATTTTTTTTGTGTTTTGCTGAAAACAGTCCTCTTGTACGGCTTGGTACGGATTGTAGGTGATCCATGGTCTAGGAATTGTTGTGGTAGATCTAATTACCTTTCATTTGCACCTATTTGGAGCTTTTGAAACATTTCTTGTGCTTTGTTTTGAATCATTATTTGCACACTGGTTTCTAACCCTCCATAGCTAGGGTTTGTTGACAAAATGATGGATCCTTCCTCTATCCTCAGAAAGCTAAATCATTTTCAGTAGGATGGGAAGATTAGATTAGATTTTGCTCTTTTCCATGTTGTGCAGGTGGAAGACTCCTCCTCCAGATGTTTGGCATGCTTCTAGCTAGTCAGAACAGTGACTAGTTAGTGAAGAAGAGGCAATGGACAACAAGACTTAAAGAAAACAGTCATATGGTTGATAAAATAGAATTGTTCATTGTGTTTAAGAAGGAATACAGACTTGCTTAAGAACCCTACTATCCAGACAAAGGTCCTTGATGCACATCTTTCCTATAGTCTCAAAGAGACTAGCTTTTTAGAGGAAAAGAAACCACAGTATTGACAGAAAAACAGTTGCTGTCCCTACATGTGTTGGTACAGTATGGCTGCATGATGAGAAGGAGAGTATATGCTTCCTTTCTGTAATTGGTTGATGCATTGATTGTAGGAAGTCATTGTGAGTTGAGGGTGTTTAATGGTGTAAAGACTCTCTTTGTTTATAAAGTATATTTCATTCTATGACCGTTTCCTGAAGACAGTCACATCAGCATCATTATTTCTGTCAGAGAAAGGTACTGAGGGGAGGTGCTGGGTCAGAAACCTCAAGTAGACCCTGTCCTTGATCAATGTAAGTGGTGTTTGGACCTTTCATGGTAGAAGAATGCTAGTTTGCTGTCCTTATAGGCTACAAGATAAACTGTCATTCTAAGGCTGTCATAGGACAGTCAAACTACTATTGCTGTCCTCTATATGCATGGAGTATTTAGTATGCATTGAGTGTTGAGGGTCATTTGAGCCCTTGGAAGGTTGATTAAATCAATTCTAGAAACCTTAAGCCTTTTGCAAATACTATTCTAGAACAGTCCCTCTACTGTTTTATCCATTAACCAAGAAATGCAGTCTTTTATGATTCCTTGACAAGTATTTGTAATTAGTTGTATTAGTGCACTATTGGTAGAAGCGTGGCTAACAGGTTGTGAGTCCTTAAAAGGGTGTATTGTGCAAATAGGTTGGATGGAGCAATGACTCTCCAAATTGAGAAGTGATTAGCCTGAGAGGAGGACACTAGATAGTGATCCTAGGCTAGGTCAATCTCTGTATAGCCTTGTGTAGGCTTTGTCTTCACAAACACCATTGTTAACCTCTTGAGGGAAGTGATCTAAGTTCATTGAGTGAACTTCTACTACAACCTTACCTTAACCTCTACATCATATTGGTATCAGAGCCAATATTCTGATTGGAAGCAAGTGTATGTCAAAAGAGGAAATTGAAACAGAGGCTAGTGCAATGCCTCCTAAGACAATGAGTTAAGATGCCATCAAGAAGTTGGTGGAAGAAATGGTTGAAGCACGACTTCAAGAAGCAAAGTTATAGGAAGAGAAGAAGTCTAAGGGCAAGAACAAAGAAGAAGGAAGTTCTTTAGACACAAATGAAGAAACAGAGGCAGAAGAGGATCCTTAAAAGTAGGATATGTCTGCAGATCAGAAAGCCTTCTTGAATGCACTTAAGGGTGCTCATGGAGACAGTGGTGATCCCAAGATGGAGGTGCCTACCTTCCATGGCAAGTTGGATGGAGATGTTCTCACCGACTGGATAGAAGCTATGTGCAACTTCTTTGATTACAAGGAGTTCAATGACAGCAAAAAGGTCAAATTTGCCAAGACAAGGCTAAGAGGTTCTGCACTTGTGTGGTGGAACTATATGTAGAATGAGAGGGAGAAGATTGGGAAGAGTCCCATCACTAAATGGAGCAGAATGGTGGCTATGCTTAGAAGCAAGTTTATGCCACCTGACTATGAGATTCAAATCATAAGAAGAATTCAAAATTTGAGACAAAAAGATATGGATGTGGCTTCCTACACAGAAGAATTTCATAGACTCAGTATGAGGGCCAATCATAATGAAGATGAAAAAGGGACGGTGGCTAGATACCTGAATGGACTGAAATATAATCTACAAGATGAGATAAGTTTGGTGTTACCAAAGACAGTGGATGAATGTTTCTTGTTGGCCTCCAAAGCTGAGGAAAAGCTGAGAAGGAAGGGTGATCAAAGTGCCAGAGGTAGAGGTGGCAGAAATCAAAGAGGTAGAGGCACTTTTGGCCGTGGACAGTTCAACAAAACTGAAAATAACAGCCAGCAAGAAACTCAATCAGCAACAGAGCATAGAGGAGGTTTCAGAGGTGGTAGAAATCATAATGGTAGAGGCAGAAATGGTGGAGGTGGTAGAGGACCAGGAGTCTTCACTGGAAGATGTTATGGCTGCAACCAAGTTGGCCATACAATGAACAAATGTCCAGGGAAAGCCAGCAGCTCTCATGACAGTGGGAAGAGAAATCAGTTAGTGAAAGATGATGGCTGTGAAAGTGTGAATTCACCAATGGGAAGTGCTGCACCTATTCTAGATGGAGAAAGTATGATGATAAAAAGGTCTATGTTGAAGATGCCATTGAATCCAGAACCCCCTCAGAGAAAGAATCTTTTCAGAACCCAAGGCCTAGCCTATGGGAAACTTTGCAAAATCATAGTGGATTCAGGGTCTACTGAGAATGTGGTATCCACTGAGATGGTTGAGAAGTGCAAGTTGAAGAGGCTACCTCATATTAGTCCTCACAAGATCTCTTGGTTGAACAAGAACCAAAGTTTCATGGTGGAGGAACAAGCTTGGGTTGAATTTGCAATTGGTGACTACAAGGACAAAGTACTATGTGAAATCATCCCTATGGATGCATGTCACTTGCTTCTTGGTCATCCATGGCAGTATGATGTTAAAGCTCAGCATGATGGTGAGAAGAACACTTATGTCATCACCGAGAATGGAAGGCCATTCAAAATGGATCCTTTGTTGGAGCAGCCCAGGGGAAAGGAAAATAACAGCAGTGTCATGTTGGTAAATGGAAATGAATTCCTAAATATCTTGAAGGAGAATGACAACCAGGGGTATGCCTTGGTCATGAAGCCCAAGAGTGGATCAGATCAACAAGATCAAAAATAGAAAGAGATTCCATTGGAAGTACAGCAAATTTTGGATAAGTATCAAGACCTTGTAGTAGAGGAGGTTCCCAACTCCCTACCACCCATGAGGGATATTAGTCATCAAATTGACTTAATACCTGGTGCTACATTGCCTAACAAGGCTGCATATAAACTGACACCACAGCAAAATGAAGAGGTGGCAAGACAAATTGAAGATCTCCTAGAGAAAGGACTGATTAGGAAGAGTCTAAGTCCTTGTGCAGTTCCAAGTGTACTTGCTCTTAAGAAGGATGGAAAGTGGAGGCTATGCACAGATTCTAGGGCCATAAACAAAATCACCATAAGATACAAATTTCTAATGCCAAGGATTGAAGATCTATTGGATTACCTGGGAGGATCTTGCTATTACTCAAAGATTGATTTAAAATCTAGATATCATCAAATCTGGATCAGACAGGGAGATGAATGGAAGACTGCTTTCAAGACCAATGAAGGTCTTTATGAATGGCTTGTTATGCCATTTGGTCTTAGTAATCTGCCAAGTACATTTATGCACCTGATGAATGAGGTATTAGTTGAATTCATTGGTAAATTTGTTATTGTTTATCTTGATGACATACTAATCTTCAGCAGGACAAGGGAAGACCATGTGAAGCATGTTGGTCAGGTGTTAGAGAAGCTGCATGATCACAAGTTGATGATCAACTTAGACAAATGTGAGTTCATGAAAACTAAACTTGTATACCTAGGATTTGTCATTTCTAATGGTTGTTTGAAGATGGATCCCTCTAAGGTTGAGGCTATTCTCAGTTGGCCTACCCCAAAAATAGTGGGAGATGTGAGAAGTTTCCATGGATTGGTGACTTTCTATAGGAAGTTTATCAGAGGTTTCAGTCACATTAGTGCTCCCATCCTCAACACCATCAAGGGTGGAGTCAAATGTAGATTCCAATGGACAAAGGAAGCTGATGATAGTTTTGAGTTGTTGAAAACAAAGGTGGCTGAGTTACCTACTTTAGTACTCCCTAATTTTGATAAGGTATTTGTTGTTGAGTGTGATGCAAGTCAGCAAGCTATTAGTGCTGTTCTTAGCCAAGAAGGACATCCAGTGGCATTCTTTTCAGAAAAGTTGAATGAAGCCAAGCAAAGGTATTCTACCTATGACTTAGAACTCTATGCAATGGTGCAAGCTCTTAAGAAATGGAGACATTATTTGCTGCCCAAGGAATTTATTGTATTTACTAACAATCATGCTTTAAGCTTTCTAAACAATCAAGAAAAATTGAACCATAGACATGTTAAATGGATGGAACAGCTACAAGTTTATACTTTCACAATTAAGCACAAAAGAGGTGTCTCTAATAAGGTGGCTGATGCATTGAGTAGGAGGTTGTTTCTTGTTCATGAAATTCAGTTAGAAAGTATGGGTATTGACTATTTAAAAGAGCTGTATAAAGAAGATTCTGATTTCAAAGAGTCTTATGATGTTTGTGTGAACTTGGCTAACACATTCCATGGAGAGTATGCAGATTTTGTTTTGCAGGAAGGCCTCTTGTTTAAGGGCAATTTGTTGTGTGTCCCTAAGTGCTCTATGCGGGACAACATCATCAAGGAGAAGCATAATGGTTCTTTAGGAGGACATTTTGGCTTGGACAAGACATTAGAACAAGTCACAAGGTTCCATTTTTGGCCAAAGGTGCAATCAGATGTGAGAAAATATGTAGCTAGCTGTGCAATCTATCAAAGAGCCAAAGGTGTGTCTTCAAATGCAGGTCTATACCAGCCCCTTCCCATTCCCAATAGACCTTGGGAAAGTATCAACATGGATTTTGTGCTTGGGTTACCCAGGACAGCCAGAGGGGTGGATAGTGTGTTTGTTATTGTTGATAGGTTCAGCAAGATGGCTCATTTTGTGCCATGTAAATGCACAAATGATGCATCTCATGTTGCAGGTCTATGTTTCAGAGAGGTAGTAAGGATACATGATTTACCATTGTCCATTGTAAGTGATAGAAATTCTAAGTTTGTAGGTCACTTCTGGAGGACCTTGTGGAAGAAGCTGGGCACACAGTTGTCTTTTTCATCAGCCTACCATCCAAAAACTGATGGTCAGACTGAGGTGGTTAATAGGTCTCTTGGAAACCTTCTAAGGTGCCTTACAAAGCAGCATGGTTTGGCAAGGGACTTGGTTATCAGTCAGGCTGAATATGCCTACAATGATTCAAGGAATAGGAGCACTGGTAAAAGTCCTTTTGAGATAGTTTATGGTTTTCATCCAAGAGGGCCACTTGAGCTAAAGGATCTCCAAGATTGGGATAGAAGGAGTGCACTTGGTGAAGAGTTTGCTGCCTCCACGAAAACAGTTCATGATCAAGTCAAGTTGCAACTAGAAAAATCAGTCACAAAGTACAAAGAAAAGGCAAATTTGAAAAAAAGAGAAGTACAGTTCCAAGTTGGTGACTTAGTCATGGCATATCTGAGGAAAGAAAGGTTGCCAAAGGGTCAGCCAACTAAACTCCTGATGAAGAAGATTGGACCATGCAGGATAGTGCACAAGTTCGGTCCAAATGCATATGAGATTGAGCTACCAGATGGCCTGGGTATCTCTCCAATTTTCAATGTTTGTGATCTTTTTCCTTTCCGACCTCCATTGCCTGATGAAAGTGGATTAGATGTGGTGGTTGAAGATGTTGATTGGATCAAGGATTTGCCTCCAAGCAAACCTTTACAGTTGGAGTGCATTCTGGATTCTAAAGTTATCAAGAAGACTTGGAGAGGTGTCTATAAGGACTACTTGGTGAAATGGAAGGATCTTCCTGATTCAAAGGCCACCTAGATGACTAAAGCAAATATCTTGAAGCATGGCATAACACTTCAACAGTTGGCAACTCAAGGGACTTGAGTTCTTCCTACAGGGGGAGTATGGTGCAGGAGATTCA
Organism: Cunninghamia lanceolata; assembly: GCA_027924645.1. Classification (NCBI taxonomy): domain Eukaryota; kingdom Viridiplantae; phylum Streptophyta; class Pinopsida; order Cupressales; family Cupressaceae; genus Cunninghamia; species Cunninghamia lanceolata. The sequence goes on from BSBN01000244.1 coordinate 4,723,044, forward strand.
ATTTTCATTTCTTTTTTCAAATATAATATTTTGTGACCTTGTTAATTTTGGTTTTCCTAAGGCTTTGAAATCCATTTCTTGTTTTGTAATAAAGACTTAGTCATTTGTTTGACTAGTCTAATTTGGAGTTATCTTAGACCTATTTTCTAGGAGGTTTTCACTTTAGAAACTTATTTTTTTATGAAAAAAACTGCCTTTTCCATCAATTTTCTGCCTTCCTAGGTAGTTGTATGGACAAATAGGAAGTGAAAGAGTTTTATAAACTTCCTATAAACTTGAATCTATAAAATCATGCTAAGAAGATATAGAAAGGAGGAGTTTCATAAAGAAAAAACTATTTCTTTGTGTGTTTTTGCTGAAAACAGTCCTCTTGTACGGCTTGGTACGGACTGTAGGTGATCCATGGTCTAAGAATTGTTGTGGTAGATCTAATTACCTTTCATTTGCACCTATTTGGAGCTTTTGAAACATTTCTTGTGCTTTGTTTTGAATCATTATTTGCACACTGGTTTCTAACCCTCCATAGCTAGGGTTTGTTGACAAAATGATGGATCCTTCCTCTATCCTCTGAAAGCTAAATCATTTTCAGTAGGATGGGGAAGATTAGATTAGATTTTGCTCTTTTCCATGTTGTGTAGGTGGAAGACTCCTCCTCCAGATGTTTGGCATGCTTCTAGCTAGTCAGAACAGTGACTAGTTAGTGAAGAAGAGGCAATGGACAGCAAGACTTAAAGAAAACAGTCATATGGTTGATAAAATGGAATTGTTCATTGTGTTTAAGAAGGAATACAGACTTGCTTAAGAGCCCTACTATCCAGACAAAGGTCCTTGATGCACATCTTTCCTATAGTCTCAAAGAGACTAGCTTTTTAGAGGAAAAGAAACCACAGTATTGACAGAAAAATAGTTGCTACCCCTACACGTGTTGGTACAGTACGGCTGCATGATGAGAAGGAGAGTATATGCTTCCTTTCTGTAATTGGGTGATGCATTGATTGTAGGAAGTCATTGTGAGTTGAGGGTGTTTAATGGTGTAAAGACTCTCTTTGTTTATAAAGTAAATTTCATTCTATGACTGTTTCCTGAAGACAGTCACATCAGCATCATTATTTCTGTCAGAGAAAGGTACTGAGGGGAGGTGCTGGGTTAGAAACCTCAAGTAGATCCTATCCTTGATGAATGTAAGTGGTGTTTGGACCTTTCATGGTAGAAGAATGCTAGTTTGCTGTCCTTATAGGCTACAAGATAAATTGTCATTCTAAGGCTATCATAGGACAGTCAAACTACTATTGATGTCCTCTGTCTGCATGGAGTAAATGGCTGATGTTTGCATGGAGTATTTAGTATGCATTGAGTGTTGAGGGTCATTTGAGCCCTTGGAAGGTTGATTAAATCAATTCTAGAAACCTTAAGCCTTTTTCAAATACTATTCTAGAATAGTCCCTCTGCTGTTATTATCCATTAACTAGGAAATGCAGTCTTTTATGATTCCTTGACAAGTATTTGTAATTAGTTGTATGAGTACACTGTTGGTAGAAGCGTGGGTAACAGGTTGTGAGTCCTTAAAAGGGTGTATTGTGCAAATAGGTTGGATGGAGCAATGACTCTCCAAATTGAGAAGTGATTAGCCTGAGAGGAGGACACTAGATAGTGATCCTAGGCTAGGTCAATCTCTGTATAGCCTTGTGTAGGCTTTGTCTTCACAAACACTGTTGTTAACCTCTTGAGGGAAGTGATCTAAGTTCATTGAGTGAACTTCTACTACAACCTTACCTTAACCTCTGCATCAGCTTCGGTGAAGATTGTTGAGATTGATCCTGGGTTGGACCCTATGGGTAGTAGTGAAGGTGGGGAGGCTGTCAATCTAGGGATTCATCAGTCCAAAAGAATTGCTAGCAAGCCGCTGCAGAATACAAGGGGGTGGAAGTTTCTGATGATTTAGAGTTTGTGGAGGAGACTATGGAGGAAGGCGGGGATGAAACCCCAATGGAATCTACCCATGAGGTTGAAGGCACCAGTCATTTTGCCTCTATGAATGAGTCTGAAGGTCTGGGTGACACCGTGAGGGCTGCCATTGGTAAAGACTCTAGGTCGGATGCTATGGACCAAGATAAAAAAGGGAGCTACTCCCTGTGTAACAAGAATACTGAGGATATCTAGTATCTCTAGAGGAAGATGGAAACCATGCAGAAGAACTGGAAGACTATGGTAGAATTTGTACCCAAAGCTCTACACATGGTTGCTTCCATCTTTACTGCCATCAAAGAGCTAGACGATAAGGTCAAGCATATGGGAATCGACAATCTGGGTGACTACAAGGAGATGGTCAAGTTCCTTGCTAAGTTTGGGGTGACTAAAAGCCCATAGTTTCTTGTTTCTATCATTTTTTGTTTTCATTGTTGTTTCCGTGGTTTTTGGCTAGTTGTTTTATCGGTCTATTGTTCATGAGCTATTAATCTATTGTTTCTAGCTAGTTAATGGTCTGATGCCCATGGGGTTGTTTTGTTAAAGGGATTTGGACCCTCTTTTCCAGCTGAACTAATAAAAAATAGTAGTCAAGGTCAAAGCATCACTAAGATAATAAACACCACTATCATTAATCATAAGAGAAGTATAATCAAGGTATATCTCAATAACAAGTTAAATGGTCATATGTCTAAAAGGGAAAGTAAAATAGTGCCCAACATGTAGCCAAATAAGTAATTTTTTCATAATACATGCACCACAATGAAGGAGATAATGTCATCAAGGATTGAAGTATCAAATGTAACAAATTAGATGAAACTATCAATAGAATTAGCATTATAATAACCATAATGGGCACACAAAAGCTCTGGGGAATGGGCTAGAGCAAACTACAAATATTTTTTTCAAAAGTTAATATTGAGACCACAAACTAAGATTTAGAGGGACCCAAAAAAGAATTTCTAAAAAGAGAATCTTTAAACAAAATTCTAGGAAGTCAAAGGATTTTTCTTGGAAAGGTAATGGATTGGTTTGATAATATATGCATGTGGTAGGAAACTAATTTGATATTTTGACAATAAAATGGAGTTATGTTGTATGTAAAGTTCTAGTGGTGTAAGTTTGCAAGTATTAGATTGGTTGAATTGTAATAAATCCTTTAATTGATCGAACAAATTAATTTTTTTTACTTTTGGACTAATGATGCGGATTCCACAAGTTGAATGGTGTTGCATGAAATGGTTTAGTGGACTAGGTACATTGGTTGTGAACAAAGAGTTTTGGGCTCTATTTTAAGGTAGCTAGAAAGAAGAGTGTAGAAAGACACTCTCCAACCTCTACAAACATACTTCTCCCTCTGTAAAATAAAATATATTATTTTTCTAGGCATGAAGGAGGTGAAAGATAGGCCAAATGTCAAGGAAAATGAAGATACATGGGGGCGTGTGCAACAAGATGGAAGACATACAATGACCAAACATGCAATTTAAGGCATAATGTGTAAGTACTCTAGAAAATGCATACAGGCAATAAGGTAATTGTATAATGAAAATTTTGGATTTATAAATGGAAATGATTAAAACAATGAAATGCAATAACCTAAACCCAAATAATTCAATACCTCGAAGATGCAAGATGAGCTCGATTGATTGATCACTTTGTTGTGTTGATTGCTTGATTCTGCAGCATAACGTTGATAAGAAGATAAATGATGGATGATTGGTGGTTGATAGATGCAAGCTAGGTAGATGAAAGAGAATAGATAATGGCTTGAGATGAAAATTCAGCAGAGTGAGGTTGCATGAAGAAGAATCCTCAATTCTCCTCTAATATCTCTTCTCTAATGTCCCAAATGGCTCAAAAGAGGCTTGCTTTATAGGATTGGCTTGGTTCCAATGGATGGCTAGGATCAATTAGGGCTTTAGATGAAATAGATGAATAGGATTAAGTTAGGTTTCCTTGCACATTAAGAAAATTGTAGTCATGTGACATGTGGCAAAGGAGGATAAGGCTTAGGTGTGCTTGTGTAGATAAATACTACAATTAGGTCCCATTAGTTGTGCATGTGAAAGATAAAAGTTGTAACACATGATTGACTAGACAAGTGTTGGAATGTGATGAAAGATGAGGACTTAATTCAAATAAAATATTTGAATTAGTTGGGATATGAGTTGGATATTAATTAAATAAATAAAATTTATTTAATTAATTGGATAGTGGGATTAGGATATGATGTGGAAATTAATTAAATAAATAAAATTTATTTAATTAATTGGAAAGTGGGATTATGCATGTGAAATTAATTAAATAAATAAAATTTATTTAATTAATTGGCTATGTAGGATGAGGATGGGATTGAATGGGATTTTAATTAAATAAATAAAATTTATTTAATTAATTGGCTAATGGATAAATGGGATTAAGAGTGGGATTTAGGACAAAAATGGCTTATGATGTTTAGGATAATGTTTCAACAAGGTGTTGTAGGACATGGACAAAGTTGGGACAAATTTGGGTGTCTACATTTTGCCCCTCTTTGAGATGATGTTCAAGATGATGAGCTTTGTGTCGAGTAACATCATTTCAAAGAAGTTAAGGTATGGATAATTGATAGGGATGCTGATGATGATGATGATGATGATAGAAAGGATAGGTGAGTTGGATAAACACGGGTATGCTCTCGAAAAGAAATGGCTTGGCTACAAAAGAAAGCTAAGAGGATAGATAGAAGAAATGAAGGATGTGTTACACTGCAATGAAAGTGAGCAACCATGATGTTTGATATAGCACTGGACGTTATGCACCAAGGTATAAGGATCCAAGGTGACGTTGTGTCTCATGCCCCAGCGTAATACAACCTTGTCTGACGTATGAGGAAGAAAACTTAGAGCATTGAAGTCCTAATGCACAAAAGGTATGATATGACCTTAGATGCAAAGGATAGTGCAAAAAGCTATTCCAACATACACAAGATATGAATATTAGCTGGAAAGTTACAGATGTGATACAAATGCAAGATAAAATGATAACACACACAAGCAAGCAAGCAAGCATGCACAAATGATTCAAAAACAAACAAGGTATTGCCCCTGTCAAGCTATAAACCAATGATTAATTGTTGATTGTTTTGCTGATAATGATGATAGTTGAGAGTGTTGTCATTGCAGGGAAAGCTATATCCCTAGATCAACACAAAGTTGTTTGCTGAGTTGGTTGGCTAATTGGCTGAGTGATTTGGCTTACAACAAGGCTAGGATCAAGACCATTGATTGTATTTGGATAACTTGGCTTGATTGATTAACTTGATTGGTATGGATTAAGGATGGGCTTGCATTTGGATCATTGCTTTGATTCTTTGGATTGATTTGATTGATGTAAATAGATGAAGATTGATTTGATGAAATGTTGATGATGGGATGATATGTGGTGGATTGGGATGCTTTTGATTTGTTGAAGTTATTAGATTTGTTCTGATTGGAGTTGATGTGATTGAGTTGATTTTCTTTGGTGTGGTTGTTGATGATTGATAGGATTTGTTTTGATGGTTGGCTTGATGTGCTTTGGTTGTGATGTTTTCTATTGTGGGGTTGACTATTTTGATGATTGGATTGTTTTGAATGATGATAGTGATGGTGTGATGATTAGAGTGTCCACTCAATCTAAGCATAAGCAAGTGTTCTCAATGTGCTCAAAGGATACAAAACAAACAAGGTATTGCCCTTGTCAAGTCATAAACTAATGATTGATTGTTTGATTGATGATGATAGATAGTGTTGTCATTGCGGGGAAAGCTATATCCCTAGATCAACACAAGGATGTGGGAACGCTATATCCCATTGATGATGATTGATTGAGCTCATGACAAGATTAGGATCAAAACCTATTGATTTGATTGGATAATGTTCCTTGATTGATTAGCTTGCTTGATATGGATTAATGTGACTTGGATTTAAGATCATTGCTTAGATTGATTTGATTGATATGATTGGAAGAAGTGATTGATTGAAATCGATGAATGAATGTTATTGATAGGAAAAATTGATGATTGATGATGAGTTTGATTTTGATTGATGTTGATGGAGTGGATTGTTTTGGATGATATGATTGGTTTTATTGCTTGGATTTTGCGTTGGATATTTGATTTTTTTTGGATTTTTTGACATATTTTAATTTTTTTTTTTTGGATTTTTTTTTTTGGACATATTTTGGGATGTCAATAGGTTTACAATTTGAGTAGCCTTTGTGCTTGATACCAATGACAAGGGAAAACCAAGTCTAGGTGCAAAGATGTAGGAGGATGGATAAAAGGATGGATAAAAGGATGAGCTCATAGTAAATGTGATGGTAAGATTATGAGAGTTGGAAGGGATGGAAGGTTCATGAGAGTTGGATGGATAGATAAGAGGATAGGCCATAGTGGAAAGATCAAGATAAACCGATGGGGATAAGCTATAAGATGGAAAGCTCATGATAAGGCAATGCCATAGTGGATGGATCATAATTGAGCTAGGATGTGATCTCCAAAGGCTATCTTGCATAGGAAGAATAACTTACCCCATTCTAGGTGGTAATGCTTAGGATTTTTACATGACAAAGTTCATGACCAAGGGATGACATGATTAGATTGGTTTGGATAAGATGGATAAATGGTCAATGGATAGGACTTGGTTTGGAAAGAAGGTATGCCAAGAAACATCCAAACATGTTTCAACATTTTACCCCTATGTCTTCATCAAGATCAAAAGGAGGAAGGGTGGATGAATGGGTTCAATAAGATAGGTATATGGATGTAATGGCTAATGATGGTAGGATAGGATATGGTAAGATAGGACATGATAAGATGGAAAATGATAGGTTGGATGAGACAATGTGCCCCCAAGTGTAAGTGACATAGAAGATCAACCTACACATGACACCTGTTTGCCAAGTTTTCATCATGGTACTTATCCAAGGCGCCTATTTACTAGGTTTTCACCATTGGACGAAGGGATTTCTCTTTATTTTTTTATTTTGATTTTTTTTCTTCCTTTGCTTTTTTTTTTCTTTTTTGCTTTTAGATAGGTTGACAATTACACATGGCGCCTGTTTGCCAAGTTTTCACCATGGTAATGGATAGGAGGGACTCAAGTGTCTAGTTCGATGGATGTTGGTAGTCCTGTTAGAGATGGATGATGTCTTCGCATGGACCATGTCAAGTGTGCTCATAGATGTTGATAAGGGATTGCGTGGATGGGAGATGGATTAGGTGGATAGTAGATTATGAAATGGATTATAAAAGGGTAGGCTAGTGGCTTATGGTGTGGATTTATATAGGCTTATGGAATAAAGATGGATGAAAAGTTTTATGCCAAAGCATGGACCATAGGGATAGCATGGGGGAGATATGTAGGATAATGGATGGAAGATGGGGAGATGTAGTTATGTGGAGGTGCTGCGGAGTGGAAGGGAATCATGACCAACGGTTGCACACACCATGTTAAACATTGAAGCTTTTGATGAGATGGTGGTGTAGGAAGCAATGGAGATGTTTGCTTAGGAGATGGTTGATGTAAGCATTTGGGGACCCACATAGATTTAGTATTTTTAGTGCTTTTGTTTTGCTTGTGGGATTTTTGAAGGGAATGGAAGTTTTGGATGGAAGTAGGCTTTTGGATGGAGATAGGTGATTGGGATTCTTGAGATGTAGATAAGCATGCCTCATTTGCTTGGCTAGTTGTTTGCTTAGGAACCCAAACCATTTTGTTTTTGGGCTTTGCATTTGGAGGTAAGGGTTTAGATGGCTGCTTAAATGAACTTTGCTTTGAGTTTGATTCTTTATGTCCCATGGAGTGGGTGGAGTGGATGGAATGGTTGGAAGCTTTATGCTTAGGCGATGTGTGCTTTTGTTGGTCATGATAAGGGATGTAAGGATACTTATGAATGATATGTATGTTAGGTGTTGAAAGCAATGGTGTCAAGCTGGATGGAGGGATATTCGGAGTTGGTAAAAGTGGAGGCAAAGTGGATGGCAGAAGGTGTATGGTCACATGCTTTTGACATTTATAGGATGATAGAGGTGAAATGGCAACATATGTTTTAGGCAGATGATGGGGGGTGTGATGGAAAGTGGACTTAGGATGGATGGAGGAATTACCAACATCTTTAGCTTGTTTACCTTGGGGTGTGTATCCAAGGCCATATGAGCATGGAGGGAGCTTGACATGGTTTGGCTCCAAAATACCTTGCTCATAAAGGCCTAGACCTTTACCTTGGTAGTTCATGTTTTGGAGTATGCGATGGACAATGGGACGAGGTGTGGTTTGAACACTAGACTTGAGTTCATTATTGGATGGAGAAGGTGAAGTGGATAGAGGTTGTTTTTGTCCTAAAGAAGAACATTCATGGACAAAGATGGTAAGAACAAGGGGAGATGATGGTGGATTTGAAGTGGAATCGATGGTGGATGTGGAAGGAGGATCATTAGGATATTGATTATGTTCACTAAGATCCAAGCTATTTATTTGATCTTTTACGCTTACTTGGGGGACAAGTGTCTCATCATGACAAGTGGATGTTTGTTCATTATAGATAGGGCTAGATGGCGGATGACTAGGAGCAATATGGATATCTTTCTCATGGATAGATATAGGATTATGGATAGTATCAAGGTGCTCATGGATAGCTTCTCTATATGTATCATCTTGATCATAAAGAAGGTAAATGTTATGGATGGGTTGCATGAAAGGGTTTTGATCTTGATTTGGGCTAGGGCTTAATGTTTCCACATGCTTAGGATTAAACCTTTGACATATCTCTTGGGTTGCTTGAATGGAAGTGGAAGGCTCTTGGATAGGCTCTTGGATAGGCTCTTGGTCAACAACATAAGAACATGATGACTCTTGACTTGGATTAATGATAGAAGGTTCACAAATAGGCTTGATGGATTGTAGGTCACATGATGGGCTTGAAGGGCTAAGAATGTTAATTGAGGGCTCTTGAAGAGGCTCAAGGATAGGTGGACCACATGATGGAATTATAGGATTGGACATGACCTTTGGAAGTTCTTTGGTAGGTTCATGAATGGGGGTTTGACATGGAGGTGTTCTATTCCTAGCTAATAGCCAATGGATCACATCCTTTTCAAGGGTATGAGTGGATGGGCAATATAATGGATGGGAAATAATAGAGGATGATGTTGTAAGCGTAGGACTAGGATTTTGATTGGATGGAAGGATAATGGAGTTTGATGGATTAGGATGTGGACTAGATGGGTGTGACACATGGGATTGGGATGATGTGGCATGATTTCCCATTATAGGTGGGTACACCTTGTAAACAATTGAGACAAATATTGGGCATTGATTTGTATTATGGCCTTTGGTCCTATGGTATGCACAATAATCATGTTCATCATATGGACTTTCTTCACATGGTTTGACTTTAGGAAGTTCAATGAGTTTTGCTTCAAGCATTCTTTGTAAAAACTATCTCAGCCACATCCTTTGGTGAAGGATTAGAATGATATGGTGATGAAGGTAATGAAGGGCTTGGTGATTTGGAAGGTTGATGGACCAATGGGACTAGGAATGGGATCACATAGTGGTGTTGGGATAGGACTTGTTGGCTCATGTGTTGGCATAGGATTGGATGATGGAGGCCACTCATAGGATGAATTAGCTAGGTTGGTATCTCCCTTGTCAATGGTAATTAAGTCTTGTTGCCTTAGGCTTGCATGGTTTATGTACAAAGGGCCATTTGGAGCTGCATGTGCTTCTTGTTGCAAAGGTGGATTTGGGCTCATTTGTGCATGTTGGGGAGGCCATTAATAGTCTTGGTAGCTAGGTGTAATGATAGGATATGTAGACAAAATATCTTGGGGTTGAGATGAAGTTGAGGGCATTTGATCTTGTTGGCAAGGTTGACTTGTGCTCACTTGATTTATATACCAAAGGCCATTTGGACTTGATTGTTGTTCATGTGATATCACTTGATTGCTTTGTGGATGGGCTTGGTAGTGCATTGGAATGGTGGTATGAGACATTGGATAAGCTTGAGGTGGATGTTCATAGGTTGATGTGGCATTGACTTGGTGGATAGGTGGATTAATTTGATAGGAATTGGATGGATATGGCATGTGGCTATAAGGTGGATTATGTTGGTATGAAGTGGATGGAAATGACATGTGGCTATGAGGTGGATTAGGTTGGTAGTGAATTGCTAAGGATTGTTGTGCTTGTCGAGCTTGACTAGTGGCTAAAAGGTGTTGGACTTGGGCTATGGAGTGTTGCAGTTGAGGTGATTGGCTTGCATGGGGTTGAGCTTCTTGGATGAAGAATTGTAATATCTCAATGGCATCTTAGTTGAGGGGTTGTGATCCTTGATAAAGATTTTGGAGGAATCTTTGGAATTTAATTTTTGGGTCTTCTAGTGTAAACATGTTGTCACCAAGTGTTTGTCTTAAGTCCTTTTAGCAAGTGCTTGTTTAGGGATTTGGATGATGATGTGGAATGTTTGGATGATGTGGATGAAATTGAGTTGGATATGATGTGTGTTGACTAGGATGAATGTTTAGATTGATTTGTTTATGTGCTTGGTGTTTAGAGCTTGATTTGGCAATGTTCAAACAAATGATTATGCATATACGCACATGAATCACTCACGCAAGACACATAAGCAATTTGTTAGTTTGGAAGAATGTGATGATGGTTAAGCAAACACGTGAAGACACTTCAACAAGTCCTAGTTAAGGCAAGGCCACTATCACAAGGAGGTTCTAGTGAAAATTTGGGGGACCGGCACCCCACGAGCATCCAGCAAGCCACTTAAGACTTTAACTAACCCTACTAGGAGTTTTAATATACACAAAGGTACACCTCCTTTTGAGTTAGCACTGTATGGTGAGTGCTAATACCGGTTAGACTTGGCTTTCGCCTTATCCTCTGATTTTTATAGCAGACCGGATGAAAGTACCGCTTGAGGTCATTCCCTTGGGGTGGATACCAAGGCAGGCCCCTCTAAGGTTAAACAAAAGCAACACAAGTAAATGTTTTTGATCTCCAAGTTCATGTTGTGATGCAAGGAGAGAGCATACACATTGACTTGGTCACACTTACATGGGGTTCATTAACCTTAGAAATTCAATGTGTGGAAGACAATGCAAGCACTTGTTTGTTTTAAAACCCAAATCCAAATGTGATGAAAGACAATGGTTTATTTTAGCCCAATTTTTCAATGGTGTGATAGCAAACAATGTTCATTTTAATCCCAAAGTCCAAATGTGTGATCAATCAAGATTAAGAGATGAAAGATTAGAATGAGTGTACTTGATACAATTGCTTTCCAATTTTCTATAGATGTTGATGCCAATGCTGCTCCAGCTCCTTAGATGCCCTTACAAGTCACCAATCCTAAAAAGAAACAAGTAAACTTGCAAAGAAGATGATTACATGAAAAAGATGAAATCTGAAAATTTTGATTAAAATGATCTAATACAAAAGAATGGATTTCACAAACATAAAATTTAGGAGATTCTAAGCAATTTGAAAAAAAGTTTCGTTGAAAAATGATCAAAATTGCTCAAGTTATGCTCAAATGAAGTTTGTAATGAACCAGAACTTTGACTGATAAAAAAGCCTAAAAAATGGTATAGTCACCTAATAAAAGTAGTATAGTTGTGAAGTTCATCCTCCCAGCTTTCCAACGAGTCCTTGTTTGTGTGATCTGGCCTCCGTATGTGAAAGTTATGATAGAAACACCAAGATACACAATGACAGCTACCAAAAGCAAGTTACAGTTGCCAGATGTGATTTACTGTTGATTAGAAGCGACCTAAATTTTGCCACAGGTAGGATTCATATGCGACATACTGTTGATCATAAGTGATATCAATATGTTTGCAGGTGAGCCATTATATCATAGATGCGAATCTGAAAATACCATATGCAGATTGTTTCAGCTCGTAAGCAATGCAAAAAATCCCGGATGTGAACTGTTTCAGCTTATAAGCGATCTGTTCCTGCAAAACAACAATTGCAACAAAAACCCTATTCTACTAAATGTGAGCACTGTCAAACCTAAAGTGACACCATTTTTGTAAAAGCGGCTACTGTCCGTTCAAAAGCGATGCGGATCAGTTTAAAAGTGATCACTGTGATCACAAAGGCAATTCGAATATTGCATAAGCGATTACTATTAGGTCATAAGCGAGCAAATATTTTAAAAGCAACTGCTGACAGTATTAAGATCACAGCTGAGCTCTATTGAGACAAAAGTGATGCGTATCATACCTGAGGCAATCACTGTCGATGTAAAGGCGATCCAGAAAATGATAGATGCGGCTGATCCCAATGTAAAAGTGACGCAAAGATGCAGAAAGCGGGGAATTTTTGCTCAAAAGCGATGCAAAAATAGATGAATGCGATAGGTAATAGCTCATATGCGAATAAGAAAAGGCAAAAAGTGACTAACAATAGCCCAAAAGTGATCTGAAAAGTTTTGGGTGAGAGATTGCAGATATTAACCATATGCGACCAAGTTTACCAGATGTGATCGGTTTTTGTTCAAAAGCGAGCTGAATTTTACCAAAAGCTTATCACTGTTTGTTTAAACACGAGCCAAATTTGACCATAAGCTACTACTGTTTGATCAAAGGCGAGCTGATTTAGCCTAGGCGACTGCTGTTTGATCAAAGGCAACCTGAATTACCAGAGGCGCATTTTTGCAGTCCGGTTGTTGTTTTCTTTGCCAAATGCTCCATTTTTCATCAAATTTAGGCAAATTTGTACTCAAAGTTTATGGAAATGGCCTCCCAGATGCAATGGTGAGGTTAGATTTTGGCTAAGAGATTATCTATATATATTTTTAGCTAAATCTTTGCAAACTAGGGTTAGAAAAATGCAAAATTTTGCTACAAAAGCTTGTAAAAATGAAAGATTGGCGCTCCAAGAGATCTAAACTTCACAAAAACAACTCAAACAATAGAGGTTAATCAAGGACGTGAGTCCCACCGGGTGTACCAAAATGTATAATGAAACATTTGGATTTATAAATGGAAATGATTCAAACAATGAAATGCAATAACCTAAACCCAGTTAATTCAATACCTCGAAGATGCAAGATGAGCTTGATTGATTGATCGCTTTGTTGTGTTGATTGCTCGATTCCACAACATAATGTTGATAAGAAGATAAATGATGGATGATTGGTGGTTGATAGATGCAAGCTAGGTAGATGAAAGAGAATAGATAATGGCTTGAGATGAAAATTGAGCAAAGTGAGGTTTCATGAAGAAGAATCATCAATTCTCCTCTAATCTCTCTTCTCTAATGTCCCAAATGGCTCAAAAGAGGCTTGCTTTATAGGATTGGCTTGGTTCCAATGGATGGCTAGGATCAATTAGGGCTTTAGATGAAATAGATGGATAGGATTAAGTTAGGTTTCCTTGCACATTAAGAAAATTATAGTCATGTGACATGTGGCAAAGGAGGATAAGGCTTAGGTGTGCTTGTGTAGATAAATACTACAATTAGGTCCCATTAGTTGTGCATGTGAAAAATAAAAGTTGTAACACATGATTGACTGGACAAGTGTTGGAATGTGATGAAAGATGAGGACTTAATTCAAATAAAATATTTGAATTAGTTGGGATATGAGTTGGATATTAATTAATTAAATAAAATTTATTTAATTAATTGGATAGTGGGATTAGGATATGATGTGGAAATTAATTAAATAAATAAAATTTATTTAATTAATTGGAAAGTGGGATTATGCATGTGAAATTAATTAAATAAATAAAATTTATTTAATTAATTGGCTAAGTAGGATGAGGATGGGATTGAATGGGATTTTAATTAAATAAATAAAATTTATTTAATTAATTGGCTAATGGATAAATGGGATTAAGAGTGGGATTTAGGACAAAAATGGCTTATGATGTTTAGGATAATGTTTTAACAAGGTGTTGTAGGACATGGACAAAGTTGGGACGAATTTGGGTGTCAACAGTAATTACATTATAATATAATTATACTATAATGTGATAATGTTATGTCCCACACATGATTTTTGGAGTGCATACACATTATAACACATGCATGTTTCCTTTTAAACCATTCAAATCCCTTTATTTGGCTTGGAATAAGTTTAATTTTCAATGCCTAAGGGTTGTACTAACAATTTAGGCACCCAAATACATATTTTGAAAAATATAAAGAAATGCCAAAATTCCTCCTTATTAGGTTTACACATTTTTTTATTAATAGTACATGAAAACAACACCAAAATTTTTATCTACTTAGGTTTCTAACCATATAATGTTTTTGTATTTGGAATAAATTAACATATTTAATTTCATTTACTTCTAGTGATGTCTTCATATTCTTGAAATACATATGTGTTGTTTTTCCTTCATATTTATTGATTTGCATAGCTAAATTTGAAATATATATGGGATTCTTCTACATTTTAGTATATACACAATGAACTTCATTTGTGCATTTTCTATTATATTTATTGAAGTTATGTGATGTGCATGCTTAGTGATACAAATTTTAGGATGCATCTACTTCAAAATATCATAAAATAAAAAATACATAACTTGCATAATGAATTGGTTTTAAAAATAGTAAATAGAATTAAAAAAAATTAGGTGTGCACACTAGATGCCATGTTATGCTTTAGTGATAAAAGTAAGAACACATTTGTGTGCACTAAATTCTTGGCCCTCTTAGTCTTAACTATTTTTATTAGTAATTTAGAAACTATATTTAGAGTACTACAATTCTTTTTCTTGACACATCTTCAAATTTTGAGTGTAGGTATATTGAATTACTCATCAAAGTTTAGGTTTAGCTTATTTAAAGATAAAAGTGGTCACTTTAACCCATTTTTTCCCTAATTTCCATGCACGTACTGCTACGCCCCTAATCCTATAGTGTGTGTATATGGTTATGAGTAGACGGATTGTGGCTCCCTTAACTTATATTAAAATTATATAATCATTAATATAGAGTCTTATATAAGTAGTTAGGTCAGCCTGGGTGGCATTCATGACATAAGTATGGTGTATATAGGAGGTAGAGGTTAGTTATTATCATAATATTGAGTATTGAGTTCTTATTAAAGACTATTGGAGGTATCCCCCTCGAAGTGGAATATTATTATCAAGTATTTGTAGCATATTTCCTATTATATTCTTCTATCAAGTGCAAGTTGTTTCATTACAAATGGCATTAGACAATGATCTTGGCACCTTGAAGGCAAAAAATAAGGCAATTTTTTTTCAATTTTAGAGGTGATTTTGAGAAGCACATTCTCCCATTTTGGTGAACATTTTCAATATTTTAAAAGGGTTTATCAAGGATATATTGGAGCTACTACAGTCTCTATTTCCAAGAAATTGGAGCAGAATCGAGTTAGTTATTACATAATTATGGTTTCTACCATTTTCTCTTGTGAATCACATATCTCTCTCATTTTGGATAATGTTTTTAAGATTTTTAGTGGGTTTTTAAAGGACACCGAATCTTCTACAATGCAAATTTCAGAATAATTGGAGTAAAATTGAGTGATTTATTGTATAATTAAGGTTTCCACCAATTTCACCGTCAAGGATGCAAATTAATGAATTTCTTGGAGATTTTTTTGTTGAAGTGATATATAATCCTTGTTAATTTATATTAACAATTGTAGATTGGTTGGATTTTTTTGTGTGATTTATTGTAAAATTATTTTTCCAATCATAGTGGATCCTGCCATAAGAGGCAAAAAAAATCCTATCACACATGGAAAATCTCTAGACAAAGAAGATACAGAGACTTATAATTTATTAGAATAATTATATTACATCATGTTATTTTATCCAAATAGTTATTGTTAGTTGGATGGTTGGTTGGTCGAGTATGCCCCACTAAGTGGTTTGAATAACCACTTTATGTTGTATATATTTGTTGTTCTCACACTAATCAATTTGCTCATTGTCTTGCTCAATTTAATATGGTATGAGAACAAAATTGATCTATGTGCCTGTGTGGAGTTTTTTTTTTAAAAAAAAAGAGGTGTCGAGTTGAGTGAAATCAATCCGTAAGGCGTGAAGGTGCAGTTTTCAAGCCGCTTCAGCAAAGTATCTGAAGGCGTTCAGAAGTCTAGTTGATTTGCAAAAGCACCGAAACTATCATTGTGCGAAGGCATTGCAAGGCATATTGTGGATGAAAGAAGCAATGAAGGCGACTCAAATGTGCACTTCATAGTTTTAAGGCATATCATATTTGCTGAGAGTGAGAAGTAATATTGATGGTTGCTGAAACCGTTTTTCCTTTGGTGGCACTTTATCCTCAACTTTCTGTGAAGAGAAGGCCATACAAAAATCCGTACATACCACACACTCACTGCTGGGCGTTGAAAATCCATTACAAAGCGATGAACTTCCACTGAAAAGCGTTGAAAAATCCATTTCAAATCATTGGAAGATCTCCAAAAAAAATAGGTGAGAAGCTCAATTTAAAATAAAAAGGTGCATATATTATTTCCCACCTTCTAAAGTTTTTATTTTATATAAAGTTAAAATAGCCACCGTGAAAAGTTTTTAAGCTGGGAGTAAGAAGAATTTCATTTTTAAGAATGAAAGAAAATTATTTTTAATAATGTTCAAATAAAAAAAAAACATTAGGGGATATAAGGGTATTATTAAAAGAAAAAAAGGAGATATATTCTTTTCATTAAACTTTTTTGGAGACAAGTTTTTTAAATTAAGCAGAAATAAGGTTTTTTTAAATTAAGGGATTTTTTTTTATAAAAATTTTATTTGAAGGGTGAAAAGAAATTTTTTTTTATTAGAGAAGTTTTTTTTTTGCCTCAAATAAAAAGGGGAAATTGTACTTTTTTTGCACCTAAAAATATTTGGAGCAAATAATGAATTTTTGAAAGCCATTTTTAAGTTTTGAGAATTCAAAACCAAACCAAACTCGGGGAGAAATAAGGGTTACACTAAAGATATAAGGGCATCAAAATTATAGAAATGGCTCCTAATGCACCTAAGTTAATGCTCCGAGATCTCAACCCCTGAGAGGTGACAATTATGCTACTTGGAAAACCAAGGTTCAAACTCAATTAGAATTTGAAGACCTTTGGGATGTTGTCTCTGGAACAACAACAAGGCCTCAACAAGCAGGTGAAGACCAAAATAAGTTTGACAAGGCCAATCAAAAGGCCAAATTTATCATTTTGTTTGGTGTGACTGATGAGGTTCAACCTCACATTCATACCGCCACCTCTACAAAAGAAGCTTGGGATAGCCTCAAAATAGTGTATGAGGCTAAAAACTAAAACCAAATCCTCCATTTGCAACGTGAACTCCATTGTCTCCAAATGCAAAATGGTGAGAAGGTGGATACCTTTTTCAGAAGAGTCATTGAAATAAGCACCGCTCTACAAGCGTTAGGGGAGGAAGTCAAAGATGCTTCTCTAGTACCCATTGTACTGAGAGCACTACCCCCCTCCTTTAGAGTTTTTGTCACATGCTTAAGTGTGGCTCATAAAACATCCTCATTTGAAGAACTAGTCAACTTGCTTCAACAAGAAGAAGCAATATTTGGTGAGACTAAATCTCAAGACAATCAGGCCCTAGCAGCAAAGCAAAAGGGAAAACACCCTGACCGTCAGAGTGGTCCATCATGATAGTCTAAACAAAATCAAGACAACTCTTCACACAAGAAAAAGAAATGTCAAATTTGTGGTAAAATGGGTCATAAACTCAAAAAGTGTTGGTATAACTCTTATACCAATGGTGAGTGCAGTTATAAGAAGCCACAAAAACCACCTCAAGGGAATAGGAAAAAGCCACCTCATTGGCAGAAAAAGCCAAATAATCAACAAGGAAATGTTGCCTCAACAAGTGATTCAGATGATGAAGAATACCTATATGCTGCATAAATAAAGACCTCCACATCAAGTAGTTCAATCTGGTATGTTGATTCTGGTGCATCCAGACATGTGACGAGGGAACAAGAATGGTTCAGTGATCTCACACCATCCACATCCTATGGGCATGTTCCATTGGGTTGTGATACCTCCTATGAAGTTTAGGGAATTGGCAAAATTTGCCTTCCACTAAGAACTCACAAATGTCGGCTTACAAAGGTTCTGTATGTACCTGGGCTCACTAAGAACTTGCTTTCAGTAAGTCAGTTACTTGAGCACAATTTGCAAGTTGAATTTGATCAACACACTGGTGAGAAACTATCTTATCAAAGACAAAACTTGCAATAGAACAATTGTATCTCGTGCATCAGCGGTAGGAAAGATGTTCCAACTAATTGATGTCTCACAAGAAGATCAAGCCCTTGTAGTAAAAGCCAACCTATCCATAACTCTTTGGCATAGTAGATTTGGCCACCTCAGTTTTTGGTTAGCTTCTGGCATTCAGTAAGAAAAATATGGTGAAAGGACTTCCCCCCATTTAGAAAATAGAAGTTCTTTGCACACATTGTCTTGCTGGGAAACAACATATGGCTTCTTTTCTTGCTGTAGAAAATAGAGCCACTAGTCCCTTAGAATTAGTGCATATTGATCTGTGTGGACCTATGCCATCTAGCCCCCAGAATGCCCAGTATTTCCTTCTCTTTGTGGATGATTACACCAAAAGAATGTGGGTCTATTGTTTGGCTCACAAAAGTGAATCCTTGGAGAAATTCAAGGAGTTTAGAGCTCTTACATAATGGTCATCAGGTTAGACACTAAAATCCCTTTGCTCAGATCGAGGGGGGCTATTCAGAAGTAAGGAATTTGTAGCCTACTTGCAAAAACATGGAATTCACCAATAGTTGAGCACTGCATATACACCTGAACAAAATGGTGTGGTAGAGAGGGGAAATCGTACTATAGTGGAAATGGTACGATGTATGTTGAAGGATGCAGGTCTTGATTCTGCATTCTGGGCTGAAATAGTTCATACAATAGTGTATTTGTTGCATTAAGAGGACCTCATCTAGGAGCTCATCTACCTTACATACTCTTTATCAACAATTGATTGAGGACCTCATCTACCTGACATATACCAGGTCAGATATCAGCTATGTTGTTAGCTATCTTTATAGGTTCATGCAAGAACCTAAGTTTGTTCATTAGAAGGTAGCAAAGAGGGTTTTGAGATACATATGTGGTACAGTGGAATATGGCTTGGAATACAAGAAGAATGTAGATTTTTCATTGTGTGGATACATGGATGCGGACTATACAGGTTCAGTGGATGATAGGAAGTCTACTTCAGGCTTCATTTTCCTTTTGGGATTTAGTCCGATTTCTTGGGGGAGGAAAAAGTAGACCATTGTTGCTCACTCTTCCATAGAGGCAGAATATTGCACTGTAGGGGGCTGTCTATGAGGTGATATGGTTATGTCACATTTTAATAGGTATAGGAGTTCCTGATATAGTTTGTACCATTTTGTTATGTGACAACTCGAGTGTGCTGAAGCTTGTTTGCAATCTAGTCTTTCATGAGCATACCAATCATATTGAGGTTGAGTGCCATTATATCTGTGAGCATGTTCAGCAACACAATATTCAGCTCCAGTTCTATTCAACTCAAGATCAGCATGCTGACACATTTACAAAATCACTTGTCGCAGTGAAGTTTGAAGCTTTCTAGACTTTCATGCTTTCATCTCTTCAGCATATGATGTAATAAGGGGGGTATTATAATAATTATATTACATCATGCTATTTTATCCAACTAATAACTATTTCATAGTTATTGTTAGTTGGATGGTTGGTTGGTTGGGTATGCCTGACTAAGTGGTTTGAATAACCACTTTATGTTGTATATATTTGTTGCTGTCACATTAATCAATTTATTCATTGTCTTTCTCAAGTCAATATAACTAAGGTTGTGCATGGAAAAATGACCAAGGTGGTGGAGAATATTTTATTAGTGAAGTCAACAATCGAGGAAATTTTTTGGGAAATATATTCCTTGCTAGAAATGAGATCTCGAAACCTATTACAAATGAAGACTATGCAAGAAGAAGTAGTAGTAGTAGAAGGAAAAGAAGAAAAAGAAGATGAAGAAGATGAAAAAGAAGAAGAAGAAAAAGAATGAGAAGGAGGAAAAGGAAAATAAAGAGAAGAAGAGGAAAAAGAAGGAGAAGAAGTCAAACCCATAACATCTTTACATGCATTATCACTACTTGGAGCATTTCAAAAGGAATTATTTCCTAAAGGAGATCCTAATCAATAAATTCAACAAATGTTAGGGTATCATCTACCATTCGTCACCTCCTCGTCAAAAACTTAACAAAAGGATAGAGTAATGGAAGAACACATTCATTCCCACCAAAAGATAGATGTAGAGGGAAGACACATCTTAGAGCTGAAGTTAATTTTCCAAACACACATGAAGAAGCTGAGAACATCAACAATTACAAATTACCTTATTATATGGATATATTTTCTAGTCAAAGAAACCACATGGGAATATGAAGATTTTATGAAGAAACTACCGCAATTGATCATTGTTGAGGACAAAACTTTCATAAAGGTGGTGGGCATGCTACACCCCTAAACCTATATAGTATGCATATGGTTATGAGTAACTTCATATTGTGGCTACCTTAACTCCTGTTTAAGTTATATAATAATTAATATGGTCTTATATAGGTAGTTAGGTTGGCCTAGGTGGTATCCATGGCATAAGTATGGTATATATAGGAGGTAGAGGCTAATTATTATCATCATATTGAGTATTGTGTTCTTATTAATGGCTATTGGAGGTATCTCCATTAAAGTGGCATATTGTCATCAAGTATTTACAACATATTTCCTATTGTATTCTTTTGTTGTGCAGGTTGTTTCATTACAAGTACCCATGTGTATTTTAAACACTCCAATTCATGTTTTTCATGCTTGAGAAAAACTCTTACTTTCAATTGAAAGGTAGTTATGAAACCTTTTTGACAAATGAGAAACTATTAGGGTATTTTCACAATCATTTTTTTTCTTTTAAGAATACCAAGGAGGTTACACAAGAATAATAATAGTTGTGTAACCACTAGCTATTAGGGATCAATAGTCTCACGAAACTAGGCAAAACATGATGTTTGGAAAGGCAAAACAAGTAAAGGAAGAAATGATATAGACAAGGGGTATATATAGACATCATAAAGTTAGTCATCATGTTTATACAACAATACTACTTGAACTAGTGTTAATAATTGTAGAACAAGCTACCAACTATCAATATTTTCAAATTGATAGGAAATTCAAATGTTAATGGTTTTTGATGAGTTGTTATGACTTGTTCCTATTTTTTAATTTTGTAATGTAATTAAATATTTGTTCATCTCTTTTCTTTGGCAAGAAGCTTGATAGAAACATAGTACTAGGAAAAGCAATCTGATGTGAGTACCCCTTATTGGTCACATAAATCTTCATTCCTTCTCACAATATTTGTAACCTTTATTTTTCTCCATTCAATTATCTTCACATTGGAGGTGAACCTCATTACATGGTTTCTTGCATACCCTTGTCCTAGGATTTTCATGTCACTCTATGGCCTGGAATGATAATTGATCTAAGAAATCAAATTCAATGAGCCATATTAAATCCCCTTATTGTGTTCCTATATCTTCTCACCTATGCCAATGGTAAATCATTTATATCTTATATATTATACTATTATTTTGAATGAACTGCATAGTTGTATCCATGATGACTTGTACATTGATCATCCAATAATGTGAGCTTAGATGAATGAAAACAAATATAGTAAATGCTAGAGGATTAAGCCATGATCATAGGAGTTCATGAGCTTTGGATATGGGGTGTTGAGATATGATTTTGTGTTCTATTCTAGGAGGGGCAGTGGTTGAGATCTTTGTTAAGTGTGTAATAAATATCATTATTTATGATGGGTGGAGCACACATATTATGTGGTGGTGTTTATTTTTTGCATAGCACAATTACTTTGCAAAAATGATTCCAAGGTCATTGGATCATTTTATTTGAAAACACTCATAATCCTCAATGGTTATTAGATTGTTTTACTTCTTGGTATTGTAGCATTAGTTAGTTTGTGGCCATGTCACTTATGGTGGGATCCTCATCTTTGTCTATTTGTGGATGTATGATCACATCTACAAAATATTTATATGGGAAAAGAAAAATATAGTGTAAGAATAGGTCATGTAGAGGACATTGATTGATTCTATGCAGGATCGTGTGGTTGGCACAATCCTATGAGGTCTCAAGAGTTTATTTTTTGTTAGGTTCGACACCACTTATGGTGGGCCCTATCTTTTACTTGTTTCCATATGTCTATTCCTATATTAGTGGATGTTTTATTTGTGTGGAGGTGTTTGGTGGGTTGACTAGTTCTATGTGTAAGCTTTATATACTTGGGAATGTTTTCACGTAGGGGGAAGACTTGCATAAAGAAGAAGAAGTTATCAAGGAAATTCCTCAACAAGAAAAAGAAAATCTAGTAGAGGAAACCTTGGATAGAGAATTTCTTGATCAAGGAGAGCAAGACAAAGAGAAAGGATTTGAACAACATGATGATCAAGATTTACAATAAAACCCTACTATCCCAACATGGTTGAAGATAGACTTAAAGAAAAGATAGAAAGTAGTGGTAAAGCACTAAGTCTACCAGACATGGTAGTTTAGGTGGAGAAGATAAAAACCTCAAAGAAATCAAGAACCCTCTCCACCATCAAAATAAATGAATTTGGAAAAAGACTTGCAGACATAGCCACACCTCTGGTGGATAAATATGACACAGATCTCTCTATTGTTGGTTACCAGATATCCAAGGTAATTTTGGGAAAGCAAACAAGGGTTGAGGAGATTACTTACCTAGGATCTGCAATAGATTTAGTTGTTTCTAGGATGCACAAGGACAAATAGACTAAAGAAGAGTTGACTCTACAATTGGAATAGATGAAGGCATTCATAAAACATCTTCTTACTCCTATCTCGCAATAACAGTCAAAGTCTCTAGATCAATAAATCTTGATGACTAAGCAAGACTTTAATTCTTTACATCAAATAAAGAAGAGGTAAAATGCTATTGACCAATGCATATCCCAATTTCTGTAGGAAGCTAATAAGTTCTTAAACCAAGGTTTCACATATTATGAACAAGCCTATCAATTAGAAAGTCAAATAGATTCTTTCATGAATAAATTCATGGAAGAAGAAAATAAGCTTGAACAAGGCCATAGGAAATTGAAGGAGTTGAAGAGGATGAGTCCAACAAAGATAAATAAAGTAGACCTCCTTCAAGATCTAGAGCTAGGCCCGTTATCAAATGTATTAATATATTGAATTTTAGAATAGATATAATGATTGACTACAAATGTAGGATTTTTGAATCTTGAAAAGGGTATGTATCAAGATACTATAAATTTTTAAGAATTTGTAAAAGATGTTATAGGCCCTAAACCCTTTTCGGAAGACAAGTACACATTAGATACCTTAGCAGTCATAAAGGAGGCCTTGAGAAAGAAAATGGAAGGAGAAATTAATGGTGCCTTTGATTTTGATAAGGCTACTTTAGACAAGTGCTTGGAAACCAAGTTCAACTTCAAGGTAATAGAAAAAAATATTCAAAAGATGAAGGGATAGGTAGAATTTGCTCATAGGAGTTTTGAAGAAATCAAATTCATATTAGATTAGCTCGATGGCCTTGATGATGACAGAGTGAACAAATTTCTAGCAAATTTTGTAGAATACAAATAGAGATAGGGTGCTAAAGGAATCTCCAATTGGACATTCTATTTTTGGAATACTAATATTTAATTCATTTTATTCTTGCAGGCGATGTAAAAGGATCCCACTAAACTTGTAAAGTGGTTCCCAATTCTACATGTATTTTGCATGAGATTATCAAAATATTTTGCATGATCTTAATCTAAAAATAGGAGATCTTTCTTCCAATTTTCTAGTTCGCCTACATAAAATTTGAAGATAAAGTATTGCATGGATTTTTGGAGCCCCAAAAATTAGCTTTTTACATTTTCTTGGTTCTATAAAAGGCTAACTCCTATTTTGTGGTGGTGTTTATTTTTTGCATAGCACAATTACTTTGCAAAAATGATCCCAACATCATTGGATCATTTTATTTGAAAACACTCATAATCCTCAATGGTTCTTAGAGTGTTTTACCTCTTGGTGTTGTAGCATTAGTTAGTTTGTGGCCATGTCACTTATGGTGGGATCCTCCTCTTTTCCTATCTATGAATGTATGATCACATCTACAAAATATTTATATGGGAAAAGAAAAATATAGTGTAAGCATAGGTCATGTAGTGGACATTGATTGATTCTATGGAGGATCATGTGGTTGGCACAATCCTATGAGGTCTCAAGAGTTTATTTTTTGTCTTGAATTATGTGAGCTATTAGATGAAGAATGTGATCTATGATCTGCACAAGTCCTATAATCTCAAATGAATTATATCAAGTGTATATTACACCATTAGTTGTTGGGTTCGACGTCCCTTATGGTGGACCCCATCTTTTACTTGTTTCCATATGTCTATTCCTATATTAGTGGATGGTTTTATTTGTGTGGAGGTGTTTGGTGGGTTGACTAGTTCTATGTGTAAGCTTTATATACTTGGGAATGTTTTCACATAGGGGGAAGACTTGCATAAAGAAGAAGAAGTTATCAAGGAAATTCCTTAACAAGAAAAAGAAAATCTAGTAGAGGAAACCTTGGATAGAGAATTTCTTGATCAAGGAGATCAAGACAAAGAGAAAGGATTTGAACAACATGATGATCAAGATTTACAATAAAACCCTACTATCCCAACATGGTTGAAGATAGACTTAAAGAAAAGATAGAAAGTAGTGGTAAAGCACTAAGTCTACCAGACGTGGTAGTTTAGGTGGAGAAGATAAAAACCTCAAAGAAATCAAGAACCCTCTCCACCATCAAAATAAATGAATTTGGAGAAAGAGTTGCAGACATAGCCGCACCCCTGGTGGATAAATATGACACAGATCTCTCTATTGTTGGTTACCAGATATCCAAGGTAAATTTGGGAAAGAAAACAAGGGTTGAGGAGATTACTTACCTAGGATTTGCAATAGATTTAGTTTTTTCTAGGATGCACAAGGACAAATAGACTAAAGAAGAGTTGACTCTACAATTGGAATAGATGAAGGCATTCATAAAAGATCTTCTTACTCCTATCTCGCAATAGTAGTCAATGTCTTCAGATCAACAAATCTTGGTGACTAAGCAAGACTTTAATTCTTTGCATCAAATAAAAATGAGGTAAAATGCTATTGACAAATGCATATCCCAATTTTTGTAGGAAGCTAATAAGTTTTTAGACCAAGGTTTCACATATTATGAACAAGCCTATCAATTAGAAAGTCAAATAGATTCTTTCATGAATAAATTCACGGAAGAAGAAAATAAGCTTGAACAAGGCCATAGGAAACTAAAGGAGTTGAAGAGGATGAGTCCAACAAAGCTAAATACAGAAGACCTCCTTCAAGATCTAGAGCTAGGCCCGTTATCAAATGTATTAATATATTGAATTTTAGGATAGATATAATGATCGACTACAAATGTAGGATTTTTGAATCTTCAAAAGGATATGTATCAAGATACTATAAATTTTTAAGAATTTGTAAAAGATGTTATAGGCCCTAAACCCTTTTCAGAAGACAAGTACACATTAGATACCTCAGTAGTCATAAAGGAGGCCTTGAGAAAGAAAATGGAAGGAGAACTTAATGGTGCCTCTGATTTTGATAAGGCTACTTTAGACAAGTGATTGGAAACCAAGTTCAACTTCAAGGTAATAGAAAAAGATATTCAAAAGATGAAGGAATAGGTAGAATTTTCTCATAGGAGTTTTGAAGAAATCAAATTCATATTAGATTAGCTCGATGGCCTTGATGATGATAGAGTGAACAAATTTCTAGCAAATTTTGTAGAATACAAA
This sequence comes from Cunninghamia lanceolata, assembly GCA_027924645.1. Lineage (NCBI taxonomy): Eukaryota > Viridiplantae > Streptophyta > Pinopsida > Cupressales > Cupressaceae > Cunninghamia > Cunninghamia lanceolata. The sequence continues at coordinate 4,748,942 of BSBN01000244.1, forward strand.
TAGAGATAGGGTGCTAAAGGAATCTCCAATTGGAAATTCTATTTTTGGAATACTAATATTTAATTCATTTTATTCTTGCAGGCAATGTAAAATGATCCCACTAAAATTGTAAAGTGGTTCCCAATTCTGCATGTATTTTGCATGAGATTATCAAAATATTTTGCATGATCTTAAACTAAAAATAGGAGATCCTTCTTCCAATTTTCTAGTTCGCCTACATAAAATTTGAAGATAAAGTATTGCATGGATTTTCGGAGCCCCAAAAATTAGCTTTTTACATTTTCTTGGTTCTATAAAAGGCTAACTCCTATTTTGTAAAAGGTCTAGGAAGTCGAATAGAGATTTGATTCAAGGTAGAAAGTTTTGAAGCTTACTTAGACTTTGTATTTTTCTTTTATCATTCATAGATTAGAAGGAGACAACGTTGAAGGAAGGAACCAAGATTCTAGTGTAGCACCTTGTTAGATATGTACTTTCTATTTCAAATAAATCAATAAAATGGTTCTTATTTCTTCAAGTTTAAATCTCTTCATATGTGGTGTAGTGCCTAAACTCTTCCTTAATTCTTTGATTGCTTGAGAGAATATTGTGTTTCATTGATATATCTTAAAAGTGAAGTGTGGATTTATATTTTAACCTGTGTGTGTAATACAGTGATTGAATGTTATTTTCTACTGCTTAATTTAAAATTTCTTAGAATCTTGCACTTCTAATGTAAAATATAGTCTTTGTTACTTTGAGTCTTTGTGTTTGGTTTGGTTCATGGCCATATAGAGACATCTTTTCCTGTTGGTGTATACGAGAATATATTTATTTTTTATGGTTTTTTTCCTTAAGGTCTCTTGGTCCCATGCCACCTCTCTCCCCCTCCCTTTCTATTTAGCCTACTTGGTCTACAAATTATCCTTTCTATTTATCCTCTCTTGTTTTCTACTCTCTTGATGATGGATCATGGAGTGTGATCCAAAATATTGAGGGAAAAACTAACACACAGTTTAATCCTGAAGCACTCATTTACAATATTATAGAATGTGGAAATTTGATGTCTATTAAAATATAGTGTTAATACTAATCTTAGCATTACAATTATTTGAATTCTCAGATTATCATTAGTTAAAGATTAATATAAAACACTCACTACATTTTCTTTCATAACCTTTCAACCTTTTGATGTTTTTATAAGTTGATAGGATATGATCTAGATTAGGCATAATCCATTTTGATTTGGAAGTTAAACCATGCCCCTTGAACAAATAGACCACATTGACCACTTAGATTGCATCATATGGTTGTGACACAACTCCCAGGACATTGGAGGTGATTGATTCTAGGATCAATCATCTTTTGAGGAGAGGTAAGGCGATCTTCACTTTACCTATGTTGCATGTGTCAATCTGACCATCAATGCCACTTTTTCTTACAACATATAAAATGAGTAATAATTAATATCCATAGACCTAGAAAGTACAAACTAAAGATAATAAAGCTTGGATTAGATATTAGAATATTCAAGAAGAAAATCTTATGAATAATGTTGATAAAATCAAATCCAACATTCTCATATTATAAGAATAAAACATAGAATAACATGAAAATTACTAATATGTAGAATTGGCAATCCTTGTTTGACTAAATGTTATGATATTTTAAAACAAAATAAATATTACTAAAACATTGAATAATGTGTGAATAATATTTATATCTTAGATAATAAAACTATTTGTTAACCTAACCTTGAGATTCTTTGGGGAATGTAAATTCATAAAATGTATTATATAGTAAAGAAGTTGATGATGCAACTTATTTCCTTCAAACTTGCCCATTAATTCAAATGACCCAACTATATCATTTAAATAATGTTTGAAGACTTCTAACCTAAAATCAAAATAACATATTTGGATATATAAAAATGATGTTATAAATATTATTAGGGTGATTTATATTTTATTCTTATGGATTATTGTAAGTGTGAAAATACATATCCTACAATTTTAATCTTTACCTTACATGACTTTGTTTGGTTCTCCCAAGTATATATAGTCCTTGGACATGATTTTGATTAATTTGGAGCTCTCATCAAGACCCTAATTTCTAGTTGACTCTTAGAAACAAAACATAACTCTTACTTAGGTCTAATTTTAAGATCTTAAGTTATTAGTTTTATTCCTAGGTCAAATTTGCAAGTGCATAAATTGTTCAAGTTAGTTCCATTGTACAAATTTGACCCTCATCTTTAAAATTAGAATTCCACCCTAGGCTCAAGCTAACTTTGTTTTAACTAACCACTATATGTCAAACCTCATGCGAAAACACTTGAATTGTGTTCCTAAGTTGTGTATATAAAAACATCACCCCTAGGTCATTATCATCACACATTATCTACCACTTATCATTCATTACTATTCCCTACCATCCAAAATCACTATTGGCCCTTTCATAGTATGATTCTTAATTAACTATTTTGATTGGATTGCTTATTTACAACAAATTCCAAAACCCTAGTTCATTCAATATGACATTTCATCACCCTTTTCACACATTGTTCAAGTACCAAATTTTACAGTTCCATATTTGCATCATTGTAATTTAGATTGATGCTTATTGTTTTCTAACTTAATAAGAAACTATTAAATCAAATCTTGGAGGCTGACATAAATAGAATATCTTCATTTAGTGAGCTCACAAAGGGGTTGATCAACACTGCTAGCTTTTCATTTCAACTTAAGGCATCAAAGGTGAATCTTTGTTTGTAGGTACTAAAGGTTTGCAAACATCAAGGTCAAATATATGGTCAAGGGAATTTCCATGTGTTAAACATAAAATCCATATTTCTACAACACAGAGGTGACCTAGGTTGATGCACAATCACAAATCTCAATCATAGTTTTCCCAATTTATTTTTTCAAGATTTGAGATTAGATTTGAGATAGCATCCACATATCATAATCAAATTATTTTTGTTGTTGTTTCATTCTATTTTCAAATTAAGTTGATTATTTATTTCTGACTAAATTACTTGTCTAAAATAACTTAATATTATTAGTTCCTGCCTTTGATAGGATTACTAATGTATCCCTTGGATGCAATATTTCAATTTATTTAACCAATAGCCATCTAGAATTAAAAAATCTGAGCAAACTACTATAGTCACTTATTTTTTCTAGCTATTTATTAATAGGGAAAATGTGATTTATGTTTTTTTCTATTGGATGATACTTGAAACAGTAATGCAAAAAATCAATTTTTAATTTTCAAAAAATGAATTAATTGGTAAGGACAATTCATTGAATTGACAATATGTATTAATTGGAGAAAGTGGTTCATAATACAGAGGGTGTACAATCGATGGCAGAGAGACTACTTTTTAATTAATGATTCTTAATTATCTTTAATAGCTCAACATGATATTCATATGAATTCACAGCTCATTACTTACCATTTGCAGAAGACAGTGACATTCAGGTAATTGTTCTTCATTCCAATTTTATCAGAGGTTTTCCATTACAGTCTTTTAACCAGGTGATTCTTCATTCAGGTTTTATCAAAAGTTTTTTGTTAATCTTTTACGAGATTTATAACCCTCTCAAACTGCTCCATTCTGCTTCCCCTGTTTGTCAAATCTTCTATGCAAACTAGCTTCTTTTGTTTATCCGGGTTTAAACAAAAAAATAAGAAATGTATGCACTAAAACAAATTCTCAATAATTCCAATCTGAAGGGAAGCAAATAAATTTATTCACAGCAAGAAATCAAGCCATTCATACTGCTCTCGAGTCTGACCGATGGTAAGGATTTTTTTTTGTTTTGTTTTGTTTTTCTTGAGTTTCTCAAATTGTCTCGTTCTTCCAGTATAAATAAATTTCATTCTATTATAATATTTGACCACAATTATCTCTGTTCAAGATCTGGTTAATGTTTTGGATTCTTTTCCTACACTTCTGTATAATTTAAAAATAACATAGCTTATTATAAACAATGATGTTATCTGATTATATATTTATCTGCATACTTAATTTTTCTGTAACTTTTTTAACTTCCAAAGGTTGTCGCAAATAACCTAAGGTAGATAGAACCTGAAACAATAGAAATAAATGCACCTGTAGCTAGTAAACTACTCCTCAGAACATGGACACCCAATAAGAAGTTCTCTCACATGCAATGGCTGCAGGATATGCACAAAATGGATTTGTTGAAAAAGCTTTAGAAATATTCAATCAAATGCAAATGGTAGGTGTAAATCGAGACTCCACAAACCTTTGCCAACATCGTCCCTACTTATGCCTGTGTATTGAAATTTTTCCCACAATATAAGTAACCATACAACTTTAGATCATTGGGATCATAAAACTAACCTATACTTATTAATAATTGTAAGCATTCGGAACTGCATGCGAATACATTTCTCTTTCCTACGTTCTAGTTTCCCTTAATTGTACTGAGCCCTCAGTTCGTCATTACACTGACCTAACCATTTCAGCATGGCTTTTGTTAATTAAATATATTGTGCAAACAAATTCTCTAGAAACATTGACGGCTATATCATTTGAAGAAGCATTGAACATCATTACAAAATGAATCTATATGAAATTAAAAATTTTAAGATGGTACCAATGAACAAATTTGTTTGAATAAGATAGAATTTCTGTGACTCCTAAAAGATAGCACTTTTGGTGGACAGAAAATGCAACTTCAGGATTTTAACTCTTGCTGTCTCTTCCTCAAATTCCACTCAATAGAGTCCAGAGCTTTCTTATCACTATCACTCAGGATTGTAGTGCTCCCAATACACATAGCTTTGGACAAGCTGATCTAACGAAAAAATAACTAAAACTATATCATAAAGGACATGGATGAAGACGAGGATCGCTAAGTCATACTTCCAGATGGAATGCATGCGAGACTGAATGACTGTATGATGTCATGTGTCTTATTAAAATTCAAAACATTTCTCCGCCCCTTCCAGCCATTTCTTTACTTCCCCAAATTAACATTTTTTCTATCATTTTTCCTGATTTATTATGTTGTGTCGGTTAATGTCTGGATTTCCAAATTCTCCTATATGTCTATCCTTTAACATCAGATAAAAATGACGGCAACTCTTTACAGAGTCCAACTCCAGGGATTTTTTAAATAGTAATTTAAAAATATATTATATTATCTTGAAATTTTATATTGTAATAAATTAATAATAAATCAAATTAAATAAAGTGTTATTTGTAGTTCTGTAAATGGTAGTATGTAGATATATTAGAGTTTCAAACTATCTTTGACACCACTTTCTATAAGGGTTAGCTGAACAGTTCCAAACTTCCAATGATCAAATTAATTAATAATAAATATATCTGTATCCCAAATTTTTCCACCTGTGAACTACATTGAGACTATCACTCTTGCATTTGGCAACAATGGTAATATGTAGATGGTTTCTCACAATATCTAATTTCTACATGATATGAAAATGATCAACCAATTTTTAGCTCTTTGGCAACAATGGTAATGTCAATTAAAAGTATTGAAAGCTTTGGGATTTACAAAGTATAATTATAGCATCTTACCTGGGTATTGTGATTAATAGTGGACAATCCATGCTTGTGAAGTTTTTAGCGAAATACTTTATTTGCTAGATGACCATCGAAAGGGGTGCCTCTATATTAATGTAATGCTAAATCATCTAAACTTCATGTGAAACAAATGTTGTGACAACCTATGCAATTATGCTTTTCAATTTTAATGGCCTGGGCATAATTTAAATCTTTGAACACATACAAATCATAGTAAAAAATATAAAAATGCTGAATAATCAATTACAATTGCTCTTTTACCATCGTTACACTATTTCTGTGGTTAAACACAATAGTATCACTCAAAGCTCAAATCTATATATTTTTAAGAAAACTGAGAAACTTACCTATAAATTAAAATAGTGTTATTTAAAAAGTATAGCACAGCCATTGCTATAATAAAGTTCCATATTATAGGAGTAAAAAGGTACCACCAGGCCTACAGTTTGATGATCTCTACTTTTGATATGAAAATTCTATGGTTGTTCTTAAATGTCATCCATTTTAAAGTTAAATGTCAATTTTGGTCAATAAAAAAAAGTAAATATTTACCAATTTTTAGTATGAATGAAGTGTGAAATTGTTTTACTATTTAACTATTGAACATGATGATATTTAAGTAGAGTGAAATTCCATAATGGTGTGGTCATTTAACTGCTTGTCAATTAATGTTTAAAAAAATATATAAATTGTCAAAAAAAATAGTTCAATTTATCAAAATTAATTTTTTTAAAAATTAAATAAAAATATTTTATTAAGTCCTATTAATCATAAATATTAAATATTTCTTCATCTAAATAAATGTTTGTTTGAAATGAATATGGTAAGACTATTTATATACCACTGTGTATAAAATATTATTTCTGGAAACAATTATATTAGAAACTTTCACATTTTAGAAACCATGTATACACTCATAACTATTACAATATTAAACTATATAATTGGCACCTGTATATACTAATCAAATCAAATCAAATCTCACATATTATATAACAAACATTTATTATTCACAATTAAAGTGTTAAATTTTTACAGATTTTGGTCTTCCATAGTCTATGACAATCAAAAGAGCATATGGAAAGAATAGTGACTTGTGTACATTTCTTGAATTATATGTTCACACTCAAAGTTTGGTTTTCAACACTTTTAAAAATACAAAATGTAGTATAGAGAATATTAATTTTTTAGAAATTTATTTGTATAAGGAGCATCTAATAGTGATATCTAAAACAAAAGGAGGAGTAATATTTTAGAAGAATTGTAAGATAATGAAGAACAACAATTAGTTAGTTACTTTTAAAATTTACACAAAACCAACAATGCAAATTTACTATTACAATCAAATGTAAGTTTCTAAATAGATATATTTAAAATTAAAAAATATTCAAGATAATCTTATATTTAAAGATTTAAAAACATTTTAAAAACAAAAAAAATATTTTTATTCTATCTTTCAAAAAATATTCTAAGTTAATTTCATTTATGCAATTAAATTCTACTACAAGGTTTTTAAGTTCAAGAATTTGCAAGTTTTACTTGTTTGATATCAGTTAAACACTTGTTAGAGAACGTGTGTGAGCATACACTATTTGCAAGTCTTTTATAATAGCTAATTCATTATTAGTTAAACACTTGTTACAGGATTATGTGTGAACCCACACTATTTGTAAGTCTTTTATAAGGCAAAATTAGCTACAATTTGAAATTGAATTGTTATCTTGTGATGTGGATTAATGGAACCATGTTGTTGTTGTCGCTATTGATGTTTGCAAAGAAAATTACAATACTTGTAATTTTGACTTTAAATATGTATGGCATCCAGATTCTAGGTCTTACGGGAATTTATATAGAAATTCTTTTAAGTGGTATCAATGCAATAATGAATTTCCTCTACATAAATTCAAACCCATACAACTTCTACTCAAAGTAATGTCCAAAATAGACACTATTTTGGTTCAATCTATAAAGAAGGTGTGAGCTATATCATCTAATTATACATGGACATATTCAACAAACATGATCTAGAACAATGATGAATTTCTTGTAGGTGTTTGTCCTAATTTTCAAGTTCAGCACCTAACAATATTTAAAATAGAAAACTACAACAACATTCATAGCATTAAGGCAAGAACATGACGCAATGCGTTTCTTGTTACATTGTAACACTAATTTAATTTTGTATTAAAAACATTATATGTTTCATTCAACTATGTTATATTTCTTTTTCTTAATTACAAATTATAATATTATATGCATAATAGACACAATAGTCACATGTAAAAACTCCATACACTAATTTCATTTAAATAAAGTTAAAACCGTTTAGTATCATCACCATTTTCGATTTTTATATTAATGACAAGCAGAGTCCATAAAATGGCCGGCATTGGCATTGGCATCTACTAGACGGCCGACAAAGATCAAGTTATCACTGTATTCTATATATACGAGGCTGCATTGCTTAAGCTTCAGAAATTGAGCAGGACAATCCCAGAGTTTGAGAGAGAATGGCAGGGGGAGCCATCTGTAGCTTGTGGTGGGCTGTCTTTGTGATGAGTTTTATGTGGGGCTGGTATATCTGTATGGGTGAGGAGGGAACAGTCACATTTTACGCATCTCCATATGTCCGTAAGTATATTGTGAATTGTTATCAAAGTTAGTCATGGGTATTGCGATTCTGTGAACGATGTTATACTGATTGATTGCACTGACACTGGCAGCGTCGGCATGCTTTGGAAATGACCTCTCGCAATTTCCAGCAGGAAATATCTTCGCGGCAGCAAGCGATGCATTCTGGGACGACGGAGCCGCCTGCGGAAGACGGTACAGAGTCACCTGCACCGGCGCAACAAATGATGGCGTTCCATTGCCCTGCAAGAGCGGATCCATCGTCGTGAAGATTGTTGATCGTTGCCCGCCCGGATGCCGTGGCACCATCGATTTATCTCAAGAGGCCTTCGCCCAGATTGCCGTTCCTGACGCTGGCAAAGTTTTCGTCAGCTTTGAGCAGTAAGCTAATAGTTAATTTCCTCTTTTTCTCTTCTTCCCTAATCTTATAATAAATATTCATTTAGTGTTCCTTATTTCTTTTGCAGGGTGTAAGCATTTTGAGAAGCCCTATTTCCTTTGGAGTTAGAGTTGCCTTGTACGAAACAGGCCTAAAATGTCTCTTTCAATAAGTAACTAGAATTTTTCAAAGAATAGAGTTCATTTCTCATCTTAACTAGGACATATGCTTTTTATGCTGTCCGTAGAAATTGTTTCATAGTTAATGTTAGTGGTTTATAGTGTGGTTGATAGGAATGTTCTAAAATTAAAGTGGTTTTTGATTCCAACGACTTTTTCCAATTTATCTTATTTGATGTGTCCATAGGATAAATGAAGAAATTGTTATTTATGACATTTCTTGTTAAAGGTTAAGAATTTGAAGTAGTGTGACATTTCTTATTGATGTCAAGAGTTTCATGAAACTCTTTATCATCTTTGTAAGCCACAAATTTTACAAAGCCTTTGTGTGTTTGGTTCATAAGAAGACCAATATAAAGGCAACATAATACAAAATTTCCTTATGTGTACTAGTAGGGGCTTCATTTTTAAGCCTCCATGTTTGTGTACTTGGAGGGTTTATTTTTTCCAACTATGGCCTCATCTGAAAGCTCTAATATTATGGTTAGTGAAAAATTAGATGGTTCTAACTATACAAATTGGAAATGTGAGATGGAATTAATTCTACAAATGAAATCTTTATGAGAATTAGCAGTAGAAGACAAACCTGCAAATGCAAGTAAGCATGAAAAATGGGATAAAATGGATATGAATGCTCGAGCAATAGTTCTATGGAAAATTAGTCCATGGACTAGGCCTCAAGTTCAGGATCTGAAAACAACAAAGAAAATATGGGAAACTTTGCAAACAATGTACAAAAGAACAAGTAAATTAAAAATTATGGTTATTAAAAGGCAATTGATTCATTTGAAAATGAAGGGAGTAATGATCACATTGCAAAAATAAAGAATTTAAGAAATCAACTTGCAATGATGAAGGTGGAATATGAAGATTCAGAAATTGTAGATTTTTTGATTGAAAGCCTTTGAGATGAATATCATAATTTCATATGCACATTGTAGCTAACTGAAAAATTTGACAATATGCAACTAGGGGAATTTTATGGGGCTTTGTTGAATGAAGAAGATAGGCGTAAAAGTTCACAAGTGAGTCTAGTAGAAGTTCTCAAGCATTCATGGCTAAAGGCAAATATAAGAAATACAATCAAGACAAATCATATCGCAATCAAAGACAACAAAATCAAGGGAATCCATACAAAAATAATCAAAGGCAATGGAATCAACAAAGGAATAATTTTCAAAAGTGGAAAAATGAATGGAGAAATCAAAAGGACAATTTTAAGAGTGAAAAAAGCACCATACATTACAATTGTGGAGAAGAATGGCATAAAAGTGATCAATGTCCTAGGAAATCACATGTAGGAGGGCAAAGAAAATTTTATCAAAGAAGACACTCAATTTTTTCTCAAGAAGAAGGTGATCATAATATATCCATAGCCTACTCAAGAAAATTCTAATAATACATGGTATATGATTCAGGGGCTAGCCGACATATGACTTATAGTAAAGACTTCTTTGGTTCTTTAGAAGAAGTGAAAAGTGCAAGGATATTTCTTGGTGATGATAGTTTACATGAAATTGAAGGAATAGGTTCAATTCCAATGAAAGGTCATGATGGTAAGAAATTGGAAATAACAAATGTTAACCTTGTACCTAAGTTAACAACAAATCTTCTCTGAATAAGACAAATAACTCAACATGGTTATAAGGTGGAATTTTACTTAGACAAGTATCTAATCAAGAACAATAATGATGGATTCAAAATTGTGGCTATGGGGTTTGAGAGCTATGCTATCTACAAATTTTTAACATCTATAGATAAGACAACTTACATTACTACATGTTCCTCTACAAGTGAGTTGTGGCATCAACAATTTGGTCACTTAAATTATCAAAGTTTGGCTATGCTTTAAAAAATGCATATAGTTGATGGACTTCCTTGGATAAAAGTAAACACAAATGTGTGTATAAGATGCATGGTTGGAAAACAACATAGAGACAAGTTTGAAAGGTCTACATGGAGGGCAAGTAAATTTATTGAGCTTGTCCATAGTGATTTATGTGGGCCTATGAACCCCCTTCGGAGGGAGGAGCTAGGTACATTTTAACATTCATTGATGATTTTTCAAGGAAGGTTTGAGGCTACTTCCTTAAAAAAGAAATAAGTATTTGACAAATTTGAAATTTTTAAAGCATTTGTGGAAAATCAAAGTAGGAATAGGATCAAGCGAATAAGAATAGACAATGGTGGAGAATATGTCAATAACAAATTCAAGCATTTTTGTGAACATCATGTGATCAAGAGAGAAATGTCTAATAGATATACTCCTCAACAAAATGGTGTTGCGGAAAGGTAGAATAGGACCTTAGTGTAAATTTCACAATGCATGCTACAATCCAAGGGTCTTCCTTTGTTTCTTTGGGCTAAGAATGTCAATACCGCATCTCATGTCTTGAACATATCACCTACAATTTGTTTGGAGAAAATCACCCTTGAGGAAGCATGGAGTGGTAGGAAACAAAATTTTAAGTATTTTAGAGTATTTGGATGTGAAGCATTTGCTCACATACCTGATGAGATTAGAGAAAAGAAATTTGACAAGAGTGTGAAGTGTATCTTTGTTGGATATGATGATCAAAAGAAAGGATATAGGTTGTATGATCCTAGTGTGGAAGATGTGTTCACAAGTAGGGGTGTCAAGTTTAATGAAGGGTTTGAGGATCTAATAAAACCCTCTCCTATTCCACAAGTAGACATAAATAATGATGAATCTCATAGTAACTTTGAAACTAGTGAAAGTTCAAAGACAACTTCCAATGAAGTTGAAGAATCAAGTCCTCAAAAGGCCGAGTCTTCAAGAAATTTATCAAAGGACCCAACAAGTTAATTATTCCCTAATGACCACAATAATGAAGACTAATGATCCTCAAACCTATGATGAGGCTAAGGGAAAACATGAATGGGAACAAGCTATGCAAAATGAATATGACTCTTTGATAAAGAATAAAACTTAGGAATTGGTAGATTTGCCGAAGGGCAAGAATGTGCTCAACAATAAGTGGGTGTATAAAACTAAGTTCAAGTTTGATGAAAGTATTGAAAAACACAAAGCCAGATTAGAAGCCAAAGGGTACTCACAAAAGGAGGGAATTAACTACACAAAAACTTTTGCACTAGTAGCAAAGATCTACTGTAAGGACAATCATAGCATTGGCAGCTCATTACAAGTGGACTCTTCACCAAATGGATGTTAAGAATGCATTCTTGAATGGAGAAATTGATGAAGAGATCTAAATGACTCAACCAAAGGGATTTGAAAGTTCAAGACAAGAACACTTAGTTTGTAAATTGAGGAAGTCTCTCTATGAATTGGAGTAAACTCCAAGGTCTTGATATGCTAAGATTGATGAGTATTTCAAGACTCAAGGATTCAATAATAGTCCTCATAATCCAAACTTGTATGTGAAGGAATTTGATGAAGGTGACACAATTATTATTGTACTCTATGTTGATGATCTTATCATCATAGGAAATGACATGCACAAAATTATTGATATGAAGTTGAATTTAAAAGAAAATTTTGAGATGACAAATCTTGGTTTTTTGCACAATTTTCTTGGCATCCAATCATGGAAAAAAGATGATGGAATTTATCTCTCTCAAACCAAGTATGCTACAGACTTGTTGAGAAAATTTAGAATGGAAGATTATAAAAGTGTTTCTACTCCACTTATACGAGGGTTGAAGTTGACAAAGGATATGGAAGGTGAGGATGTTAATCCTACCATATATAAGCAACTTGTTGGTAGCCTTGTGTACTTGACTCACAATCGACTAGATATTTCTTTTGTAGTATGTGTCATTTCATGGTTTATGATCTCTCCTAATATTCCACATTGGATGGTACTAAAGAGAATATTGAGATATGTAAAGGGGACATTGAATATGGGTGTTTCTTACTCCTCTCTTGGATACTTGTCACTTGTAGGCTATTTTGATTTAGATTGGACAGGTTGTGTAGATGATAGAAAATCTACCACAGGTTATGTTTTCTCTCTTGGTTCTAGACCAATTTCATGGTGTAGTAAGAAGCATTCTACTATTTCTTTATCAACTACAGAGGTAGAATATACAGCAACAAATGAGGCAACTAAAGAAATAACTTGGTTACAGACTATTCTTTCAGTACTCAAACATCATCATGTAGGGCCTTCTTTACTTCATTGTGACAATCAAAGTGCCATTTTGTTGTCCAAGAATCTAGTGTTCCATGCTAGAACCAAACATATAGAGGTGTATCACCATTACATCAGGCATCTCATTCAGCAGCAGGTAATTCATCTTCAATATTGCAGCTTAGAGGAACAAATAGCTGATCTTTTCACCCAGGCTTTAATTGAGCCTAAGTTTGTTTATCTTAGAGGTGTTTTAGGGTTGAGAGAAGTCACATGAATATTTTATGGTTGTCATTTAGGGGGGATTGTTGTGAATGTCTACCATCATATGAGTGAATAAGTTATCTTATGTAACCCCTAACATTAAGGGGGATGTCAGCATAGTTAATGCTAGTGGTTTATAGTCAACAAGTGTTAATGTTAGTGGTTGATAAGTTAGGCAATTAGATAGAAAAATAAATGTCATTAGTTATAAATAGTTCTATAAATATGTATCACTCCTTGAATACAATTCAATTCAGATTTCTGTTGTTACAGATTTGCAATCTCTCTGTGTCGTTCCTATTTTCTGATATTAATTCTAATCACTGATTTTCTTAGATGACTTGAACTCCAGTCAATTCATAATTTAAATAAAGAGAAAATATTTGAAATTTCCATTCCTTATAAGACATTTTTTTACTATTTCGTTTTAATTTTTGGTTAATTTCTTTTTTAATGTCCTCTGTAATATTATGGAAAATCATTTGATTATCTACTTCTCTTATCTCACAAGAGAAAAGAGATGCATACGAAGATCTCTGCTTAACGTGTACTTGCTCTAATTTTTTATGAATTTTTAAAGTCTAAAAATTATTAGATTTGAACCAGCGAACTGTTATTTGGAAAATAGACCATTTATCAATTCTTTTACCATTCCACCTAGTTATAAAAACAATAAATAATTATTTTTTAAACAAAAAAAATACTTTTCAATGTTAATGTGGCGGTACACGTTAAGAAAGGCTTTATCCTCATGAATTTAATGGCACCAACACTTCCAAAGCCTTGGCATCTAAACCGATAGGGAGTAGAAACTGATGTTTATCCAGGGCAGGGCACAACACAACACAACTACTAGACTAAGTTTATAGAAACTGGTGTTTATACACTTTATTTAAATATCATTCATTTATATGGTCAAACAATCAATAGCAATTTTACACCTCATTCACAACAAAAAGTGCTTAATATTTGTCCTGTTTTTATTCGTTAAAATTGACCTTTGACTATTAAAATGGATGATATTTAAGAATAACCGTGTTTATACAACCAGACTGGAGACCAAGTTTGAATGCACCATCAACACATGCCACAGCTGGAGAAGTACGAAGGAGATCAATGGGGAATATCCCACCCAAAGGAGCATCACCCAAAACAACATTGTAACCATCCAGAGCACACTTCCACCAATCGGTATCAAGCAGGTACTAATGAATGAAATTGGAGACAATAGGAGCGACGAACTCCGCCTCTTGAGCAATGTCCATGATGTTGGACAAAAAGATGGAGGCAACATCAAAAAGTCAATTACAGTTGGCATTCGATTTGGATATGACCAGGCCAACAGATCCAAAGACTTGAGATCATCACTCTTCACATTAATGATAGGCACCCGCATACCTTTTGCTTATCGCAATGAAGAAATGGCACAGGGAATATTTCCCTTTTGATGTCTACATGTATGTATACTTTATCTTTATTTTCACTATATGTGTCATATGATGTGTTAGATGCTATGTTGTCCACATAACAACTAGTTGTCTTACAACTAGCACTGGAAGAATCCTCTCTATCATGATCTATGGTGTTAAAGATATACGTAAATAACAATTAATATCCTAAATTGTATCACATGGTTATTAGTAAGATCCTATATTTTATGCTCATGTAATTCATGCATATATCTATACTATGTTTTATTTGATCATCATCACAAAAATAATTAGCATCGATGGACTTTGGCACATGTCTAGATGTATCAATATGTTTTATGGGAAGCAACTTGATATTTGTTGTTTTGTAAAGTTTTTTTAATATGGCATCTTGAGTTTAACTTGCTTATCTTTATTGCTAGTGATTGAATGATTCTTTTATGATGAATAATTGTGGTTGTTGATGCTACATAGTAGAATAAATATATGAAATAACACAATAATCATACCTACTAGATGTTGAAATATTATCATCGCCTTGCAAACATTCATTCTAACAAAAGTAAGTACTCCATAAAAGCATATATAAGATTTATGAATGAATTATAATAAACATGATGCAAATCAAAACATAGTAATGCTTCATCAACTAAAGTTTCTCTATTTATGCTTCCATTATAAACATATTATTATTATTAACATGTGCTTAATATGTGAAAAATTAGTTTCTACAATTTGAATATGGACCTCTATATTATCCATTTCTGTCACCACTAAATACATAAATCAATGGGTGTCTAAAAATATGAGTAATATAAAGCATAAGATCAAAAAACATCATGATATATAGAAACACTTGTAACATGTGTATCATAATTGTTTTCCACTTGAGAAGAATTAGCATCATCTGTAACATCATTTGGTATGGAAAGTATTAGATATATCATCAACAGGTAAGGAGGAAACATCATAATCACTAGGAGTAAACATATCATTACATGAATAACAAACCCTAGATGTATCCATGGAAGTTAAGATTGAAGTGAGTTATGTGTATTTAGCATAGGTTCACAAAAATATCTACAGTAGAAATGCGAACTATACTATCATCACACAATGGGGCATCAAAAATATTATCATGAAAGAAGAAAATGTCATGTGAGGGAGCAAAAAAGTAATGCATGTCACATAAGAAACCATCATATATTGCATCATTAAATCTATCATAAAATGAAGGAAAAATTCTCAAAGGTAAAACATCAACAATAGTCAAGCTCAAAATGGTGCAGGGGCACCTTGATGCACCTTGGGTCATGTTGGGAAACTTTCATTTTTATTTTTGTTTTGGATTGAATTATGTAAATACAGTCATTTAAGACCATTTTATGTCATCTAGGACCATTTTTGGTATTTTGGAGCAACCTAGGAAAAAGATGTAAAAGTGGTTCAAATTTTGTCAATGTTGTCAATGTTGTAATGAACTTTTTCAAACTTGTTAACAAAAAAATAGTTGTGAGTCAGTTGGAAGTTGGGAGATGCTTGGAATAGCATAAATATGCCTTGAAAACACAACCCAAAGGGCTGGATAAGATTTGGAGGAAGTAATACATCAATTTTGATACATTTTTATGCATTTTTCTGTGTAATCGGACTGAAAACCGTAGGTGTATGGCCCTGTACGGCATGGTACAGACCTGCAACCAATTGGGGAAGATGGATAACCTTTTCTTTTTTTATTTTCTTTTCATTTCATAAGATTTCATTTTGTTTTGTGCATTTCAGAGGAATTTTTGTAAAAACAGGTAGGATTCAACCTAGGGTTTCCAGTCATGAATAAAAAATTCATTTCTAGAGTTTTAACCATTGAAATTTTTTGAAAACTTCAAGGGAGGACTGTTTTGATGTGTACTACAATATTTTCAAGGTTTGGATTTGATAGATTTTGTTCTTGGTGAGTTATATAGGATTGTTCCTCACAAAACCCTGCTAAAATAGGGCAGAAGCCTAGTTTGCTTAGGGTTTGATAACATAGATCCATTAAATTACTTGCCTATAGTAAGAATGAGTTGTGAGGCACCCATAAACACCATAGAAGGTCTTGACAAATCCAAGTTTCATTTTTTCATATGATTTCCTTGTTGTATTCCTTTTAGGGCCATTGAAATTAGGTGTATAGGGTGATCTAGGGTGTATGTAAGCATTGTTTGAACCATATCATTGTATGTAGTGTATGAGAAGAGTCTTGTTGCATTGAGTAAGTCCTTGATCTACATCATTTTAGTATCAAATCCAAATAAGAGGGAAAGGTTGAATTGAAGAAACGTAAGGATGCCTCCAAGAGCAAATCCAATTGCTAGAGAGGTGAGGGAGATAAAGGAGAACTATAAAAGAGAGATGAGGAAGATGAGGGACATATTTTAAGCTAGAATTGCAATAGTTGAAACTAATTAGAGAAGAGGAGTGGTCACATGAGATTTGAGTGACCCATAAGAAGAAGAAGAAGGAATAGATGAAACCCATTCACACCAGGAAGAACCTCGGGGAGAGAGGGATGTTGATGAGATGAGAATGGAAAGATTGCTAAAGGTAGTCAAAGAGGAAGGTTCTAAAGTGAAGATGGAACTACCAGTGTATAGAGGAAGTCTAAATAGTGAGGAACTTCTTGATTGGATAGGAGAACTAGACAAGTATTTTGAATTTGAAGATGTGCCTGAAGAACAACAAGTGAAGTTGGCAAGAACAAAGTTGAAAGGTCATGCATCCCTTTGGTCAGACTATGCATAGGATGAGAGAAGGAAGATGAGAAAAAATCCAAAATCACCTCTTGGAATGGGATGGTTGCCAAACTCAAAGACAAATTCCTACCTAGTGACTATGTCATTCAACTTTATATAGGAAACTCCAAAACTTGAAGCAAAAAGAAATGGATGTGAAAACATACATAGAGGAGTTCTACAAATTGAGCATTAGATCAAGCCCCATGGAGGATTATGTAGCTAAGATTGCAAGATACATAAATGGTCTCAAGTATAGCCAACAAGATGAACTAAGTCTTACAAGTCCTAGAACATTGGGAGAATGTTTCCAACTAGACGTGAAGGTTGAAGACAAGTTGAAAAGGAGACAAGAAAAGAAGAGCAGGGGCAGAGGAAAGAATTTTAGAGCAAGAGGGAAATTTGCTAGTAGAGGATAGTCCCAAAGGTCTGAAGGAGAGACAAGTAATGCTCAAGAACAAACTTCTGATTCAAGGGGCAGTTTTAGAGGAAGAAGACCAAATTTTAGGGGCATATTTGGGAGTAGAGGATGATCAAGTGGATTCACTAGAAAATGTTATAAATATAATTAGTTTGCAGGCCATCAAGCATGGCAATGCATTGAAGAACGGTCCACTACTTTGGTTAGAAGTGAAAGGAGGAATCAAATTGTAGAAGGTGAAGATACTGAAAGTGTCAATTCTCCATCACACAATGCTAACCCAAAAGTTGGAGAGTCTTTGATGATGAGAAGAACCCTAATCAAAGTGCCCATGGAGAAGGAACCACCTCAAAGAAAGTCACTCTTCAGGACTATGTGCAAATGCCAGGGTAAATGTTGTAAAGTTGTCATTGATTCTAGTAGTACTGATAATTTGGTTTCTGTTGAAATGGTAGAGAAGTTAAAGTTGAAAAGATTGCCTCATGCCACTCCATACAAGGTCTCTTGGTTAAACAAAGGGCAACAAGTGTTGGTGAATGAGAAAAGTTGGGTAGAATTCCATATTGGGGGATATAAGGATAAGGTCTTCTGTGACATCATCCCTATGGATGTTTTCCATATGCTACTTGGTAGGCCTTGGCAATATGATATGATAGAATTCCATGATGGTAGGAAGAACACCTATGTCATAGAAAAGGATGGGGTCTCTTGCACTCTTACACCCTTAAAAGATGAAAGTGAAGAACCACAAGTAGGACCTAGTGTGATGTTGGTAGGTGAGAAGGATTTCCTAAAGACCATGGAAGAGGAGAATAAGGGTTTTGCCATCATAGCCAAGCCTAGGACTGTTATTATAGCAGTCAAGTTGGATGAGTTGCCTTTAGAGATCCAAGATTTGCTAAATAAGTATGATGATATAGTAGTGGATGAGATCCCAAACACTTTGCCTCCTATGAGGGATATTAGCCATCACATTGACTTCATACCAGGGGCTAGTTTGCCTAATAAGCAGCCTATAAGATGACACCACAACAAAATGAAGAAATCACAAAAACAAGTGTGGGAGTTACTTGACAAAGGGCTGATTAGAGAAAGCCTTAGTCTTTGTACAGTCCCAAATGTCCTAGCACCTAAGAAGGGGGGTGAATGCAGGATGTGTATTGATTCTAGGGCCATCAATAAGATCACAATAAGATATAGATTCCTAATTCCAAGGATAGAAGATTTGACGGATTGCCTAGGAGGAGCATGCTACGTTTCCAAAATAGACCTCAAGAGTGGGTATCACCAAATCAAGATCAGACCAGGGGATGAATGGAAGATAGCATTTAAGAAAAATGAAGGGATTTACGAATGGCTTATGATGCCTTTTGGTCTCTCCAATGCAGCCGATACCTTCATGAAGTTGATGAATGAAGTCCTCAAGCCTTTTATTGGTAAGTTTGTAGTGGTTTATCTTGATGATATTATTGTTTTTAGTTCAAGTAAGGAAGAACATTTGCATCATTTGGATTTGGTTTTGAGAAGATTGAATGAAGAGAAACTAATGATTAATTTGAAGAAATGTGAGTTATGAAGACAGAGTTGGTATATCTTGGATTTGTGATTACAAAGGGCACCTTGAAGACGGATCCAAGTAAGGTTGAAGCTATCCTAAGTTGGCCTACACCCAAATTAGTTGTTGAGGTAAGAAGTTTCCATGGTCTAGCAAGATTTTATAGGAAATTCATTAGAATTTTTAGTCATATATGTGCTCCAATCATTGATACCATAAAGGGGGATAAGAGAAAGAAGTTTGTTTGGTCTAGTGAAGCTGAAAAGATTTTTCAATATTTGAAACAAAGGGTAGCAGAGCAGCCTATATTAGCTTTACCTAATTTTGATAAGGCCTTTACCATTGAATGTGATGCTAGTGGCTATGCTATAGGGGCAGTGTTGAGTCAAGAAAATAGACCTATTGCTTTCTTTAGTGAAAAGTTGAATGAAGCCAAGAAGAAATACTCCTCCTATGATCTAGAAATGTATGCTATGGTGCAATCTTTGAAAAAATAGAGACATTACCTCCTTCCTAAAGAATTCATAGTCTATACTGATAATCATGCTCTTCAATTTTTGAATAAAAATGGGTGGAATATTTGCAGAGTTTTACTTTCACTATTAAACATAAGAACGGACAGTCCAATAAAATAGTGGATGCTTTGAGTAGGAGGGCTCTAATGGTGCAAGAAATTCAATTGCAAAGTGTGGGCATTGAATCCTTAAAAGGTATGTATGTTGAAGATGGTGATTTCAAAGATATATATGCATGTTGTAAGTAGCCTTGTAGATGGCTTGATTTTCTAGTTCAAGATGATTTTTTGTTCAAAGGAACATAACTTTGTGTGCCTAAATTCTTAATGAGAGACAATTTGATAAAACAAAAGTATAGTGGTAGTCTTGTAGGTCATTTTGGTCTTGATAAGACCTTGGAGCAGTTAAGAAGATGGTATTTTTGGCCTAAAATGCAAACTGATGTAAGGAAATTTATTAAAAAATGCACTATTTGTCAAAAGGCCAAGGAATGTAGCACTAATGCACAGTTGTATTAGCCTCTTCCTATTCCAAATAGGCCTTGGGAGTCTATTAGCATAGATTTTGGCATGGGGTTATATCAAACACAAAGGGGCTTTGATTCAGTGTATGTTGTGGTTGACAAGTTCTCAAAAATGGCTCATTTCATCCCTTACAAAAGCAACAATGATGCATCATACTGTTTAGGGTAAAATATGAAGAGGGTTTATTTTCAATGGCTTATGTTTTTGTCTTGATCCTCCTTTGACCACTAAACATTCAAGGACTTCTAGTCGAGTAAAGGAACCTACTACAGGCCTTCTATCACTTGGAACATAGGGGAAGATTGGAATTGTATGATTTTGTTATTCAATTAAGCCCAATTATGTTCAAAACCCTAATTTCATAAATTCGTGATCAAACAGACAAATTATAGAAAATGCTCAGACACATAGATATCAAACGACAATCAAATGCATACCAAATTTTGAAGTTTAGAAAGCAAAAAAGTTAGGGACTAATGAGCGGGCGCCCTAGTCTAGTGCCACCATTTTTTCAGGATTTGGAAACCTTGTCTGCAACATGTTCCTGTTGTTTCAGAGATTTTCCTATTGTGAGATCTAGAGGACTAATGAGTGGGCACCTGAGTCCAGGTCCCTATTTTCTTCTCTGATCTAAAATTTTGACAGTCTACACTACTCTCCTGCAACTCCACTTTCTCTACTTTCACAACCTGTAACCTATAATCACTGAAAAATGGGTTGGGGGTTGTGGTGTTTAGAGGCTTGCCTCAGTCAAGCCCCCAAGAGATATTCAAGTCTTTCGAACACCATTGTCAGATAAAGAGTGCGTATCCCTATGGGATAGAGGCAAAATCCAAATGATAAATGATTGAAAACATAATTGATATCACATTGTAGTGAAGATCTCATGGAAGGAAGATGCTCTTCATGCCATGAGGAGATGGATACCAAATCTGCAAATACAAACACAAGAACAACACAAAAGTCTACTTTGCCACACAATGAATGCCTTGAATCACCTTCACAAAACCTTGTCAATCAAAAATGTCCCTCTTGTTTACAAGTGATAACCTAATCATTCTTATATATGTAACTACAAACATTCCCACTAGGAATTTCATAATTCAAACTTGCCGTGTTGGCATAGGACCTAAATAACAGTCATAAACTGACACTTTGAAATTGGTCCTTACCTAAAATAAGGTAGGACTAGGGCACGGGCACCCAAGTCCTCCCCCCTATTTCAGGAAAGATTTATCTTAAGTGCATCCCCTGAATCCTATTTACCATGAGACTTCAGGGTTTTCTCATTGGGAGTCATCAAAATCATGCAAGATGCTCTAAATGCATTCTAAAGGACCCGAGAGGTAAACCTTAAGAGGGAAAAGCCCCCAAGGGGACATTTTTTTACGTAACATTTAGCCCCCACTTTAATGTATGTATAAATGCAAGGCCAATACATGTATTAAAGTACAGTCAACAAAAATAGCAAACACGCCAAGCACGGAGAAGACGTGCCAATCACAAAGAAGACAATAATAGGCACACAAAACACAGAGAAAATAGTTATAGTCATGCAAAACACGGAGAACATAGCATTGAAGACATGAAAAACATAAAGAATATAGTGAATGCAATGAAGAAAGTGATGGTTTTCTTTTTCTTTTTCATTTCCATATATATGAAATGTAGATGTAGTACAAGGAAAGTAAACACACCACCCATAATGCAGGAGGGACTCATCACCACCAGTCTTTAAATTGCATATGGGGCAATAGACACGTAATACAAATGAAGCACACCATACAAATCCCAAAGCATAGGAGGGACTCATCGCCACTGATCTTTAAGACTATTGTTACCAATTTTCACCTACAACTCAAATTGGCAGAGCTAAAACAGTTTGCTTCCATTTTAAGGTGAAAAGTTCCTAATACATTTCTTCTTTGGTTATCCTTTGCATAATTTAAAGTGTTTGGAAAAGAAAAAGTTTCAGTTTTATGATGACATGTGTTATAACAGAAAGGAAAACATTCAACTTGTCATTCAATGCTTTGCAACATAAAGGAGATTTCATAGATGATAGGAAGTGGTTTCATTTCATATTGTAATGCTTCTATTCATTTTACAAAAGAGATATACACAAAACTACTTAAGCATTTTATTGATATTCGTTGGAAAGAAAGAATGATCAAATGTCCCACACAAGCCATGGGAATAGCTGAACCAGTGCAATATAAGAAATATGCTATGCATCTAAAGATAAAGAATGTAAAAGAAGCATATAAGAGGAGGCATATCCGTCATTGCCTGTTTAATGTCTTGAGATGGTCTCTATTGTTGCTTTCCCATCCTTGCTCCTAGTCTTCAAGTGAACATACAGTGATTAAGAAAGTTGTTAGAGCTTCGGACATGAGTCTTCCTATATGCATATCAACAAAAGTATAATACATTGCCTATGTTGCACTGAATTAGTTGAAAAACATCAGATATATGCAAGAGGGCTCGAAAAGTACAACATCATCAGGAAGAGCATTGAACTTCATTATTGTTTTATTTAACATGTTTGTTCACTGTGCAGGTATAGGAGAAATTATGTTGCTAATCCATTCCTGAAGACATCATAGCATGTGGTGTAAAAATGGGCTCCCACAAGGGTTGAGCCTAGCATGCTACCCCTTGATCTTAAGGGGAATATAAGATAAGCAAAGAAACTTCTAGATCAATAAATAAAACATATTCTAATTGAAAGTCAATATAAATACATCATGAGATAGTCTCCAAGGTAGGACAATCACCATCAGAGCAATATCAACTAAGGATGTTTAGTCACATCAAGAGCATGACAGCCAAGGATGCATCATGGAGTAGTAGTTGGACAGTAGTAGAATAGGTATTTACCACTTTTGTTCTAAATGAGGTGTAAAGTTGCTATTCAATGCATGAAACAACCATAAAGGACAAAAATCAGTCATGACCATGACTGTCCCATCAACCAAGAGGCATATTATCAACTAAAGAAGATAGATGACAGTGATATAATCTGTATCCACAAAGTGAAGTGCAGCATCCACTATATATATTGGAACAATTGTGTCATGAATGATACCTACAGTATAATGCCATGTCAGTGATCTAATATTGAAGGAAGCAGTAGGGTACAAGTCTATGATGGAGGATTAGAATGATCAAGATGCTGCTCAGTAGCCATATTGTCATGGCACTATACTACAGGTATGGTGAATATTTTATTGCAATCATAAGAAGAGGGTAATCATTGAATAATCATAATGTCTAACTACTATAAGAAGAGCTTGCAATGTTTCAAACCATGGGCCAGTCACCTTAATGACAGTCCATTCATCATATATTACCATATGCCTCTACAATATACAAGATAAAGCCAAAGAGTGCAAGGTATAGATGAAAGACAATCATCCTCAAGATATAGTGTACCACCATGAATCAAATGAAGGGGCAGCTCATGCCACATCAAGTATACATTTGAATCAAGAGAGGATACAATACATTTGAATCAAGGAGACAAGTGTACAAGTTAAGGAGAAGTACTATTCATAGCTGTGCAAAGAAGGACAACCACCTGAGAGAGCAGTTCACAAGGAGTTCAAGACAACATTCCAAGCATGTGGAACAACATTAGAAGGAGGACAGTCATAGATATCCAATTGACAAGTGTACTCATAATGCTTAAATGTCAAAGAGATCAAGACAACATACAATCAAGATGTGCTAATCACACAAGCACAACCATAAATGACTAAGTACACCTACATAATGGGATAGTCAAAAGAGGGGCAGAGTTGAGGTAGTTGAGGCAGAGGTTGTCTGTCAAACCTTTTAGCAGTCGAATCATCAAATGTTGTCAAGGTGATGTTAGAGGAGTAAAGAGAACAAGAGACAATGACTGTCAAAGCGGGGTCTATGAAATGTTGAAGGTTTATGTGGCATCTTGACTATCAACAAAGGGTAAAGAGACATAATGATAGTCACCAAAAAGCAGAAAAGATACAGTCGTTGGAAGGAGACTATCCTAAGGAGTAATCATGAGATGTAAACTCTCAAAGAATAGTCATAAGATGACTATAGTAACAATCATCAGGGATAGTAAGTTTTGACAGTGGTCATAGAGATAGTCTTTCAAGACATTACAAGTGAAAGGATTGTGATAGAACCCCTTACACATTCATGAAGAATATGTCCATCAAAGGATATTTGTGCTTTATTTCCTAATAGTGCATGAACCTCTAATGTGGATTAAGGCCCTGAAAATGATAGATATAGAGGGAGTCCTTTCACCAAGGAACAATCAAAGACATGGACTAAGAAGACTTGAAGAAAGCTTGCACAAGGAGGATATAGAGGCTTAAAGCAATGACTGAGGACTGAGACATCATGAAAAATAGCTTAGAGAGAGAAGCAAAAACATCAAACAGTCAAATGAAGGCTGTAAGTTTAAACAGTAGCAGTCATGTTTGAGACTATGTAGTAGAGATTATCCATGGTAGGACTATCCATGAAGAGTATGCAAGCAAATAGTCATGAAGAAAGGACAACTATTTAAAAGAAACTATCAAGTGTTTAAGTTGCATACAGGGATCTTCAAGTTAAAAAATGAAGCATCTTACCAAAACAAGGGTCAATGCCCTGTTAAAGATTATCATATCTTCTTGCACCAGTTTGCATAACACTTGATGAGCTCATCATTGAAGAGTAACATCTAAAAGAAAGCATGTGGATAAAATTGCCATGAAAAGCAGTGGTCTAATGGAGTAGTAATCGAGATATTGTGCAAAGATCATCTGGAGCGGTCATAATCTCAACTACATTAACATTATTTTATCTCAAGAAGGCGATATAATGGAGATAGAAACTGAGTCTGAAGAACAAATGAATAGAGGAAAGAAACTATTTTCTGTATTTTTTAAAGCTTGAGACAAGCATTCTTTTCACAGAAAATGATAAGAAATGGGCGAGATTGCATGATGAAATCTTACCCGAGTTTCTGTTGTAGAAAGATACCTTCAAACCCCAAAGTGAAATCTTCAACAATACTTCAATGGCAGCCTCAAAATAGAGGGAAAATCAATGGGAAGAGACTAGAAATGAAATATATCAGAAATCTAGTTATGGCTGTGGCTTAAAGGCTAGAAAATTATTTTGAAATGGAGAATATGATTCAGTTTTGTGCCAGAAAGACTTCCCTTGCAATCTCCTACAAAATTCTTCAAGAAAATGCTTTGTAGCAGCAGAAATGGAGAGATTTTGAGCTTCAAACCCTAGCAATGGTGGAGGCCAGGCAAAGTAAATTTTCCAAAAAGTTCAAAGTGCAAATGATGCTGAGAAGTTAGGGCTTAGGTTTTGTTTTAGGGCTTTCTATTTTCCCTAATTCAAATATGGGATTTTTATCACATATTTTCTAAAATCAAATGCCCACTAATACCTTCGTGGTATATTATTCACCTTTGCATATATGACTAGGCTTTATGCCATATAAATATTTTACAACATTTGGAAGGTAAAATCAAAACATTTAATGTGCCTTAGGAGTCTCCTAATTTTGGAGAAAATCAAACGCCTAGATGAAGATACATTTTACTTGGCAAAATTAAAAAATAAAATGAAACCATATATTTTTGCCTTGTATTATTGTGAAAATCAAAATAAATCAAATCTTTTCCCTCCTTTGTGGAAAAATCAGAGTTGAAAACTGCAAAAAATCATTGTAAATCATTATTAAAGAAATGTCCTTATAAATTGCTTTAATAATTGTTACTAAAATGTAGTTAAAGTAAAGCAAGTATGGATAAGCTTTCCTATTTTGAGTTTAAGTCTTTTGGGCGGAATTGGAAAAAACTAGGTAAACTAAAGTTTCTATTTCAGTTTCCAATCAGTTAGAGCCTATTTTTTTAGTCTTTTTAGGGGGGCCACTTGGGAGGGAAAGTTTCCACCTATTATTGCTCAGTTTGGATCAATTTTAGACCCTATTTTTTTGGCCTTTCTCCCTTGCTCGAAAATAGGTTTTTTAGTTTCTTCTTTTGGGTAAGATAGCTGGCTACGTTTTTAGAAAGCCTTTTGGCTATATATAAGAGAAGAAAAACATAGTTTAGGTAGTTCAGATTTGCTTCTTTCTTTCTTGCACACTGTAGAAAGTTCTGTAATCCTTGATTTGTACTTAGATCCTTCATTTTTACATACTCCTTTCAGCTTTAATAAAGTTACAAAATATTCCTATTTCACATTTTGTCTCATATTTACAGTATTGGTTTGATATTTCATTGTGATCATAAAGTTAGGTCCTTTGTTATGTTTCATTGTTGTGAATATGTGTGGAAAAATTTCATATAATGAAGGTTTCATGTTGTGTTCATTTCGAGCCTTCATTCAAATCACTATTGAGTTATATGTTTTAGATGAGATTGTGTAGATTAATGTTTTAAGAAACTGATTGAGTGAAGGAATTAAAAAAAAGTAAAGTGATGGTGTATCACTTGTTAGAGTTTAGGATTTTCATTTTGAGTCATCTTTCTAAACCTTTTTCCTCAGAAAGTTTTGTAGTTTAAGTGATTTGCCAGGGGAACCAGCCTGCTCTGGAGATTCATTCTCACCATAGGTCACCCACAACCTGAGAGTGTTTCCATGTTTCAACAGGAGAGTTAAGTCTAACTTAGCTAGGGTGCAATCGTGATTGATAACAACTATGCTTGGGAATAAACATGCAATACACACACTTAGAAGATAGAGAAAACACGACAAACAAGCGATGGAGTGTTCCTATTTCTAGGTTCATCACCATATCAAGCACATTACAAGCACACACCGATGATTGGGATTCACCACAACAATTGCTGAAGGCATGCTTAAGGGTTGAGTTAGTCACAGAACCTCTCCCTGCCTCCGTAGAGGACTTTTGAAAATGATAGGATGTGCACTCTCTATGAGAAATACACCATCCCTGCCTCCACAGAGGGCTTAAGATAAAAAGGATATGCATGATATCCCACCTCCGCAGAGGGCTTAAATGATTGTAATAGATTTCAAACAAACCTCAGAGTGCAGGAGCGACTCATCGCCACTAGTCTTTAAGATTGCACCTAAAAAATAGACAGCTTACCTTGTATATGCCCCCACCTTAAGGTGGTTGATCTCAGTTACTAATATCAAGCACATTAAGGTAGGAAGAAAACACACAAGGGAACATGAGCTCTCACAAAGCCCCTGCCCCCTAGAGGTGACATGTACTTTACGATCGCCAAATGTTCCCACAAACACATTCCTACAAGAAAAGTGTTAGTGTCCATATAATCATGATAAACAACAATATCAATGCATATGATCAATCACATGGAGAATCGAGGAATGCAAGATTCAAGATAGACAAAGTGCATGGAGTAGCAGTATTGTTATGTTTTTGTAAGTGTGATAAGACAACATCAAGATCACATAGATTATTTCTACTAGCCAAGCATCAAATAATATATAACAACCCCATCGTCATGTAGAAACTAAGTCTAATTTTTGATTTCTCTCTAAACAGACACTAGGTCTGCATCAGTACAAAATGTTTTTTCATCATCCACCTGCTAGATAGAAACACTAGAAGAAGGGAAACAATAAATCAAGAGAGGAGAAATAAGTGCCTAAGGGACAGTCAAATAGGAGGGTGCCCCCAAGTCACCAACCATAATGTTGTGTCCATAAGACACAAGACACAATAGTGAAAATAGAGGAGAAGCAATATAGAAGAATGATGATACAAATAGAAGAAGGTCACAACAGATGTGGTCTCCCAGTATCTTGGACCTTACAAGAGAATCAAGGGTCATCCCAGGAGGCATAACACAACACATAGCACATCACAAGGGAACACAACATAGAGGTAAAGAGTTAGAAATACTTACCTAATAGAATCCAATGTTAGGAACATACATATCTAGGATATCTCTCATGTTGATTTGGTCTTGTCGAAATTGCATTAACATTGAGTTTAGGATGACGAGAGGCTTTCTTTTCTTTAGAAGGATTATATCCAATGCTACTTGAGTAATGTCTTGAAGTATATTCTATAGGTACTTGAATCCCTTGTTGATTTACACCATATCCCTTACCTACCTATTCACAATTGTTATAAAGGATTTTAAATCCTTGACCATAGAGGGATATCATTTATTTAGGGGATAATGAAGCCTCATAGGTCTTGTAATTTGTAGTATAAGTGAGAGTATTTTCTTTATTTTCTACCAAGGGGACTTTAGGTTTCTTAGGTGCTTCAAAACATTGCTTAGGTGAGATAGATGCTACTTTTGATGTGTCAAGGCTATTAATTTTATATTCCCCTATACCACAAGGATTAAAATCCAATGAGCTCCAATCATCACCAAGGAGTGCATTTGATTGTGTAGAGTCATGCACAACACTATTCATGGAAAGAAGCATTGATTAATTAGCTCATAAATTGTTTAAGCTCATATGATTGTAAACTTGTTTTTGCATTACAACATGTAAGCAGTTATCCAATTCAGGATCAGCATGAATGGTATGAATTTATCTTTGAATATAAATTTGATTGAATGATGTAGGGTGGAAGGAACCACCCCAATGCATGAATCCAAGGTATACTAAGAATCATGTTGTAAGATAAAGAACTAGGCATGAAATGAACTAAGGTAGATACAATTGCAGGACCCACCTTTACAGATAAGGTTATAGTACCTAGTCATTGACTACTATGATTATCAAATCCATGAATGCTAAGTTTATCTGGTTTAACTTTTGATGTGTCAGCCTTGATTTTGTGTAGTAGGTCAATGCTACAAACATTAAGAGCCAATCCATTGTCAATCATAACTCATTTTACCAATGTTTTATTTATTGTGACAAAGATCAAAAGTGGATCATATTGGTTTTGAACTTTGATTGACGGTAATTCATGTGGTTGAAAGAGAATATCTGTTTTTGTCACATGCATACTATCTAATATAGATCTAGTACATCATCAAGCTTAGTAGTAGGTGGGACAATCACCTTTTGTAAAGATTCTTGGAGCATTCCATTGTATGTAGGCAAAGTTTGTATTAAATCCCAAAGAGAGATCTTAGCTAAAGTAGAGCAAAGCTATTCAACAAGATCATATTCTTGACCACTTTTATGAGCAAGACGAGGTGGTGGAGGGAGCATAGGTTGAGAACATGGAAGAGAGACATGCACATGCGATGCTTTTTTACTTTGCTTGTTATTATGGGTGTTGTATGTGTGAGAAATCACATTGTGGTGTGGTTGTTGTAACACATTTTGAACACCTTGACTCGGTTGAAATTTTTTTTGTGCATATATGTAGATGTAATCCTTAGGTCGAGGTGGCCCTTGAACTATTATAACTAGTTTTAAGAAAGAAGGTGCACTAGGTGCCCCCCACACACTCATATTAGGAAGATTGCTACAAAGTCTATTAGTGAATATTGAATTAACATTGTTTTCCTCTTGATTATACCCAACATCTATCCCTAGAGGATTTAATGTGAGAGACCTTTTCTCATCCACTAATGCTACATCTTGGCCAGGAAGAGCATTGAGATGAAAGGAAGGTATGGTGTTGTTACGTAGAATAGATCTATCCATAGTTTTCTCATCAAAGTTTCTTGAGTTTTCAATCAAAGGTGGAAGGTCTAGTGGATTATTTGTAGAGGTCTCATGCACCAAATGATCATTAGGTGAATAGTCTTTTTCCACCCATGAAAAATCCTTCTTGGGAGGGAGCCCTTTATCCACTGGTGTTTCATTTTCTAATGAGGGTAGGGTAATGTTTAAGAATGTGTCAATGATTTCATCCTCTTATGTTAGTAAATCCTCATAGGAGGAATCATTTTGTATGTCATCATCACATGTTTTATCTATGAATTCCAACGTGTTAAGAGGAGTTTCACACTCATTATTCTCAATGTGTCTTGTTAAATCTTCTACTACCCAAGGATATGTACTCATGAGAGATATGAAGTTGTCATAATCAGATACATAGCCAAGGATTTCAAATGAAGATCTTTTAAATATATCCTTGTGATACATAGCTTGTATGTAAGTAAGAACATGAGGATTCATATTAAGAAATTTGTAGAAACTCTTGAAGTTTTTGATATATGCATGTAAAGATACCAAAGAGAAATGAGATGATGATGCCATGGTGAAATTTCTTGTAACATCAACGTAAAATCAAATTTTAAAATCTTTTGAAAAGTTATGCAAAAGACAAGTGCAAAACTATGTGTAAAAATGACCTAAAATGCTTGATTTTTTCAACTTTTTTCAATGCAAACAAATGAAAGAAAATCTTTTGTAAGGAAATTAATCAGGGGAAGAAAATAATATTTCTTATATCAGTCCAATAAAGAAATAATATCCTTCACAACACGCTTTTTATGCAAACCTAGAATGTTGACAAGTCAAAACCTAGTGAAAATACACTAAAATATGCAAATTTTCACAAATTTTTAATGCAAAGACCCAATGAAAAGGGTGTTGTAAAAACTTTTATGAGGTTAAGCAGATTATAATAGTAATTTCAGTCACCTAAATCCATAAAATCCATCACAACATGCTTGGAGTGCAAATCTAAGTCAAACCCTAGGGAAAATATAGCTAAAATATGCAATTTTTCACCAAATTTTCAATGCAAGGGCCCAATAAAAAGGTCTTGTAAATAATTTGGAGAGGGGAAGAAGGTAATAACCCTAATAACAGACAATTAGTGCATAAAATTTTTTTACAACACGCCTATGGTGCAAATCTCGAGAGACGATAAGGCCAAATCTAGTGAAAAATCAAGTTTTTAAACCCTAGGCATGAAATCTTGCATACAAACCACTATGATACAAAACTACAGTTAGAAATAAGTCCTAATGAGTATTTTAAAAGCGTAGAAAAATCTGAAAAAATATTTTAACTACAAACTCTAGCTAATGCAAAACTAGGTTATATGGAAAAATGCACAATTTCAAGCAATTTTTATCAATTTAAGCATGAAAAAGCAATCTAAATGAATGATGAATAAAAAATTTCTGTAGTTTAAAATAGATCTGATGATAATGATAGAAATTTATTGAAATTCAATGCCAACTAATTCAAATTATTTGAAAATGCAAGTTAAAAATGCCAATTTTTTCAAATTTTTTGTAATTTTTCAAATGCAATAAGATGAACAATGAAATGAATGTAAATATGAAATACAACACTTATAAATTTTTAAAATTTATTAAAAACATAGGTTCACCAAAATGTTTAGGGTAAAATATGAAGAAGGTTTGTTTTCGATGGTTTATGTTTTTGTCTTGATCTTCCTTTCACCACTAAACATTCAAGGAATTCCAACTGAGTAAAGGAACCTACTATAGGTCTTCTGTCACTTGTAACATAGGGGAATATTGGAATTGTATGATTTTTTTATTTAATTAAGCCCAATTATGTTCAAAACCCTAATTTCGTAAATTTGTGAACAAATAGACAAATTACAAAAAATGATCGCACACAGAGATATCAAGTGACAGTCAAATGCATACCAGATTTCAAAGTTTAGAAAGTGGAAAAGTTAGGGACTAATGAACAGGCACCTAATCCAGTGCCACCATTTTTGTTGGGATCTGGAAACCTTGTCTGCAACCTGTTGCTGTTGTTCCAGAGATTTTCCTATTGCGGGATCCAGAGAACTAATGAGCGGGTGCCTGAGTCCAGGTTCCGAGTCCATGTCCCTATTTTCTTCTCTAATTTGCAATTCTGACAGTCTACACTACTCTCCTACAACTCCACTTTTTCTACTTTCGCAACCTGTAACCTTCAATCATGGAAAAATGGGTTGGGGGTTGTGGTGTTTAGAGGCTTGCCTCAGTCAAGCCCCAGAGAGACATTCAAGTCTTTCGAACACCATTGTCAGATAAAGAGTGTGTATCCCTATGAGATAGAGGCAAAATATAAATGATAAATGATTGAAAACTCCATTGATATCACCTTTTAGTGAATATCTCATGGAAGGAAGATACTCTTCATGCCATCAGGAGATGGATGCCAAATCTACAAATACAAACACAAGAACACAAAAGTCTACTCTGCCATACAATGAATGCCTTGAATCACCTTCATAAAAGCTTGTCGATCAAAAATGTCCATCTTGTTTACAAATGATAACCTAATCATGCTTATATATGCAACTACAAACATTCCTACTAAAAATTTTGTAATTCAAACTTACTGTGTTGGCGTATGACCTAAATAATGGTCATAAACTGACACTTTGAAATTGGTCCTGACCTAAAATAGGGTACGACTAGGGTGTGAGTGCCCAAGTCCTCCCCCCTATTTCAGGTGGGATTTATGTTAAGTTCATCCCTTGATTCCTAATTGCCATGAGACTTCAAGGTTTTCTCATCGAGAGTCATCAAAATCATGCAAGATGCTCTAAATGCATTCTAAAGGACCTGGGAGCTAAACCTTAAGAGGGAAAAGCCCCCAAAGGGACATTTTCTAATGTAACACATACATTTCAGGTTTATTCTTCAAGGAAGTGGTAATAATTCATGGTTTGCCTCTTAGTATTGTTTCACATAGAGATAGTAAGTTTATTGGGCATTTTGGAGGACTTTGTGGAAGAAACTAGGCACTAATCTTAGTTTTAGTTCTGCCTATCACCCTCAAACTAATGGGCAGACTGATGTTGTTAATAAGATCTTGGGAAACCTCTTAAGATGCCTCTCCAAAGAACATTCTACTTAGTGGGATCTTGTCTTGCCTCAAGCAGAGTTTGCCTACAATGATTCCATGAACAAGAGTATTCCAGAAAGAGTCCTTTTCAAGTTTTCTATGGTATGTAGCCTAGAGGGGTGTTTGAATTGAGGAATATAAGTGTTATGGATAGACCAAGTGCTGAGGGAGAGCAATTTTCTATTGCAATAAAAGAGATCCATCAACAGGTTAGGAAGCAACTTCAAAACAGTGTTGACAAATACAAGCAAAGTGCAGATGTAAAAAGAAGAGAAGTGGATTTCAAGGTTGGGGATTTGGTTTTGGTCGATCTCATGAAGAAAAGGTTCCCCAAGGGTCAATACTCCAAGTTTCAAATGAAGAAAATAGGGCCTTGCAAGATTGTGCACAAATTTGGTAACAATGCATATGAGATTGAACTACCTCAAGGAGTTGGCATATCTCCTATATTCAATGTTTCTGATTTGCACCCTTACAAAGGGGATGTTTTTGTAGGTGATGGAACGGGTTCATCTTCACTCTCAGATGTTGATTGGGTCAAAGACCTTCCAACTAGCAGGCCTATGGAACTGGAGTGCATTATAGACACCAAGGAACTTAAAAAGACAAGGCATAAGACATATCTCCAATACTTAGTCAAATGGAGGGGTCTACCAATTGAAGATGCAACATGGATGACTGAAGAAGAAATTCTCAAGCATGGGTACACTATTTCTGACCTTAACTCAAGTGGAACTTGAGATCTTTTTCTCCTCTGAGGAGTATGGTGCAGGGGCACCCTGATGCACCTTGGGTCATGTTGGGAAACTTTGGTTTTTTTTGTTTTGGCTTGATTTATGTAAATAAGGTCATTTAAGACCATTTTATGTCATCTAGGACCATTTTTGGTATTTTGAAATAATCTAGGTAAAAGATGTAAAAGTGGCTCAAATTTTGTCAATGTTGTAATGAACTTTTTCAAACTTGTTAACAAAAAAATAGTTGTGGGTTGGTTGGAAGTTGGGAGATTCTTGAAATAGCATAAATATGCCTTGTAAACATGATCCAAAGGGTTGGAGAAGATTTTGAGGAAGTAATACATCAATTTTG
The DNA here is from genome assembly GCA_027924645.1 of Cunninghamia lanceolata. Classification (NCBI taxonomy): domain Eukaryota; kingdom Viridiplantae; phylum Streptophyta; class Pinopsida; order Cupressales; family Cupressaceae; genus Cunninghamia; species Cunninghamia lanceolata. The sequence continues at coordinate 4,783,119 of BSBN01000244.1, forward strand.
ATACATTTTTATGCATTTTTCTGTGTAATTAGACTAAAAACCCCAGGTGTATGGCCTTGTATAGTACAATACAGACCTACAACCAATTGGGAAAGATGGAGAAACTTTTCTTCTTTCATTTGCTTTTGGTTTCATAAGATTTCATTATGTTTTGTACATTTTAGAGATTTTTTTGTAAAAATAGGTAGGATTCAGCCTAGGGTTTCCAATCATGAATAAAAAAAATCATTTCTTGAGTTTTAACCATTGAAAAATTCAAAAAACATCAAGGGAGGTGGAGTTGATAGATTTTTTTCTTGGTCAGTTATAGAGGACTGTTCCTCTCAAAACCCTACTAAAATAGGGTAGAACCCTAGTTTGCTTAGGGTTTGATAAAATAGATCCATGAAATTACTTTCTTTCAATAAGAATGAGTTGTGAGGCACCCATCAACATCGTATAATGTCTTGACAAATCCAAGTTTCATTGTTTCATATGATTTCCTTGTTGTATGCCTTTTGGGGCCATTGAAATCAGGTGTATAGGGTGATCTAGGGTGTATGTAAGCATTGTTTGAGTCATATCATTGTATGTAGTGTATGAGAAGAGTCTTGTTGCATTGAGTAAGTCCTTGTTCTGCATCTCAAAACATAACTAGGATCATGATCACCACTATCATTAGTCACAGGAGAAGTATAATCAAGGAATAGATCAATGATAAGTTAAATGGTCATATATCTAAAAGGGAAATAAAAATAATGTCCAACATGTACCTAATTAAGTGATTTATCCGTGTAACATGGACCACCATTCCTCTAAAGGAGATAATGTCATCAAGGATTGAAGTATCGAATATAACAAACTAGATGAAACTATCAATATCGTTCACATTATATGCATGAAAATGGGCACACACAAGTTCTTTGGAATGGGGTAGAGCAAGCTACAAAGGTCTATTTCAAAATTCAATAATGAGACCCTGAAGTAAGCCTTAGAGGGACTCACAAAATAATTTCAAAAAAGAGAACCTTTTTAATGAAATGCTAGTCCAAGGCCAAGGATTTTTCTTATAAAGGTATTGGATTAGTTTTACAAGGTATGCATGTGATAGGAAAATAATTTTATATTTTGACAATAAGGTGGAACTATGTTGTATGAAAAGTTGTAATGGTGTAGGTTTGCAATTATTGGATTCATTGAATGGTAGAAATTCCCTTAATTGCAATGTGTTTAATTTAAATAAATAGATTGATTTCTTGATTTATACGAGTGTTTGATAGGATAGTGTGGAAGGTAAGATCATGAACTAAACTCTTCCACTTATCATATACTAACTCAATTAACTTGAAGTCATATTGTAGTGAATGTAAATAGTCTATGCAAATTTTTGAGTTTGCAAGTTATGCTTTAGTTTGAATGTTGATTTTCATTTATTCGTTTGGTCTCATTAAAAAGACACAAAAACATAAAAAATAAAAATTAACATATAATGCACTAATCTATACTAATGAAAAACTAGATTAATTAATGAACTATATTAAATTAAAATAGAATAAGAACTATCTATATCATGAACTTTTACTAAAGGTTGCTAGCCAAGAGTAGGTTGAAGAATGAAATCGGAAGCAATGATAAAATATATCCTTTGAAGAATGTCAATTTTGTCTTGTTATGAAAGGTCCAACTAATTTTAATTTTGTGGATATGAAAATTGACTAAGAGGTGTAGTATAGATGTTTAGGAATATGAAATGTGCAACTTACAAGTCAGACAATGGCTAGAAAATATAGTCAAGAGTGAAGGGAGACAAAGTTTCATGGTAAATGTAGTTGATTGAACAAATGAATAATTTTTTCATTTTGGACTACTGATGAGGATGAAATTAGTTGAATGGGGTTGCATGAAATGGTGTAGTGAACTAGGAACATTGGTTGTGAACAAAGAGTATTGTGTTCTATTTAAGGTAGCTATGAAGAATAATGTAGCAAGAAAGTAACTCTCCAATGTCAACAAACCTACCTCTCCCTCTATAAAATAAAATATTACTTTTATAGACATGATGGAGGTGAAAGAGAGGCCAAATGTCAAGGATAATGAATATAAATGGGGGCATGTGAAGAAAGATAGAAAACAAAAAAATGGCCACCAAACATGTAATTTAAAACATAATGTGTAAACCCTCCAAAGGTACATACAAGAAATAAGGTGATTGCATTATAGCGTGATTGTGCTATAATGTTCACATGTAATTTTTGGAGTGCATCACATTATAATACATACATGTTACATTTTAAACCATTCAAGTCCCTTAATTTTTCTTAGAATAAATTTGAATTTTCTGAGACTAAAGGTTGTACTAACAATTTAGGCATCCAAATACATGTTTTTAAAAACATAAAGCAATTTCAAAATTCCTCCTTGTTATGTTTACACTTTTTTTATTGGTAGTACTTGAGAACAACACCACAACTTTGATATACATAAGTTTCTATCCATATAATGTTTTTATATTTGGAATAAATTGATATATTTATTTTGATTTACTTTTAGTCATATCTTGATGTCTTTATATTGCTCAAATAAACATGTATCTTTTCTTCTTCATATTTCATGATTTGTTTAGCTAAATTTGAAGAAACAATATATGGGATTGTTCTACACTTTATTGTATATACATTGAACTTATTTTTTACATTTTCTATTATATTTGTGGAAGTTATATGTGATGTGCATGCTTATTGATGCAAATTTTAGGATGCATATACTTTAAACAATTACAAAATAGCTAATCTAAAATTAAAAAATAGGGAGTGCACACTAGATGCCATGTTATATTTTAGTAATAAAGGTAAGAACAATTTTTTTGCAGTAATTATTGGCCCTCTTAGTCTTAATTTTTTTAAAAATGACTTAGTACTTTAGAAATTAGATTTAGAGTGCTATAATTCTTGTTCTTACCACATCTTCAAATTTTGAGTGTAGGTATATTGAATTACTCATCAAATTTTAGACAGCTTATTTCAAGATAAAAGTGGTCACTTTTAACTTTCTTTTTTCCCCCAATTCCATGCACATATCCATGGGTATTTTAAACACTTGAATTCTTGTTTTTCATTCTTGGAAAAAACTCTTAGTTTCAAATGAGACCTATATTTATGAAACTTTTGTGAAAAGTGAGCAATTATTAGGGCAATCGCACAATCATTATTTTTCTTTTAAGAATATCAAAAAAGGCACACAAGAATCACAATAGTTGTGTAACCAATGCCTATTAGAGAAAAACAATCTCACCAAACCAAGCAAAACATAATGTCTAAAAAAGCAAAAAATGTTATATAAGAAATGGTATAGAAAATGGGAATGTCTAGACATAAAAAATAGTCATCACTTTTATAAATACAAATTATCAATATTCTCAAATTGATTGGAATTTAAAAGGTTAATGGTTTAGAATGAGTTGTTATGACTTATTATTTTGTAATTGTAATGTAATTACATATTTGTTCATCTCTATGCTTTGGCAAGAAGCTAGATAACTACATAGTTCTAGGCAAAGCAATTCAATGTAAGTACCCCTTACTAGTCACATAAATCTTCAATCCTTCTCACATTATTTGTAACCTTTATTTTTCTACATTAAATTCTCTTAACATTGGAGGAGAACCTCATGGCATGGTTTCTTGTATACCCCTGTTCTTGTCTTTTCATGTTATTCTTTGGCCTAAAATAATAATTGATCTAAAAAACCTAATTCAATGGTCCCTATTAAATCCCCTTATTTTGTTCCTATATCTTCCCTCCTATACCTATGATAAGTTATTTACATACTATATATTACCCTACTCTTTTGAATTAGCTCCATAGTTACAGCCATTGCAACTTGTACATTGATCATCCAATAATGTGAGCTTAGAGTAATTAAAATAGTTATAATAAATGAAAAAGTATTGAAACATGATCATAAAAGTTCACGAGCTTTGGATGTGGAGTGTTGATATATGATTATGTGTTCTATTCTAGGAGGGGAAATTGTTGAGCTCTTCATTAAGTGTGCAAGAAAGATAAATTTTATTTATGATGGGTGGAGCACATATCTTATGTGGTGGTTTTTGTTTTCTACATAGCAAAGTTACTTTATAAAAATTAACCAAAGGTCATTGGATCATTTTACTAGAGAACACTCATAATATTCAATGGTTATTAGATTTTTAATCTCTTGGTGTTGCAACATTACTTATTTTGTTTCCATGTCACCTGTGGTGGGATTGTCCTTTTTGTCTTTATTGTTAACCTATGATCACTGTTGAAAAGAACAATACAACTGAGAGGGGGGGGTGAATCAGTTGTAACCAATATTTCAAAAACATTAACACATCAACCAATTAACACTAAATTTGTATCTTGACCATGAAAGCATGAAAACTTAAACTTAAACACATTCACACATTCAACACAGAAGATGCCAAATTTTTATGTGGAAAACCCCATAGGGGAAAAACCACGGTGAGTGTTAGCTCACAATATAATATGTTATAACAATACTGAAAATCAAAGGTTCATTGCCTTAGGGCTCACTACCAAAAATTGTCACTACAAGAAGAGGCTCACTGCCAATGGGGTGGCTCAGTGTTGGTGGCTGGCTCACTACCAAAGTTGGTGAACTAAGATAGTACCATCTAGACTATGCCAAGGTTCAGCTCCATTGAAGTATAGTAAGTATCCTCTGAAATGCTCTGCTTTTACACTTCACAATTATCTTTTCATTTTCACAACCTCACACAAATTCATGACTTTATTTCATGTTTTTATCCAATTCATCAACCTTGGAATTTACATCAAGGTCAACATTACAATCATCAACCTTTGGAACAATCTCCAAGGTTGGAAAACATACATACATACATTAAGATAGGTCTAGACCTAATTCAATTAGGGGAGAAGAGAAATGAATGCAAATCATGCCAAGCTTTAGCTGTGACTCAAATACAATCTTCCATGCAACAACATGCTTCCATGATCTTCAAATCATAACCGCAAGTAGTGAGAACAACCAAGTCAGCCAAGACTAGAGTTAACACTTAAACTTTCAAGAACATGCTTCATGCACGATCTGGATTATACTTTGCAGATCAATCAAAAGGTAGGAACAAAATCTAGAGACTCCCACAAGCACGTTACAATCACCAAGAACATCCATAGAACAAATAAACACTTTATCCATAAGATTCTTTAAACCAGAGCACTTGAGCATTACTGTCAACCACTATCATAAAGGAAAGATCTCTTGTAGAGTACCAAATCATGAACCATTTGAACTAAAGTCACATAACATCATGATAAACATAATTCCAAAACTGCAAACTATGAAACTTAAATGTGGAGAAATGCGGAGCAAAATACATTCTCCCCGTCATCATTAAATACAGAGAAAAATAGTTTTTACTCTAGTGAACAAAACTTGCTCAAATCTTCACATAGGAGGCTCAAACTTGAAACATAGAATCTAGAAAGGTATCCCTTAACATTACTTCCAATTTGTAGGAAAAGATATTCAATCTATAGGATATGCGAAGCAAAACACTGCACTGCTCTGGTAGATAAAGTAATTATGTACTTTGTTCTAATTCCTTAAATACTTGTTCAAACTTATTGAAATGACTTTCTTAGGTGTTGACATCAATGACAACACTTACTACTCATACTTGCAACAATATCCCCCTTTGTCTTTGATGGCAACACATGATGTGAAAAACCATCAAGACATACAATCTTGTAAATTACTTCTTTGCTCCCCCTTATTTGATGCTTTCTCTGTCTGCAATTTTCTTCTTAGTTTTTTCACATGAACTTCTCTCCCCCTTTGAAATCAATGGAAAAGGGTGCCATACCTTTTCATTCTCTTTACTACACAACTCCCCCTTTCATGAGCACTACAACACTTAGTACTCTTTATCAAGAACTCATATCAGCAACTTCTAACTGCTCCCCCTGAGAGGTAGCCTTCAAAACATCAATCCAGATCAAAGAATGAGACTTTAAGCACTATTGGACTGATCCATTTCTCATGCATCTTAGTTTAGAGTAGGAGGGGTAATAACCCCTAACTTCTCCCTGAGATACTCAAAAGTATCCTTAGGCACAGGCTTAGTGAAAATATCTGCAATCTAATCCTTTGTAGACACATACCCTATCTTTACTTCATTCTCTATTATCTTTTCTCTCAGAAAGTGATACCTTATTGATATGTGCTTTATCCTTGAGTGCATTACTGGATTCTTTGAAATGTTTATAGCACTTGTATTGTCACAAAAGATTGAAATTGGTTCTTCATAAACAACTCTTATGTCCTTCAATGTTTGCTTCATCCAAAGCACTTGAGTGCAACAACATGTTGTAACAATATATTTTGCTTCTGTAGTAGACAAAGAAACTAATTCTTGTTTCTTGCTCAGCCATGAAACCAATATGTTACCCAAAAGGAAAGCCCCTCCACTTATACTTTTTCTGTCATCAACATCTCTAGCCCAATCTGCATCTGTATAAGCACTAAGAGTGAAATCAACATCTTTGGGAAAGCACAATCCATAGTCTGAAGTGCCTTTTAAATATCTCATGATCCTCTTGACTGCCATCACATGTGACTCTTTGGGATCTTCTTGAAATCTTTCCACAAGATAGACTACATGCATTATATCTGGTCTGGTATGGGTTACATAGCGTAGTCCTCCAATCATAGACCTATACTTTTTCTGATCAGTCTTAGGTGATTCAGCATTCTTACTCAGTTTGCAACCAGTTACCATGGGAGTACATACTAGTTTAGAATCCTCCATTCCAAACTTCTTCAACAATTCTTTCACATACTTGGACTGATAAATGAAAATTCCTTTTTCTAATTGAGTAATTTGTAGTCCTAAAAAGAAATTCATTTCACCAAACATAGACATCTCAAATTTCTTTTGCATTTCCTCTGTAAATTTATTACACGTACCTTTATTGCCTCCAAAGATAATATCATCAACAAAGACTACAACAATAAGAATTTGATCATTATTGATTTTGAAATAGAGATTATTGTCTATAGTACCTTTGTTGAACCCTAATTGCATCAAATACTTGTCCAACCTTGCATACCAGGCTCTAGGAGCTTTCTTGAGCCCATACAGGGCTTTCTTCAATCTACACACCATGTCACCTTTGTCTGATAACTAGAATCCTTCCGGTTGTTCAATGTAAACTTCTTCTTCTAGCTCTTTATTGAAGCAAGAAGACTTAACATCCAAAGAAGCCAAAAACATTCTTATAGCTTCAATCCTTGCCATAGGAGCAAAAGTCTCTTCAAAATCTATGCCCTCAACCTGAGAATATCCTTTGCATACCAATCTTGCTTTGTTTCTTACCACTTCACCACTTTCATTCATTTTGTTTCTAAAAACCCATTTTGTTCAAATCACATTTTTACTAGCAGGTCTAGGAACCAATTCCCAAGTTTGATTTTTCTCTATCTACATCAGCTCTTTTTTAATGGCTTTTACCCAACTTTCATCTTTGCAAGCTTCACTTACAGTTTTAGGTTCAATCTGTGAAAGAAAACAGTAGTTCACCTGTTCCTCTATAGTTCTTTTCCTTGTTAATACTCCTTTCCTTTTGTCACCAATAATTTGATCTTTAGAATGATTAATCCTTACATACCTAGGAGTCTTAGCAGCACTCTCCTAAACCTTTTCTTCTTCACCATATTCTTCTTCAGCTTGACTATCCTTTCATTCCTATTACACCTTTTCTTTAATGATTGTGACAACAAGTTCATCTAATTCATAACCTCTTAGATCTGATGTTATTTCTTTGTCCTCATCAACCTTCACATTATCACTTTCAATGATCTTCTTCAATCTCTTATTGTAGCACCGGTAGGCCTTACTCTTAGTAGAGCATCCAAGGAAAATACCTTCATCACATCTAGTATCAAACTTGCCTAATTCTTCATCTCTTTTGATATAACATTTGCTTTCAAAAACTTTGAAGTAGCTATGTTGTCAATCAAAATTGCACACTAGCTAAGATTTGACTCAACTATCTTGTTGAAACATGGAAACACTCTCAGGTTGTGGGTGACCTATGGCAAGAATGAATCTCTAGATAGGGCTAGTTCTCCTTACAGATCACCTAATCTAAAAGACTTTTTTGAGAAAAGGGTCTAGGAAGATAACTTGAAATGAAATCATAAACCTAATGGAGATGCACTAGAATTATAACTTATTTCAATAATTTCACTCACAAATAGTTTCTCAAATCATTAACTCTCACAATCTCATCTAAAACATACAACTTAACAGTGATTTGCATGAAGGCTCGAACTAAACACAACACACAACCTGAATCATATGAAATTCTTGCACACAGATTCACAACAATGAGATACAACAAAGGACCTAATTCTTATGATCACAATGAAACATCAAATCACTACTACAAAATGAGACAAAAATTATGAGAGGAATGCTCTGCTACTTTTATTGATATGAAACGAGTGTGAAAACATGAAAATATGAGTACAAATCAAGGCTTACAAAACTCTTTGCAAGTAGTCAAGAGAGAAAGAAGCAAATCTGAACCCCCCAAAACTAAGTTTTTCTCCCATATATATAGCCAAAGGACTTTCTAAAAACTTAGCCAGTTGTCTATCCAAAAAGGAAACCAAAGTCTCATTTTCAAGCAAAGGGAAAAATGCCACAAAAAGAGAGCCTAGAACTGATCCAAACTTAGTGAAAATGGGTAGCAAGTTTCCCTACCTAGTGGAGCTACCCAAATGGATACTAAAATCAGTCAGAGCTGACTAAAAATTAGAATTAGAAGTTTCAGTTCACTCCCTCTTTCTATTTTGTATAATGGGAACTCAAGAAAAAAAGAAGGTAAGTGAACTAGACTTGCCTTATTAATTGTTTTGTACTTGCTATTTATTTTCTACATTTATTTGACATCTATTAAAGTAATTTATAAAATATTACTTTAATAGTGTCTTCCATTTATCTGTAGTTTCAAATTTGCAAAATAGAAAGAGGTCATGCCTTGGCTTTTACAACTTGCAAAATTCTAAATATATGCAAAGTTTTTAAAATACCTTATACATATCGATGAGCATCTAAAAATAAACCAAGGTATTGATTTATGCAAAAATCAAAGGCAAAAAAATGCCTTATAGAAAAAGCCATGGCCTTTTTGCATTTTGTTCTTTATTTGGCACTTAACATTTTTTACTCTAGTTTGGGCGCCACCATTGTGAAAATACCTTGAAAACTACAAACTGGATTGGTGAGAAATTTAAAGGGTTTTTTTTGTGTTATTGTCTTCTAATTTTTGTCCTACAATCTCAAAAACTCAGATTGTATTTTTTGAGATATGACTGAAACACATGACTGCTATCCTTATTTTGCAGGGTCTTTATGTGATACCGCTACTCTTTCAGATTGTTTCCACATTCCTCTTAAGACTTGGGGGCAACATGCTGAGCTCAGCCCTTGTGGGAGCCCATTTTACTCCACATACTATGATATGTCATCAGAAATGAATCAACAACAAGATATCACCTATACCTGCATAGTGAACAAACATCTTAGATAAAAACAATGAAGTTTAATGCTCTTGTGATGTTGATTTTTAGGCTCTCCTACATATTTTTGATGTTTGTTGATCTAATGCATCATGAACATGTGCTATATTTCTATTGGTGGGGCACAGAGGAAGATTCATAGTTGGAGCTCTAACCAACTCTTTATCATGATGCAAGTTCACTTGAAGATCAAGATCGAGGAGGAGTGAAAGACAATGAAGATCCACCCAAGACACTGCCAGGCAATGATGGATATGTATTTTCTTATATGCTTCTTTTTATTTCTTTCATCTTTAGGTGTATAGCATATTTTATGTTACATTGGTTCAGCTACACCCATGGCTTGTGTGGGAGATTTAATTACTCCTTTCTTTCAAATGAATATAAATGCAACACATGTGCAATTTTGTGTATATTTCATTTGCAAAATGAATGAAACATTTTGAAATGAATGAATCATTACAAAATTGAATGAAAGCAATGTCTTGTGTTCTTTATGTACTTTCCTTTATGTTGCAAAACTCTGAAAAAAAAAAACTTAATTCAATCTTTTTTTTCAAGCACTTAAAATATGCAATGGTTAAGCATAGCAAAAATGTGTTTGTGTATTCTTCACATTAAATATAATGAAACTAATTCATCTCTACCAATTTGAGTTGTAGGTGAAAAATTGGTAAAATTTTTGGTGATTTCTACTGAATGCTTACCTGCTAAGCATATAGACCAATTGCCTTAACCATCCATTGGGCATGGAGTCAAATTTTTCCCCTTCCCAAACTAAAAAAAACATTAAAACCCAACTGCAAATACTCAAGCAGCAGCAGAAAAGAAACTAAACAAAATAAATGCTAGTTCTGAACAGGACCAACTAGTTGTGCAACTCCACTTAGGGAAAGAAAACAACTGAAAGGAATGTGCCTACCTACCTACAAATAACAAATGAAACAAGATGGCTAAACAAAGCCATCAACTAGTTCTATAAAATATCTCCCTTTTTTTACCAACTTGCGGTGCTTTTTATACCTCTGAGCATTGAACAAGGGGTGTGGAAAGGGTGGGCATCTAATAAACACATGCAATACCTCTCTTAGAGAAAAAACAAGAACACATACTCGCTTGCTTTGACTGAAAATACAATTGTTCTAGGGTGGATAAATCAGCTGATTCTCCTCTCCCTACTACTCATCCTCATGCCTTGCAATAGGCCTGATAGGTAGTGGCTTCTCCCAACTTCTTTCCAATTAAATTAGATGTTGAAAGGGACATCCTCTTGATAAACCAATGTCCAAGGGATCAATGTTGATTTGTTGTTTGTGTTATGTTGGCTTCTCACCCTTGTTGTCCTCAAACTGATTAGCTTCATCTACTAACTTGGAGTCTTGATCATCACAAGAATTCAGCAAAGTAACAAGCTCTTTGAAAGATGAACAGGTAGGATCTTGACAATAGAACATTGAGTTGTCTTGAAAAGACTAATCCTCTTCAATTAGTTCACCTGACTGCTCTTCAAGGCAAGCTGCCTTCAATTCATCCATGCTAGCCTCTTCAATGTAGTATAAAGGGAGTTCTGAAAACAAATTAGATGCTTCACAATCATAGAGAACCTAACTTTCTTTACAAATAGGGCTTTCTTCCCTTACCGACAGACTTTCTAGATCTTCTTCATCACTGTACTAGCTGGATACCTCAAAATAGTTGTCAATGCTCTGATGTTCAAACTGATCTTGGTTTTGCAAAATCTGTTCTTGCCCTTGACTTGTAGCTACTATGGGTATGAGCATGTTTTCTTCATCTTGGTTAACAAAAGAAAGCAGCTCATCAAACCAAAGAGGAAACTCTTCCTTTTCACCACCCCTATCTTTCTTCTTATCAGCTTGATGTGTATGATTAACACTGCAAAAATTCTCACCTTGTCAATTCATTACTGCTACATCATGTTGGCCATATTCAGGATGAGAACTCTGATATTCTAGATCTTCTTTTAACACACTTTCCAAACCAGCATAACTATTCTAAGCCATTAAACCTTGATTTCTCATCCCATTCATGCATGTAGTTTGGTTATGAGGTTGATTGCATGGATAACACCAATCACACTCTAGTGCCATATTGTTTTAGATAGGCACAAGATTCCTTGAAGAGATAGTAGCATTAGGATTATAAGAGTGAAATGATCTAGGATTAAAATTTCTTTTTTGACCTTGAAAATTAGTTTGAAACGGTGGCCTATTTGACTAATTAGACTGATATGGGGCAATTAGACTGATATGGGGCCTAGTAGGGACTAGGATCTTGGCCAATCTACTTCTTAATACTCACTAAATCATTCCCAACAGCTTTCAACATATTTCTAATCTCTTGAAGCTCTTGACAATGAGCTAGAACAACATGATCTTGGGTTGTAGCTTGATATCCTATGGCAGGAAAAGGTGGAATAGCAGCTATAGGGGGTAATGACATAGGTATAGGTGGTTGTACCTCAGAAACAATTGTCATAGGAGGCCTTGGGGCTATTCTACCAGCTTGTATGAGGCAATTTTCTACTCTAATAGCTATGTCATAAGCGTCAGGTAGTGTAATTCCACCCATAGACTGAATCATCAAAGATATCTCACTATTTAAAGCCTTAAGGAAGTACAAAAATGCATGATTAGCAGTAGGCCTTACCATTACTAGTATTTGATCCCAAGTCCTTTGAAATCGGAGGTTCAAATCCATCATATGCTTGTGTGGGGCTCTCTTGATGGTAGCCAATTGTTCAATCAATAATAGATTGTATGTTTGATTGGGGTAGTTTTATCTTCACCGGTGAGGAAAAGCAAGCCTCTCAAGGCTACCACCAGAATATCATCATGCTATGTAAGTAGCAATGGATTGCCAGCATTAAATATAATAAAAGGATATAGTCTGGCTATTTTGGATAGCAAGCCTTAATCATATGGTAGTCGTAATATGAACATTAAGAAAGACACCACCAACCTGGTTCATTATACATTCTTGGGCTGCTAAAACTAGCTAATATATGCTTAGAGTTGTCACAGTGTTTGATGATTTTGCCTCCAAAGGCTGATGATATCAAAGAAAACACTTGATCCTTCAGTATGTAACTCTTTTCATGTTCTATTCACTAGATTTTCTTGAAAATCATAGATTTGAGTCACTAAGTATGTTGTTTTTACCTTTGAAAGTTGAAAACCTTGTTGTGTATACCAAACAACAAAGGAAAAATGTGTTTTAGTGGACTGAAACTCTGTTCAGAGTCCCACCGGGCGTGTCAAAAACTATTGTCAATTAGGATTACACCCTAGCTAAGATTTGACTCAACTATCCTATTGAAACATGGAAACACTCTTAGGTTGTGGGTGACCTATGGCGAGAATGAATCTCCAGATAGGGTTGGTTCCCCTGGCAGATCACCCAATCTAAAAGACTTTTCTGAGAAAAGGGTCTAGGAAAATAACTTGAAATAAAATCCTAAACCTAATGGTGATGTACCAAAATTCTAACTTATTTCAATAATTTCACTCACAAATAGTTTCTTAAAGCATTAACTCTCACAATCTCATCTAAAACATTAAACTTAACAGTGATTTGCATGAAGGCTCCAACTAAACACAACACACAACCTGAATCATATGAAATTCTTGCACACATATTCACAACAATGAGACGTAGGAAATGACCTAATTCTTATGATCACAATGAAACATCAAATCACTAATACAAAATGAGACAAAAATTATGAGATGGGAATGCTCTGCTTCTTTTATTGATCTGAAAGGAGTATGAAAACATGAAAATCTGAGTATAAATCAAGGCTTACAAAACTCTCTATAAGTAGTCAAGAGAGAATGAAGCAAATATGAACCCCCAAAAACTATGTTTTTCTACCATATATATAGCCAAAGGACTTTCTAAAAACTTAGCCAGTTGTATATCCAAAAAGGAAACCAAACTCTCATTTTCAAGCAAAGGGAAAAAGGCCACAAAAAGAGAGCCTAGAACTGACCCAAACTAAGCGAAAATAGGTAGAAATCTTCCCTACCTAGTGGACCTACCCAAATGGATACTAAAATCAGTCAGAACTGACTGAAAATTAGAAATAGAAGTTTCAGTTCAGTACCTCTTTCCATTTTGTATAATGGGAACTCAAGCAAAAAAGAAGGCAAGTGAACTGGACTTGCCTTATTGAGTGTTCTGCACTTGCTATTTATTTTCTACATCTATTTGACATCTATTAAAGTAATTTATGAAACATTACTTTGATAGTGCCTTACAGTTATCTACAGTTTCAAATTTACAAAATAGAAAGAGGTCCTCCTTCACTTTTACAACTTGCAAAATTCTAAATATATGCAAAGTTTTTAAATACCTTATACATATCGATGATCATCTAAAAATAAACCAAGGTATCAATTTATGTAAAAATCAAAGGCAAAAAAATGCCTTATAGCAAAAGCCACGGCCTTTTTGAATTTCTTCTTTATTTGGCACTTAACATTTTTTACTCCACTTTGGGCACTGCCATTGTCAACATTACTCAAAAACTACAAACTAGGTTGGTGAGAAATGTAAAGGATTTTTTTTTGTTATTGTCTTCTAATTTCTGTCCAAAACTCTCAATAACCCAGATTGTATTTGTTGAGATATGACTAAAACACATGACTACTCTTCTTATTTTACATGGTCTTTATGTGATACTACTACTCTTTCAGACTGTTTGCACATTCCTCTTAAGATTTGGGGGCAAAATGTTGAGGTCAACCCCTGTGAGAGCCCATTTTACTCCACATGCTATGATATGTCATCAAAAATGAATCAGCAACAAGATATCACCTATACCTGCACAATGAACAAACATGTTAGATAAAAACAATGAAGTTTAATGCTCTTGAGATGTTTGATTTTTAGGCTCTCTTGCATAATTTTGATGTTTGTTGATCCAATGCATCATGAACATGTGCTATATTTCTGTTGGTAGGGCACATAGGAAGATTCATATCTAGAGCTCTAACCAACTCTTTATCATGATGCAGGTTCACTTGAAGATTAGGATCAAGGAGGAGCAAAAGACACTAAAGATCCACCCAAGACTCTGCTAGGCAATATGGATATGTCTTTTCTTATATGCTTCTTTTCATTTCTTTCATCTTCAGGTGTATAGCATATTTTATGTTGCATTGGCTGAGCCACTCCCATGGCTTGTGTGGGAGATTTGATTACTCCTTTCTTTCCAATGAATATAAATGCAACACTTGTGCAATTCTGTGTATATTTCATTTGCAAAATAAATGAAACATTGTGAAATGAATGAATCATTACAAAATTGAATGAAAGTAATGTCTTATGTTCTTTATGTACTTTCCTTTATGTTGCAAAACACTGAACAACAAAACTAAATTCAATCCTTTTTTCAAGCACTTAAAATATGCAACAGTTAAGCATAGCAGAAATGTGTTAGAGTATTCTTCACCTTAAATATAATGAAACTATTTTAGCTCTACCAATTTGAATTGTAGGTGAAAAATTGGTAACATTTTTCATAATTTTTGGTTAATGCTTTCCTGCTAAGCATATAGACCAGTTGCCTTAACCATCCATTGGGCATGGAGTCAAATTTTGCACCTTCCAAACTCAGAAAACCATTAAAACCCAATTGCAAATACTCAAACAGCAGCAGAAAATAAACTAAATAAAATAAATGCTGGTTCTGAATAGGACCAACCAGCTATACAACTGCACTTAGGGAAAGAAAACAACTAAAAGGAATGTGCCTACCTACCTACAACTAACAAATGAAATAGGCTGTCTAAATAAAGCCATTGACTGGTTCTATAAAATATCTCCCTTTTCTAACCAACTTGGGGTGCTTTTTATACCTCTAAGCATTGAACAAGGGGTGTGGAAAGGGTGGGCATCCAATAAACACATGTAATACCTTGATCTTAGAGAAAAAACAAGAACACATACCCACTTGCTTTGACTGAAAATACAACTATTCTCAGGTGGATAAATTAGTTGATTCTCCTCTCTCTGTTGCTCATCCTTATGCCCTGCAATAGGCCTGATAGGTAGTGGCTTCTCCCAGCTTCTTTCCAATTGAATTAGATGTCAAATGGGACATCCTCTTGTCAAACCAATGTCCAAGGGATCAATGTTGATTTGTTGTTTGTGTTCTATTGCCTTCTCACCCTTGTTGTCCTCAAACTAATTAGCTTCATCTACTAACTTGGAGTCTTGATCATCATAGGAATTCAACAAAGTAGCAAGCTCTTTGTAAGCTGAACAGGTAGGATCTTGACAATTGAACATTGAGTTGTCTTGAAAAGACTGATCCTCTTCAATTAGTTCACCTGAGCACTCTTCAAGGCAAGTTGTCTTCAATTCATCCATGCTAGCCTCTTCAATGTAGTACAAAGGGAGTTCTGAAAACAAATTAGATTATTCACAATCATGGAGGACCTAACTTTCTTTACAAATAGGGCTCTCTTCCCTTACCATCAGACTTTCTAGATCTTCTTCATACCTATACCAGCTCGATACCTCAAAATAGTTGTCAATGTTCTACTATTCAAACTAATCTTGTTTATGCAAAATCTTTTCTTGCCCCTGACTTGTAGCTACTGTGGGTATGACCATGCTTTCTTCATCTTGGTCAACAAAAGAAGGCAACTCATCAAACCAAAGAGAAAACTCTTCCCTTTCACCACCCCTTTCTTTCTTTTTCTTAGCTTGCTATGTATGATTAACCCTACAAAAATCCTCACCTTGCCAATTCCTTAGTGCTACATCATGGTGCTCATAGTCAGGATGAGAACTCTGATATTCAAGATCTTCTTTTAACACACTTTCTAAACCAGCATAACTATTCTGAACCATTAAAGCTTGATTTCTCATGCCATTCATGCATGTCGCTTGGTTATGAGGTCGATTGCATGGATAACACCAATCACAGTCCTGTGCCTTATTATTTTGTATAGGCACAAGATTCCTTGAAGAGCTAGCAGCATTATGATTATAAGACTGGAAGGGTCTAGGATTAAAATATCTTTTTTAACCTTGAAAATCAGTTTGAAAAGGTGGCTTATTTGACTGATTAGACTGATATGGGGCCTAGTAGGGCCTAGGATCTTGGCTAATCTACTTCTTAATACTCACTAAATCGTTCCCAACAACTTTCATCATATTTCTAATCTCTTGAAGCTATTGAGAATGAGCTGCAATAATAGGATCTTAGGTTGTAGCTTGATATCCTATGGCAGGAAAAGGTGGAATACCAACTATACAGGGTAATGACATAAGTATAGGTGGCTGTACCCTAGGAAAAATTGACATAGGAGGCCTTGGGGCTACTCTACTAGCTTGTATGAGGCAATTTTTTGCTCTAATATCTATGTCATAAGCATTAGGTAGTGTAATTCCACCCATAGACTAAATCATCATAGATATCTCACTATTTAAAGCCTTAAGGAAGTACAAAAATGCATGATTAGCAATAGGCCTTACCATTGCTGGTATAGGATCCCAAGTCCTTTGAAATCGAAGGTTGAAATCCATCATATGATCATGTGGGGCTCTCTTGATGGTAGCCAATTGTTCAATCAATGATAGATTGTCTATCTTGTCTTCAAACTGTTTATTTAGAGCTTCACGTAACAGATCCCATGAAGTAATTGAACCTACAGCCAATCCTCTAAACTACTGAATTGCCTTACCCTTCAAAGATGCAGCCAAAAGCCTCACTGCAACATTCTCATGTGTTACATGATGCATTGAGCATAATGTAGCTACATCTTTGATATGTTTGATTGTGGTAGTTTGATCTTCACCAGTGAAGAAAGGCAAGCCTCTCAAGGCTATCACCGAAATATCATCATGTTGTGCAAGAAGCAATGGGCTACTAGTATTAAATGTAACAAAAGGATACGGTCTGGCCATTTTGCATAGTAGGCCTGAATCATATGACAGTCATAATATGAACATTAAGAAAGACACCACCAACCTAGTTGATTGTAGATTCTTGGACAGTTGAAACTAGCTGATATATGCTTAGAGTCGCCATGGTGTTTGATGATTTTGCCTCCAAAGGCTGATAATACCAAAGAAAACACCTGATCCTTCGGTATGTAAATCTTTTCATGTGATGTTCACTAGATCTTCTTGAAAATCATAGATTTGAGTTGCCAAGTATGTTGTTTTTACCTCTGAAAGGCTAAAACCCTTGCTGTGCATATGAAACAACAAAGGAAAAATGTGTTTTAGTGGACTGAAACTCTGTTCAAAGTCCCACTACATGTGTCAAAACCTGTTGTCAATCAAGATTGCACCCTAGCTAAGATTTGACTAAACTATCCTGTTGAAACATGGAAACACTCTCAAGTTGTGGGTGACCTATGGCGAGAATGAATCTTTAGATAGGGTTGGTTCTCTTGCATATCACCCAATCTAAAAGACTTTTCTAAGAAAAGGGTCTAGGAAGATAACTTGAAATGAAATCCTAAACCTAATGGCGATGCACCAAAATTCTAACTTATTTGAACAATTTCACTCACAAACAGTTTCTCAAAGCACTAACTCTCACAATCTCATCTAAAACATACAACTTAACAGTGCTTTGCATGAAGGCTTGAACTGAACACAACACATTACCTAAATCATATGAAATTCTTGTACATAGATTCACAACAATGAGACATAACAAAGGACCTAATTCTTATGATCACAATGAAACATCAAATCACTACTGCAAAATGAGACAAAAATTATGAGATAGGAATGCTCTGTTGCTTTTATTGATCTGAAAGGAGTATGAAAACATGAAAATCTGAGTACAAATCAAGGCTTACAAAACTCTCCGCAAATAGTCAAGAGAGAAGAAGCAAATCTGAACCCCCCAAACTATGTTTTTCTCCCATATATATAGCTAAAGGACTTTCTAAATACTTAGCCAGTTGTCTATCCAAAAAGGAAACCAAAGTCTCATTTTCGAGCAAAGGGAAAAAAGCCATAAAAGAGGACCAAGAACTGACCCAAACTGAGTGAAAATAGGTAGCAAGTTTCCCTACCTAGTGGACCTACCCAAATGGATACTAAAATCAGTCAGAGCTGACCGAAAATTAGAAATAGAAGTTTCAGTTCACTCCCTCTTTCCATTTGGCATAATGGGAACTCAAGCAAAAAAGAAGGCAAGTGAACTGGACTTACCTTATTGAGTGTTCTGCACTTGCTATTTATTTTCTACATTTATTTGAAATCTATTAAATTAATTTATAAAAAAATACTTTAATAGTGCCTTACATTTATCTGCAGCTCCAAATTTGCAAAAATAAAAAGAGGGCCTGGCCCGCCTTGGCTTTTACAACTTGCAAAATTCTAAATATATGCAAAGTTTTTAAAATACCTTACACATATCAATGATCATCTAAAAATAAACCAAGGTATTGATTTATACAAAAATCAAAGGAAAAAAAATGCCTTATAGCAAAAGCCACAGGCCTTTTGCATTTTGTTCCGTATTTGGCACTTAACATTTTTTACTCTAGTTTGGGCACCGCCATTGTAAAAATTCCTCAAAAACTACAAACTGGGTTGGTGAGAAATTTAAAGGGTTTTTTTCATTTTATTGTCTTCTAATTTCTATCCAAAAATATCAAAAACCCATATCGTCTTTTTTGAGATATGACTAAAACACATGACTACTATCCTTATTTTGCAGGGTCTTTATGTGATACTATTGCTCTTTCAGACTGTTTCAACATTCCTCTTATGACTTGGGGGCAGCATGTTGAGCTCAACCCTTGTGGGAGCCCATTTTAGTCCACATGCTATGATATGTCATTAGAAATGAATCAGCAACAAGATATCACCTATACCTGCACAGTGAACAAACATCTTAGATAAAAACAATGAAGTTTAATGCTCTTGTGATGTTTGATTTTTAGGCTCTCTTATATATTTTTTATGTTTCTTGGTTGAATCCATCATGAACATGTGCTATATTTCTATTGGTAAGGTACATAGGAAGATTCATATCTGGAGCTCTAACTAACTCTTTATCTTGATGCAGGTTCACTTCAAGATCAGGATTGAGGAGGAGCAAAAGACAATGAAGATCCACCCAAGACTTTGCCAGGCAATGATGGATGTGTCTTTTCTTATATGCTTCTTTTCATTTCTTTCATCTTCAGGTGTATAGCATATTTTATGTTGCATTGGTTCAGCTACACCCATGGCTTATGTAGGAGATTTAATTACTCCTTTCTTTCCAATGAATATAAATGCAACACTTGTGCAATTTTTTGTATATTTCATTTGCAAAATGAATGAATCATTACAGAATTGAATGAAAGCAATATCTTGTGTTCTTTATGTACTTTTCTTTATGCTGCAAAACTCTAAAGAACATAACTGAATTCAATCATTTTTTCAAGCACTTAAAATATGCAACGGTTAAGCATAGTAGAAATTTGTTAGAGTATTCTTCACCTTAAATATAATGAAACTATTTCAACTCTACCAATTTGAGCTATAGGTGAAAAATTGGTAACAATTTCACTATGGGAACTCTTCCATACCATAATTCATAAGGAGTTTTAGTGCTATTACCTTTGACTTGGACTCTATTTTGAATGTAGATAGCAGTATATATAGCTTCTCTCCAATACACTTTTGGTAGGTTAGCCTCCATCATCATTGACCTAGCATCCTCGTGAACTGTCATGTTCTTTCTTTTAATAACTCCATTTTGCTTAGGAGTCCTAGGAGCAGACAACTGTGTCTTTATCCCATTCTCTTCATAGAAAATGTTAAATTCATTTGATTTAAACTCATCTCCTCTATCAGACCTTAAGCATTTGATCCTCAATTCTAACTCATTCTTAACCATTGCCTTAAAAGCTTTGAACTTTTCTAGTGCTTCTAATTTCTGTTTTAGAAAAGTGACCCATGTCCTTCTAGAATAATCATCAGTAAGCAACATAAAGTACCTGTCTCCTTGTAGACTCCTTGTTCTTGTAGGACCACATAGATATGTACATACTAGCTCAAGAAATCTAGCAAAAAATGTTCTTTACTCTTGAAACTTGTCTTTGTATGTTTTCCTAGTTGACATTCCTTGCAAATTGTATTGGTAGGTTTCACCAGTTTAGGCAAATCTCTCACAACTTGAACTGAGCTTATCTTCACCAAGTTATCAAAATTGATATGACACATCCTTCTATGCCACAACCAACTCTCATATGTCTAAGGCAACAAACAACAATTATCAGTTCCCTTCAATTGATAAATATTACCTCTAGTTTTCTTACTAGTTGCAATCACTGTTTCGGAGCTTTCCATGATCTTGCATGCATTGTCCTTGAATCTCTGATAATACCCTTTATCACACATCTGACCAACACTTAGAAGATTATGCTTTAGACCTTTCACATAGAGAACATCATCTGTATTATGCTTGCCATCAAAAGAAATAGATCCTCTTACACAGATCTTACGAGTTGTATTATCTCCAAACCTAACCAATCCACCATCATACTTTTCCAAACTTACAAACTTACTTTTGTCACCAGTCATGTGATGTGAACATCCACTATTAATGATCCATTCATACTTATCCTTCTCAACTTGGATAGATAGAGCACTTTCTTCCACTAGTTTTTCTTCTTTCACACATCTAGTAGGATTAGTAGACACAGGTTCTTCCTTAATAGAAATAAACAAGCATTCATTTGCACTAGTACTATTATCATCAAACTCATCATCTATTACACCATCATCATCAAGATCTCTAACATAATAGCATTTCTTGACAATTCTAGGTCTACTTTCAAATTTTTTCTTACCTCTTTCAATTCTCTCCGAACATCTAGATGCATAGTAACCAATCTTACCACAAGAAAAGCATTTGAATGGTAATTTGCCTTTGTACTTACCGGAACCTCTTTGCATTCTATCTGCAAAGTTGGTTACAACCTTATTTAGGTCGTCATCAGATTCTACAACATATTTTTAAGCTCTTGAAGTCTTTTCTGAAGTGCTGGCTTTGAAAGAAGTCTCAATCTTTGGTAGAGCATCACTGAATTCCCTCATTTCAAAAGCTGTAGGCTTCCTGAGCAACTGATCCTTTGAAATATTTTTCACATTCATAACCTCTTCAATTGCTGCCACCTTGTGATTATAGGATTTAGGCAAAGACCTAAGAATCTTCAGCACAACCTCATCTTCGTAGATAGTTCGTCCAAGACCTTTGATTCCATTGACAATTTCATCAACCTTTTACATGTAGATTGTTATGTTCTCATCATCACTCATTTTTAGGGCTTCATACTTCACCTTCAGATTTTCTAATTTTGCACTCTTCACAGAATTATCTCCTTCATACAAATTTTTCAACTTTTCCTAGAAGTTTCTAGATCCATAACTTTCACCAACTAGTGTTGGATAAAGCACTTAATAGAGCATCTCTAGCCTTTCCATTAAACTCATACTGTTTGACTTAATCTTCATCTATTGGTCCATTTTGAGGAATAGTATACTTTTTCTCTGCCATTTTCCAAACATTATAACCAAGTGAAATGAGATAAATTTTCATTCATACCTTCCATAGAGCATAATCCATTCCATCAAACTGCAATGACTCCTTTTTGTGCACCATCTTGGATCTACCTCGAGCTATTAGACTCTTTATCGAGGAACCCCCGCTTTGATATCAATTGTTGAAAACTGCAATACAACTGAGAGGGGGGGTGGTGAATAAGTTGTAACCAATATTTCAAAACCATTAACACATCAACCAATTAACAATAAATTTGTATCTTAACCATGAAAGCATGAAAATTGAAATTTAAACACATTCAACACAGGAGACACTAATTTTTTATGTGGAAATCCCCATAGGGGAAAAACCACAGTGAGTGTTAGCTCACAATATAATATGTTATAACAATACTGAAAATCAGAGGCTCACTGCCAAAAATGCTCACTGCAAGAAGAGGCTCACTGCCAATGGGGTGGCTCACTGCTGGTGGGTGGCTCACTACCAAAGTTGGTGAACTGAGATAGTAGAATCTAGACTATGCCAAGGTTCAGTTCCATTGAAGTACAGTAGGTATACTTTTCTCTACTCTACTTTTACACTTCACAATTATCTTTTCATTTTCAGAACCTCACACAAATTCATGACTTCATTTCATGTTTTTATACAATTCATCAACCTTAGAATTTACATCAAGGTCGACATTAAAATCATCAACCTTTGAAAAAATCTCCAATGTTAGATAACATACATACATACATTAAGATAGGTCTAGACCTAAATCAATTAGGGGAGAAGAGAAATGAATGTGAATCGCGCCAAGCCTTAGTTGTGACTCAAATGCAATCTTCCATGCAACAACATGCTTCCACAATCTTCAAATCATAACCGCAAGTAGTGAGAACAACCAAGTCAGTGAAGACTAGAGTTAACGCTAAAACTTTTAGGAACATGCTTCATGCACGATCTAGATTATACTTTGTGGATCAATCAAAAGGTGGGAACACAATCTACAGACTCCCACAAGCACATTACAATCACCAAGAACATCTGCACAACCTCTAAACACTTTATCCATAAGGTTCTTCAAACTGGAGCACTTGAGCATTATTGTCAGCCACTGTCATAAAGGAAAGATCTCTTGCAGAACACTAAATCATGAACCATTTGAACTAAATGCACATAAAATCATCACAAACTTAATTCCAAAACTGCAGACTATGAAATTCAAATGCAGAGAAATGCAGAGTAGAATACATTCTCCCTGTCATCATTAAATACACAGAAAAATAGTTTTTACTTTGGTGAACAGAACTCTCTCAAATCTTCACACCAAAGGCTCAAACTTGAAACATAGCATCTAAAGACATCCCTGAACATTACTTCCAATCTGCAGGAAAAGATATTCAATCTATAGGATATGCAGAGCAAAACACTGCACTGTTCTAGTAGAAAAAGCAATTCTGTACTTTGTTCTAATTCCTTAAATACTTGTTTAGACTTATTCAAATGACTTTCTTAGGTGTTGACATCAATGACAACACTTATTTCTCATACTTGCAACAGATCACATCTACAAAATGTTTATGTGTGCAAAGAAAATTATAGTGTGATCATAGTTCATGTGGAGGCCATTGATCTTAGTGATGCTATGGAGGATCTTGTGGTTGGCACAATCCTATGAGGTGTCACAAGTTTATTTTTCTCCTAAATTATTTATTAGATGAAGAATGTTCTATATGGTTTGCACAAGTCTTATGAGCTAAAATGAAATGTATCAAGCATACATTACACAATTGGTGGTTGGGTTCCATGTCACCTATAGTGGGTGTCATCTCTTATTTTTCGCATGTGTCTGGTCCTATATTAGTAGATGTATTTATTGGTGTGGAGGTGTTTGATGGGCCCATTAGTTCTATGTGTAAGCTTGATACAATCAGGAATGTGAATGATTTGATCTTTTTATAAGATATATGATTGGAGGGCCCCTAATCCTCTAGGATGCAAGTTATTAGTGTATTAAAGTGAGATTTCATGGACCATTCATCTCATTTGAGATGAATGGCCCTCACAGCTCTTATGATCTCTTTTTTTTAGCATCAAGTTGGGTTTGTGAGTGCCCTTAGCTCTAATTTTGATCAATATCTCTCATGTATCAAGGTGATATATGTCATGAACTCGGTGTTATTGGTTGACACAAGTGGGTTTTGTCATTTTATTAGGCTCATAGATATGAATGTTGAGTATTTTATTAGAATAGGAGAGTATGTGATTATATGTGGCATCATGACACCAAGTGAGCCCAATTATTTTCTATTAGTCCTTTAGACCAATCAATGACATTGTCAAGTTTGTTTGTGTTCTCAAATAATTGAGATGGTGTCATTTGTGTGTGTGTGTCGACATGTGCTAGTGGGCCCAAGTAATTCTCAAAGGTTCTTGAATAAGTGTTTGCAATTTCATGTGTCTAGCTCATGTCCAACCAACTAAACAACATAACATGCAGTGTGCATATTTCTCGATTGTGTATGGGCTTTGGCCATTAATCTTGATGAGATCAATCCCAACTGTTGGACTATGAAAATGTGTGTACATTATATTCATAATATAATTTCTCATGTAGTTACATGACATACATTTCTCTTATGTTCATATCCAATAGTATAGGGCCCAATTAGGGTGCACTATGTGTGCTCAAATAAATGGTGACTTTCCATGTGTCTCCAAGTGTCATGTTTATGGCATGATGTTATGCCCCAAGTTCACATTTGGTGGAGCTATTATATATCTTTTTTTTTTCATTGCAAAACTAAGCTAAAGAGCTTGGTTTAATTTGCTCATAAATTTCTGAAAATGATAATTCCCAAAGGAAGGAATGTTTGAAGATCAAATTGGATGTAGGAAGTTGGTAATTTAATGTGTTGATAGTGGGTGATCTCAAGGGGCCATATGGTGGTTGAGTGTAGATCTGTAGGTGGCATAATTGATATTGTGTATACATAGGCATCCATCTATTGATCATAGAGCCATGCTTATGGTCTTCAAGTGTATGTTTCATTCTCATGTTTAAATTTGATAATGTGTTTGTGTTGAAGGATAATATTTGTCTTAGTTGGCCATGTGATTAAGGCATCAATCCATTGTAGCTTCTCCTTCAACCATAATTTAAAATAATCATAATACATATTAACATGTTTCATTTCTTTTTAGTTTTAGTTTTAGCTTTGGTCTTGCCTACTTGGATAGGTCATCTATTGGGCCAACAATTCATCATTAGACTTGCCATGAATGCCTATTTATTTTTAAATGCTTACATGCTCATAGGTGGATCAAAAGACTGATTAAAATCCAACCTTTTTTATAACATTTAATCCTTCATTTCTAGTATTACTATCTCCATCTATCTCCTATGGCATAGAAACGCGTACAACTTGTAATTCAAGTAACCATGCCATGTCAATTTAGCCTACAATGGCAATTTTAAAAAAGTTACACTTGCATCAAATTGAGTATCTAAATTGGATTAGCCTTCCCCATACTCATACAATTCATCCTAGCATCAATTTTTAGGCATACAAAAGAAAGGTATGTGTCATATATATACGCATTTCAAATCATCCTTACCAAGACCTCAAATCATGTTACATCAAGACACAAATAGATTTCACACTAGTCCATGATCGTAGGAGACCTTGTACTTGAATGTAAATTAGACATCTCCTAGGCCTTATCAAATCCATTTACTAGTTCATTAAATGAACTCGCAATGATTAACCATAGGCTATCCAAGATTACAACTAGGGTTGATAATACATGGAAATCTTATTCTGGTTTGAGGATAGCCCAAGAAAAACATGAGAAGGATAAGGAAAGCTTGAAGGACATGATTAGGGTATGGCTACCTAGAACTGGAGAAATAAGGGAAATTCATAGCTATTCAAGGTTTGCCCCTGATGCTCTAGCAGAAATAAAATTAACCCTTGATAGGATGCTTTTGTTAGAAGAGGTAGTGGCTTTCTAGCTAAAATTGGATAAAGCTTTAAAGGAGAAAAGACCATCAATTGAGAAGATAGATAAAAAGATTATGCCAAGCATATTGGAAAATGATGGACAAATAAAGAGTTTGGACAAATGGAAGGCTGATTTTGAAGATATCTTCAAGTTGTGTAGATGGTGATCCAAATATGAAAATTTTAAGTTCTACACTTGTTAAGCTACATGCATTGGAGTTGAATTTTGAGATATTCTGTAAGGAGTCAAAAATCTTATTGGATGCTAGGTATGCAGGGCATAATGAAAAAATAGCAAAATTGATTCCTTTCCAATGGCCATCAGAGAAAGCATGTGTAGCTAGGGTGGAGAAGTATGGATAAATGTGTCCAAGGTGAACAAAGATCCAATCATGTGATATCTCTTCTTCATCATTGGGATAAAACACTTCTAATGGTTTTTTGGCATCTCCAAGTTGAATTGTATTATTTCCTTTTCTCTTTCATATGTAATTTGAATTAGCTTCCCAATTGAATACAGAGCAATTTCTGAGAAGTTGTCCATATTCTTAGTAAGTTTCAATTTCTATCATGTTGAATGTACTTTGAATGTAATATATGATAATAATTATAATAATTATATAATAAATATATGATAATAATAGATTCTAAAGGTCAATTCCTTGCTAAATGCTTTAATCTAACCTTGTTTCAAGGAAAGAGGTAGCAACAACTAAACCGAATGTTGAAAACAAAAGAAGCAATACACCAAGATTAAAATACATTATCCTTGAAGATTAAATCCAATAGTTAACCAAATAAACCACACACATCAATAGCAATATAGCAAGTAACTAATCATCCAAAATTAATAACAAAAATATGATAAAAACATAATTCTACAACTTCATATGTTAATTGAATAATAACTAATAGAATAAAATAAACACATTAATAATAATGTAGAAAATAATTAATCATCAAAAAATAATTATAATAATAGGATAGAAACACATTTTTTATCGGTAAACTGCACCATGTATAGTAAATTATATTAATACATAAAGATTTACATTCGGTTCGAGCCTAGAGGGCTCTTCATAGATTAATACAAGAGCACTCATTGTGCCAAAAAAACAAATATAGTGCCAAGAAAATTCCCAAAATTAGCCCTCTAATCTACCAGTCCAGGCTTCAAAAAACACACAGCACCAACCACCAGCTCAAAAACTTGCCACCCTACTACCCCAATCCCCAGTGCGGCAATTACCAAAAAAGTGGCCCCAGGACTGGGAGCCCGACCACTCCTATAGCCAATAGAATTCCCCTGCACTCACAATGGTTGTGAAGTGATCAATCCATACCAAAGTCTCCTCTCTGTCGATTCCAATTGGCTGCTGAAGAAAGTCTCTCCCATGAGCCACCCAAAGCCTGTTCCTTCCCAATTGCTACTCATTCATGTTTAGTAGAAACGACTTCCTAGCTACACCCTCCTCTTCCTACTATAGCTTCTTTAGGTCCTTCAGCCACAAGATCTTGACCCCCAATTTTGCAGAAACTACCACATCTACATCATCCACAAGAATATCCAGAGTGAATACCTCCCATAGAATCACCAACGCATCCACCTTTGCCTCTCCCAGGTCAAACAAAGAAGCCAGAAAGTGAAAGGAAATGTCTATATTTACCATGTATCTGTCCTCTAAGACCAAGAAGTCTTTACCCAGGACCATCTTCACTACCTCAATGAAGAGTTTGTTTTGCTTCTTACAAATGATCATCAGTCTATAATTTATGATACGACCCAAAAAGGTGACTTGGTGCTTATTACAGCGAAGCCTTATTAGAGTCTCCATCTTGTGTTTTGAACAAGACAGACAAGTGTCATTTTGTTGGAGACCTCTAGGATTTAAAGGGAGTTTGTTAATGAACACACGCCTCAGGTGAAACATGCATTTATTCATTATCTAGATTTTTGTAGCATCAATCTTCGGTTCATGTTGTCATTAGTAATTATAATTCATTATTCCTCATGTTGGTAGGGTTGTTAGAAGTTGTTGTGAGAGAGCCATTTAATGCCTAGGAAAAAGTATTGTTGCTTCAATTATTACTAACAATATATAACTATTATTATATTATATTGTATTATATAATATGATTAACATCATTCTTATTAATTTATATTATATATTGTATTAGTATTAGTATTAGTATTGATATTAATATAATATATGATAAAATATTTAAATAACCACCACCAAGGGGATAAAATAACAACTTAAGTTGGGGAAACTAGCAACACAGGTCAATGATCAATTAGAAGGATAAACCCTAAACGCCTTAGACAACACCAGCTGTAGTGTTTTTACTTGGAGATTTTGCAGAGTGAATCGTGATAACATAAAAACCATAAAATTTTGAATTGACATAACACATCCATTTATCTTTTCCCTTTTTATTAATTGCTATACATTGCCATTGAACTCATTTATTTTTTCGATGTGATGAATGTTATTTAAATTTTTAATATTGAAAATTTGAACCATCTCTGATCTGTATACATTGCAATTTGCCATTAAACTCATGTCAATTTCAAACCATAATTACTTCTATATTTTTTATTAAAATTTAACATCACCCTTCAAAAAAGATTGGGGAATTACATCATACATGAACATCTAAGTTTCTAACCAACATCTAATAGTAAAAGATACAAAAAACACACACAGACTGTTGAATCTAGAAGCTCTTCATGTAATACTATCATGGACTATGGAAAACACATGCTTACCATCTAACCAACCTCAAAGTTCCAAACAAAACTCCTATCCTTTAACCTTCAAACCTTGCTTTGATCCTCCAAAATCTTTTGGGTTCCTCTTTCAATGATGCTTAATGAATATTTCACTATAGTCCATAATTATCCTATTAAGAGGTAATGGGTCCGTTACAAATTTAGATATGTTCTCATTCACAATGATAGTCAATGATTTACTATAGAACCTTGCTTTATATGTACAAGAAAACACTAGGTATGGGTAACAATAAGGCCAATAAAGGAGAATTAAATTGATTTTCTCCAGGTCACTGGCAATTGAGTTGCAATACCAATTCCATGTGTCAATTCAAATTTTCAGTTTCTCATACATGCATGCATGTGTGGGAGATTCAACCCACCACCCAGAATAGAATGCATCATTTGTAAATGTTAAAAGCATCAATTATTGACACGATTTATTCCATTTGACGAATGCTTGTATTTCTTCATTCCGAGACATGCAAAGCAATAACATCTTGCATAGCCACACACAAACAAAATTTTCCATCATTCTTATTACTATTCTACATCTGTGAACTGAGAACTCTATCACACAGTTAAAATCAAAATCATGAATGATCACAAAATAAGTACTTGGTAACTTACTTTCTTTGTACCACTATTGTAATGAAAGCAATTACTTTGAACTTTTACAGTTTATTGATTCTTCTACTATCTAAAACTTAATAATATAATATAAGGTTCAAACAAGAAACACTGTCATATATACATGACATGTACTACCGTGACAAATGGGTAATAAATAACAAGCAACTCCATTTAATTGACTATGTCGTACCCTGGAAATTGACATTGGGTAATCTATGGAGTATGTCACTTGCCATTAAAGAACTCAATTGGTATTGGCTAATCTAGAGGATTAAGTGGCACTTTCAATGAAATCAATAGTATGACTCTAATTAATGATAGAGCAAATTGTTCCACTTGTAGTCTTGTAAATTGTTCCATCGTTTGGTGAACCATTGAACAAATGATGAATGGTTGTAGTTGAATTCTCGAAGGTAGATCTCCAACAGTACACATTAGCAACAAAATCCTCTGGAAATTGGAATCGACTAGGAGCCGTTAGATATTAATAGATCATTTAAGGTTGAGATATATATAAAATATATAATATATTTATATTGATTATTGTATAAAGGTCAAGGTGGCGGCAGAGCGCAAGCCCTCAACTATAGAAAATTAGAAATTTGGGTGTGTCAGTACTTTGGCCCAAAATAGAACTTATGCCTCATTGACATGCGCGGCGGAAATGACATCTGTCCTTTCATAATAAATAAGGAATGTCTTAAACTCTTTTCTTTACTATAATATATTAATATGGGTTATTGATATAGATTACAATTACAGACAACATTTTAATTCTTTTGTCTTATTATCTATTATTTTTAGATAATAACATAATTCTAGAACTTTTAAGTTATATTATTTTATGGTTAGATTGATTGGTTGATCCTGGAAGTATTAAAATTTAGAATATATGTAAAAGAATAAGTTTAATCAAAATCATTCCTTGAATCCTTCATAAAAGAGATTGACAATTTGTGTAATTAATGAAATTAACAAATTAGAATTAGAATCATCTCTCATTTTATTAAGTCAAAAAACTTAAAAAACTATTACAGAAAGATGACAACACAAAGATGACATCCCTTTACAATAAAGGTTACATGGTGAAAGAAGAAGCCCTCGGCCCCTTGTTGGATAAATATTTCTAGTTGACAGAGAACTGAACACTGTACATTTCCCTTGTATTTTCCTTACAACACAATGAAGAAGAAACCTTTGCTTGAGCCCTGGCCTCTGGACTGAGAAGAATATGTGAATGAAATCGGGAATAAAACTGGGGCTTTCATCCAAATTTAAGAAGAAAAGCTAACATGGTGAAAGAAGAAGCCTTCTGTAGTATGGACTGTCTGGAATGAATCCAGAAAAATCATCGTACTAATCTTTGCTGCTAGACACATGAACCAATGGATTGGGAGAGACCACTATCCACAATCCATCACTAGGTTGCTAGAAAGATGCATCAATGGATTGGGAGAGAACACTAACCACAACCCATCAGATAGATGCAAGACCATCTAGCATACAATATTGGCAAATGCATTTGCCTGTGAAGCCAAGGCACTTTTCAACTATAGTAAAAGAAGAATGTTGCTAGAAGGCACCATTCTCCTTCCTCTTTATTTCCCATGTAGCTGGTTGTTATCTTTCCAGATCCTCCCATGTCATACATGGAGTTTCCATGACTCATTTTTTTTCATCTTAAAAGAACTAGGTCCTTCAAGCTAAGGATAACAACCCAACTATGTAACCATTCTAACCCTTTCCTCTACCAAAAAAGAATGCATTCTAACTAAATAATTCCCAAAATTATCTAACAAGGAACAACCAAAAGTTGAAATTGATTGTCGAAAGCAACTTTCTCTATCCCTTTATAGCCATGACTACTGGGAAATTAGGAATTCAAAAAATCATTACCTATCGGTCAGTCTATCTTACTAACCCTACAAACAAATCTCCAGATGCCAAAATGTCACTTCAGAATCATATCATTCTCTGAGAGCATTTGGGCATCCAATTCAAGAAATCCTCCTATGGACTTGTCATCTTACACGTATGGACTTGACATCTCACATCGAAAAGTACATTGGCTCCCTTTACAAAGCTTGAATTTTGCATCCACTTGATCGCCTTGGGTGACTAATGTGACCACCAAAACATCAGCCATCATAGAAAATTGTTCCACTTGTAACTTGTTCCATTATTTGATGAACAAATGATGAACGGTTGTAGTTCAATTCTGGAAGGTAGATCTCCAATGCTACACATTGCCAACAAAATCCTTCAGAATCAAGTAGGAGCTATTAGATATTATTAGATCAACGGTTGAGATATATATAAAAATAAAATATAAATATATTTATATTGATTATTGTATCAATGTCAAGGTGGCAGTAGAGTGCAAGCCCTCCACTATGAAGATGGGCCTACCTCTTAATTTTGTGATGTACGTGAAACATCGTGATGCAATCATGATGAGCAACATGGCATACAACACAGTCCACTTATTTCTGTTCTGGAGACTTTATGTAGAATTTTGGGTGTGTCAGTACTTTGGCCTGAAATAAAACTTGTGTCGTTGATCTGCGATCATCTGACAATCAAAAACTATTAGAAATTTAGAACATTTTCCATTTATTGACATGCGTGGTGGAAGTGACATATATACTTTCGTAATAAATAAGGAATGTTGTGAGAAGTGCAATTGCATGTTTTTGGAAGGTAATTAACACAGCTCATGTATGAATTATACAACAGTACATGCCACCAAAATCAATGCAATTAATAGAAACATTTTATTAGGTTTGCAACCCTCGCACCTACCTTACTTTGCATTTTCACTGGTATACTTTGGAGGAACTTTGGACTGTGCCTTCTATAGGTGTTGAACACGGGCATTCACAACCAGGTTAGCTAATTGGTGCTCTTTCTTGCCCATTTCTCATAGTGATAAATATGAATTATTTAAGTCAACTATGTGAAAAGAAAAAAAAATTTCATGAGTCCAGACTGTTTGTTTACCACAAATCTTCTGGAGATTTATTTGGCACCCTTAGCAATTATAGAACCTTTTGTTTACTGGTTTCTCAAACAATTAAAGATGAAGCTTTTGTTTATTGAGAATAGTTTAGATAGGGTGAAGGATACCAAGCTAAGATATATAGATTTGGACTTGGAGGATTTCTAGGCTCGATTAGAGAAAAACCCCAAGTCACCTATAGTCAAGAAAATCCTAACAAGTGGGTTAGATCCTGCTAGGGGTTTCCCACCCATTGTACCATGTCCAGACCTAGTTGTTGCATGTACAAAGAACTATTATCCTGATATTAAGGTTTATTCATCCTTTGTTTTGGAGAAGATCGAGAGGTGGCTTAAGGAGAAATTTCGAGAGCATGTTGGTTCTTCTTCTGTGCATAAAGAATCAAGAACAAGAGAGCAAGGAACCTCCCAAGCCTTCAGAATTTAGAAAACTTCAACTAGTGTGGAGAAAAGTCATCATAGAGTTGGCTCACAATCTGGTAGTGGTGGGGATGGAGACCAGTGTGAAGATAATAGGAAACTAAAAGGTTTATGTGAACATGATGGTCAACCCGCATTCGTGAAACCATGAGAAAAAAAGAAGTTGGGTGCTTTACAACAATTGCAGGCAAATCACATGACTTCTCCTATGTCTCCACCTAGTACAATGATTCTTCCATTTTTCAAAAGATTGTTGATGATAGTACTTTTGTTCCTTGTTTGAGATTCTAGCCTCCCCTATATCAAATGAAATTCCTGTGCAAGACACTCCTAATCAGCCAGACAGAGTTGTCCTATGTGCAAGTGAGTGTGGCATAGTTTTGTCCTCCCCTTCCTGGCTAAAGAAAGTTGTTGAGAAAAAGAGGATCAAGAGACATGCCCCAACAACAAACACAAATGTTGACACTATAGCTAGATTGTTGCATCCTACACCTAAGCCTAAGAAGGCTAAGAGGATGTCTCAGACGGTAACAGATTCTTCCTTAAGGTATAGGATTTTTGAGATTACAGACCCCATTGGGGATAAAAATGAAAATGAAGTCACATAAGTGGATTTCAATATGACCAATATTGACATGGGTTCGCCTACTGTGGAAGGTGATATATATCATGCAAAACTCTTTGTACGCATGCTAGCAAAGAGAGTTAAAGCTAAGCAACAGGAGAATACAAAGCTGCAAGCCCAAGTGAATTCTCTGACATCTTTCATTCAATCTATTTTGAATGGTACTTCTCAATCCTCTGATGCAACTCCCAGTGTTTCTATTGATGGAATGGATCCTAGGATGTTGCAACAAATCATGAGATATCAAACTCTAGGTATGGCCATTGAGCAATGGGTAGAGCAACTCACGATTGATGGTTTGTTGTACATCGAGGAGGTCATGAAACTATATACCCTTATTTATGATAAAAGGAAAAGGTTAGTTGCAGAGTTATGAAATATAAAGAGGGAAGACAGTAATCTGCTCACAGTGTCTACAGAGATAAAAGATATGATGGAAATTGATGCAAATATTCTTGTAGCTAAAAAAATTTTAGTGATCCAAATGAGAATGATTATGTGTCTTGGTTAGATGCACTAGAGTGGAAGAGGTCTGTGCTAGTGGATTTTAGTGGACAAATAAGAAGAATTTTGATTCAATGTCACACTGATATGGTTGATCATAAAAACAATTGTACCATCTTAGATGTAGAGATTTCATATGAAAGTGGAAAGAACTTCAACTTACTTGATGTTAAGGAAGTAAAGAAAAATTTTAAGAAGATGCTTAATGAAGAGCTTGTTGATGCTGATGCAGTTAATGGTGAATCACTAGGGAAGCTTGGATATATAGCAATGTATCTCAGACCTTTCAATCATGAAATTAATGATGTCTATAAGAGACTAACAAATGCGGACAGAATGACAAATAAGTGGAAACTTCAAGAAAACTTTCAGCCAACTTTATCAGCACAAGTGAATTTAAGTATTTCTAGCTATAAATCAATTTTGGTTGAACATATGATCTTGTAAGATTCATTCTAGCTAAGTTAGATATGTCCACAACTTTTTCAACTAAAATTGTTGGCTAAATGCATATGTAGCACCACTATGAGGTAAATTTACCAAAAAAATAAAATTATTTGAAAAACTTGATATTTCAACAATTTCTACTCTTGTAAATAACAATTTTAAAAAAATATAATAATACCCTTTTGTAGATCTATAAGTTTAGTTTTCAAAAATATATATATTTTAATAGTTTAATTATTATTTATATTTTCCTTTCTATTTTTACTAAAAGTAGGCTATCAGCACAAAACATTAAGTCGATTACCATGTCAAGGAAAAATAGTAAAACTTATTAAAAAAATTTGAAAAAAATATGATGCACTAGGTAAAAGAATCTATATCAAGATGGTATAATTTTTTTTCTATTTTAGATAAATAGTTAATATGAAAGTTGACATCGAATGGAAACAACTACGTTTTAATACATGCACATTTTATTATTTATTTAAAAATATATATTTATCAAAATTGGAAAAAAATATATCCATGCATTAAAGTTTCAAGTTATAAATACACACAAAAAATTGAAGAAAAAAAATAAAATTTACTATATAAAGATTGACGTCTCATGTAACTTCATTTTTCAACATTTTATCAGCAACTAAATTATAGTGTCAATTTATTAAAAACTATATTCAAATAATTTTTTAATTTTTTTCAAAAAATAAAAACATAAAATATACTAAAAAATAAATATTTTATTAGTTTACATCATTTCAAAATTCAAAACATATATGTCACTTTTTAGTGATTCAAGTTTAAAAGATGGATCAGCGTTGGTCATTTCCTTTATAAAAGTGTGACACAGCTTTGTGCTTTTACCCTACCTATGGACCAAGTGACAAGATTTTAAATCCCATCATTACCAGGTATAGGAGGTACAAGGCGACACTGAGAGCATCAAATCAGGTGGACTCAACTGCTACTCGAGACAAAGACCAAACTGCTACGATGTGATGGCATTTCTTATTTTTATGTTATTTCTTTAAACATTCTCTAGATACTCTTGTGGCAAAAGACATTATTTTTTTATGTTTTAAATCAGTTGTCCCCAAGAAGTTGTTATTATTTTAAAAATAGTTATTTTATGACAAGCCTAATATACTAAGCTTGTTGATGCATTTAGGATATTTTGGCAAACTTTGTGTTGTTGATAGGATAATTTTGTATTACTCTATAATTCAATTATTTTCAATATATGAATGGAAGCTTGAGGAGTTGATTTTTGAAGTCGTAAACTTTGTGTTATGGTGGATGAATCTGTATTCTTGAATTCTTCTTATGTATCCTTTTGA
This sequence comes from Cunninghamia lanceolata, assembly GCA_027924645.1. Taxonomy (NCBI): domain Eukaryota; kingdom Viridiplantae; phylum Streptophyta; class Pinopsida; order Cupressales; family Cupressaceae; genus Cunninghamia; species Cunninghamia lanceolata. The sequence continues at coordinate 4,819,004 of BSBN01000244.1, forward strand.
ATTTTCTTTTATTAAATTATTATCTATTATTTTTTGTTAATCTGAATTGTTCTTTCATTGACACTTGCCTCTATTTCGGAGACTTTATGGAGAAAGATGGGTATGTTAGAACTGCAACTCGAAATAGAACTGATGTCGTTGATACTGATTATCCATCGATCTAAATGTAAGTATTTTTTTAAGCTATAAATTTGCCAAGTAAATTAGTCATTATAATTTGGCATTTGATATTTATGCCAGCCACATGATAATTTTTCAAAAAAATTGCCAGCACATTCGCCAAATTATTTATTTTACATTTTTGAATATCTATATAATTCACCACCTAATTTATTTTATTTTTTGGAATAGAACTATAATTCGCCACCTAATTTATTTTATTTTTTAGAATTTACAACTATAATTCACCAGGGAAATTAATTTTTTTTCAAATCTATATACAATTTGCCAACAAAAAAACCACTGTCGAGAAATTTGAAAAAATTCGCCAATGAAATTATTTTTGTTTCAAAAGTAGGCATAGATTCACCAACATTTTTATGGCCTCGAGCTAGGATTCGCAAGGATTTTATAGGTTTTTTTAGGGAGGGGGGGTTTCTTAAAGTTATGCCTGACTCCTATACATACATCAGGTCAATCATTTGACCTTAGTTGAAACAAAAGAGTTACAAGGCCTACATGGGAAAAAGTTAGTAGTTTGTTTCTTGCAAAGTACTTCATAAGGCCTACAAAATGAGCCTATTTTAGAGTTGTGGGTTGAGAAGCATGAAATAGAAATGCATGTTAACTTATAAAGAAGTTTTTAAAATCCAAAAAATAATACTATAGTGGGGTTGCAAGTTTGGAATGCAAGCATGCAAATCATGTGTAAAGTTATAACTAAAGTCTACATGTTTAGTGAATAGAAGTGTGGTGGGGTAATGTGATTGGGACACAAATGAGAAATTTACAAGGAAGTATGTCATGTCTAAAAGATAATTAAACATGGTAGTGTAAGATCCAAAAGTAGGGATGTAATTTGCACAAGATAAGAAAAGGTGCAAATGAAGTTCATCATCTACCAAATATAATTATTATAGGGTCATGGGGAATGTAGTTAGGGTATGATTTTATAGAATATGTACAAAGTGGCTAGATTAAATCACATCAATAATATTTTTTGGCGGTGTCAATTTAAATGTAGGAATGTACTTTACAAAGATGTGCAAAAGTGTATAATAGGTTTGCTAACATGGGTCATAAGGATATCATGGGGGTGTAGGGTCTGGAGGTATGAATTTACTTTGAAAAGAGGTGCTTTTATGAATTTGAATCCCACCATCTTACCACATATAACTCTTGTGGGTTGTGGGAACTATAGGTAGGATTACACTTTGCACAATGGAGTAAACATGCACATGAGGTATATAGTTGACCAAACATGACCATTGTGAAGTTGGAGATGAAAATATGCCTTTGAAGTCCACCTCTATAAGGTTTGTTTGAAGAGAATGTGATAAATACATGCAAAGTTTCAAGTCTAATCCATGACTCAAAGATTCAAGTGATTTGTGTCTTTGCAAGGTTCCAAAGTATCTTTTCTTAACACATGTAAAGTGTAGATTAGTCCCTCCATTTTACCAAATAAGGAACTTATAATTAACAATTGCAAACCTAAGCCAAGACTCCTAAAACATGAATTTAAGCATAAAGGAATAATTTAAAGACCTACAAGAGGTAAGATACACAACATAAAGAATGTTTTTAATAAGGGTCATTAGAAGGAAATCTCAAATTAGTAATCAATCATGACCCAAACAGAGGATAAGGAAAATAATGAAGGCATGAAACAATATTTTTGTGGGTGTATCTAACATACAACACCTAGGAAAATAAATCTTAACCTATAATGAAATAAGAAACTATTGATTTTTAACCCAAGAAAAATGGAAAAATAAAAAAGCATTAGTGTTTGTCTAATTTTTACCTTCTAGAAAATTTACAATGCTAACAAACATAGTATTATTAAAATAATAGTCTCCACCTATGACAAGGACTAATAACAACTCACAAATTCACATGCATCCTTTTGTACTTAAAATTTATCAACAATCATTATAATTTTTTTCTCAAAACAAACTAATGGATTTAATGGAATCCAGACATTTTTTTATATTGATAAGCTACAAATGAGGGTGCAACTTCCTATTACAAAAGGCCACGACAACAACAAAATAGGCCAATAGGCCATGAATAGTAGAGCAATAGCAAACTAACAACTACTAAGCATATTAGAGAAAATACAATACCAATACCAGAAATAAAGAAAAGACCAAAAACTACTTAAGCAACATGTTCCATTCCTCCATGAGGAATCCCAACAATTCAGCTTTACTAGAAGAATTTTTCTCCTCATCATGCTTGCCAGCCTGAATATCCTGCAAAATAGCTAAAGAGGTAGCTTCCTGATCGGTCATCTTGGAGCATAGGGTAGCCATCACCCATATCTTATCTTCAAGTGAAGTCATCCTATCCTTCAGATCGTCCATCTCCCTTTTAACCAAACTATAATTTTCACACTTTTTCACACTAGCTGCCTCCTTAGTCGGAGACACCGTAACCTCCACCTCATCCTCCTCAATATCATAATAAGAATTATTCAATTCTTCAAAAAAAATAGCTCCCTCCTAAACCGCTATCTATTCTGGAGTGGACTTGACTTATTTAATCTCTACTTCCTCCTCTGGATCTGAAGCTAAAGAATAGTCAACAATTTTTAGAATAGGGATCTTAACTAGGAGGACTACTAGCTAGCTTGAATGATAGATGCTCGGTCATCTCGCGGACTTGTCCTTAACTTATTTCTCCTTACCCTTCATAGCATTCTCTTCCCCATTATCCTGAATATCAATGTGACCCCCTTCAGGGGAGAGCTCTATAGGTTCTTCACCCTTAGCAAATTTCTTACCCTTCTTTTTAGTAGATTTCTCAAGCCTAGATCACACACTTATGTCTCTTTTCCTCTTCTTCTCACCAAAATGTGTAGGGCTATTTTTAAGGTCACACAGACCCTTAGCCACCACCTTTTGAGCTTGACTAGGGGACTCAGACACACCACTAGCAGGGGTGGCCAATTCAGATGGGCCCATCAGAGATGAGGTTTTTTTTTGGGTACCATGTAGGCTTTGACTCCTTTCTTCTTATGGGGTCAGGGAGCTAGAGTTTCAACATCTAGGACCTTAGGGTTTAGTGGGGACCCAGTAGGGCCAAGGGAACCTTTAGCCTCAGTGGTTTAATGCCTTGCCTTTAGCCAAGCTACCATATTTGACACTCAACGAGATATTATCATCAGACTCATCATCATTGATCTCCTCAAAAAGACATGCTCTAATAGGCTTGGAAGGGCACAAAGCAAGGTTATGAAACAAAAAGAGGATCAAGCCTTGAAGGAGTGGTAGAGCAATAAGGCTAGGATTGTTAGAGTGAGCAGTTTTGGCCACATTCACAATGGATTCCAAGGAGGTCAGCAAGTAGAAAGGAAAGTTTATGAGTAATTTGTGATGGAAGTGGTTCAGTAAGGCAAAATGATAATGGTAGAAATGTCTAAACCAACCATCTAAAGTTATGTATTTCATGATAAGGAAGCATACCTTGTCCCAAGGGCAGATAAGGCTTTCCCTCTCGAACCCACCTTTCAACTGAACAGGTGACTCGCATTCTTTGAAAAACCTTCTCATGCTCTCTGGGTCTTGGACTTCAGTCCATTTTTTCAGTTGTTTCCCTTCGTAGCTTATGCTCGTGGATTTAGCTATCGTATCTTCACCAACTTCGAACTGGACTCCTCCCACCTAAACTATCCTTGTGTCATCCCATGACATGGAAAACTTAACAGAGAGGTTCCCGTCATAGCCATTTAGGCACTCCAAAAAAGGAGTGAGGCAATCCAATCATTTGTTGATGATTATAATTGAGTCATTATTTAGTAAAATTAAGCATGATAAGTTAGTTAGAAAATATATTTAATTCTAGTGAATAATACTTCATATCACTATTACAAGAGAAAATTGTATATATTGAATCATATTTTTGCACAAATTGTTCAACTAGAGGATAGAATAACAATGTTGTGGGATCATATGACAAACAATTGGATGTTTAGTTTTTTATAGTCGATAGTGAAAGGGTCATTATCACATCAAACATATAGACAAATGGAAGATTGGTTGAATTCCAATTTAGTGAACTTGGATATGTCTGAATCTTCTTCCATAAACTAGGAAAGCATCTACTTAAATAGCCTACATATGTTATTATTAAATTTAATAACTATAGATATTTCTTTTGCCTGTGTAAATCTAAATATAATTCTAATCAATCCTATAGAATAAGGAAATATGTATTAATTATCTTTGTGAAATAGGTGAAAATTGATTCACTAAAGGTTCACCTTCCTAAATCTTAAGATAGAAATAAAAATGTAGAAGTATAGCATAAAATGCATAAGTAATTATAATGTTTATCCTATCCAAATTTATATCATCCAAATAGAACTACATTGATTACCTAGATGAAAATACTAAGTTTTTATTTTAAAATGAGAAAACCAAAAATAAATAAATAGAATTTGAAAGATAACTTAAGAAATAGAAACCTAGAATAAATAAGGATTTGGAAAATGACTCAAATTTAGATCTTACTATATAGACAACAATTCACATCTCATATCACAATGGAATTTTACTCACATCCAAACACATTATAGGCCCCCAAAGATAGAGCTACATAGTTTGTATAGTTGATAAAGAATCTATGAAATGGAACAACATGTGCATGGCCAATAATAGGAACCAATAATAGAAATATAGAAAATGACAAAATAATATAGATTATCTAAGATAAAGATAATGTTACAAAAAAAATTTAACATTGAAAAGAGTAGGAAAGTGTATGTTTTAATTTCAAAATTGATGGGATTCTAGTAAGATTGTGTAAGTACATAAATGTACTTGCACTATCATCCAAGAGAAAATGTCACATACCATGTCAACAAGCTAACCAAACAACCATATAACAAGATATTGTTAATAATTTGGCAAGTTGGTGAAGGAGAAAGGTTAAGGCTATTAGTTTGATGTATCCTAAAACATGCTAAGAAGATCCAGATGCTAAATTGACTATAAAACATAATGTGATAATTGTAGGGTATGTAATTTTCAAAATTAAATTTTACATGCACTTTAGTGGACTTGTGCCACAAGGTGATAAATATATGCTGAAGTACAAAAATAAAATGTAGAAAATAGTAATATCTAGAGGACACTAAAAGGATATATAACCACATTCTTGAATAAGAAATTCATGTCCCTAGCTAAGACATTGAAATACAAATGCATCAAAGAAAATAATGTTGCAATACAAATATGTTAAGAACAATAAACCTACAAAATAGATGTGTTTCTACATCATAATTATACATACATATGAGAAACTAAAACAACATAACTAATGGAATTAGTAGAGTAGAAATATTATATCAAAGATAAGAAAGTAGAGAGTGCTTGATTTAGAGAGAAGAAACCTAAGCACATGTAGAGAAGAGTAATTGTCAATATGAGAGAAAAATGCATGATTTGAGATTCATCTTGCTCTATCGCTAGGAATCATGAGAACTAGATAGAAATAATCATGTGTACTAGTAAGCTCTATTTCTAGGTGATTCAAATATTTGAGTTCAATCTAGGATTACTTCGTATAGCATGCTCTATTACTAAGTGGTCCAAATATATGGTGGTAGATTACATTTTTTTGGTTTGTCGCCATGTTTGTGCTTTTATTAGAAAAGCATGTCAATAATATAAATGAGAAATGGTAACGTGTATCCCCACTAAGGTTACCTAGAATGAAATGATAGACAAGGCTTGGAATAGAGAAAAAGGATAATATATTGAATAGGACAATATTCCCCCAAAGGGATATGTGAGAAATTAGATGAACAAGTTAGAGTGGTGATGGAAAAGATAAGAAAAAGAAAAATATATATCTATAGAGAAAGAAAGGGTGCATAAGAAATATTAGTGGAAACAATAATATGGGGAATAACATATTGGTGAAATTTAGATGGTATAGAAGAATGAAAAGTTAGCACCTATATCAATGAAACCCCACAAAATTAGAGCTATGGTTTAAAGCTTATTGCAATTTTCATAGAAGAGGTAGATGAGAAAGGATCAAAAGGTTTTTATCATTACAGAAGTTTTGTAAGTTTTTTTTTAATTATATAAATATGAGAAGTTTAAATTCTTTTTTACTATAGTTAAAATGAGAATCAAAGCACATTTTGAACAGGAAAGGGGAAAAAACTCCTTAGAGATGAGTGTTTCACCCACCTATATTGGAGAGATTGTGGACATAGATCAAGTGAGGAGTTTATATTAGAGAGGTATGTTCTAAAAACTCCATTTTTTTACATTTTTAGACAATTTCAAGGTGGTACCAAGTTCACAAAATGTGCTAGAGTCCTCTATCTATGATTAATATCTTAATCTATGATGATGTCATCAAACCATGTACGTTTCCACTAACAACATAGAGGTCCCATAGACATGTAGGCATCCAAAAAATGTACACAAGTATATGAATGCAAGGGTCTATGAAACATGGAGGTGTCTATAGAATGGGCAAGAATCCACTAGATAGTTAGCAAAGTAATTTAGAAACAAGAATTAATGAAAGAAAGAAAGTATTTAGATTTGAATGTTTATGCAAGAAGTGATTTTTAGGATAATAGCCAACAAAAATGTTTATGCATGTTTGCAGGACACACCTAAGTTATTGGAGAGGCTACAAAACTAGGTTGTGATCTTGCTGGGAGATGTTATAGCTATGTGATGCAAGATTATATTAGGTGTATATTATGCCTAAGAATAGTTATGGTGAGTAGATGTTGATGAAACTACTGGAGTAATTATATCTAAATGTGTCATTATTTTGGCTACCCACAAGAAGGTTGATAGTGGCATTAGAGGATTTGTACTTGATATTGTATCTCCCATTCTAAGGTGTGTACATAGCTATTGTAGACTAGAGGACTACAATATATGATAGAGTTATTAATATGTACTAGGAAGAGATGTTCAAGGAGTTCAATTATGGCATATCATACTTAGGTTGTTATAGAAAGGAGGTGAGAAAACATAATTACTATGGTGGGCCATCATAGAGATAATGTCCATATGTGTGATTATGGACACAGAAGGCACCCATTTTCATAGCAGTGTAGTTCATCATATTAGATAGATAGAGAAGCACCAGATAATGTACAACTAGATGCAATGTAATCTCACACACCTAAATCACAATTTAAGAAGATATGCCTAGGATGAGACACATAGTCTTATGACATGAACACTACTATAGACATGGACCATGGAGCATACTCATGAGACGTGGCTAGTGGGACACCCAACAATGATATCACAGATGCACAATGGGCCCATGCTTAAAGTTTCTAAAGAGGCTAGGAGTTTGGAGAGATTCTTTCTTGACCATAGACATTTCATAGACTCATGGGGATGATCATCATCTAGTACCCATATACAAGGATGTGGAGTTATGTGGGGAGCGCATGACAACTTACACAGAGGGAGAGGTTGTGGTAGTTCTAGGCTGATTGGATTATATCATAGTGGAGTTCCACAATGAGAAGATTACATAAGAAATCAATAAGGTGTAGGAAATGCCCCCATAGTTGATCACTTATAATAGGGGACATCTAAATGTTGTGAGACTAAAAAAGGTACCCAAACTGTTGATTAAAAATATTCCACAATTTGATGAAAATGAGACTAAATTTAATGCATACCTAGTAGTAGAAATGGATGATGTAGGTGTACTCCACCCAACACACTTACAACAAAAATTATAAACATCAAATAGATGAGAGAAAAATATCAGGTAAAATTAGATCCACAAACTACAAACTAAATCACAATTCCTTCATTATACTTGTTGGTAAAGGTTATAAATCGAAAAAAACCACCCAAGGGTCATATGAGCTCTTTTTATAACAACATGGGTTGTCTTACAATAGGAAAATAATACTTATAGATTCTTAGAAAAATACAGAAACAAAAATTTTTAAAAAATTGTAACTCGAAAAACATGTTATGTGGAGTAGAGATATCTTCCGATATCTTCCTTTGGCCTCCTTATTTTGCATGACCAAAAATTTTCAATAACTCCATTATGACTCCTCCACTACTTCTCCCGCTCCTCTTAGGTGGTTTTCCTTTTTATTCCACTCTTATAGGCTTTTAATTTCCAACATCAAAAATACCCAAAATTAGCTCAACTTTTGAGAGCCATAACTTTTGATCTCAGTACTTGTTTGGGCCCTAGTTTTTTTTAACCTTAAGAGAAAGGAGTTCTCTATTATGTAGAAATTCAATTTATTCAATTTCTATAAATTTTGGGGTCTTGTTAAGCTATTTCAAGCCTCAAAACCCAAATTTAAGATTTTTTTTAGGTTTTTCAAAAATTGGAAATTATAATATATTGACATCTAGACTTGAATTTGGGTTTAAATTCACCCAGAATCTTCATTTGATAATTATTTAGCTTTGGGGAAATTTTGGGTCCATATGTGCCCAAATGTAAACTTTCTAAAAATAGAGGCCCTGCTATTTTTATCCCTTTTAGAAACTTTGGGTATTCTAAACCATTCTCCAAGACATTTTACAAGAAATAAGAATCATAGATATTACAAAATAAAAATTAAAAGGAAATAGAACAAAACCATGTTTTTTAGTGATGCACTTGATTGCTCTTACACCTTTGGATGCTCCTGCATCAATATCACTTGGTGGGTTGGGGCTTGGATAATATTTATTTATCCAATATATACAAGAATAGGGGATGTAAGTCTATACGAAGCAGGGGATCATAGAGGTTATAGAGATGATTATGGGGAGGAGGAGATTAAGGGATATAGGAGGAGATTTTAGGGTAGGGGAGGGATAGCTAGAAAGCCTAGACTAAGCCTACAAGTCTAAGCATAGGGGTAGGGGGAAGAGAGTCGTGGTGAGTATTTAAATAACCCAAAGAGTAGTAGGGATACAACATAGAGAAAAGAGATGGGATTGTGCATAGGGTAGAAAGATCAAAGAGTAATACTACCAACATGTCTTGATTGGTAGGTAGGAGACCTAGGTATGGCCTTGAGATGTAACACAAATGCTTATTTATGATTTGGATTGTATGGATTTAGGTTCCATTAACCTTGTAAATCCTTGTAAATATTATTCCTAATATTATTTGTAAATCACCCATAAGGGATGTATAAGTTTCACCAGCAATGGTAAAAATTAATTATCAGGGATAGTAATTACGTAGTTACTACATCGGTAAGTTCCAAAGTTACCGGAGGTAGTTATGTAGCAACATTTATGGTTGGTAATTGTAAATATCAAGAGTAATTGAGGCTAGGCACCCATATTGGGAATATTCTATTTGGGGGGTGTTATGATAGAATCTATGATGGTTATGACAGTATTTATTACTTGTAAGTGACTATTCTTGTCCATGGGTGCCCAAGTTTGCATGGTTGATTATTGACAAGTGTCATGAGCTTGTAAGAGCTCATTTAATGTTGCATGATGGAGTATCCAAGGTGAGAGAAAGTAGGTGCCTAGTTTTGGGAGTGCAATACTTCTATAAGTACAATGCCATGTATGTGTTACATATCATAGTTTTCTTGTACATAGGTTTTGTCAGATTGAAGGTTGGAGAGATAGAGGAAATGCATGTACTATGTATTTCAGATTTTGAAGATAATATAACTTGAGCCTATTTTCTTGGTGGAGTGTTTTACCCAAAAGGGTTTTCTACATGTTAAATATGGTGTTGATATGGATTATTCTTCTATGTTGTTTATTCTTGTGTTGTAATTTCATTTTTGTATGCAATCTCTATTCATATTACACTACTTTAAGATCATAAACATTTTGTAATCATATTTCCATTTTGGTAGTTGTTGCCTTCATTTCTAACATTTGGTATCACAGCTTGGCCAGTTTTGATTCTTAGGTGGTAGTGTGAAGGTTGTGTAGCTACAATGGGAGATTTGGTTGTTTTGTTTTGCAGATATTGTGTAGTGTTGATGGCATAATCCATTGCTTCAACTCTCGTATGGACATTGAGAAGATCAACGGTACGGGGTGTGAATTGTGGAAGCTAAAGATGGAGGATTTGCTAGAGGAAAGAAACCAGTAGTTGGTTGTAACTAAGGAGAAGAAACCCAATGATGTTGCTCTAGAAGAATGGGAAAGGTTGGATAAGAAGGTATGGGGAACCATCCATCTATGCCTTGTAGATTATGTCCTATTGAATGTCTTGAGAGAAGAGATGGCTTACAAACTCTGGAAGAGATTAGGTAAGATCTACCAAGACAAGAGTATTGTAAAAAAAATTTATTTAAAGCATAAATTATTTTCCATGAAAATGAAAGAGAGTGATTCAGTCACAGAGCATTTTAATTTGTTTAATTTGTTATTGAGTCAACTAGCATCTGTAGATGTTGTTGTGGATGAGGAAGATATGTATATTGCTTCTCTATAGTTTACCTGAGTCATGGGAGAATGTTATTTTGGCTATCACTACTAACCTCACAGATCTGAAGTTGGATGCTCTTGTTTAAGTTTTGTTGTCACAAGAATTGAGGAAGAAAAGTTTGAATAGTTTAGGGGATGGTCTCAGTGTTAGGTGAAGGTCTAAGGAACGAGGACCAAAAGGAGATCAGAAGGGATTTAAAGACAAGTCTAAGGGCCATTCTAAGACTCCTTGAAAGAATAATAGAGTTAAGTGTTAGAATTGCAGAAAAAGAGGGCATGTGAAAAAGGAACTCAAAGAAATAGTGAGATTCCTCTACTGATAAGTCCTCGAATGTATAGGTGAAGATGTTTTAATTTCTACATGTAATGTTGTTTCTCATGATCATTGGTTGGTTGACTCAGGATGCTTGTACGACATGACCCCACATAAATAATGGTTTTCCACATATGAAGAGTATGATGGAGGTAATGTGTACCTCCGGGACAAATCTACATGCCCTATTACTGGGCAAGGCAAGGTAATGTTATGCTTCAATGATGGGATAATTAAAACCCTCCCTACTATTTTTGCATGTTCCTATATTGCCTAGAAATTTGATTTTTGTTTCAAAGTTGAATGATTTGGAAATGCATGTGACATTTGATAAGCATGGTTGTATATTGGTGAGAGGAAACTTGGTGGTAGTGAAGGGAAAAAGATTGGGAACTTGGTTTCAACTAGAAGACACTACTATTTGTAATGCCTCTTATGCATCTATGGCTAATACTAAAAAGTACATGTATGTTGTGGCACCATAGATTGGGCCACATAAGTTAGTCTAGTTTAAAGACTATTTTAAATAAACAATTACTAGATGGTTTATACTATGCTAATCAGAGTTTTAAATTTTGTGAACATTTTGTGTTTGGAAAGAAGAATAGATCTCCTTTTCCTATTGGCAGTAATAAATCTAATGATAAATTGGAACTTATCCATTCGGATGTGTTTGGTTGACTATGTTGGTATTTTTCCCAGACTAGATGCTTGTTCCCAGTCACCCCTACAAAGTAGCCATCAATGATCGACAGGATTCTCGGGCCAGGGGCCAACAGTATAGGAGATAGACTCTATAAATATCTCCTCTTCTTCTTTAGGCTCTGCAGAACCAAGGGGGGTATTCCCTACTCAACATCTATGAAATGCATCCATGAATTAGCTAGGATGTTGATACAAAGCAGATAAATCCTCTCTTATGTAGACCAAAACTGTGAGATAAGTGCAAAGGGGCTAGCTTCGGGCCTATATTCAGTTGTAGACAGAGGATTTTGGGTCCTAAAACTACTTTTAAAGTCCTAAAAGTTTTGAAGTTGAAGTTTGAGTTTGATTTATATATGGATGCAAAACTAGGACTTTGGGTTACAACAGAGATACCAGACCAAATCGGTACTTATCCAGGGCTCGGAGTTAGTAGACATATATATGTGAATGTTTACCACAGACCTAAGACAGTAATCAGATTCCAAGGGGTTTCTAAAATGTCTTCCTTATAGACAATACCCAAGAGAGAGTATTTAGTTATTTCTTCTTACAAACATCCTTACTGCAATGTATTCTTCTCAACACTTAATCCAAAACATTCAATCTAATCCTTGAGCAGAAGTAAGAGACTAAGTATTCAATATAGAAAACCTATATTCTAGAATCTATAACACCCCTTAGATGTTCAGAGTCAGAAGAAAAACACATTCAGTCTAGAGACAAATAACAAAACACATGCAATGAAGCATTACTCATTTAAATCAACATAAAATTGATAATTCTATGCACAATACATACAACATACAACTCATAAACTCACAAAGACACCTGAAATAGAGTCACCAGAAAGTTGTATTCCTATTGCAGCACCAAAATTTGTCAAGTTTTTTCAATAAAACAAATGAGTAACACAACCTGCTTAATACAACAAGAAAGTGTACTCGGCAAATTAATTACATGGCACATCAAAAATTCTGAAAGACCGTGCACCATAAAAATGGCGCTCAAAACACTGCAGACAACAAGCAGAAGGAATGGCGAGGAGGAACAAAACTCAAGCCCCGTGCTGCCGCTTGGGGAGATTCCTCATAAAACTAGTAGTTGGCCCGTCACTCAATCCATCGCATGTCTCTGCACGACCGCCATTAAAACCTCAACTACCCGCAGGATGCAACAGCAGATGCATCTAGAGATTTTCCCGCTCAAAAATGGCTGCAGACACAAGGAAAAAGCCATCGCTGAAGGTTCAAAACCTGACCATTGATCAAAAACTCATCGCTGAAATCAATGGTCCCAAAACATGTATGAAGAGCCGCCAGTCAATGATATCGTGCCACGTAGGCACCTTGGCCTTCTATTGCTGACCTCTTCTCCTTTTATTTCACCTTTATCACTCTTTTATATGCAAACCCAAATGCATATACAATATACAAGGCGGACATCAAATGTTATAGAACAAACTGGACTTCAGTTTGGGTCCAGCTTGTATCTCCATCCTACATCCATCACTTTGTATATTACGTACATACAAGTGCAAAACATATACAAGGCGGACTTCATTGCATCTATCCATTAGATTTGAAAAACCTTCAAGTCCGGGCCATGTATCCCCATGAATTTGCATATCGGCACATATACAAGTGCAAATATACAAGTGGTGGGCCCGACCCATTTCCTCTTTCCTTTGCACATTTCCTTACACATCGCATATACAAATGCAATGTGCAAGCCGTGAATGCCACACTACTTTTAGAACAAAATGAAAATGACTTTGGGTCCGCCTTGCATCTTTGGAATGCACTTTCATTGTATGTTTTGAACATACAATCACTTTAAACAAATGGCGGGCCCCATCAAATGCACCTTCTACCTTTGTATGTTGTGAAACATACAAGGACCCTTGTATATTTTGCTTGTATCTTCAATTGTATCTCACTAAATATGCATGTGCCCATATGCATGCAAATAGGGAATCTTTCCTAAAATATGCGAAATACGTTCTCTTTTGTATGTTGAACACGTACAAACCCATTTGTATATCCGCGGCACTGTTCACTTTGCATGTCACAGGCCTTTGTATATTTTTCAATGTACATTCCCTTGCACATACAAGCAAGGAATCTCCTTTAGAATATTCCTGTAATGTATCTCTTCCTTTGAATGTCTCACTTACATATTATACATACAAGCCCGATATACAAGCAGGGCCGATATACAAATGGCAAATATTCTTGAAATCTTTTAGAAGATTCCCCCAATGTATATGCAACCTGATATACATTATGAAATGCATATAACTCAAATTTTTCACCATTTCTAGAAGCCGATAGAGATTTCACAAGCTCGCCAACATACATGATCAATTGCACATACAAACTTAACATTTTTCATGAGTACGATAGGAAAAAGCGGTAAAACATTACATGGGGGCTGGTCAACATATGAACACTGAAGCACAAAGATAAAACCAAATAACCAGGAACCCACCATAGAGAACCATCACCAGAACAGGCAGAACAATGCAAAACCCCACGACTTAGAAAATTTAGGATTTGAACAATAAAATTAGCAAATGTTCAACCTTAAGACCCTAAGCATAAATGAGTACTAATAGAGGCTCTAATTGGGGACGTGCAGGTGCAAGACCTCAGTGAGGACCAGACTACTCCGGGGCAAACCAGACAAAACCCAAAACTCAAAACATGACTGACTATACAAGGCATGTACAAAATACTTACAACTAATTTACAGTGTGCACAAAAGGTACTCATTTATGAGAAAAAAACATTAAGGAATTTGCTGTGCATAGGCAATTCCATTAGTTCACCATTGAGGGCCTGGAGAAAATAAGAATCACCTCCATGAATAGTGCCAATTTGGTATGGGCCAGTCCATAAGGGCTCAAATTTGTTGTGTTTTCCCTTATCCTGGCTCTTTGCATTCCACATAAGGACCAGATCACCTATCTGAAACCTTCTCTCTGTAGCCCTTCTATCAAACAGATATTTCACCTTTTGTTGTGCCTTGATGTTTGTCTTCTGTGCTTCCCTTCTTATCTCATCTAGTGCGACCAACTAATTTATTCTTTCAGTCATTGGGTCTCCAATCTCCTCACCATTCCCTTGGATGAATTTATAAACTGGAAGGAGGTTATTCACAGGCAACCTAGCTACTGCACCATATACTAATTCAAAAGGAGATCTTCCAGTTGCTCTTTTCACTGTCACCTTGTTAGCCCATAATGCCAACTTTAGCTTTGAATCCCAAGATCTCTTGTTTTTATCTATCATCCTTCTTATGATTTTCATGAAACTTTTGTTGCTTGACTCTGCTTGACCATTCCCTTGTGGATGATATGGTCATGTATGAGACAAATCAATTCCATAATTATTACAAAAATCAATAAATTCACTAGACTTGAAGCACATAGCATTATCTGCGACCAATTTGGCTGGTACTCCAATTCTTATAATAATATTTTCCAAGATAAAATCCATCACCACTTTTCTTGTATCCATTTTAGTTGGAATGGCCTCAATCCATTTAGTGAAGTAATCAGTAGCAACCAGAATCCAAGTATGCCCTCCACTTGACTTTTCTGAGATTTCCCCTATAAAATCAATCCCCCATTGCTGAAATGGAGCTTCTACAGTTATAGTCCTAAGGGGTAATGCACCTTGATATCTTATCTTTTCTGAGAACCTTTGGCAAGACTCACATTTTCTTACCATTTTGTGTGTGTCCAAGAAGAGAGTTGGCCACCAATAGCCTGCTCTAAGAATTTTATGGGCTGTTGTCTGGCCATCATAATGTCCACCACATACTCCATTGTGCATGTCACTGAGAATATCCTTGGCCTAATTTTCATCAATACACCTGAGTAATACACCATCAAGATTTTTTCAATATAGCTTTCCCTAAACAATGATGTATTTAATAGCCTGCAGCTTCAAAGTTCTCTTCTAGACATCACTAAGGTGGGAAGGACAGTTTAAATTCTGCAAGTAATATACTATGTCCTTATACCACTCAAATTCTGACATATTTATAACTTCGTTATGCACTACATTCACTTGGCATGCCTCTAGATTTGACTGTGTCATCAATTTTGCCAAACCTTGTCCTCTTACCAACTTAGTGATTTGTATTTCAATATTGAATTCCTGTAATTTGTTTATCCATCTGCATCTCCTTTCAGTTACCTCCTGCTGAGTGAAGATATCCTTGACTGCTGCATGAGGCACATATGCAATTACTTAAGAGCCGACCAAATAGGACCTAAAACTTTTGACTGCTCTGACCAGTGTATATGCCTATTTCTCTATGATGTCATACTTCAATTCAGTGGCCTACAATGACCTACTAAAGAAAGCAATAGGCAATTCAAACCCTTCTTCATTTTTCTGCAATAAGCATGCAGCAATAGTGTGGAAAGAAGCAAATGAAAATAATTGAAATGGCTCAGAAAAATTAGGAGATTTTAAAACAGAGCCATCTTTATAGCTTCTTTTATGTTCTAAAACGATTTGGTTGCTTCATCTTCCCATTTGATAGTTGCATTCTTCTTTAGCATTTTAGAGATATCTTTAGTGGTCTCTGCAAAGTTAGGAACAAATCTTCTAACAAAATTAATTTGTCCAAAGAAGGACTTGACACCTTTCACTATTTTGGGAACCTAGATTCTATCAATTGCAGCCAACCTTTCTGGATCGATTCTGACCCCATCCTTAGAAACAATATGTCCAAGCAGTTTTCCTTCCACAACCCCAAAAGCACACTTCTTTGGGTTAAGTGAGATGCCATACTCTAATGCTCTAATAAAAATTTGCCCCAAATGTATACAGTTCTACTCTTCCTTTTTTGAATAAGCTATCAATTCATCTTGATACACAACCAAGATTGAATCAATCAATCCTGCAAAAGCAACATCCATTGCCCTTTGAAATGTGGCACCTGCATTTGTCAGTCCAAATGGCATCCTCACATATACATAGGTTCCCCATGGAGTAGTGAAACCAGTCTTAAATTGTTCAAATTCCTTAACTTTCACTTGATTGTACCCTGAAATCCATCCATCATGCATAGAAGTTCACAACCAGTCACCTTCTGCAACATGGCCTCCATGTTTGGCAATGGATAATTGTCCTTCAAAGAAGACATATTCAGATTTCTAAAATCCACACACAGCCTTATGTCACCATTCTTTTTTCTAACTGGGACAAAGTTGGACACCCAAGTTGAATGTCTAATAGGCATAATTATTCTAGCCTCCCTAAGTTTCATAAGTTCTTCTTGCATTTTTGGAGTTAAGGTTGGATTGATAGGCCTCTATTTTTGTCTAAATGGTTTAGCTCAAAGGGATTTCATGCTGAAATAAATCCTCTCTATAAGCTTTGAGGTCCTCATAAGACCAGGCAAATACATGCTTATATCTTCTTAGTAATGCAATCAACATAGTTCTGATATGTGGCTTGAGCTGTTTGCCAATGTATACCTTTTTGGGGGCCTGAGATGTCCCCAAGTTTATCTCCTCTAAATCATTCTTGTTTGTTGGAGATGGCCTTGTGCCAAATTGGTCCCTATTGTCAAAAGCTCTCTCTAAAGCAACCAGCCCTCTAGGGATCTTATTTGTCTTGAGTTGAATTATTTCTTTCCCTA
Organism: Cunninghamia lanceolata; assembly: GCA_027924645.1. Classification (NCBI taxonomy): domain Eukaryota; kingdom Viridiplantae; phylum Streptophyta; class Pinopsida; order Cupressales; family Cupressaceae; genus Cunninghamia; species Cunninghamia lanceolata. The sequence goes on from BSBN01000244.1 coordinate 4,836,266, forward strand.
AGAGAGTTTCTTTTCCATCTGCAACTTCCACAAAATTCTAGAAATCCATTTCTTGGTTCTCATACTCATCAATGCAATGTAAAAATCTTAGTAAATCTTTATCATCATCAAACACCTGCCAGCTGCATACGTTGTCTGGCACTGCAGGTCTAAACTTGACCTCAACATTTATAACATCTGATAGAGTAATATCATCTAGCCTTATGGCTACATTGGCTAGAAAATCTGCTCTGACATTTTTTGATCTCTCTATCCAGTTTATTGAAAAAGCATCAAACAATTCAATTGTATCCCAAACAGCATGCTTATATTGTTTTAAGCTCTTATTTTTTTATGCATACTTATCTCTAACTTGGGAAACAACTAACTCTGAATCACCAAATACCTTGAGCATCTTAATTCCATGCTTTAAAGCAACATTTAATCCTAATAATAGAGCCTCATACTCTGCAATGTTGTTTGTACAGGCAAACTTCAATAAGAAAGAGAATTTTAGAAGTTTACTAGCTGGAGACAAAAACACAATTCCAGCACCAGAGCCTTCCTTTGAACAAGCTCCATCAAAATACATGGTCCACAGACCATGTTGGTCAAGCTCTTCAATGCAAATATTTTTTCCTTTATCTTCTTTATCATCTGAGACAACTTTGAAATTATCACAGTCAGTATCCACAAAACATATATGCTCCTCAGATTCTTGATCCTCCATTGTCTCTGATGACCTTTCTTCTCTAATTAGTTTGACATCCTTTCCATTCATAGGGATCATAGCATATGATAAATCTAATTGCATACTCCCACCAATCAATGTTGCCCACCTTCTTGACAACAACATGCCATATTGTGGCTTGATATCAACAACTGTTATGTTCATTTTGTAGGTCTTCTCAGGATAAGCCACCAGTCTAAAATCAACATCCTTCATGATTCCAATGACAGGTACCTCCCTAGCATCCATTGCATAGCACTTCCTACATGCATTATCTATTTTTAACGCAGCTTGCTGCATAATGGCCAAAGGCATGATATTTGTTGATGCTCCTGAGTCAAGCATACAATTCTTAATCACTTTTCCATTTATGACAAGGGAGACATAAAATGGTTCAACCTGTGAAGGACATTTTGTCATGGTCATCCCTAGATGTACCTCAAATACCTCATCTTCTTCAACACACATAGCTTATTTTTTACCCTGAGTTTCATCATTTTGATTAGCTTGACAGGGTACTCCTGAAATCAGGGATAATGTTTTATTTCTGAACTCTTCAACTTTCATCAATTCCATTAATGGAACAGAGATCTTTACTTGGGACAAGACATGAATGATGTCAAAAGGAGCAATATTTTGTATGAAAGTTGTAGCCTGATCTACAGTTTTATTTTTATCTTGGCATGATCCAGCTTTAACTCTTATGGCTCCTTGACTGTCATTCTGGATTTGAGAAATTTTGTTTTGATCCTCAACCTGGGGGATCCTATTTTCTGGTCCTTGAGGCTCATGACCTTTTTTTTGCTTAAAGTTTTGCCTATTATTGATCCATTGCTTCTTTTGTGTTTTAGCCCCTTCATGACTATTCATTGGCTGGCTCACAAAAGTATTCTCTGGTTGGTGTGAGTTGCTTACCTAAGCTTTGCCCTTGAGATTGTAATTGCTTTTAACTTGAGCTACTGCTGCAGTTGTGAAGGCTCTAATTTCTTCATCAGAAGCTCTCCTCAAGTTATTCTAAAAATTATGTGAATCTTGAGCATAAGCGTAGCTATCTTCCTCATCTTCATCATAGGGAAATTGTTGCCAGACCTGAATCTCATCATTTGCACTTACATTAGCATCATGAGAAGAGTATTCTCTATTTGTAGACAGCATATTGACATTCTCATCTTCCATGCAATGCAGCTCATTACACTCATCACAAGCAACAGCATTGTTGTATAGAGACTGAGCAATCATACATTGTGACAGTGAGTGAGGCATTTGACATATGATACACCATGGGGTGTCATTAACAATATTTATAGCCTTCTTCAAAGGATTAGGAGTTTCCTTTGCATTTTGAATCCTTTGACCTATGTTGCTGTTTGGAAGAATAGGCTTACCATTATGCCAATTGGTGTTATATGGCATATCATGTAATGATGGTTTTCTTTCTTGCCTTTAGTAAACTAGTCTGTCAGGACCTATCCCCTTTTCATTTTTAGCCATTCTATAACCTAGGTCCTTGACAATAGTTGTCAACCTGTCTAATTTATCCTCAGAAGTAGATGCACTGCCTTAAACAGTTTGAGCTTTAGTATTTGGGTTTTGCAGAATTTTCACATCATCTCTTCTATTTGTCTTACCAGATGTTTTTTTGTTATTTTCAATATTTGTTGCAATCTTGAAGGCATCTCTGGTGCAGGAGCACCTTGACAAATTGAGACTTCCATAGGAGTTAGATTAAATTTGAATGGTTCAATATTGTAATAAGATAAATTATGTCATATTTTAGAGGATGAAGTCATTAGGAAGGTTAAATGTTCTAGGTTTGTCTTCATTTGCAAATTAGGAAAGTTATCTTTCAAAACAATGTAAAAACTTGGAATGTGAAGAGTCATTTGGCTCTTGGTTTGTCCCAAATCAGTTGGAAACTAAAAGATCATTGTAATGCCTTTAAAAGGCCTTGTTTACCTTTGTAAACTCGTGGGTGGTTGATTGGAAAGTTCTAATGAATAAAAGAACACTGTTTTTATTGTATTCCTTCATAAATCTGTTGTTTCTTGGTACTATACAGCCCTATACGACAAGGATGCATGCTTAGGGGATTGCAAGTGTGAGTTCCTTCAACCACCTTCCATTTGCTTCTTGTCCCATGCATTTTGGTGGAGTTTTAAACAAGATGTTGCATTTTTTGTAAAAACAGTCAAAACCCTCTGTTAGGGTAAACAGTGACTGAGATATCTGTGTTTCCCTCATTTTTATCTTTTGCATGTTATTGATCCTTTCTAGAGGTCTCTGACCAAGTATCTAAGATTGATGTGAGGAAATCCAAATTTTATGACTATTTTTTCTGTATACAGTCCAGAAAACAGAGTTTTGAGGACAGTCTCAAGTTATAGGACTTAGAGTTTGTTAAAGTATTGATGGGAATGGACCTTTGATGGATTAATAAGCTTGTGTAGACCTTGTGAGAAGTGTTCCAAGCACATGCAAGGTGTGGGGAGTCGTGGAGTGTCCTCTTTCAATAAGCCCTTGTGTTGACAAGGCCTAATAGCCCTGATTTGTTTGCTGTCAATCCATTTTTGGACAATTTCTTACAAAGCAATATATATTGAGTTTTAGATATGTTTTAAGACTTGGTAATGGGTACTCAAAACATCCACCACAGTTTTGAGAAGAGTCTTATGGCAAAAGTGATGAGTGACTGTTCTATAAAACAGGGCTACAAGGAATGGAGCAGCCTATCTGTGAAATGGGCATTAATGGAGTCTCCTGACTCTTGGAATGGTTTGAATGTGTTTGGTGAGTGGAGTTAATGTTGTTAGATGCCTCTTATACCCTGGTGGAAGGGTTGAATCATTGCAATGCATTAAAACTAGTTCATTGAAGTTTCCTTATATGGTCTTGTGAGGTCCAATCTAGAAGACAAACTTTGAAGTTTGGTAAAAGTTATGTGTTTATCATTTTCCTCTGCATCAATCTTTGAGGCTAGTAGGGCTTTTGTCTCTCAATCCATAAGTTGTTTTGGCATCAAAAGCATTTATGTACAACACTATGCACATAGGTTCATTAGGCCTCAAGTCATGTGGCAATTTGTTCAATACCTTAGTAAATCTAGCATTTAAATAAGCAACCTATTCATTTGATCCTTTGGTAATGCTAGTAAATTCATTAATGAAGAAACTAGGATCAGTTTTGTAAGCATATTGTTCTTTGAACATCCTCCTGAAATCCTCCCATGATGAAATGCTTCTGTCAGGTAGACCTTTATACCATTCCTTGGCTTCATCAACTAAGGATTGCATAAATGATTTCATGAAAATATCCTCATGCTCAACCTCAAAGTTGTCCATGATATTTTGAAAAGATTTTAAATGGTCTTCACCTGATACAGTATTATTTCCTGAAAATTTAGGCACTTGCAGCCTCACATGTTTGTCAATAGGATTGGGGTAACCAGGAATGCCATCAAAAACTAGTTGTCTGAATCTGTCCAGCTGCATAGGTTGTCTACCAGCCTGAAAAACATTGGCATTTCTATTTGCATTCTAATTTCTGACATTATTTAATGGTATTCTAGCATTATTTGCATTCTATCTTTGTTCATTACGCTGATCTTGGGCTTCATTTCCTTGCAGATTTCTTTGCATATTTGCATTGCCAAGGGTAGGAACTGAATCATTCTGAGCAACTCTCAGAGCTTGTGCCCTCTGTCTCATGTCATCTCTGATCTTTACTGCTTGCCGATATTCTAATTCTACCCTTAAGCTCTTAATTTCATCGGCTAGTTCCTCTTCTCTAGGCATAGAAGAGGATGGTTTTATCACATTTTGATCATCATTATCATCATCCCTTAGGGATTTAGCTTCTTCAAATCTGTCAGGGGAATCAACAAAAGGGCATTCTTGAAACTCCTCTGACCTCACTTTCAATCCACCACTCTGTTGTCTCTCATATACATTCTGGATTTCAGCCTCAGTGTTTGTAAAATAAGGTATTGTTTGCTTTGAGGATCCTGGATTGTCTTGAATAAAATCATTTTTCCTGGGGCTAGGAGAACCACCTTGACTGGCTTGAACAGTCCCTTTTTTCTTATACATCATTTTTATGGGTAACTCTTCAAACAAAGGGTTACGCTGGGATCTTCTCCCTTGCATACAAATTTTTACTTTACCGGTTGGGAGATTGGTTCGGATTCGTCACCTATTACTAGGAATTATTTTCTCTTAAAATATGGGTTCTTTTACAAAGCAGTCCCCAGCAGAGTCACCAATTTCTGTTGGTATTTTTCTCAGACTGGATGCTTGTTCCAAGTCACCCCTACAAAGTAGCCATCAATGATCGACAGGATTGTCAGGCCAGGGGCCAATAGTATAGGAGATAGACTCTATAAATATCTCCTCTTCTTCTTTAGGCTCTGCAAAACCAAGGGGGGTATTCCCTACTCAACATCAATGAAATGCATCCATGAATTAGCTGGGATGTTGATACAAAGCAGATAAATCCTCTCTTATGTAGACCAAAACTATGAGATAAGTGCAAAGGGGCTAGCTTCGGGCCTATATTCAGTTGTAGACAGAGGATTTTGGGTCCTAAAACTACTTCTAAAGTCCTAAAAGTTTTGAAGTTGAAGTTTGAGTTTGATATATGGATGCAAAACTAGGACTTTGGGTTACAATAGAGATACCAGACCAGATCGGTGCTTATCCAGGGCTCGGAGTTAGTAGATATATGTATGTGAATGTTTACCACAGACCTAAGACAGTAATCAGATTCCAAGGGGTTTCTAAAATGTCTGCCTTACAGACAATACCCAAGAGAGAGTATTTAGTTATTTCTGCTTACAAACATCCTTACTGCAATGTATTCTTCTCAACACTTATTCCAAAACATTCAATCTACTCCTTTGGTAGAAGTAAGAGACTAAGTATTCAATATAGAAAACCTATATTCTAGAATCTATAACACCACTTAGATGTTTAGAGTCAGAAGAAAAACACATTCAGTCTGGAGATGAATAACAAAACACATGCAATGAAGCATTACTCATTTAAATCAACATGAAATTGATAATTCTGTGCACAATACATACAACATACAACTCATAAACTCGCAAAGACACCTGAAATAGAGTCACCAGAAAGTTGTATTCCTATTGCAGCACCAAAATTTGTCCAGTTTTTCAACAACACAAATGAGTAACACAGCCTGCTTAATACAACAAGAAAATGTACTCGGCAAATTAATTACATGGCACATCAAAAATTCCATCAAACCATACACCATAAAAATGGCACTCAAAACACTGCAGGCAATAGGCAAAAGGAATGGTGAGGAGGAACAAAACTTGAGCCCCGTGTCACCACTTAGGGACATTCCTCATAAAACTAGTAGTTGGCCCATCACTCAATCCGTAGTTGGTTCGTCACTCAATCCATCGCATGTCTCTACACAACCACCATTAAAACCTCAACTACCCACGGGATGCAATAGCAAATGCATCTGGAGATTTTCCTGCTCAAAAATGTCCGCAGACACAAGGAAAAAACCATCGCTGAAGGTTCAAAACCTGACCATTGATCAAAAACTCATCACCGAAATCAATGGTCCCAAAACATGTATGAAGAGCCGCCAGTCAATGATATCGTGCCACGTAGGCACCTTGGCCTTCTATCGCTGACCTCTTCTCCTTTTATTTCACCTTTATTGCTCTTGTATATCTAAACCCAAATGCATATACAATAGACAAGGCGGACGTCAAATGTTATAGAACAAACTGGACTTGAGTTTGGGTCTGGCTTGTATCTCCATCTTGCATCCATCACTTTGTATATTACACACATACAAGCGCAAAACATATACAAGGTGGACTTCATTGCATCTATCCATCAGATTTGAAAAACCTTCAAGTCCGAGCCATGTATCCCCATGAATTTGCATATCGGCACATATACAAGTGCAAATATACAAGTGGTGGGCCTGACCCATTTTCTCTTTCCTTTGCACATTTCCTTACACATCGCATATACAAATGCAATGTGCAAGCTGAGGATGCCACACTGCTTTTAGAACAAAATGAAAATGACTTCGGGTCTGCCTTGCATCTTTGGAATGCACTTTCATTGTATGTTTCGAACATACAATCACTTTAAACAAATGGCGGGCCCCATCAAATGCACCTTCTGCCTTTGTATGTTGTGGAACATACAAGGCCCCTTGTATATTTTGCTTATATCTTCAATTGTATCTCACTGAATATGCATGTGCCCATATGCATGCAAACAAGGAATCTTTCCTAGAATATGTGAAATACGTTCTCTTTTGTATGTTGAACACGTACAAACCCATTTGTATATCCGCAGCACTGTTCACTTTGCATGTCACGGGCCTTTGTATATTTTTCAATGTACATTCCCTTGCACATACAAGCAAGGAATCTCCTCCAGAATATTCCTACAATGTATCTCTTCCTTTGAATGTCTCGCTTGCATATTATACATACAAGCCCGATATACAAGCAGGGCCAATATACAAATGGTGAATATTCCTAGAATCTTTTAGAAGATTCCCCCAATGTATATGCAACCCGATATACATTAAGAAATGCATATAGCTCAAATTTTTCACCATTTCTGGAAGCCGATAGAGGTTTCACAAGCTCGCCAACATACATGATCAATTGCACATACAAACTTAACATTTTTCATGAGTGCAACACGAAAAGGTGGTAAAACATTACATGGGGGCTGGTCAACCTATGAACACTGAAGCACGAAGATAAAATCGAACAACCAGGAGCCCACCACAGAGAACCATCACCAGAACAGGCAGAACAATGCAAGACCCCACGACTTAGAAAATTCAAGATTTGAACGATAAAATTAGAAAATGTTCAACCTTAAGACCCTAAACATAAATGAGTACTAACAAAGTGGATGTTGAATCAATTAGAAATTCTAGATATTTTGTTTCCTTCATTGATGATGTTTCAAGGTTTACCTAGATTTATTTTATGCATAACAAATCTGAAGTTTTCACTAAGTTTAAGGAATTAAAAACTTTAGTTGAAAAGAAATCAAATCATAAGATAAAGGTTTTGAGATCTAACAATGGAGGGGAATATTGTTCTAAGGAATTTGATGAATTCTATAAGCATGCAAGTATTGTTAGACAGAAGACTACTCCATATACTCCACAACAAAATGGAGTGGCAGAAAGGATGAATTGGACAATAATGGAAAGAGCCAGAAGTATGTCGAGTGAATCTTAGTTGAATAAATGTTTTTGGGTAGAATCCATGTGTATTGAAAACTACTTGGTTAATAGATCTCTATGTAAGGCTCTTGTTTCAACTCCTCATGAAATGTGGACAAGTAAGAAACCTTTTGTTTCACATTTAAGGGTATTTGGTTGTGAGTATTATGTTCATGTGTCTAACAAAAATGAACTACATTGGATCCAAAAGATGAAAAGTGTAGTTTCATTGGATATAGTAATAATGTAAAAGGTTATAAGATTTGGAATCCACTGAAAGATTATCTATTCTAGATATGATATTTTATTTCAGGGTTTTAACTGCGTAGTTTTTGAGTCAAACACATGACCCATATTTAAGCGCGCTTGAGTCGGAGTAGTACTGGGATGGGTGACCTCCCGGGAAGTCCCGATGCTTCACCCCTGTGTGCATCACCTAGATGTAATGAGTGCTAAGAGGACCATTCATTAAAAATGAGAGATGGGTTCATGTGTGAACCACTACTCATAAAATATGGGTCATGTGTTTGACTCAAAAACTATGCAGTTAAAACCCTAAAATAAAATATCATAATTTGACATGCTGCGAAAAATACCTCCTACTTATCTATTCTAGATATGTTATTTTCAAGGAACTTAGTGTTATTTCAAAACTTGAACATCCAAAGGATAAAGAAGAAAAGATGAAGAGACTGTATTTTTAACTAGAGCATGAAGATGCACCTCAAGAAGAACAAAATGATGGATTGGAGGGTGAAGAAGCAGAAGAAGACTCGATTGAAAGTTCTGATGAGGAAGAATCTGTCATAACAGAAGAAGTTAGTACAGATGAGCATGCAAAAGAACTTGAAGATTCTCTTACTCCACCTTTGGGAAGATCCATAAGAAAATGAAACCCAATTGACAAGTATAGCCCACCAGATTTCCATTGTGTATTTGCTTTATTGAGTATTTACAATGAGCCTAGATCCTATAGGGAAGCTATTCATGTAGATGATAGTGAGTCTTGGCAATTAGCCATGCAAGAGGAGATGATGGCTTTAGACTCATACAACACCTAGGATCTTGTTTGTTTGCCCAAAGGAAGAAAGGCCATAGGTTACAAGTGGGTCTTCAAGAAGAAGTTTGGAGCAGACGATTCATTGGAGAAGTACAAGGCTAGACTGGTAGCCAAGGGCTACTCCCAGAGAGAAGGAGTTGATTTCAGTGAAATATTCTCTCCTGTTGCTAAATTTACTTCTATTAGATTTCTTTTATCCATTACTGCAACTTTTGATTGGAAAATAGAGCAAATGGATTTTAAGACTATGTTCTTACATGGAGATCTTGAGGAAGAAATTTACATGCAACAGCCTACAAGGTTTGAGGTAAAAGGGAAAAAACATTAGGTTTGCAGATTGAAGAGGTCTCTTTATGGTTTGAAATAGTCCCCCAGAATGTGGTACTAGAAGTTTGATTCATTTGTTTTGAAATTGGGTTTTGTTAGAAGTGGGGAGGATCATTGTGTTTACATTATTCTATTTATGATTCCATACTGATCATTGCATTGTATGTTTATGATATGTTATTTTTCAGCAATACTAAGGGTATGATCAATGAATTGAAAGTCCAACTTTTAGGTACATTTGATATGAAGGATCTTGGAGCAACCATATATATTTTAGGTATGGAGATCAGGAGAGTCAGAGGTAACAAAAAACTTTGGTTATCTTAGAGTAAGCATGTGAATATCATTTTGTAGAGTTTTAGCATGTAGGATTGTAACCCAGTTAGAATTCCTTTGCCCAATGGAACTAAGCTTTCATTAGACATGTGTCCAATGAATGAGGATAATTTTGAGGATATGACTAATGTGCCATATGCTAGTGTTGTAGGGAGTTTAATGTATGCAATGGTTTGTACTAGGCCAAATATTGCCCAAGCAGTGGGAGTTTTGAGCAGGTTTATGTCTAACCTTGATAGCTAGTATTGGATTTATGTGAAGAGGGTATTTAGATATTTAGCTGGTACTTCTGGTTACTGTTTGGTTTATTCTAGTACTGATAGTGTGGAAAAGACATTGGACATACATGGTTTTGTTGATGCATATTGGGCAAGAAACTTGGACAGTCAGAGGTCCATTAGTGGCTATGTTTACTTTGTTTGGAGTAGTGAGTTGGATGAGCAAAATGCAGCACATGGTTGCTTTGTCCACCACTAAAGTAGAGTATATGGCCACTACCCATGTCTCTAAGGAGGTAGTTTGGTTGAGGAGATTGTGTACAGGTATTTGGTTTTGATTGCAGGGTCATTCAGATTGGTTGTGATCACCAAAGTACTATTTGTTTGGCCAAGAATCTTATGTATCATGATCGGACTAAGCATGTCGATGTTCACTATCACATTGTTTGAGAAATGGTTGCAAATAGACAAATTGAGCTGAAGAAGGTAGACATTCAGGAGAATGTTTTAGATTCATTGACCAAGCCTGTGAGCACAAATAAATTTATTTGGTGCAGAGAGGCCATGGACCTTGTTTCTAGTTCCTAATTATTTTATGTTTTCCTATGGGTATTTACAATGTATAATGTCAATTGGGAGAATGTTGGGATTTAGGTGCCATTAACCTTGTAAATCCTTGTAATTATTATTCCTAATACTATTTGTAAATCACCCATAAGGGATGTATAAGTTTCACCAGCAGTGGTAAAAATTAATTACTAGGGACAATAATTACAGAGTTACTACATCGGTAAGTTCTGGAGTTATCGGTGGTAGCTATGGAGTAACATTTATAGTTGGTAATTGTAAATATCAAGAATAATTGAAGCTAGGCTCCCATATTGGGAAGATGCTATTTAGGGGGTGTTATGACGGAATCTATGATGGTTATGATAGAATTTATTACCCCGTAAGTGACTATTCTTGTCCATGGGCACCCAAGTTTGCATGGTTGACTAAATTGACAAGTGTCATGAGCTTGTAAGAGGTCATTTAATGTTGCATGTTGGGGTATCCAAGGTGAGAGAAAGTGGACGACTAGTTTTGGTAGTGCAATACTTCTATAAGTACAATTCCATGTATGTGTTACATATCATATTTTTCTTGTACACAGGTTCTGTCAGATTGAAGGTTGGAGAGACAGAGGAAGTGCATGTATTATGTATTTCAAATTTCAAAGATAATACAACTTGAGCCTCTTTTCTTGGTGTAGTTTTTTACCCAAAAGGGTTTTCTCCATGTTATATCTAGTGTTGATATGGTTTATTCTTCTATGGTGTTTATTCTTGTGTTGTAATTTCAATTCCGTAAGTAATCTCTGTTCATATTACACTGCTTTAAGATCATAAACATTTTGTAATCAGATTTCCATTTGGGTTGTTGTTTCCTTCAATTCTAACATGGATTATGATGAAATACCAAAATTATTAATTATTTTTTATTTTCCTTTTGCATCCAAAATCTAAGAGTGCCTAGACTAAATCTCATGACTGATAGCAAAGTATGTCCCATAGATCTAGCTAGAGTTCAATTTCTGTGATAGCTACTCACTATGGCTAATGGGTGACGACACACTATTATTTTTTATCCCATAGCCCAACTGAGAGCTACCTACCATGAGAAATAGGAGACAATAGATATCGCCATTATGTAGGTCATAACTCTCACCTTAGTGATAGTTGTAATGAGATAAGAGAGAGAAATGAGGTATAGGTGAGACCAAATGCACTATGGTCTAAGGTGGGCTAGCTCAAATTTGTAACTAGTATTGTGAGGCCCATAGATTTGACACTTAAGAACCCTCAAGTGTAGGCCTTGATGATCAAGATTGCCAAACATAGGGAGTCCAAGGTGAGATATTGAGCCCATGTGTAAAGTATAGTGGAGAGCATTTTTAGTTATTTAGTTAGAGCACCTTGATGACTTAGACAAATTCAGAGACCTTAGTGTATTATCCTTAGAGATAGCCATCAGGATAAGCATTACATGCACCTTCACTATTAGAGGACTGATAGATACCCACATATAAACTTTTTAACTGATCAATACATGTACAAACATTTAATTTTGAGGCGTATACCATACGTCAATTTTTTATTTGATTATGACATGTGTTATGAGATTTCATTTATAGATGATGTTTCTTTTTGATTGATTTCATTTTATTATATGAATGTGGATTATGTTTAAAAATGCTTAATACTTAGGTGTTTTAGTTGGTTAAGTGGTTAATGTGGACGAATGGTGTACATACATATTTGTTTAATATTATGGATAAAAACATACAACGCCAATACCAATGGAAACTAATTAACTAATAAATAAGGAAAAGGTCCATAATTAATTAATTAATTCTACAAGCCAATAAGAAAGAATACACAGTTTTACATTAGAAAAAAATAACCCAAAGGTGTGAGAAGGAAAAGGAAAAGTAGAAACAACGAAGATCATATATAGAATCTTGACTTTGACATGGGACATCAAGAAGTATAAAGCCACACACAAGTTAGATACACAAAGATGTACATATCATTATGTGCACTACAAAAAGAGCATAAATCAATACATAGGAATAAAAATTAGAATGAGATGGTTTTTATGCATAAAAATGACAAAGATGGATGTCATTAATAGGTTCTTTCAAGGTTTTCTCAGTACACACCTAAACCATAGATATAAGAAATGATATAAAGGTCAAGCTTATTATGGATAAATTTACTTTGAACCCAAAAAGTGTGTTTGTATTACATTAACTTTCATAGAGAACCAATTCAAATATTTGGATTGAACAAGGAATAACATGTTTATTATATGATTTTCTAAGATACCTTTGGAAATCCCTAATGTGTTCCAATGCACTCACATACATGATGTTCATTGAAGGTTTCTAATTCTTGAAGATGACACTCGTGATAGGTGTTGTCATTGATAAGCCCATGAAGTGAAACTCAAAGAGAGGGAATCTCAATCTTTAATGGCATGACTACTTCAATACCATAAATGAGGGAATATGGTGTAGTACTTTTGGGAGTAGGAATACTCAATGATAATCCCATAATGCATGAAAACACTGAGAATTTCAATCCTTTCTATGCTTACTCACAGTTTTACATAAGATTTATTTGATAGTCTTATTCGAATTTTTGGCTTAACTATTATCCTATGGCATCAAGAAATGGTATTGGATATATAATTTAACAAGGAATTTCATCACATATTTGTTCCTAAATGAATAATCTCTATTAGAAAAAAAAAAGTGGAAGGAAGGCTAAAGTGAGAAATAATGTGATCGATTAGAAATTTGTAGATTACTTCAATAAGGGTGGAGCATATAGGAATAGATTCATCACACATAGTGAAGTAATAGATAGTAGTCATAATAAAATTAAGGCCCTAAAAGATGGTGAAAATTTTTTATCAATTAAATCAAGGCCCAAAACCAAAAAGTGCCAAGGAAAAGTGTAAGGTTATAAATATTGTGCAAGAACATGAATAGGATCACTATGTTGTTTCTATTGTGGCCATTTCTTGGCAAAATCATTGGAGTCTTGCTCTATCTTTTTCTAATAATAGTCCATTCAAAGATGTTTATGGACTAGTTTTGTATTAGTAAAGTGAACTTCACAAACTCTAGAATATGTTTCCTGGGGAGAAATAGTGGTTTTAGATTTAGTTAAATATTATAGAAGAAGTCAATAATAGCCTTGACAATGTTAAACATTAGAAATGAATATATTGAAACTAGCATTCTTTCCAATAGGTACATGTAAATTTTTTAAAGAACTAGGGGGGAAAGTACCATCTTTTAAGTAGGTATACATTTCTACTTACTAGTCACTCAAGTAAATGGAATATTATAAAATAACATGAGATGAAGAGAACTCCTATGCAATGGAAGGAAAAACAAGAGTATGAAAAAGGAAATGGAAATTGTTAGTTGAATCACATAAAGAGAGAAGAATAGTTGCACTAGCCATTACATTGGCATGATAGTTATGTTTTATAGGTATATTTATCAATAGTATAAGATAAGAAACTATTAAGGGACAAGGCCAAATCACAATAAGGAGAAATTTTATCTTGTTTGTTCTATTATTGAGTTTTAATCTATCATATAATTAGTTTAGTCACCATCTATACTTATAGATCTAATACCACTTGATAGTGGATAACATGGCCTATGAATGAGAGCCTTGTATTTGGTGGCACTATCAGTGCAAGGGAAGTTAATACAAAAATAAAGAGGAATAGGTTTTCTAGAAGGGGGGATTATAACCACACATGCTCCAAATCTAGTCTTATAATGTGATCCACTAGAATACATCTCCCATTAATGATCTATGCCCATTGTTAGATTAGGTTTATTTAGAAAGGTGTTAGGAGTGGGAAAAGAAAAAGGATAAGGATCATCTACCAAGTGTTTCCTTTTATGAGTTTTTGAGACAAAAATTCTATGTTAAATTTAGTAAGAAGCATTACACACTTAGCAAGATGTCCACATAAGAATTTTAGACATAGATGTTTAGGATGGTTGAATTGAATCATTGCATGAGTTTCAACATGAAGCATATAATGATGAAGATTTTGCATGGAAAACATGAGAGATAAGATTAATTTTCACACATAGTGCACATCATAGTTGATAGTCTATTAATGTTTGGCTAGTATAATAAATAAAACAATCCCTATTAATATCATCAAGTTTGGAAAGAAGATCACCCAACACATGAGTGATAGTAGAGGTATAAAGGATAAGAGGCTACCTAGGAATGGTGAGCATAAGGAAAAGAGGATTATCTAGATATTCCTTGATAACATCAAAGGATTTTTGACATTATTCATTCCAATGAGACTTCATATCCTTCTTTAGCAACTAGGTGAAAGGAAGAGTGTGGTTAACTAATTGGGAAATGAAGTGGAAAATAGCTTGGTTCTAGCCCTAAAGGGTGAAAAGTTGGGAAGTGTTATGTGGTGGTGCCATGTTGATGATAGCATCAATATTCTTATTATTAACCTTGTTTTGACAACATGAAATGATGAACCCAAGAAATTTTCCATTGTCAACACCAAATTTGCATTTCTTAGGTTTAACTTGCATCATAGATAGGTGAAGGAATTCAAATATGAGATGAAGGTTATGCACATGATTCTAACAAAGAATAGATTTTTGTAGAATATCATCCAAATAATCTTCTAAGAAATTGTGAATAAAATAATGAAAGATAAGGGAAATTACATGTTGGTAAGTAGGATCAACATTTTTCAACACAAAGGGCATGACAACATAATAGGAGGTTCCCCAAGGGGATGTTAAAGTGGTTTTTTATTGATCTAGAGAGTTAATAAGAATTTGGTTGTACAATGAAAATCTATCCATGAATGAGCATAGAGCATGTCTAGCCATTGAATAAATGATCATATCAATATTAGGAAGAGGAAAATTATCTTTAGGAGAAACCTAGTTTAAGTCTTGAAATTTAGTGTGAATTCAAGTGTGAAAATCAAGTTTGCTTGCAACAAAAATGTTAGAAATCCAAGGTGAATAGTTAATGGGGTAAAGAGACAACTTCTAAAAGTTTATTTTAGCCTTGACCATTAGAGACACCTTCAAAGGCAATTTTTGGATATTTTATATAACCAACTGAGCATAACTAAAGAGGATAATGTTACAAACCGCAACATCCTTATCTATGTCAAGTATATCTTCATATGTCCAAGAATAGATATTAGAAAAATGTGTAGTACCTAAGTATGTGATGAACATTCTTTAGGAGAGAAACATTCATTGATTTTAAGAACTTTTTAGGTTCAAGAGTGTCTATAGAGACATCCAATGTGTTTCCTACTACATGAGTACTATGATCTTTAGTAGAGGAAATACAAGGGATTTCATTAAGAGGTTCAAAGGAAATAATTAGGGCATAAGTAAGCAAGACTAATGAGCCAAAATAAGCTAATGGAATAAGGTTATAAGAGAAGTCATCATCATGATGGAAAGTAGGAGTATCAACATATAGACCTTAAAATTTAGTTAGGGGTTATTTGGTGGAAAAGAGATCCAAATTATAAGGTTGATCAAAACTAGACGATTAAGATATTAATTTAGAACATCATAAAGATAGAGGGGATTTAGAGGAAGAAATCATAGAAAATTCTAGAAAATGATGAAAGGAGGACTTAGAGAGATGAGGGGGTGATAACCTAAAACCCTAGTATAAAAGTGCAATTTAGGTTCTAAGGGAATCCTAATCCCTTGTTCTCAATGTCCAATATGATGAATAGCATATCCTTTTTTACATAGTGTTTTAAGACCCATTCTGAAATGATTTTCTAATTCAATAGAAGAATGATGTTTTCCACCACTAGTATGGTCAAAGTCTAGAATAATCACATGTCTAAGAAGTAGAGGGATTTTATTAAGGATAAGTTCCATTAGGTTCGCTAGGAGTGCATGATTCTATGTGTAAGTTAGGAATGCCTAAATAAGTTGGGTCCACCTTTTATCTGCTAGGATAAAAAAGTGCAAAATCCAAGTAACCCTAATCATAACTAGGACAACAATTAGAAGAAGAAGCATGCTCGAGGGGTACAATCTTATTAGTAGGAACTATTGGTCATGTAACGCCTTAAATTATTGAATAAGATGGTGTGTCTATTTTAGTTGAGGAAGACAATTGTGTGGTACAAAAAGTAGGAGAAATGGTTTATGTGGTAGGGAAAGTGGCATAACAATATAATGGTACTGGAAAGGATGACTGTCAACCTAAATCATAAAAGGTTTGCCTCTATAAAGGAACTTTATAGATCGATGTAGAGTAGATGGCATAAATCCCATCGCATGAGTCCATGGTCTACAAAGAAGTTTTTAAGAAAGGTTTATTTGCATGACATGAACTAAGGGGGAAAGTGTGATAGGACATAACGAGATAGGGCATGTAATGAATCCTAAAGGTTCATGCCCAACACTATAAAAACTCTTAATGAACACTTCAAAACAAGAAAGTTTAGATGTATCCACAAGGATGCATTTTAAAAATTCAAGGCTATAGATATTATGGATAGAACAATCTTCTATTAAGGTTTAATTTATACCCATAATATTAATACCAAAAATTAATACCAAATCCTTAGATCATTCAGTAGGACACCACATTCCCCTTTTAACACATTGTTCAAGCACTAAATTTTACACATCACCATAGTTGAATCATTATCATTTGGATTGGTGCTTGTTATTTTTCAACATAATAAAACAATGGTTAAATGAGATATTGGCGCTTGACAAAGAGAATATCTTCATTAAGTGAGCTCCCAAATCTATTGATCAATGCTGCTAACTTTTCATTACAAGTCCACACATCCAAGGTGAATCTTTGTTTGTAGGTATCAAAGATTTGCAAACTTCAAATATGTGGTCAAAGGTCATTTGCACAAATTAAAGATAAAATTAGTAGGCATAGAGATTATTTCCACAACATAGAGGTGGCCTAGGTTGATGCACAATCACAAAACTCAATCATAGTTTTCTCAATTTATTTTTCCAAAATTTGAGATTAGATTTTAGCTAACATCCACTATCATAATCAAATTATCTTATTAGTTCCTCCCATAGGCAGGTTACTATTGCATCGGCTGGATGCAATTCTTCATTTAATTCAACCAATCATGGCGAAGAATTAAAATTTTAGGTCATAAGTTGTATAGTATAGATTTAATTTTTATTTAAACTAATTATATAAATACTATTTTTCTTTTTCCCTATTTGGTTTATATTGCAAACAATAAGGAGAAAAATCAAATATTTGGTTTATATTGCAAACAATAAGGAGAAAAATCAAATTTTTTAAAAATCATGCCATAAATATTTAATTCCTCCGTACTTTTTCCCAGTTGTCTTGGCATTTATAACTATATTTAAATAATAACTATATTATTTAATGGATTCAATGTCGTGTGATGTGAAGTGAAATCTGTGGAGATTACAGGGTCCATTCTTGTCTTTTTTTGGTTTCAGAACTTCTTGTCACTTCCAATTTATGAAATGCTCAAACGTGTGATCTCTCTCGAAATAGAATTTCGGCTGGAGAGGTTGGACTAATCAGGCTTGTACAATCCTTGAGTTAACTGACAGTGGGAAAATTATCACGAGGAAACTTCAAATGGAATTGTCTTTGTAAGACGTATTGCTTGTAATGCAATCTAACCCAAATATGCCCACAAATTCCGTAAATAATTATATCTGTCCATATACAGAGCAGAGCAGGTGTAGCACCAGGTCTCGTTGGATTCTTCATTTGTATGCATATTAATTAAATATATATACTTCTCTGATCATAATACTAAAACTGATGATGTGTTCCAAATTAAAAAATTGGGATTAATGCTTGAGCAATTGGTTTTTCTGCCATGCTCAAAGGTGTTATGAGTCTAGACCAACAGCACTCAACATGTGCTTTATAAGCACAATTCAGAGAATTTGCATGAACTCTATTTTAATATTTATAGATTTCAAGTGTTCTTCACATAGTGTTGTTCTGCAATTCACAGAAAGCATGGCTGAGCTACATTAATGGGCATATAATATCTTCAACCTTCTCTTGTAGTTGTTGTATGACAGGTTTGAAGGGGCATGTAGACAACAATAAGAAGCCACGAGCATTCTTTCACATGTGATGGTACTGCCACTTAACCTTTTCCAAGCACAAGTTAAAAAACAGGGGGTGTATCATGATTTGATGCCCACAGTACATTGCAGTATTCTCCGGTGACCTGCTCTAATTGTAATTGTTGTTGTCGTGTGACAAGCCCACGGTCCTCACGCCACTGTGATTATAACTGAAATCTGCCTGCACAAATGTTAAAATGTTTTTCTTAGTTGTGTCAAGCTTAAGCAGAGTATATTCCTTTTATAGCATGCAACCAAATCATCCATCCTGTTGAAACAAAATGTATATTGGGTTGCTGCAGCTAGCTTCCAATATTTATATGTATATGGTGCCCTCCAGGTAATCTGCACAAAACAAACTTTGACTGGAAGATTTCAATGTGGTCATTGCCCTGTTTTAAAGCCCATTAGCTTATTTGTCTGGTACGTTTTATGATTCCTTAATCTGACTAATATTTAAAACCGGTTGATTCTCACTTGTACAGGAAAAGCTTGGCGTAATCCTAAAATTACATCGGATATAGCAGTATTTACTTAGTATTGGCAGAGCTTACAGTATGTCCATAGCATTTGCTGCCATGGAAACATATATATTCCAAGCATTTCGTATTGAAATGAAATGGGTGGGGCTGTGTTTCTTGATTTTGTGCAGAAACATGGCGGCCAGTTCAAATGGTAACCAAATTCATGTTCATTACTCCTTTTTAAACATAGGGATATTATTAGAGTTTTCTCTAATATATTGAATCTGATTATACAGAGGCTTTTTACTACGATAATTCTACTTATACAGAGGTATGCACAATATTGTGATCTTGTCTTCATTTTTTCTTTCCTGGTTAAGTCTTGGGAGAGTTGTTATTGAGCAATTTGATTTTCAGTGTGAAATACACCCAGGAGCACCACTTTACAGTGGAGGCATCCTTGTTAATCCTGGTTTTGAAGATGGAACCAAGGGCTGGACAGAATTAATTGGGAATGCTAACTTGCATATAGAGTCTGAAAATAATGGCAATAAATACATTGGGAATGCTAACTTGCATATCATTCCCCATCACAGAAGCTAGAAAGTTTAATTTAAGATATAAAGTATAACCTCTCAGGTAATAATGAATTTTTAGGAATTAATGGCCTAATAGACTATAGTTATGATTGTGTGCATTGATATAGGATTGAATGTGCAACGTGGGTGCAGATCAGGGGAGCTGCAAACTCTACTTTTGTGAAAGCAATTGTGGGTATAGATGATACAACTTTCTTGTGTGCTAGAAATGTCATGGCTAGAAATGGATGCTGGTCTTTCCTCAAGGGCGGTTTTGTTCCTGACTGGTCTCCCTCTTATTCAAAGCTCTATTTTGAGGTTACTTATAGCTATACCCCTCTAAAATTCTCTGGAATTCCACAATATTTACACACATATAGAAGTATTTTGATATTCATTAGGTTGGTGCTTTCATTAATTTGCAGAGTAACAATACGGATGTTGACATCTTAGTTGATAGCGTTTCCCTACAGCAGTTTACAGATCAAGAATGGCGCTTAGAGCAACAAGACAGAATTAGAATGGTACTTCTTAATATCTTTTTTAATACTTTTCTTAAACATTAGAGGATTTTGTCATAATTACTGTTAATTTGACCTGATTCAAATATTTATTGACTTTACTGAAATCACCGATAGAATAGAATGAGAAGAGTGAGCCTTCATGTCACAGATCTGCATGGCAACCGGCTGGAAGAGGCCAACGTCACAGTCAAGCAGAAATCCATACAGTTTCCATTGGGTTCGGCAATAGCTAAGACCATTCTTGGAAATGAACCATATCAGGTTATTAATCATTGAAGAGACCTAATGTCTCAAATTATTGCTTCGAACCTCATTCATTTGTTTCGTTGTTTTTGTTCATTGCCATCGGGTTGACATGCTCTAGCTTCTTCGATCGATGTCTATCATACCAATATGATATGTCTATCGGCATAAGGTTGGCCGTCAGCTGAGCCCATAGTAGTCGCTCCGATAGTTTTGAGTTACTCCAATGGAAGTTAGCATCGAAGATCAATGTATCGGTGTGAGAAACCTTGTCAGTCTGAGGTTTGGAAGTCCCTCCGATGTCAACTATCATTCCGATGAAGGCTTGTTGGCGTCGGCATGAGAAGCGTTGTCGGTCTGAGGTTTGGAAGTCCCTCTGATGTCAACTGTCACTCCGATGAAGGGTTGTTGGCGTCGGCGTGAGAAGCCTTGTCGGTCTAAGGTTTGGAAGTCCTTCTGATGTTATCTGTCTCTCCGATGAAGGTTGGACATCGGCGAGAAAAGAACCATCGGTGCTGTTTGGTGATATCTTTTCGATTGCTTAAGTCACTCCGATGCAAGATATCAACTGGTGTCTTCCCGATGGACGGTGAATGGTAGATTGGTTGGTCTTGTCGGCATAAGTGTCGACAGTTAACAATCTTGTGGCCATGTATATATACTACTGCTACGACCGATGTCTGGTGAATGTGGGACTAAAGGTCTCACATGAATACGAACAGTTATGTGACGGTTGGAAGGTAGCAATGTTGGGTCAGTTGGAACGAACAATTAGGGCAGAAGTTCAAAAATAGTTTTGCTCTTGAAGACTATGAAAATATAGATCTAGTGAGGTCGTCTGAATTGATTGATGAAGAGATTTGATCAAGTCGCTCATTCTGTAGATGTACAGAGGAAGTGAACTATATGTATGATTTTGAGAATCGATACCTGAGCGAGAAGGCTGGGATCTTTATTGTAATCTTTCTAAGCTTACTGTAAATAAAGATTGTCTCTCTTGTGGTGGTGGGTTTTTTACCTGAAAGAGTTTTCCCACGTACATCTGGTGTCATTCTCTATTATCTTGTATGTTTATTCTGTATTTTCTGGTGTGTTCATCTCTGTATTTGAATTAAACATTACCTGTCTACATTATCCCCTTTGAATTGATATTAGGGAAGCTGTATTCTGCACCTATGCTTTCCTAACAAGTGGTATCAGAGCCTGGCCATTTGTGTTATCCTTGTTGGTAGGTTGAGTTTTTGTGTTAGTTCTATGACTGGGAGTTTTGTAGAGGTCTATTTTGTTAAATAAGATGGCAAGTACATCAGGAAAAATAGACATTGAAAAGTTCAATGGCACAAACTTTGAGTTGTGGAAGCTTAAGGTTGAAGATGTACTGGTCGACAGAGATCTTTGGGTTGCTATGTCTGGGACTAAACCTTCAGGCATGAAGCAAGAAGACTGGGATCTAGCAGATAGGAAAGCTAGAGGATTGATAAGATTAAGTTTAGCAGATTTTCTTCTATTGAACGTCCATGAGGAGAAGACTGCAAACGCTTTGTGGAAGAAGTTTAGAGATATTTATCAAGGCAAGTCCTTGGTGAATAAACTTTTCCTCATAAAGAAATTGTACTCTCTGAAGATGGATGAAGGAGCATCTATAGCAGACCATCTGAACTCATTTAATATGATTGTTGCACAGTTGACTTTTGTAGGTGTAAAAATAGAAGAGGAGGACTGTTGTATGCTTCTGTTGTGTTCCCTACCTAACTCATGGGATCATCTTGTGATGGCTATTGGAAGTACAACAACCACGTTTAAAACTGAAGAAGTTGTTGCCTCACTGTTATCTGAAGAGATGCGGAGGAAATCTTCTGAGATGGCCAAAGAGGCCCTGTCCGTTCGAGGTAGATCAAAGGAAAGAGACAAGAAGGACAAGAAGTCTAAGTCCAAATCAGAAGGGAGATCAAAATCTCCTGGCAAGAAGTCCAAGGTGAAGTGCTGGAATTGTGGGCAAAAAGGACACATCAGAAAAGATTGCAAAGAGGAGAAAAAGAAGAAGAAGAAGAAGAACTTCTCTGACACCGATTCTTCTTAGAGTGATGTTGATGCCTTCATTGTTGCCTTGGCAATGCCTGCATCTAAAGATGTATGGCTGGTGGATTCAGGAGCATCTTTTCATATGACATCTCACAGAGAATGGTTCACTAAGTATGAACTGTATGCTGGTGGGAAGGTGTTCCTGGCAAGTGATTCTACACTGGAAATTGTTGGCCGAGGAAGAGTCAGAATCCAGTTCCTAGATGGCAGAATAAAGGGAATGAATGGAGTACTACACATATCAAGTTTGGCTCAAAATTTACTTTCTGTTAGTAAGCTTAATGATATTGGAGTACAAGTTACTTTTGTGAATGGTGGCTATAAGATGACTAGAGGTTCTATTGTACTGGCAAAGGGTGAACGCATTGGAACTTTGTATAGGTTAGATGCTAAACCAATGTGCTATAATAATGTCTCTATAAAATCTAAAAAAGCTACTATTGTAACACATGATGCAAACTCTATGGAAGTTAAACTTCCTGCAGAGAAAACAATGCTCTAGCATCATAGACTTGGTCACATAGGTGAAAAAGGTTTAAAAACCTTGAAGAACAAAAACCTGGTAGATGGGCTGATTGATTGTAATGTGGAATTTGATTTCTACGAACATTGCATATATGGAAAATAGAACCATGTTTTTTTTACTCTAGTTCTCATAAATCTTCTGGTGTTATAGACTATGTACATTCTGATGTTTTTGGTCCAGTTCATATTCCTTCTCTGTCTAAATCAAGATACTACATATTGTTTATTGATGATTATTCAAGGAGGGCATTTGTATATTTTTAAAAAAATAAATCAGAAGTGTTCAGTTAGTTTAAAGAATTTAAAAATCTTGTGGAAAATCAGACTGGTAGAAAAATAAAATGTTTGAGAATGGGTAACGGTGGTGAATACTGTAATGCAGATTTTGATAAATTTTGTCTTGATCATGGAATAAAAAGGCATAAGACTATACCTTATACTCCACAGTAAAATGGAGTTACTGAAAGCTTGAATCGATCATTGATGGAGAAAGCAAGAAGTATGTTAAGTTATGCTAGTCTTGAACAAAGGTTCTGGGCTGAGGCAATTTCTATAGCCTATTACTTGCTGAATCATTCTCCTACTTCAGCATTGGTTGATAAGATGCCTATTGAAGCATGGTCTAGTAAGAAGCCCTCTCTAAGACATATTCGTGTCTTTCGCTATGAGGCATATGCTCATATTCCTGAGGTAAAAAGATCTAAGTTGGATTACAAGGCAGTCAAATGTATCTTTATTGGCTATGGAGTCGGTGTTAAAGGGTACAAGCTTTGGAATCTTGAAACTGAAAAGGTAATTTATAGCAGGAATGTAATTTTTAGAGAGCTGAAACCTTTGGTTATTGATCCTCAGCTGGAGAAGACAAAAGAGAAGAAAGAAAAGAATGTTGTTAATTTTCCTCTGACCCCTGTAAAAGAGGAACAACAAGCACCAAGTGTAGATGATTCAGATAAGAGTTCAAGTAGCTCTGAAGATTTAGATCTAGAGCAAGAACTTGAACCTACATCTCAGCTGTTGAGGAGTTCTACACGTGAAATAAGACAACCAGATAGGTATGGATTTTCAGTACTTGATTCAAGTTGTGCCTATGCTTTGCTTACTAATACTGATGAACCTAAGACTATGAAAGAAGCTATTAGTTTACCTAATTCAGATTCTTGGTTGGAATCCATGGATAATGAAATGTCATCGTTGGAGAAAAATAGAACCTGGGATCTGGTACCCTTGTCTGAAGGTAGTAAACCTGTAGGCTATAAGTGGGTATTTAAAAAGAAATATGGTCTAGATGGTAGTATTGAAAAGTACAAGGCAAGACTGGTTGCTAAGGGGTATTCCCAAAAGGAAGGTATAGATTATAGAGAAATCTTTTCTCCTGTAGCTAAGCTGACATCCATTAGATTTTTGTTGTCACTTGCAGCAACGTATGACTTTGAAATTGAGTAGATGGATGTGACGACAACATTTCTTCATGGGGACCTTGAAGAAGAAATTTATATGCCCCAGCCAGAGTATTTTGTGGTAAAAGGTAAAGAACATCTGGTATGTAAACTTAAAAAGTCCCTTTATGGCTTGAAGCAATCTCCTAGAATGTGGTATCAGAAATTTGATATGTATGTATTATCTTTGGGATATGTGAGATCTAAATCTGATCATTGTGTCTATTATAAAACTGATGGTGATCGGATTCTTATAATTGCACTATATGTAGATGACATGTTATTCATTGGCAATGGTAAGGGGATGATCTCAAATTTAAAATCTCAGTTGTCCTTGAAATTTGAAATGAAGAATCTGGGGGCAGTGAAGTACATTCTAGGAATAGAAATCAAAAGGCATAGATCTAAAAGAAAGCTTTGGCTCAGCTAGAGCAAGTATATTACCAATGTTCTTAATAAATTTAATGTCTGATTGCAAACAATTAGTTGTTCCAGTTTTGTAGGGAACGAAACTATCTGTTGAAGATTGTCTAGAATCTTTGAATAAATTTGACGACATGAAAAAAGTGCCTTATACAAGTGTTGTTGGCAGTTTAATGTACGTAATGGTCTGTACCAAACCAGACATTGCCCAGGTAGTGGGATTTTTGAGCCGATTTATAGCAAATCCAGGCAAATCACATTGGGATGCTATGAAGAGAGTTATGAGGTATTTGAAGGGAACTTCTGACTATGCTGTTTGCTATCATGGAAACTCAGTTGGATCTCATAAATCTATTAGCATTCAAGGATATGTTGATTTTGATTGGCCAGGGGACATTGACAGCAGAAGATCCACCAGTGGATGTGTATTCACATTGAATGGTGGTGATATCAGTTGGATGAGCAAGCGGTAGGCTATAGTCACTTTGTCCACAACAGAGGCAGAGTACATGGCAGCTACTTGTGCATGCCAAGAAGCCGTTTGGTTGAAGAGGTTGTGTTCTAATGTCAATTTTGATGTAGGGAAGATACAAATTCACTGTGACAGTCAAAGTACTATCTGTTTGGCAAAAAATCCTACTTTTCACTCTAGGACAAAACATATTGATGTCCAATATCACTTTGTTTGTGATATGGTGGAAGACAAAAAGGTAAAGCTAAAAAAGGTTGATACTTTGGATAATGTTGCAGATGCCTTGACTAAACCAGTGAGCACGGCCAAGTTCAAATGGTGTTCAGATGAAATGGGTCTTCAGGTCCATAATTCTCAGTAATCAAATGAGGATTAAGAGGTAGCAGTAATCTCTTCGATAAGTGGGAGATTGAAGAGACCTAATGTCTCAAATTACTGCTTGGAACCTCATTCATTCGTTTCATTGTTTTTGTTCATTACCATCGGGTTGACATGCTCTATCGGGTTGATATGCTCTAGCTTCTTCGATCGATGTCTATCATACCAATATGATATGTCTATCGGCATAAGGTTGGCCATCGGCTGAGCCCATGGTAGTCGCTCTGATAGTTTTGAGTTACTCTGATGGAAGTTAGCCTCGAAGATCAATGTATCGGTGTGAGAAGCCTTGTCGGTCTAAGGTTTGGAAGTCCCTCCGATGTCAAATGTCACTCCGATGAAGAGTTTTTGGCATCAGCGTGAGAAGCGTTGTCGGTCTGAGGTTTGGAAGTCCCTCTGATGTCAACTATCACTCCGATGAAGGGTGGTTGGCGTCGGCATGAGAAGCCTTGTCGGTCTGAGGTTTGGAAGTCCTTTTGATGTTATCTCTCTCTCCGATGAAGGTTGGACATCGGTGAGAAGAGAACCATCGGCACTGTTTGGTGATATCTTTCTGATTTCTTAAGTCACTCCAATGCAAGATATCAACTCGTGTCTTCCCTATGGAAGGTGAATGGTAGACTGGTTGCTCTTGTCAACATAAGTGTTGACAGTTAACAATCTTGTGGTCATGTATATATACTACTGCTACGACCAATGTCTGGTGAATGTGGGACTAAAGGTCTCACATGAATACGAATAGTTATACGACGGTTGGAAGGTAGCGATGCTGGGTCAGTTGGAACAAACAGTTAGGGCAAAAGTTCAAAAATAGTTTTGCTCTTGAAGATTGTGAAAATATAGATCTGGTGAGGTCGTCTGAATTGATTGACGAAGAGATTCGATCAAGTCATTCATTCTATAGATGTACAGAGGAAGTGAACTATATGTATGATTTTGAGAATCGATACCTGAGCGAGAAGGCTGGAATCTTTATTGTAATATTTCTAAGCTTACTGTAAATAAAGATTGTCTCTCTTGTGGTGGTGGGTTTTTTACCCAAAAGGGTTTTCCCACATACATCTAGCGTCGTTCTCTGTTATCTTGTATGTTTATTTTGTATTTTTTGGTGTGTTCATCTTTGTATTTGAATTAAACGTTACCTGTCTACATTATCCCCTTTGAATTGATAGGGAAGTTGTATTCCACACCTGTGCTTTCCTAACAATCATGCCCTGTAATTACAGTCATTATAGATTCTAGATACTATCTCAATAATCTATTTTGATTGTGTGATGACTAGATTAGATGTTTTTTTATATTATTTAGCAGAATTGGTCTGTGAGACCTATAAAAGCCAAATTGAAACTTTGAAGTGCCTATTCTATTTCCTAATGACCCTAACAGCCAGTTACGCAATATTGTGATCTTGTTTTAGTTATTTGTAATTTTTGCCACTGAATTTTCTTGAACTAGTACATTTTAATAAATCTTAAAGGAGATAATACGTTTAAAAATAAATTCATGAACAAGATTGAGAATTAATGATTAAGGTTCACAAACAAAAATGATTATTCACTCAAATCTTTGATCATTAGGAACTACAACTCTGTCAATATATAAATGAGCAAAATTCAAGTTAAATTCAACCCAATTTTTATCTGTTAGTAGAGATGAAAATTAATTTTTAGTACTCGTTGCTCCTATTTTTGTAGATGAAGGATGGCTTGACTTTCTAATCTAATTTTTGAGCACATCAACAATGGCTTCAATAACCATCGCACGCAGTGGACCTATGACAATAGCTCTTTCTCTAAAATAAACCCATCAAATCTATCCCTTAGAATTTCTTTCAACCATTATTAGATGAGTTCTTTTAAACCTAGTTGCTGTGGTTTGTGTTTTTCAAATGCCAGCATTTGGAGTATCTTTGCATATCAAAATACTCATTGCTCCTATTTTTGCAGGTGAAGGATAGTTTGATCCTCTAATCTAATTTTTGAGGACATCACAGGTACTGGGGCTGTGACAATAACTCTCTCTTTAAAAAACTCATTAAATTCATCCCTCAGAAGCTCTCTCCATAATAAACATAACCCCTTTGTCATAAGTGGCATCTACACAAGATTTACCACTTTTTGTTGTAGGCATTGCATTGAACATGTTCTTCATCTCTCCAATAAGCCTATCAGCATGCTCCATGTAATGAGGAGCCTATAAAATACAGCTATTGTAAAATTCCAACATTCTACTTCATATGATCATCTTAAAAGCTACAAAAAGAAGAAAAGAAAGTAAATGGCATAAAATGAAAGTAGCTTGCCTCATAAGCCAACTTTGGCAGAGACTGTAATCCTTTCTGTGAATTAAGAACTTGAGGATGTTTACATAAATATGAAAGATTCCTATAAGCATTATTGGACTCATGGTTATCTTACATGCTTTCCTATCTAGTTGTTAATGGAAAACTATGTCAGATAGTTAATTATTCATGACAAGGACTGGAATAGATGCACTTCATTCAAACATTAATAGGCAATAAAGAATTCTTCTTGCACCTTATTATAATTTGGGAAATTTCTTTGCTATCTTGGTACCTTTATCTATTCTAAGTTTTAGAATTCAATTAGAATCCTTGAGCTGAGATGTGCTTAGTTTCAAAGAGTTATTCAGTACAATATACACCGGTCTACTTTTAGGATACTGTTGATTTTTTGGGATTTTTTTTTAAGGTAAAGACACTGATTATTCTCAAGCTTATGCTTGTCATAACTTCATTTGGTTGGACTATTTGCTATATGAGATTCATCTCTATTTTTTTATGTATAGCATCTAGTAAATGATGAAAACGGTATGGTCATAATGACATTGTGAAGTCCAAGAGTTATTCTTGTTGAACTCTTTGACTCCTTACAAATTCTAGATTTGCAAAGTCAAATACTAAATTCTTTCTTAAACAACAACTGAAGAAGGAAACAAAAAAGGTTTTTAAGCTAAGAACATTTGGAGGGAATTTGAAGTCACTATTTTTTATTATATAAGTCGGCAAATATCAGGGGCTGAACCCTTACATTAAGACAAAAAGAGACCGCAGAGGCTCAAGCACAAAAAGAGCCACCAGACCAACTACAAGATAAATAGCATATAGAACTTATAAACAACAGATAGTAAGAAGCAGTAGATAGACAACATAAAAAGTAACAGAACTAAGGAGATACATTCTCCCAGCCTTTAGCCATAAATTCAACAAATTCATCAAGTTTTTTGAATTTCTCCTCCTCCTCTTCATTAGCACGAGTCCCAAGTTCCTATAACAAAGAGAGGTTAAGAATCACCGTACGACTAAGCACGCTGCTTATGAGCTCTCTCATAGAAGAAACCTTCTTCTCCCGATCTTCCACACGACCCCTCAAGACAACAAGATCATGCCTGTGGTCATCCCCTTCCTCAGTCTCCTCACTAACCTCCTCCACAATTATCCTCTCCCCTTCACCATCATTGTCCACAGGATCACCGTCAGCGCCTCCCAAATCATCAACCTATTTCCTTTCAATCTTACCCGCATCATCTTCAGAGATCTCTTGAACATCAAAGTCTTTGGAATTCAGTTGATCATCCCCCTGTGTGGAGGCATCAAAAGCACTTTCAGAGTAGTCATTCAGTTTAGCTTGTGGGGCAAGCTTACCAGCAATCCTACCCAACCTCCTTACCCCAGAAGAGAAGCCCTCGTTCTTATCTTTAGCAGACAAATTAGCTTTATGTTTATTGCCAGGTCCCACAAGGTCACTGTTTAGATTCTTATGGGTCCCCACAGAGTCCCCCACAATATCCTCATCCAACTCCCTAATTTTTCTCTTCTTACTTTTCACACTCCCTTTAGAAGTCAAAGTATGAGTAACCTTCACTGTGGTGGTCTCCTCAATGGACATAGAGAAAGAAACCCCTTTCATTTTGTGTGAAACAGGAGTAGGGCAAGGTTCCTCAGAAACGGCAAGATCAAGGGGGTCGGGGTTGGCAAGAACCTCACAACTAGGAGTCTGAATTGCCTTAGGCGGCTCCAAAGCAAGATGAAAATTATATAAACAAAGGATAAGACCTTGGTGCAAAGGGATAGGCTTTTTAGAGGGTTTCTTATCCATCTTAGCTTTAGCCCTAAAAATAGAGTGTTCAAGGGACGACATTAAGTAGAAAGGGAAACTAATAAGAGCATTATGCCTAAAATGATTAAGCAAAGGGAGGTGATAATTGTAAAACCTGGTAAACCAACCCTCCAATGTGAAGTATTTCATGACAAGAAAGCACATCTCATCCCACGGCTCTGGCAGCTTGGCCCATTCAAACCCTCCCTGGTAGGGAACTAATTCCTCTCCTTCCCCCAGAAACAGCTTCTGGTTCAAATGATCAACCACCTTCACCTTCCTTTGCAACTTAGTACCCTTAGTAGAAAGACCAATCACCATGGCAATGACTTGCTCAGAGATTTCAAAACCAATTCTTCCTATAGTAACTCTGTGATTTTGCCAGGAACGGTCAAATTACACAAACAAATTTTCATCAAACCCATTCAGGTGTTCCAGAAAAGGGCTAATTCCACCTTCCTTGCAATAATGCCAAACCACGGCATTATCCTTGAATTCATAGTAGGAAATTGGCTCCATGTGAATCTTGTCTCCCCCCATTCTCTCCTTTCTCTCAAAGACACAAAAAACACAAAGCCGAGAATTCACAGAGTGTTTTCGGAAGGTAATTCTAACAGCTTGGGAAGGAATAATGAAATAGTAAATGAGGTTGCATGAGTCATCATTATTCAAGAGCACCTTTCCAAACTCCAAATGATGCCATCCCTTCCCATGCTCAAAAATGATAATCATAAATTTCCTATGATTACCATATAACCAACTCGCCTTAATGCAAGTAATAAATAATACTGAAATGACATTATACAAAGAAGTACAATAGAGCCTGTACTTCAAAATACACATCAGCAATGCCCAAAAAAGCTGACTAAACAGGCTGGCACCCTCTCTATGATGAGTCATCCTTGACAAGTCATCTCTTTTTGAATCAGTTCCCTTATATTAGTAGGAATATTTTTAAATTGGCACCAACATTGCCAATTCGTAAATTACTGACCATAATCAACAAAAGCATCATCAACCCCATGCCCCTCTCTATAAATATGAGAGAGTTCCACTTGAGAGATCCTTTGGACTAGGATTTGGATATCCACAATAATATCCTTGAGTCTCCTCCCATATGCCGACGCATTAGAAATTGCATCAATGATCAATTTTGAATCCCCTTGGAAATACAAATGCAGAATTTCAAAAGAAATAGCTAATTCCACCCCCCATAAGAGAGCAAAGGTTTCAGCATAATTATTACTTTGAATACCTGTCCCACCAACATAGGCAGCAACTAGCCCCCCTTTGTCATCCCTGATAATCCCACCACCACTAGCCTTACCATTACACTTAGAAGCTCCATCAAAGTTAAGTTTGAACCAATGGGACCTCGGAGAGATCCATCTAGTATTTAATCTCTGAATCTATTTAGAGTTATCATATACTGGAATTTGGTTTAAAATTCTCCAATTGATTGCAATTTGTTCTTCCTCTTGAGTAAGTGGTTTATCAGTATTTTTGATGTGGGAGTTAACAACACTTTCAATGAGGATCTTAGAGAGAGATTGAAAGACTTGAGAGGAGTCCCTGACAGCTTCCCTAAATATTATGTTATTCCGTTCCTTCCATAAAGTCCAACCAAGGAAGGGAAGAGTTTGTTTCCAAAGCTCCACAAGCCAAGGATGTGAGAAAGTAGGACACCAATTAGCAACAACATCCCTAATATCAAGATTACAAACCCATTGAATTCCAAAGTTCTATATTATTGTACTCAAAATTTCCATGGCAAAATCACAATGAAGAATTAAATGAGAAACAGTTTCCTCCTTCTTAAGGCATAAGAAACACCTATTCACCAGGGTGAATCCCCTCCTCTAGAAATTATCTTGGGTTAAAATTTTATTATGAATAGAAGCCCACCAAAACATATTAACTTTAGGAATAAGCTTATGATTCCAAACCTTCCTCCAAAGCTCATTTTTATGAACATCAGGGATCAACAGATCGTAAGGAGAGTTAACCGAGAAATGACCTCTCTTATGAGGCCACCAATACAACTCATCTTCCCTAGGAAAGAGAGGGATTCTGACACCCGGCAACATTTGTTGAATAGAACTCGTCCTAGGAATAAACTCAGGGCAATGAGCACAACAATCAAGAAAAATTTTCTAAAGTCTGATACCATTCTCACTATGAATATAATGGCAAACTTTTGACCCAAAAAATTGTTTGGCAATACCAGCAACAATCCCATATTCCCCCTGAGTAGCAAGGGCCTTGTCAACAACCCAAGTGTCCTCCTAGAAATTTATAGAATTACCATTCCCCTATTTCCACCTAAGCCCTTGTTTGAGTAAGCTTCTAGACTTCAACATTTTGTTCCAAATAACAAAGCCCTGAGGAATCCCCTCTTGATAAAGGAAACTAAGATTGTCAGTCCCATGTAAATACTTAGCTTGCATAATGGCCACCCATTTTTTATGGCTATGGACCAGATTCTAGTTAATTTTGGTAAGGAGGGCTTTATTCATATTTCTTATAGATCTAATATTAAGATCCCCATGGGATTTGGGAAGGAAGACTTTCTCCCAACTAACCAGAGACATTCTCTTCTTATCTTCCACACCTATCCATAGAAAATTTCTTTGGATCTGCTCCAATTTGTTGGCAATAAACCTAGACATTTTAAAAAGAGATAGAAAATAAGTAGGAATACCTTGAAGAGAAGCTCATAAGAGCTGTAATTTACCAACACTACTCAGGAGCTTCCCCTTCCAGCCAATCAACTTCTTTTGAGTTCGTTCAAAAATTCCATTCCAAAATCCTAGAGAGACCTCTTTAACAGTTAGAGGAAGGCCAAGATAGACAACAGGAAGATCAGCCTCAGCATAGCCAATTATATTAATAATTTTTCTCTGGAGATCACCCTAAGTGTTGAAAAAATATACATTGCTTTTCTAAAAATTTATGTGTTGACCAGAAGCTTTGGCATAGTCATTGAGAATATTCTTCCAACTTCTAGCTTCAACCACAAACAAGATACCAAAGAGGATGGTATCATCCACAAACTGTTGCACAGACATAGGAGGTATAGAAGAAGCAGGTTTAATGCCCACAATTTCCTTAGAGATAACCTTAGAGTGAACATATCTCCTAAGGGCCTCAGCCATCATGATAAACAAATATGGGGAAAGAGGATCTCCCTGTCTAATCCCCCTTGTGGAAGAGAAAAAGCCTCTGGGGACCCCATTAACCAAGACTAAAAATTTAGTAGTGGAGATAGCTTCCCGAATGAGAAGGGAGAGTTTATCATTAAAACCAAATTTTTTGATAACATTAAAAAGAAACTTCCATGAAACTCTATCATAGGCCTTAGCAATGTCTACCTTTAGAACCATACCAGGGATCATACTCTTCTCCATAGAATGAATAGTTTCATGAGTGGATATAACATCTAAAATCTGTTGACCAGAGACAAAGCCTTTCTGAGAAGGGGAAATAATTTTATCCAGGAAAGGTTGGAATCTCAGAACAAGCAATTTGGTACATAGTTTATAAATGGTATTGCACAAGCTAATAGGTCTGAAATCAATAAGCAGCATAGGATTTGGCTTCTTAGGAACAAGAACAATAAAAGTATTGTTGATTTGCTTTAGAAGTTTACCAGTTCTGAAGAAATCCCTAATAGCAGCAGTTACATCAAAGCCCACAATATCCCAATATTCCTGAAAAAATATCAGAGGAAAGCCATCAGGGCCTAGGGCTTTGAAAGGACCCATGGAGAATAAGACAGCACAAACCTCTTCCTCAGAAATTGGTTTCAACATTTCGATGTTGTCTTCCTCCGTAATCAATGAGGGGATTTTATCAAGGAACTAATCCATAATCTGCCCATTGACAGCATTATTAGCTTGTTTCGACAACAAATTCTGAAAAAACAAAGTAGCTTGATTCCCAATCTCATTGTCCTCCGTGATAGTATTACCATCCTCTAAACATAATTTAGAAATAGAATTAGCTTTCCTATGCTTCATAGCTAAAAGATGAAAAAATACAGTATTCCGATCCCCTTCTTTGAGCCACTGAACTCTAGACTTATGTTTCCAAAAAATTTCTTCTTTACTCATAAGGTTCTTCCAGTTAGAAATTAGATTACTTTCCTCCTGGGCAATGTCTTCTGTAATAACTCCTTGAGCCATTAAATTTTGAAGGTCAGCTAATTTACCAGAGATAGTTTTCTTCTGAACAAACACATTACCAAAACTATATTTGTTCCAACCACGGACCTCCTGTTTAATATGTAGGAGCTTCTTGACCAGCCTAAACATAGGAGTACCCTGAACTAAAATTTGCCACCAATTAGTGAGAAGACTCCTAAAATCTTTATGTTTAATTCACATAGCTTCAAATCTAAAAGGGAAGGGACCACGCCTATGCTGGACCATCCAATTAAGGAGAATAGGATTATGATCAGAAATAGTTCTTGGTAAAGCCTCCAAACTCATATTAGAATGATTATCCCAGTTATTTGAGATAAGTAATCTATCCAATTTAACTTGTATCATTTGGTCCCCTTTTCTTCTGTTAGACCAAGTAAAATTCTGATTCTGAAGCTCCACATCCAACAACCCAAAGCTATTGATAAACTCAGCAAAATCAAACATACTATCAGAATAGTCAAGAATACCCCCAATTTTCTCTAAAGGGTATAAAGGAGTATTAAAGTCTCTAGCCAACATCCAAAGAGAACGAGGGGAAGTGGAAAGAAAAGTAGACAAATCCATCCACAAAGTTTTCCGCATGGACCAATTAAAAGAAGGCATAGAGAAATTGACAATCAGAAAATACTTACTGGAAATAGTAAGAGTACCATGAATTTTAACATTATTCCACATAGTAACGATCCCTCCAGAAGCACCCATAGCAGGGCTAATACAAAAAGTGGCATTGGGCCAGATTCTATTAGCTATCATCTTAAATTTCTCCTTGGTCATTTTAACTTCCTGAAGTAAAAGAACATCTATTTTATAATCCAAAATATAGTTCTTGACTTCAAACTATTTGGTGGGGCTATTAAAACCCCTCATATTCCAAGAAAGAATTTTCATTTGGGAAGTTATTGAGATTGCATCTCCAGTATTTTTTGTTTACCACTGGCAATCTCCCTAGCAATCTCTCGTTGCCTTGTTTCTCTAAGGGTCGGTCTTCCTTGCCTAGAATCTGTTCCAACATCAACAAATTTTTTAGTCCTGCGATTTCTTTTCTTAGGGGTAATCCACTCATCTTGGTCATTACAGTTACCACTAGATCTGATTCCAGTGATCAGAGAAGGAATAGCAGATTGATTCTCAGAAAACCCCTCCTTCAGGGTCCCAACAGTGGTCCTATCTATGGCAGGAGAAGGCCTCTGTTTGGAAGATGGTTGAACAGTCTCAACACTATTATTGCAAACAGATTCTGGGATTTGGGCATTCAACACATGTGTTGAAGGGTACCCTTCGCCATCATCAGCAGCCTCAGCCGACTGGGATTGAATCTCACCATCTTCGAGCACCAGGGGATTCTTTGTAACCTGCTGATCAAGGGTCTAGCAATCAACACAATCAACCTTCTGAACACCCAACTCCATATTCCTCTCAATAGTCTCTCCTACAAGATAGGTATCATTTTCCTCATTACCCCCCATTCCCTGATTGTCAGGTATGTCTTCTTTGGATGAATTATCATCTCTCTCTTTATTCAGATCAAAATTTTCTCCCACTTTCTTAATCTTACAATGGGTCATTAAATGACCCTTCTTACAGAGCTGACAAAATGTAGTAGCATTTTCATAAAGGATCACTTGTGTCAAGATCCCATATTTAGAGTTCAGCTCAATGGTCATGGGGAGGGTTTTATGAATCTCCACATTAACACGGAATCTAGCATACACACAACAGGATTTAGCCCAAGTGGTGTTATCCGAAGTCACATACTAGCCAAAAGTATTACCAATAGCAGAAAAGATCTTTTCATCCCAATATTCCAGAGGAAACCCAGGAAGCCTCACCCAAACTGGGGTAGTCCGGTTCAAATCAGTACTAGGATCAAACCTAGGTCTCCAAGTACATAGAGTAAGAGAATGAGTACCATATAGCCACGGCCCTCCTGCCAAAATGGCTTACATATTCTCTCTACTAGTAAATTTAAAGAGAAACAATCCCCTCACCATAGCTATGATAGATACACTACCTTTGACCTTCCACTAATTAGACACCCACTTCCGCACCATTTCAATATTAGGGCGAAGAGAAAAAAACTTACCAACCAAAGCCAGGTCCATGGCTGCCACAATTTCCTGAACCAAATCATCAGGTATGTCCAGCACCATACCTTCCGCCGATTCCTTTTGAACTAGAACCCCAGAAGTACCTTTAGGAGAAAGATTCTCCCTTCTTGTCAAAACTCCTTTCCATCCCTTGGAACAATCCTCACCCACCAATGGCTGGGTCCCAGAGGTATTTCCTGAGGTAGTAACCTCCATCATCAAAGGACAAAGTAAGCAGAAACCCTAAAAAGCCCTAGAAAGCCATAGAAAGAAGATCGAAAGTAGCCTCTTGTGATCAGCACCTAAATGTTAAACGCTATTTTCACATAGACATAATGCAGTGATTTTGGTCTTGAAGTCATTGTTAATGGGTTCTTGACATCATCATAGTATAACAATCAAAGATTAATGTAATCATTGTTTGTGACTTGTGAGTTGCTAGATACGAGTCCCTATTTTTTGCATGAAAAAGATCTTGTTATTTTTTGTTACATTTTCTTTGGATAGTAGTTTCTCAAGTCATTTGTCCATGGAAGGTGAGGGGATTTGATTAGCCTGTAGTCTGACAATCCCATCTGAAAATGTCCACCTTAACCATAGTGCCCATTCTTCATGTGCTTTGACATGTGGGAATTTGCATGTGAATGTATTTTGACAACAATAAATGGAATAATCCATGTATTATTTATGACCCCCAAACAATTTTCAAAGTTGCTTATACTTCATGCTTATAAGGATTGTTAATAGTTTCTATTTATAAATAGCTTGGAACTTACTTCTACATGCTCTATTATGGTTCTCCTTTTATTGTAGATCTCCAGCTATTGCCCTTGTTAAGTAGCAGTTGCATCGGCCAATACTAGGGTCTCAGTTGAAGAGACTATGAGACTTTCTTATGACTTCTACATATTTCATTTGATGAGCTCACTTGTTTGCTTCCATCCAGTAATGTCTTAGCATGCACATGGTCACATTTTCCTATTTGTATGTTTTTTTAAAAAAATGGGACCAATATTGATCACTTGCTAGGAACAGGATTAAAAAAAGGTGAAGCTATTGGCTGAAATTTAGAATCTATGAAAGCTCCAGTTTTCAAAGGAAAAATTAATGAGGTTCTTGGTCATCTTTTTCCAACATGCCCAAGTGCAATTTATATATGGCTTCAATTGGGATTTCATTGATGTAATGCCTGCATAAGTGCCTATTTTTACTTGAGTTAACTTGTGGTTTCGTGTTGAGTGCTAAACATACAAGTTGTGAAAATGATAATAGTTGGGAAGATTAGTACAAGTTTTCTACATTTAAAAAAATATATTGTGTTTAAAATTTACCATTTCTTTTCCTAGAATCTGGGCTTCACTGCATAGGCCATTTTGTATGTGAGTTACATCCCTTCCATGAACCTATTTGAGATATAGCTATGTTCAAAAATGCTACAGAGAATTACATCAAATTCAGAATTTATATGGTAACATGTTAGACTCTTATAGGCTTTTGAACATGGATTGAGCAGCTTATAGATAGGATGAGTAAATCCAAAGCATTCTGTGAATGTAATTTATTACATAAATTAGCTTTGGAAAAGCTCCACTATTACCTAGCAAAACAGGCCCTACATGTAACATGATTCAAAAATTATTTGGTATGATGTTTTCCATTAGTGGTGTCTATTATCTAAGAATTAATGAGTAATTTATTATATATTTTCTTGAAACTCAAAATTTAATTATCCTAGTTATCACAGATCAGAGGTATTTCATGGACATGTAATAAGGACCCTGTAAAATGTGGCTATTGTAAAATTCCAACATTCTACTTCATATGATAATCTTAAAAACTACAAAAAGAAGAAAAGAAAGTAAATGACATAAAATGAAAGTAGCTTGCCTCATAAGGTAGCTTTGGGAGAGCCTGTATAAAATCATCGTCCCACAAGTTGGGATGATAATACAGAGAGGTTTGCATAATGCTTTTCCCCAGCATTGTAAGAACCCCCTCATCCTTATCTTCAAATTGGTACCTACCACCAATTCTTTATCGTTACACACAATTTTGAAAGGAAGAAAAAATAAGAATCCAAATAAAACTAGTCTCAACTTGGAAAGACCTACCGTAATTTATTTTGCAGTTCAATTAATTGAGCCTCCTCACCCTTTACATGACTCTATGTGTTGTTGAAGTGGGCTCTTTTTGAGGATGTTTCCTATGCCAATGAACCTGAATGAATAATAATGTTTTATAGTAAGAGAAAGAGAAAAGTGTCCATTAATACTCACCCAAATGTGTGGAGCAGTGGGAATTTTTCTCTTTTCTGTGTGTTGGTTTCGAAGCACGGCCACCAGCTGCCATGATCTTTCTATCTCCCCTGACATTTTCCCTGATTTCAAATACTCTGCGCCTATGTTACTAGAAACGAGAAACAGAAACAGCAACGGAAACAGAAACGTGATGAGAAACGGGATATTTAGAGGTTGCGTAAAAGAAACGGATTTTAAATACATATATTTTTTTCAAAATTTTAGATTTATTATAAACTATAACACTAAGAATAAAACTAAGAAAAACCAAAAACTACATCTTTGTAAATATATACACACATTTATCTTTTTAAAAAACATAAAACTATATCTAAAAAACCATGCATTTATATTTTTTTAATAAAACTAAATCTATGAAATTTGTTTAAATAAAAAATAACTTAATTTTCAAATCACGTAATACCTAATTAAACATTATAAAAGCCATGATTTTTGTTTTGAAAAAACAAAACTAATTTCCCTAAAAAATAAATAATATCATAATAAAAACAATATTATAAAGTCACTTTTATTTCATAATGAATATATAATATTATAAAACATGAAGAAGATTTTAATACAAATCAAAGTAATTTGAAAAACACGAAGTTCAGAGAAAAAAGCCTGTTGGCAACGCAGAAACGACCGTTTCTGAGAGCAACGGCGTTTCGCCCATCAGAAACGGAAACGCAGCGTAAACATCGCATTTCTGGTAACGTAGCTCTGTACTGCCTATTTGAAACAAATGTCTAATTCACATCACTTTATAATGATGAAGAGGAAAACAAACACGTAGCCTAGGTGGCAAGAGATGTGGCAGATGCAAAGGAGGCTGAATGAAGTTCAATTTGGTTGGAGAGATTAATTTAGTCAGTGTTATAGTGAAATATGTGTGAGAGTCGTTAGCTGTTTTAACCAAAAAAAAATGATAATCCAAGAAAGTCATGATGTATGGCATGCCTGTATCCACATGTTACAACTACATGTATGGCATGCCTGCAAATGCAAAGTGCTGAGATGGGACAGGTGTCAAAGATAAAAGTCTCTAGTTTTGGAGGACAAGAAAAACAAAATAAGATTCTAAATGAATATGCCATCTTTTAATACATATTTGAATAAACAATGATGAGCATTTTGTAGGTATTGACAAGTTGATTTTCTAGTTTAAAAGTTTACTTTATTACAAAACAATCGTATTTTACTTCTATATCTAATTTTCATTCCAAAGTGTAGTAGGTGTTTGCCAATGTGATAGTTTTAGATATCTCTTTTGATAGATTTGGGGCCATGCTCAATTTGTTGAATGTTTACTTTTAAATTTTTAAAATTTGAGAATAGGCAAATCAATTAACAAAAAAAAAAGGGAACTATATTTTTAATATGTTGACTTCCATTTTTTCTCCTCTTCCAAATGGTATCTCTATAGAGCATTGATAGTAGTTATTTGACACATCTAAATGGCGTCAATAATTTTTCTTAGTGGATTTCACTTTGAAATGTTAGACATACAGTTGCAAGGGGATACTGCAATAACAACAATTATTGTGGTTTTTATTCCAACAAGTGTAATATCTAGATCTCCTCAACAACACCCACAATAATTTGAGTCAACTCAGCTACCTTTTGTTCACTAAAATGTTCTCTCTGTATTATCAAGTAAAAACTTTCACCCTAGCACATGTTTCACATGTTCTATGGTTGAAGAAATTACATCTTAATTGTTGTTTAGTGATATCATTTGGCTTAATGGGTTTTTATGTTGGTGGTAGAAATGGATTAGAGGACTTCTTTGGATAATATGAATGACAATTACAATAAACTTATTATAAGGATGAACCCTCTGAGGTCTAGTTTGCTCTCATTATTTCATCAAATTAGGTTTGGTCTATGTAGGAATTTATAGAGTTGTTTAAGTTTCTAATAAGAAGCCATTCATTGGGTGCTAATAGATTTTGGCTTTCTCGCGAATTGAGTTAGTATAATGTTGGGAGCCAACAAAAGTAGTCCTTTTGTTAATAAATATAATTTTTGTGTTTTTTTGTTGTACTGGAAGTGCACATTTTTTGGGTGACTGATCTTGAACATTGAAATTTACTACCAAGGTTGTGATTAATAATAGTTCTCATGCAAATGCAATAGTTATGCAAGTGATGTCTTTGTTAGGATTATTTTTTTTAAATTGAAGATGTGTATGCCCTCTTCTTTCTGTCAAAAGGTTTTTGAAGCAAATTTATTCCATTATTTTTTTTCAAGGTTGTCTGTGGTGATTCTACTTACTATTTACAAATTGATAGTGCTACCAAACATGATATTCTTCTAGAAGTTGTACAAGTGCTTATTGATGTTAATCTCTTTATTATCAAAGCCTATATATCTTCTAATGGAGGATGGTTTATGGACAATAATTTTTGTACCATTTTTTCCCTTTCTATATATATATATATATATATATATATATATATATATATATATATATATATATATATGTCAATCTTGTAGTTTTTATTGTGAATCTAACAAGTGCATATGTTGGTATGGTCACATTCCATGTAATTAATGAGTTTACTTTGTTTTTATCAATGCTTTTGGTTCGAGCTAGTTCATGTTTTTCATCTATCATATGAGATGCAATTTTAGTTATATCAATTTCAATAATTTTTTCCCTTTGATTTTTCACTGATGTACTTATACATAGAAAAAACTGTTAGTACCTTTTCATTATGTAGGTTTTTGTAATGATTTATTTTAAATTAAAAATAATAATAGTCATGTCCATTTTTTTAGTAGTGTCTTTCACTCTAAAATGTTAGATCTATAATGATTTGTTTCTCTTTAGGCATGGATGAATAGGTCAATACGAAACATGTCTTCATTTTAGCATAAACCCCCAATTTTACACAAAGATGTAAATAATTAAGTACTCCCCAATTAATATTCCAACACAAACTATGAAATGTGAAGCTTGAGTAGCTTCCTGAGTACTTGGATAGCGACTTGGATGAGTAGGGCAAATTGTCTAGGTAGTGCATTTGTAATGAACATTCATGCTCTAACTTTTAGCTCTAACAATTAATGTACATGCCTTAATTTTTATTTGCAATATTGAGGTTGAAATTACAACAATAATATTAATTTGATCTCTTATAATGAACTTGCAACAATGAAAATTTTGTCTTTATAATGATAATGCATAAGATGAAATCGTGAATGGAAAACTTACCTAGTAAAATTTCTACTCCTTAAAATGATTATAACATGGTATTCTAAAAGAAATTTTTTTAAAATGTTCTATTTTTTTAATAATTGTAAGAAAGCTTTCCCTTCATAAATAATTAACATGAAAATGATACATAATTAAAAAAATGTTGATTTTTTCCCTAGACACCGAATGTGATCTAATTCATACATTTGTACAATATACATTAAAAGTAATGAATTTGTTGTTGGTTTTCTAGGATAACCTTATTGGAGAGATTGCCACTCTAAATTGCTCCAAAATGGATAAAAATCTATCCTTTCCAAGTTGATAACTATAGTAGGTTTAAGCCTTTTGATGGTACAAAAGGTATTCCAATACTTCATTATAATAGAAGACTACTTAAACCACTTGAAACATAAGGATTGGGATCTTCATATGATGAATTCTTCAACATGGGTTTTTATTGATACTACTTGTGATGGAAATACTTGCCAGCTAATCATAGGTAACTGTCTTCAAGGACATAACTAGAAGTCCTTACAACAAATGTAAAACCAAATTTGTATGATATTACCAAATTGCCTAGGCCTAGATATGAGAGCTTGGTTACACTATCTCTTAGCAAAATAATTGTCAATGTTCAAACTAAGTTGAATGAGTTACACTTGACCAAAGAAGGGCAACTTTGCATAGCCATATTGATTAAGGTCCAAGTCCTCAAAGTACGCATTACACAAAATGTTCTTAAGGTTTTTGTTAGCAATTTCTTTTGAGAAAGATATACATGTTTTTAAAGAGATTCCTAACCTTATTTAACAAACCTTTTAAAAATGGATTACTTAATACGATTATCTTTATTTATCTATATGCATAGAGCTATGAGGGATTAACAACAAAATTATCTTTTTCTATCTCTATTACAAATGCTCAATAATTAATAAAAATATTCTTGAATGATACACAATAAGATTAGAGTACAATCAATGAACCATGCTATTTGTCATATGGTATTTTCCCCACTTATTGTTTATTGAAAAAGTTAAAAACTGATATTTTAATGGATAAGAGAAAACAAAATTACATCAAGAATTGAGCATTGTAAGGATGCTACTTCCTATCAATATAAGAAGTGTTAGCATATCTAATTGCATCAAGAGGAAGGTTTCCTATATACTCTCTAAAAAGATTAGCAAAAATTTGATTTACATAATATGAAAATTGCAATGCCAAAGGCAAATGTTGAATCTTGAAGAGATGAATGCCATATAAAACTTGGAATTCTTTGTAATGAGAAAGATTATAGGAGGCAAACCAAAAGACAAAGAAGATCTAACTCATTTTTTGCATTACTTGTAGTGAAAATCTAGGAACACTAACCACAATATGGGCTATTTGGTTGGTTTATGAACTCAAGGGAAAAATGATGTGGATTTCAAATACCCATTCATCTAAAATAGTCCCTATGTATGAGTATTTACAATAAATTCACACAACCAATCTAATTAAAAAAAGAAAAAGAAAATTCATGGCCAAGTTTAGCCCACCCAAGTCAACAAACCCAATCTACAATAATGAAATAATGATTAATCACTTTAGAAAATGGTCATTATCAAATGATATGCAACAATATACCAATTAACATATAAATTATGCAAAAATATTAGAGGGGAATTTCAAATAGCCATACCATGTTGGCTTCTCTTCCCAAGTTGAGATGACTCATTACCTTTGCTTGCTTGCAACTAGGTGCCAAAGTTTTCTTTGGTATTAGCTTATGGATTGTCAATGAGCCTCCATTAATTTTGGCCTTCATAGAAGTTAGAACAATCCATGCTAGTATAAAATGAGATCATGTTAACACAAGAGACACAACTACACAATGCCTAGACCATATATAACTTGTGTGAAGAAAACTCCATAACTAACTCAAATATTTTTTGATTAAAATTTCATCCCTTGTGTTTTTGTTGATATTGTCAAATTTTAGTTGTAGGGGATTTTGTTTGTTGAGCTACAACTTTTTGAGGATCACAATGTCCATTGGTTGCAATGTTTGAAGAGTTGATTGGGTCTCAAGAAACATAACTAGATAGTACATATCACATTCTATCCCACTTGAACTTGATGACTGAGTTCCATCTTAGCACCAAAAATGCTACTAAGCAACAATCGATATGTTTGTCATATTGTATATCAAGATACTCTCTCATCGGCTATACACATTATGTTCCTCATTTGTACCTTACTTGGAAGCAATTTTAAAAATTAGAAACATCAATATGCATATAAATATGAAAAAACTATAATGAATATGGCTCACACATTTGGAAATGATATGAG
Source organism: Cunninghamia lanceolata (assembly GCA_027924645.1). Lineage (NCBI taxonomy): Eukaryota > Viridiplantae > Streptophyta > Pinopsida > Cupressales > Cupressaceae > Cunninghamia > Cunninghamia lanceolata. The sequence continues at coordinate 4,880,230 of BSBN01000244.1, forward strand.
AAAATAAAATCTATAAGATAACGATAATTTTGCAAATAGGTTTGTGGCAAGTGCTAGCTTCACCTAGCTTCTTTCTTGCTTGACAATTTTTTATATTTAGTAATAATTTTAAATTTATTAAGTAGGATAACATGACTAAAAATTGCAATAAAACATGTCATGCTAGACTACCAAAATCCCATGCATCTAAAATGACTAAGGACACATGTTTAAACAAATATAACACACAATCAAGTGGCATGTATCCACAACAAGAATAAAATAATAGTTAAGTTAAAGAATTTAATGTTGAGTGGAATTTTTATTGCAAGATGGAAAATATTAGCTTTCAAGGATGTAGTACTATTTATACTAGCACTTGCACCCATAGGAGGTTCAAGGAACATGCCGACAGAACAACCCACAAGTTTAGAAAAATTTTCGGTGTGAATTGTTTTTACGGCGTGATACAATTCTGAGCACTATAATGTTCACATATAAAAGCCTATCAGCTCATTATAGAAATACATACTTTATGAAGAAATTTTAAGAAATTAGAAGTTTTCAAATTGGTCAAAATCTGTTGCAAGAGCCATCATATTCCTTCTTCTAACAAGCAGTCATTCATTTGTGGATTTATATCTAGATATATCAAATTAATTAAGTGAAGTTGATCTTTTATGTAATTTTAAGATTTGCATTGGGACCTTGTACACACTGAATATACAAATAATTATGGTGTGAAAACATGGTTATTTAGAAAGGCTAAAGGATTTTAAACATATAATTCTTTTTACATTACAAAAATGATTAAAAAAAAATTAAATAGCCAATATTACATTTATGATTTCTTTTGTGCAATCATTATTCATGGGTATAGTGAATTGGAGCAATCACAAACATTTTATATAAACAAGGAGAATCATCTTGTAAAATTATGAATTAGATGTTCAAAATCACACAAACATTTTATATTGTAAAACAAGGAGAAGACAAAAATGAGATATAGAGGTGTTAGGATACATCCTTGGGGTTATTATGTTGTCAAAATTAGAGGTACTAAGTCCAAAAAAAGTCAATGGCTTGGAGATTTTCATAGAGTATAGATAACTACTTATCCTTATGATATGACAACTAGATCTATGACAAGCATCAATGCAATAATGAATTTCTTCTACATAAATTCAAATCCATACAACTTCTACTCAAATTAATATATTCTCCTTCTCGACATTGGGATCTAGCTCCAAAATAGACACAATTTTAGTTCAATCTACAAAGAAGGTGTGAACTATATCATACATAGATAGATTCAACAAATATGATCAAGAACAATGATGAATTGTTTGTAGGTGTTTTTCCCAATTTGCAAGTTCTAGTCCCTATTCTACAACACCTACCAATATTTAAAATAATTAATTGCAACAACATTCATAGCATCTCGGCAGGACCCTGACGCAATGCGTCTCTTGTTTTCATTGATATCAAGGTTACAATTTTTCTTATTGTTGTTTCATTATATTTTCAAATCAAATCAATTAATTATTTGTCTCTGAGATCTTTATCTAAAATAATTTAATTTTATTGCATTATAACACTAATTTACACTAAATTATTTATATATATAAAAAAATTGCTTTCCATACAACTATGTTATCTTTCTTTTTCTTAATCAAAAATTATAATATTATATAAATAATTGATTCATATAAAAACTCCATACACTAATTTCATTTAAATAAAGTTAAAACTCCTCATTACGATCATCATTATAAACTTTTATATTATATAAATGATTGATGAATGTAACAAGTCAACATAAAAATTTAATTAAAATAAAGTTGAAAGTCAATATTATTATAATATATAAATGATTGGTTGTTGCAAAGGGCGTAAACACTAATTGAATTTAAATAAAGTTAAAACTCATCTGTTTTAATTGCCATCCTCTTGCTTCTTATCAATGCATGATTTGATAAAATACTTATTATAGGTGACAAATTGTAAATACATAACTATTTTTATTCAAGTAGCTTTGAGAAATTCACAAAAGCTGCCGCCCTGACATGACAAGCAAAGGTCCACAAAATAGCCGGCATCAACAGAGAGCAAGTTATCAGTGTATACTATATATACGAGGCTGCATTGCCTAAGATTCAAAAATAGGAACTCTGTTGTTATTGTTCAGTAAGAGAATTGAGCGGAACAATCTTTCTCCAGAGTTTGAGAGACATGACCGGTGGATATATTTGGAGCATGTGGCGGGCTGTGTTTGTGATGAGCTTTATGTGCGGCTGGTATTGTTGTATGGGTGAGAAAGGAATAGCCACATTTTACACTCCTCCATATATTCGTAAGTACATTGTGAACTGTTATCAAAGTTAGTCATGGGTATTATTGTTTGTGAATGATGTAATAGTGATTGATTGCAATGACCCTGGCAGCGTCGGCATGCTATGGAAACGACCTCTCCCAATTTCCAGCAGGAAATCTTTTCGCCGCAGCAAGCGATGCATTCTGGGAGGATGGACCCGCCTGCAGAAGATGGTACAGAGTCACCTGCACCGGCGCAAGAAATGATGGTGTTCCCAAGCCTTGCAAGAAAGGATCCGTTCTCGTGAGGATTGTTGATAATTGCCCGCCGGGATGCGCTAGCACCATTGATTTATTTAAAGAGGCCTTCACCCAGATTGCCGTTCCTGATGCTGGGGAAGTTTACGTCGACTTTGAGCAGTAAGTTGGTAGCTAGTTTCCTCTTTTTATAGTATTGCCCATAAGGTATATTCATTTATTTGTTCCACTTTTCTCTTACAGGGTCTGAGAATGCTGAGAAGCGCTGTTACCTCTGAAGTTGCGGTTCCCTTGTACGAAGCAAGCTTAAAATGTCTCCTTTCAATAAGTAGTTAGAATTAGTTAGAATACGTTCCATTTCTCATCTTAACTCGTTAGCCGATAGGCTTATTAGTGGGAGCTTTTGCTCCCGAAAATCGTCATCTTGCCTGCTGCTATGTCGGAAAATTCCACACGGAAAATTGTCATTCTGCCTGCCTGCTATGCCAGAAAATTCCGTCACTTTTTTGGGGGGGTTGTTTCGCCGTTTTCTGCTGTTTTTGACTTCCTCTATCGGTGTGTCAGGTCATTTGCTGTCCTGTCCCATTTGCTAATCTCTTGGACGTCTGTAGTTGATTACATGGCAAAGGGCATATATATTCCTTAGCATAAGAGATGGGTTTTATTTGTTAATACGAATTAATTTTAATAAAGTATTATTATCATTTATACGTATCAATCTCTCATTTTACTGGCACAGTAAATCAGAATTACAATTATTATCATTCAAATGTATTTAAGTAAATTATTGATTGTGTAACATGAACACAAACCTTTTGACATAGATAAAAACAATGCGGATTTTTTTTAAAGAGCAGCGATAGCTTACCACTTATACTTCTTCCCCATTCACTTTCTTGCATAAAGACACCTTTCCTATACCCACTATCTATATCCTTCAATAAAAACACTAAATACTTGATTAAAATTTGAAATTATCTAGTTGATGGATCCCAATTTTAAACAAAACTCTAGGATATGTGAAAACAAATCCTAAAACTATGAAGCCAGTTATATATAAAATTATGAAATATTTAAAATATATCGTAAATTAAATGTTTAAATAGACCAAAAAGACTTTGGTAACATCTTATAAGTGAGGAATCTAAGAGAACAAAATATAAACTCAAAAACTAATTCAAAAACTAATGTATAATAATTGAATTTTATTTTATATTTATATTTATTAATGTATAAAGCTGGTTTCCACATGTATAGTAGAAAGATTTCTTATTGTGTACATATTTAACAGAAATGTTTTCTTGTTTTTGAATTTTCCTGTTCCTCTTTTGAAACTATTCACATCACTAAATATATGTTGAATAATGGTAGTTTTACGGTTAAAGTTTATTTGCTTTTTATGCTATCTATTCAAATCGTCTGAATTCTAATCGGTATTTACCTTGGTTGGCACAAATTCTAATGAATTCATAATTTAAATAAATATAGAAACTATGAAATGTCATTCCTTAGAAGACATTTTTAATGTTCAAGTATAATTTTTTTGGTTAATTTCTTTTTCATTTGGATTCTACCTCTTTTGTCTTACAAGAGAGAAGAGAAAAGAGTTGTATAGGAAGAGCTCTTCTTAAGTGTACCTGATTTGCATATTTTTTAAGGTTATTCATAAACATCATCCACTTCAACAGTCCAAAGTCAATTTTGACCAATAAAAATAGGATAAGTATTTACCACTTTTTGTTGTGAATGAGATGTAAAATTGCTATTGACTCTTTAACCACTTAAGTGGATGATATTAAGTAAAGTGACTTTTTAATGTTTCAAGTGGTAAAAATATCAGATATGAATCAATGATATGTTTTTATTATCATTTTTTAATTACTATTTTTATTTATAAAAGTAATAAATAGTTGTTTTATTTTAAAATAAAAATTATTTTAACTATTATATTGGGTACACAGTTAAAAAAGGATTTATTCTGTTTTCAAGATACATTACTCACCAATCCCCTTATCACTTCAACTATCCATAAAATTGATAAATAATTATCTTTTAAACACATGATAAGAAATACTACCTCGTAGAAAGTGAGCTTAAAATGCCTGCTTTCAATAAATAGTTAGAATAATTCAAGAATATAGTCCATTTATCATCTTAACTCTTTTCTTTGCTTTTTATATTGTTTGTTCAAATTGTCTCAATTCTAATCAATGATTTTTTTAATTGACTCATATTGCAATCAATTCATAACTTAAATAAAGATAAAACATTGAAAATGTCATTTCTTATAAGACATTTTTGACTATTTCATTATAAGTTTTACTTAATTTATCTTTGTAATGATCAAAGGCCTAGGGTTATAATCTTATTGACAACTCTTTAGGTGAGAATCCAAATGACTTATGGTGTATGTAGAATTTTATAAAAAAAATTATGCAAAGAAAAAATAGAGAGGTATAAAACTAAGTACAAAATGAATATCTATTCATCTATCTATTTTGTACATGGCATTCCCTTGCGAAAGGTGTATGGTTGTTTATCCTTTTCCAATCTTGATTGCCCCATGGAAATCAAATACTGCTAGGAAGCTGAACTCTCTCCTTGAGAAATGCAACCATTTCATTGATTTAGGTTTCTCATTTCCCAATGGTTTTGGAGTGTAACCAATTACTGACATGTTTTTGATGCGCTAGCATGTGAATTGGTATATCTTGAGACATGTGGGTGCCAACTTGGTTGCCATGTTGAGTGTCTTGTCTAAAGACTATCAGATGGCACTCATGATAATGTGGTGATTAGATTTGTGATTTGGACATTATAGTCTTGTCAGAACATGTACTAGACAAAGCTAGTACTTTTGCCAGTGGTTGATTTGTTGAGGAATGTTTTCCACAAAAGTTATATATATGCCATGGAAATCAAATATTGCTAGGAAGTTGAATAGTCTCATTGAGAAGTACAACTATTTCCTTGATTTGTTCCTCATTTCCCAATGGTTTTGGAATACAAACAATTATTGACACATTTCGAATGAGCTAGCATGTGACTTGGTGTATTGTGAGACTTGTGGGTACCAACTTGGTTGGCACAATCACAATTTTGTCTAAAGACAGTCAAATGACACTCATGATAATGTGGTGAGATGATTTATGATTTGGACATTATAGTTTTGCTATAGCATGCACTAGACCATGTTGGAACTTTGTTAAAAACTACATCTTGATTTGTTGAGGCATATTTGCCACAAAAGATTTATCTTTTTATAAAGTGCATTGCACTATAGCCAAAGCATGTGTGGAATTTTCTATAGAATAGATATGGATCTTTATATTCCCTAGAGCATCAAGTAGGTTCTCTAATATACTACAGACGCTAGGACTATAGCCAAAGTTATGACAATCCAAGAGGATTGTCTAAGTGTTACTATAGGTGCCTTAATAATTCATCATGTATTAGTCACCCCTCCTCAGAAAGTAATAACCCCCCAATTGTGTTTTCTAAGAAGTAGGTGTAGAGCCTTGGTTTCTATTTATTTCTTAGTGAACTATTTGGCTTGTTGTCAGAACTGGCCCTTTTTATGAGTCTATTTGCAATTAGACAATTTCTCTAGGTAAATATGGTTTATAGAATCTAATTTGTCTTTGTTGAAATAGATCTAATGATGTAGAAATGTGTATCTAATTCTTCTAACTTTGTAACCTTAGCTTGTGAACATTGATTACCATTACACCATTTTTAATGCCATACCTTACCTTATAATTTGCCCATAAGATTAATAGTGATAACTTTCAAGAAACCCCACCCCTAAGAGAACCTATAAAATCCTAGTGAATCCTAGCCAAAGGTAGTAATTTTTGTGGCGACTGTGTGCCTATTTTTGGAAAAAAATCATTGGTATTTTTTTTCAAATTTGTCCATACTGGTGATTTTAGTTGACGAATTATAGATAGATTTTAAAGAAAAAATCATTGGCAAATTATAGTTGTATTCAAAAAATAAATCAAGTTAGGTGGTAAATTATATAAATATTCAAAAATATAAAATTATTTATTTGGCAAATGTTCTAGTGAGTTTTTAAAAAATCATAATGTGGTTGGTGAAAATATTAAATGCTAAATGATAATGATTAAGTTAATTGGTGAATTTATATCTTTAAAAAGATTTACAAATTACATTTACATCATCATATGATCACAAATCAACGACATAAGTTCTATTCTGAGCCAAAGTTCTAATATGCTCAAATTTGTACATAAAATCTCCAAAATAGAGACAAGTGTCAATGAGTAAATGATACAGATTAACAAAAAATAATAGATAATAAAACAAAAATTTAAAAGGATGACTACAATTACAATTTACACTGATGTGTTTATAATATTATAATAAATTTTGATCATTAGATGACTGCAGATCAATGGCATAAGTTCTATTTTGGGCTGAAGTTCTGACGCACCCAACTTTTTACATAAATTCTCCAAAATAAAGAGAAGTGTCAATGAATGAACAATTCAGATTAAAGAAAAATAATTGATAATAAAACATAAATCTAAAAGGGTGAATATAGTTACAATTTACATTGATATACTTATAATATTATAATAAATTTCTATTGTCAAATGATCACAGATTAATGGCATAAGTTATATTCCAAGCCGAAGTTCTGATGCACCCAACTTTTTACATGAAGTCTCTAGAATAGAGATAAGTGTCAATGAGTGAATGATTCTGATTAACCTTATTACATGTATTTTGAATTATGATACTTCTAGAATTAACCAATAGTAATAATCATAAATAATAAAAGTTCTAAAATTATGTTATTAATGAAAAATAATAGATAATAAAACAAAAAATTAAAAGGATGAGAACACTTACAATTTACATTGATAACCCATATTATAATATTATATTAAAAAAAAGAGTTTACAAATGATATTTTAGATAGCCCCAAGCCAAGGTACCCTAACATGAACCTTGGATAAAGGCGCTCACAGAAAAGGAAAATTTAAAATATGTAAAAATTTTGAAAACTCAAAACAAAGTTGTTAATGGCCACCATTGATGTTGTCCCCTAACAAATGCCGCCTAAAGAAGAAAATTTGTAGCATAAACAACAGACCTTACCCTTCTTAATAAATAGGCACATAAATCATTATGTATAATAAGGGCCCTAGTACAAGATTCTGACAAGCCTCTAACAAGTGCCCTCCTTGCCTCTTTAAGCACATAATCAGTTGTATATTCAAGCACTCTAACACATGTAAATGGAAAATTCTAGCCCTATCCCATGGTCCCACATCACAGTCATAACCATTTAAAGCTAAATCAAACTTATCCCCAATGATAAGTGATTCTTGGATCATTGCCTTCCTGATCATCTTCACCAGACCTAGGTCATTGAGTAGGTCCATTAAATTTGATAGAAATGCAGAGACTGTCATTAAATAGATTTTTTTGAGGATATTATAAAAGAATATGACAACTAATAATTTTTTGGATAGTGTCATCAACCATGGGGGAGTCAATCAGAAACACCTTCCTTAGTTTTTGTTTCTCAAATCTAGCCAAATCAACCATTTCCCACTTGTAGGGCAAGAGAGAAACATGGCAAGGGATCAACTAACTAATCTTGATCAATGATTTCTAGGAATGAAAATAGAAACAACCAACATAGAAGAAAGATGCTACTAAATTTATAGAAGATGTTATATTTATTGTGTGAGAATGTACAACTTCCACACCATTTGGCAATATTTATTGCATTTACAATGAAATAGAAGATCACATGGTGGGTGAATCCTGATCTTGATTAGGATTGATTAGTAATAATGTTACATGATTGATGGGACAAACTGCAGTACCTTAATCTTTAATTAGTTATCCTCTACAATCGAATCCATCATATCAAATTATGAAAATTTGAAAGCCAAGAAACAAACCACCTAGATTAGCCAATGTCCATTCAGTATCTTAATGATTACATCATAGGTAATGGCAAAGTCAATTTAATGTAGTTATCAAGTTGCTTTCCATTAGTCATTTTCTCAATACTACACATGTACAAATCTTTATTACTATTTATTGTTTCAACCTTGGGTGAATCAGTTGTACACATGTTTCACAAATATACATTTGCTCAGCACTCCACACTTTTCTTAGTCCTTGGAATTATTAGAAAAATGACAAAGTTAGGTTAAAAGGTTGACTTGTTGAAGTGCAAATTTGAAATTTGACTAAGACTGGTAACTTGCATTACTGAGCATCAGATAGTAGAAAACTTGATAAAATATAAAAGTTAAAAGTAATGGAATTCATTACGGCATCTATGCAAAGAAAGTAAGTTACCAAGTACTTTTTTGTGTTCATTCATGCTTCTAGATTTAACTATGTGATACTAATGACTTTTGGCATCATCTACTTTCTTCATTTTCTCTTGTCATTCTGAGCTTTAGGTTCTCTACCCTTTTCAAATTAGGAATTTATATAAATATTAAAAATAGAGTTCAAAGATGTAGAACAATATGATAGACAATTTTATTTGTGTGTGGCTATGCAGGATGTTATTGTTTTGAAATTTTCATAATGAAGAAATACAAGCCTTCATCAAGTCAAATGTACCGTGTCAAGAATTGACACTTTTCACATTTGCAAATTATGCATACTACTCTAGATGGTGGGTTAAATTTCTTAGGGATAAATGAATGCATGAGAAATTGGAAATTTGAATGGACGCATCGAATTGGTACTGTAATGCAATTGATAGTGACTTGGAGAAAATCATTTTAACTCTTCCTTACTAGCCTTATTGTTACCCATACCTAGTGGTTTCTTGTACATATAATGCAGTGTTCTATGGAAAATCATTTACTGACATTGTGGATGACTACATAATTGAATTTGTAATGCAAACATTGCCTGTTGATAGGATGGTTATGGACTATAGTGAAATATTCATTCAGCATCATCTACAAGAGGAAACAAAATGATTTTGGAGGATAAAATCAAGGTCTAAGGATAAAAGTTATAGAGTATGATGTTAATTGAATGTCTTACCATGTCTTACCTATGTTATTTGGTTAGATGTTCATGTAATTTAGATTCCCCAAGATTTTTTATGGTGATTTTAATAAAAATAGAGAAGTAATTACGATTTGACACGAGTTAAATGGCAATGTATACAAATGGTTCAATAACAATATCTATTATGTAATTATGAATAATGTTGTGCTCTCAACTGTGCCACAAGGCCATTTCATTTGTAAAATTTTTATGTTAATATAATTAAAATATACTATTCTGTTGGTTTAAATAGATTGGTCACTGCAATTGAATTCTCAATAATGACTCTGTCTTTCCAGAAAAGTAGCAACAAACTGGCCAACAATTGGAGAGATCACTATGGAGAAACAATCCTCCTCTGCATTTGAGAGGGGCAGCTCCCTCGTATGATCAAAATAGGAGTTTTTGTGGTATTTTAACTAGAAATACCAAAGGTAAATGAAAACTAAAGGAAAATAAATTATAGAAACCCTAGTGGCAGACACACGAATACCGACTGGGATTTCATAGATTTGTACAAATATAAATAAAGGTTCACTATAAAATCAAAAACACACATTCCTCGGATTTGTATGATGAAGGGAAAGTGATCATGAATATGGAACTATGGCAATAACAAAGAAAAATAGCACATGAACCTCAACACATGAAGAGATAAGTTTGCATGAATAGAATTAAATTAAGATACCGAGTTTAAAACTACATTTTTACATGTGTATTGTACAATTCACAGATATTCTAGCAAATAACCAATGTCTTTTCACAATGATATAGAGAATATACCTATTCAACCTATGAACAATAGGTAATGAAAACACACAAAACACCTGAAACACATGAATCAACTGCTTTATGTATTTATTTTGAAGTTATACAACTACAAAGCTTCTATGTACAAAGCATAAAATCCATTGGCTCTCTATTTTTCTTTAGTTCTGCTCACTACCGAAAAAGAACTGGGAAAATGTAATCCCCCCATTTACATTTGAAATGGCCTTCTATTTATAGGCTTTTTCCCATAACCAACTCATAATTACTCTATAACTACTTCCTCTAACCACCTCCAAAATATTTTAGAAAAATAAAAACAAACTTTATTTAAGTTAGATTTTTCTTGAAGTCTCCAGAAATAAAGTCCACTTTCTAACTTTCGGTTACAATAAGTGATGTGAGTCACTTTTACAAAAGGCAACTTGAAACTTACAACTGTGTGTTTCTCTAAGTTACTTTCTATCTTCATCCACGTCTTCATTGATACTTTTTGAAGATGTTCCAACCAATGAGCATTGTTATTGATAAGGAGATTACTTTACTTTGTAGGCACTCCATTTCTTTGGAAAGTTCTATAGTTCAACCACACAACTTTCTGATCCTTAGGAGTCATTCACTATAGTGGGTACCATCAACTATCTTTTATTGTAAATATAAATTTGGTAGAAGGTTATGGAATATGGTTTTGGCATAGTAGGTCATTGTCTTTAATTTGTTTCACTAACATCACCAATAATCTCCACAAGAACAAAACCTTTGATTGAAAATGAGGGAAGTAGTTTGCATCTTTCACAACAATTTCTCTGGGAACAATCTTGGAATAAACTTAGATGTAGTGTGGAACTCCGTAATTGAATTCTTTTCTAGGAAAATTAGTCAGGCCCACACTAGAGCCACATGATTTTGTTGTACTAGTATTATCGACCAATTTTCAACACAAAACCATGAGGTGGAAGAGCTAATGAGATGTGATCACATTCACAAATATTTATATAATAAGATGGGATCCCTCATACTCTCTGAGCAATATCTTTAGCTACACCATTGATAAGTATGACTATTAGAGGTGTATCGACCATCATGTCTCAAACTTTTGATATACATCAGCTACAAAGTCCACTTTTGATTTAACCTCCAAGAACAACCATTACAACAAATGTTGCACTGCCATGAAGAGGTCGTCTTACACATGAAACTTGTTATCCTTTGAACACTCCTCAATAGGCTCCATACAATTCTTTAAAAGATCATACTAAGCTCCTCAAAGCTAACCCTTCATGCAGCTATCTTTAATGCTTCATGGCACTTCTTACCAAAGTAGTTTCTCACTTTTTTCTCTAACCTCAATACTATAGCTAAAACACTTAGCATCATTATTATCCCCTATAAACTGCAAGAAAGTTGCGTAATCAGGTACCATGCCCATAATGATTTTGCACCTACCAAATATGTTTGTATTGGAAGTTTCTAAAGCTTCTTCAATGTATCCTTTTCATGTATTCCAAGGTTCCTAAGCTTCCATTTCGATGCAGCTGGGAGGATTTCTGCAAAGGTCATGGAAGTTGGCTTTTCACCTGCCAATTACATTTGCTCCAAAGTTTCTAAATCCTTTTCAACAAATACCATTATGTGTGTATTATGGAATCGTTGTGTTCCATGTCATGATAAATCTTTGAGGCATTTTGACAAACAACTTACACGCCCTACCCTGCAACCATTACATTCCATGACACCAAATTTCTTTGAGGGGTTTTTCTAAACAATGGAGAGACCATACAAATGTTTCACACCTTTGCTAGTTGCATTGTCTTGAAATTCTTCTCACCCTTTCATCAAAACCATTTTGTGCATATCTTGAGGTCGTTGATGTCCACAAAATTGCATTACTTTGAAGCATGTCATCAAACAGTTTGTGTGCATTGTCTATGCTTCCACATGACGCATGTATGTCATCCAAAGCATCGGCAGGCCTAGAATTTAAAAACTATTCTTTATTTTTTCATGCTCTTTGCCTCTCCATGCCATACTTCTATATTTTGCATGTCTACCAAGGCGGCTTGTGATCATTGCATATGCTCTTTGAGGCATTCCAAAAATAGTTTACGTGCCTTGGCTATGCTCCCACATTTTTGCATACCTGAAATTTGCATTTGCTTAAAAGTTTCTAAGATCTTTTCAATAAACTTGTTTTGTGTGGATCTTACAGTCATAACACTCACACTTCTTGGTCAATTGAAATTGTTTCTCATGATTTTCAGGCAATTGTAACTATTTGCCTTTCTTCTATTTTTATCAGTAATTAAAGGGCTTTTCAAAATCTTTCATCGGCTCTTGAAAGAGGTTTTGAAAGTATTTTCAACAAAATATGTTTGGCACAGGTGGTTAAAATAACCAACTCTTCCTTTTTCGGCATTTAGGATCACTTTACAAAGCAACTTTCAAATATATTTCCACTACCCGATGATGGAAACTTGACTTCCCTTATCGGTGGTTTAGGATAGTTTTGAAACTTCATCGGAGTTGAGAGAAGCTTTTAAAACTTATCACGCATGCCAATGATTATAAGGATTTCTTTTGTCTATGTTTAGGATTAGTTTTGAAACTTTTCCTAATCCTCAACAATAGTTTAAAACCTTTTGTTTCCTTTGACATAGGCATGCAACTTTTTCTCCTATCTTTGCTTTTATAGTAATATAATGTATTTCTTCCTCAACCTACAACATACGAGTCATAGCTTAATGACTCAATTCCTCTCACATTTTCTTATTGTCTCATTCTACCAACTTTTATTTATTCATACTTAAAACTCGTCGATAGTGCTACCATTATTTTCATTCTACCAATAATTACATAAGATTTATTGGCCATGGATGAAAATTTCTATACTATAATTATTCATGACTCTTTGTATGGAATGAGTATTAAGATCCTATCGAGTGCCAGTGTAGGTTGCAAGACCTATTCAAACTTCTGATGAACATTTCAAAATTTGTTAGCAAGCCCATTGGTGCCTTGACCAAGGTTCAAAACTTACATAACTCTTGATTGTGATAACATTTTGTCACAAAATTTTGATACATTGTCTGAAATGTCAATACAAAACCCCTGATTAGATGATTTTTCCCCAATCTGCATAAAACTCCTATTTTAATTATTTTCAGAAATTATCGAAGAAAAATAAGAAGCTCAAAACCTCCCCAATCATGAGATGTTCTGGCCCAGAGATTGGCCATATTTGGCTGAAATATAGTTGCAAACACAGCTCCATAACATGAATTTTTCTCCATTTATCACAAATCTTGAGATATAATTATTTTCATAAAAATTGTCAATCTATATGACATTTCTGGGAGCTCAAATTAGAGTGATGGGCGATTCACCTTTAGATTTGAGAACTTATTTGATGCTTTAGGATAATTAGAGATCTTATGAATAGGATTGATTCAACCTAGATATTTTGACACAAAAGTTTAAAAATTGGCAAGTTGAAAATGGGGTCAACAACTGGCTCTACTTGGGGACAAGGACTATAAAGGATGCAACAAGGAAACCAGGATCTCTAGTTTGAAATAAGTTCCTTATCCATTAGGTTGGTAGAGTCAAAGGGAAAATAACATACTAGGAAATAGAGAGATGCAAAACAAAAAGAGGATGATCAACAAAAGATGCACACAAATGAAAGGGAAAATAGACAAAATGATAACACCTAACTAACCTATGTACAAGGTAGGTGACCCCTACCTCAAATTGCTCCTAGGTGATTATGGGAATCCATTAACGGGCTGAGAAAAGTAGGAACCCCTGCAGAATAATGAAGTATATCTGCAAGGTGTCTGTGAGCCCAAGAGTTGTATGAAGATAAATTTGGAACTAATGAAAAGAAAAAACTCCTTGAATAATACATCATGGCCAAACAACCACTTCTCATAATAGACATTTGAGGCTACTTGAACATGGTTCTGCACATCATCAACTCTATCTTCATTTATAGAATTCAAAGTGTTGGTGTCCCATACCTGGATATGTGTTTGATCTTCTGAAACTAAAAGAGATAAATTCCATGTTGGATGGACAATTTGCAAACCTCGTGATGAGAGAAGTTCAGCTATTTCATGTTGTAAAGTGATCTTCTAAACTTTAACTTCAAAGGGTCATGGTACTAGCAATATTTCTTCTGATTGTTTTGTTCATTGACTACTTCAGCTGCAACTCCTTCTATCAATATGTTGCACTTTATATTTCCACAATCGAGAATCATGACATAACTTTTCAAATCATGTTCAACTATAAGAGTATTTGATTTTTTCATTTCTTCTTCCAATTCAAAAGTCACATGTATCATCAAGAATGTGCATACCATTTGTTATTTCAATGATATCCATTTTACATAGTGAATTAGCATGATGAGAAAAAGGAGATTTCAATGAACTATCTTCACATAGTTTGTCTTTAAGCTGACTAGAATCTACGATGGCATGCAACTGGAAGTAAGATTCAGTTATGTCTTCTGTATCTATCCTGATCTATCAGTAGCATGTTCATTCTCTAGTGCTGGTATGCCATTATACATGAATCTACCTTCTTGAATGCATTCATGTAAAAAAGAATCAGAGAAAGATAAATTATGAACCGGATATAATACTTGTGAATAACGGGATGAAAGAAACTCAACTAGCTGACTTTGTGGAACCACCTTGTGAACAAAAACTTCCATGAGCATAGGATCATCCTTCACTACATGAATTTTCTCTTCTTTTGATGCAACCAACTTAGAAAATTCATTATCTAATGAGGAAGGAGAAGATAAAGTAGTACCTTCAATTTTAGCATTGAAGCAATTTTCTTTCACAACCAATGAAGGAGAAAGTATAACATTTTATGTACAAAAGAAGTCATTATCTAGAGCTTCAAAGTAACAATTTGAGATGGATAATTATGTGTATTGTAAACCTACATTATCTTGATTTGACTAATAACCATCATCTTGCTTCTCCTTATCATCTTGAAGTTCATTGTTGTTCAAATAGCTTTCTTTGACACCTTCATGATGTTCTGTGTATTCCTCCATTTCTTGATTCATCATTTGCATGTCATAATTTTCTCTTCCTTTCATAATTTCAGATTTAGAACAATCATCAAAAGTACATACATTTATTTCCTATTTATTATGAATTACATTAGACAAATCGACATTATAATGTAGGGAAATTGATGCCAAACCCATAGGAGTTTGCATGACAATATCTTTAAAATGAAAAGATTGGAAGACAAAATCATTTCTAACCTTTTCTTGGAAGAATTCCTCTTCATCATATTCTTCAAGAAAGGTGAAAGCTTCATATTTAGGCAGCAAGCAAGGTTGAAAAGAAAAACTTGATGATTGGTTTTTATGTTCTCCATTTCTGAGTTGATCTTCTATCTTTTCCTCTACCCAACTGCTTGTTGAACTTTCTTTTATATCTCAAAAAATGAAGGCTTCTAATTCTAGAGAAGAAAATGAACAATCATTCTTACTTGGTTCTTGATTGGTCGTGTTGATGACAGGGTGTTCAATGGTTGCAACCTTTATAGTGGCATTTACTATATTTTCTTGATGAAAATCATGATGATGGTTCCTCTCCTAAGGTAGTGGGTGTTCACGAGCTTCAATCAAGGTTTCCATGGATTCTAGTTTATACAAGACAACATTAGAAAGATCTAGAGTATCATCATCTTCTGATTCTTCTTTAAGCTTCTTTAAATTTTCAATTTGTACCTACAATAGGTATAACTTTTCTTCAAGTTCTTTCAACATATAAAATTTGTGATGAAAACTCTATCAAAAGTGTAGATTTGTAATCATCTGAAGGATTCAACCCTATTCTTTCAACTTCAAAAGTATTTTCTTTAATGCGATCCCAAAAGGAGTAAAGTATTTTATCATCCATTGCAAGGATTTATTTGATTTTTGGCATGGGTCATTTCTTGGGTTTTTGATGATTCACTTGATGTGTGCGACATTGAGCCATCTTTCTCATCTTTTATTCAAATAGAGTCACCAACCTCCATTCTCAAGGAGGTACATGTAGATTTCTGAGCAACAAAAGGTGCCAATACTTTAGGTGTCTCTAGTAGAGTCCCCAAAAATATGTTTCTAAATAGATTGGTCGCTATGAATGAATTCTCAAGAATGACTCTGTCTTGCCCAGAAAGTAGTGGCGAACTGGCAAACAATTGGAGAGATCACAATGGAGCAACGATCTTCCTCTGTGTTTGAAAGGGGCATCTACCTCGTATAATCAAAATAGGAGTTTTTGTGGTATTTTAACTAGAAATACCAAAGGTAAAGGAAAACTAAAGGAAAATGAATTATATAAACCCTAATGGCTGACACATGAATACCGACTAGGATTTCACAGATTTGTACAAATATAAATAAAGGTTCACCATAAAATCAGAAACACACATTCCTTGGATTTGTATGATGAAGGGAAAGTGATCACAAATATGGAATTGTTCCAGTAACAAAGAAAAATAGCACACGAACCTCAACACATGAAGAGATAAGTTTGCATGAACAAAATTAAATTAGGATACTGAGTTTAAAACTGCATTTTTACATGTGTATTGCACAATTCAGAGATATTACAGCAAATAACGAATGTCTTTTCACAATAATATAGAGAATATACCTATTCAACCTATGAACAATAGGTAATGAAAACACATAAAACACCTGAAACACACGAATCAATTGCTTTATGTATTTATTTTGAAGTTATACAACTACAAAGCTTCTCTATACAAAGCATACAATCCATTAGCTCTATATTTTTCTTCAGTTCTAGTCAATACCATAAAAGAACAAGGAAAATGTAATCCCCCCTCCCCATTTACATTTGAAATTGCCTTCTATTTATAGGTTTTTTCCCATAACCAACTCATAACTACCTTATAACTACTTCCTCTAACCACCTCCAAAATATTTTAGAAAAATAAAAATAAACTTTATTTAAGTTAGATTTTTCTTGAAGTCTCCAAAAATAAAGTCCACTTTCTAACTTTTGGTTACAATAAGTGATGTGAGTCACTTTTACAAAAGGCGACTTGAAACTTGCACCTGTGTGTTTCTCTAAGTTACTTTCTATCTTCATCCACTTCATCATTGATACTTTTTGAAGACATTTCAAGAAATGAACATTTTTATTGATAAGGAGATTACTTTACTTTGTAGGCACTCCATTTCTTTGAAAAGTTCTATAGTTTCAACCACACAACTTTCTGATCCTTAGGAGTCATTCACTAGAGTGGGTACCATCAACTGTCTTTTATTGTAAATATAAATTTTGGGAGAAAGTTAGGGAATATGGTTTTGGCATAGTAGGTCGTTGTCTTTCATTTGTTTCACTAAACATCACCAATAATCTCCACAAGAACAAAACCTTTGATTGAAAATGAGGGAAGTAGTTTGCATCTTTCACAAGAATTTCTTTGGCAACAATCTTGGAATAAACTTAGATGTAGTGTGGAACTCCGTAATTGAATTCTTTTCTAGGCAATATAGTCAGGCCCACACTAGAGCCACATGATATTACCGACCAATTTTCAACACAAAACCATGAGGTGGGAGAGCTAATGAGATGTGATCACATTCACAAATATTTATATAATAAAATGGGATCCCTCATACTCTCTAAGCTATATCTTTAGGTACACCATTGATATGTATGAATATTAGAGGTGTATCAACCATCATGTCTTGAAATTTTGATATACACGATCTACAAAGTCCACTTTTGATTTAACCTCCAAGAACAACCATTACAACAAATGTTGCACTACCATGAAGAGGTCCTCTTACACATGAAACTTGTTATCCTTAGAACACTCCTCAATATGCTCCATTCAATTCTTTAAAAGATCATAATAAGCTCCTCAAAGCTAACCCTTCCTGCGGCTATCTTTAATGCTTCGAGGCACTTCTTACCAAAGTAATTTCTGACTATTTTCTCTAAACTCAATATTATAGCTAAAACACTTAGCATCATTATTATCCCCCGTAAACTGTAAGAAAGTTGCGTAATTAGGTCCCATGCCCATAACAATTTTGCACCTACCAAATATGTTTGTATTAGAAGTTTCTAAAGCTTCTTCAATGTATTCTTTTTGTGTATACCAAGGTTCCTAAGCTTCCATTTTGGTGCAGCTGGGAGGATTTTTGCAAAGGTCATGGAAGTTGACTTTTCATCTGCCAATTGCATTTTCTCAAAAGTTTCTAAATCCTTTTCAACAAATACCATATTGTGTGTATTATGGAATTGTTATGTTCTATGTCATGACAAATCTTTGAGGCATTTTGAGAAATAACTTACACGCCCTACCCTGCAACCATTGCATTCCATGACACCACATTTCTTTGAAGTATTTTTCTAAACAATGGAGACACCGTACAAATGTGTCGCGCCTTTGCCAGTTCCATTTGCTTAAAATTCTTCGCATCAAAACCATTTTGTGCATATCTTGAGGTCATTGCTGTCCACAAAACTGTATTACTTTGAAGCATGTCGTCAAACAGTTCGTGTGCATTGTCTATGCTTCCACATGACACATGTATGTCATCCACAACATTGGCAAGCCTAGAGTTTAAAAACTATTCTTTATTTCTTTGTGTTCTTGCCTCTCCGTGCCATACTTCTATATTTTGCATGTCTACCAAGGTGGCATGTGATCATTGCATATCCTCTTTGAGGCATTCCAAAAATAATTTGTGCCTTGGCTATGTTCCCACATTTTTGCATACCTAAAATTTGTATTTGATTAAAATTTTTAAGGGTCTTTTAAAAAAAATCATTTTGTGTGGATCCTGCAATCATAGCACTCACACTTCTTGGTCGATTGAAATTGTTTCTCATGATTTTTGGGCAGTTGTAACTATTTGACTTTCTTTTATTTTTATCGACAATTGAAGGGCTTTTCAAAACGTTTCATTATCTTTTGAAGGAGGTTTTGAAATTCTTTTCAACAAAATATGTTCAGCACAGGTGGTTAAAATAACTGACTCTTCCTTTTTCGGTGTTTAGGAGCACTTTACGAAGAAACTTTCAAATATACTTCAACTACCCAATGATGGAAACTTGACTTCACTTATCGGTGGTTTAGGATAGTTTCAAAACTTCATTAGACTTGAGAGAAGGTTTTAAAACTTATCACACATGCCAATGATTACAAGGATTTCTTTTGTCAGTGTTTAGGATCGGTTTTGAAACTTTTCCTAATCCTCAATGGTAGGTTTTTTTTTTTAAAACAGAGAAGGGGAGAAGGCACCCATAGACTAGACGATATAACAAAATACAAAACCCAAGGTCTAAAGCCAGTCCAGAGAAATAAGACAAGCTGGAATCAACCGGTCAACAACAGCACCAGGCGTAACAACATAAAACACAAAAAACAGAAGCAAAATAAATTTCACCTGATCGTCCACCTCTAAGAGCCTTCATGCAAACCAATCATAGGAACATCCTGAAGGGAAGCCCAAAACCAACACCCACAACCGCTGCTAAGACAGACACAAAGGAGGCATTCCAACCATCCACCCCAGGCACCTGTTCACCAGAAGTCCACCAAAAATGCCAACGAGCTGACAACACCAAAACCCACTGCCCCCGCCTCACGCTGTAGCTAGAGCAGCCAGAAGGCCAATCACATCCAACTCCACTTTCGCAGGTGCCTGATTGCCTTCATCAAGATCCACCAATGCATACCTCAGCATGCTTGGGGTGAGATCAGCAGCGTGGATCTGGAGGAAACGGATGGCAGTAAATACATCCATTATTCTTTCAGATTTTTTCTTTGTGAGAAGAAAACAATGAGACTTCAGCGCGACCTCTATATCACCATTGTTCAGGGATAGGATACTTGCTTGTAAAGCCCTATAAATCGCTTGATGCGGAGGAGAAGTGCACAAAACTGCTAGGTTAAATAGGCCGCCAATGAGAGCATCCCCCTGATCCATACAGTAGGTAGAAACCACCACTTCCCATCTATCCATAGAGTAAATGTTTTTGTGAAACAACCCGACTGCTAGAGCATGAACGAAATCACCATCCATCGCTAGGTCCATAATATTGGAAAGGAGCTATGACACCACATCTGAAAAATTAAGCACACGCCCCTCATAGCCTCTTAACCATGCATGCCCCACTATGTTTCGAATGGCAATCTGCATGAGGGTGCAGTCCTTGTCAAGCAAAGCCATCAAATCTAACGACTTTACCCGCCCTCTTATCTCTGGTTCCCACTCCAAGGCTGGAAAAAACATTCGTTGATTGAGACGTATATTCGCCATGCAAGTTGTCCTTGTGCTGTAGATAGGGCAAGGGTGTGATGGGCACTGCGAAACTATTAGCATGCATTATTTAATATAACTATGCATATTACATTGTTTAAGTAACTATCTGGTAACTGTCTGAGAGTTACGGCAGGTGCATAACAGTTTGGCAGGTGCATAACTGTTTCACCTCAGTATTTAACAATGTTTTGTATCTGCTTTTATCATCAAATCAATAAGGATATTACTTCATTTGGTATCAGAGCTATGGCATCTACGTGAGGATTCTAACGATTGAAGGCATTGCCAGGTTAACTCTATGCCTGTGCATGAGAGATGAGTGGAGTTACCGGTGTAGAGGAGAGCCGATGGAGTGTGAGGGATGAAGCCATTTGAGGGCATGAAACAACTTGCAGAGGAGCTGTTCCAAATCAAGAACAAAGAGACACTGCTGCAATAAGAACTGGCTAAAGATGAGCATAGAAAGCAGAAATCTGTTTACCACCAGGCCACTGTAGAAGGTAGACCTATAAGGGATTTATGGTTTGAAGATATAGTCTGCAAAACCCGGCAATCAAAGAAAAGTGGATATCCATTATCATCTCAAATTGGTATGTATTGAAGTGTGTATGAAGTGCAAACTTTATAAGCAAATATATTTAAGTCTGAGTAAGAAGTTAATCTTTTGAGTATTATCTAAAATGGAGATCCCATTAAACAAGTATTCTAGTTCCAATTTTCATACTTGGAGAATGAAAATTCAAATGCAACTAATGAATAAAAATTTATGGGCAATAGTAAGTGGAAAGGAAAAAGCACCTACAGATGCAAATAAGTTATTAGATTGGAGTAGTAGAGATGATAAAGCCAAGGCTATAATTGGTCTTGCTCTTTCTGACACCGCATTGCACCATATTGATTTGGATAAATCATCAGCCAAAATTTAGGATAATCTGAATAAATTGTTTGGAGCAAAAGCAATTAATGCAAAATTTTCTCTAAAACTTCAATTATTTCGATTTAAGATGGAAGATGGAATCACAATGTCAAATCATATAAGTAACTTGCAGTCTCTCATTAGATAGCTAGCAGAGGTTAAAGTTATAGTAGATGATGATGATGCTAGGGCCATCCTATTAAATAGCTTGCCTTCAAAATTCAACAATGTTGTTTTTACTCTCAGTCAAATATCTTCACAAACTCTAGAAGGTATGATTTTTGCTCTTCTATCAGAAGAGAAGAGAACAACAGAAGATTCAGAAGATGATCCTCAGGAGAAAGCATTATTTTCAAGAAGCAATTACAAGAGATCAGAGAGAATCAAATATTTTTATTGTAAGAAAAATGGTCACATAGCTTGGGATTGTAGAACTCGAGTGAGTGATGTTCTTAAAGGAAAGCTCAAAAATGAAGGAAATCTTGCTTCCATTGAAGATGATAAGGATCCACCAGATATTGAGGATGAGGATCCACCAGATGGTGCTATTAATTTCTGTGGATATGCACTTTACGCAAGGTCATATTGGAGGCAGCGGCATCGGAGGGTGGAGGATTTTCCATCATCTCAAGTTAGCTTCTCACTTTGAGATGATACTTTGCATGAGAAGCATTTTTGGTTTTGGTTGTTTTGTTTTTCTTTATTGATGCTGACGGAGCTGACAGATTTGAAGAATGTATGTTTTGTGAAGATTTTGTTTTGGAGACAGGTTTGGGGTTTGGTGTTGAGCTCAATATAGATTGATGTCCAGCGAGCTTCAAAGAGTATATGATCTTGAATTGTACCCTTTCGCGGTCACTAGACAACATGGCAGAGATCTGTCGTATCTCTTAGGGGCCATTGTCGAATAATTCAAGACTCTGTGATTTGAGAGCTTGGGACTAAAGAGCTCAAGAACACAGCTCGAAGCGACGCCTTTCTGAGGGTAGATGAGACAGCATGATGGAGCCTCGCTTGGTTCAGGATTTGTTCTTTGGGAGAAGATCTTCTATAAAATATGTATTCATACTATGTAATCAGCTTTGTTGAGTTTTTTTAGCATTAAGGGGGGGTACCTTGGTACTATTGCAAGAACAATGTAATAAGGGGGGAATGTTAGCATGCATTGTTTAATATAACTATGCGTATTACATTGTTTAAGTAACTGTCTGGTAACTGTCTGAGAGTTACAACAGGTGCATAATAGTTTGGCAGGTGCATAACTATTTCACCTCAGTATTTAACAATGTTTTGTATCTGCTTTTATCATCGAATCAATAAGGATATTACTTCAAAAACTAGGGTGAAAAGATGATATGTGGAGCTACAAGAACTATCTTCATAAAAGCCAGAGCAAAATTCCTTTGTCCATCCCAATGACACCTACAGATCAAATCCTCAAACGGTAGTTTAAAACCTTTTATTTCCTTTGACATAGGCACGCGACTTTTTCTCCTATCTTTGCTTTCTTAGTAATATAATTTATTTCTTCCTCAACCTACAACATACGAGTCATAGCTTAATGACTCGTTTCCTTCTCATGTCTTCTTATTGGCTCATTCTACCAACTTTTATTTATTCATACTTAAAACTCATCGATAGTGCTACATTATTTTCATTCTGCAAATAATTACATAAGCTTTGTTGGTCGTCGATGAAAATTTCTAAAATATAATTGTTCACGACTCTTTGTATGGAATGAGTATTAAGAATCCTGCTGAGTGCTAGTGTAGGTTGCAAGACCTATTTGAACTTTCGACAAACATTTCAAAATTTGTTAGCAAGCCCATTGGTGCCTTGACCAAGGTTCAAAACTTACATAACTCTTGATTGTGATAACATTTTCTAACAATATTTTGATACATTATCTGAAATGTCAATACAAAACCCCTAATCAAATGATTTTGCCCCAATGTGCATAAAACTCCTATTTTAATTATTTTCAGAAATTACCAAAGAAAAATAAGCTGAAAATCTCCCCAATCATGAGATGTTCTGGCCCAAGGATTGGCCATACTTGGGTGAAATACAGTTGTGAACATATCCATAACATGAATTTTTCTCCATTTATTACAAATCTTGAGATTTAATTATTTTCATAAAAATTGTCAATTTGCATGACATTTTCAAGAGCTCAAACTGGAACGATGGGTGATTCTTCTTCAGATTTGAGAACTTATTTGACACTTTAGGATAATTAGAAAACTTATGAATAGGAGTGATTCAATCTAGAGATTTTGACACAAAAGTTTAAAATTTGGCAAGTTGAAAATGGGCTCAACATGTTCATATTAACAATTTAACCCTTATTCACTTAATCATTTGGAAAAGAGATAGGCACCCACAACATATGCTAGCTCATGTATTTTGGGCAATGGACCAACATTTTAAATTTATCAGATTAACAATGTTTAAATGTTGCAAGATTTTTCCACGTCAAACTCTCTCTTGAGGACATCAACGAGTCCGATAAGAACATTTGAACATTGAGGCTGCTAACTCCAACTTGGCATAATTTGACCAATAGAACAACATTTAAAACCTATTTCTCTTTCCATCCCAATATGTTGCAGAATAATTCATGTGGCACTCAGGACCTTATATTAACAATTTAACCCTTATTCACTTGATCATTCAAAAAAGAGATAGGGACCCACGATGTATGCCAGCTCATGGAGTCATGTACTTTGGCCAATGGCGCAACATTTTAAAGTTGTCACTTGTCATATTTACAATGTTTAAATGTTGCGAGATTGTTCAATGTCAAATGCTCTTGCCAATACATCAACGAAACCAATAAGAAATTTTGAACAATGGGTCCCCCAATTCCATCTTGGCAATATTTGAACATTAGTGCAAAGTTTAGAACCTATTAGAACTGTAGGATCAACTAAGCATTAGCTGGTCACAAAATGGAGTGAAAGCAATTCATGTGAATTGCAATGATTAAACAATGAACAAAAGGAGTACATATAGGTGAGAATAGGCAACCACTTATCCACATAATGAGGATAGGACTCCTCACAAGTAGAGTGGTGGCAAGATTCCTCCCACTAAAATAGAGAGAGGTGTCAAATGAAAGATGAGACCTCTATGAGACTCCTAACCAACTTGACAAAGTCATATGAACAAGTGTCAAGTTGTGGATGAACAACTAAGTAGGCTTAATAAGCCTAAGTGTATGCATATATACACTAACAGAGCCTATCACACCTTCCATCTCAAAATGTTGTGGGATGCCACCATGTGGTACTTAGGCCTCATATTAACAATTTAACACTTCTTCAAATCTCACTTAATCCTTTAGAAAAGAGATCGGGACCCACAATATATGCCAACTCATCTACTTTAGCCAATAGCGCAATCTTTTAATGTTGTCAGTCTAACAATGTTTAAATGTTGTGAGATTGTGCCACGTCAAAATCTCTCATGAGGTCATCAATGAATCCAATAAGAACTTTGCATTTAACTTGGAGCATTTGAGAATAGTGGGTCCCGCTAAATGCTGACTTGGATGAAACATCCAATAGTGCAATGTTTAGAATGTGTCAGACTAACAACCTTCAAATGTTGTGAGATCTCTCCACATAGCTCTGCACCACTGTGCAAGATAATTTCAAATCCATGCTATTCTCATATGTGGACATTATGAGAGTTGGTGTATCATGAGACTTGTGGGTGCTAACTTCATTCCCACATTTATTATTTTGTCTAAATACTACCAGAGGACACTCATGACAATGTGGTAAGAGGATTTATGATTTGGACATTAAAGTCTTGCCAGAATGTGTACTAGACCATATAGAACTTTGGTAGAAACTATAGGTTGATTTATTGAGGCATGTTTTGTACAAAAGTGTTTGTCTCTCTATAATGTGCATTGCACTATAGCCAAAGCATGCATGGAGTCCTCTATAGATTAGATATAGACCTTTGTGTTCCCTAGAGCATTAGGTAGGTGCTCTAGTATACTGTAGACCCTAGAAGTAGCCCCAAAATTATCACAAACCATAAGGATGGTCTGAGTGTTACTATAGGTACCTTATTTAATAAGTCACCCCTCCTTGTGAAGCAACAAAGGCATCCTAGATTGATGGACAATAACAAAACTCAGTCACAGTTTTCTCAATTTATCTTTCCCAGATTTGAGATTAGATTTTAGCTAACATCCACTATCATAATCGAATGATCTTGTTTTCATTGATATCAAGGTTAAAAAAAAATTATTGTTATTTCATTAATGTCTTCAAATCAAATCAATTAGTTATTTGTGACTGAGTTCTTTATCTAAAATAATTTAATTTTATTGCATTATAACACTAATTTAGACTAAATTATTTATATAAAAAACTTTCGTTTTTCATACAACTATATTATCTTTATTTTTCTTAATTAAAAATTATAATATTATATAAACAATTGGTTCATATAAAAACTCCATAAAGTTAAAACTCATCATAACCATCACCATTTTAAACTTTTATATTATATAAATGATAGATGAATGTAACAAGTCACATACAAATTTTAATTAAATAAAGGTGAAAGTCAAAATTATTATAATATATAAATGACTGGATGTTGTAAAGGGCCTAAAACTCATCAGTATTAATCGCCATCCTCTTGCTTATTATCGATGCATGATTTGCTAAAATACTTATTATAGGTAACAAATTGTAAGTATTCAAGTAGCTTTGAGAAATTCACAAAATGTGTCGCCCTGACATGACAAACAAAGGTCCACAGAATAGCTGGCATCAACAGAGAGCAACTTATCAGTGTATACTATATATACGAGGCTGCATTGCCTAAGATTCAAAAATAGGAACTCTGTTGTTATTGTTCAGTAAGAGAATTGAGCAGGACAATCTTTCTCCAGAGTTTGAGAGACAATGGCAGGTGGATATATTTAGAGCATGCGGTGGGCTGTGTTTGTGATGAGCTTTATGTGCGGCTGGTATTGTTGTATGGGTGAGCAAGGAATAGCCACATTTTCCACTCCTCCATATATCCGTAAGTACATTGTGAATTGTTATAAAAGTTAGTGATGGGTATTATTGTTTGTGAATGATGTAATAGTGATTGATTGATTACACTGACACTGGCAGCGACGGCATGCTATGGAAACGACCTCTCGCAATTTCCAGGAGGAAATCTTTTCGCCGCAGCAAGCGATGCATTCTGGGAGGACGGAGCCGCCTGCGGATAATGGTACGGAGTCACCTGCACCGGCACAACAAATGAGGGCGTTCCCAATCCTTGCAAGAGCGGATCCATCATTGTGAGGATTGTTGATTATTGTCCGCCCGGATGTGCTGGCACAATCATTTTATCTAAAGAGGCCTTCGCCCAGATTGTGGTTCCTGATGCTGGGAAAGTTGTCGTCAACTTTGAGCAGTAAGTTGGAACCTAGCTACTTAGTTTCCTCTTTTTTTATTCTTCCCCATAAGGTATATTCATTTATTTGTTCCACGTTTCTTTTACAGATTCTGAGCATTCTGAGAAGCCCTGTTATGTTTGGAGTTGGAGTTTCTTAAAATGTCTCCTTTCAATAAGTAGTTAGAATTAGTCAAGAATACAGTGCAACTCGTTTATTTGCATTTTATGCTCTCCGTTCAAATCATCTGAATTATAATCGGTGTTTATCTAGGTTGTCTCAGATTCCCATCAATTGATAATTTAAATAAATACAGAAACTATGAAATGTCATTCCTTAGGAGACATTTATAACGTTTAAGTATAATTTTTGCTTAATTCTCTTTGCAATGTCCCGTCTAATATTATTGAAAATCATTTGGATTCTACCTCTCTTATCTTACAAGAGAAAACAGTTGCATATAAAGAGCTCTCCTCCTGATTTGGATATTTTTTAATGTTTTTAATGCTAAAAGGTATTAGATTTGAATCAATGATATGCTTTATCAAAAAAAATTATTTTTATTTCATAAAATTAATAAATAATTGTCTTATCTTAAAATAAAATTTATTTTCAACTATTATATTGGGTACACAGTTAAAAAAAAAAATTAGTTTGTTTTTAAAATAGACTACTTACCAATCCTCTTATAATTTCATCTATCCATAAAATTGATAAATAATTATCTTTTGAACACTGATAAGAAAGGCCCTATGTACTTTCAGTTTTTCATTTTAATATATTTCTGGTATGGGTGCGTTGCACCTTTTTCCAAAAAAAAAAAAAAAAAAAAGGCCCTATCTTGTACAAAGTAAGCTTAAAATGTCTCCTCTTATCATCTTAACTCATTTA
This sequence comes from Cunninghamia lanceolata, assembly GCA_027924645.1. Lineage (NCBI taxonomy): Eukaryota > Viridiplantae > Streptophyta > Pinopsida > Cupressales > Cupressaceae > Cunninghamia > Cunninghamia lanceolata. The sequence goes on from BSBN01000244.1 coordinate 4,908,163, forward strand.
TTTTCTTTTTATATTGTTTGTTCAAATTGTCTTAATTCTAATCAATGTTAGTTGATTCATAATGCAATCAATTCATAATTCAAATAAAGACAAAACTTTAAAAATACAATTCCTTATAAGACATTTTTGAGTATTTCATTATAAGTTTTTCTTAAATTATCTTTGTAATGATCTAGGGCCTAGGGTTATAATCCTATTGACAAGTCTTTAGATGAGAATCCAAATGGGTTATGGTAAATGTAAAAGTTGATGAATAAAATTATGCAAAACAAAAATAGAGAGGTATAGAACTAAGTACTAAATGAATTTGTATTCATCTATCTATTTCATACATGGCATACTAGGAAGTTATGGTTTGTTATTTCCCAATGGTTTGGGAGTGCAACCAACTACTGACATGTTCCTGATGAGCTAGCATGTGACTTGGCATATCATGAGACTTGTGGATGCCAACTTGGTTGCCACATTGACTGTTTAGTCTTAAGACTATCAAGATACCCCATGTAATAATGTTGTGAGCATATTTGTGATTTGGACATTGTAGTCTTGCCATAGTGTATATTGGACCACATTGGAATTTTGTTAATGTGTACTATATTGTGTGTGTGATGGAAATCAAATACTTGAAGGAATTCAAACAATCTCCTTCTGAAGTGCAACCATTTCCTTGATTGGGTTCTCATTTCCTAATTGTTTTGTAGTGTAACCAATTACTAACTAATGAGATAGCATGTGACCTGGTGTATCATGAGACTTGTGGGTGCAAACTTGGGTGCCACATTGATTATTTTGTCTATATACTATTGGATGAAACTCATGATAATGTGTTGATAAAATTTGTTATTTGTACATTATAGTCTTGCTAGAGCATGTACTAGACCATGCTAGAACTTTGGTAAAAATCATAAGTTGATTTGTTGAGGAATGTTTATCGCAAAAGTAAGTGTGTGTGTGTGTGTGTGTGTGTGTGTGTGTGTGTGTGTGTGTGTGTGTGTGTGTGTGTGTGTGTGTGTGTGTGTGTGATGGAAATCAATACTGCTAGGAATTCAAATTGTCTCCTTGAGAAGTGCAACCATTTCCTTGATTGAGTTCTCATTTCCTAATGGTTTTGGAGTGTACCCAATTACTAACATGTTCCTAATGAGATAGCATGTGACTTTGTGTATCATGAGACTTGTGGGTGCCAACTTGGTTGCCACATTTATTATTTTGTCTACGGATCATCAAATGACACTCATGATAATGTGGTGAAAGGATTTATGATTTGGACATTACAATCTTGCTAGAATGTGTACTAGACCATGTTGGAACTTTGGTAGAAACCATAGGTTGATTTATTGAGGCATGTTTTCCACAAAAGTGTTTGTCTCTCTATATTGTGCATTGCACTATAGCCAAAGCATGTGTGGCATCTTCTATAGATTAGATATAGACCTTTGTGTTCCCTCGAGCATTAGGTAGGTGCTCTAGTATATTGCAGACCCTAGAAGTAGCCCCAAATTTATCACAAACCATAAGGATGGTCTAAGTATTACTATAGGTACCTTATTTAATAAGTCACCCCTCCTTATGAAGAAATAACTTCCTGATTATGTTTTCTAAAAGGTAGGTGTGGAGCTTTGGCTTCTAGTTATTGCTTAGTGAACCATTTGTCTTGTTGTTGAAGTTAACCCTTTCTAATGAGTCTACATCCAAGCATATAATACTTCTAGGTAACTATGGTTTCTAGAATCTAATTCATCTTTGTTGCAATAGACCTAACTATGTAGAAATGTGTATCTAATGTTGTGTTCTTAAGTGCGACAAGGAAGGGTCAACACTATTGTGGTCACGAAGAGAGAGTATCATCAAGGAAAGGGCTTCTAGATATTTGGTAAGTTGGCATGAATGAGAATGTCTCTACACACATGAACATAGAATCATTTGTCAATTTGTACATATTTGGAATGTAGACATCAAGTTAGTCTCTACTTTCCTTGTTTATCACAAATGCAATAATTAGGTAGATGTTTGTTTGGTCACATCATAGTGACAGATAGTGAATCAGTTGCATATGTCTATTCAATATATTCTTATGACCATCTAGAACCATTCATACAATCATAATATAGAATTTATAGTTTATTCATTTTATGATTATATATATTCTATTATAAAAATTAATACAATAATTATTATTGCTAAATTATTAAAAGAAATATTAGGTGATTTCTTATATATATTATATAAAAGTTTAAAAGAATATATTTTTTAATATACCCATTATTCGCTTATTTCTTCTTTTATGAAATAGATATAAATAATTATAGTTTTAGATAAGTATAAAGAGGAATTAGTTAGGAAGATCATCTTATGAGATGAATAGGATAAGTCTTTGGAATAGATTAGGAATCTAAGATAAGGATGGGAATTAAGGAATATAGGAGGGAGAATTAATAGGTATGATTATTAGTTTTAGAACCATTTTTCTATTTTCTTCATTGGCAATTCTAGCGAACGAAGACTACAAAAGATTTTGGGAAAAAGAGCAGGGGGTTTAGATTATCTCTGCACTGGGGAAACTAGATCTTTTGGAAAGAAGGGATATATATTAATAATTCAAAGACAGGATTGAATGGAGGTAGTTTTAAAAAAGCTAATGCGAACTGTTGTTAATAAGAATAGACTTTGTAAAGTAACAGAAGCATGAATCTGAGTTTCCATCACTGGTATGATTGAAGGAGAACGTGGAGAATAGAATAACTTATACTAAAGACTTGGAGCACTAGATAGACTGTAGGAAGTGGCTTAATTGAATGATAGGAGAAACTAACAAATAGCGAAGTTCAGAGCATCAAGCATTTTATTGGTACAACGTTTGATTTCTTTGAGTTGGATATTTGTTGTAGAAGGATTTTTTACGTTGTTATGTTGTGTAGACCAGGTATGGGAATAATTCTAGTTATCCCTGTTGATAATTCTATTTATTATGCATGTTTCATGCTTTCGGAATAACTGCATATTATTTACATGTAGAATTTTAATAGCTGTGGAACGATAAAAGAATAAAATTAAGTCATGTCTCTGCTTTGTAATTTAAATGTATGACTGTGGTTTCCACTTCCTCCTATTAGTTTTAGGATCAGAAATTTAAGCAATCAGAAAATGCAATACATAAGACAATGAACACAATGTTTACCCTAGGAAAACCCTCCTACTCAAGGGAGAAAAACCCAGCAAATAATCTCTTCTTATATATCAGAATAAAAGGAGCAGAAATCTGCTTACAGATTCAGGCCTTACACAAGGCTGAGTAGATACAATGAATGGAGACACTTCTCTTTGATACAAATAAATATGCTTCCCCTTGAAATCTAGTCTGCTGCTAATGGAATGCCAAACTTCTGCTGCAGGTGCGAATGAAGTGATCGAATTGATGATTAAATGACATGTCTTCACCTTGTATATATACAAATCAAGGCATCTCTTCATATGTGACTCTTCATATGCGTCTCTTCATATACGTCGGCCTCATGTAACTTTTCATTTTAACTTTCGGAGAAGGATATCTCCCACCGCTAGAACGTCAATACTCCCTCTTAGCTAGGGAGTTATCCTTCCAGATATCCATGTCATGGAGTCTCTCAACATGACATCCACAATAGCTCCACCCATTTGTGAAATAATTCATCGCGGAGTTTCTCAATGTGATATCGTCATGGAGTCACTCAACTGACGTCCACCATGGCTACTCCCATGTGTGGAAGAAAACATGTGCACAAGTGCCCATCACGGAGTCTCTCAACGTGATGCCATCATGGAATCTCTCAACATGATGTCCCATCTTAGTCTTAGAGATGAACAAGGGCTCGCACCTCATATTTCTCTATCTCAGAGAAATATACACTACAAGGGCTTTCACCTCATATTTCTCCATCTCAGAGAAATATACACTACAAGGGCTTTCACCTCATATTTTTCCATCTCAGAGAAATATACACTACAAAGGCTTTCATCTCATATTTCTCTATCTCAGAGAAATATACACTACAAGGGCTTTCACCTCATATTTCTCTGTCTTAGAGAAATATACACTACAAGGGCTTTCACTAATAAAGTTCATTATCTTTTATGACCCTATTGATCAATTTCTTATAACATAGCTAATTTATATGATTCCAATTAGGCTAAGTTTCCCAACTATGACATTGGTGTTTCTATTAAATAGCCAATCATAAATAAATTTTATTTGGTTAGTTATGATAACTCATGATATCTACCAAGAGCATGGCATACATATCGATGACTTATTGATAACCTCTCATGTCAACATTGTTGATGGTATTATATTCCTTAGTAAAAGATCTTTTACTTGAAGATTACATTAAAATGAGATGGTTTTTATGTATAAAGGTGACAAAGATGGATGGAAATAATAGGTACTTTAAGAGGTTTCTCATCTAAAGTAGTTAGGCTATAAGCACCTAAACCAAAATAGAAGAAATGATATAGAGGTTGAGCCAATTAGGGATAAAATTTTCCTTTAAGCCTCAAATGTGCATTCATATTACATTAATTTTTCACAGAGAGCCAAGTCACCAATTTAGAAATAATGGTGATTGATTATATAATTGTCTAAGCTTCCTTTGGTAACCCTTAAGGTGTTTTAAAGCACTCACATGATGAACTCATTAAGTGGTGAACAAGTTCTTGAAGATGATGCTCATGATAGATGTTGCCATTGATAAGCTCATGAACTAAAGCATAAAGAGAAGGAATTTCAAGATCTCCAATGGCATGACTTCTTCAACACCATACATGAGGGAACATGGTGTAGTACCTATATGAGTAGGAATAATTGACAATAAGCCCATGATGCATAAAAATGTTTATAATGTCAATCCTATCTATGTTTACTCATGGTTTTACATAATATTTTTTCAATGGTCTTATTGGAAGTTTCGGCTAGACCATTAGACAACAAAAAGTATGGCATAAAGAAATAGTATTGGTAAAGAAATCTCTTCACATCTTTGTCCCTAAAATAGGAACCATTATTAGAAACAAAAGTAGAAGGAAGTCCAAAGAAAGAAATAATGATTCATTAGAAATTTTTTGATTAATTCAATAGTGGTGGAACATAGAGGAATAGATTCAACCCATTTAGTGAAGTAACTAAGAGTAGTGATGATAAAATTTATGGATCAAAGAAGAGGATGGAGAAATTTTACCAATTAAATGAAGGCCCCAAACAAAAAAGGGCCAAGGAGAGGTGTAAGGTTGTAAATCTTGTGCAAGATCATGAATAAGATTACTATGTTGTTGGCATTACAACAATTTCTTAACAGAATCATAGGATTTTTCTCCATCTTTTATGAATACTATTCCATTTGAAGAAGTTTTTGGACTAGTTTTTTATTGTTAATGTGACCTCAAAAAACACTAGAATTTTCTTCTTGGAGAGAAAAAGTGGTTTAATCTTTAATTAAACTTTATACAATAAGGCCATCATAGCCTTGATGATATAAACATTAGAAAGGATGATATAGTGGGTAGCATTCTTTCCAATATGAACATGTAATTTTTTAGAACAACTAGGGGGAAAAGTACCATATTTCAAGTAGGTATAGATGTCTACTTACTACTCATCTCTGTAAATGGAATAATAGAGAATAACTTGAGATGAAAAATACTCTTGTGTAATGGTAGGAGAAAAAAGATTGTGAATAAGAAAATAGAAAACATTCATCAAATCAACTAAAGAGAGAAGAGAGGTTGCACTATTCATTATATCAGCATGACAATTTTGTCTTCTAGGTATAGCATCAATAGTATACTATGAGAAGTTACTAAGAAGGTAAAAGACCAAATCAAAATAAAGAGAGAGTTTATCTTGTTTGGTCTAGTATTCAGTTGTGATCTATCATATAATTAGTTCTTATTTACTATATATACTTAGAGATCTAATACCAATAGAAAGTGCAATACATGACCTATCAATGAGAGCCTTGTATTTGGTGATATTGTTAGTGCAAGAGAAATTAATAAAAAAATAAAGAGGAATAGGTTTTCCTAAAGGGGGAATCGTACTTGCTCCCAACCTAGTCCTATAATGTAATCCATAAGAATACATCTCACATAAATTATCTATGTCCATTGTGAGAATAGACTCATATAGAAAGGTGCCAAGAGTAGGAAGGAAAAGGGAGAAAAAGCTCATCTACCAAGTGATCATATGAGTCTTTCCCTTTTATGACTTTTAGAGACAAAAACATTAAATCAAATTTAGTAATAAGCATTACCCACATAGAAAGATGTCCACATAAAATAGTTTTAGACATAATATGTTTAAGAGGGTTGAATTTAATCATGCCATGAGTTTCAACATGAAGTGTATAATGATGAAGTTTTTACATGGAAAACATGAGAGGCAAGCATTATTTTTTATGGGTAGTATATTTAAGAGTTCATAGTCTATTATTGTTTGACTAACATAATAAACAACACACTCCCTACCACCATCATCAAGTTTGGAAAAAAGAGCATCCAACACATGAGTGGTAGAAAAGTTGTAGAGGATAAGGGGCCACAAAATAATGGTAATAATAAGGAAAAGGGGATTAGTTAAATATTCCTCAATAACATCAAAGGATATTTTATATTCTTTATTCCAATGAAACTTTATATCTTTCTTTAGAAACTAGGTGGAAGGAAGAGTGCATGGCTAACTAATTGGGAAATGAACTGGAAGATAGCTTGGGTCTAGCCTTAAAGTATGCAAATTTGGGAAATGTTATATGGTGGTGGCATGTTGATGATGGAATCAATATTCTTAGTATTGACCTTGATTTCCATAACATGAAACAATGTAACCTTAGAATTTTTCCACTATCAACACTAGATATGCATTTCTCAGGTTTAAATTGCATCTTATATATGTGAAGGAATTCAAACATGAGATGAAGGTTATGTACATTATTCTAACAAAGAATGGTTTTTTCCAAAATATCATCTACATAATTTTCTAAGATGTGAATAAAATCATGAAAGATAAGGGCCATTGCATGCTGGTAAGTAGTATCACCATTTTTCCACCCAAAGGACATGACAACATAACATAGCAATCCCAAAAGGGATGTGAAAGTGACTTTGTATTGATCTAGAGGGTTAATATGGATTTGGATGTAGTCTAAAAATTCATTCGTGAATCAGAGTAGAGAATGTCTAGTGGTCAAGTGAATGATAGTATCGATATAAGGAAGAGGAAAATCATCTTTAGAAGAAGCCTTTTCAAGTCATAAAAGTTGGTTCATATGCAAATGTAAACATCAAATTTGGTCAAAACAATAATGTTAGAAATATAAGGTGAATAGTTAATGGGGTGAATAGAGAGAGATTTTAAAAGTTTCTCTATTCCATCCTTGACCATGATAGAAACCTTAGGATGCATTTTTTTGATCTTTTGTTTGACTAGGTTAACATCAATAGAGAGGACAATATTATGACCACAACATCCTTTTCTATTTTGGACATATCTTTTTATGTCCAAGCAAAGATATCAAAAAAATGTGTAGTAGTTGAGTATGAGATGATAATTCTTTAGGAGAGAATCATTCATTGATCTTAAGAATTTTTAGGTTCAAGAATGTTCACATATACATCTACTATGATGCCTACTACAAGAGTACAATGATCTTTAGTAGAAGAAGTAGGAGGGATTCCATCGAGAGGTTCAAAGGAAAGAATCAAGTCATAAGTAAGCAAGATTGGTGGCCCAAAATAATCTTGAGGATTAAGGAAATAAGGGAAACCATGATCATGATGGAAAGCGGGAGTATTAGTATACATCCCTAAAAAATTTGATAGGGATTTATTGGTGGAAGAGAGATCCAAAGAATGTGGATTGGAAGTAGAAGATTAAGAAATTAATTTAGGGTATATCATAACTTAGATAGAGGGGATTTAGAGGAAGAAGCCATAGAAACTTCTACAAAATGATGAAAGGAGGACTTGATAGATGAGGGGGATGATAACCTAAAACCATAGTAGAAAAGAATAATTTAGGTTCTAAGGGAATCTTGACTCTTTATTCCTAATGCCCAAGACTATGTCTAGCATATCCTTTTTCATAGAATATTTTTAAACTCATTTCATAATGATTTTATAATTCAATAGAAGGAGGTTTACATAACCACTAACATGGTTGAAATAAGTAATATAATTAGATGTTTGAGAAGCAAATATATTTTATTTAGAATAAGTTCCATTAGATTCACTAGAAGTTTATTATTTTGGGTGTAAGTTAAGAATACTAAAATCAGCTCAATCCACCTTGTATTCACTAGGATAAGGTGTAAAATATAAGGAACCTCAATCATCAGTAGAACACACATTAAATAAGAAGGACACTCAAGGGATACAATATTAGTAGTAGTAACTATTGGTGGTGTAACACCTTTCATTGAAGAAGATGGTGTATCTATTTTAACTAAGAAAGAAGGTTGTTTGGTATGAAAAGTAGGAAAGATATTTGATAGATTAGAGAAAGTGGTATCAACAATCAGATAGTAGTGGAAGGATTATGATCAATCTGAATCATAAAATATTTTCCTCCATACAAAAAAATTATAGATCATTAATGTAGAGTAGATGCAATAACTCCCATTGCATGAATCTATAGTCTAGAAAGAAGAAGGTTTTAAGAAAGGTTTCTTTTCATAACATGAACTAAGGTGGAAAGTGTGATAGGGCCTAATGAGATAGGTAATGTAATGGTGACTAAAGGTTCATGCCCAACATTACTAAAACCTTTAATTGACAATTCAAAAGGAGCAAGTTTAGATGTATCCACATTAATGCATTTCAAAAAGTCAAGGCTAAAAGCATTATATATAATTAAGGTTCACTTTATACCAATAGAATTAATAAGAACAACTAAGAAAGGTAGATTTTGTTTTTGAAACTCTTATGAAGGAAGTTCAGATAGAAGAAAAATTATATCCATTATGGTGGTGTAAATACATTTAGTTAAAGAAGCTATTTTAGTGGATTTTGTAGTAGGTGGAATAGAGATCCATTGTAAAGCCTATTCAAGTAGCTCACAATAAGAGGACAATGTTTTTATTAAGTACCAAAGAGATATTTTATCTTGTGTGGCTTGAAGTTGTTCTATACGGTCATATTATTTAGAATTTTGAAGAAGAATATGAGAGATATAGGAAGAATGTGATGAAAAGGAGGAAAGGAAATAAGTGTAGGATTATTTTTCTTGTTTTATGTAATATTATAAGTATGACCAATAGAATTAAATTTAGTAGGAGGATTTGTTGGTATAAACATTGGGGTGGAAAAAGATGAATTGAAACAAGTGTTTAAAGGGGGTTATTATGTTCAATAGGGAAATATTGAATAGTAATAAATAGTTGTATAGGTGGAGATGAATCAAATATCCCCCATAAAATATCCTCTGAAAATTAGAAGCATTATAAGAAGTATTCTATTCATTAAGCCTATTTTTTATGACTAGGTTTATTAGTACTAGTTATTATAAGTCTAGAAGTAAAGCATGCATGTAAGGAGTAGAAAGAATAGAAGAATATAATAAAGAAATATCATTGAGATCTTCTAAGGAATATTATAACAAAGAATCAAAATCTTTATCCATAAATATATTATCATATTGAAAGCATGTATAAAGAAAACAGACATATTGGTAGCAATTTGAAAGAAAACTAAAGTGTTAGGTTCACTAAAATGAACTGTGGTGAAATTGATTCACTTAATGTTCAACTCCCTAAATATTTAGATGGAAATAAAAACATAAAGTATATCTTAAAACACATAAGTAACTAGAATGTTTTATTCTATCTAAATGTATTTTGTCTAAACAAAACTACATTAATTCCATAGTTGAGAATACTAAGTTTTCACTTTTGAAATGAGGAAAACAAGAAATACAAAAATAGATTCTAAAAGATAACTTGAGAAATACAAACCTAGACTAAAAAATGATCTAGAAAATGACTCAAAAATATGTTATCATACAAATGACAATGAACTTATCAAATGACTGCACACCTACACTCATGTCCATATATTTTATAGTCCCTCATATGTAGAGATACTTAGTTAATACAACCAGTAAATAATTTGAGAAATCAAACAACATGAACATGGCCAGTAACAAGAACTAATAATAAAAATTCAAGAAATGATAAAATAATCTATATTATCCAAGATAAAGGCAATCTAGTATATGAGCTAACTTAAAGTAATTAATAGAGATATATCAAGGAATAATAAATACAAAACCTCTATGCAAGGATGTCACCAAGAGAATTTGTAGTTGGGGCAAAGGGGGAAGGGTTGACTGATTGGGAGCTTGCTAAATATGGTTTTTCTAATTTCCATGGGTAGTTAGATAGAAACATATGATTTGAAATGAGTGTGTTATCTCAACCTACATACATCTATATCTAAGATAAATATTTAAATAACTAAAATGTCAGAATAGAAATAGGTGTGTTTATTACTACTCTAATGTGTATGGAAAAGAGAAGAGTTGGAGATATGATTCACCAAAGATTTGTGAAAGGAAATTAAATAGTAAGAATAACTATAATAACTTGCGAATAGTACCATTGAGAAATAAAACTAGATACAAAACCATGCTACGTAAAGAGGAGAAGAAGAAGAAGACATTGGTATGAGCATTTTCAAAAGATGAAACAAGCAATTAGGGTGAGGTTCCTCATAGCCATTAAGGAGTAAACATCATAAAATGATAAACAATAAGTTCTACAACATGGAAGAATGTATTAAGAAGAAACCTATATGCAAATGTTTATTAGATATCCAAAGGGAATTAAAAATCTTTTAAGTAAAAGAGGAATGGATATACCAATATAATTGTATAGAAAAATAGTAGAGAAACATAAAGTTCTCAAAATATCTAGATGAAAAGTTCCACCCAAGGAGCCAAAATTGTAGTCTAGGAGAAAGCTATAGCCAAGAGATAGAAGAAAAATTCATATTTGCATGCCTTAGATTTTTCAGAAAAATAGATTCTCAAAAAAGTTAAGGAAGGAAAGGGGTGTTCATATTTGTGAGTACATAGGCATTACATGACAAAAGCTCGATGTTACGATAAATTGCTTGATAGTCAAAAGAGAAGGCAAGTGTATGCTTTAATTTTAAAATTAATGAGATATTAAGGTTATTTTATATGTATGTTAGTGCACCTACATTATTGTTTGAGAAAAAAACAATAAAACATGTTGAAAAAAACTAAGTAAAATACGATATTATTAAGAATTTGGCAAATTGGTGAAGGAGAAAATTTAATACTTTTGGTTTGATGTTTCCTAAAACATACTAAGAGGATGGATGCTAAATTGAGTGTACAATATATGATAAACTATACAAATGTAAGGTTTGTCCTATGTTTCTATATGACATATGAATCCATATATATATAAACTTAAAATATCATATTAATTCACATACAATTATGAAGTCTAAAATATCATCTAAATTGACATACAACTAATTTGAGAAGTTTATTACTAGAAAAGGAGTGGCTAAAAGCACATGAAAATTAAAGGAAAAAATATTATATCAATAGTTAATTATAAATATATCATATAAATTTACAATTTACTAATTTTATATTACTCTCTTTTATCATATTAATATTTCTATCAATATAATTCAACTAATCTAATAAAATAATATTTCAATCTTATTAAATTTAGAAAACACAATTTTTTTTATGTTTAGTATATATAATTTTATAAATAATATACCAATAAAAGTATATATTATAATAAAAGTGTAGAAAATGGAAATAAAAGAATTTCCATAATATGGCTCATGAAGGTGGGTATTATTAAGAGAGAAGATAAGTAGCAATGAATTTAATTTATTTTTATTAATAGAAAAATGTTAAACACTATAATAATGTAGAATGTAGAAATGATAATAAATAGATAAATATTGTTTTCTTAATTACTAAGGACATGGATATAGAATATTAGGTTTGACATTTAATACAAGTTACAATGAGTTATAAATGAGTAGTATGTAATACATTATATCATATTCTTTTCATTTAATCAAGTTGTATTTAGGTAAAGTCTAAAGTTATGATTAAACACTTAATTTATAAATACATATTTTTAATGCCATTTTTTCTTCTAAATTGAGTAATAGTTATGTTGAGTAATTTTGTACAACATATCATTATTTTTTGATATCAGTAAATTTCATATCAGACTGAGCCAATAAGTTTCGATAGAGATTCTGTAGAGATTCATTTAAAGGCACAAAGCTACTGAGTTTCCAAATGAAAATATGAAGAAGGCTCAGCTTTTAAAACTGCGGTGTTGCTTATATATTCAATAGTCAATATTTCATATGGATCAAGGTGTAGCTATTACAAAAAAGGCACACTCATATGATTTGAATGATGCAGATTCAATAGATAAATGGCGCATCTTAGCCATGTAAAAATGATGTGAAGTCTCTGTAAATAGAGGACATCCTCCAAATGGAGAGCATAAACCTTTCAAATACAAAGAAATCATTCATATATATTAGGCACAGGTTTAATTCAAAGGCACCACCAATGCCAAACTCTACGATGTCTAAGGAAACAAGGTGCAAACATTTTAAATTTGAGTCAAAGCTACTTTAATTTCAAGTGCAGCTAGTGAAATACAAGCTCATCATCCACGTACAAGGTACAAGCTATAAATATAGGCTCTGCCATTCAAGATCACATAGCCATTCCAATACAAAGTGGTCTTTGTGAACATGGTGCAGTCTCTAAGAAAACACATCCATGATAATGATAGGAGCACAGCTATATGAAGAAAGACGTGGCCCAAAGAAGGAAACACAGTGCATTTTAAATAATAGCACACAGTAGCCAAATGCAAGCTGGGCCATTAGAGACGCCACTATTTTTCCAAGATGGTTTGCAACCACCAAGAAACTCTGTAGATGAAAATGCCACCATAGATAAGATATACTACCAAAGAGTGCATATACCATTCCTAACAATGGTACAATAAAAGGAGAGCTCGGCATCTCGTGTCAAACAACACTAGCATCTCAAAGAGTGGTGTAGTCAAAGCAAATGCAACGTGCGAGCTATTGAAAAGAAGTGCACATTAGATGAATGGTGCAGTCATTTAAATGTTTCAAATGTAGGTTATGAAATCATGGCGTCAGTTTTTGAAAATAGGCGCATACTATACACCATGTCACAGTCACATAGGAATCCAAGGCACAGGTGTATGAAAATGGAGCATTATTAGAAACACCAAAAATGCCAGCCATAGAAAAATGCAAATGCAGCATTCTCAGTGACTATCAGATCAAAGAAAAATCAATGAAACGGGCGAAGTAAAAGAAAAGAAGAAGCACCATTCTTCCACGTGGCTTAATGGCACAAGAGCAGAAGAAAATGAAGGAGGTTGTCTCAAGAAGAAGTGCCAATGCACCACTTGGCAGCAGTGGAAGACTCTTTCCTTCATAGGAGGTTTTCACTTAAATATTTTAAACTCTTTTAAGGTTGAATCACGTGGGTCATCAAGAGTCATAAGTAAGTTTCTTTTAATGAGTAAACGATAAAACCGATGGGCCCCAAATAAATCTAAGCTTTATTAAAATATGAAGAATCTCATTTAGCCTCAAAAGGCTCACAGGAGGTTAATAATAAGATTTAAATAAAGTAATAAGAGTCTCTTAATAAGGTTGAGTCATATCAAATGGTGGGATCCTCCCTCAAACTAAATAAAGCTAAGTGCTTTATTGAGTCACATAAGTTTTAGGACTCACAGGAAGGAAACTTTATTTAAAATGTAGCCTCTAAGGTAAAATAAAGCATCGCTTTATTTCTACAGAAAGTAAAAAATGAGCAGGTGTTTTATTTTCTCACACCTGTCAAAGAAAGGAAGCTACAGCTCATGAGAAACAAAAAGAGGTAGTTAACTGGAGTCTCAGTTATCATATCCAAAATCAAAGATTTGTAGTTAGAGATATTTTGGGTAGTTTCAGAGGATCTTCAAAGGGGTTTTGCTTTAAATAGCATGAATTAGAGATAGAAATAATCATCAGCATAGATAGACACAGTTCAAATGATCAGAGAGTTTTTAGTAGCTAGAGTAGAAACATTTTCTTGCCTCAACAAGGGCCTCTCATGAGGGATTGAATATTGTAATCTATGCATTCTGCCTTATGTACTTTGTTCTCCATCAAATAACGAAGAGAGTGGTGTTCTATGCATTTTGTAATGTGTTTCTAATTCTTTCTTCTTGCTTTCTGTTCTGAGCCTTTGGTTAATCTAATATAATATGATGGGATTATTAATCATGTTGCATGCTCTTTAGTTTTACCAGTAGACTCTATTAGATTGAATCACTGTGTTGTTGGTTTAGGTAATGATTCTGGCGAATCGCCTTAACAGTTTAGGGTATTTCTTTTATAATCTTGTTTTTCTTCCCTTTTCCTCAAAACCTATAGAGAAGAACCAGCTTCTTTAAAATCTAGAGGTTATTTCAAGAGTTTGTCCCAAATTCTTAGAATTTCCCATTGTTGATGATTACTTGCAAAATTTAAACATCAACAGTTTTTGGTGACCACGATGGGACTAGAATCAAAGACTTCAATTTTTGTTTTCATATAATCCTTATTCTACGTTTTGTGCTTTTGGTGGAAAATTACAAAAATATCTTCTCATGAGAGCATGAATCTTCCATTTGGCAACTCTAGTGGTATCTTTATATTATATCTTCACTTCTACAGATCATGGCAGCCCCAAATATCTATGTGCATTTCAATTTTCCAGCAATAAATTTACCTTTTGTGACTTGGGATTCAAGTCCTCTTCTTCTACAACAACAAGGTTAGGTTCATGAGACAACATTGAAAGCATTGCCCCATTTTTATGGAGATGGCTTAGTTTCCCCAGTAGATCATATTCAATATGTTACAAGCTTGTGCACTATTCACCATGTCACAGCTGAAAATGAGGCCCTTATGTTGCCGGCATCTTCTCTGAGAGGAAAAGAAAGGGAATGGTATAGAAGTTTGCAACCCAATTCAGTCACAGGATGTGATGAACTTGGAGAGTTCATCTACAATCAATTCAGAGAGAAGGTAGATATCAGCTCTTTCACTCAAAATCTCATCACAATCAAGAGGCATCCTGTAGAGAGCATGAATGATTTCAATGCAAGATTTGATAAGGTATGGAAAAAAAATTTGGTAGATATGACACCTCCTCCAATTTTTGGATTTCTATATTATTTAAAAGATTTAGATCCAAATTGTTTTATTATGATACAAGCTTTAAGAGGAGAAACCTTGTCTCAGGCCTATGATCTTACCATTAGGGCCAAAAGATACCTCATAGAAGCTGGTAAATTGCCTCCTTTTCCCTTAAAATCATTGCTTCCTCATCCAAGTATGCCATCTTAAGCTCTCACATATAGCCAAATGCATAGTTGTTCTAATCCACCCACCCCCTACTAGTTTGACAAATCATAAAGAGATGAGTGAAATAAAATAACTTCTAAAATTCTTTTCCCATGAGCTTAATGAGTTACGAGATCAGAACATGTATTAGGTTGATCCATTTTTTATTCCTCAAAGCCCTTATGAACAGCGATATGCATGCAATCCATTTGAAGAAGAGATCCTTCCTCAAACATAGAAGGTACCAAATTATATTGAAAATTGTGCTTTTCAAGGCTCTGTGATTTCAGATCCAAACTTTCAACCCATGAAAGTGACAGATCAAGTGTTTTGTCACTTTGATCTCAAAGAGAAATACAATCAAGAGGCAAGAGAAGAGGTGGTTTATGTTTATCCAGTGCCTTCAATTATTTTAGAGCATCATGTATCTATAGAAAATGTTGGTTCCAAGATGCAGTCACATGAAGAAGAGGATGGGATTGATGATAATGGATTGATCCTCTTTGAAGCTGAAAAGTACCTGCAAAAGAATCTAGAAGCTAAAAGGTACTAGGCATCAGAGGATACAAAATCTTTACCTCAGCTTGTAGAAGAACAAAAGGTGTGTCCTCTTGTGCAAAAATAGTGAAGAGGAGCTTGACAATGACTCTTTTTGGGATGATTTAGAATTTTTTTCTCAAACTTAGATGCCCGTGAAAAAAAAAATGAGTGAATTCCATGATAATGATGCATTAAGAGACCCTTGTAATGAAGAGTTGCATGAAGAGTTGCCTCATACACCATTTTTCTTTCAAGAAGAGAGGTTAATCAAATTCAAGACTATTATTGGCAACTCCATCACTTGCAAGCCTAGTCTTGATGCTATCTTTTATCATGAGCCTATAGAAAAACATACAAGAGAGGTCACTAATGAGGTCCAATCAAAAGATGCTCTTACCTACAAGAAAAAGCATGAGCTCCAATGCTTGGTATGCTCATCCCACTCCACTAGATGCAGAACAATATGTAGATCATCTTGAATGGTTTTCCAATGCCATATGTCACCTTATTTGCTCATTGTTTTTTTTTTTCCTCTGGTTATATTGATTTAGATTTAAGAGATGATCCCAATGATTAGAGATCCAATTGTGGTTATTCTTTTTTTGTTGAATCAAGTATAATATCTTGGAATCACAATAACCAACAATTCACTTCTCTTGGCTCTACCTCAAATGGATTATAGGCTTCTCTTCAAGCCTCTTTGTCAAGATATATGTTCTTCATCATTGTAAACATCAAGGTTCTCATCCCATTGATGTATATGTTGTATTCATCCCATTGATGGATTTGATGTAATCTTCCCCAAGTAAAGCTTAAGGGGGGATGTTAGAAGGTTAATCTTTACTTGGTAAAGGATATTTAACTTTACTTTAGTAAAGGTTACATTTATTATTTTCATCTTATTAAATACTTGTATGTGTAAATACAAATATTTTGTTTTATTTGAGTATCCTCACACATATGTGAGGATGACTCACGTCCATATTCCTCTTGCAGGAATATTTAAATTTTAGTATCCTCCTTATGAGGATTGTGACACTATGCACACACACATTATGAAATGTGGCATGCATATACTATGGGAGTTACATGCAACTCCTTTCTCTCACCTTTATTTATGAGGTGCTTCTTTCTCTTATTTATTCAATCCTCACGCTCTCTCATTCACGCTCATTCTTGAGGAGCTCTCTCTCTCTCTCTCTGCAATGTAATTCTTCGGCTTATGCCTCTTTCATAATAATGGGTTTTTTTTCTTTTCTTTTCCCCCTTACAAATTTTTAGTCTCCATTGTTGATGGTGCACGCTTTTGATTTGTTGGTCTTCATTGGATGGTAATGTTTACTTCAAACATTGCTCCTTACTTAGTTAGTACATCCCTTATTCTTTTATTTTTCTTTACACCTTATTGTTTTGAGGTGTTTCATTGTTGTGGAAAGATGTTATCATGATCTATCAAGGAGTTTCTCCCTTGATCACTTATTGTTTGGCTAAAGCATGTGCTTATATCCCTCCTAGTTTGTGTATTTGTGTCTAGATATGTTTGGATGTTAGTACCAATAGGGATGTTCATGCCTATGTGATAGGTGAAGCTAGTTGTTAAAATGGTTAAGTTTGTGAATAATGTGCAAGGTTTATAAGGCACAGACCATGAGAAAGACTAAGGGAAAATTACGATAGAATTTCATAAGTGGTTGAATCTCTACACTAATCTAATTGGTTGAGGAGATTTAAATGGTTGTGCACCTCACTAATAACCCAATGAAGATAAATAACCCATTGTGAGGGTGACCAAGTGAAGAAATAGATCTAATACTTAAGTTAGTCTCTGAGTGAATCCAATTACATTTAGGAGATAAAAATTAGAGATATTTGATCCCTACACTATAGCTATAGAATTTACATAAATATATATGCACCTAGTACTATTTAGATCCATGATATTGGTATGTGTTAAAAGTACAATTGAGCTTGTGCAATAGGTAGGATTGATTATCTAAGAGATCTCTAGATTGACCTTGTCTTACTATGTCTATAAGACTAACATAAATATGAAACCTGAGAATCTACTAGACTCTCCTTGAGAGATCATAGTAGGACAACAAATTTCTAGAAAAAGGACATACAATATTTAGATTCTTGTCTAAGAACTTAAGAAGTAACCATAAATGTTCCTAAAGGAAATTGAGTTAGCTAACTAAGAGAAATTAGTCATGAATTGTAATTTTAGTGTTTATAAATTATAAGTGTGTTCTAATAGTGTTTGTATATGATTAGGTAAATCTAGATTAAAACTATAATGTCATGAGTAAAAAAATTAAACATAAATGTGTTTTTGATATAACATTTATGAGAACTTTAATTATACCAGTAAGGTCAAATTTTAGATTATCAAAGAGATTGTAAGCTTTTTGTAGAAGGCATTCTAAATTGTCTATTAATATTATATTCTTGTTTTGAGTTGAATGTTTGACACAAGTAATTCTAGTGGCTTGTTATAAGAATTAAAACTAATGGTGTTATCCATCATGTTCTCTCTCATTTATGAGAGATAGAGATGCTAACTTATGCAACTCATCCTCAAGTCTTTCAAGTCTACAACTTAGTAAATTGGCTTCCTAGATTTAAGTGAATTAATATGGCAAGGCCAATCCTCTAAATATAAATACCTAGAAGAATCATCATAAGTAAATCCACTCTATTAGCATCCCAACACAAGTTTTCATTTCATGCTTACAAGTGTTTCCCTAGGTCCTCATTTTTGGCCCATAATAGATTGCTTATTCACAAAATCATAAATGGGTCACCTTGGTCAAGTCATATTTAATGTTGTTCTTTACACCCATCAAATTTTTTTTGTTAAGATCATTTTTAAAAAATTGATAGTTTTGAGGAGCTCTTTCTTAGTTTACATATCTTGGTGGAGGTGCAGAGTTTCCATGAAACTTTGTAACTCTTTCAAATTACTCCTTGATTTTTATTTTCTTCCCCTTCCCTTGCTTATGGAACTTCAGACCCCACATGCAGCTTTGTAACTTTTGTAAATTGCCTCCAACCTCCACGTTCCGCCATGTTCCTTTCTTATATAACTTTAGACCCTACATGTGACTTTACAAATGTTACAAATTACTTCCTAACTTCCACTTTTCACCCTACCTTTGTTGCCCACTAAACTTTGGATCCTATGTGCAACTTTACAACTCTTATAAATTACTTCCCAACCTCTACTTTGCACCTACCTTAATTTCTTGTATAATTTTGTGTAGTACCATTAAATACATCCTCATATTATAAGAATAAAACATAGAGTATCACTAAAATTACTAATATGAAGAATTGTCATTCCTTATTTGACTAAATGTTGTAATGTTTAAAAACAAAATAAATATTACTAAAATAATGAATAATGTATGAGTTGCATTTATGTCTTAGATAATAAAACTAGTCATTGACCTAATCTTGAAATTCTTTTGGGAACTAAATTCACAAAATTTATTATACTACACAAGTTAAGGATGTAACTTATTTCCTCCAAACTTTCCCCATACTTAATGTTGTGAGAAAATGAGCCAATTTTGTTATTTAAATAATGTTTTAGGACTTCTAACTTAAAATTAAATTAACATCACTACTTTATTTTCAATCAAACTTGAATATATAGAATTTATGTTATAAATATTTATTAGCATGATTTATATTTTATTCTTATTTACTATTGTAAGGGTGAAAATACATATCCTACACTTTTAATCTTTCCCTCACATCACTTTGTTTTATTTCCCCAAGTATACAATCCTCAGATATGATTTTGACTAATCTGGTGCTCCTATCAAGACCCTAATTTATAGTGGAATCTTAGAAACTAAAGATAACTCTTACTTAGGTCTAACTTTAAGATATTAGGTTATCAATTTCTATTCCCAAGTCAAATCTATAGGTGCAAAAATTGTTTGAGTTAGTTCCATACTAGTACAAATTTGACCCTCATGTTTAAAATTCAAATTCCACCCTAGAGCTAACCTTGTTTAGAGAAACCACTATATTTCAAACCTCATGCAAAAACTCTTGAATTATGTTTGTAAGTTGTGTATATAATGACATCACCCCTAGGTCATTATTATCATGCATTATCCACCACTAATAATTCATTACTATTCCCTACCATCCAAAATCACTATTGGCCCTATCATAGTATGATTATTAATCTACTATTTTGATTGGAGTGCCTCTTCACCAACAAATTCCAAAACCCTAGTTTATTCAATACAACATTGCATCACCCTTTTCACACATTATTCAAATACCAAATTTTAGAGTGCCATAGTTGCATCATTATCATTTGAATTGATGCTTGTGTTTTCTAACTTAAGAATAAAAAACTATTAAATCAAATATTGGAGGTTGACATAAGGAAAATATCTTCATTTAGTGAGTTGTAAAAGGTGTTGATCAACATTGCTAGCTTTTCATTGCAAGTCCAAGCAACAAAGGTGAATCTTTGTTTTTAGGTACTAATGGTCTATAAATATCAAGGTCAAATATGTGGTCAAGGGAATTTCTATAAGTTAAACATAAAATCCATGAGAATAGAGATTATTTCCAGAACCTAGCTCGGTGACCTAGGTTGTGTTGAACACAAGGAATACTGAGAGGGGGGGTGAATCAGTATTCTATAAAACCATTCCTTTATATGTTCTTTAATCCGTTTACCAAATTCAATAACATGAAAGCATACCAAACATAAGAAGAGCAGCAACAAAGCCATAACACATAGACACTAGAATTTTTACATGGAAAACCCTAAAAGGGAAAAACCACAATGAGTGTTAGCTCACAATATATTATGATATCAAAACTAAATTATAGAAAGGCTCATTGCCTTAGGGCTCACTGCCCAAGGACTCACTATCCAAAGAAATGCTCACTGCAATAGGCTCATTGTCATAGAAAAGAGAAGGTGGAGAAAGGGTGGCTCACTGCCAAGAAAGGACTACTACAAATGCATCTACAAAATGCTAGAATGCGGTTTCATTGATCGCTCAATATACAGATTCAAAGGTCTTCAGTGTATCTACTATACTTTTTGACTCTGCTTCACATATACTCTATTCTTCTGCCTTCTACACTTTTACTGTACTTTTCGTATCACAAATTTAGAGTAGGATCGCATATTCACAACTTCCACATATCATCGCATTGAAATCCATTAGGTTTTAATATCCGCAACAAGATCTAACCCAAAATTTGGTCGGCTTGCCAGTGATGAAGCGTGTACACAAAAAGCTTATACTCTGTTGTATTGAATTCTTTACATGAAGTTATGTGGACCAATGAAAACCATAAAGGATCTTCATAAGGGTGTGGACCTATTTTAGAACAACTTAGAATAATGATTCAAGAAATATATCTTCACCGCACAATGATCTAACAGAGAGTCAGCTTCATTCTTAAGTATACACTTAACCATGTTGTATGTCATATCATAACTTCAAATGCGGGCCACACTAGACTCCAAGATTCATACCAAACATTCAGTATCCATTATCAATCATACATTCATAACCATAGGTCATAATACTCTTGTGTGGCGATATGCGGATTTTAGAACTGTTACCTTTGTCTTAGTTAAATACTATCAAACTGACCGCCAAAACTTGGAAGTTTGTAGATGATATTTTAGTGGACTTTAGATACTACAAATCTGGAATTAGATAGTTATCATATTGTTTACAACACCTTCAAATTGTACATCGAGATAACCAATAGTGGAGGAATGCGGAGTGAATTACTCAAGTGTTCTGCATTATTCCTTACTGCACTCTGCTTACCAGACTTAGACAATCTACAATATGACTTCTGAAGATTGTCAAGACATGAAACTTAGGATACAACATCTAAGTATAACATACCAGAACCGCATAGCAAGATCTTCATCTACAGAGGAGTACCAACTAGATCACTATCATTATCTTGGTAAACTGCCAACACTTAGTCAATTTTGGCTAAGTTAGTCTTTCCAGACCAAAAGGCTACACACAACTTTGTCTCAGGAACTGTTACAAATCATGTCTGATTGTTGCCATCAATGACAACATCAAGTCTCCAACATATCAGTAGTGTCTCTTGACCATGTTGCCAATAGGTTGATGCACAATCACAAATGTCAATCATAGTTTTAGTAGTTTGTTTTTCCAAGATTCCATATTGGATTTGAGCTAGTATACATCTATCATAATCAAATTGTTTCATATTCATTCATTTCCAAGTACAAATTTTTGTTGTTTCATTCTATAATTTTTAAATCAAATTAATTATTTTATTCAGATTATTAAACTATTTGTCTGAAATAAATTAATATTATTGCATTATAACACTAATTTACACCAAATTACTTGTATTAAAAACTTTATGGTTGTGATACAACTGTGTTCTATTTCTTTTTCTTAATTAAAATTATAATATTATATAAATAATCGGCCTATTATTCAAGTAAACCAACAGGTTAAACAAAACTAGTAAACAAACAATGAGCATAATACTGAGTTTGCTATTTTAAAGCATGAGAGTAAATAATCACCACATATGGCAATGAAAGGGACTATATGAAATCATCCTCCCAAATATTGGGATGATAGTTTCACATCATTCGAACCACTGAATGCTCGTTAATTGT
Organism: Cunninghamia lanceolata; assembly: GCA_027924645.1. Taxonomy (NCBI): domain Eukaryota; kingdom Viridiplantae; phylum Streptophyta; class Pinopsida; order Cupressales; family Cupressaceae; genus Cunninghamia; species Cunninghamia lanceolata. Next base: position 4,930,832 of record BSBN01000244.1, read on the forward strand.
TTCCTCTTTCAATAGTCTACAACTTTCAAGAATTACTTCTTCAACCATTCTATGCAACTATAATCACAGATTGCTTACAGCTGTACTATAATACAAAGAAGCAAGGGAACCAAAAGAAGTGCCCATTAGAAGGAAAAATCTGATTTCTTAGAACTACAACAATGAGGCTCGATGGCTTATAGAACAGCTCTTTTGAATCAAAGAACTTATGGGAATTCCGTGGGGAGAATGCCTGAATTGTAGGGCCAGGGAAACTAGGTTCACCCCATTCTAACAAAGAAGGGCTTGGGTGATCATGGACAGCCAGCCTTGAGAAAAAGGGTTAGATTTCAAGAGGATTTTCAAAGATCTGGACATTTGGAGAAGTATTATCCAAGAAGTTATTTTTTGGTTTATAGGAGACCCTTAAAATCTCAACAAGAAGCTTTTCTTGAATTTCAGAAAAAAGGTATTCTAGAATCTCCTCAAAGAAGTTTACATTTTCAGAAAAGACGCTCTCACCCAAGGCACAAGTCTCCAGGAGTAGTGCGGAAAGGAGAAAGGAAAGGGATGCGAACCTGTCCAGAGAGGAGTATAAAGGTGGGGCATGAACAAAAATAGAAAAAGGCTTGGATCCCTAAAATCAAGGAAGTTACCAGACGTAAGGAATACCTCGAGGTTTATCTAGATCAGGTGGAGCAAAAAGTAAATGATAAGACATCCCTCTTTTGTGACACGAGCTCTCATAGGTAAGGTCTTATCTCCCCATTTCTCATTTGATGAGCTTAAAGAGTGGTACCAAAAGCTTTGGACAAAGGTAGACGACTTCTGTGAGTTAGGAAATGGCTTCTTTTGTTTTGTCTTCTTAGAAAAGGAAGAAAGGGAAAAAGTCTTGTCAAAGAAATTATGGAAGTTTGAACAAACAGTAGTCTTTTGTCAAGAATGGAAACCTAACTTCCATGTGGGAAGAGAAGAAATTCCTTTTGTCCCCTTTTGGATACAGCTTCCTTATCTCCCCCTTGAATATAAAGAGGTGGAGATTCTTAGTTGTTTAGGCAATTCTTTAGGGATTTGCCAGGAGGTAGATGTTCCTTCGAACAATCTTCTAGCAGCAACTGTAAGACTACACATCCTCATAGATGCAAAAGAGAATCTACCCAAAAGGTTAAAAATGAATTCGTCTCATGGATTCTGACTTCAAGAAATAATTATAGAAGAAGGGCTCCAACCAGAAGATCTGGAAAGGTTGAATGAATTTTTGTCTCAAAAAGAACTGAAGAATATGCAAGATTTTTCCTCCCCTCAACAAACCAAGTAGAGGACAACCTTTGTCACAGATAAGGATTTGCAATTTTTTAACTCTCCTCAATAGATTGAGCATAGCCTAGCCTCTGACCCATGAAAAGGTTGTGTGGATAATAACCCCTCCCAGTCTGGGGAAGTTGAACCCCCCCAAAGCAGATGGACAATGAAATGGAGAATGATAACTCCATGGAAAGCTTAGTAGATATTCAAGGAGTACTTTCGACCCCATTTCCTACACCTTCAGAATTAGGCCAGAATGAACTTGACTTAGAAAATGAGGGGGCAAAACCTAATATATGAGGGTATGATGAGTATGAAGAATTAGCCAACCTGGAGCATCAATCTCCATCTCATCCAGCAGAGGGAAGGATAAAGTCTAAAATGGATGCCACCAAGGATTTCCTTCCACATAGGTTATCCTCTCCAAGGGAGGAAGAAGATTGGTTAAATTGGGAGGATCATTTACAGCCACAGAAGATGGTTGGTACGTCAGGGACCCCTCAGGCAGAGATTAAGATCCATGTTCAAGATCCATAGAAGAATGGCTATCCAGAATACTCTAAAGAATTGTTACAGGATAACGAGACTCTAAAGGATCTACTTGATCAAGTGGTCATGAAAGTGGCTAATAATGTGTTTGAGGAAATAGTTGATGAGGTACCCCAAGAAGATGATGACAATTTAGATAAGATGCCTTTAGGCATCTCCCAGATAGAAATGAGGAGCCTTTGAGTAAGAACATTCCTATCTCCATCAGGAAAAGCTCCAGATAGAAACATTCTAGAAGGAACAAAGGAAAAGAAAATAGCCCCCTTCTTAAGTATCAACACAGTCGAATCAACAGGAGAGTTCATTGCTCTCCTCGAAAAGCATGAGAATTCTCACATGGAATGTTAGGGGTCTCAACGCCCCTAACAAGAGAAACCTCATCAAACCCCAAATTGATGAGGAAAAACCAAATATCATCTTCTTTCAGGAGACTAAGTTTTCTGATGATATGAATGATCAAGTTTTAAAAAGCTGGAAAGGTTGGAATTTTGATGCAGTGGCTGCCCGCGGTGCTTCAGGAGGACTAGCAATTGGTTGGAGAAATCACCTTCAGCCATGTGAAGTGTTTGAAAAGAATGATCATTTTTTCATTGGTAAGTTTCCATCCTTGATCTTAGGCTCAGATCTTTGCGTAGTTAATGTGTATGCTCCTATTGATTTGGCTCAAAAGAGGCAAGTTTGGGGAAATCTATCCCTTTGGTTAAGCTTTTTGAAAAGGAAGAGACTTCTCTTGGGAGGAGATTTTAATTCAATTCTAGATGATTTAGAGAAAAAGGGAGGTATCTCACATCCACTCAGGTCCCAACAGGATTTTAAGGATTTCATAAACAAGAACCTTCTCATAGATTGCATTCCTAGAAATGGGAAATATACATGGACTAACAGAAGAAAAGACTTTTGTAAGATAGCTGAAAGATTGGACATATTTATTTTATCGCTAGAATGTTATAAACTTTCTATTAGTTATGAATCTAAGATCCTACCTATGGTGGGGTCGGATCATTTCCACTCAGGTTAAGAATAGGACTCGACTCCTTGTCGAGCAAGAAGAAATTTAGGTTTCAAACCATGTGGTTTAGGGATCCATCTTTTACTCAAAGAATTCAAGATTGGTGGAAAAAAGCCCCCTTTGTGAAGGGCTCCTATATGTTTCAGCTAGTGAACAAGCTAAAATTTTTGAGATAGAAGGTAATGGAGTAGAATAGATCCCAGTTCAAAAATATTTTTGCAGAAAAGCACAGAATCCACTAGGAGCTGAGGTCTCTGGTAGAGCTAATCATTAGAAATGGTATGGATGCTTTGTCATATCAGCTAGAGAAGAGCCTCTGAATCGAGATGGAAGAGGTTCTTAAGAGAGAGGAAATATTTTGGAGGCAACGATCAAAAGAATTATCGCTTAAAGAAGGGAACAAGAACACCTCCTTCTTCCACCTGTCAGCCAAAGTCCGTAAAGCTTCAAATTCCATTAAATCAATTCAGGTGGATGCTGATCGATTCATCATAGATCTAGAAGAAATTTTAGCTACAGCAAGAGACTTCTACAGTAATCTCCTCTCCAGAAGTGGCAGGCATGTTATAGAGAAAGATCCCTGTATCAATTATGTTCCTAAGCTAGTTAAGGATCAACACAACTTGGAGCTGTTGAAAGAGTTCTCTATTAAGGAAGTTAAAGCAGCTATTTTTTTAATGCCAGGCAAGAAGGCCTCAGGTCCTAATGGATGGATGGAGCTTTTCTTTCAAAAATGTTGGGACATGGTGAGCAAAGATGTTTTTCTGGCATTGGAAAGAATCAAGAAAATCCAAGAATGTGCTTAAAGAATTTAAATCCACATGTCTTATGCTTATTCCAAAAACAAGGTCCCCTCAATGCTTTGAAGAGTTTAGGCCAATTTCTCTTTGCAACTTCATTTATAAGATCATCTCAAAAGCCTTGGCATCATGTCTAGCCTATTTTTTGCCTAAACTAATTTTGAAGGAACAAGGAGGTTTCATACCAGGAAAAGAAACTCCAGAGGGTGCCATCTTAACTCATGAAATCCTTCATTCTCTTAATAAAGATAAAGAGGCAGCCATGAATATAAAATTAGATATGTCTAAGGCCTATGATAGAGTGGAGTGGAGTTTCTTCTTTTCCATGCTATACAAAATGGGATTTTCAAAAGAAGTCATTAAATGGATCTCCTCTTGCATTTCAGGCTTCAAGGTTTTGGTGTTAATTAATGGCAAGGAATCAGAGACATTCAAACCTTCAAGGGGATTGAGACAAGGTGATCCCTTATCCCCCTACCTTTTCATTATTATGTCAGAAGCCCTCACATGGGCAATTAAAGAAGCCAAACAAATCTTAGAATGGCAAGGAATCAAGCTTAAAGGTATTCAAGATTCATAAACACATGCTTTTTTTGTTGACGATACCATCTTGTTTGAGCAAGCTTCAATATAGGAAGCCAGAACCATCATGAAAATAATCAACAAATATTGTCTTATCTCTGGACAACTTGTCAATTGCAATAAGTCAGTGGTTTATATTTTCAATGTCCCTCAGTATCTCCAAGATGAAATTAGTAACATATTCAACTTTAGCATACAAGCCCTACCAGGTAGCTATCTAGGTCTTCCCCTCTTTAATGGAAGATACAAGAATAATCTCTAGAATAAAGTTTTGGGAAACCTGAATTCAAAATTAGCAAATTGGAAAGGCCACAGCCTCTCTCTCCTAGGTAGAATTGTGATTATTAAAGCAGTGCTAGTTGCGGTTCCAATCTATATGATGTCCATTTTTCAAATTCCCAACGGAATTAACTCAAAGATAGATAGGACTTGTAAGCAATTCTTATGGCAAGGCACTTTTCAAGAGAAGAAGATTCATCTTCTGGCATGGGATAAAGTGTGCAAGTCCAAAGATGAAAGAGGGGCAGAAATTATTAATCTGGGCATTCAAAATCAAGTGCTAGGGACCAAGCTAGCATGGAGCCTATACAAAAAGCCCAATTCAAAATGGGTGTGCTTAATGAAGGCAAAGTATCTAGACTCACAGGAAAATGAAAGAATTTTCACAGCTAAAGTTCCTCGTAGGGCTTTAACAATTTGGAATTTCATAATTAAAAGCAGAGACATCCTTCAACTGAAATTATCCTAGATCATTCATGATGGGGAAAAGGCAAACTTCCTATAAACTTGAATCTATAAAATCATGCTAAGAAGATATAGAAAGGAGGAGTTTCATAAAGAAAAAACTATTTCTTTGTGTGTTTTTGCTGAAAACAGTCCTCTTGTACGGCTTGGTACGGACTGTAGGTGATCCATGGTCTAAGAATTGTTGTGGTAGATCTAATTACCTTTCATTTGCACCTATTTGGAGCTTTTGAAACATTTCTTGTGCTTTGTTTTGAATCATTATTTGCACACTGGTTTCTAACCCTCCATAGCTAGGGTTTGTTGACAAAATGATGGATCCTTCCTCTATCCTCTGAAAGCTAAATCATTTTCAGTAGGATGGGGAAGATTAGATTAGATTTTGCTCTTTTCCATGTTGTGTAGGTGGAAGACTCCTCCTCCAGATGTTTGGCATGCTTCTAGCTAGTCAGAACAGTGACTAGTTAGTGAAGAAGAGGCAATGGACAGCAAGACTTAAAGAAAACAGTCATATGGTTGATAAAATGGAATTGTTCATTGTGTTTAAGAAGGAATACAGACTTGCTTAAGAGCCCTACTATCCAGACAAAGGTCCTTGATGCACATCTTTCCTATAGTCTCAAAGAGACTAGCTTTTTAGAGGAAAAGAAACCACAGTATTGACAGAAAAATAGTTGCTACCCCTACACGTGTTGGTACAGTACGGCTGCATGATGAGAAGGAGAGTATATGCTTCCTTTCTGTAATTGGGTGATGCATTGATTGTAGGAAGTCATTGTGAGTTGAGGGTGTTTAATGGTGTAAAGACTCTCTTTGTTTATAAAGTAAATTTCATTCTATGACTGTTTCCTGAAGACAGTCACATCAGCATCATTATTTCTGTCAGAGAAAGGTACTGAGGGGAGGTGCTGGGTTAGAAACCTCAAGTAGATCCTATCCTTGATGAATGTAAGTGGTGTTTGGACCTTTCATGGTAGAAGAATGCTAGTTTGCTGTCCTTATAGGCTACAAGATAAATTGTCATTCTAAGGCTATCATAGGACAGTCAAACTACTATTGATGTCCTCTGTCTGCATGGAGTAAATGGCTGATGTTTGCATGGAGTATTTAGTATGCATTGAGTGTTGAGGGTCATTTGAGCCCTTGGAAGGTTGATTAAATCAATTCTAGAAACCTTAAGCCTTTTTCAAATACTATTCTAGAATAGTCCCTCTGCTGTTATTATCCATTAACTAGGAAATGCAGTCTTTTATGATTCCTTGACAAGTATTTGTAATTAGTTGTATGAGTACACTGTTGGTAGAAGCGTGGGTAACAGGTTGTGAGTCCTTAAAAGGGTGTATTGTGCAAATAGGTTGGATGGAGCAATGACTCTCCAAATTGAGAAGTGATTAGCCTGAGAGGAGGACACTAGATAGTGATCCTAGGCTAGGTCAATCTCTGTATAGCCTTGTGTAGGCTTTGTCTTCACAAACACTGTTGTTAACCTCTTGAGGGAAGTGATCTAAGTTCATTGAGTGAACTTCTACTACAACCTTACCTTAACCTCTGCATCAGCTTCGGTGAAGATTGTTGAGATTGATCCTGGGTTGGACCCTATGGGTAGTAGTGAAGGTGGGGAGGCTGTCAATCTAGGGATTCATCAGTCCAAAAGAATTGCTAGCAAGCCGCTGCAGAATACAAGGGGGTGGAAGTTTCTGATGATTTAGAGTTTGTGGAGGAGACTATGGAGGAAGGCGGGGATGAAACCCCAATGGAATCTACCCATGAGGTTGAAGGCACCAGTCATTTTGCCTCTATGAATGAGTCTGAAGGTCTGGGTGACACCGTGAGGGCTGCCATTGGTAAAGACTCTAGGTCGGATGCTATGGACCAAGATAAAAAAGGGAGCTACTCCCTGTGTAACAAGAATACTGAGGATATCTAGTATCTCTAGAGGAAGATGGAAACCATGCAGAAGAACTGGAAGACTATGGTAGAATTTGTAGCCAAAGCCCTACACATGGTTGCTTCCATCTTTACTGCCATCAAAGAGCTAGACGATAAGGTCAAGCATATGGGAATCGACAATCTGGGTGACTACAAGGAGATGGTCAAGTTCCTTGCTAAGTTTGGGGTGACTAAAAGCCCATAGTTTCTTGTTTCTATCATTTTTTGTTTTCATTGTTGTTTCCGTGGTTTTTGGCTAGTTGTTTTATCGGTCTATTGTTCATGAGCTATTAATCTATTGTTTCTAGCTAGTTAATGGTCTGATGCCCATGGGGTTGTTTTGTTAAAGGGATTTGGACCCTCTTTTCCAGCTGAACTAATAAAAAATAGTAGTCAAGGTCAAAGCATCACTAAGATAATAAACACCACTATCATTAATCATAAGAGAAGTATAATCAAGGTATATCTCAATAACAAGTTAAATGGTCATATGTCTAAAAGGGAAAGTAAAATAGTGCCCAACATGTAGCCAAATAAGTAATTTTTTCATAATACATGCACCACAATGAAGGAGATAATGTCATCAAGGATTGAAGTATCAAATGTAACAAATTAGATGAAACTATCAATAGAATTAGCATTATAATAACCATAATGGGCACACAAAAGCTCTGGGGAATGGGCTAGAGCAAACTACAAATATTTTTTTCAAAAGTTAATATTGAGACCACAAACTAAGATTTAGAGGGACCCAAAAAAGAATTTCTAAAAAGAGAATCTTTAAACAAAATTCTAGGAAGTCAAAGGATTTTTCTTGGAAAGGTAATGGATTGGTTTGATAATATATGCATGTGGTAGGAAACTAATTTGATATTTTGACAATAAAATGGAGTTATGTTGTATGTAAAGTTCTAGTGGTGTAAGTTTGCAAGTATTAGATTGGTTGAATTGTAATAAATCCTTTAATTGATCGAACAAATTAATTTTTTTTACTTTTGGACTAATGATGCGGATTCCACAAGTTGAATGGTGTTGCATGAAATGGTTTAGTGGACTAGGTACATTGGTTGTGAACAAAGAGTTTTGGGCTCTATTTTAAGGTAGCTAGAAAGAAGAGTGTAGAAAGACACTCTCCAACCTCTACAAACATACTTCTCCCTCTGTAAAATAAAATATATTATTTTTCTAGGCATGAAGGAGGTGAAAGATAGGCCAAATGTCAAGGAAAATGAAGATACATGGGGGCGTGTGCAACAAGATGGAAGACATACAATGACCAAACATGCAATTTAAGGCATAATGTGTAAGTACTCTAGAAAATGCATACAGGCAATAAGGTAATTGTATAATGAAAATTTTGGATTTATAAATGGAAATGATTAAAACAATGAAATGCAATAACCTAAACCCAAATAATTCAATACCTCGAAGATGCAAGATGAGCTCGATTGATTGATCACTTTGTTGTGTTGATTGCTTGATTCTGCAGCATAACGTTGATAAGAAGATAAATGATGGATGATTGGTGGTTGATAGATGCAAGCTAGGTAGATGAAAGAGAATAGATAATGGCTTGAGATGAAAATTCAGCAGAGTGAGGTTGCATGAAGAAGAATCCTCAATTCTCCTCTAATATCTCTTCTCTAATGTCCCAAATGGCTCAAAAGAGGCTTGCTTTATAGGATTGGCTTGGTTCCAATGGATGGCTAGGATCAATTAGGGCTTTAGATGAAATAGATGAATAGGATTAAGTTAGGTTTCCTTGCACATTAAGAAAATTGTAGTCATGTGACATGTGGCAAAGGAGGATAAGGCTTAGGTGTGCTTGTGTAGATAAATACTACAATTAGGTCCCATTAGTTGTGCATGTGAAAGATAAAAGTTGTAACACATGATTGACTAGACAAGTGTTGGAATGTGATGAAAGATGAGGACTTAATTCAAATAAAATATTTGAATTAGTTGGGATATGAGTTGGATATTAATTAAATAAATAAAATTTATTTAATTAATTGGATAGTGGGATTAGGATATGATGTGGAAATTAATTAAATAAATAAAATTTATTTAATTAATTGGAAAGTGGGATTATGCATGTGAAATTAATTAAATAAATAAAATTTATTTAATTAATTGGCTATGTAGGATGAGGATGGGATTGAATGGGATTTTAATTAAATAAATAAAATTTATTTAATTAATTGGCTAATGGATAAATGGGATTAAGAGTGGGATTTAGGACAAAAATGGCTTATGATGTTTAGGATAATGTTTCAACAAGGTGTTGTAGGACATGGACAAAGTTGGGACAAATTTGGGTGTCTACATTTTGCCCCTCTTTGAGATGATGTTCAAGATGATGAGCTTTGTGTCGAGTAACATCATTTCAAAGAAGTTAAGGTATGGATAATTGATAGGGATGCTGATGATGATGATGATGATGATAGAAAGGATAGGTGAGTTGGATAAACACGGGTATGCTCTCGAAAAGAAATGGCTTGGCTACAAAAGAAAGCTAAGAGGATAGATAGAAGAAATGAAGGATGTGTTACACTGCAATGAAAGTGAGCAACCATGATGTTTGATATAGCACTGGACGTTATGCACCAAGGTATAAGGATCCAAGGTGACGTTGTGTCTCATGCCCCAGCGTAATACAACCTTGTCTGACGTATGAGGAAGAAAACTTAGAGCATTGAAGTCCTAATGCACAAAAGGTATGATATGACCTTAGATGCAAAGGATAGTGCAAAAAGCTATTCCAACATACACAAGATATGAATATTAGCTGGAAAGTTACAGATGTGATACAAATGCAAGATAAAATGATAACACACACAAGCAAGCAAGCAAGCATGCACAAATGATTCAAAAACAAACAAGGTATTGCCCCTGTCAAGCTATAAACCAATGATTAATTGTTGATTGTTTTGCTGATAATGATGATAGTTGAGAGTGTTGTCATTGCAGGGAAAGCTATATCCCTAGATCAACACAAAGTTGTTTGCTGAGTTGGTTGGCTAATTGGCTGAGTGATTTGGCTTACAACAAGGCTAGGATCAAGACCATTGATTGTATTTGGATAACTTGGCTTGATTGATTAACTTGATTGGTATGGATTAAGGATGGGCTTGCATTTGGATCATTGCTTTGATTCTTTGGATTGATTTGATTGATGTAAATAGATGAAGATTGATTTGATGAAATGTTGATGATGGGATGATATGTGGTGGATTGGGATGCTTTTGATTTGTTGAAGTTATTAGATTTGTTCTGATTGGAGTTGATGTGATTGAGTTGATTTTCTTTGGTGTGGTTGTTGATGATTGATAGGATTTGTTTTGATGGTTGGCTTGATGTGCTTTGGTTGTGATGTTTTCTATTGTGGGGTTGACTATTTTGATGATTGGATTGTTTTGAATGATGATAGTGATGGTGTGATGATTAGAGTGTCCACTCAATCTAAGCATAAGCAAGTGTTCTCAATGTGCTCAAAGGATACAAAACAAACAAGGTATTGCCCTTGTCAAGTCATAAACTAATGATTGATTGTTTGATTGATGATGATAGATAGTGTTGTCATTGCGGGGAAAGCTATATCCCTAGATCAACACAAGGATGTGGGAACGCTATATCCCATTGATGATGATTGATTGAGCTCATGACAAGATTAGGATCAAAACCTATTGATTTGATTGGATAATGTTCCTTGATTGATTAGCTTGCTTGATATGGATTAATGTGACTTGGATTTAAGATCATTGCTTAGATTGATTTGATTGATATGATTGGAAGAAGTGATTGATTGAAATCGATGAATGAATGTTATTGATAGGAAAAATTGATGATTGATGATGAGTTTGATTTTGATTGATGTTGATGGAGTGGATTGTTTTGGATGATATGATTGGTTTTATTGCTTGGATTTTGCATTGGATATTTGATTTTTTTTGGATTTTTTGACATATTTTAATTTTTTTTTTTTGGATTTTTTTTTTTGGACATATTTTGGGATGTCAATAGGTTTACAATTTGAGTAGCCTTTGTGCTTGATACCAATGACAAGGGAAAACCAAGTCTAGGTGCAAAGATGTAGGAGGATGGATAAAAGGATGGATAAAAGGATGAGCTCATAGTAAATGTGATGGTAAGATTATGAGAGTTGGAAGGGATGGAAGGTTCATGAGAGTTGGATGGATAGATAAGAGGATAGGCCATAGTGGAAAGATCAAGATAAACCGATGGGGATAAGCTATAAGATGGAAAGCTCATGATAAGGCAATGCCATAGTGGATGGATCATAATTGAGCTAGGATGTGATCTCCAAAGGCTATCTTGCATAGGAAGAATAACTTACCCCATTCTAGGTGGTAATGCTTAGGATTTTTACATGACAAAGTTCATGACCAAGGGATGACATGATTAGATTGGTTTGGATAAGATGGATAAATGGTCAATGGATAGGACTTGGTTTGGAAAGAAGGTATGCCAAGAAACATCCAAACATGTTTCAACATTTTACCCCTATGTCTTCATCAAGATCAAAAGGAGGAAGGGTGGATGAATGGGTTCAATAAGATAGGTATATGGATGTAATGGCTAATGATGGTAGGATAGGATATGGTAAGATAGGACATGATAAGATGGAAAATGATAGGTTGGATGAGACAATGTGCCCCCAAGTGTAAGTGACATAGAAGATCAACCTACACATGACACCTGTTTGCCAAGTTTTCATCATGGTACTTATCCAAGGCGCCTATTTACTAGGTTTTCACCATTGGACGAAGGGATTTCTCTTTATTTTTTTATTTTGATTTTTTTTCTTCCTTTGCTTTTTTTTTTCTTTTTTGCTTTTAGATAGGTTGACAATTACACATGGCGCCTGTTTGCCAAGTTTTCACCATGGTAATGGATAGGAGGGACTCAAGTGTCTAGTTCGATGGATGTTGGTAGTCCTGTTAGAGATGGATGATGTCTTCGCATGGACCATGTCAAGTGTGCTCATAGATGTTGATAAGGGATTGCGTGGATGGGAGATGGATTAGGTGGATAGTAGATTATGAAATGGATTATAAAAGGGTAGGCTAGTGGCTTATGGTGTGGATTTATATAGGCTTATGGAATAAAGATGGATGAAAAGTTTTATGCCAAAGCATGGACCATAGGGATAGCATGGGGGAGATATGTAGGATAATGGATGGAAGATGGGGAGATGTAGTTATGTGGAGGTGCTGCGGAGTGGAAGGGAATCATGACCAACGGTTGCACACACCATGTTAAACATTGAAGCTTTTGATGAGATGGTGGTGTAGGAAGCAATGGAGATGTTTGCTTAGGAGATGGTTGATGTAAGCATTTGGGGACCCACATAGATTTAGTATTTTTAGTGCTTTTGTTTTGCTTGTGGGATTTTTGAAGGGAATGGAAGTTTTGGATGGAAGTAGGCTTTTGGATGGAGATAGGTGATTGGGATTCTTGAGATGTAGATAAGCATGCCTCATTTGCTTGGCTAGTTGTTTGCTTAGGAACCCAAACCATTTTGTTTTTGGGCTTTGCATTTGGAGGTAAGGGTTTAGATGGCTGCTTAAATGAACTTTGCTTTGAGTTTGATTCTTTATGTCCCATGGAGTGGGTGGAGTGGATGGAATGGTTGGAAGCTTTATGCTTAGGCGATGTGTGCTTTTGTTGGTCATGATAAGGGATGTAAGGATACTTATGAATGATATGTATGTTAGGTGTTGAAAGCAATGGTGTCAAGCTGGATGGAGGGATATTCGGAGTTGGTAAAAGTGGAGGCAAAGTGGATGGCAGAAGGTGTATGGTCACATGCTTTTGACATTTATAGGATGATAGAGGTGAAATGGCAACATATGTTTTAGGTAGATGATGGGGGGTGTGATGGAAAGTGGACTTAGGATGGATGGAGGAATTACCAACATCTTTAGCTTGTTTACCTTGGGGTGTGTATCCAAGGCCATATGAGCATGGAGGGAGCTTGACATGGTTTGGCTCCAAAATACCTTGCTCATAAAGGCCTAGACCTTTACCTTGGTAGTTCATGTTTTGGAGTATGCGATGGACAATGGGACGAGGTGTGGTTTGAACACTAGACTTGAGTTCATTATTGGATGGAGAAGGTGAAGTGGATAGAGGTTGTTTTTGTCCTAAAGAAGAACATTCATGGACAAAGATGGTAAGAACAAGGGGAGATGATGGTGGATTTGAAGTGGAATCGATGGTGGATGTGGAAGGAGGATCATTAGGATATTGATTATGTTCACTAAGATCCAAGCTATTTATTTGATCTTTTACGCTTACTTGGGGGACAAGTGTCTCATCATGACAAGTGGATGTTTGTTCATTATAGATAGGGCTAGATGGCGGATGACTAGGAGCAATATGGATATCTTTCTCATGGATAGATATAGGATTATGGATAGTATCAAGGTGCTCATGGATAGCTTCTCTATATGTATCATCTTGATCATAAAGAAGGTAAATGTTATGGATGGGTTGCATGAAAGGGTTTTGATCTTGATTTGGACTAGGGCTTAATGTTTCCACATGCTTAGGATTAAACCTTTGACATACCTCTTGGGTTGCTTGAATGGAAGTGGAAGGCTCTTGGATAGGCTCTTGGATAGGCTCTTGGTCAACAACATAAGAACATGATGACTCTTGACTTGGATTAATGATAGAAGGTTCACAAATAGGCTTGATGGATTGTAGGTCACATGATGGGCTTGAAGGGCTAAGAATGTTAATTGAGGGCTCTTGAAGAGGCTCAAGGATAGGTGGACCACATGATGGAATTATAGGATTGGACATGACCTTTGGAAGTTCTTTGGTAGGTTCATGAATGGGGGTTTGACATGGAGGTGTTCTATTCCTAGCTAATAGCCAATGGATCACATCCTTTTCAAGGGTATGAGTGGATGGGCAATATAATGGATGGGAAATAATAGAGGATGATGTTGTAAGCGTAGGACTAGGATTTTGATTGGATGGAAGGATAATGGAGTTTGATGGATTAGGATGTGGACTAGATGGGTGTGACACATGGGATTGGGATGATGTGGCATGATTTCCCATTATAGGTGGGTACACCTTGTAAACAATTGAGACAAATATTGGGCATTGATTTGTATTATGGCCTTTGGTCCTATGGTATGCACAATAATCATGTTCATCATATGGACTTTCTTCACATGGTTTGACTTTAGGAAGTTCAATGAGTTTTGCTTCAAGCATTCTTTGTAAAAACTATCTCAGCCACATCCTTTGGTGAAGGATTAGAATGATATGGTGATGAAGGTAATGAAGGGCTTGGTGATTTGGAAGGTTGATGGACCAATGGACTAGGAATGGGATCACATAGTGGTGTTGGGATAGGACTTGTTGGCTCATGTGTTGGCATAGGATTGGATGATGGAGGCCACTCATAGGATGAATTAGCTAGGTTGGTATCTCCCTTGTCAATGGTAATTAAGTCTTGTTGCCTTAGGCTTGCATGGTTTATGTACAAAGGGCCATTTGGAGCTGCATGTGCTTCTTGTTGCAAAGGTGGATTTGGGCTCATTTGTGCATGTTGGGGAGGCCATTAATAGTCTTGGTAGCTAGGTGTAATGATAGGATATGTAGACAAAATATCTTGGGGTTGAGATGAAGTTGAGGGCATTTGATCTTGTTGGCAAGGTTGACTTGTGCTCACTTGATTTATATACCAAAGGCCATTTGGACTTGATTGTTGTTCATGTGATATCACTTGATTGCTTTGTGGATGGGCTTGGTAGTGCATTGGAATGGTGGTATGAGACATTGGATAAGCTTGAGGTGGATGTTCATAGGTTGATGTGGCATTGACTTGGTGGATAGGTGGATTAATTTGATAGGAATTGGATGGATATGGCATGTGGCTATAAGGTGGATTATGTTGGTATGAAGTGGATGGAAATGACATGTGGCTATGAGGTGGATTAGGTTGGTAGTGAATTGCTAAGGATTGTTGTGCTTGTCGAGCTTGACTAGTGGCTAAAAGGTGTTGGACTTGGGCTATGGAGTGTTGCAGTTGAGGTGATTGGCTTGCATGGGGTTGAGCTTCTTGGATGAAGAATTGTAATATCTCAATGGCATCTTAGTTGAGGGGTTGTGATCCTTGATAAAGATTTTGGAGGAATCTTTGGAATTTGATTTTTGGGTCTTCTAGTGTAAACATGTTGTCACCAAGTGTTTGTCTTAAGTCCTTTTAGCAAGTGCTTGTTTAGGGATTTGGATGATGATGTGGAATGTTTGGATGATGTGGATGAAATTGAGTTGGATATGATGTGTGTTGACTAGGATGAATGTTTAGATTGATTTGTTTATGTGCTTGGTGTTTAGAGCTTGATTTGGCAATGTTCAAACAAATGATTATGCATATACGCACATGAATCACTCACGCAAGACACATAAGCAATTTGTTAGTTTGGAAGAATGTGATGATGGTTAAGCAAACACGTGAAGACACTTCAACAAGTCCTAGTTAAGGCAAGGCCACTATCACAAGGAGGTTCTAGTGAAAATCTGGGGGACCGGCACCCCACGAGCATCCAGCAAGCCACTTAAGACTTTAACTAACCCTACTAGGAGTTTTAATATACACAAAGGTACACCTCCTTTTGAGTTAGCACTGTATGGTGAGTGCTAATACCGGTTAGACTTGGCTTTCGCCTTATCCTCTGATTTTTATAGCAGACCGGATGAAAGTACCGCTTGAGGTCATTCCCTTGGGGTGGATACCAAGGCAGGCCCCTCTAAGGTTAAACAAAAGCAACACAAGTAAATGTTTTTGATCTCCAAGTTCATGTTGTGATGCAAGGAGAGAGCATACACATTGACTTGGTCACACTTACATGGGGTTCATTAACCTTAGAAATTCAATGTGTGGAAGACAATGCAAGCACTTGTTTGTTTTAAAACCCAAATCCAAATGTGATGAAAGACAATGGTTTATTTTAGCCCAATTTTTCAATGGTGTGATAGCAAACAATGTTCATTTTAATCCCAAAGTCCAAATGTGTGATCAATCAAGATTAAGAGATGAAAGATTAGAATGAGTGTACTTGATACAATTGCTTTCCAATTTTCTATAGATGTTGATGCCAATGCTGCTCCAGCTCCTTAGATGCCCTTACAAGTCACCAATCCTAAAAAGAAACAAGTAAACTTGCAAAGAAGATGATTACATGAAAAAGATGAAATCTGAAAATTTTGATTAAAATGATCTAATACAAAAGAATGGATTTCACAAACATAAAATTTAGGAGATTCTAAGCAATTTGAAAAAAAGTTTCGTTGAAAAATGATCAAAATTGCTCAAGTTATGCTCAAATGAAGTTTGTAATGAACCAGAACTTTGACTGATAAAAAAGCCTAAAAAATGGTATAGTCACCTAATAAAAGTAGTATAGTTGTGAAGTTCATCCTCCCATCTTTCCAACGAGTCCTTGTTTGTGTGATCTGGCCTCCGTATGTGAAAGTTATGATAGAAACACCAAGATACACAATGACAGCTACCAAAAGCAAGTTACAGTTGCCAGATGCGATTTACTGTTGATTAGAAGCGACCTAAATTTTGCCACAGGTAGGATTCATATGCGACACACTGTTGATCATAAGTGATATCAATATGTTTGCAGGTGAGCCATTATATCATAGATGCGAATCTGAAAATACCATATGCAGATTGTTTCAGCTCGTAAGCAATGCAAAAAATCCCGGATGTGAACTGTTTCAGCTTATAAGCGATCTGTTCCTGCAAAACAACAATTGCAACAAAAACCCTATTCTACTAAATGTGAGCACTGTCAAACCTAAAGTGACACCATTTTTGTAAAAGCGGCTACTGTCCGTTCAAAAGCGATGCGGATCAGTTTAAAAGTGATCACTGTGATCACAAAGGCAATTCGAATATTGCATAAGCGATTACTATTAGGTCATAAGCGAGCAAATAGTTTAAAAGCAACTGCTGACAGTATTAAGATCACAGCTGAGCTCTATTGAGACAAAAGTGATGCGTATCATACCTGAGGCAATCACTGTCGATGTAAAGGCGATCCAGAAAATGATAGATGCGGCTGATCCCAATGTAAAAGTGACGCAAAGATGCAGAAAGCGGGGAATTTTTGCTCAAAAGCGATGCAAAAATAGATGAATGCGATAGGTAATAGCTCATATGCGAATAAGAAAAGGCAAAAAGTGACTAACAATAGCCCAAAAGTGATCTGAAAAGTTTTGGGTGAGAGATTGCAGATATTAACCATATGCGACCAAGTTTACCAGATGTGATCGGTTTTTGTTCAAAAGCGAGCTGAATTTTACCAAAAGCTTATCACTGTTTGTTTAAACACGAGCCAAATTTGACCATAAGCTACTACTGTTTGATCAAAGGCGAGCTGATTTAGCCTAGGCGACTGCTGTTTGATCAAAGGCAACCTGAATTACCAGAGGCGCATTTTTGCAGTCCGGTTGTTGTTTTCTTTGCCAAATGCTCCATTTTTCATCAAATTTAGGCAAATTTGTACTCAAAGTTTATGGAAATGGCCTCCCAGATGCAATGGTGAGGTTAGATTTTGGCTAAGAGATTATCTATATATATTTTTAGCTAAATCTTTGCAAACTAGGGTTAGAAAAATGCAAAATTTTGCTACAAAAGCTTGTAAAAATGAAAGATTGGCGCTCCAAGAGATCTAAACTTCACAAAAACAACTCAAACAATAGAGGTTAATCAAGGACGTGAGTCCCACCGGGTGTACCAAAATGTATAATGAAACATTTGGATTTATAAATGGAAATGATTCAAACAATGAAATGCAATAACCTAAACCCAGTTAATTCAATACCTCGAAGATGCAAGATGAGCTTGATTGATTGATCGCTTTGTTGTGTTGATTGCTCGATTCCACAACATAATGTTGATAAGAAGATAAATGATGGATGATTGGTGGTTGATAGATGCAAGCTAGGTAGATGAAAGAGAATAGATAATGGCTTGAGATGAAAATTGAGCAAAGTGAGGTTTCATGAAGAAGAATCATCAATTCTCCTCTAATCTCTCTTCTCTAATGTCCCAAATGGCTCAAAAGAGGCTTGCTTTATAGGATTGGCTTGGTTCCAATGGATGGCTAGGATCAATTAGGGCTTTAGATGAAATAGATGGATAGGATTAAGTTAGGTTTCCTTGCACATTAAGAAAATTATAGTCATGTGACATGTGGCAAAGGAGGATAAGGCTTAGGTGTGCTTGTGTAGATAAATACTACAATTAGGTCCCATTAGTTGTGCATGTGAAAAATAAAAGTTGTAACACATGATTGACTGGACAAGTGTTGGAATGTGATGAAAGATGAGGACTTAATTCAAATAAAATATTTGAATTAGTTGGGATATGAGTTGGATATTAATTAATTAAATAAAATTTATTTAATTAATTGGATAGTGGGATTAGGATATGATGTGGAAATTAATTAAATAAATAAAATTTATTTAATTAATTGGAAAGTGGGATTATGCATGTGAAATTAATTAAATAAATAAAATTTATTTAATTAATTGGCTAAGTAGGATGAGGATGGGATTGAATGGGATTTTAATTAAATAAATAAAATTTATTTAATTAATTGGCTAATGGATAAATGGGATTAAGAGTGGGATTTAGGACAAAAATGGCTTATGATGTTTAGGATAATGTTTTAACAAGGTGTTGTAGGACATGGACAAAGTTGGGACGAATTTGGGTGTCAACAGTAATTACATTATAATATAATTATACTATAATGTGATAATGTTATGTCCCACACATGATTTTTGGAGTGCATACACATTATAACACATGCATGTTTCCTTTTAAACCATTCAAATCCCTTTATTTGGCTTGGAATAAGTTTAATTTTCAATGCCTAAGGGTTGTACTAACAATTTAGGCACCCAAATACATATTTTGAAAAATATAAAGAAATGCCAAAATTCCTCCTTATTAGGTTTACACATTTTTTTATTAATAGTACATGAAAACAACACCAAAATTTTTATCTACTTAGGTTTCTAACCATATAATGTTTTTGTATTTGGAATAAATTAACATATTTAATTTCATTTACTTCTAGTGATGTCTTCATATTCTTGAAATACATATGTGTTGTTTTTCCTTCATATTTATTGATTTGCATAGCTAAATTTGAAATATATATGGGATTCTTCTACATTTTAGTATATACACAATGAACTTCATTTGTGCATTTTCTATTATATTTATTGAAGTTATGTGATGTGCATGCTTAGTGATACAAATTTTAGGATGCATCTACTTCAAAATATCATAAAATAAAAAATACATAACTTGCATAATGAATTGGTTTTAAAAATAGTAAATAGAATTAAAAAAAATTAGGTGTGCACACTAGATGCCATGTTATGCTTTAGTGATAAAAGTAAGAACACATTTGTGTGCACTAAATTCTTGGCCCTCTTAGTCTTAACTATTTTTATTAGTAATTTAGAAACTATATTTAGAGTACTACAATTCTTTTTCTTGACACATCTTCAAATTTTGAGTGTAGGTATATTGAATTACTCATCAAAGTTTAGGTTTAGCTTATTTAAAGATAAAAGTGGTCACTTTAACCCATTTTTTCCCTAATTTCCATGCACGTACTGCTACGCCCCTAATCCTATAGTGTGTGTATATGGTTATGAGTAGACGGATTGTGGCTCCCTTAACTTATATTAAAATTATATAATCATTAATATAGAGTCTTATATAAGTAGTTAGGTCAGCCTGGGTGGCATTCATGACATAAGTATGGTGTATATAGGAGGTAGAGGTTAGTTATTATCATAATATTGAGTATTGAGTTCTTATTAAAGACTATTGGAGGTATCCCCCTCGAAGTGGAATATTATTATCAAGTATTTGTAGCATATTTCCTATTATATTCTTCTATCAAGTGCAAGTTGTTTCATTACAAATGGCATTAGACAATGATCTTGGCACCTTGAAGGCAAAAAATAAGGCAATTTTTTTTCAATTTTAGAGGTGATTTTGAGAAGCACATTCTCCCATTTTGGTGAACATTTTCAATATTTTAAAAGGGTTTATCAAGGATATATTGGAGCTACTACAGTCTCTATTTCCAAGAAATTGGAGCAGAATCGAGTTAGTTATTACATAATTATGGTTTCTACCATTTTCTCTTGTGAATCACATATCTCTCTCATTTTGGATAATGTTTTTAAGATTTTTAGTGGGTTTTTAAAGGACACCGAATCTTCTACAATGCAAATTTCAGAATAATTGGAGTAAAATTGAGTGATTTATTGTATAATTAAGGTTTCCACCAATTTCACCGTCAAGGATGCAAATTAATGAATTTCTTGGAGATTTTTTTGTTGAAGTGATATATAATCCTTGTTAATTTATATTAACAATTGTAGATTGGTTGGATTTTTTTGTGTGATTTATTGTAAAATTATTTTTCCAATCATAGTGGATCCTGCCATAAGAGGCAAAAAAAATCCTATCACACATGGAAAATCTCTAGACAAAGAAGATACAGAGACTTATAATTTATTAGAATAATTATATTACATCATGTTATTTTATCCAAATAGTTATTGTTAGTTGGATGGTTGGTTGGTCGAGTATGCCCCACTAAGTGGTTTGAATAACCACTTTATGTTGTATATATTTGTTGTTCTCACACTAATCAATTTGCTCATTGTCTTGCTCAATTTAATATGGTATGAGAACAAAATTGATCTATGTGCCTGTGTGGAGTTTTTTTTTAAAAAAAAAAGAGGTGTCGAGTTGAGTGAAATCAATCCGTAAGGCGTGAAGGTGCAGTTTTCAAGCCGCTTCAGCAAAGTATCTGAAGGCGTTCAGAAGTCTAGTTGATTTGCAAAAGCACCGAAACTATCATTGTGCGAAGGCATTGCAAGGCATATTGTGGATGAAAGAAGCAATGAAGGCGACTCAAATGTGCACTTCATAGTTTTAAGGCATATCATATTTGCTGAGAGTGAGAAGTAATATTGATGGTTGCTGAAACCGTTTTTCCTTTGGTGGCACTTTATCCTCAACTTTCTGTGAAGAGAAGGCCATACAAAAATCCGTACATACCACACACTCACTGCTGGGCGTTGAAAATCCATTACAAAGCGATGAACTTCCACTGAAAAGCGTTGAAAAATCCATTTCAAATCATTGGAAGATCTCCAAAAAAAATAGGTGAGAAGCTCAATTTAAAATAAAAAGGTGCATATATTATTTCCCACCTTCTAAAGTTTTTTTTTTATATAAAGTTAAAATAGCCACCGTGAAAAGTTTTTAAGCTGGGAGTAAGAAGAATTTCATTTTTAAGAATGAAAGAAAATTATTTTTAATAATGTTCAAATAAAAAAAAAACATTAGGGGATATAAGGGTATTATTAAAAGAAAAAAAGGAGATATATTCTTTTCATTAAACTTTTTTGGAGACAAGTTTTTTAAATTAAGCAGAAATAAGGTTTTTTTAAATTAAGGGATTTTTTTTTATAAAAATTTTATTTGAAGGGTGAAAAGAAATTTTTTTTTATTAGAGAAGTTTTTTTTTTGCCTCAAATAAAAAGGGGAAATTGTACTTTTTTTGCACCTAAAAATATTTGGAGCAAATAATGAATTTTTGAAAGCCATTTTTAAGTTTTGAGAATTCAAAACCAAACCAAACTCGGGGAGAAATAAGGGTTACACTAAAGATATAAGGGCATCAAAATTATAGAAATGGCTCCTAATGCACCTAAGTTAATGCTCCGAGATCTCAACCCCTGAGAGGTGACAATTATGCTACTTGGAAAACCAAGGTTCAAACTCAATTAGAATTTGAAGACCTTTGGGATGTTGTCTCTGGAACAACAACAAGGCCTCAACAAGCAGGTGAAGACCAAAATAAGTTTGACAAGGCCAATCAAAAGGCCAAATTTATCATTTTGTTTGGTGTGACTGATGAGGTTCAACCTCACATTCATACCGCCACCTCTACAAAAGAAGCTTGGGATAGCCTCAAAATAGTGTATGAGGCTAAAAACTAAAACCAAATCCTCCATTTGCAACGTGAACTCCATTGTCTCCAAATGCAAAATGGTGAGAAGGTGGATACCTTTTTCAGAAGAGTCATTGAAATAAGCACCGCTCTACAAGCGTTAGGGGAGGAAGTCAAAGATGCTTCTCTAGTACCCATTGTACTGAGAGCACTACCCCCCTCCTTTAGAGTTTTTGTCACATGCTTAAGTGTGGCTCATAAAACATCCTCATTTGAAGAACTAGTCAACTTGCTTCAACAAGAAGAAGCAATATTTGGTGAGACTAAATCTCAAGACAATCAGGCCCTAGCAGCAAAGCAAAAGGGAAAACACCCTGACCGTCAGAGTGGTCCATCATGATAGTCTAAACAAAATCAAGACAACTCTTCACACAAGAAAAAGAAATGTCAAATTTGTGGTAAAATGGGTCATAAACTCAAAAAGTGTTGGTATAACTCTTATACCAATGGTGAGTGCAGTTATAAGAAGCCACAAAAACCACCTCAAGGGAATAGGAAAAAGCCACCTCATTGGCAGAAAAAGCCAAATAATCAACAAGGAAATGTTGCCTCAACAAGTGATTCAGATGATGAAGAATACCTATATGCTGCATAAATAAAGACCTCCACATCAAGTAGTTCAATCTGGTATGTTGATTCTGGTGCATCCAGACATGTGACGAGGGAACAAGAATGGTTCAGTGATCTCACACCATCCACATCCTATGGGCATGTTCCATTGGGTTGTGATACCTCCTATGAAGTTTAGGGAATTGGCAAAATTTGCCTTCCACTAAGAACTCACAAATGTCGGCTTACAAAGGTTCTGTATGTACCTGGGCTCACTAAGAACTTGCTTTCAGTAAGTCAGTTACTTGAGCACAATTTGCAAGTTGAATTTGATCAACACACTGGTGAGAAACTATCTTATCAAAGACAAAACTTGCAATAGAACAATTGTATCTCGTGCATCAGCGGTAGGAAAGATGTTCCAACTAATTGATGTCTCACAAGAAGATCAAGCCCTTGTAGTAAAAGCCAACCTATCCATAACTCTTTGGCATAGTAGATTTGGCCACCTCAGTTTTTGGTTAGCTTCTGGCATTCAGTAAGAAAAATATGGTGAAAGGACTTCCCCCCATTTAGAAAACAGAAGTTCTTTGCACACATTGTCTTGCTGGGAAACAACATATGGCTTCTTTTCTTGCTGTAGAAAATAGAGCCACTAGTCCCTTAGAATTAGTGCATATTGATCTGTGTGGACCTATGCCATCTAGCCCCCAGAATGCCCAGTATTTCCTTCTCTTTGTGGATGATTACACCAAAAGAATGTGGGTCTATTGTTTGGCTCACAAAAGTGAATCCTTGGAGAAATTCAAGGAGTTTAGAGCTCTTACATAATGGTCATCATGTTAGACACTAAAATCCCTTTGCTCAGATCGAGGGGGGCTATTCAGAAGTAAGGAATTTGTAGCCTACTTGCAAAAACATGGAATTCACCAATAGTTGAGCACTGCATATACACCTGAACAAAATGGTGTGGTAGAGAGGGGAAATCGTACTATAGTGGAAATGGTACGATGTATGTTGAAGGATGCAGGTCTTGATTCTGCATTCTGGGCTGAAATAGTTCATACAATAGTGTATTTGTTGCATTAAGAGGACCTCATCTAGGAGCTCATCTACCTTACATACTCTTTATCAACAATTGATTGAGGACCTCATCTACCTGACATATACCAGGTCAGATATCAGCTATGTTGTTAGCTATCTTTATAGGTTCATGCAAGAACCTAAGTTTGTTCATTAGAAGGTAGCAAAGAGGGTTTTGAGATACATATGTGGTACAGTGGAATATGGCTTGGAATACAAGAAGAATGTAGATTTTTCATTGTGTGGATACATGGATGCGGACTATACAGGTTCAGTGGATGATAGGAAGTCTACTTCAGGCTTCATTTTCCTTTTGGGATTTAGTCCGATTTCTTGGGGGAGGAAAAAGTAGACCATTGTTGCTCACTCTTCCATAGAGGCAGAATATTGCACTGTAGGGGGCTGTCTATGAGGTGATATGGTTATGTCACATTTTAATAGGTATAGGAGTTCCTGATATAGTTTGTACCATTTTGTTATGTGACAACTCGAGTGTGCTGAAGCTTGTTTGCAATCTAGTCTTTCATGAGCATACCAATCATATTGAGGTTGAGTGCCATTATATCTGTGAGCATGTTCAGCAACACAATATTCAGCTCCAGTTCTATTCAACTCAAGATCAGCATGCTGACACATTTACAAAATCACTTGTCGCAGTGAAGTTTGAAGCTTTCTAGACTTTCATGCTTTCATCTCTTCAGCATATGATGTAATAAGGGGGGTATTATAATAATTATATTACATCATGCTATTTTATCCAACTAATAACTATTTCATAGTTATTGTTAGTTGGATGGTTGGTTGGTTGGGTATGCCTGACTAAGTGGTTTGAATAACCACTTTATGTTGTATATATTTGTTGCTGTCACATTAATCAATTTATTCATTGTCTTTCTCAAGTCAATATAACTAAGGTTGTGCATGGAAAAATGACCAAGGTGGTGGAGAATATTTTATTAGTGAAGTCAACAATCGAGGAAATTTTTTGGGAAATATATTCCTTGCTAGAAATGAGATCTCGAAACCTATTACAAATGAAGACTATGCAAGAAGAAGTAGTAGTAGTAGAAGGAAAAGAAGAAAAAGAAGATGAAGAAGATGAAAAAGAAGAAGAAGAAAAAGAATGAGAAGGAGGAAAAGGAAAATAAAGAGAAGAAGAGGAAAAAGAAGGAGAAGAAGTCAAACCCATAACATCTTTACATGCATTATCACTACTTGGAGCATTTCAAAAGGAATTATTTCCTAAAGGAGATCCTAATCAATAAATTCAACAAATGTTAGGGTATCATCTACCATTCGTCACCTCCTCGTCAAAAACTTAACAAAAGGATAGAGTAATGGAAGAACACATTCATTCCCACCAAAAGATAGATGTAGAGGGAAGACACATCTTAGAGCTGAAGTTAATTTTCCAAACACACATGAAGAAGCTGAGAACATCAACAATTACAAATTACCTTATTATATGGATATATTTTCTAGTCAAAGAAACCACATGGGAATATGAAGATTTTATGAAGAAACTACCGCAATTGATCATTGTTGAGGACAAAACTTTCATAAAGGTGGTGGGCATGCTACACCCCTAAACCTATATAGTATGCATATGGTTATGAGTAACTTCATATTGTGGCTACCTTAACTCCTGTTTAAGTTATATAATAATTAATATGGTCTTATATAGGTAGTTAGGTTGGCCTAGGTGGTATCCATGGCATAAGTATGGTATATATAGGAGGTAGAGGCTAATTATTATCATCATATTGAGTATTGTGTTCTTATTAATGGCTATTGGAGGTATCTCCATTAAAGTGGCATATTGTCATCAAGTATTTACAACATATTTCCTATTGTATTCTTTTGTTGTGCAGGTTGTTTCATTACAAGTACCCATGTGTATTTTAAACACTCCAATTCATGTTTTTCATGCTTGAGAAAAACTCTTACTTTCAATTGAAAGGTAGTTATGAAACCTTTTTGACAAATGAGAAACTATTAGGGTATTTTCACAATCATTTTTTTTCTTTTAAGAATACCAAGGAGGTTACACAAGAATAATAATAGTTGTGTAACCACTAGCTATTAGGGATCAATAGTCTCACGAAACTAGGCAAAACATGATGTTTGGAAAGGCAAAACAAGTAAAGGAAGAAATGATATAGACAAGGGGTATATATAGACATCATAAAGTTAGTCATTATGTTTATACAACAATACTACTTGAACTAGTGTTAATAATTGTAGAACAAGCTACCAACTATCAATATTTTCAAATTGATAGGAAATTCAAATGTTAATGGTTTTTGATGAGTTGTTATGACTTGTTCCTATTTTTTAATTTTGTAATGTAATTAAATATTTGTTCATCTCTTTTCTTTGGCAAGAAGCTTGATAGAAACATAGTACTAGGAAAAGCAATCTGATGTGAGTACCCCTTATTGGTCACATAAATCTTCATTCCTTCTCACAATATTTGTAACCTTTATTTTTCTCCATTCAATTATCTTCACATTGGAGGTGAACCTCATTACATGGTTTCTTGCATACCCTTGTCCTAGGATTTTCATGTCACTCTATGGCCTGGAATGATAATTGATCTAAGAAATCAAATTCAATGAGCCATATTAAATCCCCTTATTGTGTTCCTATATCTTCTCACCTATGCCAATGGTAAATCATTTATATCTTATATATTATACTATTATTTTGAATGAACTGCATAGTTGTATCCATGATGACTTGTACATTGATCATCCAATAATGTGAGCTTAGATGAATGAAAACAAATATAGTAAATGCTAGAGGATTAAGCCATGATCATAGGAGTTCATGAGCTTTGGATATGGGGTGTTGAGATATGATTTTGTGTTCTATTCTAGGAGGGGCAGTGGTTGAGATCTTTGTTAAGTGTGTAATAAATATCATTATTTATGATGGGTGGAGCACACATATTATGTGGTGGTGTTTATTTTTTGCATAGCACAATTACTTTGCAAAAATGATTCCAAGGTCATTGGATCATTTTATTTGAAAACACTCATAATCCTCAATGGTTATTAGATTGTTTTACTTCTTGGTATTGTAGCATTAGTTAGTTTGTGGCCATGTCACTTATGGTGGGATCCTCATCTTTGTCTATTTGTGGATGTATGATCACATCTACAAAATATTTATATGGGAAAAGAAAAATATAGTGTAAGAATAGGTCATGTAGAGGACATTGATTGATTCTATGCAGGATCGTGTGGTTGGCACAATCCTATGAGGTCTCAAGAGTTTATTTTTTGTTAGGTTCGACACCACTTATGGTGGGCCCTATCTTTTACTTGTTTCCATATGTCTATTCCTATATTAGTGGATGTTTTATTTGTGTGGAGGTGTTTGGTGGGTTGACTAGTTCTATGTGTAAGCTTTATATACTTGGGAATGTTTTCACGTAGGGGGAAGACTTGCATAAAGAAGAAGAAGTTATCAAGGAAATTCCTCAACAAGAAAAAGAAAATCTAGTAGAGGAAACCTTGGATAGAGAATTTCTTGATCAAGGAGAGCAAGACAAAGAGAAAGGATTTGAACAACATGATGATCAAGATTTACAATAAAACCCTACTATCCCAACATGGTTGAAGATAGACTTAAAGAAAAGATAGAAAGTAGTGGTAAAGCACTAAGTCTACCAGACATGGTAGTTTAGGTGGAGAAGATAAAAACCTCAAAGAAATCAAGAACCCTCTCCACCATCAAAATAAATGAATTTGGAAAAAGACTTGCAGACATAGCCACACCTCTGGTGGATAAATATGACACAGATCTCTCTATTGTTGGTTACCAGATATCCAAGGTAATTTTGGGAAAGCAAACAAGGGTTGAGGAGATTACTTACCTAGGATCTGCAATAGATTTAGTTGTTTCTAGGATGCACAAGGACAAATAGACTAAAGAAGAGTTGACTCTACAATTGGAATAGATGAAGGCATTCATAAAACATCTTCTTACTCCTATCTCGCAATAACAGTCAAAGTCTCTAGATCAATAAATCTTGATGACTAAGCAAGACTTTAATTCTTTACATCAAATAAAGAAGAGGTAAAATGCTATTGACCAATGCATATCCCAATTTCTGTAGGAAGCTAATAAGTTCTTAAACCAAGGTTTCACATATTATGAACAAGCCTATCAATTAGAAAGTCAAATAGATTCTTTCATGAATAAATTCATGGAAGAAGAAAATAAGCTTGAACAAGGCCATAGGAAATTGAAGGAGTTGAAGAGGATGAGTCCAACAAAGATAAATAAAGTAGACCTCCTTCAAGATCTAGAGCTAGGCCCGTTATCAAATGTATTAATATATTGAATTTTAGAATAGATATAATGATTGACTACAAATGTAGGATTTTTGAATCTTGAAAAGGGTATGTATCAAGATACTATAAATTTTTAAGAATTTGTAAAAGATGTTATAGGCCCTAAACCCTTTTCGGAAGACAAGTACACATTAGATACCTTAGCAGTCATAAAGGAGGCCTTGAGAAAGAAAATGGAAGGAGAAATTAATGGTGCCTTTGATTTTGATAAGGCTACTTTAGACAAGTGCTTGGAAACCAAGTTCAACTTCAAGGTAATAGAAAAAAATATTCAAAAGATGAAGGGATAGGTAGAATTTGCTCATAGGAGTTTTGAAGAAATCAAATTCATATTAGATTAGCTCGATGGCCTTGATGATGACAGAGTGAACAAATTTCTAGCAAATTTTGTAGAATACAAATAGAGATAGGGTGCTAAAGGAATCTCCAATTGGACATTCTATTTTTGGAATACTAATATTTAATTCATTTTATTCTTGCAGGCGATGTAAAAGGATCCCACTAAACTTGTAAAGTGGTTCCCAATTCTACATGTATTTTGCATGAGATTATCAAAATATTTTGCATGATCTTAATCTAAAAATAGGAGATCTTTCTTCCAATTTTCTAGTTCGCCTACATAAAATTTGAAGATAAAGTATTGCATGGATTTTTGGAGCCCCAAAAATTAGCTTTTTACATTTTCTTGGTTCTATAAAAGGCTAACTCCTATTTTGTGGTGGTGTTTATTTTTTGCATAGCACAATTACTTTGCAAAAATGATCCCAACATCATTGGATCATTTTATTTGAAAACACTCATAATCCTCAATGGTTCTTAGAGTGTTTTACCTCTTGGTGTTGTAGCATTAGTTAGTTTGTGGCCATGTCACTTATGGTGGGATCCTCCTCTTTTCCTATCTATGAATGTATGATCACATCTACAAAATATTTATATGGGAAAAGAAAAATATAGTGTAAGCATAGGTCATGTAGTGGACATTGATTGATTCTATGGAGGATCATGTGGTTGGCACAATCCTATGAGGTCTCAAGAGTTTATTTTTTGTCTTGAATTATGTGAGCTATTAGATGAAGAATGTGATCTATGATCTGCACAAGTCCTATAATCTCAAATGAATTATATCAAGTGTATATTACACCATTAGTTGTTGGGTTCGACGTCCCTTATGGTGGACCCCATCTTTTACTTGTTTCCATATGTCTATTCCTATATTAGTGGATGGTTTTATTTGTGTGGAGGTGTTTGGTGGGTTGACTAGTTCTATGTGTAAGCTTTATATACTTGGGAATGTTTTCACATAGGGGGAAGACTTGCATAAAGAAGAAGAAGTTATCAAGGAAATTCCTTAACAAGAAAAAGAAAATCTAGTAGAGGAAACCTTGGATAGAGAATTTCTTGATCAAGGAGATCAAGACAAAGAGAAAGGATTTGAACAACATGATGATCAAGATTTACAATAAAACCCTACTATCCCAACATGGTTGAAGATAGACTTAAAGAAAAGATAGAAAGTAGTGGTAAAGCACTAAGTCTACCAGACGTGGTAGTTTAGGTGGAGAAGATAAAAACCTCAAAGAAATCAAGAACCCTCTCCACCATCAAAATAAATGAATTTGGAGAAAGAGTTGCAGACATAGCCGCACCCCTGGTGGATAAATATGACACAGATCTCTCTATTGTTGGTTACCAGATATCCAAGGTAAATTTGGGAAAGAAAACAAGGGTTGAGGAGATTACTTACCTAGGATTTGCAATAGATTTAGTTTTTTCTAGGATGCACAAGGACAAATAGACTAAAGAAGAGTTGACTCTACAATTGGAATAGATGAAGGCATTCATAAAAGATCTTCTTACTCCTATCTCGCAATAGTAGTCAATGTCTTCAGATCAACAAATCTTGGTGACTAAGCAAGACTTTAATTCTTTGCATCAAATAAAAATGAGGTAAAATGCTATTGACAAATGCATATCCCAATTTTTGTAGGAAGCTAATAAGTTTTTAGACCAAGGTTTCACATATTATGAACAAGCCTATCAATTAGAAAGTCAAATAGATTCTTTCATGAATAAATTCACGGAAGAAGAAAATAAGCTTGAACAAGGCCATAGGAAACTAAAGGAGTTGAAGAGGATGAGTCCAACAAAGCTAAATACAGAAGACCTCCTTCAAGATCTAGAGCTAGGCCCGTTATCAAATGTATTAATATATTGAATTTTAGGATAGATATAATGATCGACTACAAATGTAGGATTTTTGAATCTTCAAAAGGATATGTATCAAGATACTATAAATTTTTAAGAATTTGTAAAAGATGTTATAGGCCCTAAACCCTTTTCAGAAGACAAGTACACATTAGATACCTCAGTAGTCATAAAGGAGGCCTTGAGAAAGAAAATGGAAGGAGAACTTAATGGTGCCTCTGATTTTGATAAGGCTACTTTAGACAAGTGATTGGAAACCAAGTTCAACTTCAAGGTAATAGAAAAAGATATTCAAAAGATGAAGGAATAGGTAGAATTTTCTCATAGGAGTTTTGAAGAAATCAAATTCATATTAGATTAGCTCGATGGCCTTGATGATGATAGAGTGAACAAATTTCTAGCAAATTTTGTAGAATACAAATAGAGATAGGGTGCTAAAGGAATCTCCAATTGGAAATTCTATTTTTGGAATACTAATATTTAATTCATTTTATTCTTGCAGGCAATGTAAAATGATCCCACTAAAATTGTAAAGTGGTTCCCAATTCTGCATGTATTTTGCATGAGATTATCAAAATATTTTGCATGATCTTAAACTAAAAATAGGAGATCCTTCTTCCAATTTTCTAGTTCGCCTACATAAAATTTGAAGATAAAGTATTGCATGGATTTTCGGAGCCCCAAAAATTAGCTTTTTACATTTTCTTGGTTCTATAAAAGGCTAACTCCTATTTTGTAAAAGGTCTAGGAAGTCGAATAGAGATTTGATTCAAGGTAGAAAGTTTTGAAGCTTACTTAGACTTTGTATTTTTCTTTTATCATTCATAGATTAGAAGGAGACAACGTTGAAGGAAGGAACCAAGATTCTAGTGTAGCACCTTGTTAGATATGTACTTTCTATTTCAAATAAATCAATAAAATGGTTCTTATTTCTTCAAGTTTAAATCTCTTCATATGTGGTGTAGTGCCTAAACTCTTCCTTAATTCTTTGATTGCTTGAGAGAATATTGTGTTTCATTGATATATCTTAAAAGTGAAGTGTGGATTTATATTTTAACCTGTGTGTGTAATACAGTGATTGAATGTTATTTTCTACTGCTTAATTTAAAATTTCTTAGAATCTTGCACTTCTAATGTAAAATATAGTCTTTGTTACTTTGAGTCTTTGTGTTTGGTTTGGTTCATGGCCATATAGAGACATCTTTTCCTGTTGGTGTATACGAGAATATATTTATTTTTTATGGTTTTTTTCCTTAAGGTCTCTTGGTCCCATGCCACCTCTCTCCCCCTCCCTTTCTATTTAGCCTACTTGGTCTACAAATTATCCTTTCTATTTATCCTCTCTTGTTTTCTACTCTCTTGATGATGGATCATGGAGTGTGATCCAAAATATTGAGGGAAAAACTAACACACAGTTTAATCCTGAAGCACTCATTTACAATATTATAGAATGTGGAAATTTGATGTCTATTAAAATATAGTGTTAATACTAATCTTAGCATTACAATTATTTGAATTCTCAGATTATCATTAGTTAAAGATTAATATAAAACACTCACTACATTTTCTTTCATAACCTTTCAACCTTTTGATGTTTTTATAAGTTGATAGGATATGATCTAGATTAGGCATAATCCATTTTGATTTGGAAGTTAAACCATGCCCCTTGAACAAATAGACCACATTGACCACTTAGATTGCATCATATGGTTGTGACACAACTCCCAGGACATTGGAGGTGATTGATTCTAGGATCAATCATCTTTTGAGGAGAGGTAAGGCGATCTTCACTTTACCTATGTTGCATGTGTCAATCTGACCATCAATGCCACTTTTTCTTACAACATATAAAATGAGTAATAATTAATATCCATAGACCTAGAAAGTACAAACTAAAGATAATAAAGCTTGGATTAGATATTAGAATATTCAAGAAGAAAATCTTATGAATAATGTTGATAAAATCAAATCCAACATTCTCATATTATAAGAATAAAACATAGAATAACATGAAAATTACTAATATGTAGAATTGGCAATCCTTGTTTGACTAAATGTTATGATATTTTAAAACAAAATAAATATTACTAAAACATTGAATAATGTGTGAATAATATTTATATCTTAGATAATAAAACTATTTGTTAACCTAACCTTGAGATTCTTTGGGGAATGTAAATTCATAAAATGTATTATATAGTAAAGAAGTTGATGATGCAACTTATTTCCTTCAAACTTGCCCATTAATTCAAATGACCCAACTATATCATTTAAATAATGTTTGAAGACTTCTAACCTAAAATCAAAATAACATATTTGGATATATAAAAATGATGTTATAAATATTATTAGGGTGATTTATATTTTATTCTTATGGATTATTGTAAGTGTGAAAATACATATCCTACAATTTTAATCTTTACCTTACATGACTTTGTTTGGTTCTCCCAAGTATATATAGTCCTTGGACATGATTTTGATTAATTTGGAGCTCTCATCAAGACCCTAATTTCTAGTTGACTCTTAGAAACAAAACATAACTCTTACTTAGGTCTAATTTTAAGATCTTAAGTTATTAGTTTTATTCCTAGGTCAAATTTGCAAGTGCATAAATTGTTCAAGTTAGTTCCATTGTACAAATTTGACCCTCATCTTTAAAATTAGAATTCCACCCTAGGCTCAAGCTAACTTTGTTTTAACTAACCACTATATGTCAAACCTCATGCGAAAACACTTGAATTGTGTTCCTAAGTTGTGTATATAAAAACATCACCCCTAGGTCATTATCATCACACATTATCTACCACTTATCATTCATTACTATTCCCTACCATCCAAAATCACTATTGGCCCTTTCATAGTATGATTCTTAATTAACTATTTTGATTGGATTGCTTATTTACAACAAATTCCAAAACCCTAGTTCATTCAATATGACATTTCATCACCCTTTTCACACATTGTTCAAGTACCAAATTTTACAGTTCCATATTTGCATCATTGTAATTTAGATTGATGCTTATTGTTTTCTAACTTAATAAGAAACTATTAAATCAAATCTTGGAGGCTGACATAAATAGAATATCTTCATTTAGTGAGCTCACAAAGGGGTTGATCAACACTGCTAGCTTTTCATTTCAACTTAAGGCATCAAAGGTGAATCTTTGTTTGTAGGTACTAAAGGTTTGCAAACATCAAGGTCAAATATATGGTCAAGGGAATTTCCATGTGTTAAACATAAAATCCATATTTCTACAACACAGAGGTGACCTAGGTTGATGCACAATCACAAATCTCAATCATAGTTTTCCCAATTTATTTTTTCAAGATTTGAGATTAGATTTGAGATAGCATCCACATATCATAATCAAATTATTTTTGTTGTTGTTTCATTCTATTTTCAAATTAAGTTGATTATTTATTTCTGACTAAATTACTTGTCTAAAATAACTTAATATTATTAGTTCCTGCCTTTGATAGGATTACTAATGTATCCCTTGGATGCAATATTTCAATTTATTTAACCAATAGCCATCTAGAATTAAAAAATCTGAGCAAACTACTATAGTCACTTATTTTTTCTAGCTATTTATTAATAGGGAAAATGTGATTTATGTTTTTTTCTATTGGATGATACTTGAAACAGTAATGCAAAAAATCAATTTTTAATTTTCAAAAAATGAATTAATTGGTAAGGACAATTCATTGAATTGACAATATGTATTAATTGGAGAAAGTGGTTCATAATACAGAGGGTGTACAATCGATGGCAGAGAGACTACTTTTTAATTAATGATTCTTAATTATCTTTAATAGCTCAACATGATATTCATATGAATTCACAGCTCATTACTTACCATTTGCAGAAGACAGTGACATTCAGGTAATTGTTCTTCATTCCAATTTTATCAGAGGTTTTCCATTACAGTCTTTTAACCAGGTGATTCTTCATTCAGGTTTTATCAAAAGTTTTTTGTTAATCTTTTACGAGATTTATAACCCTCTCAAACTGCTCCATTCTGCTTCCCCTGTTTGTCAAATCTTCTATGCAAACTAGCTTCTTTTGTTTATCCGGGTTTAAACAAAAAAATAAGAAATGTATGCACTAAAACAAATTCTCAATAATTCCAATCTGAAGGGAAGCAAATAAATTTATTCACAGCAAGAAATCAAGCCATTCATACTGCTCTCGAGTCTGACCGATGGTAAGGATTTTTTTTTGTTTTGTTTTGTTTTTCTTGAGTTTCTCAAATTGTCTCGTTCTTCCAGTATAAATAAATTTCATTCTATTATAATATTTGACCACAATTATCTCTGTTCAAGATCTGGTTAATGTTTTGGATTCTTTTCCTACACTTCTGTATAATTTAAAAATAACATAGCTTATTATAAACAATGATGTTATCTGATTATATATTTATCTGCATACTTAATTTTTCTGTAACTTTTTTAACTTCCAAAGGTTGTCGCAAATAACCTAAGGTAGATAGAACCTGAAACAATAGAAATAAATGCACCTGTAGCTAGTAAACTACTCCTCAGAACATGGACACCCAATAAGAAGTTCTCTCACATGCAATGGCTGCAGGATATGCACAAAATGGATTTGTTGAAAAAGCTTTAGAAATATTCAATCAAATGCAAATGGTAGGTGTAAATCGAGACTCCACAAACCTTTGCCAACATCGTCCCTACTTATGCCTGTGTATTGAAATTTTTCCCACAATATAAGTAACCATACAACTTTAGATCATTGGGATCATAAAACTAACCTATACTTATTAATAATTGTAAGCATTCGGAACTGCATGCGAATACATTTCTCTTTCCTACGTTCTAGTTTCCCTTAATTGTACTGAGCCCTCAGTTCGTCATTACACTGACCTAACCATTTCAGCATGGCTTTTGTTAATTAAATATATTGTGCAAACAAATTCTCTAGAAACATTGACGGCTATATCATTTGAAGAAGCATTGAACATCATTACAAAATGAATCTATATGAAATTAAAAATTTTAAGATGGTACCAATGAACAAATTTGTTTGAATAAGATAGAATTTCTGTGACTCCTAAAAGATAGCACTTTTGGTGGACAGAAAATGCAACTTCAGGATTTTAACTCTTGCTGTCTCTTCCTCAAATTCCACTCAATAGAGTCCAGAGCTTTCTTATCACTATCACTCAGGATTGTAGTGCTCCCAATACACATAGCTTTGGACAAGCTGATCTAACGAAAAAATAACTAAAACTATATCATAAAGGACATGGATGAAGACGAGGATCGCTAAGTCATACTTCCAGATGGAATGCATGCGAGACTGAATGACTGTATGATGTCATGTGTCTTATTAAAATTCAAAACATTTCTCCGCCCCTTCCAGCCATTTCTTTACTTCCCCAAATTAACATTTTTTCTATCATTTTTCCTGATTTATTATGTTGTGTCGGTTAATGTCTGGATTTCCAAATTCTCCTATATGTCTATCCTTTAACATCAGATAAAAATGACGGCAACTCTTTACAGAGTCCAACTCCAGGGATTTTTTAAATAGTAATTTAAAAATATATTATATTATCTTGAAATTTTATATTGTAATAAATTAATAATAAATCAAATTAAATAAAGTGTTATTTGTAGTTCTGTAAATGGTAGTATGTAGATATATTAGAGTTTCAAACTATCTTTGACACCACTTTCTATAAGGGTTAGCTGAACAGTTCCAAACTTCCAATGATCAAATTAATTATTAATAAATATATCTGTATCCCAAATTTTTCCACCTGTGAACTACATTGAGACTATCACTCTTGCATTTGGCAACAATGGTAATATGTAGATGGTTTCTCACAATATCTAATTTCTACATGATATGAAAATGATCAACCAATTTTTAGCTCTTTGGCAACAATGGTAATGTCAATTAAAAGTATTGAAAGCTTTGGGATTTACAAAGTATAATTATAGCATCTTACCTGGGTATTGTGATTAATAGTGGACAATCCATGCTTGTGAAGTTTTTAGCGAAATACTTTATTTGCTAGATGACCATCGAAAGGGGTGCCTCTATATTAATGTAATGCTAAATCATCTAAACTTCATGTGAAACAAATGTTGTGACAACCTATGCAATTATGCTTTTCAATTTTAATGGCCTGGGCATAATTTAAATCTTTGAACACATACAAATCATAGTAAAAAATATAAAAATGCTGAATAATCAATTACAATTGCTCTTTTACCATCGTTACACTATTTCTGTGGTTAAACACAATAGTATCACTCAAAGCTCAAATCTATATATTTTTAAGAAAACTGAGAAACTTACCTATAAATTAAAATAGTGTTATTTAAAAAGTATAGCACAGCCATTGCTATAATAAAGTTCCATATTATAGGAGTAAAAAGGTACCACCAGGCCTACAGTTTGATGATCTCTACTTTTGATATGAAAATTCTATGGTTGTTCTTAAATGTCATCCATTTTAAAGTTAAATGTCAATTTTGGTCAATAAAAAAAAGTAAATATTTACCAATTTTTAGTATGAATGAAGTGTGAAATTGTTTTACTATTTAACTATTGAACATGATGATATTTAAGTAGAGTGAAATTCCATAATGGTGTGGTCATTTAACTGCTTGTCAATTAATGTTTAAAAAAATATATAAATTGTCAAAAAAAATAGTTCAATTTATCAAAATTAATTTTTTTAAAAATTAAATAAAAATATTTTATTAAGTCCTATTAATCATAAATATTAAATATTTCTTCATCTAAATAAATGTTTGTTTGAAATGAATATGGTAAGACTATTTATATACCACTGTGTATAAAATATTATTTCTGGAAACAATTATATTAGAAACTTTCACATTTTAGAAACCATGTATACACTCATAACTATTACAATATTAAACTATATAATTGGCACCTGTATATACTAATCAAATCAAATCAAATCTCACATATTATATAACAAACATTTATTATTCACAATTAAAGTGTTAAATTTTTACAGATTTTGGTCTTCCATAGTCTATGACAATCAAAAGAGCATATGGAAAGAATAGTGACTTGTGTACATTTCTTGAATTATACGTTCACACTCAAAGTTTGGTTTTCAACACTTTTAAAAATACAAAATGTAGTATAGAGAATATTAATTTTTTAGAAATTTATTTGTATAAGGAGCATCTAATAGTGATATCTAAAACAAAAGGAGGAGTAATATTTTAGAAGAATTGTAAGAGAATGAAGAACAACAATTAGTTAGTTACTTTTAAAATTTACACAAAACCAACAATGCAAATTTACTATTACAATCAAATGTAAGTTTCTAAATAGATATATTTAAAATTAAAAAATATTCAAGATAATCTTATATTTAAAGATTTAAAAACATTTTAAAAACAAAAAAAATATTTTTATTCTATCTTTCAAAAAATATTCTAAGTTAATTTCATTTATGCAATTAAATTCTACTACAAGGTTTTTAAGTTCAAGAATTTGCAAGTTTTACTTGTTTGATATCAGTTAAACACTTGTTAGAGAACGTGTGTGAGCATACACTATTTGCAAGTCTTTTATAATAGCTAATTCATTATTAGTTAAACACTTGTTACAGGATTATGTGTGAACCCACACTATTTGTAAGTCTTTTATAAGGCAAAATTAGCTACAATTTGAAATTGAATTGTTATCTTGTGATGTGGATTAATGGAACCATGTTGTTGTTGTCGCTATTGATGTTTGCAAAGAAAATTACAATACTTGTAATTTTGACTTTAAATATGTATGGCATCCAGATTCTAGGTCTTACGGGAATTTATATAGAAATTCTTTTAAGTGGTATCAATGCAATAATGAATTTCCTCTACATAAATTCAAACCCATACAACTTCTACTCAAAGTAATGTCCAAAATAGACACTATTTTGGTTCAATCTATAAAGAAGGTGTGAGCTATATCATCTAATTATACATGGACATATTCAACAAACATGATCTAGAACAATGATGAATTTCTTGTAGGTGTTTGTCCTAATTTTCAAGTTCAGCACCTAACAATATTTAAAATAGAAAACTACAACAACATTCATAGCATTAAGGCAAGAACATGACGCAATGCGTTTCTTGTTACATTGTAACACTAATTTAATTTTGTATTAAAAACATTATATGTTTCATTCAACTATGTTATATTTCTTTTTCTTAATTACAAATTATAATATTATATGCATAATAGACACAATAGTCACATGTAAAAACTCCATACACTAATTTCATTTAAATAAAGTTAAAACCGTTTAGTATCATCACCATTTTCGATTTTTATATTAATGACAAGCAGAGTCCATAAAATGGCCGGCATTGGCATTGGCATCTACTAGACGGCCGACAAAGATCAAGTTATCACTGTATTCTATATATACGAGGCTGCATTGCTTAAGCTTCAGAAATTGAGCAGGACAATCCCAGAGTTTGAGAGAGAATGGCAGGGGGAGCCATCTGTAGCTTGTGGTGGGCTGTCTTTGTGATGAGTTTTATGTGGGGCTGGTATATCTGTATGGGTGAGGAGGGAACAGTCACATTTTACGCATCTCCATATGTCCGTAAGTATATTGTGAATTGTTATCAAAGTTAGTCATGGGTATTGCGATTCTGTGAACGATGTTATACTGATTGATTGCACTGACACTGGCAGCGTCGGCATGCTTTGGAAATGACCTCTCGCAATTTCCAGCAGGAAATATCTTCGCGGCAGCAAGCGATGCATTCTGGGACGACGGAGCCGCCTGCGGAAGACGGTACAGAGTCACCTGCACCGGCGCAACAAATGATGGCGTTCCATTGCCCTGCAAGAGCGGATCCATCGTCGTGAAGATTGTTGATCGTTGCCCGCCCGGATGCCGTGGCACCATCGATTTATCTCAAGAGGCCTTCGCCCAGATTGCCGTTCCTGACGCTGGCAAAGTTTTCGTCAGCTTTGAGCAGTAAGCTAATAGTTAATTTCCTCTTTTTCTTTTCTTCCCTAATCCTATAATAAATATTCATTTAGTGTTCCTTATTTCTTTTGCAGGGTGTAAGCATTTTGAGAAGCCCTATTTCCTTTGGAGTTAGAGTTGCCTTGTACGAAACAGGCCTAAAATGTCTCTTTCAATAAGTAACTAGAATTTTTCAAAGAATAGAATTCATTTCTCATCTTAAGTAGGACATATGCTTTTTATGCTGTCCGTAGAAATTGTTTCATAGTTAATGTTAGTGGTTTATAGTGTGGTTGATAGGAATGTTCTAAAATTAAAGTGGTTTTTGATTCCAACGACTTTTTCCAATTTATCTTATTTGATGTGTCCGTAGGATA
The DNA here is from genome assembly GCA_027924645.1 of Cunninghamia lanceolata. Lineage (NCBI taxonomy): Eukaryota > Viridiplantae > Streptophyta > Pinopsida > Cupressales > Cupressaceae > Cunninghamia > Cunninghamia lanceolata. The sequence goes on from BSBN01000244.1 coordinate 4,970,404, forward strand.
AATGAAGAAATTGTTATTTATGACATTTCTTGTTAAAGGTTAAGAATTTGAAGTAGTGTGACATTTCTTATTGATGTCAAGAGTTTCATGAAACTCTTTATCATCTTTGTAAGCCACAAATTTTACAAAGCCTTTGTGTGTTTGGTTCATAAGAAGACCAATATAAAGGCAACATAATACAAAATTTCCTTGTGTGTACTAGTAGGGGCTTCATTTTTAAGCCTCCATGTTTGTGTACTTGGAGGGTTTATTTTTTCCAACTATGGCCTCATCTAAAAGCTCTAATATTATGGTTAGTGAAAAATTAGATGGTTCTAACTATACAAATTGGAAATGTGAGATGGAATTAATTCTACAAATGAAATCTTTATGAGAATTAGCAGTAGAAGACAAACCTGCAAATGCAAGTAAGCATGAAAAATGGGATAAAATGGATATGAATGCTCGAGCAATAGTTCTATGGAAAATTAGTCCATGGACTAGGCCTCAAGTTCAGGATCTGAAAACAACAAAGAAAATATGGGAAACTTTGCAAACAATGTACAAAAGAACAAGTAAATTAAAAATTATGGTTATTAAAAGGCAATTGATTCATTTGAAAATGAAGGGAGTAATGATCACATTGCAAAAATAAAGAATTTAAGAAATCAACTTGCAATGATGAAGGTGGAATATGAAGATTCAGAAATTGTAGATTTTTTGATTGAAAGCCTTTGAGATGAATATCATAATTTCATATGCACATTGTAGCTAACTGAAAATTTTGACAATATGCAACTAGGGGAATTTTATGGGGCTTTGTTGAATGAAGAAGATAGGCGTAAAAAGTTCACAAGTGAGTCTAGTAGAAGTTCTCAAGCATTCATGGCTAAAGGCAACTATAAGAAATACAATCAAGACAAATCATATCACAATCAAAGACAACAAAATCAAGGGAATCCATACAAAAATAATCAAAGGCAATGGAATCAACAAAGGAATAATTTTCAAAAGTGGAAAAATGAATGGAGAAATCAAAAGGACAATTTTAAGAGTGAAAAAAGCACCATACATTACAATTGTGGAGAAGAAGGGCATAAAAGTGATCAATGTCCTAGGAAATCACATGTAGGAGGGCAAAGAAAATTTTATCAAAGAAGACACTCAATTTTTTCTCAAGAAGAAGGTGATCATAATATATCCATAGCCTACTCAAGAAAATTCTAATAATACATGGTATATGATTCAGGGGCTAGCCGACATATGACTTATAGTAAAGACTTCTTTGGTTCTTTAGAAGAAGTGAAAGCTGCAAGGATATTTCTTGGTGATGATAGTTTACATGAAATTGAAGGAATAGGTTCAATTCCAATGAAAGGTCATGATGGTAAGAAATTGGAAATAACAAATGTTAACCTTGTACCTAAGTTAACAACAAATCTTCTCTGAATAAGACAAATAACTCAACATGGTTATAAGGTGGAATTTTACTTAGATAAGTATCTAATCAAGAACATTAATGATGGATTCAAAATTGTGGCTATGGGGTTTGAGAGCTATGTTATCTACAAATTTTTAACATCTATAGATAAGACAACTTACATTACTACATGTTCCTCTACAAGTGAGTTGTGGCATCAACAATTTGGTCACTTAAATTATCAAAGTTTGGCTATGCTTTAAAAAATGCATATAGTTGATGGACTTCCTTGGATAAAAGTAAACACAAATGTGTGTATAAGATGCATGGTTGGAAAACAACATAGAGACAAGTTTGAAAGGTCTACATGGAGGGCAAGTAAATTTATTGAGCTTGTCCATAGTGATTTATGTGGGCCTATGAATCCCCTTCAGAGGGAGGAGCTAGGTACATTTTAACATTCATTGATGATTTTTCAAGGAAGGTTTGAGGCTACTTCCTTAAGAAAAAGAAATAAGTATTTGACAAATTTGAAATTTTTAAAGCATTTGTGGAAAATCAAAGTGGGAATAGGATCAAGCGAATAAGAATAGACAATGGTGGAGAATATGTCAATAACAAATTCAAGCATTTTTGTGAACATCATGTGATCAAGAGAGAAATGTCTAATAGATATACTCCTCAACAAAATGGTGTTGCGGAAAGGTAGAATAGGACCTTAGAGTAAATTTCACAATGCATGCTACAATCCAAGGGTCTTCCTTTGTTTCTTTGGGCTAAGAATGTCAATACCGCATCTCATGTCTTGAACATATCACCTACAATTTGTTTGGAGAAAATCACCCTTGAGGAAGCATGGAGTGGTAGGAAACAAAATTTTAAGTATTTTAGAGTATTTGGATGTGAAGCATTTGCTCACATACCTGATGAGATTAGAGAAAAGAAATTTGACAAGAGTGTGAAGTGTATCTTTGTTGGATATGATGATCAAAAGAAAGGATATAGGTTGTATGATCCTAGTGTGGAAGATGTGTTCACAAGTAGGGGTGTCAAGTTTAATGAAGGGTTCGAGGATCTAATAAAACCCTCTCCTATTCCACAAGTAGACATAAATAATGATGAATCTCATAGTAAATTTGAAACTAGTGAAAGTTCAAAGACAACTTCCAACGAAGTTGAAGAATCAAGTCCTCAAAAGGCCGAGTCTTCAAAAAATTTATCAAAGGACCCAACAAGTTAATTATTCCCTAATGACCACAATAATGAAGACTAATGATCCTCAAACCTATGATGAGGCTAAGGGAAAACATGAATGGGAACAAGCTATGCAAAATGAATATGACTCTTTGATAAAGAATAAAACTTAGGAATTGGTAGATTTGCCGAAGGGCAAGAATGTGCTCAACAATAAGTGGGTGTATAAAACTAAGTTCAAGTTTGATGAAAGTATTGAAAAACACAAGGCCAGATTAGTAGCCAAAGGGTACTCACAAAAGGAGGGAATTAACTACACAAAAACTTTTGCACTAGTAGCAAAGATCTACTGTAAGGACAATCATAGCATTGGCAGCTCATTACAAGTGGACTCTTCACCAAATGGATGTTAAGAATGCATTCTTGAATGGAGAAATTGATGAAGAGATCTAAATGACTCAACCAAAGGGATTTGAAAGTTCAAGACAAGAACACTTAGTTTGTAAATTGAGGAAGTCTCTCTATGAATTGGAGCAAACTCCAAGGGCTTGATATGCTAAGATTGATGAGTATTTCAAGACTTAAGGATTCAATAATAGTCCTCATAATCCAAACTTGTATGTGAAGGAATTTGATGAAGGTGACACAATTATTATTGTACTCTATGTTGATGATCTTATCATCATAGGAAATGACATGCACAAAATTATTGATATGAAGTTGAATTTAAAAGAAAATTTTGAGATGACAAATCTTGGTTTTTTGCACAATTTTCTTGGCATCCAATCATGGAAAAAAGATGATGGAATTTATCTCTCTCAAACCAAGTATGCTACAGACTTGTTGAGAAAATTTAGAATGGAAGATTATAAAAGTGTTTCTACTCCACTTATACTAGGGTTGAAGTTGACAAAGGATATGGAAGGTGAGGATGTTAATCCTACCATATACAAGCAACTTGTTGGTAGCCTTGTGTACTTGACTCACAATCGACTAGATATTTCTTTTGTAGTATGTGTCATTTCATGGTTTATGATCTCTCCTAATATTCCACATTGGATGGTAGTAAAGAGAATATTGAGATATGTAAAGGGGACATTGAATATGGGTGTTTCTTACTCATCTCTTGGATACTTGTCACTTGTAGGCTATTTTGATTTAGATTGGACAGGTTGTGTAGATGATAGAAAATCTACCACAGGTTATGTTTTCTCTCTTGGTTCTAGACCAATTTCATGGTGTAGTAAGAAGCATTCTACTATTTCTTTATCAACTACAGAGGTAGAATATACAGCAACAAATGAGGCAACTAAAGAAATAACTTGGTTACAGACTATTCTTTCAGTACTCAAACAACATCATGTAGGGCCTTCTTTACTTCATTGTGACAATCAAAGTGCCATTTTGTTGTCCAAGAATCTAGTGTTCCATGCTAGAACCAAACATATAGAGGTGTATCACCATTACATCAGGCATCTCATTCAGCAGCAGGTAATTCATCTTCAATATTGCAGCTTAGAGGAACAAATAGCCAATCTTTTCACCAAGGCTTTAATTGAGCCTAAGTTTGTTTATCTTAGAGGTGTTTTAGGGTTGAGAGAAGTCACATGAATATTTTATGGTTGTCATTTAGGGGGGATTGTTGTGAATGTCTACCATCATATGAGTGAATAAGTTATCTTATGTAACCCCTAACATTAAGGGGGATGTCAGCATACTTAATGCTAGTGGTTTATAGTCAACAAGTGTTAATGTTAGTGGTTGATAAGTTAGGCAATTAAATAGAAAAATAAATGTCATTAGTTATAAATATTCTATAAATATGTATCACTCCTTGATTACAATTCAATTCAGATTTCTGTTGTTACAGATTTGCAATCTGTCTGTGTCGTTCCTATTTTCTGATATTAATTCTAATCACTGATTTTCTTAGATGACTTGAACTCCAGTCAATTCATAATTTAAATAAAGAGAAAATATTTGAAATTTCCATTCCTTATAAGACATTTTTTTACTATTTCGTTTTAATTTTTGGTTAATTTCTTTTTTAATGTCCTCTGTAATATTATGGAAAATCATTTGATTATCTACTTCTCTTATCTCACAAGAGAAAAGAGATGCATACGAAGATCTCTGCTTAACGTGTACTTGCTCTAATTTTTTATGAATTTTTAAAGTCTAAAAATTATTAGATTTGAACCAGTGAACTGTTATTTGGAAAATAGACCATTTATCAATTCTTTTACCATTCCACCTAGTTATAAAAACAATAAATAATTATTTTTTAAACAAAAAAAATACTTTTCAATGTTAATGTGGCGGTACACGTTAAGAAAGGCTTTATCCTCATGAATCTAATGGCACCAACACTTCCAAAGCCTTGGCATCTAAACCGATAGGGAGTAGAAACTGATGTTTATCCAGGGCACAACGCAACACAACACAACGACTAGACTAAGTTTATAGAAACTGGTGTTTATACACTCTATTTAAATATAATTCATTTATATGGTCAAACAATCAATAGCAATTTTACACCTCATTCACAACAAAAAGTGCTTAATATTTGTCCTGTTTTTATTCGTTAAAATTGACCTTTGACTATTAAAATGGATGATATTTAAGAATAACCGTGTTTATACAACCAGACTGGAGACCAAGTTTGAATGCACCATCAACACATGCCACAGCTGGAGAAGTACGAAGGAGATCAATGGGGAATATCCCACCCAAAGGAGCATCACCCAAAACAACATTGTAACCATCCAGAGCACACTTCCACCAATCGGTATCAAGTAGGTACTTATGAATGAAATTGGAGACAATAGGAGTGACGAACTCCGCCTCTTGAGCAATGTCCATGATGTTGGACAAAAAGATGGAGGCAACATCAAAAAGTCAATTACAGTTGGCATTCGATTTGGATATGACCAGGCCAACAGATCCAAAGACTTGAGATCATCACTCTTCACATTAATGATAGGCACCCGCATACCTTTTGCTTATCGCAATGAAGAAATGGCACAGGGAATATTTCCCTCTTGATGTCTACATGTATGTATACTTTATCTTTATTTTCACTATATGTGTCATATGATGTGTTAGATGCTATGTTGTCCACATAACAACTAGTTGTCTTACAACTAGCACTGGAAGAATCCTCTCTATCATGATCTATGGTGTTAAAGATATACGTAAATAACAATTAATATCCTAAATTGTATCACATGGTTATTAGTAAGATCCTATATTTTATGCTCATGTAATTCATGCATATATCTATACTATGTTTTATTTGATCATCATCACAAAAATAATTAGCATCGATGGACTTTGGCACATGTCTAGATGTATCAATATGTTTTATGGGAAGCAACTTGATATTTGTTGTTTTGTAAAGTTTTTTTAATATGGCATCTTGAGTTTAACTTGCTTATCTTTATTGCTAGTGATTGAATGATTCTTTTATGATGAATAATTGTGGTTGTTGATGCTACATAGTAGAATAAATATATGAAATAACACAATAATCATACCTACTAGATGTTGAAATATTATCATCGCCTTGCAAACATTCATTCTAACAAAAGTAAGTACTCCATAAAAGCATATATAAGATTTATGAATGAATTATAATAAACATGATGCAAATCAAAACATAGTAATGCTTCATCAACTAAAGTTTCTCTATTTATGCTTCCATTATGAACATATTATTATTATTAACATGTGCTTAATATGTGAAAAATTAGTTTCTACAATTTGAATATGGACCTCTATATTATCCATTTCTGTCACCACTAAATACATAAATCAATGGGTGTCTAAAAATATGAGTAATATAAAGCATAAGATCAAAAAACATCATGATATATAGAAACACTTGTAACATGTGTATCATAATTGTTTTCCACTTGAGAAGAATTAGCATCATCTGTAACATCATTTGGTATGGAAAGTATTAGATATATCATCAACAGGTAAGGAGGAAACATCATAATCACTAGGAGTAAACATATCATTACATGAATAACAAACCCTAGATGTATCCATGGAAGTTAAGATTGAAGTGAGTTATGTGTATTTAGCATAGGTTCACAAAAATATCTACAATAGAAATGCGAACTATACTATCATCACACAATGGGGCATCAAAAATATTATCATGAAAGAAGAAAATGTCATGTGAGGGAGCAAAAAAGTAATGCATGTCACATAAGAAACCATCATATATTGCATCATTAAATCTATCATAAAATGAAGGTAAAATTCTCAAAGGTAAAACATCAACAATAGTCAAGCTCAAAATGGTGCAGGGGCACCTTGATGCACCTTGGGTCATGTTGGGAAACTTTCATTTTTATTTTTGTTTTGGATTGAATTATGTAAATATAGTCATTTAAGACCATTTTATGTCATCTAGGACCATTTTTGGTATTTTGGAGCAACCTAGGAAAAAGATGTAAAAGTGGTTCAAATTTTGTCAATGTTGTCAATGTTGTAATGAACTTTTTCAAACTTGTTAACAAAAAAATAGTTGTGAGTCAGTTGTAAGTTGGGAGATGCTTGGAATAGCATAAATATGCCTTGAAAACACAACCCAAAGGGCTGGATAAGATTTGGAGGAAGTAATACATCAATTTTGATACATTTTTATGCATTTTTCTGTGTAATCGGACTGAAAACCGTAGGTGTATGGCCCTGTACGGTATGGTACAGACCTGCAACCAATTGGGAAAGATGAATAACCTTTTATTTTTTTATTTTCTTTTATTTCATAAGATTTCATTTTGTTTTGTGCATTTCAGAGGAATTTTTGTAAAAACGGGTAGGATTCAACCTAGGGTTTCCAGTCATGAATAAAAAATTCATTTCTAGAGTTTTAACCATTGATTTTTTTTGAAAACTTCAAGGGAGGACTGTTTTGATGTGTACTACAATATTTTCAAGGTTTGGATTTGATAGATTTTGTTCTTGGTGAGTTATATAGGATTGTTCCTCTCAAAACCCTGCTAAAACAGGGCAGAAGCCTAGTTTGCTTAGGGTTTGATAACATATATCCATTAAATTACTTGCCTATAGTAAGAATGAGTTGTGAGGCACCCATAAACACCATAGAAGGTCTTGACAAATCCAAGTTTCATTTTTTCATATGATTTCCTTGTTGTATGCCTTTTAGGGCCATTGAAATTAGGTGTATAGGGTGATCTAGGGTGTATGTAAGCATTGTTTGAACCATATCATTGTATGTAGTGTATGAGAAGAGTCTTGTTGCATTGAGTAAGTCCTTGATCTGCATCATTTTAGTATCAGATCCAAATAAGAGGGAAAGGTTGAATTGAAGAAACGTAAGGATGCCTCCAAGAGCAAATCCAATTGCTAGAGAGGTGAGGGAGATAAAGGAGAACTATAAAAGAGAGATGAGGAAGATGAGGGACATATTTTAAGCTAGAATTGCAATAGTTGAAACTAATTAGAGAAGAGGAGTGGTCACATGAGATTTGAGTGACCCATAAGAAGAAGAAGAATGAATAGATGAAACCCATTCACACCAGGAAGAACCTCGGGGAGAGAGGGATGTTGATGAGATGAGAATGGAAAGATTGCTAAAGGTAGTCAAAGGGGAAGGTTCTAAAGTGAAGATGGAACTACCAGTGTATAGAGGAAGTTTAAATAGTGAGGAACTTCTTGATTGGATAGGAGAACTAGACAAGTATTTTGAATTTGAAGATGTGCCTGAAGAACAACAAGTGAAGTTGGCGAGAACAAAGTTGAAAGGTCATGCATCCCTTTGGTCGGACTATGCATAGGATGAGAGAAGGAAGATGAGAAAAAATCCAAAATCACCTCTTGGAATGGGATGGTTGCCAAACTCAAAGACAAATTCCTACCTAGTGACTATGTCATTCAACTTTATATAGGAAACTCCAAAACTTGAAGCAAAAAGAAATGGATGTGAAAACATACACAGAGGAGTTCTACAAATTGAGCATTAGATCAAGCCACATGGAGGATTATGTAGCTAAGATTGCAAGATACATAAATGGTCTCAAGTATAGCCAACAAGATGAACTAAGTCTTACAAGTCCTAGAACATTGGGAGAATGTTTCCAACTAGACATGAAGGTTGAAGACAAGTTGAAAAGGAGACAAGAAAAGAAGAGCAGGGGTAGAGGAAAGAATTTTAGAGCAAGAGGGAAATTTGCTAGTAGAGGATAGTCCCAAAGGTCTGAAGGAGAGACAAGTAATGCTCAAGAACAAACTTCTGATTCAAGGGGCAGTTTTAGAGGAAGAAGACCAAATTTTAGGGGCATATTTGGGAGTAGAGGATGATCAAGTGGATTCACTGGAAAATGTTATAAATATAATTAGTTTGCAGGCCATCAAGCATGGCCATGCATTGAAGAACGGTCCACTACTTTGGTTAGAAGTGAAAGGAGGAATCAAATTGTAGAAGGTGAAGATACTGAAAGTGTCAATTCTCCATCACACAATGCTGACCCAAAAGTTGGAGAGTCTTTGATGATGAGAAGAACCCTAATCAAAGTGCCCATGGAGAAGGAACCACCTCAAAGAAAGTCACTCTTCAGGACTACGTGCAAATGCCAGGGTAAATGATGTAAAGTTGTCATTGATTCTAGTAGTACTGATAATTTGGTTTCTGTTGAAATGGTTGAGAAGTTAAAGTTGAAAAGATTGCCTCATGCCACTCCATACAAGGTCTCTTGGTTAAACAAAGGGCAACAAGTGTTGGTGAATGAGAAAAGTTGGGTAGAATTCCATATTGGGGGATATAAGGATAAGGTCTTCTGTGACATCATCCCTATGGATGTTTTCCATATGCTACTTGGTAGGCCTTGGCAATATGATATGATAGAATTCCATGATGGTAGGAAGAACACCTATGTCATAGAAAAGGATGGGGTCTCTTGCACTCTTACACCCTTAAAAGATGAAAGTGAAGAACCACAAGTAGGACCTAGTGTGATGTTGGTAGGTGAGAAGGATTTCCTAAAGACCATGGAAGAGGAGAATAAGGGTTTTGTCATCATAGCCAAGCCTAGGACTGTTATTATAGTAGTCAAGTTGGATGAGTTGCCTTTAGAGATCCAAGATTTGCTAAATAAGTATGATGATATAGTAGTGGATGAGATCCCAAACACTTTGCCTCCTATGAGGGATATTAGCCATCACATTGACTTCATACCAGGGGCTAGTTTGCCTAATAAGCAGCCTATAAGATGACACCACAACAAAATGAAGAAATCACAAAAACAAGTGCGGGAGTTACTTGACAAAGGGCTGATTAGAGAAAGCCTTTGTATAGTCCCAAATGTCCTAGCACCTAAGAAGGGGGGTGAATGCAGGATGTGTATTGATTCTAGGGCCATCAATAAGATCACAATAAGATATAGTTTCCTAATTCCAAGGATAGACGATTTGACGGATTGCCTAGGAGGAGCATGCTACGTTTCCAAAATAGACCTCAAGAGTGGGTATCACCAAATCAAGATCAGACCAGGGGATGAATGGAAGATAGCATTTAAGAAAAATGAAGGGATTTACGAATGGCTTATGATGCCTTTTGGTCTCTCCAATGCAGCTGATACCTTCATGAAGTTGATGAATGAAGTCCTCAAGCCTTTTATTGGTAAGTTTGTAGTGGTTTATCTTGATGATATTATTGTTTTTAGTTCAAGTAAGGAAGAACATTTGCATCATTTGGATTTGGTTTTGAGAAGATTGAATGAAGAGAAACTAACGATTAATTTGAAGAAATGTGAGTTATGAAGACAGAGTTGGTATATCTTGGATTTGTGATTACAAAGGGCACCTTGAAGATGGATCCAAGTAAGGTTGAAGCTATCCTAAGTTGGCCTACACCCAAATTAGTTGTTGAGGTAAGAAGTTTCTATGGTCTAGCAAGATTTTATAGGAAATTCATTAGAAGTTTTAGTCATATATGTGCTCCAATCATTGATACCATAAAGGGGGATAAGAGAAAGAAGTTTGTTTGGTCTAGTGAAGCTGAAAAGAGTTTTCAATATTTGAAACAAAGGGTAGCAGAGCAGCCTATATTAGCTTTACCTAATTTTGATAAGGCCTTTACCATTGAATGTGATGCTAGTGGCTATGCTATAGGGGCAGTGTTGAGTCAAGAAAATAGACCTATTGCTTTCTTTAGTGAAAAGTTGAATGAAGCCAAGAAGAAATACTCCTCCTATGATCTAGAAATGTACGCTATGGTGCAATCTTTGAAAAAATAGAGACATTACCTCCTTCCTAAAGAATTCATAGTCTATACTGATAATCATGCTCTTCAATTTTTGAATAAAAATGGGTGGAATATTTGCAGAGTTTTACTTTAACTATTAAACATAAGAAGGGACAGTCCAATAAAATAGTGGATGCTTTGAGTAGGAGGGCTCTAATGGTGCAAGAAATTCAATTGCAAAGTGTGGGCATTGAATCCTTAAAAGGTATGTATGTTGAAGATGGTGATTTCAAAGATATATATGCATGTTGTAAGTAGCCTTGTAGATGGCTTGATTTTCTAGTTCAAGATGATTTTTTGTTCAAAGGAACATAACTTTGTGTGCCTAAATTCTTAATAAGAGACAATTTGATAAAACAAAAGTATAGTGGTAGTCTTGTAGGCCATTTTGGTCTTGATAAGACCTTGGAGCAGTTATGAAGATGGTATTTTTGGCCTAAAATGCAAACCGATGTAAGGAAATTTATTAAAAAATGCACTATTTGTCAAAAGGCCAAGGAATGTAGCACTAATGCACAGTTGTATTAGCCTCTTCCTATTCCAAATAGGCCTTGGGAGTCTATTAGCATAGATTTTGGCATGGGGTTATATCAAACACAAAGGGGCTTTGATTCAGTGTATGTTGTGGTTGACAGGTTCTCAAAAATGGCTCATTTCATCCCTTACAAAAGCAACAATGATGCATCATACTGTTTAGGGTAAAATATGAAGAGGGTTTATTTTCAATGGCTTATGTTTTTGTCTTGATCCTCCTTTGACCACTAAACATTCAAGGACTTCCAGCTGAGTAAAGGAACCTACTACAGGCCTTCTATCACTTGGAACATAGGGGAAGATTGGAATTGTATGATTTTGTTATTCAATTAAGCCCAATTATGTTCAAAACCCTAATTTCATAAATTCGTGATCAAACAGACAAATTATAGAAAATGCTCAGACACATAGATATCAAATGACAATCAAATGCATACCAAATTTTGAAGTTCAGAAAGCAGAAAAGTTAGGGACTAATGAGTGGGCGCCCTAGTCTAGTGCCACCATTTTTTTAGGATTTGGAAACCTTGTCTGCAACATGTTCCTGTTGTTTCAGAGATTTTCCTATTGCGAGATCTAGAGGACTAATGAGTGGGCACCTGAGTCCAGGTCCCTATTTTCTTCTCTGATCTAAAATTTTGACAGTCTACACTACTCTCCTGCAACTCCACTTTCTCTACTTTCACAACCTGTAACCTACAATCACTGAAAAATGGGTTGGGGGTTGTGGTGTTTAGAGGCTTGCCTCAGTCAAGCCCCCAAGAGATATTCAAGTCTTTCGAACACCGTTGTCAGATAAAGAGTGCGTATCCCTATGGGATAGAGGCAAAATCCAAATGATAAATGATTGAAAACATAATTGATATCACCTTGTAGTGAAGATCTCATGGAAGGAAGATGCTCTTCATGCCATGAGGAGATGGATGCCAAATCTGCAAATACAAACACAAGAACAACACAAAAGTCTACTCTGCCACACAATGAATGCCTTGAATCACCTTCACAAAACCTTGTCAATCAAAAATGTCCCTCTTGTTTACAAGTGATAACCTAATCATTCTTATATATGTAACTACAAACATTCCCACTAGGAATTTCATAATTCAAACTTGTCGTGTTGGCATAGGACCTAAATAACAGTCATAAACTGACACTTTGAAATTGGTCCTTACCTAAAATAAGGTAGGACTAGGGCGCGGGCACCCAAGTCCTCCCCCCTATTTCAGGAAAGATTTATGTTAAGTGCATCCCCTGAATCCTATTTACCATGAGACTTCAGGGTTTTCTCATTGGGAGTCATCAAAATCATGCAAGATGCTCTAAATGCATTCTAAAGGACCTGAGAGGTAAACCTTAAGAGGGAAAAGCCCCCAAGGGGACATTTTTTGACGTAACATTTAGCCCCCACTTTAATGTATGTATAAATGCAAGGCCAGTACATGTATTAAAGTACAGTCAACAAAAATAGCAAACACGCCAAGCACAGAGAAGACGTGCCAATCACAAAGAAGACAATAATAGGCACACAAAACACAGAGAAAATAGTTATAGTCATGCAAAACACGGAGAACATAGCATTGAAGACATGAAAAACATAAAGAATATAGTGAATGCAATGAAGAAAGTGATGGTTTTCTTTTTCTTTTTCATTTCCATATATATGAAATGTAGATGTAGTACAAGGAAAGTAAACACACCACCCATAATGCAGGAGGGACTCATCACCACCAGTCTTTAAATTGCGTATGGGGCAATAGACACGTAATACAAATGAAGCACACCATACAAATCCCAAAGCATAGGAGGGACTCATCGCCACTGGTCTTTAAGACTATTGTTACCAATTTTCACCTACAACTCAAATTGGCAGAGCCAAAACAGTTTGCTTCCATTTTAAGGTGAAAAGTTCCTAATACATTTCTTCTTTGGTTATCCTTTGCATAATTTAAAGTGTTTGGAAAAGAAAAAGTTTCAGTTTTATGATGACATGTGTTATAATAGAAAGGAAAACATTCAACTTGTCATTCAATGCTTTGCAACATAAAGGAGATTTCATAGATGATAGGAAGTGGTTTCATTTCATATTGTAATGCTTCTATTCATTTTACAAAAGAGATATACACAAAACTACATAAGCATTTTATTGATATTCGTTGGAAAGAAAGAATGATCAAATGTCCCACACAAGCCATGGGAATAGCTGAACCAGTGCAATATAAGAAATATGCTATGCATCTAAAGGTAAAGAATGTAAAAGAAGCATATAAGAGGAGGCATAGCCGTCATTGCCTGTTTAATGTCTTGAGTTGGTCTCTGTTGTTGCTTTCCCATCCTTGCTCCTAGTCTTCAAGTGAACATACAGTGATTAAGAAAGTTGTTAGAGCTTCGGACATGAGTCTTCCTATGTGCATATCAACAGAAGTATAATACATTGCCTATGTTGCACTGAATTAGTTGAAAAACATCAGATATATGCAAGAGGGCCCGAAAAGTAAAACATCATCAGGAAGAGCATTGAACTTCATTATTGTTTTATTTAACATGTTTGTTCACTATGCAGGTATAGGAGAAATTATGTTGCTAATCCATTCCTAAAGACATCATAGCATGTGGTGTAAAAATGGGCTCCCACAAGGGTTGAGCCTAGCATGCTGCCCCTTGATCTTAAGGGGAATATAAGATAAGCAAAGAAACTTCTAGATCAATAAATAAAACATATTCTAATTGAAAGTCAATATAAATACATCATGAGATAGTCTCCAAGGTAGGACAATCACCATTAGAGCAATATCAACTAAGGATGTTCAGTCACATCAAGAGCATGACAGCCAAGGATGCATCATGGAGTAGTAGTTGGACAGCAGTAGAATAGGTATTTACCACTTTTGTTCTAAATGAGGTGTAAAGTTGCTATTCAATGCATGAAACAACCATAAAGGACAAAAATCAGTCATGACCATGACTGTCCCATCAACCAAGAGGCATATTATCAACTAAAGAAGATAGATGACAGTGATATAATCTGTATCCACAAAGTGAAGTGCAGCATCCACTATATATATTGGAACAGTTGTGTCATGAATGATACCTACAGTATAATGCCATGTTAGCGATCTAATATTGAAGGAAGCAGTAGGGTACAAGTCTATGATGGAGGATTAGAATGATCAAGATGCTGCTCAGTAGCCATATTGTCATGGCACTATACTACAGGTATGGTGAATATTTTATTGCAATCATAAGAAGAGGGCAATCATTGAATAATCATAATGTCTAACTACTATAAGAAGAGCTTGCAATGTTTCAAACCATGGGCCAGTCACCTTAATGACAGTCCATTCATCATATATTACCATATGCCTCTACAATATACAAGATAAAGCCAAAGAGTGCAAGGTACAGATGAAAGACAATCATCCTCAAGATATAGTGTACCACCATGAATCAAATGAAGGGGCAGCTCATGCCACATCAAGTATACATTTGAATCAAGAGAGGATACAATACATTTGAATCAAGGAGACAAGTGTACAAGTTAAGGAGAAGTACTATTCATAGCTGTGCAAAGAAGGACAACCACCTGAGAGAGCAGTTCACAAGGAGTTCAAGACAACATTCCAAGCATGTGGAACAACATTAGAAGGAGGACAGTCATAGATATCCAATTGACAAGTGTACTCATAATGCTTAAATGTCAAAGAGATCAAGACAACATACAATCAAGATGTGCTAATCACACAAGCACAACCATAAATGACTAAGTACACCTACATAATGGGATAGTCAAAAGAGGGGTAGAGTTGAGGTAGTTGAGGCAGAGGTTGTCTGTCAAACCTTTTAGCAGTCGAATCATCAAATGTTGTCAAGGTGATGTTAGAGGAGTAAAGAGAACAAGAGACAATGACTGTCAAAGCGGGGTCTATGAAATGTTGAAGGTTTATGTGGCATCTTGACTATCAACAAAGGGTAAAGAGACATAATGATAGTCACCAAAAAGCAGAAAAGATACAGTCGTTGGAAGGAGACTATCCTAAGGAGTAATCATGAGATGTAAACTCTCAAAGAATAGTCATAAGATGACTATAGTAACAATCATCAGGGATAGTAAGTTTTGACAGTGGTCATAGAGATAGTCTTTCAAGACATTACAAGTGAAAGGATTGTGATAGAACCCCTTACACATTCATGAAGAATATGTCCATCAAAGGATATTTGTGCTTTATTTCCTAATAGTGCATGAACCTCTAACGTGGATTAAGGCCCTGAAAATGATAGATATAGAGGGAGTCCTTTCACCAAGGAACAATCAAAGACATGGACTAAGAAGACTTGAAGAAAGCTTGCACAAGGAGGATATAGAGGCTTAAAGCAATGACTGAGCACTGAGACATCATGAAAAATAGCTTAGAGAGAGAAGCAAAAACATCAAACAGTCAAATGAAGGCTGTAAGTTTAAATAGTAGCAGTCATGTTTGAGACTATGTAGCAGAGATTGTCCATGGTAGGACTGTCCATGAAGAGTATGCAAGCAAATAGTCATGAAGAAAGGACAACTATTTAAAAGAAACTATCAAGTGTTTAAGTTGCATACAGGGATCTTCAAGTTAAAAAATGAAGCATCTTATCAAAACAAGGGTCAATGCCCTGTTAAAGATTATCATATCTTCTTGCACCAGTTTGCATAACACTTGATGAGCTCATCATTGAAGAGTAACATCTAAAAGAAAGCATGTGGATAAAATTGCCATGAAAAGCAGTGGTCTAATGGAGTAGTAATCGAGATATTGTGCAAAGATCATCTGGAGCGGTCATAATCTCAACTACATTAACATTATTTTATCTCAAGAAGGCGATATAATGGAGATAGAAACTGAGTCTGAAGAACAAATGAATAGAGGAAAGAAACTATTTTCTGTATTTTTTAAACCTTGAGACAAGCATTCTTTTCACAGAAAATGATAAGAAATGGGCGAGATTGCATGATGAAATCTTACCCAAGTTTCTATTGTAGAAAGATACCTTCAAACCCCAAAGTGAAATCTTCAACAATACTTCAATGGCAGCCTCAAAATAGAAGGAAAATCAATGGGAAGAGACTAGAAATGAAATATATCAGAAATCCAGTTATGGCTGTGGTTTAAAGGCTAGAAAATTATTTTGAAATGGAGAATATGATTCAGTTTTGTGCCAGAAAGACTTCCCTTGCAATCTCCTACAAAATTCTTCAAGAAAATGCTTTGTAGCAGCAGAAATGGAGAGATATTGAGCTTCAAACCCTAGCAATGGTGGAGGCCAGGCAAAGCAAATTTTCCAAAAAGTTCAAAGTGCAAATGATGCTAAGAAGTTAGGGCTTAGGTTTTGTTTTAGGGCTTTCTATTTTCCCTAATTCAAATATGGGATTTTTATCACATATTTTCTAAAATCAAATGCCCACTAATACCTTCGTGGTATATTATTCACCTTTGCATATATGACTAGGCTTTATGCCATATAAATATTTCACAACATTTGGAAGGTAAAATCAAAACATTTAATGTGCCTTAGGAGTCTCCTAATTTTGGAGAAAATCAAATGCCTAGATGAAGATACATTTTACTTGGCAAAATTAAAAAATAAAATGAAACCATATATTTTTGCCTTGTATTATTGTGAAAATCAAAATAAATCAAATCTTTTCCCTCCTTTGTGGAAAAATCAGAGTTGAAAACTGCAAAAAATCATTGTAAATCATTATTAAAGAAATGTCCTTATAAATTGCTTTAATAATTGTTACTAAAATGTAGTTAAAGTAAAGCAAGTATGGATAAGCTTTCCTATTGTGAGTTTAAGTCTTTTGGGTGGAACTGGAAAAAACTAGGTAAACTAAAGTTTCTATTTCAATTTCCAATCAGTTAGAGCCTATTTTTTGAGTCTTTTTAGGGGGGCCACTTGGGAGGGAAAGTTTCCACCTATTATTGCTCAGTTTGGATCAGTTTCAGACCCTATTTTTTTGGCCTTTCTCCCTTGCTCGAAAATAGGTTTTTTAGTTTCTTCTTTTGGGTAAGATAGCTGGCTGGGTTTTTAGAAAGCCTTTTGGCTATATATAAGAGAAGAAAAACATAGTTTAGGTAGTTTAGATTTGCTTCTTTCTTTCTTGCACACTGTAGAAAGTTCTGTAATCCTTGATTTGTACTTAGATCCTTCATTTTTACATACTCCTTTCAGCTTTAATAAAGTAGCAAAATATTCCTATTTCACATTTTGTCTCATATTTACAGTATTGGTTTGATATTTCATTGTGATCATAAAATTAGGTCCTTTGTTATGTTTCAGTGTTGTGAATATGTGTGGAAAAATTTCATATAATGAAGGTTTCATGTTGTGTTCATTTCGAGCCTTCATTCAAATCACTATTGAGTTATATGTTTTAGATGAGATTGTGTAGATTAATGTTTTAAGAAACTGATTGAGTGAAGGAATTAAAAAAAAGTAAAGTGATGGTGTATCACCTATTAGAGTTTAGGATTTTCATTTTGAGTCATCTTTCTAAACCTTTTTCCTCAGAAAGTTTTGTAGTTTAAGTGATTTGCCAGGGGAACCAGCCTGCTCTGGAGATTCATTCTCACCATAGGTCACCCACAACCTGAGAGTGTTTCCATGTTTCAACAAGAGAGTTAAGTCTAACTTAGCTAGGGTGCAATCGTGATTGATAACAACTATGCTTGGGAATAAACATGCAATACACACACTTAGAAGATAGAGAAAACACGACAAACAAGCGATGGAGTGTTCCTATTTCTAGGTTCATCACCATATCAAGCACATTACAAGCACACACCGATGATTGGGATTCACCACAACAATTGCCGAAGGCACGCTTAAGGGTTGAGTTAGTCACAGAACCTCTCCCCGCCTCCGTAGAGGACTTTTGAAAATGATAGGATGTGCACTCTCTATGAGAAATACACCATCCCTGCCTCCACAGAAGGCTTAAGATAAAAAGGATATGCATGATATCCCACCTCCACAGAGGGCTTAAATGATTGTAATAGATTTCAAACAAACCTCAGAGTGTAGGAGGGACTCATCGCCACCAGTCTTTAAGATTGCACCTAAAAAATAGATAGCTTACCTTGTATATGCCCCCACCTTAAGGTGGTTGATCTCAGTTACTGATATCAAGCACATTAAGGTAGGAAGAAAACACATAAGGGAACATGAGCTCTCACAAAGCCCCTGCCCCCTGGAGGTGACATGTACTTTACGATCGCCAAATGTTCCCACAAACACATTCCTACAAGAAAAGTGTTAGTGTCCATATAATCATGATAAACAACAATATCAATGCATATGATCAATCACGTGGAGAATCGAGGAATGCAAGATTCAAGATAGACAAAGTGCATGGAGTAGCAGTATTGTTATGTTTTTGTAAGTGTGATAAGACAACATCAAGATCACATAGATTATTTCTACTAGCCAAGCATCAAATAATATATAACAACCCCATCGTCATGTAGAAACTAAGTCTAATTTTTGATTTCTCTCTAAACAGACACTAGGTCTGCATCAGTACAAAATGTTTTTTCATCATCCACCTACTAGATAGAAACACTAGAAGAAGGGAAACAATAAATCAAGAGAGGAGAAATAAGTGCCTTAGGGACAGTCAAATAGGAGGGTGCCCCCAAGTCACCAACCATAATGTTGTGTCCATAAGACACAAGACACAATAGTGAAAATAGAGGAGAAGCAATATAGAAGAATGATGATACAAATAGAAGAAGGTCACAACAAATGTGGTCTCCCAGTATCTTGGACCTTACAAGAGAATCAAGGGTCATCCCAGGAGGCATAACACAACACATAGCACATCACAAGGGAACACAACATAGAGGTAAAGAGTTAGAAATACTTACCTAATAGAATCCAATGTTAGGAACATACATATCTAGGATATCTCTCATGTTGATTTGGTCTTGTCGAAATTGCATTAACATTGAGTTTAGGATGACGAGAGGCTTTCTTTTCTTTAGAAGGATTATATCCAATGCTACTTGAGTAATGTCTTGAAGTATATTCTATAGGTACTTGAATCCCTTGTTGATTTACACCATATCCCTTACCTACCTAATCACAATTGTTATAAAGGATTTTAAATCCTTGACCATAGAGGGATATCATTTATTTAGGGGATAATGAAGCCTCATAGGTCTTGTAATTTGTAGTATAAGTGAGAGTATTTTCTTTATTTTCTACCAAGGGGACTTTAGGTTTCTTAGGTGCTTCAAAACATTGCTTAGGTGAGATCGATGCTACTTTTGATGTGTCAAGGCTATTAATTTTATATTCCCCTATACCACAAGGATTAAAATCCAATGAGCTCCAATCATCACCAAGGAGTGCATTTGATTGTGTAGAGTCATGCACAACACTATTCGTGGAAAGAAGCATTGATGAATTAGCTCATAAATTGTTTAAGCTCATATGATTGTAAACTTGTTTTTGCATTACAACATGTAAGCAGTTATCCAATTCAGGATTAGCATGAATGGTATGAATTTATCTTTGAATATAAATTTGATTGAATGATGTAGGGTGGAATGAACCGCCCCAATGCATGAATCCAAGGTCTACTAAGAATCATGTTGTAAGATAAAGAACTAGGCATGAAATGAACCAAGGTAGATACAATTGCAGGACCCACCTTTACAGATAAGGTTATAGTACCTAGTCATTGACTACTATGATTATCAAATCCATGAATGCTAAGTTTATCTGGTTTAACTTTTGATGTGTCAGCCTTGATTTTGTGTAGTAGGTAAATGCTACAAAC
This sequence comes from Cunninghamia lanceolata, assembly GCA_027924645.1. Taxonomy (NCBI): domain Eukaryota; kingdom Viridiplantae; phylum Streptophyta; class Pinopsida; order Cupressales; family Cupressaceae; genus Cunninghamia; species Cunninghamia lanceolata. The sequence goes on from BSBN01000244.1 coordinate 4,990,621, forward strand.
ATTAAGAGCCAATCCATTGTCAATCATAACTCATTTTACCAATGTTTTATTTATTGTGACAAAGATCAAAAGTGGATCATATTGGTTTTGAACTTTGATTGACGGTAATTCATGTGGTTGAAAGAGAATATCTATTTTTGTCACATGCATACTATCTAATACAGATCTAGTACATCATCAAGCTTAGTAGTAGGTGGGACAATCACCTTTTGTAAAGCTTCTTGGAGCATTCCATTGTATGTAGGCAAAGTTTGTATTAAATCCCAAAGAGAGATCTTAGCTAAAGTAGCGCAAAGCTATTCAACAAGATCATATTCTTGACCACTTTTATGAGCAAGACGAGGTGGTGGAGGGAGCACAGGTTGAGAACATGGAAGAGAGACATGCACATGTGATGCTTTTTTACTTTGCTTGTTATTATGGGTGTTGTATGTGTGAGCAATCACATTGTGGTGTGGTTGTTGTAACACATTTTGAACACCTTGACTCGGTTGAGAAATTTTTTGTGCATATATGTAGATGTAATCCTTAGGTCGAGGTGGCCCTTGAACTATTATAACTAGTTTTAAGAAAGAAGGTGCACTAGGTGCCCCCCACACACTCATATTAGGAAGATTGCTACAAAGTCTATTAGTGAATATTGAATTAACATTGTTTTCCTCTTGATTATACCCAACATCTATCCCTAGAGGATTTAATGTGAGAGACCTTTTCTCATCCACTAATGCTACATCTTGGCCAGGAAGAGCATTGAGATGAAAGGAAGGTATGGTGTTGTTAGGTAGAATAGATCTATCCATAGTTTTCTCATCAAAGTTTCTTGAGTTTTCAATCAAAGGTGGAAGGTCTAGTGGATTATTTGTAGAGGTCTCGTGCACCAAATGATCATTAGGTGAATAGTCTTTTTCCACCCATGAAAAATCCTTCTTGTGAGGGAGCCCTTTATCCACTGGTGTTTCATTTTCTAATGAGGGTAGGATTGTGAGGACCGCCCTTTTTACTACTGTTGTTATGACTATTTACAGTACTATTATTGTTACTTTCATATTTGTGGGATAGCAGTTCCCAAAATTTGTCAGACTATTTAACTTTATTATGTTTTCGAAAAAACTAATTGGGTGATGTTTGGATAAGTTACTTTTCAGAAAAATGAATTAGGGATGATGGAAAATTGTAATATGATTTTTAATTATGTTAAATTGTACTAAGGCATGAGAATGCATGTGTTATTTAAGTTGCTTCGGCTATGATGAATTTATGTGGTTACTGATCTTGTAATTGAGTGTGCAGGGACTACTAATCAAACCACAGATTTCGGAGATCATTCCACACCTTGTTAATTGTTATTCCCTGTTAAGCTGATCTGGTTCCACGAGGAACCAAGATCTCCTTGTGTTTGATGTCATGATGTAATGTGGTCTTTCGTATGGTCGAGTGGGTTAGGTTACCCTCATGTAACATTATTTTTATAAGTAAGTGTTGTAAAGAGATTGAATTTGAAATTTCTATTTTTATTTAAATTATGAGGCCCTTTTTCTTGTGCTTTACCTTGACCTGGGGTGTCTTGTATGGGTTAAAATTGACCCTGGGTTCTACCCCATGGGTCCAGGGGCCCATTTGGCATGGGTAACCCTTGAGTAACCTCCATCTAGTCAACTTAACCTTCCCCTGAAGTTAAGTGGCGAAAATTGGAGGTAGGAGGGGACATGATGGGTTGTACCAACACTCAACCCATCCCCTCTACTTTTCCCTAGATAAGAGATGCCATCCATTAGTGAAAGTTACCTCTTCTTTAGTAAGATTCCCCCATGTACTATGGGGACACCCATGTGAAGAAAGGAGAAAGAGGCATGGGTCACCTGTCTTGTTCCCATTTAACTCTCTTTTTTATTTCTCCCATGAGAAAGTGGAGTCACATGAAAGGAATAAGGAGTACCCTTGGGAATGGAGAGTGACATAAGCCACCTGGACAGAATAGTGATTTTTGGGAAGGGTGAGGAGGTGACAAGTGTCACTTCCCCATTTCTCAAAATTAGAAAGAAAGAGAATTTTGGGTTATTTATTTTCAAATTTTGGGATGAGAGGGAGTTAGTTGAATTTTGGGGAAATCTTTCATTTTGGCCTTACCAATAATTGGGAAGTTAGTTTGGAAGATAGAGAAGGGAGAGGGAGTTGGTGGCTAAGGTTGGAAGTGAACTCTGTGGACTCTGCAACAACTTCATTCCAGGAGGGCTTTGCAAGGTTGGTCTGAATTTTACCTTTGTTTTGGTAGAACTGAAATGTGTATGAAATGTGTGTGAAATCTGTGTTTAAATTTGTTTTCTGTGGGGTTCTTGTCGGGTTGTTTGACAGAGCGTCTCCCACTTGGGAGAAATGCTCATCAAGTTTGGGGTAGGGGAGGAGAGATCCTCCTCGGGTGCATACCTGTTTCCATCTTTTGGGATGTTGAAAGCCTTGAGGGCATGTATCTGTGACTGTATTTTTGACTTGAGAGTCATATACAGATTTCTTACAAATTGTGATCACACTTGGTTGAGACCAAGAGAAATTGATATGAGTTCATTTATCTGTCAGGGTGACACTCTGGAGTCGAGTGTGTCCACTCTCCTGCCCCTTATGAAACTCACTGTAGTTGAGTTTCCGTATAGTGTAAAATAACCACGGGTGTATGTGTGCTTTGGGATTGTTGTTGTTTCTGTTGTGAAGTGGAGTGTTTGAGTACCCAGGTGTGAGTATGGTCTCCCTAGCTCGGGGGTGACCCTCTTGCGGGTCTACGGTAGGGAGGAGAGCTAGACGAGTGGTATTTTTTCTTCTTTGTTTGTCTTTGATACGCAGGTTTTTCTCTTGGAGCTTCTGGTTGGCTATTTATGAAGAAACAGATCATCTTCTTGTCATGAGAATTAGGCCTGGTTCATTTCATAGAGATGAAGAGAGAACACCTCTCTTGTTATTGTTGTAAATTAATGATATTCTGGGAGTGAAGAAAATCACCTCCCTGATCTTGTTATTATTGGGTTTTATTGGTTGTCATAAGTTTTCAGTTGTACACTGTTTGGGAGGAGAAAGTTCATATCTGGGAAGTTGGTATTCATGATTGAGAAGCTGTAATATGAATGTGCTTAAATTTTTAAGTTGATGTTTGCAACCTTTGTTCAATAGCAATTTTTGTGTTTCAAGTATTACTGAAAAGAATAAGTTCGTTTTGCAACTTAATCTGAGTTGTTTACATTGAAAGTTTGGAATTGCTTCACTAGTTGAAATGCTAATTTTCTTTTCAATGTTAAAATGGAAAAGACAGTTTTAAATATTTGAGTTATTCTCCATATTAATGGATTCTGTTAATTTAGAAGGATTAGAGGAAATCTAGCATGTAAATATATAATCTGTTGTAAATTTACGAAGTCTTAAATGTTTATGAAAATGGAAAATTATACTTATAATAAGGGGATAGCTAGTTACCATTTCTATCAATTAAGTGAAATTGGGATATATATATATATATATATATATATATATATATATATATATATATATATATATATCTAATTGTTAAGACAATTTCTTTATAACAGGTGGATTTGGAGAAAATGCATAAAGTAGTGAAATTGAGAAATTTAGGAATTAGTTAAGCACATATAAGAATATTTTTATATATAAATAAATTTAAATATATATATATATATATATATAGATATATATGTATATATATTTCACATTTTGAGTAATTATCATTTTCCAGAATAATAGAGAAATTGAAAATAAATTATCATTTTTATGAGATTGACTGATAAATATCAATATAAAAATAGATATATATATATATATAGAGATATATCTATAATTATATAATCATTGATAAATATATATATATATATATACATATGAATATATATATATATATAAATATATATTTTATTGTTGAGAGAAATCAAAGAATAGCAAATAAGACTGGCGGTCCAAAATGTAAGCCGCGGATAAAAAAAAAAACACAGTCAAATTTTACATTGGGCGGTGGGGAGAAAACCCCACTGCAGGTTTGTTGTTACATTTGGAGGTGTGGAGTGGGGCGGAGCCCCACCCACACCCCACGTCGTGGGAATGTGGGTGGGGCTCCGCCCCACTCCACATCTCCCCCCCCTACCCCTTATGCCTCCCGCGGCCTGCGCAGGCCCGCCACTCTGCGGCCATCCCGACCCTGCTTCTCTGTCGCAGCGGCCACCGCCGCCCATGGCCGCGGTCGGCTGTGGAAACTCCAGCAAATAAAATGTTAGGGCTTGGCCCTAACATATGATTGGGTTATTTGGAATATAAATGCAGTTTATTTTTATATAGCTCTATATATAGGCATATATATATTATATATGTCTATGTATATAGCTATATATCTATTATAATAATGAGTATATATCTGTATATATATATATATATATATATATATATATATATATATATATATATATATATATATATATATATATATATATATATAAGTTGTGGTAAACCAATTCGTCCTTTACATAGACATTAAAATAAATATATTATATATATGTAAGTATGTATGTATATATATATATATATATATATATATATATATATATATATATATATATATAGATATATAACATACATAGGAGTAAATCTATGAACCAATTTATTGGGCCCTCGTTTAAAATCGTTATAAACTATGTTTCATGGATATGGAAAAAAAAAAATATATATATATATATATATATATATATATATATATATATATATATATATATATATATATAACAATTATATTCTCACAGTAGATGTTATTAAGTGTTGAACACAACAACCAAAGGAGATATATTACCATGGACAGAGTTTTATAAAGTCGTGAACCACCTACATCTATTGACAACGTCATACGAGTCACAATCAGTGTATGAATCGTAATTAAGAGTAACAGTAATAACAGTAATTCTAAACAAGAGAAAATAAAATTATAATGTAAAGAGAGTTTAGGAATATTCAGTGATACTCTGGAAAGAGTTTCTCGGAAGTTTCAACTAATGACATACTAACAATCACCCGGAAAATGAAGAGGAAAAATACACAACTCCTTGCTCGAAAGAACACTGGAAATAAACTTAAGAAGCCACCACTGACAATTCTTGTGGCCATATTAATCTCAACTGTAGCAAACGATCTCATATGTAAACCTGTAAGAGGTTCCGAAGAAGGAAAAACTAACATTGGAAAACACAGAGGAGAAAATGTGCGACATTTCTTACACGGGATAAGAGAACTAAGTTGACGGACCCTTCTGTCAATTGTGCTTAGGAACAAGTTGACTAAGTATTTACGAAGAGGAGGAACCTAGATCGGGGAAGATTAGGAGACCGAGTCCAGCGAAATAGTAAACCAGCCTTTGTGACCTAGATCATCCTGAAATTAGGTTTAATATCAACAATAGCTGCAGTAATAACCCTGATTGACGTAAATCATGAAGAAAGGTCAGGATGCACATAAAGAAAGCATAGAAAATGAAAGAGAGAGAGAGACCGAAATATAAACACTCTAAATTAACAAAGAAATAGTTAAGGTAAGGGCGATAAAGATATAATCAGAATTAAGAACTTGTGAAAAGGGAAGAGAGGGCAACCAAACCGCCTTGTTGAAAATGCTAAGTCATAGGAGGGGTATGTTTCAGGAAACAAGAGAGGAGACAGACAACCGTGCCTGGCTGAAAAATGACTAAATAGGGAGATCACTAGCCGGTTTAGTTGGAACAAGGCGTCGTGGGGAGTGGTTCCTCTATCAGCGAACCACGTGCGTAAATGAGTGCAGCGTAATTCCCACTAACGCCGTAAGGCATTCTGCTACCGAACATTGCCGAGGGTTCGATTTAAGAACTTTGGTAATCTCACTCTTGCAATGTCGTTAGCAGCATTGTATAGACCCTCTTGTTGATCTATATGCTTCTGGTTGCACGCCATTGTACTTGTATTCCGTCGAAGAGTATAGTGTTTCGCCATGAGAGAACACCGTTGAGCATGCGTACGCATGCGAAAGGGGTTTTTAGGACAGTGTGAGAAAAGTTTTTCATATCTCGTGTCATAACCACATGACAGATGTGGTTATGACACGTGCGATGTGTGTTGTGACCACAAGGAAAATGTGGGCATGACATTTGGTATCAGAGCCAAGTTTGTAAACACTGGGCGTATTTGGGCACGTTATTATTCCGCAACTTTGGCTAATTAGTTTCTACCTTGTTTTGTAGGATGCCTCCCCGACGTGTTCGACGAGCGCGATCACGCCACACAGCGTCAGTCGAGGTGCACAGCGATTCCTCAGCCGAGGGACTGGCACCCGCAGATTCAGCAGCACCACCTGCACCACCTGTACCACAAGCACCACTAGTACCACAGGCGACACCAGTATCGGATATAGGTCCACAGATCTTACAGGCACTACAGACTATGTTAGACAGGTTACCACCAGTGATTCCTAAGCCACGTATAGAGCCTCGTGTTGATCCGCGAGAGGAGCCACGTGCCGAGTCACGTATTGAGCCACGTATGGAGCCCCGCGTTGATCCACTAGAGGTGATACGTGTGGAGCCCTTCGTCGAGATTCCTGACACAACAGTAGAGGAGGTAGGGTCGGCCTCCCGAGCACGGAGCAGGAGTCCTCCGAGACTTTTGAGACAAGAACAGGTTCAGCAGGGAGTATATGAGGATGGTGTGGAAGAGCCACTAGGGAGACTTAGAGACAGAGGGGACCCTATCAGAGATCTACTGAGGCTCAACCCACCCACCTTCGCAGGAGCTACAGAGGGAGCTGTGGCCGAGGCTTGGCTAATTAGCTTAGACAGGTGTTTCGCATTGCGACCGTATGAGAGCAACACGAAAGCACGAGTGGCAGTTCATCTTCTTAGGGATGCAGTAGCCACCTGGTGGCGCACAGAGGAGTGCAAGCGCCGACTCTCCGTGGATACACTCACATGGGACACCTTCATTGAGCGCTTCAATGCGCGGTATTTGTCCGAACATTATAGACAGCGCAGAATCGATGAGTTTCATGATCTACAGCAGAGGGGACTCACCGTTACTCAGTATGAGAGCCGATTTATAGAGCTTTCTCGTTACGCGGAATACCTCCATGACGAGAAAATCTTAATACACAAATTCATCAGGGGGCTAAATCACGGGATAGCAGGACCAGTTCATATGGCAAATCCCCAAACCATGAGCGAGGCTGTTGAAAAGGCCCTTATATCAGAGGAAATTTAGGGACGAGGACAGAATTCACGCCCACAGTACCAGGAACGGAATCCCCAACAACAGCAAAATTTCTGAAGGCCTCAAAACACAACACAGAGAGGAGGATATAATCCTTCATCATTACGTCCTAGGCCTCCACAGCAACAGCAACATCAGCAAAAATCCAAATTTCAACAGAGGGGACAGGGAGGACAAAACCGTGGATGGCAGCAGCAGGGACCACGCAGGGATCAGAGACAGCAGGGTTCATCGGCAGGACCCGCAAGGTCCCAGCAGTCTTACAGAGGCTCACAGGGATCCACCGGACGGACCGGGCAACAACAGTCGGGCAGAACACAGTCAGGGCAGTTACAGGTTAGAGGACCATGTTATGTATGTGGTGGGGCAGGGCATCTAGCTAGAGAGTGTCCGCAGGGATTTACTGCAGGGGGTCAGCCCCGATCAGGAGGGTCTAAGCAGACCGTAGGTGACGTGGGCAGATCTCACCACATGTTTGCAGCGATTGATAACCGCCAGGCCGATTTCCAGGCTTCTGTCATCGAGGCAGCAGGTACGATTAGAGACTTTCCCATCTCGATCCTTTTTGACTCAGGAGCTACTGACTCCTTTTTGTCTACATCGTTAGTGGAGCGTTGCAGGCTGGTGGCTTCTAGGCAAGACATTAGGTGGGAAGTTGAGTTGGCCTCAGGGGCCAGGATGTCAGTAGATACCTTGGTTAAAGACTGTGAGATCACATTGGGACCCTTCACCACAACATGCGACCTTAGGATTATGCCATTAGGGTCTTACGGAGTAGTTCTGGGTATGGATTGGCTTGCGGCACATAGAGCCAAGCTTGATTGTCGCCAGAGAACGATTAGCTGTTTAGACGATCATGGTTCGTCGGTTGAGATAGTGGGCATTCAAAAGCCCACGGCGGTTCGTATGATATCCGCACAATAGCTTAAGCGCTGTATGCGGAAGGGATGTCAGATGTTTGCCATCACAGTCAGTGATAGAGCAGAGGATGAACCTGAGGCTACTTTAGATGATCACCCTATCCTTAGAGAGTTTGCCGATGTATTCCCGCCAGAATTACCTGGTATGCCTCCACGTAGAGAAGTGGACTTCCACATCGACTTAGTGCCAGGTGCAGAGCCGATATCCCGCGCACCCTATAGAATGACGACCCATGAACTCACAGAACTTAAGCTGCAGTTGGAAGAATTACTTGAGAAGGGACACATCCGACCTAGCGTTTCACCATGGGGCGCACCAGTGATCTTCGTGAAGAAGAAGGATGGGTCTCTTCGTCTATGCATGGACTACAGGCAGTTGAACAAGGTGACGGTGAAGAATCGATATCCTCTACCTAGGATTGACGACCTTTTTGATCAGATGCAGGGAGCCAGAGTGTTCTCGAAAATCGATCTAAAATCTGGGTATCATCAATTGCGCATCACGGAGTCAGATATTCATAAAACTACTTTTCGAACCAGATATGGCCATTATGAATTCACAGTGGTACCTTTCAGGTTGACGAACGCTCCTGCAGTATTCATGAGTCTCATGAACGGGGTGTTCCGTACATACCTAGACCGGTTCGTAATCATATTCCTAGATGACATTCTGATTTATTCACGGACTGAGGAGGAGCATGTAGAGCACTTGCATCAAGTTTTGCAGAAATTACGAGGGCAGCAACTTTATGGCAACTTGGCGAAGTGTGCCTTCTTCAGGACAGAGGTGCAGTATTTGGGACACATTTTATCAGGCGATGGCATCTCCGTAGATCCATCTAAAATTAGAGCAATCCAGGAGTGGCCGGCACCCACGAACGTGACAGAGGTCAGAAGCTTTATGGGGTTAGCCGGGTATTATCGTCGGTTTGTCGAAGGTTTCTCCAGGATAGCACATCCCATTACTTCCCTTCAGCGAAAAGGGAAGGGTTTCACTTGGACCGAGCAGTGTGAAAAGGCTTTTGGAGACCTCAAAGAGCGTCTTACGAGCGCTCCTATTTTAGCAGTTCCAGATCCTTCAGAAGAGTTTGTAGTTTGCACGGATGCATCATTAGAAGGTTTGGGAGCCGTGCTTATGCAGGATGGTCGAGCGATCGCATACGAATCGCGGAAACTAAAGACACATGAGTTAAACTATCCTACGCACGACTTAGAGCTTGCAGCTGTTGTTCATGCCTTGGTTCGCTGGAGACACTTTCTCTTAGGGCGACGCTTTGAACTCCATTCAGACCATCATAGTTTGCAGTATATTTTTACACAGCCTAATTTGAACGCCCGCCAACGGCGTTGGATGGAATTCCTATGCGAATATGACTTCGATGTCCATTATATCAAAGGGAAGGAGAACGTGGTCGCTGATGCTTTGAGTCGAAGACGCCACAAGATCCAGACCCTGACCTTGAAGATGGACTTGAAGGATCGCATCTTACAGCATCTGCCGGAGGACGAATGGTTTCTTGAAGTGTAGCAGGCAGTACTAAATCAGAAGGCCCTTGAGGGCAAATTTACAGGATATACCCTTGATTCTGATGGTATGCTTCGACATCGGCAACGCATCTATGTACCCCATGCGGGTAATCTTCGTACAGTAATCCTATCAGAGGCTCATAGAGCACCCTACGCAGCACACCCAGGAGTGAAGAAGATGCATGCTGATTTACGACAGCTTTATCATTGGGCTGGGATGAGGTGTGACATTGCCGAATTTGTTGCTCGTTGCCTGGAATGTCAGAGGGTCAAGGCCGGACATCAGCATCCAGCGGGACTGTTGTACCCTCACGAGATACCTGAATGGAAATGGGATACCATTTCTATGGATTTTATCGTTGGTCTACCTATGTCATCACGTCGCCATGATGCTATTATGGTGACAGTTGACAAGCTGACCAAAGTGGCGCATTTTTCACCAATATGTACAACATACAATGCACCATCAGTGGCAAAGGTGTTTCTTGATCAGATTGTTAGACTTCATGGGATACCTCGCCGCATTATATCTGACAGAGACTCCGTATTCACTTCATCGTTCTGGAAAGCCTTACATCAGGCGTTGGGCACACAGCTCAACTTCAGTTCCGCATATCATCCGGAAACCGACGGACAAACAGAGAGAGTTAACCAGGTGTTAGAAGACATGCTTCGCATGCATGTGATGGACCACCAGTCTAGATGGGAGGAGTACCTGTATCTAGTTGAATTCGCCTACAATAATGGGCATCATAGCTCGTTGGGTATGCCTCCTTTCCAGGCATTATATGGCAGACCATGCAGAACACCTTTGAGTTGGGATCGTATAGAGGACAGAACAGTCATCGGACCAGAGATAGTCCAGAATATGGAACTGCAAGTTAAACAGATAAGACAAAGGCTTCTGGAAGCACAGGACAGGCAGAAAAAGTATGCCGATGCTAAAAGGACAGACCGAAGCTTCTCTGTGGGGGAAAGAGTATTTTTGAGAGTGCGGCCGCACAAAAGTCCAATCCGTTACGGAAAAGGCTCTAAACTCGCACCTTGATTTGTAGGACCTTTCGAAATCTTGGAGCGGATAGGACCAGTAGCCTATCGTCTAGCCTTGCCACCTAGCCTGTCACGTATCCACGATGTATTTCATGTATCAGTTTTACGTCAATATATTCCTGACTTATCTCATGTGTTGGATTGGAGTGCTCTTCAGGTAGAGGCAGACGGACAACTGGCGTTGGAGCCAATTCGCATATTGGCTCGTCGGACGCTGGCCCTTCGAGGTCGAGAGCTGGACCAGGTTAGAGTCCAATGGGACTTATACGACGAAGTCACTGCAACATGGGAAGATGCAGAGAGATTGAAGACCCTGTATCCTCACCTTTTTGACGACTTCCAGGAGGAAGTACCGTCTTAGGGGGAGAGGATGTGAGGACCGCCCTTTTTACTACTATTGTTATGACTATTTACAGTACTATTATTGTTACTTTCATATTTGTGGGATAGCAGTTCCCGAAATTTGTCAGACTATTTAACTTTATTATGTTTTCGGAAAAACTAATTGGGTGATGTTTGGATAAGTTACTTTTCAGAAAAATGAATTAGGGATGATGGAAAATTGTAATATGATTTTTAATTATGTTAAATTGTACTAAGGCATGAGAATGCATGTGTTATTTAAGTTGCTTCGGCTATGATGAATTTATGTGGTTACTGATCTTGTAATTGAGTGTGCAGGGACTACTAATCAAACCACAGATTTCGGAGATCATTCCACACCTTGTTAATTGTTATTCCCTGTTAAGCCGATCTGGTTCCACGAGGAACCAAGATCTCCTTGTGTTTGATGTCATGATGTAATGTGGTCTTTCGTATGGTCGAGTGGGTTAGGTTACCCTCATGTAACATTATTTTTATAAGTAAGTGTTGTAAAGAGATTGAATTTGAAATTTCTATTTTTATTTAAATTATGAGGCCCTTTTTCTTGTGCTTTACCTTGACCTGGGGTGTCTTGTATGGGTTAAAATTGACCCTGGGTTCTACCCCATGGGTCCAGGGGCCCATTTGGCATGGGTAACCCTTGAGTAACCTCCATCTAGTCAACTTAACCTTCCCCTGAAGTTAAGTGGCGAAAATTGGAGGTAGGAGGGGACATGATGGGTTGTACCAACACTCAACCCATCCCCTCTACTTTTCCCTAGATAAGAGATGCCATCCATTAGTGAAAGTTACCTCTTCTTTAGTAAGATTCCCCCATGTACTATGGGGACACCCATGTGAAGAAAGGAGAAAGAGGCATGGGTCACCTGTCTTGTTCCCTTTTAACTCTTTTTTTTATTTCTCCCATGAGAAAGTGGAGTCACATGAAAGGAATAAGGAGTACCCTTGGGAATGGAGAGTGACATAAGCCACCTGGACAGAATAGTGATTTTTGGGAAGGGTGAGGAGGTGACAAGTGTCACTTCCCCATTTCTCAAAATTAGAAAGAAAGAGAATTTTGGGTTATTTATTTTCAAATTTTGGGATGAGAGGGAGTTAGTTGAATTTTGGGGAAATCTTTCATTTTGGCCTTACCAAAAATAGGGAAGTTAGTTTGGAAGATAGAGAAGGGAGAGAGAGTTGGTGGCTAAGGTTGGAAGTGAACTCTGTGGACTCTGCAACAACTTCATTGCAGGAGGGCTTTGCAAGGTTGGTCTGAATTTTACCTTTGTTTTGGTAGAACTGAAATGTGTATGAAATGTGTGTGAAATCTGTGTTTAAATTTGTTTTCTGTGGGGTTCTTGTCGGGTTGTTTGACAGAGCGTCTCCCACTTGGGAGAAATGCTCATCAAGTTTGGGGTAGGGGAGGAGAGATCCTCCTCGGGTGCATACCTGTTTCCATCTTTTGGGATGTTGAAAGCCTTGAGGGCATGTATCTGTGACTGTATTTTTGACTTGAGAGTCATATACAGATTTCTTACAAATTGTGATCACACTTGGTTGAGACCAAGAGAAATTGATATGAGTTCATTTATCTGTCAGGGTGACACTCTGGAGTCGAGTGTGTCCACTCTCCTGCCCCTTATGAAACTCACTATAGTTGAGTTTCCGTATTGTGTAAAATAACCATGGGTGTATGTGTGCTTTGGGATTGTTGTTGTTTCTATTGTGAAGTGGAGTGTTTGAGTACCCAGGTGTGAGTATGGTCTCCCTAGCTCGGGGGTGACCCTCTTGCGGGTCTACGGTAGGGAGGAGAGCTAGACGAGTGGTATTTTTTCTTCTTTGTTTGTCTTTGATACGCAGGTTTTTCTCTTGGAGCTTCTGGTTGGCTATTTATGAAGAAACAGATCATCTTCTTGTCATGAGAATTAGGCCTGGTTCATTTCATAGAGATGAAGAGAGAACACCTCTCTTGTTATTGTTGTAAATTAATGATATTCTGGGAGTGAAGAAAATCACCTCCCTGATCTTGTTATTATTGGGTTTTATTGGTTGTCATAAGTTTTCAGTTGTACACTGTTTGGGAGGAGAAAGTTCATATCTGGGAAGTTGGTATTCATGATTGAGACGCTGTAATATGAATGTGCTTAAATTTTTAAGTTGATGTTTGCAACCTTTGTTCAATAGCAATTTTTGTGTTTCAAGTATTACTGAAAAGAATAAGTTCGTTTTGCAACTTAATCTGAGTTGTTTACATTGAAAGTTTGGAATTGCTTCACTAGTTGAAATGCTAATTTTCTTTTCAATGTTAAAATGGAAAAGACAGTTTTAAATATTTGAGTTATTCTCCATATTAATGGATTCTATTAATTTAGAAGGATTAGAGGAAATCTAGCATGTAAATATATAATCTGTTGTAAATTTACGAAGTCTTAAATGTTTATGAAAATGGAAAATTATACTTATAATAAGGGGATAGCTAGTTACCATTTCTATCAATTAAGTGAAATTGGGATATATATATATATATATATATATTTATATCTAATTGTTAAGACAATTTCTTTATAACAGGTGGATTTGGAGAAAATGCATAAAGTAGTGAAATTGAGAAATTTAGGAATTAGTTAAGCACATATAAGAATATTTTTATATATAAATAAATTTAAATATATATATATATAGATATATATGTATATATATTTCACATTTTGAGTAATTATCATTTTCCAGAATAATAGAGAAATTGAAAATAAATTATCATTTTTATGAGATTGACTGATAAATATCAATATAAAAATAGATATATATATATATATATATATATATAGAGATATATCTATAATTATATAATCATTGATAAATATATATATATATATATACATATGAATATATATATATATATATATATATAAATATATATTTTATTGTTGAGAGAAATCAAAGAATAGCAAATAAGACTGGCGGTCCAAAATGTAAGCCGCGGATAAAAAAAAAAACACAGTCGAATTTTACATTGGGCGGTGGGGAGAAAACCCCACCGCAGGTTTGTTGTTACATTTGGAGGTGTGGAGTGGGGCGGAGCCCCACCCACACCCCACGTCGTGGGAATGTGGGTGGGGCTCCACCCCACTCCACATCTCCCCCCCCTACCCCTTATGCCTCCCGCGGCCTGCGCAGGCCCGCCACTCTGCGGCCATCCCGACCCTGCTTCTCTGTCGCAGCGGCCACCGCCGCCCATGGCCGCGGTCGGCTGTGGAAACTCCAGCAAATAAAATGTTAGGGCTTGGCCCTAACATATGATTGGGTTATTTGGAATATAAATGCAGTTTATTTTTATATAGCTCTATATATAGGCATATATATATTATATATGTCTATGTATATAGCTATATATCTATTATAATAATGAGTATATATCTGTATATATATATATATATATATAAAAGTTGTGGTAAACCAATTCGTCCTTTACATAGACATTAAAATAAATATATTATATATATGTAAGTATGTATGTATATATATATATATATATATATATATATATATATATATATATATATATATATATATATATATATATATATATATATATATATAACATACATAGGAGTAAATCTATGAACCAATTTATTGGGCCCTCGTTTAAAATCGTTATAAACTATGTTTCATGGATATGGAAAATATATATATATATATATATATATATATATATATATATAACAATTATATTCTCACAGTAGATGTTATTAAGTGTTGAACACAACAACCAAAGGAGATATATTACCATGAACAGAGTTTTATAAAGTGGTGAACCACCTACATCTATTGACAACGTCATACGAGTCACAATCAGTGTATGAATCGTAATTAAGAGTAACAGTAATAACAGTAATTCTAAACAAGAGAAAATAAAATTATAATGTAAAGAGAGTTTAGGAATATTCAGTGATACTCTGGAAAGAGTTTCTCGGAAGTTTCAACTAATGACATACTAACAATCACCCGGAAAATGAAGAGGAAAAATACACAATTCCTTGCTCGAAAGAACACTGGAAATAAACTTAAGAAGCCACCACTGACAATTCTTGTGGCCATATTAATCTCAACTGTAGCAAACGATCTCATATGTAAACCTGTAAGAGGTTCCGAAGAAGGAAAAACTAACATTGGAAAACACAGAGGAGAAAATGCGCGACATTTCTTACACGGGATAAGAGAACTAAGTTGACGGACCCTTCTGTCAATTGTGCTTAGGAACAAGTTGACTAAGTATTTACGAAGAGGAGGAACCTAGATCGGGGAAGATTAGGAGACCGAGTCCAGCGAAATAGTAAACTAGCCTTTGTGACCTAGATCATCCTGAAATTAGGTTTAATATCAACAATAGCTGCAGTAATAACCCTGATTGACGTAAATCATGAAGAAAGGTCAGGATGCACATAAAGAAAGCATAGAAAATGAAAGAGAGAGAGAGACCGAAATATAAACACTCTAAATGAACAAAGAAATAGTTAAGGTAAGGGCGATAAAGATATAATCAGAATTAAGAACTTGTGAAAAGGGAAGAGAGGGCAACCAAACCGCCTTGTTGAAAATGCTAAGTCATAGGAGGGGTATGTTTCAGGAAACAAGAGAGGAGACAGACAACCGTGCCTGGCTGAAAAATGACTAAATAGGGAGATCACTAGCCGGTTTAGTCGGAACAAGGCGTCGTGGGGAGTGGTTCCTCTATCAGCGAACCACGTGCGTAAATGAGTGCAGCGTAATTCCCACTAACGCCGTAAGGCATTCTGCTACCGAACATTGCCGAGGGTTCGATTTAAGAACTTTGGTAATCTCACTCTTGCAATGTCGTTAGCAGCGTTGTATAGACCCTCTTGTTGATCTATATGCTTCTGGTTGCACGCCATTGTACTTGTATTCCGTCGAAGAGTATAGTGTTTCGCCATGAGAGAACACCGTTGAGCATGCGTACGCATGCGAAAGGGGTTTTTAGGACAGTGTGAGAAAAGTTTTTCATATCTCGTGTCATAACCACATGACAGATGTGGTTATGACACATGCGATGTGTGTTGTGACCACAAGGAAAATGTGGGCATGACAAGGATAATGTTTAAGAATGTGTCAATGATTTCATCCTCTTATGTTAGTAAATCCTCATAGGAGGAATCATTTTGTATGTCATCATCACATGTTTTATCTATGAATTCCAACGTGTTAAGAGGAGTTTCACACTCATTATTCTCAATGTGTCTTGTTAAATCTTCTACTACCCAAGGATATGTACTCATGAGAGATATGAAGTTGTCATAATCAGATACATAGCCAAGGATTTCAAATGAAGATCTTTTAAATATATCCTTGTGATACATAGCTTGTATGTAAGTAAGAACATGAGGATTCATATTAAGAAATTTGTAGAAACTCTTGAAGTTTTTGATATATGCATGTAAAGATACCAAAGAGAAATGAGATGATGATGCCATGGTGAAATTTCTTGTAACATCAACGTAAAATCAAATTTTAAAATCTTTTCAAAAGTTATGCAAAAGACAAGTGCAAAACTATGTGTAAAAATGACCTAAAATGCTTGATTTTTTCAACTTTTTTCAATGCAAACAAATGAAAGAAAATCTTTTGTAAGGAAATTAATCAGGGGAAGAAAATAATATTTCTTATATCAGTCCAATAAAGAAATAATATCCTTCACAACACGCTTTTTATGCAAACCTAGAATGTTGACAAGTCAAAACCTAGTGAAAATACACTAAAATATGCAAATTTTCACAAATTTTTAATGCAAAGACCCAATGAAAAGGGCATTGTAAAAACTTTTATGAGGTTAAGAAGATTATAATAGTAATTTCAGTCACCTAAATCCATAAAATCCATCACAACATGCTTGGAGTGCAAATCTAAGTCAAACCCTAGGGAAAATATAGCTAAAATATGCAATTTTTCACCAAATTTTCAACGCAAGGGCCCAATAAAAAGGTCTTGTAAATAATTTGGAGAGGGGAAGAAGATAATAACCCTGATAACAGCCAATTAGTGCATAAAAATTCTTTACAACACGCCTATGGTGCAAATCTCGAGAGACGATAAGGCCAAATCTAGTGAAAAATCAAGGTTTTTAAACCCTAGGCATGAAATCTTGCATACAAACCACTATGATACAAAAATACAGTTAGAAATAAGTCCTAATGAGTATTTTAAAAGTGTAGTAAAATCTGAAAAAATATTTTAACTACAAACTCTAGCTAATGCAAAACTAGGTTATATGGAAAAATGCACAATTTCAAGCAATTTTTATCAATTTAAGCATGAAAAAGCAATCTAAATGAATGATGAATAAAAAATTTCTGTAGTTTAAAATAGATCTGATGATAATGATAGAAATTTATTGAAATTCAATGCCAACTAATTCAAATTATTTGAAAATGCAAGCTAAAAATGCCAATTTTTTCAAATTTTCCCAATTTTTCAAATTTTTTGTAATTTTTCAAATGCAATAAGATGAACAATGAAATGAATGTAAATATGAAGTATAACACTTATAAAGTTTTAAAATTTATTAAAAACATAGGTTCACCAAAATGTTTAGGGTAAAATATGAAGAAGGTTTGTTTTCGATGGTTTATGTTTTTGTCTTGATCTTCCTTTCACCACTAAACATTCAAGGAATTCCAACTAAGTAAAGGAACCTACTATAGGTCTTCTGTCACTTGGAACATAGGGGAATATTGGAATTGTATGATTTTGTTATTTAATTAAGCCTAATTATGATCAAAACCCTAATTTCGTAAATTTGTGAACAAATAGACAAATTACAAAAAATGATCGCACACAGAGATATCAAGTGACAGTCAAATGCATACCAGATTTCAAAGTTTAGAAAGTGGAAAAGTTAGGGACTAATGAACAGGCACCCTAATCCAGTGCCACCATTTTTGTTGGGATCTGGAAACCTTGTCTGCAACCTGTTGCTGTTGTTCCAGAGATTTTCCTATTGCGGGATCCAGAGAACTAATGAGCGGGTGCCCGAGTCCAGGTTCCGAGTCCAGGTCCCTATTTTCTTCTCTAATTTGCAATTCTGACAGTCTACACTACTCTCCTACAACTCCACTTTTTCTACTTTCGCAACCTGTAACCTTCAATCATGGAAAAATGGGTTGGGGGTTGTGGTGTTTAGAGGCTTGCCTTAGTCCAGCCCCAGAGAGACATTCAAGTCTTTCAAACACCATTGTCAGATAAAGAGTGTGTATCCCTATGAGATAGAGGCAAAATATAAATGATAAATGATTGAAAACACAATTGATATCACCTTTTAGTGAATATCTCATGGAAGGAAGATGCTCTTCATGCCATCAGGAGATGGATGCCAAATCTACAAATACAAACACAAGAACACAAAAGTCTACTCTGCCATACAATGAATGCCTTGAATCACCTTCATAAAAGCTTGTCAATCAAAAATGTCCATCTTGTTTACAAATGATAACCTAATCATGCTTATATATGCAACTACAAACATTCCTGCTAAAAATTTCGTAATTCAAACTTACTGTGTTGGCGTATGACCTAAATAATGGTCATAAACTGACACTTTGAAATTAGCCCTAACCTAAAATAGGGTACGACTAGGGTGCGAGTGCCCAAGTCCTCCCCCCTATTTCAGGTGGGATTTATGTTAAGTTCATCCCTTGATTCCTAATTGCCATGAGACTTCAAGGTTTTCTCATCAAGAGTCATCAAAATCATGCAAGATGCTCTAAATGCATTCTAAAGGACCTGGGAGCTAAACCTTAAGAGGGAAAAGCCCCCAAAGGGACATTTTCTAATGTAACACATACATTTTAGGTTTATTCTTCAAGGAAGTGGTAATAATTCATGGTTTGCCTCTTAGTATTGTTTCACATAGAGATAGTAAGTTTATTGGGCATTTTGGAGGACTTTGTGGAAGAAACTAGGCACTAATCTTAGTTTTAGTTCTGCCTATCACCCTCAAACTAATGGGTAGACTAAATTTGTTAATAAGATCTTGGGAAACCTCTTAAGATGCCTCTCCAAAGAACATTCTACTTAGTGGGATCTTGTCTTGCCTCAAGCAGAGTTTGCCTACAATGATTCCATGAACAAGAGTATTCCAGAAAGAGTCCTTTTCAAGTTTTCTATGGTATGCAGCCTAGAGGGGTATTTGAATTGAGGAATATAAGTGTTATGGATAGACCAAGTGCTGAGGGAGAGCAATTTGCTATTGCAATAAAAGAGATCCATCAACAGGTTAGGAAGCAACTTCAAAACAGTGTTGACAAATACAAGCAAAGTGCAGATGTAAAAAGAAGAGAAGTGGATTTCAAGGTTGGGGATTTGGTTTTGGTCGATCTCATAAAGAAAAGGTTCCCCAAGGGTCAATACTCCAAGTTTCAAATGAAGAAAATAGGGCCTTGCAAGATTGTGCACAAATTTGGTAACAATGCATATGAGATTGAACTACCTCAAGGAGTTGGCATATCTCCTATATTCAATGTTTCTAATTTGCACCCTTACAAAGGGGATGTTTTTGTAGTTGATGGAACTGGTTCATCTTCACTCTTAGATGTTGATTGGGTCAAGGACCTTCCAACTAGCAGGCCTATGGAACTGGAGTGCATTATAGACACCAAGGAACTTAAAAAGACAAGGCATAAGACATATCTCCAATACTTAGTCAAATGGAGGGGTCTACCAATTGAAGATGCAACATGGATGACTGAAGAAGAAATTCTCAAGCATGGGTACACTATTTCTGACCTTAACTCAAGTGGAACTTGAGATCTTTTTCTCCTCTGAGGAGTATGGTGCAGGGGCACCCTGATGCACCTTGGGTCATGTTGGGAAACATTGGTTTTTTTTTGTTTTGGCTTGATTTATGTAAATATTTAAGACCATTTTATGTCATCTAGGACCATTTTTGGTATTTTGAAATAATCTAGGTAAAAGATGTAAAAGTGGCTTAAATTTTGTCAATGTTGTAATGAACTTTTTCAAACTTGTTAACAAAAAAATAGTTGTGGGTTGGTTGGAAGTTGGGAGATTCTTGAAATAGCATAAATATGCCTTGTAAACATGATCCAAAGGGTTGGAGAAGATTTTGAGGAAGTAATACATCAATTTTGATACATTTTTATGCATTTTTCTGTGTAATTAGACTAAAAACCCCAGGTGTATGGCCTTGTATAGTACAATACGGATCTGCAACCAATTAGGAAAGATGGAGAAACTTTTCTTCTTTCATTTGCTTTTGGTTTCATAAGATTTCATTGTGTTTTGTACATTTTAGAGAATTTTTTGTAAAAATAGGTAGGATTCAGCCTAGGGTTTCCAATCATGAATAAAAAAATCATTTCTTGAGTTTTAACCATTGAAAAATTCAAAAAACATCAGGGGAGGTGGAGTTGATAGATTTTTTTCTTGGTCAGTTATAGAGGACTGTTCCTCTCAAAACCCTACTAAAATAGGGTAGAACCCTAGTTTGCTTAGGGTTTGATAAAATAGATCCGTGAAATTACTTTCTTTCAATAAGAATGAGTTGTGAGGCACCCATCAACATCGTATAATGTCTTGACAAATCCAAGTTTCATTGTTTCATATGATTTCCTTGTTGTATGCCTTTTGGGGCCATTGAAATCAGGTGTATAGGGTGATCTAGGGTGTATGTAAGCATTGTTTGAGTCATATCATTGTATGTAGTGTATGAGAAGAGTCTTGTTGCATTGAGTAAGTCCTTGTTCTGCATCTCAAAACATAACTAGGATCATGATCACCACTATCATTAGTCACAAGAGAAGTATAATCAAGGAATAGATCAATGATAAGTCAAATGGTCATATATCTAAAAGGGAAATAAAAGTAATGTCCAACATGTACCTAATTAAGTGATTTATCCATGTAACATGGACCACCATTCCTCTAAAGGAGATAATGTCATCAAGGATTGAAGTATCGAATATAACAAACTAGATGAAACTATCAATATCGTTCACATTATATGCATGAAAATGGGCACACACAAGTTCTTTGGAATGGGGTAGAGCAAGCTACAAAGGTCTATTTCAAAATTCAATAATGAGACCCCGAAGTAAGCCTTAGAGGGACTCACAAAATAATTTCAAAAAAGAGAACCTTTTTAATGAAATGCTAGTCCAAGGCCAAGGATTTTTCTTATAAAGGTATTGGATTAGTTTTACAAGGTATGCATGTGATAGGAAAATAATTTTATATTTTGACAATAAGGTGGAACTATGTTGTATGAAAAGTTGTAATGGTGTAGGTTTGCAATTATTGGATTCATTGAATGGTAGAAATTCCCTTAATTGCAATGTGTTTAATTTAAATAAATAGATTGATTTCTTGATTTATACGAGTGTTTGATAGGATAGTGTGGAAGGTAAGATCATGAACTAAACTCTTCCACTTATCATATACTAACTCAATTAACTTGAAGTCATATTGTAGTGAATGTAAATAGTCTATGCAAATTTTTGAGTTTGCAAGTTATGCTTTAGTTTGAATGTTGATTTTCATTTATTCGTTTGGTCTCATTAAAAAGACACAAAAACATAAAAAATAAAAATTAACATATAATGCACTAATCTATACTAATGAAAAACTAGATTAATTAATGAACTATATTAAATTAAAATAGAATAAGAACTATCTATATCATGAACTTTTACTAAAGGTTGCTAGCCAAGAGTAGGTTGAAGAATGAAATCGGAAGCAATGATAAAATATATCCTTTGAAGAATGTCAATTTTGTCTTTGTTATGAAAGGTCCAACTAATTTTAATTTTGTGGATATGAAAATTGACTAAGAGGTGTAGTATAGATGTTTAGGAATATGAAACGTGCAACTTACAAGTCAGACAATGGCTAGAAAATATAGTCAAGAGTGAAGGGAGACAAAGTTTCATGGTAAATGTAGTTGATTGAACAAATGAATAATTTTTTCATTTTGGACTACTGATGAGGATGAAATTAGTTGAATGGGGTTGCATGAAATGGTGTAGTGAACTAGGAACATTGGTTGTGAACAAAGAGTATTGTGTTCTATTTAAGGTAGCTATGAAGAATAATGTAGCAAGAAAGTAACTCTCCAATGTCAACAAACCTACCTCTCCCTCTATAAAATAAAATATTACTTTTATAGACATGATGGAGGTGAAAGAGAGGCCAAATGTCAAGGATAATGAATATAAATGGGGGCATGTGAAGAAAGATAGAAAACAAAAAAATGGCCACCAAACATGTAATTTAAAACATAATGTGTAAACCCTCCAAAGGTACATACAAGCAATAAGGTGATTGCATTATAGCGTGATTGTGCTATAATGTTCACATGTAATTTTTGGAGTGCATCACATTATAATACATACATGTTACATTTTAAACCATTCAAGTCCCTTAATTTTTCTTAGAATAAATTTGAATTTTCTGAGACTAAAGGTTGTACTAACAATTTAGGCATCCAAATACATGTTTTTAAAAACATAAAGCAATTTCAAAATTCCTCCTTGTTATGTTTACACTTTTTTTATTGGTAGTACTTGAGAACAACACCACAACTTTGATATACATAAGTTTCTATCCATATAATGTTTTTATATTTGGAATAAATTGATATATTTATTTTGATTTACTTTTAGTCATATCTTGATGTCTTTATATTGCTCAAATAAACATGTATCTTTTCTTCTTCATATTTCATGATTTGTTTACCTAAATTTGAAGAAACAATATATGGGATTGTTCTACACTTTATTGTATATACATTGAACTTATTTTTTACATTTTCTATTATATTTGTGGAAGTTATATGTGATGTGCATTCTTATTGATGCAAATTTTAGGATGCATATACTTTAAACAATTACAAAATAGCTAATCTAAAATTAAAAAATAGGGGGTGCACACTAGATGCCATGTTATATTTTAGGAATAAAGGTAAGACCAATTTTTTTGCAGTAATTATTGGCCCTCTTAGTCTTAATTTTTTTAAAAATGACTTAGTACTTTAGAAATTAGATTTAGAGTGCTATAATTCTTGTTCTTACCACATCTTCAAATTTTGAGTGTAGGTATATTGAATTACTCATCAAATTTTAGACAGCTTATTTCAAGATAAAAGTGGTCACTTTTAACTTTCTTTTTTCCCCCAATTCCATGCACATATCCATGGGTATTTTAAAAACTTGAATTCTTGTTTTTCATGCTTGGAAAAAACTCTTAGTTTCAAATGAGACCTATATTTATGAAACTTTTGTGAAAAGTGAGCAATTATTAGGGCAATCGCACAATCATTATTTTTCTTTTAAGAATATCAAAAAAGGCACACAAGAATCACAATAGTTGTGTAACCAATGCCTATTAGAGAAAAGCAATCTCACCAAACCAAGCAAAACATAATGTCTAAAAAGGCAAAAATGTTA
Organism: Cunninghamia lanceolata; assembly: GCA_027924645.1. NCBI lineage: Eukaryota > Viridiplantae > Streptophyta > Pinopsida > Cupressales > Cupressaceae > Cunninghamia > Cunninghamia lanceolata. The sequence continues at coordinate 5,014,228 of BSBN01000244.1, forward strand.
TATAAGAAATGGTATAGAAAATGGGAATGTCTAGACATAAAAAATAGTCATCACTTTTATAAATACAAATTATCAATATTCTCAAATTGATTGGAATTTAAAAGGTTAATGGTTTAGGATGAGTTGTTATGACTTATTATTTTGTAATTGTAATGTAATTACATATTTGTTCATCTCTATGCTTTGGCAAGAAGCTAGATAACTACATAGTTCTAGGCAAAGCAATTCAATGTGAGTACCCCTTACTAGTCACATAAATCTTCAATCCTTCTCACATTATTTGTAACCTTTATTTTTCTACATTAAATTCTCTTCACATTGGAGGAGAACCTCATGGCATGGTTTCTTGTATACCCCTGTTCTTGTCTTTTCATGTTATTCTTTGGCCTAAAATAATAATTGATCTAAAAAACCTAATTCAATGGTCCCTATTAAATCCCCTTATTTTGTTCCTATATCTTCCCTCCTATACCTATGATAAGTTATTTACATACTATATATTACCCTACTCTTTTGAATTATCTCCATAGTTACAGCCATTGCAACTTGTACATTGATCATCCAATAATGTGAGCTTAGAGTAATTAAAATAGTTATAATAAATGAAAAAGTATTGAAACATGATCATAAGAGTTCATGAGCTTTGGATGTGGAGTGTTGATATATGATTATGTGTTCTATTCTAGGAGGGGAAATTGTTGAGCTCTTCGTTAAGTGTGCAAGAAAGATAAATTCTATTTATGATGGGTGGAGCACATATCTTATGTGGTGGTTTTTGTTTTCTACATAGCAAAGTTACTTTATAAAAATTATCCAAAGGTCATTGGATCATTTTACTAGAGAACACTCATAATATTCAATGGTTATTAGATTTTTAATCTCTTGGTGTTGCAACATTACTTATTTTGTTTCCATGTCACCCGTGGTGGGATTGTCCTTTTTGTCTTTATTGTTAACCTATGATCACTGTTGAAAAGAACAATACAACTGAGAGGGGGGGATGAATCAGTTGTAACCAATATTTCAAAACCATTAACACATCAACCAATTAACACTAAATTTGTATCTTGACCATGAAAGCATGAAAACTTAAACTTAAACACATTCACACATTCAACACAGAAGACGCCAAATTTTTACGTGGAAAACCCCATAGGGGAGAAACCACGGTGAGTGTTAGCTCACAATATAATATGTTATAACAATACTGAAAATCAAAGGTTCATTGCCTTAGGGCTCACTACAAAAAATTCTCACTACAAGAAGAGGCTCATTGCCAATGGGGTGGCTCAGTGCTGGTGGCTGGCTCACTACCAAAGTTGGTGAACTAAGATAGTACCATCTAGACTATGCCAAGGTTCAGCTCCATTGAAGTATAGTAAGTATCCTCTGAAATGCTCTGCTTTTACACTTCACAATTATCTTTTCATTTTCACAACCTCACACAAATTCATGACTTCATTTCATGTTTTTATCCAATTCATCAACCTTGGAATTTACATCAAGGTCAACATTACAATCATCAACCTTTGGAACAATCTCCAAGGTTGGAAAACATACATACATACATTAAGATAGGTCTAGACCTAATTCAATTAGGGGAGAAGAGAAATGAATGCAAATCATGCCAAGCCTTAGCTGTGACTCAAATACAATCTTCCATGCAACAACATGCTTCCATGATCTTCAAATCATAACCGCAAGTAGTGAGAACAACCAAGTCAGCTAAGACTAGAGTTAACACTTAAACTTTCAAGAACATGCTTCATGCACGATCTGGATTATACTTTGCGGATCAATCAAAAGGTAGGAACAAAATCTAGAGACTCCCACAAGCATGTTACAATCACCAAGAACATCCATAGAACAAATAAACACTTTATCCATAAGATTCTTTAAACCAGAGCACTTGAGCATTACTATCGACCACTATCATAAAGGAAAGATCTCTTGTAGAGTACCAAATCATGAACCATTTGAACTGAAGTCACATAACATCATGATAAACATAATTCCAAAACCGCAAACTATGAAACTTAAATGTGGAGAAATGTGGAGCAAAATACATTCTCCCCGTCATCATTAAATACATAGAAAAATAGTTTTTACTCTAGTGAACAAAACTTGCTCAAATCTTCACATAGGAGGCTCAAACTTGAAACATAGAATCTAGAAAGGTATCCCTTAACATTACTTCCAATCTGTAGGAAAAGATATTCAATCTATAGGATATGCGAAGCAAAACACTGCACTGCTCTGGTAGATAAAGTAATTATGTACTTTGTTCTAATTCCTTAAATACTTGTTCAAACTTATTGAAATGACTTTATTAGGTGTTGACATCAATGACAACACTTACTACTCATACTTGCAACAATATCCCCCTTTGTCTTTGATGGCAAAACATGATGTGAAAAACCATCAAGACATACAATCTTGTAAATTACTTCTTTGCTCCCCCTTATTTGATGCTTTCTCTGTCTACAATTTTCTTCTTAGTTTTTTCACATGAACTTCTCTCCCCCTTTGAAATCAATGGAAAAGGGTGCCATACCTTTTCATTCTCTTTACTACACAACTCCCCCTTTCATGAGCACTGCAACACTTAGTACTCTTTATCAGGAACTCATATCAGTAACTTCTAACTGCTCCCCCTGAGAGGTAGCCTTCAAAACATCAATCCAGATCAAAGAATGAGACTTTAAGCACTATTGGACTGATCCATTTCTCATGCATCTTAGTTTAGAGTAGGAGGGGTAATAACCCCTAACTTCTCCCTGAGATACTCAAAAGTATCCTTAGGCATAGGCTTAGTGAAAATATCTGCAATCTAATCCTTTGTAGACACATACCCCATCTTTACTTCATTCTCTATTATCTTTTCTCTCAGAAAGTGATACCTTATTGATATGTGCTTTGTCCTTGAGTGCATTACTGGATTCTTTGAAATGTTTATAGCACTTGTATTGTCACAAAAGATTGAAATTGGTTCTTCATAAACAACTCTTATGTCCTTCAATGTTTGCTTCATCCAAAGCACTTGAGTGCAACAACATGTTGTAACAATATATTTTGCTTCTGCAGTAGACAAAGAAACTAATTCTTGTTTCTTGCTCAGCCATGAAACCAATATGTTACCCAAAAGGAAAGCCCCTCTACTTATACTTTTTCTGTCATCAACATCTCTAGCCCAATCTGCATCTGTATAAGCACTAAGAGTGAAATCAACATCTTTGGGAAAGCACAATCCATAGTCTGAAGTGCCTTTTAAATATCTCATGATCCTCTTGACTGCCATCACATGTGACTCTTTGGGATCTTCTTGAAATCTTTCCACAAGATAGACTACATGCATTATATTTGGTCTAGTATGGGTTACATAGCGTAGTCCTCCAATCATAGACCTATACTTTTTCTGATCAGTCTTAGGTGATTCAGCATTCTTACTCAGTTTGCAACCAGTTACCATGGGAGTACATACTAGTTTAGAATCCTCCATTCCAAACTTCTTCAACAATTCTTTCACATACTTGGACTGATAAATGAAAATTCCTTTTTCTAATTGAGTAATTTGTAGTCCTAAAAAGAAATTCATTTCACCAAACATAGACATCTCAAATTTCTTTTGCATTTCCTTTGTAAATTTATTACATGTACCTTTATTGCCTCCAAAGATAATATCATCAACAAAGACTACAACAATAAGAATTTGATCATTATTGATTTTGAAATAGAGATTATTGTCTATAGTACCTTTGTTGAACTCTAATTGCATCAAATACTTGTCCAACCTTGCATACCAGGCTCTAGGAGCTTTCTTGAGCCCATACAGGGCTTTCTTCAATCTACACACCATGTCACCTTTGTCTGATAACTAGAATCCTTCTGGTTGTTCAATGTAAACTTCTTCTTCTAGCTCTTTATTGAAGCAAGAAGACTTAACATCCAAAGAAGCCAAAAACATTCTTATAGCTTCAATCCTTGCCATAGGAGCAAAAGTCTCTTCAAAATCTATGCCCTCAACCTGAGAATATCCTTTGCATACCAATCTTGCTTTGTTTCTTACCACTTCACCACTTTCATTCATTTTGTTTCTAAAAACCCATTTTGTTCAAATCACATTTTTACTAGCAGGTCTAGGAACCAATTCCCAAGTTTGATTTTTCTCTATCTACATCAGCTCTTTTTTAATGGCTTTTACCCAACTTTCATCTTTGCAGGCTTCACTTATAGTTTTAGGTTCAATCTGTGAAAGAAAACAGTAGTTCACCTATTCCTCTACAGTTCTTTTCCTTGTTAATACTCATTTCCTTTTGTCACCAATAATTTGATCTTTAGAATGATTAATCCTTACATACCTAGGAGTCTTAGCAGCACTCTCCTAAACCTTTTCTTCTTCACCATATTCTTCTTCAGCTTGACTATCCTTTCATTCCTATTACACCTTTTCTTTAATGATTGTGACAACAAGTTCATCTAATTCATAACCTCTCAGATCTGATGTCATTTCTTTGTCCTCATCAACCTTCACATTATCACTTTCAATGATCTTCTTCAATCTCTTATTGTAGCACCGGTAGGCCTTACTCTTAGTAGAGCATCCAAGGAAAATACCTTCATCACATCTAGTATCAAACTTGCCTAATTCTTCATCTCTTTTGATATAACAATTGCTTCCAAAAACTTTGAAATATTTATGTTGTTAATCAAAATTGCACACTAGCTAAGATTTGACACTACTATCTTGTTGAAACATGGAAACACTCTCAGGTTGTGGGTGACCTATGGCAAGAATGAATCTCCAGATAGGGCTAGTTCTCCTTACAGATCACCTAATCTAAAAGACTTTTTTGAGAAAAGGGTCTAGGAAGATAACTTGAAATCAAATCATAAACCTAATGGAGATGCACTAGAATTATAACTTATTTCAATAATTTCACTCACAAATAGTTTCTCAAATCATTAACTCTCACAATCTCATCTAAAACATACAACTTAACAGTGATTTGCATGAAGGCTCGAACTAAACACAACACACAACCTGAATCATATGAAATTCTTGCACACAGATTCACAACAATGAGATACAACAAAGGACCTAATTCTTATGATCACAATGAAACATCAAATCACTACTACAAAATGAGACAAAAATTATGAGAGGAATGCTCTGCTACTTTTATTGATATGAAACGAGTGTGAAAACATGAAAATATGAGTACAAATCAAGGCTTACAAAACTCTTTGCAAGTAGTCAAGAGAGAAAGAAGCAAATCTGAACCCCCCAAAACTAAGTTTTTCTCCCATATATATATCCAAAGGACTTTCTAAAAACTTAGCCAGTTGTCTATCTAAAAAGGAAACCAAAGTCTCATTTTCAAGCAAAGGGAAAAATGCCACAAAAAGAGAGCCTAGAACTGATCCAAACTTAGTGAAAATGGGTAGCAAGTTTCCCTACCTAGTGGACCTACCCAAATGGATACTAAAATCAGTCAGAGCTGACTAAAAATTAGAATTAGAAGTTTCAGTTCACTCCCTCTTTCTATTTTGTATAATGGGAACTCAAGAAAAAAAGAAGGTAAGTGAACTAGACTTGCCTTATTGAGTGTTTTGTACTTGCTATTTATTTTCTACATTTATTTGACATCTATTAAAGTAATTTATAAAATATTACTTTAATAGTGTCTTCCATTTATCTGTAGTTTCAAATTTGCAAAATAGAAAGAGGTCACGCCTTGGCTTTTACAACTTGCAAAATTCTAAATATATGCAAAGTTTTTAAAATACCTTATACATATCGATGAGCATCTAAAAATAAACCAAGGTATTGATTTATGCAAAAATCAAAGGCAAAAAAATGCCTTATAGAAAAAGCCATGGCCTTTTTGCATTTTGTTCTTTATTTGGCACTTCACATTTTTTACTCCAGTTTGGGCGCCACCATTGTGAAAATTCCTTGAAAACTACAAACTGGATTGGTGAGAAATTTAAAGGGTTTTTTTTGTGTTATTGTCTTCTAATTTTTGTCCTACAATCTGAAAAACTCAGATTGTATTTTTTGAGATATGACTGAAACACATGACTGCTATCCTTATTTTGCAGGGTCTTTATGTGATACCGCTACTCTTTCAGATTGTTTCCACATTCCTCTTAAGACTTGGGGGCAACATGCTGAGCTCAGCCCTTGTGGTAGCCCATTTTACTCCACATACTATGATATGTCATCAGAAATGAATCAACAACAAGATATCACCTATACCTGCATAGTGAACAAACATCTTAGATAAAAACAATGAAGTTTAATGCTCTTGTGATGTTTGATTTTTAGGCTCTCCTGCATATTTTTGATGTTTGTTGATCTAATGCATCATGAACATGTGCTATATTTCTATTGGTGGGGCACATAGGAAGATTCATAGTTGGAGCTCTAACCAACTCTTTATCATGATGCAAGTTCACTTGAAGATCAAGATCGAGGAGGAGTGAAAGACAATGAAGATCCACCCAAGACTCTGCCAGGCAATGATGGATATGTATTTTCTTATATGCTTCTTTTCATTTCTTTCATCTTTAGGTGTATAGCATATTTTATGTTGCATTGGTTCAGCTACACCCATGGCTTGTGTGGGAGAGTTAATTACTCCTTTCTTTCCAATGAATATAAATGCAACACATGTGCAATTTTGTGTATATTTCATTTGCAAAATGAATGAAACATTTTGAAATGAATGAATCATTACAAAATTGAATTAAAGCAATGTCTTGTGTTCTTTATGTACTTTCTTTTATGTTGCAAAACTCTGGAAAAAAAAAACTTAATTCAATCTTTTTTTTCAAGCACTTAAAATATGCAATGGTTAAGCATAGCAAAAATGTGTTTGTGTATTCTTCACATTAAATATAATGAAACTAATTCATCTCTACCAATTTGAGTTGTAGGTGAAAAATTGGTAAAATTTTTGGTGATTTCTACTGAATGCTTACCTGCTAAGCATATAGACCAATTGCCTTAACCATCCATTGGGCATGGAGTCAAATTTTTCCCCTTCCCAAACTAAAAAAAACATTAAAACCCAACTGCAAATACTCAAGCAGCAATAGAAAAGAAACTAAACAAAATAAATGCTAGTTCTGAACAGGACCAACTAGCTGTGCAACTCCACTTAGGGAAAGAAAACAACTAAAAGGAATGTGCCTACCTACCTACAAATAACAAATGAAACAGGATGGCTAAACAAAGCCATCAACTAGTTCTGTAAAATATCTCCCTTTTTTTACCAACTTGCGGTGCTTTTTATACCTCTGAGCATTGAACAAGGGGTGTGGAAAGGGTGGGCATCTAATAAACACATGCAATACCTCTCTTAGAGAAAAAACAAGAACACATACTCGCTTTCTTTGACTGAAAATACAATTGTTCTAGGGTGGATAAATCAGTTGATTCTCCTCTCCCTACTGCTCATCCTCATGCCTTGCAATAGGCCTGATAGGTAGTGGCTTCTCCCAACTTCTTTCCAATTAAATTAGATGTTGAAAGGGACATCCTCTTGATAAACCAATGTCCAAGGGATCAATGTTGATTTGTTGTTTGTGTTATGTTGGCTTCTCACCCTTGTTGTCCTCAAACTGATTAGCTTCATCTACTAACTTGGAGTCTTGATCATCACAAGAATTCAGCAAAGTAACAAGCTCTTTGAAAGATGAACAGGTAGGATCTTGACAATAGAACATTGAGTTGTCTTGAAAAGACTAATCCTCTTCAATTAGTTCACCTGACTGCTCTTCAGGGCAAGCTGCCTTCAATTCATCCATGCTAGCCTCTTCAATGTAGTACAAAGGGAGTTCTAAAAACAAATTAGATGCTTCACAATCATAGAGAACCTAACTTTCTTTACAAATAGGGCTTTCTTCCCTTACCGACAAACTTTCTAGATCTTCTTCATCACTGTACTAGCTGGATACCTCAAAATAGTTGTCAATGCTCTGATGTTCAAACTGATCTTGGTTTTGCAAAATCTGTTCTTGCCCTTGACTTGTAGCTACTATGGGTATGAGCATGTTTTCTTCATCTTGGTCAACAAAAGAAAGAAGCTCATCAAACCAAAGAGGAAACTCTTCCTTTTCACCACCCCTATCTTTCTTCTTATCAGCTTGATGTGTATGATTAACACTGCAAAAATTCTCACCTTGTCAATTCATTACTGCTACATCATGTTGGCCATATTCAGGATGAGAACTCTGATATTCTAGATCTTCTTTTAACACACTTTCCAAACCAGCATAACTATTCTAAGCCATTAAACCTTGATTTCTCATCCCATTCATGCATGTAGCTTGGTTATGAGGTTGATTGCATGGATAACACCAATCACACTCCAGTGCCATATTGTTTTAGACAGGCACAAGATTCCTTGAAGAGATAGTAGCATTAGGATTATAAGAGTGAAAAGATCTAGGATTAAAATTTCTTTTTTGACCTTGAAAATTAGTTTGAAACGGTGGCCTATTTGACTAATTAGACTGATATGGGGCAATTAGACTGATATGGGGCCTAATAGGGACTAGGATCTTGGCCAATCTACTTCTTAATACTCACTAAATCATTCCCAACAGCTTTCAACATATTTCTAATCTCTTGAAGCTCTTGACAATGAGCTAGAACAACATGATCTTGGGTTGTAGCTTGATATCCTATGGCAGGAAAAGGTGGAATAGCAGCTATAGGGGGTAATGACATAGGTATAGGTGGTTGTACCTCAGAAACAATTGTCATAGGAGGCCTTGGGGCTATTCTACTAGCTTGTATGAGGCAATTTTCTACTCTAATAGCTATGTCATAAGCGTCAGGTAGTGTAATTCCACCCATAGACTGAATCATCATAGATATCTCACTATTTAAAGCCTTAAGGAAGTACAAAAATGCATGATTAGCAGTAGGCCTTACCATTACTAGTATTTGATCCCAAGTCCTTTGAAATCGGAGGTTCAAATCCATCATATGCTTGTGTGGGGCTCTCTTGATGGTAGCCAATTGTTCAATCAATAATAGATTGTATGTTTGATTGGGGTAGTTTTATCTTCACCGGTGAGGAAAAGCAAGCCTCTCAAGGCTACCACCAGAATATCATCATGGTATGTAAGTAGCAATGGACTGCCAGCATTAAATATAATAAAAGGATATAGTCTGGCCATTTTGGATAGCAAGCCTTAATCATATGGTAGTCATAATATGAACATTAAGAAAGACACCACCAACCTGGTTCATTATACATTCTTGGGCTACTAAAACTAGCTAATATATGCTTAGAGTTGTCACAGTGTTTGATGATTTTGCCTCCAAAGGCTGATGATATCAAAGAAAACACTTGATCCTTTAGTATGTAACTCTTTTCATGTTCTATTCACTAGATTTTCTTGAAAATCATAGATTTGAGTCACTAAGTATGTTGTTTTTACCTTTGAAAGGTTGAAAACCTTGTTGTGTATACCAAACAACAAAGGAAAAATGTGTTTTAGTGGACTGAAACTCTGTTCAGAGTCCCACCGGGCGTGTCAAAAACTGTTGTCAATTAGGATTACACCCTAGCTAAGATTTGACTCAACTATCCTGTTGAAACATGGAAACACTCTTAGGTTGTGGGTGACCTATGGCGAGAATAAATCTCCAGATAGGGTTGGTTCCCCTGGCAGATCACCCAATCTAAAAGACCTTTCTGAGAAAAGGGTCTAGGAAAATAACTTGAAATAAAATCCTAAACCTAATGGTGATGTACCAAAATTCTAACTTATTTCAATAATTTCACTCACAAATAGTTTCTTAAAGCATTAACTCTCACAATCTCATCTAAAACATTAAACTTAACAGTGATTTGCATGAAGGCTCCAACTAAACACAACACACAACCTGAATCATATGTAATTCTTGCACACATATTCACAACAATGAGACATAGGAAATGACCTAATTCTTATGATCACAATGAAACATCAAATCACTAATACAAAATGAGACAAAAATTATGAGATGGGAATGCTCTACTTCTTTTATTGATCTGAAAGGAGTATGAAAACATGAAAATCTGAGTATAAATCAAGGCTTACAAAACTCTCTATAAGTAGTCAAGAGAGAATGAAGCAAATATGAACCCCCCAAAACTATGTTTTTCTACCATATATATAGCCAAAGGACTTTCTAAAAACTTAGCCAGTTGTCTATCCAAAAAGGAAACCAAACTCTCATTTTCAAGCAAAGGGAAAAAGGCCACAAAAAGAGAGCCTAGAACTGACCCAAACTAAGTGAAAATAGGTAGAAATCTTCCCTACCTAGTGGACCTACCCAAATGGATACTAAAATTAGTCACAACTGACTGAAAATTAGAAATAGAAGTTTCAGTTCAGTACCTCTTTCCATTTTGTATAATGGGAACTCAAGCAAAAAAGAAGGCAAGTGAACTGGACTTGCCTTATTGAGTGTTCTACACTTGCTATTTATTTTCTACATCTATTTGACATCTATTAAAGTAATTTATGAAACATTACTTTGATAGTGCCTTACAGTTATCTACAGTTTCAAATTTGCAAAATAGAAAGAGGTCCACCTTCACTTTTACAACTTGCAAAATTCTAAATATATGCAAAGTTTTTAAATACCTTATACATATCGATGATCATCTAAAAATAAACCAAGGTATCAATTTATGTAAAAATCAAAGGCAAAAAAATGCCTTATAGCAAAAGCCACGGCCTTTTTGCATTTTCTTCTTTATTTGGCACTTAACATTTTTTACTCCAGTTTGGGCACCGCCATTGTCAACATTACTCAAAAACTACAAACTAGGTTGGTGAGAAATGTAAAGGATTTTTTTTGTTATTGTCTTCTAATTTCTGTCCAAAACTCTCAATAACCTAGATCGTATTTGTTGAGATATGACTAAAACACGTGACTACTCTTCTTATTTTACATGGTCTTTATGTGATACTACTACTCTTTCAGACTGTTTGCACATTCCTCTTAAGATTTGGGGGCAAAATGTTGAGGTCAACCCCTGTGGGAGCCCATTTTACTCCACATGCTATGATATGTCATCAAAAATGAATCAGCAACAACATATCACCTATACCTGCACAATGAACAAACATGTTAGATAAAAACAATGAAGTTCAATGCTCTTGAGATGTTTGATTTTTAGGCTCTCTTGCATAATTTTGATGTTTGTTGATCCAATGCATCATGAACATGTGCTATATTTCTGTTGGTAGGGCACATAGGAAGATTCATATCTAGAGCTCTAACCAACTCTTTATCATGATGCAGGTTCACTTGAAGATTAGGATCAAGGAGGAGCAAAAGACACTAAAGATCCACCCAAGACTCTGCCAGGCAATATGGATATGTCTTTTCTTATATGCTTCTTTTCATTTCTTTCATCTTCAGGTGTATAGCATATTTTATGTTGCATTGGCTCAGCCACTCCCATGGCTTGTGTGGGAGATTTGATTACTCCTTTCTTTCCAATGAATATAAATGCAACACTTGTGCAATTCTATGTATATTTCATTTGCAAAATAAATGAAACATTGTGAAATGAATGAATCATTACAAAATTGAATGAAAGTAATGTCTTATGTTCTTTATGTACTTTCCTTTATGTTGCAAAACACTGAACAACAAAACTGAATTCAATCCTTTTTTCAAGCACTTAAAATATGCAACAGTTAAGCATAGTAGAAATGTGTTAGAGTATTCTTCACCTTAAATATAATGAAACTATTTTAGCTCTACCAATTTGAATTGTAGGTGAAAAATTGGTAACATTTTTCATGATTTTTGGTTAATGCTTTCCTGCTAAGCATATAGACCAGTTGCCTTAACCATCCATTGGGCATGGAGTCAAATTCTGCACCTTCCCAAACTCAGAAAACCATTAAAACCCAATTGCAAATACTCAAACAGCAGCAGAAAATAAACTAAATAAAATAAATGCTGGTTCTGAACAGGACCAACCAGCTGTACAACTGCACTTAGGGAAAGAAAACAACTAAAAGGAATGTGCCTACCTACCTACAACTAACAAATGAAATAGGCTGTCTAAATAAAGCCATTGACTGGTTCTGTAAAATATCTCCCTTTTCTAACCAACTTGGGGTGCTTTTTATACCTCTGAGCATTGAACAAGGGGTGTGGAAAGGGTGGGCATCCAATAAACACATGTAATACCTTGATCTTAGAGAAAAAACAAGAACACATACCCGCTTGCTTTGACTGAAAATACAACTATTCTCGGGTGGATAAATTAGTTGATTCTCCTCTCTCTGTTGCTCATCCTTATGCCATGCAATAGGCCTAATAGGTAGTGGCTTCTCCTAGCTTCTTTCCAATTGAATTAGATGTCGAATGGGACATCCTCTTGTCAAACCAATGTCCAAGGGATCAATGTTGATTTGTTGTTTGTGTTCTATTGCCTTCTCACCCTTGCTGTCCTCAAACTAATTAGCTTCATCTACTAACTTGGAGTCTTGATCATCATAGGAATTCAACAAAGTAGCAAGCTCTTTGTAAGCTGAACAGGTAGGATCTTGACAATTGAACATTGAGTTGTCTTGAAAAGATTGATCCTCTTCAATTAGTTCACCTAAGCGCTCTTCAAGGCAAGTTGTCTTCAATTCATCCATGCTAGCCTCTTCAATGTAGTACAAAGGGAGTTCTGAAAACAAATTAGATTATTCACAATCATGGAGGACCTAACTTTCTTTACAAATAGGGCTCTCTTCCCTTACCATCAGACTTTCTAGATCTTCTTCATCACTATACCAGCTCGATACCTCAAAATAGTTGTCAATGTTCTACTATTCAAACGGATCTTGTTTATGCAAAATCTTTTCTTGCCCCTGACTTGTAGCTACTGTGGGTATGACCATGCTTTCTTCATCTTGGTCAACAAAAGAAGGCAACTCATCAAACCAAAGAGAAAACTCTTCCCTTTCACCACCCCTTTCTTTCTTTTTCTTAGCTTGCTATGTATGATTAACCCTACAAAAATCCTCACCTTGCCAATTCCTTAGTGCTACATCATGGTGCTCATAGTCAGGATGAGAACTCTGATATTCTGGATCTTCTTTTAACACACTTTCTAAACCAGCATAACTATTCTGAACCATTAAAGCTTGATTTCTCATGCCATTCATGCATGTCGCTTGGTTATGAGGTCAATTGCATGGATAACACCAATCACAGTCTTGTGCCTTATTATTTTGTATAGGCACAAGATTCCTTAAAGAGCTAGTAGCATTATGATTATAAGACTGGAAGGGTCTAGGATTAAAATATCTTTTTTAACCTTGAAAATCAGTTTGAAAAGGTGGCTTATTTGACTGATTAGACTGATATGGGGCCTAGTAGGGCCTAGGATCTTGGCTAATCTACTTCTTAATACTCACTAAATCATTCCCAACAGCTTTCAGCATATTTCTAATCTCTTGAAGCTCTTGAGAATGAGCTGCAACAATAGGATCTTAGGTTGTAGCTTGATATCCTATGGTAGGAAAAGGTGGAATACCAGCTATACAGGGTAATGACATAAGTATAGGTGGCTGTACCCTAGGAAAAATTGACATAAGAGGCCTTGGGGCTACTCTACTAGCTTGTATGAGGCAATTTTTTGCTCTAATAGCTATGTCATAAGCATTAGGTAGTGTAATTCCACCCATAGACTAAATCATCATAGATATCTCACTATTTAAATCCTTAAGGAAGTACAAAAATGCATGATTAGCAATAGGCCTTACCATTGCTGGTATAGGATCCCAAGTCCTTTGAAATCAAAGGTTGAAATCCATCATATGATCATGTGGGGCTCTCTTGATGGTAGCCAATTGTTCAATCAATGATAGATTGTCTATCTTGTCTTCAAACTGTTTATTTAGAGCTTCACGTAACAGATCCCATGAAGTAATTGAACCTACAACCAATCCTCTAAACTACTGAATTGCCTTACCCTTCAAAGATGCAGCCAAAAGCCTCACTGCAACATTCTCATGTGTTACATGATGCATTGAGCATAATGTAGCTACATCTTTGATATGTTTGATTGTGGTAGTTTGATCTTCACCATTGAAGAAAGGCAAGCCTCTCAAGGCTATCACCGAAATATCATCATGTTGTGCAAGAAGCAATGGGCTACCAGTATTAAATGTAACAAAAGGATACAGTCTGGCCATTTTGCATAGTAGGCCTGAATCATATGACAGTCATAATATGAACATTAAGAAAGACACCACCAACCTGGTTGATTGTAGATTCTTGGAAAGTTGAAACTAGCTGATATATGCTTAGAGTCGCCATGGTCTTTGATGATTTTGCCTCCAAAGGCTGATAATACCAAAGAAAACACCTGATCCTTCGTTATGTAAATCTTTTCATGTGATGTTCACTAGATCTTCTTGCAAATCATAGATTTGAGTCACCAAGTATGTTGTTTTTACCTCTGAAAGGCTAAAACCCTTGTTGTACATATGAAACAACAAAGGAAAAATGTGTTTTAGTGGACTGAAACTCTGTTCAAAGTCCCACTGCATGTGTCAAAACCTGTTGTCAATCAAGATTGCACCCTAGCTAAGATTTGACTAAACTATCCTGTTGAAACATGGAAACACTCTCAAGTTGTGGGTGACCTATGGTGAGAATGAATCTTTAGATAGGGTTGGTTCTCTTGCATATCACCCAATCTAAAAGACTTTTCTGAGAAAAGGGTCTAGGAAGATAACTTGAAATGAAATCCTAAACCTAATGGCGATGCACCAGAATTCTAACTTATTTCAACAATTTCACTCACAAACAGTTTCTCAAAGCACTAACTCTCACAATCTCATCTAAAACATACAACTTAACAGTGCTTTGCATGAAGGCTTGAACTGAACACAACACATTACCTAAATCATATGAAATTCTTGTACATAGATTCACAACAATGAGACATAACAAAGGACCTAATTCTTATGATCACAATGAAACATCAAATCACTACTGCAAAATGAGACAAAAATTATGAGATAGGAATGCTCTGTTGCTTTTATTGATCTGAAAGGAGTATGAAAACATGAAAATCTGAGTACAAATCAAGGCTTACAAAACTCTCCGCAAATAGTCAAGAGAGAAGAAACAAATCTGAACCCCCCAAACTATGTTTTTCTCCCATATATATAGCCAAAGGACTTTCTAAATACTTAGCCAGTTGTCTATCCAAAAAGGAAACCAAAGTCTCATTTTCGAGCAAAGGGAAAAAAGCCACAAAAGAGGGCCAAGAACTGACCCAAACTGAGTGAAAATAGGTATCAAGTTTCCCTACCTAGTGGACCTACCCAAATGGATACTAAAATCAGTCAGAGCTGACCGAAAATTAGAAATAGAAGTTTCAGTTCACTCCCTCTTTCCATTTGGCATAATGGGAACTCAAGCAAAAAAGAAGGCAAGTGAACTGGACTTACCTTATTGAGTGTTCTGCACTTGCTATTTATTTTCTACATTTATTTTAAATCTATTAAAGTAATTTATAAAAAATTACTTTAATAGTGCCTTACGTTTATCTGCAGCTCCAAATTTGCAAAAATAAAAAGAGGGCCTGGCCCGCCTTGGCTTTTACAACTTGCAAAATTCTAAATATATGCAAAGTTTTTAAAATACCTTACACATATCAATGATCATCTAAAAATAAACCAAGGTATTGATTTATACAAAAATCAAAGGAAAAAAAATGCCTTATAGCAAAAGCCATAGGCTTTTTGCATTTTGTTCCATATTTGGCACTTAACATTTTTTACTCCAGTTTGGGCACCGCCATTGTAAAAATTCCTCAAAAACTACAAACTGGGTTGGTGAGAAATTTAAAGGGTTTTTTCATTTTATTGTCTTCTAATTTCTATCCAAAAATATCAAAAACCCATATTGTCGTTTTTGAGATATGACTAAAACACGTGACTACTATCCTTATTTTGCAGGGTCTTTATGTGATACTATTGCTCTTTCAGACTGTTTCAACATTCCTCTTATGACTTGGGGGCAGCATGTTGAGCTCAACCCTTGTGGGAGCCCATTTTAGTCCACATGCTATGATATGTCATCAAAAATGAATCAGCAACAAGATATCACCTATACCTGCACAGTGAACAAACATCTTAGATAAAAACAATGAAGTTTAATGCTCTTGTGATGTTTGATTTTTAGGCTCTCTAGTATATTTTTTATGTTTCTTGGTTGAATCCATCATTAACATGTGCTATATTTCTATTGGTAAGGTACATAGGAAGATTCATATCTGGAGCTCTAACCAACTCTTTATCTTGATGCGGGTTCACTTCAAGATCAGGATTGAGGAGGAGCAAAAGACAATGAAGATCCACCCAAGACTTTGCCAGGCAATGATGGATGTGTCTTTTCTTATATGCTTCTTTTCATTTCTTTCATCTTCAGGTGTATAGCATATTTTATGTTGCATTGGTTCAGCTACACCCATGGCTTATGTGGGAGATTCAATTACTCCTTTCTTTCCAATGAATATAAATGCAACACTTGTGCAATTTTTTGTATATTTCATTTGCAAAATGAATGAATCATTATAGAATTGAATGAAAGCAATATCTTGTGTTCTTTATGTACTTTTCTTTATGTTGCAAAACTCTAAAGAACATAACTGAATTCAATCATTTTTTCAAGCACTTAAAATATGCAACGGTTAAGCATTGTAGAAATTTGTTAGAGTATTCTTCACCTTAAATATAATGAAACTATTTCAACTCTACCAATTTGAGCTGTAGGTAAAAAATTGGTAACAATTTCACTATGGGAACTCTTCCATACCATAATTCATAAGGAGTTTTAGTGCTATTACCTTTGACTTGGACTCTATTTTGAATGTAGATAGCAGTATATATAGCTTCTCTCCAATACACTTTCGGTAGGTTAGCCTCCATCATCATTGACCTAGCATCCTCGTGAACTGTCATGTTCTTTCTTTTAACAACTCCATTTTGCTCAGGAGTCCTAGGAGCAGACAACTGTCTCTTTATCCCATTCTCTTCATAGAAAACGTTAAATTCATTTGATTTAAACTCATCTCCTCTATCAGACCTTAAGCATTTGATCCTCAATTCTAACTCATTCTCAACCATTGCCTTAAAAGCTTTGAACTTTTCTAGTGCTTCTAATTTTTGTTTTAGAAAAGTGACCCATGTCATTCTAGAATAATCATCAATAAGCAACATAAAGTACTTGTCTCCTTGTAGACTCCTTGTTCTTATAGGACCACATAGATATGTACATACTAGCTCAAGAAATCTAGCAAAAAATGTTCTTTACTCTTGAAACTTGTCTTTGTATGTTTTCCTAGTTGACATTCCTTGCAAATTGTATTGGTAGGTTTCACCAGTTTAGGCAAATCTCTCACAACTTGAACTGAGCTTATCTTCACCAAGTTATCAAAATTGATATGACACATCCTTCTATGCCACAACCAACTCTCATATGTCTAAGGCAACAAACAACAATTATTAGTTCCCTAAATTGATAAATATTACCTCTAGTTTTCTTACTAGTTGCAATCACTGTTTCGGAGCTTTCCATGATCTTGCATGCATTGTCCTTGAATCTTTGATAATACCCTTTATCACACATCTGACCAACACTTAGAAGATTATGCTTTAGACCTTTCACATAGAGAACATCATCTGTATTATGCTTGCCATCAAAAGAAATAGATCCTCTTACACAGATCTTACGAGTTGTATTATCTCCAAACCTAACCAATCCACCATCATACTTTTCCAAACTTACAAACTTACTTTTGTCACCAGTCATGTGATGTGAACATCCACTATTAATGATCCATTCATACTTATCCTTCTCAACTTGGATAGATAGAGCACTTTCTTCCACTGGTTTTTCTTCTTTCACACATCTAGTAGGATTAGTAGACACAGGTTCTTCCTTAATAGAAATAAACAAGCATTCATTTGCACTAGTACTATTATCATCAAACTCATCATCTATTACACCATCATCATCAAGATCTCTAACATAATAGCATTTCTTGACAATTCTAGGTCTACTTTCAAATTTTTTCTTACCTCTTTCAATTCTCTCCGAACATCTAGATGCATAGTAACCAATCTTACCACAAGAAAAGCATTTGAATGGTAATTTGCCTTTGTACTTACCGGAACCTCTTTGCATTCTATCTGCAAAGTTGGTTACAACCTTATTTAGGTCATCATCAGATTCTACAACATATTTTTGAGCTCTTGAAGTCTTTTCTGAAGTGCTGGCTTTGAAAGAAGTCTCAATCTTTGGTAGAGCATCACTGAACTCCCTCATTTCAAAAGCTGTAAGCTTCCTGAGCAACTGATCCTTTGAAATATTTTTCACATTCATAACCTCTTCAATTGCTGCCACCTTGTGATTATAGGATTTAGGCAAAGACCTAAGAATCTTCAGCACAACCTCATCTTCGTAGATAGTTCGTCCAAGACCTTTGATTCCATTGACAATTTCATCAACCTTTTACATGTAGATTGTTATGTTCTCATCATCACTCATTTTTAGGGCTTCATACTTTGCCTTTAGATTTTCTAATTTTGCACTCTTCACAGAATTATCTCCTTCATAAAAAATTTTCAACTTTTCCTAGAAGTTTCTGTTGATAACTGAGAGGGGGGGTGAATCAGTTATCCTAATTGTTTCTTCTTTTGATCTTTCTTATTAATCAAAGTAGCATTGAATTAAACAAACAACCATTATCATGAAATGAGAAACACATGACACAGTATTTTTGACGTGGAAACCCGGTTAAGGGAGAAAACCACGGGGTGATTAACCCAAAGATTATTCTGTTAGAAGAATAAGGAGTTACAAAAATGGCACTTGCCAATTAGGGCTCACTGCTCGAGCACACTGCTCACAAAGAGGCCCACTGCCTACAAGGAGACACACTGTCTACAAAGAATGTTATATAATACTTGAACTGATTGGAAGCACCTACATATGCTGGGGTTCAGTTCCGGTTAGGCTCAGTACACTGATCTGCTGCACTTCATCTTTCCTCTGTTCTTTATTCTGCTATCTTTTCACATACCGAATCTTTCTTACTACTTCTGCTCTGCTCTATACTTATTCACATACTATATCACCTTGTTACAAATTTCACAACTAAATCCATCCTCTATATATATCCGCACAAGTAATTTCATCACTTTTCTAGTCGGCATCCAGAACAGTCTAGTTTCTTACAAACTGTGTTCTGTCGGCTGAATCCTTGCTTACCAAGCAATGCGGATCAAGCATATACTTGTAGATATCATTAGTCATGTTGGCCAAACATGATTCATGCCTTCACAACCTTTACAATCAACAATAACATATCCGGAAAAGATTTTGATGTGCTGTCAGTTCAGTTCTTCCTTCTGTTCTCATTGTCTTTCAGGAATCCGATACTCAGCTATTCATATCTTTTTCTTTGTCCATCACCGGAGGCTAAATCCTTGGAATATACTACTCAAGGTAGTCCTCTTGACTTCCCCAAATCCGCACTGCACCAAGACACTTCCTCTGAGAGGTCCGGACCAATCTGTCGGACCTTGCCACATGCTCTGTTCTTGTTCACCGAACCACAACAGTTCTTCATCCTGACTTCCGGTAGAGGCACACCATGACTTGCGGATATGTGGGATGACCTTTGTTGCCATCAATGACAACAACCATGAATCCATATAGTGTCTCTTGCCAACAATCTCCCCCTTTGGCATTGATGGCAATACTTAGTGAAAAATGACTAAGTGTTTACACTATGCTCCCCCTTTGCTGATGCTCTATCTTTATATACATTTTCTGGAACTCCCCCTTAGTTGGATTCCTCATTTTTCACTGCTCCTCACTCCCCCTTTGACATCAATGGCAAAGGGTAGGGTCCGCACACCAAAATTTTCAAAATTTTCTATACATAGCCGCATATTTACATACTCACATAAACTGAAGAATGTCTGCAAAAGATGTCTTCAGTTGGATCAGTTCTGTAGCCCAACTTTGCTTCATTCTATCCAAAATTGAAATGTGACCACTCAACAAAAATGCAAAAGCTTCTGCCCTCTTGAGATCTGTCGGATCATTTGTTTGGGCGGTAGTCTGAGCATCACAGATGGCCTCATGCATGGTTTCTAACTTAGGGATTATAATCCTTCTAAGTTCTCCCATCCGGTTAGTGATATTCTTCCTTTCCTTCTCAAAGTTCTTTATTGCATTTGTGATTGCAATAGTTTGACATTCTTGATTTACTATGGATGAAGAGAGAGGATCAAAACTTTGAGACAAACTTTGTAGTTTGTCCTGTTCCGCTTTTATTTTCTTATCTATTTCTACTGTTGCCTTTGACCAGGAGATACAAAATTTGTAGATATCACCGCCATCCTTAAGAGCATTTTCTAAGCTCTTTATTCCAATACTCATATTTCTCCTATCGTTAGAGATTAATCCTAATACTTATGAAAATCTTTTATCCAAAAATTCCTTCCAGACCTTTTCTTCAGTTGATTTTTTTAGAGAATCAAAATGTGTATCAACACTGCTGACTAAGGTTTTGAGATTACCGGAAGAGGAGGCTGTCGGATCTATCTGGATTGATGGCATAATATTTTCAAGCACTCCGGAAGCAGCCTCTATCAACTCACAGTCTTCCATATGAGACTTTAGGAGTTTTTCATTTGCCTTAGCATTTGCAAATGAAGCTATCTTCATTGTCTGTACCGGAGAGAGAGAGTCAAAGTCGAATGGGCCTTTTAGAAGCTCCGGTTCATCAATTTCTAAAGTTTCTTGGCTTAGAAACTTTTGAACAGTTTGTGCAGTGTCTCTTGCCAGAGACAGATGTTTCTTTTCTTCTGCAGTTTTGTCCTTAGGAGTCTTATCTCCTTCCACATTCTTACCACTTACAGTTGTGGTTTTCTCTATTGGATTTTTCTATTTCTCTGCATCCTTGGTGCTGTCAGCCTCTTTTTCTTTTTCTGCTGCTTCTACCTCCTGTAATTTTTCTTCTTCTTGGGATCTGGAGAATGTAGGAGAAGCCGGAGAAGAGATGTTAGTCTGTTCTAATGGCACTTCTTCTGGAGCAGATGATTCCAAGTCCGCAGGTGTTTCTGCACCTGAGTCCTCTGTAATAGGAATATTAAACCTTTTGTATGTATTCCGGAGGATCTCTTCAGTGTCCTTGGCTACTTTGTCAATCTCACCAAGCATAAGCTGATTCATCCTTGCTTTGCTTCTGAATTCATCCTTGCAGTCCTTGAATATCATGTTCATGGTTTTGTGATCAATTGAGGGATATAGCTGAATAGCTATTTGTTCCCTGATCTCAAGGTCTTTTGCCATGGCATTGTTCTTTCTTATTTCTAGTTCCATCTCTAGACTCTTTGGAATTTTAGAGATAATCTCAATAAAAGCTTTATTGTAGATGTTCAAGTACCTAATTATAGCTTCCTGTAGGATCTTTTGATCTGCCTCATTGTAGTCATCATAGAATTCAGCCACCGGTTGAAGGTTCCCATCCACAGTGACTGATTTGACTACACTGTCTAGAGACAGGGTGGGCTTTTCAGAAAATTCTTCTGTCATTTCTTCCTTGTCTCAGCCAGAAGAGGGTTTACCGGATCCTTTCTTCTTCTGTTTCTTTATTTCTTTCACTCCCTCATCTGACTCAGTTTCTTCTTCATCCTTTTGGCTTTGATAAGCTCTTGAGGCTTTTGTCTTAGATCTCTTACCGGATCCCTGGACTTCCAGTTTTGAGCTTTTGGTTTTGATAGGTGTAGATCCTTTTGATGATCTGGTCCGGGTTGAGGATTCCACCGGAGCACTTTTCTTGCTTTTCTTTTCTGCCTCTTTCTTTTCTTCCTCAAATTTTCTTCTCTTTTCCTGGCTGGCATCAAGTGCCTCTTTTGAGATGCCTAGGCCTTGAGCAATATGCTCTACTTCTTTTCTCACCTTCCTCTTTATCTCAGGTTCCCTGAGTTCTACATGGATCTTTACACTCAGCTCCTCAAAGGTTCCAAACCTTTCTGCCTTTGGATCTTTGGGCTGACTTAGCATGTGTTGAACATGCAGCTCCACTATCTGTTCATCCACTTCATACCCCATGGGCATGATCCAGACAGTCCTTGGCTCCACTGCCTCCATTAGGCACTGATCAGTGTCCACCATAAAGCACACTGAGTCTTTGTATTTTTCAACAGGAGACTGGGGAATTCTTTCTCTTGCTTGCATCATGCTTTAGAAGTTTTTGAAGTATCCCCATAGGGCTGTATTTCTTGCTTTGGCATCCCCAAGCCCATGTAAATAGTCTCTTATCTGGACTGCAACAGGTTTGTCATTCTGCCATGCCCATCCACTTGATCCGGGCAGCTCATTCATGAAGTAGAAAAATAGACATAATATAAGAGTACCATACTTAAAGGAATTCTTTTTGTCCTTCTTGATTTTCTGTATATTTTCCATTAATTGGCTTAAGAGCAATTCGCAGAGATCATATTCTGCATTCTTCCTTAGCATTTCATAGGCAGTATACACTGCAGTTTCGGATACAGAATTCTCCCTGCTGGAGTGATAGATCTTGTATCCTATTATCATGGATGCATACTTGATATCCGGATCCGAAATATCTTCAATGGTCATTGCCCTCTTATCAAATTTTGATCTGGTGGCCTCAGTTACAATGTTGTTCTTGACAGATTTGAGGATAGGTATCCCTCCGGAAGAGTATAGACCAGTTACTGCCCTAATTGCCTCTTTTGTGATCTTGTAAGGTCTATCTAGCCATAGGAAGTTGTCATGCATTCTGCTTAATACATATCGGACCCATTCTTCTTCTTCAAAGTAGGGGAAATGAATGAATTGATCAAACTATTTCTTCTGGATACCCTTGTACTCTAGTTTAAGCTCAAAAGCATTGTCTATCAGTTGTTTGTGATAGAGATCTCTCAATTTGAATTCCCCGAATTCCTCAATGCTTGCATGTATGTAAACCCTAATGTCTTCTATGTGTAAAACTCCATGAGGAACACTAGAAAATGCTCCTAAGGGATCTACCTCCAATGACTTGTATGGATGTTTCTTAAATTCAGGTCGGGGCCTGTCTGAGATTTTTACTATATTTGGAGTAGCCATTTCTTCAAAAGATTTGTAGCAAGATATCGGAGTGGAAAATACCTTTTGCATCTTTGGTTACACAGAGTGGCTGGATTGATTTCTGTATGTAATGACTTCGGCAGGAGATCTTCGATGAGCTTGATGAATTTTGTTGCAGAGCTCTGCTTTTCGCTTCTTCTTGGATGTGGAATGATCAAGTGATGGTTGAGAAATCCCTTATATCGTTTCGCAAACCCTAATATCTGTTTGCAATAAATGCTCCACCTATATTATTCTGGTTTGCCTTATCTGGATAGCTTGGAGTATCCTGGATCAGTCCTGATCTATGAACATCATGCGGATCTTTCAATCATGAATAAATCAAGGTGACACATTACAAGAACATCCCAAACGTTCTGTCCAGTCCGCAGAGTAAAATAATGTACTTCCAGATCTCTCCGAACCCTTTTGTAGTCCTCTATCATTCCGGAGCATCTCCCGGAACAGGTCTTACTTGATCGATCACAACTTCTTTATATCTTCATGCGGACCTCTGAAATCTTGTCTGGATCATCTCAGGACTTATATCTTCAAACCCTTTACTCTGCATCTTGTGTCACATCCAGCACCACTTGATTGGCTGGGAGAACAAGATTTTCTTTGAGTCTCCCCCTGAGCCAGAGCTCACTTTTTAATTTTTAGAAGTAATATCAGCACCAGAATCTGGTGCGGATCCAGTTTCTATATTCTCTGAACTTTTCTTTACCCAAATCTTGCTCATCTGATTCCTAACTTCATCCGCATTCATCTTTTGTTTACCCTTGTCTTGATTCTGATTATACACCGGACCTCTTTTGTCCTGATTCTTGCTTCTGCAGACTTTAGCATTATGACCAGACCTATTACAGATTTGGCAAATAACATTTCTTTGCATATTTGACTGATAACCTCTTGATCTACATTGATTAGCCATATGACCTACTCTATTGCATGTAAAGCATCTACCATTGAATGATTTGTTTACTTGCATATTTCTGCATTCATGAGACTTGTGTCCATACCTTTTGCAGTTAAAGCACTGTACGGAGAAGGATGGATTAGTTTGATTCATTCTTTTTCTGCACTGATTAGCTTTGTGACCAAAGTGATTGCAGCTGTGGCAGTATCCATTGAAAGATGGATATCTTTGAGCATTGGGTTGTCTTACCGGAGGTCTTCTAGGCCTATTCCTTGGATTTTCTGATCCAAAATTCTTTTGACCGGATCCGGAACTTTCTCCTTTCTCATATCCCAAGCCGTACTTGTCATCTGTCTTCTTTTGACTTCCAAGAAGTACTTCAAGTTGGGCAGAACTTATCTTGAATTTTTCTTTAAATTCATTTGCTGTTTGAAGATCTCTTTTGAGAGAGACAATTTGATCCTCAAGTTTTTTTTCATTATCTTTGGCATCTTCAAGATTAGATTCAAGATGTCTGATAATCCTGTCCATCTGGTGGCATTCTTCTGATTTCTCTTTAAGAGATTGTCTTAGATTGTCTTCAGCTTTTCTTTTTTCTTCAATCTCTTGAGTAAATTTTATAGTTCCTGATTCCATTTCATGTCTTAACATAATGACTTCTTTTGATAACTTTTCACATAACTTGGTTTTCTCAGTCAATTCTTCATTTGTATTGCTTTCTTCAGTTTGGCTTGCCAATTGTTGGAGCAGCTCCTTTCTCTTTTTCATAGAGAGACTTAATTTGTCTTTTAGTTCTCTCATGAATTCATCAACCTGTTTGAGTCTTTCCTTTAATTTATTGACTTCAGAATTTGACTGTTCAACATCCTCAAGGGCAATCTTGAGTTGCTCCCTTAAACCATATGCATCCATTGGAACTCCCAGATCTTCCTCAAGTTGTTAGGCTCTATTAGGAGGAACCTCGCTCTAATACCAATTGTTGATAACTGAGAGGGGGGGTGAATCAGTTATCCTAATTGTTTCTTCTTTTGATCTTTCTTATTAATCAAAGTAGCATTGAATTAAACAAACAAACATTATCATGAAATGAGAAACACATGACACAGTATTTTTGACGTGGAAACCCGGTTAAGGGAGAAAACCATGGGGTGATTAAACCAAAGATTATTCTGTTAGAAGAATAAGGAGTTACAAAAATGGCACTTGCCAATTAGGGCTCACTGCCCGAGCACACTGCTCACAAAGAGGCCCACTGCCTACAAGGAGACACACTGTCTACAAAGAATGTTATATAATACTTGAACTGATTGGAAGCACCTACATATGCTAGGGTTCAGTTCCGGTTAGGCTCAGTACACTGATCTGCTGCACTTCATCTTTCCTCTGTTCTTTATTCTGCTATCTTTTCACATACCGGATCTTTCTTACTACTTCTGCTCTGCTCTGTACTTATTCGCATACTATATCACCTTGTTACAAATTTCACAACTAAATCCATCCTCTATATATATCCGCACAAGTAATTTCATCACTTTTCTAGTTGGCATCCGGAACAGTCTAGTTTCTTACAAACTCTATTCTGTCGGCTAAATCCTTGCTTACCAAGCAATGCGGATCAAGCATATACTTGTAGATATCATTAGTCATGTTGGCCAAACATGATTCACGCCTTCACAACCTTTACAATCAACAGTAACATATCTGGAAAAGATTCTGATGCTCTGTCAGTCAGTTCTTCCTTCTGTTCTCATTGTCTTTCAGGAATCCAGTACTCAGCTATTCATATCTTTTTCTTTGTCCATCACCGGAGGCTAAATCCTTGGAATATACTACTCAAGGTAGTCCTTTTGACTTCCCCAAATCCGCACTGCACCAAGACACTTCCTCTGAGAGGTCTGGACCAATCTGTCGGACCTTGCCACATGCTCTATTCTTGTTCACCGGACCACAACAGTTCTTCATCCTGACTTCCGGTAGAGGCACACCATGACTTACAGATATGTGGGATGACCTTTGTTGCCATCAATGACAACAACCATGAATCCATATAGTGTCTCTTGCCAACAGTTTCTAGATCCATAACTTTCACCAACTAGTGTTGGATAAAGCACTTAATAGAGTATCTCTAGCCTTTCCATTAAACTCATACTGTTTGACTTAATCTTAATCTATTGGTCCATTTTGAGGAATAGTATACTTTTTCTCTGCCATTTTCCAAACATTATAACCAAGTGAAATGAGATAAATTTTCATTCGTACCTTCCATAGAGCATAATCCATTCCATTGAACTGCAATGACTCCTTTCTGTGCACCATCTTGGATCTACCTCGAGCTATTAGAATCTTTATCGAGGAACCCCCGCTTTGATATCAATTGTTGAAAACTGCAATACAACTAAGAGGGGGGGTGGTGAATAAGTTGTAACCAATATTTCAAAACCATTAACACATCAACCAATTAACAATAAATTTGTATCTTAACCATGAAAGCATGAAAATTGAAATTTAAACACATTCACACATTCAACACAGGAGACACCAATTTTTTATGTGGAAATCCCCATAGGGGAAAAACCATAGTGAGTGTTAGCTCACAATATAATATGTTATAACAATACTGAAAATCAGAGGCTCACTGCAAAAAATGCTCACTGCAAGAAGAGGCTCACTGCCAATGGGGTGGCTCACTGCTGGTGGGTGGCTCACTACCAAAGTTGGTGAACTGAGATAGTAGAATCTAGACTATGCCAAGGTTCAGTTCCATTGAAGTACAGTAGGTATACTTTTCTCTACTCTACTTTTACACTTCACAATTATCTTTTCATTTTCAGAACCTCACACAAATTCATGACTTCATTTCATTTTTTTATACAATTCATCAACCTTAGAATTTACATCAAGGTCGACATTAAAATCATCAACCTTTGAAAAAATCTCCAATGTCAGATAACATACATACATACATTAAGATAGGTCTAGACCTAAATCAATTAGGGGAGAAGAGAAATGAATGTGAATCGCGCCAAGCCTTAGTTGTGACTCAAATGCAATCTTCCATGCAACAACATGCTTCCACAATCTTCAAATCATAACCGCAAGTAGTGAGAACAACCAAGTCAGTGAAGACTAGAGTTAACACTAAAACTTTTAGGAACATGCTTCATGCACGATCCAGATTATACTTTGTGGATCAATCAAAAGGTGGGAACACAATCTACAGACTCCCACAAGCACATTACAATCACCAAGAACATCTGCACAACCTCTAAACACTTTATCTATAAGGTTCTTCAAACTGGAGCACTTGAGCATTATTGTCAGCCACTGTCATAAAGGAAAGATCTCTTGCAAAACACTAAATCATGAACCATTTGAACTAAATGCACATAATATCATCACAAACTTAATTCCAAAACTGCAGACTGTGAAATTCAAATGCGGAGAAATGCAGAGTAGAATACATTCTCCCTGTCATCATTAAATACACAGAAAAATAGTTTTTACTTTGGTGAACAGAACTCTCTCAAATCTTCACACCAAAGGTTCAAACTTGAAACATAGCATCTAAAGACATCCCTTAACATTACTTCCAATCTGCAGGAAAAGATATTCAATCTATAGGATATGCGGAGCAAAACACTGCACTGTTCTAGTAGAAAAAGCAATTCTGTACTTTGTTCTAATTCCTTAAATACTTGTTTAGACTTATTCAAATGACTTTCTTAGGTGTTGACATCAATGACAACACTTACTTCTCATACTTGCAACAAATCACATCTATAAAATGTTTATGTGTGCAAAGAAAATTATAGTGTGATCATAGTTCATGTGGAGGCCATTGATCTTAGTGATGCTATGCAGGATCTTGTGGTTGGCACAATCCTATGAGGTGTCACGAGTTTATTTTTCTCCTAAATTATTTATTAGATGAAGAATGTTCTATATGGTTTGCACAAGTCTTATGAGCTGAAATGAAATGTATCAAGCATACATTACACAATTGGTGGTTGGGTTCCATGTCACCTATAGTGGGTGTCATCTCTTATTTTTCGCATGTGTCTGGTCCTATATTAGTAGATGTATTTATTGGTGTGGAGGTGTTTGATGGGCCCATTAGTTCTATGTGTAAGCTTGATACAATCAGGAATGTGAATGATTTGATCTTTTTATAAGATATATGATTGGAGGGCCCCTAATCCTCTAGGATGCAAGTTATTAGTGTATTAAAGTGAGATTGCATGGACCATTCATCTCATTTGAGATGAATGGCCCTCACAGCTCTTATGATCTCTTCTTTTTAGCATCAAGTTGGGTTTGTGAGTGCCCTTAGCTCTAATTTTGATCAATATCTCTCATGTATCAAGGTGATATATGTCATGAACTCGGTGTTATTGGTTGACACAAGTGGGTTTTGTCATTTTATTAGGCTCATAGATATGAATGTTGAGTATTTTATTAGAATAGGAGAGTATGTGATTATATGTGGCATCATGACACCAAGTGAGCCCAATTATTTTCTATTAGTCCTTTAGACCAATCAATGACATTGTCAAGTTTGTTTGTGTTCTCAAATAATTGAGATGGTGTCATTTGTGTGTGTGTGTGAACATGTGCTAGTGGGCCCAAGTAATTCTCAAAGGTTCTTGAATAAGTGTTTGCAATTTCATGTGTCTAGCTCATGTCCAACCAACTAAACAACATAACATGCAGTGTGCATATTTCTCGATTGTGTATGGGCTTTGGCCATTAATCTTGATGAGATCAATCCCAACTGTTGGACTATGAAAATGTGTGTACATTATATTCATAATATAATTTCTCATGTAGTTACATGACATACATTTCTCTTATGTTCACATCCAATAGTATAGGGCCCAATTAGGGTGCACTATGTGTGCTCAAATAAATGATGACTTTCCATGTGTCTCCAAGTGTCATGTTTATGGCATGATGTTGTGCCCCAAGTTCACATTTGGTGGAGCTATTATATATCTTTTTTTTTTCATTGCAAAACTAAGCTAAAGAGCTTGGTTTAATTTGCTCATAAATTTCTGAAAATGATAATTCCCAAAGGAAGGAATGTTTGAAGATCAAATTGGATGTAGGAAGTTGGTAATTTAATGTGTTGATAGTGGGTGATCTCAAGGGTCCATATGGTGGTTGAGTGTAGATCTGTAGGTGGCATAATTGATATTGTGTATACATAGGCATCCATCTATTGATCATAGAGCCATGCTTATGGTCTTCAAGTGTATGTTTCATTCTCATGTTTAAATTTGATAATGTGTTTGTGTTGAAGGATAATATTTGTCTTAGTTGGCCATGTGATTAAGGCACCAATCCATTGTAGCTTCTCCTTCAACCATAATTTAAAATAATCATAATACATATTAACATGTTTCATTTCTTTTTAGTTTTAGTTTTAGCTTTGGTCTTGCCTACTTGGATAGGTCATCTATTGGGCCAACAATTCATCATTAGACTTGCCATGAATGCCTATTTATTTTTAAATGCTTACATGTTCATAGGTGGATCAAAAGACTGATTAAAATCCAACCTTTTTTATAACACTTAATCCTTCATTTCTAGTATTACTATCTCCATCTATCTCCTATGGCATAGAAACACGTACAACTTGTAATTCAAGTAACCATGCCATGTCAATTTAGCCTACAATGGCAATTTTAAAAAAGTTACACTTGCATCAAATTGAGTATCTAAATTGGATTAGCCTTCCCCATACTCATACAATTCATCCTAGCATCAATTTTTAGGCATACAAAAGAAAGGTATGTGTCATATATATACGCATTTCAAATCATCCTTACCAAGACCTCAAATCATGTTACATCAAGACACAAATAGATTTCACACTAGTCCATGATCGTAGGAGACCTTGTACTTCAATGTAAATTAGACATCTCCTAGGCCTTATCAAATCCATTTACTAGTTCATTAAATGAACTCGCAATGATTAACCATAGGCTATCCAAGATTACAACTAGGGTTGATAATACATGGAAATCTTATTCTGGTTTGAGGATAGCCCAAGAAAAACATGAGAAGGATAAGGAAAGCTTGAAGGACATGATTAGGGTATAGCTACCTAGAACTGGAGAAATAAGGGAAATTCATAGCTGTTCAAGGTTTGCCCCTGATGCTCTAGCAGAAATAAAATTAACCCTTGATAGGATGCTTTTGTTAGAAGAGGTAGTGGCTTTCTAGCTAAAATTGGATAAAGCTTTAAAGGAGAAAAGACCATCAATTGAGAAGATAGATAAAAAGATTATGCCAAGCATATTGGAAAATGATGGACAAATAAAGAGTTTGGACAAATGGAAGGCTGATTTTGAAGATATCTTCAAGTTGTGTAGATGGTGATCCAAATATGAAAATTTTAAGTTCTACACTTGTTAAGCTACATGCATTGGAGTTGAATTTTGAGATCTTCTGTAAGGAGTCAAAAATCTTATTGGATGCTAGGTATGCAGGGCATAATGAAAAAATAGCAAAATTGATTCCTTTCCAATGGCCATCAGAGAAAGCATGTGTAGCTAGGGTGGAGAAGTATGGATAAATGTGTCCAAGGTGAACAAAGATCCAATCATGTGATATCTCTTCTTCATCATTGGGATAAAACACTTCTAATGGTTTTTTGGCATCTCCAAGTTGAATTGTATTATTTCCTTTTCTCTTTCATATGTAATTTGAATTAGCTTCCCAATTGAATATAGAGCAATTTCTGAGAAATTGTCCATATTCTGAGTAGTAAGTTTCAATTTCTATCATGTTGAATGTACTTTCTCTATAAACATTATATGTACTTTGAATGTAATATATGATAATAATTATAATGATTATATAATAAATATATGATAATAATAGATTCTAAAGGTCAATTCCTTGCTAAATGCTTTAATCTAACCTTGTTTCAAGGAAAGAGGTAGCAACAACTAAACCGAATGTTGAAAACAAAAGAAGCAATACACCAAGATTAAAATACATTATCCTTGAAGATTAAATTCAATAGTTAACCAAATAAACCACACACATCAATAGCAATATAGCAAGTAACTAATCATCCAAAATTAATAACAAAAATATGATAAAAACACAATTCTACAACTTCATATGTTAATTGAATAATAACTAATAGAATAAAATAAACACATTAATAATAATGTAGAAAATAATTATAATAATAGGATAGAAACACATTTTTTATCGGTAAACTGCACCATGTATAGTAAATTATATTAATACATAAAGATTTACATTCGGTTCGAGCCTAGAGGGCTCTTCATAGATTAATACAAGAGCACTCATTGTGCCAAAAAAACAAATATAGTGCCAAGAAAATTCCCAAAATTAGCCCTCTAATCTACCAGTCCAGGCTTCAAAAAACACACAGCACCAACCACCATCTCAAAAACTTGCCACCCTACTACCCCAATCCCCAGTGCGGCAATTACCAAAAAAGTGGCCCCAGGACTGGGAGCCCGACCACTCCTATAGCCAATAGAATTCCCCTGCACTCACAATGGTTGTGAAGTGATCAATCCATACCAAAGTCTCCTCTCTGTCGATTCCAATTGGCTACTGAAGAAAGTCTCTCCCATGAGCCACCCAAAGCCTGTTCCTTCCCAATTGCTACTCATTCATGTTTAGTAGAAATGGCTTCCTAGCTACACCCTCCTCTTCCTACTATAGCTTCTTCAGGTCCTTCAGCCACAGGATCTTGACCCCCAATTTTGCAGAAACTACCACATCTACATCGTCCACAAGAATATCTAGAGTGAATACCTCCCATAGAATCACCAACGCATCCACCTTTGCCTCTCCCAGGTCAAACAAAGAAGCCAGAAAGCACAAGGAAATGTTTGTATTTACCATGTATCTGTCCTCTAAGACCAAGAAGTCTTTACCCAGGACCATCTTCACTACCTCAATGAAGAGTTTGTTTTGCTGCTTACAAATGATCATCAGTCTATAATTTATGATACGACCCAAAAAGGTGACTTGGTGCTTATTACAACGAAGCCTTATCAGAGTCTCCATCTTGTGTTTTGAACAAGACAGACAAGTGTCATTTTGTTGGAGACCTCTAGGATTTAAAGGGAGTTTGTTAATGAACACACGCCTCAGGTGAAACATGCATTTATTCATTATCTAGATTTTTGTAGCATCAATCTTCAGTTCATGTTGTCATTAGTAATTATAATTCATTATTCCTCGTGTTGGCAGGGTTGTTAGAAGTTGTCGCGAGAGAGCCATTTAATGCCTAGGAAAAAGTATTGTTGCTTCAATTATTACTAACAATATATAACTATTATTATATTATATTGTATTATATAATATGATTAACATCATTCTTATTAATTTATATTATATATTGTATTAGTATTAGTATTAGTATTGATATTAATATAATATATGATTAAATATTTAAATAACCACCACCAAGGGGATAAAATAACAACTTAAGTTGGGGAAACTAGCAACACAGGTCAATGATCAATTAGAAGGATAAACCCTAAATGCCTTAGACAACACCAGCTGTAGTGTTTTTACTTGGAGATTTTGCAGAGTGAATCGTGATAACATAAAAACCATAAAATTTTGAATTGACATAACACATCCATTTATCTTTGCCCTTTTTATTAATTGCTATACATTGCCATTGAACTCATTTATTTTTTTGATGTGATGAATGTTATTTAAATTTTTAATATTGAAAATTTGAACCATCTATGATCTGTATACATTGCAATTTGCCATTAAACTCATGTCAATTTCAAACCATAATTACTTCTATATTTTTTATTAAAATTTAACATCACCCTTCAAAAAAGATTGGGGAATTACATCATACATGAACATCTAAGTTTCTAACCAACATCTAATAGTAAAAGATACAAAAAACACACACAGACTGTTGAATCTAGAAGCTCTTCATGTAATACTATCATGGACTATGGAAAACACATGGTTACCATCTAACCAACCTCAAAGTTCCAAACAAAACTCCTATCCTTTAACCTTCAAACCTTGCTTTGATCCTCCAAAATCTTTTGGGTTCCTCTTTCAATAATGCTTAATGAATATTTCACTATAGTCCATAATTATCCTATTAAGAGGTAATGGGTCCGTTACAAATTCAAATATGTTCTCATTCACAATGATAGTCAATGATTTACTATAGAACCTTGCTTTATATGTACAAGAAAACACTAGGTATGGGTAACAATAAGGCCAATAAAGGAGAATTAAATTGATTTTCTCGAGGTCACTGGCAATTGAGTTGCAATACCAATTCCATGTGTCAATTCAAATTTTCAGTTTCTCATACATGCATGCATGTGTGGGAGATTCAACCCACCACCCAGAATAGAATGCATCATTTGTAAATGTTAAAAGCATCAATTATTGACACGATTTATTCCATTTGACGAATGCTCTTATTTCTTCATTCTGAGACATGCAAAGCAATAACATCTTGCATAGCCACACACAAACAAAATTTTCCATCATTCTTATTACTATTCTACATCTGTGAACTAAGAACTCTATCACACAGTTAAAATCAAAATCATGAATGATCACAAAATAAGTACCTGGTAACTTACTTTCTTTGTACCACTATTGTAATGAAAGCAATTACTTTGAACTTTTACAGTTTATTGATTCTTCTACTATCTAAAACTTAATAATGCAATATAAGGTTCAAACAAGAAACACTATCATATATACATGACATGTACTGGCGTGACAAATGGGTAATAAATAACAAGCAACTCCATTTAATTGACTATGTCGTACCCTAGAAATTGACATTGGGTAATCTATGCAGTATGTCACTTGCCATTAAAGAACTCAATTGGTATTGGCTAATCTAGAGGATTAAGTGGCACTTTCAATGAAATCAATAGTATGACTCTAATTAATGATAGAGCAAATTGTTCCACTTGTAGTCTTGTAAATTGTTCCATCGTTTGGTGAACCATTGAACAAATGATGAATGGTTGTAGTTGAATTCTCGAAGGTAGATCTCCAACAGTACACATTAGCAACAAAATCCTCTGGAAATTGGAATCGACTAGGAGCCGTTAGATATTAATAGATCATTTAAGGTTGAGATATATATAAAATATATAATATATTTATATTGATTATTGTATAAAGGTCAAGGTGGCGGCAGAGCGCAAGCCCTCAACTATAGAAAATTAGAAATTTGGGTGTGTCAGTACTTTGGCCCGAAATAGAACTTATGCCTCATTGACATGCGTGGCGGAAACGACATCTGTCCTTTCATAATAAATAAGGAATGTCTTAAACTCTTTTCTTTAATATAATATATTAATATGGGTTATTGATATAGATTACAATTACAGACAACATTTTAATTCTTTTGTCTTATTATCTATTATTTTTAGATAATAACATAATTCTAGAACTTTTAAGTTATATTATTTTATGGTTAGATTGATTGGTTGATCCTGGAAGTATTAAAATTCAGAATATATGTAAAAGAATAAGTTTAATCAAAATCATTCCTTGAATCCTTCATAAAAGAGATTGACAATTTGTGTAATTAATGAAATTAACAAATTAGAATTAGAATCATCTCTCATTTTATTAAGTCAAAAAACTTAAAAAACTATTACAGAAAGATGACAACACAAAGATGACATCCCTTTACAATAAAGGTTACATGGCGAAAGAAGAAGCCCTCGGCCCCTTGTTGGATAAATATTTCTAGTTGACAGAGAATTGAACACTGTACATTTCCCTTGTATTTTCCTTACAACACAATGAAGAAGAACCCTTTGCTTGAGCCCTGGCCTCTGGACTGGGAAGAATATGTGAATGAAATCGGGAATAAAACTGGGGCTTTCATCCAAATTTAAGAAGAAAAGCTAACATGGTGAAAGAAGAAGCCTTCTGTAGTATGGACTGTCTGGAATGAATCCAGAGAAATCATCGTACTAATCTTTACTGCTAGACACATGAACCAATGGATTGGGAGAGACCACTATCCACAATCCATCACTAGGCTGCTAGAAAGATGCATCAATGGATTGGGAGAGAACACTAACCACAACCCATCAGATAGATGCAAGACCATCTAGCATACAATATTGGCAGAAGCATTTGCCTGTGGAGCCAAGGCACTTTTCAACTATAGTAAAAGAAGAATGTTGCTAGAAGGCACCATTCTCCTTCCTCTTTATTGCCCATGTAGCTGGTTGTTATCTTTCTAGATCCCCATGTCGTACATGGAGTTCCCATGACTCATTTTTTTCATCTTAAAAGAACTAGGTCCTTCAAGCTAAGGATAACAACCCAACTATGTAACCATTCTAACCCTTTCCTCTACCAAAAAAGAATGCATTCTAACTAAATAATTCCCAAAATTATCTAACAAGGAACAACCAAAAGTTGAAATTGATTGTCGAAAGCAACTTTCTCTATCCCTTTATAGCCATGACTACTAGGAAATTAGGAATTCAAAAAATCATTACCTATCGGTCAGTCTATCTTACTAACCTTGCAAATAAATCTCTAGATGCCAAAATGTCACTTCAGAATCATATCATTCTCTGAGAGCATTTGGGCATCCAATTCAAGAAATCCTCCTATGGACTTGTCATCTTACACGTATGGACTTGACATCTCACATCGAAAAGTACATTGGCTCCCTTTACAAAGCTTGAATTTTGTATCCACTTGATCGCCTTGGGTGATTGATGTGAGCACCAAAATGTCAGCCATCATAGAACATTGTTCCACTTGTAACTTGTTCCATTATTTGATGAACAAATGATGAACGGTTGTAGTTCAATTCTGGAAGGTAGATCTCCAATGCTACACATTGCCAACAAAATCCTTCAGAATCAAGTAGGAGCTATTAGATATTATTAGATCAACAGTTGAGATATATATAAAAATAAAATATAAATATATTTATATTGATTATTGTATCAATGTCAAGGTGGCAGTAGAGTGCAAGCCCTCCACTATGAAGATGGGCCTACCTCTTAATTTTGTGATGTACATGAAACATCATGATGCAATCATGATGAGAAACATGGCATACAACATAGTCCACTTATTTCTGTTCTGGAGACTTTATGTAGAATTTTGGGTGTGTCAATACTTTGGCCTGAAATAAAACTTGTGTCGTTGATCTGCAATCATCTGACAATCAAAAACTATTAGAAATTTAGAACATTTTCCATTTATCGACATGCGTGGTGGAAGTGACATATATACTTTCGTAATAAATAAGGAATGTTGTGAGAAGTGCAATTGCATGTTTTTGGAAGGTAATTAACACAGCTCATGTATGAATCATACAACAGTACATGCCACCAAAATCAATGCAATTTATAGAAACATTTTATTAGGTTTGCAACCCTCGCACCTACCTTACTCTGCATTTTCACTGGTATACTTTGGAGGAACTTTGGATTGTGCCTTCTATAGGTGTTGAACACAGGCATTCACAACCAGGTTAGCTAATTGGTGCTCTTTCTTGCCCATTTCTCATAGTGATAAATATGAATTATTTAAGTCAACTATGTGAGAAGAAAAAAAAATTTCATGAGTCCAAACTGTTTGTTTACCACAAATCTTCTAGAGATTTATTTGGCACCCTTAGCAATTATAGAACCTTTTGTTTACTGGTTTCTCAAACAATTAAAGATGAAGCTTTTGTTTATTGAGAATAGTTTAGATAGGGTGAAGGATACCAAGCTAAGATATATAGATTTGGACTTGGAGGATTTCTAGGCTCGATTAGAGAAAAACCCCAAGTCACCTATAGTCGAGAAAATCCTAACAAGTGGGTTAGATCCTGCTGGGGGTTTCCCACCCATTGTACCATGTCCAGACCTAGTTGTTGCATGTACAAAGAACTATTATCCTGATATTAAGGTTTAGTCATCCTTTGTTTTGGAGAAGATCGAGAGGTGGCTTAAGGAGAAATTTTGAGAGCATGTTGGTTCTTCTTCTGTGCATAAAGAATCAAGAACAAGAGAGCAAGGAACCTCCCAGGCCTTCAGAATTTAGAAAACTTTAACTAGTGTGGAGAAAAGTCATCATAGAGTTGGCTCACAATCTGGTAGTGGTGGGGATGGAGACCAGTGTGAAGATAATAGGAAACTAAAAGGTTTATGTGAACATGATGGTCAACCCGCATTCGTGAAACCATGAGAAAAAAAGAAGTTGGGTGCTTTACAACAATTGCAGGCAAATCACATGACTTCTCCTATGTCTCCACCTGGTACAATGATTCTTCCATTTTTCAAAAGATTGTTGATGATAGTACTTTTTGTTCCTTGTTTGAGATTCTAGCCTCCCCTATATCAAATGAAATTCCTGTGCAAGACACTCCTAATAAGCCAGACAGAGTTGTCCTATGTGCAAGTGAGTGTGGCATAGTTTTGTCCTCCCCTTCCTGGCTAAAGAAAGTTGTTGAGAAAAAGAGGATCAAGAGACATGCCCCAACAACAAACACAAATGTTGACACTATAGCTAGATTGTTGCATCCTACACCTAAGCCTAAGAAGGCTAAGAGGATGTCTCGGATGGTAACAGATTCTTCCTTAAGGTATAGGATTTTTGAGATTACAGACCCCATTGGGGATAAAAATGAAAATGAAGTCACATAAGTGGATTTCAATATGACCAATATTGACATGGGTTCGCCTACTGTGGAAGGTGATATATATCATGCAAAACTCTTTGTACGCATGCTAGCAAAGAGAGTTAAAGCTATGCAACAGGAGAATACAAAGCTGCAAGCCCAAGTGAATTCTCTGACATCTTTCATTCAATCTATTTTGAATGGTACTTCTCAATCCTCTGATGCAACTCCCAGTGTTGCTATTGATGGAATGGATCCTAGGATGTTGCAACAAATCATGAGATATCAAACTCTAGGTATGTCCATTGAGCAATGGGTAGAGCAACTCACCATTGATGGTTTGTTGTACATCGAGGAGGTCATGAAACTATATACCCTCATTTATGATAAAAGGAAAAGGTTAGTTGCAGAGTTATGAAATATAAAGAGGGAAGATAGTAATCTACTCACAGTGTCTATAGAGATAAAATATATGATGGAAATTGATGCAAATATTCTTGTAGCTAAAAAAATTTTAGTGATCCAAATGAGAATGATTATGTGTCTTGGTTAGATGCACTAGAGTGGAAGAGGTCTGTGCTAGTGGATTTTAGTGGACAAATAAGAAGAATTTTGATTCAATGTCACACTGATATGGTTGATCATAAAAACAATTGTACCATCTTAGATGTAGAGATTTCATATGAAAGTGGAAAGCACTTCAACTTGCTTGATGTTAAGGAAGTAAAGAAAAATTTTAAGAAGATGCTTAATGAAGAGCTTGTTGATGCTGATGCAGTTAATGGTGAATCACTAGGGAAGCTTGGATATATAGCAATGTATCTCAGACCTTTCAATCATGAAATTAATGATGTCTATAAGAGACTAACAAATGTGGACAGAATGACAAATAAGTGGAAACTTCAAGAAAACTTTCAGCCAACTTTATCAGCACAAGTGAATTTAAGTATTTCTAGCTATAAATCAATTTTGGTCGAACATATGATCTTGTAAGATTCATTCTAGCTAAGTTAGATATGTCCACAACTTTTTCAACTAAAATTGTTGGCTAAATGCATATGTAGCACCACTATGAGGTAAATTTACAAAAAAAATAAAATTATTTGAAAAACTTGATATTTCAACAACTTCTACTCTTGTAAATAACAATTTTAAAAAAATATAATAATACCCTTTTGTAGATCTATAAGTTTAGTTTTCAAAAATATATATATTTTAATAGTTTAATTATTATTTATATTTTCCTTTCTATTTTTACTAAAAGTAAGCTATCAGCACAAAACATTAAGTCGATTACCATGTCAAGGAAAAATAGTAAAACTTATTAAAAAAATTTGAAAAAAATATTATGCACTAGGTAAAAGAATCTATATCAAGATGGTATAATTTTTTTCTATTTTAGATAAATAGTTAATATGAAAGTTGACATCGAATGGAAACAACTACGTTTTAATACATGCACATTTCATTATTTATTTAAAAATATATATTTATCAAAATTGGAAAAAAATATATCCATGCACTAAAGTTTCAAGTTATAAATACACACAAAAAATTGAAGAAAAAAAATAAAATTTACTATATAAAGATTGACGTCTCATGTAACTTCATTTTTCAACATTTTATCAGCAACTAAATTATAGTGTCAATTTATTAAAAACTATATTCAAATAATTTTTTAATTTTTTTCAAAAAATAAAAACATAAAATATACTAAAAAATAAATATTTTATTAGTTTACATCATTTCAAAATTCAAAACATATATGTCACTTTTTAGTGATTCAAGTTTAAAAGATGGATCAACGTTGGTCATTTCCTTTATAAAAGTGTGACACAGCTTTGTGCTTTTACCCTACCTATGGACCAAGTGACAAGATTTTAAATCCCATCATTACTAGGTATAGGAGGTACAAGGCGACACTGAGAGCATCAACTCAGGTGGACTCAACTGCTACTCGAGACAAAGACCAAACTGCTACGATGTGATGGCATTTCTTATTTTTATGTTATTTCTTCAAACATGCTCTAGATACTCTTGTGGCAAAAGACATTATTTTTTTATGTTTTCAATCAGTTGTCCCCAAGAAGTTGTTATTGTTTTAAAAATAGTTATTTTATGACAAGCCTAATATACTAAGCTTGTCGATGCATTTAGGATATTTTGGCAAACTTTGTGTTGTTGATAGGATAATTTTGTATTACTCTATATTTCAATTATTTTCAATATATGAATGGAAGCTTGAGGAGTTGATTTTTGAAGTCGTAAACTTTGTGTTATGGTGGATGAATCTGTATTCTTGAATTCTTCTTATGTATCCTTTTGAATTTTCTTTTATTAAATTATTATCTATCATTTTTTGTTAATCTGAATTGTTCTTTCATTGACACTTGCCTCTATTTTGGAGACTTTATGGAGAAAGATGGGTATGTTAGAACTGCAACTCGAAATAGAACTGATGTCGTTGATACTGATTATCCATCGATCTAAATGTAAGTATTTTTTTAAGCTATAAATTTGCCAAGTAAATTAGTCATTATAATTTGGCATTTGATATTTCTGCCAGCCACATGATAATTTTTCAAAAAAATTGCCAGCACATTCACCAAATTATTTATTTTACATTTTTGAATATCTATATAATTCACCACCTAATTTATTTTATTTTTTGGAATAGAACTATAATTCGCCACCTAATTTATTTTATTTTTTAGAATTTACAACTATAATTCACCAGGGAAATTAATTTTTTTTTCAAATCTATATACAATTTGCCAACAAAAAAACCACTGTAGAGAAATTTGAAAACATTCGCCAATGAAATTATTTTTTTTCCAAAAGTAGGCATAGATTCACTAGCATTTTTATGGCCTCGAGCTAGGATTCGCAAGGATTTTATAGGTTTTTTTAGGGAGGGGGGTTTCTTAAAGTTATGCCTGACTCATATACATACATCAGGTCAATCATTTGACCTTAGTTGAAACAAAAGAGTTACAAGGCTTGCATGGGAAAAAGTTAGTAGTTTGTTTCTTGCAAAGTACTTCATAAGGCCTACAAAATGAGCCTATTTTAGAGTTGTGGGTTGAGAAGCATGAAATAGAAATGCATGTTAACTTATAAAGAAGTTTTTAAAATCCAAAAAATAATACTATAGTGGGGTTGCAAGTTTGGAATGCAAGCATGCAAATCATGTGTAAAGTTATAACTAAAGTCTACATGTTTAGTGAATAGAAGTGTGGTGGGGTAATGTGATTGGGACACAAATGAGAAATTTACAAGGAAGTATGTCATGTCTAAAAGATAATTAAACATGGTAGTGTAAGATCCAAAAGTAGGGATGTAATTTGCACAAGATAAGAAAAGGTGCAAATGAAGTTCATCATCTACCAAATATAATTATTATAGGGTCATGGGGCATGTAGTTAGGGTATGATTTTATAGAATATGTACAAAGTGGCTAGATTAAATCACATCAATAATATTTTTTGGCGGTGTCAATTTAAATGTAGGAATGCACTTTACAAAGATGTGCAAAAGTGTATAATAGGTTTGCTAACGTGGGTCATAAGGATATCATGGGGGTGTAGGGTCTAGAGGTATGAATTTACTTTGAAAAGAGGTGCTTTTATGAATTTGAATCCCACCATCTTACCACATATAACTCTTGTGGGTTGTGGGAACTATAGGTAGGATTACACTTTGCACAATGAAGTAAACATGCACATGAGGTATATAGTTGACCAAACATGACCATTGTGAAGTTGGAGATGAAAATATGCCTTTGAAGTCCACCTCTATAAGGTTTGTTTGAAGAGAATGTGATAAATACATGCAAATTTTCAAGTCTAATCCATGACTCAAAGATTCAAGTGATTTGTGTCTTTGCAAGGTTCCAAAGTATCTTTTCTTAACACATGTAAAGTGTAGATTAGTCCCTCCATTTTACCAAATAAGGAACTTATAATTAACAATTGCAAACCTAAGCCAAGACTCCTAAAACATGAATTTAAGCATAAAGGAATAATTTAAAGACCTACAAGAGGTAAGATACACAACATAAAGAATGTTTTTAATAAGGGTCATTAGAAGGAAATCTCAAATCAGTAATCAATCATGACCCAAATAGAGGATAAGGAAAATAATGAAGGCATGAAACAATATTTTTGTGGGTGTATCTAACATACAACACCTAGGAAAATAAATCTTAACCTATAATGAAATAAGAAACTATTGATTTTTAACCCAAGAAAAATGGAAAAATTAAAAAGCATTAGTGTTTGTCTAATTTTTACCTTCTAGAAAATTTACAATGCTAACAAACATAGTATTATTAAAATAATAGTCTCCACCTATGACAAGGACTAATAACAACTCACAAATTCACATGCATCCTTTTGTACTTAAAATTTATCAACAATCATTATAATTTTTTTCTCAAAACAAACTAATGGATTTAATGGAATCCAGACGTTTTTTTATATTGATAAGCTACAAATGAGGGTGCAACTTCCTATTACAAAAGGCCACGACAACAACAAAATAGGCCAATAGGCCATGAATAGTAGAGCAATAGCAAACTAACAACTACTAAGCATATTAGAGAAAATACAATACCAATACCAGAAATAAAGAAAAGACCAAAAACTACTTAAGCAACATGTTCCATTCCTCCATGAGGAATCCCAACAATTCATCTTTACTAGAAGAATTTTTCTCCTTATCATGCTTGCCAGCCTGAATATCCTGCAAAATAGCTAAAGAGCTAGCTTCCTGATCGGTCATCTTGGAGCATAGGGTAGCCATCACCCATATCTTATCTTCAAGTGAAGTCATCCTATCCTTCAGATCGTCCATCTCCCTTTTAACCAAACTGTAATTTTCACACTTTTTCACACTAGCTGCCTCCTTAGTCAGAGACACCGTAACCTCCACCTCATCCTCCTCAATATCATAATAAGAATTATTCAATTCTTCAAAAAAAATAGCTCCCTCCTAAACCGCTATCTACTCTGGGGTGGACTTGACTTCCTTAATCTCTACTTCCTCCTCTGGATTTGAAGCTAAAGAGTAGTCAACAATTTTTAGAATAGGGATCTTAACTAGGAGGACTACTAGCTAGCTTGAATGATAGATGCTCGGTCATCTTGCGGACTTGTCCTTAACTTATTTCTCCTTACCCTTCATAGCATTCTCTTCCCCATTATCCTGAATATCAATGTGACCCCCTTCAGGGGAGAGCTCTATAGGTTCTTCACCCTTAGCAGATTTCTTACCCTTCTTTTTAGTAGATTTCTCAAGCCTAGATCACACACTTATGTCTCTTTTCCTCTTCTTCTCACCAGAATGTGTAGGGCTATTTTTAAGGTCACGCAGACCCTTAGCCACCACCTTTTGAGCTTGAATAGGGGACTCAGACACACAACTAGCAGGGGTGGCCAATTCAGATGGGCCCATCAGAGATGAGGTCTTTTTTTGGGTACCATGTAGGCTTTGACTCCTTTCTTCTTATGGGGTCAAGGAGCTAGAGTTTCAACATCTAGGACCTTAGGGTTTAGTGGGGACCCAGTAGGGCCAAGGGAACCTTTAGCCTTAGCGGTTTAATGCCTTGCCTTTAGCCAAGCTACCATATTTGACACTCAACGAGATATTATCATCAGACTCATCATCATTGATCTCCTCAAAAAGACATGCTCTAATAGGCTTGGAAGGGCACAAAGCAAGGTTATGAAACAAAAAGAGGATCAAGCCTTGATGGAGTGGTAGAGCAATAAGGCTAGGATTGTTAGAGTGAGCAGTTTTGGCCACATTCACAAAGGATTCCAAGGAGGTCAGCAAGTAGAAAGGAAAGTTTATGAGTAATTTGTGATGGAAGTGGTTCAGTAAGGCAAAATGATAATGGTAGAAATGTCTAAACCAACCATCTAAAGTTATGTATTTCATGATAAGGAAGCATACCTTGTCCCAAGGGCAGATAAGGCTTTCCCTCTCGAACCCACCTTTCAACTGAACAGGTGACTCGCATTCTTTGAAAAACCTTCTCATGCTCTCTGGGTCTTGGACTTCAGTCCATTTTTTCAGTTGTTTCCCTTCGTAGCTTATGCTCGTGGATTTAGCTATCGTATCTTCACCAACTTCGAACTGGACTCCTCCCACCTAAACTATCCTTGTGTCATCCCATGACATGGAAAACTTAACAGAGAGGTTCCCGTCATAGCCATTTAGGCACTCCAAAAAAGGAGTGAGGCAATCCAATCATTTGTTGATGATTATAATTGAGTCATTATTTAGTAAAATTAAGCATGATAAGTTAGTTAGAAAATATATTTAATTCTAGTGAATAATACTTCATATCACTATTACAAGAGAAAATTGTATATATTGAATCATATTTTTGTACAAATTGTTCAACTAGAGGATAGAATAACAATGTTGTGGGATCATATGACAAACAATTGGATGTTTAGTTTTTTATAGTCGATAGTGAAAGGGTCATTATCACATCAAACATATAGACAAATGGAAGATTGGTTGAATTCCAATTTAGTGAACTTGGATATGTCTGAATCTTCTTCCATAAACTAGGAAAGCATCTACTTAAATAGCCTACATATGTTAT
This sequence comes from Cunninghamia lanceolata, assembly GCA_027924645.1. Taxonomy (NCBI): domain Eukaryota; kingdom Viridiplantae; phylum Streptophyta; class Pinopsida; order Cupressales; family Cupressaceae; genus Cunninghamia; species Cunninghamia lanceolata. The sequence continues at coordinate 5,058,602 of BSBN01000244.1, forward strand.
TATTAAATTTAATAACTATAGATATTTCTTTTGCCTGTGTAAATCTAAATATAATTCTAATCAAACCTATAGAATAAGGAAATATGTATTAATTATCTTTGTGAAATATGTGAAAATTGATTCACTAAAGGTTCACCTTCCTAAATCTTAAGATAGAAATAAAAATGTAGAAGTATAGCATAAAATGCATAAGTAATTATAATGTTTATCCTATCCAAATTTATATCATCCAAATAGAACTACATTGATTACCTAGATGAAAATACTAAGTTTTTATTTTAAAATGAGAAAACCAAAAATAAATAAATAGAATTTGAAAGATAACTTAAGAAATAGAAACCTAGAATAAATAAGGATTTGGAAGATGACTCAAATTTAGATCTTACTATATAGACAACAATTCACATCTCATATCACAATGGAATTTTACTCACATCCAAACACATTATAGGCCCCCAAAGACAGAGCTACATAGTTTGTATAGTTGATAAAGAATCTATGAAATGGAACAACATGTGCATGGCCAATAATAGGAACCAATAATAGAAATATAGAAAATGACAAAATAATATAGATTATCTAAGATAAAGATAATGTTACCAAAAAAATTTAACATTGAAAAGAGTAGGAAAGTGTATGTTTTAATTTCAAAATTGATGGGATTCTAGTAAGATTGTGTAAGTACATAAATGTACTTGCACTATCATCCAAGAGAAAATGTCACATACCATGTCAACAAGCTAACCAAACAACCATATAACAAGATATTGTTAATAATTTGGCAAGTTGGTGAAGGAGAAAGGTTAAGGCTATTAGTTTGATGTATCCTAAAACATGCTAAGAAGATCCAGATGCTAAATTGACTATAAAACATAATGTGATAATTGTAGGGTATGTAATTTTCAAAATTAAATTTTATATGCACTTTAGTGGACTTGTGCCACAAGGTGATAAATATATGCTGAAGTACAAAAATAAAATGTAGAAAATAGTAATATCTAGAGGACACTAAAAGGATATACAACCACATTCTTGAATAAGAAACTCATGTCCCTAGCTAAGACATTGAAATACAAATGCATCAAAGAAAATAATGCTGCAATACAAATATGTTAAGAACAATAAACCTACAAAATAGATGTGTTTCTACATCATAATTATACATACATATGAGAAACTAAAACAACATAACTAATGGAATTAGTAAAGTAGAAATATTATATCAAAGATAAGAAAGTAGAGAGTGCTTGATTTAGAGAGAAGAAACCTAAGCACATGTAGAGAAGAGTAATTGTCAATATGAGAGAAAAATGCATGATTTGAGATTCATCTTGCTCTATCGCTAGGAATCATGAGAACTAGATAGAAATAATCATGTGTACTAGTAAGCTCTATTTCTAGGTGATTCAAATATTTGAGTACAATCTAGGATTACTTGGTATAGCATGCTCTATTACTAAGTGGTCCAAATATATGGTGGTAGATTACTTTTTTTTGGTTTGTCGCCATGTTTGTGCTTTTATTAGAAAAGCATGTCAATAATATAAATGAGAAATGGTAATGTGTATCCCCACTAAGGTTACCTAGAATGAAATGATAGACAAGGCTTGGAATAGAGAAAAAGGATAATATATTGAATAGGACAATATTCCCCCAAAGGGATATGTGAGAAATTAGATGAACAAGTTAGAGTGGTGATGGAAAAGATAAGAAAAAGAAAAATATATATCTATAGAGAAAGAAAGGGTGCATAAGAAATATTAGTGGAAACAATAATATGGGGAATAACATATTGGTGAAATTTAGATGGTATAGAAGAATGAAAAGTTAGCACCTATATCAATGAAACCCCACAAAATTAGAGCTATGGTTTAAAGCTTATTGCAATTTTCATAGAAGAGGTAGATGAGAAAGGATCAAAAGGTTTTTATCATTACAGAAGTTTTGTAAGTTTTTTTTTAATTATATAAATATGAGAAGTTTAAATTCTTTTTTACTATAGTTAAAATGAGAATCAAAGCACATTTTGAACAGGAAAGGGGAAAAAACTCCTTAGAGATGAGTGTTTCACCCACCTATATTGGAGAGATTGTGGACATAGATCAAGTGAGGAGTTTATATTAGAGAGGTATGTTCTAAAAACTCCATTTTTTTACATTTTTAGACAATTTCAAGGTGGTACCAAGTTCACAAAATGTGCTAGAGTCCTCTATCTATGATTAATATCTTAATCTATGATGATGTCATCAAACCATGTAGGTTTCCACTAACAACGTAGAGGTCCCATAGACATGTAGGCATCCAAAAAATGTACACAAGTATATGAATGCAAGGGTCTATGAAACATGGAGGTGTCTATAGAATGGGCAAGAATCCACTAGATAGTTAGCAAAGTAATTTAGAAACAAGAATTAATGAAAGAAAGAAAGTATTTAGATTTGAATGTTTATGCAAGAAGTGATTTTTAGGATAATAGCCAACAAAAATGTTTATGCATGTTTGCAGGACACACCTAAGTTATTGGAGAGGCTACAAAACTAGGTTGTGATCTTGTTGGGAGATGTTATAGCTATGTGATGCAAGATTATATTAGGTTATATTATGCCTAAGAATAGTTATGGTGAGTAGATGTTGATGAAACTACTGGAGTAATTATATCTAAATGTGTCATTATTTTGGCTACCCACAAGAAGGTTGATAGTGGCATTAGAGGATTTGTACTTGATATTGTATCTCCCATTCTAAGGTGTGTACATAGCTATTGTAGACTAGAGGACTACAATATATGATAGAGTTATTAATATGTACTAGGAAGAGATGTTCAAGGAGTTCAATTATGGCATATCATACTCAGGTTGTTATAGAAAGGAGGTGAGAAAACATAATTACTATGGTGGGCCATCATAGAGATAATGTCCATATGTGTGATTATGGACACAGAAGGTACCCATTTTCATAGCAGTGTAGTTCATCATATTAGATAGATAGAGAAGCACCAGATAATGTACAACTAGATTCAATGTAATCTCACACACCTAAATCACAATTTAAGAAGATATGCCTAGGATGAGACACATAGTCTTATGACATGAACACTACTATAGACATGGACCATGGAGCATACTCATGAGACGTGGCTAGTGGGACACCCAACAATGATATCACAGATGCACAATGGGCCCATGCTTAAAGTTTCTAAAGAGGCTAGGAGTTTGGAGAGATTCTTTCTTGACCATAGACATTTCATAGACTCATGGGGATGATCATCATCTAGTACCCATATACAAGGATGTGGAGTTATGTGGGGAGCACATGACAACTTACACAGAGGGAGAGGTTGTGGTAGTTCTAGGCTGATTGGATTATATCATAGTGGAGTTCCACAATGAGAAGATTACATAAGAAAACAATAAGGTGTAGGAAATGCCCCCATAGTTGATCACTTATAATAGGGGACATCTAAATGTTGTGAGACTAAAAAAGGTACCCAAACTGTTGATTAAAAATATTCCACAATTTGATGAAAATCAGACTAAATTTAATGCATACCTAGTAGTAGAAATGGATGATGTAGGTGTACTCCACCCAACACACTTACAACAAAAATTATAAACATCAAATAGATGAGAACAAAATATCAGGTAAAATTAGATCCACAAACTACAAACTAAATCACAATTCCTTCATTATACTTGTTGGTAAAGGTTATAAATCGAAAAAAACCACCCAAGGGTCATATGAGCTCTTTTTATAACAACATGGGTTGTCTTACAATAGGAAAATAATACTTATAGATTCTTAGAAAAATACAGAAACAAAAATTTAAAAAAAATTGTAACTCGAAAAACATGTTATGTGGAGTAGAGATATCTTCCGATATCTTCCTTTGGCCTCCTTATTTTGCATGACCAAAAATTTTCAATAACTCCATTATGACTCCTCCACTACTTCTCCCGCTCCTCTTAGGTGGTTTTCCTTTTTATTCCACTCTTATAAGCTTTTAATTTCCAACATCAAAATACCCAAAATTAGCTCAACTTTTGAGAGCCATAACTTTTGATCTCGGTACTTGTTTGGGCCCTAGTTTTTTTTAACCTTAAGAGAAAGGAGTTCTCCATTCTGTAGAAATTCAATTTATTCAATTTCTATAAATTTTGGGGTCTTGTTAAGCCATTTCAAGCCTCAAAACCCAAATTTAAGATTTTTTTTAGGTTTTTCAAAAATTGGAAATTATAATATATTGACATCTAGACTTGAATTTGGGTTTAAATTCACCCAGAATCTTCATTTGATAATTATTTAGCTTTGGGGAAATTTTGGGTCCATATGTGCTCAAATGTAAACTTTCTAAAAATAGAGGCCCTGCTATTTTTATCCCTTTTAGAAACTTTGGGTATTCTAAACCATTCTCCAAGACATTTTACAAGAAATAAGATTCATAGATATTACAAAATAAAAATTAAAAGGAAATAGAACAAAACCATGTTTTTTAGTGATGCACTTGATTGCTCTTACACCTTTGGATGCTCCTGCATCAATATCACTTGGTGGGTTGGGGCTTGGATAATATTTATTTATCCAATATATACAAGAATAGGGGATGTAAGTCTATACGAAGTAGGGGATCATAGAGGTTATAGAGATGATTATGGGGAGGAGGAGATTAAGGGATATAGGAGGAGATTTTAGGGTAGGGGAGGGATAGCTAGAAATCCTAGACTAAGCCTACAAGTCTAAGCATAGGGGTAGGGGGAAGAGAGTCGTGGTGAGTATTTAAATAACCCAAAGAGTAGTAGGGATACAACATAGAGAGAAGAGATGGGATTGTGCATAGGGTAGAAAGATCGAAGAGTAATACTACCGACATGTCTTGATTAGTAGGTAGGAGACCTAGGTATGGCCTTGAGATGTAACACAAATGCTTATTTCTGATTTGGATTGTATGGATTTAGGTTCCATTAACCTTGTAAATCCTTGTAAATATTATTCCTAATATTATTTGTAAATCACCCATAAGGGATGTATAAGTTTCACTAGCAGTGGTAAAAATTAATTATCAGGGATAGTAATTACGTAGTTACTACATCGGTAAGTTCCAAAGTTACCGGAGGTAGTTATGTAGCAACATTTATGGTTGGTAATTGTAAATATCAAGAGTAATTGAGGCTAGGCACCCATATTGGGAATATTCTATTTGGGGGGTGTTATGATAGAATCTATGATGGTTATGACAGTATTTATTACCTGTAAGTGACTATTCTTGTCCATGGGTGCCCAAGTTTGCATGGTTGATTATTGACAAGTGTCATGAGCTTGTAAGAGCTCATTTAATGTTGCATGATGGAGTATCCAAGGTGAGAGAAAGTAGGTGCCTAGTTTTGGGAGTGCAATACTTCTATAAGTACAATGCCATGTATGTGTTACATATCATAGTTTTCTTGTACATAGGTTCTGTCGGATTGAAGGTTGGAAAGATAGAGGAAATGCATGTACTATGTATTTCAGATTTTGAAGATAATACAACTTGAGCCTATTTTCTTGGTGGAGTGTTTTACCCAAAAGGGTTTTCTACATGTTAAATATGGTGTTGATATGGATTATTCTTCTATGTTGTTTATTCTTGTGTTGTAATTTCATTTTTGTATGCAATCTCTATTCATATTACACTACTTTAAGATCATAAACATTTTGTAATCATATTTCCATTTTGGTAGTTGTTGCCTTCATTTCTAACATTTGGTATCACAACTTGGCTAGTTTTGATTCTTAGGTGGTAGTGTGAAGGTTGTGTAGCTACAATGGGAGATTTGGTTGTTTTGTTTTGCAGATATTGTGTAGTGTTGATGGCATAATCCATTGCTTCAACTCTCGTATGGACATTGAGAAGATCAATGGTACGGGGTGTGAATTGTGGAAGCTAAAGATGGAGGATTTGGTAGAGGAAAGAAACCAGTAGTTGGTTGTAACTAAGGAGAAGAAACCCAATGATTTTGCTCTAGAAGAATGGGAAAGGTTGGATAAGAAGGCATGGGGAACCATCCATCTATGCCTTGTAGATTATGTCCTATTGAATGTCTTGAGAGAAGGGATGGCTTACAAACTCTGGAAGAGATTGGGTAAGATCTACCAAGCCAAGAGTATTGTAAAAAAGATTTATTTAAAGCATAAATTATTTTCCATGAAAATGAAAGAGAGTGATTTAGTCACAGAGCATTTTAATTTGTTTAATTTGTTATTGAGTCAACTAGCATCTGTAGATGTTGTTGTGGATGAGGAAGATATGTATATTGCTTCTCTATACTTTACCTGAGTCATGGGAGAATGTTATTTTGGCTATCACTACTAACCTCACAGATCTGAAGTTGGATGCTCTTGTTTAAGTTTTGTTGTCACAAGAATTGAGGAAGAAAAGTTTGAATAGTTTAGGGGATGGTCTCAGTGTTAGGTGAAGGTCTAAGGAATGAGGACCAAAAGGAGCTCAGAAGGGATTTAAAGACAAGTCTAAGGGCCATTCTAAGACTCCTTGAAAGAATAATAGAGTTAAGTGTTAGAATTGCAGAAAAAGAGGGCATGTGAAAAAGGAACTCAAAGAAATAGTGAGATTCCTCTACTGATAAGTCCTCGAATGTACAGGTGAAGATGTTTTAATTTCTGCATGTAATATTATTTCTCATGATCATTGGTTGGTTGACTCAGGATGCTTGTACCACATGACCCCACATAAATAATGGTTTTCCACATATGAAGAGTATGATGGAGGTAATGTGTACCTCCGGGACAAATCTACATGCCCTATTACTGGGTGAGGCAAGGTAATGTTATGCTTCAATGATGGGATAATTAAAACACCCCCTACTATTTTTGCATGTTCCTAGATTGCCTAGAAATTTGATTTTTGTTTCAAAGTTGAATGATTTGGAAATGCATGTGACATTTGATAAGCATGGTTGTATATTGGTGAGAGGAAACTTGGTGGTAGTGAAGGGAAAAAGATTGGGAACTCGGTTTCAACTAGAAGACACTACTATTTGTAATGCCTCTTATGCATCTATGGCTAATACTAAAAAGTACATGTATGTTGTGGCACCATAGATTGGGCCACATAAGTTAGTCTAGTTTAAAGACTATTTTAAATAAATAATTACTAGATGGTTTATACTATGCTGATCAGAGTTTTAAATTTTGTGAACATTTTATGTTTGGAAAGAAGAATAGATCTCCTTTTCCTATTGGTAGTAATAAATCTAATGATAAATTGGAATTTATCCATTCGGATGTGTTTGGTTGAGTGTGTTGGTATTTTTCCCAGACTAGATGCTTGTTCCCAGTCACCCCTACAAAGTAGCCATCAATGATCGACAGGATTCTCGGGCCAGGGGCCAACAGTATAGGAGATAGACTCTATAAATATCTCCTCTTCTTCTTTAGGCTCTGCAGAACCAAGGAGGGTATTCCCTACTCAACATCTATGAAATGCATCCATGAATTAGCTAGGATGTTGATACAAAGCAGATAAATCCTCTCTTATGTAGACCAAAACTGTGAGATAAGTGCAAAGGGGCTAGCTTCAGGCCTATATTCAGTTGTAGACAGAAGATTTTGGGTCCTAAAACTACTTTTAAAGTCCTAAAAGTTTTGAAGTTGAAGTTTGAGTTTGATTTATATATGGATGCAAAACTAGGACTTTGGGTTACAACAGAGATACCAGACCAGATCGGTACTTATTAAGGGCTCGGAGTCAATAGACATATATATGTGAATGTTTACCACAGACCTAAGATAGTAATCAGATTCCAAGGGGTTTCTAAAATGTCTTCCTTACAGACAATACCCAAGAGAGAGTATTTAGTTATTTCTTCTTACAAACATCCTTACTGCAATGTATTCTTCTCAACACTTAATCCAAAACATTCAATCTAATCCTTGAGCAGAAGTAAGAGACTAAGTATTCAATATAGAAAACCTATATTCTAGAATCTAAAACACCCCTTAGATGTTCAGAGTCAGAACAAAAACACATTCAGTCTAGAGACAAATAACAAAACACATGCAATGAAGCATTACTCATTTAAATCAACATGAAATTGATAATTCTATGCACAATACATACAACATACAACTCATAAACTCACAAAGACACCTGAAATAGAGTCACCAGAAAGTTGTATTCCTATTGCAGCACCAAAATTTGTCAAGTTTTTTCGATAAAACAAATGAGTAACACAACCTGCTTAATACAGCAAGAAAGTGTACTCGACAAATTAATTACATGGCACATCAAAAATTCTGAAAGACCGTGCACCATAAAAATGGTGCTCAAAACACTGCAGACAACAGGCAGAAGGAATGGTGAGGAGGAACAAAACTCAAGCCCCGTGCTGCTGCTTGGGGAGATTCCTCATAAAACTGGTAGTTGGCCCGTCACTCAATCCATCGCATGTCTCTGCACGACCACCATTAAAACCTCAACTACCCGCGGGATGCAATAGCAGATGCATCTAGAGATTTTCCCGCTCAAAAATGGCTGCAGACACAAGGAAAAAACCATCGCTGAAGGTTCAAAACCTAACCATTGATCAAAAACTCATCGCCGAAATCAATGGTCCCAAAACATGTATGAAGAGCCGCCAGTCAATGATATCGTGCCACGTAGGCACCTTGGCCTTCTATTGCTAACCTCTTCTCCTTTTATTTCACCTTTATCACTCTTGTATATGCAAACCCAAATGCATACACAATATACAAGGTGGACATCAAATGTTATAGAACAAACTGGACTTTAGTTTGGGTCTTGCTTGTATCTCCATCCTGCATCCATCGCTTTGTATATTACGCACATACAAGCGCAAAACATATACAAGGTGGACTTCATTGCATCTATCCATTAGATTTGAAAAACCTTCAAGTCCGGGCCGTGTATCCCCATGAATTTGCATATCGGCACATATACAAGTGCAAATATACAAGTGGTGGGCCCGACCCATTTTCTCTTTCCTTTGCACATTTCCTTACACATCACATATACAAATGCAATGTGCAAGCCGTGAATGCCACACTACTTTTAGAACAAAATGAAAATGACTTCGGGTCCGCCTTTAATCTTTGGAATGCACTTTCATTGTATGTTTTGAACATACAATCACTTTAAACAAATGGCGGGCCCCATCAAATGCACGTTCTACCTTTGTATGTTGCAAAACATACAAGGACCCTTGTATAGTTTGCTTGTATCTTCAATTCTATCTCACTAAATATGCATGTGCCCATATGCATGCAAATAGGGAATCTTTCCTGAAATATGTGAAATATGTTCTCTTTTGTATGTTGAACACGTACAAACCCATTTGTATATCCGCGGCACTGTTCACTTTGCATGTCGCAGGCCTTTGTATATTTTTCAATGTACATTCCCTTGCACATACAAGCAAGGAATCTCCTTTAGAATATTCCTGTAATGTATCTCTTCCTTTGAATGTCTCACTTACATATTATACATACAAGCCCGATATACAAGCAGGGCTGATATACAAATGATGAATATTCCTGAAATCTTTTAGAAGATTCCCCCAATGTATATGCAACCCGATATACATTATGAAATGCATATAACTCAAATTTTTCACCATTTCTAGAAGCCAATAGAGATTTCACAAGCTCGCCAACATACATGATCAATTGCACATACAAACTTAACATTTTTCATGAGTGCGACAGGAAAAAGTGGTAAAACATTACATGGGGGCTGGTCAACATATGAACACTGAAGCACAAAGATAAAACCAAACAACCAGGAACCCACCATAGAGAACCATCACCAGAACAGGCAGAACAATGCAAAACCCCACGACTTAGAAAATTTAGGATTTGAACAATAAAATTAGCAAATGTTCAACCTTAAGACCCTAAGCATAAATGAGTACTAATAGAGGCTCTAATTGGGGACGTGCAGGTGCAAGACTGCAGCGAGGACCAGACTACTCCGGGGCAAACCAGACAAAACCCAAAACTCAAAACATGACCGACTATACAAGGCATGTACAAAATACTTACAACTAATTAACAGTGTGCACAAAAGGTATTCATTTATGAGAAAAAAACATTAAGGAATTTACCGTGCATAGGCAATTCTAGTAGTTCACCATTGAGGGCCTGGAGAAAATTAGAATCACCTCCATGAATAGTGCCAATTTGGTATGGGCCAGTCCATAAAGGCTCAAATTTGTTGTGTTTGCCCTTATCCTGGCTCTTTGCATTCCACATAAGGACCAGATCACCTATCTGAAACCTTCTCTCTGTAGCCCTTCTATCAAACAGATATTTCACCTTTTGTTGTGCCTTGATGTTTGTCTTCTGTGCTTCCCTTCTTATCTCATCTAGTGCGACCAACTAAATTATTCTTTCAGTCATTGGCTCTCCAATCTCCTCACCATTCCGTTGGATGAATTTATAAACTGGAAGGAGGTTATTCACAAGCAACCTAGCTACTGCACCATATACTAATTCAAAAGGAGATCTTCCAGTTGCTCTTTTCACTGTCACCCTGTCAGCCCATAATGCCAACTTTAGCTTTGAATCCGAAGATCTCTTGTTTTTATCTATCATCCTTCTTATGATTTTCATGAAACTTTTGTTGCTTGACTCTGCTTGACCATTCCCTTGTGGATGATATGGTGATGTATGAGACAAATCAATTCCATAATTATTACAAAAATCAATAAATTCACTAGACTTGAAGCACATAGCATTATCTGCGACCAATTTGGCTGGTACTCCAAATCTTATAATAATATTTTCTAAGATTAAATCCATCACCACTTTTCTTGTATCCATTTTAGTTGGAATGGCCTCAATCCATTTAGTGAAGTAATAAGTAGCAACCAGAATCCAAGTATGCCCTCCACTTGACTTTTCTGAGATTTCCCCTATAAAATCAATCCCCCATTGCTGAAATGGAGCTTCTACAGTTATAGTCCTAAGGGGTAATGCACCTTGATATCTTATCTTTTCTAAGAGCCTTTGGCAAGACTCACATTTTCTTACCATTTTGTGTGTGTCCAAGAAGAGAGTTGGCCACCAATAGCCTGCTCTGAGAATTTTATGGGCTATTGTCTGGCCATCATAATGTCCACCACATACTCCATTGTGCATGTCACTGAGAATATCCATGGCCTAATTTTCATCAATACACCTGAGTAATACACCATCAAGATTTTTTCAATATAGCTTTCCCTAAACAATGATGTATTTAATAGCCTGCAACTTCAAAGTTCTCTTCTAGACATCACTAAGGTGGGAAGGACAGTTTAAATTATGCAAGTAATATACTATGTCCTTATACCACTCAAATTCTGACATATTTATAACTTCGTTATGCACTACATTCACTTGGCATGCCTCTAGATTTGACTGTGTCATCAATTTTGCCAAACCTTGTCCTCTTACCAACTTAGTGATCTGTATTTCAATATTGAATTCCTGCAATTTGTTTATCCATCTGCATCTCCTTTCAGTTACCTCCTGCTGAGTGAAGATATCCTTGACTGTTGCATGAGGTAGATACGCAATTACTTAAGAGCCGACCAAATAGGGCCTAAAACTTTTGACTACTCTGACCAGTGTATATGCCTATTTCTCTATGATGTCATACTTCAATTCAGTGGCCTGCAATGACCTACTAAAGAAAGCAATAGGCAGTTCAAACCCTTCTTCATTTTTCTGCAATAAGCATGTAGCAATAGTGTGGAAAGAAGCAAATGAAAATAATTGAAATGGCTCAGAAAAATCAAGAGATTTTAAAACAGAGCCATCTTTATAGCTTCTTTTATGTTCTGAAACGATTTGGTTGCTTCATCTTCCCATTTGATAGTTGCATTCTTCTTTAGCATTTTAGAGATATCTTTAGTGGTCTCTGCAAAGTTAGGAACAAATCTTCTAACAAAATTAATTTGTCCAAAGAAGGACTTGACACCTTTCACTGTTTTGGGAACCTGGATTCTATCAATTGCAGCCAACCTTTCTGGATCGATTCTGACCCCATCCTTAGAAACAATATGTCCAAGCAGTTTTCCTTCCACAACCCCAAAAGCACACTTATTTGGGTTAAGTGAGATGCCATACTCTAATGCTCTAATAAAAATTTGCCCCAAATGCATACAGTTCTACTCTTCCTTTTTTGAATAAGCTATCAATTCATCTTGATACACAACCAAGATTGAATCAATCAATCCTGCAAAAGCAACATCCATTGCCCTTTGAAATGTGGCACCTGCATTTGTCAGTCCAAACGGCATCCTCACATATACATAGGTTCCCCATGGAGTAGTGAAACCAGTCTTAAATTGTTCAAATTCCTTAACTTTCACTTGATTATACCCTGAAAATCCATCCGTCATGGATAGAAGTTCACAACCAGTCACCTTCTGCAACATGGCCTCCATGTTTGGCAATGGATAATTGTCCTTCAAAGAAGACATATTCAGATTTCTAAAATCCACACACAGCCTTATGTCACCATTCTTTTTTCTAACTAGGACAAAGTTGGACACCCAAGTTGAATGTCTAATAGGCATAATTATTCCAGCCTCCCTAAGTTTCATAAGTTCTTGCATTTTTGGAGTTAAGGTTGGATTGATAGGCCTCTATTTTTGTCTAAATGGTTTAGCTCCAGGCTTCAAAGGGATTTCATGCTGAAATAAATCCTCTCTGTAAGCTTTGAGGTCCTCATAAGACCAGACAAATACATGCTTATATCTTCTTAGTAATGCAATCAACATAGTTCTGATATGTGGCTTGAGCTGTTTGCCAATGTATACCTTTTTGGGGGCCTGAGATGTACCCAAGTTTATCTCCTCTAAATCATTCTTGTTTGTTGGAGATGGTCTTGTGCCAAATTGGTCCCTATTGTCAAAAGCTCTCTCTAAAGCAACCAGCCCTCTAAGGATCTTATTTGTCTTGAGTTGAATTATTTCTTTCCCTAAGAGAGTTTCTTTTCCATCTACAACTTCCACAAAATTCTAGAAATCCATTTCTTGGTTCTCATACTCATCAATGCAATGTAAAAATCTTAGTAAATCTTTATCATCATCAAACACCTGCCAGCTGCATACGTTGTCTGGCACTGTAGGTCTAAACTTGACCTCAACATTTATAACATCTGATAGAGTAATATCATCTAGCCTTATGGCTACATTGGCTAGAAAATCTGCTCTGACATTTTTTGATCTCTCTATCCAGTTTATTGAAAAAGCATCAAACAATTCAGTTGTATCCCAAACAGCATGCTTATATTGTTTTAATCTCTTATTTTTTTATGCATACTTATCTCTAACTTGGGAAACAACTAACTCTGAATCACCAAATACCTTGAGCATCTTAATTCCATGCTTCAAAGCAACATTTAATCCTAATAATAGAGCCTCATACTCTGCAATGTTGTCTGTACAGGCAAACTTCAATAAGAAAGAGAATTTTAGAAGTTTACTAGCTGGAGACAAAAACACAATTCCAGCACCAGAGCCTTCCTTCGAACAAGCTCCATCAAAATACATGGTCCACAGACCATGTTGGTCAAGGTCTTCAATGCAAATATTTTTTCCTTTATCTTCTTTATCATCTGAGACAACTTTGAAATTATCACAATCAGTATCCACAAAACATATATGCTCCTCAGATTCTTGATCCTCCATTGTCTCTTATGACCTTTCTTCTCTAATTAGTTTGACATCCTTTCAATTCATAGGGATCATAGCATATGACAAATCTAATTGCATACTCCCACCAATCAATGTTGCCCACCTTCTTGACAACAACATGCCATATTGTGGCCTAAGCCACCAGTCTGAAATCAACATCCTTCATGATTCCAATGACAGGTACCTCCCTAGCATCCATTGCATAGCACTTCCCGCATGCATTATCTATTTTTAACGCAGCTTGCTGCATAATGGCCAAAGGCATGATATTTGTTGATGCTCCTGAGTCAAGCATACAATTCTTAATCACTTTTCTATTTATGACAAGGGAGACATAAAATGGTTCAACCTGTGAAGGACATTTTGTCATGGTCATCCCTAGATGTACCTCAAATACCTCATCTTCTTCAACAAACATAGCTTATTTTTTACCCTGAGTTTCATCATTTTGATTAGCTTGACAGGGTACTCCTGAAATCAAGGATAATGTTTTATTTCTGAACTCTTCAACTTTCATCAATTCCATTAATGGAACAAAGATCTTTACTTGGGACAAGACATGAATGATGTCAAAAGGAGCAATATTTTGTATGAAAGTTGTAGCCTGATCTACAGTTTTATTTTTATCTTGGCATGATCCAGCTTTAACTCTTATGGCTCCTTGAATGTCATTCTAGATTTGAGAAATTTTGTTTTGATCCTCAACCTAGGGGATCCTATTTTCTGGTCCTTGAGGCTCATGACCTTTTTTTTGCTTAAAGTTTTGCCTATTATTGATCCATTGCTTCTTTTGTGTTTTAGCCCCTTCATGACTATTCATTGGCTGGCTCACAAAAGTATTCTCTGGTTGGTGTGAGTTGCTTACCTAAGCTTTGCCCCTGAGATTGTAATTGCTTTTAACTTGAGCTACTGCTGCAGTTGTGAAGGCTCTAATTTCTTCATCAAAAGGTCTCCTCAAGTTATTCTGAAAATTATGTGAATCTTGAGCATAAGCGTAGCTATCTTCCTCATCTTCATCATAGGGAAATTGTTGCCAGACCTGAATCTCATCATTTGCACTTACATCAGCATCATGAGAAGAGTATTCTCTATTTGTAGACAGCATATTGACATTCTCATCTTCCATGCAATGTGGCTCATTACACTCATCACAAGCAACAGCATTGTTGTATAGAGACTGAGCAATCATACATTGTGACAGTGAGTGAGGCATTTGACATATGATACACCATGGGGTGTCATTAACAATATTTATAGCCTTCTTCAAAGGATTAGGAGCTTCCTTTGCATTTTGAATCCTTTGACCTGTGTTGCTATTTGGAAGAATAGGCTTACCATTATGCCAATTGGTGTTATATGGCATATCATGTAATGATGGTCTTCTTTCTTGCCTTTGGTAAACTGGTCTGTCAGGACCTATCCCCTTTTCATTTTTAGCCATTCTATAACCTAGGTCCTTGACAATAGTTGTCAACCTGTCTAATTTATCCTCAGAAGTAGATGCACTGCCTTAAACAGTTTGAGCTTTAGTATTTGGGTTTTGCAGAATTTTCACATCATCTCTTCTATTTGTCTTACCAGATGTTTTTTTGTTATTTTCAATATTTGTTGCAATCTTGAAGGCATCTCTGGTGCAGGAGCACCTTAACAAATTGAGACTTCCATAGGAGTTGGATTAAATTTGAATGGTTCAATATTGTAATAAGATAAATTATGTCATATTTTAGAGGATGAAGTCATTAGGAAGGTTAAATGTTCTAGGTTTGTCTTCATTTGCAAATTAGGAAAGTTATCTTTCAAAACAATGTAAAAACTTGGAATGTGAAGAGTCATTTGGCTCTTGGTTTGTCCCAAATCAGTTGGAAACTAAAAGATCATTGTAATGCCTTTAAAAGGCCTTGTTTACCTTTGTAAACTCGTGGGTGGTTGATTGGAAAGTTCTAATGAATAAAAGAACACTGTTTTTATTGTATTCCTTCATAAATCTGTTGTTTCTTGGTACTATACAGCCCTATACGACAAGGATGCATGCTTAGGGGATTGCAAGTGTGAGTTCCTTCAACCACCTTCTGTTTGCTTCTTGTCCCATGCATTTTGGTGGAGTTTTAAACAAGATGTTGCATTTTTTGTAAAAATAGTCAAAACCCTCTGTTAGGGTAAACAGTGACTGAGATATCTATGTTTCCCTCGTTTTTATCTTTTGCATGTTATTGATCCTTTCTAGAGGTCTCTGACCAAGTATCTAAGATTGATGTGAGGAAATCCAAATTTTATGACTATTTTTTCTGTATACAGTCCAGATAACAGAGTTTTGAGGACAGTCTCAAGTTATAGGACTTAGAGTTTGTTAAAGTATTGATGGGAATGGACCTTTGATGGATTAATAAGCTTGTGCAAACCTTGTGAGAAGTGTTCCAAGCACATGCAAAGTGTGGGGAGTCATGGAGTGTCCTCTTTCAATAAGCCCTTGTGTTGACAAGGCCTAATAGCCCTGATTTGTTTCGTTGTCAATCCATTTTTGGACAATTTCTTACAAAGAAATATACATTGAGTTTGAGATATGTTTTAAGACTTGGTAATGGGTACTCAAAACACCCACCATAGTTTTGAGAAGAGTCTTATGGCAAAAGTGATGAGTGACTGTTCTATAAAACAGGGCTACAAGGAATGGAGCAGCCTATCTGTGAAATGGGCATTGATGGAGTCTCCTGACTCTTGGAATGGTTTGAATGTGTTTGGTGAGTGGAGTTAATGTTGTTAGATGCCTCTTATACCCTGGTGGAAGGGTTGAATCATTGCAATGCATTAAAACTAGTTCATTGAAGTTTCCTTATATGGTCTTGTGAGGTCCAATCTAGAAGACAAACTTTGAAGTTTGGTAAAAGTTATGTGTTTATCATTTTCCTCTGCATCAATCTCTAAGGCTAGCAGGGCTTTTGTCTCTCAATCCATAAGTTGTTTTGGCATCAAAAGCATTTATGTACAACACTATGCACATAGGTTCATTAGGCCTCAAGTCATGTGGCAATTTGTTCAATACCTTAGTAAATCTAGCATTTAAATAAGCAACCTGTTCATTTGATCCTTTGGTAATGCTAGTAAATTCATTAATGAAGAAACTAGGATCAGTTTTGTCAGCATATTGTTCTTTGAACATCCTCCTGAAATCCTCCCATGATGAAATGCTTCTGTCAGGTAGACCTTTATACCATTCCTTGGCTTCATCAACTAAGGATTGCATAAATGATTTCATGAAAATATCCTCATGCTCAACCTCAAAGTTGTCCATGATATTCTAAAAAGATTTTAAATGGTCTTCACCTGATACAGTATTATTTCCTGAAAATTTAGGCACTTGCAGCCTCACATGTTTGTCAATAGGATTGGGGTAACCAGGAATGCCATCAAAAACTAGTTGTCTAAATTTGTCCAGCTGCATAGGTTGTCTACCAGCCTGAAAAACATTGGCATTTCTATTTGCATTCTAATTTCTGACATTATTTAATGGTATTCTAGCATTATTTGCATTCTATCTTTGTTCATTACGCTGATCTTGGGTTTCATTTCCTTGCAGATTTCTTTGCATATTTGCATTGCCAAGGGTAGGAACTGAATCATTCTGAGCAACTCTCAGAGCTTGTGCCCTCTGTCTCATGTCATCTCTAATCTTTACTGCTTGCAGATATTCTAATTCTACCCTTAAGCTCTTAATTTCATCAGCTAGTTCCTCTTCTCTAAGCATAGAAGAGGATGGTTTTATCACATTTTGATCATCATTATCATCATCCCTTAGGGATTCAGCTTCTTCAAATCTATCAGGGGAATCAACAAAAGGGCGTTCTTGAAACTCCTCTGACCTCACTTTCAATCCACCACTCTGTTGCCTCTCATATACATTCTGGATTTCAGCCTCAGTGTTTGTAAAATAAGGTAATGTTTGCTTTGAGGATCCTAGATTGTCTTGAATAAAATCATTTTTCCTGGGGCTAGGAGAACCACCTTGACTGGCTCGAACAATCCCTTTTTTCTTATACATCATTTTTATGGGTAACTCTTCAAACAAAGGGTTACGCTGGGATCTTCTCTCTTGCATACAAATTTTTACTTTACCGGTTGGGAGATTGGTTCGGATTCGTCACCTATTACTAGGAATTGTTTTCTCTTAAAATCTAGGTTCTTTTACAAAGCAGTCCCCAGCAGAGTCACCAATTTCTGTTGGTATTTTTCCCAGACTGGATGCTTGTTCCAAGTCACCCCTACAAAGTAGCCATCAATGATCGACAAGATTGCCAGGCCAAGGGCCAACAGTATAGGAGATAGACTCTATAAATATCTCCTCTTCTTCTTTAGGCTCTGCAAGACCAAGGGAGGTATTCCCTACTCAACATCAATGAAATGCATCCATGAATTAGCTGGGATGTTGATACAAAGCAGATAAATCCTCTCTTATGTAGACCAAAACTATGAGATAAGTGCAAAGGGGCTAGCTTCGGGCCTATATTCAGTTGTAGACAGAGGATTTTGGGTCCTAAAACTACTTCTAAAGTCCTAAAAGTTTTGAAGTTGAAGTTTGAGTTTGATATATGGATGTAAAACTAGGACTTTGGGTTACAACAGAGATACCAAACCAGATCGGTGCTTATCCAGGGCTCAGAGTTAGTAGATATATGTATGTGAATGTTTACCACAGACCTAAGACAGTAATCAGATTCCAAGGGGTTTCTAAAATGTTTGCCTTACAGACAATACCCAAGAGAGAGTATTTAGTTATTTCTGCTTACAAACATCCTTACTGCAATGTATTCTTCTCAACACTTATTCCAAAACATTCAATCTACTCCTTTGGTAGAAGTAAGAGACTAAGTATTCAATATAGAAAACCTATATTCTAGAATCTATAACACCCCTTAGATGTTTAGAGTCAAAAGAAAAACACATTTAGTCTGGAGATAAATAACAAAACACATGCAATGAAGCATTACTCATTTAAATCAACATGAAATTGATAATTCTGTGCACAATACATACAACATACAACTCATAAACTCGCAAAGACACCTGAAATAGAGTCACCAGAAAGTTGTATTCCTATTGCAGCACCAAAATTTGTCCAGTTTTTCAACAACACAAGTGAGTAACACAGCTTGCTTAATACAGCAAGAAAATGTACTCGGCAAATTAATTACATGGCACATCAAAAATTCCATCAAACCATACACCATAAAAATGGCACTCAAAACACTGCAGGCAATAGGCAGAAGGAATGGCGAGGAGGAACAAAACTTGAGCCCCGTGTCACCGCTTAGGGACATTCCTCATAAAACTAGTAGTTGGCCCATCACTCAATCCGTAGTTGGCCCGTCACTCAATCCATCGCATGTCTCTGCACAACCACCATTAAAACCTCAACTACCCACAGGATGCAACAGCAAATGCATCTGGAGATTTTCCTGCTCAAAAATGTCTACAGACACAAGGAAAAAACCATCGCTGAAGGTTCAAAACTTGACCGTTGATCAAAAACTCATCACCGAAATCAATGGTCCCAAAACATGTATGAAGAGCCACCAGTCAATGATATCATGCCACGTAGGCACCTTGGCCTTCTATCGCTGACCTCTTCTCCTTTTATTTCACCTTTATTGCTCTTGTATATCTAAACCCAAATGCATATACAATATACAAGGTGGACGTCAAATGTTATAGAACAAACTGGACTTCAGTTTGGGTATGGCTTATATCTCCATCTTGCATCCATCACTTTGTATATTACACACATACAAGCGCAAAACATATACAAGGTGGACTTCATTGCATCTATCCATCAGATTTGAAAAACCTTCAAGTCCGAGCCATGTATCCCCATGAATTTGCATATCGGCACATATACAAGTGCAAATATACAAGTGGTGGCCCTGACCCATTTTCTCTTTCCTTTGCACATTTCCTTACACATCACATATACAAATGCAATGTGCAAGCCGCGGATGCCACACTGCTTTTAGAACAAAATGAAAATGACTTTGGGTCTGCCTTGCATCTTTGGAATGCACTTTCATTGTATGTTTCAAACATACAATCACTTTAAACAAATGGCGGGCCCCATCAAATGCACCTTCTGCCTTTGTATGTTGTGGAACATACAAGGCCCCTTGTATATTTTTCTTATATCTTCAATTGTATCTCACTGAATATGCATGTGCCCATATGCATGCAAACAAGGAATCTTTCCTCGAATATGTGGAATACGTTCTCTTTTGTATGTTGAACACGTACAAACCCATTTGTATATCCACAGCACTGTTCACTTTGCATGTCACGGGCCTTTGTATATTTTTCAATGTACATTCCCTTGCACATACAAGCAAGGAATCTCCTCCAGAATATTCCTGTAATGTATCTCTTCCTTTGAATGTCTCGCTTGCATATTATACATACAAGCCCGATATACAAGCAGGGCCAATATACAAATGGTGAATATTCCTAGAATCTTTTAGAAGATTCCCCCAATGTATATGCAACCCGATATACATTAAGAAATGCATATAACTCAAATTTTTCACCATTTCTGGAAGCCGATAGAGACTTCACAAGCTCGCCAACATACATGATCAATTGCACATACAAACTTAACATTTTTCATGAGTGCGACAGGAAAAGGTGGTAAAACATTACATGGGGGCTGGTCAACCTATGAACACTGAAGCACGAAGATAAAATCGAACAACTAGGAGCCCACCACAGAGAACCATCACCAGAACAGGTAGAACAATGCAAGACCCCACGACTTAGAAAATTCAAGATTTGAATGATAAAATCAGAAAATGTTCAACCTTAAGACCCTAAACATAAATGAGTACTAACAAAGTGGATGTTGAATCAATTAGAAATTCTAGATATTTTGTTTCCTTCATTGATGATGTTTCAAGGTTTACCTAGATTTATTTTATGCATAACAAATCTGAAGTTTTCACTAAGTTTAAGGAATTAAAAACTTTAGTTGAAAAGCAATCAAATCATAAGATAAAGGTTTTGAGATCTAACAATGGAGGGGAATATTGTTCTAAGGAATTTGATGAATTCTATAAGCATGCAAGTATTGTTAGACAGAAGACTACTCCATATACTCCACAACAAAATGGAGTGGCAGAAAGGATGAATTGGACAATAATGGAAAGAGCCAGAAGTATGTTGAGTGAATCTTAGTTGAATAAATGTTTTTGGGTAGAATCCGTGTGTATTGAAAACTACTTGGTTAATAGATCTCTATGTAAGGCTCTTGTTTCAACTCCTCATGAAATGTGGACAAGTAAGAAACCTTTTGTTTCACATTTAATGGTATTTGGTTGTGAGTATTATGTTCATGTGTCTAAGAAAAATGAACTACATTGGATCCAAAAGATAAAAAGTGTAGTTTCATTGGATATAGTAATAATGTAAAAGGTTATAAGATTTGGAATCCACTGAAAGATTATCTATTCTAGATATGATATTTTATTTCAGGGTTTTAACTGCGTAGTTTTTGAGTCAAACACATGACCCATATTTAAGCGCGCTTGAGTCAGAGTAGTACTGGGATGGGTGACCTCTCGGGAAGTCCCGATGCTTCACCCCTGTGTGCATCACCTAGATGTAATGAGTGCTAAGTGGACCATTCATTAAAAATGAGAGATGGGTTCATGTGTGAACCACTACTCATAAAATATGGGTCATGTGTTTGACTCAAAAACTATGCAGTTAAAACCCTGAAATAAAATATCATAATTTGACATGCTGCAAAAAATACCTCCTACTTATCTATTCTAGATATGTTATTTTCAAGGAACTTAGTGTTATTTCAAAACTTGAACATCCAAAGGATAAAGAAGAAAAGATGAAGAGACTGTATTTTTAACTAGAGCATGAAGATGCACCTCAAGAAGAACAAAATGATGGATTGGAGGGTGAAGAAGCAGAAGAAGACTCGATTGAAAGTTCTGATGAGGAAGAATCTGTCATAATAGAAGAAGTTGGTACAGATGAGCATGCAGAAGAACTTGAAGATTCTCTTACTCCACCTTTGGGAAGATCCATAAGAAAATGAAACCCAATTGACAAGTATAGCCCACCAGATTTCCATTGTGTATTTGCTTTATTGAGTATTTACAATGAGCCTAGATCCTACAGGGAAGCTATTCATGTAGATGATAGTGAGTCTTGGCAATTAGCCATGCAAGAGGAGATGATGGCTTTAGACTCATACAACACCTAGGATCTTGTTTGTTTGCCCAAAGGAAGAAAGGCCATAGGTTACAAGTGGGTCTTCAAGAAGAAGTTTGGAGCAGACGATTCATTGGAGAAGTACAAGGCTAGACTGGTAGCCAAGGGCTACTCCCAGAGAGAAGGAGTTGATTTCAGTGAAATATTCTTTCCTGTTGCTAAATTTACTTCTATTAGATTTCTTTTATCCATTACTGCAACTTTTGATTGGAAAATAGAGAAAATGGATTTTAAGACCATGTTCTTACATGGAGATCTTGAGGAAGAAATTTACATGCAACAGCCTACAAGGTTTGAGGTAAAAGGGAAAGAACATTAGGTTTGCAGATTGAAGAGGTCTCTTTATGGTTTGAAACAGTCCCCCAGAATGTGGTACTAGAAGTTTGATTCATTTGTTTTGAAATTGGGTTTTGTTAGAAGTGGGGAGGATCATTGTGTTTACATTATTCTATTTATGATTCCATACTGATCATTGCATTGTATGTTTATGATATGTTATTTTTCAGCAATACTAAGGGTATGATCAATGAATTGAAAGTCCAACTTTTAGGTACATTTGATATGAAGGATCTTGGAGCAACCATATATATTTCAGGTATGGAGATCAGGAGAGTCAGAGGTAACAAAAAACTTTGGTTATCTTAGAGTAAGTATGTGAATATCATTTTGTAGAGTTTTAGCATGTAGGATTGTAACCCAGTTAGAATTCCTTTGCCCAATGGAACTAAGCTTTCATTAGACATGTGTCCAAAGAATGAGGATAATTTTGAGGATATGACTAATGTGCCATATGCTAGTGTTGTAGGGAGTTTAATGTATGCAATGGTTTGTACTAGGCCAAATATTGCCCAAGCAGTGGGAGTTTTGAGCAGGTTTATGTCTAACCTTGATAGCCAGTATTGGATTTATGTGAAGAGGGTATTTAGATATTTAGCTAGTACTTCTGGTTACTGTTTGGTTTATTCTAGTACTGATAGTGTGGAAAAGACATTGGACATACATGGTTTTGTTGATGCATATTGGGCAAGAAACTTGGACAGTCAGAGGTCCATTAGTGGCTATGTTTACTTTTTTTGGAGTAGTGAGTTGGATGAGCAAAAGGCAGCACATGGTTGCTTTGTCCACCACTAAAGTAGAGTATATGGCCACTACCCATGTCTCTAAGGAGGTAGTTTGGTTGAGGAGATTGTGTACAGGTATTTGGTTTTGATTGTAGGGTCATTCAGATTGGTTGTGATCACCAGAGTACTATTTGTTTGGCCAAGAATCTTATGTATCATGATCGGACTAAGCATGTCGATGTTCAGTATCACATTGTTTGAGAAATGGTTGCAAATAGACAAATTGAGCTGAAGAAGGTAGACACTCAGGAGAATGTTTTAGATTCATTGACCAAGCCTGTGAGCACAAAGAAATTTCTTTGGTGCAGAGAGGCCATGGACCTTGTTTCTAGTTCCTAATTATTTTATGTTTTCCTATGGGTATTTACAATGTATAATGTCAAGTGGGAGAATGTTGGGATTTAGGTGCCATTAACCTTGTAAATCCTTGTATTTATTATTCCTAATATTATTTGTAAATCACCCATAAGGGATGTATAAGTTTCACCAGCAGTGGTAAAAATTAATTACTAGGGACAATAATTACGGAGTTACTACATCGGTAAGTTCTGGAGTTATCGGTGGTAGCTATGGAGTAACATTTATAGTTGGTAATTGTAAATATCAAGAGTAATTGAAGCTAGGCTCCCATATTGGGAAGATGCTATTTAGGGGGTGTTATGACGGAATCTATGATGGTTATGATAGAATTTATTACCCCGTAAGTGACTATTTTTGTCCATGGGCACCCAAGTTTGCATGGTTGACTAAATTGACAAGTGTCATGAGCTTGTAAGAGGTCATTTAATGTTGCATGTTGGGGTATCCAAGGTGAGAGAAAGTGGACGACTAGTTTTGGTAGTGCAATACTTCTATAAGTACAATTCCATGTATGTGTTACATATCATATTTTTCTTGTACACAGGTTCTGTCAGATTGAAGGTTGGAGAGACAAAGGAAGTGCATGTATTATGTATTTCAAATTTCAAAGATAATACAACTTGAGCCTCTTTTCTTGGTGGAGTTTTTTACCCAAAAGGGTTTTCTCCATGTTATATCTAGTGTTGATATGGTTTATTCTTTTATGGTGTTTATTCTTGTGTTGTAATTTCAATTCCGTAAGTAATCTCCATTCATATTACACTGCTTTAAGATCATAAACATTTTGTAATCAGATTTCCATTTGGGTTGTTGTTTCCTTCAATTCTAACATGGATTATGATGAAATACCAAAATTATTAATTATTTTTTATTTTCCTTTTGCATCCAAAATCTAAGAGTGCCTAGACTAAATCTCATGACTGATAGCAAAGTATGTCCCATAGATCTAGCTAGAGTTCAATTTCTATGATAGCTACTCACTATGGCTAATGGGTGACGACACACTATTATTTTTTATCCCATAGCCCAACTGAGAGCTACCTACCATGAGAAATAGGAGACAATAGATATCGCCATTATGTAGGTCATAACTCTCACCTTAGTGATAGTTGTAATGAGATAAGAGAGAGAAATGAGGTATAGGTGAGACCAAATGCACTATGGTCTAAGGTGGGCTAGCTCAAATTTGTAACTAGTATTGTGAGGCCCATAGATTTGACACTTAAGAACCCTCAAGTGTAGGCCTTGATGATCAAGATTGCCAAACATAGGGAGTCCAAGGTGAGATATTGAGCCCATGTGTAAAGTATAGTGGAGAGCATTTTTAGTTATATAGTTAGAGCACCTTGATGACTTAGACAAATTCAGAGACCTTAGTGTATTATCCTTAGAGATAGCCATCAGGATAAGCATTACATGCACCTTCGCTATTAGAGGACTGATAGATACCCACATATAAACTTTTTAATTGATCAATACATGTACAAACATTTAATTTTGAGGCGTATACCATACATCAATTTTTTATTTGATTATGACATGTGTTATGAGATTTCATTTATAGATGATGTTTCTTTTTGATTGATTTCATTTTATTATATGAATGTGGATTATGTTTAAAAATGCTTAATACTTAGGTGTTTTAGTTGGTTAAGTGGTTAATGTGGACGAATGGTGTACATACATATTTGTTTAATATTATGGATAAAAACATACAATGCCAATACCAATGGAAACTAATTAACTAATAAACAAGGAAAAGGTCCATAATTAATTAATTAATTCTACAAGCCAATAAGAAAGAATACACAGTTTTACATTAGAAAAAAATAACCCAAAGGTGTGAGAAGGAAAAGGAAAAGTAGAAACAACGAAGATCATATATAGAATCTTGACTTTGACATGGGACATCAAGAAGTATAAAGCCACACACAAGTTAGATACACAAAGATGTACATATCATTATGTGCACTACCAAAAGAGCATAAATCAATACATAGGAATAAAAATTAGAATGAGATGGTTTTTATGCATAAAAATGACAAAGATGGATGTCATTAATAGGTTCTTTCAAGGTTTTCTCAGTACACACCTAAACCATAGATATAAGAAATGATATAAAGGTCAAGCTTATTATGGATAAATTTACTTTGAACCCAAAAAGTGTGTTTGTATTACATTAACTTTCATAGAGAACCAATTCAAATATTTGGATTGAACAAGGAATAACATGTTTATTATATGATTTTCTAAGATACCTTTGGAAATCCCTAATGTGTTCCAATGCACTCACATACATGATGTTCATTGAAGGTTTCTAATTCTTGAAGATGACACTCATGATAGGTGTTGTCATTGATAAGCCCATGAAGTGAAACTCAAAGAGAGGGAATCTCAATCTTTAATGGCATGACTACTTCAATACCATAAATGAGGGAATATGGTGTAGTACTTTTGGGAGTAGGAATACTCAATGATAATCCCATAATGCATGAAAACACTGAGAATTTCAATCCTTTCTATGCTTACTCACAGTTTTACATAAGATTTATTTGATAGTCTTATTCGAATTTTTGGCTTAACTATTATCCTATGGCATCAAGAAATGGTATTGGATATATAATTTAACAAGGAATTTCATCACATATTTGTTCCTAAATGAATAATCTCTATTAGAAAAAAAAAAAGTGGAAGGAAGGCTAAAGTGAGAAATAATGTGATCGATTAGAAATTTGTAGATTACTTCAATAAGGGTGGAGCATATAGGAATAGATTCAGCACACATAGTGAAGTAATAGATAGTAGTCATAATAAAATTAAGGCCCTAAAAGATGGTGAAAATTTTTTATCAATTAAATCAAGGCCCAAAACCAAAAAGTGCCAAGGAAAAGTGTAAGGTTATAAATATTGTGCAAGAACATGAATAGGATCACTATGTTGTTTCTATTGTGGCCATTTCTTGGCAAAATCATTGGAGTCTTGCTCTATCTTTTTCTAATAATAGTCCATTCAAAGATGTTTATGGACTAGTTTTGTATTAGTAAAGTGAACTTCACAAACTCTAGAATATGTTTCCTGGGGAGAAATAGTGGTTTTAGATTTAGTTAAATATTATAGAAGAAGTCAATAATAGCCTTGACAATGTTAAACATTAGAAATGAATATATTGAAACTAGCATTCTTTCCAATAGGTACATGTAAATTTTTTAAAGAACTAGGGCGGAAAGTACCATCTTTTAAGTAGGTATACATTTCTACTTACTAGTCACTCAAGTAAATGGAATATTATAAAATAACATGAGATGAAGAGAACTCCTATGCAATGGAAGGAAAAACAAGAGTATGAAAAAGGAAATGGAAATTGTTAGTTGAATCACATAAAGAGAGAAGAATAGTTGCACTAGCCATTACATTGGCATGATAGTTATGTTTTATAGGTATATTTATCAATAGTATAAGATAAGAAACTATTAAGAAGGGACAAGGACAAATCACAATAAGGAGAAATTTTATCTTGTTTGTTCTATTATTGAGTTTTAATCTATCATATAATTAGTTTAGTCACCATCTATACTTATAGATCTAATACCACTTGATAGTAGATAACATGGCCTATGAATGAGAGCCTTGTATTTGGTGGCACTATCAGTGCAAGGGAAGTTAATACAAAAATAAAGAGGAATAGGTTTTCTAGAAGGGGGGATTATAACCACACATGCTCCAAATCTAGTCTTATAATGTGATCCACTAGAATACATCTCCCATTAATGATCTATGCCCATTGTTAGATTAGGTTTATTTAGAAAGGTGTCAGGAGTGGGAAAAGAAAAAGGATAAGGATCATCTACCAACTGTTTCCTTTTATGAGTTTTTGAGACAAAAATTCTATGTTAAATTTAGTAAGAAGCATTACACACTTAGCAAGATGTCCACATAAGTTAATTTTAGACATAGATGTTTAGGATGGTTGAATTGAATCATTGCATGAGTTTCAACATGAAGCATATAATGATGAAGATTTTGCATGGAAAACATGAGAGATAAGATTAATTTTCACACATAGTGCACATCATAGTTGATAGTCTATTAATGTTTGGCTAGTATAATAAATAAAACACTCCCTATTAATATCATCAAGTCTGGAAAGAAGATCACCCAACACATGAGTGATAGTAGAGGTATAAAGGATAAGAGGCTACCTAGGAATGGTGAGCATAAGGAAAAGAGGATTATCTAGATATTCCTTGATAACATCAAAGGATTTTTGACATTATTCATTCCAATGAGACTTCATATCCTTCTTTAGCAACTAGGTGAAAGGAAGAGTGTGGTTAACTAATTGGGAAATGAAGTGGAAAATAGCTTGGTTCTAGCCCTAAAGGGTGAAAAGTTGGGAAGTGTTATGTGGTGGTGCCATGTTGATGATAGCATCAATATTCTTATTATTAACCTTGTTTCGACAACATGAAATGATGAACCCAAGAAATTTTCCATTATCAACACCAAATTTGCATTTCTTAGGTTTAACTTGCATCATAGATAGGTGAAGGAATTCAAATATGAGATGAAGGTTATGCACATGATTCTAACAAAGAATAGATTTTTGTAGAATATCATCCAAATAATCTTCTAAGATATTGTGAATAAAATAATGAAAGATAAGGGAAATTACATGTTGGTAAGTAGGATCAACATTTTTCAACACAAAGGGCATGACAACATAATAGGAGGTTCCCCAAGGGGATGTTAAAGTGGTTTTTTATTGATCTAGAGAGTTAATAAGAATCTGGTTGTACAATGAAAATCTATCCATGAATGAGCATAGAGCATGTCTAGCCATTGAATAAATGATCATATCAATATTAGGAAGAGGAAAATTATCTTTAGGAGAAACCTAGTTTAAGTCTTGAAATTTAGTGTGAATTCAAGTGTGAAAATCAAGTTTGCTTGCAACAAAAATGTTAGAAATCCAAGGTGAATAGTTAATGGGGTAAAGAGACAACTTCTAAAAGTTTATTTTAGCCTTGACCATTAGAGACACCTTCAAAGGCAATTTTTGGATATTTTATATAACCAACTGAGCATAAGTAAAGAGGATAATGTTACAAACCGCAACATCCTTATCTATGTCAAGTATATCTTCATATGTCCAAGAAAAGATATTAGAAAAATGTGTAGTACCTAAGTATGTAATGAACATTCTTTAGGAGAGAAACATTCATTGATTTTAAGAACTTTTTAGGTTCAAGAGTGTCTATAGAGACATCCAATGTGTTTCCTACTACATGAGTACTATGATCTTTAGTAGAGGAAATACAAGGGATTTCATTAAGAGGTTCAGAGGAAATAATTAGGGCATAAGTAAGCAAGACTAACGAGCCAAAATAAGCTAATGGAATAAGGTTATAAGAGAAGTCATCATCATGATGGAAAGTAGGAGTATCAACATATAGACCTTAAAATTTAGTTAGGGGTTATTTGCTGGAAAAGAGATCCAAATTATAAGGTTGATCAAAACTAGATGATTAAGATATTAATTTAGAACATCATAAAGATAGAGGGGATTTAGAGGAAGAAATCATAGAAAATTCTAGAAAATGATGAAAGGAGGACTTAGAGAGATGACGGGGTGATAACCTAAAACCTTAGTATAAAAGTGCAATTTAGGTTCTAAGGGAATCCTAATCCCTTGTTCTCAATGTCCAATATGATGAATAGCATATCCTTTTTTACATAGTGTTTTAAGACCCATTCTGAAATGATTTTCTAATTCAATAGAAGAATGATGTTTTCCACCACTAGTATGGTCAAAGTCTAGAATAATCACATGTCTAAGAAGTAGAGGGATTTTATTAAGGACAAGTTCCATTAGGTTCACTAGGAGTGCATGATTCTATGTGTAAGTTAGGAATGCCTAAATAAGTTGGGTCCACCTTTTATCTGCTAGGATAAAAAAGTGCAAAATCCAAGTAACCCTAATCATAACTAGGACAACAATTAGAAGAAGAAGCATGCTCGAGGGGTACAATCTTATTAGTAGGAACTATTGGTCGTGTAACGCCTTAAATTATTGAATAAGATGGTGTGTCTATTTTAGTTGAGGAAGACAGTTGTGTGGTACAAAAAGTAGGAGAAATAGTTTATGTGGTAGGGAAAGTGGCATAACAATATAATGGTACTGGAAAGGATGACTATCAGCCTAAATCATAAAAGGTTTGCCTCTATAAAGGAACTTTATAGATTGATGTAGAGTAGATGGCATAAATCCCATCGCATGAGTCCATGGTCTACAAAGAAGTTTTTAAGAAAGGTTTATTTGCATGACATGAACTAAGGGGGAAAGTGTGATAGGACATAATGAGATAGGGCATGTAATGAATCCTAAAGGTTCATGCCCAACACTATAAAAACTCTTAATGAACACTTCAAAACAAGAAAGTTTAGATGTATCCACAAGGATGCATTTTAAAAATTCAAGGCTATAGATATTATGGATAGAACAATTTTCTATTAAGGTTTAATTTATACCCATAATATTAATACCAAAAATTAATACCAAATCCTTAGATCATTCAGTAGGACACCACATTCCCCTTTTGACACATTGTTCAAGCACTAAATTTTACACATCACCATAGTTGAATCATTATCATTTGGATTGGTGCTTGTTATTTTTCAACATAATAAAACAATGGTTAAATGAGATCTTGGCGCTTGACAAAGAGAATATCTTCATTAAGTGAGCTCCCAAATCTATTGATCAATGCTGCTAACTTTTCATTACAAGTCCACACATCCAAGGTGAATCTTTGTTTGTAGGTATCAAAGATTTGCAAACTTCAAATATGTGGTCAAAGGTCATTTGCACAAATTAAAGATAAAATTAGTAGGCATAGAGATTATTTCCACAACATAGAGGTGGCCTAGGTTGATGCACAATCACAAAACTCAATCATAGTTTTCTCAATTTATTTTTCCAAAATTTGAGATTAGATTTTAGCTAACATCCACTATCATAATCAAATTATCTTATTAGTTCCTCCCATAGGCAGGTTACTATTGCATCGGCTGGATGCAATTCTTCATTTAATTCAACCAATCATGGCAAAGAATTAAAATTTTAGGTCATAAGTTGTATAGTATAGATTTAATTTTTATTTAAACTAATTATATAAATACTATTTTTCTTTTTCCCTATTTGGTTTATATTGCAAACAATAAGGAGAAAAATCAATTTTTTAAAAAATCATGCCATAAATATTTAATTCCTCCGTACTTTTTCCCAGTTGTCTTGGCATTTATAACTATATTTAAATAATAAATCTTGGCATTTATAACTATATTTAAATAATAACTATATTATTTAATGGATTCAATGTCGTGTGATGTGAAGTGAAATCTGTGGAGATTACAGGGTCCATTCTTGTCTTTTTTTGGTTTCAGAACTTGTTGTCACTTCCAATTTATGAAATGCTCAAACGTGTGATCTCTCTCGAAATAGAATTTCGGCTGGAGAGGTTGGACTAATCAGGCTTGTACAATCCTTGAGTTAACTGACAGTGGGAAAATTATCGCGAGGAAACTTCAAATGGAATTGTCTTTGTAAGACGTATTGCTTGTAATGCAATCTAACCCAAATATGCCCACAAATTCCGTAAATAATTATATCTGTCCATATACAGAGCAGAGCAGGTGTAGCACCAGGTCTCGTTGGATTCTTCATTTGTATGCATATTAATTAAATATATATACTTCTCTGATCATAATACTAAAAATGATGATGTGTTCCAAATTAAAAAATTGGGATTAATGCTTGAGCAATTGGTTTTTCTGCCATGCTCAAAGGTGTTATGAGTCTAGACCAACAGCACTCAACATGTGCTTTATAAGCACAATTCAGAGAATTTGCATGAACTCTATTTTAATATTTATAGATTTCAAGTGTTCTTCACATAGTGTTGTTCTGCAATTCACAGAAAGCATGGCTGAGCTACATTAATGGGCATATAATATCTTCAACCTTCTCTTGTAGTTGTTGTATGACAGGTTTGAAGGGGCATGTAGACAACAATAAGAAGCCACGAGCATTCTTTCACATGTGATGGTACTGCCACTTAACCTTTTCCAAGCACAAGTTAAAAAACAGGGGGTGTATCATGATTTGATGCCCACAGTACATTGCAGTATTCTCCGGTGACCTGCTCTAATTGTAATTGTTGTTGTCGTGTGACAAGCCCACGGTCCTCACGCCACTGTGATTATAACTGAAATCTGCCTGCACAAATGTTAAAATGTTTTTCTTAGTTGTGTCAAGCTTAAGCAGAGTATATTCCTTTTATAGCATGCAACCAAATCATCCATCCTGTTGAAACAAAATGTATATTGGGTTGCTGCAGCTAGCTTCCAATATTTATATGTATATGGTGCCCTCCAGCTAATCTGCACAAAACAAACTTTGACTGGAAGATTTCAATGTGGTCATTGCCCTGTTTTAAAGCCCATGAGCTTATTTGTCTGGTACGTTTTATGATTCCTTAATCTGACTAATATTTAAAACCGGTTGATTCTCACTTGTACAGGAAAAGCTTGGCGTAATCCTAAAATTACATCGGATATAGCAGTATTTACTTAGTATTGGCAGAGCTTACAGTATGTCCATAGCATTTGCTGCCATGGAAACATATATATTCAAAGCATTTCGTATTGAAATGAAATGGGTGGGGCTGTGTTTCTTGATTTTGTGCAGAAACATGGCGGCCAGTTCAAATGGTAACCAAATTCATGTTCATTACTCCTTTTTAAACATAGGGATATTATTAGAGTTTTCTCTAATATATTGAATCTGATTATACAGAGGCTTTTTACTACGATAATTCTACTTATACAGAGGTATGCACAATATTGTGATCTTGTCTTCATTTTTTCTTTCCTGGTTAAGTCTTGGGAGAGTTGTTATTGAGCAATTTGATTTTCAGTGTGAAATACACCCAGGAGCACCACTTTACAGTGGAGGCATCCTTGTTAATCCTGGTTTTGAAGATGGAACCAAGGGCTGGACAGAATTAATTGGGAATGCTAACTTGCATATAGAGTCTGAAAATAATGGCAATAAATACATTGGGAATGCTAACTTGCATATCATTCCCCATCACAGAAGCTAGAAAGTTTAATTTAAGATATAAATTATAACCTCTCAGGTAATAATGAATTTTTAGGAATTAATGGCCTAATAGACTATAGTTATGATTGTGTGCATTGATATAGGATTGAATGTGCAACGTGGGTGCAGATCAGGGGAGCTGCAAACTCTACTTTTGTGAAAGCAATTGTGGGTATAGATGATACATCTTTCTTGTGTGCTAGAAATGTCATGGCTAGAAATGGATGCTGGTCTTTCCTCAAGGGCGGTTTTGTTCCTGACTGGTCTCCCTCTTATTCAAAGCTCTATTTTGAGGTTACTTATAGCTATACCCCTCTAAAATTCTCTGGAATTCCACAATATTTACACACATATAGAAGTATTTTGATATTCATTAGGTTGGTGCTTTCATTAATTTGCAGAGTAACAATACGGATGTTGATATCTTAGTTGATAGCGTTTCCCTACAGCAGTTTACAGATGAAGAATGGCGCTTAGAGCAACAAGACAGAATTAGAATGGTACTTCTTAATATCTTTTTTAATACTTTTCTTAAACATTCGAGGATTTTTCATAATTACTGTTAATTTGACCTGATTCAAATATTTATTGACTTTACTGAAATCACCGATAGAATAGAATGAGAAGAGTGAGCCTTCATGTCACAGATCTGCATGGCAACCGGCTGGAAGAGGCCAACGTCACAGTCAAGCAGAAATCCATACAGTTTCCATTGGGTTCGGCAATAGCTAAGACCATTCTTGGAAATGAACCATATCAGGTTATTAATCATTGAAGAGACCTAATGTCTCAAATTACTGCTTCGAACCTCATTCATTTGTTTCATTGTTTTTGTTCATTGCCATCGGGTTGACATGCTGTATCAGGTTGACATGCTCTAGCTTCTTCGATTGATGTCTATCATACCAATATGATATGTCTATCGGCATAAGGTTGGCCGTCAGCTGAGCCCATAGTAGTCGCTCTGATAGTTTTGAGTTACTCCAATGGAAGTTAGCATCGAAGAACAATGTATCGGTGTGAGAAACCTTGTCAATCTGAGGTTTGGAAGTCCCTCTGATGTCAACTATCATTCCGATGAAGGGCTGTTGGCGTCAGCATGAGAAGCGTTGTTGGTCTGAGGTTTGGAAGTCCCTCTGATGTCAACTGTCACTCCGATGAAGGGTTGTTGGCATCGGCGTGAGAAGCCTTGTCGGTCTGAGGTTTGGAAGTCCTTCCGATGTTATCTGTCTCTCTGATGAAGGTTGGACATCGGCGAGAAAAGAACCATCGGTGCTGTTTGGTGATATCTTTTCGATTGCTTAAGTCACTCCGATGCAAGATATCAGCTGGTGTCTTCCTGATGGATGGTGAATGGTAGATTGGTTGGTCTTGTCGGCATAAGTGTCGATAGTTAACAATCTTGTGGCCATGTATATATACTACTGCTACGACCGATGTCTGGTGAATGTGGGACTAAAGGTCTCACATGAATACGAACAGTTATGTGACGGTTGGAAGGTAGCAATGTTGGGTCAGTTGGAACGAACAATTAGGGCAGAAGTTCAAAAACAGTTTTGCTCTTGAAGACTATGAAAATATAGATCTAGTGAGGTCGTCTGAATTGATTGACGAAGAGATTTGATCAAGTCGCTCATTCTGTAGATGTACAGAGGAAGTGAACTGTATGTATGATTTTGAGAATCGATACCTGAGCGAGAAGGCTGGGATCTTTATTGTAATCTTTCTAAGCTTACTGTAAATAAAGATTGTCTCTCTTGTGGTGGTGGGTTTTTTACCTGAAAGAGTTTTCCCACGTACATCTGGTGTCGTTCTCTATTATATTGTATGTTTATTCTGTATTTTATGGTGTTTTCATCTCTATATTTGAATTAAACATTACCTATCTACATTATCCCCTTTGAATTGATATTAGGGAAGCTGTATTCTGCACCTGTGCTTTCCTAACAAGTGGTATCAGAGCCTGGCCATTTGTGTTATCCTTGTTGGTAGGTTGGGTTTTTGTGTCAGTTCTATGACTGGGAGTTTTGTAGAGGTCTATTTTGTTAAATAAGATGGCAAGTACATCAGGAAAAATAGACATTGAAAAGTTCAATGGCACAAACTTTGAGTTGTGGAAGCTTAAGGTTGAAGATGTATTGGTCGATAGAGATCTTTGGGTTGCTGTGTCTGGGACTAAACCTTCAGGCATGAAGCAAGAAGACTGGGATCTGGCAGATAGGAAAGCCAGAGGATTGATAAGATTAAGTTTAGTGGATTTTCTTCTATTGAACGTCCATGAGGAGAAGACTGCAAACGCTTTGTGGAAGAAGTTTAGAGATATTTATCAAGGCAAGTCCTTGGTGAATAAACTTTTCCTCATAAAGAAATTGTACTCTCTGAAGATGGATGAAGGAGCATCTGTAGCAGACCATCTGAACTCATTTAATATGATTGTTGCACAGTTGACTTTTGTAGGTGTAAAAATAGAAGAGGAGGACCGTTGTATGCTTCTGTTGTGTTCCCTACCTAACTCATGGGATCATCTTGTGATGGCTATTGGAAGTACAACAACCACGTTTAAAACTGAAGAAGTTGTTGCCTCGCTGTTATCTGAAGAGATGCGGAGGAAATCTTCTGAGATGGCCAAAGAGGCCCTGTCCGTTCGAAGTAGATCAAAGGAAAGAGACAAGAAGGACAAGAAGTCTAAGTCCAAATCAGAAGGGAGATCGAAATCTCCTGGCAAGAAGTCCAAGGTGAAGTGCTGGAATTGTGGGCAAAAAGGACACATCAAAAAAGACTGCAAAGAGGAGAAAAAGAAGAAGAAGAAGAAGAACTTCTCTGACACTGATTCTTCTTAGAGTGATGTTGATGCCTTCATTGTTGCCTTGGCAATGCCTACATCTAAAGATGTATGGCTGGTGGATTCAGGAGTATCTTTTCATATGACATCTCACAGAGAATGGTTCACTAAGTACGAACTGTATGCTGGTGGGAAGGTGTTCGTGGCAAGTGATTCTACACTAGAAATTGTTGGCTGAGGAAGAGTCAGAATCCAGTTTCTAGATGGCAGAATAAAGGGAATGAATGGAGTACTACACATACCAGGTTTGGCTCAAAATTTACTTTCTATTAGTAAGCTTAATGATGTTGGAGTACAAGTTACTTTTGTGAATGGTGGCTATAAGATGACTAGAGGTTCTATTGTACTGGCAAAGGGTGAATGCATTGGAACTTTGTATAGGTTAGATGCTAAACCAATGTGCTATAATAATGTCTCTATAAAATCTGAAAAAGCTACTATTGTAACACATGATGCAAACTCTATGGAAGTTAAACTTCCTACAGAGAAAACAATGCTCTAGCATCATAGACTTGGTCACATAGGTGAAAAAGGTTTAAAAACCTTGAAGAACAAAAACCTGGTAGATGGGCTGATTGATTGTAATCTGGAATTTGATTTCTACGAACATTGCATATATGGAAAACAGAACCATGCTTTTTTTACTCTAGTTCTCATAAATCTTCTGGTGTTCTAGACTATGTACATTCTGATGTTTTTGGTCCAGTTCATGTTCCTTCTCTGTCTAAATCAAGATACTACATATTGTTTATTGATGATTATTCAAGGAGGGCATTTGTATATTTTTTGAAAAATAAATCAAAAGTGTTCAGTCAGTTTAAAGAATTGAAAAATCTTGTGGAAAATCAGACTGGTAGAAAAATAAAATGTTTGAGAACGGGTAATGGTGGTGAATACTGTAATGCAGATTTTGATAAATTTTGTCTTGATCATGGAATAAAAAGGCATAAGACTATACCTTATACTCCACAGTAAAATGGAGTTACTGAAAGCTTGAATTGATCATTGATGGAGAAAGCAAGAAGTATGTTAAGTTATGCTAGTCTTGAACAAAGGTTCTGGGCTGAGGCAATTGCTATAGCCTGTTACTTGCTGAATCATTCTCCTACTTCAGCATTGGTTGATAAGATGCCTATTGAAGCATGGTCTAGTAAGAAGCCCTCTCTAAGACATATTTGTGTCTTTCGCTATGAGGCATATGCTCATATTCCTGAGGTAAAAAGATCTAAGTTGGATTACAAGGCAGTCAAATGTATCTTTATTGGCTATGGAGTCAGTGTTAAAGGGTACAAGCTTTGGAATATTGAAACTGAAAAGGTAATTTACAGCAGGAATGTAATTTTTAGAGAGCTGAAACCTTTGGTTATTGATCCTCAGCTGGAGAAGACAGAAGAGAAGAAAGAAAAGAATGTTGTTAATTTTCCTCTGACCCCTGTAAAAGAGGAACAACAAGCACCAAGTGTAGATGATTCAGATATGAGTTCGAGTAGCTCTGAAGATTTAGATCTAGAGCAAGAACTTGAACCTACATCTCAGTTGTTGACGAGTTCTACACGTGAAATAAGACAACCAGATAGGTATGGATTTTCAGAACTTGATTCAAGTTGTGCCTATGCTTTGCTTACTGATACTGATGAACCTAAGACTATGAAAGAAGCTATTAGTTTACCTAATTCAGATTCTTGGTTGGAATCCATGGATAACGAAATGTCATCGTTGGAGAAAAATAGAACCTGGGATCTTGTGCCCTTGCCTGAAGGTAGAAAACCTATAGGCTATAAGTGGGTATTTAAAAAGAAATATGGTCCAGATGGTAGTATTGAAAAGTACAAGGCAACACTAGTTGCTAAGGGGTATTCCCAAAAAGAAGGTATAGATTATAGAGAAATCTTTTCTCCTGTAGCTAAGCTGACATCCATTAGATTTTTGTTGTCACTTGCAGCAACGTATGACTTTGAAATTGAATAGATGGATGTGACGACAACATTTCTTCATGGGGACCTTGAAGAAGAAATTTATATGTCCAAGCCAGAGTATTTTATGGTAAAAGGTAAAGAACATCTGGTATGTAAACTTAAAAAGTCCCTTTATGGCTTGAAGCAATCTCCTAGAATGTGGTATCAGAAATTTGGTATGTATGTATTATCTTTGGGATATGTGAGATCTAAATCTGATCATTGTGTCTATTATAAAACTGATGGTGATCGGATTCTTATAATTGCACTATGTGTAGATGACATGTTATTCTATTGGCAATGGTAAGGGGATGATCTCAGATTTAAAATCTCAGTTGTCCTTGAAATTTGAAATGAAGAATCTGGGGGCAGTGAAGTACATTCTAGGAATGGAAATCAAAAGGGATAGATCTAAAAGAAAGCTTTGGCTTAGCTAGAGTAAGTATATTACCAATGTTCTTAATAAATTTAATGTCTGATTGCAAACAATTAGTTGTTCCAGTTTTGTAGGGAACGAAACTATCTATTGAAGATTGTCCAGAATCTTTGAATAAATTTGACGACATGAAAAAAGTGCCTTATACAAGTGTTGTTGGCAATTTAATGTACATAATGGTCTGTACCAGACCAGACATTGCCCAGGTAGTGGGATTTTTGAGCCGATTTATGGCAAATCCAGGCAAATCACATTGGGATGCTATGAAGAGAGTTATGAGGTATTTGAAGGGAACTTCTGACTATGCTGTTTGCTATCATGGAAACTCAGTTGGATCTCATAAATCTATTAGCATTCAAGGATATGTTGATTTTGATTGGGCAGGGGATATTGACAGCAGAAGGTCCACCAGTGGATGTGTATTCACATTGAATGGTGGTGATATCAGCTGGATGAGCAAGCGGTAGGCTATAGTCACTTTGTCCACAACAGAGGCAGAGTACATGGCAACTACTCGTGCATGCCAAGAAGCCGTTTGGTTGAAGAGGTTGTGTTCTAATGTCAATTTTTATGTAGGGAAGATACAAATTCATTGTGACAGTCAAAGTGCTATCTGTTTGGCAAAAAATCCTACTTTGTACTCTAGGACAAAACATATTGATGTCCAATATCACTTTGTTTGTGATATGGTGGAAGACAAAAAGGTAAAGCTGAAAAAGGTTGATACTTTGGATAATGTTGCAGATGCCTTGACTAAACCAGTGAGCATGGCCAAGTTCAAATGGTGTTCAAATGAAATGGGTCTTCAGGTCCATAATTCTCAGTAATCAAATGAGGATTAAGAGGTGCAGTAATCTCTTCGACAAGTGGGAGATTGAAGAGACCTAATGTCTCAAATTATTGCTTGGAACCTCATTCATTCGTTTCATTATTTTTGTTCATTACCATCGGGTTGACATGCTCTATCGGGTTGACATGCTCTAGCTTCTTCGATCGATGTCTATCATACCAATATGATATGTCTATCGGCATAAGGTTGGCTGTTGGCTGAGCCCATGGTAGTCGCTCTGATAGTTTTGAGTTACTCTGATGGAAGTTAGCATCGAAGACCAATGTATCGGTGTGAGAAGCCTTGTCGGTCTAAGGTTTGGAAGTCCCTCCGATGTCAAATATCACTCCGATGAAGAGTTTTTGGCGTCGGCGTGAGAAGCGTTGTCGGTCTGAGGTTTGGAAGTCCCTCCGATGTCAACTGTCACTCCGATGAAGGGTTGTTGGCGTCGGCATGAGAAGCCTTGTCAGTCTGAGGTTTGGAAGTCCTTTTGATGTTATCTCTCTCTCCGATGAAGGTTGGACATCAGCGAGAAGAGAACCATCGGCACTGTTTGGTGATATCTTTCTGATTTCTTAAGTCACTCCAATGCAAGATATCAACTCGTGTCTTCCCTGTGGAAGGTGAATGGTAGACTGGTTGCTCTTGTCAACATAAGTGTTGACAATTAACAATCTTGTGGTCATGTATATATACTACTGCTATGACCAATGTCTGGTGAATGTGGGACTAAAGGTCTCACATGAATACGAATAGTTATATGATGGTTGGAAGGTAGCGATGCTGGGTCAGTTGGAACGAACAGTTAGGGCAAAAGTTCAAAAATAGTTTTGCTCTTGAAGACTGTGAAAATATAGATCTGGTGAGGTCGTCTGAATTGATTGACGAAGAGATTTGATCAAGTCATTCATTCTATAGATGTACAGAGGAAGTGAACTATACGTATGATTTTGAGAATCAATACCTGAGTGAGAAGGCTGGAATCTTTATTGTAATCTTTCTAAGCTTACTGTAAATAAAGATTGTCTCTCTTGTGGTGGTGGGTTTTTTACCCAAAAGGGTTTTCCCACATACATCTGGCGTCGTTCTCTGTTATCTTGTATGTTTATTCTATATTTTTTGGTGTGTTCATCTTTGTATTTGAATTAAACATTACCTATCTACATTATCCCCTTTGAATTGATAGGGAAGTTGTATTTCACACCTGTGCTTTCCTAACAATCATGCCCTGTAATTACAGTCATAGATTCTAGATACTGTCTCAATAATCTATTTTGATTGTGTGACGACTAGATTAGATGTTTTTTTATATTATTTAGCAGAATTGGTCTGTGAGACCTATAAAAGCCAAATTGAAACTTTGAAGTGCCTATTCTATTTCCTAATGACCCTAACAGCTAGTTACACAATATTGTGATCTTGTTCCAGTTATTTGTAATTTTTGCCACTGAATTTTCTTGAACTAGTACATTTTAATAAATCTTAAAGGAGATAATACGTTTAAAAATAAATTCATGAACAAGATTGAGAATTAATGATTAAGGTTCACAAACAAAAATGATTATTCACTCAAATCTTTGATCATTAGGAACTACAACTCTGTCAATATATAAATGAGCAAAATTCAAGTTAAATTCAACCCAATTTTTATCTGTTAGTAGAGATGAAAATTAATTTTTAGTACTCGTTGGTCCTATTTTTGTAGATGAAGGATGGCTTGACTTTCTAATCTAATTTTTGAGCACATCAACAATGGCTTCAATAACCATCGCACGCAGTGGACCTATGACAATAGCTCTTTCTCTAAAATAAACCCATCAAATCCATCCCTTAGAATTTCTTTCAACCATTATTAGATGAGTTCTTTTAAACCTAGTTGCTGTGGTTTGTGTTTTTCAAATGCCAGCATTTGGAGTATCTTTGCATATCAAAATACTCATTGCTCCTATTTTTGCAGGTGAAGGATAGTTTGATCCTCTAATCTAATTTTTGAGGACATCACAGGTAGTGGGGCTGTGACAATAACTCTCTCTTTAAAAAACTCATTAAATTCATCCCTCAGAAGCTCTCTCCATAATAAACATAACCCCTTTGTCATAAGTGGCATCTACACAAGATTTACCACTTTTTGTTGTAGGCATTGCATTGAACATGTTCTTCATCTCTCCAATAAGCCTATTAGCATGCTCCATATAATGAGGAGCCTGTAAAATGCAGCTATTGTAAAATTCCAACATTCCACTTCATATGATCATCTTAAAAGCTACAAAAAGAAGAAAAGAAAGTAAATGGCATAAAATGAAAGTAGCTTGCCTCATAAGCCAACTTTGGCAGAGACTGTAATCCTTTCTGTGAATTAAGAACTTGAGGATGTTTACATAAATATGAAAGATTCCTATAAGCATTATTGGACTCATAGTTATCTTACATGCTTTCCTGTCTAGTTGTTAATGGAAAACTATGTTAGATAGTTAATTATTCATGACAAGGACTGGAATAGATGCACTTCATTCAAACATTAATAGGCAATAAGGAATTCTTCTTGCACCTTATTATAATTTGGGAAATTTCTTTGCTGTCTTGGTACCTTTATCTATTCTAAGTTTTAGAATTCAATTAGAAGCCTTGAGCTGAGATGTGCTTAATTTCAAAGAGTTATTCAGTACAATATACACCGGTCTACTTTTAGGATACTGTTGATTTTTTGGGATTTTTTTTTAAGGTAAAGACACTGATTATTCTCAAGCTTATGCTTGTCATAACTTCATTTGGTTGGACTACTTGCTATATGAGATTCATCTCTATTTTTTTATGTATAGCATCTAGTAAATGATGAAAATGGTATGGTCATAATGACATTGTGAAGTCCAAGAGTTATTCTTGTTGAACTCTTTGACTCCTTACAAATTCTAGATTTGCAAAGTCAAATACTAAATTCTTTCTTAAACAACAACTGAAGAAGGAAGCAAAAAAGGTTT
The DNA here is from genome assembly GCA_027924645.1 of Cunninghamia lanceolata. Classification (NCBI taxonomy): domain Eukaryota; kingdom Viridiplantae; phylum Streptophyta; class Pinopsida; order Cupressales; family Cupressaceae; genus Cunninghamia; species Cunninghamia lanceolata. Next base: position 5,100,233 of record BSBN01000244.1, read on the forward strand.
TTAAGCTAAGAACATTTGGAGGGAATTTGAAGTCACTATTTTTTATTATATAAGTCGGCAAATATCAGGGGCCGAACCCTTACATTAAGACAAAAAGAGACTGTAGAGGCTCAAGCACAAAAAGAGCCACTAGACCAACTACAAGATAAATAGCATATAGAACTTATAAACAACAGATAGTAAGAAGCAGTAGATAGACAACATAAAAAGTAACAGAACTAAGGAGATACATGCTCCCAGCCTTTAGCCATAAATTCAACAAATTCATCAAGTTTTTTGAATTTCTCCTCCTCCTCTTCATTAGCACGAGTCCCAAGCTCCTATAACAAAGAGAGGTTAAGAATCATCGTACGACTAAGCACGCTGCTTATGAGCTCTCTTATAGAAGAAACCTTCTTCTCCTGATCTTCCACACGACCCCTCAGGACAACAAGATCATGCCTGTGGTCATCCCCTTCCTCAGTCTCCTCACTAACCTCCTCCACGATTATCCTCTCCCCTTCACCATCATTGTCCACAGGATCACCATCAGCGCCTCCCAAATCATCAACCTGTTTCCTTTCAATCTTACCCGCATCATCTTCAGAGATCTCTTGAACATCAAAGTCTTTGGAATTCAGTTGATCATCCCCCTGTGTGGAGGCATCAGAAGCACTTTCAGAGTAGTCAATCAGTTTAGCTTGCGGGGCAGGCTTACCAGCAATCCTACCCAACCTCCTTACCCCAGAAGAGAAGCCATCATTCTTATCTTTAGCAGACAAATTAGCTTTATGTTTATTGCCAGGTCCCACAAGGTCACTATTTAGATTCTTATGGGTCCCCACAGAGTCCCCCACAATATCCTCATCCAACTCCCTAATTTTTCTCTTCTTACTTTTCACACTCCCTTTAGAAGTCAGAGTATGAGTAACCTTCACTGTGGTGGTCTCCTCAATGGACATAGAGAAAGAAACCCCTTTCATTTTGTGTGAAATAGGAGTAGGGCAAGGTTTCTCAGAAACGGCAAGATCAAGGGGGTCGAGGTTGGTAAGAACCTCACAACTAGGAGTCCGAATTGCCTTAGGTAGCTCCAAAGCAAGATGAAAATTATATAAACAAATGATAAGACCTTGGTGCAAAGGGACAGGCTTTTTAGAGGGTTTCTTATCCATCTTAGCTTTAGCCCTAAAAATAGAGTGTTCAAGGGACGACATTAAGTAGAAAGGGAAACTAATAAGAGCATTATGCCTAAAATGATTAAGCAAAGGGAGGTGATAATTGTAAAACTTGGTAAACCAACCCTCCAATGTGAAGTATTTCATGACAAGAAAGCACATCTCATCCCACGGCTCTGGCAGCTTGGCCCATTCAAACCCTCCCTAGTAGGGAACTAATTCCTCTCCTTCCCCCAAAAATAGCTTCTGGTTCAAATGATCATCCACCTTCACCTTCCTTTGCAACTTAGTACCCTTAGTAAAAAGACCAATCACCATGGCAATGACTTGCTCAGAGATTTCAAAACCAATTCTTCCTATAGTAACTCTGTGATTTTGCCAGGAATGGTCAAATTACATAGACAAATTTTCATCAAACCCATTCAGGTGTTCCAGAAAAGGGATAATTCCACCTTCCTTGCAATAATGCCAAACCATGGCATTATCCTTGAATTCATAGCAAGAAATTGGCTCCATGTGAATCTTGTCTCCCCCCATTCTCTCCTTTCTCTCAAAGACACAAAAAACACAAAGCCGAGAATTCACAGAGTGTATTCGGAAGGTAATTCTAATAGCTTGGGAAGGAATAATGAAATAGTAAATGAGGTTGCATGAGTCATCATTATTCAAGAGTGCCTTTCCAAACTCCAAATGATGCCATCCCTTCCCATGCTCAAAAATGATAATCATAAATTTCTTATGATTACCATATAACCAACTCGCCTTAATGCGAGTAATAAATAATACTGAAATGACATTATACAAAGAAGTACAATAGAGCCTGTACTTCAAAATACACATCAGCAATGCCCAAAAAAGCTGACTAAATAGGCTGGCACCCTCTCTATGATGAGTCATCCTTGACAAGTCATCTCTTTTTGAATCAGTTCCCTTATATTAGTAGGAATATTTTTAAATTGGCGCCAACATCGCCAATTCATAAATTGCTGACCATAATCAACAAAAGCATCATCAACCCCATGCCCCTCTCTATAAATATGAGAGAGTTCCACTCGAGAGACCTTTGGACTAGGATTTGGATATCCACAATAATATCCTTGAGTCTCCACCCATATGCCGATGCATTAGAAATTGCATCAATGATCAATTTTAAATCCCCTTGGAAATGCAAATGCAGAATGTCAAAAGAAATAGCTAATTCCACCCCCCATAAGAGAGTAAAGGCTTCAGCATAATTATTACTTTGAATACCTATCCCACCAGCATAGGCAGCAACTAGCCCCCCTTTGTCATCCCTGATAATCCCACCACAACTAGCCTTACCATTACACTTAGAAGCTCCATCAAAGTTAAGTTTGAACCAATGGGACCTCGGAGAGATCCATCTAGTATTTAATCTCTGAATCTATTTAGAGTTATCATATACTAGAATTTAGTTTAAAATTCTCCAATTGATTGCAATTTGTTCTTCCTCTTGAGTAAGTGGTTTATCAGTATTTTTGATGTGGGAGTTAACAACACTTTCAATGAGGATCTTAGAGAGAGATTGAAAGACTTGAGAGGAGTCCCTGACAGCTTCCCTAAATATTATGTTATTCCGTTCCTTCCATAAAGTCCAACCAAGGAAAGGAAGAGTTTGTTTCCAAAGCTCCACAAGCCAAGGATGTGAGAAAGTAGGACACCAATTAGCAACGACTTCCCTAATATCAAGATTACAAACCCATTGAATTCCAAAGTTCTGTATTATTGTACTCAAAATTTCCATGGCAAAATCACAATGAAGAATTAAATGAGAAACAGTTTCCTCCTTCTTAAGGCATAAGAAACACCTATTCACCAGGGTGAATCCCCTCCTCTGGAAATTATCTTGGGTTAAAATTTTATTATGAATAGAAGCCCACCAAAACATATTAACTTTAGGAATAAGCTTATGATTCCAAACCTTCCTCCAAAGCTCATTTTTATGAACATCAGGGATCAATAGATGGTAAGGAGAGTTAACCGAGAAATGACCTCTCTTATGAGGCCACCAATACAACTCATCTTCCCTAGGAAAGAGAGGGATTCTGACACCCAGCAACATTTGTTGAATAGAACTCGTCCTAGGAATAAACTCAGGGCAATGAGCACAACAATCAAGAAAATTTTTCTAAAGTCTGATACCATTCTCACTATGAATATAATGGCAAACTTTTGACCCAAAAAATTGTTTGGCAATACCAGCAACAATCCCATATTCCCCCTGAGTAGCAAGGGCCTTGTCAACAACCCAAGTGTCCTCCTAGAAATTTATAGAATTACCATTCCCCTATTTCCACCTAAGCCCTTGTTTGAGTAAGCTTCTAGACTTCAACATTTTGTTCCAAATAACAAAGCCCTGAGGAAGCCCCTCTTGATAAAGGAAACTAAGATTGTCAGTCCCATGTAAATACTTAGCTTGCATAATGGCCACCCATTTTTTATGGCTATGGACCAGATTCTAGTTAATTTTGGTAAGGAGGGCTTTATTCATATTTCTTATAGATCTAATATTAAGACCCCCATGGGATTTGGGAAGGCAGACTTTCTCCCAACTAACCAGAGACATTCTCTTCTTATCTTCCACACCTATCCATAGAAAATTTCTTTGGATTTGCTCCAATTTGTTGGCAATAAACCTAGACATTTTAAAAAGAGATAGAAAATAAGTAGGAATACCTTGAAGAGAAGCTCATAAGAGCTGTAATTTACCAACACTACTCAGGAGCTTCCCCTTCCAGCCAATCAACTTCTTTTGAGTTCGTTCCAAAATTTCATTCCAAAATCCTAGAGAGACCTCTTTAACAGTTAGAGGAAGGCCAAGATAGACAATAGGAAGATCAGCCTCAGCACAGCCAATTATATTAATATTTTTTCTCCGGAGATCACCCTAAGTGTTGAAAAAATATACATTGCTTTTCTAAAAATTTATGTGTTGACCAGAAGCTTTGGCATAGTCATTGGGAATATTCTTCCAACTTCTAGCTTCAACCACAGACAAGATACCAAAGAGGATGGTATCATCCACAAACTGTTGCACAGACATAGGAGGTATAGAAGAAGCAGGTTTAATGCCCACAATTTCCTTAGAGATAACCTTAGAGTGAACATATCTCCTAAGGGCCTTAGCCATCATGATAAACAAATATGGGGAAAGAGGATCTCCCTATCTAATCCCCCTTGTGGAAGAGAAAAAGCCTCTGGGGACCCCATTAACCAAGACTAAAAATTTCATAGTGGAGACAGCTTCCCGAATGAGAAGGGAGAGTTTATCATTAAAACTAAATTTTTTGATAACATTAAAAAGAAACTTCCATGAAACTCTATCATAGGCCTTAGCAATGTCTACCTTTAGAACCATACCAGGGATCATACTCTTCTCCATAGAATGAATAGTTTCATGAGTGGCTATAACATCTAAAATCTGTTGACCAAGGACAAAGCCTTTCTGAGAAGGGGAAATAATTTTATCCAGGAAAGGTTGGAATCTCAGAACAAGCAATTTGGTACATAGCTTATAAATGGTATTGCACAAGCTAATAGGTCTGAAATCAGTAAGCAGCATAGGATTTGGCTTCTTAGGAACAAGAACAATAAAAGTATTGTTGATTTGCTTTAGAAGTTTACCAGTTCTAAAGAAATCCCTAATAGCAGCAGTTACATCAAAGCCCACAATATCCCAATATTCCTAAAAAAATATCAGAGGAAAGCCATCAGGGCCTAGGGCTTTGAAAGGACCCATGGAGAATAAGACAACACAAACCTCTTCCTCAGAAATCAGTTTCAACATTTCGATGTTGTCTTCCTCCGTAATCAATGAGGGGATTTTATCAAGGAACTAATCCATAATCTGCCCATTGACAGCATTATTAGCTTGTTTCGACAACAAATTTTGAAAAAATAAAGCAGCTTGATTCCCAATCTCATTGTCCTCCGTGATAGTATTACCATCCTCTAAACATAATTTAGAAATAGAATTAGCTTTCCTATGCTTCATAGCTAAAAGATGAAAAAATACAGTATTCTGATCCCCTTCTTTAAGCCACTGAACTCTAGACTTATGTTTCCAAAAAATTTCTTCTTTACTCATAAGGTTCTTCCAGTTAGAAATTAGGTTACTTTCCTCCTGGGCAATGTCTTCTGTAATAACTCCTTGAGCCATTAAATTTTGAAGGTCAGCTAATTTACCAGAGATAGTTTTCTTCTGAACAAACACATTACCAAAACTATATTTGTTCCATCCACGGACCTCTTGTTTAATATGTAGGAGCTTCTTGACCAGTCTAAACATAGGAGTACCCTGAACTAAAATTTGCCACCAATTAGTGAGAAACTCCTAAAATCTTTATGTTTAATTCACATAGCTTCAAATCTGAAAGGGAAGGGACCACGCCTATGCTGGACCATCCAATTAAGGAGAATAGGATTATGATCAGAAATAGTTCTTGGTAAAGCCTCCAAACTCATGTTAGAATGATTATCCTAGTTATTTGAGATAAGTAATCTATCCAATTTAACTTGTATCATTTGGTCCCCTTTTCTTCTATTAGACCAAGTAAAATTCTGATTCTAAAGCTCCACATCCAACAACCCAAAGCTATTGATAAACTAGGCAAAATCAAACATACTATCAGAATAGTCAAGAATACCCCCAATTTTCTCTGAAGGGTATAAAGGAGTATTAAAGTCTCTAGCCAACATCCAAAGAGAATGAGGGGAAGTGGAAAGAAAAGTAGACAAATCCATCCACAAAGTTTTCCGCATGGACCAATTAAAAGAAGGCATAGAGAAATTGACAATCAGAAAATACTTACTGGAAATATTAAGAGTACCATGAATTTTAGCATTATTCCACATAGTAACGATCCCTCCAGAAGCACCCATAGTAGGGCTAATACAAAAAGTGGCATTGGGCCAGATTCTATTAGCTATCATCTTAAATTTCTCCTTGGTCATTTTAACTTCCTGAAGTAAAAGAACATCTATTTTATAATCCAGAATACAGTTCTTGACTTCAAACTATTTGGTGGGGCTATTAAAACCCCTCATATTCCAAGAAAGAATTTTCATTTGGGAAGTTATTGAGATTGCATCTCTAGTGTTTTTTGTTTACTACTGGCAATCTCGCTAGCAATCTCTCATTGCCTTGTTTCTCTAAGGGTCGGTCTTCCTTGCCTAGAATCTATTCCAACATCAACAGATTTTTTAGTCCTGCGATTTATTTTCTTAGGGGTAATCCACTCATCTTGGTCATTATAGTTACCACTAGATCTGATTCCAGTGATCAAAGAAGGAATAGCAGATTGATTCTCAGAAAACCCCTCCTTCAGGGTCCCAACAGTGGTCCTATCTATGGCAGGAGAAGGCCTCTGTTTGGAAGATGGTTGAACAGTCTCAACACTATTATTGCAAACAGATTCTGGGATTTGGGCATTCAACACATGTGTTGAAGGGTACCCTTCGCCATCATCAGCAGCCTCAGTCGACTGGGATTGAATCTCACCATCTTCGAGCACCAGGGGATTCTTTGTAACCTGCTGATCAAGGGTCTAGCAATCAACACGATCAACCTTCTGAACACCCAACTCCATATTCCTCTCAATAGTCTCTCTTGCAAGATAGGTATCATTTTCCTCATTACCCCCCATTCCCTGATTGTCAGGTATGTCTTCTTTGGATGAATTATCATCTCTCTCTTTATTCAGATCAAAATTTTCTCCCACTTTCTTAATCTTACAATGGGTCATTAAATGACCCTTCTTATAGAGCTGACAAAATGTAGTAGCATTTTCATAAAGGATCACTTGTGTCAAGATCCCATATTTAGAGTTCAGCTCAATGGTCATGGGGAGGGTTTTATGAATCTTCACATTAACACAGAATCTAGCATACACACAACGGGATTTAGCCCAAGTGGTGTTATCCGAAGTCACATACTAGCCAAAAGTATTACCAATAGCAGAAAAGATCTTTTCATCCCAATATTCCAGAGGAAACCCAGGAAGCCTCACCCAAACTGGGGTAGTCCAGTTCAAATCAGTACTAGGATCAAACCCAGGTCTCCAAGTACATAGAACAAGAGAATGAGTACCATATAACCACGGCCCTCCTGCCAAAATGGCTTACATATTCTCTCTACTAGTAAATTTAAAGAGAAACAATCCCCTCACCATAGCTATGACAAATACACTACCTTTGACCTTCCACCAATTAGACACCCACTTCTGCAACATTTCAATATTAGGGCGAAGAGAAAAAAACTTACCAACCAAAGCTAGGTCCATGGCTGCCACAATTTCCTGAACCAAATCATCAGGTATGTCTAGCGCCATACCTTCCGCCGATTCCTTTTGAACTGGAACCCCAGAAGTACCTTTAGGAGAAAGATTCTCCCTTCTTGTCAAAACTCCTTTCCATCCCTTGGAACAATCCTCACCCACCAATGGCTGGGTCCCAGAGGTATTTCCTGAGGTAGTAACCTCCATCATCAAAGGACAAAGTAAGCAGAAACCCTAAAAAGCCCTAGAAAGCCATAGAAAGAAGATCAAAAGTAGCCTCTTGTGATCAGCACCTAAATGTTAAACGCTATTTTCACATAGACATAATGTAGTGATTTTGGTCTTGAAGTCATTGTTAATGGGTTCTTGACATCATCATAGTATAACAATCAAAGATTAATGTAATCATTGTTTGTGACTTGTGAGTTGCTAGATACGAGTCCCTATTTTTTGCATGAAAAAGATCTTGTTATTTTTTGTTACATTTGCTTTGGATAGTAGTTTCTCAAGTCATTTGTCCATGGAAGGTGAGGGGATTTGATTAGCCTGTAGTCTGACAATCCCATCTGAAAATGTCCACCTTAACCATAGTGCCCATTCTTCATGTGCTTTGACATGTGGGAATTTGCATGTGAATGCATTTTGACAACAATAAATGGAATAATCCATGTATTATTTATGACCCCCAAACAATTTTCAAAGTTGCTTATACTTCATGCTTATAAGGATTGTTAATAGTTTCTATTTATAAACAGCTTGGAACTTACTTCTACATGCTCTATTATGGTTCTCCTTTTATTGTAGATCTCCAGCTATTGCCCCTGTTAAGTAGCAGTTGCATCGGCCAATACTAGGGTCTCAGTTGAAGAGACTATGAGACTTTCTTATGACTTCTACATATTTCATTTGATGAGCTCACTTGTTTGCTTCCATCCAGTAATGTCTTAGCATGCACATGGTCACATTTTCCTATTTGTATGTTTTTTTTTTTTAAAATGGGACCAATATTGATCACTTGCTAGGAACAAGATTAAAAAAAGGTGAAGCTATTGGCTGAAATTTAGAATCTATGAAAGCTCCAGTTTTCAAAGGAAAAATTAATGAGGTTCTTGGTCATCTTTTTCCAACATGCCCAAGTGCAATTTATATATGGCTTCAATTGGGATTTCATTGATGTAATGCCTACATAAGTGCCTATTTTTACTTGAGTTAACTTGTGGTTTCGTGTTGAGTGCTAAACATACAAGTTGTGAAAATGATAATAGTTGGGAAGATTAGTACAAGTTTTCTACATTTAAAAAAATATATTGTGTTTAAAATTTACCATTTCTTTTCCTAGAATCTGGGCTTCACTGCATAGGCCATTTTGTATGTGAGTTACATCCCTTCCATGAACCTATTTGAGATATAGCTATGTTCAAAAATGCTACAGAGAATTACATCAAATTCAGAATTTATATGGTAACATGTCAGACTCTTATAGGCTTTTGAACATGGATTGAGCAGCTTATAGATAGGATGAGTAAATCCAAAGCATTCTGTGAATGTAATTTATTACATAAATTAGCTTTGGAAAAGCTCCACTATTACCTGGCAAAACAGGCCCTACATGTAACATGATTCAAAAATTATTTGGTATGATGTTTTCCATTAGTGGTGTCTATTATCTAAGAATTAATGAGTAATTTATTATATATTTTCTTGAAACTCAAAATTTAATTATCCTAGTTATCACAGATCAGAGGTATTTCATGGACATGTAATAAGGACACTGTAAAATGTGGCTATTGTAAAATTCCAACATTCTACTTCATATGATCATCTTAAAAACTACAAAAAGAAGAAAAGAAAGTAAATGACATAAAATGAAAGTAGCTTGCCTCATAAGGTAGCTTTGGGAGAGCCTGTATAAAATCATCGTCCCACAAGTTGGGATGATAATACACAGAGGTTTGCATAATGCTTTTCCCCAGCATTGTAAGAACCCCCTCATCCTTATCTTTAAATTGGTACCTACCACCAATTCTTTATCGTTACACACAATTTTGAAAGGAAGAAAAAATAAGAATCCAAATAAAACTAGTCTCAACTTGGAAAGACCTACTGTAATTTATTTTGTAGTTCAATTAATCGAGCCTCCTCACCCTTTACATGACTCTATGTGTTGTTGAAGTGGGCTCTTTTTGAGGATGTTTCCTATGCCAATGCACCTGAATGAATAATAATGTTTTACAGTAAGAGAAAGAGAAAAGTGTCCATTAATACTCACCCAAATGTGTGGAGCGGTGGGAATTTTTCTCTTTTCTGTGTGTTGGTTTCGAAGCACGGCCACCAGCTGCCATGATCTTTCTATCTCCCCTGACATTTTCCCTGATTTCAAATACTCTACGCCTATGTTACCAGAAACGAGAAACGGAAACCGCAACGGAAACAGAAACGTGATGAGAAACGAGATATTTAGAGGTTGCGTAAAAGAAACAGATTTTAAATACATATATTTTTTTCAAAATTTTAGATTTATTATAAACTATAACACTAAGAATAAAACTAAGAAAAACCAAAAACTACATCTTTGTAAATATATACACACATTTATCTTTTTAAAAAACATAAAACTATATCTAAAAAACCATGCATTTATATTTTTTTAATAAAACTAAATCTATGAAATTTGTTTAAATAAAACATAACTTAATTTTCAAATCACGTAATACCTAATTAAACATTATAAAAGCCATGATTTTTGTTTTGAAAAAACAAAACTAATTTCCCTAAAAAATAAATAATATCATAATAAAAACAATATTATAAAGTCACTTTTATTTCATAATGAATATATAATATTATAAAACATGAAGAAGATTTTAATACAAATCAAAGTAATTTGAAAAACACGAAGTTTAGAGAAAAAAGCCTGTTGGCAACGCAGAAACGACCGTTTCTGAGAGCAACGGCGTTTCGCCCATCAAAAACGGAAACACGGCGTAAACACCGCATTTCTGGTAACGTAGCTCTGCGCTGCCTATTTGAAACAAATGTCTATTGAATCATTCACATCACTTTATAATGATGAAGAGGAAAACAAACACGTAGCCTAGGTGGCAAGAGATGTGGCAGATGCAAAGGAGGCTGAATGAAGTTCAATTTGGTTGGAGAGATTAATTTAGTCAGTGTTACAGTGAAATATGTGTGAGACTCGTTAGCTGTTTTAACCAAAAAAAATGATAATACAAGAAAGTCATGATGTATGGCATGCCTGTATCCACATGTTACAACTACATGTATGGCATGCCTGCAAATGTCAAGTGCTAAGATGGGACGGGTGTCAAAGATTAAAGTTTCTAGTTTTGGAGGACAAGAAAAACAAAATAAGATTCTAAATGAATATGTCATCTTTTAATACATATTTGAATAAACAATGATGAGCATTTTGTAGGTATTGACAAGTTGATTTTCTAGTTTAAAAGTTTACTTTATTGCAAAACAATCGTATTTTACTTCTATATCTAATTTTCATTCCAAAGTGTAGTAGGTGTTTGCCAATGTGATAGTTTTAGATATCTCTTTTGATAGATATTGGGGCCATGCTCAATTTGTTGAATGTTTACTTTTAAAATTTTAAAATTTGAGAATAGGCAAATCAATTAACAAAAAAAAAGGGAACTATATTTTTAATATGTTGACTTCCATTTTTTCTCCTCTTCCAAATGGTATCTCTATAGAGCATTGATAGTAGTTATTTGGTTTTATGGTGCAATATAACACATCTAAATGTTGTCAATAATTTTTCTTAGTGGATTTCACTTTGAAATGTTAGACATACAGTTGCAAGGGGATACTGCAATAACAACAATTATTGTGGTTTTTATTCCAACAAGTGTAATATCTAGATCTCCTCAACAACACCCACAATAATTTGAGTCAACTCAGCTACCTTTTGTTCACTAAAATGTTCTCTTTGTATTATCAAGTAAAAACTTTCACCCTAGCACATGTTTCACATGTTCTATGGTTGAAGAAATTACATCTTAATTGTTGTTTAGTGATATCATTTGGCTTAATGGGTTTTTATGTTGGTGGTAGAAATGGATTAGAGGACTTCTTTGGATAATACGAATGACAATTACAATAAACTTATTATAAGGATGAACCCTCTGAGGTCTAGTTTGCTCTCATTATTTCATCAAATTAGGTTTGGTCTATGTAGGAATTTATAGAGTTGTTTAAGTTTCTAATAAGAAGCCATTCATTGGGTGCTACTGGATTTTGGCTTTCTTACTAACTGAGTTAGTATAATGTTGGGAGCCAACAAAAGTAGTCCTTTTGTTAATAAATATAATTTTTGTGTTTTTTTGTTGTACTAGAAGTGCACATTTTTTGGGTGACTGATCTTGAACATTGAAATTTACTACCAAGGTTGTGATTAATAATAGTTCTCATGCAAATGCAATAGTTATGCAAGTGATGTCTTTGTTAGGATTATTTTTTTTAAATTGAAGATGTGTATGCCCTCTTCTTTCTGTCAAAAGGTTTTTGAAGCAAATTTATTCCATTATTTTTTTTCAAGGTTGTCTGTGGTGATTCTACTTACTATTTACAAATTGATAGTGCTACCAAACATGATATTCTTCTAGAAGTTGTACAAGTGCTTATTGATGTTAATCTCTTTATTATCAAAGCCTATATATCTTCTAATGGAGGATGGTTTATGGACAATAATTTTTGTACCGTTTTTCCCCTTTCTATATATATATGTCAATCTTGTAGTTTTTATTGTGAATCTAACAAGTGCATATGTTGGTATGGTCACATTCCATGTAATTAATGAGTTTACTTTGGTTTTATCAATGCTTTTGGTTCGAGCTAGTTCATGTTTTTCATCTATCATATGAGATGCAATTTTAGTTATATCAATTTCAATAATTTTTTCCCTTTGATTTTTCACTGATGTACTTATACATAGAAAAAACTGTTAGTACCTTTTCATTATGTAGGTTTTTGTAATGATTTATTTTAAATTAAAAATAATAATAGTCATGTCCATTTTTTTAGTAGTGTCTTTCACTCTAAAATGTTAGATCTATAATGATTTGTTTCTCTTTAGGCATGGATGAATAGGTCAATATGAAACATGTCTTCATTTTAGCATAAACCCCCAATTTTACACAAAGATGTAAATAATTAAGTACTCCCCAATTTATATTCCAACACAAACTATGAAATGTGAAGCTTGAGTAGCTTCCCGAGTACTTGGATAGCGACTTGGATGAGCAGGGCAAATTGTCTAGGTAGTGCATTTGTAATGAACATTCATGCTCTAACTTTTAGCTCTAACAATTAATGTACATGCCTTAATTTTTATTTGCAACATTGAGGTTGAAATTACAATAATAATATCAATTTGATCTCTTATAATGAACTTGCAACAATGAAAATTTTGTCTTTATAATGATAATGCATAAGATGAAATCGTGAATGGAAAACTTACCTAGTAAAATTTCTACTCCTTAAAATGATTATAACATGGTATTCTAAAAGAAATTTTTTTAAAATGTTCTATTTTTTTAATAATTGTAAGAAAGCTTTCCCTTCATAAATAATTAACATGAAAATGATACATAATTAAAAAAATGTTGGCTTTTTCCCTAGACACCGAATGTGATCTAATTCATACATTTGTACAATATACATTAAAAGTAATGAATTTGTTGTTGGTTTTCTAGGATAACCTTATTGGAGAGATTGCCACTCTAAATTGCTCCAAAACAGATAAAAATCTATCCTTTCCAAGTTGATAACTATAGTAGGTTTAAGCCTTTTGATGGTACAAAAGGTATTCCAATACTTCATTATAATAGAAGACTACTTAAACCACTTGAAACATAAGGATTGGGATCTTCATATGATGAATGCTTCAACATGGGTTTTTATTGATACTACTTGTGATGGAAATACTTGCCAGCCAATCATAGGTAAGTGTCTTCAAGGACATAACTAGAAGTCCTTACAACAAATGTAAAACCAAATTTGTATGATATTACCAAATTGCCTAGGCCTAGATATGAGAGCTTGGTTACACTATTTCTTAGTAAAATAATTGTCAATGTTCAAACTAAGTTGAATGAGTTACACTTGACCAAAGAAGGGCAACTTTGCATAGCCATATTGATTAAGGTCCAAGTCCTCAAAGTAAGCATTACACAAAATGTTCTTAAGGTTTTTGTTAGCAATTTCTTTTGAGAAAGATATACATGTTTTTAAAGAGATTCCTGACCTTATTTAACAAACCTTTTAAAAATGGATTACTCAATATGATTATCTTTATTTATCTATATGCATAGAGCTATGAGGGATTAACAACAAAATTATCTTTTTCTATCTCTATTACAAATGCTCAATAATTAATAAAAATATTCTTGAATGATACATAATAAGATTAGAGTACAATCAATGAACCATGCTATTTGTCATATGGTATTTTCCCCACTTATTGTTTATTGAAAAAGTTAAAAACTGATATTTTAATGGATAAGAGAAAACAAAATTACATCAAGAATTGAGCATTGTAAGGATGCTACTTCCTATCAATATAAGAAGTGTTAGCATATCTAATTGCATCAAGAGGAAGGTTTCCTATATACTCTATAAAAAGATTAGCAAAAATTTGATTTACATAATATGAAAATTGCAATGCCAAAGGCAAATGTTGAATCTTGAAGAGATGAATGCCATATAAAACTTGGAATTCTTTGTAATGAGAAAGATTATAGGAGGCAAACCAAAAGACAAAGAAGATCTAACTCATTTTTGGCATTACTTGTAGTGAAAATCTAGGAACACTAACCACAATATGGGCTATTTGGTTGGTTTATGAACTCAAGGGAAAAATGATGTGGATTTCAAATACCCGTTCATCTAAAATAGTCCCTATGTATGAGTATTTACAATAAATTCACACAACCAATCTAATTAAAAAAAGAAAAAAGAAAATTCATGGCCAAGTTTAGCCCACCCAAGTCAACAAACCCAATCCACAATAATGAAATAATGATTAATCACTTTAGAAAATGGTCATTATCAAATGATATGCAACAATACACCAATTAACATATAAATTATGCAAAAATATTAAGAGGGGAATTTCAAATAGCCATACCATGTTGGCTTCTCTTCCCAAGTTGAGATGACTCATTACCTTTGCTTGCTTGCAACTAGGTGCCAAAGTTTTCTTTGGTATTAGCTTATGGATTGTCAATGAGCCTCCATTAATTTTGGTCTTCATAGAAGTTAGAACAATCCATGCTAGTATAAAATGAGATCATGTTAACACAAGAGACACAACTACACAATGCCTAGACCATATATAACTTGTGTGAAGAAAACTCCATAACTAACTCAAATATTTTTTGATTAAAATTTCATCCCTTGTGTTTTTGTTGATATTGTCAAATTTTAGTTGTAGGGGATTTTGTTTGTTGAGCTACAACTTTTTGAGGATCACAATGTCCATTGGTTGCAATGTTTGAAGAGTTGATTGTGTCTCAAGAAACATAACTAGATAGTGTATCACATTCTATCCCACTTGAACTTGATGACTGAGTTCCATCTTAGCACCAAAAATGCTACTAAGCAACAATCGATATGTTTGTCATATTGTATATCAAGATACTCTCTCATTGGCTATACACATTATGTTCCTCATTTGTACCATACTTGGAAGCAATTTTAAAAATTAGAAACATCAATATGCATATAAATATGAAAAAACTATAATGAATATGGCTCACACATTTGGAAATGATATGAGAAAATAAAATCTATATGATAATGATAATTTTGCAAATAGGTTTGTGGCAAGTGCTAGCTTCACCTAGCTTCTTTCTTGCTTGACAATTTTTTATATTTAGTAATAATTTTAAATTTATTAAGTAGGATAACATGACTAAAAATTGCAATAAAACATGTCATGCTAGACTACCAAAATCCCATGCATCTAAAATGACTAAGGACACATGTTTAAACAAATATAACACACAATCAAGTGGCATGTATCCACAACAAGAATAAAATAATAGTTAAGTTAAAGAATTTAATGTTGAGTGGAATTTTTATTGCAAGATGGAAAATATTAGCTTTCAAGGATGTAGTACTATTTATACTAGCACTTGCACCCATAGGAGGTTCAAGGAACATGCCGATAGAACAACCCACGAGTTTAGAAAAATTTTCGGCGTGAATTGTTTTTACGGCGTGATACAATTCTGAGCACTATAATGTTCACATATAAAAGCCTATCAGCTCATTATAGAAATACATACTTTATGAAGAAATTTTAAGAAATTGGAAGTTTTCAAATTGGTCAAAATCTATTGCAAGAGCCATCATATTCCTTCTTCTAACAAGTAGTCATTCATTTGTGGATTTATATCTAGATATATCAAATTAATTAAGTGAAGTTGATCTTTTATGTAATTTTAAGATTTGCATTGGGACCTTGTACACACTGAATATACAAATAATTATGGTGTGAAAACATGGTTATTTAGAAAGGCTAAAGGATTTTAAACATATAATTCTTTTTACATTACAAAAATGATTAAAAGAAAAAATTAAATAGCCAATATTACAGTTATGATTTCTTTTGTGCAATCATTATTCATGGGTATAGTGAATTGGAGCAATCACAAACATTTTATATAAACAAGGAGAATCATCTTGTAAAATTATGAATTAGATGTTCAAAATCACAAACATTTTATATTGTAAAACAAGGAGAAGACAAAAATGAGATATAGAGGTGTTAGGATACATCCTTGGGGTTATTATGTTGTCAAAATTAGAGGTCCTAAGTCCAAAGAAAGTCAATGGCTTGGAGATTTTTATAGAGTATAGATAACTACTTATCCTTATGATATGACAACTAGATCTATGACAAGCATCAATGCAATAATGAATTTCTTCTACATAAATTCAAATCCATACAACTTCTACTCAAATTAATATATTCTCCTTCTCGACATTGGGATCTAGCTCCAAAATAGACACAATTTTAGTTCAATCTACAAAGAAGGTGTGAACTATATCATACATAGACAGATTCAACAAATATGATCGAGAACAATGATGAATTGTTTGTAGGTGTTTTTCCCAATTTGCAAGTTCTAGTCCCTATTCTACAACACCTACCAATATTTAAAATAATTAATTGCAACAACATTCATAACATCTCGGCAGGACCCTGACGCAATGCGTCTCTTGTTTTCATTGATATCAAGGTTACAATTTTTCTTATTGTTGTTTCATTATATTTTCAAATCAAATCAATTAATTATTTGTCTCTGAGATCTTTATCTAAAATAATTTAATTTTATTGCATTATAACACTAATTTACACTAAATTATTTATATATATAAAAAAATTGCTTCCATACAACCATGTTATCTTTCTTTTTCTTAATCAAAAATTATAATATTATATAAATAATTGATTCATATAAAAACTCCATACACTAATTTCATTTAAATAATGTTAAAACTCATCATTACGATCATCATTATAAACTTTTATATTATATAAATGATTGATGAATGTAACAAGTCAACATAAAAATTTAATTAAAATAAAGTTGAAAGTCAATATTATTATAATATATAAATGATTGGTTGTTGCAAAGGGCGTAAACACTAATTGAATTTAAATAAAGTTAAAACTCATCTGTTTTAATTGCCATCCTCTTGCTTCTTATCAATGCATGATTTGATAAAATACTTATTATAGGTGACAAATTGTAAATACATAACTATTTTTATTCAAGTAGCTTTGAGAAATTCACAAAAGCTGCCGCCCTGACATGACAAGCAAAGGTCCACAAAATAGCCGGCATCAACAGAGAGCAAGTTATCAGTGTATACTATATATACGAGGCTGCATTGCCTAAGATTCAAAAATAGGAACTCTGTTGTTATTGTTCAGTAAGAGAATTGAGCAGAACAATCTTTCTCCAGAGTTTGAGAGACATGGCCGGTGGATATATTTGGAGCATGTGGCGGGCTGTGTTTGTGATGAGCTTTATGTGCGGCTGGTATTGTTGTATGGGTGAGAAAGGAATAGCCACATTTTACACTCCTCCATATATTCGTAAGTACATTGTGAACTGTTATAAAAGTTAGTCATGGGTATTATTGTTTGTGAATGATGTAATAGTGATTGATTGCAATGACCCTGGCAGCGTCGGCATGCTATGGAAACGACCTCTCGCAATTTCCAGCAGGAAATCTTTTCGCCGCAGCAAGCGATGCATTCTGGGAGGATGGACCCGCCTGCGGAAGATGGTACAGAGTCACCTGCACCGGCGAAAGAAATGATGGTGTTCCCAAGCCTTGCAAGAAAGGATCCGTTCTCGTGAGGATTGTTGATAATTGCCCGCCGGGATGCGCTAGCACCATTGATTTATTTAAAGAGGCCTTCACCCAGATTGCCGTTCCTGATGCTGGGGAAGTTTACGTCGACTTTGAGCAGTAAGTTGGTAGCTAGTTTCCTCTTTTTATAGTATTGCCCATAAGGTATATTCATTTATTTGTTCCACTTTTCTCTTACAGGGTCTGAGAATGCTGAGAAACAATGTTACCTCTGGAGTTGCGGTTCCCTTGTACGAAGCAAGCTTAAAATGTCTCCTTTCAATAAGTAGTTAGAATTAGTTAGAATACGTTCCATTTCTCATCTTAACTCGTTAGCCGATAGGCTTATTAGTGGGAGCTTTTGCTCCCGAAAATCGTCATCTTGCCTGCTGCTATGTCGGAAAATTCCACACGGAAAATTGTCATTCTGCCTGCCTGCTATGCCAGAAAATTCCGTCACTTTTTTGGGGGGGTTGTTTCGCCGTTTTCTGCTGTTTTTGACTTCCTCTATCGGTGTGTCAGGTCATTTGCTGTCCTGTCCCATTTGCTAATCTCTTGGACGTCTGTAGTTGATTACATGGCAAAGGGCATATATATTCCTTAGCATAAGAGATGGGTTTTATTTGTTAATACGAATTAATTTTAATAAAGTATTATTATCATTTATACGTATCAATCTCTCATTTTACTGGCACAGTAAATCAGAATTACAATTATTATCATTCAAATGTATTTAAGTAAATTATTGATTGTGTAACATGAACACAAACCTTTTGACATAGATAAAACAATGCGGATTTTTTTTAAAGAGCAGCGATAGCTTACCACTTATACTTCTTCCCCATTCACTTTCTTGCATAAAGACACCTTTCCTATACCCACTATCTATATCCTTCAATAAAAACACTAAATACTTGATTAAAATTTAAAATTATCTAGTTGATGGATCCCAATTTTAAACAAAACTCTAGGATCTGTGAAAACAAATCCTAAAACTATGAAGCCAGTTATATATAAAATTATGAAATATTTAAAATATATCGTAAATTAAATGTTTAAATAGACTAAAAAGACTTTGGTAACATCTTATAAGTGAGGAATCTAAGAGAACAAAATATAAACTCAAAAACTAATTCAAAAACTAATGTATAATAATTGAATTTTATTTTATATTTATATTTATTAATGTATAAAGCTGGTTTCCACATATATAGTAGAAAGATTTCTTATTATGTATATATTTAACAGAAATGTTTTCTTGTTTTTGAATTTTCCTGTTCCTCTTTTGAAACTATTCACATCACTAAATATATGTTGAATAATGGTAGTTTTACGGTTAAAGTTTATTTGCTTTTTATGCTATCTATTCAAATCGTCTGAATTCTAATCGGTATTTACCTTGGTTGGCACAAATTCTAATGAATTCATAATTTAAATAAATATAGAAACTATGAAATGTCATTCCTTAGAAGACATTTTTAATGTTCAAGTATAATTTTTTTGGTTAATTTCTTTTTCATTTGGATTCTACCTCTCTTGTCTTATAAGAGAGAAGAGAAAAGAGTTGTATAGGAAGAGCTCTTCTTAAGTGTACCTGATTTGCATATTTTTTAAGGTTATTCGTAAACATCATCCACTTCAACAGTCAAAAGTCAATTTTGGCCAATAAAAATAGGATAAGTATTTACCACTTTTTGTTGTGAATGAGATGTAAAATTGCTATTGACTCTTTAACCACTTAAGTGGATGATATTAAGTAAAGTGACTTTTTAATGTTTCAAGTGGTAAAAATATCAGATATGAATCAATGATATGTTTTTATTATCATTTTTTAATTACTATTTTTATTTATAAAAGTAATAAATAGTTGTTTTATTTTAAAATAAAAATTATTTTAACTATTATATTGGGTACACAGTTAAAAAAGGATTTATTCTGTTTTCAAGATACATTACTCACCAATCCCCTTATCACTTCAACTATCCATAAAATTGATAAATAATTATCTTTTAAACACATGATAAGAAAGACTATCTCGTAGAAAGTGAGCTTAAAATGCCTGCTTTCAATAAATAGTTAGAATAATTCAAGAATATAGTCCATTTATCATCTTAACTCTTTTCTTTGCTTTTTATATTGTTTGTTCAAATTGTCTCAATTCTAATCAATGATTTTTTTAATTGACTCATATTGCAATCAATTCATAACTTAAATAAAGATAAAACATTGAAAATGTCGTTTCTTATAAGACATTTTTGACTATTTCATTATAAGTTTTACTTAATTTATCTTTGTAATGATCAAAGGCCTAGGGTTATAATCTTATTGACAACTCTTTAGGTGAGAATCCAAATGACTTATGGTGTATGTAAAATTTTATTAAAAAAATTATGCAAAGAAAAAATAGAGAGGTATAAAACTAAGTACAAAATGAATATTTATTCATCTATCTATTTTGTACATGGCATTCCCTTGCGAAAGGTGTATGGTTGTTTATCCTTTTCCAATCTTGATTGCCCCATGGAAATCAAATACTGCTAGGAAGCTGAACTTTCTCCTTGAGAAATGCAACCATTTCATTGATTTAGGTTCCTCATTTCCCAATGGTTTTGGAGTGTAACCAATTACTGACATGTTTTTGATGCGCTAGCATGTGAATTGGTATATCTTGAGACATGTGGGTGCCAACTTGGTTGCCATGTTGAGTGTCTTGTCTAAAGACTATCAGATGGCACTCATGATAATGTGGTGATTAGGTTTGTGATTTGGACATTATAGTCTTGTCAGAACATGTACTGGACAAAGCTAGTACTTTTGCCAGTGGTTGATTTGTTGAGGAATGTTTTCCACAAAAGTTATATATATGCCATGGAAATCAAATATTGCTAGGAAGTTGAATAGTCTCATTGAGAAGTACAACTATTTCCTTGATTTGTTCCTCATTTCCCAATGGTTTTGGAGTACAAACAATTATTGACACATTCCTAATGAGCTAGCATGTGACTTGGTGTATTGTGAGACTTGTGGGTACCAACTTGGTTGGCACAATCACAATTTTGTCTAAAGATAGTCAAATGACACTCATGATAATGTGGTGAGATGATTTATGATTTGGACATTATAGTTTTGCTATAGCATGCACTAGAGCATGTTGGAACTTTGTTAAAAACTACATATTGATTTGTTGAGGCATATTTGCCACAAAAGATTTATCTTTTTATAAAGTGCATTGCACTATAGCCAAAGCATGTGTGGAATTTTCTATAGAATAGATATGGATCTTTATATTCCCTAGAGCATCAAGTAGGTTCTCTAATATACTACAGACGCTAGGACTATAGCCAAAGTTATGACAAGCCAAGAGGATTGTCTAAGTGTTACTATAGGTGCCTTAATAATTCATCATGGATTAGTCACCCCTCCTCAGAAAGTAATAACCCCCCAATTGTGTTTTCTAAGAAGTAGGTGTAGAGCCTTGGTTTCTATTTATTTCTTAGTGAACTATTTGGCTTGTTGTCAAAATTGGCCCTTTTTATGAGTCTATTTGCAATTAGACAATTTCTCTAGGTAAATATGGTTTATAGAATCTGATTTGTCTTTGTTGAAATAGATCTAATGATGTAGAAATGTGTATCTAATTCTTCTAACTTTGTAACCTTAGCTTGTGAACATTGATTACCATTACACCATTTTTAATGCCATACCTTACCTTATAATTTGCCCATAAGATTAATAGTGATAACTTTCAAGAAACCCCACCCCTAAGAGAACCTATAAAATCCTAGTGAATCCTAGCCAAAGGTAGTAATTTTTGTGGCGAATGTGTGCCTATTTTTGGAAAAAAATCATTGGTAATTTTTTTCAAATTTGTCCATATTGGTGATTTTAGCTGGCGAATTATAGATAGATTTTAAAGAAAAAATCATTGGCAAATTATAGTTGTATTCAAAAAATAAATCAAGTTAGGTGGTAAATTATATAAATATTCAAAAATATAAAATTATTTATTTGGCAAATGTTCTAGTGAGTTTTTAAAAAATCATAATGTGGTTGGTGAAAATATTAAATGCTAAATGATAATGATTAAGTTAATTGGTGAATTTATATCTTTAAAAAGATTTACAAATTACATTTACATCATCATATGATCACAAATCAACGACATAAGTTCTATTCCAAGCCAAAGTTCTAATACGCACAAATTTGTACATAAAATCTCCAAAATAGAGACAAGTGTCAATGAGTAAACGATACAGATTAACAAAAAATAATAGATAATAAAACAAAAATTTAAAAGGATGACTACAATTACAATTTACACTGATGTGTTTATAATATTATAATAAATTTTGATCATTAGATGACCGTAGATCAATGGCATAAGTTCTATTTTGGGCTGAAGTTCTGACGCACCCAACTTTTTACATAAATTCTCCAAAATAAAGAGAAGTGTCAATGAATGAACAATTCAGATTAAAGAAAAATAATTGATAATAAAACATAAATCTAAAAGGGTGAATATAGTTACAATTTACATTGATATACTTATAATATTATAATAATTTTCTATTGTCAAATGATCGCAGATTAATGGCATAAGTTATATTCCAAGCCGAAGTTCTGATGCACCCAACTTTTTACATGAAGTCTCTAGAATAGAGATAAGTGCCAATGAGTGAATGATTCTGATTAACCTTATTACATGTATTTTGAATTATGATACTTCCAGAATTAACCAATAGTAATAATCATAAATAATAAAAGTTCCAAAATTATGTTATTAATGAAAAATAATAGATAATAAAACAAAAAATTAAAAGGATGAGAACACTTACAATTTACATTGATAACCCATATTATAATATTATATTAAAAAAAAGAGTTTACAAATGATATTTTAGATAGCCCCAAGCCAAGGTACCCTAACATGAACCTTGGATAAAGGTGCTCACAGAAAAGGAAAATTTAAAATATGCAAAAATTTTGAAAACTCAAAACAAAGTTGTTAATGGCCACCATTGATGTTGTCCCCTAACAAATGCCACCTAAAGAAGAAAATTTGTAGCATAAACAACAGACCTTACCCTTCTTAATAAATAGGCACATAAATCATTATGTATAATAAGGGCCCTAGTACAAGATTCTGACGAGCCTCTAAAAAGTGCCCTCCTTGCCTCTTTAAGCACATAATCAGTTGTATATTCAAGCACTCTAACACATGTAAATGGAAAATTCTAGCCCTATCCCATGGTCCCACATCACATTCATAACCATTTAAAGCTAAATCAAACTTATCCCCAATGATAAGTGATTCTTGGATCATTGCCTTCCTGATCATCTTCACCAGACCTAGGTCATTGAGTAGGTCCATTAAATTTGATAGAAATGCAGAGACTGTCATTAAATAAATTTTTTTGAGGATATTATAAAAGAATATGACAACTAATAATTTTTTGGATAGTGTCATCAACCATGGGGGAGTCAATCAGAAACACCTTCCTTAGTTTTTGTTTCTCAAATCTAGCCAAATCAACCATTTCCCACTTGTAGGGCAAGAGAGAAACATGGCAAGGGATCAACTAACTAATCTTGATCAATGATTGCTAGGAATGAAAATAGAAACAACCAACATACAAGAAAGATGCTACTAAATTTATAGAAGATGTTATATTTATTGTGTGAGAATGTACAACTTCCACACCATTTGGCAATATTTATTGCATTTACAATGAAATAGAAGATCACATGGTGGGTGAATCCTGATCTTGATTAGGATTGATTAGTAATAATGTTACATGATTGATGGGACAAACTGCATTACCTTAATCTTTAATTAGTTATCCTCTACAATCGAATCCATCATATCAAATTATGAAAATTTGAAAGCCAAGAAACAAACCACCTAGATTAGCCAATGTCCATTCAGTATCTTAATGATTACATCATAGGTAATGGCAGAGTCAATTTAATGTCGTTATCAAGTTGCTTTCCATTAGTCATTTTCTCAATACTACACATGTACAAATCTTTATTACTATTTATTGTTTCAACCTTGGGTGAATCAGTTGTACACATGTTTCACAAATATACATTTGCTCAGCACTCCACACTTGTCTTAGTCCTTGGAATTATTAGAAAAATGACAAAGTTAGGTTAAAAGGTTAACTTGTTGAAGTGCAAATTTGAAATTTGACTAAGACTGGTAACTTGCATTACTGAGCATCAGATAGTAGAAAACTTGATAAAATATAAAAGTTAAAAGTAATGGAATTCATTACGGCATCTATGCAAAGAAAGTAAGTTACCAAGTACTTTTTTGTGTTCATTCATGCTTCTAGATTTAACTATGTGATACTAATGACTTTTGGCATCATCTACTTTCTTCATTTTCTCTTGTCATTCTGAGCTTTAGGTCTCTACCCTTTTCAAATTAGGAATTTATATAAATATTAAAAATAGAGTTCAAAGATGTAGAACAATATGATAGACAATTTTATTTGTGTGTGGCTATGCAGGATGTTATTGCTTTGAAATTTTCATAACGAAGAAATACAAGCCTTCATCAAGTCAAATGTACCGTGTCAAGAATTGACACTTTTCACATTTGCAAATTATGCATACTACTCTAGATGGTGGGTTAAATTTCTTAGAGATAAATGAATGCATGAGAAACTGGAAATTTGAATGGACACATCGAATTGGTACTGTAATGCAATTGATAGTGACTTGGAGAAAATCATTTTAACTCTTCCTTACTAGCCTTATTGTTACCCATACCTAGTGGTTTCTTGTACATATAATGCAGTGTTCGATGGAAAATCATTTACTGACATTGTGGATGACTACATAATTGAATTTGTAATGCAAACATTGCCTGTTGATAGGATGGTTATGGACTATAGTGAAATATTCATTCAGCATCATCTACAAGAGGAAACAAAATAATTTTGGAGGATAAAATCAAGGTCTAAGGATAAAAGTTATAGAGTATGATGTTAATTGAATGTCTTACCATGTCTTACCTATGTTATTTGGTTAGATGTTCATGTAATTTAGATTCCCCAAGATTTTTTATGGTGATTTTAATAAAAATAGAGAAGTAATTACGATTTGACACGAGTTAAATGGCAATGTATACAAATGGTTCAATAACAATATCTATTATGTAATTATGAATAATGTTGTGCTCTCAACTGTGCCACAAGGCCATTTCATTTGTAAAATTTTTATGTTAATATAATTAAAATATACTATTCTGTTGGTTTAAATAGATTGGTCACTGCAAATGAATTCTCAATAATGACTCTATCTTTCTAGAAAAGTAGCGACAAACTGGCCAACAATTGGAGAGATCACTATGGAGAAACAATCCTCCTCTGTATTTGAGAGGGGCAGCTCCCTCGTATGATCAAAATAGGAGTTTTTGTGGTATTTTAACCAGAAATACCAAAGGTAAATGAAAACTATAGGAAAATAAATTATAGAAACCCTAGTGGCAGACACACGAATACCGACTGGGATTTCATAGATTTGTACAAATATAAATAAAGGTTCACTATAAAATCAGAAACACACATTCCTCAGATTTGTATGATGAAGGGAAAGTGATCATGAATATGGAACTGTGGCAATAACAAAGAAAAATAGCACATGAACCTCAACACATGAAGAGATAAGTTTGCATGAATAGAATTAAATTAAGATACTGAGTTTAAAACTACATTTTTACATGTGTATTGTACAATTCATAGATATTCTAGCAAATAACCAATGTCTTTTCACAATAATATAGAGAATATACCTATTCAACCTACGAACAATAGGTAATGAAAACACACAAAACACCTGAAACACATGAATCAACTACTTTATGTATTTATTTTGAAGTTATACAACTACAAAGCTTCTATGTACAAAGCATAAAATCCATTGGCTCTCTATTTTTCTTTAGTTCTACTCATTACCAAAAAAGAACTGGGAAAATGTAATCCCCCCATTTACATTTGAAATGGCCTTCTATTTACAGGCTTTTTCCCATAACCAACTCATAATTACTCTATAACTACTTCCTCTAACCACCTCCAAAATATTTTAGAAAAATAAAAACAAACTTTATTTAAGTTAGATTTTTCTTGAGGTCTCCAGAAATAAAGTCCACTTTCTAACTTTCGGTTACAATAAGTGATGTGAGTCACTTTTACAAAAGGCAACTTGAAACTTACAACTGTGTGTTTCTCTAAGTTACTTTCTATCTTCATCCACTTCTTCATTGATACTTTTTGAAGATGTTCCAACCAATGAGCATTGTTATTGATAAGGAGATTACTTTACTTTGTAGGCACTCCATTTCTTTGGAAAGTTCTAAAGTTCAACCACACAACTTTCTGATCCTTAGGAGTCATTCACTATAGTGGGTACCATCAACTATCTTTTATTGTAAATATAAATTTGGTAGAAGGTTATGGAATATGGTTTTGGCATAGTAGGTCATTGTCTTTAATTTGTTTCACTAACATCACCAATAATCTCCACAAGAACAAAACCTTTGATTGAAAATGAGGGAAGTAGTTTGCATCTTTCACAACAATTTCTCTGGGAACAATCTTGGAATAAACTTAGATGTAGTGTGGAACTCCGTAATTGAATTCTTTTCTAGGAAAATTAGTCAGGCCCACACTAGAGCCACATGATTTTGTTGTACCAGTATTATTGACCAATTTTCAACACAAAACCATGAGGTGGAAGAGCTAATGAGATGTGATCACATTCACAAATAATTATATAATAAGATGGGATCCCTCATACTCTCTGAGCAATATCTTTAGCTACACCATTGATAAGTATGACTATTAGAGGTGTATCGACCATCATGTCTCAAACTTTTGATATACATCAGCTACAAAGTCCACTTTTGATTTAACCTCCAAGAACAACCATTACAACAAATGTTGCATTGCCATGAAGAGGTCGTCTTACACATGAAACTTGTTATCCTTTGAACACTCCTCAATAGGCTCCATACAATTCTTTAAAAGATCATACTAAGCTCCTCAAAGCTAACCCTTCATGCAACTATCTTTAATGCTTCATGGCACTTCTTACCAAAGTAGTTTCTCACTATTTTCTCTAACCTCAATACTATAGCTAAAACACTTAGCATCATTATTATCCCCCATAAACTGCAAGAAAGTTGCGTAATCAGGTACCATGCCCATAATGATTTTGCACCTACCAAATATGTTTGTATTGGAAGTTTCTAAAGCTTCTTCAATGTATCCTTTTCGTGTATTCCAAGGTTCCTAAGCTTCCATTTCGATGCAGCTGGGAGCATTTCTGCAAAGGTCATGGAAGTTGGCTTTTCACTTGCCAATTGCATTTGCTCCAAAGTTTCTAAATCCTTTTCAACAAATACCATTATGTGTGTATTATGGAATCGTTGTGTTCCATGTCATGATAAATCTTTGAGGCATTTTGACAAACAACTTACACGCCCTACCCTGCAACCATTACATTCCATGACACCAAATTTCTTTGAGGGATTTTTCTAAACAATGGAGAGACCATACAAATGTTTCACACCTTTGCTAGTTGCATTGTCTCGAAATTCTTCTCACCCTTTCATCAAAACCATTTTGTGCATATCTTGAGGTCGTTGCTGTCCACAAAACTGCATTACTTTGAAGCATGTCATCAAACAGTTCGTGTGCATTGTCTATGCTTCCACATGACGCATGTATGTCATCCAAAGCATCGGCATGCCTAGAATTTAAAAACTATTCTTTATTTCTTCATGCTCTTTGCCTCGCCATGCCATACTTCTATATTTTGTATGTCTACCAAGGCGGCTTGTGATCATTGCATATGCTCTTTGGGGCATTCCAAAAATAGTTTACGTGCCTTGGCTATGCTCCCACATTTTTGCATACCTGAAATTTGCATTTGCTTAAAAGTTTCTAAGATCTTTTCAATAAACTTGTTTTGTGTGGATCTTACAGTCATAACACTCACACTTCTTGGTCAATTGAAATTGTTTCTCATGATTTTCAGGCAATTGTAACTATTTGCCTTTCTTCTATTTTTATCAGTAATTAAAGGGCTTTTCAAAATCTTTCATCAGCTCTTGAAAGAGGTTTTGAAAGTATTTTCAACAAAATATGTTTGGCACAGGTGGTTAAAATAACCAACTCTTCCTTTTTCAGCATTTAGGATCACTTTACAAAGCAACTTTCAAATATACTTCCACTACCCGATGATGGAAACTTGACTTCCCTTATCGGTGGTTTAGGATAGTTTTGAAACTTCATCGGAGTTGAGAGAAGCTTTTAAAACTTATCACGCATGCCAATGATTATAAGGATTTCTTTTGTCTATGTTTAGGATCGGTTTTGAAACTTTTCCTAATCCTCAACAGTAGTTTAAAACCTTTTGTTTCCTTTGACATAGGCATGCAACTTTTTCTCCTATCTTTGCTTTTATAGTAATATAATGTATTTCTTCCTCAACCTACAACATACGAGTCATAGCTTAATGACTCAATTCCTCTCACATTTGCTTATTGTCTCATTCTACCAACTTTTATTTATTCATACTTAAAACTCGTCGATAGTGCTACCATTATTTTCATTCTACCAATAATTACATAAGATTTATTGGCCATGGATGAAAATTTCTATACTATAATTATTCATGACTCTTTGTATGGAATGAGTATTAAGATCCTATCGAGTGCCAATGTAGGTTGCAAGACCTATTCAAACTTCCGATGAACATTTCAAAATTTGTTAGCAAGCCCATTGGTGCCTTGACCAAGGTTCAAAACTTACATAACTCTTGATTGTGATAACATTTTGTCACAAAATTTTGATACATTGTCTGAAATGTCAATACAAAACCCCTGATTAGATGATTTTTCCCCAATATGTATAAAACTCCTATTTTAATTATTTTCAGAAATTATCGAAGAAAAATAAGAAGCTCAAAACCTCCCCAATCATGAGATGTTCTGGCCCAGAGATTGGCCATATTTGGGTGAAATATAGTTGCAAACACAGCTCCATAACATGAATTTTTCTCCATTTATCACAAATCTTGAGATATAATTATTTTCATAAAAATTGTCAATCTATATGACATTTCTGGGAGCTCAAATTGGAGTGATGGGCGATTCACCTTTAGATTTGAGAACTTATTTGATGCTTTAGGATAATTAGAGATCTTATGAATAGGAGTGATTCAACCTAGATATTTTGACACAAAAGTTTAAAAATTGGCAAGTTGAAAATGGGGTCAACAACTGGCTCTACTTGGGGACAAGGACTATAAGGGATGCAACAAGGAAACCAGGATCTCTAGTTTGAAATAAGTTCCTTATCCATTGGGTTGGTAGAGTTAAAGGGAAAATAACATACTAGGAAATAGAGAGATGCAAAACAAAAAGAGGATGATCAACAAAAGACACACACAAATGAAGGGAAAATAGACAAAATGATAACACCTAACTAACCTATGTACAAGGTAGGTGACCCCTACCTCAAATTGCTCCTGGGTGATTATGGGAATCCATTAACGGGCTAAGAAAAGTAGGAACCCCTGCAGAATAATGAAGTATATCTGCAAGGTGTCTGTGAGCCCAAGAGTTGTATGAAGATAAATTTGGAATTGATGAAAAGAAAAAACTCCTTGAATAATACATCATGGCCAAACAACCACTTCTCATAATAGACATTTGAGGCTACTTGAACATGGTTCTGCACATCATCAACTCTATCTTCATTTATAGAATTCAAAGTGTTGGTGTCCCATACCTGGATATGTGTTTGATCTTCTGAAACTAAAAGAGATAAATTCCATGTTGGATGGACAATTTGCAAACCTCATGATCAGAGAAGTTCAGCTATTTCATGTTGTAAAGTGATCTTCTAAACTTTAACTTCAAAGGGTCATGGTACTAGCAATATTTCTTCTGATTGTTTTGTTCATTGACTATTTCAGCTGCAACTCCTTCTATCAATCTGTTGCACTTTATATTTCCACAATCGAGAATCATGACATAACTTTTCAAATCATGTTCAACTATAAGAGTATTTGATTTTTTCATTTCTTCTTCCAATTCAAAAGTCACATGTATCATCAAGAATGTGCATACCATTTGTTATTTCAATGATATCCATTTTACATAGTGAATTAGCATGATGAGAAAAACGAGATTTAAATGAACTATCTTCACATAGTTTGTCTTTAAGCTGACTAGAATCTACGGTGGCATGCAACTGGAAGTAAGATTTAGTTATGTCTTCTGTATCTATCCTGATCTATCAGTAGCATGTTCATTCTCTAGTGCTGGTATGCCATTATACATGAATCTACCTTCTTGAATGCATTCATGTAAAAAAGAATCAGAGAAAGATAAATTATGAACCAGATATAATACTTGTGAATAACGGGATGAAAGAAACTCAACTAGCTGACTTTGTGTAACCACCTTGTCAACAAAAACTTCCATGAGCATAGGATCATCCTTCACTACATGAATTTCCTCTTCTTTTGATGCAACCAACTCAGAAAATTCATTATCTAATGAGGAAGGAGAAGATAAAGTAGTACCTTCAATTTTAGCATTGAAGCAATTTTCTTTCACAACTAATGAAGGAGAAAGTATAACATTTTATGTACAAAAGAAGTCATTATCTAGAGCTTCAATGTAACAATTTGAGATGGATAATTATGTGTACTGTAAACCTGCATTATCTTGTTTTGACTAATAACCATCATCTTGCTTCTCCTTATCATCTTGAAGTTCATTGTTGTTCAAATAGCTTTCTTTGACACCTTCATGATGTTCTGTGTATTCCTCCATTTTCTTGATTCATCATTTGCATGTCATAATTTTCTCTTCCTTTCATAATTTCAGATTTAGAACAATCATCAAAAGTACATACATTTATTTCCTATTTATTATGAATTACATTAGACAAATCGACATTATAATGTAGGGAAATTGATGCCAAACCCATAGGAGTTTGCATGACAATATCTTTAAAATGAAAAGATTGGAAGACAAAATCATTTCTAACCTTTTCTTGGAAGAATTCCTCTTCATCATATTCTTCAAGAAAGGTGAAAGCTTCATATTTAGGCAGCAAGCAAGGTTGAAAAGAAAAACTTGATGATTGGTTTTTATGTTCTCCATTTCTGAGTTGATCTTCTATCTTTTCCTCTACCCAACTGCTTGTTGAACTTTCTTTTATATCTCAAAAAATGAAGGCTTCTAATTCTAGAGAAGAAAATGAACAATCATTCTTACTTGGTTCTTGATTGGTCGTGTTGATGAGAGGGTGTTCAATGGTTGCAACCTTTATAGTGGCATTTACTATATTTTCTTGATGAAAATCATGATGATGGTTCCTCTCCTAAGGTAGTGGGCGTTCACGAGCTTCAATCAAGGTTTCCATGGATTCTAGTTTATACAAGACAACATTAGAAAGATCTAGAGTATCATCATCTTCTGATTCTTCTTTAAGCTTCTTTAAATTTTCAATTTGTACGTATAATAGGTATAACTTTTCTTCAAGTTCTTTCAACATATAAAATTTGTGATGAAAACTCTATCAAAAGTGTAGATTTGTAATCATCTGAAGGATTCAACCCTATTCTTTCAACTTCAAAAATATTTTCTTTAATGCAATCCCAAAAGGAGTAAAGTATTTTATCATCCATTGCAAGGATTTATTTGATTTTTGGCATGGGTCATTTCTTGGGTTTTTGATGATTCACATGATGTGTGTGACATTGAGCCATCTTTCTCATCTTTTATTCAAATAGAGTCACCAACCTCCATTCTCAAGGAGGTACATGTAGATTTCTGAGCAACAAAAGGTGCCAATACTTTAGGTGTCTCTAGTAGAGTCCCCAAAAATATGTTTCTAAACAGATTGGTCGCTACGAATGAATTCTCAAGAATGACTCTGTCTTGCCCAAAAAGTAGTGACGAATTGGCAAACAGTTGGAGAGATCACAATGGAGCAACGATCTTCCTCTGTGTTTGAAAGGGGCATCTACCTCGTATAATCAAAATAGGATTTTTTGTGGTATTTTAACTAGAAATACCAAAGGTAAAGGAAAACTAAAGGAAAATGAATTATATAAACCCTAATGGCTGACACATGAATACCGACTAGGATTTCACAAATTTGTACAAATATAAATAAAGGTTCACCATAAAATTAGAAACACACATTCCTCAGATTTGTATGATGAAGGGAAAGTGATCACAAATATGGAACTATTCCAGTAACAAAGAAAAATAGCACACGAACCTCAACACATGAAGAGATAAGTTTGCATGAACAAAATTAAATCAGGATACCGAGTTTAAAACTGCATTTTTACATGTGTATTGCACAATTCAGAGATATTACAGCAAATAACGAATGTCTTTTCACAATAATATAGAGAATATACCTATTCAACCTACGAACAATAGGTAATGAAAACACATAAAACACCTTAAACACACGAATCAATTGCTTTATGTATTTATTTTGAAGTTATACAACTACAAAGCTTCTCTATACAAAGCATACAATCCATTAGCTCTATATTTTTCTTCAGTTCTAGTCAATACCATAAAAGAACAAGGAAAATGTAATCCCCCCTCCCCATTTACATTTGAAATTGCCTTCTATTTATAGGTTTTTTCCCATAACCAACTCATAACTACCTTATAACTACTTCCTCTAACCACCTCCAAAATATTTTAGAAAAATAAAAACAAACTTTATTTAAGTTAGATTTTTCTTGAAGTCTCCAGAAATAAAGTCCACTTTCTAACTTTTGGTTACAATAAGTGACGTGAGTCACTTTTCCAAAAGGCGACTTGAAACTTGCAACTGTGTGTTTCTCTAAGTTACTTTCTATCTTCATCCACTTCATCATTGATACTTTTTGAAGACATTTCAAGAAATGAACATTTTTATTGATAAGGCGATTACTTTACTTTGTATGCACTCCATTTCTTCAAAAAGTTCTATAGTTTCAACCACACAACTTTCTGATCCTTAGGAGTCATTCACTAGAGTGGGTACCATCAACCGTCTTTTATTGTAAATATAAATTTTGGGAGAAGGTTATGGAATATGGTTTTGGCATAGTAGGTCGTTGTCTTTCAATTGTTTCACTAAACATCACCAATAATCTCCACAAGAACAAAACCTTTGATTGAAAATGAGGGAAGTAGTTTGCATCTTTCACAAGAATTTCTTCGGCAACAATCTTGGAATAAACTTAGATGTAGTGTGGAACTCCGTAATTGAATTCTTTTGTAGGCAATATATTCAGGGCCACACTAGAGCCACATGATATTACCAACCAATTTTCAACACAAAACCATGAGGTGGGAGAGCTAACGAGATGTGATCACATTCACAAATATTTATATAATAAAATGGGATCCCTCATACTCTCTAAGCTATATCTTTAGGTACACCATTGATATGTATGAATATTAGAGATGTACCAACCATCATGTCTTGAAATTTTGATATACACGATCTACAAAGTCCACTTTTGATTTAACCTCCAAGAACAACCATTACAACAAATGTTGCACTACCATGAAGAGGTCCTCTTACACATGAAACTTGTTATCCTTAGAACACTCCTCAATAGGCTCCATTCAATTCTTTAAAAGATCATAATAAGCTCCTCAAAGCTAACCCTTCCTGCGGCTATCTTTAATGCTTCGAGGCACTTCTTACCAAAGTAATTTCTGACTATTTTCTCTAAACTCAATATTATAGCTAAAACACTTAGCATCATTATTATCCCCCATAAACTGCAAGAAAGTTGCGTAATTAGGTACCATGCCCATAACGATTTTGCACCTGCCAAATATGTTTGTATTAGAAGTTTCTAAAGCTTCTTCAACGTATTCTTTTTGTGTATACCAAGGTTCCTAAGCTTCCATTTTGGTGCAGCTGGGAGGATTTTTGCAAAGGTCATGGAAGTTGACTTTTCATCTGCCAATTGCATTTTCTCAAAAGTTTCTAAATCCTTTTCAACAAATACCATATTGTGTGTATTATGGAATTGTTATGTTCCATGTCATGACAAATCTTTGAGGCATTTTGACAAATAACTTACACGCCCTACCCTGCAACCATTGCATTCCATGACACCACATTTCTTTTAAGGATTTTTCTAAACAATGGAGACACCATACAAATGTGTCGTGCCTTTGCCAGTTCCATTTGCTTAAAATTCTCCGCATCGAAACCATTTTGTGCAGATGATGCTAGGGCTATCCTATTAAATAGCTTGCCTTCAAAATACAACAATGTTGTTTTTACTCTCAGTCAAATATCTTCACAAACTCTAGAAGGTATGATTTTTGCTCTTCTATCAGAAGAGAAGAGAACAACAGAAGATTCAGAAGATGATCCTCAGGAGAAAGCATTATTTTCAAGAAGCAATTACAAGGGATCAGAGAGAATCAAATGTTTTTATTGTAAGAAAAATGGTCACATAGCTTGGGATTGTAGAACTTGAGCGAGTGATGTTCTTAAAGGAAAGCTCAAAAATGAAGGAAATCTTGCTTCCATTGAAGATGATAAGGATCCACCAGATATTGAGGATGAGGATCCACCAGGTGGTGCTATTAATTTCTGTGGATATGCACTTTACGCAAGGTCATATTGGAGGTAGTGGCATCGGAGGATGGAGGATTTTCCATCATCTCAAGTTAGCTTCTCACTTTGAGATGATGCTTTGCATGAGAAGCATTTTTGGTTTTGGTTGTTTTATTTTTCTTTATTGATGCTGACGGAGCTGACAGATTTGAAGAATATATGTTTTGTGAAGATTTTATTTTGGAGACAGGTTTGGGGTTTGGTGTTGAGCTCAATATAGATTGTTGTCCAGCGAGCTTCAAAGAGTATATGATCTTGAATTGTACCCTTTCACGGTCACTAGACAACATAGCAGAGATCTGTCGTATCTCTTAGGGGCCATTGTCGAATAATTCAAGACTCTGTGATTTGAGAGCTTGGGACTAAAGAGCTCAAGAACATAGCTCGAAGCGACGCCTTTCTGAGGGTAGACGAGACAGCACGATGGAGCCTCGCTTGGTTCAGGATTTGTTCTCTGGGAGAAGATCTTCTATAAAATATGTATTCATACTATGTAATCAGCTTTGTTGAGTTTTTTAGCATTATCAGCTTTGTTGAGTTTTTTTAGCATTAAGGGGGGGTACCTTGGTACTATTGCAAGAACAATGTAATAAGGGGGGGAATGTTAGCATGCATTGTTTAATATAACTATGCGTATTACATTGTTTAAGTAACTGTCTAGTAACTGTCTGAGAGTTACAACAGGTGCATAATAGTTTGGCAGGTGCATAACTGTTTCACCTCAGTATTTAACAATGTTTTGTATCTGCTTTTATCATTGAATATATAAGGATATTACTTCAAAAACTAGGGTGAAAAGATGATATGTGGAGCTACGAGAACTATCTTCATAAAAGCCAGAGCAAAATTCCTTTGTCCATCCCAATGACACCTACAGATCAAATCCTCAACGGTAGTTTAAAACCTTTTATTTCCTTTGACATAGGCACGCAACTTTTTCCCCTATCTTTGCTTTCTTAGTAATATAATTTATTTCTTCCTCAACCTACAACATACAAGTCATAGCTTAATGACTCGTTTCCTTCTCATGTCTTCTTATTGGCTCATTCTACCAACTTTTATTTATTCATACTTAAAACTCATCGATAGTGCTACATTATTTTCATTCTGCCAATAATTACATAAGCTTTGTTGGTCGCCGATGAAAATTTCTAAAATATAATTGTTCACGACTCTTTGTATGGAATAAGTATTAAGAATCCTGCTGAGTGCTAGTGTAAGTTGCAAGACCTATTTGAACTTCCGACAAACATTTCAAAATTTGTTAGCAAGCCCATTGGTGCCTTGACCAAGGTTCAAAACTTACATAACTCTTGATTGCGATAACATTTTCTAACAATATTTTGATACATTATCTGAAATGTCAATACAAAACCCCTAATCAGATGATTTTGCCCCAATGTGCATAAAACTCCTATTTTAATTATTTTCAGAAATTACCAAAGAAAAATAAGCTCAAAATCTCCCCAATCATGAGATGTTCTGGCCCAAGGATTGGCCATACTTGGGTGAAATACAGTTGTGAACATATCCATAACATGAATTTTTCTCCATTTATTACAAATCTTGAGATTTAATTATTTTCATAAAAATTGTCAATTTGCATGACATTTTCAAGAGCTCAAACTGGAACGATGGGTGATTCTTCTTCAGATTTGAGAACTTATTTGACACTTTAGGATAATTAGAAAACTTATGAATAGGAGTGATTCAATCTAGAGATTTTGACACAAAAGTTTAAAATTTGGCAAGTTGAAAATGGGCTCAACATGTTCATATTAACAATTTAACCCTTATTCACTTAATCATTTGGAAAAGAGATAAGCACCCACAACATATGCTAGCTCATGTACTTTGGGCAATGGACCAACATTTTAAATTTATCAGATTAACAATGTTTAAATGTTGCAAGATTTTTCCACGTCAAACTCTCTCTTGAGGACATCAACGAGTCCGATAAGAACATTTGAACATTGAGGCCTGCTAACTCCAACTTGGCATAATTTGACCAATAGAACAACATTTAAAACCTATTTCTCTTTCCATCCCAATATGTTGCAGAATAATTCCATGTGGCACTCAGGACCTTATATTAACAATTTAACCCTTATTCACTTGATCATTCAAAAAAGAGATAGGGACCCACGATGTATGCCAACTCATGGAGTCATGTACTTTGGCCAATGGCGCAACATTTTAAAGTTGTCACTTGTCATATTTACAATGTTTAAATGTTGCGAGATTGTTCAATGTCAAATGCTCTTGCCAATACATCAACGAAACCAATAAGAAATTTTGAACAATGGGTCCCCCAATTCCATCTTGGCAACATTTGACCATTAGTACAAAGTTTAGAACCTATTAGAACTATAGGATCAACTAAGCATTAGCTGGTCACAAAATGGAGTGAAAGCAATTCATGTGAATTGCAATGATTAAACAATGAACAAAAGGAGTACATATAGGTGAGAATAGGCAACCACTTATCCACATAATGAGGATAGGACTCCTCACAAGTAGAGTGGTGGCAAGATTCCTCCCACTAAAATAGAGAGAGGTGTCAAATGAAAGATGAGACCTCTATGAGACTCCTAACCAACTTGACAAAGTCATATGAACAAGTGTCAAGTTGTGGATGAACAACTAAGTAGGCTTAATAAGCCTAAGTGTATGCATATATACACTAACAGAGCCTATCACACCTTCCATCTCAAAATGTTGTGGGATGCCACCATGTGGTACTTAGGCCTCATATTAACAATTTAACACTTCTTTGAATCTCACTTAATCCTTTAGAAAAGAGATAGGGACCCACAATATATGCCAACTCATCTACTTTAGCCAATAGCGCAATCTTTTAATGTTGTCAGTCTAACAACGTTTAAATGTTGTGAGATTGTGCCACGTCAAAATCTCTCATGAGGTCATCAATGAATCCAATAAGAACTTTGCATTTAAGTTGGAGCATTTGAGAATAGTGGGTCCCGCTAAATGCTGACTTGGATGAAACATCCAATAGTGCAATGTTTAACGTGTCAGACTAACAACCTTCAAATGTTGTGAGATCTCTCCACATAGCTCTGCACCACTGTGCAAGATAATTTCAAATCCATGCTATTCTCATATGTGGACATTATGAGAGTTGGTGTATCATGAGACTTGTGGGTGTCAACTTCATTCCCACATTTATTATTTTGTCTAAATACTACCAGGGGACACTCATGACAATGTGGTAAGAGGATTTATGATTTGGACATTAAAGTCTTGCCAGAATGTGTACTAGACCATATAGAACTTTGGTAGAAACTATAGGTTGATTTATTGAGGCATGTTTTGTACAAAAGTGTTTGTCTCTCTATAATGTGCATTGCACTATAGCCAAAGCATGCATGGAGTCCTCTATAGATTAGATATAGACCTTTGTGTTCCCTAGAGCATTAGGTAGGTGCTCTAGTATACTGTAGACCCTAGAAGTAGCCCCAAAATTATCACAAACCATAAGGATGGTCTGAGTGTTACTATAGGTACCTTATTTAATAAGTCACCCCTCCTTATGAAGCAACAAAGGCATCCTAGATTGATGGACAATAACAAAACTCAGTCACAGTTTTCTCAATTTATCTTTCCCAGATTTGAGATTAGATTTTAGCTAACATCCACTATCATAATCGAATGATCTTGTTTTCATTGATATCAAGGTTAAAAAAAATTTATTGTTATTTCATTAATGTCTTCAAATCAAATCAATTAGTTATTTGTGACTGAGTTCTTTATCTAAAATAGTTTAATTTTATTGCATTATAACACTAATTTAGACTAAATTATTTATATAAAAAACTTTCGTTTTTCATACAACTATATTATCTTTATTTTTCTTAATTAAAAATTATAATATTATATAAACAATTGGTTCATATAAAAACTCCATAAAGTTAAAACTCATCATAACCATCACCATTTTAAACTTTTATATTATATAAATGATAGATGAATGTAACAAGTCAACGTACAAATTTTAATTACATAAAGGTGAAAGTCAAAATTATTATAATATATAAATGATTGGATGTTGCAAAGGGCCTAAACACTAATTGAATTCAAATAAAGTTAAAACTCATCAGTATTAATCGCCATCCTCTTGCTTCTTATCGATGCATGATTTGCTAAAATACTTATTATAGGTAACAAATTGTAAGTATTCAAGTAGCTTTGAGAAATTCACAAAATGTGCCGCCCTGACATGACAAACAAAGGTCCACAGAATAGCCAGCATCAACAGAGAGCAACTTATCAGTGTATACTATATATACGAGGCTGCATTGCCTAAGATTCAAAAATAGGAACTCTCTTCTTATTGTTCAGTAAGAGAATTGAGCAGGACAATCTTTCTCCAGAGTTTGAGAGACAATGGCAGGTGGATATATTTGGAGCATGCGGTGGGCTGTGTTTGTGATGAGCTTTATGTGCGGCTGGTATTGTTGTACGGGTGAGCAAGGAATAGCCACATTTTCCACTCCTCCATATATCCGTGAGTACATTGTGAATTGTTATAAAAGTTAGTGATGGGTATTATTGTTTGTGAATGATGTAATGGTGATTGATTGATTACACGGACACTGGCAGCGACGACATGCTATGGAAACGACCTCTCGCAATTTCCAGGAGGACGGAGCCGCCTGCGGAAAATGGTACGGAGTCACCTGCACCGGCACAACAAATGAGGGCGTTCCCAATCCTTGCAAGAGCGGATCCATCATTGTGAGGATTGTTGATTATTGTCCGCCCGGATGTGCTGGCACAATCATTTTATCTAAAGAGGCCTTCGCCCAGATTGTGGTTCCTGATGCTGGGAAAGTAGTCGTCAACTTTGAGCAGTAAGTTGGAACCTAGCTACTTAGTTTCCTCTTTTTTTATTCTTCCCCATAAGGTATATTCATTTATTTGTTCCACGTTTCTTTTACAGATTCTGAGCATTCTGAGAAGTCCTGTTATGTTTGGAGTTGGAGTTTCTTAAAATGTCTCCTTTCAATAAGTAGTTAGAATTAGTCAAGAATACAGTGCAACTCGTTTATTTGCATGTTATGCTCTCCGTTCAAATCATCTGAACTATAATCGGTGTTTATCTAGGTTGTCTCAGATTCCCATCGATTGATAATTAAAATAAATACAGAAACTATGAAATGTCATTCCTTAGGAGACATTTTTAACGTTTAAGTATAATTTTTGGTTAATTCTCTTTGCAATGTCCCGTCTAATATTATTGAAAATCAGTTGGATTCTACCTCTCTTATCTTACAAGAGAAAACAGTTGCATGTAAAGATCTCTCCTCCTGATTTGGATATTTTTTAATGTTTTAAATGCTAAAAGGTATTAGATTTGAATCAATGATATGCTTTATCAAAAAAAATTATTTTTATTTCATAAAATTAATAAATAATTGTCTTATCTTAAAATAAAATTTATTTTCAACTATTCTATTGGGTACACAGTTAAAAAAAATTTAGTTTGTTTTTAAAATAGACTACTTACGAATCCTCTTATAATTTCATCTATCCATAAAATTGATAAATAATTATCTTTTGAACACTGATAATGATAAGAAAGGCCCTATGTACTTTCGATTTTTTATTTTAATATATTTTTGGTATGGGTGCATTGCACCTTTTTCAAAAGAAAAAAGAAAAAAGAAAGGCCCTATCTTGTACAAAGCAAACTTAAAATGTCTCCTCTTATCATCTTAACTCATTTATTTTCTTTTTATATTGTTTGTTCAAATTGTCTTAATTCTAATCAATGTTAGTTGATTCATAATGCAATCAATTCATAATTTAAATAAAGACAAAACTTTAAAAATACAATTCCTCATAAGACATTTTTGAGTATTTCACTATAAGTTTTTCTTAAATTATCTTTGTAATGATCTAGGGCCTAGGGTTATAATCCTATTGACAAGTCTTTAGATGAGAATCCAAATGGGTTATGGTAAATGTAAAAGTTGATGAATAAAATTATGAAAAACAAAAATAGGGAGGTATAGACCTAAGTACTAAATGAATTTGTATTCATCTATCTATTTCATACATAGCATACTAGGAAGTTATGGTTTGTTATTTCCCAATGGTTTGGGAGTGGAACCAATTACTGACATGTTCCTGATGAGCTAGCATGTGACTTGGCATATCATGAGACTTGTGGATGCCAACTTGGTTGCCACATTGACTGTTTAGTCTTAAGACTATCAAGATACCCCATGTAATAATGTTGTGAGCATATTTGTGATTTGGACATTGTAGTCTTGCCATAGTGTATATTGGACCACATTGGAATTTTGTTGATGTGTACTATATTGTGTGTGTGATGGAAATCAAATACTTGTAGGAATTCAAACAATCTCCTTCTAAAGTGCAACCATTTCCTTGATTGGTTTCTCATTTCCTAATTGTTTTGTAGTGTAACCAATTACTAACATATTCCTAATGAGATAGCATGTGACCTGGGGTATCATGAGACTTGTGGGTGCCAACTTGGGTGCCACATTGATTATTTTGTCTATATACTGTTAGATGAAACTCATGATAATGTGTTGATAAAATTTGTTATTTGTACATTATAGTCTTGCTAGAACATGTACTAGACCATGCTAGAACTTTGGTAATAATCATAAGTTGATTTGTTATGGCATGTTTATCGCAAAAGATTGTGTGTGTGTGTGTGTGTGTGTGTGTGTGTGTGATGGAAATCAATACTTCTAGGAATTCAAATTGTCTCCTTGAGAAGTGCAACCATTTCCTTGATTGAGTTCTCATTTCCCAATGGTTTTGGAGTGTAGCCAATTACTAACATGTTCCTAATGAGATAGCATGTGACTTTATGTATCATGAGACTTGTGGGTGCCAACTTGGTTGCCACATTTATTATTTTGTCTACGGATCATCAAATGACACTCATGATAAGGTGGTGAAAGGATTTCTAATTTGGACATTACAATCTTGCCAGAATGTGTACTAGACCATGTTGGAACTTTGGTAGAAACCATAGGTTGATTTATTGAGGCATGTTTTCCACAAAAGTGTTTCTCTCTATATTGTGCATTGCACTATAGCCAAAGCATGTGTGGCATCTTCTATAGATTAGATATAGACCTTTATGTTCCCTACAGCATTAGGTAGGTGTTCTAGTATATTGTAGAACCTAGAAGTAACCCCAAATTTATCACAAACCATAAGGATGGTCTAAGTATTACTATAGGTACCTTATTTAATAAGTCACCCCTCCTTATGAAGAAATAACTTCCTGATTATATTTTCTAAAAAGTAGGTGTGGAGCATTGGCTTCTAGTTATTGCTTAGTGAACCATTTCTCTTGTTGTTGAAGTTAACCCTTTTTGATGAGTCTACATCCAAGCATATAATACTTCTAGGTAAATATGGTTTCTAGAATATAATTCATCTTTGTTGCAATAGACCTAACTATGTAGAAATGTGTATCTAATGTTGTGTTCTTAAGTGCGACAAGAAAGGGTCAACACTATTGTGGTCATGAAGAGAGAGTATCATCAAGGAAAGGGCTTTTAGATATTTGGTAAGTTGGCATGAATGAGAAGGTCTCTTCACACATGAACGTAGAATCATTTGTCAATTTGTACATATTTGGAATGTAGACATCAAGTTAATCTCTACTTTCCTTGTTTATCACAAATGCAATAATTAGGTAGATGTTTGTTTGGTCACATCATAGTGACAGATAGTGAATCAGTTGCATATGTCTATTCAATATATTCTTATGACCATCTAGAACCATTCATACAATCATAATATACAATTTACAGTATAAAGAGGAATTAGTTCGCTTATTTCTTCTTGTATGAAATAGATATAAATAATTATAGTTTTAGATAAGTATAAAGAGGAATTAGTTAGGAAGATCATCTTATGAGATGAATAGGATAAGGCTTTGGAATAGATTAGGAATCTAAGATAAGGATGGGAATTAAGGAATATAGGAGGGAGAATTAATAGGTATGATTATCAGTTTTAGAACCATTTTTCTATTTTCTTCATTGGCAGTTCTAGCGAATGAAGACTACACGAGATTTTGGGAAAAAGAGCAGGGGGTTTACATTATCTCTGCATGGGGAAAACTAGATCTTTTGGAAAGAAGGGATATATATTAATAATTCAAAGACAGGATTGAATGGAGGTAGTTTTAAAAAAGCTAATGAGAACTGTTGTTAATAAGAACAGACTTTGTAAAGTAACAGAAGCATGAATCTGAGTTTCCATCACTGGTATGATTGAAGGAAAACGTGGAGAATAGAATAACTTATACTAAAGACTTGGAGCACTAGATAGACTGTAGGAAGTGGCTTAATTGAATGATAGGAGAAACTAACAAATAGCGAAGTTCAGAGCATCAAGCATTTTATTGGTACAACATTTGATTTCTTTGAGTTGGATATTTGTTGTAGAAGGATTTTTTACATTGTTATGTTGTGTAGACCAGGTATGGGAATAATTCTAGTTATCCCTGTTGATAATTCTATTTATTATGCATGTTTCATGCTTTTGGAATAATTGCATATTATGTACATGTAGAATTTTAATAGCTATGGAACAATAAAAGAATAAAATTAAGTCATGTCTCTACTTTGTAATTTAAATGTATGACTGTGGTTTCCACTTCCTCCTTTTGGTTTTAGGATCAGAAATGTAAGCAATCAG
The DNA here is from genome assembly GCA_027924645.1 of Cunninghamia lanceolata. NCBI lineage: Eukaryota > Viridiplantae > Streptophyta > Pinopsida > Cupressales > Cupressaceae > Cunninghamia > Cunninghamia lanceolata. The sequence goes on from BSBN01000244.1 coordinate 5,143,487, forward strand.
AAAATACAATACATAAGACAATGAACACGATGTTTACCCTGGGAAAACCCTCCTACTTGAGGGAGACAAACCCAGCAAATAATCTCTTCTTATATATCAGAATAAAAGGAGCAGAAATCTGCTTACAGAATCAGGCCTTACACAAGGCTGAGTATATACAATGAATGGAGACACTTCACTTTGATACAAATAAATATGCTTCCCCTTGAAATCTGGTCTGATGCTAATAGAATGGCAAACTTCTGCTGCAGGTGCGAATGAAGTGATCAAATTGATGATTAAATGGCATGTCTTCACCTTGTATATATACAAATCAAGGCATCTCTTCATATGTGACTCTTCATATGCGTCTCTTCATACACGTTGGCCTCATGTGACTTTTCATTTTAACTTTGGGAGAAGGATATCTCCCACCACTAAAACGTCAATACTCCCTCTTAGCTAGGGAGTTATCCTCCCAGATATCCATGTCATGGAGTCTCTCAACATGACATCCACAATATCTCCACCCATTTGTGAAATAGTTTATCACGGAGTTTCTCAATGTGATATCATCATGGAGTCACTCAACTGACGTCCACCATGGCTACTCCCATGTGTGGAAGAAAACATGTGCACAAGTGCCCATCATAGAGTCTCTCAACGTAATGTCGTCATGGAGTCTCTCAACATGATGTCCCATCTTAGTCTTAGAGATGAACAAGGGCTCAGACCTCATATTTCTTTGTCTCAGAGAAATATACACTACAAGGGCTTTCACCTCATATTTCTCCATCTTAGAGAAATATACACTACAAGGGATTTCACCTCATATTTCTCCATCTCAGAGAAATATACACTACAAGGGCTTTCATCTCATATTTCTCTGTCTCAGAGAAATATACACTACAAGGGCTTTCACCTCATATTTCTCTGTCTCAGAGAAATATACACTACAAGGGCTTTCACTAATAAAGTTCATTATCTTTTATGACCCTATTGATCAATTTCTTATGACATAGCTAATTTATATGATTCCAATTAGGCTAAGTTTCCCAACTATGACATTGGTATTTCTATTAAATACCCAATCATAAATAAATTTTATTTGGTTAGTTATGATAACTCATGATACCTACCAAGAGCATGGCATACATATCTATGATTTATTGATAACCTCTCATGTCAACATTGTTGATGGTATTATATTCCATAGTAAAAGATCTTTTACTTGAAGATTACATTAAAATGAGATGGTTTTTATGTATAAAGGTGACAAAGATGGATGGAAATAATAGGTACTTTAAGAGGTTTCTCATCTAATGTAGTTAGGCTATAAGCACCTAAAACAAAATAGAAGAAATGATATAGAGATTGAGCCAATTAGGGATAAAATTTTCCTTTAAGCCTCAAATAATTGTCTAAGCTTCCTTTGGTAACCCCTAAGGTGTTTTAGAGCACTCACATGATGAACTCATTAAGTGGTGAACAAGTTCTTGAAGATGATGCTCATGATAGATGTTGCCATTGATAAGCTCATGAACTAAAGCATAAAGAGAAGGAATTTCAAGCTCTCCAATGGCATGACTTCTTCAACACCATACATGAGGGAATATGGTGTAGTACCTATATGAGTAGGAATAAATGACAATAAGCCCATAATGCATAAAAATGTTTATAATCTCAATCATATCTATGTTATTCATGGTTTTACATAATATTTTTTTAATGGTCTTATTGGAAGTTTTGGCTAGACCATTAGACAACAAAAAGTATGGCATAAAGAAATAGTATTGGTAAAGAAATTTCTTCACATCTTTGTTCCTAAAATAGGAACCATTATTAGAAACAAAAGTAGAAGGAAGTCCAAAGAAAGAAATAATGATTCATTAGAAATTTTTTGATTAATTCAATAGTGGTGGAACATAAAGGAATAGCTTCAACCCATTTAGTGAAGTAACTAAGAGTAGTGATAATAAAATTTATGGATCAAAGAAGAGGATGGAGAAATTTTACCAATTAAATGAAGGCCCCAAACAAAAAAGGGCCAAGGAGAGGTGTAAGGTTGTAAATCTTGTGCAAGATCATGAATAAGATTACTATGTTGTTGGCATTACAACCATTTCTTAACAGAATCATAGGATTTTTCTCCATCTTTTATGAATACTATTCCATTTGAAGAAGTTTTTGGACTAGTTTTTTATTGTTAATGTGACCTCAACAAACACTAGAATTTTCTTCTTGGAGAGCAAAAGTGGTTTAATCTTTAATTAAACTTTATACAAGAAGGCCATCATAGCCTTGATGATATAAACATTAGAAAGGATGATATAGTGGGTAGCATTCTTTCCAATATGAACATGTAATTTTTTAGAACAACTAGGGGGAAAAGTACCATATTTCAAGTAGGTATAGATGTCTACTTACTACTCACCTCTTTAAATGGAATAATACAGAATAACTTAAGATGAAAAACACTCTTGTGTAATGGTAGGAGAAAAAAGATTGTGAATAAGAAAATAGAAAACATTCATCAAATCAACTAAAGAGAGAAGAGAGGTTGCACTATTCATTATATCAACATGACAATTTTGTCTTCTAGGTATAGTATCAATTGTAATGCTCCTCGCTTTCGCTTATGATAGATGTTAGTTTCATGACTCCTATGACAGTTCTAGTATAGATGATAGTCTTATAGTGCATGTTGCAGTTTGAGATATTTTGATTTCTATGTTATGGTTGATGTTCTCCTTGACTGATAGACACTTGCTTATCATATGAGCTAGATATGGATTTATGTTCGATGATGCCTAATTACTTGTACTTTGTGCTTTCACAGTTGAAGTACATGATTATGGATTGATGTTACTTTTAGTTTAATATGTTGTTCGATCATGATTATGATGTATGACTAGTATAAGTTATTTAATGATGTGTTACTTGAATGGAACAGTGTTGCATTACTCGTGTCTGAGTACCCTGCCACGCTGCGACTTCCATTCATTATGCTTGTGATTACATGGTTATATATGTATATATGCACAACCTTGTTGTTCGTTGGAAGATGCAGGTACCGGGCATCGACTCCACCTGAATTACCAGGTCTGAGCATGCCCTAGCCAATGGAACTGTGGATTGGAGTTGACATGAGGTTCCCCTAATTAGTTAACATCCTTAAGGAGGATGAGCTTTCAGTGTTGTACCCTATCGTCACCATCAGTGGGATGGTTGTCGTCATTGGTCGTCATTGGTCGTTATGTCCTGTGGCTTCACTTGGGTCAGGTATCACCTTGTGATTAGGGTATATCCAATTTAAGTGTCAATTCATGCATGATTAATATTTCATTCAATTAAGGTTAAATTAGAGCTTAATTAAATAAACATTGCTAGGGATTATGTGTGTGGTTTATTAATTATAAATAATTAATTATTGACAATTGGTAAAACTAATATGAAAAAAAAAAAGTAATTAATAAATAAACTGGTTAAATAATTTTTTTTTTTTCCAAAAAAGTGGTTAAACCACTAAAATTTTATTAATAAAAAAAGTTACAAAATGCCAGATTCAATAACGGCATACCGGTAGGAAAAAATCAGCAAAGAAAACCTCCGGTTATAGCCTAAGTTTAACAAGATTATACATAATCGACTCAAAAACATAGTTCAATCCAAAAATTGGGATCATGCCAAAGAATATACAATTTTTTTTAAAAAGGAATTACAAAACATCTGGCAGATACAAAATCCAAAAAAAGAAGTAACCACTGAAGGCAAAAAACTTGAACGAGATCACCATTAATCTGCTATCTCAATAACCTGCAAATCTTGATCTTCAACGTGTTCATCAGCCTCTGCAAATTGAGGAGGAGGTGGCGGAGGAAGAGGCACATAATTTAACAAAAATAGCAGCGCATTAAACACTTCCAAAGCTGTGTTTGCCAATTGAGGGCCCAATTCCTGCCTATGATAGTGAATGGAATTCCGGAAGGAGATGATACAGTTGTTGCGAAGACCATGCGAAAAAGCATTATACAGGCAGTGTAAACCAGGAATTTGAAATAAACATCTGTAGTTAAATAACCCTCCAACAGGAGCAGACCCTTCATGCACATCGTAATCAACTAAAGCAGAATTAAAAACATCAACGGAAAAATGCACATTTTGTATAAAATTTAGCCCCAAATCCCTTACCCTGTCACCAGACTGCAAAAGATCCATTGCATTGGACAAAAAGTGGGAAGCAACCTGAGAGGGATAAATAGCAATTGGAGTAGAAAGAGCTGGTAAATTACAAACCTGGAGAATAGCATTACACACCGATGCCTCATGAACCTGGAAGACTTCCTGCAGTGCATTAGAAGTAAAACAGCCTAGAAGGGGATGTTCCCAATTCCAGATTGGCCAAGAGATTCTAGTATTCTGGCGAATGGAACCCATAGAAATCTGAAAAATTTTTACTGTAGAATAGAAGACAAGATACTATCACAGCTAACAAGGCAAAGAGTAGAACCTTTTACCGAGAAGGTTAGAGAACATGGAACAAAACAACTACAGCAGCAGAGAACAAAAAAGAAACCAAGTAAATGCAAAAGATGCTTCGCATGTCTCATTAAATAATTAAATGAGTAAAAAGAAATAATAAGTCCTAAGTGGTAAGAGGATTTAATTAAAAGAAAGTAAGATTCTTATGTAAGATGATTAAACAATTATCATTTTGATTAAATGAATTGACGGTAGTAAAAGTGATGTTCTAAAGATTAATTAATAAGGATTGTTACTCTATTCCATGTATTCAGTACTTGGGGATATGCAAACAATGCAGGGTGCCGACATTTGCTAATGGGAGAAATTGGGAGTCCTTGGAAATAATTAATTTTGAACTTCTCAAGAATGTGGGCTATGGTAAAATGGAGAGCCATGCCTCCTGCATTTACCCGAGGAGCCCAATCCTTGTTTTAAGAAAGTGGGTGGTTGGTAAGGCAGGCTTGCCTCTTGCATATATTCGGGAAGTGAGTCCTGGTTGAAAAGGGAGAAGAGATTTCAGGAAGAGGCAGATCTGAAAGAATTGGAGAAGGGAAAAGCAGCTACAGGAATCAATAGGGCAGCTCTTGAACATTTTGACTGGGTACTTATCTTTTCCACAGATTAATAATTACATTTGCAAATTCATCATTGATTCTATTAAGAGTAAGTAGAGTGTAGAATTAAAGTTGAAAATTTATTGTTATGGGAGCATTGTGTTTTGTCCTCATAGTTTGCTTATAGTTGTTTTATGCCATTCATGAAACCTTATATTTATATAGGTTCTCTTTGGTGTTTGTCATCTTGTTGTACCTTCCAATGTCATGAGCAACTCTCTATAACCACCTGTGTCTGTGGGATCCTCTTAAATTGTTTTGTTTGGTAATCATCTGCTTGTGAGGGAACCTGTCCATTTGAGCTTGTGATTAGTCGAATTTCCTTATTCTGTTTCCTCAAATCCGTTGTGTCTTAGACAAGAATTCCCTAACCACCTGGTACAGTGTTCTCAGTCTAGTCCTGCATTGTGACAAAGGCAAGAGGATAATGCAATTAAAAAAAAATTAGGTTGAATCCAAAATTTAAATATATATATATATAACAAATATATATATACATTAAGACTCAAGAATTGATTCTCAGTCCTCATCTAAACAATTGCTTGTATAATTTGGGGAAGGATTGGTTTTAAAACATGGTTTCGGGGCTAAACCTTCATAAAACCCATGAATTTTTTTGGTGTGATGGTCCTCATAGCCGTTGAACCTTATTGAGGGAACCCAAGTCTTCACTCACCAGTCGTTATGCTCTGTTGCACTATCATTTAGTTCATATGCTGTTGATATTCACACATTTCGCATAGAGATTTTCCCGAGGTGGTCTACTCTTCTTAGAAACAATTCATTCTATTTCTTTTCTGCCTTCTTTCACATTTGATACCATTTCAATGGTGGCATCCTTTATGAAGAGCTATGTCTTTTTCAATGAGCACAAACCCTCATAAACTCCCACCTCTTCGTTAATACTTGAACAAGTGGGAATTGCTGGTTGCTACCATGCCAATTAGATTGCTCCCTTATCACCACTATCCTTAACACATGCTAAGTATACCTTTAGAAGCCCTTAAATCTAGTAAACGAATCTGTATCTTTTCTTCTTTTCTTGCATTACATCTGGACTGCATCGTTATTATGCTGCAATCACTGCATTCCATGTGAAGGCTCTCTGTTGATGGCGACTAGTGCTTCCTTTCTACGTTTCATTGCTAACTCTCTGCGTTTGATGGTATACTCTCTACGTTTGCTATCTCCTCTCTGCATTTCATTATTTACTTCCTGCATTTTGTTGCTTACTTTCATCTTACCTTGTATGAGGTAGTCTCCTTTTAGAAGTTCTCATCAAATCGTCCCTATAGGAGTTCGATGGGTAAGTTTCCTTTTTGGCTACATGGGAAATAGGAAGGTGGTCTTTAGAAAGTTCTGTTTGATTTGGCAGTTTTATCTGCTTCTAGTTCGATCTGCCTTCAACAAAATTCCATAAGTTGTAATTAGAATTTAATACATGTGGCTACCATGGAGGCAATCAAATAGTTCTTCTTCATAGATAAAAAAAGATGTACCTTTTAAATTCTTAGATGATGAACGAAGATAATGAGGGTTAGTTTTATAATTTCTTTGAATGTCGTTAGTTTTGGACATTAGTTCACAGCAATTCTAGTCAAATATTTTAACTATTTCTAGAGTTAATAGGGTCAAGGTTGAAGCTTGTGAGAGTTTAAATTATTATGTTGTGGAATTTCCCAGAAAAGATGACATATTATTATTATCGATAATATTAATATTATTGTTATTAACGTTATTGTTATTAAACCCAAACGGAAGAAAAAAAAAAGACATATTATTATCATTAGTAATATTAATATTATTGTTATTAATATTATTACTATTATCAAATCAAAATAGAAAAAGATGGTACATTGTTATTATCAGTATTAATATTGTTATTATTATTATTGATTTTCACGTTGGTCCCGTGATTTATTTAAATTGAATTAACAAGAATTATAGGATCAAATTAACGAGTTTAGTATGTAAATGGATCGTGATAATGAGAGACAATGAATTAGATTTGGGATAAATGAATAATCAATTCATTGATTCGTAGAATGGATAAATATATTCAACGAAGTATTTAAATTTTATCACCTCCTCTTGTTAATGACAAGTTGAACTAGATTCGTTCGTTGTAAATATACTTTGTTATTCTCATGAATGTTGTGATAGATAGATAATGGTATGTGATCTGTAGGTAGTTGTAATCATTAATTATGTAGTAGTGATTTGCATTGTTCCTCTCTTGGTTATAAATTAAAATGGAATACTCAAACTTAACCGTATGAAATGAATTTAAACTTTTCTTATAATCATTTAATCCATTTGAGATTATATCACTGATAATAGAAGTTTACTTTGGTTACGTCAATGACAATTGTATCATATAGATTAATTAAATGATTATTTTAATTCAGGTTTTAACGTAATTCACTATATTGTAAGTCATAGATTTATCCCTTTCAAGAATACAATCGAACAACAAGCTTTATCTTGATGATTGATATACCAATTAACACTTAGTCAAGTGCAAATTGCTATAATGGAATTAGTTGTAAGAAGGCATAATTGAGCATAAGTATAATTGATTCTCGTAATGTGTAATCCAATCTGTGGATCATAAAACCGTTCTTATAGACTTGATTGTGTATCTTTCCGTGTGGCTAGAGTTCCAAAGGCTTAGCTTGGGATGTCTTGAATTCATGTGTTGTGTCATTAAAGGTCTTGAGATCACGATGTTGTAAGAAGCCTTGTCAATGTTTGTATGCAAGATGGTCAATGCCTTGCATGGTTCCGTACCCTCGTTGTTGTGATGTCTTGCTATGCTTGTTGTGTAGGGTTTCCTAGTTGTAGGTAAGGGAGTGGCTTCCAATGTGGGGGCCAGGGCCAAGTGGCTAGCCAGGGTAACCCACTGGGAGCTGGTAATTCAGTGATAACCTAATAAAATACCTAGGGGTTGGGTAGTTTTCACATTAACAAGATAATAAGATGTTTGGTTCCTCACTCATACCTGTAGTGCTAGTTCAAACTAAGGATGAGGGGAGAAGGCCGGGATTGGCAGATTTACTTCCTTGTCATCATGAAAGGAAGGTTGATTACCGCATGCGTCATCCTATGGGGCCGGTGTCTAGAGACAGACTGCCAGGGTAACCATAGATGGGGGCCGGTGTCTACAGAGAGACTGCCTGGGTAACCCATGATAGGACCATGCGATGACACTCTCCTTACTACAGCCTAGCATTCCCTAGTTGTTTTCTTCCCTTGTTATGTATCTGCCTCTGGATGTACTATGGTGTTATTGAGATATTGACTTTTGATGTTGGAGTCATGTGTCATCTTATAGTCTTCTGTCTTCCTGACTGTATGTTGTAATGGGAACCTCATGTTAACTCCTAGCTCGAGGGGTGGACCTCAGGGTTCCACATGGTCGGGTGGAAGAGCTTTATCCATTGGCCTTTTTCCTTTGCCATTACTTACATCAGATCTTGTACCTATTTTGAAGAAACTTATTGTGCTCATGCCCTAGCCGGTGTATCAATGGATTCAGATTGTATGTATTCAAATGTAATTAGAATAGTAGTGATGTAATTTACACAATGATGTACTCCTTTGTATAGACTTGGAATATGTGCATGTAATCATGATTAAAGTTGAGTATCTAAATGATGTCATGAAATGGAGATGTATATGTGTAATCAATATTGTAATAGAGTAGAATGATTTGTTGATGTTAGTTATGCATGTATACTATGTTGGTTAAATTGCTAAGTAATGCAACCATGGCACCTTGGGAGACAAGATGATAGTTAATGATGTGTAATGATCTGTTAAACCTTACTTCTTATCTTATTCAAAAAAAAATTTCTGCTTTGCATAGCATAGATGTGTTGTTTTCCAAGGTTTTCATGGCGGGGCAGTACACTTTGGTATCAGAGCCAAGTTTCTAAACATTGGGTACCTTGGTTATATTTGAGCCCATTATGTAACTTAGTGCTTAACTCTATAGAATGATTTAACCCTGGTTGCGACCCTTTTTCTTAATATAATAATTTGCCCTTTTGTGTGTAGGGCAAATGCCTAGACGTAGGGGCCGAGGTTGGGGTAGAGGTAGGGGTAGTGGAAGAGGTAGAGGTGGAACTCCTCCTCCCAGCTCTCCTCATGGGAGTGGTTAGGAAGGCGGGGGTCAGAACATGGAAGGTCAGGGTCAGCCTGATGGAGCCCAGTTGAGATAGATTCTCGAGGAAGTCCTTGCCTGTTTAGGTCCCAGACAGGTGGGTGAGCAGCCTAGAGGTGGTCAGGAGGTAGACCAGTCAGATCCCAGAGAGAGAGAAAGGTCTCCCAGGCATAGGGAATTGACAGTCGAGTAGGAGGCCATTCAAGCCAACCATATGAGGGACTTACTAAGAGCACGTCCTCCCATCTTTGATGGAACTGGTAGAGTACTTGAGGCAGAGACTTGGTTGTTGGACCTAGGTAGATGTTTCACCATGCATCCATATGGCAGCAACACAAAAGCCAGATGTGCTATTTTACACCTTCAAGGGTTTGCTTCGACTTGGTGCAGGCTAGAGGAGCAGAAGCTACATCTGGACATTGGCACGGTGTCTTGGGAGTTGTTTAAGGATAGATTTAGAGCTCGCTTCCTTTTCGACCATTGGAGGCAATGTCAAGCAGACGAGTTTCATGACCTGAGGCAGTTGGCCATATCAGTTAAGCAATATGAGCATAGATTTTATGAGCTCAAACATTATGCAGGTATTGGGGATGATAAACCCATGTTGGTGCAGCATTTTATCAGGGGCTTGAACTCCCAGATCAGTGGAGGGGTTCATGTGTTTGAACCTAAGAGCTTGGAGGTTGCCATGGAGAAAGCCCGGCTAGTGGAGGAAAACTTAGCTATGGCCCTCGGTGGGCATACAAGAGTGCGCATTGGTAGTACACCTTCATCAGGGCATGGTTCCTGGGGTGGTCACACTCAGGCATCAAGTTCTCATGCACCCTCAAAGGGTGGTCAGTAGCAGTATTCACAGTCCAAACTGAAGAATTCACAGCATCAGCAAGGGAATAGGTTCCAAAATAAGAAAGACCGGTCTTGGCAGCGTAATAAGTGCAATCGTTATGATCAGTCAGCTTAGAGTGCGCAGTCTACAGTAAGCAGGGGTAGTTTCCAGCAGTCTAGTTCTTTCTAGGTTAACAGTGGATTTGGTAGAAGCACCGGGTGCTTCTCTTGCGGCCAACAGGGCCACATTGCCAGACAGTGCCCGCAAAAGGGTGCATCAAGATTTAGACATCGACTGGTGGCATCTGAGCTAACGGTTGGTGATGCAGGCAGGTCACATCGAGTCTTTGCAGCAGTAGATGACCGGTAGGTAGAATATCAAGGCACTATGGTGGAGGTTTCTAGTCGCATGCGAGGTATTAATTTTTCTATTCTATTTGACTCTGGTGCATCTGATTCATTTATATCTCCTTCCCTTGTGGAGCCTTGTGGCTTAGTGGTAGCAAAGCAAGATGTTAGGTGGCAGGTTGATTTAGCTTTCAGGGCTAAGGTAGCAGTTGAGTCTCTAGTTTCAGAGTGTAAATTGAAGATTGGCTCTCTATCTACTTCTATGGACCTTCGCATTCTACCCCTAGGTTCATATGACATAGTTTTGGGGATGGATTAGCTGGAGGCCCACCGGGCAGTGATAGATTGTCGGCATAAAATGGTCAAATGTGTGGATGATTCTGGTGTTGAGGTTGAGGTCGTAGGAGTTCAGAGACCTATTTCTCTACATATGGTCTCTGCTATGCAACTCAAGAGAAGTATGCGTTGGGGATGTTAGCTTTTTGCAGTGACTGTTAGTGATTTGGAGTTGGAGGAGAGTCGAGTGGAATCTCTTGACGATCACCCACTCTTGAAGGAATATGTAGATGTCTTTCCTTCTGACATTCCAAGGATGCCACCCAAGCGTGACATTGATTTCAGGATTGACCTAATTCCTGGTGTAGAGCCTATCTCTAGAGCTCCATACAGGATGACCACTCAGGAGCTTAAGGAGCTTCGATTGCAGTTGGAGGAACTATTAGCCCAAGGGTTCATACGACCTAGTGTTTCCCCTTGGGGAGCACCTGTGATCTTTGTGAAGAAGAAAGATGGATCTCTATGGCTATGTATCGACTATAGGCAGCTCAACAAGGTAACGGTGAGAAATAGGTATCCCTTGCCTCGGATCGATAATTTGTTTGATCAGATTAAGGGAGAGAAGGTATTCTCTAAGATTGACCTTAAGTTGAGATATCACCAGTTGCAGATTTTTGAGGCAGATATTCACAAAACTGCTTTTCGCACCCGTTATGGACATTATGAGTTCACAGTTGTACCATACGGGTTGACGAATGCACCGTCAATTTTTATGAGCCTAATGAATGGTGTGTTTCGCACTTATCTCGACCGATTTGTTCTCATATTTCTTGATGATATATTGATCTATTTGAGGACTATGGAGGAACATGAGGAACATTTGCGTCAGGTGTTGCAGTGTCTGAGAGAAAATCAGCTTTATGCGAATTTGTCAAAATGTGCATTCTTCTAGACAAAGGTTAGGTATTTGGGTCATGTTATCTCTGGAGAGGGTATTGCGGTAGATCCCTCAAAGATCCAAGCTATTATGGACTGGCCTGCACCCACCAATGTATCTGAGGTCCGTAGTTTTATGGGGTTGGCAGGTTACTATTGTCACTTCATCACGAGGTTTTCAAGAATTGCTCACCCCATTACTTCTCTTCAGAGAAAAGGGAAAAAGTTTGTTTGGTCAGAAAAGTGTCAGGAAGCCTTTCAGACCCTTAAGGAACAGTTGACTAGTGCACATATACTTGCAGCCCCTGATCCTGATAGGGACTTTGTTGTTTGTACCAATGCTTCCTTAGCGGGTTTGGGAGCAGTTCTTATGCAGGATGGTCGCGTGATTGCCTATGAGTCTCACAAACTCAAGGATCACAAGTTGAACTATCCCACTCATGACCTGGAGTTGGCAACAGTTGTGCATGCCTTGGTGAGATGGAGGCATTTTCTTTTAGGGCATCAGTTTGAGCTACACAGTGATCATCGCAGTTTGTAATATATTTTTGATAGACTTCATTGTTGGTTTGCTAATGTCCTCTCGACGACATGATGCTATTATGGTCACTATGGATAGGTTAACGAAGGTAGCTCACTTTTCTCCTGTCCGTGCTTCTTACAATGCCTCTACGATGGCTAGAGTGTTTATGGAGGACATCGTCAGGCTTCATGGGATTCCTTGTAGGATCATCTCTGACAGGGATCCAGTATTCACTTCCACCCTGTGGACTTCCTTACAGCGTGCCTTGGGGACATAGCTAAACTTTAGTTCAACTTATCATCCTAAGACTTATGGTCAGACTGAGAGGGTTAATCAGGTTCTTGAGGATATGTTGAGGATGTATGTTATGGATCAGTAGAGCCGTTGGGAGGACTACCTCTATCGAGTGGAGTTTGCCTATAATAATGGTTAGCATAGTTCTATTGGCATGTCTCCCTTCTAGACCTTGTATGGTCATCCTTGTAGGACCCCCTTGAGTTGGGATCGTTTGGAGGATAGAGTTCTTCTAGGTCCAGATATGCTTAGAGATATGGAGCAGCAGGTTGAGAGGATTAGAGAGCATTTGGTGGCAGCTCAGGATAGGTAGAAAAAGTATGTAGATGCTCATAGGACCGATCATCAGTTTTCTATTGGAGATCGGGTGTTCTTGCGTGTGCGACCGCGAAAGAGTCCTATCCGCTATGGGAAGGGCTCTAAGCTAGCACTGCGTTTTATTGGACCTTTTGAGGTGTTGAAGAGGATCGGTCAAGTTACTTATCATCTTGCTTTTCCGCCTAGCCTTGTACGCATCCATGATATGTTTCATGTTTCTGTACTCAGACCATACCACCCAGATATTGCTCATGTACTTGATTGGACTGCTCTACAGGTAGAGGATGGGCAGCTGGCTTTGGAGCCCGTAGGCATTCTTTAGCACAGGAGACTCGCTCTCACGGGCAGAGACATGGAGCAGGTCAGGATCCAGTGGGATCCTAATGATGAGAATTCCACTACCTGGGAGGATGCTATGAGAATGAGGGAGTTATATCCTCACTTAGTTGCAGGCTTCCAGGAGTAAGCCTAGTTCTAAGAGGGGTAGGATGTAATGCCCCTTGCTTTTGCTTATGATAGATGTTAGTTTCATGACTCCTATGACAGTTCTAGTATAGATGATAGTCTTATAGTGCATGTTACAGTTCGAGATATTTTGATTTCTATGTTATGGTTGATGTTCTTCTTGATCTTGATAGACACTTGGTTATCATATGAGCTAGATATGGATTTATGTTCGATGATGCCTGATTACTTGTACTTTGTGCTTTCATAGTTGAAGGACATGATTATGGATTGATGTTACTTTTAGTTTAATATGTTGTTCGATCATGATTATGATGTATGACTGGTATAAGTTATTTAATGATGTGTTACTTGAACAAAACAGTGTTGCATTACTCGTGTCTGAGTACCCTGCCACGCTGTGACTTCCATTCATTATGCTTGTGATTACATGATTATATATGTATATATGCACAACCTTGTTGTTCGTTGCTGGATGCAAGTACCAGGCATCGACTCCACCTGAATTACCAGGTCTAAGCGTGCCCTAGCCAGTGGAACTGTGGATTGGAGTTGACATGAGGTTCCCCTAATTAGTTAACATCCTCAAGGAGAATGAGCTTTCAGTGTTGTACCCTGTCATCACCATTAGTGGGACGGTTGTCGTCATTGGTCGTCATTGGTTGTTATGTCCTGTGGCTTCACTTGGGTTAGGTATCACCTTGTGATTAGGGTATATCCAATTTAAGTGTCAATTCATGCATGATTAATATTTCATTCAATTAAGGTTAAATTAAAGCTTAATTAAATAAACATTGCTAGGGATTACGTGTGTGGTTTATTAATTATAAATAATTAATTATTGACAATTGGTAAAACTAATATGAAAAAAAATAGTAATTAATAAATAAACTGGTTAAATAATTAAATGAGTAAAAAGAAATAATAAGTCCTAAGTGGTAAGAGGATTTAATTAAAAGAAAGTAAGATTCTTATGTAAGATGATTAAACAATTATCATTTTGATTAAATGAATTGATGGTAGTAAAAGTGATGTTATAAAGATTAATTAATAAGGACTGTTACTCTATTCCATGTATTCGGTACTTGGGGATATGCAAATAATGCAGGGTGCCGACATTTGCTAATGGGAGAAATTGGGAGTCCTTGGAAATAATTAATTTTGAACTTCTCGAGAATGTGGGCTATGGTAAAATGGACAGCCATGCCTCCTACATTTACCCGAGGAGCCCAATCGTTGTTTCAAGAAAGTGGGTGGTTGGTAAGGCAGGCTTACCTCCTGCATATATATCTGAGAAGTGAGTCCTGGTTGAAAAGGGAGAAGAGATTTCAGGAAGAGGTAGATCTGAAGGAATTGGAGAAGGGAAAAGCAGCTACAAGAATCAATAGGGCAGCTCTTGAACATTTTGACCAGGTACTTATCTTTTCCACAGATTAATAATTACATTTGTAGATTCATCATTGATTCTATTAAGAGTAAGTAGAGTGTAGAATTAAAGTTGAAAATTTATTGTTATGGGAGCACTGTGTTTTGTCCTCATAGTTTGCTTACAGTTGTTTTATGCCATTCATGAAACCTTATATTTATATAGGTTCTCTTCGGTGTTTGTCATCTTGTTGTACCTTCCAGTGTCGTGAGCAACTCTCTATAACCACCTGTGTCTGTGGGATCCTCTTAAATTGTTTTGTTTGGCAATCATCTGCTTGTGAGGGAACCTGTCCATTTGAGCTTGTGATCAGTCAAATTTCCTTATTCTGTTTCCTCAAATCCGTTGTGTCTTAGACAAGAATTCCCTAACCACCTGGTACATTGTTCTCAGTCCAGTCCTACATTGTGACAAAGGCAAGAGGATAATGTAATTAAAAAAAAATTAGGTCGAATCCAAATTTTAATATATATATATAACAAAAATATATATATACATTAAGACTCAAGAATTGATTCTCAGTCCTCATCTAAACAATTGCTTGTATAATTTGGGGAAGGACTGGTTTTAAAACATGGTTTCAAGGCTAAACGTTCATAAAAACCATGAATTTTTTTGGTGTGATGGTCCTCATAGCCGTTGAGCCTTATTGAGGGAACCCAAGTCTTCACTCACCAGTCATTTTGCTCTGTGGCACTATCATTTAGTTCATATGCTTTTGATATTCACACATTTTGCATAGAGATTTTCCCGGGGTGGTCTACTCTTCTCAGAAACAATTCATTCTATTTCTTTTCCACCTTCTTTCACATTTGATACCATTTTAATGGTGGCATCCTTTATGAAGAGCTATGTCTTTTTCAATGAGCACAAACCCTCATAAACTCCCACCTCTTCGTTAATACATGAACAAGTGCGAATTGCTAATCGCTACCATGCCAATTAGATCACTCCCTTATCAACACTATCCTTAACACATGCTAAGTATACCTTTGGAAGCCCTTAAGTCTGGTAAATGAATCTGTATCTTTTCTTCTTTTCTTGCATTACATCTGGACTGCATCATTATTATGCTGCAATCACTACATTCCATGTGAAGGCTCTCTGTTGATGGCGACTGGTGCTTCCTTTCTGCGTTTCATTGCTAACTCTCTGCATTTTATGGTATACTCTCTGCGTTTGCTGTCTCCTCTCTGCGTTTCATTGTTTACTTCTTGCGTTTTGTTGCTTTATTTCATCTTACCTTGTATGAGGCAGTCTCCTTTTAGAAGTTCTCATCAAATCGTCCCTATAGGAGTTTGATGGGTAAGTTTCCTTTTTGGCTACATGGGAAATAGGAAGGTGGTCTTTAGAAAGTTCTGTTTGATTTGGCAATTTTATCTGCTTCTAGTTCGATATGCCTTCAACAAAATTCCATAAGTTGTAATTAGAATTTAATACATGTGGCTACCATGGAGGCAATTGAATAGTTCTTCTTCATAGATAACAAAAATGTACCTTTTAAATTCTTAGATGATGAACGAAGATAATGAGGGTTAGTTTTATAATTTCTTTGAATGTCATTAGTTTCGCACATTAGTTCACAACAATTCTAGTTGAATATTTTAACTATTTCTAGAGTTAATAGGGTCAAGGTTGAAGCTTGTGAGAGTTTAAATTATTAAGTTGTGGAATTTCCCAGAAAAGATGACATATTATTATTATCTATAATATTAATATTATTGTTATTAAACCCAAACAGAAGAAAAAAAAAAAAGACATATTATTATTATTAGTAATATTAATATTATTGTTATTAATATTATTACTATTATCAAATCAAAACGGAAAAAGATGGTACATTGTTATTATCAGTACTAATATTGTTATTATTATTATTGATTTTCACGTTGGTCCCGTGATTTATTTAAATTGAATTAACAAGAATTATAGGATCAAATTAATGAGTTTAGTATGTATATGGATCCTGATAATGAAAGACGATGAATTAGATTTGGGATAAATGAATAATCAATTCATTGATTCGTAGAATGGATAAATATATTCAACGAAGTATTTAAATTTTATCACCTCCTCTTGTTAATGACGAGTTGAACTAGATTCATTCGTTGTAAATATACTTTGTTATTCTCATGAATGTTGTGATAGATAGATAATGGTATGTGATCTGTAGGTAGTTGTAATGGTTAATTACGTAGTAGTGATTTGCATTGTTCCTCTCTTGGTTATAAATTAAAACAGAATACTCAAACTTAACCATATGAAACGAATTTAAACTTTCCTTATAATCATTTAATCCATTTGAGATTATATCACTGATAATAGAAGTTTACTTTGGTTACGTCAATGACAATTGTATCATATAGATTAATTAAATGATTATTTTAATACATGTTTTAATGTAATTCACTATATTGTAAGTCATAGATTTATCCCTTGCAAGAATACAATCGAATGACAAGCTTTATCTTGATGATTGATATACCAATGTAACACTTAGTCAAGTGCGAATTGCTATAATGGAATTAGTTGTAAGAAGGCATAATTGAGCATAAGTACAATTGATTCTCGTAATGTGTAATCCAATTTGTGGGTCATAAAACCATTCTTATAGACTTGATTGTGTATCTTTCTGTGTGGCTAGAGTTCCAGAGGCTTAGCTTGGGATGTCTTGAATTCATGTGTTGTGTCATTAAAGGTCTTGAGATCACGATGTTGTAAGAAGCCTTGTCGTCCCTAGTTATGTATGGACTAAATGACAAATGAGTGATAAATGTATTTCTTGTGATTGTATTGTTATCTAACTGGTTGTACTAGTCTTGTATCCAGTTTGGTGGTAAGATATGGGATAAGGTGATATGGAAATCTTAGAGTTGTAATGTATAAGTGTTATTATGGGCAATGGTCTAGGAGTCCTGCCCTTATAATTATGTTATGGAGGGTCAATGTTTGTATGCAAGATGGTCATGCCTTGCATGGTTTCGTACCCTTGTTGTTGTGATATCTTGCTATGCTTGTTGTGTAGGGTTTCCTAGTTGTAGGTAAGGGAGTGGCTTCCAATGTGGGGGCCGGTGCCAAGTGGCTAGCCAGGGTAACCCGCTGGGAGTTGGTAATTCAGTGATAACCTAATAAAATACCTAGGGGTTGGATAGTTTTCACATTAACAAGATAATAAGATGTTTGGTTCCTCACTCATACCTGTAGTGCTAGTTCAGACTAAGGATGAGGGGAGAAGGCTGGGATTGGCAGATTTACTTGCTTGTCATCACGAAAGGAAGGTTGATTACTGCACGTGTCATCCTATGGGGCCGGTGTCTAGAGAGAGACTGCCAGGGTAACCATAGATGGGGGCCGGTGTCTACAGAGAGACTGCCTAGGTAACCCATGATAGGACCATGCAATGACACTCTCCTTACTACAGCCTAGCATTCCCTAGTTGTTTTCTTCCCTTGTTATGTATCTACCTCTGGATGTACTATGGTGTTATTGAAATATTGACTTCTGATGTTGGAGTCATGTGTCGTCTTATAGTCTTCTGTCTTCCTGATTGTATGTCGTAATGGGAACCTCATGTTAACTCCTACCTCAGGGGGTGGACCTTAGGGTTCCACATGGTCAGGTGGAAGAGCTTTATCCATTGGCCTTTTTCCTTTGCCGTTACTTACATTAGATCTTGTACCTATTTTGAAGAAACTTATTGTGCTCATGCTCTAGCCGGTGTATCAATGGATTCAGATTGTATGTATTCAAATGTAATCAGAATAGTAGTGATGTAATTTACACAATGATGTACTCCTTTGTATAGACTTGGAATATGTGCATGTAATCATGATTAAAGTTGAGTATCTAAATGATGTCATGAAATGGAGATGTATATGTGTAATCAATATTGTAATAGAGTAGAATGATTTGTCGATGTTAGTTAGTTATGCATGTATACTATGTTGGTTAAATTGCCAAGTAATGCAACCATGGCATCTTGGGAGACAAGATGATAGTTAATGATGTGTAATGATCTGTTAAACCTTACTTGTTATCTAATTCAAAAAAAAAATTCTGCTTTGCATAACATAGATGTGTTGTTTTACAAGGTTTTCATGGCGGGGCACTACATCAATAGTATACTATGAGAAGTTACTAAGAAGGTAAAAGACCAAATCAAAATAAAGAGAGAGTTTATCTTGTTTGGTCTAGTATTCAATTGTGATCTATCATATAATTATTTCTTATTCACTATATATACTTAGAGATCTAATACCAATAGAAAGTGCAATACATGACCTAGCAATGAGAGCTTTGTATTTGGTGATATTATTAGTGCAAGGGAAATTAATAAAAAAATAAAGAGGAATAGGTTTTCCTAAAGGGGGAATCATACTTTCTC
The DNA here is from genome assembly GCA_027924645.1 of Cunninghamia lanceolata. Taxonomy (NCBI): domain Eukaryota; kingdom Viridiplantae; phylum Streptophyta; class Pinopsida; order Cupressales; family Cupressaceae; genus Cunninghamia; species Cunninghamia lanceolata. The sequence goes on from BSBN01000244.1 coordinate 5,162,564, forward strand.
CCAAACTAGTCCTATAATGTAATCCATAAGAATACATCTCACATAAATTATCTATGTCCATTGTGAGAATAGACTCGTATAGAAAGGTGCCAAGAGTAGGAAGGAAAAGGGAGAAGAAGCTCATCTACCAAGTGATCATATGAATCTTTCCCTTTTATGACTTTTAGAGACAAAAACATTAAATCAAATTTAGTAATAAGCATTACCCACATAGAAAGATGTCCACATAAAATAGTTTTAGACATAATATGTTTAAGAGGGTTGAATTTAATCATTGCATGAGTTTCAACATGAAGTGTATAATGATGAAGTTTTTACATGGAAAACATAAGAGGCAAGCATTATTTTTTATGGGTAGTATATTTAAGAGTTCATAGTCTATTATTGTTTCACTAACATAATAAACAACACACTCCCTACCACCATCATCAAGTTTGGAAAAAAGAGCATCCAACACATGAGTGGTAGAAAAGTTGTAGAGGATAAGAGGCCACAAAATAATGGTAAGAATAAGGACAAGGGGATTAGTTAAATATTCCTCAATAACATCAAAGGATATTTTATATTCTTCATTCCAATGAAACTTTATAGCCTTCTTTAGAAACTAGGTGGAAGGAAGAGTGCATGGCTAACTAATTGGGAAATGAACTGGAAGATAGCTTGGGTCTAGCCTTAAGGTATGCAAATTTGGGAAATGTTATATGGTGGTGGCATGTTGATGATGGAATCAATATTCTTAGTATTGACCTTGATTTCCATAACATGAAACAATGTAACCTTAGAATTTTTCCACTACCAACACTAGATATTCATTTCTTAGGTTTAAATTGCATCTTATATATGTGAAGGAATTCAAACATGAGATGAAGGTTATGTACATGATTCTAACAAAGAATGGTTTTTTCCAAAATATCATCTACATAATTTTCTAAGGTGTGAATAAAATCATGAAAGATAAGGGCCATTGCATGTTGGTAAGTAGTATCACCATTTTTCCACCCAAAGCACATGACAACATAACATAGCAATCCCAAAAGGGATGTGAAAGTGACATTGTATTGATCTAGAGGGTTAATATGGATTTGGATGTAGTCTAAAAATTCATTCGTGAATGAGAGTAGAGAATGTCTAGTGGTCAAGTGAATGATAGTATCGATATAAGGAAGAGGAAAATCATCTTTAGAAGAAGCCTTTTTAATTCATAAAAGTTGGTTCATATGCAAATGTAAACATCAAATTTGGTCAAAACAATAATGTTAGAAATATAAGGTGAATAGTTAATGGGGTGAATAGAGAGAGATTTTAAAAGTTTCTCTATTCCATCCTTGACCGTGATAGAAACCTTAGGATGCATTTTTTGATCTTTTGTTTGACTAGGTTAACATCAATAGAGAGGACAATATTATGAACCACAAAATCCTTTTCTATGTTGGACATATCTTTTTATGTCCAAGAAAAGATATCAAAAAAATGTGTAGTAGTTGAGTATGAGATGATAATTCTTTGGGAGAGAAGCATTCATTGATCTTAAGAATTTTTAGGTTCAAGAGTGTTCACATATACATCTACTATGATGCCTACTACAAGAGTACAATGATCTTTAGTAGAAGAAGTAGGAGGGATTCCATCGAGAGGTTCAAAGGAAAGAATCAAGTCAAAAGTAAGCAAGACTGGTGGCCCAAAATAAGCTTGAGGGTTAAGGAAATAAGAGAAACCATGATCATGATGGAAAGCGGGAGTATTAGTATACATCCCTAAAAATTTTGATAGGGATTTATTGGTGGAAGAGAGATCCAAAGAATGTGGATTGGAAGTAGAAGATTAAGAAATTAATTTAGGCTATATCATAACTTAGATAGAGGGGATATAGAGGAAGAAACCATAGAAACTTTTACAAAATGATGAAAGGAGGACTTGATGGATGAGGGGGATGATAACATAAAACCATAGTAGAAAAGAATAATTTAGGTTCTAAGGGAATCTTGACTCTTTATTCCTAATGCCCAACACTATGTCTAGCATATATTTTTTCATAGAATATTTTTAAACCCATTTCATAATGATTTTATAATTGAATAGAAGGAGGTTTACATAAACACTAACATGGTTGAAATAAGTAATATAATTAGATGTTTGAGAAGAAAATATATTTTATTTAGAATAAGTTCCATTAGATTCACTAGAATTTCATTATTTTGGGTGTAAGTTAAGAATACTAAAATCAGCTCAATCCACCTTGTATTCTCTAGGATAAGGTGTAAAATATAAGGAACACACATTAAAAAAGGACACTCAAGGGATACAATATTAGTAGCAGTAACTATTGGTGGTGTAACACCTTTCATTGAAGAAGATGGTGTATCTATTTTAACTAAGAAAGAAGGTTGTTTGGTATGAAAAGTAGGAAAGATATTTGATAGATTAGAGAAAGTGGTATCAACAATCTAATAGTAGTGGAAAGGATTATGATCAACCTGAATCATAAAATATTTTCCTCCATACAAAAAATTTATAGATCATCAATGTAGAGTAGATGCAATAACTCCCATTGCATGAATCTATGGTCTAGAAAGAAGAAGGTTTTAAGAAAGGTTTCTTGTCATAACATGAACTAAGGTGGAAAGTGTGATAGGGCCTAATGAGATAGGTAATGTAATGGTGACTAAGGGTTCATGCCCAACATTACTAAAATCTTTAATTGACAATTCAAAAGGAGCAAGTTTAGATGTATCCACATTAATGCATTTCAAAAAGTCAAGGCTAAAAACATTATATATAATTAAGGTTCACTTTATACCAATAGAATTAATAAGAACAACTAAGGTAGATTTTATTTTTGAATCTCTTATGAAGGAAGTTTAGATAGAAGAAAAATAATATCCATTATGGTGGTGTAAATACATTTAGTTAAAGAAGCTATTTTAGTGGATTTTGTAGTAGGTGGAATAGAGATCCATTGTAAAGCCTATTGAAGTACCTCACAATAAGAGGACAATGTTTTTATTAAGTACCAAAGAGATATTTTATCTTGTGTGGCTTGAAGTTGTTCTATAAGGTCATATTATTTAGAATTTTGAAGAAGAATATGAGAGATATAGGAAGAATGTGATCAAAAAGAGGAAAGGAAATAAGTGTAGGATTATTTCTCTTGTTTTATGTAATATTATAAGTATGACCAATAGCATTAAATTTAGTAGGAGGATTTGTTGGTATAAACATTGGGGTGGAAAAAGATGAATTGAAACAATTGTTTAAAGAGGGTTATTATGTTCACTAGGGAAATATTGAATAGTAATAAATAGTTGTATAGGTGGAGATGAATCAAATACCCCCCATAAAATATAATCTGAAAATGAGAAGCATTATAAGAAGTATTCTATTCATTAAGCCTATTTTTTATGACTAGGTTTATTAGTACTAGTTATTATAATTCTAGAAGTAAAGAATGCATGTAAGGAGTAGAAATAATAGAAGAATAATATAAAGAAATATCATTGAGATCTTCTAAGGAATATTATAACAAAGAATCAAAATCTTTATCCACAAATATATTATCGTATTGAAAACATGTATAAAGAAATTAGACATATTGGTAGCAATTTGACAGAAAACTAAAGTGTTAGGTTCACTAAAATGAACTGCAGTGAAATTGATTCACTTAAGGTTCAACTCCCTAAATATTTAGATGGAAATAAAAACATAAAGTATATCTTAAAACACATAAGTAACTAGAATGCTTTATCCTATCTAAATGTATTTTTTCTAAACAAAACTACATTAATTTCATAGGTGAGAATACTAAGTTTTCACTTTTGAAATGAGGAAAACTAGAAATACAAACATAGATTCTAAAAGATAACTTGAGAAATACAAACCTAGACTAAAAAATGATCTAGAAAAATGACTCAAAAATATGTCATCATACAAATGACAATGAACTTATCAAATGACTACACACCTACACTCATGTCCATATATTTTATAGTCCCTCGTATGTAGAGATACTTAGTTCATACAACCAATAAATAATTTGAGAAATCAAACAACATGAACATGGCCAGTAACAAGAACTAATAATAAAAATACAAGAAATGATAAAATAATCTATATTATCCAAGATAAAGTCAATCTAGTATATGAGATAACTTAAAGTAATTAATAGAGATATATCAAGGAATAATAAATACAAAACCTCTATGCAAGGATGTCACTAAGAGAATTTGTAGTTGGGGCAAAGGGGTAAGGGTTGACTGATTGGGAGCTTGCTAAATATGGTTTTTCTAATTTCCATGGGTAGTTAGATAGAAACATATGATTTGAAATGAGTGTGTTCTCTCAACCTACATACATCTGTATCTAAGATTAATATTTAAATAACTAAAATGTAAGAATAGAAATAGGTGTGTTTATTACTACTCTAATGTGTATGGAAAAGAGAAGAGTTGGAGCTATGATTCACCAAAGATTTGTGAAAGGAAATTAAATAGTAATAATAACTATGATAACTTGTGAATAGTACCATTGAGAAATAAAACTAGAAACAAAACCATGCTACCTAAAGAGGAGAAGAAGAAGAAGACATTGGTATGAGCATTTTCAAAAGATGAACAAGCAATTAGGGTGAGGTTCCTCATAGCCATTAAGGAGTAAACATCATAAAATGATAAACAATAAGTTCTACAACATGGAAGAATGTATTAAGGAGAAACCTATATGCAAATGTTTATTAGATATCCAAAGGGAATTAAAAATCTTTTAAGTAAAAGAGGAATGGATATACCAATATAATTGTATAGAAAAATAGTAGAGCAACATAAAGTTCTCAAAATATCTAGATGAAAATTTCCACCCAAGGAGCCAAAATTGTAGTCTAGGAGAAAGCTATAGCCAAGAGAGAGAAGAAAAATCATATTTGCATGCCTTAGATTTTTTAGAAAAATAGATTCTCAAAAAAGTTAGGGAAGGAAAGGGGTGTTCATATTTGTGAGTACATAGGAATTACATGACAAAAGCTCTTATGATAAATTGCAATAGTCAAAAGAGAAGGCAAGTGTATGCTTTAATTTTAAAATTAATGAGATATTAAGGTTATTTTACATGTATGTTAGTGCACCTACATTATTGGTTGAGAAAAAAACAATAAAACATGTTGAAAAAAACTAAGTAAAATAGGATATTATTAAGAATTTGGCAAATTGGTGAAGGAGAAAATTTAATACTATTGGTTCGATGTTTCCTAAAACATACTAAGAGAATGGATGCTAAATTGAGTGTACAATATATGATAAACTATACAAATGTAAGGTTTGTCCTATGTTTCTATACGACATATGAATCCATATATATATAAACTTAAAATATCATATTAATTCACATACAATTATGAAGTCTAAAATATCATTTAAATTGACATACAACTAATTTGAGAAATTTATTAATAGAAAAGGAGTGGCTAAAAGCACATGAAAATTAAAGGAAAAAATATTATATCAATAGTTAATTATAAATATATCATATAAATTTATAGTTTACTAATTTTATATTACTCTCTTTTATCATATTAATATTTCTATCAATAATAATTCAACTAATCTAATAAAATAATATTTCAATCTTATTAAATTTGCAAAACACAATTTTTTTTATGTTTAGTATATATAATTTTATAAATAATATACCAATAAAAGTATATATTATAATAAAAGTGTAGAAAATGGGAATAAAAGAATTTCCATAATATGGCTCATGAAGGTGGGTATTAATAAGAGACAAGATAAGTAGCCATGAATTTAATTTATTTTTATTAATAGAAAAATGTTAACACTATAATAATGTAGAATGTAGAAATGATAATAAACAGATAAATATTGTTTTCTTAATTACTAAGGACATGGATATAGAATATTAGGCTTGACATTTAATACTACTTACAATGAGTGATAAATAAGTAGTATGTAATACATTATATCATATTCTTTTCATTTAATCAAGTTGTATTTAAGTAAAGTCTAAAGTTATGATTAAACACTTAATTTATAAATACATATTTTTAATGCCATTTTTTCTTCTAAATTGAGTAATAGTTATGTTGAGTAATTTTGTACAACATATTAATATTTTTTGATATCAGTAAATTTCATATCAAACTGAGCCAATAAGTTTCGATATAGATTCTATAGAGATTCATTTAAAGGTACAAAGCTACTGAGTTTCCAAATGAAAATATGAAGAAGGCTCAGCTTTTAAAACTGTGGTGTTGCTTATATATTCAATAGTCGATATTTCATATGGATCAAGGTGTAGCTATTATAATAAAGGCACACTCATATGATTTGAATGATGCAGATTCAATAGATAAATGGCACATCTTAGCCATGTAAAAATGATGTGAAGTCTCTGTAAATAAAGGACATCCTCCAAATGGAAAGCATAAACCTTTCAAATGCAAAGAAATCATTCATATATATTAGGCACAGGTTTAATTCAAAGGCACCACCAATGCCAAACTCTACAATGTCTAAGGAAACAAGGTGCAAAAATTTTAAATTTGAGTCAAAGCTACTTCAATTTCAAGTGCAGCTAGTGAAATACAAGCTTATCATCCACATACAAGGTACAAGCTGTAAATATAGGCTCTGCCATTCAAGATCACATAGCCATTCCAATACAAAGTGGTCTTTGTGAATATGGTGCAATCTCTAAGAAAACACAACCATGATAATGACAGGAGCATAGCTATATGAAGAAAGATGTGGCCCAAAGAAGGAAATGCAATGCATTTTAAACAATAGCACGCAGTAGCCAAATGCAAGTTGGGCCATTAGAGACACCACTATTTTTCCAAGATGGTTTGCAACCACCAAGAAACTCCGTAGATGAAAATGCCACCATAGATAAGATATACTACCAAAGAGTGCATATACCATTCCTAACAATGGTACAATAAAAGGAGAGCTCGGCCTCTCGTGTCAAACAACACTAGAATCTCAAAGAGTGGTGTAGTCAAAGCAAATGCAACGTACGAGCTATTGAAAAGAAGTGCACATTAGATGAATGGTACAGTCATTTAAATGTTTCAATGTAGGTTCTGAAATCATGGCATCAGTTTTTGAAAATAGGCGCATACTATACACCATGTCACAATCACATAGGAATCCAAGCCACAGGGGTATGAAAATGGAGCATTATTAGAAACACCAAAAATGCCAGGCATAGAAAAATGCAAATGCAGCATTCTCAGTGACTGTCAGATCAAAGCAAAATCAATGAAATGGGCAAAATAAAAGAAAAGAAGAAGTGACATTCTTCCATGTGGCTTAATGGCACGAGAGCAGAAGAAAATGGAGGTTGGCTCAAGAAGAAGTGCCAATGCACCACTTGGCAGTAGTGGAAGACTCTTTCCTTTATAGGAGGTTTTCACTTAAATATTTTAAACTCTTTTAAGGTTGAATCATGTGGGTCATCAAGAGTCATAAATAAGTTTCTTTTAATGAGTAAATGATAAAACTGATGGGCCCCAAATAAATCTAAGCTTTATTAAAGTATGAAGAATCTCATTTAGCCTCAAAAGGCTCACGGGAGGTTAATAATAAGATTTAAATAAAATAATAGGAGTCTCTTAATAAGGCCGAGTCATATCAAATGGTGGGACCCTCCCTCAAACTAAATAAAGCTAAGTGCTTTATTAAGTCACATAAGTTTTAGGACTCACAGGGAAGAAACTTTATTTAACATGTAGCCTCTAAGGTAAAATAAAGCATCACTTTATTTCTCACGCCTATCAAAGAAAGGAAGCTACAGCACATGAGAAACAAAAAGAGGTAGTTAACTGGAGTCTCAGTTATCAGATCCAAAATCAAAGATTTGTAGTTAGAGATATTTTGTGTAGTTTCAGAGGATCTTCAAAGGGGTTTTGCTTTAAATAGCATGAATTAGAGATAGAAATAATCATCAGCATAGATAGACACAGTTCAAATGATCAGAGAGTTTTTAGTAGCTAGAGTAGAAACATTTTCTTGCTTCAACAGGTGCCTCTCATGAGGGATTGAATATTGTAATCTGTGCATTTTGCCTTATGTACTTTGTTCTCCGTCAAACAATGAAGAGAGTGGTGTTCTATGTATTTTGTAATGTGTTTCTAATTCTTTCTTCTTGCTTTTTGTTCTGAGCCTTTCGTTAATCTGATATAATATGTTGGGATTATTATTCATGTTGCATGCTCTTTAGTTTCAACAGTAGACTCTATTAGATTGAATCACTATGTTGTTGGTTTAGGTAATGATTCTGGCACATCGCCTTAGCAGTTTAGGGTATTTCTTTTATAATCTTGTTTTTCTTCCCTTTTCCTCAAAACCTATAGAGAAGAACCAGCTTCTTTAAAATCTAGAGGTTATTTCAAGAGTTTGTCCCAAATTCTTTGAATTCCCCATGTTGATGATTACTTGCAAAATTTAAACATCAATAGTTTTTGGTGACCACGATGGGACTAGAATCAAAGACTTCAGTTTTTGTTTTCATATAATCTTTATTCTACATTTTGTGGTTTTGGTGGAAAATTACAAAAATATCTTCTCATGAGAGCATGAATCTTCCATCTGGCAACTCTAGTGATATCTTTATATCATATCTTCACTTCTACAGATCATGGCAGCCCCAAATATCTATGTGCATTGTAATTTTCCAGCAAGAAATTTACCTTTTGTGACTTGAGATTCAAGTCCTCTTCTTTTACAACAACAAGGTTAGGTTCATGAGACAACATTTAAAGCATTGCCCCATTTTTATGGAGATGGCTTAGTTTCCCCAGTAGATCATATTCAATATGTTACAAGCTTGTGCACTATTCACCATGTCACAGCTGAAAATGAGGCCCTTCTATTGCCGGCATCTTCTTTGAGGGAATGGTATAGAAGTTTGCAACCCAATTCAGTCACAAGATGTGATGAACTTGGAGAGTTTATCTACAATCAATTCAGAGAGAAGGCACATATCAGCTCTCTCACTCAAAATCTCATCACAATCAAGAGGCATCCTGTAGAGAGCATGCATGATTTCAATGCAAGATTTGATAAGGTATGGAAAAAAAAATTGGTAGATATGACACCTCCAATTTTTGGATTCGTATATTATTTAAAAGATTTAGATCCAAAATTCTTTATTATGATACAAGCTTTAAGAGGAGAAACCTTGTCTCAGGCCTATGATCTTACCATTAGGGCCAAAACAAACCTCATAGAAGCTGGTAAATTGCCTCCTTTTCCCTTAAAATCATTGCTTCCTCATCCAAGTATGCCATCTTAAACTCTCACATATAGCCAAATGCATATTTGTTCTAATCCACCCACCCCCTACTAGTTTGACAAATCATAAAGAGATGAGTGAAATAAAAGAACTTCTAAAATTCTTTTCCCATGAGCTTAATGAGTTATGAGATCAGAACATGTATTAGGTTGATCCATTTTTTATTCCTCGAAGCCCTTATGAACAGCCATATGCATGCAATCCATTTGAAGAAGAGATCCTTCCTCAAACACAGAAGGTACCAAATTATATTAAAAATTATGCTTTGCAAGGCTCTGTGATTTCAGATCCAAAGTTTCAACCCATGAAAGTGACAGATCGAGTGTTTTGTCACTTTGATATCAAAGAGAAATACAATCAAGAGGCAAGAGAAGAGGCAGTTTATGTTTATCCAGTGCCTTCAATTATTTTAGAGCATCATGTATCTATAGAAAATGTTGGTTCAAAGATGTGGTCACATGAAGAAGAGGATGGGATTGATGATAATGGATTGATCCTCTTTGAAGCTGAAAAGTACTTGCAAAAGAATCTAGAAGTTGAAAGAAAAGAAGAAGCGACATTCTTCCATGTGGCTTAATGGCACAAGAGCAGAAGAAACTGGAGGTTGGCTCAAGAAGAAGTGCCAATGCACCACTTGGCAACAGTAGAAGACTCTTTCCTTCATAGGAGGTTTTTACTTAAATATTTTAAACTCTTTTAAGGTTGAATCACGTGGGTCATCAAGAGTCATAAATAAGTTTCTTTTAATGAGTAAACGATAAAATTGATGGGCCCCAAATAAATCTAAGCTTTATTAAAATATGAAGAATCTCATTTAGCCTCAAAAGGCTCACGGGAGGTTAATAATAAGATTTAAATAAAATAATAGGAGTCTCTTAATAAGGCTGAGTCATATCAAATGGTGGGACCCTCCCTCAAACTAAATAAAGCTAAGTGCTTTATTGAGTCACATAAGTTTTAGGACTCACAGGGAGGAAACTTTATTTAACATGTAGCCTCTAAGGTAAAATAAAGCATCGCTTTATTTCTACAACAAGTAAAAATTGAGCAGGTGTTTTAGTTTCTCACACCTATCAAAGAAAGGAAGCTACAGCTCATGAGAAACAAAAAGAGGTAGTTAAGTGGAGTCTCAGTTATCAAATCCAAAATGAAAGATTTGTAGTTAGAGATATTTTGTGTAGTTTCAGAGGATCTTTAAAGGGGTTTTGCTTTAAATAGCATGAATTAGAGATAGAAATAATCATCAGCATAGATAGACACAGTTCAAATGATCAGAGAGTTTTTAGTAGCTAGAGTAGAAACATTTTCTTTTTTCAACAGGTGCCTCTCATGAGGGATTGAATATTGTAATCTGTGCATTTTGCCTTATGTACTTTGTTCTCCATCAAACAATGAAGAGAGTGGTGTTCTATGCATTTTGTAATGTGTTTCTAATTCTTTCTTCTTGCTTTTTGTTCTGAGCCTTTGGTTAATCTGATATAATATGTTGGGATTATTATTCACGTTGCATGCTCTTTAGTTTCACCAATAGACTCTATTAGATTGAATCACTCTGTTGTTGGTTTAGGTAATGATTCTGGCACATTGCCTTAGCAGTTTAGGGTATTTCTTTTATAATCTTGTTTTTCTTCCCTTTTCCTTAAAACTTATAGAGAAGAACCAACTTCTTTAAAATCTAGAGGTTATTTCAAGAGTTTGTCCCAAATTCTTTGAATTCCCCATGTTGATGATTACTTGCAAAATTTAAACATCAATAGTTTTTGGTGACCACGATGGGACTAGAATCAAAGACTTTAGTTTTTGTTTTCATATAATCTTTATTCTACATTTTGTAGTTTTGGTGAAAAATTACAAAAATATCTTCTCTTGAGAGCATGAATCTTCCATCTGGCAACTCTAGTGGTATCTTTATATCATATCTTCACTTCTACAGATCATGGCAGCCCCAAATATCTATGTGCATTGCAATTTTCCAGCAAGAAATTTACCTTTTGTGACTTGAGATTCAAGTCCTCTTCTTCTACAACAACAAGGTTAGGTTCATGAGACAACATTTAAAGCATTGCCCCATTTTTATGGAGATGGCTTAGTTTCCCCAGTAGATCACATTCAATATGTTACAAGCTTGTGAACTATTCACCATGTCACAGTTGAAAATGAGGCCCTTCTATTGCCAGCATCTTCTCTGAGAGGAAAAGAAAGGGAATGGTATAGAAGTTTGCAACCCAATTCAGTCACAGGATGTGATGAACTTGGAGAGTTTATCTACAATCAATTTAGAGAGAAGGCAGATATCAGCTCTCTCACTCAAAATCAAGAGGCATCCTGTAGAGAGCATGCATGATTTCAATGCAAGATTTGATAAGGTATGGAAAAAAAATTGGTAGATATGACACCTCCAATTTTTGGATTCGTATATTATTTAAAAGATTTAGATCCAAAATTTTTTATTATGATACAAGCTTTAAGAGGAGAAACCTTGTCTCAGGCCTATGATCTTACCATTAGGGCCAAAACAAACCTCATAGAAGCTGGTAAATTGCCTCCTTTTCCCTTAAAATCATTGCTTCCTCATCCAAGTATGCCATCTTAAGCTCTCATATATAGCCAAATGCATATTTGTTCTAATCCCCCCACCCCCTACTAGTTTGACAAATCATAAAGAGATGAGTGAAATAAAAGAACTTCTAAAATTCTTTTCGCATGAGCTTAATGAGTTACGAGATCAGAACATGTATTAGGTTGATCCATTTTTTATTCCTCAAAGCCCTTATGAACAGCCATATGTATGCAATCCATTTGAAGAAGAGATCCTTCCTCAAACACAAAAGGTACCAAATTATATTGAAAATTGTGCTTTGCAAGGCTCTGTGATTTCAGATCCAAACTTTCAACCCATGAAAGTGACAGATCAAGTGTTTTGTCACTTTGATATCAAAGAGAAATACAATCAAGATGCAAGAGAAGAGGTGGTTTATGTTTATCCAGTACCTTCAATTATTTTAGAGCATCATGTATCTATAGAAAATGTTGGTTCAAAGATGTAGTCACATGAAGAAGAGGATGGGATCGATGAAAATGGATTGATCCTCTTTGAAGCTGAAAAGTACTTGCAAAAGAATCTAGAAGCTCAAAGGTACTGGGCATCAGAGGATACAAAATCTTTACCTCAGCTTGTAGAAGAACAAAAGGTATGTCCTCTTGTGCAAAAATAGTGAAGAGGAGCTTGACAATGACTCTTTTTGGGATGATTTAGAAGTTTTTTTCTCAAACTTAGATGCCTGTGAAGAAAAAAAAATGAGTGAGTTCCATGATAATGATGCATTAAGAGACCCCTGTAATGAAGAGTTGCATGAAGAGTTACCTCATACACCATTTTTCTTTCAAGAAGAGAGGTCAATCAAATTCAAGACTGTTATTGGCAACTCCATCACTTGCAAGCCTAGTCTTGATGCTATCTTCGATCATGATCCTATAGAAAAACATGCAAGAGAGGTCACTAATGAGGTCCAATCAAAAGATGCTCTTACCTACAAGAAAAACCATGAGCTCCAATGCTTGGTATGCTCATCCCACTCCACTAGATGCAGAAGAATATGTAGATCATCTTGAATGGTTTTCCAATGCCAAAAGAGAGTCTCCAGAATGCAGGTAGACAAACAGGTACAAGTTTTTGCTCTACTTCTTTGTGCAGTTTATTTGGTCAATTCTCAGTGCAATGTGGCTCAATTGGAGTAGAATCACTTGCTTTGGGAGTTATTTTTCCATTCTTGTGAATGAGCATGTCCCTAATAATTTCATATGTTAGTAATTTAGTATCGGTAATAAGTTGCAGCTGTAACACTAGATAGGTCTCAGTTTTAGTTTGTTTGCTTTCAATAAAGGTTTCAGTCATGTAAGTCTCAGCTGCATAAAGGACTCAAAGGTTTTAGCATTCATCAATTGGTCTCAGTAGAAAAATATTAGTTATGGTTGTGCATGAATTTTAATTTTGGCTTCAGTGTGATCAGTTGTCACCAATTTGCATCAGGTTTAGTGGGTTGTAGTATGTGTTTTGTCCAACAGTAGTTCAGTTTCAAATCAATCATATGCTTGGTAGTTTGTCTCAGGTGTAGAATGCTTAGATGGTTTGTGTCAGATATTTGACTCTATGCCCAATGGATAAGACACTATTTTTTAGGATTTGGCATGTGTGAGCACACTTTCCCAACCAGTCACCAAGGAATGTTGAGTAATTTTGCACAACATATCAATATTTTTTTGATATTAATGAATTTTATATCAGACTGAACCAATAAGTTTCAATAGAGATTCTATGGAGATTCATTTAAAGGCACAAAGTTGCTAAGTTTCCAAATGAAAATATGAAGAAGGCTCAGCTTTTAAAACTAAGGCACTACTTATATATTTAACATATAATATTTCATATGGATCAAGGTGCATCTATTATAATAAAGGCACACTCACATGATTTGAATGATGCAAAGTCAACAGATAAATGGTGCATCTCAGCCATGTAAAAATGATGTGAAGTCTCCATAAAAGGAGGACATCCTCCAAATGAAAGCATAAACCTTTCAAATACAAATAATCATTCATATATATCAGGCACATGTTTAACTCAAAGGCACCACCAATGAAAAACTATACGATGTCTAAGGAAACATGGTGTAAAAATTTCAAATTTGAGTCAAAGCCACTTCAATTTCAAGTGCAGCTAGTGAAATACAAGCTCATCATCCACATAGAAGGTAGAAGCTATAAATATAGGCTCTGCCATTCAAGATGGCATACCCATTCCAATACAAAGTGGTATTTGTGAATATGGTGTAGTCTCTAAGGAAACACAACTATGATAATGATAGGAGCACAGATATATGAAGAAAGACATGGCCAAAAGAAGGAAATGCAATGCATTTTAAACAAAAGCAAGTAGCAGCCGAAAGCAAGCCGGGCCATTAGAGACGCCAGTGTTTTTCCAAGATGGTTTGCAGCCACCAAGAAACTCCATAGACGAAAATGCCACCATTGATAAGATATAATGCTAAAGAGTACATATACCATTTGTAACAATGGTGCAATAAAAGGAGACCTCATCCTCTCGTGTCAAACAACACTAGCATCTCAAAGGGTGGTGCAACCACAACAAATCCAAGGTGGGATCTATTGAAAAGAGGTGCGCATTAGATGAATGACATAGTCATTTAAATGTTTCAAATGTAGGTTCTAAAATCATGGTGTCAGTTTTTGGAAAGAGGTGCATACTATACACCATGTCACAATCACATAGGAATCCAAGGCACAGGTGTATGACAATGGAGCATTATCAAAAACACTAGAAACTCCAGTCATAGAAAAATGCAAATGCAACATTCTCAGTGACCATCAAATCAAAGCAAAATCAATGGCATGGGCGAAATAAAAGAAAAGAAGTGCCATTCTTCCACATGGCTTAATGGCACAAGAGCAGAAGAAAATCAAGGAGGTTGGCTCAAGGAGAAGCACCAATGCACCACTTGGCAGTAGTGGAAGACTCTTTCCTTCACAGGAGGTTTTCACTTAAATATTTTAAAATCTTTTAAGGTTGAGTCATGTGGGTCATCAAGAGTCATTTAAGTAAGTTTCTTTTAATGAGTAAAAGATAAAACTGGTGGGCCCCAAATAAAGCTAAGCTTTATTAAAATAGGAAGAATCTCATTTAGCCTCAAAATGCTCATTGGAGGTTAATAATAAGATTTAAATAAAGTAATAGGAGTCTCTTAATAAGGCTGAGTCATATCAAATGGTGGGACCCTCCCTCAAGCTAAATAAAGCTAAGTGCTTTATTGAGAAGTCACATAAGTTTTAAGATTCACGGGAAGGAAACTTTATTTAACATGCAGCCATTAAGGTAAAAATAAGCATCGCTTTATTTCTACGGAAAGTAAAAAATGAGTGGGAGTTTTATTTTCTCGCTTGTCAAAGAAAGGAAGCTACAACTCATGAGAAACGGAAAGAGGCAGTTAACTGGAATCTCAGTTATTAGATCCAAAACTAACGAGATTTGCAGTTAGAGATATTTTGGGTAGTTTCAGAGGATCTTCAAAGGGGTTTTGCTTTAAATTGCATGAATCAAAGACATAAATAATCATCAACATAGATAGACATAGTTCAAATGATCACAGAATTTTTAGCAGCTAGAGTAGGAACATTTTCTTGCCTCAATAGGTGCCTCTCATGATGGATTGAATATTGTAATATGTGCATTCTGCCTTACGTACTTTGTTCTCCATGAAATAATGAAGAGAGAGTGGTGTTATGTGTATTTTGCAATGTGTTTCTAATTCTTTCTTCTTGCTTTTTGTTCTAAGCCTTTGGCTAATCTAATATAATATGTTGGGATTATTAATCATGTTGCATGCTCTTTAGTTTTACTAGTAGACTCTATTAGATTGAATCACTATGATGTTGGTTTAGATAATGATTATGGTGCATTGCCTTAGCAGTTTAGGGTATTTCATTTATAATATTGTTTCTTTCTTCCCTTTTCCTCAAAACCCATAGAGAAAACCTAGCTTCTTTAAAATTTGGAGGTTATTTCAAGAGTCTATCCCACATTCTTGGAATTTCTCATTGTTAGTGATTACATGCAAAATTTAAACATCAACAATAATCTTATCATGTTATGAACTATTTATGTAGTTATTCATATTGACAATATTATATTATAATATATTATTTATTGTAGCATATTATAATTTATTACTATAGATTATTATTTATGTTATTTCTTATAGCATGGTGTAAGTTGTTTCTATAACCAACATTACCCTTATCTATCTGTCTTCCATAAGATAATTGCATACATATTATAGTCTGCCTCATTCCCTACAACTCTTGTGCATATTGTAATTACAACTTTCATAATCTTACATTCCATGATTGAGGAAGGATTAAACTAAACTTTCTTCTTTTGAACTCACTTAAATTGATTTTAAATAATAGATATTTTCCATATAGTTATTCCATAACTAGCTCACTTTTATCCTATCAAGATCATTCTTTAGCTAGAAGTGAGATGTAGAATCCTTAGTATGGATAGTCATATGGCACAATCTTCTTTGGCACCATTGTAGGAGGTGTTGAGAATCAATTCACTTCTAGATTATGAAATATCTCGCTACCTACTATCACACCTATGTTGTGATGCTTTAGATTGTACATAAAAATATGAATAAGCATATGGGGATGCCTAACAAGTGTTTTACAAACCCCCATTGGCACTACATACCAAAGTATTTCTTTCTAGACATGATGAATAGAATATGTGAAGTGGCATTGTTGAATGACTCTAATACCTTAGATGTTTTAGGAGTTGAGACATGCCTATTTATAGGGCTATAGATGAGGTATTGTTGGAATCTATTGTCACATGGATTTGTACCGTGTGTTGAAGGATTTTAAGGTTCCAACAATCCAATGAAACATTGAGATGATCTCTAGGTGTGGGACCCTATAGGGAGATCAAATCTCTAAAGAGAGGCCGGTTCCTTTGTTGAATAAGAGATTCAACTATTCCTAAGACTAAACCTAATACATTCACCATTTATGAAAAGAATAATAGGGGTAAAACTAGAAATTAATGGAGGTGATACACCATGTTTGAATATGGAGCTCTCACAGTACTGAGAATGCACAAAATAGCTAGATACAATTGATAAACTTACATAGGTCTAGTTGATTCTAATAGAGATAAGATAACAGAATTGTAAGGAACAAACATTCACATACAAATCAATCCTAATTTACACAGTACTAAAAAACAAGCATGAAGAGGTAAAACACAATATGTATATCATTAAAAAGGCAAGGTTACAGTAGAGGGCTCTGTTTGAAAATACAGAAGAAAATAAGAAACTCAACTATCTTGCAACTATTTTTCAACCCTCATTACATCTTTTAGATATGCATATATAGCATTTGATTACATTGACCTTAGTCAATTCACAATAAATTTGCCCCCATGGGTCATTAGAAAATATCTCTGTAAAAGGGAATGTCTGTCTACTAAAATTAACTATAGAAAATATCTTAGATCATGGAGTAGCTGGAAGATATTTTGCCTTCAATGTAAACAATTGATTCATCAACCAACAACAATAAATGCAAAAATATATACAATGGGGTAGCTAACCATATCAAATCTGCATTAATGGATGATGAAGAAATTCAAATGAATTTTCCCTACAAATTCCCTTTTTACAGAGCTTTTGCAACACTTCAAATATCTATATTCAGATATTTAAAGTTTACAATACATTACAAACTTTATTTCTCTTTATTTCTAAATTTTCTAGAAAATCTGGCCTATACTTTGCCCTGTCGGTAAAATCTATATTTTCTAGACCATTCTGCCTCTATTTCTGCACATTTTCATCCTTAATCGGTAAACTCTATCATTTTCTAAACTGTGGCCGGTTATTTCATTTTTGCATACTTTTGGCTTATCGGGAAAAAGTCATTTTTTTGAACTTTTGTTGGTTGCCTCTTTTATCTCTATTTTTTGCTTATCAGCAAAAATCATCTTTTCTGAACCTGGCTGACTATATTGTGCCTTTATCAGAAAAATATCATTTTGCCGAACTTTCATCCTTTATCATTTTTTCCACTATTGGAAAATCTTTCTTTGGGTGAACTTCTTTCTTTTACTTTCCTTTTTATCCTATCGGAAAAAGTTACATTTCTTGAACTTCACTCACTTTGTCATCCTTTTACCCTTATTAGATAAACTTGCTTTGTCAAACCATTGTTCTTCATCAATAAAATTAGCCTCCTTAAGCACTTTGCCCTTTTCATCCTCCTTATTGACAAAAGTTGATATCAACGAACTTTGTTTGCTTTGAACCTTTTGAGAAGTTCAGTCTTATGTCAATTTGTCGATAAGGCTTACTTTACTTAGCCAATTTTATGATTTCTATTTTGCCCTATTAGCAAAATGTTACCTTTTGTGAACCGGGCCCACCTTGTCCACGATGTTGCACTTTCTTGAAATTTGGACCCTTTCTCTTTTTCGCCTTTATTGGTGAAGTGCCTTGTCAGTAATCCTAAGGAATTTTGAATCTTCAATGCCTTAGCCAAAAGTTCCTTTGTCAACCCTTTTACCTTTTGGCGAACCTTGTTTCCCTAGCCTTGCCTTGTTGGTGAAAGGCTCTGTCAGTGAACTTTTACATTTTTGAACCTATGCAAAGTTCATGAATTTTTCACTTTGCCAACAAGTGTTTTCCTTCCTTTGCCTTAGCCATTTTTTTGAGGAATTCTACGCCCTTTATCGCTTTATCAACAAAATGCCGAGTTGGTGAACCTAAATATTTTTGAACCTTTGGAAGGTTTGCAGCTTTCTTACTTCATCAATAAAGGGAAAAACATCCTTTACTTAGCCAATTTTTTAAACTCTCCTCCCGCCTTTGTTGGATAATCGGCCAGTTGGAGAACTTATGAAAAAATGAACTTTTCACAAGTTCATAAAACCTAAATTTTGCTGATAAAGGGGAAGGAACTATTCCATGCCTTAGTCAAATTTTGTTAGTTTAGGAACATAACTTTTTGCTGATAAAGGCCAAAAAGGCCGCAAAAATAAAGGTAAAAGCTTCAAAAATTTTGGGTATTTCTAGGTTTTTTGCAAGGATTCTCCTAATGAATTTTCAAAGATTTTTACAAGGTAGAATACTAGAATTTTAAGGTTTTTATGTATTCAGGACTAAGTTCTCAAGGGATTTCAACAAATTTTTTAAGTTGGGCTATTTGACTTTGGGCAGAGGAAAATAGGTCAACAAAATCTTCAATCTCTCATTAATTTATACTTAAGAGATTAAATTCTTCATGCTACCGACATCAATCATGAAGTCTAATGATTTCCCTTTTACCTACCTTTGTGACTAGAGTGATCACTCTACTTCAACATCCTTAGGTAAGAGATTTGTTGCTTGTGTGGTGTTGACTCAAACATTAGGTTATGCATTAATGATTTCATCCGAGGGATTGACATCAACATCTCAAACTATTCCCATTATGAGTAAGTTTTCCTATGCATGCAACTCTACATTGGAAGGAGTGCAAATCATGTGCTTGTCACACCACTTACTAGTCTTTGATGGTTTTTTATTGTCCAAAGGTAGTGTCTTCTTTGGCATGTTCACTAATTCCTACTTGAATTCTGCTTGAACTCCTCCATCACTACCACATATTGGTAGGATTCCACAATCATTTTAATCATGATTATCTGTAGTCTTGTTATCCCCAATTTTTATGGTGTACCAATTTAAAACTTTTTCCCCATGTTGAAACACATCAATCAAATAACCTTCTCAAAAGTTGTGATAGTATTTTTAAATCATTTGAAAAGGTCCCTTTTCATTCAAGTTTCATCAAGTTAAAGGTCAAGACTTTTTTTGTTCCCAAGTGTTTTTAGTTTAAAATTTGATCATCTTGTGTCACAAAAATTACTTCAGTTAAGTCATAAAGCCACATTATCTTCTTATCCATGCATAATTGTTTAAAAATCCTAGAAAAATCATCTTGAGCAAAGACGAGAACTTCAATGCAATTTCACAAGTTTGCAATTTTCATAATATGTATCTCCACAATTTGTATTTCCACAAATTTTACTTATTTTTTGAAGCTACAGGAAGACTCACAAAATTTGACAAGGTATCAAAAGGGTACTTTCTAGGTTTGTACATGTTTGTTTTAGAACATCTTCACATTGAAATGCATTTTCAATTGATTTACAAGTATGAATTTCAAGAATTCAAAGTTTTGATGCATAATCACAAGTTTCTACAAATTATGCATTTTCCTCCAAAGTCCCAACAATTTATTCGCATTGGTATTTTAACTCGCTTCTACAAATAAATAGTCTAGAAAAAGTTTAAAGGGTCCATGTTTACTAGTGGGTTTGTAGAGAACGGAAATTTGACTCTATTTTGAAAGGTTTAATACTTTATGAATGATAGGAAAGTAATGTGCAAAGGAAATTAACAGGTTTGCATAATTTTTTAAATTCACATTTATGGTTAGTATATTTGGTAATGTTTCGAATGATTTAGAGTTGTTGGTTCATTGCAAAGTAAAATTTTCAATTCACATGCACCATGTTCCATCTTTCTTCAGCACCACCATAATTAGAGAACATCATAGTGAAACACTAGGTCATTTAACTCCTTGTTCTAGTAAATATCACAATTGCTCTTTTACTTTATTTGTCTCCAAAATTCTTTGTTGATATAATCTTATGTTCAAAATTAGACAATATGGCAATAAATACTTCTCATGCTCAATTGGTCTATGAGGTGGGAACCCCTCAGGATCCTCAAAAGGCTCACCAAAATGGAAAATTAGTAGGTCTACATCACCTATTTTCTTGTCTAAATGTAGTTCATACATTGTTTTAATATTTTCTACCCACTCTTTCCTTTTTTTCATGTGCAACATTAATAAAGAAAATTATTGTGAAACATTTATTAATCATCATGAATGGGCATCACTCATCATGGATATCTTGGGGTTTCCCCTCATACAATTTTACCATCATCTCTTTTCCATTTTTCATTAACTAATATTTGTTCAATCTACAATATAAAATTACATCATATTCATATAGATAAAGGCCACCAACAATCCCACATACATCTAATGATATAACATCCACAATTACCTCATCCTTGGATTCCACTAAATATGTAAATATGATTGTACAATGTGTTTGATTGAAATTCTACTCCTTGTTTCAGCCAACCCAAGGAATATAGTTTTGGCTGCTTCTTTGTTTCCATCAAAAGTTCTTGCACAATACTCTAGGAAATTAAATTTTCTTGAGAACAAGTATTGAAAAGAGCATTAACTTTTTACCTTTTAGTAGAACTTTCACACCAAAAAGTTTGGTAGATTTCTCCTACTCTTAAGATTCACCTCAAAGCATGTTTACTTCTTATACATAGTTACATACATGATATCCAATCATATGTGTCTAAATAACATTGAATATCCTTCAACTTGTGTGAATTTGTAGCACCTTTGGGTCTGTGCATGGAAATGGGGGATCAAAAGGGGGTCAAAAGTGGTCACCTTTTTTCTAAAATTAGTAGAAACCAATCTTGGATGAGAAATTAAAGATAGTCACACTCAAAATTAGAAGATGTGATTGTTGCAAGTATGTGCCTAATTGGTGTTGTAATTGATGTCAACATATCTATGTTGTCATTAGTGTCAACTGTTTTGTTATTTTGTTTCTTACTTATAGATGTTGAGGATATTGAGAAGATTAGCTCATCCGGTAAAAATAGTGAATTGCAGTAGAAATAGTGCATTGAATGCAGAATAACATTCTAGGAGAATGCTCTGCATTTCCTGTAGAATAGATATCTTTGCCTACAGATTGGAAGTTATTTAGAAGCATGTCTGAAGATGTTATATTTCAAGTTTGAGCCTCCAGCATGAAGATTTGAGTCAGTTGTGTTCACTAGAGTAAAACCTGCTTTTTCTATGTATTCATTTGTGACAGAGAGAAAGTATTCTACTCTGCATTCCTCCACATTAAAACATTTTTATAGTTTTGGAATCAAGTCTATGATATGTTAAGTGCCTTAAACTACAATGGTTCATGATTTGGTGGTCTGCAAGCTATCTTTTACTTATGACAGTGGTTGTTAGTGTCCTTATGCTCCAGTTTAAAGAATCTTCTTGACAAAGTTGTTAGAGATTGTATGGTTGTTCCTGGTGATTACAATGTACTTGTGGATGTCTTCTGATCATGTTCCTACCTTTGGATTGGTTTGCAAAGAGAAAACTAGATCGTGAATGAAGAATGTTCTTGGCAGACCTAGTGCTCTCATTAGTCTTGGCCGACTTGGTTGAATTCATTATTTGTGGAGATGCATTGAAGATTGTAGAATCATGTCATGGAGTGGAGGATTGTGTTTGAGTCCTAGCTAAGACATGGCATGATCTGCATACATTCCTACATCTTTTCCTTAGCTAAATTTATATTAGGTCCAAACCTATTTTATGAATGTTTGTAGTGCCAACCTTGGATTGATCCAACAGATGATAAATGTAATGCCAATCTTGATGTACATTCTAAGCTTGAAGAATTGTATAAAAGTGTGTAATGAAGTTGTGAAAGAGTGTGTGTTGTGAATATGAAGAGATAAGTGTGAAAGTGTGAAGGATCAGAGTACAGGAGTCATTTTATGCTTCAATGGAACTGAACCCTGGCATGAAGTAGATGCTATTCAATTAATTGAACATCTTGGCAGTGAGCCACCCTTCGATAGTGAGCCACCCTTCGGCAGTCAGCCATCATTAGGTAGTGAGCCATTCTTTGCAATGAGTATTTTTTACAATGAGCCCTATAGGCAGTGAGCCTTTATTTTTTAGTATTTCTATAACTTATATATTTTTGTGGGCTAACACCCATCGTGGTTTTTTCCTTTTAGGGTTTTCCATGTCAAAAATCTAGTGTCTACTATGTTGAATGTGTGATTGTGATTAAGTTAATCATTTCATGCTTTCATAGTTAAATCTGATTATGAATAATTAAGTTGTTGATGGTTTGATATGCATGTGAAGCTAAGTTTTTGTGACAACTGATTCACCCCCCCTCTCAGTTGTTTAGTGTATTTCAACAATTGGTATTAGAGCAAGGTTCCTCTAAAGAAAGCCTAACAACTTGAGGAAGATCCAAGATGTCTTATAAGAAGGAAGCTCTGCATTTTGATGGGACAAATTATGCTCTCTGGAAGGTAGGAATGAAAAGTGATCTTCTTTGTCTTGGTTATAAAGTATTGAAGGCTGCAGAAACACAATATACCATGCCTCAAAATGGTTTGACAACTGAAGATGAAATCCAGGAATATGAGTTGGATGTAAAAGAGAAGGATGCTCTGTTAAGTTCCTTAAGTGACTCAGTGTTGACAAAAGTTGTGGACCTTGAATATGTAAATGAGGTCTTGGTGAAGCTAAAAAATCTGTATGAAGGAGATGATTCTGTAAAAGAAGCGAACTACAAAGCCTGAAAGTGAAATATGAGGGTTTGAAGATGAATGAAGATGAAAACACAGCAGCCTTTATGTAAAGAGTTGATGAACTTGTCACTAGAATAAAGGGCATGGGAGGAACTCTCGGTGATAAGGAAGTTGTGATGAAAATTCTTAGATCACTACCAAAGTCATACAGTCACAAGGTAGCTGCTATTGAAGAATTCATCACTGTGAAAACTATTGACAGAGATTAGTTACTTGGAAAGCTTACAGCCTTTGAGATGAGAGAATTTGGTGATGCCCTGCCTAAAGTTGAATCAACTTTTAAAGCCAGTACTTCAAAAAAGATCTCCAGAATTGAGAAATACAAGGTGGACGATGACTTTGATGAAATTGAAGCTAACTTTGTTGACAGGCTACAAAGAGGCTCTAGTAAGTTCAAAGATAAATTACCTTTCAAATGTTTCTCTTGTGGTAAAGTAGGTCATTATGCTTCCAGATGTCCTTAAAGAATCGAAAGAAATAAGAAAAAATATGAGAGCAAGCATAGAGTTCCAAAGAAATGCTACTATGTCAGAGATTTTGATGATGAAGGTGTGACTGATGATGAATCTGATGATGCTAGTACTAGTGCAAATTAATGCCTATTTATTGCAATTAAAGAAGATCATGTGTCTACTAATTCTACTAGTTGTGTGAAGGAAGAAAAACCAGTGGAAGAAAGTGCTTTGGTTGTTCAGGTTGAGAAAGATAAGGATAAATGGATTACTGCTAGTGGATGCTCACATCATATGACCAGTGACAAAAGTAAGTTTGTAAGTTTGGAAAAGTATGATGGAGGACTGGTTAGGTTTGGAGACAATGAAGCTAGTAAGATTTGTGGAAAAGGATCTATTTCATTTGATGGAAAGCATAATACTAACAATGTTCTATATGTGAATGGTTTGAAGCATAATCTTTTGAGTGTTGGTCAGATGTGTGACAAAGGATATGATCTGAGATTCAAAGACAATGGGTGTAAGATCATGGAAAGCGCTAAAACTTTGATTGCCACTGGTAAGAAGACAAAAGGTAACATCTATTAATTAAGAGGAACTAATGATTACTGTTTACTAGCCTAGGCAAATGAAAGTTGGCTATGGCATAGAAGGATGTGTCCTATAAACTTTGACAATCTGGTAACGATATGTTCAGGTCAGACTGTGAGAGATTTACCAAAACTTTGTGAAACCCTCCAATACAATTTGTAAGGAATGTCAGTTGGGAAAGTAGACAAGGACAAGTTTTAAGAGCAAAGAACTATTTTCTACCAGTTTGTTGAATCTAGTGCATATAGATCTATATGGTCCTACAAGGATGAGAAGTGTACAAAGTGACAGGTACTTCATATTGCTTATTAATGATTATTCTAGAATGACTTGGGTTACTTTTCTAAGAGATAAATCAGAAGCCATAGAGAAGTTCAAATCTTTCAAGGCAATGGTTGAGAATGAAATAGAGTTGAAGATCAAATGCTTAATGTCTGATAGAGGAGGTGAGTTCGCATCAAATGAATCCAACATTTTCTATGAATAGCATGG
Organism: Cunninghamia lanceolata; assembly: GCA_027924645.1. Lineage (NCBI taxonomy): Eukaryota > Viridiplantae > Streptophyta > Pinopsida > Cupressales > Cupressaceae > Cunninghamia > Cunninghamia lanceolata. The sequence continues at coordinate 5,187,459 of BSBN01000244.1, forward strand.
GATAAAGAGATAGAGTTGTAAGCACCTAGGACTCCTTAGTAGAATGGAGTTGTGGAAAGGAAAAAAAGGATGTTTTAAGAGGTTGTGTAGAGTTTAAACTACATTTTGATATATTTGGTTGTGACTTTCTATAGTTCTTGCTATAGTTTTATTTTGCAGTCGGTAGTCAATTTTCTTGCTCGTGGAGAGTGCCACTTGTCAATATGGTAGGGTTTTGTCAAACCTGCGAGGAGCTATGCTTTAAATAACGTGTGAGGCTGCCACATGGAAAAAGTTCCAAAATAGTTAGCTACAATAGATGGAAGTAGCAGATTATGCCGCGTGTCTTTTCAATGCTTCACAGTTCCTAGATGTTGTTGGAGGTCGTCACATATCTTTGGCCAGGTCCCTTTTTGATAAGTTTCTTGCTATGTGCAGAGTGTACCATGTGTCACTACCATGGGGCTTTGAGGAGTAACTTTTGTTTAAGGCAGTAGAAAGTTTCTTAGTCGTGGAGTGTGCCACATGACATACCTGTGAGTGTTTGAAGGATAAGGAAACAAAACAAGCACAGAAATGCACACGAGAGTGCCATCTGTCCTAGTTTGAGACACACAAAGGTGCCACGTATCAAGCAAGAGAAAGGAGCGTAAGGCACCAAGTGTCACAATTTCTATTGTTTCTTTTGTATCGATAGTGAATTAGCCCAATGTAGTGGAGAATGCCACGTAGCATATTATTAGAGCTGTTAGAGGTCTACGCGAAGTGGCAAGTGTCTCAACAGAACTGCAAGTGATGGTGTCATATTTTTAGTGTCACTCAGTCAATGGGCACATAGGGAGATACAGTTGCATAATCAAGAAGATCTTGTGTGCCAATTCGAGTTCTAGTTCTATTGCTACAGTTACAAATTCTGAATGGCTGAGAAATATTTTGAGCCTCGCTTTACTTCTATAAATATGAGGAAGCTTTGTAACACAAGGATTCAGATATTGATAATTCAGAGATTTTTGCTGCAACTAGATTATATAATTTTATCTTTTCACTATTGTTTCAATAAGTAGCATATAGACTTGTGCATGTTATTGTGCCTCTTGTATTTGCTAAATCTATTAGTGAGAAGAAACATTGTTCTATGCCATTGATGATATTTTTTGTCTCTATATTAATCTTCTATGTTTAGCCTTTGGTTTCAAATTCATCTATAATATGTTTGTATTGATCATGCTTCATTTTCTCTCCAATATAGCTAAATTATGAAGGTTTAAGCACTGTGCTAGTTGTTGAAACACATTTAAGTATGGCGCATCACCATAGAGTTAGAAGCTTTTATATTGTATTTGTAATCTTGTTTTTTCTTCTCTTTACCTCAAACCCCATAGAAAAGGAAGAGCCAGCTTCCCTAAAATATGTAGGTTGTTTCGAGTGTCAAGTACCACATTCTTGAAACTTCCCATGTTAGTGTTCAAATCCATGCAATTTTATACATCAATAGTTTTTAGCATGCTCGGTGGGACCTTTCTTAAATTTTGATCAAGATCGTATGAACCAAAGAGCATCAAGGAGTCAGAGTTGTAAACCAACAACAAGAACATAGTCAACTACTAATCCAAGGATCTTATTGCCCCCATTAATAGCCACTCCAAGAAGAAGAGTAAATCGAGTAGTGATAACATCAGGAACAATCATGACAGCACTAGCTCTGCCACGAAGTTATGCAAACTAGAACAATATCAGCCCCCTTGTTCTCCCAACACCAGCAAACACTTGGGATCTAATTCTAGCTAATGCTTTGAAGGTCTTACCCAAATTCAATGGGGAAGATGCCAAGACACTAGGAGAGCATCTCCAATATGTGTCAGATGTGTGTGCAGTTCATGTTATTACAGAACAAATATTGCAATTAGATTGTTGGTGGCTTCGTTTAAAGGGAAGGCTCTGGATTGGTATAGATCTCTACCCCCAAACTCCATGATGTTGTGATGTTCACAACACGCCCCATTATGCTCCTTAGCAAAATGGGGACCCCTGCTGATGTCTTGCTTTTTGCTTTTGCTTGTGTTTTTTCTGCTTTCTGGCAGTTTGGTAAAAATGAAGGTCAGGTGCATCATCATCATGATATTGCATAAGGTAGGTCATCATCATGAGGTCAGTTTGTCAGTTCATATTTTATTGCTGTAACCTCATATTTAGAACGAGCTTGAAATTCCATGCAGGTTTGCCTTTTACTTCACTTGAAAATTCTTCCATATGTGAAAGTTATGCACGGTCAAAGTTTTGGTCAAACCTGATATTCGCAGAAGGATCATCATATTTTTATATCCTAAGTCATGTTGACAAGATCATCATGATCTTGGTCTATCACCCGATAAAAATTATGCAGTCGCAATATCCGGACGTCAATCTTAGGTGGTAGTGCCCTTTACCCGTCAAATGGCCTTATGCGCATCATGCATCATCATCATATTTGACCGCCCCCCCCCCCCCCGATAATATCCCGAGGTTCAAATATCATGATGATATCAACTTTCAGTCAAGGTTAAGTTTCCCCGTCGAGCGGTCTTTGTATAGCGAGCATCATCATGATATTTCAAATCTTATCATATCATGCTGATCACACTTAGAAAATCCACCTTCGGCATATTTGCATGCGCGTGTTATAATCCTATCGCAAGGTCATCATCATGATATTTGCTGAAGTTTGAAGTATGATGATGACGACTTCATGTCATCCTGATCTTTCACGAGGGTCATTTGCTGAAATTCGATTAGTGGGGACATCATCATCATAATTCGACGAGGAGGATCATCATCTTCATATCCTCCTGATCTCCGGTTAGCGAATATCATGATGATCACCCTATCTATTCAGAAGAGGTCGATATTGCATTTCTCAACAGCATGATCATATTTTACGATATCACCCTAGCGCAAATATCATGATGACCTCAATTTATCCTTGTGCTCCGAAAGCGAAATATCATGATGACGTCACCATCATCTTCCTTTCCTCGGCAGCATGATTATATTCATATCCTCCTATGCTTCTTCAACATGATGATGATGATCTTGTTCTTTTCCCCAATATGCAGAAGCGAAATATCATGATGACATTCATCTGGACCTTCAGAAGCGAGAGCATCATATTTCCAGAATATCATGATGATGAAGTATGTCGACCAACACGTTTTTTTGACGCACCGACAGCGATGATCATGCCGATGGGCGGGAAATGTGGCGGTGGAATTTTAAAGTGTTTTTTTGGCGCCTCTGGCATTTTTCGGTCAGCGATGGTTGACCCGATGAACTTTGAACAGTCTGAACGCATTTTTGACGCGTTTTGAGCGGTTTTCCTGATCTGATTTCCACGATCTTGCGCAGTCACCTGGATTTAAACGCTTATTCTAGTTTCCTGCTATTTTTTGTGATAAATGTGAAACTTATTGCTTGTCTTGTCTTGCAGGCTTGCAGTTGAGGAAGCAGCTGGAAAGTCAACACAGTGACCTCATGGAGGAAAGAAGATCTGATCTCAGGAGCAAGAAGATAAGGATAAAGTGCGAAAAGTCAAAGCCATTCAAGTGAAAGATAGAGTTGCAGCTGGCGGCATTAATGCAACAGACAAACAGAAGTTATTACCCAGCTGCCGGAACTTCTCGGAAGGGGCAATATTTCACCCAGATTTGACACTGCTCAGAGATATTTTTTGAGAACTGGTTCACCTGTATTTATTGCTGTAACCAGAGGTTTGAACCAGGGGTTCAGTTAGGTTTTTTGCTGTAGTGAGGACAATCAGAATGTTATATATTGTGCCTCTCTACACTGTAATACTTTACAACAGGGGCTACAACAGGGATTTTTTTTAGGAAAACACAGCAAGTTAGCTTAGCATAGTTTAGAAGTAGAAGAAGGAGGTCGCCTGTTTGTCTGCAGTAAGATGTGCGTGGAATGTCTGGCTGTCTTACTGTATCTGTAAAGCTTGTAAGTTCTCGGTAGTATGATCAATGAAACTAAGAGTCATTCCTACATTGTAAATCATGTATGACTATTCATTTCTAATACAAAAGAATCTGGAGTTCTGCATCTATCTTCTGAGTGTTCTCTTGCTCTTCTTTGTGTTTTGAAATATCTTCTTTGAGAGCTTGCAATTTTAAATGTATGTTTGTGAAAATGCTCAGAACTTACATTTAGGGTTTTTACTGTGGATTTGATCAGATTACTGTGGTATTTACATAGTGGATAACAGAAACAATTAGATCCTTCTGTAGATTAAGTGAGGTATAGATTAGATCTTTCTAACTTTTCCCAACCCATCTGAAATATTTAGCTGAAAATGTAGAAATCTAAAGGAAATTGTCTCAAATTTGAAGAAGCATGCATAACAGAGTCTAAGTAGATAGTTTTCATAAGTACATGAAGAAGAAAGCTGCAATAAATCTAAGAAAACCATCTGAAACTTGCAACACAGTATCACCTTTATGCAAATGAACAGAATACTTGTTGAAATCTGTGACCTCTTTGCATATTCTTAGTCCATTAAAACATCAAACAAACCTAAACTACGTAAGGCCCCTTGAACATTACAGCTTCACATTGACCAACTGAACTTGACCAACCGAACCATTGTAGACTTGGGATTAGTTGAATCACCAAATGATTCCTTCTTGTCTTTCAAGTATAGTTACAGTTCATGTCATGTGAATTTTAACTTATTGTTATGATTGCTTCAAAACAGTCATCAACAGTTTTCTGGTGCTAAATAGAGGGCTAGAAGGCTGTATAACGCAATCATCAACAGTTTTTTGGCGCTAGAAGGAGGGCCTGATTTGGTTTAGGGTTAAAATTCTGAGTTTTAAATGTTATATTCTGAGATATGTTAGATCTCATAAACTTTCAAAAGGCCTAAAAGGGTGAAAAGAGGGTCCCATTTTCAATGGACTCATATAGGGATAATTTTCAAGTTGACATTCCTTCATTTCAGAAAGCTTTGAATAACCAGCTTTATCCTAAAAATTTATATAGCTATGGTTTATTTGGAAGGTGTAGGATACATAAGTCCGCAGAGCATGGTGAGCTTAATTGTCTAGCTTTCCTTACAAGATTAGATTTACATTTGAAAGGACTAATCTCTCTCTCAGACGTGTATAAGGCTGAAAGTTGGCGGGAAAATGAGGAGATTATTGAGCGATAGGAGGATGCAGCATCAACGGTCGTTAAATGTGCAGAGGATACAAAGATGGAACCAATGCTAAGAATAAAGGATAGTAAGATCTCTTGGCAGGAATCATGTGATGGTAAGAAAAAAAATCTGTCTTTTCGTCAGGATCCAGCTGTGATTAAAGTTAGTGAAAAGTATAAATATCCTAAAAAATGTAGAGAAGAAATCATAGCTCATGTCCCTTTTCTAGATAATAAGCAAAAAGGATTTAATGAAATAGAAAAGGCAAGTGAGGTTCATCTTGATACATTTGATAAATATATAGAACTAATAAGGAATATTTGTCAAGAAGAAACCTCTGGATCTGACCTGAATAGTTTTAACGAACATGATTTTGCAAATAAGTGTAAACAAGCATTGGCAAAATTAAAATGCATTAAAACTGATAAGATCCCTACTGTAGAAACTAGTGAAGTCATAGAAAAGAAAGACAATCCTAGTGTTACGACCGACTTCTTTAAATTAAATGATCAAAATCAAGATTGTTGCAGGTCAATAAGATTAGACTCTTCACTGGACGATAAATGTGAGTCATCTGATGAACAATTCTTGAAAAGAGAGGATACAGAGGATCATGTTGCTGCTGTGCATAATCAGACATTCCCCCCATGCCATGTTGAAAATAAAACAGGGGAGTACTCCTGTTGATCTAAAGATGTTGTCCCACCTTTACTCTCAAGTGATTTAGAAGTGATTACTTTCTGTATATCAGATTATGATGATAAAGATACTTACTTAAGTGCTGATGTGCAGGAAACTAATGAGAACATTGAGAGGTTTGCTAAATTTGAGGATAAACTGAACATCCAAAATGAAGGAACAAAGCTGGATGAAGATGAAGAAATGATACATCTAGAGTCATTCATCTTTCAACTTGAAAAAGGACTAGACATAGAGCTGGGCAATGGAAATGCAGAGTTGAATGAAGAGCCAGCTATCAATAAACAAGTGTGTTCCACAGAGCTAAAGGCACATCAGGTTGTCTCTTTCCTTTCCTTAGTAAACAATGATAAATGCTATTTTGATTATGGAAATTCAAGAGATAGGACCTGCTTATGGATTAATCATAACCCTGATGAGCAGCCTCAGTTACTAGTTATTAAGAGCTATTCTGATAAACACAATGAATCTAGAATATCAGAATTTTTTTCAGAATTCAAAGATAAATCTGCTAGGATGAGAACCATAACCAGTACCCTGTTACTCCTGCACAACCTAAAGAAATATGCAAGTAGGGGTATTTTTGGGTCTTTTTCCTGGGTTTCTAATTGCCTTGTAGAGGCTTGTATATAGTTTGGTAGGTTAGTTGTTTGTATAGCTTGTCTTCTGTTTGTTTTTGCTTTTGTTTCTGTCTGTTTGTATAGTTTTTCTTTTGTTGTACAGCCTGTTTGTTTGGTTTGTTTGTTGTCTCCTCAGCAGGGATCTTTATTTTACTGTAGAGTATTAAGGAGCAAAACTAGCAACCATTCAAAACAGTATATAATTTAGGATATTCAGGTTAACCATTTGCAATTTACACATAACCTGTCACTGTCATGAATGTAGAGAGTTGTTCATCTTCTGAAGTTTTGTATTCAATAAATGTGATTGAGAATTTGAAGCAGGTTTCTCATGATGACACACCTAAAATCCTTGGGTTTGTTGAACCTACCAGTGTAGATATTAGGTGAAAAATCAGAGGTCACCCTTGCTACCATTACAATTCTCAGCTTAATTTCAGCAAGTGTCCACTCCTTGCATCATGAAGTTACAAATTGCTATATCTTATGAAATCTTTCAAAATTAGAAAACAAAAAATAAATAAATAAATAAATAAAGCGGATTATACTGAAAATCCAGATTAAGCCATCTAAGTAACTCTACCGGGGCTATGGACGCTCGCTGGCAGTGGGGCTCTACTTAGGAGAATTGTAACGATAACCTTGCCGGGGCTATAGATGCTCGCTGGCAGCAAGGCTCTATCCGGTCGGCTATGAGGGAATATCCTCACCTACGTAGGCTAATGTCAGTCACTGGTTTGTTCAACCGATCTTCAAGATGAGGATAATTAATCACATGCACACAACTAAACTGAAAATGGAAATTCATGCATCTTTATTGAATACTTTGAGTCTCAAGCTGAATAGTAATTTGCAGGAAAAGATAGTTGGAAGTTATGAGTTCATTTCATCTAGTTTCCTTGAACACTCTGAATTTAATTGTTTTGTTTTGGTTGCTAGTTGTTGTGATGTTCACAACACGCCCCATTATGCTCCTTAGCAAAATGGGGACCCCTGCTGATGTCTTGCTTTTTGCTTCTGCTTGTGTTTTTTCTGCTTTCTGGCGGTTTGGTAAAAATGAAGGTCAGGTGCATCATCATCATGATATTGCATAAGGTAGGTCATCATCATGAGGTCAGTTTGTCAGTTCATATTTTATTGCTGTAACCTCATATTTAGAACGAGCTTGAAATTCCATGCAGGTTTGCCTTTTACTTCACTTGAAAATTCTTCCATATGTGAAAGTTATGCACGGTCAAAGTTTTGGTCAAACCTGATATTCGCAGAAGGATCATCATATTTTTATATCCTAAGTCATGTTGACAAGATCATCATGATCTTGGTCTATCACCCAATAAAAATCATGCAGTCGCAATATCCGGACGTCAATCTTAGGTGGTAGTGCCCTTTACCCGTCAAATGGCCTTATGCGCATCATGCATCATCATCATATTTGACCCCCCCCCCTGATAATATCCTGAGGTTCAAATATCATGATGATATCAACTTTTAGTCAAGGTTAAGTTTCCCCATCGAGCGGTCTTTGTATAGCGAGCATCATCATGATATTTCAAATCTTATCATATCATGCTGATCACACTTAGAAAATCCACCTTCGGCATATTTGCATGCGCGTGTTATAATCCTATCGCAAGGTCATCATCATGATATTTGCTGAAGTTCGAAGTATGATGATGACGACTTCATGTTATCCTGATCTTTCACGAGGGTCATTTGCTGAAATTCGCTTAGTGGGGACATCATCATCATAATTCGATGAGGAGGATCATCATCTTCATATCCTCCTGATCTCCGGTTAGCGAATATCATGATGATCACCCTATCTATTCAGAAGAGGTCGATATTGCATTTCTCAACAGCATGATCATATTTTATGATATCACCCTAGCGCAAATATCATGATGACCTCAAGTTATCCTTGTGCTCCGAAAGTGAAATATCATGATGACGTCACCATCATCTTCCTTTCCTCGGCAGCATGATTATATTCATATCCTCCTATGCTTCTTCAACATGATGATGATGATGTTGTTCTTTTCCCCAATATGCAGAAGCGAAATATCATGATGACATTCATCTGGACCTTCAGAAGCGAGAGCATCATATTTCCAGAATATCATGATGATGAAGTATGTCGACCAACACGTTTTTTTGACGCACCGACAGCGATGATCATGCCGATGGGCGGGAAATGAGGCGGTGGAATTTTAAAGTGTTTTTTTGGCGCCTCTGGCATTTTTCGGTCAGCGATGGTTGACCCGATGAACTTTGAACAGTCTAAACACATTTTTGACGCGTTTTGAGTGGTTTTCCTGATCCGATTTCCACGATCTTGCGCAGTCACCTGGATTTAAACGCTTATTCTAGTTTCCTGCTATTTTTTGTGATAAATGTGAAACTTATTGCTTGTCTTGTCTTGTAGGCTTGCAGTTGAGGAAGCAGCTGGAAAGTCAACACAGTGACCTCATGGAGGAAAGAAGATCTGATCTCAGGAGCAAGAAGATAAGGATAAAGTGCAAAAAGTCAAAGTCGTTAAAGTGAAAGACAGAGTTGCAGCTGGCGGCATTAATGCAACAGACAAACAGAAGTTATTACCCAGCTGCCAGAACTTCTCAGAAGGGGCAATATTTCGCCCAGATTTGACACTGCTCAGAGATATTTTTTGAGAACTGGTTCACCTGTATTTATTGCTGTAACCAGAGGTTTGAACCAGGGGTTCAGTTAGGTTTTTTTCTGTAGTGAGGACAATCAGAATGTTATATATTGTGCCTCTCTACACTGTAATACTTTACAACAGGGGCTACAACAGGGATTTTTTTTAGGAAAACACAGCAAGTTAGCTTAGCATAGTTTAGAAGTAGAAGAAGGAGGTCGCCTGTTTGTCTGCAGTAAGATGTGCGTGGAATGTCTGGCTGTCTTACTGTATCTATAAAGCTTGTAAGTTCTCGGTAGTATGATCAATGAAACTAAGAGTCATTCCTACATTGTAAATCATGTATGACTATTCGTTTCTAATACAAAAGAATCTGGAGTTCTGCATCTATCTTCTGAGTGTTCTCCTGATCTTCTTTGTGTTTTGAAATATCTTCTTTGAGAGCTTGCAATTTTAAATGTATGTTTGTGAAAATGCTCAGAACTTACATTTAGGGTTTTTACTGTGGATTTGATCAGATTACTGTGGTATTTACATAGTGGATAACAGAAACAATTAGATCCTTCTGTAGATTAAGTGAGGTATAGATTAGATATTTCTAACTTTTCCCAACCCATCTGAAATATTTAGCTGAAAACGTAGAAATCCAAAGGAAATTGTCTCAAATTTGAAGAAGCATGCATAACAGAGTCTAAGTAGATAGTTTTCATAAGTACATGAAGAAGAAAGCTACAATAAATCCAAGAAAACTATCTGAAACTTGCAGCACAGTATCACCTTTATGCAAATGAACAGAATACTTGTTGAAATCTATGACCTCTTTGCATATTCTTAGTCCATTAAAACATCAAACAAACCTAAACTACGTAAGGCCCCTTGAACATTACAGCTTCACATTGACCAACTGAACTTGACCAACCGAACCATTGTAGACTTGGGATTAGTTGAATCACCAAATGATTCCTTCTTGTCTTTCAAGTATAGTTACAGTTCATGTCATGTGAATTTTAACTTATTGTTATGATTGCTTCAAAACAGTCATCAACAGTTTTCTGGTGCTAAATAGAGGGCTAGAAGGCTGTATAACACAATCATCAACACATGACTACTTTGGACCAGCTTGGAGACATTTTTTTTGCAAGATTCAAAGAAAAGGGTGACAAATCATCTTTGTTACAACAATTGATCATTATCAAGAGAGCGCCTCAAGAAGCCACAACAGACTTCAACTCTAGGTTTCAAAAGACTTGGGATGGAATTCCTACTGCAACTAGACCATCACCAAGTATGGCTATTGTATTCTATCTCAAAGCTTTTAATTCCAATATCTCTGTAGTGATTCAGTCCATAGGAGGACAGACTTTACCAGCTGCATATGAGTTAGCAGTAAGGGCTGAAAACAACATGATAGATGTTGGCAAATCACCCCCAAGACCTCCTATGCCTATGTTCCTAGAAATTTCTATGCCTCTGCCACAAGAAACCAATAATGCCTCATCTACACCTGTGCCCATGTATACCTTCCTGACTCCACAACAACACATTGTGCCAATGCCCTCTACCCCTCCATCTAAAATGGATGATGTTAAGAACATGCTTAGGACATTTTCAAATGAGATTATTAATCTCAAAAAGGCAACAGACTTCCTACCTGAAGCCTCCTTACCAGGGATTCCAAGGTGCTTAGAGACCTAATAACCCACAACCTTTGAATCAATTGGTCATAGACCCCACTCCATTGCAGGCTATCCCATCTAACTTGGGTAGAGAGATGGTCCCCAAACAAAACAATCTAGAAGAAGATGCCAATGCTTGGTGCTTTCCCTGCAACAATGCCCATATGCCCAGGGATTGTCCAAGGGGCAATCTGCAGCAGAAGATAGCAAAATAAAGAAGGCAAGAAAATCAAGTTGTTTTGGCTAGTTCTACTCTGTATCAGTCACCAGGTGTTCAAAATTAAGTTATGGTGGCTCAAATGCAAGGAATGTCTATAGAACAAGAGGAAGAGATTACCCCAGAGCATGCCTTATTCTCATGGATTGAAGATGAAGAGTCGGTATTTCTAAATGAAGTGTCTGGCTCAAAGAAGCCCTTAGTATAGTCTGATTATTTCACCATATCAAAAAGAAGGATGGTTGAACAGCCTGAGAAAAACCCAAGTGAAGCAACTAAGGACTTTCCATCCCAACGACAATACATACCTGCTACAAGGCAAGAGATGCCTATAGATACTCTAAATCAAGGAATTTCTAAACCGGTGATAGAAAGAGCAAGGTATCCTTACTATCCAAAGGCACAATCATTAGGGACATGAACGTGGTGGAACAACTAAAGAAGATTCTGATGCATGTGTCAATATGGGATATGTTGGCTATCCCTAAGCAAAAGACACTACTTCAAGAAGCATTGCAAAATCTTTTAGATCCTAAAGCTATTGGTACAAGAGAAGGAGGCCCGAACAAAGGAAGAGCTCAAAACAAAGATACCCTATCTTTGCAGATAGTCGCCCTACTAAATGTTGCACCAGAGGTAAGCATAATCCAAGCCTAATCCATTCTATCTAACTTTAATAGTGTGAAAGAAACTGTTGCACAACTCAATGATAGATTCAAGGGCTAGTACTACAGTCATGTTGAAACAAATAGATGATGCCTTAAAGATAGAATATGAGCCACAAGCTCAAGGGGTTATGTAGTTAGATGGGAAATATGTCTGAATAGTAGGAATGATTAAGCAACTCCCATTACAACTATATACATGCCCAAACATAACTATCTTGCAAGATGTGGTGGTTATTGATATCCCCCTATCTTTGGGTTATGCTTATCTAGAGATTTTATAGCCAAAATAGGAGGATACATGTCCCCTCATTGGTCACACTTGATCCTGAAAACTAAATATGGAACCAAGATGAAAGTCTTGTCTGAGCCTCTGTCTAAAGATCATATCACAGAGGAACCTGCTCCCAGGATTGAAGCATCTCATGCTATGATGAATAGGGAGGAAAGAGTTTTTGTTGAAGAGATGGGAGAATGGACTTAATATGATCAGAATGAAGAAGAGAACAACCAACTTATATCCATGACGCAAAGTGACCCTTATGGTAATTATGACTCTACTGGTTTAGGAACTTATGTAATTTTTTAGGAAGGTCAAGAAATACCAAATGTTATGAAGCAAGAGGTACCTAAAAAGGCAGATTTTGAAAAAGGTTCAGAAATCTGGACTTTGAACTTTGATGGAGCAAGAAGAAAGAGTGGTGCTGGAGCAAGTATCTACATTACCTCCCCGAGTGGTGATAAAATCCTCAGAGCCATACGATTTCAATTTGCCTATACCAACAATGATGCTGAATATGAATCTTTGGTGCATGGCCTTGTGTTGGCTAAAGATAAAGAACCTAGTGGTCAAGGGTGACTCCGAGATGGTAGTGAAACAAATCAAAGAAAAGGTCATGGCCAAGAATGTAAGGATGAGATCTTACCGCCATAGGGTGTGGGATCTCATTGAAAGTTTTGATGCTTTTAATATAGAAGTCATCCCTAGAGCTCAAAATGCTGTGGCAGATAGGATGGCACAAATTGGTTCTCAATTTAACCCAGTAAGTGACCTACTCATTAACAATGAAGCAGTGAAAGTCATCATGAGGCTAGTAATCCCTGACAACATTCAAAATTGTCAAGTCTTTGATAATGATCTTCAAGTACTTTTGTTTCTACAACAGTCAAGGGAATTTGTTGACCAATTACAGTCCAATATTGAACAAGCATATGGTGATTAGATTATTCAATTGAAGTCTAACAAGCTGCCAAAGGAGTTAATCACACTAGAGAACTTGTTTGACCCAGATGATGTGAGTCTGGATAAGAGGAAGTTTAAAGCAAGAAAAGAAGATTATTCTAAGATTCAAGTCAACAAAGGAAGAAAGTTAAAAGTAGGGAATGCTACTACTCAAGAAGAAAGAGATAAGCTCGTTTCTTTATGTAACAAATATGATAGAGTAATTATATGGACCTATGATGACCTTCATGGTTATAATAGAGATGTCATTCAACATACCATAGAGCTTGCTGAAGGATCAAATCCAGTCTACCAGAAATAGAGGCCAATGAATCCTAGAATTGAGCCTTTAATGGTAGATGAATTGTAGAAACTCCTAGAGTCTAAGATCATATTCCCAATTAAACATTCAACTTGGGTGTCTAATCTAGTGCTAGTAAGGAAGAAGAATGGAGACATAAGGCTCTATGTAGATTTCAGAGACCTGAATAGGGTTTCATTAAAGGATCACTACCTTATGCCCTCTATGGAGCAGATTTTACAAATAGTGGCTGGGTCAAAGAGATTCTCCTTGATTGACGAATTCTCAGGATAAATCTGATTTGGCTGGCTAATGAGGACCATCATAAAACAACATTCACAACAAAGTGAGGAACCTTTGCATATGCTAAGATGCCTTTTGGTCTTTCAAATGCAGGAGCCACTTTTCAACGTGCTATGGATATAGTGTTTAAGGGACAGATAAATAAGATGATTCTTATCTATTTAGATGACCTTACCATATTTACTAAGGATGTCAGAGACTACTTCGATCATTTGGAAGCTATTTTTTAGAAGTGTCAAGAATTTGGGATATCTCAAAATCGCAAGAAATGTGCTTTTGTTGTACCACAAGGGAAACTTTTGGAACACATTGTTTCAAAAGATGGAATTACTATTGATCCAGAATGGGTCACAGCTATACTAGATTTGTCCTTGCCAATCAACAAAAAAGCAGTGCAGTCCTTCTTGGGTAAAATCAGTTTTGCCAGCAGGTTTATATCTGACTTCGCAGGGATGGTCAGACCCATTACTCAAATGCTAAAGAAAGATTTAGTCTTCAAATGGATAACTAAGGGGAGACAGGCTTTTGAAGAAATCAAGAAAGCCATCTCTACTACTCCAGTATTGGGAAATCTAGATTTCTCTAAACCTTTCATCATGTATGTATATGGAGGAGAATACAGTGTTGCAGTTGTTCTTACCCAGAAAGATGATAGCGAAGAGGAAGAGCATCCAATATCTTTCTTCTCTAGAACCTTTCGAGAGTATGAATCTAGTTATAACTTTGTTGAGAAGCAAGCTTATGCCATGGTTAAAGCTCTTAAGAAATTTGGACATTTAGTGACAAGGATTAAGATCCTGATATTAGTAGCTCACCCAAGTGTTAGGGAGTACATAATGGAATTTGAGATTACAAAAAAGAGGGCCAATTGGATAACTAAAATTTTAGAATATGATGTAGAGGTAAGGCCTACTAAATTGGTCAGAGGCAAAGGACTCTTTCAATACATTGCTAAAGATATAGAGAGTCAATGCCTGAAGGAACAAAGCTTGAAATAGTGTTGAAACTCCAAGAATTTGATCAAGATTCTTGGGTGAATGATAGGATATAGTTCATGAGAATTGGTGTTTTCCCTAGTGGACTCTCCCTCGATAAGAAAAGATACTATAGATAATAGGGAGTTCATTTTATATTGATTGATCATGTTTTGTTTAGAAATAATTTTGATGGAATATTGTTGAGATGTGTTGAAAAGAATGAATTTGAGAGGATATTGCATGAGTTTCATCATGGAACTTCAGGGGGCATTTTTCAGCAAGAACCACTACCATTAAAGTTACACAGGCTAGATTTTTCTGGCCAACTCTATTTACAGATTGTTATTAGATGGTAAAAGAGTGTTAGACTTGCCAATTCCATGCTAGAAGGAGAAGGAATGCAATGTTACCATTAAGAAGGAAGTAGTAGAAGAACCCTTCTCTCAATAGGGTTTAGATTTTATCAGGATGATTAATCCAATTTCAAATATGGATATAAGTGGATTCTTCCTACAGCAGACTACTTTACAAGATGGAGTGAAGCAATTCCACTTAAAGAAGCCACTGAAAAAGTGATCCTAGAGTTCCTTGAGGGGATAACCACCCAGTTTGGCCCTCTGCGCACTGTCATATCAAATAATGCTAAGGCATTTCTAGGGACTAGACTGTCACAGTTTGCCTTAAAAAATTAGATATATCTAAAGACTTCATCTAATTACTACCCACAAGGCAATGGCTTGGCGGAATCCATGAATAAAAACCTGATCAGGCTTATCAAAAGAATGGGGGTGGACCATCAGAGAGATTGGCACAAGTCTCTTAAATCAACGTTATGGGCAGACAGGATTACAGCAAAACAAGTGACTAAAATTTCCCCATACGAGCTAGTCTATGGCAAGAATGTAGTGATGCCACTAAATATAGAAATTCTTGCCTTATAGTTACTTAAATAGTTAGAAATAGAATAAAATGGCTTGATGCATGTGAAACTCGCCAAGTTACTAGAAGTTCAAGAGAAAAGACAAGGGGCACATGAGTCTCTAATGAAACATCAATAGATCATAAAGAATTGGTTTGACAAAAAAAGCTCCAATCCAAATTTTGAAGTCAGGTTGCTTGTTCTAAAATGGGATGAAAGAACTGCTAAACTAGTCTGACACAATAAATTTGACTCATTATGGATGGGTCCTTTCAAGGTTTGCGCCTACAAGCAATAGAATGCCTTTGAGTTGGAGAATATGGAAGGAGAGCCTGAGGAGATTTCGGTGAATGGGATCTTCTTGAAGCACTTTACATAATCTCAAAACTTGCCTCTGTATCATAGTTAATTAGGTGTCTTTCCCTTTCCTGCTTTTGTCTTGCTTTTCCTGCTTTTTCTTTTAAATAAGTGTTCAGAGAACATGTGTCCGCAATGCAGTAGCTCTCTCTCAATCAACAGTTGCACTTCCCAAGGTTGTTAGGCAATTTCTTAATCTTTAATGAAAGCAACCAATCATTTCACAAGATATTTGCTTTTAATGCTAGTTTGACACATCATTCTATATGGATTTAGAATGATGCACAAGCCGTCATCCTGACGTTTTTATTAATACAATTTATTAAGCTGTGATGGGGCATTTAATACGCCATCAATGCCCTTTTGAGCCAAGTTTTATGAGCTTCTCAAATAGTTTTAGTTGCCATTTCTATCCTATCCTTTGAGTTTCCCTTGTCTGTGTCAGGAAGTTACAGTTTCTATTTTTCAATCCCATCTACAATTTAGGCTCGGTCATAGTTCCTTAAGCTTTTCTAACAAGGTAGTAGGGATGGCAGAAGAAAAATCACTACAAGAAGGCCTAGGGTTGTTTGAGCTACCAGAAAAATGGAAGGGTAGCAAATCTTACATTTCTGCAAGGGCACAACCTAGAGAAAATTATCCAAGAACTAGATCTATAGATAAGGGAGTTGATGTGGATTCTGCACAAGTAAAAGACTTTGTTGATGGCATTTTTTACACATGTATGCAAAAGAATACAAAGAATCTTCATGAGGGAGCACACCAAAGATATCTCTGATGGGCTGAGAAGGGAGAATCAGAAACTTTTGGAATGAGGGTTTGAACATCTGAGTTGGCACAATTTGTGGTTCCCGTTGTACACCCCTATCCAGAATTGATCGACCTATGTGCAGAGCTTTTCCACCCTTCAACTACTTCAATTCAATGCTATCCTTTCATGGTCTAGATAACTCCTAAGGCAATTCAAGATATACTAGGTTTGCATCATGACCGAACTACCACATTCCCTACAATTCCAAAGCTGTAGCACACATGGAGTGGTATACATAGTAAGGTGCAGTTTTTAAATAGTGAGATGCATCCTGATAAAGAGAATACTCTGTTGCCCCAACTGCCCACTGGCTGAGCTTAGTTTAATGCCGATGTTCAAGATGCTCTCTCCATGTTGTCTTTTATTTTTGGCCAAAATGACAATGCAAAGGTGTATGACTGGCATCTAGTAGCAATTTTCAGACTGAAAATAGTGGCTAAGTCTTCAGAGTACCATTTCGACTTTTCAGAACAAATTTCACAAGCCATGGTGGAGCAGCTAACAAATTTCTCATAGAATTGAACTTTCAGGAGGAAGATATTGAGGGCGATGTATCAGTGCCTCAACAGATTTACAAATTCTCATAATGACAACAGCAACACAGGTAAGTACCCTTTCTCCTCTTTCCCCTTCAACTTCTTCTTTATTAGGGGTGGCAACCCAAATGGCCCATTTTTCCATGTCTCATGCCACCTCTGCTGTGCCATTGCAATCCTTCGCCCCTACTACCAGTTCACTAGCCATGTCTTTGTAGGCCATTTCATTACCTATGTTTTCTCCAACCATGCCCAGACGGGCTTTGTCTCGAACTGATCCTAGTGGACAAATTGCTACTATACCATATGGCTTACCACAAGGATACCCTTTTGCCGGAGGGCTTATTGCTTCTTCACCTAACTTCCAAACACAAGAAGATGCTGCTAGAAAGGCATGGGAGACTAGGATGGATAAAAAGAAAAAGAAAGAAGGGAAGAGCCCTACTATTCCTCATATGAGGTCATTGTTTGACCCTACCCAACAGTCCCTAACTATTACTCATTTAACCCCTAATGTGGTAAAGCCTGTTGAGTAAATGAAACTTGAGGATTACACCACGTACATTGTGGCTATGGATCTAGCCCATTTTAGACCTTAGGATAAAGTGAAATTGATGAATGAGACTGCCACTATTGTCATAGATAATTACTTGCAAGTGACAAAGAAGCTGCATAAATTAGAGGCAAATTTGGCAAAAGTAAAGGCCACAAATGATAGCCTTAAATCTGAAATCAAGGCTAAGGATAAAGAGATAGATACTCTGAATAACGATTTGCAAAAAACTATATCCTTAGAAGTATATCGGGCCTCTCAAGCCCAGCTTGCAAATTTACAGAGTGAGATAGCACAAGCACAAGCCACTGTGGTTGCATCAAAATAGGAGCTTACCATTGCTAAAAAGAAGTATAATGATAAGGTGAAATAAGTGACCCAATTGCAAGAGAACCTGCTAAGAGAGAAAAATTAGAACAGTAATTTCCAAGCTTAGTTCATGGCAGAGTAGCAAAAGACCAAGAAGCTTACTATTGAGCTAAGTCAAAAGCCAAATACAAGATTCTTGGTTATGGTCAAGGAGCTTTATGTTTCATCTTGGAAAAGAATCTTTGAAGAGATATTGCAGCTTAAGCCTATTCTGAGTTTCTTGTTAACATCTCAACAGCTGGGTGAGAATGTGGAGTCTTTAGTGGAAGCGACTCTGTCCACTATGTCTTTGAGAGTCTCTGATTCTTAGCTTTTATTACATAAATTATATGATGCCATAGATGAAGCTCTAGCAGCTACAGGAGTTGATGACAGGATGATTGCAGCCAAGAAGGTAAATGAAGTACTTAGTTGCAATGGAGCTTCCATGAACTATAAGACACTCCTTAATATTTTTAAATAAGGTGTCAAAGATATGAAAGGCCATATTAAAGAATTGGTGTAGCTAGGGCTTCCATCCCCATTTCCAGATAAAAGTACAGTTCTAATGATTGATGAAATTAAGGCTCTCTTGCTGGAGAAGCAGAATGATCAGGCTATTTTTCAAGGTCTGAGTGGTTCATCAAGCATGTAGGATGTGGAAGCAGTTCTTCTTCCTATAGCCCAGTTCAATTTCCAATTGCATGTTGTAGTGCAATTTATTCAATCTTTCTCTCACAAAGATGTTATCAACCTAGATTTTGCTTTCTAGGATTTACAAGAGAAATAAGGGTTATCAAACTCAGAGTGGTTTGTGTATCAGGTTGCTTTACATAATTTATGATCCTCTAAGTCATGGAGCTGCAATTTTGTTTTTTTGAATCATTTTATATGTTTTTGGGTTCCTTTTCTATGATAGACATAGAGTCCCTTTTTGGTTGCCAAGAACTGTAGAGTTTAAACTCTAGATTTTGATATATTTGGTTGCGGATGTCTATAGTTCCTACTACAGTATTATTTTGCAGTTGGCATTCAATTTTCCTAACCGCAGAGAGTGCCACTTGTCAATATGGCAGGGTTTTGTCAAACCTGCGAGGAGCTATGCTTTAAATAATGTGCGAGGCTGCCATGTGGAAAAAGTTTCAAAATAGTTAGCTATAGCAGATGGCAGTAGTAGATTGTTCCGCATGTCTTTTCCATGCTTCACAGTTCCTAGATGCTATTGGAGGTCACCACATATATTTGATTAAGTCCCTTTTTGATATGTTTCTTCCTATGTGTGGAGAGCACCATGTGTTGCTATCGTGGGGCTTTGAGGAGTAACTTGTGTTTGAGGTAGTAGAAACGCATGTGGGAGTGCCACGCATCCTTTTGTTGTAAGCTATGGATAATGCCATGTGTCCCTTTTATTAAGTAGCTTTCGAGGCGCTAAGGTACAGATGGTGGGCCCCCGGGATATATAATGCATAAATTTTCCCGGTCGCAGAGTGTGCCACATGTCACACCTATGGGTGTATGAAGGATAAGGAAACAAAACAAGTGCAGAAATGCACAAGAGAGTGCCATCTATCCCAGTTTGATACTCATAGAAGGCGCCACGTATTAAGCAAGAGAAAGGAGCAGAAGGCACCAAGAGTCACAATTTATGTTGTTTCTTTTGTATCGACAGTGAATTAGCCCGATGCATTGGAGAATGCCACATAGCATATTATTAGAGTCATTAGAGGTCTGCGCAGAGTGCCAAGTGTCTCGACAAAATTGCAATTGATCGTACCATATTTTTAGTGTCACTCAGCCAATGGGCACACAGGGAGATATAGTTGCAGAGTCAAGAATATCCTGTGTGGCAGTTTGAGTCCCAATTATGTTGCTACAATTGCAAATTCTTAATGGCCAAAAAATATTTTGAGCCTTGCTTTACTTCTATAAATATGAGGAAGCTTTGTAACACAAGGATTCAGATATTGATAATTCAAAGATTTTTTTTGTGACTAGATTGTATCATTTTAGCCTTTCATTGTTGTTTCAATAAGTAGCATATAGACTTGTTCATGTTGTTGTGCCTCTTGTATTTGTTGAATCTATTAATGAGAAGAAACATTGTTTTGTGTCATAGATGATTTTTTTTGTGTCTCTGTATTAATCTTTTGTGTTTAGCCTTTGGTTTTAAATTCATCTATAGTATGTTTGTATTGATCATGCTTCATTTGCTCTTCAATATAGCTGAATTATGAAGGTTTAAGCACTGTGCTAGTTTCTAAAACACATTTAAGGTTGGTGCATCACCATAGAGTTAAAAGATTTTATATTGTATCTGTAATCTTGTTTTTTCTTCCCTTTACCTAAAACCCCATAGAAAAGGAAGAACCAGCTTCCGTAAAATCTAGAGGTTGTATTGAATCTCAAGTCCCACATTCTTGAAACTTCCCATGTTGGTGCTAGAATCCATGCAATTGTATACATTAATAGGTTGTTAGGACTATGATAAAGGAAGCATATCTGCCAGAAGTATTTTAGAAAGAGGCTATTCATACTATTGTTTACATCCAAAATAGAGTTCAAGTGAAAGGTAATGGTACTCAAACTCCTTATGAATTATGGTATGGAAAAAATCTTAAAATTAAATATTTCAGAGTCTGTGGAAGCAAATGATCTATCAGGAGAGATGAAGATCTAGGAAACTTTGATGCAAGGTGTGATGAAGGAATCTTCCTTAGATACTCTACCAAGAGTAAGGCTTACCGGTGCTACAACAAAAGGCTCAAAAAGATTGTCAAGAGTGCAAATGTGAAGGTAGATGAAGGCAAAGAAAGAATATCAGACCTGAGTTGTTATGAACCAAATGAACCTGTGACTATAGCAAATGAAGAGAAAGATAAGCAAGAAGATAGTTACGATGAAGAAGAGGCTTCAGAAAGTGTTTTCAAGACTCCCAGGTATCTAAGAATCAATCATTCTAAAGATCAGATTATAGGTGACAAGAATAAAGGTGTGTTGACAAGAAAAAAGGCTATAGAAGAACAAGTGAATTACTGTCTGCTTTTAAAGGTTGAATCAAAAATTATGAATGAAGCATGTAATGATGAAAGTTGGGTAAAAGCCATGGAGGAAGAGCTAAAGTAGATAGAAAAGAATGATACTTGGGAATTAGTTCCCAGACCTGCTAACAAAAATGTTATTGGAACCAAATGGGTTTTTAGGAATAAGCTGAATAAGAATGGAGAAGTTGTAAGGAATAAGGCAAGGCTTGTATGCAAAGGATATGCTCATATTGAAGGAATAGATTTTAAAGAGACTTTAGCTCCAGTAGCCCAGATTGAAGCAATTAGAATATTCCTGGCATTTACAGCCTGTAAAGATTTTAAAGTGTATCAGATGGAAGTAAATTCTACATTCCTGAATGGTGAATTGGAAGAGGAAGTCTACATTGAGCAACTGGAAGGATTTAAGTTATCAGACCAAGGAGATGTGTGCAGATTGAAGAAAGCCTTATATAGACTCAAGCAAGCCCCTAGAGCATGGTATGCAAGGTTGGATATGTACTTACTACATTTAGGGTTCAATAAAGGTACTACTGATAGTAATCTTTATTTTGAGATTAATAAAGATCAAATTCTGATTGTTGAAGTCTTTGTTGATGATATCATTTTTGGAGGCAATGAAGGTATGTGTATGAAATTTGCTACAAAATGTAAAAAGAGTTTGAGATGTCCATGTTTGGTGAGATGAATTTCTTTCTGGGTCTACAAATAAATCAATTAGATAAAGGAATCTTCATATCTTAGTCTAAGTATGCCAAAGAGTTGTTGAAGAAGTTTGGAATGGAAGACTCTAAACTGGTGTGTACTCCCACGCTGATTGGATGGAAGTTGAGTAAAACTAATGAATCACCTAAGGCTAATAAAAAAATACAAATCCATGATTGGAGGATTGGTTTATCTAACCCAAACCAAACCTGATATTATGCATGCAGTTTGTCATGTTTCAAGGTTTCAAGCTGATCCAAGAGAATCACATGTGATGGTAGTCAAGAGAATCCTGAGGTATTTAAAAGGCACTCCAGATAATTGCTTATGGTATCCAAAGGACAATGACTTCACTCTCAGTGCTTATACAGATGCAGATTAGGCCAGAGATGTTGATGATAGAAAGAGCACAAGTGGAGATGCTTTCTTCTTGGGTAATAGATTAGTTTCATGGCTAAGCAATAAACAAGATTCAATCTCTTTGTCAACTGCAGAAGTAGAGTATATTTCAGTAGAATTTTGCTACACTTAAGTGTTATGGATGAAGCAGACATTGAAAGATATAAGAGTTGTATATGAAGATCCAATTGCAATCTTTTGTAACAATACAAGAGCCATAAATATTTCAAAAAATCCAATGATGCATTCAAGAATAAAGCACATATCAATAAGGTATCACTTTTTGAGAAAGAAGGTGATAAAGAATGAAGTAAAATTGGAATATGTGTCCACAAAGGATTAGATTGCAGACATCTTCACTAAGCCTATGCCATCTTCACTAAGCCTATGCCTAAAGATACCTTTAAGTATATCAAAGAAAAGTTAGGGGTCATTACCCCTCTTGCCTTGAACTAAGATGCATAAGAATGCATCAATCTAGTGGGGCTCAAAGTGTCATTCCTTGATCTAGATTGATGTTTTGAAGGCTACCTCTCAGGGGGAGTAGCTAGATGTTTATGATAAAGTAATTGGATTAGAGAAGCAGCATGCAAGATGTGCCCTTTTCCATTGATGTTAAAGGGGGAGATAAATCATGTGAAAAACTTAGGGGGAGAAAGAATGCAGATGTGTAAAGAGAAAGGGGGAGAATCTTGTCTTGATGGTCTTTTTAGTTTTTCACATCATATGTTGCCATCAATGACAAAGGGGGAGATTAATGCAAGCATGTGCCTAATCGGTGTTGTCATTGATGTCAACATATCTATGTTTTCATTGGTGTCCACTATACCCTTGTTTTGTTACTTGCTTATAGATGTTGAGGATATTGAGAAAATTATCTCATCTGGTAAAAATAGTGAATTGTAGTAGAAACAGTGCATTGCATGTAGAAGAACAATTTAGAAAAATGCTCTGCATCTCCTGTAGAATAAATATATGTGCATGTGGATTGGAAGTTATTTAGAAGCATGTCTGAATATGTTATATTCCAAGTTTGAGCTTCTAGCATGAAGATTTGAGTGAGTTGTGTTCACCAGAGTAAAACCTGCTTTTTCTGTGTATTTAGTCACGACAGGGCGAAATTATTATGC
Organism: Cunninghamia lanceolata; assembly: GCA_027924645.1. NCBI lineage: Eukaryota > Viridiplantae > Streptophyta > Pinopsida > Cupressales > Cupressaceae > Cunninghamia > Cunninghamia lanceolata. Next base: position 5,210,746 of record BSBN01000244.1, read on the forward strand.
TCCGCATTCCTCTGCATTAAAACATTTTGGTCTATGGTTCTAGAATCAAGTTTTTGATTATGTTAAGTGCCTTCAACTACAATGGTTCATGATTTGGTAGTTTGCAAGGTATCTTTTACTTATGACAGTGGTTGTTATTGTTGTTCTTGTGCTCCGGTTTGAAGAATCTTCTTGACAAAGTTGTTAGAGATTGTGTGGTTATTCTTGGTGATTACAATGTGTTTGTGGATGTATCCTTATCATGTTCCTACCTTTGGATTGGTCCACAAAGAGAAAATTGGATTATGAATGAAGAATGTTCTTGGCAGACCTAGTGCTTTCATCAGTCTTGGTCGACCTGGTTGAATTCATTATTTGCGGAGATGTATTAAAGATTGTATAAGCATGTCGTGGTGTGGAGGATTGTGTTTGAGTCCCACCTAAGGCATGGCATGATCCACATACATTCTTACATCTTTTCCTTAGCTAAATTTGTATTAGGTCTAGACCTATTTTATGAATGTTTGTAATGCTGACCTTAGAGATTGATCCAACGGTTGATGAATGTAATGCCGACCTTGATGTACATTCCAAGGTTGATGAGTTGTATAAAAGTGTGTAATGAAGTTGTCAAAGAGTGTGTGTGTTGCCAATATGAAGAGATAAGTGTGAAAGTGTAAAGGAGCAGAGCAAAGGAATCATTTTATGCTTCAATGGAACTAAACCTTGGCATGAAGTAGATGCTATTTAATCAGTTGAACATCTTGGCAGTGAGCCACCATTCAGCAGTGAGCCATTCTTTGTAGTGAGCATTTTGGGCAGTGAGCCTCTATTTTTTGTATTGCTATAAATTATATATTTTTGTGGGCTAACACCCACCATGGTTTTCCCTTTTAGGGTTTTCTACATAAAAAATATGGTGTCTACTGTGTTGAATGTGTGATTGTGATTAAGTTAATGCTTTCATGCTTTCATGGTTAAATCTGATTATGAATAATTAAGTTGTTGATGGTTTGATATGCATGTAAAGATAAGTTTTTTGTGACAACTCATTCACCCCCCCTCTCAGTTGTCTGGTGTATTTCAACAGTGATAAGGACAAGATTTGTAGTGCTTAGAATCTAGTTTCAAAACAGCTATTTTTTGCTAAAAATGGTGGAGATTAAGAGGTCCAAATAAGGAGAGCATAGAAAGTGCTCCTATTTTTTTTAGAAAAATATAACATAGTGGCTAGTGTGCTCCCCCTAAAATGTTGACTTTTTTAAGTATTTCACAAATCGCTTCAGTTAATTAGCTAACATCATTTAGTTTATGCCTGATTTTTCTGTTAATTTTTTAATGAATATATGATTTTTTATGAATTTTTAAAGTGGACACATCTTGAAAAATGAAAATTTGAGCATGCTTCCACCTAATTGTTTTTAAATGTGTATAGAATTGAGTCTAGAATCTAAAAATATAATTTATTTCAAATTTCAATAAACATGTAAAAAATGACACTAGAAATACTAGTCATAGGTTTTCAACAAAAAAGGAGCACATTAGCAAAAGAAATTCAAGATGGAAACCTTAATTTTATGATATTTTTTAAAAAATACATATTTAGAAAGCTAATTAAAAAGTCATCCTAACATTTTTCATATTGAGATTGAAAAATGTGTAAATCCCTCCATGTAGCACATCAAGATAAAACACCCATGACATGTCAAGTATCATCAAAAGGAGTAAGTGGGGTCACTCAAAACCCAATACAAAGCAATCCATCTTGAGGTGGAAAATTTGAAAAGAATAAAGGAATCCTCACTCACAGACCCCATAGAAACCTTGGTCCAACAAATCAAGACTCTTAAGGCTAAAAATGTTGAACAATCTCGCCAAAACAAAATTGAAGAAAAACCTAGGGGATAGGGAAATCATTTCATTGACAAGATCGAGTCCAATCAGGGGGTAACATAAAATCCCCCTCATCTAGACTTCTGATCTCATAACACACCTAATGAAGCATTCATGCCTCCCTTGCCCTCATCATCCAACATGACAAGTCTCAATCTAATAGGTGGGATTCCTATAATGCAAAATCAACCACAAACAATCTCACCTAATCTTCAAGACATAAACATGACACCATCTAATTATCCAAGTTTTTTAGGATATCAATAATCTAGCATACTCCTTCAAAAAGCACAACAAGCTCTACCTGAAGGGCTAATGTATGGTGTAATAAGAGCCTCTATGTATAACCCCCTCCTAGGAAAATACGTTAAGTATTTAAAGGAGCCTCTTAGCTACAACATTTGTCAATCCATACTACCACATCCTCTCCCTGAGCTTCCAAAATTTAAAGCAAAGGGTGTGTTGAATGCACAAGACAACTGAGAGGGGGGTGAATCAGTTGTAACTTATAATTCCAAAACCCTCAAACACATTTAGATCTTCATCAATTCAATTAACCCTTAAACTATTATGATGATTAAGTATGAAAGAAAATAACAGAAACTGAATCAAATCAACATCAAACACAAGAGAACACTAGATTTATGTGGAACACCCAAGAAGGGAAAAACCATAGTGAGGATTAGCTCAAAGTATAAAGTAATATCAACACTGAAAAACAATAGGCTCACTGTTGGAAGGCTCACTGCCCAAAAGAAAGGCTCACTACTAGAATAGAGGAGAAGATAGAGAAGATTGTTACAAGGAGAAAACTATCTCAATGCAACATAGAAGTCCACCACAATGCCATCATCACCTCTATAGTATCACTAAGGAATTGTAGACACCTTCTTGTCATTGCATTTAGTAATCTAACACATGAAAGCTTGCACTATACTACACACTTTACTATACTATCATTCACATCTCATACTTTGCACACCCCACATTTATGATCGCTCAACACTTATTTATAGCATCTTCAACCTTGAAAACATTCTCCAAGGTCGGTAATACACCTTCACCATGTAAATTCAAATTAGGTCAGAACCAAAACATTCTCGTGGTGGAAAGGGATGAAGGTGGACCACAACACACCTTATCTTAGACCTAAATCCACTCATATATGCCACATCATGCCTCCAAAAACATCGAAGCATCTCCGCAATTAGTGTAAACACCCAATATTGGCCGAACTGATGTTAACGCCATAAACAATTATGTACACGCTTCCTCAACTCCAAACATGACTCATAGCCACATGACATGCTTGAGCATAATCTAGAATATCCCACAAACATCTTGAACACCAACAAATTCCTCCACAACAACTTTCACTTGCTGCAAAAGCTCATCTTGTTTACCTAAGATACTCAAATGTCTCTTTCATACACTGCAACTCAAGAAATCATCTTCCATCTGAAGCACCAAACCATAAATAACTTTGACTAAAGATAGATATTAACCTTATAAGCACACTTCTAGAACCACAAGACCTGAAACCACTTTGCGAAGAAATGCGGAGCAAAAACATTTCTACCATATACCTATGTATGTATGTATGTATGTGTGTATATATGTGTGTGTGTGTGTGTGTGTGTGATGGTCAAAGGGGTTGTGCTCTTGGACTTCTGAATCCCCAAGTGACATCTATAGTTGGAATTCCAAGTTGTGGCTCTTGGACTTCCATTGTGTCTTCAGTGTTGAATAATTAATCTAAGTTAAATATGTGTATGGGTAGGAGGTCCCCCTTGTGACCTCTGTTGGTGTGGGGTCAGCCTAAATAATCCCTCCTTACGGATCATATATATATATATATATATGTATGTATGTATGTATGTATGTATGTATGTATGTATGTATGTATGTATGTATGTATACGTACGTACGTAGGTATGTATGTATGTATGTATGTATGTATGCCATGGAAATCCAATATTGCTATGAAGTTGAATAGTCTCCTTGAGAAGTAAACCATTTCCTTGACTGGTTCCTCATTTCTCAATGGTTTTGGAGTGCAACCAATTATTGACACATTCCTAATGAGCTAGCATGTGACTTGGTGTATTGTGAGACTATTCAACATCCTAGCAATATTTGATTTCCATGGCATATATATATACATACACATACATAGATACAACTATAACACATTTGATTATGGCTTTATTTATTTATGGAGGATTTATGGGATTTCCAGGATGGTGCAACATAACCATGGGATTTGGAAGATCATGACCTAGGAGGAGACAAGAGATGCTCCTTGGAAGATCTTGTAAAAGGAATCTTACCTTTTTTAAGCTGAGAACAAAGAGAATCTTTTTCAGCTTCCCATTGTTTAATTTCCTTAGCTTGCTTCTTAGCAGCGGCTTTCCTTTCTTCAGTGGATCCAGGTAATCTTTAAGGATCTTTGGCCTTTGCCATACTGATCTTGAGTTCTAGATTTTTAATAACACTGGTCACAGTAGTATTAGCCTCTAAAGAACTAGATGCAGTTTCTGAACTGTCACTAGAAGAATTGACTCTTCTATGCTTGTCTCTGGCCATATTCAGCTATTCTGGAAGAACTTCAACCAATTCAAAATATTTATTATCTACAAACTGATTTAAAGCTTCAAAACTATTTTCAATATCCCAATCATTATTTACATCTTGCTCAGAAAATAAAGCATAAATTTTGTTAGCTTGTTTTCCTCTTTGAGGGCAATCAGTGGCATAATGAGGACCTTTACAGATAAAACATCTTACTGATCTATTTCCACTAGATTGTTTATGTCTTTTGAACAAGAATTTTGGAGGGGATCTCCTTTTGAAGGACTGTTTATGTACAGGAGCTAACCTATACCTGTGCTTAAACCTGTGATGCTTATGATGGAATGATTTTTCCATGTTGTCGTCGTCATAAGTTCTTTTGCATTTTTTACAACTGCAATGTCTACCACATGAAGATTTCCTAAATTTTCTAACATGTTTGAAATCTTTCAATTGACTAAGAGGTGGTAGATCACAATAATTCTTCATGTTACAAGAGGAATTATATTGATCTTTATTATCATTCAAGGCCTTAGTCAAACAACCCTTATCCAATTTGTATGCAACCAAGTTTTTCAAATCAACAAAACCATATTTATCTACTGTGGTTTTATACTTGTTCATTACATAATCTTCAGCATATTCTCCTAAACCACAAGGTAGAGAGCTTAAATAGTATTTCTTGGTTGTTGGATCATGTAACTTATGGGCTGCTATCATATAATTTTCAAAGACCAAATTATATTTCCTCAATTTGCCTAAGTCCTTTAACTGGAGAGAAAATAGAATCTTTTCTGCTTCTAAAGCTTCATTTTTCCTATTTCCAGCAAACAGACCAATGAGGGTTATTTTTAATAAACTGAATCCTTCAACAAAAATATCATTTCGTACCAAATCTTTTTCTTTGACATATTCATCACCATCATCATCTATGGAGATGATTCCATTGTCAGGTAATGAATTCCACCAATTTCTGAGCTTTCCAGACAGTAACCTTACTGCATATAAGACTTTACTAGCATCATTCCATGGAGATCCTCGAGTGTCAAAGAAATTTTCTAAAGTATCACACCATGTACAAATTGCATCATAAGGATCTACCAACTTGTCTATATTGAGGATATAACCTGAAGTGGCATAAGCTCTAAGATTTTCAGGTCTTAGATTCTCTGACAGGGATTCTTTCATGTCAACATCAATATTGTTATGAACTGACTCTTGGCTAGCAAAGTAATATTCTTCCCAATCTTTATTATTATTTATCTCAACCAAAGCATTATGAGGGAGACTGAATTCTACCTCTTCTTCTGCAGTAGAGTGAGATGAGTTAGAAGATTCTTCTTCTAAATATACCTCTTCTTCAGGATTCATGGCAACTGCAGGTTCCTCCATATAAATGGGCTCACTTGGCTGATGTAGATGCAATTCTTCTAACCAATCTTTCAATGGTTCTGTATTTTGCATCATATGTTCTTTTTGTTTGGGAAGGACTAGCTTGGTAGGCATGGGCGTTGTCTTACTTCTAGAGTGAGAAGTTTTGATTGCTGATTCTTCTGGCTCTTCAACAAAAGAAATACTTTTACCATTTTGGATTTTGGGTCTAGAAGGTTCAGCTTTCTGAGACTTAGTTTCTTCAGGTTCGTCTTCAGAACTATCTTTGCCCTTCTGAGAAACTCTAATTTTCTTAGCATATTTTCTAATTTTTTCTAGCTTATGAGAAACATGTTCCAATAAAGCTTTTTGCTCTTGGGCCTGAGTTTCTTTTTTATTATCAGAGATGACTACATTTTCATTTATCCTGGTAGCCATAGAATCTATTTTCTGGGCAAGATTATAAACTTGAGTATGCTGAGACTGAATATTCGTTATACTAAAATTTACTGAACCAGACTCATTCAATAATGAAGTAGACTGCTTATCTATTTTATTAACTATTGTCTCTATTTTGTAAACTACATTCTGCACTTGTGACAGTGTTTCTTGTGTAGAGACAATTCTATTAACACCAAATTTTGTATCCACAGCCATATCATCTAGATTTTCTTGAGTAAACAACATCCACTAAGACTGCCAAATTCTTTGAGCCTTGGAATTCTTTTGCTTACCCCCTACTTTTGTGTGTAATCGGGCCTCATACTTGCCCCATAATTGTTTCTCAAGATTTAAGACAGTGAAACTTTCCTGAGTTGGCCATCTACCAAGTGTGTAGTGTTCTAACTCTAAAGCAGTAACTGGATCTACCTAGATTATTTTCTTTTCTTTTTTCTCAGCACTATACCTTGGTAAGTGTTCTCTTAACATGCAAGCATGATCAGGCATCTTTGGTATTTTAGATAATCTTATCCCTTTCTGCTTTTTATCTTGCTGATCATCTTGTTCTTGCCTTGGAGCAAGATGGAGTCTAGAACTCACTTGTCTAGCTAGTTTTTCAACCAAGATAGGATCATTACTTAGATCTGAAGTAGAAGCAAAGGATGATCTAGAAGGATAGGGATTGATAGACTGTGATGCTTGGAATCTTCGAGAACTACTGGAAGATGTGGAACATTCTTCTGGGTTATAATCCACATATGGTTTTCTATTAGTGCTAGCATATGCATGGGCCATAGAATAACTCCTTTTAAGAGGTTGTTGTTTGGATGGTTGTTCATCTTCAATAGGCTATACGAGAATGGTTTGATCTGGGATGGATTGTAGTGTTATGGGTGCTACTCTTCTGGATTGAAAGTACGGTCTCTTAGAGAACCTATTTCGTTGGATTGGAAGATCCACAAACTGGGGTTTCTGTTTGTCTAATAATTGTTGGATAATAGGGAAGCCTATTTCGAAGCTAGTGTGGTCTATGAACCGTGAACTTACTAATTATCATTCATGATATTCCCTACTACTTTAGTCACCTTATTGCCCTTCACACGGCTCTTTCCTTCAGCCTTCAACACAGGACTTACTCTGACCTCCACAGGTACTACAGCACGCTACTAGCAAAACTTTTAGAAATTCTCACAAGACAATGACACAAATTGCACAACACTATGGCTCTGATACCATTTCAAGCAGAATCCATAAATAAAGCCATAACACATTTCTCATTATTTCTCAGAATGTTACAAAAGCAATTTCTAATTGTTCAGGTCACTAAAAGCACAGAACAAGAGCATAATCTTGCTATCCTGGGACCTAAGACTTCTAGACTCTTTTAGACTCTTATCTCCAACTCTGAATGAATCTTCAAAGGAGTGAATACCTTATTTATAAGTCCGAGCGAACTCCAAAACTAAAAAATACACTATAAGTCTGACCATAAGAAACGGACACGTAGCACCACTGTAGGAGAAGGATAGCTGTTAAGTAGTCATATCCATGAGCACTAACTACAGTGAAAAGGTACATTATTATTTGCACTAAGCACGCCATAGCGAAGCACGGCCCACTTTACACTCAAAAGTGGCTATGAGGATCTTGCTTTTTTGATAGGGTTGCATCCTATTGTCGGAATCTTATCATGGCCGACATCATGGCACAGACAAGACCATGTGCTAGCCCAAACCAGAAATATCAGTAAGTGGTAAAAGGTCTCGTGGTATAGGTTTGAATATGATATCTAAATCATCTTGTTGGGGATTAAAGCTGTAGCTGATCTTTTCAATCTGATCGGGATATGCAATATCCATTTCAGTGCGTGCAGCAACCAAAGCTAGATGCAAAGATGGAATGAGATCATTTAATACTACTTTTGCAAACCAATCAAATGTCAATGGATAATATTCTACTCTTGGTAGGCAATATCCATGAGGCTGTTCCAAATATCCAGATAGACCACACAAACCTTCTTCAATAGACCATCCAAAATTTTTCTGGATATGATCAAAAAATTCATTCATATCAGGTTGCAAGATTCTTTCATTTATTCCCATGAAGATATCAGCATAGTCTTCAAATTCTATCTGGGAAATTGTTATGCTGTTAATGAAACCAAATTTAGCAACCTTCAACAAATTTTTCTCGTCACTATAAGTCTAGTGCATGGGAAGAAGAGATGTGATGCAGATGTCCATTTGCAGACCATTTCTCAGTATGAAATAAATTTGTGCTTCTTCTAATCCAAAATTCTCAAGTAAATCATAAGAGTCAGAAGGAGTGAGAATTCCTTTTTCATAACTTTCTCTGATTTTACTTCTTAATTCATCTAACCATTTATTCAAGAAGAACACTTCCAGAATTGGAGAAATGATTTCTACAAGCAACTGTGGTACCCAGATTGGTTGTCCTCTGTCATCTATACATTCATAGACTTCAACACCATCTTTCCTGGTCATTGTATTGCCAATTTCAATCAACATGCAGACTGGTTCTACAATCTTTGCCATTTCTCTGGTGAGACTATCTGCAAGAGGATTATTTTCCCCATGAATCCATTCAATATCAAAGTCATAACTGATAAAATCCAGATACCATTTGGCAATTCGACCATGAGCTAGATCTTTGTCAGGCTTCTTCTTTAGTAATGACCTCATAGGTTGGCTGTTAGTCCTTACAATGAAATGTGCAGGTTTCAAGAAAATCTTGAACTTTTGTATCCCTTTCTTTACAGCAAGGATCTCTTTTTCATAGATTGTATATCTACATTCTATGTCAGTAAAAGTACCGGACCTGTAACCACAAACTTGTGATCCTTTCAAAGGAATTTCCTGCAACAAGACAGCACCCCAAACATCATCAGAAGCATCTGTATATAAAATCAAGGGAAAATTTTCATCTGGTAAATGTAATGTAGGTAAATGTTGGCACTTGAGTTTGATTTTTTGCACAATCTCTGTTAACTCTTGAGTTCAAGGCCCTACACCTTCCTTCAACTGAGTCTGCAACTTTTTTCTGTCTTTAGCCAAACCATTGTAGAATGGAGACACATAATTTAAATACCCTAAAAATCTCTAAATCTGTTTGATACCTATCAAGACATCTGGAAATTCATTAATGTGCTTTAATATGTGAGGCTGCAATTTTATCTTTCCATGAGACAATACTAATCCAAGAAAATCAATCTCTTCTTGGCCAATTACAAGTTTTTTTGCAGATAGACATATTCCATGTTGTTTGATAGTATAATATAGAGATTCTAAATGTTGCAAATGCTGTGTCATATCATTAGAGAAGACAATGATGTCATCAATGTAAACAGCACAAAAATCTTTGAGACTTCTCAAGGCTTGGTCCATTTTTCTCTAAAAGTAAGCTGGAGCAGTTTTTAAACCAAAAGGCATAACATTCCATTCATACAAACCTTGAGGAACTGAGAATGCAGTTTTATACCTGTCTGTATCTTTAACCTTAATCTGCTAGAAACCTGATTTGCAATCAAACTTTGAAAATATCTTTTTAGATGTTGCTCTACAAATCAAATCAGTACTGAAAGGTATTGGATAATTGAATGGAAGAATTATATCATTCAAAGGCTTATAATTGATACAAAACCTTTTCCTTCCTCTAATCTGCTCTGCTCTCTTATTGACCAAAAAAGCTAGGCAACTAAATGGACTCTTGTTGTCTCTAATAAACTTACCTTCTAACAATTCTGTTAGATGTTCATCAATCTCTTTGACTTCCGAGGGACTCATAAGATATGCAGGTTCAAAAGGTATGACCGCTGAACATTCAAGCTTGATTTTGATCTCACATTCTTCATGGTTTTTGGACCAGAATTGTAAAGGATTCATACTGCAACACTCTTGTTCAAATCTTATTTTCACAGGCTCTAACAGGGATGAAAGTTTCTGAGTTTACAGGTTTATGTTTTCTTTCTGGCTCATGCTAGGTGACCTTTTGTCTCCAAATTTCTTATCTAAATAAATATATATATACACATATATTTGATTATGGTCGGTTCATAGACCACACTGGCTTCGAAATAGGCTTCCCTATTATCCAACAACTATTAGACAAATAGAAACCCCAATTTGTGGATCTTCCAATCCAACAAAATAGGTTCTCTGAGAGACCGTACTTTCAATCTAGAAGAGTAACACCCATAACACTGCAATCCATCCCAGATCAAACCATTCTCGTACAGCCTATTGAAAATGAACAACCATCCAGAAAATAACCTCTTAAAAGGAGTTATTCTATGGCCCATGCATATGCTAGCACTAATAGAAAACCATATGTGGATTATAAACCAGAAGAATGTTCCACATCTTCCAGTAGTTCTCGAAGATTCCAAGCATCACAGTCTGTCAATCCCTATCCCTCTAGATCATCCTTTGCTTCTACTTCAGATCTAAGTAATGATCCTGTCTTGGTTGAAAAACTAGCTAGACAAGTGAGTTCTAGACTCCATCTTGCTCCAAGGCAAGAACAAGATGATCAGCAAGATAAAAAGTAGAAAGGGATAAGATTATCTAAAATACCAAAGATGCCTGATCATGCTTGCATGTTAAGAGAACACTTACCAAGGTATAGTGCTGAGATAAAAGAAAAGAAAATAATCCAGGTAGATCCAGTTACTGCTTTAGAGTTAGAACACTACACACCTAGTAGATGGCCAACTCAGGAAAGTTTCACTGTCTTAAATCCTGAGAAATAATTATGGGGCAAGTATGAGGCCCGATTACACACAAAAGTAAGGGGTAAGCAAAAGAATTTTGAGGCTCAAAGAAATTGGCAGTCTCAGTGGATGTTGTCTGCTCAAGAAAATCTAGATGATATGGCTGTGGATACAAAAATTGGTGTTAATAGAATTGTCTCTACACAAGAAACACTGTCACAAGTGCAGAATGTAGTTTACAAAATAGAGACAATAGTTAATAAAATAGATAAGTAGTCTACTTCATTATTGAATGATTTTGGTTCAGTAAATTTTAGTATAAAGAATATTCAGTCTCAGCAGACTCAAGTTTATAATCTTGCCTAGAAAATAGATTCTATGGCTACCAAGATAAATGAAAATGTAGTCATCTCTGATAATAGAAAAGAAACTCAGGCCCAAGAGCAAAAAGCTCTATTGGAACATGTTGCTCATAAGCTAGAAAAAATTAGAAAATATGCTAAGAAAATTAGAGTTTCTCAGAAAGGCAAAGATAGTTCTGAAGACGAACCTAAAGAAAATAAGTCTCAGAAAGCTGAACCTTCTAGACCCAAAATCCAGAAAGGTAAAAGTATTTCTTTTGTTGAAGAGCCAGAAGAATCAGCAATAAAAACTTCTCACTCTAGAAGTAAGACAGTGCCCATGCCTACCAAGCTAGTCCTTCCCAACCAAAAAGAACATATGATGCAAAATATAGAACCATTGAAAGATTGGTTAGAAGAATTGCATCTTGGTCAGCCAAGTGAGCCCATTTATATGGAGGAACCTGCAACTACCATGAATCCTGAAGAAGAGGTATATTTAGAAGAAGAATCTTCTGACTCATCTCACTCTGCTGCAGAAGAAGAGGTAGAATTCAGTCTCCCTCATAATGCTTTGGTTGAGATAAATAATAATGAAGATTGGGAAGAATATTACTTTTCTAGCCAAGAGTTAGTTCATAACAATATTGATGTTGACATGAAAGAATCCCTGTCAGAGAATCCAAGACCTAAAAATCTTAGAGCTTATGCTACTTCAGGTTATATCCTCAATATAGACAAGCTGGTAGATCCTTATGATGCAATTTGTACATGGTGTGATACTTTAGAAAATTTCTTTGACACTAGAGGATCTCCATGGAATGATGCTAGTAAAGTCTTATATGCAGTAAGGTTACTGTCTAGAAAGCTCAGAAATTGGTAGAATTCATTACCTGACAATGGAATCATCTCCATAGATGATGTTAGTGATGAATATGTCAAAGAAAAAGATTTGTGACGAAATGATATTTCTACTGAAGGATTCAGTTTATTAAAAATAACCCTCATTGGTCTGTTTGCTGGAAATAGGAAAAATGAAGTTTTAGAAGCAGAAAAGATTCAGTTTTCTCTCCAGTTAAAGGACTTAGGCAAATTGAGGAAATATAATTTGGTCTTTGAAAATTATATGATAGCAGCCCATAAGTTACATGATCCAACAACCAAGAAATACTATTTAAGCTCTCTACCTTGTGGTTTAGGAGAATATGCTGAAGATTATGTAATGAACAAGTATAAAACCATAGTAGATAAATATGGTTTTGTTGATTTGAAAAACTTGGTTGCATACAAATTGGATAAGGGTTGTTTGACTAAGGCCTTGAATGATAATAAAGATCAATATAATACCTCTTGTAACATGAAGAATTATTGTGATCTACCACCTCTTAGTCAATTGAAAGATTTCAAACATGTTAGAAAATTTAGGAAATCTTCATGTGGTAGACATTGCAGTTGTAAAAAATGCAAAAGAACTTATAACAACGACAACATGGAAAAACCATTCCGTCATAAGCATCACAAGTTTAAGCGCAGGTATAGGTTATCTCCTGTACATAAACAGTCCTTCAAAAGGAGATCCCCTCCAAAATTCTTGTTTAGAAGACATAAACAATCTAGTGGACATAGATCAGTAAGATGTTTTATCTGTAATGGTCCTCATTATGCCACTGATTGCCCTCAAAGAGGAAAACAAGCTAACAAAGTTTATACTTTATTTTCTGAGCAAGATGTAAATAATGATTGGGATATTGTAAATAGTTTTGAAGCTTTAAATCAGTTTGTAGATAATAAATATTTTGAATTGGTTGAAGTTCTTCCAAAACAGCTGAATATGGCCAGAGACAAGCACAGAAGAGTCAGTTCTTCTAGTGACAGTTCAGAAACTGCATCCAGTTCTTCAGAGGATAATACTACTGTTACTAGTGTTATTAAAAAGGCTATCAAAGATCTAGAATTCAAGATCAGTATGGCAAAGGCTAAAGATCCTTACAGATTTCCTGGATCCACTGAAGAAAGGAAAGCTACTACTAAGAAGCAAGCTAAGGAAATTAAACAATGGGAAGCTGAAAAAGATTCTCTCTATTCTCAGCTTAAAAAAGGTAAGATTCCTTTTATAAGATCTTCTAAGGAGCATCTCTTGTCTCCTCCTAGGTCATGATCTTCCAAATCCCATGGTTATGTTGCACCATCCTGGAAATCCCATAAGTCCTCCAGGTCTCATAAGTCTCCATCCCTATCTCCATCTCCTGCTTTAGGTCATTCTATAGATTCCATGGCTGTCAAAATTGACCGTTGTCATGAGGAACTCATGATTTTAACTCGCCAGATTACCTTGCAGCACAAATCCTTTGATAAACTCACTTCAGCAATGGGGGAATTACATGACATAATGTTAAAAGCTGATAATTCCAGTTCTGAATCTGCCCCATCTGAAAAATCTTCACATTCTTCCAAGAGCAAATGTAAACTCCCAAGGTATGAACCTACAAATGCCTTGTTTATTGCTGAAAATTGTACATATATCTGCATCAATCTCTAGTTCCCTAGTTATAGACCAATCCCAATGGATGCTTTTGTGGATTCTAGATCTTCCAAAAATTTTGCTAATACTAATGCTATTCCTCCAGAATTCTAGAAACCTAGGCTTGAGATTCCTGCTGGTGTTGCCATTAATGGCCAAGATGTACAATATGGAAGATATGCACAGGATGTGCCCATAGAAATCCAAGGCAAAAGATTTGTGACAGATTTCATTGAGCTCAAGGGTCTTAGAGGTGATGTTCTGTTAGGATTCACTTTTCTCACCAAATATTAGCCTTTCGTGTTGAGAGTGCATGAAATCTCCCTTCGCCATGAAGATGGTCAGATAAAAATCCCTGCATTAAAAGTTGTGAACCATAAATTTTTAGACAAGAAATCTGGAGACAAAAGGTCACCTAGAATGAGTCAGAAAGAAAACATAAACCTGCAAACTCAGAAACTTCCATCCCTGTTGGAGCCCATGAAAATAAGATTTGAACAAGAGTGTTGCAGTATGAATCCTTTACAATTCTGGTCAAAAAACCATGAAGAATGTGAGATCAAAATCAAGCCTGAATGTTCATCGGTCATACCTTTTGAACCTGCATATCTTATGAGTCCCTCAGAAGTCAAAGAGATTGATGAACATCTAACAGAATTGTTAGAAGGTAATTTCATTAGAGACAGCAAGAGTCCATTTAGTTGCCCAGCTTTTTTGGTCAATAAGAGAGCAGAGCAGATCAGAGGAAAGAAAAGGTTTTGTATCAATTATAAACCTTTGAATGATATAATTCTTCCATTCAATTATCCAATACCTTTCAGTACTGATTTGATTTGCAGAGCAGCATCTAAAAAGATATTTTCAAAGTTTGATTGCAAATCAGGCTTCTAGCAGATTAAGGTTCAAGATATAGATAGGTATAAAACTGTATTCTCACTTCCTCAAGGTCTGTATGAATGGAATGTTATGCCTTTTGATTTAAAAACTACTCCAGCTTACTTTTAGAGAAAAATGGACCAAGCCTTGAGAAGTCTCAAAGATTTTTGTGCTGTTTACATTGATGACATCATTGTCTTCTCTAATGATATGACACATTATTTTCAACATTTAGAATCTCTATATAATACTATCAAACAACATGGAATATGTCTGTCTGGAAAAAAACTTGTAATTGGCCAAGAAGAGATTGATTTTCTTGGATTAGTATTGTCTCATGGAAAGATAAAATTGCAGCCTCACATATTAAAGCACATCAATGAATTTCCATATGTCTTGATAGGTATCAAATAGATTCAGAGATTTTTAGGGTGTTTAAATTATGTATCTCCATTCTACAATGGTTTGGCTAAAGATAGAAAAAAGTTGCAGACTCAATTGAAGGAAGGTGCAAGGCCTTGGACTCAAGAGTTAACAGAGATTGTGCAAAAAATCAAACTCAAGTGCCACCATTTACCTACATTACATTTACCAGATGAAAGTTTTCCCTTGATTTTATATACAGATGCTTCTGATGATGTTTGGGGAGCTGTCTTGTTGCAAGAAATTCCTTTGAAAGGATCACAAGTTTGTGATTATAGGTCCGATACTTTTACTAACACAGAATGTAGATATACAATCTACGAAAAAGAGACCCTTGCTGTAAAGAAAGGGATACAAAAGTTCAAGATTTTCTTGAAACCTGCACATTTCATTGTAAGGACTGACAGCCAACCTATGAGGTCATTACTAAAGA
Organism: Cunninghamia lanceolata; assembly: GCA_027924645.1. Taxonomy (NCBI): domain Eukaryota; kingdom Viridiplantae; phylum Streptophyta; class Pinopsida; order Cupressales; family Cupressaceae; genus Cunninghamia; species Cunninghamia lanceolata. Next base: position 5,226,324 of record BSBN01000244.1, read on the forward strand.
AGAAGCCTGACAAAGATCTAGGTCATGGTCGAATTGCCAGATGGTATCTGGATTTTATCAGTTATGACTTTGATATTGAATGGATTCATGGGGAAAATAATCCTCTTGCAGATAGTCTCACCAGAGAAATGGCAAAGATTGCAGAACCAGTCTGCATGTTGATTAAAATTGGTGATACAATGACTAGGAAAGATGGTGTTGAAGTCTATGAATGAATAGATAACGGAGGACAACCAATCTGGGTACCACAGTTGCTTGCAGAAATCATTTCTCCAATTCTGGAAGTCTTCTTCTTGAATAAATGGTTAGATGAATTAAGAAGTAAAATCAGAGAATGTTATGAAAAAGGAATTCTCACTCCTTCTGACTCTTATGATTTACTTGAGAATTTTGGATTAGAAGAAGCACAAATTGATTTCATGTTGAGAAATGGTCTGCAAATGGACATCTACATCACATCTCTTCTTCCCATGCACTGGACTTATAGAGACAAGAAAAATTTGTTGAAGGTTACTAAATTTGGTTTCATTAACAGCATAACAATTTCCCAGACAGAATTTGAAGACTATGCTAATATCTTCATGGGAATAAATGAAAGAATCTTGCAACCTGATATGAATGAATTTTTTTATCATATCCAGAAAAATTTTGGATGGTCTATTGAAGAAGGTTTGTGTGGTCCATCTGGATATTTGGAACAGCCTCATGGATACTGCCTACCAAGAGTAGAATATTATCCATTGACATTTGATTGGTTTGCAAAAGCAGTATTAAATGATCTCATTCCATCTCTGCATCCAGCTTTGGTTGTTGCACGCACTGAAATGGATATTGCATATCCCGATTAGATTGAAAAGATCATCTACAACTTTAATCCCCGACAAGATGATTTAGATATCATATTCAAACCTATACCACGAGACCTTTTACCACCTACTGATATTTCTAGTTTGGGCTAGCACATGGGCTTGTCTATGTCGTGACATTGACCACGATAAGATTCTGACAATAGGATGCAACCCTATCAAAAAAGCAAGATCCTCATAGCCACTTTTGAGTGTAAAGTGGGCCGTGCTTTGCTACGATGTGCTTAGTATGAATAATAATGTACCTTTTCACTATAGTTAGTGCTCATGGATATGACTGCTTAACAGCTATCCTTCTCCTACAGTGGTGCTACGTGTCTGTTTCCTATGGTTGGACTTATAGTGTCTTTTTTAGTTTTGGAGTCCGCTCGGACTTATAAATAAGGTATTCACTCATTTGAAGATTCATTCGGAGTTGGAGATAAGAGTCTGAAAGAGTCTAGAAGTCTTAGGTCCTAGGATAGCAAGATTATGCTCTTGTTATGTGCTTTTAGCGACCTAAACAATCAGAAATTGCTTTTGTAACATTCTGAGAAATAATAAGAAATGTATTATAGTTGTATCTATATATGTGTATGTCTATATATATGCCATGGAAATCAAATATTGCTAGGAAGTTGAATAGTCTCCTTGAGAAGTAAACCATTTCCTTGATTGGTTCCTCATTTCCCAATGGTTTTGGAGTGCAACCAATTATTGACACATTCCTAATGAGCTAGCATGTGACTTGGTGTATTGTGAGACTTGTGGTACCAACTCGGTTGGCACGTTCACAATTTTTTCTAAACACTATCAAATGGCACTCATGATAATGTGTTGAGAAGATTTATGATTTGGAGAGTATAGTCATGCTAGAACATGTAGTAGACCATGTTGGAACTTTGTTAAAAACTACATGTTGATTTGTTGAGGCATATTTACCACAAAAGATTTGTCTCTTTATAAAGTGCATTGCACTATAGCCAAAGAATGTGTGGAATTTTGTATAGAATAGATATGGATCTTTATATTCCCTAGAGCATCAAGTAGGTTCTCTAGTATACTACAGACCATAGAACTACAGCCAAAGTTATGACAATCCATGAGGATTGTCTAGGTGTTACTATAGGTGCCTTATTTAATAAGTCATCATGGATTAGTCACCCCTCCTTGGGAAGTAGTAACCTCCCAATTGTGTTTTCTAAGAAGTAGGTGCAGAGCCTTGGTTTCTAGTTATTTCTTAGTGAACTATTTGGCTTGTTGTTAGAGCTGGCCCTTTTATGAGTCTATATTTGTAATCATACAATTGCTCTAGGTAAATATGGTTTAAATAGAATCTGATTTATCTTTTCTAAAATAGACCTAATGATGTAGAAATGTGTATCTAATTCTTCTAACTTTGTAACCTTAGATTGTGAAAATTGGTTGCCATTATACCATTTTAATGCCATACCTTACCTTATAATTTGCCCATATGATTAACACTAATAACTTTAATGAAATCCCATCCCTAAGAAAACTTATAAACCTATTGCAAGTATGTACAGTTAGTGTTATCATTGATATCAACATGTTAGCTTGGTGTTTTCATTAGTGTCAACTGGTTGAGCAGAGATGAGGTTATTGCAATGGTGATATGAGTTGTTTGATTGAGTTGAGCTATTTGGTTGAGTTGCTTTGCTAAAGATGGTTTGGTTGCTTTGAAAAGGTACTAAAGATGTTAAGAATATGTTTCTGCTAGTTGGTTTCCAAGTACTTTTGAGAAAATCTTATTAATAAAGGAAATAGTGTGTTGAAGTGGCATTTGGCTTATAGAGTGGTGTTCTAGTTTTGCTCAGCATTTCCTCTATGTTGAAGATATGTCTTTGCAGTTAGGATATGTTGTTTAGGGATGCTAAGAGATGTTATATTCTAAATTTGGTGTTCTAGTTTGTTCTACAGAGGAAGTTGTGTTCACCAGTGTGTGGACTGTGTTTCTGAGTGTTGCAGAGGCATCTGGGAGAAACTATTTTGCTCTACATTTCTTTGTATATTTGTTTCTATCTTTCCTATTCTAGATTTGTGCTTATAATGCTCATAAATTTATTTAGTTCAAGTTGTTTGTGGTTTGGTGCTCCCAAGTTGATTTCTTGAGTTGCAGTTTATGACAGAGTTATTTGAGTGCTCCGGTGTGAACTTCCATCAAGTGAAAGGTGTTGTGAAAGGATTTGTTGGTTTTCAAGTGCTTTTGGATGCCTCTAGATCATGTTCAATCTTGGCATGTGGTCCACAAGTTATCTTTTGATCATTGAGGAAGCATGTACTTAAAAGTTCATAGTGTTAACACAAGTTTGGCCGACTTGTTTGTTTACACTTCTTACGGTTGTGCTTCAAAGATTATGGAAGTATAGAGTAACATGTAAGAGTGGATTTAGGTCCAAGCTAAGGTGTGGTGTGGTCCACATTCTTTCCTTTCCACCATAAGAATGTTTAGGTCCATACCTAATTTGAATTTTCTGGGTTAAGGTGATTTGCTGACCTAGGAGAATGTTCTCAAGGTTGAAGATAGTATAAATAAGTGTCAAGGGATCATGATCAAGGGTGTAAATGATGGATATGATGTGAATAAAAGTGTGATTGAATGTGTGGTGTAGCACAAGCTTTAATGTGTTAGATTACTAGATGTAGTGAGTAGAAGGTGTCTACTATTCTTCAGTGATGTTGCAGAGGTAATGTTGGTGTTGCAGTGGATGCATTGAGATAGTTTTCTCTTTGTAACAATCTTCTCTATCTTCTTCTCTATTTTGGTAGTGATCCTTTCATTTGGGTAATGATCCCTTGGGTAGTGAACCCTCTAGTAGTGAGCCTATTAGTTTTTGGTGTTGTTATTACTTTATACTATGAGCTAATCCTCAGCATGGTTTTTCCCTTCTTAGGTTTTCCATGTAAATCTGGTGTTCTCTTGTATTTGATGTTGATTTGATTCAGTTTTTGTTATTTACTTTCATGCTTAATCATCATAACAATTTAATGGTTAATTGAATTGATATGGATCTAAATGTGTTTGAGGGTTTTGGAATTATATGGTAAAACTGATTCACCCCCCCTCTCAGTCGTCTTATGCATTCAACAATTGGTATCAGAGAAAGGTTCCTAGAAGAGAGCTTAACCACTTAAGGTAGATTTGGGATGACGCAAAAGAAGGATGTTCCCCAGTTTGATGGATCTTATTATGCATTCGGGAAGACAAGGACGGAAGCTTATCTAATTTCTCTTGGATATGAGATTTGGAAGGCTGTTGAGACTAAATACACAATACTAGAAAATGGTCCAAGTACTACAAATGAGATCAAGGCCTTTGAAACAAATGGTAAAGCAAGGTATGCTATCTTAAGTGGTCTTACTGATTTTAAATTGGTGAAAGTCATGAATCTAAAAATTGCTAATGAAATCTAGAAAAAGTTAAAAAATATTCATGAAGGTGATGATAAGGTCAAGCAAGCTAAAATATAAAATTTGAAGCTCATGTTTGAGACCATGCAAATGTCTAAAGATGAAAACATTACAAGATACTTACTAAAGGTGGATGAAGTTGTTAATGACATCAAAGAACTTGGTGGAGATGTGGATGAAAAAGAAGTAGTACTGAAGGTACTCAAAATTCTTCCTAAAGCTTATAGTCTTAAAGATACTGCTATTGAAGAATTACAAAATATGAATTGGTTTACCAAAGATCAGTTATTTGGTACCTTAACTACTTTTGAAATGAGAGAATTTGGTACAAGTAGTGCAAAGGCTAAGACTGCCTTCAAGGCTGGCAAATCTGAGAAGACTGTGGAATCAGATTAGGAGGATTTTGATGATGTGGAAGCTAACTTTGTCAGAAAAATAAAATTGGGTACTAGTAAGTATAGTGATAAGTTGCCTTTCAAGTGTTTCAGTTGTGGCAAGATAGGTCATTATGCTTCAAGATGTCCAGAAAGAATTTTGAGAAGTAAGAGTAGGGAGAACAAAAGTAGAGTGCCTAAGAAAAGTTACTATGTTATAGAAGATGCAAGTATATCTAATGATGAATCAGATTATGAAAATGATGAGGATAATGAATGTGTGTTCATAACTTTAAAAGATGATATTATTTCTACTAACACTAAGAAATGTGTGAAGGAAAAGGCTCCAGAGGTAAGTCTTAATACTGAAGGTATTTTGATATCTTCTTTTCATACCAAACAAGAAAACAACTATTGGGTTATTGACAATGGATGCTCAAATTATATGATCAGGGATAAAATTAAGTTTGTTAAACTTGAAAAATGTGATGGTGGACTAGTTATATTTGGTGATGATACAACTACTAAGATATGTGGAAGCGGCTCAATTACTTTTGATGGAAAGTATAATACTGATGATGTTTTTTATCTTAAGGGTTTAAAGCATAACCTCTTGAGCATTGGAAAAATGTGTAGCAAAGGATAACAATTTTGTGTTTCAAGATGGTAGATGTGAGATTAGAAAAGACTCTACAATTGTGATAGCTACTGGAAAGAGGATAGATGGAAATGTTTATCAACTCAAAGGTGGTGATGGTTATTTCTCCATGACCCAGATCAGTGAGAGTTGGCTATGGCATAGAAGATTGTGTCACATCAATTTTCATAGCCTGGTAAGGATAAGTTTAGTTCAAGCTGTGAGAGATCTACCAATGATTACAAAGCCTATCAATGCCATTTGCAAGGAATGTCAAGTTGGAAATCAAGCAAGAAGAAGTTTCAAAGTCAAAGATCAATCCTCTACCAGACTATTGGAATTGGTGTATACAAATCTTTGTGACCCTACCAAGGTAAGGATTTTTCAAGGTGATAGGTATTTCATGCTACTGATTGATAATTATTCTAGGATGACATGGGTTACTTTTCTCAAAAAAAAATTGAAGCCCTAGATAAGTGCAAAGGATTCAAAGTCATGGTTGAGAATGAAATGGATATGACAATTAAGTGTTTGAGGTCTGACAAAGGTGGAGAGTTCACCTCCAATGAGTTTAATATGATTTGTGATAATCATGGAATAAAGAGGTGCTTATCTGCCCCTAGGACTCCTCAGTAGAATGGAGTGGTTGAAAGAAAGAATAGGATTGTTCAAGAAGCTACAAGGATAATGATAAAAGAAGCAAATCTACAGGAGGTCTACTAGAGAAAGGCAATTCATAGTGTTGTTTATATACTAAATAGAGTGCAGGAAAGAGCAAATAGTATAAAGAACCCTTATGAGTTATCCAATATGGAAGGATTCCTACTGTCAAGTACTTCAGAGTGTTTGGAAGCAAATGTTATATCAAAAGGGATGAAGAAAATCTAGGAAAGGTTGATGCAAGGTCTGATGAAGGTATCTTCCTTGGGTATTCTACTAAAAGCAAAGGTTACTGGTGCTACAACAAAAGGTTAAGAAGGATTGTTGAAAGTGCAAATGTCAAAGTTGATGAAGATCTGCAAAAGAGTTCAGAAGTTATTGGATATGAATCAAACAAGTCCTCTTGTAGAGAAGGAAAAAATGTTGATTGAAAGGAAGTATACATTGAAGAAGAAAAATCTCTGAAAAATACTCCTAAAACTCCCAAGTATGTGTAGAAGTATCATTCTGAAGAGCAAATCATTGGTGACAACAACAAAGGTGTGCTAACAAGAAGGAAATCTATTGAAGAATAGGTAAATCTATGCTTACTCTCTAAAGTTGAACCTAAAATAGTGATTGAAGCATGCAAGGATGAGTATTGGATCAAGGCTATGGAAGAAGAACTAATGTACATTGAGATGAATCGGACTTGGGAACTTGTCCTAAGACTAGCAAACAAAAATATGTTTGGAACTAAGTGGGTATTCCAAAACAAACTGAATGAGAATGGAGAAGTGGTAAGAAACAAGGCAAGGCTTGTGTGTAAAGGTTACTCACAAGTAGAAGGAATAGACTATGAGGAAACTTATGGTCTGGTGGTAAGAATAAAGGCCATCAGGATGCTTTTGGCTTTTGCAGTACATAAAGATTTCAAAGTATATCAAATGGATGTGAAATCTACTCTCTTGAATGGTAATTTGGAAGAAGAAGTGTACATAGAGCAACCGAATGTATTTCAGTTATCAGATAAACCAGATATGGCTTGCAAGTTGAAGAGGCACTATATGGATTGAAGCAAGCCCCTAGAGCTTGGTATGCAAGGTTAGACAAGTACTTATTATAGCAAGGATTCGATAAAGGTACCATAGATAGCAATTTGTACATCAAAGTGGAAGAAGATCAAATTTTGATTGTGGAAGTGTATGTAAATGATATAGTTTTTGGTGGAAATGAAGGTATGTGTAAGAGTTTTTCAAATGAAATGCAGAAAGAATTTGAAATGTCAATGTGTGGGGAAATGAACTTCTTCCTTGGGCTATAGATCAATCAAATAGATAAAGGTATTTTCATTTCATAATCTCACAATCTAAGTATGTCAAGGAGATGTTAAAGAAGTTTGGAATAGAAGATTCTAAACAAGTATGTACCCCTATGACAACTAGTTGCAAGTTGAGAAAGAATGATGAACCTCCTAAGGCTGATCAAAGTAGGTATAGGTCAATGATTGGAGGATTATCATATTTAACTGCTACTAGACCAAATATTATGCATGCAGTTTGTCTTGTGGCTAGATTTCATGAAGATCCTAGAGAGTCACATGTTGTAGCAGTGAAGAGGATATTAAGATATTTAAAGGGCACTCTGGATCATGGCTTGTGGTATCCAAAGGATAACGTCTTTGCTCCAAGTGCTTACATAGATTTAGATTGGGCCGGTTGTGTAGATGATAGGAAAAGTACAAGTGGTGGTGAATTCTCTCTTGGAGGTAGAGTGGCATCATGGTTTTAAGTAAGAAGCATGATTCAGTATCTTTGTCTACTATAGAGGAAGAATACATTGCAGTAGTACCTTGTTGCACACAAGTGTTATGGATGAGGCAAACCTTGAAGGATATTAGAGTTGTATATGATGAACCTATTCCTATCTTCTGTGATAATACAAGTGTTATTAACATTTCAAAGAATCTGGTGATGCATTCAAGAACAAAACATATATCAATCCAGTATCACTTTCTGAGAGAGAAGGTTGCAAAGAATGAAGTGAAGCTTGAGTATGTGCCTACAAAGGATTAGGTTGCTGATATATTCACCAAGGCTCTTCCTAAAGATACATTTGAGTATCTCTGGGAGAAGTTAGGGGTTATTGCCCCTCCTTCTTTAAACTAGATGCATAAGGAGATGCATCATTCTAATGGATTTCAAGATTCATTCCTTATTCTAGACTGATGTTGGAGGCTACCTCTCAGGGGGAGCAAGTAGTGGTCATGATGGTTGTGCCATTCAAGGGGAGTATTTCTAATGTTGGTTTCTCCTAAGGGGAAGTATGAAGAACACTAAAAGAAATGATGTGACAAAGCAGTGGTGAGTACGTACAAGTATGAGAATGAGAAAGAGAAAGATGAAGCCCTTTGCCATTGATGTCAAAGGGGGAGAGAGAAATGTAAAAAAGGAGAGAAAGGAGAGAGTCAGTTATTAGGAAAAGAGTAGAAAGCTAAGGGGGAGACAAAGAGAAAGTAAATGAGTTGGTATGAAGCATTGTATTGAGGATACTATTTTCTTAATGGTTTTTAACATCGTGTGTTGCCATCAACGACAAAAGGGGAGATTGTTGCAAGTATGTGCAATTAGTGTTGTCATTAATGTCAACATCTTAGCTTTGTGTTGACATTAGTGTCAAGTGGTTAAGCAAAAATGAGGTTGTTGCAATGGTGGTATGAGTTGTTTAGTTGAGTTGAGCTATTTGGTTGAGTTTCTTTACAAAAGATGATTTGGTTTCTTTGAAGAGGTACTAAATATGTTAAGAATATGTTTCTGCTGGTTGGTTTCCAAGTGCTTTTGAGAAAATTAGATTAATAAAGGAAACAGTGTGTTGAAGTGGTATTTTGGCTTATAGAGTATTGTTCTGGTTTTTCTTTGCATTTCCTCTATGTTGAAGATTTGTCTTTGTGGTTTGGATATGTTGTTTATAGATGTTAAGAGATGTGATATTCCAAATTTGGTGTTCTAGTTTGTTGTGTAGAAGAAGTTATATTCACTAGTGTGTGGACTATGTTTTTGAGTCTTATAGAGGTGTCTGGGAGAAACTATTTTGCTCCGCATTTATCCACATATTTGTTTTTGGCTTTGGAGTTCTGGATTTGTACTTATAATACTTATATATTGATTTAGTTTGATTTGTTCATGGTTTGGTGCTCCGCAAGTTGATTTCTTGAGTTGCAGTGTATGACAGAGTTGTTTGAGTGCTCCGGTGTGAACTTTCGTTAGGTGAATGGTGTTGTGAATGGATTTTTTGGGTTTTAGGTGCTTTTGGATGCCTCTAGATCATGTTCAAGCTTTGCGCATGGTTTGTGAGTTATCTTTTGGTCTTTGAGGAAGTGTGTACTTAAAAGTTCATAGTGTTAACATAAGTTTGGCTGACTTGGTTGTTTACACTTCTTGTGGTTGTCCTTCGATGCTTATGGAAGCATGGAGTGATGTGTGAGAGTGGATTTAGGTCTAAACTAAGGTGTGGTGTGGTCCGCATTCATTCCTTTCCACCATGGGAATGTTTAGGTCCAGACCTAATTTGAATTTTCTAGGTTAAGGTGATTTTCTGACCTTGGAGAATGTTCTCAATGTTGAAGACAATATAAATAAGTGTCAAGGGATCATGATCAAGTGTGTGGACGACGAATATGATGTGAATAAAAGTGTGATTGAATGTGTGGTGCATCATAAGCTTTAATGTGTTAGATTATTGGATGCAGTGAGCAGAAGGTGTCTACTATTCTTCAATGATGTTGCGGAGGTGATGTTGGTGTTGTGGTGGAATTCCTTGCTGCATTGAGATAGTTTTCTCCTTGTAAATCTTCTCTATCTTCTTCTCTATTCTAGCAGTGAGCCTTTCTTTTGGGTAGTGAGCCCTTTGGCAATGAACCTTCTGGTAGTGAGCCTATCAGTTTTCAGTGTTGTTATTACTTTATACTATGAGCTAATCCTCATTGTGGTTTTTCCCTTCTTGGGTTTTTTCACATAAATTTGGTGTTCTCTTGTGTTTGATGTTGATTTGATTCAATTTCTGTTATTTTCTTTCATGCTTAATCTTCATAATAGTTTAAGGGTTAATTGAATTGATGTGTATCTAAATGTGTTTGAGGGTTTTGGAATTATAAGGTACAACTAATTCACCCCCCCTCTCAGTTGTCTTTTGCATTCAACACCATATGATTAACACCATATGATATACAATTGATTGTCATTATACCATTTTTAATGTCATACCTTACCTTATAATTTGCCCATATGATTAACACTAATAACCTTTAAGGAAACCCCACCCCTAAGAAAACCTATAAAACCCTGGTGAATCCTAGCCAAAGCTAGTAATTTTGTGGTGAATCTATGCCTAGTTTTGGGGAAAAAAAAGATCATTGAAGAATTTTTTTCAAATTTGTCCACATTGGTGATTTTAGCTAGTGAATTATAGATAGATTTGAAAGAAAAAAATCATTGGCAAATTATAGTTGTATTAAAAAAATAAATCAAGTTAGGTGGCGAATTATATAAATATTCAAAAATATAAAATTATTTAGTTGGCAAATGTGCTGGAAAGTTTTTGAAAAATCATAATGTGGTTGGTGAAATATTAAATACTAAATGATAATGCTCAAGTTACTTGGTGAATTTATCGCTTTAAAAATATTTGCAAATTACATTTATATCATCAGATGATCATAGATCAATGACATAAGTTGTATTCTACGCCAAAGTTATAAGACACTCAAATTTGTACATAATGTCTTCAAAATAGAGACAAGTGTCAACGAGTAAATGATTTAGATGAACAAAAAATAATAGATAATAAAACAAAAATTTAAAAGGATGACTACAACTACAATTCACACTAATGTTCTTATAATATTATAATAAATTTTGATCATTAGATGATCACAAATCAATGGCATAAGTTCTATTCCAAGATGGAGTTCTGACACCCAACATTTTACATAAAGTATCTAGAATAAAGACAAGTGTCAATGAATGAACAATTTAGATTAACAAAAAATAATTGATAATAAAACAAAAATTTAAAAAGGATGATTATAGTTACCATTTACATCGATGTACTTATAATATTATAATAAATAGATTGTCAAATGATCATCAATCAATGGCATAAGTTCTATTTCAAGAAAGAGTTCTGATGCACCCAACTTTTTACATGAAGTGTCTAGAATAGAGACAAGTGTCAATGAGTGAACGATTCTAATTAACCTTATTACATGCATTTCAAATTATGATACTTTTAGAATAAACCAATGGTAATAATCATAAATAATTAAATTTTTAGAATTATGTTATTAATGAAAAATAATAGATAATAAAATAAAAATTTAAAAGCATGAAAATAATTACAATTTACATTGATAACCCATATTATAATAATATACTAAGCAATAGAGTTTATAGAAGGTTTTTTAGATAGCCCTAAGCTAAGGTGCTCTAACACAAACCTTGAACAAAGGCGTTCATAGAAAAGGCAAAATTTAAAAGATGGAAAATTTTTGAAAACTCAAAACAAAGTTATTAATGGCCACCATTGATGTGTCCCTTAACAACTACCACCTAAAGAAGAAAATTTGTAGCATAATAAATAGACCTTGCCCTTCTTAATAAATCATTATGTATAATAAGGGCCCTATCAAAGGATTCCAATGAGCCTCTAACAAGTGCCCTCCTTGCCTCTTTAAGAATGCAATTAGTTGCAGTCAAGTGCTCTAACACATGTAAATGGAAAATTCCAGCCTTATCCCATGGTCCTACATCACAGCCATAACCATTTAAAGCTAAATCAAGCTTATCCCCAAGGATAAGTGATTCTTGGATCATTTCCTTCCCGATCATCTTCACCAGACCTAGGTCATTGAGCAAATCCATTAAATTTGATAGAAATGTAGAGAATATGTCATTGATTAGATTTTTTGAAGATATTCTTAAAGAATATCACAAGCAATAATTTCCTTGATAGCATTATCAACCACAGGAAAGTCAATTAGAAACACCTTCCTTAATTTTTGCTACTCAAATCTAGCCAAATCAGCTATTTCCCACTTGTAGGGAAAGATAGAAACATGGCAAGAGATCAACTGGCTAATCTTGATCAATGATTGCTAGGAATGAAAACAAAAACAACCAACATAGAATAAAGATGCTAGTAAATTTATAGAAGATGTTATATTTGTTGTGTGAGAATGTCCATCTTCCACACCATTTGGGAACATTTATTGCATTTGTAATGAAATAGAAGATCACATGGTGGGCGAATCCTAATCTTAATTAGGATTGATTGGTAATAATATCAGACAATTAAAGGGATAGACTACAATACCTTAATCTTTAATTAGTAATCCTCTACAATCGAATCCATCGTATCAAATTGTGATACTTTGAAAGCCAAGAAACAAACAACCTAGATTATCCAATGTCTATTCATTATCTTAATGATTACATTATAGGTAATGACAGAGTCAATTTAATGTAGTTATCAAGTTGCTTTCCATTAGTCATTTTCTTGTTACTACATGTGCAAATCTTTATTACTATTTATTGTTTCAACCTTGGGTGAATTAGTTGTACATGTGTTTCACAAATATATATTTACTTAGCACTCCACACTTGTCTTGGTCCTTGGAAATATTATAAAAATGGTGAAGTTAGGTTAAAAGGTTAACTTGTTGAAGTGGAAATTTGAAATTTGACTGAGACTAGTAGCTTGCATTACTAATCATCAGATAGTAGAAAACTTGATAAACTATAAAAATTAAAAGTAATGGAATTCATTATGGCAGCTATGTGAAGAAAGTAAGTTACCAAGTACTTTTTTGTGTTCATTCATGCTTCTATATTTAACTATGTGATACTAATGATTTTTGGCATCATCTACTTTCTTCATTTTCTCTTGTCACTTTGACCTTTAGGTCTCTACCCTTTTTGAATTAGAAATTTATATAAATATTAAAAATAGAGTTCAAAGATGTAGAATAGTATCATAAACAATTTTATTTGTGTGTGGCTATGTAGAATGTTATTGCTTTAAAATTCGTATAATGAAAAAATACAAGCCTTCGTCAAGTCAAAGGTATCATGTCAAGAATTGACACTTTTCACATTTGAAAATGATGCATAATACTCTAGATGATGGGTTGAATTTCCTAGAGATACATACATGTATGAGAAACTAGAAATTTGAATGGATGCATGGAATTGGTACTGTAACATAATTGATAGTGACTTGGAAAAAATCATTTTAACTCTCCTTTAATGGTCTTATTGTTACCCATACCTAGTGGTTTCTTGTACATATAATGTCATGTTCTATGGAAAACCATTTACTGACATTGTGGATGACTACATAATTGAATTTGTAATGCAGACATTGCTTGTTAGTAGGATGGTTATATGGACTATAGTGAAATATTCATTCAACATCGGATAAAAGAGGAACCAAAAAGATTTTGGAGGACAAAATCAAGGTCTAAGGATAAAAGTTATAGAGTATGATATTAATTGAATGTCTTGTTGTCTTCTCCATGTTGTTTGGTTAGATGTTCATGTAATTCAGATTCCCCAAGATTTTTGACAATAATTTTAATAAAAAATAGAGAAGTAATTATGGTTTGACATGAGTTCAATGGCAATGTATACAGATGGTTCAATAACAATATCTATTATGTAACTATGTAAATCTTATGTTCTCTCAACTGTGCCACAAGGCCATTTCATTTGTAAACTTTTTATGTTAATCTAGTTAAAATATAATGTTCATATTAACAATTTAACCCTTATTCACTTAATCATTTGGAAAAGAGATAGGTACCCATGATATATGCCAACTCATGTACTTTGGCCAATGGCACAACATTTTAGATTTATTAGATCCACAATGTTTAAATGTTGCAAGATTTTTCCATGTCAAAATCTCTCTCCATGACATCAACGGGTCCGATAAGAACATTTGAAAATTGAGGCCCGCTAACTCCAACTTGGCATAATTTGACCAATAGCACAACATTTAGAACCTATTGCTCATTTCATCCCAAAATGTTGTAGGATGTTGCCATGTGGCACTCAGAACCTCATATTAACAATTTAACCCTTATTCACTTGATCATTCAGAAAAGAGATAGGAATCCATGATGTATGCCAGCTCATGGAGTCATGTACTTTGGCTAATGGCACAACAATTTATAGTTATCACTTGTCATATTCACAATGTTTAAGTGTTACGAGATTGTTCCATGTCAAATGCTCTTCCCAAGACATCAACGGCTCCAATAAGAAATTTTGAACAATGGGTCCCTCGATTCCATCTTGGCAATATTTGACCAATAGTGTAATGTTTACAACCTATCATCCCAAAATGTTCTGAAATGCCACCATGTGGTACTCAAGCCTCATATTAACAATTTAACACTTTTTCAACTCTCACTTAATCCTTTAGAAAAGAGATAGGGACCCATGATATATGCTAACTCATCCACTTTAGCCAATAGCACAACATTTTAATGTTGTTGATGTGACAATGATAAAATGTTGTGAGATTGTGCCACGTCATAATCTCTCATGAGGTCATCAACGACTTCGATAAGAACTTTTCATTTAACTTGGAGCTTTTGAGAATAGTGGGTCCCACTAAACGTTGAATTCGATGAAACATCCAATAGTGCAATGTTTAGAACGTGTTAGATTGACAACCTTCAAACATTGCGAGATCTCTCCACATAGCTCTGCACCATTACAAATAATTTCAAATTCATGTTATTCTCATATGTGGACATTATGAGACTTCGTGTATCATGAGACTTGTGGGTTCCAACTTGGTTGACACATTTATTATTTTGTCTAAATACAATTAGGTGACACTCATGATAATGTCATGAGAAGATTTATGATTTGGATATTACAGTCTTTCCATAATGTGTACTAGACCATGTAGAACTTTGGTAGAAACCATAGGTTGATTTATTGAGGCATGTTTTCCACAAAAGTGTTTGTCTCTCTATAATGTGCAGTGCACTCTAGCCAAAGCATGTGTGGCATCTTCTATATAGATTAGATATAGACCTTTGTGTTCCCTAGAGCATCAGGTAGATGCTCTAGTATATTGTAGACCCTAGAAGTAGCCCCAAAATTATCGCAAACCATAAGGATGGTCTAAGTGTTACTATAGATACCTTATTTAATAAGTCACCCCTCCTTATGAAGCAACAAAGGTGTCCTAGGTTGATGCACAATCACAAAACTCAGTCATAGTTTTCTCAATTTATCTTTCCAAGATTTGAGATTAGATTTTAGCTAACATCCACTATCATAATCGAATGATCTTGTTTTCATTGGTATCAAGGTTAAAAAAAATATATTGTTATTTCATTAATGTCTTCAAATCAAATCAATTAGTTATTTGTGACTGAGTTCTTTATCTAAAATAATTTAATTTTATTGCATTATAACACTAATTTAGACTAAATTATTTATAAAAAAAACTTTTGTTTTTCATACAACTATATTATCTTTCTTTTTCTTAATTAAAAACTATAATATTATATAAACAATTGGTTCATATAAAAACTCCATAAAGTTAAAACTCATCATTACCATCACCATTTTAAACTTTTATATTATATAAATGATAGATGAATGTAACAAGTCAACATACAAATTTTAATTAAATAAAGGTGAAAGTCAAAATTATTATAATATATAAATGATTGGATGTTGCAAAGGGCCTAAACACTAATTGAATTCAACTAAAGTTAAAACTCATCAGTATTAATCGCCATCCTCTTGCTTCTTATCGATGCATGATTTGCTAAAATACTTATTATAGGTAACAAATTGTAAGTATTCAAGTAGCTTTGAGAAATTCACAAAAATGTGCCGCCCTGACATGACAAACAAAGGTCCACAGAATAGCCAGCATCAACAGAGAGCAACTTATCAGTGTATACTATATATACGAGGATGCATTGCCTAAGGTTCAAAAATAGGAGCTCTCTTCTTATTGTTCAGTAAGAGAATTGAGCAGGACAATCTTTCTCCAGAGTTTGAGAGACAATGGCAGTTGGATATATTTGGAGCATGCGGTGGGCTGTGTTTGTGATGAGCTTTATGTACGGCTGGTATTATTGTATGGGTGAGAAAGGAATAGCCACATTTTCCAGTCCTCCATATATCCGTAAGTACATTGTGAATTGTTATAAAAGTTAGTGATGGGTATTATTGTTTGTGAATGATGTAATAGTGATTGATTGATTACACTGAGCGACGGCATGCTATGGAAACGACTCTCGCAATTTCCAGCAGGAAATCTTTTCGCCGCAGCAAGCGATGCATTCTGGGAGGACGGAGCCGCCTGCGGAAAATGGTACGGAGTCACCTGCACCGGCTCAACAAATGAGGGTGTTCCCAATCCTTGCAAGAGCGGATCCATCATTGTGAGGATTGTTGATTATTGTCCGCCCGGATGCGCTGGCACAATCGTTTTATCTAAAGAGGCCTTCGCCCAGATTGTGGTTCCTGATGCTGGGAAAGTTGTCATCAAATTTGAGTAGATAGTTTAATTCTTCCCCATAAGTATATTCATTTATTTGTTCCACGTTTCTTTTACAGATTCTAAGCATTCTGAGAAGCCCTGATAGGTTTGGAGTTGGAGTTTCTTAAAATGTCTCCTTTCAATAAGTAGTTAGAATTAGTTAAGAATCCAGTGCAACTCGTTTATTTGCTTTTTATGCTGTCCATTCAAATCATCTGAATTCTAATCGGTGTTTATCTCGGTTGTCTCAGATTCCCATCCATTCATAATTTGAATAAATACAAAAACTATGAAATGTCATTCGTGAGAAGACATTTTTAATGTTTTAAGTATAAGTTTTGCTTAATTTCACTTTGCAATGTTCTGTCTAATATTATTGAAAATCATTTGGATTCTAACTCTCTTATCTTACAAGAGAAACCAGTTGCATAGGAAGAGCTCTCCTTTTAAGTGTACCTGATTTGGATATCTTTTAATGTTCTAAATGCTAAAAGTATTAGATTTGAATGAATGATATGTTTTATTATCAATTTTTATTTTTAATTTATAAAAGTAATAAATAATTGTCTTTATCTTAAAACAAAAATTATTTTCAACTATGGTATTGGGTGCAAAGTTAAAAAGAAGATCTTATTTTGTTTGCAAGATAGACTACTTACCAATCCTCTTATAATTTCATCTATCCATAAAATTGATAAATAATTATCTTTTCAACTCTGATAAGAAAGGCCCTATCTTGTACAAAGTGGGCTTAAAATGTCTCCTTTCATCATCTTAACTCATTTATTTGCCTTTTATGTTGTTTGTTCAAATTATCTCAATTCTAATCAATGTTTTCTTTGGTTGACTCATACTGCAATCAATTCATAATTTAAATAAAGATAAAACTTTTTGAAAATACATTTCCTTATAAGAAATTTTTGAGTATTTCATTATAAGTTTTTCTTAAATTATCTTTGTAATGATCTTGGGCCTCGGATTATAATCCTATTGACAACTTTTTAGATAAGAAACTAAATGGGTTATGGTAAATGTAAAAGTCTATGAATAAAATTATGGAAAAAGAAATAGAGAGGTATAGAACTAAGTACTAAATGAATTTGTATTCATCTCTCTATTTCATACATGGCATACTAGGAAGTCAAAACATTTCCTTCTGAAGTGGAACCATTTCCTTGATTGGTTTTTTTATTTCGCAATGGTTTTGGATTGCAACCAGTTACTAACATTGTCATGATGAGCTAGCATGTGACTTGGTGTATCATGAGACTTGTGGATGGCAACTTGGTTTCCACATTGACTATTTTGTCTTAAGACTATCAGGATACCCCACGTAATAATGTTGTGAGCATATTTGTGATTTGGAAATTATAGTGTTGCCATAATGTGTATTGGACCACCTTGGAACTTTGGTAATGTGTAAATTATATTGTGTATGTGATGGAAATCAAATACTTGTAGGAATTAAAACTATCTCCTTCTGAAGTGCAACCATTTCCTTGATTGGTTTCTCATTTCCTAATTGTTTTGTAGTGTAACCAATTACTAACATATTCCTAATGAGCTAGCATGTGACCTAGTGTATCATGAGACTTGTGGGTGCCAACTTGGGGGCCACATTGATTATTTTGTCTATATACTATTGAATGAAACTCATGATAATGTGTTGAGAAAATTTGTTATTTGTACATTATAGTCTTGCTAGAACATGTACTAGACCATGCTAGAACTTTGGTAAAAATCATAAGTTGATTTGTTGAGGCATGTTTATCGCAAAAGTGTGTGTGCATGTGCAATTAAAATCAATAATGCTAGGAAAATTGTCTCCTTGAGAAGTACAACCATTTCCTTGATTTTCTCACTTCCCAATGGTTTTGGAGTGTAACCAATTACTGACATGTTCCTAATCAGATTGTTGTCAATTCAAGTATGCACCCTTGTTAAGCTTTGTGAAAAGTTAACTACTTGTTGAAACATGGAATTGTTCTCAGATGTGGGTCTCCTTTCATGAGAATGAATCTCCAAAGTGAGCTAGTTCTCTTGTAACACCTAAACTATTGACTTGAGGGGAAAAGGGGATAGAAGGATATAACTGAAACTAACTCTGAAATCTAAACTAGATGAAGTTATATCATTCACAAGCAAATCCTCTAACATAAATCTTCACAATTCCACTTATAATTACTCCTTAAGTAATTTGCAACAAGGTTTGGGTTAAACACAAACTACAACTAGGAAGAACTAAATTTTAATAGTATTGAGACAAAATAAAGGACTAAAATAGTCGCAATATAGCATCAGATCAAGACTGCAAAAATATATGTGAAACAAGATGATTTGCTATTAGAACTGAAAGGAATGCAATGCATGAAATAAAAAAATGTGTGAGCCAACTACTGTATACAACCCTACAAGAGAGAAGAAACTGATGCTAACTGACTGAGAAAAAACTAAGTTTTTCTCCTATAAATGACTCCAAATGATCTCCAATGAAGAAAGCTGAAAAAGATCCTAAAAATAGATTTGCAATCCATTTTCAAGCTTCAGAAAAAAGCTGCCAAAAATAGCCTCAAACTACCTCCAAAATGCAAATAAAACTGCCAACCTAATCCTCTAGGTAGTCCCCACCAAATCTGCATCCAAATCTACCTAATTTGCCTCATAAAAGCAAAACATTTGTCCTACTATGCTTAATTTCACCCAAGGAAATCAAAATGCTTTAACTGCCTAAAATAGTTAAACTTTAAAAGCAATTCATAATTTCATAGCTTTAAAGTTAACTTTACATGACTTGGAAGTTTTAATCGATATCTTATTGATATGATTTTTTTTTTTGCAAAAATAAAATGATATTTGGTTTCTAATTTCGCCAAGATATTTACAAGATATCATTAATGATTTTCTATAAAAAATCATAAAAAAATATGAACTATTACACATGTTTGCAAAAAATAAATAAAAGCCTTTAAAAGGCTTGACACCATGGACTCCAAGTGTTGATATTCTACCACCTCACCATTATCCATATGACTTGAAAACAATACCAACTCACTACCTCTATAGTGCCACCATGTCGGATTGACCCCCTTTGACCATATCTCCATCTAGCATATTCTTCACATACTCAAGGTTTTGATTTGATCTTATGCATACATTGAAATATGTGAAGGAATAATAAATAAAATGCATATGTGGGATGTCAAAGACACTCAACCACATGCATTATAATGCCTTGACTCCAATATGAGTCAACCACCAATGATGTTAAGACCTTGCAGATTCTAAAGGCACATTTGTCCACTTATGATAATATCTTCATTTGACTTAACACATCGAGCCATATTTTATATGCTGTCGGCCACCTCTGCTTATGATTGCTAGACACTTATCAACACAAAGTATTGACCCTGACCCCATTTGGATAAAAATGATAAAAATGTTATATGGTCAAAAATGTGGAAGGGACATTGAAAGAAAAGAAAATGAGAACTCTAAAATGTCAGTCATTCCATTTTTGTTGTCATTGGGTTAGCTATGCAATTCTGGCCACCTAGGTGGGGTTTCATGCTCTTGTGTGCTCTCTTGCTCCATTTGTTGGTCTTCTGTAGTAAAAAACTATGCACTTCTTTGGCTAAAATGATAGGCCGCCTCTGGTAGGTTTGAAACTGAGCTTTAAAATGACATTCGTTGTGTTTTGATGGCTTATTTTCTTTCAAATGGCTGTGGCCATTACTTGCTTCTTCAATCTTCTCTACTTTTGATATATACTATTTGTGTTTTTGTGTGTTGAACTTGTGAAAATGGAAAAATGGTAATGGCTTTATTCAACTAGCTGTGGCCATTATTCTTTCTCTCTGCTACATTATCATTTGGTGAGTCTGTTGTTTCTCTTTGCCGATGTTCTTACTATAAATTCCTCTTATTTCTGTGTATCTGAAACTGCGAAGAGGGTTTCATTTTTGTTTAGTTGGGTGTGTGAAATATCTCTTCATAAGGCACAGCCGCTTCTTGTAATGCATTTTGTAGCTTTACCTTCTGTATTTTGATGTAAAAAAAATGTGAAGTTTTTGATGTTCGAAATGAGGGTTTCATTTTTGTTTACACATAACTCCTTTATCTTTTGCAGCCATGATCTTCAATGCTCTATTTGATCCTGCTCAACTGTGAAAAGAAAGAAAACTTCTTTTTCTTTAAACTTGATAAGGGTTTCATTTTTTTGTTCTGTATAAATAGCCATCCTTTACGGCCATGTCTGGGCATTTTACAATACCATTTCTCTTTTCAATACTACAAAAATACGTTGGGTTCTGAAAGTCATTGTGGGTATTTCAGAAAAGAATTCAAATGGCAGTATATGCCATGGCTTTACTATGGATGTATATACCATTTTCTTTTACTGTATACACAAAACTGGACAAGGCTTCTGTCTTTTGAACACAAAAAATGCTTCCTTCTATAGCATACATTGGCATATGGTGTCACTTTTCTCTCTCATGCTATCACTGTTATTGTTCAAAAGAAGTGATGAGAGTATGCACAATTCTTTCTTTGTGGCTCTACTTACTCTTTATGTGGACTTTGTACATGGAATATATATTGTCACTTTTCAACTTTGAACTCCTCGACTGAAGTAGCATATATGTTTCAATTCTGTATTTTTACTTGTCCATTCAGTGGACTGTGCATACACACTTTTCATATATGATGATCTAGCTATCATGATATTTTGGCATTGTGACACATGAAGGCAACACTTCCTTGTTCTGAATACACTGTAACATATGATGAACCTATGTTGTTCTTTTTTTTACTGTATCCTATCTTATCAAATACATTATATGAGATGTCATGTAGGACATGATCAGGTCCACTATGTTTGCTGTCTAGTTTTGGCAAATTACTTCTTATAATGTAACTTCATTTGAACTCACTCAACCATAGATGCAACCATACACTTATTTATTTCATTTGTCATAACATGATATCCTGTAGCATAAGGATGATGATCATACCAGTTTAGCTACTCCTTATCACATGATATTGATGCTTTATTACACACATGTAATGAAATGTTCTTTTGATCCCTTTGGAGTTTGTCAAAGACAAAAGATGAGCCATCTGGATTGGTTGTCTTGTATTTTCTGCTACAAATCTGCAATACTTATCATACTTCTTTTATAGATATGTAATAAATGCAACATGTGATAACACTTGTCTGATGCTCAAGTTATCAATAGCAAAAAGTGAGGTATAATTGGATATATTTCATCATTTAAGAGACCGCTTATATCATTGAATTCTGAATCTGATTCTATCACTCCACTTAATGAGAAAGTATGAAGTTTGGCACTCACCTATCTTTGCAATCTGCTTACTGATTTATAATGAACACTCCAATTGGACTGTTGATGTGAATAAGTAAATAATCTTTAGATAATTCATACTTCTAAACACTCACTCCTTTATCATTCTGATGATTACAAATGTATAGTGTACTCCTAATTACTATCATGCTTGAGAATGTCATTTCATAATAGTTGGAGTAGTGTATAGGCTGTCATATGCATTGAATCTTGTCCTCCATCTGTTCATGTCATGTTCTTGGTTGCATTTCATACTCTGAAGTGAAATCATGGTCATGTCCTAAAATGGGACTGATGCATATGATTGTCTTGTTACTCTTTCTACTTGTCATGTGAATGTCATCAATGATCTTCTTCTTAGATATTCATCCCTTTTGAGAATAAGGGGCAGCAGCATGTTGGGCTCAACCCTTGTGGGAGCCCATTTGACACCACATGCCAAATGTCTTCAATTAGCTTCATGATTTGTCCTATACTTGCACGTGAAATAAATAGATTAGAATAAAACAATGATGCTCTTATGTTTTGTTCTTTTCATTTCCTTCTTCATATGGAATGTATATTTGATTGATGCATTACAACTAAAATATTATATCTCTCTTTATTGATGAAGGATTTTCATAACCAGAGCTTCTAATGGGACCTTTCTCACATTTTTTCAGGAACATGCCAAGATTAGAAGCGGGAACTGGAGCCTTCTACGAAGATGAACCAAAACAAGGCAATGATGGCTATGTCTTTCCCTCTTCTTCATTAGATGCATAGTGTTATACTTGTATTTGCATGAGTTCATCTATAACCCATGGCTTGTGTGGAACATCTGATATGTCTTAGTTTCCTTCAATGCAATGTTTGTTCTCTTATGTATTCAAAATTGTAAATGAACAATCACTGTAGTGAATGAATACTTATCTCTTTTACTACTCTGCAATGCAATGAATGATTGAAACTTTTCCTTTCTACATCTGAACAACTAAACTGCACTTGTCATAACAACTATGCAACTAACACATAATACAAATAAATCAAACCTCATTCAAAAATGATAATTGATAAATCTGCTCAGCGAATTTTTGAGCTAGGGTCAAAAAATGGTAACATTTCTAGCAACTTCTACTATATGCTTGCCTGCTAAGCATTTGACCAGTTGCCTTGTCATCCATTGGGCATACAATCATACTATGTCCTTCTCAGAAACTTAGAAAACATTGTACTTTAGCTCTCCAATAGTTTAAACAACAATAGCAAACTAAAAACAACTCTACTGAAAGCAAACTAACAGGCCCTAATGACCAAAACAAAAAGTTGAAATAAATGTGCATGAGCACTTATTTACTGCAAAACTACTCTACTATATACAAAAGAAATCTCTTATCCTTAGAGGCAATGTTTGAGGTGGATCCCATTAACTGTGATAGGAAGCACCTCTCCACTCAACTTGGATAGCTGAAATGCATTGTTTTCTTTACACTCTATGATAACATAAGGCCCATCCCAAATGGCATCAAATTTACAATGGTTACCTGGTCTGCTTCTTAGTTCATTCCACTTGAACACCAAATCTCCAACAATAAAACTCCTTAGTCTTTCTCTCTTATCAAATGCATTCTTCATTTGGGTTTGATGCATATCAAGCTTTCTTAAGGCCTCTTTCCTTGTCTCTTCTAGCTCCATGAGCTAAGCAAATCTGATCACAAGAGGCTACTCCTCCAATAGCTCAAGCTCTTTAATAAAGGCCAATATAGGCAATTCAATTGAAATAGATAACCGAGCCTCTTTTCCATAAGTAAGCATATATGGGGAATAACCAGTAGCCCTCTTCAATGTAATTTTGTCAGCCCAAAGAGATAACTTTAACATTTCATGCCAAGTTTTCTGATTGTCTTGAATAATCTTCTTGATGATTCTTATCAAGTTTTTGTTGGTAGATTCAGCCTGCCCATTACCTTGTGGGTAATAGCTAGTATTCAAATAGCTATTATTTCTGATAGACCAATCTTAAATTCTCAATCCCAAAAAGGCTAGACCATTATTAGAGATGATTGAATCTAGTGTACCGAACCTTGACACTAAGTCCTGATAAAAACATAGGACAGCCGATTCATTTGCTTCTTTTAACGCAACAGCCTCGGTCCACTTTGTAAAATAATATGTGGCAGTTAAAATCCACTTGTAGCCTACACTTGAAGGTGGATTTATTGGTCTTATGAAATCCAATCCCCACTTTGCAAATGATTGTTTAACTTTAACAGGATATAAGGGTAAGGTGGCAAGTCTTTTCTTACCTACAAATAGGGAACATTTCTCACATCTTCTCACCCAAGCAAAAGAATCTTTAAACATATCATGCCAATAATAACCAGCCTACATAATCTTCAAAGCAGTTGTTCTAGATACAAAGTGACCTCCTAGAGGTCCATTGTGAAACTCTTCTAATAGTCTATCAACTTGATTACGTCAAACACACCTCAGAAAAACACCATTAAAGTCTCTCCTATATAAATTACCATCAATAA
Organism: Cunninghamia lanceolata; assembly: GCA_027924645.1. NCBI lineage: Eukaryota > Viridiplantae > Streptophyta > Pinopsida > Cupressales > Cupressaceae > Cunninghamia > Cunninghamia lanceolata. The sequence goes on from BSBN01000244.1 coordinate 5,250,702, forward strand.
TAGCATAAGGATTAGCTTGCAATCAAAAATACCTTCTTCCTGCTCTGTCTAAACCAATTGGGAACTCACTGGTATGCAAACAATGCATCATCTGATGCACCCAGCTATATGTTTGAGCTGGTACATCGGCTGGTTCATTATTATTTAGTACCATTTCAATGTCTTCTTGTTGTTTTTACTCAAACTCCTCACTTTTAGCAAGCTTCTTGCATAAACCCTTACCCCTAATCAGCTTGGTTACTTGGATGTCAACATCAAATTCCATAACCTTGGTTATCCAACCAGCTCTCTTGTCATTTATATCTATGTTTAATGAAAAACTCTTTACAGTGGGATGAGTAACCTTTAAGTGAATTTTAATATTTGATAGCATGTGTCTAAATTTCTTGAGGCTCCTTACAACAAAAAAAACATGTTTTTCCACAAAAGAGTACTTTACCTCATACTCATGTAGCACTTGGCTAAAAAATGCAATTGGCTACTCTAATCCTTCATCATTTTGCTGCCATAACATTGCAGAAATAGTGTCAGCTCCTCCAAAAGCATATAAAATAAAATTCTTCTCATATTTAGGATTGATGAGGGTAGGGGCAGCAGCGAGGGCTTCCTTAATCTCCTCAAAGCTTCCTTTTCCCTCCTTAGTCTAGCTAAATGGCACATTATTCTTCAACATGGCAATAAGAGGTTGTGACAAAGCTACAATATTTGGAATAAACCTCCTAACAAAATTAATTCTACCAAGAAAACTCTGCAAACCTTTCTTATGTGTAGCAAACGGTAAATCTAGAATAGCTGAAACTCTCTCAGGGTCAATAGTTATACCTTCTCTTGAAATAATGTGACTAGGGAGTCTTCCTTCATGTACTGAGAATATACATTTTTGGGGGTTCAATGTAACTCCAAACTCCTTGCACCTCTAAACAATCTACTTCAAGTGGTCAAAATGATCATTAGAATCTTTTGAAAAAATAGTTATATCATCTAAATAGACTAGCACCATTCTGTTCATAAGGCCATCGAAGGCCATATCCATTGCCCTCTAAAAGGTTGCCCTTGTATTGGACAAACCAAATGGCATTTTTTGATAGGCTATGGTACCCCACTTAGTCGTGAATGCAGTTTTGTATTGGTCCTCTTCTTTAACTAGAATTTGATTATATCTAGAGTATCCATCTAACAAAGAGTACCTATCTGAACCTGAAATAGCTTGCAGTATTTGTTCCATAGAAGGGAGAGGATAATGGTCTTTTAATGAGGCCTGATTTAAATCACAGAAATTGACACAAAGTCAGATTTCACCATTCTTCCTCCTAACTGGGACTAGATTGGAAACCCAAGAGGTATGTTTTATTGGGAAAATGACATGACTCTCAATTAGTTTATTCAGCTCGGCATTCATTAAGTGTTCAAGTTTGGGATTTAAGGGTCTTTGCTTTTACCTAACAGGCTATGTATTAGGCTCTAACTCTATGGTGTGTTGGGCCAAACTGGGATCAAAACCTCTCAAATCCTTATACTCCCATGTAAAGACATTAGAAAAATCTTAACATAATTGAATAAAAGACTGTTGTTCTACTCTAACTTACATACCTTTCCAAGCTTCAGCAATTTGTCCTTGAAAATTTCTACGGTCTGATAATGTTCTTGCTTCACTGTCATGCTGCACTTATCTTTTTTGAACTGATCATCAGTGTTAAACACTGATTCTAAGGTGACTAATCCTTTGGGCAACTTGTTGGTCCTCAACTGAACAATCTAATCTTTGAATTGCTACTGATATTTATGTTGATTATCTGCTACAAATTTAGCTTCTACACTTAAAAACTTAAGATTTGTTCATCACTGTTAAACACTTGCCATGAAACACTATTGTCAGGTACAAAAGGCCTAACAACTATCTTAACATATGGCTGTACCTCAACATTCTGAATCTAATCAGGAATCTCAAATTGAGATCCCAAGGCTGCCAACCTATCTACATACTTATTTTGATCCCTGGGAACTGAAATTAGATTGAAAGCATCAAAAAATTCAATTGAATCCAACACTCTATGCTTGTATTTTTTGAGCTAACCTGGTTAACGATCAACTCAGAATCTCCATAAACTTGAACAGATTTGATACCTTTTCTTTGAGCCCATTCTAAACCATGAATTAGGGCCTCATACTCAACCACATTATTTGTGCAGCTGAAGGTAAATCTTAAGGCAACATAGTACTTATTTCCTTGAGGTGAAATTAACATATTACCTCCACCGGCACCCATCTTGGTCCTTGATCCATCAAAGTATAGCTTCCACAACTGATCTTCTTGTTGTTCTAACTAATTTTGATCCTTAATCAGATTAGGAATCACTACATCCGTTTCCTGTATCATATAGATGCCTAATCCTACCTCATCGGTGTGATGGAAAGGGTCACTTTCATGATATTTAGCTATCTAATCATCTAAACTTATGTCTTCTATAGGTGTATTGGGATCTAGGCTCATGCGTTCATCCTACTGCCCGTGGGTGATGTATAGATTAGCATTTATTGGGCTGGGAACATAGGGTTCAATGTGGTCTTTTGAAAGTGGTTCAGATTGTATAGTTACTTTTGTACCATATCTCGTTCTAAAGAACAAGTGAGTCCAGTTAGATGAAAGAAACCCACCTAATTTGGTTGTGAACTCCCTAGAAAGGCAGATTGCAAAACTAGGTGGAAGGTCAATGATGTAGATATCCTAATTGATGGAAAAATTAGGACAAGCATGCAATGTGAGTGGCAGATTTTTTATTATCCCCGCAGTACTAAGTGCAGACCCATCTAACTGTACTACTCCTTCGGCAAGGGGCTTGTAAACCAATCCTAATGAGTCAACTACACTCTTGGGCATAATTGAACTACTTGCCCCTAAGTCTACCATACAGTTATGAACCAATTTATCACCAATAATGAGACTTAGATAGAAAGGGGGTGGGTTTCCCTCATCTACTTGCTATCCACTTTTAATCTTAGAACTATTGGCAAGTAAAACCTTGGCCTTCTCTTGACTGGAATGCTCAGAAAGTGAGAGTTCAACCAATACTTCTTACAACAAATTTTTCTGACCAGGGATACATAAAGCATCAATAACGGACATGTTCACTGTTGCTTTTTTAAGATGATCAACTATATTAAAAGCAACAGGATTTACCTTATGATGTCCTCTTGTTGCAAATGCATTAATCTGACCTTGTGAAGACTATTGTTGCATTTTGGACTGTCCCTTCACTAGTACTATTTGGTCCCTTTGCAGAATTTGTACTTTCTGCTATGGTATAGGAGTAGTCTGTGACAAATAAACTTGGTTTTTATCCCTTACAGCCTATTGTTGTACTACAGCAGCTTGCTGATTTACATCTACCACCTTCAATTTTGACCTCGTGTTTGCTGAAACAGGTGTACTTTGTTGATTCTAACCTTGAAAATAATTTACACCACAAAAATCAGACTCTTCCCAATTCATTAAGACCACATCATCCTTACTCTGCTAGGTTGATGCTTCACCATTAACCCCCTCTGAACTTGCATATCTATTCTGAACCATGAGTGCCTGATTTCTCACTCCATTCGTGCAAGCAGCTTGATTATGTGGTTGGTGACATGGATAACACCAGCCACTGTCATGAACCAAATTAATCTGTGTGGGTACCAGCTCTCTTGAGATAATAGCAGTATTTGAATTATAAGCTTGAAAAGGCCGAGGGTTATAGTTCTTTGTCCCTGAGGATCAGCCTGAAAAGTTTGTCTATATTGTTGATTGGGCTAATATTGTGTATTTCACTGATTAGGTTGATACTGATTTTGATAGGGCAAACATTTCTCCATATTTACTAGCTTATTTGCAATTGTCCTTAAAGTATTTTCCAACTCTGGGGTACTTTGGGTTTGAACTAGGACAACAGCTTGTTGGGTTGTTTGATATCCTATTGCTAGAACAGGTGGGACAGTAGCTATAGGAGGCACTGCCATAGGCATTGATGGCTGGATTTCAAGGAAAATGGGTAAAGGGGGCCTAGGGCCTATCTTCCTTACCTAAATAAGATAGTTTTCTACTCTAACAGTGGTCTCAAAAAAATCTAGAAGGGTGGTCCCTCCCATAGACTATATCATTACTAAAATTTCACTGTTCAAAGCTTTGAGATAAAATAGAAAAGCATGCCTTGGCAAAGGTTTTACCATTACGGGAATCCTATCCAAGGTTCTCTAAAATCGTTAGTTAAAATCAGCCATGTGTTCATAGGGTGCCCTTTTGATGGTGCTCAGTTGCTCCTACAATGAGAGATGATCTAACTTGTCCTCGAAATGTTTGTGTAATCCATCTCCCAGTAAGTCCCAGGAAGTTATTAAATTTTTAGTAGTCCTCTGAACCACTGTAAGGCCTTTCCTTTTAACGAAACAACTAAAATCCTGATTGCCACATTTTCTTTTATGACATTGTGCATGGAACATAAGGTTGCTACATCTTGAATATGTTCACCAGCAGTAGTGCAATCCTCTCTAGTGAATTAAGGCAGACTTTAAGGGCTGCCATTGGAATATCATCTCTTTGGGCAAGTTGTAATGGGCTGCCTCCATTGAAAGCAGTGAATGCATATTGTCTAGCCATTATAGGTATCTGGACTATCAGCACTGGACTTCTACTTCTTTTGACCAGGCTTGTAGATCTGAATTAGGAAGGTGTTGACTTTGATCTTCTTGATGACTCAACTATTCTACTTGTTGATCTGCCTCTGCTTCTAGGTGTAGACAGCTGTAAGTAGTCAAATGGATCTAGACTAGACTAGGTTTTCATAAGCTTCAACCACTAATCTGTATCCAAACCAGACAAATGAGTTGCCAGGTATATTGAAAGCCTCCAAAGGTTGGTAAAACTACTGCATATACCAAAATAGTAGCTAAGAGGGTACAACTATCTCTGAAATTACTATTAGGGTCCCATCGAGCATGCCAAAAAATATTGTCAATTCAAGTATGCAACCTTGTTAAGCTTTGTGAAAACTTAACAACTTGTTGAAACATCAAATTGTTCTTAGATGTGGGTCTCCTTTCATGAGAATGAATCTCTAGAGTGAGCTAGTTCCCTTATAACTCCTAAACTACTAACTTGAGGGGAAAAGGGAATAGAAGGAAGTAACTAAAACTAACTCTGAAATCTAAACTAGATGAAGTTCTATCATTCACAAGTAGATCCTCTAACATAAATCCTCACAATTCTACTTATAGTTACTCCTTAAATAATTTGCAACAAGGTTTGGGTTAAACACAAACTGCAACCAAGAAGAACTAAATTTTAATAGTATTGAGACAAAATAAAGGACTGAAATAGTCACAATATAACATCATATCAAGACTACAAAAATGTATGTGAAACAAGATGATTTTCTATTAGAACTAAAAGGAATACAATGCATAAAATAAAAATGTGTGAGCCAACTGCTATATACAACCCTGCAAGAGAAAAGAAACTGATGCTAACTGACTAAGGAAAAAACTAAGTTTTTCTCCTATAAATGACTCCAAATGATCTCCAGTGAAGAAAGCTGAAAAAGCTCCTAAAAATAGATCTGCAATCCATTTTCAAGCTTCAAAAAAAAGCTGCCAAAAATAGCCTCAAACTACCTCCAAACTACAAATAAGACTGCCAACTTGATCCTCTAGGTGGTCCCCACCAAATCTGCATCCAAATCTATCCAATTTGCCTCAGAAAAGCAAAAATTTTGTCCTATTATGCTCAATTTCGCCTAAGGAAATGAAAATGCTTTAAATGCCTAAAATAGTTAAACTTTAAAAGCAATTCATAATTACATTGCTTTAAACTTAACTTTACATGACTTGGCAGTTTTAATCAATATCTTATCGATATGATTTTTTTTTTTGCAAAAATAAAATGATATCTGGTTTATAATTTCCCCAAGATATTTACAAGATATCATTAATGATTTTCTATAAAAATCATAAAAAATATGAACTATTACACATGTTTGCAAAAAATAAATAAAAGCCTTTAAAAGGCTTGACACCATGGACTCCAAGTGTCGATATTCTGCCACCTCACCATTATCCATATGACTTGAAAAAAATGCCAACTCACTACCTCTATAGTACCACCATGTCAAATTGACCCCCTTTGACCATATCTCCATCTAGCATATTCTTCACATACTCAAGGTTTTGGTTTGATCTTATGCATACATTGAAATATGTGAAGGAATAATAAATAAAATGCATATGTGAGAATTTAAAGACACTCAACCACATGCATTATAATGTCTTGACTCCAATATGAGTTAACCACCAATGATGTTAAGACCTTGCAGATTCTAAAGGCACATTTGTCCACTTATGATAATGTCTTTATTTGACTTTACACATCCAGACATATTCTATATGTTGTCGGCCACCTCTGCTTATGATTGCTAGACACTTATCAACACAAAGTGTTGAGCCCAACCCCATTTGGATAAAAATGATTAAAATGTTGAATGGTAAAAAATGTGGAAGGGACGTTGAAACAAAAGAAAATGAGAACCCTAAAATGTTGGTCATTTCATTTTTGTTGTCATTGGGTTAGCTTTGCAATTTTGGCCACCTACTTGGGGTTTCATGCTCCTGTGTGCTCTCTTGCTCTATTTGTTCGTCTTTTGTGGTCGAAAACTATGCACTTCTTTCACCAAAGTGATAGGCTGCCTCTGGTAAATTTGAAATTGAGCTTTAAAATGACATTCGTTGTGTTTTCATGGTTTATTTTCCTTCAAATGGTCACAACCATTAGCTGCTTCTTCAATCTTCTCTGCTTTTGATATATACTGTTTGTGTTTCTGTGTGTTGAACTTGTGAAAAATGGCAAAATGGCAATGGTTTTATTCAACTGGCCGTGGCCATTATCCTTTCTCTCTACTACATTATCATTTGGTGAGTCTGATGTTTCTCTTTGCCATTGTTCTTACTGTAGATTCCTCTTATTTTTGCGTATCTGAAACTGCGAAGAGGGTTTCATTTTTGTTTAGCTGGGTGTGTGAAATATCTCTTCATAAGGCATGGCCACTTCTTTTAATGCATTCTATAGCTTTATCTTCTATATTTTGATGTAAAAAAAAATGTGAAGTTTTTGATGTTCGAAATGAGGGTTTCATTTTTTTTTACACATAACTCTTTTATCTTTCGCAGCCATGATCTTCTATGCTCTATTGGATCCTGCTTGACTATCAAAAGAAAGAAAACTTCTTTTTCTTTAAACCTGATAAGGGTTTCATTTTTTTGCTCTATATAAATAGTCATCCTTTACACCCTTGTCTGGGCATTTTACAATACAATTTCTCTTTTCAATACTACAAAAATACTTTGGGTTCTGAAAGCTATTGTGTGTATTTGAGAAAAGAATGTAAATGGCAGTATATGTCATAGCTTTACTATGGATGTATATGCATTTTTCTTTAACTATATACATAAAACTCGACAAGGCTTCTATCTTTTGAACACAAAAAATGTTTCCTTCTATAGCATACATTGGCATATGGTGTCACTTTTCTATATCATGTTGTCACTGTTATTGTTCAAAAGAAGTGATGATAGTATGCACAATTCTTTCTCTGTGGCTCTACTTGCTCTTTATGTGGACTTTGCACATGGAATGTATATTGTCACTTTTCAACTTTGAACTCCTCCACTGAAGTAGCATATATTTCTCAATTCTATATTTTTACTTGTCAATTCATTGGACTATGCATACACACTTTTTATATATGATGATCTGGTTGTCATGATAAGTTGGCATTATGACACATGAAGGCAACCCTTCCTTGTTCTGAATACACTGTAACATATGATGAACCTCTATTGTTCTTTTTTTTTTTACTATATCCTATCTTATCAAATACATTATATGAGATGTCCTGTAGGAGATGATTAGGTCCACTATGTCTACTGTCCAGTTTTGGCAAATCACTTCTTATAATGTTACCTCATTTGATCTCACTTAACCATAGATGAAACCATGCACTTATTTATTTCATTTGTCATAACATGATATCCTATAACATAAGGATGATGATCATACTAGTTCAGCTGCTCCTTGTCACATGATATTGATGCTCTATTACACACATGTAATGAAATGTTCTTTTGATCCCTTTGGAGTTTATCAAAGACAAAACATGAGCCATCTAGATTGGCTATCTTGTATTTTCTGCTATAGATCTGCAATAGTTATCATACTTCTTTTATAGATATGCAATAAATGTAACATGTGATAACACTTGTTCGATGCTCAACTTATTAGTAGCAAAAAGTGAGGTATAATTGGATATATTTCATCATTTAAGAGGCCGCTTATATCATTGAATTATGAATCTGATTCTATCACTCCACTTAATGAGAAAGTATGAAGTTTGGCACTCACCTGTCTTTGCAATCTTCTTACTAATTTATAATGAACACTCCAATTGGACTGCTAATGTGAATGAGTAAAGAATCTTTAGATAATTCATACTTGTGAACACTTACTCCTTTATCAGTCTAATGATTACAAATGTATTGTGTAATCCTAATTATTATCATGTTTGAGAATGTCATTTCATAACACTTGGAGTACTATATAGGCTGTCATATGCATTGAATCTTGTCCTCTGTCTATTCATGTCATGTTCTTGGTTGCATTTCATACTCTGAAGTGAAATCATAGTCATGTCCTGAAATGGGACTGATGCATATGATTGTCTTGTTACTCTTTTTGCTTGTCATGTGAGTTTCGTCAATGATCTTCTTCTATTCATCCCTTTTGAGAACAAGGGACAGCAGCATGCTGGGCTCAACCCTTGTGGGAGCCCATTTGACACCACATGCCAAATGTCTTCAATCAGCTTCATGATTTGTCCTATACCTACACATGAAACAAACATATTAGAATAAAATAATGATGCTCCTATGTTTGCTTCTTTTCAGGTCCTTTTGCATATGGAATGTATGTTTGATCGATACATTACAACTAAAATACTATGTCTCTCTTGATTGAAGAAGGATTTTCATAACCAGAGCTTCTAACGGGACCTTTTCTACATTTTTTCAAGTACATGCTAAGGTTAGGAGCGGGAACTGGAGGCTTCTATGAAGATCAACCAAAACAAGGCAATGATGTCTATGTCTTTCCCTCTTCTTCATTAGATGCATAATGTTTTACTTGTATTTGCATGAGTTTATCTATAACCCATGGCTTGTGTGGGACATCTGATATGTCTTAGTTTCCTTCAATGCAATGTTTGTTCTCTTATGTATTCAAAATTGTAAATGAACAATCACTGTAGTGAATGAATACTTATCTCTTTTACTGCTCTGTAATGCAATGAATGATTGAAACTTTTCCTTTCTGCATCTAAACAACTGAACTGCACTTATCATAACAACTATGCAACTAACACATAATAGAAATAAATCAAACCTCATTCAAAAATGATAAATGATAAATCTGCTTAGACAATTTTTGAGCTAGGGTCAAAAAATGGTAACAGAGATAGCATGTGACTTAGTGTATCATGAGACTTGTGGGTGCCAACATGGTTGCCATATTTATTATTTTGTCTAGAGATCATCAGATGACACTCATGATAATGTGGTGAAAGGATGTATAATTTGGCATTACAATCTTTCCAGAATGTGTACTAGACCATGTTGGAACTTTGGTAGAAACCATAGGTTGATTTATTGAGGCATGTTTTCCACAAAAGTGTTTGTCTCTCTATAATGCACATTGCACTATAGCCAAAGCATCTGTGGCATCTTCTATAGATTAGATATACACCTTTGTGTTCCCTAGAGCATTAGGCAGCTGCTCTACTTATATATTGTAGACCGTAGAAGTAGCCCCAAAATTATCACAAACCATAAGGATGATCTAATTGTTACTATAGGTACCTTATTTAATAAGTCACCCCTCCTTATGAAGAAATAACTTCCTAATTATGTTTTCTAAAAAGTAGGTGTGGAGCCAAGTGGCTTCTAATTATTGCTTAGTGAACCATTTGGCTTGTTGTTGAAGTTGACCCTTTCTGATGAGTCTACATCCAAGCGTATAATACTTCTAGGTAAATATAGTTTGTAGAATCTAATTCATCTTTGTTGCAATAGACCTAATTATGTAGAAATGTGTATCCAATGTTGTGTTCCTAAGTGCGACAAGGAAGGGTCAACACTATTGTGGTCGCAAAGAGAGAGTATCATCAAGGAAAGGGCTTCTAATTATTTGGTAAGTTGGCATGAATGAGAATGTCTCTTCACACATGAACGTAGAATCATTTGTCAATTTGTGGATATTTGGAATGTAGACATCAAGTTATTCTCTACTTTCCTTGTTTAGCACAATTGCAACAATTAGGTAGATATTTGTTTGGTCACATCATAGTGACAGATAGTGAATCGGTTGCATATGTCTATTCAATATATTCTTGTGGCCATCTAAAACCATTCACACAGTCATAATATAGAATTTATAGTTTATTCATTTTATTATTATATATATTTTATTATAAAGAATTAATAGAATAATTATTATTGCTAAATTATTAAAAGAAATATCTAGGTGATTTCTCTTATATATATATATATATATATCTTTAAATCACATATATATATACATATATCTTTTTTTTTAACAGAAAAAGGTGTAGGAACATCCATAGATTAAAGAAACTTAAAAGTATTACAGATAATATGGCCAAAGCCAAGTCCATGAAAAAACTAAAACAACATCGAAGGCCCTTGACAGACCTAAGACAATGAACATTAACAATGAAAAACATAAGGCAGAAACAAAAACAACCCCCAAAGAAACACAGCTTAGAGAAACTGTGGCACAAAACGGAGAAACTAAGAAACCACCCCCGTAACACTCTGGCCAAAAAAAGCCCTTACCACCACCAAAGCAAACACTGACAAAGCACACGCGGCCAACCACCAGGACATAGAAAACATGACCCAATGCCACCCTTCATGCCACCACCAGAGCTGCAGGTAAATTCTGCTCGTCCAATACCACAGGCGCAAAAGGCTGAGCTCCTTCGTCAGGGTCTTCCAAAGCATACCGGGGCATTCCTGGAGCTAAATTGGGGGCATGAATCCTTAGAAACTGGATGGCCAAACACATGATTTATCCTGTCAGTTGTTTTCTTAGAAATTAGAAAGCAATGAGACCACAATTCATCATCAATTTCACCGCTGCTCAGAGATTTTAAACTGGCTTGCAAGACCCTACAAATGGCTTGCTATGGAGGAGAAGTGTGCAGAGATGCAAGATCGAAGAGCCCCCTGATTAAAGCATCCCCTTGGTCCATTCTGTAGGCAGACACCGATGTTTCCCACCTTTGAATTGTGTAAATGTTTTTATAAAACAGTCCTGATGCTAGAGCATGCACAAACTCACCATCCATAACCAGGTCCATAATATTAGATAAGAGCTGGGAGATGACATCTGAATAATTTAGCACATGCCCCTCATAGCCTCTTATCCAAGCATGACCAACTATAGTCCTCACTGCAAACTGGATGAGAGTGCAATCCTAGTTGAGTAGAGTCATCAAGTTTGCCGACTTGACCCTCCCTCTAATCTCTGGTTCCCACTCGAGGGCTGGGAAAAAGTCTTTGGTTGAGGTGTATGTCAGCCATATAGGCTTCCCGTTAGAGATGTATAGGAAACAAAGGCAAGAAAGCTGCAGGGAAGATGATACGACAGAGGGAAGTGCAGACGATAGTAAGAAAGCAGCTAGTGTGGAAGAATCAACATCCTTTATCAAAACCAACACCGCCATATGTAGTAGCAATGATAGACCATGTCATCTTGGCAGAAACAAGCTGGTGAAGTATAACAATGACATCATGGGGTCAGAGAACACTAGCGACAAGATTTGAAGAACACAACTAAAAGGAGGCCACCATCTGGAACTTGCAACGTGTCTCCTGCTAGTACATCCCTACAAAAGAGATGAAGCTATTGCAGTCCCAAGGAAATCTCAATTAATCATGGCATTTAAGGCTAGTCATTTCCCCTTAAGATGGTGTATTATGAGGACGGATTCGCAATCCCCGCCTGCCCACCAACGCGGCTGAAACGGCTTGATTAGTGTCGGATCAATGAATCTCATGAGAACTAGCAATCCTCTTCCACGAACTTGTCAGAAGTTGAAAGGAGAAAACTATGCCGCATTTAAGTTTAAAAGAATATATTTTTTAATATAACCATTATTCGCTTATTTCTTCTTTTATAAAATAGATATAAATAATTAATAGTTTTAGATAAGTATAAGGAGGAATTAGCTAGGAAGATCATCTTATGAGATGAATAGGATAAGGCTTTGGAATAGATTACGAATCTAAGATAAGGATGTGGATTAAGGAATATAGGAGGGAGAATTGATAGGCATCATTATTAGTTTTAGAACCATTTTTATATTTTCTTCATTGGCAGTTCTAGCGAATGAAGACTACACGAGATTTTCGGAAAAAGAGCAGGGGGTTTACATTATCTCTGCATTGGGGAAACTAGATCTTTTAGAAAGAAGGGATATATATTAATATTTCAAAGAGAAAACTATAGACAGTTTTGAATGGAGGTAGTTTTAGAAAAGCTAATGCGAACTGTTGTTAATAAGAATAGACTTTGTAAAGTAATAGAAGCATGAATCTGAGTTTCCATCACTGGTATGATTGAAGGAGAACGTGGAGAATAGAATAACTTATACTAAAGACTTGGAGCACTAGATAGACTGTAGGAAATGGCTTAATTGAATGATAGGAGAAACTAACAAATAGCGAAGTTCAGAGAATCAAGCATTTTATTGGTACAACGATTGATTTCTTTGAGTTGGATATTTGTTGTAGAAGGATTTTTTACGTTGTTATGTTGTGTAGACCAGGTATGGGAATAATTCTAGTTATCCCTGTTGATAATTCTATTTATTATGCATGTTTCATGCTTTTGGAATAACTGCATATTATGTACATGTAGAATTTTAATAGCTGTGGAACAATAAAAGAATAAAATTAAGTCATGTCTCTGCTTTGTAATCTAAATTTATGACTGCGGTTTCCACTTCCTCCTCCATCATGTAGTGATGGGTATGGAAATACTCATCCAAAACTATTAAATTTGTATTTGGACTAGGAAATGCTGACAAACTTTTGGAGCTTACTATTTGCATATGCAGAAAGTTTCTAAAGCCTTTCAACAATACTATATTGTTTATATCCTGCAATATTTTCTTTCATTCTGCCTATGTGTTGACCAGACAGTTGCAATTTCTTTTGAAAATTTCTCTATCCCTTATGCTTTGAGGGATGGATTTACCTTCCTTTCTAGCTCCCATGGAGAGAGGAGAGCTGCAACAAAGATTTAGGAATCTATCTTCTTGACTCCTAATTGTAATTGCTTGAATGTTGTTAGGCCTAAATCAACAAATCCATTTTGAGCATATCCTTCCCACTATTATTTTAGGCATTTGGTGAAACAGCTCACATGCTTTGTCCAAGCTTCCACTTTTTGCTTTCATGTCTAGCATGTAGTTGTAACTACAACACCTAACAAAATTTATCCATCTTATGCTTTGATATATATCTGTAATTTGTTCCAAAGCTCTATTTTGGCATAGGTAGGAAGCTGTTCTTAAATATCATCCACTTCGATAGTCAAATGTCAATTTTGGCAAATACAAATAGAACAAATATTTACCACTTTTTATTGTGAATGAGATGTAAAATTGCTATTGATTGTTTGACCATTGAGATGAATGATATTTAAGTAGAATGCAGGCAGGAGAGTACAAGCCAACGTTCTGGAATCTATTTTTATGACTACCTTTTACTTTTGCATGCAAGATTTAAAAATCTTTTAAACAATTCCTTTTGTGCATATCATGCAGGCGTTGCATTGCAAGTTATTCTTGATCCAATTTATTACTGATCCAATAGGAAAATACTTAACTTTAGTAACATTATGGAGAAGTATATTCTAGTTATTTTCTTATTGTATTGAGATAGGATTGTATTCAACATCTCACTGCCTTTATAATATAAATTGTTTGGTTTATGTTAATATCAACTCGTAAGGAATAGATTTCCTTTTGATTTTAATATTATTATAGATTATGAAAATTATTATAATATCATAATAGGCCAAGGAGAGAACCTTTGACCATTGATTGGTATTTTCCATTACATTTGAAATTTCTTATTATATTTCTTCATGAAATAATCTATGGGATTATTTAAGGCTCAATGGAAACCTTGAGTCACCTAGTAATGTCTAAATGTCGCATATACTATTGCAAACGAATGGGTGTTTGCTTCATTGAGATCTAGATTGAATGATATCTAATATGTTTTAATGATACGGGTGGGGTCAACAGAAGTATGGATGACCTCATTAATAGAGTTCATTATCTTTTATGACCATAGTGATCAATTTCTTATAACATAGCTAATTTATATGATGCCAATTGGGCTAAGTTAAGTTTCCCAACTATGATATTGGTGTTTCTATTAAATAGCCAATCATAAGTAAATTTTATTTGGTTAGTTATGATAACTCATGATACCTACCAAGAGCATGGCATACATATTGATGACTTATTGATAACCTCTCATGTCGATATTGTTGATGGTATTATATTCCTTAGTAAAAGATCTTTTACTTGAAGATTGTGATGGATCCATATATGCATCCTTACTTGAGGAGTTATTTTATTTATTGATTATATGTATGTAGATAATAATTGGATGAAAGTTTGGGTACTCTTCTATTGCTTTAGGATACCATAACATATTATTTGGTGGTTGTGTAACCATGTCTTGTTTAGATACCAATGTCAACAATAGTTGATCAAAATTGCCAAAATATCTTTTTGAAAAACTAAGACCATGTTGGTGGTTGAAGTATATGTCCAACTTAGTACATGTGAAATAGTGATGATATAGACCTAAGATGACTAAGGATGGAAGTGTGTCTCATTTTCTTGTAGGCACAAGGGAAGACAATCTTAACCTATGTTTAGTATATCAACATGGATATTGAGTTAGTGTTAAACTTCATGTAAAACAATTAAGTTATTGCTAATATTTATTGCATGGGAAAATTACTGTCATGCCCACTTTTTATGAGTGGCCATGACATGATAAAACACATGTCATGCCACATTACCCATGTGGTCATGACGTGAACCACCAAAAATTTTCCCCCTATCCCTAAAACCCCGTCGCACAAGGCGCGAAAGACAAACAAGGTGCGGCACAACAATAATCGACGCCTTGTCAGGTAGTTACACACCAAGGGGAAAAGAAAACTAAATCCTCGATGACTAAAAACATTAGAGAAGGGAGAAACTTAAACAACCATTCACCAATAGTTAAGATATAATATCTACAAGAAGGTGGAAAAAACAATAATGATCATTTGAACATACGCGAGTGTGAGAATTCTAAAAAGTAAATTTTTGCACCCAAATCTAAAGCACAGAATAAAATGTAAGGTATAAGTACGAGGACCACTACATACAAATATAATCATAAAGATACATTCAATTTCATTTACCACCTTATTCTATTACATTTAACAAGTAGTAGTTTAACACATTATTCCATCTCTAGTTAAGATAAAATGTACATGAGTAGACAAGTCACAACATGGTTCATCCCACTTACAAGAGAATTGTGAGGATTTCTAGACAACTAATTTGTATCCAACTTTAAAACATAGCATGGAATGATTAACGAAAGCATGGGGACTACAACATATAGATATATTCATCTAGGCACAATCAACTACATTCACACATTCATATTCTCTTACGGTTGACTAAGTATCAACTTCAAATCAAGAGATAACATTTTCCAATTACATGGTGAAGGTTACTTCCCAACACATGGAAGAATTCCTGCTTCAAGAATAATTTACAGGGAGTAAAAGATATATGACATAAAATAAGTACAGCTGAGGTACTCCAACGGCACTGTGAAAACAACAAGAGTACATCTCTAAGATATAACACAAGGTTTCACCAAGACTCCAAGACATCACCCGAACAAGACCAATGGGGGATGCTACTCACCTCCCAACCATATTGCCATCTTTGAGTGCAATGGTTGTCCATTGCGCCCTAGGCAACCCCCGAGCTATGAAGAGAGAAGATCAAGGAAACCATTGTCAGGAAGACTGACTCTCACACCCAGGGTCTCAAACACAACACTAAGTTAACCACACAAATATAAAACACATGTCACACACACCATAAGGGCGCTCATGGACCATACCCATAGGATGAGGTAAAGGAGTGAAGGAAATAAAGGAGGAACATCAATAAATAA
This sequence comes from Cunninghamia lanceolata, assembly GCA_027924645.1. Taxonomy (NCBI): domain Eukaryota; kingdom Viridiplantae; phylum Streptophyta; class Pinopsida; order Cupressales; family Cupressaceae; genus Cunninghamia; species Cunninghamia lanceolata. Next base: position 5,267,070 of record BSBN01000244.1, read on the forward strand.
ATTTTAGACAAATACCTTTCTATAAAGAGACACAAATTAAACTATTTCAAGCAATTAGGAGGGGGAAAGAGAGACAGAGAGAGAGAGAGAGAGTACATCCCACTCCTCAATTCAAGCTAAAACAATTTCACTATTCTAAGGGAAGGTAGCATAATTAAAGAGGTACCACATCATCATAATAAATAAATATAGCAATGTACATTTTTACAAATAACTGGTATATGGTAACCCACTTAAACATGGGGAGCAAATGCACACAAACAATCTTGGAGGAACACTATCATATACCTAATATAGTCGAAGTACAAAAAAATAATAAAGAAGGAATGGCATACTTTTCTTTTATATAAGCAATTTCTAAAAAAATACTAATCATACAGTCGGCCCTATTCATTAAATAAGCCCCTCTCTTATTTTGACAGTGACTAATCATAATGCCTTTTAAATTACTAAGAGGTACCAAGGAATAAGTAAAACAAATAAAAATAAAAATAAAATAAATCATCAACATTGACCGACATAACTACACCAACATAACCTTTTACAAATCTGACCATTTGACTAAAATCTCTCATTTCATACAGTACGCCTCTTTCATTTAAAACTGCGGTTGTGTTTCATAGCAATACAATGAATGGCCATCTCGTCACTCACCTATGCATCCTAAAATTTTGATAGGAATAATCTTTACAGCAAACAAAATAGAAACAGACCATTCATACGAAAGGAGAAATTATATAGGGATTCAAAATTATTGTATCATATAAGAATTTAAAAGAAATTTGTATCATGCAAATAGAGAGATTTGTCAGAAATTGAGAAGACTGTATCATATGGAAGAGGGGACTGAACCATACCGAAGGAGAGATTTTGTACAACTGTCAAAACTGATGGAGGAGTAAGGTAACTATAATTATATTTGACTTTTCATATGATTTGATTCTAATAAGGCATGTTATGGTAGCTAAAAGGCACCCATCAGTTGGTAGCTATGATTAAATAGGGGGGTAGCTGCACGCAAGAGGCCACACCTCCAACGAGTGAGGTTGTGCCTATCAAGGCAGGGGGTAAATTTCATATATAAAGGTTTGTAAAAAAAATCCTAAGAAAAATTTCTTGCAGAATGTAATCGTATGAGTAAGGATAGCATTCCAAAGCCATTTTCCAACGTCTCCTCTATTCACACCAAAATGGCACCATTTAAACAAGGTACGACATCCATTCTGACATAATGGGAGGTAGACTTCCATCAGATATTAGGTTGGAATAGCTATGGTAGACATCAATGCCAGAGAAGAAACAAAAGAAATGTGGTAGTTCTAACAAGACGCAGTCCCTGAGGAGTACTGAGCCTCTTTCATATATAGATAGCTATTTTTTTTTATACTGTGCTTTCGGTTTTGTTTGCTGCACTTCAAAAAAATGTTTTTTTATTTTGTCTCTTTTAGTTTGCTGAGTTTCTTTCTTTTCAAACTGCTCCCGGTTAAGATAACCCTTTAGTGGTAGCATACAAGGGTGCAAATATAGAGGAAACATACATTATGGTGGAGTTATGTCCAAGAGAATACCTCTGATGCTAAAACACATTTGCCACAGAATGTAGAGGCATCTCTTTTATCCTTGTTGCTGCATCCACACATCCCCACCGTTTTTCTCTACTTTCCCTTTACTTTTTTTTTCTAAAATCTTTCCTCAATAGGCTCTGTTCTAGCAAAGAGGGAACAACCCCTGTTTCCACTACCCTCCTCCTTGTTGCCTCTCTTCCCATTTTCCTTTGATGTCCCCCTCCTCCATTTTCTATTTTCTTTCCCCCTCTCCCCCTTTCTTTTCCCAATAGATGCCCTAAAACCCCCCAGCTTCCACGTCCCCACACTCACTAGGCATTTTTTTTTTAAATATCAAAATCATAAAAGGCTGCATCACAAGAAAGGAGGGATTTTGGAAAATAGTTGACGAACTCCATACAAAATTATAAATAGCACTTGCACCCATAGGGGGTTTAGGGAATACACCAATAGGAATAACCCACGAGTTTAGAAATTTTCTGGCATATATATATTAATGGTGTGAGGCAATCCAAAACACTATAATGTTCACAAATGAAAGCCTATCGACTAATATATATAAATTATATATATATATATATATATTAGAAGGCATGAGTTTTCCACAGTCCATGATAATATTGCATGTGCTTCTGGATTCCACTGTGTATGTTTTAGAATCAATATATTTAAAAAGGCACCATTGAAAAGATTATAGTAAAAAATGAATAACTTGATAATGTTATCTCCGTGATAAGTATCCTATAAAAAAATAGACATTCAAAAATATAAACCCTCAACCAAAACAAATTTCTCTAAAATCTTTCAAAGGCCGAAGCACAAGATGAACCCAATACAATCGACATTTTAAATATGCCCTAACCTATGAGAGGAGAGATTAGAGAAAACTGTCCAAAGTTATATAGGATTATGATTTACTTATACTAAGATATGTCATAGTTTTTAAGGACTCCAATGACTAGATAATTATCAAAAATGAATTGCTTGACAATCAAGGTTGACTAACAAATTTAAGCTTGATAAGCTACCCATTGCAACACCCCAAGGTAATCAACGAAAACCACATTATGATTAGAACAATCATTATAAATGAGGAAAAATTACTTGAATTTTAAATTGCATGATAATGAATCTTTTCAAATGTAAAAGAAGCACTAATCGATTCTAATACATAAAGAATATCAATCTTTTCTATTCCTAGGTTGCAACAATTTTTCTTTAGCTAGAAACAAAATAAGTAACTTGAAATAAGCTTTATATCTATCCCACTATATTTGTTTGAATTCTATCTCATAGCAAGGTGGAAAATTTTTCACAAGAGAATAATTTCCTTGTATACCTACATGCATTCTTTCTAAATGAGTCAAATGCTTAGATTCTACTAATCTAACTATATCCACATCAATGACTAACTTTTAACCCAAGAAGCAAATTGAGAATGCAACCACTAACATGCACAAAACCCCACTACGAGATTAGGTGTGCTATTTCAAATTCTTAACACAAGAATAAAAGTGACACACATAAGCAAGCATTATGAAGTCCTAAGAAAACACTTAAAATCAATGTACCGACCCACGATGATCTTTAACCAAATACGACCTCACATGGAGCGCAAGAAGGATAATGACAACCACTCTATAGCGAGCATAGGGGGGAACTGAAGAAGAGAAAAAATAGATTTCATGATAACCAACACAACAACAAGACACACACACTTTACAGGTTTACACACAACATAGGGATCCTAACACAATTAATTTGGTTAGAGGTAAAAGACAAACACTGAAAGTAGTCCTCTATTCACAAATCAAATAGGACGGTTTGAGTGACAACATACTGCATGACAGAGGGCCAATAACTTGTCCCTGGCGCTAGGTAAGGTAAGGGAGTCCAGTGGTTCCCTGTCTCCTCCTCCACATCCATCCATTGGTCATAGCCCATTCGAAACATATATCCTATATACATATGTCCTGCACACTCAAGACAACACATCAAATCCAACTATGGAGATCATAGCCAAAGCAACATAAAATAACCAATGAGAATGCATAACCAATCACCACATATATTCATGTTGCAACTATATTATGGACTAATCAATCATCTTATCATTTAAACTAGAACTAAAGAATGCTAAGGTACGCACCAGTTAGCTAAGGGCAGGCGTTACATTCTACCGCCTAGGATATGACTTACTCCAGGAAGTCATCAAGAGGAGGATAGAAGCACTTTCCTGAACTTCTTTGCACCAGACAATGTAAGTATATAAGGTAACATATGTAATAAATATCTCATAAGATTATAAGACATGGTACTAAATGCCATAAAAAGCATGATTCTCTCCTCAAAACACCTTATATGGATTGAACCTCAACACAAGGTATTTCATGATCATTAGACAATTTCACACATGCATACAGGAATACACACATCTAACAACCAGGTTATAAAGAGAACATCAACTTATATGCAAATACATCAATGTAGAGCTTACACTAAACACACATTTCCGTTCATCCACAATACAAGAATTAACTTCACAAGGTTCACATAAAGATCTAGAGTGATGCCATAGTCTTGACATAGAACCAAGTAACCAATTAGCAGTGCCACATATCCAAAGATCCAAGAACCAAGTGGAATGATGGCCTCGAGGCCACGTGCCTAGGGGCCTCGCCATACATTCCCACAATGGCCTACCTCTTGTTTGTATAAGGGGATTAGCCTCCAAGATGTAATCATCATAAGAACAAAGATCACTAGGAAGGTAAGTGGATAATGACCAGCCCATACTAGTCCAAACCTACCCCCATCCTCATAAATTTCCCACGTCTACTTCCTTATATACACTCCACCAGAGGTCGCTCCATCGACATGGCGAGAAGAACAACACAACACAAGACCAGCACTAGAAAATAGAAAGAACCTAGCTTAGCCAACACAAATTTCCAGAAAAGTCAAAGGAGAAGTTTCCATAACCAAAATAAAATAAATAAATAAATAAATGCGCGCAATTTCAACATTAAAACAACGAAACCAAAAGAGTCACGTGAAAAAGGAAGAATCAAAGATTGTGGCTAAGCTACTTTCAGACAAGATAAAATAACATGGGTCGGCCAAACAACCAAGATACAAAAAGGTCAGCAAACAACCGAAAGAAATAGTCACAATCCAAGAAAGTGCACATTACATCACTATGTGACTAACATCAAGTCACCAATAAGGAAGGAGGGAAACACGGTCACTACATGTGTTATGCAAACACAACCAATGCAATAACATCATGTAGGTAGTAGTATCAAATGCACCTTCACATACTCTTACGTGGAATTATGCCCTTCTCAAAGGTAACACGTCATCAGTATAGTACATCGTGCCCTTCTCAAAGGTACATGTTATCATTATAATGCAAATGTCTATAGGATGCTACACATCCACTCAAATAATATACCAAGGTAAGAATACACCTACACAAAGTAGCATGGCCTCGAGAAAATCTCATGCCCATACCAAAACATAACCAAGTTCCCATGTCAAATGTCATTAGTACCATCAAGGAAATAGAGCATGATAGGATAGCACTATGGACCTCAAAAGGTCCATTCACTAAGGAGAATTAGGGGGTACTCTAGCATAGGAAGGTATGGTTGGTTGGGTAATCACAAACCAATGCCACAACATATCACCATAGCTTCCTAAGTTCTTCCTCTCCACTACTTAACTCTGCACATGGAAGGTCTCCAACTCCAAGATTGGACCTTACAGGGTGTACATACAAGCAGTCACACAAGCATGAATCCACCATACTTGTGGTTATACACTCAACCAATGGATGGATACCCAATATTGCGAGCTCATGAGTACACTAAGCATGTATGGGATAGTCACAACACATAACAAGCATACTCATAACATGTATTCACACTCACAAGGCAGCACATACACAATTTCCCTTTACCATTCATTCCTTAGTGAAGAAGTACAACTTCCATTCACAAAATCAAATAATAGTTAACATAAAGATTTCTAAGAAGCCTACCAACATCAAATTAGATTCACCATTTCAAGGCATAAGTGGAATCTAACCATATCTTCACATTGAAAGACAATGCAATACACCTCAAATGAGGATACCAACATACTAGCATTTGCATACAAGGTCGTAATTAAATCAAAATAACATTATTTCAACTCACAAGATGGACAAATCATCACACATCATGGAGTTCTCTATAGCCCTTAACATATTACATATGAATTATGAACAATACATATGCCTATCTAACAACAAGGCTCATAAAATAGAGGTATATCATAAAAAAAAAAATTAATTGCAAGCTCAAGTCTCTAATTTACTATTCTACCATCTAAAGCCAAGCATCTGTTTCGCACAAGGTATACATAACAAGGTACCAAATACACACAAGGTCCAAATCTTAAACTGTAATTTTTCACATTACGTAAGCACTTAACAAATGATCAACAAGCACACCATTCACTCTTGTATCATTTCAAGAACATAAATCATTTCTAAGCAATACCATGCATATTACTCAATCACACCCCTTTCTTTCTTAACCGTTTTACAATCAAAAGCAATGTAAGCATACACCAATGGCTCGCACTCATAAAATACAAAGCAAGATATAATTCATGCAAGCATTTCTAATTACCAATCCAAAGGAGACAATGCCCATTTTCCAATGATAACAAGGGTTGGGAAATCATGAAAGTGTGTCATTCAAGACCATGATAAACAGACACCAAGTTCACAAGGTAAGAGTAAATCAACTAGGCATTAATACAGCACTAGACTCCACAAAATACACAAGGGTGAGGAAAGGTCCAACACAACCCCAACAATATAGACCAACCGACTCGAGAGAACAGTCGAGGAGTAAGAACACAACCATCACAAAAAACACAAGCGGAAGACTTTGAAAATTGTGTGACAAGGCCACCACGATGACAAAACAAGAGGATGGATATTCCTCCAAGGTGAAGGCCAGTTGACAAACCGCAACCCCGCTCTCATGCAACTACATGGAGTAGGATGAGGGTCAACTACCCTCAATCCACTACATGTTGGCCCAACAACACGCAAACCCCAGAGCTCCCAATGTTGAAACATGGGCTCTAATACCAAATGTTATGCCCACTTTTTATGAGTGGCCATGACACAAGAAAACACATGTCATACCACATTACCCATGTGCTCATGACGCAAACCACCAAAAATTTCCCCCTATCCTAAAACCTCATCGCACAAGGTGGGGAAGACAAACAAGGTGCGACACAACAACAATCGACGCCTTATCAGGCAGTCGTACACCAAGCGGAAAAGCAACCTAAATCCTCGATGACTAAAAACATTAGAGAAGGGAGAAACTTAAATGACCATTCACCAATAGTTAAGATACAATATCTACAAGAAGGTGGAAAAAACAATAATGATCATTTGAACATACGCGAGTGTGAGAATTCTAAAAAGAAATTTTTTGCACCCAACTCTAAAGCATAGAATAAAATGTAAGGTATAAGTACGAGGACCGCTGCGTACAAATATAATCATAAAGATACATTCAATTTCATTTAGCACCTTATTCTTTTACATTTAACATGTAGTAGTTTAACACATTATTCCATCTCTAGTTAAGAAAAACATACATGAGTAGACGAGTCACAACATGGTTCATCCCACTTACAAGAGCATTGTGAGGATTTCTAGACAACTAATTTGTATCCAACTTTAAAACATAGCATGGAATGATTAACAAAAGCATGGGGACTACAACATATAGATATATTCATCTAGGCACAATCAACTACATTCACACATTCATATTCTCTTACAAATGACTAAGTATCAACTTCAAATCAAGAGATAATATTTTACAATTACATGGTGAAGCTTACTTCCCAACACATGGAAGAATTCCTGCTTCAAGAATAATTTACAGGGAGTAAAAGAGATACGACATAAAATAAGTACATCCGAGGTGCTGCAACGGCACTGTGAAAACAACAAGAGTACATCTCTAAGATACAACAAAAGGTTTCACCAAGACTCCAAGAGATCGCCCGAACGAGACCAATGGGGGATGCTACTCACCTCCCAACCATATTGCTATCTCTGAATGCAATGGTTGTCCATTGCGCCCTAGGCAACCCCCGAGCTATGGAGAGAGAAGATCAAGGAAACCACTGTGAGGAAGACTGACTCTCACAACCATGGTCTCAAGCATGACACTAAGTAAACCACACAAATATAAAACACATGTCACACACACCATAAGGGCACTCATGGCCCATACCCACAAGATGAGGTATGGGAGTGAAGGAAACAAAGGAGAAACATCAATAAATAAATTTTAGACAAATACCTTTCTATAAAGAGACACAAATTAAACTATTTCAAGCAATTAGGAGAGAGAGAGAGAGAGAATAAGTACATCCCACTCCTTAATTCAAGCTAAAATGATTTCACTATTCTAAGGGAAGGTAGCATAATTAAAGAGGTACCACATCATCATAATAAATAAATATAGCAATGTACATTTTTACAAATAACCTATATATGGTCACCCACTTAAACACGGGGAGCAAACGCACACAAACAATCTTGGAGGAACACTATCACATACCTAATATAGTTGAAGTACAAAAAAAATAATAAAGAAGGAATGGCATACTTTTCTTTTATATAAGCAATTTCCAAAAAAATACTAATCATACAGTCGGCCCTATTCATTAAATAAGCCCCTCTCTTATTTTGACAGTGACTAATCATAATGCCTTTTAAATTACTAAGAGGTACCAAGGAATAAGTAAAACAAATAAAATTGAAAATAAAATAAATCATCAACATTGATTGACATAACTACACTAGCATAACCTTATACAAATCTAACCATTTGACTAAAATCTCTCATTTGATACAGTACGCCTCTTTCATTTAAAACTGCAATTGTCTTTCATAGAAATACAATGAATGGCCATCCCGTCACTCACCTATGCATCCTAAAATTTTGATAGGAATAATTTTTACAGCATAAAAAATAGAAACAGACCATTCATACGAAAGGAGAAATTATACAGGGATTCAAAATTATTGTATCATATAAGAATTGAAAAGAAATCTGTATTGCGCAAATAGAGAGATTTGTCAAAAATTGAGAAGACTATATCATACGGAAGAAGGGACTGAACCATACCGAAGGAGAGATTTTGTACAACTGTCGAAACTAATGGAGGAGTAAGGTAACTATAATTATATTCGACTTTTCATATGATTTGCTTCTAATAAGGCATGTTATGGTATCTAAAAGGCACCCATCAGTTGGTAGCTGTGATTAAATAGGGGGGCTGCACGCAAGAGGCCACACCTCCAATGAGTGAGGTCGTCCCTGTCAAGGCAAGGGGGTAAATTTGATATATAAAGGTTTGAAAAAAAAATCCTAAGAAAAATTTCTTGCAAAATGTAATCGTAGGAGTAAGGACAGCATTCCAAAGCCATTTTCCAACGTCTCCTCTATTCGTGCCAAAATGGTAGCATTTAAACAAGGTACGACATCCATTCCGACATAATGGGAGGTAGACTTCCATCAGATATTAGGTTAGAACAGCTCTGGTAGACATCAATGCCAAAGAAGAAACAAAAGAAATGTGGTAGTTCCAACAAGACGTGGTCCCTGAGGAGTATTGATCCCCTTTCATATATAGATATCTATATTTTTTTTACTGTGCTTTCGGTTTTGTTTGTTGCACTTCAAAAAAATGTTTTCTATTTTGTCTCTTTTAGTTTGCTGAGTTTCTTTCTTTTCAAACTGCTCCTAAGATAACCCTTTAGTGGTAGCATACAAGGGTGCAAATACAAAGGAAACATACATTATGGTGGAGTTATGTCCAAGAGAATACCTCTGATGCTAAAAGACATTCAACATGGAACATAGAGGCATCTCTTTTATCCTTGTTGCTGCATCTGCACATCCCCACCATTTTTCTCTACTTTTCCTTTTCTTTTTTTTTCTAAAATCTTTCCTCAGTAGGCTCCATTCTGGCTCAGAGGGAACGACCCCTATTTCCACTGCCCTCCTCCTCGTTGCCTCTCTTCCCTTTTTCCTCTGATGTCTCCCTCCTCTATTTTCTATTTTCTTTCCCCTCTCCCCCTTTCTTTTCCCAACCGATGCCCTAAAACCCCCTGGCTTCCATGTCCCCACACTCACTAGCAATTTTTTTTTTTTTAAAAGTCAAAATCATAAAAGGCCGCATAACAAGAAAGGAGGGATTTTGGAAAACAGCTGACAAAATCCATACAGAATTATAAATAGCACTCGCACCCATAGGAGGTTCAGGGTATACGCCAATAGGAATAACCCACAAGTTTAGAAATTTTCTGGCATATATATATTAATGGTGTGAGGCAATCCGAAACACTATAATGTTCACAAAAGAAAGCCTATTGGCTAATATATAAATTATATATATATAATTATATATATATTAGAAGGCATGAGTTTTCCACAGTCCATGATAATATTGCATGTGCTTCTGGATTCCATTGTGTATGTTTTTGAATCAATATATTTAAAAAGGCACCATTGAAAAGATTATAGTAAAAAATGAATAACTTGAAAATGTTATCTCCATGATAAGTATCCTAAAAAAAATAGACATTCAAAAATATAAACCCTCAACCAAAACAAATTGCCCTAAAATCTTTCAAAGGCCGAAGCACAAGATGAAACCAATACAATCGACATTTTAAATATTCCCTAACCTATGAGAGGAGAGATTAGAGAAAACTGTCCAAAGTTATATAGGATTATGATTTACTTATACTAAGATATGTCATAGTTTTTAAGGACTCCAATGACTAGATAATTATCAAAAATGAATTGCTTGACAATCAAGGTCAACTGACAAATTTAAGTTTGATAAGCTACCCATTGCAACAGCCCAAGGTAATCAAGGAAAACCACATTATGATTAGAACAATCATTATAAATAAGGAAAAATTACTTGAATTTTAAATTGCATGATAATGAAGCTTTTCAAATGTAAAAGAAGCACTAATCGATTCTAATACAGAAAGAATATCAATCTTTTCTATTCCTAGGTTGCAAAAAAATTTCTTTAGCTAGAAAGAAAATAAGAAACTTGAAATAAGCTTTATTTCTATCGCACTATATTTGTTTGAATTCTATCTCATAGCGAGGTGCATAAATTTTCACAGGAGAATAATTTCCTTGTATACCTACATGCATTCTTTCTAAATGAGTCAAATGCTTAGATTCTACTAATCTAACTATATCCACATCAATGACTAACTTTTAACCCAAGAAGCAAATTGACAATGCAACCACTAACATGCACGGAAGCCTACTATGAGATTAGGTGTGCTATTTTGACTTCTTAATAATAACACAAGAATAAAAGTGACACACATAAGCAAGCATTACGAAGTCCTAAGAAAACACTTAAAATCAATGTACTGACCCACGATGATCTTTAACTAAATACGACCTCACATGGAGCGTAAGAAGGATAATGACCACTCTATAGAAAGCATAGGGGGAAACCGAAGAAGAGAAAAAATAGATTTCATGATAACCAGCACGTAAACAAGACACACACACTTTACAGGTTTACACACAACATAGGGATCCTAACACAATTAATTTGGTTAGAGGTAAAAGACAAACACTGAAAGTAGTCCTCTATACGCAAATCAAATAGGACGGTTTGAGTGACAACATACCGCATGACATAGGGCCAATAACTTGTCCTTGGGGCTAGGTAAGGTAAGGGGGTCCAGTGGTTCCCTGTCTCCTCCTCCACATCCATCCATTGGTCATAGCCCATTTGAAACATATATCTTGTATACATATGTCCTGCACACTCAAGACAACACATCAAATCCAATGATGGAGATCATGGCCGAAGCAACATAAAATAACCAATGAGAATGCATAACCAATCACCATAGATATTCATCTTGCAACTATATTATGGACTAATCAATCATCTTATCATTTAAGCTAGAACTAAAGAATACTAAGGTACGCACCAGTTAGCCAAGGGCAGGCCTTACATTCTACACCCTAGGATATGACTTACTCCAGGAAGTCATCAAGAGGAGGATAGAAGCACTTTCCTGAACTTCTTTGCACTAGACAATGTAATTATAGAAGGTAACATATGTAATAAAGATCTCATAAGATTATAAGACATGGTACTAAATGCCATAAAAAGCATGATTCTCTCCACAAAACACCTTCTATGGATTGAACCTCAACACAAGGTATTTCATTATCATTAGACAATTTCACACATGCATACAGGAATACACACATCTAACAACCGGGTTATAAAGAGAACATCAACTTATATGCAAATACATCAATGTAGATCTTACACTAAACACACATTTTTGTTCATCCACAATACAAGAATTAACTTGACAAGTTTCACATAAAGATCTAGAGGGATGCCATAGTCTTGACATAGAACCAAGTAACCAATTATCAGTGCCACGTATCCAAAGATCCAAGAACCAAGTGGAATTATGGCTTCGAGGCCACGTGCCTGGGGGCCTCGCCATACATTCCCACAATGGCCTACCTCTTGTTTGTATAAGGGGATTAGCCTCCAAGAGGTAGTCATCATAAGAACAAAGATCACTAGGAAGGTAAGTGGATAATGACCAGCCCATACTAGTCCAGACCTAACCCCATCCTCATAAGTTTCCCACGTATACTTCCTTATATACACTCCACCAAAGGTCGCTCCATTGACATGGCGAGAAGAACAACACAACACAAGACTAGCACTAGAAAACAGAAAGAACCTAGCTTAGCCAACACAGATTTCTAGAAAAGTCAAAGGAGAAGTTTCCATAACCAAAATAAAATAAATAAATAAATAAATGCGCACAATTTCAACATTAAAACAACGTAACCAAAAGAGTCATGTGAAAAGGGAAGAATCAAAGATTGTGGCTAAGCTACTTTTAGACAAGATAAAATAACATGGCTGGTCCACACAACCAAGATACAAAAAGGTCACCAAACAACCAAAAGAAATAGTCGCAATCCAAGAAAGTGCACATTACATCACTATGTGACTAACATCAAGTCACCAATAAGGAAGGAGGGAAACACGATCACTACATGTGTTATGTAAACACAACCAATGCAATAACATCATGTAGCTAGTAGTATCAAGTGTGCTTTCACGTACTCTTATGTGGAATCGTGCCCTTCTCAAAGGTAACACGTCATTAGTATAGTACAATGTGCCCTTCTCAAAGGTACATGTTATCATTATAATGCAAATGTCTCTAGGATGCTACACATCCACTCAAATAAGATACCAAGGTAAGAATACACCTGCACAAAGTAGCATGGCCTTGAGCAAATCTCATGCCCATACCAAAACATAACCAAGATCCCATGACAAATGTCATTAGTACCGTCAAGGAAATAGAGCATGATAGGATAGCACTATGGAACTCAAAAGGTCCATTCACTAAGGAGAAGTAGGGGGTACTCTAGCATAGGAAGGTATGGTTGGTTGGGTAATCCCAAACCAATGCCACAACATGTCACCATAGCTTCCTAAGTTCTTCCTCTCCACTACTTAACTCCACACATGGAAGGTCTCCAACTCCAAGATTGGACCTTACAGGGTGTACATACAAGCAATCACACAAGCATGAATCCACCATACTTGTGGTTATACACTCAACCCATGGATGGATACCTAGTATCACAAGCTCATGATTACACTAAGCATGTATGGGATAGTCACAACACATAACAAGCATACTCATAATAGGTATTCACACTCACAAGGTAGCACATACAAAATTTCCCTTTACTGTTCATTACTTAGTGAAGAAGTACAACTTCCATTCACAAAATCACATAATAGCTAACATAAAGATTCCTAAGAAGGCTACCAACATCAAATTAGATTCACCATTTCAAGGCATATGTGGAATCTAACCATATCTTCACATTGAGAGACAATGCAATATACCTCAAATGAGTATACCAACATACTAGCATTTGCATACAAGGTCGTAATTAAAACAAAATAACATTATTTCAACTCACAAGATGGACAAATCATCACACATCATGGAGTTCTCTATAGCCCTTAACATATTACATATGAATTATGAACAATACATATGCCTATCTAACAACAAGGCTCATAAAATAGAGGAATATCATGAAAAATAAATTAATTGCAAGCTCAAGTCTCTAATTTACTATTCTACCATCTAAAGCCAAGCATCTATTTTGCACAAGGTATACATAACAAGGTACCAAAGACACACAAGGTCCAAATCTTAAACTATAATTTTTCATATTACGTAAGCACTTAACAAATGATCAACAAGCACACCATTCACTCTTGTATCATTTCATGAACATAAATCCTTTCTAAGCAATACCATGCATATTACTCAATTGCACCCCTTTCTTTCTTAACCTTTTTACAATCAAAAGCAATGTAAGCATACACCAATGGCTCGCACTCATAAAATACAAAGCAAGATATAATTCGTGCAAGCATTTCTAGTTACCAATCCAAAGGAGACAATGCCCATTTTCCAATGATAACAAGGGTTGGGAATTCATGAAAGTGTGTCATTCAACACCATGATAAATAGACACCAAGTTCACAAGGTAAGAATAAATCAGCTAGGCATTAAGACAGCACTATACTCCACAAAATAAACAAGGGTGAGGAAAGGTCCAACACAACCCCCACAATATAGACCAACTGACTCGAGAAGACAGTGGACGAGGAGGAACACAACCATCACAAAAAACACAAGTGGAAGACTCTGAAAATTGTGTGACAAGGCCACCACGATGACAAAACAAGAGGATGGATATTCCTCCAAGGTGAAGGCTAGTCAACAAATCGCAACCTTGCTCTCATGCAACTACATGGAGTAGGACGAGGGTCAGCTACCATCAATCCACTCCATGTTGGCCCAACAACACACAAACCCCAGAGCTCCCAATGTTGAAACATGGGCTCTAATACCAAATGTTATGCCCACTTTTTACGAGTGGCCATGACACAAGAAAACACATGTCATGCCACATTACCCATGTGCTCATGACTTGAACCACCAAAAATTTTCCCCCTATCCCTAAAACCTCATCACACAAGGCAGGGAAGACAAACAAGGTGCAGCACAACAACAATCAATGCCTTGTCAGGCAGTCGCACACCAAGGGGAAAAGCAACCTATATCCTCGATGACTAAAAACATCAGAGAAGGGAGAAACTTAAATGACCATTCACCAATAGTTAAGATACAATATCTACAAGAAGGTGGAAAAAACAATAATGATCATTTGAACATACGCGAGTGTGAGAATTCTAAAAAGCAAATTTTTTTACCCAACTCTAAAGCGTAGCATAAAATGTAAGGTATAAGTATGAGGACTGCTGCATACAAATATAATCATAAAGATACATTCAATTTCATTTACCACATTATTCTATTACATTTAACAAGTAGTAGTTTAACACATTATTCCATCTCTAGTTAAGATAAAACGTACATGAGTAGACGAGTCACAACATGGTTCATCCCACTTACAAGAGCATTGTTAGGATTTCTAGACAACTAATTTGTATCCAACTTTAAAACATAGCATGGAATGATTAACGAAATCATGGGGACTACAACATATAGATATATTCATCTAGGCACAATCAACTACATTCATACATTCATATTCTCTTACGATTGACTAAGTATCAACTTCAAATTAAGAGATAATATTTTACAATTACATGGTGAAGGTTACTTCCCAACACATGGAAGAATTCTTGCTTCAAGAATAATTTAAAGGGAGTAAAAGAGATACGACATAAAATAAGTATAGCCGAGGTGCTCCCACGGCACTGTGAAAACAACAAGAGTATATCTCTGAGATACAACACAAGGTTTCACCAAGACTCCAAGAGATCACCCGAAGGAGACCAATGGAGGATGCTACTCACCTCCCAACCATATTGCCATCTTTGAGCGCAATGGTTGTCCATTGTGCCCTAGGCAACCCCTGAGCTATGGAGAAAGAAGATCAAGGAAACTACTATGAGGAAGACTGACTCTCACAACCAGGGTCTCAAGCACGACACTAAGTTAACCACACAAATATAAAACACACGTCACACACACCATAAGGGCACTCATGGCCCATACCCGCGAGATGAGGTAAGGGAGTGAAGGAAACAAAGGAGGAACATCAATAAATAAATTCCAGACAAATACCTTTCTATAAAGAGACACAAATTAAACTATTTCAAGCAATTAGGAGAGAGAGAGAGAGAGAGAGAGAGAGAATAAGTACATCCCACTCCTTAATTCAAGCTAAAACAATTTCACTATTCTAAGGGAAGGTAGCATAATTAAAGAGGTACCATATCATCATAATAAATAAATATAGCAATGTACATTTTTACAAATAACCGGTATATGGTCACCCAATTAAACATGGGGAGCAAACGCACACAAACAATCTTGGAGGAACACTATCACATACCTAATATAGTCGAAGTACAAAAAAATAATAAAGAAGGAATGGCATACTTTTCTTTTATATAAGCAATTTCCAAAAAAAATACTAATCATACAGTTGGCCCTATTCGTTAAATAAGCCCCTCGTATATTGACAGTGACTAATCATAATGCCTTTTAAATTACTAAGAGGTACCAAGGAATAAGTAAAACAAATAAAATAAAAAATAAAATAAATCATCAACATTGACTAACATAACTACACCAGCATAACCTTATACAAATCTAACCATTTGGCTAAAATCTCTCATTTCATATAGTATGCCTCTTTCATTTAAAACTACAGTTGTGTTTCATAGCAATACAATGAATGGCCATCCCGTCACTCACCTATGCATCCTAAAATTTTTATAGGAATAATATTTACAGTAAACAAAATAGAAACAGACCATTCATACGAGAGGAGAAATTATATAGGGATTCAAAATTACTATATCATATAAGAATTTAAAAGAAATCTGTATTGTGCAAATAGAGAGATTTGTCAGAAATTGAGAAGACTGTATCATATAGAAGAAGGGACCGAACCATACCGAAGGAGAGATTTTACGCAACTATCGAAACTGATGGAGGAGTAAGGTAACTATAATTATATTTGACTTTTAATATGATTTGCTTCTAATAAGGCATGTTATGGTATCTAAAAGGCACCCATTAGTTGGTAGCTATG
Organism: Cunninghamia lanceolata; assembly: GCA_027924645.1. Lineage (NCBI taxonomy): Eukaryota > Viridiplantae > Streptophyta > Pinopsida > Cupressales > Cupressaceae > Cunninghamia > Cunninghamia lanceolata. The sequence goes on from BSBN01000244.1 coordinate 5,283,922, forward strand.
ATTAAATAGGGGGGGCTGCATGCAAGGGGCCACAACTCCAATGAGTGAGGTTGTACCTGTCAAGGCAGGGGGGGTAAATTTGATATATAAAGGTTTGTAAAAAAAATCCTAAGAAAAATTTCTTGTAGAATGTAATCGTAGGAGTAAGGATAGCATTCCAACGCCATTTTCCAGCATCTCCTCTATTCGTGCCAAAATGGCAGCATTTAAACATGGTACGACATCCATTTTGACATAATGGGAGGTAGACTTCCATCAGATATTAGGTTGGAACAGCTCTGGTAGACACCAATGCCAAAGAAGAAACAAAAGAAATATGGGAGTTGTGAGGGGGAGAATGAGGTTAGTTCAAACTAATGAAAACATGCAAAAACCCAAACACCAATAGAATTTGAAAGCAAAGAAGATTGAAACCAAAACAAGTAAGAATACTTACAATCCCATTTACCTATTGTTTTCTATTGTTTGCCTATCTTTCTTTGATCTTGATTGTGAAGCCCTCAGAAGCTTTCCTTGCTTGCTTGCTTGTTTGAAGATGACAAAGGAAGAATGGCTCTTGATATGTGTGGTGTTGAATGTGAGCTTTGACACATGATAATGGAGGATACTTTGAGAATGGAATGAGAGAGAGAATGAGAGAAATTTGGGTATAGTTATCTTGCCAAATGAGGTGTCTCCTCAATGGCTTAGAAGAGGGTTCTATTTATAGATTTTCTAAAAATGGAATGGAGGGTGAGGATCAACAGATGAGATCAATGGCTAGGAATAAAAGTGAATATTTTATTCATAGAGGATGAATTAAAAATTATTTATTTGAGAATAGTCGATTATGACAATTGAATTAAATATTCAATTGTTGAAGGCTAGTGGGGAACATTGAATTAAATATTCAAAGGGTGAAGGCTAGTGGGGAACATTGAATAAAATATTCAATGGGTGAAGGCTAGTGGGGAACATTGAATTAAATATTCAATTTGGTGGAGGATAATGGGGGACATTGAATTAAAAATTCAATTGGTGAAGGCTAGTGGGGAACATTGTATTAAAAATTCAATTTGGTAGAGGATAATGGGGGACATTGAATTAAAAATTCAATTTGGTAGAGGATAATGGGGGACATTGAATTAAAAATTCAATTTGGTGGAGGATAATTGATTTAAAGATTTATTTTGGAAAATGAAGGATATTAGCTAATTAAATATTAAGAATATTTAATTATATGTGCAGCATGGTGAGGTGGAAGAGATGAGGTGGATTTTAGGACTTAAGACATTAGAAGAATTTAGGGAATTTAATTAAATAAAATGACTTTATTTAATTATAGGATAATGAAACAATCAAATAAATTTTGAATATTTATTTAATTGACAGAAGAAAATAAGAATTAAGATAAATATTAAAATATTTACTTAATTTGACCCGAGCCAATTTTAGGTGTATACATTTTGCCCCTCTTTGAAGCAATGTGTTTTATTACATTGTTTCAAAGAATAGGAATAGTCTGATGCTGATACATGCCCCAGTTTTCCCCTGGTACAGGTTACGGTGATAAGATGCCCCCTCGGGAGATTGGATGGGGAGAAGGCAGAAGGCGTGAGATAGACAATCTCACGATGAGATAGGTTGACAGGAGATGAAATGGTTGGATGCAGAAGAAATGGATGAATGATATGGAATGCAAGATAAAAAGATGACACACACAAGCAAGTAAGCAAGTATGCACAAATGATACAGGAACAACCAAGGTATTGCCCCTGGCGAGTGGTAAACCAATGATATAGGTCGATGATGTCTGGTTTCAGGAATGAGATATGTCGTATAAGACTCCGGGTTTGGTTTCGACAATATAACATCATGTCTAAGACATTTGATACGATAGTGTTGTCATGGCGGGGAACAATATATCCCTAGACCAACACGGCAGGCGTGTGGTCATGGCGGGGAATGATGGATCCCTAGAGCAACATGAAGGATAGTGTCTGGTTTTAGGAAATGAAGCTTATCGTGTAAGACACGTGTGTTGGTCTGGTTTCGACAATGCAACATCCTGTATAAGACAATTGATTGATTAATTGATTGAGTTGGTTTACAACCGGACAAGGATCAAAACCACTAGTTGTGATTGGATCATTTGATAAGATTGATTTGACTTGATTGGCATGGATTAAGGATAAACTTGCACTTGGATACGGTATGGATATGGATATGGATATGGATATGAGATGCAATTGGATATGGTATGGATATGAGATGTGATTGGATATGGTATGGATATAGATATGGATATTTGTCACCTTGATATAGCAAGTATTTTGAAGCGCTTCCATCATTGGGCTATATTATGTTGTAAGAAAATACAAGCATCTAGGTATAATTAGACCGAGATGACCTGAGTATTACTTACATGGATTTTGATTTAGCAAGTTAATACAAGCATCTAGTCAAAATTGAATCTAGATGACTCGAGTATTTCTTGCATTTTTCAACAAACAAGGATTGCCCCTTTTCATGTTTAGACCTCGGAGTCCTCGATGATCTTTTGCCGATCATGTCATTAGACAAAAGTCATCACCTTACTAAAGTTTAATCCACAAGCAGCAGACAAAGAAAATAATCGTGCCCCCATCATAGCATCTCTAGCTTTTGGCATCCTCAAGTAGCATAGGAAGACATAATGACAAAAATCTAAGGCTTTGTAAGTTAACCTATTTACAAAATATTCTTGCATTAGATGTGTCTTTTTGCCATAATTGAGATAGAATTGTTTTGAGTGTTTCAATATGGTGCTCTGCTTTGTTTTTGTTTTGGACAGGTTGATGTTATGCGTCGAGAACTTTGTTCTAGGTGTCTAATGAAAGTATCACAATCCTTTATTGGTATCTCCTTTCAGAATGATGGCATTCAAGAACCCAAATCCATAACTAGGTCAAGGAGTTGCCCCCAGTTTAGACCAGGATCAACTTATTATGGGTGAGACGACAACTGATATGGAGAGACAGACCCTAGGGACTGACCTAGTGCCTCGGGGGCTCGTTGCTAAATGGCCTTGCCTACGTGACGACGCAGAGGCAACGTAGTTTGGGGTGAACCCTGATGAACCTAAGACCTAGGTGATGGTGGATCTGCAGAATTGGTATGGACTTGGATAGAAAGACCAGATATGGGACTGACAGGACAGCGGAGCCTCAGGGGCTCATGGATAATGGCCTTGCCTACGTGATAGCTCAGAGGCAATGTAGTTCGGAGCTTGGACCATGGATGGACTAGAGGATAGATGACAAGATATGAGATGGACAAGGAAGTGGAGCCTTGGGGGTGCATTGATAATGGCCCTGCCTACGTGATAGCTCAGAGGCGACATAGTTCAGGAAGATTCAAAGGACTGGTTGGTGTGATGGAGACAAGAGTCAATAAAGTTGGCATAGATGGAGGGACGGGTTTGTCGCAAATAGCGCCTGTTTACCAGGTTTTCACCACTTACTTTTATTTGCACACACAACCAACAGTACACATGATGCCTGTTTGCCAGGTTTTCATCATGGTACCTATCCTTTTGCCATTTTTCTATTTTTTTTGTTCTATTTTTTAATCACTTTTTCAATTTTTTCAATTTTTTAGGACTCCCTTTAATCAAGGTTTTCAGGTGTAGAACTTGCAAAGATGCATGCTGTTGATAGGATCCTTGAAGAGTTCACCTTTAGATGTGGCCAATTGATATGCCGCTAATCCATAAGCCATGATGACGACATAAGGACCTAACCAGTTGGGTTCAAACTTTCCTTTCTTTTCTCTATCTGTCTATTTCTGGGGTTCTCTCTGAGGACGAGATCACCAACTTGGAAGACTCGAGGCTTTACCTTATGATTGTAGCTTCTGGACATTCTTTGCTGATATGCTTTCAGGTGATTAAAGGCCTGTTGCCTTCCTTCTTCCAGCAGTTCTAACTCTTGCAGTTTAGAGACTCTGTATTCTTCAACTGATATGAGACCTTTCAACGACACCCTGAGAGATGGTAGTTTGACCTCAATGGGGAGGATAGCTTCTGAGCCATAGACAAGGGCGTATGGTGTAGCACCTGTGGGAGTGCGTATACTAGTTCTGTAGGCCCACAAAGCAGGATTGAGTTGGATATGCCAATCACGGCCAGCATCGTTGACAGTCTTCTTGAGGATTTTCAAGATGGTCTTGTTGGATGCTTCAGCTTGATCGTTGCCTTGGGGGTAGTATGGTGTAGAGAAACAGTGTTGGATCTTGAATCATTCACAGATTTCTTGGACATCCTAGGTTTTGAATGGTCTTCCGTTATCCATGATAATGGATGAAGGAATTTTGTATCTATAGATGAGGTAATTCAGGATGAATGAAGAGATTTGCTTCCCTGTGATGGTGGTGAGGGGAACAGCTTCAATCCACTTTGTAAAATACTCCGTGGTAGTTATGATGAATTTATGGCCGTTGGATGAGGGCGGATGGATCTTTCCCACAAGGTCAAGTCCCCATTGGCAAAAGGGCAAGGTGTCGTTAAAGGTCTCAATTCTTGAGCTGGTGCATGTATTAGGTTCCCATGTATTTGGCACTGCTTGCACTTTTTGACAAACTGATATGAATCTTGTTCCATTGTTGGCCAATAGTACCCCATGTGCATGAGTTTCTTGGCTAGAGTAGGGCCACTAGAGTGAGCCCTGCATATTCCATCGTGTATTTCTCTTAGAGAAATTTGATATTCCTCTCTATCTAGACACCTAAGGAGAGTACCATCGAGACCTCGGTGACATAGGGTGTTGGCGACAATGGCATACCGGGATGCCTGCCGGATGAAGGTTCTTTTCTGGTTATGGGAGAGGTCAGGTGGGAGTGTATTCTCTTTTAGATAGGCAAATATTTTACCATAGAGAGGGGAATCGGTTCCTACGATGTGGCATATGATATGGGAATCTGGAGTGTCATAAGAAGGACAGGAGACTGGCTCTACTAAGAACTCATATCGTGTTTGATTGCCTAGAATGTCGAGCAGAGATGCGATTGTAGCCATGGCATCTACAGCTTTATTCTCGATCCTTGGTATCTATTCAAATGATATCTTGATGAAATACTCCTTGAAGTCATCTACCATGCGTTTATAAGGAATCAGTTTCTCATCCTTCATTTGGTAGTCATCATTTACTTGGTTGATGACTAGTTGTGAGTCACCATAGACTTGAAGCTCCTTGATGTTCCACTCAACTGCTAGCTTGATACTGATGACCAGAGCCTCGTATTCTGCTACATTGTTAGTGCAAGGGAACATTAATCTGTATGACTTTGGAATAGTGTCGCCATTAGGTGTGATCAACAAAATACCTACCCCCGATCCATGCTGAGTGTAGGAGCCATCAAAGTACATTGTCCAGTTTGCTATGTTGACGTGGAAGATAGACTCATCTGGAAATTCAAAGCTCAGGGGGTTGTCATCCATTAAAGGTGCCTCTACTAGTTGATCTGCAAGCACTTGTCCTTTTATCGCTTTTCTATCCACATATACTATGTCGAGCTCACTGAGAAGCATGACCCATTTCGATAATCTACCTGTTAAGGCAACCTTGTTGAGTAAGTATTTCAGTGGGTCAATCTTTGCCACCAGTTTAATAGAGTGGGATAGCATGTAATGTCTCCATTTTTGTGAGGCAAATACAACAACTAGACATGCTCTTTCTATTGGTGTGTATTGCAACTTGTATCCGATGAGTGTTCGACTAATGTAGTAGATAGCCTGTTCTTTTCCATCATAGTTCTATTGAGCAAGGAGAGCTCCTAGAGCCATTGGTGTAGCTGAGATATATAGCAATAGAGGCCTACCCTGAATTGGTGGCATTAATACTAGTGGCTTCATTAGGTATTCCTTTAGCTATTGAAAAGCCTGCTCGCATGACTCGTTCCATTTGAAGGATACATTTTTGTGTAGCAGATGAGAGAATGGGTGGCACTTATCTGCTAGTTGGGAAATGAACTGTCTTATAGATTGTAGTTTGCCCTGTAGGGATCTTAATTGAGTCAAATTTTTAGGAGGTGGCATCTCCATTATGGCCTTCACCTTTGCGGGATCAACTTCGATACCATTTGCCAATACTATGTAGCCCAGTAGTTTTCCTGATGTAACCCCAAACACACACTTTTTTGGATAAAGTCGCACATTGAACTGTTCCAGCCTGTTAAAGATCTTGTCTAGTACTGCTAGATGCCCTTCTCTTGTGAGAGACTTTGCTAGAATGTCATCGACGTAGTCTTCCATTATAGTGTGCATCATATCATGGAAGATCATTGTCATGGCTCTCTGATATGTTGCCCCAGCATTTTTTAGACCGAATGGCATGATGCATCAATAGTAGGTGCCCCAAGGACATGTAAATGCAGTTTTGTGTTGATCTTCTGGTGCAATCTTTATCTGGTTATATCCTAAGAAACCATCCATAAGTGAAAGCATGGTATGCCCTACTGTGAGATCTACAATCATGTCAATGTTGGGCAAGGGGAAGTCATCCTTCAGACAAGCCTTGTTTAGGTCCCTGAAGTCACTACAGATTCTAACCCTGCCATCCAGTTTAGCCATCAGTATGATATTTGAAACCCGTTCAGGATAATCTATGGGCTTGATAAACCTGACATCTAGCAGTTTCATTAGTTCTTCTTTAACCATGAGGGCCACATGCAGATGCATCTTTCTGAGCTTTTGTTTAACAGGCTTATCTCCTGGAGCTAAAGATAAGTGATGCATGCTGAGATTTGGGTCAAGCCCTGGCATGTCAGCATATGTCCATGCAAAGTTGATCTGTTTTCTTTTGAAGAACTCTGTAAATGCTGGTTTTCCATGTTCTGTTAGAGCCTTTGCCATGTGGACCATTCTGGGATTATCACCTGTGTTGACATTGATTGCTTCCGCCGGTTCTATCAAGATTGATGATCTTTCCTGATGTGTTAGATTGGGAAGAGGTTCAAGCCTTCCATCCTTCAACGCCTCAGAGAGGTCTTCACCATTGGATACGTCTTTATTTTTACTTTTTTGATGATCTAATACTGCCGCGGAGTAGTTTTCACCGTTAGATCGTTCTTTTATTTTGATGTTCTTATGACTGAAAGGCTTGGCGCTCTCTCCAAAATAATCCTCCTCGTTGAGTTCAATAGCATAGCCAGCTCTGTGGTCACCTGCAGGTATGTGATCTCTAAGCTCAAGGTAATTGATGATTGCATCATCATTTTTGAAGGTGTCTAGTTCAGGGGTGGTACCTTCGAGGTCCCAGTCGATAAGTTCAGGGTGCAGTAATGGTAAGAGATTAGTAGGTTGGTCTAGTTCAATAGCGTTGATGGTTAGGATAGAGTTATTGAAGGAGTAGACAACGTCGGTGATGGTACTCTCTATTAGTGGGTCTCTCAAGGGGGGAAACATTCCTTCCTCACGATTTTCACTATTGTTGTTATGTGGGTCAAACTCTAATGGCCTAGTTCTTGGACCTTGTCCCTCATTGGCATGGGTTGGGTCATACTCATGGATAATGTCAATATCCTTCTCATCACAAGACATCTCAGAGAGGCTATCCCATTCATACTCGTTAGAATCAGTTTCGCTGCCCAGTTGCATTTGTTGAATTTGTTCAACTAGATTACTAGTAGAGGTTCGTGATTGTGCGCCTTTGTTCTTGTTGGTTCTGTTGTTTCTTGGTGCTCCAGTGTAGCCTAGCCCTGTAGTGTCTTAGGCTATTAAGGTATGAGGTTGGATGGGTTCAGTGATGCCATCCTTTCTTGATCCAAGTGGACCGTGTCCTGCATATCCCATTCTCTGTAGTATTTGGTAGCCTTGCCCATACTATTCTATTGGTATAATGGGATGGTCATGTTGCGTTGAGGAGCTAGCTTCATCTTTGTATAGCCACTGTAGGACATCTTTTTCATCATTTTCATCTTCTAGGCTTCCCCATTTCACAAATGGTCCTTTGGTTGGCTTCTCTGCTGTGGGTGTTTTTAAGATAGGTCTCCCATAGGATCAAGGAGATAGGGGTAGTTGTGCCAAGCAGAGGGACTGAGACATCGTGTACTCACCCAAGCCTTTATCTTTGAGCTGGAGTTTAGGTGGAGGTGCCCCTAAAGAAGAAGCAAGTGTAGTTGGGTCAACACGAGATGACGAGGATGCAGAAGCATGGTTGTTAGGGATTATGACTTCTGGTTTGGGTTGAATGGAGTTACAGTACTGATAGGGGTTAGGGTCACCTGGGATGGTGATCTCTTGACCTTCATGTGAGAATTTGATACATTGATGGTATGTGGAAGGCACTGCTCCCAAAGCATGTATCCATGGCCATCCCAGAAGAATGTTGTATGCTAATTCCATGTCAAGGACTTGACAAGCCACATCTTTCACTACGGGGCCCACTCTGATTGGTAGGGTAACAATCCCTTTAGACGTTCTTTCTTCCTCATCATAGGCTTTTATGGTGATTTTTCTTTTCAGATCTATAGCCTTCTCTAAAAACCCCAATGTAAGGATTAGCTTCAATGTGCAGATATTCAAACCAGCCCCTCCATCGATTAGGACTCTTTTGATCTTGTGCTTGTGTATGAAAGCTTCAATGTGAAGGGAGGCATTATGGGGTTGGTTGATAGACATATCATCCTTCTCAGTGAATGATAGAGAGTGTGGTGAGGTGATGTTACCAACCATAATTTGGAATTGCTCTTCAGCTAGGTTCGTGGGTACGGAGGCTTCCGCTAAGGCTTTGTCAAGTATGGACCTATGAGAAGGAGACAGACGCAAAAGTTCTAACATGGAGATGTGTGCAGGTGTTTTGTGGAGTTGATCCACGATACTGTATTGACTAGATGGAGGAGTGGCAGCTCCTCTAAGGGTGACTCTATTACTATGGGTAGTAACATTGCAGTCTGGATCCTTGTTGATAGTGATCACATTAATGTGTGAGTCACTTTCATAGATATGGTTAACAACATAGTCATATCCGATATTCATGTAATTTGCATTGTTAAAGCCACAGTTATTTCTGTTGGAAGGACATCCTTGGTCGTAGTTAGGAAGAGGATCCTTGAATGCCTGATGATCGCTGTTTGAGGTATGTCCCTTAACAGATATCTTGTTTTGTTCTATTAAGTCTTGGATTATATGCTTGAGTGCAATACAATCATTTGTCTTGTGCCCCCTGTTTCGATGGTATTCGTAGAAATCATTATCGTTCCACCAGTAGGGTTTGACTTTTGGCTCGTACTCCCATGCTGAGGGAAGTGTTATAAGATTGTTGGTGATCACTTTCCATAAAGCCATTTCTAGTGATTCATCCAAAGGCGTGAACATTCTTTTCGGCCAAAAGTTGGTGAACCTAGATTGAGTATTTGTTGGTTTGTTTTGTGTGGAGTTGTTTTGGGGTGTTGATAGATTGAAAATTGGTTGCTTAGGTGCTGCATTTTTGGCATCGACTACCCCGTCGTTCACAACATTCTTGTTTTTTTTCCAGAATCTAGGTTTGTCATTGTTGGTGTTGGTATTGGGAGAGTCTTTATAGAGCTTTATTTGCCCTTTTACGAGTAGGGCTTTCTCTATGATGAGGCCCACCTCAATGAACTTGCTAAATGAAGTAGGACATTGGATTTGAACTTGGTAGCTTAGGTCCGTTTGTAGGTTGTGAACAAACATTTCTAGCATTTGTCTCTCTGGCATTTGGTTAGGGCACTTGCTTGCTAGTTGTCTCCATCTCTGTAAGAAGGCGGTGAAAGATTCTCCCCCTTTCTGTTTGGTGTTACAGAGGTCCAATATTGAGATGTCATGCTCAATATTGTATGAGAAGTGGGTGACAAATTTGTTGACAAGTTCATTGAATGTTTTGATACTAGGTGGTAGTCTAGAGAACCAATCCATGGCTTGCCCTCCCAAACTCCGTGGAAATAGTCACATAAGGTAAGTGTCGTTATGTGTGACCTCTAGGCAAGCAACATTGAACTCCCTGATATGATCTCTTGGATCACCCTTCCCTCGATATTTATCGAATTTAGGCATTTCAAATCTTGAGGGGAAGGGAATCATGATTAAGGACCTATCAAAAGGATATGGTGAAATATCCTCTAAGGTGTAGTTTTTAGTCGATGTTCCCATTTCCATGTCTGACAATCGTTGGTGGAGAGTTTTGACTTTTTGGTTCATCAAACTTAAGGCATCCAAAGAGTCAATTGTTGTTTTGCTCTTATTCATGGGTACTTCACCCTATCTACTCCCTTTGGGGATTCTCTCTTTGTCAGTTTCCCTTAGGGCCTCTACATCATAATCTTTGGGTAGTTTTACTCCTAGGCTTGCTAGGTGTAAGAAGAATTTTGTAGGGTCTTGTGCAAGTACTCCATCTATTAGGCATTGAAATTTTGTGTCATGCTGCATTTTGAGGATCTCATCCATAGAGGGTTCTTTGTCACTATCATGACCATAAAAAATACTTTTCTCTGCCATTTCTAACTATCTTTGTTTTTGTAATCTTGTCAAGACCATGCAAGGTAGTAAAGAGATGGGATGAGGTGAGTTTGGAGGTTTTTAAGCAAGGTGCTAGGATGAAACAAGGTTTTAGCAAGGTTCCTCTTAGATCTAGATGGTGCCAAAACAAGGTGGGTATACAAAAGCAATAGTCAAAAAGCTAGGATGTTAGGAATCTATTCACTTGACGTTGACTAGCCTTTGCACAATCCACTAGTGGAGTTCCGATAGAGAAGGATAAGTAATCCTTGATACTTGGAGGTTCACTAGGTCTCATTTGAGATTTGATTTTGATCTAGAAAAATTTAACTATAGCCTTGTTGGAAACTTTGAAAAAAGATTTGGCAAGATTTTGGAAGAACAAGCAGCTATGGTGCGGATAAGAAGGAGAAATGGTCGATTTTGCAAGGTCTTTCACTAGATTTTTAAAAATAGAGCCGGTTTGAACTAGTTTTTAAAAAGTATTGATCAAGTTTTCTCTTTGGAAGGTATAGCTTTTTTTGCTTTCAGGTTTAAATGCGCAACAACAGAAGGTATATGCGCAACAGGTCGATTCAAATGCACAAAAAGTCGATTTAAATGTTTAAAAAGTCGATTCAGATGCACAATCTAAGCATATGCGCAAAAAGTCGGTACAGATGCGCAATTCTGGCTATTTTGCTTGTTTTCTCTATTTTTTTAGAAATTTTGGATCATTTTTCAGGATTTTTCAGTGTTTTTGGTTTGAAAGATCTGGTGTTTCTATTGAGTTAATGTTCAATTATGGCAAAAACACAGCAAACACATAGAAGTTTTCCATGATTTTTATCTTTTGTTATTTTTTTATATTTTTAGACTGTTTTGACTCAAAAATAAGTGTAACCTAGGCTAGATGGGATGGTATTCATTGAATCCTCTAGCTGTGCCACTCAAAGCGTGTAGCTTCAGAATCTGGTAGCACCAGCTCCCCTCCACGGCACTCACTTCTCATGCATACCAGATCTGGGTTTCCTTAGGCTCATACCCACACCAAACCTTAGGATTGTCCCTATTGCCTCTACTAAGAGTCACTTGAATTGAGGCCGCTTCAAGGGCTCCGCCCTTTGCATCAACAAATAGGGGTTTTTGGCTTGCTACACAATTGGTTCTTAGTTAGGGCAACCGTTTGAGTGGTTACACATGCAGCAGCACTACTCTCCGTTATGGAGTCTCCCAGCCTCACAGGGTTGCGCCTATGAGGGTTTATGGGGAGGTTGGCCATTGGTGTAACACAGCAGCACTCGTTGCTTGAGGTTTTCACCCCAAGCACAATTTATTTTAAGTGGCTTGGTAGGGCTTGGCTTTAGCCTATTACCACTTAGGGTCATTCCCACTTGGACAAGCGTGCATCCAAGGGCAACCCCCCTAAAGGTTTGACAAATAGAATGACAAATCTGGCACTTTGATCACCCAATTAAGGGGAGAGCATAAGCCTATTGTCATTCGCAATCATAGAAAACACTTGTTAATCCATCCTAGTTAAAAGTAGAAAAACTATATGAGTTGAGCTACTTGTGCATTCACACGATTGTTAACTTGGAAGTGCTTAGATCATAGCATTGTTCATTCCCCATTTGTTAACTTTGAAAGTGATTAAGACATAGCATTGTTCTTTTTCCCGATTGTTAACTTGGAAGTGATTAAGACATAGCAATGTTCATTTTCCCATTTGTAAAGATAGCAGTGATCTAACTAGGAAAGCAATCAATAATGCAAAGATAGCAAATGGATCCAATTTCTTTCTTCCTAGTTTAGAAAACTATGTGAAGTATTTGTATGAGATACACTTGTTACTTTCACCCCTAGTTAATCTAAATGGACTAGACAAATCATCTAAATGACTTAATCCAGCCACTACCCCTACCAAAACAGATGTTAGCTCAATATGCAAAGTCCACGAAAATCGTACAACAAAAGTAGAAGACAGACGTGCAACACTGCAGCCTGAATGCACAGAAATAGGAAGTATATGCGACTTTTAAACAAATGCACAATGACAAACAGCAAAAGTGCAATAATTAGAGGCAAGGCGCAATAGAAGCATATACGCAGTTTGACAGAACAGATGCACAAACCCAGCGGGTAAATGCGCAACTCAGATGAATGCACAATCAAACAGAGTATAGGCGCAAAACTACGCTCAGGTGCCACAGTCAGAATCTGATGCACAACTGATGAGGTCAAATGCACAAAATTGACATATGCACAACTGTGAAGGTCAAATACGCAACTATGGAGGTCAAATGTGCAAAACTGTCATACGCGCAACTATGGGAGGTAAATGCGTAAAACTACTATCAGAGACCTGCTTTTTTCTTGTTCTTCACCTGCACAGACCTGCAACTAAAAAACACTCATTTTTTTATTAGTAAAGGGGCAAGGGCCCACGGTGGGTGCCAAAATGTGAGGGGGAGAATGAGGTTAGTTCAAACTAATGAAAACATACAAAAACCCAAACACCAATAGAATTTGAAAGCAAAGAAGATTGAAACCAAAACAAGAATACTTACAATCCCATTTACCTATCATTTTCCATTGTTTGCCTATCTTTATTTGATCTTGATTGTGAAGCCCTCAGAAGCTTTCCTTGTTTACTTGCTTGTTTGAAGATGATAAAGGAAGAATGGCTCTTGATATGTGTGGTGTTGAATGTGAGCTTCAACACATGATAATGGAGGACACTTTGAGAATGGAATGAGAGAGAGAATGAGAGAAATTTGGGTATAGTTATCTTGCCAAATGAAGTGCCTCCTCAATGGCTTAGAAGAGGGTTCTATTTATAGATTTTCTGAAAATGGAATGGAGGGTGAGGATCAACAGATGAGATCAATGGCTAGGAATAAAAGTGAATCTTTTATTCATAGAGGATGAATTAAAAAAAAATTATTTGAGAATAGTGGATTATGACAATTGAATTAAATATTCAATTGTTGAAGGCTAGTGGGGAACATTGAATTAAATATTCAAAGGGTGAAGGCTACTGGGGAACATTGAATAAAATATTCAATGGGTGATGGCTAGTGGGGAACATTGAATTAAATATTCAATTTGGTGGAGGATAATGGGGGACATTGAATTAAAAATTCAATTGGTGAAGGCTAGTGGGGAACATTGATTTAAAAATTCAATTTGGTAGAGGATAATGGGGGACATTGAATTAAAAATTCAATTTGGTAGAGGATAATGGGGGACATTGAATTAAAAATTCAATTTGGTGGAGGATAATTGATTTAAAGATTTATTTTGGAAAATGGAGGATATTAGCTAATTAAATATTAAGAATATTTAATTATATGTGTGGCATGGTGAGGTGGAAGAGATGAGGTGGATTGATGAGGTGGATTGGTGAGGTGGATTTTAGGAGTTGAGACATTAGAAGAATTTAGGGAATTTATTTAAATAAAATGACTTTATTTAATTATGGGATAATGAAACAATCAAATAAATTTTGAATATTTATTTAATTGACAGAAGAAAATAAGAATTAAGTAAATATTAAAATATTTACTTAATTCGACCCGAGCCAATTTTAGGTGTATACAGTAGTTCCAACAAGACGTGGTACCTAAGGAGTATTGAGCCTCTTTCAGATATAGATATCTATATTTTTTTTACCATGCTTTCAGTTTTGTTTGTTGCACTTCAAAAAAATGTTTTCTATTTTTTCTCTTTTAGTATGCTGAGTTTCTTTCTTTTCAAACTACTCCCGGATAAGATAACCCTTTAGTGGTAGCATACAAGGGTGCAAATACAGAGGAAACATACATTATGGTGGACTTATGTCCAAGAGAATACCTCTGATGCTAAAAGACATTCGCCATGGAATGTAGAGGCATCTCTTTTATCCTTGTTGCTGCATCCGGACATCCCCACCATTTTTCTCTACTTTCCCTTTTCTTTTTTTTTCTAAAATATCTCCTCAATAGGCTCCATTCTGGCTCAGACGGAATGACACCTTTTTCCACTGCCCTCCTCCTCATTGTCTCTCTTCCCTTTTTCTTCCAATGTCTCCCTCCTCCGTTTTCTATTTTCTTTCCCCTCTCCCCCTTTCTTTTCCCAACCGATGCCCTAAAACCCCCCAGCTTCCACGTCCCCACACTCACTAGGCATTTTTTTTTTAAAGTATCAAAATCATAAATGGCCGCATCACAAGAAAGGAGGGATTTTGGAAAACAGCTGATGAAATCCATACAGAATTATAAATAGCACTCGCACCCATAGGAGGTTTAGGTTATATGCCAATAGGAATAACCCACAAGTTTAGAAATTTTCCAGCATATATATATTAATGGTGTGAGGCAACTTGAAACACTATAATGTTCACAAATGAAAGCCTATCAGCTAATATATATAAATTATATATATATATATATATATTAGAAGACATGAGTTTTCCACAGTCCATGATAATATTGCATGTGCTTCTGAATTCCACTATGTATGTTTTTGAATCAATATATTTAAAAAGGCACCATTGAAAAGATTATAGTAAAAAATGAATAACTTGAAAACGTTATCTCCATGATAAGTATCCTTAAAAAAATAGACATTCAAAAATATAAACCATCAACCAAAACAAATTTCCCTGAAATCTTTCAAAGGCCGAAGCACAAGATGAAACCAATACAATTGACATTTTAAATATGCCCTAACCTATGAGAGGAGAGATTAGAGAAAACTATCCAAAGTTATATAGGATTATGATTTACTTATACTAAAATATGTCATAGTTTCTAAGGAGTCCAATGACTAGATAATTATCAAAAATGAATTGCTTGACAATCAAGGTCAACTGACAAATTTAGGCCTGATAAGATACCCATTGCAACACCCCAAGGTAATCAACAAAAACCACATTATGATTAGAACAATCATTATAAATAAGGAAAAATTACTTGAATTTTAAATTGCATGATAATGAAGCTTTTCAAACGTAAAAGAAACACTAATCGATTCTAATACAAAAAGAATATCAATCTTTTCTATTCCTAGGTTGCAACAATTTTTCTTTAGCTAGAAAGAAAATAAGTAACTTGAAATAAGCTTTATTTCTATCCCACTATATTTGTTTGAATTCTATCTCATAGCAAGGTGGATATATTTTCATAAGAGAATAATTTCCTTGTATACCTACATGCATTCTTTCTAAATGAGTCAAGTTCTTAGATTCTACTAATCTAACTATATCCACATCAATGACTAACTTTTAACCCAAGAACCAAATTGAGAATGTAACCACTAACATGCACGGAACCCCACTACGAGATTAGGTGCGCTATTTTGACTTCTTAATAATAACACAAGAATAAAAGTGACACACATAAGCAAGCATTATGAAGTCCTAAGAAAACACTTAAAATCAATGTACTGACCCATGATAATCTTTAACCAAATACGACCTCACATGGAGCGCAAGAAGGATAATGACAACCACTCTATAGCAAGCATAGGGGGAAACCGAAAAAGAGAAAAAATAGATTTCATGATAACCAACATGACAACAAGACACACACACTTTACAGGTTTATAGACAACATAGGGATCCTAACACAACTAATTTGGTTAGAGGTAAAAGACAAACACTGAAAGTAGTCCTCTATTCGCAAATCAAATAGGACAGTTTGAGTGACAACATACTACATGACATAGGGCCAATAACTTGTCCTTGGGGCTAGGTTAGGTAAGGGGGTCCATTGGTTCCCTGTCTCCTCCACATCCATCCATTGGTCATAGCCCATTCGAAACATATATCCTGTATACATATGTCCTGCACACTCAAGACAACACATCAAATCCAATGATGGAGATCATAGCCGAAGCAACATAAAATAACCAATGAGAATGCATAACCAATCACCACATATATTCATCTTGCAACTATATTATGGACTAATTAATCATCTTATCATTTAAACTAGAACTAAAGAATACTAAGGTAAGCACCAGTTAGCCAAGGGCAGGCCTTACAATTGCAATATACTTGATATCAACTTGATGGGAAAGGTATATTATGGAGGTTTGTGGTACATGTTATCATGTGGATGGATTAAGGATGACCCCTTGAGTGTATATAACTACTTGTGTTCTTAGTAGCACATATAACGTGATAGTAATGTTGTTTGTTAATTTCAAGATATAGGACATTTAAATACTGCATCATTATTTGATGCACGATATTACTTGTGGAGTTAGTCTCTAGATGAATTCTAAGGGATGACCTCATTAACCATTTTAAAACAACAATTTTGTGATATTATGTCAGTATAATACTTCATACTAATATAGAAGAGAGTGGCAAGACAAGTGTCGAATATGAGTTAACATAGAATAGTAAGTTACTTTTCTAGCTTACAATATAACATGTCAGTATGGTACTATATGTAAAAGATGCTTTGGTTGAAGATTTTAAGATAGTATGCATGCAATGACATTAAGGTAGTATGCTAGATTGTCAGTGATTACATGTTGCACCAGATTCTTCATGCTAGCTCAATCTTCTACAACCTTCATTGAAGGGTCAAGATTTCTCTAGTTTGAGAGATAGCATGGGCAAGTTTATGATTCATGGTTGGATGGAAAAGAACCCTGATGATTCCCTCTCTCTTTCCTCTAACGATTGATGAGTACCTCTAACACTTAAGGTGTATGATACTAGATGTACAAGATCCAATGTTTAATATTCACTTCAAAACATACCATGTTGGTGAAATGTATTGGTAAAATTCCTTGTAAATGAGCCTTTAAGGCCTATTGATAGTAAAGGACTAAGTCCTTAATGCAAAATAAAAGTTTTTTTATTGAGCTTGTTGTATCATCCAACGTTGGATATTATTTATAAATTAAAAAAATAAGCATCCCTTATTGCTTCTATTGACAAATATTCCTATATAGAATTTAAATATTCTATTATTTATTGCAAATTATTGTTTATTTTATTTTTTTAAGTGATTTAGGTCCTTACATTTCTTCAACCTATTCATCTAACACCTCAACAAATTGAAGAAAAAAGGGCCAGAGGGTTATGTTTCAACTATGATAGTAAATATAGTATAGGACATAAATATGATGAGAATCTAAGTTTTTCTAAATTGAAGCTACCTATGATGAAAAAAAGGATGAATAAGAGCTAGTTGTCAAGGTATAAGAATCAAAAGATGTCCAATTGACTATCTATTGTCATGCACTATCAAGTTTTAGCAACCCAATAAGAAATTAGCAAGACAATTGAATTGTTTTGTCTACCCTACCGATGAACTCCAAGTTATGATTGCAAATGGTGGTGCAATCACTTGTTTAAGAAAATGATATATAATATTACTCACCATGGGAGACGACATGATAGATTGCCCTATGTTTTCTATACCCATAACTGGAGTAGACACTATTTTGGGAGTCTAAAGGCTCACTACCTTAGGAACAATAAAGATGAATTTCCTAGAGCTATTCATACATTTCTACTAAAGGGTATAAAATATGAGCTAAATGGATTGCATGCAAAGAGTCCATAATTGGTAAGTGTACAAATGTAAAAGATGCTAAAACAATATGTGGATAATGGTATTGTTGGTCATGATGTTAGTCATACACAAACATAGAATAAAAGTTACACAACAACCTTTACTCATCTTGAAAGATACGATGAATTCAGAGAATTCATGATCCCAAGTCTCCGTTGATTAGGTCTTAATCTACTGACGTTACTCAGTGGTTGATGTGTGTTGCTATTTTCCATTCAGGGGCCTTACGTATTTTTGCAAAATTCATCAGTATTCCTCCAAATATCCTGTTATTTATGTCTGCCCTGCATAAATCTCCAATAATTCTACCTCTGCACTGTGAATTTAGTCAAATAATGTGCTTACAGTCTGATATTTGCATGATTTCTACCATTATTTGCAATTCTTTGCATGATATTTTCAATACTACATGCATTTAACTCAAATATGCTAATGATTTTCTATTATCTACGAGATGTCAGCATATTTCTCTGTTCTGCTTGTTATTTATCATGATTTGCAGTTATGGTGATGAATTTATGAAATTAAAAAAAGGAAAAGGGTTAAAGAATGAGATTCCCAAAACTACTTGACTGAGATCACTGATCCACATACAAGCTCCCATACATGCAATGAAAAGAAGGAAACTAGAATCATACTTCACCAGGACATTCCACAAATCCGCATGATCCAGTGCAAATCTTCAAAGGAAAAGTTGACAACAACATGTAATGAAATGAAAGTGCTTCTAGTTGAACACAGCATTCACCAGTACATATCCAGAAATCAACAGGAAGATTATGTAAAATTTACAATCAGGATGTAATCTGAAACTTCATATCCATTCAGTATGCTCAAGAACAGGTACATTTACAGTGATCTGAAGAAAGAACCTTGACATTTCAACAATTCTATCCTCATTAGTCTCAGTAATCTGATCTCCTAATTGATTCTACAGTAATTGGCCTTATTGCTAGATATTCCAATGTATCTTTTTTCTCTTCTCTCTATCCCTCTTTTCGACAAGCTCTGGCTCTTATATAGAACAAATGCCAGAAAACAGTTACAATGATCCAAGGATTAGGATCCTCCCAGAACAATCAAAGGTCCAGATGAATAGCACGTGCTTTGCCAGTTGGCAAATGTATAGCTGGCACAGAATATTCCAGCATCTTTGATTTGATTCGGTCTCCAGCTGGCAAACAGCATTTTTGACAATATCCTCCTCACTTCTGGTTCATGTTGCCTCCGTGTGCAACTTTGTAATTATCAGCTTCAGCATCTCCGGGACTTCCTGCAATAAACATACAAGCATTAAGTCCAGCATCATTTGATAAACAACAGGAATTTAAACGTTTTATTAAACAGGCTTCCAAAATGTGCAGCTAGAGACAAATCGAGCCCCAAATCTGTGAAAATTATGCACTAAATGCATAAACAGCGTCAAAAAACAATCGGGTCAACCATCGTTGACCAAAAATCAGGCAGTCGGGCTTTCAAATTTCTATCGCTCTGTTTTCCTGCCCATTTTCATGTATATCGGGTTCTAAATTTGCTCATGCATCTCAAAATATACAAAGGAAAAAACTACCTTTAACTTTCCTTCAAATCCGGCTCTGTATATTATGCATGCATCCTTCACTCTTGCATGTGAATAGTGCATTGTATGTGTGAACAGTGCAATGTATGTGTGAACAGTGCAATGTACGTTTCACTTGTATACCCCGCTTGTATATGCAAATATACAAGCGCCGATATACAACAACTTTGTGGCATTTGATAATCATTTCAAGTCCGCCAATGCACATGGGTGTATTGTATGTTTCGGCGTGACCACTTATATCGGAGTGAAAAATCAAGACAGGGCCAACAGTTAAAACTACGCCGATCAACAGCATATCGGCGTGACTATCTCCATCGGGGAGAAAATATAAAGCATGGCCGATATCATATGTTGGGCCGATGGACTTCCATATCGGGGAGATAACTCCCATCAGCGAGAGAATTCAGGACTCGACCGATAAACGCTGCTATGCCGATCACCTTTCCATCGGGGTGACAACCACCATCGGGGAGAAAATTCAAGACACTCCCGATGGTTAAAACTATGCCGATGGACTCAACCATCGGTGAGACTACTCCCATCGGGGAGAAAATTCAAAGCGTGGCCGATAGCACAAGCTACGCCGATGGGGAAACTTAGGGCTTTCCCTCTATCTGCAGGATATTGTGAATATGATGCTCCCCCTCCTCGAATGTCCTGATGACGTCACCGTCATATCCGGGGCTTTGTTAAAATGCAAAAGATGACATCATCATTATATTTGTGAACCTGATCATATTTAGGAAATATCCTGCCGAAGGAGAAATGTGATGATGATGTCATCCTTATATTTATTTCTTCATTTTTCAGGTTAGGATGACATCATCAGGATATTTAGCATAAGGTGATATTTCTCGACAGGAGGACATTATGAAATATCGGGTAGACAAACATATCGGGTAGACCATGACAAGCTCCACCGATGACATACCTTAGGCTGATAACCAACGTTCATCGGGGAGATATATAAGGTCGGGCAGACAATGTTGAGCACTGCCGATGGACTCAACCATCAGTGAGACTGACTTAAACTTGGCCAATGGCAAAAGTCAGGCCGATCATCCTCCATATTATATATGACGTCACCGTCATATTTCATTTCTGTATATTGGGGAAAGAATGACATCATCATCATCATCATCATGTCGAAGGAAAATAGGAGGATTTGAAATATGATCCTGCTGCTGAGAGTATCACCCCCCCTTAAAAGATAGGGTGATCATCATGATCATGCAAAAGGAGATCAGGAGGATATGATGACGTCATCATCATATTAGCGAATATCAGCAAATATGACCCTCCCTTGAAAGATCAGGATGATGACCCTCCGATAGGACTTTGACATGCGCATGCAAATATGCAGATGGTGGATTTTCTAAGCAGGGTGATATTATAATATCAGCATGATATTATAATATCAGGTGATGTTATAATATCATGATGCTCGTTGTTATGAAATATGACCCTCCTAAAATCATGTTTGACCAGACCTTTGACTTGTCATAACTTTCTCATATGGATGAATTTTAGGGTGATGTAAAAGGCAAACCTGCCTAGAATTTCATGCTCTTTCACATGGTAAGCTTTCTGAGGATAGATTCAGACTTTCAAATTTGGCTCAGACTTCAAGATCACAAATATGCCTGAGATTAGGCATATGCATACTGACTGACACCGTTTTACCATTACCGCTCAAAGCACAAAAGCAAGGGAACAAGCCAGCAAAGTTGGGTCCCTATTTTGATAATGCAAAATGGGGCGTGTTGTGTAACCACACAACAACTTGCCACCAAAGAAAACAACAAAATTCAAATAATTCAAAAGTTGAGGATAAATTAAAACATAAATTTCCAACTCCTATTAAGCATGAGCATCCTAATCCTTTCTAACTGGTATCATGTTCATCAATGTAACAATGAATTGATAAGGGATCAATT
The DNA here is from genome assembly GCA_027924645.1 of Cunninghamia lanceolata. Lineage (NCBI taxonomy): Eukaryota > Viridiplantae > Streptophyta > Pinopsida > Cupressales > Cupressaceae > Cunninghamia > Cunninghamia lanceolata. The sequence continues at coordinate 5,305,468 of BSBN01000244.1, forward strand.
ATGTGCATGTGATTCATATACTCATCTTGAAAGTGAGTTGAATAAGTCAGTGACTGGTGTTAAGCTACGTAGTTTGGTTCATCCCTCATAGCCAACCGGATAGAGCCTTGCTGCCAGCAGGCGTCCATAGCCCCGACAAGGTTATCGTTGCAATTCTCCTAAGTAGAGCCCCACTGCCAGCAGGCGTCTATAGCCCCGGTAGAGTTACTTAGATGACTTAGTCTGGATTTTAGAAAATCCATTTTATTATTTTATTTATTTTATATTTTGAATTTAATTTCTTAAGATATAACAGTTGTAGCCTCATGATACAAGGAATGGTCACTTGTTAAAATTAAGTTGAGAATTGCAATGGTAGCAAGGGCAACCTTTAGATTTTTCACTTAACACCTACACTGATATGTTCAATAAACCCAAGGCTGTTAGGTGTGTCATTGTGAGGATCACCTTGACTCAAGAAAAGTAGTACTGATGAATATGATACCACAGACCTGATCAAGAGTACCTATACTGATATGAATTACAACCTATGTAAAAACTTATATCCAACTTTTGAATTCTAACAATTTCTGTAGTGTTCTTAAGTAACAAGGTGCACCAGTTTTGCCCAACCAAAACAAAGACTCAACAACGCAAAGCAAAAAGCAACCTGTACAAATAGCTAACCTACAAAAGGAAACAAAAGAAACAGAACAAGAAAGCAAAACAAGTAGACTGTACAAACAACTAACCTACAAAATTAAATACAAACCACTACTAGGCAAACAAGAACCAGAAAATGACCCAAATACACTTGTATTTGCATACTTCTTTTGATTGTGCAGGAGCATTAGGGTATCAGTTATGGTTCTCAACCTAGCAAATTTATCTTTATATTCTGAAAAATATTCTGATATTCTGCATTCACTGTTTTCAACAGAATCACTCTTAATGATCAGCAACTGAGGCAGCTCATCATGTTCATGATTAATCCATATGCATGTCTTATCTCCTGAATTTCCATAATCAAAATAGTATTCAACATCATTTACTGTGGAAAGGATAAATACAACCTGGTGTATTTCTGATTTTGTTGTTGGACATGCTTCTTCATTGGCAATTGGTCCTCCATTTAATTCTATATTTTCATTGCTTAGCCCAATGCCTGGTCTCGCTTCAAATTGAAGGATGTATGACTCTTGATGTATTAATTCTCCATCTTTATCCAGCCTTATCCCTTCATTCCGAATGTTCAATTTATCTTCCAGTTCAGGAAACTTCTCAATATTTTCTTCAATTTCCTGCACATCAGCATCTAAATAAGTATCTTTATCATCACAACCTGATATACAGAAATTTATCAATTCTAAATCACTTGACTGTAAAAGAGAAACAACTTTCACTTGATAAGGACACTCCCCTGTTTCATTCTCAAAATATTTCTAGAGTAACGTCTGATTATGCACAACAACTCCAAAGTCTTCTACATCTTCATCTTTCAGGAATTGTTCATTAAATAATTCACATCTTCTATCTATTAGAGGATCTGGTTCCATTAACATGCAACATTCTTGCATTTGATCATTTAATTCAAAGAAGTCAGGTAATAAATCAGCATTTATTTTCTTCTCTATGACTTCCTGAGTTACCACCATAGGAACTTCATCAGCAACAGTGAATTTAAATTGCTCTACTATCTGTTTACACTTCTCTTTACCATAGAATGACTCCAGGAAAGATGTTTCATCTTCTTTATCAAAAGTATTAGGATCAGAATCAAAAATATTATCCTGATGAGTGATTTCTTCTCTAGAATTTTCACAAGATTCATACCTGCATACTGACCGGTCCTTACTTGTATTCGAAAGTAGAGAACTCCTATCAATCTCACCATAAAATGAATCCAGGAAAGATGTTTCCTTTTCTTTACGTTCTGGAACTGATTCAGCTACTATATTTTTTAGAATCTTTTTCAACATGGTCAAGCAGGCGTAACAATCCCTTTCTGAATGCTCTTCATCATGTAATCTGCACCAGCTTTCAATCAAGACATCATCAATGGGTAAACCTAATAATTGACTACACTGTATATTTCTGGACAAGTATAATTCAAAATCTTCAGAGCAGTCCACTTCAGCGTCTGAACTACTAATAACTTCTGGTACTGCATCTGCTTGTTGTTCCAGAATTTCTTTATTTTCCTGCCAGACTTCTTCATTTTCCTGGCAAATTTCAGCCTTGAACACATCCGGGAAGAATATTAGTCCTTTCAAAAATAAATCCAACCTTGTAAGGAAAGTTAAACAATTTATTTCACTGTGTTCCACAGTCTGGTGTATCTTGCAACAGGTAGATAAACCAAAGTTAGACAAACTGTGAGGGTAAAGCTGCCTACTCAAAGTTTCCTGAAATAAAGGAATGTTAACTTGACAATTATTTTCATATACATCCATCAAAATGAGACTCTATTTTTTCAATTTTTTAGGATTTTGAAATTTTAATGAGGTCTATCATATCTCAAAATAAAACTTGAAAGTCCAAAAAATCAAACTAATCTTTCAGGTTTCGAGCTAGATCTTGACAAAGGTGCAACCAAAACCTCTCAGATAAGAGATATTTGCAGACATTTAACTCAAATGCTGAAATATTTATGCAATATTTGCAGAAATCCAGAAATTCACAGCTCAGGCCCTCCTTCTAGCGCCAATTTATGTTGCGTTAGAAGTGAGGGGCCTGCATAAAATGAATGATGATTGAAGCAGGCTGCTATACTAAGGCAGGGGATATCACTTCAACTGAAAAGAATTTATTTGCTGAGAAACAGCTCACGCCCTCCTTCTAGCGCCAATTTATGTTGCGTTAGAAGCGAGGGGCCTGCATAAAATGAATGATGACTGAAGCAGTAGTGTCTTTTCCAGTTCTGCCCTCCTTCTAGTGCCAATTTATGTTGGTCATGATGTTAGTCATACACAAACATAGAATAAAAGTTACACAACAACCTTTACTCATCTTGAAAGATACGATGAATTCAGAGAATTCATGATCCCAAGTCTCCATTGATTAGGTCTTAATCTACTGACGTTACTCAGTGGTTGATGTGTGTTGCTGTTTTCCATTCAGGGGCCTTATGTATTTCTACAAAATTCATCAGTATTCCTCCAAATATCCTGTTATTTATGTCTGCCCTGCATAAATCTCCAATAATTCTACCTCTGCACTGTGAATTTAGTCAAATAATGTGCTTACAGTCTGATATTTGCATGATTTCTACCATTATTTGCAATTCTTTGCATGATATTTTCAATACTACATGCATTTAACTCAAATATGCTAATGATTTTCTATTATCTACGAGATGTCAGCATATTTCTCTGTTCTGCTTGTTATTTATCATGATTTGCAGTTATGGTGATGAATTTATGAAATTAAAAAAAGGAAAAGGGTTAAAGAATGAGATTCCCAAAACTACTTGACTGAGATCACTGATCCACATACAAGCTCCCATACATGCAATGAAAAGAAGGAAACTAGAATCATACTTCACCAGGACATTCCACAAATCCGCATGATCCAGTGCAAATCTTCAAAGGAGAAGTTGACAACAACATGTAATGAAATGAAAGTGCTTCTAGTTGAACACAGCATTCACCAGTATATATCCAGAAATCAACAGGAAGATTACGTAAAATTTACAATCAGGATGTAATCTGAAACTTCATATCCATTCAGTATGCTCAAGAATAGGTACATTTACAGTGATCTGAAGAAAGAACCTTGACATTTCAACAATTCTATCCTCATTAGTCTCAGTAATCCGATCTCCTAATTGATTCTACAGTAATTGGCCTTATTGCCAGATATTCCAATGTATCTTTTTTCTCTTCTCTCTATCCCTCTTTTCGACAAGCTCTGGCTCTTATATAGAACAAATGCCAGAAAACAGTTACAATGATCCAAGGATCAGGATCCTCCCAGAACAATCAAAGGTCCAGACGAATAGCACGTGCTTTGCCAGTTGGCAAATGTATAGCTGGCATAGAATATTCTAGCATCTTTGATTTGATTCGGTCTCCAGCTGGCAAACAGCATTTTTGACAATATCCTCCTCACTTCTGGTTCATGTTGCCTCCATGTGCAACTTTGTAATTATCAGCTTCAGCATCTCCGGGACTTCCTGCAATAAACATACAAGCATTAAGTCCAGCATCATTTCATAAACAACAGGAATTTAAACATTTTATTAAACAGGCTTCCAAAATGTGCAGCTAGAGACAAATTGAGCCCCAAATCTGTGAAAATTATGCACTAAATGCATAAACAGCGTCAAAAAACAATCGGGTCAACCATCGTTGACCAAAAATCAGGCAGTCGGGCTTTCAAATTTCTATCACTCTGTTTTCCCGCCCATTTTCATGTATATCGGGTTCTAAATTTGCTCATGCATCTCAAAATATACAAAGGAAAAAACTACCTTTAACTTTCCTTCAAATCCGGCTCTATATATTATGCATGCATCCTTCGCTCTTGCATGTGAATAGTGCATTGTATTGTGAACAGTGCAATGTATGTGTGAACAGTGCAATGTACGTTTCGCTTGTATACCCCGCTTGTATATGAAAATATACAAGCGCCGATATACAACAACTTTGTGGCATTTGATAATCATTTCAAGTCCGCCAATGCACATGGGTGTATTGTATGTTTCGGCGTGACCACTTATATCGGAGTGAAAAATCAAGACAGGGCCGACAGTTAAAACTACGCCGATCAACAGCATATCGGCGTGACTATCTCCATCGGGGAGAAAATATAAAGCATGGCCGATATCATATGTTGGGCCGATGGACTTCCATATCGGGGAGATAACTCCCATCGGCGAGAGAATTCGGGACTCGACCGATAAACGCTGCTATGCCGATCACCTTTCCATCGGGGTGACAACCACCATCGGGGAGAAAATTCAAGACACTCCCGATGGTTAAAACTATGCCGATGGACTCAACCATCGGGGAGAAAATTCAAAGCGTGGCCGATAGCACAAGCTACGCCGATGGGGAAACTTAGGGCTTTCCCTCTATCTGTAGGATATTGTGAATATGATGCTCCCCCTCCTCAAATGTCCTGATGATGTCACCGTCATATCCGGGGCTTTGTTAAAATGCAAAAGATGACATCATCGTTATATTTGTGAACCTGATCATATTTAGGAAATATCCTGCCGAAGGAGAAATGTGATGATGATGTCATCCTTATATTTATTTCTTTGTTTTTCAGGTTAGGATGATGTCATCAGGATATTTAGCATAAGGTGATATTTCTCGACAGGAGGACATTATGAAATATCGGATAGACAAACATATCAGGCAGACCATGACAAGCTCCACCGATGACATACCTTAGGCCGATAACCAACCTTCATCGGGGAGATATGTAAGATCGGGCAGACAATGTTGAGCACTGCCGATGGACTCAACCATCGGTGAGACTGACTTAAACTTGGCCAACGGCAAAAGTCAGGCCGATCATCCTCCATATTATATATGACATCACCGTCATATTTCATTTCTGTATATTGGGGAAAGAATGACATCATCATCATCATCATGTCGAAGGAAAATAGGAGGATTTGAAATATGATCCTGCTGCTGAGAGTATCACCCCCCCTTAAAAGATAGGGTGATCATCATGATCATGCAAAAGGAGATCAGGAGGATATGATGACGTCATCATCATATTAGCGAATATCAGCAAATATGACCCTCCCTTGAAAGATCAGGATGATGACCCTCCGATAGGACTTTGACATGCGCATGCAAATATGCAGATGGTGGATTTTCTAAGCAGGGTGATATTATAATATCAGCATGATATTATAATATCAGGTGATGTTATAATATCATGATGCTCGTTGTTATGAAATATGACACTCCTAAAATCATGTTTGACCAGACCTTTGACTTGTCATAACTTTCTCATATGGACGAATTTTAGGGTGATGTAAAAGGCAAACCTGCCTAGAATTTCACGCTCTTTCACATGGTAAGCTTTTTGAGGATAGATTTAGACTTTCAAATTTGGCTCAGACTTCAAGATCACAAATATGCCTGAGATTAGGCATATGCATACTGACTGACACCGTTTTACCATTACCGCCCAAAGCACAAAAGCAAGGGAACAAGCCAGCAAAGTTGGGTCCCTGTTTTGATAATGCAAAATGGGGCGTGTTGTGTAACCACACAACAGGTATCAATTATTATCATTGGATGTGCAACAATCAAAGATTCTTGCATCACCTGTATGACAAGTAGTTAGACTTTTGGGAGATATATTGAAAAGAGGACATTTGACTAGTGATCATGGTCAAGACCTTCAACAAGCAAAGACCCTTCCACCATCCACCACTTCCGTCTTAGAAGTTGAGATTAGTTGATGACCACTTGTAACACCAACAAGCATCATATAAGCCATTGTCCTTAAAACACTAGATGTTGGATCACAAGTGAGAACCCAATTTGAAGGTTACCAAAGGTGTGACATCATAACATATACGTTGAGGTTACCCAAATCAAAAAAGATACAACCATTCTTCCATGTTTCTATCTTGGAGAAGGTTAATAAAAACAAGGTTTCATCCAAAAAAAAATGTTACCAAAGCTTGATGAAGAAGGAAGAATCATTTTGGGACCTTAGACAATCTACCTCATCCAGTAGAAGAATTTTTCAATCAAAGATGCCACATGCGATGAAGAAGATTTCACGTGGAATATACAATAGTTGATTAGCATTGAGGACAACACTTTTGTAAAGGTGGGGACCTTGATACTCTTAATCCTATCATGTGTATATGGTTATGAGTAGTCATCTTGTGGCTACCTTAACTCTTATTTAAGTTATATGATCATTAATATAGTCGTATATAAGTAGTTAGTTTAGCCTAGATGACATCCATGGCATAAGTACAGTATATATAAGAGGTAGAGGTTAGTTATTATCACCATATTGAGTATTGTGTTCTTATTGAAGACTCTTTGAGGTATCCCCTCGAAGTGAATTAGGAGGTTTCCCCCTTGAAGTGGCATACTATTACCAATTATTTGTAGCATATTTCTAATTATAGTCTTATATTGTGCAAGTTAGTTTCAATACACAAGAAAGGTGTAGTTGTATAGGGATGATAAACAATGTAGAAGAATCCAATGACTACCATATATATGCACAAATCACTGGCATACAATCCTCACAATCTAAGATTCCTGTGATATTTAATGAAAAACTTCTTATGATTCATTAGCAATAAGTAGAGAGTATAAATCTATCAATAAAAATGGCTCATGTTTGGAGAGCACAAAAAGAAAGAAATCAAAATAGAAAAGAATAAAATTTTATTACATTCAAGAGTTTATAGTTGAGTCTTACAACCAATTTTCCCAACTATTTTAATCATTGTTCTACCTATTTATAGAAAGGACTAAAGGGGCATTTCTTGAAGGGACAAGATACAAAGCCACTCATTAGGTGAGGTCACAGGGGTTTTCTTGTAGTCAAAGTATGGCATAAAGCTAGGATGTCAATTTGCATATGAAAAATTCCTCTTGGATCAATCAAATGGCACCATAAGACAAAGAAAATGACCTTCCCATGTCATGCTAGACCATTTAATACCAATTTCTGGACTTGCTGATGCAAGGGATTTGATATCACATGCTCATGGTGCCCATGCTTCCTTCACTACAAAGAGCATGACCCAACAATTAAATCCATGGTTTTTTGGGGTTCACATGTACTAACAAGCATCTAAACATCTTCTCAATCATAATCACTTCCATTTCATAGCATTAATGCCATTTTTGTATTTTCCTAGGAGAGGGTATTGACTTTTATTTGAATGATGAAGTCTTGAGGTGAAGCTACAACTTATGTTTGTGAATATGCATGGGAGGTTGAAAAGTCCAAAACATAAACTAGGTGGGAATTATACCTTCACATGCATCATCTAGTTTCAATAGATGTCAAAATTTTATGAAGGATTCTTGTGGTGAGATGGTGGAAATGTGGAACTATGGAGCAATGACATAAGGACGTAACTTTAACATCAAAGATTGCACACTCTACAATTTCATGTTATGCTTGTACCTACCTTGATGACCCCTTTTATCCAAACTCAACCTAAGTCATCTTTAAAACATCAAGTAATCCCAAAAATCTAGATTGATATATTATTTTTAATCCCTTTCTGAACCTTCATGTTAAATTTTGGATTATTCTCCCTGAACATGAGTGTGACATGCAAACATCTACATGACATGTTGTCATCTTGTATCGTCCACTGCCACAATCTATATGTTATGATTTCATGTCATCCTCTCATAATGGTCATTATCCATCATAACACCTCCCATAGATGTGCCAAGCTATTCTAGGCATGATTCCCTAAAACAAATCTAGAACAAACCAAAAAAATAGAAATTACCTTCAGTTACTGGGAATATAGAAAGAAGCAATTTTCTCTAAGGAGAATAGATAATAAAATTCTAGAAGATACACAGAAATGAAAAGTTTTTGAGTATTTTGCTTCATATCTACAAACCATCTTCAAGATCTGCATTTGGCTAGTTTAGCTTTGAGGTTTAGGAATAGAATCACATTCATAGGTTGTTGTTCCCACATCCTATTTTTATAGAATTGAATCCAAGGAGAGGATAGCTCATGCAAGAGACTTAAAGGGATAGAACTTCTTCAAGATTCCTTGAAGATACTCACCCTCATTTTCTAAAGAAATAATCCCCATTGCATATTTCAGTAAGTAGCATACAATAGTTTTCTCTCTAAAATCCTTCTGTTAATCTTTTGTAAATTGAGTTGTTAAAAAGCTCTACATTTTCTAATTAATTTCCATATAGAGCACTAGAAGAGAATCCATGGGGAAACTCTATCTCTCCACTAAGCATTCCCTTATTTTTTATCATCTTGCAAAACCTTGTGCATCTCAGGCATAGTGTATACCCAATATACACCTATTGTCTACAGTAGTGCAGTCTCTTAAGGGCTCGGTGCACTCTGTCAATCATGTAATGAGCTAAAGATCAAGCCACCAGTGTGCTCCCACATTATCGAAGGGTACTAAATTCATGAAAATAAAATTTTGTCAGTTTCATATCATAATTCATTAAATTTTGAACTTAAAAATGTAAATTTTCCCCATGTCCCTTAGGACACTAGCACATCTTTCAGACTCTCACACCTTTATTGGATGCTAGTGTGCTTAAAGGACCTGAGTGTGTTGGATAGATGTCAGCATGTCTGTTGGACTTTAGTACCACGTGGGCCCCATTCAACATGAAAAATGATGAAAAAAGAATTTAAAAGTCAAAATTTTTACTCAACTCATGCATGGTGACTACCTTCTCAATGCACTCCCTCAAGGCATCCAAGCTCAATGGTCAATAAGCTCATCTATGCAACATTCTAGCTCTCTAAGTTGCTTAGGTGCTCAAAAATTTCTAAATTAGGTTAATTGAAATGAATAGTAAATTTTCAAAAAAATTATGAAGCACCCCTTTCGCAACAACCTTCATAACTTGGGCCAATGAACTCTAATTTTCACACCATTTGTTGCATTAGAATCTTGGTTCCACCCTCTTTCTTTCCATATAATCCTCCCTCTAGTGTTATTTTATTAAATAAGTCTACATAGGGCATATTCAGCACCCTTTTCAAAAAAATCAACGTGGTGGATTTCTTTCCCTATTTTTGCCTTCCATCTCACATGCACAAACATAGGGGGACATATGTTTATCCTTATTTTCATTTTTTCCTCATTCGGTTCTCATAGCATTTTTCTTAGCATTTAGAATTTCTCTATTTTAGCCTCAAATTTTGAGCTAACGTGCTGTTGGTCTTAAAGGATTATTTAGTTTCTAACAAAGTGATTTTTTAGGATTGCGATACCTTATGTTGTGGTTTTACAGATCCCTAGTCTAGGGCATCATTCTTCCACCTAGAGAATCTTTGAGTATCTATAGTATCCTTTTGGGTATCCTTTGTGTGCTTATTTTTTTTAGCATTTCAATTTCTATACTTTAGCATAGCCTATCACTTAGTGTCATCAGCCCACTAAAGTGGGGGAAAATGTAATGTAGAAAATTGTGTACCCTAATAATTTTATGTTGTGTTTTGACTCGTTTGGTATCTACTCCCATACCATGTTTCTAGGGCCACTCAAGCCTAACCTTTACCTATCTCACCCCACACCAAGGTTTGCCAAAAATCATAATATATGCATTTATTTATTTAAAATTTTTGAGAACATGTGATGAATATTCATGAATATTTTGAGGATGCAAGCATGACACATAGGCATCCCTGCAACACACTAGCATCCTGAATATTCCAAAAATTCAAATGGTTTATTCTCCCACCTTGTCACTTAATTGTGTCTATGGTAACACTCGTGTGGTAGTGAAACAACCCATGTAGCATGCCAAACTTTACGATTCATTCATTCATTCATGCAAAAGAGCTCCCTCTCTTTCTCTCTCTCACACATAGTTTTGAAATATATACTACAAATTATTGATTAATTTTGGTTCTTAGCTCATACAATAGAAATAAATTATTGAAGGATTTGGTGCTCTTGAAATTTGCAACACCCCGTCTTTCATCCTTTGGGTTGCTACTTGCTAGCTGTGGATTGTGGAGGTTCTCTTCCAAGGGTTTAGAGTTGTTTGTACATAGATTTGGCCTTCAAGGAGCTTGAAGCCTCCTCCATTGTTGAACAACTTGGTAACATTATTTCATTTACAATAATTATTGTTACTTGCTAGTTTTTAATACATTGCTTTGTCTATTCATTGGCAAACTTGTGGTGTAGGCCACCACCCTTATTTTTCCTATGCACACTAAGGTATTCTTCCCAACAGACCAGGGTTAATACTCTTAGTTTTTATTTTACTTGTCACTACTGTTATTTCCTAGATGCACTTAGGAAATAGGAGCACACACACGTTTGTTTATCATTTTTTATATAGTGGTTGTTAGTGGAGGTGAAAGACCAACATAGGGGCTTGACCTAAAGCCAAGCTCCTAAACAACCCCAACCATTTTTCTTGGTTTGTGTTGTACAGGTACTTGAATAGATTAAACCACATGAGGGTTTGATAGTGTCTTCTTCTTTCCATCCTATATTTTATTTTATCTTACTTTGTTAATTGAATCAATGTGTTTATTGATTGATTTAGTAATTTATTACATTGTTGGGTGCTCATTATGGTTCTATGTGTAGACTGGGTGTGTAGATAGATATGGACAAGACGTTACAACATGGGATTTCAATGCTTTACTACCATATGGGGATAGTCTGATGTGCAGATATCCATGCTATGTGCTAGCATCCTAGGCCAAGACTCTCCCCTTTCAGTGCCAGGTTCCTCTATGAATCTCATTTATTATTCTAAATCTATTTCTAATAATCTAGCATTTATATTTCCATATTTTATAGTTTTATTTATGTACCTTAGTTTTTCTACTTATCAAAATTATTTAATTTATAAGTGTAGAGTACAGTAGGGTCTAGCTAGAGTTATTCTATTCTTCTTGATTGGATAGTAGAAGAATACACTTCCTTGAAGTTGGTTACATTCTCATGTGGTCATTTTAAATTGATTCTAGTTACATGACATTATTTTATCTTTCATAGGATTTGAATTTCCTATAGTACATGTGTATTTCTTGAATTAATTGACATGACAATTAAAGAGAAATATTTAAACACAAGTTTATCCCTCAACAACCATACCTAATCTATTTTGAACCCCTAAATTTGTCACTAAGTTTATGTCAATACTAGCTAAAACTAGATCTAAAATACTGTAAATGAGTAGACAATAACAGCCATGCACATGCACAAAAAGATAAAAATAACTTTACATTCCTACATGTGAGTCCCATTATGCTTTATAGACACATGCAAGCTACAAGCATACTCGCATGGTTTTGCATGACTTGTATTATTGGGTCATGAAATCATGTGAAATAGAAAACTACTAGACTACACTATCAAGGACAAATAAGAGAGATATGTTTAAATTAAATGTTTGGAAGATTGTTGATAATTCAACACCAAGACTTTTTCCTACTCCACTAAGCAATAAGTGAGTACCTATAAGAAGATTAGAAAGCATAAGTATAGACTAGACTTAGATGTAGACTTTCATGTGCATACATTAATAACAAAATAAAAAGTCATACACATAGTTGATCTACAAAAAAGATTCATTTATAGTCAAACATAGCCTATTTATATTAAGTATATTACTATAAATTATTTACAATATTGTACCATAGACTACCTCCCAATATAATCAAACTAGCAAATGTGACTAGAGAAAGTTCATATTGCACTCATGAAATTCCCTAAAATACCTTTACTAACAATGGACACATCAAGTATGGATTCCTCTTTTTAGACTACACATTTCTTAGACTCATATTAGACACTTTTAGATCCTTGATAGAATAAAGACTTGTGTCATTTAATTCCCTAGAAAAAAAATTCAACCTTTGTACAATGTTCCCCAAATTTGACTCGCCACTATTATTCTATGTCATCAATGGCAAGCACATTGATGGTTCACATTGATCAAAAAAAGTTGACTACTTGTGTTTTCAAGGAAACAACAAGTGTAATAGAGGGGAATTAGGCAAGATACCATCTTGTTGGGTAAGGAGTGCTCTATTGATGATGGGGATGTTTGGTTGTCGAGCAATGATATCGGTATGGATGATTGGGTTTGTTTGTTAAACAATGAGTTATGTTTGTATATTTTAGATTTTGGAGGAAGATATTGAGATGGAGATTTCTAGCTCAAATATACATTCTACATAAGCTAATTCAATGGTCAATTTCTAATTATTTTGTTTTTGATCTTCTTGTATGGTTTGGGCTTGTTCCACTTGAATTATTTCAATAGGAGGTGAGTTTTCCCCTAGTTCTCTTAGGTTTGCCTCTACCTAATATTCTCTAACACCTCAATGCACAAGCACGATATGTTGGGTGTACTCAAGAGAAAGAAATATGACCATATATTTCCTCAAAGTGTTGGATTAAATAGTTTTATTGATTGTGGCCAGTTGATATTTTTGGATTATTTTCCTTTGTTAGTATTTGGTTACTTTTTTTAATGTCAAATGTAATGTGTGTTTAGTAGTGCTTGGCTCAAATGAAAAGGACCTAAAAATTGAATGTTTTATTTTCAATGTTTTGTAATAAATGTTTATGTTTACTCCAAGTGTGAAAACCACAATATAAATGAATAATCTTTAGATTAATCTAAAAAAATCTAAGTATTTTTAAACTATACTAACCATAGAATTAAAAATGCCACAATAATTAATGAAACTTGACTATTTTTGTATTTTGTGTATGTTTTGAATTCAAAAATGAATTGAATTTAAACACTATTAAATAATAATAGAAATGTATTTAAATTTTTATATTTTTTTAATTTTTGCATTTTTATGCATGTGAAAAAGAGACTATTTTAGGAAACAATGATAAGCCCAATGCAAGAAACAATTCTGTATAATTCTTTTGGATACATTTTAGATAAATAAACATGGACAAAATAAGTGCAGTTGATGAACAATCGATCCAATTGGTCTTTCATTGTTTTCTTGCAATTTGACCAATTCTTTTACAATTTGAAATGAGAAATGAAAGTTCTAAATTTTTAATGTAAATATTGATAATAGTGTGTGTTTATTTTGTTTACTTTCCATGGATTGGTTTTTTTCATATTAGTTGTTTTTTTAGAAGGGAATCAAATTTTAAATTTTAAATGGCTTGAAAATAATGTGTTGTTGTTTTGGAAATGATAATTGCAAAGATATGAACTAATCTAATCTAATCTACTAAAAATAAGACTAATGTAAACTTAAAGACTAATCTAAATCTAAATCTTACAAGTAAATGTTACAATCCTAGAGAAAATAAATAACTATGCTAATTACTATTCTCTACTATGAACTATTATAATATCTAGAAATTATTCTAAAAAAAACTAAATGAAAAATACCACACTTGGGATTTGAGATTACCCAAGATATGAAAATGATTGGTGATTGTTGGAAAGATCATCTTTAGGGACCCATCTTAGTACACTTCTCCTCTCTAATATGGACTCTCCTTGCTAATAGAAGCAGGATAGATAAGACCAAATACAAAGATTAGAGATAGAGTTCAAACTAAATTTGATGCTAAAGGTTGAGGAATTTAGAAGTTTTTCTATAATGTAAAATAAACATTTTGATTGATTTAAAGATCCTAGAGGCTATATGACTATGCTATATAGTGATTGACACTATACGAAGCTTGTTAAGAGCTTGGAATTTTGGTACAACTTCTCAAAACAAAGACTATACCTACTACTATTTACCAATGGTGAATGGCAAAAAAAAGTGATTTCCTATTAAAGTAGTTCAAAATACCCTTCAAAGATCTTTTTCCAAATGTAGCATCCCAACCAGAATATCAAATATCCTTAAACATAAATAAAGCAAAAATCACATTTTCTTTTTTTTTATAAATAATTAAATTAAAATATTACTATTACCAAATTGTGCTTTCTAGCCCGATTAGGTCAGACTGGAACAACAGTTAAATCTTTGCTATTTTGTAGAAGAAGAAAGGTTCAAGAGGGAGAGAGAAATGAATTTAGGTTCACAAGCTAGCCTAGAAGACCTATTATCCTAATGCAGGACCATTTCAGTGATCATGTTACCAAGATCATGTAATAGTTCAATTAGAGATGCTACATGAGCTAGATAAGATGAATGGATACTCCAGCAGGGTAGGAGATATATTAGGAATGACAAGAGAAGTTAAAACTAATCTATGCATTGTAGATTGCATTGCAATTGTGGTCATTGTTCATTCATTGTAGTTTGATACATTTCAAAAAGGTACATAAAATATTGCTAAGATTATTCATGATTATAAACACCTATACCATGCAATAATGTTCAGTTTATGTTTATGCAATTGATTTACAAGAAGGAGAAATTATACACAAATCATTACATGAAATAATTGTTTATATTCAAAAGAAAAGTGTTTATATGATCCCACACAAGCCATGGGAGTAACTATATGTGATGCAATGCACAATATCAAGTACATTTTGAAGAAAAAGGAAACATATAAAAGAGGAGAGGGACCCATTATTGCCTTAATGATGAATCTTGTTGATAGATGCATCATCTTTAGCTTGTCCTGATGATATCTCCAGGAAGACCTACAAAAGAAAAAAAAGAGAGAGAATGTGAGAGCTCAGGGTTTTCTTTCCACTTATATATGCAAAAAAATGAAAATGTACTTGCTATCTAACATAAACATCTGATCAAGAGTAGAAAAGAAATCAATTACTCAAGTATACAGTCACACAACCATAATAGAAGAAGAAAGAGCTATATTCTAGCATCAAAAAAGCCTAATCAGCCTTCATATTTTCTCTAACTTGTTTATTCACTATGTAGATACAGGTACTTGAAAACCATCCATTAATAACTTTTGTTTTTAACAACTATGAATACCAACGTATAGGTGCTAAGATCATCTTAAAGGTACAATCATATTTGAGCCTTGATAGCAGTCATGAATGATCATAAGAGTAGTCATAAAGCAGCCAAGTCACATGCATAGAGGACTATCAAACAGCAGGAAGATAGTTGCAGACCAAAGGACAATCACCACAGTCATGTCTTAGAGGACAATAGATTATGATAAGGTTACAATAGTCAATAAAGTGGTAGAGAAAGATAACATCAGGTAAGGCTACAAGATAGAATGGTAAGTCTATAACAATCTGCCATCTCTCATATCTAGAGCCATTCTAAAAGAAACCTCCAAGGTAGCAGTCATATGAAATAATGAGAGACAGTGTTGAGGAATCTAAGAATAATGTAAGAAAGCTTTTTTAGGATACATGATGATAGACTAAGATATCTTACATTTGTTGTAACCTTATCAAATAAGTTTTAAGCCCTACCTAATCAAATGACTGCAGAAAAGGTTTAGAATAGTCCATCTAATCAGAAGACTATCACAAAATAAGAGATGACTGTCCATAAGAAAGAAAGATGTAGCCAAAGCAAATAGAGGTAAAGGGATGTCAAAAG
This sequence comes from Cunninghamia lanceolata, assembly GCA_027924645.1. NCBI lineage: Eukaryota > Viridiplantae > Streptophyta > Pinopsida > Cupressales > Cupressaceae > Cunninghamia > Cunninghamia lanceolata. The sequence goes on from BSBN01000244.1 coordinate 5,321,620, forward strand.
GAGGATCCTAAGAATATAATACAATGAACAATGCAAGGATATCTAGATGAAACTCTACAGAGAGTAAGAAAAACTTTTTGCATTAGTTCTAACTTATTTTAAAACTATAACTACTGCAACATCATTTTATTAGTGAAACAAATGTTATATTGAGGGTTTGCAAAATCTAGAACCTCTAAGGATGGTCTTGAGTCCATTCTTCATCATCAGAGGCTACCTAGACTTATTAGGGAGCAGAGATGCACAACTAATGAGGACTTGTAAGGTTAATAAGTATGCAATCCACAGAGAGTTAATGAGAGGGTGTTCAATGGTTGCAACCTTTACAATGGCATTTGCTATATTTTCCTAATGAAAACCATGATGATGGTTCCTCCCCCAAGCTAGTGGGTATTCACGAACTTTAATCAGGGTTTCCATGGAGTCTAGTTTATACAAGACAGCATTAGAAAGATCTAGAATATCATCATCTTTTGATTCTTCTTTGATCTTCTTTAACTTTTCAATTTGTACATGCAATAGATATAACTTTTCTTCAAGTCCTTTCAACATAGATTTGTAATCATTTGAAGGATTCAACCATATTCTTTCAGCTTCAAAAATACTTTCTTTAATGTGATCCCAAAAGGAGTAAAGTATTTTATCACCCATTGCAAGGATTTCTTTGATTTTTAGCATGGGTCATTTCTTGGGCTTTTGATGGTTCACTTGATGTGTGCAACATTGAGCCATCTTTCTCAGCTTTTATTCAAACAAAGTCACCAACCTTCATTCTCAAGGAGGTACATGTAAATTTCTAAGGAATGGAAGGTACCAATACTTCAAATGTCCCCAACAGAGACCCTAAAAATCTGTTGCTAAATAGATTGGTTGCTATGAATGAATTCTCAAGAATGACTCTATCTTGCCCAAAAAGCAGCAATGAACTGGCCAACAGTTGGAGAGATTGCTATGGAGCAATGATCTTCCTCTATGTTTGAGAGGAGCAGCTCTCTCATATCATCAAAATAGGAGTTTTGTGGTATTTTAACCAGAAATACCAAAAGTAAAGGAAAACTAAACAAAAATAAATTATACAAACCCTAGTGGCAGACACATGAATACTAACTGGGATTTCACATATTTGTGCAAATATAAATAATGGTTCACCATAAAATCAGAAACACACATTCCTCAGATTTGTATGATAAAGAGAAAGTGATCATGAATATGGAACTGTGGCAATAACAAAGAAAAATAACACACGAACCTCAACACACCAAGAGATAAGTTTGCATGAATAGAATTAAATTAGGATACCGAGTTTAAAACTACATTTTTACACGTGTATTGCACAATTCACAGGTATTCCAGAAAATAACAAATGTTTTTTCACAATAATATAGAGAATATACCTATTCAACCTATGAACAATGGGTAATGAAAACACACAAAACACCTAAAACACATGAATCAACTACTTTTTGTATTTATTTTGATGTTATACAACTATAAAGCTTCTCTATACAAATCATAAAATCCATTAGCTCTATGTTTTTCTTCAGTTATGATCAATACAAGAAAAGAACTAGGAAAATGTAATCCCCCTACCCATTTACATTTGAAATAGCCTTTTATTTATACACTTTTCCCATAACCAACTCATAACTACCCTATAACTACTTCCTCTAACCACTTCCAAAATGTTTTAGAAAAATAAAAACAAACTTTATTTAAGTTAGATTTTTCTTGAAGTCTCCAGAAATAAAGTCCATTTTCTAACTTCTAGTTACAATAAGTGACGTGAGTCACTTTTACAAAAGGCAACTTGAAACTTGCAACTATGTGTTTCTCTAAGTTAGTTTCTAGCTTCATCCACTTCATCATTGATACTTTTTGAAGATGTTCCGAGCAATGAGCATTGTTATTGATAAGGAGATTACTTTACTTTGTAGGCACTCTAATTCTTTGGAAAGTTCTACAGTTTCAACCACACAACTTTCTGACCCTTAATAGTCATTCACTAGAGTGGGTACCATCAAGAGTCTTTTATTGTAAATATAAATTTGGGAGAAGGTTATGGAATATGGTTTTAGCATAACTTAGGATGTTGTCTTTCATTTGTTTCACTAAATATCACCAATAATCTCCACAAGAACAAAACCTTTGATTGAAAATGAGGGAAGTAGTTTGCATCTTTCACAACAATTTCTCGGCAACAATCTTAGAATAAACTTAGATGTAGTGTGGAACTCCATAATTGAATTCTTTTATAGGAAATATAGTTAGGCCCACACTAGAGCCACATGATTTTGTTGTACCAATATTATCGACCAATTTTCAATACAAAACCATGAGGTGGGAGAGCTGATGAGATGTGATCACATTCACAAATATTTATATAATAAGATGGGATCCTTCATACTCATTGAGAAATATCTTTAGGTACACCATTGATATGTATGAATATTAGAGGTGTATCGACCATCATGTCTCGATATTTTGATATACAGGAGCTACAAAGTCCACTTTTGATTTAACCTCCAAGAACCATTACAACAAATGTTGCACTACCATGAAGAGGTTCTCTTACACATTAAACATGTTATCCTTCGAACACTCCTCAATAGGCTTCATACATTTCTTTAAAAGAACATACTAAGCTCCTCAAAGCTAACCCTTCCTGTGGCTATCTTTAATGCTTCATGGCACTTCTTACTAAAGTAATTTCTAACTACTTTCTCTAACCTCAATACTCTAACTAAAACACTTAGCATCATTATTATCCCCCATAAACTGCAAGAAAGCTGCGTAATTAGGTACCATGCCCATAATGATTTTGCACCTACCAAATATGTTTGTATTGGAAGATTATACATCTTTTTCAACCTATAATTTTTGTGTATACCAAGATTCCTAAGCTTCCATTTCAGTGCAGCTGGGAGGATTTTTGCAAAGGTCATGGAAGTTGGCTTTTCATCTGTCAATTGCATTTGCTCAAAAGTTTCTAAATCCTTTTCAACAAATACCATTATGTGTGTATTATGGAATCATTGTGTTCCATGTCATGACAAATCTTTGAGGCATTTTGACAAACAACTTTTAAGCCCTACCCTGCAACCATTGCATTCATTGACACCACATTTCTTTGAGAGATTTTTCTAAACAATGAAGACACCATACAAATGTGTCGTGCCTTTTCCAGCTGCATTTGCTTGAAATTCTTTGCATCCTTTCAACAAAACCATTTTGTGCATTTCTTGAGGTCATTGCTGTCTACAAAACTACATTACTTTGAAGCATGTCGTCAAACAATTTGTGTGCATTGTCTATGCTTCCACATTGCGCATGTATGTCATCCACAGCATCAGCAGGCTTGGAATTTAAAAACTGTTCTTTATTTCTTCATGTTCTTTGCCTCTCTATGCCATACTTCTATATTTTGCATGTCTACCAAGGCAGCCTGTGATCATTGTATATGCTCTTTGTGGAATTGCAAAAACAGTTTACTTGCCTTGGCTATGCTCCCATGTTTTTGTATACCTGAAATTTGCATTTGCTTAAAAGTTTCTAAGGTATTTTCAACAAACATGTTTTGTGTGGATCCTGCAATCATAACAATCACACTTCTTGGTCAATTTAAATTGTTTCTCATGATTTTTGGGCTGTTGTAACTATTTGCCTTTCTTCTATTTTTATTAGTAATTGAAGGGCTTTTCAAAACCTTTCATCGATTTTTGAAGGAGGTTTCAAAAGTATTTTCAACAAAATATATTCAACACAGGTGGTTAAAATAACTAACTCTTCCTTTTTCATCATTTAGGAGCACTTTATGAAGCAACTTTCAAATATACTTCAACTACCCGATGATGGAAACTTGACTTCCCTTATCAGAAACTTCATCAAAGTTGAGAGAAGATTTTATAACTTATCACACATGCCAATGATTACAAGGATTTCTTTTGTTGGTGTTTAGGATCAGTTTTGAAACTTTTCCTAACCCTCAACAGTAGTTTAAAACCTTTTATTTCCTTTGACATAGGCACGCGCCTTTTTCTCCTATCTTTGCTTTTATAGTAATATAATTTATTTCTTCCTCAACCTACAACATACAAGTCATAGATTAATGACTTGTTTCCTTCTCACGTCTACTTATTGGCTCATTCTACCAACTTTTATTTATTCATACTTAAAACTCATCAATAGTGCTACCATTATTTTCATTCTGCCAATAATTACATAAGTTTTGTTGGTTGTGGATGAAAATTTCTAAACTATAATTGTTCACGACTCTTTGTATGGAATGAGTATTAAGAATCCTATCGAGTGCTAGTGTAGGTTACAAGGCCTATTCGAACTTCCGATGAACATTTCAAAATTTGTTAGCAAGCCCATTGGTACCTTGACCAAGGTTCAAAACTTACATAACTCTTGATTGTGATAACATTTTCTCACAAAATTTTGATACATTGTCTGAAATGTCAATACAAAACCCCTGATCAGATGATTTTGCCCCAATGTGCATAAAACTCCCATTTTAATTGTTTTCAGAAATTGTCGAAGAAAAATGAGAAGCTCAAAATCTCCCCAATTGTGAGATGTTCTAGCCCAAGGATTGGCCATACTTGGGTGAAATATAGTTGTGAACATAGCCATAACATGATTTTTTCTCCATTTATCACAAATCTTTGAGATTTAATTATTTTCATAAAAATTGTGAATCTACATGACATTTCTGAGAGCTCAAACTAGAACAATGGGTGATTCTCCTTCAGATTTGAGAACTTATTTGATGCTTTAGGATAATTAGAGAACTTATGAATAGGAGTGATTCAACCTAGAGATTTTGACACAAAAGTTTTAAAATTGGCAAGTTGAAAATGGGGTCAACGGCTAGCTCTACTTGGGGACAAGAACTATAAAGGATGCAACAAGGAACCCAGGATCTCTAGTTTGAAATAAGTTTCCTATCCATTGGGTGGTTAGAGTCAAAGGGAAAATAACATACTAGGAAAACAAAGAGATGCAAAACAAAAAGAGGAAGAACAACAAAAGATGCACACAAACAAAAGGGAAAACAGACAAAATGATAACATCTAGCTAACCTATGTACAAGGTAGGTGACCCCTACCTCAAGTTGCTCTAGGATGATTATGAGAATCCATTAACGAGCTGAGAAAAGTAGGAACCCCTACAGAATAATGAAGTATATCTGCAAGGTGTCTGTGAGCCCAAGAGCTTTATGAAGATAAATTTGGAACTAATGAAAAGAAAAAACTCCTTGAATAATGCATCATGGCCAAACAACCACTTCTCATAATAGACATTTGAGGCTTCTTGAACATGGTTCTACACATCATCAACTTTATCTTCATTTATTGAATTAAAAGTGCTAGTGTCCCACACCTAGATATGTGTTTGATCTTTCAAAACTAAAAGAGATAAACTCCATGTTGGATGGACAATTTGTAAATATCATGATGAGAAAAGTTCGGCTATTTCATGCTATAAAATGATCTTCTAAACTTTAACTTCAAAGGGTCATGGTACTAGAAATATTTCTTCTGATTGTTTGTTTTTTTCATTAACTACTTTAGTCATAACTCCTTCTATCAATCTATTGCACTTTCTATTTCCACAATCGAGAATCGTGACATAAATTTTCAAATCATATTCAACTATTAGAGTGTTTGATTTTTCATTTCTTCTTCCAATTGAAAAGTCACATGTATCATCAGGAATGTGCATACCATTTGTTATTTCAATGATATCCATTTCACATAGTGAATCAACATGATGAGAAAAAGGAGATTTAAATGAACTATCTTCACATAGTTTGTCTTTAAGATGATTAGAATTTGCGGTGACATGTTGGTAGTAAGATTCAATTATGTCTTATATATCCATCCTGACTCTATCAGTAGCATGTTCATTCTCTAGTGTTGGTATGCCATTATACATGAATCTGCCTTCTTAAATGCACTCATGTTCAAAAGAGTTAGAAAAAGATAAATTGTGAACTGGATATAATACTTGTGAATCATGAGATGAAAGAAAGCCAATTAGTTGACTTTGTGGAACCACCTTGTGAACAAAAACTTCCATAAGCATAGGATCATCCTTCACTACACAAATTTCCACTTCTTTTGATGCAACCAACTTAGAAAATTCATTATCTAATGAGGAAGGAGAAGATAAAGTAGTACCTTCAATTTTAGCATTGAAGCAATTTTCTTTCACAACTAATGAAGGAGAGAGTATAACATTTTTTGTACAAAAGAATTCATTATCTAGAGCTTCAAAGCAACAATTCAAGATGGATAATTATGTGTATTGTAAACCTTCATTATCTTGATTTGACTGATAACCATCATCTTGCTTCTCCTTATCAACTTGAAGTTCATTGTTGTTCAAATAGCTTTCTTTGACACCTTCATGATGTTCTATATATTCCTCCATTTCATGATTCATCATTTGCATGTCAGAATTTTCTCTTCCTTTCATAATTTCATATTTAGAACAATCATCAAAAGTACATACATTTGTTTCCTATTTATTATGAATTATATTAGACGAATCTACATTAGAATGTAGGGAAATTGATGCAAAACCCATAGGAGTTTGCATGACAGCATCTTTAAAATGAAAAGATTGGAAGACAAAATAATTTCTAAACTTTTCTTGTAGGAATTCCTATTCATCATATTCTTCAAGAAAGGTGAAGGCTTTATATTTAAGCGGAAAGCAAGTTTGAAAAGAAAAACTTGATGATTGGTTTTTATGTTCTCCATTTATGAGTTGGTCTTCTATCTTTTCCTCTACCCAACTGCTTGTTGAACTTTCCTTTATATCTTGAAAAATGAAGGCTTCTAATTCTGGAGAAGAAAATGAACAATCATTCTTACTTGTTTCTTGATTGGTAATGTTGATGAGAGGGTGTTCAATGGTTACAACCTTTACAGTGGCATTTGCTATATTTTCCTAATGAAAACCATGATGATGGTTCCTCTCCCAAGGTAGTGGTGTTCACAAGCTTCAATCAGGGTTTCCATGGAGTCTAGTTTATACAAGATAGCATTACAAATATCTAGAATATCATCATCTTCTAATTCTTCTTTGAACTTCTTTAACTTTTCAATTTGTACTTGTAATAGATATAACTTTTCTTCAAGTTCTTTCAACATATAAAATCTGTGATGAAAACTCTATCAAAAGTGCAGATTTGTAATTATCTAAAGGATTCAACCCTATTATTTCAGCATCAAAAATACTTTCGTTAATGTGATCCCAAAAGGAGTAAAGTATTTTATCATCCATTGCAAGGATTTCTTTAATTTTTGGCATGGGTCGTTTCTTGGGTTTTTTATGGTTCGCTTGATGTGTGCGACATTGAGCCATCTTTCTCAGCTTTTATTCAAACAGAGTCACCAACCTCCATCCTCAAGGAGGTACATGTAGATTTCTGAGGAACAAAAGGCACCAATACTTCAGGTGTCCCTAGCAAAGTCCTAAAAAATCTATTTCTAAATAGATTGATCGCTGGAAATGAATTGTCAAGAATGACTCTGTCTTACCCAGAAAGTAGCAACAAATTAGCCAACAGTTGGAGAGATCGATACGGATCAACAATCTTCCTTTGCATTTGAGAGGGGTAGCTCCCCCGTATGATCAAAATAGGAGCTTTTGTGGTATTTTAACTAGAAATACCAAAGGTAAAGGAAAACTAAAGGAAAATTAATTATAGAAACCCTAGTGGTAGACACAAGAATACCGACTGGGATTTCACAGCTTTGTACAAATATAAATAAAGGTTCACCATAAAATCGGAAACACACATTCCTTGGATTTGTATGATGAAGGGAAATTAATCACAAATATGGAACTATGGAAATAAAAAAGAAAAATAGCACACGAACCTCAACACATGAAGAGATAAGTTTGCATGAACAAAATTAAATTAGGATATCGAGTTTAAAACTGCATTTTTAAACGTGTATTGCACAATTCATAGATATTCTAGCAAATAACCAATATCTATTCATAATAATATAGAGAATATACCTACTCAACCTACAAACAATAGATAATGAAAACACACAAAACACCTGAAACACACGAATCAACTACTTTATGTATTTATTTTGAAGTTATACAACTATAAAGCTTCTCTGTGCAAAGCATAAAATCCATTAGCTTTATGTTTTTCTTTAGTTTGGCTCAATACCAGAAAAGAACCAGGAAAATGTAATCCCCCCCTCCCATTTACATTTGAAATGGCCTTCTATTTATAGGCTTTTTCCCATAACCAACTCATAACTGCCCTATAGCTACTTCCCCTAACCACTTCCAAAATATTTTAGAAAAATAAAAACAAACTTTATTTAAGTATTTTTCTTGAAGTCTCCAGAAATAAAGTCCACTTTCTAACTTTTGGTTACAATAAGTGACATGAGTCACTTTTACAAAAGGCAACTTGAAACTTGCAACTATGTGTTTATCTGAGTTACTTTATATCTTCATCCACCTCATCATTGATAGTTTTTAAAGACATTCTGAGCAATGAACATTGTTATTGATAAGGAGATTACTTTACTTTGTAGGCACTCCATTTCTTTGGAAAGTTCTACAGTTTCAACCACACAACTTTATGATCCTCAGGAGTCATTCACTAGAGTTGGTACCATCAACCATCTTTTACTATAAATATAAATTTGGGAGAAGGTTATGGAATATGGTTTTGGCATAGTAGGTCGTTGTCTTTCATTTGTTTCACTAAACATCACCAATAATCTCCACAAGAAAAAAACCTTTGATTGAAAATGAGGGAAGTAGTTTGCATCTTTCACAACAATTTCTCTAGCAACAATCTTGGAATAAACTTAGATGTAGTGTGGAACTCCGTAATTGAATTCTTTTCTAGGCAATATAGTCAGGCCCACACTAGAGCCACATGATTTTGTTGTACCAATATTACCAAGCAATTTTCAACACAAAACCATGAGGTGGGAAAGCTAATGAGATGTGATCACATTAACAAATATTTATATAATAAGATGGGATTCTTCATACTAACTGAGCAATATCTTTAGGTACACCATTAATATGTATGAATATTACAGGTGTATCGACCATCATGTCTCAAAATTTTGATATACACAAGCTACAAGTCCACTTTTGATTTATCCTCCAAGAACAACCATTACAACAAATGTTACACTACCATGAAGAGGTCCTCTTACTATGAAACTTGTTATCCTTCGAACACTCCTCAATACACTCCATACATTTCTTTAAAAGATCATACTAAGCTCCTCAAAGGTAACCCTTCCTGTAGCTATCTTTAATGCTTCATGGCACTTCTTACCAAAGTAATTTCTAACTATTTTCTCTAACCTCAATACTATAGCTAAAACACTTAGCATCATTATTATCCCCCATAAATTGCAAGAAAGCTATGTAATCAGGTACCATTCCCATAATGATTTTACATCTGAAAAATATGTTTCTATTGGAAATTTCTAAAGCTTCTTCAATGTATACTTTTTGTGTATACCAAGGTTCCTAAACTTCCACTTCGGTGCAGCTAGGAGGATTTTCGCAAAGGTCGTGGAAGTTGGCTTTTCATTTGCCAATTGCATTTGTTTGAAAGTTTCTAAATCCTTTTCAACAAATACCATTCTATGTGTATTATGGAATCATTGTGTTCCATGTCATGACAAATCTTTGAGGCATTTTGACAAACAACTTACTGGCCCTACCCTACAACCATTACATTCCATGACACCACATTTCTTTGAGGGATTTTTCTAAACAATGGAGACACCATACAAATGTGTCACACCTTTGTCAATTGCATTGGCTTGAAATTCTTCACATCCTTTCAACAAAACCATTTTGTACATTTCTTGAGGTCGTTGTTATCCACAAAACTGCATTACTTTGAAGCATGTCATCAAATAGTTCATGTGCATTGTCTATGCTTCCACATCATGCATGTATGTCATCCACAACATCGACAGGACTAGAGATTAAAAATTGGTCATTATTTCTTTATGTTCTTTGCCTTTCCATGCCATACTTCTATATTTTACATGTCTACCAAGGCGGCATGCAATCATTGCATATGCTCTTTGAGGCATTCCACAAATAGTTTATGTGTCTTGGCTATGTTTCCACGTTTTTGCATACCTAAAATTTGCATTTGCTTAAAAGTTTCTAAGTTCTTTTCAACAAACTCATTTTGTGTGGATCCTGTAGTCATAGCACTCACACTTCTTGGTCGATTGAAATTGTTTCACATGATTTTTGAGTAGTTGTAACTATTTGCCTTTCTTCTATTTTTATCAGCAATTGAAGGGCTTTACAAAACTTTTCATTGGCTTTTGAAGGAGGTTTCAAAAGTCTTTTCAACAAAATATGTTCAGCACAGGTGGTTAAAATAACTAACTCTTCCTTTTTTGCCGTTTAGGAGCACTTTACGAAGAAACTTTTAAATATACTTCAACTACCCGATGATGGAAACTTGACTTCCCTTATCGGTGGTTTAGGATAGTTTTGAAACTTCATTGGAGTTGAGAGAAGGTTTTAAAACTTATCACACATGCCAATGATTGCAAGGATTTATTTTTTTGATGTTTAGGATCAGTTTTGAAACTTTTTCTAATCCTCAACGATAGTTTAAAACCTTTTATTTCCTTTGACATAGGCACGCAGCTTTTTCTCCAATCTTTGCTTTTATAGTAATATAATTTATTTCTTCCTCAACCTACAACATATGATTCATAGCCTAATTATTCCTTCCCATGTCTGCTTATTGACTCATTGTAATGCTAACTTTTATTTATTCATACTTAATACTCATCGATAGTGCTACCATTATTTTTGATGCAGGAGCATCCAATGGTGTAAGGGCAATCTTGCATCACCCATAAAAGGATGTTGATTTTGATTCAAAATCATTGATGGTGTTTCCATTTCTTTTCAAAATTAGTGTTTTTGGTTCCATAATCACTTGAATAATGATGTAGAACTTTCAATTTTTCCAAACTGTTAAAAATATCAAACTGCTATTTTTGGAAAGTTTGCGTTTAGGCATGGATTGAAGCAAAAATTTGAAGGAAGCTTCGTAAATGAAAAATAAGACTTTTGGCAAAGGAATCACATAGAGATCATTTGTGAGATGAAAAATATTAAAGTTTCTATTTCCCAAAAAATGCCTGAAAATTATTCAAATTCAAGTTTGAGGCACTAAATGGTCCTATATGGGCCCAAAAATGGGTGGAACTGGCAGAACAGGTTCTTAGTGCATAGATCATTCTATGAGATTTCTAACTCTTCAAATGGTGCATCAATCGTCCACACCCGGATCAAAAGTTATGGCTCCTGGAAGTTCACCTATTTTTTGGAGGGAGATGCAAATTTTGAAATATGGTTGGTGGCTGCCAAAAAGGGCTATATATGACCATTTTTAGGAGCCCTTGGTAGTAGTAGAGTTAAGGGGGAAAGTGTAGAGTCAAGAACAGGCAGAAAATTGGAAACACTAACAGATTTGGGGTTACGAAAGGCAGAAGATTCCAGAGTCTTGAGATTAGAAGTTGTAATGTATTGTAGCCTATGGAGGATTCATCCTCTAATTGTATTTGAGCTTCTGTAATGTAATGAGTTGTCTAAATCAATAAAAGAACACTCTATTTTTAGTGTGCAATTTCTATTGTTGTGTGTTTTATGATTTACCCCCTTCATCAATTTTCATTCTGCCAATAATTACATAAGCTTTGTTGGCCATAAATGAAAATTTCTAAACTATAATTGTTCACGACTCTTTGTATGGCACAAGTATTAACAATCTTACTGAGTGCTAGTGTAGGTTGCAAGACCTATTCGAACTTCTTATGAACATTTCAAAATTTGTTAGCAAGCCCATTGGTGCCTTGACCAAGGTTCAAAACTTACATAACTCTTGATTGTGAACATTTCTCACGAAATTTTGATACATTGTCTAAAATGTCGATATCAGATAATTCTGCCCTAATGTGCAGAAAACTCCTATTTTAATTATTTTCAAAAATTGTTGAAGAAAAATGAGAAGCTCAAAATCTCCCTAATCATGAGATGTTCTGGCCCAGGGATTGGCCATACTTGGGTGAAATACAGTTGTGAACACACCCATAACATGATTTAAAACCTTTTATTTCCTTTGACATAGGTACGTAGCTTTTTCTCCAATCTTTGCTTTTATAGTAATATAATTTATTTCTTCCTCAACCTACAACATATGAGTCATAGCTTAATTATTCATTCCCATGTCTTCTTATTGACTCATTGTACTGGTAACTTTTATTTATTCATACTTAATACTCATCGATAGTGCTACCATTATTTTTTATGCAGGAGCATCCAGTGGTGTAAGGGCAATCTTGCATCACCCAAAAAAAGATGTTGATTTTCATTTAAAATCATTGATGTTGCTTCCATTTCTTTTCAAAATTAGTGCTTTTGGTTCCATAATCACTTGAATAATGATGTAGAACTTTCAATTTTTCCAAACTGTTAAAAATAGCAAACTGTTATTTTTGGAAAGTTTGCATTTAGGCATGGATTGAAGTAAAAATTTGCAGAAAGCTTTGTAAATGAAAAATAAGACCTTTGGCAAAGGAATCACATAGAGATCATTAGTGAGTTGAAAAATATTAAAGTTTTTGTTTCTCAAAAAATGCCTAGAAATTATTCAAATTCAAGTTTGAGGCACTAAATGGTCCTGTATGGGCCCAAAAATTAGTGGAACTGGTAGAGCAGGTTCTTAGCACGTAGATCACTCTGTGAGATTTCCAATGCTTCAAATGGTGCATCAATCATCCACACCTGGATCAAAAGTTATGGCTCCTAGAAGTTGACCTATTTTTGGAGGGAGATGCAAATTTTAAAATTTGGCTGGTGGCTACCAAAAAGGGCTATATATGACCATTTTTAGGAACCCTTGGTAGTAATAGAGTTAAGGGGGAAAGTGTAGAGTCAAGAATAGGTGGAAAAATAGAAATCCTAATAGATTTGGGGTTACAAAAGGTAGAAGATTCTAGAGTCTTGAGATTGGAAGTTGTAATGTATTGTAGCAGTGGAGGATTCATCCTCTGATTGTATTTGAGCTTCTGTAATGTAATGAGTTGTCCAAATCAATAAAAGGACATTCTATTTTCAGTGTGCAATTTATGTTGTGTGTTTTATGATTTACCCCCTTCATCAATTTTCATTCTGCCAATAATTCCATAAGCTTTGTTGGTCATGGATGAAAATTTCTAAACTATAATTGTTCACGACTCTTTGTATGGCACAAGCATTAACAATCTTACCGAGTGCTAGTGTAGGTTGCAAGACCTATTCAAACTTCTGATGAACATTTCAAAATTTGTTAGCAAGCCCATTGGTACCTTGACCAAGGTTTGAAACTTACATAACTCTTGATTGCAATAACATTTCTCACAAAATTTTGATACATTGTCTAAAATGTCAATACGTTTAACCCTAATCAGATGATTCTGCCCTAATGTGTAGAAAACTCCTATTTTAATTATTTTTAGAAATTGTTGAAGAAAAATGAGAAGCTCAAAATCTCCCCAATCATGAGATGTTCTAGCCCAGGGATTGGCCATACTTGGGTGAAATACAGTTGCGAACGCATCCATAACATGATTTTTTCTCCATTTATCACAAATATTGAGATTTAATTATTTTCATAAAAATTGTCAATCTACATGACATTTCCTGGAGCTCAAACTAGAACGATGGGTGGTTCTCCTTCAGATTTGAGAACTTATTTGATGGTTTAGGATAATTAGAAAACTTATGAATAGGAGTGATTCAACCTAGATATTTTGACACAAGAGTTTAAAAATTGGCAAGTTGAAAATGGGGTCAACATGTTCATATTAACAATTAACCCTTATTCACTTAATCATTTGGAAAAGAGATAGGCACCCACAATATATGCTATCTCATGTACTTTGGGCAATGGCACAACATTTTAAATTTGTCAGATTAACAATGTTTAAATGTTCCAAGATTTTTCGATGTCAAACTCTCTCTCGAAGACATCAATGGGTCTGATAAGAACATTTGAACATTGAAGCCTACTATCTCCAACTTGGCATAATTTGACCAATAGCACAACATTTAGAACCTATTGCTCCTGTCATCCCAAGATGTTGCAGGATGCTTCTATGTGGCACTCAGGACCTCGTATTAACAATTTAACCCTTATTCACTTGATCATTCAAAAAAGAGATAGGGACCCACAATGTATGCCAGCTCATGGAGTCATGTACTTTGGCCAATGGTGCAACATTTTAAAGTTGTCACTTGTCATATTTACAATGTTTAAATGTTGCGAGATTGTTCCATGTCAAATGCTCTTACCAATACATCAACGAATCCAATAAGAAATTTTGAACAATGGGTCCCCCAATTCCATCTTGGCAATATTTGACCAATAGTGCAATGTTTAGAACCTATCACATCTACCAACTCAAATGTTGCAAGATGCAACCATGTGGTACTTAGGTATCATATTAATAGTTTAACACTTCTTCGAAACTCACTTAATCCTTTAGAAAAGAGATAGGGACCCACAATATATGCCAACTCATCTACTTTAGCCAATAGCGCAACCTTTTAATGTTGTTAGTCTAACAACATTTAAATGTTGTGAATTGTGCCACGTCAAAATCTCTCGTGAGGTCATCAATGAATCCAATAAGAACTTTGCATTTAACTTGGAGCATTTGAGAATAGTGGGTCCCGCTAAACACTGACTTGGATGAAACATCCAATAGTGCAATGTTCAGAACGTGTCAGACTGACAACCTTCAAATATTGTGAGATCTCTCCACATAGCTCTGCACCACTATGCAAGATAATTTCAAATTCATGCTATTCTCATATATGGACATTATGAGACTTGGTGTATCATGAGACTTGTGGGTGGCAACTTCATTACCCCATTTATTATTTTGTCTAAATCCCATCAGGGGACACTCATGATAATGTGGTTAGAGGATTTATGATTTGGACATTATAGTCTTGCTGGACCATATAGAACTTTGGTAGAAACTGTAGGTTGATTTATTGAGGCATGTTTTCTACAAAAGTGTTTGTCTCTCTATAATATGCATTGCACTATAGCCAAAGCATCCATGGAATCCTCTATAGATTAGATATAGACCTTTGTGTTCCCTAAAGCATTAGGTAGGTGCTATATATACGAGGCTGCATTGCCTAAGATTCAAAAATAGGAACTCTCTTCCTATTGTGCAGTAAGAGAATTGAGCAGGACAATCTTTCTCCAGAGTTTGAGAGACAATGGCAGGTGGATATATTTGGAGCATGTGGTGGGCTGTGTTTGTGATGAGCTTTATGTGCGGCTGGTATTGTTGTATGGGTAAGCAAGGAATAGCCACATTTTACACTCCTCCATATATCCGTAAGTACATTGTGAATTGTTATAAAAGTTAGTTGTGGGTATTGCTGTTTGTGAATGATGTAATAGTGATTGATTGCACTGACACTGGCAGTGACGGCATGCTATGGAAACGACCTCTCGCAATTTCCAGCAGGAAATCTTTTCGCCGCAGCAAGCGATGCATTCTGGGAGGACGGAGCCGCCTGCGGAAAATGGTACGGAGTCACCTGCACCGGCGCAACAAATGAGGGCGTTCCCAATCCTTGCAAGAGTGGATCCATCATTGTGAGGATTGTTGATTATTTCCCGCCCAGATGCACTGGCACAATCGTTTTATCTAAAGAGACCTTCACCCAGATTGTGGTTCCTGATGCTGGGAAAGTTGTCGTCAACTTTGAGCAGTAAGTTGGTACCTAGCTACTTAGTTTCCTCTTTTTTTTATTCTTCCACATAAGGTATATTCATTTATTTGTTCCATGTTTCTTTTACAAATTCTGAGCATTCTGAGAAGCCCTGTTACGTTTGGAGTTGGAGTTGCTTAAAATGTCTCCTTTCAATAAGTAGTTAGAATTAGTCAAATACATGTAGGAATTCATATTGTCTCCCTCTGAAGTGCAACCATTTCCTGGATTGGTTTCTCATTTCCTAATTGTTTTGTAGTGTAACTAATTACTAACATAATCCTAGAGAGCTAGCCGGTGACCTGGTGTATCATGAGACTTGTGGGTGCGAACTTGGGTACCACATTGATTATTTTGTCTAGATATAATATTGGATCAAACTCATGATAATGTGTTGAGAAAAATTGTTATTTGGACATTATAGTCTTGCTAGAACATGTACTAGACCATGCTAGAAGTTTGGTAAAAATTAAATGTTGATTTGTTGAGCCTGCATGTTTATTGCAAAAGTGTGTGTGTGATGGAAATCAAACACTGCTAGGAATTCAAATTGTCTCCTTCAAAAGTGCAACCATTTCCTTGATTGGTTTCTCATTTCCCAATGGTTTTGGAGTGTAACCAATTACTCACATGTTCCTAATGAGATAGCATGTGACTTGATGTGTCATGAGACTTGTGGGTACCAACTTGGTTGCCACATTTATTATTTTGTCTAAAGACTATCAGATGATGCTCATGATAATGTGGTGAGAGGATTTATGATTTGGACATTACAGTCTTGCCAGAATGTGTACTAGATCATGTTGGAACTTTGGTGGAAGCCATAGGTTGATTTAATGAGTCATGTGTTTCTCACAAAAGTGTTTGTCTCTCTATAATGTGCATTGAACTATAGTGAAAGCATGTGTGGCATCTTCTATAGAGTAGATGCTCTAGTATACTATAGACCCTAGAAGTAGACCTTTGTATTCCCTAGAGCATCAGGTAGGTGCTCTAGTATACTGTAGACCCTAGAAGTAGCCCCAAAATTATCACAAACCATAAGGATGGTCTGAGTGTTACTAAAGGTACCTTATTTAATAAGTCATCATGGATTATTCACCCCTCCTTATGAAGCAATAACTTACTGATTGTGTTTTCTAAAAGGTGGGTGTTGAGCCTTGGCTTCTAGTTATTGCTTAGTGAACAATTTGGCTTGTTGTCAAAGTTGACTCTTTCTAATGAGTCTATATGCAAGTGTATAATAGTTCTAGGTAAATACAGCTTCTAGAATTTGATTTATCTTTGTTGCAATAGAAATGTGTATCCAATTCTTCAAAGTTTGTAACCTTAGCTTGTCCACATTGATCACCATTATACCATTTTTAATTTTATATCTTACCTTTTAAGCTTTTCATATATGGTTAATAGAAATAAGAAGTGTTTAATTAAGTGTAATATAAAGTAGTTAAACATATATATTTATTTTTGTTTGATAATAATTTTTGCCTATTTTTCTATCTTGTAGCATGATGTTGATCAGCTAGACTACACTTGTCAGTTTGAAGGAGTTAGAACACCAACTCCTATCTTGAAAGGAGTCTGAAAGTTTCTCCAAGGTCTTAGGGTTACTAGGTCTCCATATTGTAAGATAGTCTAGTGTTTGTGTGTTTGTTGTTTCATCAAGGGGCCTAGTTAAGATTCAAGTAGAGATTGATTATCAAGTGGTCAAGTTCCAAGATTAGATTTATGATTCTTTTTTCACAACATGATCAATATTTTTAGATTTAACATTTATCAAAAAATATCAAGACATGAATCACTCTTAAATATTACTTGAAAGTTCATTAACTAGCAAACATTACACTTGTAAATAAGAAATTCCAACTCTACAACAATAAATTGCAAGTTTTTAGTCCTAAAACTAATTCTATTCTAGCTACAAATGTAACAAAAGTGTTAAAAGGGATAAGGTCTTGGAGAGAGAAGAATGAGCTTATCTTGTTGCGATTATAAGTCTACCCCTACTGAAGAATAAGCTCCTTATAGAACCAATCCTTCTATGGTCAAATTATACTCAACCATCAAAGAAGATATTACACCCCTAATCCTATAGTGTGTATATGTTTATGATTAGTCATCTTGTGGCTACTTTAACTATTATTTAAGTTATATAATTATTAATATAGTCTTATATAGGCAGTTAGGTTGGCCTAGGTGGCATCCATGGCCTAAGTATGGTATATATATGAGGTAGAGGTTAGTTATTATCATCATATTGAGTATTGTGTTCTTCTTAATGACTATTGGACGTATCGCCCTCGAAGTGGCATATTATTATCAATTATTTGCAACATATTTCCTATTATATTCTTTTATTGTGCAATTTGTTTCATTACAAGTGGTATCAAATCATGATCTTGGTAGAATGGAGGCAAGAAATAAGGTGATTTTTAAAATATTTTGGAGGTCATTTTGGAAAATATTTTTAAGGTTTTTGGAGGGTTCTTCAAGGACATATTGAAGCTACTATAGTCCAAATTTGAGGTCAACTAGATCATAATTAAGAGAGTTATTACAAAATTAAGGTTTCCACCATTTTCACTCCTAGGGGTGAAATTCAACCATTTTTTTCTTGATTTCTAGAGGGTTGAACAAGGGTATATTAATATATCTACAATCCTAATTTGAAAGCATTTGGAGTAGATTTGAGGAAGTTCTGAAAAAATTAGGGTTTTCACCAAACTCACTCTCAAGGCTACAAATCATCTAATTTCTTAGAGATTTCTTTGGGAAGTGAGATCTAAGGCTTGGTAAGTTATATTAAAAATTTTAAATTAATTGGATTTGTTTTGTGTGATTTATTTCCAAATTATTTACCTCCATCTAGTGGGACCTACCACAAGAGGCAAAAAGAATCCTTTCACACCAGGAAAATCCCCAAACAAGGATGATACAGAAGGTGGAGGATACTTATCCTAATTATATGAAAAAAGATTTCATCAAGTTTTATGGACAAAAAATTCATCAAGTTTTAGGAAGATATTTCATTAGTGGTCAATGGATTCCCTTAAGTAGTATGAACTATAAGGGAGTAGATTCAAATAATTAGAATTGGGAGGGAGAAGATGTTTCTAAAGAATGTGATTCTTAGGGGTTTGAATCAGATCTCAAGATTGATCAACACTCCAATCATTCTACAGTTAGGCAATTCATACCAAAGATGAATATGCAAAAGTTTGATGGTCAAGATCCCACCAATTCGCTCTACCAAATGGAACAATTCTTTGATATTCACCATGTTCCTTGTCAACAAAAGGTGGCCATGGATTTCTTATACTTGGATACTAACCAATTCATTTGGCATCATTGGATATGTGAAGAAAAGAAAAAGAAGGGATGTGTTGTCACTTGGTCTATTTTCCAAGAGGAACTCACTACACATTACGGTGACAATCTTATGGATAGCTACTTCAGCCATATCACCAAATTAAGGCAAATAGGTAAGGTCAAGGATTATTTTCATCAATTTCTAACTTTTCTTTAAGAGTAAAAAATGTGGCAATGGAAAATTTGTTAGAGTTATTTCTAGGAGGCTTAAAGTATCACATCAAATATGAGGTACACATTTCCTATCCAAATTCTAGTTCCAAAACAATGATTATGGCAAGGCAAGTAGAGGAAAATATTTTGGCTGATAGAAGGGAGGAATTCCCTAGCAATAAATATCGAAGGGTTCTTGCATCATCATTTCGTGTCACACCCCATTTATTTTATATAGTTTAAATACATGATTATTGTATTAAAGTGTTGAATAGAAAACAATTAGGAAAGATATTTGATTATTGATTGTAAATGTTAAGTCAAATCAAGTTTTGATAAAGACTAACTACTTCTTGTTGTGTTCCTGAGTGTGACAAGGAAGGGTCAACACTCTTGTGGTCATAAAGAGAGAGTAGCATCAAGGAGAGGGCTTCTAGATGGTTGGTAAGTTGACATGAATGAGAATGTCTCTTCACACATGCATGTACAATCATTTTTTGATTTGTGCATATTTGGAATGTAGACATCAAGATAGTCTCTACTTTCCTTGTTTATCACAATTGCAACAATTAGGTAGATGTTTGTTTGGCCTCATCATAGCAACAGATAGTGAATCAGTTGCATATGTTTATTCATATTCTTATGACCATCTAGAACCATTCATACAATCATAATATTAATATTATAATTTATTTCTTTTATGATTATATATTCTCTTATAAAGAATTAATAGAATAATTATTATTGCTAAATTACTAAAAGAAATATTTAGGTGATTTCTTCTATATGTATACATATCGATTTTATAAAAGTTTAAAAGAATATATTTTTAATATAATCATTATTGGTTTATTTCTTTTTTTATGAAATACATATAAGTAATTAATAGTTTTAGATAAGTATAAGGATGAATTAGTTAGGAGTTAATAATTAATAATTATTTTGATAAGTATAAACTATTAATTACTTATATGTATTTCATAAAAAAAGAAATAAACCAATAATTATTATATTAAAAATATATTCTTTTAAACTTTTATAGAATCGATATGTATATATATAAAAGAAATCACCTAAATATTTCTTTTAGTAATTTAGCAATAATAATTATTCTATTAATTCTTTATATATATATATATAATTAATTCCAAGAGAAAACTATAGATAGGATTGAATGGAGATAGTTTTAGAAAAGCTAATGCGAATTGTTATTAATAAGAACATACTTTGTAAAGTAACAGAAGCATGAATATGAGTTTCCATCACTGGTATGATTGAAGGAGAACGTGGAGAATAGAATAAATTTATAACTAAATACTTGGAGCACTAGGTAGAACATAGAAAGTGGCTTAATTGAATGATAGGAGAAACTAACAAATAGTGAAGTTTAGAGCATCACAACATTTTTTTTTACAACGATTGATTTCTTTTACTTAGATATTTGTTGTAGAAGGATTTTTACGTTGTTATCTTGTACAGACCAGGTATGGGAATAATTCTAGCTATCCCTAATTATAATTTTATTTATTGTGCATGTTTCATGCTTTTAGATTAATTGCATATTGTGTACATCCGTGTAAAATTTAGAAGTAGAATTTTAATAGCTGTGGAATGAGAAAAGAATAAAATTAAGTCATGTCTCTACTTTGTAATTTAAATGTATGATTGTGGTTTCCACTTCCTCTATCATCATGTAGTGATGGATTTGAATTACTCATTCAAAACTATTAAATTTGTATTTAAACTAGGAAATGTTGACAAACTTTTGGAGCTTACTATTTGCATATGCAGAAAGTTTCCAAAGCCTTTCAACAATACTATGTTGTTTATATCCTGCAATCTTTTCTTTCATTCTACCTATGTGTTGACCAAATAGTTGCAATTTCTTTTTAAAATTTCTCTATCCTTTATGCTTTGAGGGATGAATGTACCTATTTTCCTTGCTCCCATGTAGATAGTGTAGGATTCCCTAAGGAACAAGAAGATGAAAAACAAGCATAGAAGATTGCAAATAATATAAAGCATGAAAATGTACATAAAACTGACCAAATCCACCACTGAATAGCTTGGAGAAGTCGAGTACAAATAGGTTAGGAGAGAAAGTTGGTAGTTGAGGAAAGGACTCCTCAACTACAAGTGGTAGCAACTTGCCTCCCTAAAAACTAGCATGAGTGGCTAGTTAGTGGGAAACTTGGTGACACCTATCCTAACCACCCAACAACCTTGACACCTCAATGAGGCATGTGTCAAGTTTGTATAAAGGTACACCTAAGTAGGCTTAACCCTAAGTGTAGAAATATATATACTCTAACACCCCCCTTAAGCACACTTAGGTGGGTACAAGAAATGAAATCACCTAAAGATGTAGGATATCTTCCCATGCGAGAAGTTGTAGGTATGATCTTGAATCATGCTAAAGCTAATCCAAGGATGATGATGCCTATTGTAATGTCTTCAAAGAGTGCTCAAGTGTCCCCATGTCAATGCCAAATGCCATAATCAAATAAGGTACATGCATAATAGATGAGGCAATCCAAAACCATGTGTAGGGTGATGTAGAGCATGAGTATTTGAAAACAACAATGGTGATGTCCTTAATGTGTGCTTCCATGTAAGCATTACGAGATTCTACAAACAAACAAGACATGTGAGGTAGAAAAATGTCCCAATCAAAAATGCTAGGAAGACTAATATCCTGCCGCAAAGAAGTGTTGGAAGCTTTTGAGGAAGCAACTCTAAAATCCAATGAAGCAATAGTAGGAGGTGGTAGAATATCTACCAATGCAAGAGGTGTAGAGAGAGGAGATGCAAGTGAGTATATCTTTGTGTCATCAATACAATCAAAACTTTCCCAATACACATGTTTGTCTTCAGTATCAACATCCTCAAGGGAAAGAAGTATGTCTATAGCAGGATCATCTAGGAATGGAGGTTCATTGAGGTCTCCATACATTTCCCATAGTTTGGTCCAAAGAGCTCTAGGACAGTCAATGTGTGATAGAGGAACCCACTGAGTGTGGTTCATAACACTTAAACCAATTAATCCTAAGACATGATTATTCTTATTTTCCCGTACAACTTTTTGCCAATATGTGCTCGGTTTGGGAATAAGTCCATACAAATGTGGCAATAGGTGAATTCATCTGTAGTGTGTGAGGATGCCATTGCACTAGGACTTGTCATTTCTATTTTCCAAGGTAATGATAGATGGATGACTCGTTATCCCCATTAGTTGACTTAGATAAAATACCCCCTTTTGAACTTTATGTTAGTTCAATGATTACAAAATGCCTATGTATAATCTCTCAAAATAATACATGAAAGTGACACTTTATAAGATTAGTGTATGAATAACCCTTCATCTTCGACAGGTAAAAATAGAAGAGTTAAATACCCCCTCCCAAAGGTTGGAACTTTATCAGTTAGTGTGATAGATCTAATTAGGATGATTAAAATCATGCCCTAATACTTAGTCTATTTACAAAAAATATAGTTTAACACTAACAATCTTAAAGGAATTTTTTAAGACACCCCCCCCAAAAAAAAAAAATTATTTCCTTAGTGTTGGTAGCATAATTTTAAATGCCTAGTCTAACACTAACAAAGCACAATTAAATGCTTTTGCAATGAAAATTGCCTATTTTGAAACATTTGAAAAATAGAATTTTAAATGCTTTACAAAAACAAAAATTAGGGAAAATTTTTGAGGCCCAAATTAGGGCAAAGGGGTAAAATAACTCAAAATTTGTGATTACATGGGCATGGGGAAGAAATGGTGGCCTCTATTACATTCCTCTGTGGGTCAAAAGGGTGTAAGGGCCTAGTGTCCTCTCACAATGGTTGTCGTTGCTCTTTGTTGTTTGTTGGGCACCTGTCTTGTGTCACAAAATACTTTCCCTACATCACAAAATGCTCTGGTCAACCCATTTGATCATGGAAGCCCACCTGCGAGAAGGGAAAGGGTTTCCATTGGGGGTTTGCTACTCTAATGGATCCTGCAACCTCTTCTTATAGGCCTATGTCCCTTACAAACACTTCCTTGCAACAGAAAATGTTGAGGTAGGTCACCTAGTCACCTGTGGTAGGGGCATTATGCCCTTAGTGGGAAATGGCTGCCAAAAATGGGTCGTAACTCCTTCAGGTTCTTGACATGTGAGTGTGTTGCAGAAGGTAGGGTGTGGTACCAATCTAGGTTAGCTAAATTCGGCCTACATAGACAGGCTATCATACTAATGCTAGGCAGTTGCCTGAGTCTCCACATGCCTTGAAATTTAGGACCTCTTTGGGAAAGTATCATGCCTCTCCTCTCTATCCTTCGAGAGCTCCCAGCACAATAAAATTGCCCTCTTCATAGTCTCCAAACTCCTTTCCAGAGAGAGAACAGAGATTACAGGGTGTTCAGTCTTCATGCCAGGTAATATAGGCCACCATTTGTGTGAGAAAGGACTATAAACTTAATGCCTTTCAAACAAAAAAGTGACCCTATAAAAAGGCCATGGATCAAACCTATGGATAGCTCATGGCTATGGGATTTCAGCCTAGTTTCTTTGCACATGTCCACAACATAGAACAACCACACCACACCCGAGCTCTTTCCATGACCTTCTACCATCGAGATTGACTCTGCAACCATTCTTCGACATAGTAAACCCTTTTTCACTTCTATGAATGTAAAGAAATAGGAAACACATATAATACAATATATATATTCAATGCTGGAATACAAAACTTATAGACTTGATTTCATCTCCTCCTACTTTGACACCATGTAGGATTCCCTATGGAACAAGAAGACAAAAAACAAGAATAGAAGATTGCAAATAATACAAAGCATGAAAATGTATACAAAACTAACCAAATCCACCACTGAATAACTTGGAGAAGTCAAGTACAAATAGGTGAGGAGAGGAACTTGGTATTTGAGGAAAGGACTCCTCAACTACGAGTGGTGGCGAGTTGCCTCCCTAAAAACTAGTGTGAGTGGCTAGTTAGGGGGCAACTTGTTGACACCTATCCTAACCTCCCAATAACCTTGACACCACAATGAGTCATGTGTCAATTTTGTATAAAGGCACACCTAAGTAGGCTTAAGCCTAAGTGTGGAAATATATACACTAACAGATAGGAGGGGTGCAACAAAGATTTAGGAATTTGTCTTCTTGACTCCTAATTGTAATTTCTTGAATATTTTTTATCCTAAATCAACAAATCCATTTTAAGCATATCCTTCAAGCACAAAATTTCATGAGGTTTCTATTATTTTATGTTGAGAAAAATGTCTCAACCTAGCAACTTCAAAAGGTTACTATTCTTCCCAGTTTTGGTCTTTTCAAATACCCTTTATCTTGAAGAATGATCTAGAACTTTCAAAGTTTCCAAAAGGGCTAAAAATGGCAGGACTTACTATTTTTAGTAAGTTTACATTTGACTTCAGATTGACCTGAAATTTTTTCAAAAGATGCGGAACATCTAAGTAAACATCTCAGGTGAGTTTCGACTCAAGATCATATCTGGATCGTGAGATATTAAAGTTTCTATTTTTTGAAAACTACCAAAAAAGTTTTGAACTCAATTTTGAGGTACTTAGAGGTCTCTAAATGCTCCAAAAATTGTCATAATCGACATTATCAGATATAGCGAGATAGATCTCTTCATGAGCTTTCTGACGCATCAAACGGTTCACCAATCAAATACCTAGATCAAAAGTTATGACCTTTGGACGTTGGACCTCCTATTTTTGGGAAATGTAAAAAAATGTTGGACACATAAAAGAGCTGTAAAGGGGAGAGTTACATGTGTTGGTGTGTGTTTTGGCACATCACAAGGCATCTTTGATTGGAGATAATTTGGGTGCCACTTGTGGGTGGTTTTGGCTCATGGTTTTGTAATTACCAGTAACGGTTTACTGTCTTGTATCTCCTATATATCAAGAGTTGGAGATGGAGATTGTGTGTATGAATCTTATAGATGTTGAGTTACCTCCTAGATCTTTGGTTGGATATACTCCTGTAAAAGCTATCTCTGCAAGTATATTGTAATCTTCTTGATTCCTAAATAATATATTGGGCAGCTTTGGAGTGTGGGGTTTTTTACTCGAAAGGGTTTTCCCCATGTATATCTTGTGTTGTGAGTTTTGTGTTTGCATTTGGAAGTTGTTATTATCTTTCTGTTAATGTGCATCATAATCTGTAACTGTAAAAGTAAAAATTTGCATAAATCTTTCCTTAGTAGATCAGTGTAGGAAGCATTTCTACATACCTTGCTTCTTTTCAATTGATATTAGAGCCTAATCACCTTTGGTTCTAGTTGTTCGATAGAGGGTTTTTTGAGCTGATCTTCATTTGAGTGGGAGCTTGTGTAGAGGATTTTGAAATATTTGTTACAAGTAAGAGATGGTGAGCACATTTGGTAGGTTTGAGATAGAGAAGTTTAATGGCAGTAATTTTGAGTTATGGAAACTCAAAATGGAGGACATGCTTGTAGATCAAGATTTATGAGATGCCATATCTGGTACAAAACCAACAACAATGTCTCAAGAAGACTGGGATCTCAAAGATTGAAAAGCTTAGGGTTTGATAAGACTCTATTTGGTTGATTCAGTGCTCCTAAATATCCATGAAGTGAAGACTGCAAAGGATGTTTGGAAGAAGCTTGGAGATGTTTATCAGGCTAAATCCCTAGTGAAGAAGTTATTCATGTGAAAGAAATTGTATTCTCTAAGGATGGAAGATGGAGGATTTGTCGCTGATCACCTAAATACATGTTCAATATGCTTGTTGCCCAGTTGACTTATGTTGATGTGAATATGGAGGAGGAGGATCGATGTATGACATTACTATGTTCCTTACCATATTTATGGGACCACCTTGTTATGGCCATTGGCAGTACCACTACCACCTTCAAGATGGATGAAGTGGTTTCTTCGCTGTTGTCTGAAAAGATGCAAAGAAAGTCTTTTGAATTGGCTAAGGAGGCTCTTGCGGTTCGTGGTAGATCTAAAGAGAAGGGAAAGAAAAAGGATAAGAAGGAAGAAAAAGGAAGATCCAAATCCCATGGGAGATCTAAGTCTCCTAAAAATTCCAAGACCCTATGTTGGAACTACGGCAAACCTGGTCACTTCCGCAAGGAGTGCAAGGAGGAGAAAAAGAAAAAGAAGAAGAATTATAATTCGAATTTTGACAAGTCCTCTCAGGATGAAGGAGAAGCATTTGTCATTGCCTTGGCAACCATGCATCTGAGGATGTGTGTCTTATTGAATTTGGTGCATCATTTCACATGACCTCGCATCAGGGTTGGTTTTCAAAGTATAAAGAATATGATGGTGGAAAGGTGTACTTGGGTGATGATTCTCACCTGAAGATTGTTGGCCGTGGAAGAGTTTTGATTCGATTCCTTGATGGACGAGTGAAGGGAATCAATGGTGTTCTACATATCCCTGGTTTGACATGGAATCTTCTTTCTATAAGTAAGTTGAATGATGTGGGTGTGCAGGTTGTTTTCTCGAATAGAGGATGCAAGATGACTAGAGGTTCTATGGTGTTGGCTAAGGTTGTTCATATTGGCACTCTATTTCATCTTGATGCATGTGTAGTTCAATGCAATAGTGCCTCTGTTTCAAAGAAGAGAGCTTCAAAGTCTTTATCCTCACCATTGGAACCAACAGTGAAGAGGATTGTTGTATCTACTTCTGATGGTCGTGCTTTCTGGGTACTTAAGGGTGCTCATTCTATGGAGATGAAACTTCCAGCTGAGAAGATGATGTTATGGCACCAAAGGCTTGGTCACATTGGTGAAAAGGGTTTTAGGACCCTGAAAATATAAAAATCTTGTTGAGGATATGAATGACTATAATCTTGAGTTCAATTTCTATGAACATTGCATTTATGGAAAACAAAACCATGTTCATTTTTATTCTAGTTCTCAGAAATCTTCTGAGGTGTTGGACTTGATTCATTCTGATGTGTTTGGTCCTATTAGTGTTCCTTTGATTTTAAAATCTATTTACTTTGTTTCATTCATTGTTGACTATAGTAGAAGGACATGGGTGTATTTCCTTAGAAGTAAATCTGAAGTCTTTAATAGATTCAAAGAGTTCAAAGTTCTTGTAGAGAATCAGAAGGATAGAAAGATTAAGTGTTTGAGGACTAACAATGTTGGTGAGTTTTGTTCAGTAGATTTTGACAAGTTATGTAAAGAATAGAGGATTGAGAGCCACAAGACAACTCCATATACCCCTCAATAGAATGGAGTTGCAGAGAGGATGGATAGAATGTTGGTGGAGAGGGAAAGGATTATGCTAATTGGAGCTAGTCTTGAACAAAAGTTCTGGGCTGAAGCTGTTGCTACCGCTTGTTACCTAGTTAACAGGTCTCCTAGATCGACACTCATTGATAAGACACCTATAGAGGTATGGTCCAGTAATGTAAAGTTGTCTCCTCCTTCTTAGGGCATCTCCTACTCTATTTTCCTTACCCTTTATATATTCAATACAAAAATCATACTCACTCAAAAACTCCAACCATCTTCTCTATCAACCATTTAGGTTGGGCTAAGTGAAGATGTACTAAAGCCCCAAATGGTTTGTTTTCAATTTGAATGGTTTTTCCAAAAGGTAGTGTCTCCACATTTGAAGGGCATGCACTATGGCAGCCAACTCCAAATCGTGTGGTGCATAGTTCAATTCATGTTGTTTCAATTTTTTGGATTCATATGCCACCACCTGTCCATTCTACATAAGTACTCCTCCTACACCCTCTCCTGAAGCATTTGTTATCATAGTGAAGTGCCTATTTGGATCTAGCATAGTTAAGATAGGTGCAGTTGTGAGCTTCTCCTTCAAAAGCTAAAATGCTTGTTCACACTTGTCACTCCATTCAAATTTCTTTCCTTTCTTTTGAAGCGAGGTGATGGGTGCTGCGATTGTCGAGAACCTCTTTACAAATTTCTTGTAATAGCTGGCAAGTCCCATAAAGCTTCAGACTTCCATTACATTCTGTAGTGTTGGCCACTCCATGATCACCTTGATCTTTTCTGTATCCACTGCTATCCCCTCCGCTAAAATGACGTAGCCTAAATAGTGCACCTTACTTTGATAAAAAGTGCATTTAGACAACTTCCCAAAAAGCTTGCATTCCCTCAAACGTTGCAACACTATTATTAGGTGCTTATCATGTTCTTCTACTGATTTGGAATATATCAAAATGTCATCTAAAAATACTAACACAAAATCATCAAGACAGTCTTGGAAGACAATGTTCATCAAGTTCATAAAT
The DNA here is from genome assembly GCA_027924645.1 of Cunninghamia lanceolata. NCBI lineage: Eukaryota > Viridiplantae > Streptophyta > Pinopsida > Cupressales > Cupressaceae > Cunninghamia > Cunninghamia lanceolata. The sequence continues at coordinate 5,350,245 of BSBN01000244.1, forward strand.
GTTGTTGGGGCATTGGTTAACCCAATCGATACCATGGTGAATTCATAGTGCCTGTACCGAGTCCTAAATGCAGTCTTAGATATGTCCCCATCTTTTATCCTTAATTGACAGTATCCTGATCTTAGATTGATCTTCAAGAACACTTTGGCTCCTTTCATCTAATCAATTCATCTATTCTAGGGAGCGGATATTTATTCTTAATGGTAGCCTTGTTGAGGATCCTATAATCAACACACCACCTCAAGGTTCCATCTTTCTTTTTCATGAAAATGACTTGAGCGCTCCCCATGGAGACACACTTGGCCTTATGAATCCCTGATTTAGCAACTCATATAATTGTGCCCTCAACTCATACAATTCAATGGTAGTCATTTTGTAAGGTGCCTTTGACTGAGGCTCAGTTCCAGGTAGAAAATCTATCGAGAAGTTAAATTCCCATTTTGGTGGTACCTCGATTAGCTCATTTGGAAATACATCTTGAAAGTCCTTCAAAATAGGATAATCATTAACTGATGGCTCTGAGTTATCAAGGTCTCTAACCTTAACTGCATATATAGCGCACCCTTTTCTATTAGCTTTCTTTAGCTACAAGGTAGAGATTTGCCTAAGTTGTAAGGTCCTTTTCAAGCCATGAATCTCTACTTGGTTTCCTTGATCATCTAAACATTTCACAGTTTTCCCTTCACAATCCACTATGGACTTATGCTCGGTGAGCTAATTAATTCCCAAAATTACATCATAGGACCCTAGGGGTGCCACATATAGGTTAACTCAAGTTTGAAAGATAGGAAGTTCTAGTTCGCTACAAGCTAGACATAGCTCTACCTTTTTCTCTACCCAATTTCCATATTGCACTTTCCATGAGTTAGACATATAACCAGGTTTAACAGATAACTTAGAAATGATATTAGGATCTACGAAACATTCTATGGCTCCAGTGTCAATTAAGATAGAAATAGGGTAATTGAAGAGCTCACTGGTACATTGGATCGGCGTCACTTGGAAATTAGCTTAGCAATTGTCAACTACCCACATGGATATGATGTTGGTTCATGTTCTTCTGATTATTTCCTCTCTGTGGGCATACGATGGCATAATGCTCCCCACCACAAGTGTAACAATCTCTGCGGGCTACTCTAGGTTTGTCTGATGCATCTCTCTTATTGTTGTTGTAATTGGCCCTCTTATTATTTTTGTTCTGATTCCCATCATTGCAGTCCTGAGAATTATTTCCCCTTTTGAGATACCTGATCTGTCAGTTATTGTTGTTGCCTTGATTATTTTGATTCTGATTATTGTTATTTTGATTGTTCCCCTGAAACTTCTTGTTTCCATACTTAGCATCCCTGCTCTTTCTATAGTTGGCAACCTGTTGTAGATTTTGTATATGTTTAATTTCTTTTTCAAATACTTCATCCATGGTGGAAGGGTTGTGAATGTCTACATCAGCCCCAATTTGGGGCCTTAACCCCATGATAAATTTCTGAATCTGGAACCTCTCATCTAGCTGGTACTAACGTACATATTCGAGTAGTTGGGAAAATATTTTTGAGTATTGTGTCACTGTCATCCCCCCTTGGGTACGATTCTAGAATTTGGTCATCTTTTTGTTGAAATATAGCTGGGGTAGCCATCTTTTCCTAAACAACTACAGAAATTGCTCCCAAGTTACCTCACTAGGAAACAACCGCTTCTTATCCTTCTCATTATCCCACCATGTGGCTACCTCACCAGTGAGCTAATATGATCCTCAAATAGCCTTGGTCTAATCAGACAAGTTGCAAAAAGAAAAGTACTTCTCCATTTCTACGGTCCATGACTTTGCCCCGTCTCCATTGTTTTGCCATCAAATTTTGGCGGGGTGACCTTTTTAAGTTCCTTGCCCAAATCCTTAGCTACTCTATCCTACTTATTTGGATTTCCTTTAGTTTTAGGGTTTCCTTTGTTTGCTTCACTTCTATTGCCTCCATTTCCATCTGGCATCTTCCCCGCTTGACTTGCATAGATTTCTTGCTCTAGACTATCCATCCTGGTCCCTTGTTGGGTCAATAGGGCTAGGATTTGATCCAATCTCTCATTTGGTTCACCATGGGACCCTCCACATTGTTAGTGTGTCTAATATCCATCCTGATCAATCTGTACATATTCACATTCTTAATGTAAATAGTCGAAGGTCTTAGAGTTTAACCTAGATGCTCTGATACCAAATGTAAAGCACAAAAAACTCACATACTAAAAATAGTAAACCAAAAAGCATTACTCATTCCAAAGAAAGTGAATCATTTTATTTAATCAACATATCCATAGTAGTACAATAATGGCAAGTTTCCATAAAAGTAGTATAATTACATACACCAAAAAGGGTGTTACATTACATCAATTTCAATGTTCCAAGTGCAAGATATTACATCAATTACATCAAAGAGAGTTTTTATATAATTATAGATTGGTTGTGCAATCCATAAAAAGATTAATACAATGGAATATACATCATGAATCATATAATATAAGAAAATCTATCCTCGGCCACCATGACTCACCAATTTTCTGCAAGCTGAGGTGAAGAGTGTAGTTAAGGCACTTTTTCCACCCAACCATGAAGTACTGAACTTCCCTGGGTTTCTTCCTAACTCAAAGAAATCCCCAACCCTACACAATGATCCTAGCAACCTGGAATGGTAAAGGCAGAAGGGAACTCTTGATGCAAGCCTGATGCCTATATGCATTCCTAATAGCTAGAGTTACATAAGTCTTGCATATAGGATGTGGTAGAGACATAACATAAAATCTAGGCTTTTCTAATCCATATATTTCAATGGTATATGTAGCTTTGGCCAAAGTAATAAAAAACAAAAGTGGTAATTTAGAAAAAGTAAATTACTATCTATGGAAGCCCACATTCGGCATCTTGTCCTAGAAGTAAATTTACACATAAAATAAATATACCATTTCGCATAAATCAAAAAGAATAGTTTGTTTAAGTTTTAATACCTTTGCTAACAATGTGTCATTTTGGGAAAATAAAATATACTCAAAGTTTCATTATTTTTGTTTGCAAGTTTTGGCAACAAACTAAGTCGACAATTCCAGTGATATGTAATAATCTTTCAAAAAAAAGTTGTTTTCTAGTTTTGTGATGTAAAATAATTGTTTGAACAAAATCAATCTACTAGTTTTCCTTCATTGCTAGTTTATTTTCATTTCAATGGTTTCAATGTATTCTATAGGTAAATATTCTGTTTTGTCAAGTGAAATCACAATGAAATATGCCTTTTTCTTATTGGACTACTTAATGGAATCTAATACAAGGAAAATTTCAAACAATAAATTTTATATAATGAGTCTAACTGTGCTAATTACAATAGTATATTGTGGAATGAAAATACTATTGTAATTAGCATAGTTAGACTTATTATATGTATATATATATGTATATATGTATATATACATATATATATGTATATATATATATACATATATATATATATATATACATGTATATATACATATACACATGTATATATACATATATATATGTATATATATGTGTGTATATATATATATATGTGTGTATATATATATGTGTGTATATATATATGTATATATGTATATATATATATATATATACATATACATATATATATATACGTATACATATATATATGTATATATATATGTATATATATATACATATATATATATATACATACGCAGTTAATATTGAATCACATACATAGAACTACCTAATTGAAGATTTTATATACAGCAAGTGCTTCATATATATATACACACACACACATAGCGATCAATAGTAACTGTGAATTAATTGATATACATCAAATAAAAATCAAAGGTATAGAAATTTCAATAGCAACGGATTTAATTTACAGAGCAAGGTTTTTAAGAGTTTAAAGACATTGTAATATATTATAAAGGGGTTGACGATCTCCATAAGGAGCACTGCAGTCCCCATTGGAGGTTGTAACCTCTTTATTGGGTTGCCATGGGTATGGCTAGGGGGTCCGGCACCCTCCCATGACTCCCTTAATGGAGCTTGGCCTTAGTGCCATTTCACAATTTTTTTTTATGCATTTTGTAATATAAAAACTAACGCCATAATAACTTTGTTCGCTGGAAATTTTATATACAGCATAACGATTACAATTTTAATAGTATGTATGTAATATATATACACAACAAAAGAAAATAAGAGCAGTGAAATCTACAGTGTAAATATATAATATAACAGTATTTCTATATATATATACTATGATATAAGTACAGTCTATGATATATAATATCTATGATAATTTCATTTACAATATTAAAATCCAACAATATATATATATATATATATCAGTCATAAATTAATAACAGTATTTAGTTTTATTTATTTATACAGTGACATACAATGATTACGAATAGAAATTTATATATATGTAATATTATAATAACAATAACAGTATTATAATAGAGCAATAATATGATCTTACAGAAACAACAATAGCCATACAATCTCTTTTTTTCACAGATTGGAAAAATAACACTATGATATTACGGAATAGAATAAAAACCTATTAAATACACTTCCCGGTGGTTGAATCCTTACTGGTTCTCCACTCCTTGTTCCTCTTTTGCTTCCTTTGCCAAATATAAAATCTTCTCTTCTCTGTTCTTGTTTTTGAGAATGTATATTGTGTGTGAGAATGAAAAAGTTTTTCTTTTTAATAAGTTTCTTTTCTTCTCACCTATTTCTTTCAATCTTTTCCAACTTTTATTTTTGCTTTGTTTTTGTTTTTCTTCTAATTTCAGTGTCTTTTTCTCTTGTTTTATTTGTTTCTATCTTTGTTTTATTTTCTAAGTTTTGTTTTCTTATTCTATGAATTATCTCTAATTTATCAAATAAAAATACATATTCTATTTTAGAAAAGCATACATTTAATAATTAACATAATTTAATTAATTAAATCGTAACACAATTATTTCTAAAAATCATAAATAATAAAAATATAATTCTTCCTTCACATACAATTTCAAATAAAAATCAATATATACATAATTTAAACTACTTTTATTTCACCAAGAGCATTTTTATTATTAACTAACAAGTAATTAAATGACAACTATAAAATAAAAATAAAAATAATTTTTTTTCTACTAAAATAAGAAGCAATATATTAATATGATTAATTTATACAATGACAATGCAACTATATGACATCTAAGTGCCTATGTGTACAATAGAGAGTCCACTCTATCCCAACCCTGCCAGGTAGCTAACCACCTCTACCTTAACCACACCCTTGTCTTCGACAACCTACAACTCATGAAACTCAAATTTTCCATTAATAGGTTAGTGTCCAAATAGTTGAAGCATTATATTTCATCATTTCAAAATAAAATAATATTCACTATATCTCATCATTTCAAAAACAAAATAATATTTATTTAATCCACACACAATTATCCATAAAATAGTTCCACTTATAGTAAGCTTAGAATGCATCAATGTTTGAGACGTGAAATCCTTCCCCACTTGGAAGAGACATCGTCTCAATGTCTTATTGCACAAAACATCAACATAAAAGTCTTACACATCCCATATCAATAATATAATAAATAAGTCATAATTATGCAGAAAATAAAAAGTTTATGATAAAATCTTAGATGCGGGAAAGCTCTGTCTATATCCTCCACATTCTCCTAGGTGGCACTATCCACCGAATACTGGTCCCATTGGACCCTATACTACACAACATCACGGTTCCACAATTTAACGATGCGCCTCTCCAAAATTTGGGTGGGTTCCCCTAGCACCACCGCTGGATCTTGAACCTGTAATGCACACTAATCAAGAGTATGTGAAGCATCTGGGTGGTACAGATTAAAGAAAGATACATGGAAGACATTATGGATATGGGATAGAGCTGCTGGTAGAGCAAGCCTATATGCATCCAGATTAATTACTTCCAAAACATCAAAGGGTCCAACATATCTAGGGGCAAGCTTGGAACCCTTGCCAAATGAAATTAAACTTCTCTAAGGTTGAACTCACAAGAAGAACTCATCCTCCACTGAGAACTGTCTAAAGGTTCTATTCTTATCTGCATAACTCTTTTGGCAATCTAAAGCCTGATTCAATTTCTCCTTAATTAGCTTCATCTAATCCTCCAATTCTTTCAACATCTCTAGCCCAATTACTATCATGTCCTCCACCTTATCGCAACTGATAGATGTATGACATTTACGGCCATACAAAGCGTCAAAAAGTGTCATTCCTAGGGAGGCATGATATGAGTAAACTCCACTAAAGGAAGGTACTCCTCCCACTTATGTTGCTAGTCCATGCAATACATTCTTAGGAGATCCTCCACCACCTGATTCACCCTCTCCGTCTGACCATCAATATGAGGATGATAAGTTGAACTGAAGTTCAATTTGGTCCACAAAGATGCATTCAATGTCATCCAGAATCTAGAAGTCATCCGAGTGTCACAATCATAGATGATTGTTTCCGGCACTCCATGCAAATGGAAAATTTATTGTACAAACTTTTTGGCCAGGATCAATGATCCATCCTTGAGATTCCCAACAATAAAGTGAGTCACTTTCATCAATTTATCTACATCAACCAAGATGACATAATTTTGGTTCTTGGTCATAGGCAGTCCCTGAATGAAATCCATACTAATTATCTACCACTTATACTCTGGCAGACTATGTCAGTATAAAAGTCCCGCCAGATGCACATGCTCAGCCTTAACTCACTGGCATTCTAAACATCGGGCTACAAATGTAGTAACATCCTTCTTGAGTCCTAGCCAGAAGTAGGAGGGTCTTAGTCCTTCTATCATTTTCCTCACACCAGGGTGCCCTGAGTAAGGTGCATTATGAAATTCTTTGAGCACTAGCTTCCTCAACTCTCTTGAGTTAGGAACATATATCTGTCCCTAATACCTTAAGAGTCCATATGTCTCAAACTTATCTCCATCAAACCTATGATCCGAATGACCTTGCTCTAGGGCTTGTTTCACCCTATCACAATGTTCATCTTCTGGTAAGGCTTGAATCACCTATTATCTAAAATTTGATCTTACGGTGAGCATAGATGCAAGATGACTCCTCCTACTTAGGGCATCTGCTACTCTATTTTCCTTTCTCTTTATATATTCAATACCAAAACCATACTCACTCAAAAACTCCAACCATCTTCTTTGTCAAGCATTTAGCTTGGGTTGAGTGAAGATGTATTGAAGCCCCAAATGGTCTATTTTCAATTAGAATGGTTTTCCCAAAAGGTAGTGTCTCCACATTTGAAGGGCATGCATTATGGTAGCCAACTCTAAATCGTGTGGTGCATAGTTTAATTCATGTTGTTTCAATTTTCTTGATTCATATGCCACCACCTATCCATCCTGCATAAGTACTCCTACACCCTCTCCTAAAGCATCTGTTATCACAATGATGTGCCCATTTGGATCTGGTACAGTCAAGAGAGGTGCAGTTGTGAGCTTTTCCTTCAAAAGATGAAATGCCTATTCACACTTGTCACTCCATTCAAATTTCTTTCCTTTCTTTTGGAGTGAGCTCATGCGTGTTGCAATTGTTGAGAACCCCTTTACAAATTTCCTGTAATAGCCGGCAAGTCCCATAAAGCTCAGGACTTTCATTACATTCTGCGGTGCTAGCCACTCCATGATCGCCTTGATCTTTTTCTAATCCACTGCTATTCCCTCCACTGAAATGACGTGGCTTAAATAGTGCACCTTACTTTGATAAAAAGTGCATTTAGACAACTTCCCAAAAAGCTTACGTTCCCTCAAACATTGCAACACTATTCTTAGTTGCTTATCATGTTCTTCTACTAATTTGGAATATATCAAAATGTCATCCAAAAATACTAACACAAAATCATCAAGGTAGTCTCAGAAGACACTGTCCATCAAGTTCATAAATGTTGCCGGGGCGTCAGTTAGCCCAAATGGTACCATGGTGAATTCATAGTACCCATACTGAGTCCTAAATGCAGTCTTAGATATGTCCTCATCTTTTATCCTTAATTGATGGTATCCTGCTCTTAGATTAATCTTCGAGAACACATTTGCTCCTTTCATCTAATCAAACAATTCATCTATTCTAGGGAGTGGATATTTATTCTTAATGGTAGCCTTGTTGAGCATATTGTAATCAACACACAACCTCAAGGTTCCATCTTTCTTTTTCATGAAAATAACTTGTGCTCCCTGTTCACGAGTAGGATTGCACCCATTATACGAAGCTATGAAGCTCAACAATCCCGTGTAACATGGGATCAAACTCAAGCTATGGGTGACCTATGGGGAGCTTGAACCTCCATATTATGGGCTGGTTCCCTTAAAATATTCAATTGGATCTACGACTTTGGTGTGGAAAAGGTTAAAAAGGTCTTCTAAAAGCACTATAACTATAATATAAAATATGGTGATGCACCTAAAAATGATGGAAAACTTAGCAATCTAACTCACAATAGATCTCAAAAAATCTATCCACACAAACCACTTTTAGCAAATTGATCACAAAAATGATTCTAAGGAAGGCTAGAAAAAACTTCTTTTTGAAGGAAAAGGGGTTTTTTCACAACATAAAAACAAATTTCTCCAATTGCATAGCCTAAGACATGTGATTTACAATGTTATTTAACACATGCATTATGCTTAGTTTTAGTTGGGAAGACAGTAAAAATAGTAGGAACTTCAACTGCTGGACTGAAACTTGGATTTTTGATTAGGTTGGGCTCTAAAACCTTTTGCTCTTGTTCATGTCACATCTCATTTTTATGAACAATATGATTAATCTAGTTTAGTAAACAATCATCATGATTTATTTTACTTTAAGTAATTTTTTTTACGTGGAGGTAATCATTATGAGTTAATTGATGAAATTTAGAAATTATTTTTAAGATGGAATATTGATGTAGTGATTTGCTTTGGCTATGTTTTGAGATACTAACCTATTCATGTCGAGTTGAGTGTAATTGGATGCAGATACTCATCGAAGACGAGAGCATGACTGAAGTAGAAATGTTTTAGCTACTTGGCAAGAACTAATGGAAGGGTTTACCTGATGCAAACACACACACCACTTAGTTGCATATGCATTATCGAATGGTTTTAATTACATTAATGGGTGGTTATTTAATTAATTAATAAAATATTGCTTTAAAGATGTTTAGAAGACAATATGTCTTTAAAATAAATAAATAGATTAAATTAATTATGCAAATTGTAATGCATTCTCTTTGTGAAAATTTAAATAGTTTTGTTTAATTTAAAATAGCATTATTATATTTAGAGTTTATGGAAAAAAGAATTATATTATTTTTATTCCTGTCATCTATGCGATAGTAAGATGTAAAAGAAGATTTTGTTTTCTTTATTGTTTTAAATAAGACTTTTTGTTTTTAAAATAGCAAATATATTGTTTTATTTATTTTAATCTATCTCTTTTATGCATGCAAACTAAAAATATGAACTATAGTTTTTAACCTCAAAGCAAAAGATCTATAATAAAAAGAATAGGTAATTTTGTTAAAAAGAGGGGAGTTCACATAGCAATATACATGAATACACAGAAATAATACCAGGAATTGTAGCAAAAAAGGGTTCTACCTTAGCGACAGAAAGGAGAGTGAAGTTGTGACAAAAAGGGAGAAAGTAAAGGCAGTAGCAACTCTACTACAAACTCATCACCAATCGCCGATCTATCCAGGTTCATTTCCATATTTGTTTGTAAATTATGTGGCATGACTGTGATTGTATTGATTGATTGACCTATTGTTTTGGTTGGTCGATCCCTATCCTAGCCGTAAACTTTCCATCATTTTTGGCCACTGGTGCTATTAACCTAACCGTCGACTTACGCTTGTTTAAATTAGTTTTCCTAAGTCTTTTCTTTCATTCTGTCTGGGTGATGCCTTTTGAAAAGCTGTTGTTTTCCATGTTTTTCCTAACCATCCATTATTCTTATGGGCGTAGCCCTTCTTGTTATGGGCCGTCAACTATAGTTCTGGCCGTTGTTCCTTGATTTGGCTAATGTTTCTTCCTCTAGTCAGCCCCTTTTAATTGCTAAAGAAATTATTTTGCTTTTCCTAGCATCGACATCCCATGGTTGTTTAGCCTATTTGGGCAATCTACATAGATCACACCCTTCTCTTATTACTATCGCCAGACCTCTGGCTTTCATGGCGTTGACTTCTATATTTTTAACTAAAAAGGAAATTTAGTTCTTTTATATTTTTCTCAGATCTGTAAGTAGATTAAACAAAAACTCATAAACAGAAGCTCCAGATCGACCATAATTTAGTGACTGTATAATCTTTATATGTTGGCTGAGAAAATGATAGTTTAAAAAATCGACTCCTATGAGATGAAAATTCAGATTCTTAAATAGAATAAAACCATGGTATTCTTGCAAACATTTACCTTACGAAATTCTAATTAAACACTATTTTTATGCCATTATCTTGGATGACATGAATCAGATTTAAATCTCTATTTAAACTTTATTACTAATTGTTGATACAGTTCCTATCACCACAGCGACAGGAAGGTTAAAAGAAAGATTTATAAACATAATTTGTATGCAAATTTTTCATTTAAATTCTTGTCAGTAGTTGATGATAAGTTAGAACAATATGAAGGCGGGAATTTCTTATTATTTTTATGACTGAAATCAGCTTTTACTATGAACCATTTTTCATCTTTTTATGGCTGCAATAGCTCCTGTCACAGCAGTGACAGGGGGTCTGTTTTCTTATTTTGCTTTTGTTATGTAAACCTCATGTCCCAAAAATGACAGGAAGGTAGATTGTGAATTTTACATTGATTGTATTGAAAGATTAAATGATCGAATTAATATTGCTTTATAGCATTTATTCTCCTATATTTGATGTTGGGAAAAAGGGAATGGAATGATTTATTGATCTTGTTCTTTAATTCCTTTATTTTATTCTTTATTGCTTCTTGGGGAAAGAAGTAGATTTTCATTAGGAATGTGTTGGGTTACTTTTGGGACTAGGATGCTAAATGTGGATATTCAAAGATGGCTTTTCCTCTTTTTCAGGAATTGACCTTGCTACATAAAATGATTATGCATAATCAAGATGGCATTGAGATAGATGTTTATAGTCTAGCAAAAGTTTATATTATTATATCTCTACCACATCCTGTTGTGAGACAAATTGCTTTTCATTTTATAGAATTACACTTTTAGACATCAGGCATGCATCAGGTGTTCCCTCCTGCAGTTGTTACTAGGTAGATAGACATTTCGTCTAGGACTAGGTTTCCTTCATGTCAGGAAGGGATTTGAGGAAGTGTAAATACTTCATGGTTGGGTGGAAAAGCACCTGACTCATGTTCCTATCTCTCAGCTTGTAAGTGGTGGACCACTTGGTTCGTGCCACTAGAGAGTGTGTTGATTTGCTATTTATTGATGTACTTTTTATTGTACCTATTTGGATGTATCTTGGCATGTTGCCAAAGGATTTATGTATATTGATTCATAATGCTTATTACCTGGATTTGGCATGTGAATATATAATATGTATTGACATTGATATTTTAATTATAAGATTGTCTTTTTATGGAGATATTGTGATTAAGCAGATTAATTACATATTTTATCTTTTGAAAGTTGTATTTAAGTGGATTATTTACTTCTTTTTGACTTTGGTTATTGCGATGTTGTACTTAAGTGGATTATTTACTTCATTTATTTTTGAGTTGGTTAAATACTTTTACATGATTTGTGAGCTTTATAGTTCACCATACTAACTTGGAATCTTGATTGGTTCAGATAGTACTACCTTTTCCTCTTCCTGATTTTGGATTGGTATGGAAGGGGTAGCCTTAACAAGATTTGGCATTTTATAATCAGGATATTTGGTCCAGGAAGGCTGCCATAGTTGCTCAAGGCTATGATGACTTGGTTCAGGTACTTGATGTGACTGATACTGAGGAATAATAGACTGATTTTGAATACAAACAGGCTCCTAATTAAATTAGAAGTTCTAAAACTTGTAATTTGATACCTACTAACCTCATTTTTAATAGGCTGATCTAGAATGAATGCAGCTGTCTAGATCTCTTGCCTTTGTACTTGTGCAAGCAAAAACTTCATCTGCTCTTCTTTTACTGCTATCTCCCTCCTAAGACCTTCCTCAAACTGTATCGTTTGTGCCTCCACCCCTGCTCATGAAGATAGGCTTGATAATCCATCTCTTCCTGTTGCTCTCATACTCTTGCTACTTCTCAATTTTTTTTATCTGCTTATTGATTTATAGCAATGCATTATTGAGATCAAGTGACATACTCTTTATGCTTGCAATCTCCTCTTTTGCACTCACTTGGAGTTGGTTGGGAAAGATATATACTGCTGGGTTTGAAGAAAGCAAGCCTCTTGAAGCTGAATTGGCTGCCAATAAGGCTAAACTAGGGTGGGTGGGAGGCAAGAGTACTGTGCATGTTGGTTTCCTTGAAAAACCATGGAATTTGGGCTAAAACCCTGGCAGCATGGTAGCTAAAACTAGCAGCATGGCTGATCTAATATGGCTGATAAGATGGTGGATTAGTAGCATTTTCATGATATAATGGATGATATGACATGTTTCCATGAAGAATAGACATGCTTACTCATTCAAAGAGCTAGAAAAACTAAAACCAAAATTACTTGGAATAAAATAGCACCTGATCTTGTCTGAATCCTTCTCATAAGTTGCAAAATTTGATCTATTCAAACCAGAAAGTTAGAGTTGCCAGGTATTTTTAAAATAACACCTCTAAAAAGGCTATATTAACTATTGGTCATACCAAAATAGTAGCAATAATAAGTTCTTTTTGAACTGAAAATTAGTGCAAAGTCCCACCAGGTGTGCCAATAACTGTTGACAAGCAAAATTGTACCTGTTATGCAGAGCTATGAAGCTCAGCAATCCTATGTAACATAGGTCACCCATAGCCTGAGTTTGATCTCATGTTACACAGGATTGCTGAGTTTCATAGCTCTGCATAATGGGTGCAATCCTGCTCGTCAACACTCCCCATGGAGACACACTTGGCCTTATGAATCCCTGATTTTGCAACTCTTGTAACTGTGCCTTCAACTCATACAATTCAGTGGTAGTCATTTTGTAAGGTTCCTTTGACTGAGGCTCAGTTCTAGGTAGCAAATCTATCAAGAAGTCAAATTCCCATTTTGGTGGTAACACAGTTAGCTCATCTAGAAATTCATCTTGAAACTCCTTCAAAATAGGATAATCATTAATTGATGGCTCCGAGTTATCAAGGTCTCTAACCTTAACTGCATATATAGCGCACCCTTTTCTATTAGCTTTCTTCAGCTGCAAGGCAGAGATTTTTCTAAGTTGTGAGGGCCTTTTCAAGCCATGAATCTCTACTTGGTTTCCTTGATCATCTAAACATTTCATAATTTTCCCTTCACAATTCACTATGGACTTATGCTCTGTGAGCCAATTAATTCCCAAAATTACATCATAGGACCCTAGGGGTACGACATATAGGTTAACTTGAGTTTGAAAGCTAGGAAGTTCTAGTTTGCTACAAGCTAGACAAAGCTCTACCATTTTCTCTACCCGATTTCCATATTGAACTTTTCATGAGTTAGTCATATAACCAGGTTTAATAGATAACTTAGAAATCACATTAGGATCTACAAAACATTATGTGGCTCCAGTGTCAATTAAGATAGAAATAGGGGAACCAAAGAGCTTATCGGTACATTAGATTGGTGTCACTTGGAAAATTAGCTTGGTGATTGTCAATTGCTGCATAGATATGATGCTGGTTCCTATTCTTCTAATTATTTTTTCTCTATGGGCACACACTGGCATAATGCTCCCCACCACAAGTGTAACAACCTCCATGGGGTGCTCTAGGTTTGTCTGATGCATCTCTCCTATTGTTGTTATTATTGTTGTTGTAATTGGCCCTCTTGTTATTGTTGTTCTAATTCCAATCATTGCGGTCCTAAGAATTATTTTCCCTTTTGAGATTCTTGATCTTACGGTTATTATTGTTGCCTTGATTATTCTGATTTTGATTATTGTTATTTTGATTGTTCCCCTAAAACTTCTTGTTTCCATACTTAGCATCCCTGCTCTTTTTATAGTTGGTAGCCTATTATAGCTTTTGTTCTTGTTTAATTGTTTTTTCAAATACTTCATCCATGGTGGTGTTTAAGGTGAAATTTGATGCTAGAGGATTTGTTTGTGTTTAGGGTTAATTTGTATGAATCCTCCTTTCACCTCAAACATTCAAGGACTTCAACTGAGTAGGAAATCTACAATCAGGTTTTCAATCCCTTGGAATATCAAGGAGAATTGGAATTGTGTGATTTTGTTGTTCAATTAAGCCCAGTTATGCTCAAAACCCTAATTATGTAAATTCAGAAGCAAACAGACAAATCACAGAAAATGCTCGTACACAGAGATATCAAATGATAATCAAATGTGTACCAAATTTTGAAGTTCAGAAAGTGGAATAGTCAAGGACTAATGAGCAGGCGCCCTAGTCCAATGCCATACTTTTTGTCAGGATCTGGAAACCTTATCTACAACTTGTTCCTGTTGTTCTAGAGATTCTTCAGTTGCGGGATCTGGAGGACTAATGAGCAGGCATCTGAGTCGAGGTCCCTATTTTCTTCTTTGATCTATAATTTTGACAGTCTACACTACTATCCTACATCTCCACTTTTATTGCTCTTGCAACCTATAACCTACAATCATGGAAAAATGGGTTGGGGGTTGTGGTGTTTAGAGGCTTGCCTCAGTTAAGCCCTAGAGAGACATTCAAGTCTTTCAAACACCATTGTCAGATAAAGAGTGTGTATCCCTACAGGATAGAGGCAAAATCTAAATGATAAATGATTGAAAACACAATTGATATCACTTTGTAGTGAAGATCTCATGGAAGGACGATGCTCTTCATGCCATGAGGAGATGGATGCCAAATCTACAAATACAGACACAATAACAAAACAAATTTTGCTCTGCCACACATAATGAATTCATTGAATCACTTTCACATAAGCCACAAGTTTGCAATATCCATCTAGTTTACAAATGAATTCCTAAACATGCTTATATATGCAACTACAAACATTCCCACTAAGAATTTTGTAATTGAAACTCACCGTGTCGGCATAGGACCTAAATAGCGGTCATAAACCGACACTTCAAAATTAGTCCTGACCTAAACTAGGGCATGACTATGGCACGGGAACCCAAGTCCTCCCCCCTATTTCAGGTAGGATTATTGTTAAGTGCACCCCCTGAGTCCAAAATGCCATGAAACTTTAGGGTTTTCTCATTAGGATGTCTGATTATCTTGAAAAATGCTCTAAATGCATAAATAGGACCTGGGAGCTAAACCTTAAGAGGGAAAAGCCCCCAAGGGGACATTTTCCAATGTAACATTTAGCCCCCACTTTAATGTATATATAAATGCAAGGCCAATACATGCATTAAAGTATGGTCAACAAACACAGCAAACATGCCAAGCATGGAGAAGACACGCCAATCACAGAGAAGACAACAATAGGCATGCAAAACACAGAGAAGATAGTTACAGTCACGCAAGACACAGAGAATACAACATTGAAGACATGCAAAACATAGTGAATGCAATGGAGACAGAGATGATTTTCTTTTTCTTTTTCATTTTCATATATATGATTTGCAGATGCAAGTACAAGAAAAGTAAACACACCACCCATAATGTAGGAGGGACTCATCGCATATGGGGCAACAGACATGCCAAACAAATCAAGTACGCCATACAAATCAAACACACCATACAATTCCCAAAGCATAGGAGGGACTCATCGCCACCGGTCTTTAAAACTATGCTTGGGAACAAACACACAATACACACACACTTGGAAGATACGGAGAAATGGTGGCAAACAAGTGATGGAGTGTTCCTATTTCTAGGTTCATCATCATCTCAGGCACATTATAGGTGTTGGACACACCGATGATTGGCCTTTGCCACAACAATCACTAAAAACATGCTTAAGAGTTGAGTTAGTCACAGAACTGCTCCTCGCCTCGCGATGAGGACTTTTAAAAATGATAGGATGTGCACTCTCCATGAGAAATACACCATCCCTGCCTCTGTAGAGGGCTTAAGATAGAAAGGGGATGTGATATCCTCACCTCCACAGAGAAATTAAATGATTGCCATAGATTTTAAACAAATCTCAAAGTGCGGGAGGGACTCATCGCCACCAGTATTTAAGACTATACCTGAGAACAAGCACATTGCTAACATCTAAAATAGATAGCTTACCTTATATATGCCCCCACCTTAAGGTGGTTGATTTCAGGTATCGATATCAAGAACATTATGGTAGGAAGAAAACACACAAGGGAACATGAGCTCTCACAAAGCCCATGCCCCCCAGAGGTGACATGTACTTTACGATCACCAAATGTGCCCATAAACACATCCCTGCAAGAAAAGTGTTAGTGTCCATATGATCATGATAAACAACAACATCAATGCATATGATCAATTACATAAAGAACTAAGGAATGCAAGATTCAAGATAGACAAAGTACACGGAGCAACAGTAATGTTATGTTTTGAAAGTGCGATAAGACACCATCAAGATCACATGGAGTGATTCTACTAGCCAAGCGTCAGATAATATATAACTGTAGACACCTAAAATTGGCTTGCTTCGCAAACTAATTTTCCATATCTCTACACCCTCATTATTCCTCCTATTAATTAAATAAATTCATTTTATTTAATTAATTTATCCCTCATTGTCTACCTTGACCATTTACCCATTCCTTGTGATAAATTAATTCATTTAATTTATCACTTTTACCTTACAACATTATCCTCATGTGATTAAATAAATATTCACAATATTTATTTAGTTAAATTGTCCTTTTTCCTAATCCTCATTAATTAGATAAATCATGCTTATCTAATTAATCTAGCCTATTAATTGACCTACCCTATCCTACCTTAGCCTACCTCATCCTAGACCTAGGTTAATTAAGCTAAACACTCAATTAACCTTGCTTATCCCCTTCTTCCATGCACCTTTGAATAAAAATCAATCTTTTATTCAAAGGGTCAAATCCCCCTTAACCCTCATTTATCACTCTCTTACACATGTAAGAGTACCATCTTCACATCTCCACATAAAAGTGAATTAAAAATTCACTTGTCATGTCCCCTCTTCCCAAAATGAATCTTTTATTCATTTTAATCCTCCACACCTTTTCCCATGTGAATTTAAAATTCACTTTTAATGAGAGCCCTCCAATCCCATTGACCAAGTTTCAACCCTTGATCTCTCTCATCCACTCTCCTTCTGACACTTGTCACAAGGCTATGAACCCAATCCTAACCCTAACTCTCATTGATTCCTAGCCCTTGATCTCACCTTCTAATCCTGACCCTCCATCCTCATTCCCAAAACTCTATAAATGAAACCCTCTCCAAGCCATTTGGGAGAGACTCCTTCAGGCACCAAACCTCTGCCAAAATCACTCCAAAATCTCCTTGTCTCTCATCTACATTTGTGTTGAAAAGCATTGAGCAATCCACATTAGTCACACTGATCACGGGAACAATCTTGAGGAGCTCTTGGGTGCATCTCCTTCCCGCATGGATTCATGAGGTTTTAATGAAGGAATGTTGATTAAACAAAGGGAGGTTATGCCAAAATTTCTCTCAAAGAAAAAAAAAACATTTTTTTTGGTAGGACGGACGAGTTCAGACACGTTTTGGCGCTATCGTCACCCAGTTCAATGCTATCTTTCTCACTGCAGATTGTAAACTAAGGTAAAAAAACATAGTTTAGTGCTATCTTACCTCTAAATTGTTGCTATTGTCTGGATTGGTGCTATCCTGCCTCTGAATTGGCGCTATTGTCTGGATTGGCACTATTGTCTGGATTGGCGTTATTTATTGTCTGTATTGGCGCTATTGTTTGGATTGGCGCTATCTTACCTCTGTATTGGCGCTATTTTCTGTATTGGCGCTATTTAGTGTCTGTATTGGTGCTATTGTCTGAATTGGCGCTATTGTCTATATTGGCACTATCTTACCTCTGTATTAGTGCTATTTTCTAAGACCAACTTTTGGGTTCTGTGCAGGGACTGACAGTTTGCTTGCAGGTCACCAATATCATCTTGAGGATACTAACAAGTCTTTTTGCAGGGCTCTTTCATCTTTGTTTAAAACATTTCATTTGCAACTTAAAATGAACCCTTGCATGTTATCTACAAATCAAACATTTCATTTTGGTGCACCTAAAAAGAATCTTTGAGTGCCTTAGTGTAAAGAACATTTGATTTTGGTGCAACTAAAATTAATCATTGCTTGCAACAAACAACTTTAGGCACATTTTCAATTTGGGCTTAAAATGAACATTAGCTCTTGTTTGCCGTGTCTTGTGCACTTGCACGTTGGTGTTATCCCATAGGGTAGAATCAAAGTATCCTCTCCCCTTGCCTTCAAAAGGATCTTGGGTGAAGAGAAATGGTTCTATTCTATTTTTCTTTTTAGGATGTGGGCCTGCCCTTGAGACACATCCATTCGGAGAACTCATTGGCGACCCCAAGCGGTACTTTCATCCGGTCCGCTATATGTAAATTGAGGATAAGGTGAAAGCCAAGTCTAATCGGTAGGAGCACTTACCATTCGGTGCTAGCTTGAAAGGAAGTAGTACCCTTGAGGTATATTAAACTCCTAGTAGAGCTAGTCAAAACCTTAAGTGGTTTATCGGATGCTCGTAAGGTGCCGATCACCCGGATGTTCCCCCACTATGAACCTTTGTTTTAGTGGCCCAAATCCTTAGGGTTGTACATGCTTGATTGTCACATTTTTCATAAATCAAACCTTTAACCATTGTGTCTTCGTGCTTGATCGTTTGTTTACTTGCCAAGAAAAATCAAATTCATCCATCAATCCAACCATTCACATCCTTTAGCACCATTTCCTCTCTATTTCAGCGCCATTTTCCACCTGTTTTAGCGCCTTCTTCATCCATGTCAAAAAATCAAATTTTCCCATCAAAAACATCAATTTTATAAGCCCCTCACCCCCCCTCATGTCGAGCCGGGTTTTCCTCCCAACACCGCTAAACCACCCCCCCATTTATCAAACCCCATAAGTTGAGCTTATCCAAATCCCTTTATTTGAGCTTGATCAAATTCTAATCCACTTCCTCTCAAGTCATAATCTATCTTCATCATCCTAATCATTCTTATCCACTTCATCTTAATCCAATCACCCATCTATCCTAATCATCCTAACCACCTATCTTATCCACATCATCATCCAAATCATCCTCATCATCCTTAATCCAATTAATCAACATCATTCTAAACCCATCTCATCCATATCAAATCTAAAAAACCAACCAACATCAATCCATAATCTTCCAAACCATAAGTCCAATCCAAGATCAAAATCAACCCCAATCAACATCCAAATCCCCCAACATCATTATCAAACTCCAAATCTGAATCAACCCAATCAAAAATCAAGACCTTAATTGATCCCCTAATCAAATCAACCCAATCAACCCTCTTTCTTAAGATCATTAGTCTATCTTAAGCATAGAGAACCATCCATCAAAACAAATCAAATCAAATCAAATCATCCTAAGGTCTTGAAATTTGATCCCCAACATCACAATCATCCATTATCCCCCATCATCCCATACCATCTCCAACCAAATGGATCTTTATGAAACAATACAACAATTACAAAGACGTAGAAAAGTCTATGAGAACATGGATCCTAATGCTAAGGAACAATTCAAAAATAAAATTAAAGATATGCCCTTAGCGCACCTCATCATTGGAGAGTCCCAATCCCCTATCCAACCTTCATCATATCAACAAACATCTTACACATCATCCCCATCCACATCATATCAATCGTCATTCTTTCAACCTTCATACCAACCTACATCTTACATATCCACACCATCAACCTCCCATCAACCTTCATCATATCAACTTCCATCATATCAACCTCCATCATCCTCATATCAACCTTCAACATCCTACATATCCACACCATCAACCTCATATCAACCTTCAACCTCATACCAACTTCCATCATATCAACCTCCATCATATCAACCTTTACCCTCATATCATTCACCATCCCCTTACCCATCCATGCCATCGTACCTATCCAACCAATCAATACCTCCACCTTATCCATCCCCCAACCTTTGTCAAGCTAACTTTGATCAAGGGAACACCAATCTCACACACCTTATATCTAAAATCCAAACCTCATATCAACAACCAAATCCCCCATCTCCTAATCCCCATCCTCCAACCCTCCCATCACAATATCCCTCCAACCTTATCAACCTTAATCCATCACCTTATGTATCTCCCAATCCACCAATCCCTATCACCCATCCACCATCTAATCCACCATCAAATCCAACACCTATCCTTGAACCTACCCACGAACCATCACTATCTAATCCTATCACCCACCTATCCAATCCCAATCCCATTTCTACACCATCCACCATCATTATCCATCAATTATTTTGTTCTTCCACCCATAAACTCATGAAGGATGTCATCCATTAGCTATTAGCAAGGAATCAAATACCCTCATGCAATCCTACATCCACCAAATATCTTGAACAATCTCCTATCATAACTCAAGAACCATCATGCAGCCATGTTCAAGAACACATAAGTCAAACACCTATTGCATCCATCCAAGCACCTATCACATACATCCAAGTCACTCCCACTTCTATCCAAACACATGAACCATGTCAAGAATCAAATCCAAAGCATGTTGAACCATCAACCCCTTCTCTTAATCAAGATCTCACCATCCCATCTAATAAGCTCCCCAATCCCCTACCATCCATTGATCAACTTATTGATCTCACACCATCTTTTACCACCCCTTCACCATCCCCCATGAATCCTTCACATCCATCTACCAATCCCATCCAAAATCCATCCCCTTATCCACTTGGCACAAGCACTTTCATCCGTGGTGACTTCCTTGTAGGAGGCGAACAACTTCCTCCCACCACCTATCTATCTCCAACAAATAATGGATTCACGTCTTGTTTCCGAAGCAACAAACATCCCATTGCATGTCTCATATTCCAACATATGAGCTATCAAGGCAAAGGCTTAGGCCTTCATGAACAAGGCATCTTGGAGCCCATCCACACCACATTCCATCCATCCTCTCATGGCCTTGGCTATACATCCCAAGGCAAACAATCTAAACATGTTGATATCATCCGCCTGCCTTCCAAAATCCATTCATCCAATCCCAAACATGGTGCATCTCATTGCACCCCCAAAACATATGTCGCCATCCCTCCTCCATCATCCTATCATTTGCAAAAGCATGTGACCATCCATCTTCCCCCATCAAATTTACCTCCACTTCTTCCAACTCCAAAAATTCCTATCAAATCCACTCTACCTCCTATCCTACCAACGCCAAACATCCCTATCCACAAATCCCCTTATCCTCCCATCCTCCCAACTCCTAATATCCCCATCATCAAATCCCCTCATCCATTTATCCAAAAATCCACTTTTTACCCCTCCACCCATCAATCCCCTAAAATTCCCAATCAAGACCAACAAAAGCACACATCTTTCAAACATGAAGCTTCCCCCAAATCCATGGGATTCAAAAGTAATAATTTGAATGCCTCAACTCATAAAGCACAAAATCCTAAAGATATTATCCCTTCCAATCAAAATCAAAAATCCCAAAGGCTATCAAAGCCCACACCATCACAAGAAAAAGCAAAAGCAAAAATGGTGTGGGTCCCTAAGCAAAGATCAATCAAAACAAATGAGGCATCTACCTCCCAATCCACCCCAAAATCCCAAACATCCCGATCCCCATCTAAAAATCCCATAAATCCTAAGTCTATTTAGGTCCCTAAAACCCCAAATCGACCATTCAAAAATCCCCCATCCCAATCCCCATTACTCCCAACTCCACATCCAAAATACAAGCTTCCAAATACATCACGATGTGTGCAACCATTAGTTTTGGTTGGACCCTCCACCACTTCACATTCCCACATACCCCCATCTCTCCATCTTTTGTTCACTATCCTACATATCTTCCCCATCACATTCCTATGGTCCATGCTTTTGCATAATCCACATCATAATCCACATAATCCACATCATAATCCATTATCCACCATACATTCCATCTTCTCCTATCTACCTACATCTATGCAATCATCATCCAAAATGCTATCCAACATGGGACCATCTTCTCCGTGCTATGGAAACAGACGCTAGAGTCCCCATTCCTTCCAAAAAAAAAAAGAATCAAAGAGAAAAAATCCATCCAATGGTGAAAACCACTCCTTGTGGCACCTTGGGCAAGTACCTTGATGAAAACCCCTTGTGAGCATCATGTGTAATCCCTTCTCCATCCATTTTGTACCCTACACTTGGGGGCAATACCATCTAATCATCCAAATCCATAACATCCTTTTGCATATCCTATCCACTATCCCCTATTTATCTTATCATATTCCTATCTACCATCCCCTATTTACCCTATCATTCCCCATCCATTCTATCCACTATATCCTCCTCCTTAGATCTTGATGAAGACAAGGGGTAAAATATCAACAACATGCTTTGGACACCTCTTGGCATAATCCCTTTGTAAGTATATCCTCTATCCATCTACTACAAAGTACATCCACTCAAACATGAACCCATCATGCAAAATTCTAAGCATTGGGGCATATGATTCCTTGCAACCTAGCCCTTGGAGAAAATCCTCATCCCTATCTTCCATCTATTTAACATGCATTCCTATCACTTGTCCATTCATCTACCACAAATCAGTTATCCATCATCCTTTCATCGCCAACCCCCCTATCCAACCCCATCACCCTCACCTCTAGACTTGGTGTTCCCTTGTCATTGATATCTAGCATAAAGGTCATCCACACGAAAGCCAATGCAACCATCTCATAATAAACCATTCCTTTTCCACAATTAGAAAATCCAAAAAAATCAAAAAATCCATAAAATCCCAAAAATATCCATCATGAAATCAACATTGCTCCATCAACATCTCATCATCCAACACATCATTCAATCATTCATCACATCTATCATCATCTCACATCATCATCACAAATCAGAACTACATATTATCATCACCCGCATCTGAATGTGCCTTGATCCCATGGATACAGGGTATGTAGGCAGTCTGGAATACAAAAGAAGTTTCTAGTACTCAGGTACCTAAGATGCACCCATCTATCCTCAATGAGCTTACACTAGATCCAAGCATCGCATCACTTATCGAAGCATCGTCCCTTAATCAAAATCATCAACTATCAAATCAGCATCAAACACAACGTGTCACCATCATATCTTGAGCCAATCTTACATCAACTAATCATGATCCAATCATCAATTAATTCCTGTCTTAGGATATGTCTTTCCTACAATAGGCAGAATCTATCAAATCATCATCCATATTGGCAAGAGAGACAATGGCTACTTGTTTGGTTCGTTAGTCTTTTTGTTTTTGATTTTTATCTTTTGTCCTATTCAAAGATCACATCAAAGCTACCTTGATCTCACTATATCATGGTATGTGGTGAAAACATCTAGAATAGGGCATAGTCTTGCTTTTGTATGTTGTGCTTGTGGGCTGATTTCATTACTCCAAGCTAGTATTCATATCTTGTTGATCATAGGGTCAGTTCTAGCATATTGATCCCCTTATGCATCTAAGGGTCATCATACCTTTTGTGCACTAAGTACTTATGCTATGAGTCCCCTTCCCTCGTCAAGACAAGGTTGTACTATCTTGGGCATGCATGGGATCATCCCTTTGTTTGCGTGTCTAGTCCATGCAAATGTTGGATAAACATCATCACTTTGGTCTTCTATACCTTGGTGAAAATATCCACTTTGCTATATCAAACCTAGGATTGCTCTAAATCAATTTTCAACACAATGATCATCCACCAATCAATCTCCCACCATCATCATCCTTTCATCTCACCACTTATCCTCCAACCACTCCAACCAATCTCTTCCATCCATTTCGAGAGCACAGCCGTGTTCTTACAACCCGCCTATCCTCTCGAGGGGGCATCATCCTTACCAATTATCCCCAACCTTACCCTATTCTCCTAAGCCAAAATCCTTTTTCTATCCAATCTAACTCTATGTTTTTACTTCTTTGAAATGATGTTACTTAGCCGCAACACCATCTCAAAGAGGGACAAATGTAGACACCTAAAATTGGCTTGCTTCGCAAACTGATTTTCCATATCTCTACACCCTCATTATTCCTCCTATTAATTAAATAAATTTATTTTATTTAATTAATTTATCCCTCATTGTCTACCTTGACTATTTACCCATTCCTTGTGATAAATTAATTCATTTAATTTATCACTTTTACCTTACAACATTATCCTCATTTGATTAAATAAATATTCACAATATTTATTTAGTTAAATTGTCCTTTTTCCTAATCCTCATTAATTAGATAAATCATGCTTATCTAATTAATCTAGCCTACTAATTGACCTACCCTACCCTACCTTAGCCTACCTCATCCTAGACCTAGGTTAATTAAGCTAAACACTCAATTAACCTTGCTTATCCCCTTCTTCCATGCACCTTTGAATAAAAATCAATCTTTTATTCAAAGGGTCAAATCCCCCTTAACCCTCATTTATCACTCTCTTACACATGTAAGAGTGCCATCTTCACATCTCCACATAAAAGTGAATTAAAAATTCACTTGTCATGTCCCCTCTTCCCAAAATGAATCTTTTATTCATTTTAATCCTCCACACCTTTCCCCATGTGAATTTAAAATTCACTTTTAATGAGAGCCCTCCAATCCCATTGACCAAGTTTCAACCCTTGATCTCCCTCATCCACTCTCCTTCTGACACTTATCACAAGGCTATGAACCCAATCCTAACCCTAACTCTCATTGATTCCTAGCCCTTCATCTCACCTTCTAATCCTGACCCTCCATCCTCATTCCCAAAATTCTATAAATGAAACCCTCTCCAAGCCATTTGGGAGAGACTCCTTCAGACACCAAACCTCTGCCAAAATCACTCCAAAATCTCCTTGTCTCTCATCTACATTTGTGTTGAAAAGCATTGAGCAATCCACATTAGTCACACTGATCACGGGAACAATCTTGAGGAGCTCTTGGGTGCATCTCCTTCCCGCATGGATTCGTGAGGTTTCAATGAAGGTATAATCATGTGTTGTTTGCATTAGATTAGTTTATTATCTTCATTTTGATTTCACTTATCACAATAACAACCCCATCGTCATATAGGAACTAAGTCCAATTTTTTATTTCTCACTAAAGAGACACTAGGTCTGCATCAGTATAAATGTTTTTCATCATCTGCCCGCTAGATAGAAACACTAGAGGAAGGGAAACAATAAATCAAGAGAGGAGAAACAAGTGCCTTAGGGACAGTCACATAGGAGGGTGCCCCCAAGTCACCAACTGCAACGCTATGTCCGTAAGACACAACACACAACAATAAAAAATAGAGGAGAAGCAATATAAAAGAATGATGATACAAATAGAAGGTCACAACAGAGGTAGTCTCCTGGTACCCTAGACATTACAAGAGAATCAAGGGCCATTCTAGGAGGCCTAAACAACACATAACACATCACAGGGGAAACAAATCATGAAAGATAAAGGGTTAGAGATACTTACCTATGAGGATCATCGAACTATGTGTTGTCATCAAGAAAATCATCATCATCTTCCCATTCCTGAATGTTAGAGGAAAGTGGGACATAAGATACCATAGCCCAACTCTTGTTCATGTTTTCAAGTTGTCCATTCTTAAGATCTTCATGGTTTGATTCAATATTTGGTGATATGTTTTGTTTTTGAGATGCAAGTCGTTGGGCATAAGCTTTTCATGTCCTCCTCCTTTCTTTTTCTTGTCTATTTCTTTTCGTCCTACCACTTATCTCTTGTAAGATAGTGTTTTTCTCTTCCATAGGTTTTTGTGTTTTAGAGGAGGAAGCACGAGGTTCAAATCTCATTTGTCTAGGTGGGATACTTTGTTGTCAATGACTACCTCCCGATCCTTGTAGGGATGGTGGGGGAGGAACCTCGGCATAGGGTCCATTTCCTTTCAGTCTAGGATTCTCTTCAAATGTGGGTTGTTTGTCTCTTGTTGTTTTGTGCATAGAAGGACTGGGCACTTGATGTAATAATTTTGTTTTATAGTTTCTATAGCCCAAGAAGTTGAAGTCTGTTCGTTGCTCCGGTTCCACCTTAGATCTTTCCCAAAAGTATTCCAGTGTACAATGTTGTCTTGTAACCAAATGTTTATACATATTGCGAGGAATAGTATGCATTTGTCCATTCAAAGGAAATTTTACACAGTTATGAATTGTTGAAGGGATAGCTTTCATAGCCTTTAACCATGGATGTCCCAATTTTATGCAAAAGAGGTCATAAATGGGGACAACATCAAACCATTGTTCTACATGTTTCTCAAATATAGTGACCAATAAAGATATCTTCCCAGAGGTGTTTACAAAGGTTCCCTAGTTATGTGTCTTAATCATCATATCTTAAGGGTCATAAGAGCCTTGCATTAATTGATGTGAAAAGAGGAACTCTTTCGTTGCCACATTAGTCATGCAATTAGGATCAATAAGGGTTCCATCCACAGGATTTACCATTATTTTTAAAATGATATAAAGAGGTCCTTCAGTCTCTCCAATTGTTCTATCATGAGGTGTAAACACAAGTTCAAGTTCAGGGACCTTTCTTTTCATGTAAGGCCTAGGAGGGAACCTATTGTTATTATTGAGATTAAAATCCATGTGTATATTTATTTAAATCAATTTGAAATCATATTTTAAAAGCTTTCCAAAATTTATGCAAAAGACAAGTGCAAAACTATGTATGAAAATAACCTAAAATGCTTGATTTTTTCAACTTTTTTCAATGCAAATAAGTGAAATAAAGAGTGTTGAAAGGAAATTGATCAGGGAAAGAAAATAATATTTCTAATATAAGTCAATAAAGCAATAATATCCTTCACAACACACTTTTGATGCAAATCTAAGACGATGACAAGTCAAAACCTGGTGAAAATGCACTAAAATATTTAATTTTTCCCAAATTTTCAATGCAAAGACCCAATAGAAAGGGTGTTGTAGAGAATTTTAGGATATTTATAAGATTATAAGAGTAATATCAGTCACATAAAGCCATAAAATATTTCACAGCACACTTGGAATGCAAATCTAGGTCAAACCCTAGGGCAAATATAGCCAAAATATGTAATTTTTCACCAAATTTCAATGCAAAAGAGTATGACAAAGGGTGTTGTGAGTAAAATGATGATGGAAAGGAAATTATAATAATAATAACAGCCACCTAATTCCAAAAAATATATTACAACATGCTTATAGTGCAACTCAAGATAAACCCTAGGGAAAATATAGCTAAAATATGCAATTTTTCACCAAATTTCCACTATAAGGGCCCAATAAAAAGGGGTTGTAAAGAATATTAGGAGGGGAAATAGATAATAGCCCTAATAATATCCAATTAGTGCGGAAAAATCCTTCACAACATGCCTAGGATGCAAATCTAGAGAGTCAATAAGGCCAAATCTAGTGAAAATCAAGGTTTTCAAACCCTAGGCATGAAATTTTGCAAGCAAACCACTATGATGTAACACTATAGTTAGAAATAAATCCTAATAAGTGTTTTAAAATGGTAATAAAATATGAAACAATATTTTGACTACAAACCCTAGCTAATGCAAAACTACCTAATTATATAAAAAAATGTACAATTTCAAGCAATTTTCAACAATTTAAGCATGAAAATGCAATCTAAATGAATGTTGAATGAAAAATTTATGTATTTTAAATAAGATCTGATGATAATTACAGAAATTTAATGAAATTAAATTCCAATTAATCTAAATTATTTGAAAATACAAGCTAAAAATGCCAATGTTTTCAAAATTTTCTAAATTTTTCAATTTTTTTTGTAATTTTCCAAATGCAATAAGATGAAAAATGAAATTAATGAATGAAATGAATGTAAATATAAATAACAACACTCATAAAGGTGCAAAATTCATTAAAAATATAGGTTCACCAAAATTTTTAAGTTGAACTTTGATGCAAGAGAATTTGTTTGTGTTTAGGGTTAATTTGTATGAATCCTCCTTTCACCTCAAACATTCAAGGACTTCAACTGGGTAGGAAATCTACTATCAGGTTTTCAATCACTTGGAATTTTAGGGAAAATTGGAATTGTGTGATTTTGTTGTTCAATTAAGCCCAATTATGCTCAAAACCCTAATTATGCAAATTTGGAAGCAAACAGATAAATCACAGAAAATGCTCACACACAAAGATATCAAATGATAATCAAATGTGTACCAAATTTTGAAGTTTGGAAAGAGAAACAATTGGAGACTAATGAGTGGGTGCCCTAGTCCAATGCCATACTTTTTTTTGGGATCTGGAAACCTTGTCTGTAACTTGTTCCTATTGTTCCAGAGATTCTTTAGTTGCAGGATCTAGAGGACTAACGAGCGGGTGCCTGAGTCCAGGTCCCTATTTTCTTCTTTGATCTGCAATTCTGACAGTCTGCACTACTCTCTTGCAACTCCACTTTTTATGTTCCTGCAACCTATAACTAGTAATCACAGAAAAATGGGTTACAGGTTGTGTTTAGAGGCTTGCCTCAGTCAAGCCCTGGAGAGACATTCAAGTCTTCCGAACACCATTTTCAGATGAAGAGTACATATCCCTATGGGATAGAGGCAAAATCCAAATGATAAATGATTGAAAACATAATTGATATCACCTTGTAATGAAGATCACATGGAAGGAAGATTCTCTTCATGCCATGAGGAGATGGATGCCAAATATGCAAATACAAACACAATAACAACACAAATTCTTCTCTACCACACACAATGAATGCCTTGAATCACTTTCACATAAGCCACAATTTCACAATATCCATTTAGTTTACAAATGAATGCCTAAACATGCTTATATATGCAACTACAAACATTCCCGCTAAGAATTTTGTAATTGAAACTTACCATGTCAGCATAGGACCTAAATAACGGTCATAAACCAACACTTCAAAATTGATCTTGACCTAAAATAGGGAATGACCTTGGTGTGGGTGCCCAAGTCCTCCCCCCTATTTCAGGCAGGATTATTGTTAAGTGTACCCCCTGAGTCCAAATTGCCATGAAACTTCAGGGTTTTCTCATCGAGATGTCAGATTATCATGAAAAATGCTCTAAATGCATAAATAAGACTCAAGAGCTAAACCTTAAGAGGGAAAATCCCCCAAGGGGACATTTTCTGACATAACAGGTGGAAGGGTTTTGAATGTCTACATCAGCCCCAATTTGAGGCCTTAACCCCATGATAAAATTCTGAATCTAGAACCTCTCATCTAGCTGGTACTGAGGTACATATTTGAGAAAGTGGGAAAATCTTTCCCAATATTGTGTCACTGTCATTCCCCCTTGAGTGAGATTCTAGAATTCAGTCATCTTTTTGTCAAAATACAGCTGGGGTAGCCATCTTTTCCTAAACAACTACAGAAATTGCTCCCATGTTACCTCACTAGGCAACAACCTCTTCTCAGCCTTCTCATTTTTCCACCAAGTGGTTGCCTCACCGGTGAACTGATATGATCCCCAAATAGACTTTGTCTCATCAAACAAGTTGTGAAGGGCAAAGTACTCCATTTCTATGATCCATGACTCTGCCCCGTCTCCAATTATTTTGCCATCAAATTTTGGTGGGGTGACCATTTTAAGGTCCTTGCCCAACTCCTCAGCTACTCTTTCTTGCTTATTTGGATTTCCTTCAATTTTAAGGTTTCCTTTGTTTGCTTCACTTTTGTTGCCTCCATTTCCATCTGGGTTTTGCCCTGCTTGACTTGCATAGATTTCTTGCTCCAAATTATCCACCCTGGTCCCTTTTTGGGTCAACAGGGCTAGGATTTTATCCAATCTCTCATTTGGATCACCACGAGACCCTCCACGTTGGTAAGTGTGTCTAATATCCATCCTAATCAATCTATACACATTCGCATTCTTAGCATAAATAGGTGAAGGTCCTAGAGTTTAACCTGAACACTCTGATACCAAATGTAAAGCATGAAAAACTCACATACTAAAAATAGTATACCAAAAAGCATTACTCATTCCAAATAAAGAAAGTGAATCATTTTATTTAATCAACATATCCATAGTAGTACAATAATGGCAAGTTTCCATAAAAGTAGTACAATTACATACACCTAAAAGGATGTTACATTACATCAATTTCAATGTTCCAAGTGCAAGATATTACATCAATTACATCAAAGAGAGTTTTTATACAATTATAGATTGGCTATGCAAGCCATATAAAGATTAATACAATGGAATATACATCATAAATCATATAGTATAAGAAGATCTGTCCTCAGCCACCATGACTCACCAGTCTTCTACAAGACCAGGCTAAGAGTGTGGTTAAGGTTCTTTTTCCACCCAACCACAAAGTACTGAACTTCCCCAGGTTTCTTTGTAACTCGAAGAAATCCCCGACCCTGCACAGGAAGCTTAGAAACCTGGAACAGTAAAGGCGGGAGGGAACTCTTGATGCAAGCCTGATGCCTATAACTAGAATGACATAATTCTTGCATACAAGATGTGGCAGAGACATATAACATAAAATCTAGGTTTTTGTAATCCATCTATTTCAATGGTACATGTAGCTTTGGCCAAAGCAATAAAGAACAAAAGTGGTAATTTAGAAAAATTAAATTACCATCTCTAAGAGCCCACATTAGGTATCCTGTCCCGGAAGTAAATTTACACATAAAATAAATATACTATTTCACATAAATAAAAAAGAATAGTTTGTTTAAGTTTTAATACATTTGCTAACAATGCATCCTTCTCAGAAAATAAAATTCACTCAAAGGTTTATTATTCTAGTTTTCTTGCAAGTTTTGCCAAGAAACAAAGTCTACAATTCCAGTGATATGTAATAATCTTTCAAAGAAAAGTTGTTTTCAAGTTTTGTGATGTAAAATAACTGTTTGAAACAAAATCAATCTACTAGATTTCCTTCATTGCCAGTTTATTTTCATTTCAATGGTTTCAGTGTAATCTACAGGCAAATGTTTTGTTTTGTCAAGTGAAATCACAATGAAATATGTCTTTTTCTTATTGGACTACTTAATGGAATCTAATACAAGAAAAATTTTAGGCAATAAATTTTATATAATGAGTCTAACTGTGCTAATTACAGCAATATTGTCATTCCAGAATATAGTCAATGGATGGATATATATATATATATATATTGCACATTATAAAAATATATACACAGTTAATATTGAATCACATACACAGAACTGCCCAGTTGAAGATTTTATAAACAACAAAAGCTTCATATACAGAAAATGTATGTATATATATATATCTATATATACATATACATCTATATATATATACATATACATCTATATATAGATATATATATCTAGCGATCAATAGTAACTATGAATTAATTGACATACAGCAAATAAAAATTGAAAGTATAGAAATTTAAATAGTAGCGGACTTAATTTACAGAGCAAGGTTTTTAAGAGTTTAAAGACATTGTAATATATTATAAAGGGGCCGACAGCCTCTGTAAGGAGCGCTGCAGTCCCCATTGGAGACCACAACCTCCTTATGGGGTTGTTGTGGGGATGGCGACAGCCTTCCCCATAGGCCGTAAGGCCTGTGGGGGGTGATGGCATGCTCCCATAAAGCATACACAAATACCCTATTCAACTATCAAGTGAGAACCATGTCTCAGCATAAATAAAAGGCTTTCACATACCTTCTGCCTTAGAATGACAGGAACTAGGACAGCTACATCAAAGATTATTCATTATAGGTAGGATATAAACAATCTTGGTTATGAACATGCAATAAGACTCTCAACTATGCCAACCATGTGGTAGGAGCTTTGATGCAGAGGTAGGAGGACCAAAACTATCCTCAATAACATTAACAAATCAAAGAACTAATCCAATTGCTTTGGTTAGGTTGAAGAGAACATTAATACATATTTTCCCTCCAATTTTCATGAAGATCCAATAGTAGGAGAGAAAGTTATGACTCTTTTCCCAAAACTACAAACCCTAGGCAGCGTTCAGACCTGCCCTCACCAAAATTGCAATATCTCTCACAAAACTTAATGAAATTATACCAAACTAAAAGAATTGTAAACTATAAACATATATATTTCCATCCATCTATTATATACATCAATGTGAGGCCGTACCAGGCCGTACCATGCATATTTTCAGACTGTATTTTTAGAAAATTAAACTCTGCAGACCTACCCTCAATAAAAATGCCATAACTTATTCAAATCTTAATGTAATTTGATGAAACAAAAAGAAATGGAAAGTAGACTCAATACTCTTTCCAAGAATATATGGCTTGCTCCTATATATGTCTGTACAAAATCGTGCCAAACACTGCAATGGGACTGTTGCAGGAAAAATCAGAAAATTACAGTCCATAAAGCACTCATATCTTTCACAAAACTAAATAAAAATGCATGGGACAAGAAACAAATGGAAGGTGGTTGAAGGATATAACATTTGAAATCTATTAGACATCCATTCAATTCCATACAAGGCCATACAATAGCAAAAGACAGCAAATTTCTAAAGGAAAATACAGGAAAACATTGTTTTTTCTCATTCCATGCTCAAATCTTCAACCACCCATGAATTCTTCATGGTTACAAGGCCTTTTAAAGGCATTAAAACATGTCTCTTCAGTTCATAACTGATTTAGAGTGAACCAAGAGCCAAATGACTCTTCACCTTCCAAGTTTGCATCTTTTTTCCAATTTTACATTGACAACCTTTACATGGTTTGCAATATTTTGCATTTTTGAAACTCCTAATGACCTAAACACATAAAAATGACTTGATAAACCTTATTACAATGTGGAAGCATACAAATTTAATCAAACTCAAAGATTTGTCCAGGGCAATATTAATTTGCCAAGGTGTTCCTGCACCAAGCTTAGTTTACTACAATTCTACAACAATACTATCTCAGCTCTATTGTGCTTCAGGAACTCAAATCGACAATGACAGGAGATTAACAATCAGATCGATAGGAAGTATACTATACAGAACTTAATATTCATAAAACCACATTAACAAAATTATTAATCAGACTTGAATCTTCTATTACATATTTACACTCAATAATGCTTACAATTTACGTTTGATCTCTCCTCATGACTTCCTATTCTAATCTATTCAAATGGCCTTCATTCTGATCCTTCAACTTCCCTCTCTGTCATTGCCTTTGGCTTCCATATCGATAGCCACTCACTACACATCAGCCTCCTTCATAATCAGCCAACTTGATTTCTCCTTCAGCTTAGCCCCGCATTTCCTTCCTCTCGTCCTATCTTTTTTTTTATCAACCTGTTTTCATTCACCTCTTATAGTCCTTCAGCCTCCTTTTATTTGTCTTCTCTTATTCTTTACAGCCATAATAGATTGGCCTCTTGCAATTGTTGTCACCAGGCTTCCTTACTATCGATGCCCCTTAAATTGACCATCTTTCATCAGCATTCACATTTTGTTAGTTATCAATTATTGGCTTTAGGGCCTGCTTTGCCATCGACCTCCAATCCAAATGACCTTTTTATTATCAGTGTCCCCCTTCTCTGCATTATGCATGATTAGTAATTATTTGCCCGTATTGCCATGATCAGCCACACATATCCACTCTCCCAGTCTATTTTCAGCCTCTTTGCCTTATTCCACTAACCACCGTCAGCCACTAGCAGTTACTCCTTGTTTAGATAGAGAATATTTCTTTATGACACCACTCACTCTTCTACTACATGCTACTGTACTTTCTAATTTTAACCAGTTGTTACAAAGAATCTCAAAACAATTGAATTAACTATTCAAATGGGCATTTCTCCTAGCAATGGAAACTCCTTACTGCCAGTCTTCCCACTCTTGCCCAATGTAACTAATTTTTAGCAATAATCACCACCTTCTCTATTGATTTGACTTTCTAGAAATTAATAATCAATCATTATTGTTCCTGTCGCTTTGGCGACAGTTTCTTCCTTCATGCTTCTTGTCATTCAACCCATACATTTAATCCAAAAATCAAATGCCAACAATAATTTTTGAAAATTAATAAGATGCCCCTGCATCAAACTCCCTAGGAGACAAAGATCATGTGCTCCTACACATGTGGCCCTCTGCAAACTTAATCAAACCATTTCTTCCACTTCTTCCATAATTTCTCTATCTCATATGCTTTGCTCTTCAAACATTTTTATGCAACACTGTGAGCTACTCTCACATGACTGTCTGCATCACTTATGGTCCTCCATTCTCAAATTCTTCATTGATTCACCCTAAACAAATCATAATTAAATGGAAAAATTATAACATCACCCCTTGCATTGTCAATACGTACCATTCCTATATCATCTTCAATTTGTTCATCTGTCATATCTTTCAACCATTCTTTCCCCATGGCCATTTGTTGCAACAAAGTATTTTCAGACTCATCCTTTTTCATCTTACTCTTTAAATCTACAACATCTTCAATCTTTATTTTTGCAACCACTTCTGTACCATTGTCTTCAATCCCCTTTGTTGTCCTACTTATGCTCAAACCTTTAATCTTTTCATTCCATTCTTGTTCAATGGCTACCAACTGCTTCCACAAATCTTCTTCAACATTTTGTATTGCTACTCCATCTTCCGATCTTATCTCTTCTTGGATTTCATTCTTCTTTGGTTTGCCTTCTTCTTCTGGAACTATAGCTGCTCCATCATCTTCTTCCTCTGTAGCTGGTTGCCAGGCCAAATCTACATCTTCATGTTTTGCAACATATACCTCCGTTGTCTTCTTTTTCCATGCAACTCTTCTATTCCACTTTTCCTCTTTTTAGTCATACCTACATATTTCAATTTGCCTTTGTCTACATTCTTGTTTCATCAAATATCTATTCCTCCTTATCTCTTTTTCATCTAATAATCTCCTCATATTTTTCTCATTATTATGAATTTCATACAAAACTTCATCAACATAAAAATTAGATTTATTTTCTTTTACCTTACATACACATTGCTTCTCTTGCTGCAATTTTACTGTATGCTCCTTCTCTTTCTTACCATCCTCTACTGGATTCATCATGCTTCCCATTTCTTGGGGTTGATTCTTTTCTTCATGTTTCCAACTCATTGGCTTTCTTGCAACACATTTGTTTGCTGCTTCTTGCTTTACCACCCACACTCTATCACTGGACTATTGTCCTTTCCTTGCTACACTTGTACTTCTCTTCACTTGCTCTACTTTCATCCTCAAATCATTTTCTCTAGGCCTCTTTGCTGGCCAACTCAACCTTACATCAAATTGCCACTTATTCCTCTACACATCTCTCTTTCTATGCACTTGCTTGTTAGCATAAACACAATCAAAAGTATTCACTTCTTTACAACTCAACTATTGCCTTTCATCAATCTTTTTCTTTTGCCAACATGGCACTAGATATCCATAATCCTCAATCACATTTACATTTTCTAATTTCTTTTTCTTATCAACTTGCCTATCCATATTCTTATTTCTACATTCATGACCAAAAGTAACAATTTTACCTTCATTCTTCTGTGCAAGGACATGCTGTCCCAAATTGCTTTCCACCTTGATTGCCTAGCTTTCTAACCTTTCTTCTTCATAAGCATCTTGTGCTACTACTACAACATCTTCACATGCATCAAAAAACTCTATGGTTTCCTCTTCATCTCTATAATCAAACTAAAAAAATTTCAGCATCAACCTCTTCTTCATTTTCAGGTACTTTGTAATGCACCTCTGCTACAAACTCTTTGTGATAGGCTACTGCCATCAATCTTCTCCTGTTCACATCTTCAACTCTTTCTTTAGGAGTTATTCTTACCCCATCTTTCATCACCTTCAAGGTCTCATTCTCGACCTTCCTCAATACATTCTTTATACCTGCAAACACATGCTCAAAGACAATATTAGACAATAAAACCAGAGACCACAATGTCTCCATGAGTGCCCCCTTCTTGGACACTTCTCTCTTTGATTGACTTTCTTCTTCTTGCACATCTTTGGTGCTCCATCTCTCATCTTTTCCCTTGTTCTCCTCAATGAGAACCTCTTTGACCTCTTCCAATCTATGTTGCTCTATAGGCAACTCTCTATTGTCCCAAATTATGTGGGCACTCTTTTTATCCTTCTCTTCTCTACTCTTCTCAAGTCATTCATCTTTTGCCTTTTTCTTTTCTTAGCAATCTTTTTTATTGGCCATTTGCTCTCTTACTCATTGGCCAAACCCAATAATATCCTTGGTCTTGTTATTCATACTATTGTTTTACAAACATCAGATCCCTCTTCAACTCTGCCAATTCTCTTTCGCTGCATCTGTCATCCTTTTGCCTTCTTTTCTTTTGTCTCTTTTTCTGAGACTCGCTTTCTCCATTTTCTTCTGCATTATTCTATCTTCTTTTATCTTCCAATCACCTCACTAGGGCTCCCTTATTTTCAATCTGCCATGTCAATTAACCACAATACCACAACAAATAACACATTCAACATTCATACTCAGATCGTTCTATGCTCTGATACCAATCTAATGGCACGCTCTCATAAAGCATGCACAAATACCCCATTCAACTATCAAGTGAGAACCATGTCTCAGCATAAATAAAAGGCTTTCACATGCCTTCTGCCTTAGAATGACAGGAACTAGGACATCTACATCAAAGATTATTCATTATAGGTAGGATATAAACAATCTCAGTTATGAACATGCAATAAGACTCTCAACTATGCCAACCATGTGGCAGGAGCTTAGTTTACCACAATTCTATAACAATACTATCTCAGCTCTATTGTACTACAGGAACTTAAATTGACAGTGATAAGAGATTAACAATCAGATCGATAGGAAGTATACTATATAGAACTTAATATTCATGAAACCACATTAACAAAATTATTATTCAAACTTGAATCTTCTATTACATATCTACACTCATTAATACTTACAATTTATGTTTGATCTCTCCTCATGACTTCCTATTCTAATCTGTTTGGCCTTCATTCTGATCCTTTGACTTCCCTCTCTGTCATTGCCTTTGGCTTCCCTATCGACAGCCACTCACTACACATCGGCCTCCTTCGTAATCAGCCAACTTGATTTCTCCTTCAGCTCAGCCCCGCATTTCCTTCCTCTCAGCCTATCTTTTTTTTAATCGTCATGTTCTCATTCACCACTTACAGTGCTTCAGCCTCCTTTTTTTTGCCTTCTCTTATTCTTTATGGCCATAATAGATTGGCCACTTGCAATTGCTATCACCAGGCTTCCTTACTATCAATGCCCCTTAAATTGGCCACCTTTCATCAACATTCATATTTTCTCAGTTATTGATTATTGGCCTTACGGCCTGCTTCGCCATCGGCCTCCAGTCCAAACGACCTCCTTATTATCGGTGTCCCCCTTCTCTGCATTATGCATGATTAGTAATTATATGCCCGTATTGCCATGATCTGTCACACACATCCACTCTCCCAGTCTATTTTTAGCCTCTTTTCCTTATTCCACTAACCACCGTCAACCACTAACGGTTACTCCATGTTTAGATAGACAATCTTTCTTTATGACACCACTCACTCTTTTGTTGCATACTGTTGTACTTTCTAATTTTAACCAGTTGTTACAAAAAATCTCAAAACAATTGAATTAACTATTCAAATAGGCATTTCTCCAAAATAGCAATGGAAACTCTTTACAACTAGTCTTCCCACTCTTGCCCAATGTAACTAATTTTTAGCAATAATCACCACCTTTTCCATTGATTCAACTTTCTAAAAATTAATAATCAATCATTATTGTTCCTATTGCTTTGGCGACAGGAGTTTCCTTCATGCTTCGTGTTATTCAACCCATACATTTAATCCAAAAATCAAATGCCAACAATAATTTTTGAAAATTAATAAGATGCCCCTACATCAGGGGGGCGGTACCCTCCCACGACTCCCTTAATGGAGCCCAGCCTTAGTGTCGTTTCACATTTTTTTATGCATTTTGTAATATAAAAACTAATGCCATAATAACTTTGTTCACTAGAAATGTTATATATAGCATAACGATTACAATTTTAACAGTATATATGTAATATATATACACAACAACAAAAAATAACAGCAGTGAAATCTACAATATAAATATATAATACAATAGTATTTCTATGATATATACAGGATAAGATATATAATATCACCGTATATACTATGATATAAGTACAGTCTATGATATATAATATCTTTGATAATTTCATTTACAATATTAAAATCCAACAATATATATATATATATATATATTTCTATATATATATATATATATATATCATAAATTAATAATAGTATTTGGTTTTGCTTATTTATAAGTAACATACAATGATCACGAACAGTAATTTATATATATGTAATATTATAATTACAATAACAGTAATATTATTGACAATAATAGTATTATAATAGAGCGATAATATGATCTTACAGAAACAACAAATTGCCATACAATCTCTTTGTTTCATAGATTGGAAAAATAACACTATGACATTACAGAATGGAACAAAAACCTGTTAAATATGCTTCTTGGTGGTTGAATCCTTTTCGGTTTTCTACTCCTTCTTGTTCCTCTTTTGCTTCCTTTGCCAAATCTGAAATCTTCTCTTCTCTGTTCTTATTTTTGAGAATGTATATTGTGTGTGAGAATGAGAGGGTTTTTCTTTTTAGTAAGTTTCTTTTCTTCTCACCTCTTTCTTTCTATCTTTTCCAGCTTTTATTTTTCCTTTGTTTTTGTTTTTCTTCTAATTTTATTGTTTTTTTCTATTGTTTTATTTGTTTCTATCTTTGTTTTATTTTCTAAGTTTTGTTTTCTTATTCTATGAATTATCTCTAATTTATCAAATAAAATATATATTCTATTTTAGAAAAGCATACATTTAATAACTAACATAATTTAATTAATTAAATTGCAACACAATTATTTTTAAAAATAAATAAATAATAAAAATATAATTCTTCCTTCACATACAATTTCAAATAAAAATCAATATATACATAATTTAAACTACTTTTATTTCACCAAGAGCATTCTTAATATTAACTAACAATTAATTAAATGACAACTATAAAATAAAAAATGATTTTCTTTTCAACTAAAATAAGAAGCAATATATCAATATGATTAATTTATGTAATGACAATGCAACTGTATGCCATCTAAGTGCCTTTGTATGCAAGAGAGAGTCCACTCCATCCCAATGCTGCTAGGTAGCTAACCACCTCTACCTTAACCACACCCTTGTCTTCGACAACCTGCAACTCATGAAACTCAGATTTTTCATTAACAGGTTAGTGTCCAAATAGCTGAAGCATAGCCAAAGCATTATATTTCATCATTTTAAAATAAAATAATATTCACTATATCTCATCATTTCAAAATTAAAATAATATTTATTTAATCTACACAGAATTATCCATAAAATAGTTCCACTTATAGTAAGTTTAGAATGCATCAAGGTTTGAGACGTGATAGGTAAAAAGCCTTCATTAAGACACATTCAAGTATTTGGTTTTGAGGCATATGCACATGTGCTTAAGGAGAATAGGTCTAAATTGGAGAACAAGGTTGTGAAGTGTATCTTCATTGGTTATGGCATCGGTGTGAAAGGGTACAAGCTTTGGGATCAAGTGGCTGAGAGAGTTTTGTATAGAAGAAGTGTGATCTTCAGAGAGCTCAATCCTTCTTCTATTGTCTTGCAGCCATAGTAAGAAGAGAAGAAAGATGATGTGGTTCAACTTCCTTCCACCCCTGAAAAAGTTAAACCAAAAACATCTATTGGACCTGATAATGAGGAGAGCTCTAGTAGCTCTAAAAGTTTAGAAGAAGATGAAGAACCTCAACCTCAATCTTTGAGGAGGTCCACATAGATAAGGCAGCAACCCGATAGGTTTTGTTATTCATTACATGATTCTAGTTGTATTTTTACTTTTATTTCTAACACTGATGAGCCTAGAACTATGAAAGAGGCTATGGGTATGAAAGATGTAGGTTCCTAGAGGGAGGCCATGGAAGAGGAGATGGCTTCTTTGGAAAAGAATAATACTCTGGACTTGGTGCCTTTGCCTGAAGGATGAAAACCCATTGGATGCAACTGGGTGTTCAAAAATAAATTTAGTGTATATGGTAATGTTGAGAAATATAAGGCTAGATTGGTTGTGAAGGGATATTCTTAGGTGGAGGGAATTGATTATGGTGAGATTTTCTCTCCTATTGCAAAGCTGACATCTATTCGGTTCCTATTATCTCTTACAATAGTGTATGATCTAGAAGTGGAACAGATGGATGTGAAGACAACATTCCTTCATGGTAATTTAGAGGAGGAAATCTATATGTCACAACCAGAGTACTACATGGTGAAAGGTAAAGAAAATCTGGTTTGCAAGTTGAAAAATTCTGTATGGTGTGAAATAGTCTCCTAGGATGTGGTACCAGAAGTTTGATGCCATTGTGTTGAGTATTGGATTTCATATATCTAAATCAGATCATTGTGATTATTACAAGTTTGACAATGATTGCATTCTCATTATTGCATTGTATGTTAATGATATGTTACTCATTGGGAATGGTAAAAGTTTGATTTCTAATTTGAAGTCTCAGTTGTCAGCCCAGTTTGAGATGAAAAATCTAGGGGCAGCTCGATACATTCTGGGGATGGAGATCAGAAGAGATAGAGCAAATAGAAAACTTTGGTTAGGCTAGAGTAAGTATGTTAACACTGTGTTGAAGAGATTCGTCATGGTGGATTGTAGACCTTTGATTGTTCTAGTTACAATGGAGACAAAGTTATATGTTGTAGATTGTCTAAAGTCTCCTTCTGAGACAGAGGATATGAGCAGAGTTCCTTATGCTAGTGCGGTTGGTAGTTTGATGTATGGGATCATCTGTACAAGACCAAACATTGCCCAAGCAGTGCGAGTCCTTAGTCGATTTATGGGTAATCCTAGACAGGTACATTGGGATGCATTGAAGAGAGTATTCATATATTTGCGGGGTACTTCTATGTATTCCTTATGTTATCATGGTTATCCTACAAGATCTCAGTATTCACTTTGTATTCATGGATTAGTCAATTCAGATTGGGCAGGTGACATTGACAGCAGGAGATCCACCAGCACTTATGTGTTCACTATGTTTGGTGGTGCTATTAGTTAGATGAGTAAGTGGCAACCTGTTGTCGCTTTGTCCATTACTAAAGTTGAGCACATGGTAGCAACTCATGCTTTTAAAAAAACCATTTGGCTTAAGAGATTGTGTTCTAATGTTGGGCTTGATGTAGGGAAGATTACTATTTGTTGTGATAGTCAAAGTGCCATATGTTTGGCAAAGAATCCTATTTTCCATGTGAGCACTAAGCATATTGATGTCCAGTATCATTTTTTTCATGACATGGTAGAGGATGGGAAGGTAAACTTAGAGAAAGTTGAGACTTTGATAAATGTTGTAGATTCCTTGAGAAAACTTGTGAGAACAAAGAAGTTCAGATGGTGTTCAAAATCTATGGGCCTCTCGGCCCCTAGCAATTAAATCATGGTAGTGATACTCCCTTTGCACTTGCAAGGTGTTCAACAAGTCAGAGAATGTTAAGAAAAGTGTCTCAACCTTGTAACTTTGAAAGGTTACTATTCTTCCCAGTTTTGGACTTTTCGAATACCTTTTATCTTGAAGAATGATCTAGAACTTTCAAAGTTTCCAAAAGAGCTAAAAATGGTGGGACTTACTATTTTTAGTAAGTTTACATTTGACTTTGGATTGACTTGAAATTTTCTCAAAAGGTGCGGAACATCTAAGTAAACATCCCAGGTGAGTTTTGACTCAAGATCATATCTGGATTGCGAGATATTAAAGTTTCTATTTTTTAAAAACTACCAAAAAAGTTTTGAACTCAATTTTGAGGTACTTATAGGTCTCTAAATGCTCTAAAAATTATCGTAACTGACAAATTAGTTTACAGGGAGATAGATCTCTTCACAAGCTTTTTGATGCATCAAACAGTTTGTCAATCTGACACCTAGATCAAAAGTTATGACCTCCGAAAGTTGGACCTCCTATTTTTGGGAAATGTAAAAACATGTTGGACACATAAAAGAGTTGTAAAGGGGAGAGTTACACATGTTGGTGTCTGTTTTGGCACATCACAAGGCATCTTTGATTGGAGATAATTTGGGTGCCACTTTTGGGTTGTTTTGGCTCATGGTTTTGTAATTACCGATAATGGTTTACTATATTGTATCTCCTATATATCAGGAGCTGGAGATGGAGGTTGTGTATGAATCTTATAGATATCAAGTTACCTCTTGGATCTCTAGATGGATATAGTCCTATAAAATCTTGCTCTGTAATTATATTGTAATCTTCTTGATTCCTGAATAATATATTGGGTGCTTTTGAGTGTGGGGGTTTTTACCCGAAACGGTTTTCCTCATGTATATCTTGTGTTGTGAGTTTTATGTTTGCATTTGGAAGTTGTTATTATCTTTATGTTAATATGCATCTTAATCTACAATTGTAAAAGTAAAAATTTGCATAAATCTTTCCTCAGTAGATCAATGTAGGAAGCATTTCTGCATACCTTGCTTCCTTTCATTTTAGGCATTTGGTAAAATAGTTCACATGCCTTGTCTATGCTTCCACTTTTCACTTTAATGTCTAACATTTAGTTGTATGAATCTCATCTTGTATTTCAAGAGAAAACTTCACAGATTTGGTCAATGGCACAGCGGCAAGTTCTTTTGAAAGTTCTACTAGGGGTCTATGCCAAGGAGACCCACTACCTCCCTATTTATTCATTTTAATGGTTGAAGCTCTCACTTGGGCCATTAGGGAAGAGAACCAAAAAAACCTTTGGAAAGGAATCCACATCCATCCTATTAGTGAACCCTTTATTCATGTTTTCTTCATTAATGATACCATGGTGTTTAGGCAAACAAATTTTATGGAAGCTCAAGCAATTAAAAAGACTATATCTTGCTACTATGATGCTTCAGGTCAAGCTATTAATCCTATTAAATCCAAAGTATTCTTATTTTATACCAATGTAGAGATTTAAAAACATATTCTCCAAATTCTTGAGTTCAAAGCAAAATCTCTCCCAAACAAATACTTGGAAATCCCAATGTTTACTGGAACATGCAAGAGAGATTTTTGGAAACCTATAATTCAATCAATTCAAAACAATATTGTCTCATGGAAAGGAAAATGGCTTATTTTGGCAAGCAGGTTGATAATGGTCAAAGCAGTTCTAGCTACAATC
This sequence comes from Cunninghamia lanceolata, assembly GCA_027924645.1. NCBI lineage: Eukaryota > Viridiplantae > Streptophyta > Pinopsida > Cupressales > Cupressaceae > Cunninghamia > Cunninghamia lanceolata. The sequence goes on from BSBN01000244.1 coordinate 5,393,807, forward strand.
CCAACTTACATGATGTCAACTTTGAAAATTCCTAAAGGATCTCTTGTGGAAATGGAGAAAATTACGAGACAATTTCTATGGCAAGGTAATGTAGATAAAAAGAAAATTTCCCTTATCTCATGGGAGAAAATATGCAAGCCCAAAAGTCTAGGTGGAGCAGGCATCTTAAACATGAAATTTCAAAATCAAGCCTTAGGGGCCAAATTGGCTTGGAATATGTATGTCAAACCTCATGCTAGATGGGTTAGGTTTTTGAAATCAAAATATCTAGATAGCATGGACAAGGAAAGAATCTTCACAGTGGCTAATCCTCCTGTAGGCTCAAACATGTAGATTTTCTCCTTCACAATTGGAAAGTCTTAGTTCTTTACCTAACATGGGTTATTACAATGACACCAAGGCTAAATTTTAGGAGGACTCATGGAGTTGTTAGCCAAAATTGACACTAAGGGATGATCTAAAAGAATCTCATTCTTGTCTTAAACATCTTTGGGGTAATAGGGTTCAGAATTATTAGGAGCAAGATCAAGGAAATTCACATGGGAAAATGAAATGGAAAGACTTCAAAGACTACAACTTCCCTCTAAATCAGAAGATTGAACATCACAAAATTATAGCTCATCGATAGATATTCCTATCAAATCAAGAGAATGAAATCATTTGGTTAACTAACAAATCAGGTTCCTACTCTGTTAAAAAGGGTTACAAAATTCTCACTACAACATTGAAGCTAGACTAGCCACATAAGCCTTGCTGGAATGATTCTACTCTACCAAAAATAAGAGCCTTATCTTGGCTTGCATTACACAAGAAGATCCAATATTGTTTGAAATATTTGAGGTCCTTACACTTACCTTTGATAAACTTGTTGTAGGCCAACTTTTCTCTAGTGTCTGTTTTTCCAACAAACAGACATGTCAATTGACCACAGACTTGGTCTGTACATCTGTCCAACAGACTTTCTCTGTAAGCATCATCTGGTGATCCCAGACATGTCATGCAACACCAGTCATTGCATTAAGAGCCTGCTTTATCACCTGCTTTTCATCAACATCAGCATTAGTGGGTATATAATTTGTTATCGAGGCTTGCATAGCATCTATTCCTCTTGTATTTTCAATATCTTCAAAATGATCAAAATTAACAAGGGACAGTGTATCAGCTTTCAGAGTTTGTATATTTTTGAATGGATCAACTGGATTAGATCCATTAGGATTAGAACTAGAACCACGAGCCATTTGGAACTTTCCTTTGGCTTGTTCCTCTGGAGTGGTTTCTCTTAGATTCCCTGTGGAGGGATCATAAACCTTTTCAATCACAGGCTGTCTAACTTCAGTCTTTAGCTTAGGTCCTTCATACTGAGCCTGTAGATATCCTTTTGCACTAGAAGGGAAATTCTTTGTCTTAACAGTCTGCTGTTGACGAACTGTGTGGGTTACGAACTGAATAGTCCTAGACTCTTCTTGCAGAGCAGACTTTATGTCTGAGGATTCTGATTTGATGGAATCATTCATGAGTAGTTGTGATTGTGCAACAGAATGAACTTCTTCAGAGATTTCAACAAGTCTCTAACTATTATGTTTCACATGTATATTTGTAGTGTTCAGTTGGGAACCAAGCACATCACAATCTAATTTCACTTCACTTCTAACCTTTTGCAGAAGTTCTCTTTGTTGTTCCAAAGATCATTGCTGGGCAAACCACCAGGTTTCAACTTGACTTTTGAACTCATTATATTGAGCTTTGAGTGCCTGGAGATCTTTATTAACAGAGTTCATCCAATGATCCGTGAGACGCTTTTCCAAGTGTTCAAGAGTGGAGATGAGAGAATGGAAATTCTCTTGAGCACTGAGGCGTGCTTTCTCAGCCTTGACTGCTTCGATCTGATGCCAGATCTTTCTATCCTCAGCAAGAAGCATAGATTTCCTTAGACAAAGATTTGTCCAGTTAAGCAATTTGCTTTGGATGGTACCTTGGGAACTTTCAGCAATGGGAAATAAATGCAGAGGCCAAAAATCAGCTTTATAGGTTCTGGTTGTATCAAATAAATTGAAGATTGGTAGTAATTTTAAATGTGTTCTTTGTGGTGAATTTGAGGAGACTTCCAATCATCTTTTACTACATTGTGTTAGAGTAGGCTTAATTTTTACTTAGGCTAATATTATTTTTGTTGTTGAGGTAGTTGGGGTAGGTTGTTCCCGTACCTCATTTTCACCCAGCTATTTATATCTAGGTTTGTACATTGCAATATATCTCATGCCCAATGTATATTCTTCACTCCTGGTGAAATAGCTTCCCCTATGTGTTGCTTCTCTCATTCGTGAAGGTTTTTCTCTTGGTTTGCAAATGCTCCTGGATGCTTTGCTCTAACATGGTATCAGAGCCCATCTTCTACAACCACCTTCCATGTTGAGATTTTTCATTGGAGTCTGAGATCATTTATTCGGTGGAGTGTTTTGGTTGATGTTTGAAATTTTTTAAATTTCAAAGTCGCCATTTTTTCCCATATTCTTCTTCTTTGCCAGGCATGGAAGTGGTATTTCAAGGGAATTTTAAACAAAAGACTACATAGAGTTTTGTAGGAATGATAATAGTTGTGTGGGTCTTGCACACAAATTGGACAATGGAAACTGTATCTATCAATTCAGAAAATTGGTGAACGAATATTAGTCTCTAGAAGCGCAAATGCACATGTATTTGAAGATCTCTGCAAGCGAGGAAGAAGCCCTGAATCTCTGCAAGCAAGGAAGGTAGATTCCTCCCAAATCCCCATGTGAAAGCTCCAACTTTGTTGTGTTTTCTATGTTTCTAGCAATGGCGGGGGTGACATTATGTTGGATGAAGTAAAGAGGATATTGAAGTTGGCCACTATGTGAAGTGCTAAATAGAGATATTCCTTTCCTATGTTGCTGCTGTGGAAGTGCAAACTTTAGCATTTATAAAGTCCTTCGCAAAATATTTCATTTTAGGTTTTGTTGTTGGAGGCATTGCATTTTTCCTACATGTATAAGGGACTTTAGTCCCACATGGTTTGCACAAGAAGACATTTTGGCCTTCAAATAACCCTCGGCCTACAATGTTTGATGTGAGCTTGACCTCACAAGGCTCTTAAGTCTCCCTTGCCCATGCTCGCAAGTGGTCTCAACTTTGAGAAGGCCCGATCAAAGTTTGTTGACTTGGATGTTTGGCTCGGCCATTGGTGCATGTAGTTTGTTGGTGGCTTGAAGCTCTCCGTGTGTGACTTGGCGAGGCCCGATTGGTTATCTAGCTTGGTGATTTCATGTGGCATAGAAAACTACCACCAATCATCCCTCAAGGGCCCATTTTTTTGTTGCCAAAGATGAACGTGGTCACATGGTGGGACCGGGTGCTTGGTTCGAAAGAGCCTAAAATAGGCATTTTTTCAAACTTTCATGTAACTTTTCCAAATGGAGTCTATTTTTCACAAACAAGATATCGTTGGAAAGCTGCTTTGATGAACTTCACTATGAATGAGGTATTTTCTAAAAAAATTGCCATTTTTTGACAATTCAAGTAGCTTGAAGTTGCAAGTTGTTTCAGTTACTTCTGTTAGAGTTACTTGGCAAATTTGGTGTTGGGAATTGCAAATTCAATTTTCATTTATTCTAGGGGGTGTATATTGCATTTTGGTCCCTTTGTGTTCCCTTGTTTATCATGTCAGACCCAAGGATTGAATTTCTCACTACACACAACTATCACACATGGAAGCTCAAAATATCACAGTTGTTGCAATCTAAGGGTCTTTGGCAAATGTTAGATGTCGATCAACCCGAGTTCAGTAAACCATTTGAGAAATTTGTTCATACAAACAAAATGGATGAAGCTAGAGGACTCATAGGACTCCATGTGTCTGAAAATTTGTTGTTTCACATTGTGGAGTGTAAGACACCTAAAGTGGTGTGGGATAAGCTTGTTGAGTTGTATGGTAAAGTCAATCAGTTCAAGATCTTACAACTTGAAGCTGATCTCACCTCTCTCTCTCTCCAGATGCCTTCCCCACTATTCAGGAGTTCCTTGCCCAATTCAAGTTGATTTTGTTGCAATTCAAAGGATGTGGTCATGCCAAATATGATAAGGAGTGTATTTTCTTGATCTTGTTTAAGCTGAGAGGTCATTTTCAAGTGTTTTCCTCTACCTTCTATTCTACTATGGATGCTATGGGGGAAGACCATAAGATGCCTTCATTTGAGGTATTTTGTGATTGATTAACTAGGGAGCAGGCCAAGTTGATTCAAATAGATTCTCTTCCTAAGAGTCATGCTTTAATGGCTCAATCTTCCAAGGGCAAGGGCAAGAACAAGAAGAAGCCCAAGACAGATTCATCCATAGGTGGTGAGTCTCCCTCCAAACCTAAGGCAAAGAATGATCAGAAGACTAATCCTCCATCTTCTCCTAATTCTAGGGAATCATCCTCTAAGTCTAAGAAGAAGAAGGAAAATTGATCCTTTTGTGGAAAGTTAGGGCATAATGATGTACATTGTTTTGAGAGGTTAGCAACATTGGAGGAAGCTATGAGGAAGCAAAATATTTCCATGCCTAACTCTTCTTCCTTTGGAAAAGGGAAAGCTCTCATAGCAAGGGCTTCATCCTCTACTAGTAACAGTTGGATTCTTGATTCCAGTGCTTCACATCACATGACTCATGCTAAGGATCTTCTTGATTCTATTGCCTCTTATGGTACTTCTCATATTGTTGTTGGGAACTCTCCATAGATTCCGGTTGTAGGAAGAGGATCAATTCAGATGCAAGATGATTGCATTGATGATGTTTTTCTTGTTCCTGATATTTCACAAAATCTACTTTCTATCTATCATATTTGCCATCATGGTGATGAGAAGGTTGTTGAGTTTTCTCCCACTAATGCGACTATTTGAGAGTTGCAGGATCCTGAGAAAGTTGTTGCTACAGGGATAGTTGAGGATGTGGCCCATTTGTATAGGTTTGATTTGATTTAAGTCTTCATTAGCATCATCCCTTATTGCTCATGTAGATTCTATTAGCAAGCTTTGGCACGAACGGTTTGGGCATCTGAATTATAGATATCTTCAACAGATGAGCACATAGAATTTGGTGAATGGCCTACCTAATATCTCTTGTTCTAAGGGAGTTTGTCAAGGTTGTGTTCTTGGTAAAAATCATAGGGATCCTTTTTCGAAGGGTATGGCCACATGTTCTTCGGCACTCCTTGAGTTGGTACATAGTGATCTTATGTCATTCCCAACTCCATTTTTAGGGACTAAGTTTGTGCTCACCTTTATTGATGACTTCTCTCGGCACACATGGGTGTACTTTTTGAAGTACAAGGATGAGGTTCTTCAATTTTTCATGACCTTCCTTGCATTTGTGGAGAAGCAATCAGGGCACTCCCTTTAGAAGATTCAAACAGATAATGGGAAAGAATATGTCAATTAGGCATTTCAGGATTTTTGTCATTCTTGAGGTATCCTTCATCAGCACACAATGCCATACACTCCTCAACAGAATGGTGTGGCCGAGTGGAAGAATAGAACCTTATGGGAGATGGCTAATTGTATGCTTTAGTCTCAATCCATGGCTCTAGTATTTTGGGTAGAGGCTAGTAATTGTACCAACTACATTCAGAACCATATGCCTCACAAGGTAGTGCGGAATATGACTCCCAAGGAGGCTTGGTCTCATGTCAAGCCCAAGGTGTCCTTTTTCTGAGTATTTGACATTGATGCATGGACATTCATTCCAGATGGGAGGTGCAAAGCAATGGAGAAGAGAATTCAACGGTTCATTTTTGTTGGCTATTGTGAGAATGTGAAGGGTTATCAGTTGTTTGATCCTGTCACTCGAGAGGTACATTTTTAGCATGATGTTTATTTTGATGAGTCTTTCACTCCAAAAGGTTCTCCATCATAGGCCCCTTCCTCTCTTCTCATTTCTTCTTCAAATGATTTTTTGCTTCTTGTAGATGATGATGATGATGTTTGTGATGATGGTATCAATCTTATTATTGACATTTATCCATCTCCTCCTCCACCTGCACCCACAAGACCATTATGGACTCATACACTTCTTGAGGATCTACTAGTTCTCTTGTAGGTGATCCCATAGCTACACACTGCACTCATTCCCAAACTTCAGGTATCAATCTTTTGAGTCATGTAGTTTCTACTGATCCTCAGAAGTTTTCAGATGCTTCAGGTGTTCCGGAATGGGAAAGTGCTATGATTGAGAAGTATTCTTCTCTAATGAAGAATCATAATTGGGACTTAGTTCCTCTTCTTAAGGGCTTTTCTCAAGTTGATCATAGTTTCTTAGATCTTGCCTTATTAGATGAGTATTTGGCAGGAATTTCATATTTGTTTGTGGATTCTCATCTTACAGATTTGGGAGGCATACTTGAGGGGATTTCTCTCCTCTTTGATGACAGTTCTAGCATGGCTATTGATACATCTATATCTTCTTTGGAGATTGACATTGATGAGTTTTCTCTTTGACCTGATTTGTCACATTTCTTGGTTGTTTTTTATCATGATTATGTGGTGGATTATTCATGCTTGGAGACTCCTACTTAGTCTTCGGATATTTCTATTTGGAGACTTCCCTCCTCCTTCCTTCAGTTTGACATGGAGTGGCTTCTACATTATTCGGTGGAATTGTTTCTTCCTGAGGGGAGAGGTGTTGCTTCTAGGCATTGGATCATCTTTTGTTTCTAGGCATACTTCATCGAAATTAGAGCTTCTTCATTATGGGGGGATATCATGTCTCTCTTTTTCCTCCCTATGGGGGATTCTTGATTGTATATACATGATGTATGTAGTCCTTGGGGGGTACTAGTGAGTCTTCCATGCATCTAGTTTTATTTTCTCTCTTTTGGAGAGGAGTTTTCTCCCACAGGGTTTTTCTCCTTTTCTCTGGTTATGAGAGATTGCATTTCATTACATTGTAGTTGTACATGGGTACCTAACATGGCCATGTTTTTAGGACCCATTTTGCACCTCATACTACATAATAATCTCCCTAAGTTGCACTTAAGGGGGGGTGTTAGAGTAGGCTTAAGTTTTTACTTAGGCTAATATTATTTTTTCCATTGAGATAGTTGGGGTTGGTTGTTCCCGTACCTCATTTTCACCTGGCTATTTATATCTGGGTTTGTACATTGTAATATATCTCATGCCCAATGTATATTCTTCATTCCTAGTGAAATAGTTTCCCTTATTTGTTGCTTCTCTCATTCATGAATATTTTTCTCTTGGTTTGCAGATGCTCCTAGATGTTTTGCTCTAAAACATTGCATCTTCAATGCTAGTTGGTGGTACTGGTTATTCAACCGTCTTAATTGACTCTCCCCCTTGCCAAAATCTCTAGTTGACCTCTTCAAAGGTTGACCAAGTCTCTACATAGAATCTAATTTCTCCTATTTATGGGAAGTAAGCCCCTCAATTATAATATGGCATATTTGGAAAGAAAGAAACTTTCAAATCTTCATGAGACAAGTAGAAACTAAAGGTAATGTTAATGATAGCATTGATAAGTCTATTGCTGAGGTGGTTCTAGCAAAGGTTATCAATAAATCCTCGTCTAATACCAAATTTACTGATTGGGATAATTCTATGCTTAAAAATGGAGACTACTGAAGCTACCTCAAAATTATGGCTCTTCTCATAACTTTCTAGTCAAGGTAGATAGGAGCAAAATCAAATGGGAACCTCCGATCCTCCCCTTTGTTAAGTTAAATTTTGATTGTGCATGTAGGGAAAATCTAGGCAAATCAGGAATGGGTTGCATCATTTAAGACTATAAGGGGAATGTTATTACAACAAGGTCCACCAAAATAGCTCAAGGATCCAATAACGAAGCTAAAGCTTTCACCATCCTCCATGGTCTACAAATGGCTATAAAAAATAAGGTGAAGCAAGTTTGGATCCAAGGAGACTCCCTTATCATTATCAATTCAATGAAATTCAAATTAGTTCTGAAGTGGAAAATTAAATACATTCTACAATCAGTTTAGAATCTCCTGAAGGAGCTAGAATCTTTTTAAATCTCTCACTGCTATAGAGAATCCAACACGGCTGCTAACTGGTTGGTGAATTTTGCAATTGATCATCATTCCTACAGTCAAACCTTTTTTTTATGCAAGGAAATCTTCCAAACAATCTTATTAGCTAGGTTGAAATATAACAACCCTCCTTGAAAACCTAATGGGAACCACGGGTCTGAGTACACTTGTGGAGACTTGGTCATAAGGGAGGAGCGTGGTGCTTAGCAGGCTACCCAAGTCAATGAGTTGGATTAAATGTGGTAGAAAATATCTATGTTGGTTAGGTGAGTGATTTATATCTTTTGGGGGAGTGGATCGAGTGGGTGAATTGCTTTTATGTTAGTGAGAAAAATATCTTGGTTGGGTGAAAAATGAATTAATGGTTTTCAAAGATGGACCATGTTTTACATGGCTCCTCTACACCCTCAACGCTCTAATTAAAAATTAAATCTCTGTCATTTGAAATGCCAGGTGCTCTTGGTTTATAGACTTCACTGTGTTTTAGGTTAGTGATCAAATGGAGAAAATGAAAGAGGTGCTAGAGAATTGTATATCTGCAATCCTTACAATTCTAGTAGGGATTCTAGAGTCTGCAGGAGGGCGAGAGAGGGAATTTAGAGGCCTTTGCTACCTTTGCACTTCTAGCTGGGAGGAAAGATGGAGTGAGTTAAAAAATTTCCAACTTCATACCTTTAGCTACAGGTGAGTTTCATTTATCCACTTTCATATATGCTTTGATGAATGTCCACTCTCTATTTTAGGCACCTAGAAACACATTCTTTCGACCACCATAGGATTTAGTGGCACCTAATGATAAAGTTTAGGGTCTCTTCTAATATCTAGTAATGTTGAGAAGGTCAACCATGTAGAACTATAGCTATTTTGCAATTAGGAATACTCTTGTGATTGAAGAATATCAAAATCTCTCTCTCCTTAATTTGCATGGTGCTTTTGTGCTCATCCTGCAATTATTGCATTCCATGATATAGTGTTTCTCTAAGGCATGTGTTGTTTGTGCTCCCTCTTGTTGCATATAAGTCTACCTCATCTTTTTCAACTATTATAACTATCAAAAATCTCCCCATTCTTTATGCTTTGATGGATGTCCAAAGCCTGATCCGGGCTCCTTTTGGCACGGCAGTGAGGATGCTGGCTAAGGTTGTGGCATATGGCTTTATAGGCCCCTGTTGCATATGCTTAAAAGTTTCTAAAGCCTTTTCAAGAAATCCTGTAGTCATTGCTTCCCATGTGGTGATGCCTCTTTGAGGCATTCTGTCAAATAGTTAATGTACCTCATCTATGCTTACACTTTTGCATACATGTCCACTGTAGCATTTGTAATTGCAACATTTGATAAAAATTTCCCCTACAGTTATGTTTGATGGATGTCTATACCCTATTCCAAAGCTCCATTTTGGCACAGTAGTGAGGATGTTGGCTAAGGTTGTGGTGTCTGGCTTTACAGCCGCCAGTTGCATATGCTTAAAAGTTTTCTAAAGCCTTTTCAACAAATCCATTTTGTGTACGTCCTACAATTGTTGCATTGCATGAGAACACATTCCCTAGGCATTTTGTCAAATAGTTCACACACGTTGTCTATGCACACACATTTTCAATATACTTCTACCAGGGCAGTTGCAACCATTACATTTGTGCATATATTATTATAGTGCTAGCCTATTTTTTTGATTGCTACATTTAGCATCACCAATAATCTCCACGAGAAGATTGTCCATGTTTAAAATGATGAAAATGGTTCACATATCTTGCAACAATTTCTCCTACAACACTCTTAGAGATAAATTTCACGTAGTTGTATGGCAATCAACACATACTCGAAGTTTTTTTAACAATTCTTTAATTCTTTTATGGGGTGTGTTTAACAAACCAATTGCAATTGTCAACTTGTCACTATGATTTTGGGTCTCTTTATCAAAACTGGTGTGATCTATTTTTAATATAAAGGTATAATATTTGCACATCATTCATTCTATTATGATTTTGAGTGTGTATATGGAAACTGGTCTGACCTATTTTTGATACAATAGCATGGTATTTCCATACTTATTCATTGTAAGCTGATTTTGAGTTTGTCCATGGAGATGGATCTGATCTATATTTTATATGATACCATACCACATCAAATTAGTTGAATCTGTAGTTACACCTGTTAGGACCCAGTCACTGTAGATCCATTGATTGTAGCAGCATGGGAATTAGTATCAATGGTTTCTTTGAAATTCCATTTTAAAGAGGATGATATGGTTTCCCTCAGGATTCTTTATAGACCCTTGGGGACCCAATTACATGTACTTCCATTAACTTATTCATAGACATGGTTATACCTTGTTATTGATGTAGCAACATTTTATGTGTAATGCCTCAAGTGTGGGCCGCATGTGTTTTCTTAATGCTTTTGAATGCAAGTTGAGCTTGTCAGTCATGGGTGTAGATGATAAGGTAGTTTTGGAAGTGGTTATTCAATGTGGCATTGAGCAAGAGTGCTCACTTGTTGGCCCATTGGTGGAGAAGACAATTTCTTGTGTTTTGCGATTGGTATGAGAATATGAGATGTGTACCATCGCATGGTTTCTTCCTTATCACTACCCCTCTCCTCTCACCCCTTATTACTTGAGTAGTACCTTTTTGGCATGGTTGTCACGTGCTTGATGAGTTCTTGTGAACTATGTGACCTTGAGGTCTCCCTTGTGTGGTTGAGTTTATGAGTCTTCTTTCCCCACTGTTGTCTACTTGTGTTTGGGCCTCATGACTACCTCTAAGCACAGTGGGGTGGTCTCTTTTGAGTCCACATGGTTGGAAGGCGTTGCCACCTCCATTGGGGACCAGTGTGCAGGTTTTGGAGTACCAATTGGAGATGTCCTCTCTCTCCATTACTCTTTTAATTATTATACTTGTTTATCATAGTCATGGCCATGCCATTGCATTGTATATTCTTTTATGTAATTGTGCTCTCTTGCGAGATAAATTGTAATCATGTAATTTAATGAGAAGAAATGAGATGTTTCTTATTTGGTTTACGGATTCTGATGTGGGTATTGAATCTACTTGTACTATGATGCTTTTGGATTCATGTTTATGTTCTAGATTGGGTTATAGGAATATTTGGGTTGGTATTTAAAATGAATGTAGCTGTATTAATGTTTCTCTGGAGAGTGATTTAGTCCTCTCCTTTGCAATGTGCATTCAGCCATGTATGGCCATGAATGTTGTCAATCTATCGAATCGACAACCGTATCTGGTTATGTTATCTACTTATGTCAAAAAAATTATCTTGTCATCTTTTGGCCCTTACCCTTCAGGGTTGTGGGGTGGGATGTTACATGAAATAGATAAAGAGCATTCATAATAGGTGTCATTTCACATCCTTCCTTTGAGGAGCTGTTATCTTCAATGTATTATGGAGTGACTTGTGTGATACATATGTCTTCCCTCTTGGATCTTGAAGGACTTTAATTTGTTGAACAAAAATTCTCAGAACCAAACTAGTTTGTATCCAAACTCCTCCCTCAAATAACTACATTCATGATCGTTCCCCTTCCAATGGTCACTCATATTTATTATAGCTTTGGGAGTTGATGAAGGGGGTAAATCATAAAACACAAAATAATAGAAATTGCACATAGAAAATAGAATGATATTTTATTAATGTGGGCAAAACATTACATTATAGAAGCTCAAATACAATCAGACGATGAATCCCCTACAGGTTGCAACACATTATAGCTCCCCTCTCTAAAGACTCTGGAATCATCTACCTTCTGTAACCCCAAATCAGCTAGGGTTTCTGTTTTCCTACCTATTCTTGACTCTACACTTTCCCCCTTAACTCCACTACCCGAGGGGTTCCCAAAAATGGTCATATATAGTCTTCTTTGGTGGCCACTAGCTTAATTTCAAAATTTGCATCTCCCTCCAAAAATAGGTCAACTTCATGGGGCTATAACTTTCAATCCAACCATTGGATTTTGAATTATAATATATTTTCAGAAAGCTCTCAAAAAGTTGGTTGTGTACAAGCAATACCTAAAGGTAGACTGCTTGGATTTCCCACCAAATTTTAGGCCCATCTGGAGCCTCTAATTGCCTCAAATTTGACTTTGAATATTTCAATAGGATTTTTAGAATTTGAAATTTTAATATCTCACAAATGACAAATGATATTGAAGTAATTTCTTCACCATTAGCTTCAATTCACTATTCTGGAGGTCTGTGTAAGATTTTGTATCCAACTGTGTACAAATGTAAACTTACTAAAAATAGTAACCCTACCAAATTTAGCCCTTATTGAAAAGAAACAACATTTTTTTTTGGTTGATGCAAGATTGCTCTTACACCCTGGATGCTCCTGCATCAGACACCCAAGGTAATTTGAAAAGTGACCCTGTCACTTCTCATGAGTTAGAGGGAAACTAAAATGGTTAACCTCAGTCTCAGAAAACCATGATGAATCTTCAACAGGCCTTCCTTTTCATTTCACCAAGTATTATGTATACTACCTATTTCTTGTACTCTTACCCACGTGGCTATCTAGAATGCCCTCTATCTCCTCCTTCTCCGAAGTAGATGAGGGAATGTCCCACTGTGTTCCTTTATCAAGTCCATCATCATGATACTCTATCAAATCTAAAATATTGAACATTAGTGAAATATTGATCCCATTCGACAACTCTACCTCATATGCATTTCCTGAATCATGATTCTTTAGGATTCTGCATGGTCCAAATTTCTTCGTTTTCAACTTATTGTATGTTCCAACTGGGAACCTTTATTTTCTCAAGTGAACCATGACTTCATCTCATACCTGGAACTCCTTATATCTCCTCTTCTGATCTGCCTTAGCCTTATACTAAATATTCATCTTATTAATGTGCTTTTTCACCTCTTCATGCAAATTCTTCATGTGTTCTGCAAAGTCTTCAGCCTCGACACTTGTCTTTTCTCCTTTGTCTAGATTCTTTAACTCTGAATCATTTCTTGGACTATTCCCATATACAATCTAGAATGGTGATTTACCAGTACTCCTATTGATAGAATTGTTGTAAAAAAATTCTGCCTGTGGTAAAATCAAATCCCATCCCTTGGGCTTATCTCCTACTAAGCATCATAGCAGGTTACCCAAACTCCTATTCACCACTTCGGTCTATCCATCAGTCTATGGATGGTGTGCAGAACTGAACTTCAAATCTATCTTCAACTTCTTCCACAATATCCTCCAAAAATAACCAACAAACTTGGTATCTCGACCTGAAACTATGCTCTTTGGTAGACTATGTAATCTCACCACCTCCCTAAAAAATAACTCTGCAATATGAACAGCATCATTAGTCTTCTTGCAAGGAATAAAATGTGCCATCTTCGAGAATCTGTCCACCACCACAAAAATGGAATCATGTCCTCTCTATGTCCTTGGTAAACCAAGAACAAAATCTATACTGATATCATCCCATGGCTTCTCTGGTACAGGTAATGGCTGATATAGCCCTATATTCTGACTTGTTCATTTTTCCATTTGACACACTCTGCAACTCTGCACAAATTTCCTCACATCCTACTGTAACTGTGGCCAATAATAATTTTCACCAACAACAGCAATGGTCTTATCTTGACCAAAGTGTCTAGCCAATCCTCCACTATGCTTCTCCTTAATCAAGTTCTCTCTCATGGAACTCCTTGGAATGCACAACTGGCTTCCTCTAAACAACATGCCATCTTGAATTATGAAATCTAACCATTTTGTCCTGTCCAAAGTAACAAGTTCCAAATAAGCTTTCTAGGCCTCTACAAAATCTAGATCTTCAAGATACAAACTTTTGAGCTCATCAAACCCAACAACCTCTAACTTCATTTCTGTCAACAAATTTTGCCTTTTGCTCAAGGCATCTACAACTCTATTGGAATTCCCACTCCTGTGCTTCAAAACAAAAGTATAGCTCTGCAAAAACTCAACCCATTTTAAGTGCCTCTGGTTCAACTTTCCTTGACTATTAAGATATTGCAAACCCTGATGATCAGTATATAAAATAAACTCCTTTGGTAACAAATAATGTCTCCATTTCTTCAAAGCCTGAACTATTGCATAAAACTCCTGATCATAAACAGAATATTTTTTCTTAGCATCATTTAGATTCTCACTAAAATAGGCAATGGGCTTACCTTCTTGGCTCACAACAACCCCTATAGCACTGCCACTAGCATGACAATCTACCTAAAATACCTTATTGAAATCTAGAAGTGCCAAAATAGGTTGCTTGGTGACTTTCTGCTTCAATGTATCAAAGCTTTTATCTACTCCTTTAGTCCATCTAAACTCTTTTCTATCCCCTCTCATTGTCTCGGTTAGGGGTGCACAAATGCTACTAAAATTTCTGATAAACTTTCTATAAAAACTTACCAAACCATGAAAATATCTTACCTCAGAAGCACTCCTTGGCGTAGGCCATTCAATGATAGCCCTCACCTTCTTTGGGTCCATCTTAAGACCTTCCTCTAAGACAAGAAATCCTAGGTATACCAACTCCTTTGAAAAACTACATTTCTTTAGATTGATCAACAACTTATCCTCCCTCAGTGTCTCAAAAACTCTTCTGATATGCATCATATGCTCATCCCAAGTCTTACTGAAAATCAAAATATCATCTAAATAAGCAATAACAAAACTTCTCAAAAATTCTTTCAATACCTCATTCATGAGCCACATGAATGTGCTTGGTGCATTGGTTAGTCCAAATGGCATGACTAACCACTCATACAAACCTTCCTTTGTCTTGAAGGCTGTCTTCCACTCATCTCCTTCTTTGATACAGATCTGGTGATACCCACTCTTTAGGTCAACCTTTGTGAAGTACTTGGCTCCACTCAAACAGTCCATTATGTCATCCATTCTGGGCAATAGAAATCTGTACTTGATCATGATCTTATTGATGGCTCGAGAGTCTGTACACATTCTCCACTCTCCATCTTTCTTTGGTGCTAGTACTATAGGTACCACACATGGACTTAGGCTCTCTCTTATCAATCCCTTCCTCAACAACTCCTGAACTTGTCTGTTCAACTCTTCACTCTCTGCTGGAGTCATTCTATGGGCTGCCTTATTTAGAAACTGGCTCCTGGTATCAAATCCATTTGATGACTTATCTTCCTTACTGGTGGTAAACCTTTTGGTACATTATCAGAGACAATATCTTGAAATTCTTCCAATGTTTCTGAGACTTCTGCTGGTACATCTTCACATTTCTCTTGACTAATCTTAGATATCAATGCAAAGAAATGACGCTCATGGTTCATACCCTCCAAAAACTTTCTACTATCTACCAAGCAAATTTTGGCAGTACTACATACCTTTTCTTCTACATCCTTCAAGGGCTTCAACTTATGACAGAGTCCATCCTTTGTTAGGGAGTATGTGTTTGCATGGTCATCATGGACAGTGCTCCCATCATACTTCCACGGCCTCCCCAATAACATATGACATGCATCCATCAGTATGATGTCACACAGCACCTCATCATGGTAGTCACCAATCTTGAACTTCACTAAACACTGCTCATTGACCAAAGCTCTATGGTCCTTTTGCAACCATGCAATCTGATATGGATGTAGATGCTTTCTTCTTGTCAACTTCAACTTGTCAACCATCTCCTCTAAAACAAGATTATCAGCTCTTCCACTATCAATAATAATATCACAACACTTACCTTCACATTTGCACCTTGTGTGGAATAAACTCTTCATCTAATTGGGTTCTTTCTACTCATTCAACAAAGTTCTCCTAACAACTAGGGTTTCTCCCCTTTCAGCATCTTCAAAGCACTCAAATTGTGCATCTTCATCAACATGTGCAACTCGTGCATTACCTTTAGGTCTTCTATTTGTCCTTCCTTGATGTTGTGGACACTCGTATGCTCGATGTCCTTCTCCACATTGGAAACAGGTTCCTCTGAAACCTCCTCTTCTAGGTCCTTGCCCAGGTCTACCTCTTCCTCTTCCTCTTTGCTCACCATTGTTCTAGTCACAAGGGCAGTAGGTATTATCTCCTCTCTAATTTCGACTAGTGCCGGCTTCTTAACTTTTCTTTGAATCTTCATTTTGGCCCCCATAGGGTCTTCCACTAGTCCATCTACCTTGACCTCTTCCCCTTTGCTTTCTATCAAGTCTTTTATTTAGCTTCTCTTCCACCTTCACAGAAAACTGGTATGCATCTTCTATGGTGGTCATTCTGATCAGGCTTAGCTCCTCTTGAATACTTGCCTCAACCCATTAATGTAATGGGATACCTTCTCCTTGTTGGCCTCTCCATGGCCTATCCTGATAGTGATCTTATAAAAATCTTCTGTATACTCCTTAACAGACTTGTTACCTTGCTTCAATCTTTGCAACTTCTTCAGCAACTCCATCTCATAGTCCACAGGAATGAACTACTTCTTCAATTTCTCCACCATCTGATCCCATCTAGTAATCATTGCTTTTCCTCTTCTATTTCTCTCTAACTGGACCTCCTTCCACCAAATACTAGCATGGACTTTCAACTTTTTCTTTGCAAACTTGACCCATTCAGGGTCTTCCACATCTTCATATTCAAAATACTCCTCCATATCATTGATCTAATCAATAAGCTGTTCCAGATTCAAATCTCTAGAATATGTAGAAACTTCAATCCTGGGCCTCTTTCCAATCTTAGAAATGGCCTTTAACAACCTAACTTCTGCAGGATCTCCTGTAGGTTCTTGTTCTTCCTCAGATAGCTCCTTGTTTACTTCATCCTTGCTTTCTTCTCTTGTTCTTGGCTCAAACCCTCTTCGCATCTCCTCTTGCAATGCATCAATTTGTCTTTGCAAGGCTCTAAAAACCTCTTCTATCAAAGCATTCCTCCTAATACAATTTCTTTATGGAGGCATCTTGATCTCCACAGCAAACCCACAACCTCAGGTCCTGGAGCAAACTACCTCACGATCGGCGATCTATCTACACACTTAGGAACCCTTGCTCTGATACCACTTGATGAAGAGGGTAAATCATAAAACACACAATAACAAAAATTGCACATAGAAAATAGGATGATATTTTATTAATATGGGCAAAACATTACATTACAAAAGCTCAAATACAATCAGAGGATGAATCCCCTACAGGCTGCAACACATTACAGCTCCCCTCTCTCAAGACTCTGGAATCATCTACCTTCTGTAACCCCAAATTAGCTAGGGTTTATGTTTTCCTTCCTATTCTTGACTCTACACTTTCTCCCTTAACTCCACTACCCCAAGGTTTCCCAAAAATGGTCATATGTAGCCATTTTTGGTGGCCACCAGCTTAATTTCAAAATTTGCATCTCCCTCCAAAAATAGGTCAACTGCTTGGGTTTCTCACCAAATTTCGGGCCCATCCGGAGCCTTTAAGTGCCTCAAATTTGACTTTGAATATTTCAATAGGATTTTTGGAATTTGAAATTTTAATATCTCACAAATGACAAATGATATTGAAGTAATTTCTTCACCATTAGCTTCAATTCACCATTCTGGAGGTCCATGTAAGATATTGTATCCAACCGTGCACAAATGCAAACTTACTAAAAATAGTAACCCTACCAAATTTGGCCCTTATTGAAAAGAAATATTTTTTTTGGTTGATGCAAGATTGCTCTTACACCCTAGATGCTCTTGCATCAGGAGTCGATTCCCCTACTCACTTGAATTGATTGAAGTATCAACTACATTATTATATGGTCATTTACCTTTGTGATGCACTGATGGACATCTTGTACGACGTGTGCATGGGCGAGCAACTATTATCCACTATAGACCCTCTCCCAGGAAATCTTTATTGCTTTGGTCCTTTCAGTGTGCATTGAGTCTTCATTTCAATTCATGGAGGCTCTCATTTGAAATGTCACCATCTCTGTTGAGGTGTATTTTCAATGCTCTTTAGATGGGCTCTTTAAATTCCTTTATATTCATCCTATTGAGGATCCTAGCTACTCAAATTTCTTTAATGTGACTGTCTTTTTTTCTCTTTCTTCTCTTTGTAGTTTGTTTTGTGCAAGTTTCTTTAGTTCTGTTTGGATGGCAGGCTTTCCCTACAACTTTTGACTTAACCTCCCCTCTTGGGAATGGGAGCTAGAAATGGATGGGGCGTACATTACAACAAAACTCCAAATGGTCTTTAACACTGACTATGTGCTCCTAGAATTTTCCATCAGAATTGTCGTCGAGAACCCCCTGCTCACAACTTCCCAAAATGAGCTCAAATTCCCTAATGTGGCATCAATTTTTCTTTCCAACATATATGACTTGGTTCAGGATCAAGAATTTGTGGTGTCTATCACTTTTTCCTTCCTCTAGGCTCACATCTTTGATACATATCACTGGCAAGATGCTCTTGACAACTATGATATTCTCTCTAGTGAAGCCCTAGTGGGTGGTCTTTTCCCCCTCACCCAACTTCGTGCATCCAATGAATTATCTACAATTTACGAGGCTTTCAAATCTGGTATTCATTTGGGGAGTTGTGATATTCTTAAATCTTCTTTGGACAAACACTTGTTCCATTTTCCATCTGGCCTAGCTGCTAAAGCCTAGGATATCTTTGGGTCCATTCACTTCCTTCGCGTCCACCATCCAGACAAGGCACCTTGTCCCCCTTTGATGGCCCTACCAATGATGTTCCCTCCTACTAATTTGCCTTCTCTCGAGGCTTGATTTTTGTTCTTGTTTTGTCCTCTATTTCTCATCTTTTGTTAAAATTTTGGTGTTCAATCCTTTTCACCCCTTTGTTGGGTGCTCCAATGTATTGTTTTCTCTGATGTTAATTTCTCTTTGGAATGTCCTGTCTAATATTATTGAAAATCATTTGGATTCTACCTCTCTTATCTTACAAGAGAAGATAGTTACATAGGAAGATCTCTCCTTAAGTGTACTTGATTTGCATTTTTTTGAATGTTTTAAGTGATAAAAAGTATCATATTTGAATCCATGATATGTTTCTATTATCATTTTTTTCTTATTTTATTTATTCGTAAAAGTAATAAATAATTATCTTATTTTGAAATAAAATTATTTTTAACTATTGTATTGGGTGCACAATTAAAAAGATCTTATTTTGTTTTCAAAGTAGAATACTTACCAATCCCCTTACAATTTCATCTATCCATAAAATTGATAAATAATTATCTTTTAAACATGTGATAACAAAAGTCCTATCTTGTACAAAGTAGGTTTAAAATGTCTCCTTTCATCATCTCAAGTCATTTATTTTCTATTTATGTTATTTGTTCAAATTGTCTCAATTCTAGTCAATGTTTTCTTTAGATGACTCATGTTGCAATCAATTCATAATTTAAATAAAGATAAAACTTTGAAAATACAATTGCTTATAAGACATTTTTGAGTATTTCATTATAAGTTTTTCTTAAATTATCTTTGTAATGATCTAGGGCCTAGGGTTATAATCCTATTGACAACTTTTTAGATGAGAATCCAAATGAGTTATGGTGAATGTAGAAGTTTATGAATAAAATTATGCAAAATAGAAATAGAGAGGTATAGAACTAAGTACTAAATGAATTTGTATTCATCTATCTATTTTGTACATGGCATATACTAGGAAGTCAAACTACTTCCTTCTAAAGTGGAACCATTTCCTTGATTAGTTTGTCATTTCCCATTGGTTTTGGAGTGCAACCAATTACTAACATGTTCCTGATGCACTAGCATGTGACTTGGTGTATCATGAGACTTGTGGGTGCCAACTTGGTTGCCACATTAACTATTTTGTCTAAATACTATCAAGATACCCCTCATGATAATGCAGTGAGCATATTCATAATTTGGACATTGTAGTCTTTCCATAATGCCTATTGAAACACATTTGAACTTTGGTAATGTGTATTGGACTGTTTTGTGTGTCTATATGTGTGTGTGTGATTGAAATCAAATACTTGTAGAATTCAAACTGTATTCTTCTAAACTGCAACCATTTCCTTGATTGGTTTCTCATTTCCCAATTGTTTTGTAGTGTAACCAATTGCTAACATATACCTAATGAGCTAGAATGTGACTTGGTGTATCATGAGAGTTGTGGGTGCCATATTGATTATTTTGTATATAGACTATTGGATGACACTCATGATAATGTGGTCAAAAAATTTGTTATTTGGACATTATAGTCTTTCTAGAACATGTATTGGACCATGTTAAAACTTTGGTAAAAATCATAGGTTGATTTGTTGAGGTATGTTTGCCACAAAGTATACATTCTCATTTCCCTGATTGGTTTCTCATTTCCCAATGGTTTTGGAGTGTAACCAATTACTAACATGTTCCTAATGAGATAGCATTTGACTTGGTGTATCTTGAGACTTGTGGGTGCCAACTCGGTTGTCACATTAACTGTTTTGTCGAAAGACTATCAAGATACCCCTCATGATAACATGGTGAGAGGATTTATGATTTGGACATTACAATCTTGCTAGAATGCACAATAGACCATGTTGGAACTTTGGTAGAAACCACAAGTTGATTTATTGAGGCATGTTTTCCACAAAACTATTTGTCTCTCTATAATGTGCATTGCACTATAGCCAAAGCATATGTGGCATCTTCTATAGAGTATATATAGACCGTTGTGTTCCCTAGAGAATCAAGTAAATGCTCTAGTATATTGTAGACCCTAGATGTAGACCCAAAATTATCATAGACCATGAGGATGGTTTGAGTGTTACTATAGGTACATTATTTAATAAGTCATCATGGATTAGTCACACCTCCTTATGAAGCAATAACTTCCTGATTTTGTTTTCTAAAATGTACGTGTAGAGCCTTGGCTTCTAGTTCTTTCTTAGTGAACCATTTGGCTTGTTATCAAAGTTGACCCTTTCTGATGAGTCTATATACAAGCATATAATAGTTCTAGGTAAATATGGTTTCTAGAATCTGATTCATCTTTGCTACAATAGACCTAATTATATAGAAATGTGTATCCAATTCTTCTAATTTTGTAATCTTAGCTTGTCCACATTGATCACGATTATACCATATTTAATTCCATATCTTACCTTTTAAGCTTCTCATATGGTTAATAGAAATAAGTGTTTAATTAAGTTTAATATATATATATATATATATATACCTAAAAATGTCCAACACCTTGTCACTAGCACGTTTTGCCCTAGCTACCTGTATCATTCACCTAATTAGTTAAATAAATCTCATTTATTTAACTAATTTTCATTTTTTCCCTTTCTATCCATAATCCTATCTTCTTATTCATGGTCATTTATCCCCTCTAATTAAATAATTATTTTTAATTGTTTAATTAGTCATTTATCTATTTTCTTTCCTATAATTAAATAAACTTATTTATTTAATTATCTTCCCACAATCCAAAATAATTAAATGAATTAAATATTTAATTAATTAATAAAATCCTAAAAAGATTCTACTTTCTTTTATCCCATTCTTTTCAAAGATTTATGAGGATTTAAAACAGAAAAAATAAATCTTTTTATCTTTTTCCCTATCTTATTTAAAAAATCAAATCCTACCCTATCTTCTCATATCTTCTTCTCCTCATCCTTGAAATGTCTATAAATATGGCCTCTCACAAGCCATTTGATAGATCATCATTTTGAGCTTTGAGCATCCTTACTATGTTGAACCGTTTTCACATCTAAGTTATGATGTGATTGTGTGCAATCAACATCTGAGCATCTACATCAAATCAATCCTGCATGAATCATTTGAGGTATTTGGAAAGTTGGGCATAAAGGTAAATTTGCATTTAATGTGTTTATCTTCATTTGTTCAAATTTCTTGAATACTTTTTGGCACACCTGGTGGGACTCACTTCGCTTGATCATTTTTTTGCAAGTTTTTGTTATAAAAATTTGTGTTTTTTTCTAACCCTTGTGTTACAAGTTTTGCAAGTAATTGTTACAGGTGACCTCCTGAGCTAAAATAGACATCACGGTTGCATCTAGAAGGGCCAAGAGGTGAAGAAAAACATAAAATTTGACCCTTTTTGGTGCAGGTAAAATTTGAGCCAATGTTTACAGGGTGATGAATAGTGTTTCTGTCGGTGAATAGTGCTTTCCAGTGATGAATAGTGTTTCTAGCGATGAATAGTACTTTTGGCAGTGAACAGTACTTCCAATGATGATTAGTGTTTCTAGCAATGAACAGTGTTTCTGGTGATGAACATTGCTTTTTGGTGATGAACAATACTTCCAACAGTGAACAGTAGTTCCGATAGTGTTTTCAGGGCATGAATAGTGCTTTTTAAAGCTTAAAATAGTTTTCTTTTTTAAAACTGCCATAAATTTTGCATATCATGTCAGATTTTTGTGTTTTTATAGGTGTTGGAAAGCTAACAAGACAAAATTTGTAGTTGTAAAGGTTTCATCAAGTGAACTCATCATTTCATCAGGTATTTTTGTAGGTAAACTTCAGCTTCCGTTCAAACTTAAAATGCACATATCTTGAGAAAAAATATCCTTTTTCCATGATTTTTTTTTAAATTGCATAAAATTTCATTAACTTTTTTTTATTTTGTAATTTATTTTACTGTATCAAATCACCATTTTCAATTTTTTATCAAACCATATCTTTTGAACTAATCCTCTTTGGTAGCTAATATCCATCTGTGTAGCTTGTCCTAATCTCTTGTCAAAGAATGGAGCAAACAAACTACTGACATATCTTCTACAGGTTTGAGCAGTCAAAGAATAATAATTTATCACTAAAGTAGGTGCACTTCAGTTTGGTGCTTAAAATTAACAATCTACCTTCTTCGTGCCTATTTTTTCATTTTCTTCATTTGCTTGCATTATTTGTTACTCGATTTGGCAATGAAGGTATCCTCTCCCCTTGCCTAACCAACAAATCTAGGGTGCATGAGAAATCATTGTCAACTCTAGAGGGCCTACCTTCCCATTGTGAGAAGGGGTACAACCCAAGCGAAAATAGGCTAAAGCCAAACCATTCCAAGCCACTATATAAATAATGCGTTTGTGCCAAAAGTCACAAAGGATAGGTGTTGTTGTGCTATACCAACAAATGTTTCCCCTAAAACCCTATGGAACATAACCTCCACAGGCTGGGAATCCTCTATTAATGGAGTGAATCGCCACATGTATAGCCACCTAAACGGAAGCCCTTACTAGAAACCTTTATATAGAAGCCAAAAACCCCTATCTATTGGTACAGGAGGAAACTTTGATAGCCATCCCACATTTTCACAACTTATGGTAGAGATAGCAAGGTACCTCAAGATCTATGCATCTTGAGGACCTAGAACTTGGTGTGCCTGAGAAGTGAGTGCACTATAAGGGGGAGCCTGTGCCCCAAGTTCCTGGAGCTATACACCATAAGTAGGTGTGGCTGGGTAAAACCAAGTGGGAACCCAATAGGTATCATCTCAGCTAGCCTAGGTGGTAAATGTTTGTGAATGGCTTGTGCATGAGTGTTTGCTATCTTGTCTTCTTGCCACAAAATTGCCAAAAAAATTTCAAAAACAAAATCCCTCTCATGAGATAATTTCATCCTAATCATCAATCCAAGTTATCCCACCTTGTTATCCCACATCATCCTTATCATTATCCTAATCCATCTAAGTCACCTAACCTAATCTACACCATTATCAAAACCCAAAATCCAAATCAGCCCAATCAAAAATCAAGACCTTATTTGATCATTATCAACATTTATTCAAACTTGCTTGAGATCATTAGTATATCTCAAGTAAGTCATCCAATCAACTCTATTACTTAAGTGTCACTAGTCTACCTTAAGTATAGAGAATCATACACTCTTTGAAGCAAAACAAATCATCCTAAGGTATTGAAATTTGATCTCCAACATCGCAACCATTCCACATCCTCATATCCTACTCTATCACTTATAAACATGGACATGGCATTTCTAAACAAGACCTATGATAATGATTCTTATGGCACCAAAAGAATGCTTGATCAACTTAGGTGGTTATATAGAAAGGAAGAAGACCCTGTGTCACCACAACATCAACAATCCCCACAACATCAAGTCCTAGGCCAATATCAACAATCCCACATTCAATTAGAAGCCCAACAAACACATAATCAAAACACTAACACTACCACATCCATACCACAAATCACCCTCGCTATTCCTAACAACACCACAAACACAAGTGCTTCCATAAGAATACCATCCAATGATCCAAACTCCATTGCCTTCATATCACAATTACTTTCTCAACAAACTTCCAACATCAACCAATGTCCACAGCAATCCACCTCACAAAACCTTTCACCTACAAATCCTATCATGCCACCTCATCACCAAACCTATCCACATGCAAATCAAATGTCCTTACAAGAACAACATGCAAGTCCAAATGGCCTTATGTACATGAACCAATCAAGCCAAAGTTCACTTTTGCAACAAACATCATTGATAGACTTAAGTGATTGTATGCAAGACCTAAAATCCTTTGACAAGGGAGAAACCAACCTAGCAAGTGCCTCCTTTGAGTCACCTTCACCATCCAATTATATGCCAATACATAAGCCAACTAGTCCTATCATAACACCTTTATCAAGCCCTTCATCGCCTTCATCCCCATGTTCCACTAATCTTTCATTAAAAGATTCCATGGAGATACTTTTAGAGAAATTGGTCCAAGCAAATTTGATTGAGCTATACCCGTTCAGAGCATATTCTCCATCTATGTTTAAACCTAGTTGGTATAAAGATGATGCATATTGTGCATACCATAGGTATAGGGGCCATACCATATCCACTTGTGTCCGATTTCAAAGATTAGTCAAGAACCTAGAAGATTGTTGTAAGATTGTCTTGGATAAAACCAATCCCTCTAATTCCATTATCTTTCCATCTAGCCCAAATCCTAATCCCATTATCCATCCAACAAATCCTAATCCTAAGCCTTCAACTTCCACTATTATCATCCATCCTCTATATTACCCATTCACCCATATCCTTGCAAAGGATGTGATCCATTGGCTACTAGCAAGGAATAAAACATTTCCATGTCATCAAACACCTATTCTTGAGCTTCCCCATGAGTCCTTAAACACTTTGTCTAGTCTTCTAACCCCATCATGTGATCTACAAGCTATCAAGTTTATTAAAGAGCCTTCCACTTCCATTCAAGAAAACCAAGAGTTATGTCAAGAGCACAATCCTAAGCATGAAGAAACAATAGTCCCTAAATCTAATCAAGATCAAATCATCCCCATCCAATCTATGCATAACATTTACATTCTTTATGATCAAGATAATATCCTTGAAGAGTCTATCTATGAACACCTTGACCCTATCCATAATCCTATACCTATCCATGAGCAAGATATCCAAATTGCTTCTATCCATCCTCCATCTAGCCCCATCCATGATCTACAAACATCCACTCCCCTTGATGAGACAAAGGCCTCTCAAGCAAGCATAGAAGATCAAACCAATAATGATCTTTTCACATCCACCATCAACCCTATTCCAAATCCACCATCATAACCTATTTGTCTTACCACCTTCATCCATGAATGTTCCTCTTTAGAACACCAACAACCATTATCCCCTATCTCACCTTCTCCATCCAATAAGGAACTCGTGTCTAGTGTTCCACCTACACCTAGTCCCATTGTCCATCGCATGCTCCAAAACATGAACTACCAAGGTAAAGGCTTAGACCTTCATGGACAAGGTATTTCAGAGCCTATTTATGTCAAGGTCCCTCCTCGCTCACATGGCCTTGGATACACAACCCAAGGTCAACAATCTAATGATGTTGGTACTTCCTCCACACTTCCTAAATCCACTTCCTTCCATCATAAACCACATCATATTCCTAAAACATACGTTTCCATTCCACCTCCCTCATCCTACAAATGTCAAAAGCATGTGACCGTACACCTTCCACCATCAACTTTGCCTCCACTTCTTCCAACTCCTAATATCCTTCCATCAAATCTACTCCACTACTTCCAACACCTTATCCTTCCATCCATAAATCCTCTAAAAATCCCAATCATGGCCAACAAATGCACACATCATGTAAACATAAGGCTTCTACTCATTCCACCCATCCCATGGGATTCCAAAATAAAAATTTGGATGCCTCTACCTATAAAGTCAAAACTCCTAAGGGTCATCATGCCTTAAGGCACAAAAGCCAAGAATCAAAGAAATATCCATCTCAAAAGCTACATATATCCAAACCCATAGATCCACAAAAAAAAGTTAAAAACTAAAATGGTATGGGTTCCTAAGCAAAAAGCCATCCAGTCAAATGAGGCATCTACCTCTCAAAAATCCCAACCATCCTCTTCCATCCATTCCCTCCAAAAGCCTAAAATTCCTCCATCCCATATGAAAAGAAAAAATCATAAAAACACTAAGTCCATGTGGGTTCCAAAAGTCCTAAATCATCCATCTCCTATGCAAACATCACCATTGTTCCCTACACCACCATCCACTCAAAAGCTTCAACATTTACCACAGTGTGTGTAGCCATTGGTCATGATTCCTTTCCATTCTACAACACTTCCACATACCTCCATCTCCCCATACTTTTTTCACTATCCTACATATCTTCCTCATCCTATCCCTATGGTCCATGCTTTTGCATAAGCCTTCCATCCATCTTTCATGCATAAGTCTTTCATAATCCATATCATAATCCACTATCTTCCTTACATAATCCATGTCATAATCCACTATCCTTCCATCCATAATCCATATCATAATCTGATATCTACCTAATCCATCTTTCACGCAATCCCCTACCAATGTATCTATGAGCACTTGACATGGTCCATGCGATGACATCCATCTAACAGGACTATCACTTTCATGGAACTAGACACTTGAGTCCCTTTCGTCCATATCCACCTATCCTATCAAAAAAGTCAAAAAAGTCAAAGAAATGAAAAAATGAAAAAAAAAGTAAAGAGAAATCCCTTCGTCCAACAGTGAAAACCTGGTAAACAGGTGCCTTGGATAAGTACCATGATGAAAACCTGGATGCGTATGTTGATCCTCTATGTCACCTATACTTGGGGGCACCTTGCCTCATCTACTAGATCATTTTCATGTCCTATCTTTTCATACCATTTCCTACCATCCTTATCCATTCCACATACATTCACCTATCCCATTGCATCCATTCATCCTCCCTTCCTCATTTTGATCTTGATAAAGATTAGGGGCAAAATGTTAAAACACGCTTTGGATATCTCTTGATATACCACATCCTTTTCATCCACTCCTATCACTATCCTATCATCATGAGCCTTGTCATGTAAAACCCTATACTATCTAGAATGGGGCATGTTGTTCTTATGCGACATAACCTTTGAGATCACATCCTTGCTCTCTTATGCGTACATCCATTCCCTATATCACATCCTTCTATCTATCCATCCAATCCTACCTACCTACCTCATTGCGCCTAGACTTGGTTCTCCCTTGTCATTGGTATCTAGCATAAAGGCTACTCAAATTTTTATCCAATGTCATCCCAAAACCTTTTGAAAAAATACCAAAAACATCATAAAAAACATCTTGAAAAAATCCAAAAACATCATAAAATGTCCTGAAAAAATACCAAAAAAATCAAATATCCATCAAAAATCCAATCAACTCATCAAATCACGCCAATCTATTAATCAAAATCACATCACTTGAATCCCATCAATAGCCTCAATCCCATCAATTCGAACCTTCATTATCACCATCATCATCATCACAAATCCAAACTAATCTCATCTCTATAGTTAATTTCCTTGATCCTGTGGATATGAGTATGTAGGCAATCTAAAGTACAAAGAAGGTACCCAAATTTAGGCACAAGATGATACCCCTCCTCTACCTTTCATCTTTCCTCTAATCTTCTTCCTCACCATCCATCTTCTCTTTCTTCCATCTATCATCATCAATCCATCACTTCTTCCAATCAATCTCAATCCAAACAATAAAATCAAATGCAAATCAATCCTTAATCCATACCAATCAAGTTAATCAAGCTTGTCAAATTATCCAATTACATCAACGATCTTGATCCTAGCCTTGTTGTAAACCCAATCAATTACCCAATCAATCAATCATCATCATTAATGGGACATATCGTTCCTGCATCCTTGTGTTGATCTAGGGATATATCATTCCCTGCCATGACAATGCTATCATCATCAATCAATCATCAGTTTACATCTTGATAGGGGTAATACCTTGTTTATTTTTGTATCATTTGTGCATACTTGCTTGCTTTCTTGTATGTGTTATCTTGTTATCTTGCATTTGTATCACATTTGTATCATTCCAGCTAATATTCATATCTTGTGTATGTTGGAATAACTTTCTACATTGTCCTTTGCATCTAAGGTCACATCATACCTTTTGTGCATTAGGACTTCAATGCTCTAAGTTTTCTTCCTCATACATCTAGACAAGGTTGTATTATGCTGGGGCACGAGACACATCGTCACCTTGGTCCTCATACCCTGGTGCATAACGTCTAGTGCTATGTCAAACATCATGATTGCTCACTTTCATTGCAGCATAATGCATCATTCATTTCTTCTATTCATTTCTCCCTTGACCAACCACTTTCATGTCGAGAGCCTACCCGTGTTTGTCCAACCCGTATATCCTCTCAAGGGGGCATCCTCATCCTATCTTTCCATTACCATATTTTTCTTCTATCCATACCTTAGCTTCTTTGAAATTATGTTACTCAACACAAATTTCATCATCTCGAATATCATCTCAAAGAGGGGTAAAATGTAGACACCTGAAACTGTCCAACACCTTGTCACTAGCACATTTTGCCCTAGGTACCTGTGTCATTCACCTAATTAGTTAAATAAATCTCATTTATTTAACTAATTTTCATTTTTTCCCTTTCTATCCATAATCCTATCTTCTTATTCATGGCCATTTATCCCCTCTAATTAAATAATTATTTTTAATTGTTTAATTAGTCATTTATCTATTTTCTTTCCTATAATTAAATAAATTTTATTTATTTAATTATCTTCCCACAATCCAAAATAATTAAATAAATTAAATATTTATTTAATTAATAAAATCCTAAAAAGATTATGCTTTCTTTTATCCCATTCTTTTTGAAGATTTATGAGGATTTAAAACAAAAAAACAAATCTTTTTATCTTTTTCCCTATCTTATCTAAAAAATTAAATCCTACCTTATCTTATCATATCTTCTTCTCCTCATCCCTGAAAAGTCTATAAATATGGCCTCTCACAAGCCATTTGATAGATCATTTTGAGTTTTGAGCATCCTTACTATGTTGAACCGTTTTCACAATAGCTTTCTATCATCTCTCATCTAAGTTATGCTGCGATTGTGTGCAATCAACATCTGAGCATCAAATCAAATCAATCCTGCATGAATCATTTGAGGTATTTGGAAAGTTGGGTATAAAGGTAAATTTGCATTTAATGTGTTTATCTTCGTTTGTTCAAATTTCTTGAATATATATATATATATATATATATATATATATATATATATATGTTTAATAATAATTGTTGCCTATTCCTCTATCTTGTAGCATGATGTTGATCGACTAGACTACACTTGTTAGCTTGAAGGAGTTAGAACGCCAACTCCTGTCTTGAAAGGAGGCTGAAGGTTTCTCCAAGGTCTCAGGGTTGGGTCTCCATATTATAAGATAGTTTAGTGGTTATGGGTCTATTGTTTCATCAAGGGGACTAGTTAAGTTTCAAGTAGAAATTGATTATCAGGTGGTCAAGTTCCAAGCTTAGATTTATGATGTTTTTGCACAACATGATAAGTATTTTTAGATTTAACATTTATCACAAAATATCAAGACATGAATCACTCTTAAATATTACTTCAAAGTTCTATGACTAGCAATCATCACACTTGTAAATAAGAAATTTCAACCCTACAACAGTAAATTATAAGTTTTTAGTTCTAAAACTAATTCTATTCTCACTACAAATGTAACAAAAATTACAAAAGAGATAATGGTTTGGAGAGAGAGGAATGACCCTATCTTATTGAGATGATAAGTATAGTCCTATTGAAGAAATAAGCACCTTATAGAACCAATCCTTCTATGGCCAAATTATACTCAACCATGCAAACAAGATGCTACACCCCTAATCCTATAGTGTATATGGTTGTGTATTCGTCTTGTGGCTACCTTAACTATTATTTAAGTTATATAATCATTAATATAGTCTAATATTCTAATATAGGCAGTTAGGTTGGCCTAGGTGGCATCCATGGCATAAGTATGGTATATATAGGAGGTAGAGGTCAGTTATTTTCATCATATTGACTATTTTGTTCTTATTAAAGACTATTGGAGGTATCCCCCTCAAAGTGGCATATTATTATTAATTATTTACAACATATTTCTTATTTTTTTCTTTTATTATGCAATTTATTTCATTACAAGTGGTATCACAACATGATCTTGGTACCGTGAAGGTAAGAAATAAGGTGTTTTTTTAATATTTTGAAGGTCATTTTGTAAAATCATTTCAAGGTTTTTGGAGGGTTTTTCAAGGACATATTGAATCTACTATAGTCCAAATTTGAGGTCAATTGGATCATAATTAAGAGAGTTATTACAAAATTAGGGTTTCCACCATTTCACTTCTAAGGGTTAAATTCAACAATTTTTTTCTTGATTCATATTGTTGAAAAAGGGCACATTAATATATCTACAATATTTTTTATCAATGAACACTTTTGATCGGAGCTATGAACCAATGAGGCCACAACACAGGGATCCTCATCCCCAAGAATGAACATTTAGTAATTTGAACACATCCACATTAGAAGCCAACTATGGAAGACCAAGAGTCACAACTTGGAATTCCACTAACTATGGAAGACCAAGAGTCACAACTTAGAATTCCACTAACTATGGAAGACTAAGAGTCACAACTTTGAATTCCACATTAGATGTCCCTATGGGGATTTGAACTTGGGTCTCCCCAACAAGAACCTAATGTTTCAACCAATTAAGCTCAACGCCTTGGACAATATATCTACAATATTGATTTGAAGGCATTTGGAGTAGATTTGAGGAAGTTATTAAAAAAATAGGCTTCCCACCAAATTCACTCTCAAGGCTGCAAATTAGCTAATTTCTTGGAGATTTTTTCTAGGAAGTGAGATCTAGGCCTCAATAACTTAGTAAAAATTTTAGATTAATTGGATTGTTTTGTGTGATTTATTTCCAAATTATTTTTATCCATCATGGTGGGGCCTACCACAAGAGGCAAAAAGAATCTTGTCACACCAAGAAAATCCCCAAATAATGAGGATATAGAAGGATGGGAGACTTATCTTAATTATATGCATAAAGAATTCATCAATTTTAAGGAAGATATATCATCAATGGTCAAAGGATTAGCAAGGAAGATGGATTCCCTTATGAGTGGTATAAACTATAAGGGAGTAGATTCACATAATTAGAACTGGGAGGGAGAAGATGCTTCTAAGGAACATGATTCTTAGGGGTTTGAATCAGATCTCAAGATGGATTAACACTCCAATCATTCTAAAGCTAGGTACTTCATACCAAAGATAGATATGTGAAAGTTTGATGGTCAAGATCCTACCAATTGGCTCTGCCAAATGGAGCAATCATTTGATATTCTCTGTGTTCTTTCTCAAGAAAAGGTGGCCATGGGTTTGTTATACTTGGAACCTGAACAATTCATTTGGTATTGCTGGCTATGTGAAGAAAATAAAAAAAAGGGATGTGTTGTCACTTGGTATGTTTTCCAAGAGTTACTCAATACGCATTACAGTGACAATCTTATGGATATCTACTTCAGCCAGATCACCAATTAAAGAAAATAGGTACAATCAAGGGTTGTACTCATCAATTTCTAGCTTTTTCGTTAAGAGTAAAAAATGTGGCAATAGAAAAAAATTTAGAGTTATTTTTGGGGGCTTCAAGGATCACATCAAATATGAGGTACACATGTTCCATCCAAATTCTATTTCCCAAGAAATGATTATGGCAAGGAAAGTAGAGGAAAACATTTTGGCTAATAGAAGGGAGGAATTCGCTAGCAATAAAGATCAAAGGGTACCTACATCATCATTTCTTGTCACACCTCATTTATTTTTCCTAGTTTAAACACATTCAATTATTGTATCAAAGTGTTGAATAGCAAACAATTAGGAAAGATATTTGATTATTGATTTTAAATGTTAAGTCAAATCAAGTTTTGATAAAGACTAACTACTTCTTGTTGTGTTCTTGAGTGTGACAAGGAAGGGTCGACACTCTTGTGGTTGCAAAGAGAGAGTATCATCAGGGAGAGGGATTCTAGACAGTTGGTAAGTTGGAATGAATGAGAAGGTCTTTTCACACATGCACATAGAATCATTTGTCAATTTATGCATATCTGGAATGTAGACATCAAGTCAATCTCTACTTTCCTTGTTTATCACAATTGCAACAGTTAGGTAGATGTTTGTTTGGACGCATCATAGCGATAGATATTGAATCGGTTACATACGTCTATTCAATATATTCATATGACCATCTAAAACCATTCATATAGTCATAATATGGAATTTATAGTTTATTCTTTTTATTATTATATATATATAAAGAATTGATAAAATAATTATTATTTCTAAATTGGTGATTTCTTTTATACATACACATATCTATTTTGTAAAAGTTTAAAAGAATATTTTTTTTTTATATAACCATTATTGGTTTATTTCTTCTTTTATGAAATAGATATAAATAATTAATCGTTTTAGATAAGTAAAAGGACAAATTAGTTAGGAAGATCATATTATGAGATGAATAGGATAAGGCTTGGTAATAGACTAGGAATCTAAGGATGGGGATTAAGGCATATAGGAGGGAGAATTAATAGGCACGATTGTTAGTTTTAGAACCATTTTTCTATTTTCTTCATCGACAGTTCTGGGGAATGAAGACGAGACATGAGATTTTGGGAAAAAGAGCAGGGGGTTCACATTATCTCTACATTGGGGAAATTGGATCTTTTGGCAAGAAGGGATATATATTAATAATTCGAAGTGAAAACTACAAATGGGATTGAATGGAGGCAATCATAGAAAAGATAATGCAAACTGTTGTTAATAAGAACAGACTTTGTAAAGTAACAGAAGCACAAAATCATAGTTTACATCACTGGTATGATTGAAGGAGAACATGGAGAACATAATAACTTATACTAAAGATCTAGAGCACTGGATAGACTGTAGGAAGTGGCTTAATTGAATGATAGGAGAAACTAACAAATAATAAAGTTTAGAGCATCATAACATTTTATTGGTACAATGATTGATTTCTTTCAGTTGGATTTGTTGTAGAAGGATTTTTGGCTTTGTTTTCTTATGCAAATCAGGGATGGGAATAATTCTAGTTATCCCTATTGATAATGTTATTTATTGTGCATGTTTCATGCTTTTGGAATAACTGCATATTATGTACATTCGTGTAAAATTTAGAAGTAGAATTTTTAAATCTATGGATCGATAAGAGAATAAAATTAAGTCATGTCTCTGCTTTGTAATTTAATTGTATGACTGTGGGTTCCACTTCCTCCTTCATCATGGAGTGATGGGTATGGAATTACTCATCCAAAAATATTAAATTTTATTTAAGACTGGTAAATGCTGACAAACTTTTGGAGCTTACTATTTGTATATGCAGAAAATTTCTAAAGCCTTTCAACAATACTATGTTGTTTATATCCTGCAATATTTTCGTGTTGACCAGACAGTTGCAATTTCTTTTGAAAATTTCTCTATCCTTTATTATTTGAAGGATGGACGTACCTATTTTTCTAGCTCCCATGCAGATAGGATGGGTACGACAAAGATTTAGGAATCTGGCTTCTTGACTACTAATTGTAAATTCTTGAAAGTTATTAAGCCTAAATCAACAAATCCATTTTGATCATATCCTGCAAGCGTGACATTTCATGAGACTGCTATTCTTTTAAGCATTGGGTGAAATAGTTCTTCATGTGCTTTGTCTATGCTTCCACTTTATGCTTTTATGTCTAACATGCAGTTGTAAGTGTAACACCTGACAAAATTTCTTCATCTTATGCTTTGAGAGATATCCGTAATTTTTTCCAAAGCTCTATTTTGGCACAAGCATGAGGGCACAAGCCAAGGTTCTGGAATCTATTTTTACACCTACCTCTACTTTTTCATGCAAGAGTTCAAAACTTTTTAAACAATTCATTTTGTGCATATCATGCATTCATTGAATTGCAATTTATTCTTGATCCAATTTATTATTGATCCGATAGGAAAATACTTTAGTAGCATTATGGAGAAGTATATTCTAGTTATTTTATTATTGCATTGAGATAGGATTGTATTTGTTGGAAGTAAGTCACGCCCAGACCGATGATGGGCTGGCCATAAGGAGCTAGTACTTCAGTTGGTAGAGCACTCCAGGAGCAAATGGAAGGTTCTAGGTTTGAGTCTTAGCTGGTCCATATGAACAGCAAATCAATAATTGGTATCAAAGCTAGGCTAGGAGCCCCAAGCACCTGCAGTGTGGCTTAAGGGGGGGTGTTGGAAGTAAGCCACATCCGAACTGACGATGGGTTGGCCATAGAGAGGCCAATAGCTCAGTTTGTAGAGCACTCCAGTAGCAAATGGAAGGTCCTATGTTCGAGTCCTAGCTAGTCCATATGAGAAGCAGCTCAACAAGTGGTATCAGAGCCAAGTTTGGTTGAGCTAGAGTTTTAGCTTTCTGGGTATTGAGGAAAAGCCCTAATTTTTCTAGGTCTTAATAGACTCACCCGATTTAGAAAAATGGTTGGAGGAGATAGCAAGAGTTGGCAGCAGCCACCCATGTTTGATGGAAAGACCTTTGATGTTTGGTCAAAGAAGATGAAGACCATCTTGGTTGCAAATGATTTGTGGGAACTTGTGGTCAATGGGTTCACAGATGTGACTGACCCAAATGCTCAAATGCCTTTACAGCTCTAACAAACACCCAAAAGAACCAGTTGAAGGAAAAAAGGAGAGAACCTTTGACAATTGATCGGGATTTTCCATTACATTTGAAATTTTCTTATTATATCTCTTGGTGAAATAATCTATGGGATTATTTAAGTCTCAGTGGAACCCTTGAGTCACCTAGTAATGTCTAAATGTCACATTGACTATTGCAAACCAATGTGTGTTCACTTCATTGAGATCTAGATAGAATGATAGCTAATACATTTTAATGATATAGGTGGGGTGAATACAAATATGGACGATCACATTAAGAGATTTCATAATCTTTTATGACCCTATTGATCAATATCTTATAACATAACTAATTTATATCATGTCAATTGGGCTAAGTTAATTTTCCCAACTATGACATTGGTGTTTCTGTTAAATAGCCAATCATAAGTAAATTATACTTAGTTATGATAACTCATGATACCTACCAAGAGGATGGTATACATATTGATGACTTATTGCTAACCTCTCATGTCGACACTATTAATGGTATTATATTGGACTTCATAAAAGATCTTTTACTTGATGATTATGATGGATCCAGATATGCATCCTTACCCGAGGAGTTATTTTATTTATTGATAATTTGTACGTAGATAATAATTGGATGAAATTTTGGGTATTCTTCTATTGGTTTAGGACATCATAACATATTATTTGGTGGTTGTGTAATCATGTATTGTTTAGATACAATGTCAGCAAATGGTCAATCAAAATTGTCAAACTATCCTTTTGAAAAACTAAGACCATATTGGTGGTTGAAGTATTTCTCCAACCTAGCACATGTGAAACTGAGGATATAGACCTAAGATGAGTAAGGATGGAAGTGTGTCTAGTTTTCTTATAGGCACAAGGGATGGAAATTTTAAACTATGTTTAATACATTTATGTGGAGACTAAGTTAGTGTTAAATTTTCCATAAAATAATTGAGTTATTGCTAATATTTATTGCATGGGAATGTAGTAATATAGTTTTTTTTAAAAGGTGCAAAGAACCAAGACAAAATATATTAAATAAGTAAAAGAATAATACAATAGTGGCCCCGAAAAGGCCAATATAGGGTGCCATGACTCCCAAAATCATAAAGTGTTATACAATAATCTCAGTCATGGTCATCAATACCCAAAAGGGTCAAAGCAAATTACTCCCAGTCAGAAGTCTTGTTGCTGATATGAGTAGCTCCATAATCAAAGAAGTCAAGGAAATAAAAGTATTTCTCCCAATGCCAAATCAAAATGAGGTCCATATACAAAGAAGGGGAGTTCTGCAACCAGTAACCAATGAAGGCCGTTGAAGGTGATGCTGTCAGATCCTCTTGGACGGTGCAAATCAAGAAACAAATTGAAATTTTTGATAGAGATCATTGATCCCCCAACGGTACTAAAGTTGCTACCAAAGCTTATGGATTTGAATGAACCTTGAGAGAGCTAGTAACCGTTGTCAGCTCCTATGATTTTGTGTACCATCAATGCCTTACAGGAGTGGTACAACACCAATCTCTCTAAGAAAACAGTGACGTTTTGAACCTTCCCCATCGTACTACCAAAAAACACAAAACAGAAGACACGCCACTCAAAGATGGTTGCCTTTTGGGGTCCTCAAAAAAATTCCTCCTTCATGGGCCTGGATTGGATCCCAAAATTCTCCCTGGCATTCCAAATAAGGCCACAAGGAATAGAAAGGAGAAGAGGCCGGTGAAAAGAAAAAACAAATTGCCAATTAAACTAACCAAAAGCCAACTTGATGCCAAAAAGGAATGAAACACAAAAAAGACTAGAAAACAAGAGCATGAGGAACCAAAATCATATCATATAGACATCGCAAAAAGAACCGAACACCTCTACCATCCGCACAAAATGACTCCACAAATCCTCTATGAAAAATAAAAATTTAGAACATGATGCCTCCCCAAATTGGCGAAGACAACACTCTCAAGCACCCACTAAGACTCATAAGAGACGCCAAAACAAGATAAACCTGGCGCAGTGAAAAAAAAATTTAGGCACCGGAATCCATCTCACACTCCTTCATCACATGCTCCATTCCACCACTTTTGCACTCTACCCACCAACTCAACTCCCCTTGACAATTCAAACACAGAATAACACCTCCTACATCAAAAATAGGGCACCTCAAATACAATGAAAAACACCATAGAAGCAAACATCACCAATTCATGTACTAAAGACGAAGCAGTCAAAAGTCCCCCCAACTGGACAAAAAGAAAAGAACCGCACAATAACACCCCAGCAACCGTCAACAACAAGAACTATAGCACCCTTTTCTGAAAGCTTGTTCCTAATGAGAGGACAATTTTTTGGAGCTTAACCGCTCCTACCCTGCTTGAGGTAAAAAAATTTATCAAGAGATACAAGGAGAGCACACCACTCTCCTTGATCTTGGAATTTTCTCTATCATATTTTGAGAGCCGACAATTGGTTCCCCATCATGCAAGACATTCAAAGATTTGGTGGACTTCTTGCCCTGACTTGGTGTAGAGAAGTCTATTTTCTTGGCCAGATCTGTCTGGGAGATGCCTAACATTGGAGAATTAGTTGTCACTATATCCTCCTGAAGCACCTCCTCTTCAAAATCTGAGTCGTCTCCAATGTCTGGATGTGCAAATGCAAAACAATCTGGGAATTTATCATTTGAATCATCTTGAAAGGATGCCTCTGCCAAAGCACCAAAGACTTCTTCTCCCATGATTTTCCAAATTTTGTCTGCTAGGTCAAGAGCTGCCTCAGATGTCAATTCCTGTGAAATATCCGAAGACTATATAATCCATTGAACATTCTTCTCCTCTGGAATTTTGGGGATCTAAAGAAAAATTCTCTTCGTTACAGAGATCAACTTATAAGAGTATTTCTTCTGGGGTCCTATCCTCAACCTCTTGTCTAGAAGGGATTACCACCTCTACATTAGGAAAAACATTGTTTGGGACTACTGTCCGGGAAATGTCAGTAAAACCTATCTGATTTATAAGAGTATGATATTCCAAATCAGAATTTTCTATCTCTTTTGACAAAAAGACTCTACTACTGCAACCATCTATATCTGGTTCTACCCCACCTGAGAGGGTCACTTGCAGGTCTATCGATCTATCGAAATCCCGATCAGTCTCAATGGGAAGACTTTTTAGGACAGCCGCTTCTAGATAAAGTCCTTCATCCTTTTCCTTAGCTAAGATCTCCCTACAATCCAAATTGCTTAAGGGTTCTGGCTCTTCTCCTAAGATCCCACCTTCCAAAATATTATTCAAATCTGTGGAATTCCTCTGCTTGCCTCACTAGAAGAAAGAAAAGTGTTTACCAGTGGAACCTGAAGAGAGACCTTTTCTGTGCTTGCCTTGGACATGGGGGCTAATCTACATCCATGAGGACCAAGACCCCCACTAGTTATGCATCTAGATTCCAAATTCTCATAGAAAATTTCTTGCCCCCATTCTCCTTCAGAAGTTTGTAATATGATGTTTTTGGGGAATCCCTTCTTTATATTCAAGAGGATATAAACCCTGATACTTGCCCTTTTTATTGAAGGCTGAGACTTCTCCATGGATTTGAAGACACCAATCGAGTCCCCAATCATCTTCAATAATGTCTCATCTCTGTATTCTATAGGTAATCTTCTCAGACTTACCCAGGAAAGAGCATGAGATATCACCACATTCGATGCTCTGAAGTTGGGTTGCCACGGCTGCAGAATCGCAGATAAACTTCAATACCTTTAAAAAACTAGATGTTCTTTTGGAATACTAAGTCTATGTGTTTTTTATTCTTAAAAATGATAGTTAAAAACCCTCATCTAGCATAATAGCTTCCTCATACTCTAGCCAGGTCATTTTGATCCATGCAAACAAATCATTCTTAGAGAAGGGGCTCTTCCAAGGTTTACCTATAAGAGCGGTCTCCATGAGCTTGTCCTTTCTGTTTCCAAGTAGCTCCTCTGGTATGGTAACTTAGAGCTCCAAACTCTTTGACATTTCGTCTCTATTGAAAAAGGTTTTTTTGACACGATATTCCTTTGTGCCCTCTTTTGAAGAAAGCTTTCCCCAACGCATTCTTTGTTGGAATGCCTGTGGCCCCCAATCGTGCCTAGAATATATTATCTTCCCTTTAGAATAAATCTGCTCATTGCCCTACCGTCTAGTTTGAAATGATCTGTTTGAAGGAAATGGGTAATGTCTAAAGCTTCGTAACCAAGACGTATCCTTGTTGTAAATAGGAAAAAAAGTGTCTTGGTCAGATGATTTCCTTTGTCCCATTCATCTTTTTCTCCCCCTATTGACAAAGTTAAAAGAACTTTATCTCTAGGTTCCATACCTCAGGCCTCTTCCTTTGTTCTTGCAAAGGACCATCTGACCGCCCTCATGCGAACCATGATGAGATGGCCTAGCAGACCAAAATCTCTGCCTTTGGAAGGATACTTAAATGTATCCCTATGACGCCTTGTGTTATCATAGTAAGAACTAATATCTTTGCTTTCCCTGAGACAGGAAGCATCCCAAGAAAATCTAGAACAAGATGCCACATTAACTCCATAGAGGCGATGTGAGTGTGTTCCACCCTTATCTTTTTCCCTAAAAAAGAATGGCCTGAAATTCTTCCACATTGCATTTCTCCTTCCTTGTTTATTCCACCCCCATGCTCTACTCCATCTTGTGCTCTACTCCATTTTTGGAAGTCTTTTAAATTTTAAAAAAAATTAAAGAGTATAGTTGATATCAAATTTATGGGAAAGGCATCCTATAGAGGGTTATGGTACATTTTATCTTATAGGTGGATTGAGGATGACCCCTTGAGTGTATATAACTACTTGTGTTCTTGGTAGCACTTATAATATGATAGTAATGCTATTTGTTAATGTCAAGATATCATTATGATTTGATTAGGACATCTAAATGTTGCATCATTAGTCAATGCATAGTATTGCTTGTGGCATTAATCACTAGATGACTTCTAAGTGATGACCTTATTGACCATTTTAAAACTACAATTATGTGATATTATGTCAGTATAATACTTCATACTAATATCTAAGAGAGATGCAAGATGGGTGTCTGTGTGCTCCAAAACATGACTCAAACACAAACGTAGATGAGTCAGCCTCAATATCACACATGAACCCTCTTCTTGCTATTGGTTACCTATGAGTCACTTTCGCTCTTGTGGCAAGATCTAGTCGAGTGGAGGCAAGAACTAGGAGAGGTTATGGTGTAATGGAAGTAAAACATCACAGAGAGTGGTTGGCCAGTCTATGGGCCTGGTATGGATTGCTATATGTCAAGCTCACTATAGGACTATTGTGGTTGAGATTATTATATGACCCAAAGGGTCACTAGTCCTAGTTCTCCTTTTAGGATTTCTTAAGTTCCAATGCCTAGTGGGTAGACTATTTTTCTCATTGATGAGTCTAGAGCATTGTAACCTAGCTTCATTTGTTTGAATGTGTTTTTGAATGATCTCTCTCTATTGGAAGATTCTAAGAGCGTGTTCTTACTCTTATATGGTTTGTTGTGCATGTTGTGGTCTTGGGTTGATTTCGTCTATCTCTTTGAGAGTAGCCTTGATCCAACTTCTTCTTATCCCTAGGCAAATCGAATGCTTAGGAGAGAGTTGTTGACTTTGTTTTGATGCAAGGTCAAAGGTTTGTTTTTTCCTTTTGATTGGATGTTGAGTGTGACTTGTACCTCATGATGTGATCAAGGGTTTAGTCTTCCTAAGTTCCTAAGATTTTTTGTATTTTTGTATGAATGCAACTACAATGAATGCAAAAAAAAAAATTTGGTTCTCTTTCCAATTGAATAATAAAAAGTGATCTATTTAACTAAGAATTGAAATATGAATGCAATTTAATATGAATTTCCCAATTGCAATCTAAACTATGTTTTTTTATATTTTGTGAGACATTTTTTGGATCTAATCTAGGAATTGAAAGTACTTGAATGAAATCTAATCTATGAATTGCAATAAAACTATTCTAAGTGAAGCTAATCTAATCAACTTGAAATAAATCCTATCAAGGAAATTGAAGTACAGATATTAGTTTCTCCAAGAGAAAATTATGATTTAATTAACTATGAAAGCATATAAAGAACCTAAATTTATCTTTGGTGCATGAACCTGGTGTATCCTCAGAAATCCTGGTGGTAACCTCCTCTCCTCTGTAATAGTAGGGAACTTCTCTTAGCGACAAGGATGAAGTGAAATTGATTGAATTATTGAGCTATGCAACTATGATTGATTGAATTGAGATATTTGAAGCTATGAAGCACTATGGCTTGGCAATTGGCTTGACAATTTATGAGCGTAACAATTCTATTTAATCTTTTGAAATCTTGGGAACTATACTATGAAAGAAAAACTCATACGTCCTACAAAGAGCATGAATATGCTATGGAGAACAAAAAGAAAAGCTTGTCAAGAGTCTGCAATAATGAATTTGTCTCCTATATTGCATATAGGAGGGGGGTATTTATAGGTTGGGAGAGCTCACAAAAGGTGGGATTGAATGAAGAGTTAACTCAATTAAATGATGAGTTAATAGGATTGATTGAGGAGTGGACTAGCCTAATTAGACAGTGAACTCAGCTTGATAGCTTATCACTCATGGAGGAAGGAAAGTTAGCATGAGAAGAAGGGGATATAAAAATAGCTTAGTTGGAGCTAAGAATAGGTTGATTAGGAGTAGAGAGGGAGTTAAAAATAGACTAGCCTTAGCTAGGGTTGAAAAGGCATGCAAACTAGAGACAAAACGGAGCTAATTTGGGCCCAAACTGAAAAGAAACTTACATTTTAAAACATGATTGGGTCACCCCTTGTGACAGGGTAGGTCGCCCCCTAAGGATCTAGGGTCACTCAAGGGGACTCAAAAATGATAGGGGGTGACCCACAGGGACAGGGTTCTATGGGTGATTTTGAGGGATAAGAATGATCAGAAAGGGATAAGAATGATCTCAGGAGGTCTGAAGATTGAGTAAAAACTTAAAGAAGGTGGGTCACCCCCTGTAGCAAGGTAGGTCACTCCTGGGGGGGTCTATGGTCACACGAGGGGATTTGGAAATAATAGGGGTGACCCATAAAGGAAGGGAGACAAAAATGATGATGGGGAATGATCTAGGGGGTTAATTGGAGGCCTCTAGAATGTTGAAATGGATGAAAGGAGCTTAGAGAAAGGGTATTTATCATCTTGCGACACTATGGGGTCAAATTGACAAGGTTAGAAACTCACAAAAATGAATTTTTGAAAAAGCGTAAAGGGTACATAAATAGGACTTAGGAAGGTTAGCTAGGGGACTAGGGAAACACAAACAAGATGAAGAGCTTTGATCCATGTGTCACCAAGAAGAATCGCAGTGAGGGTATAATTACATGCTTACATATACATGATTAGGACTATAGCTCATCATTGGATGACCATGTAGGCCCATGTAGTTTTTTAGTGCTTACATATTTTTCCCCTCGAGGATGGTAGTCTACATGAAGGGTAGGTATTATTCCTAAACTAGGCCCTACTTGTTGTCATTATCCCACAATTGTACATGTATGCAAGTGAGATTAAACAACAAAGAAAAAATTGAAACAAGCTTAACCTATTCAATTCAACCACAATTACAACCTCATGATTAGACAAGAAAGAGGAATTCAAGATAAACCAAATTTCACCCTAAAACCATTGAATTCTCTTTAATATGTCCTAGATTATATTGAAGATGATTTGTATGTCAAGTGCTCACACTAGAAACATTTATTTAGATTCAAATAGTTGATGAAAATGATGGAGGAGTGCTTAAATTTATATATTTTTGAGAGC
This sequence comes from Cunninghamia lanceolata, assembly GCA_027924645.1. NCBI lineage: Eukaryota > Viridiplantae > Streptophyta > Pinopsida > Cupressales > Cupressaceae > Cunninghamia > Cunninghamia lanceolata. Next base: position 5,436,706 of record BSBN01000244.1, read on the forward strand.
ATGAATGGAGGATGAGGATTAAAAATTGAGATCAATGACTCTCATTGATTGAGGCATCTCAAGAAAGGAGAGAGTGACAAGTGTCAATTGGATATTGGACGACAGGAAGGCTCTATGATTCAAGGAGAATCTAATGGTGGAGAATTGGTCTTGGGATCAATGGAGGGTTGAGATTAATTAGGTGGGTGAAAGGTATGGGGCTATTAAATGAAAAAGGTAAGGCTTGGATTTTGCAAATTTTAAATTGCATGGAGGTAGGACAAGTGGAATTTTAAATTAGAGGAAAGAGGACAAGTGGAATTTTAAAATGGAAGAAAAAGGACAAAGAAGATTTGTCCATGCCTCCAAATTACTACTTGTCATGTACATGCATGCACTTTGCATGTACATTTTATGACAAGTGTATCCTCTAGAAGCATGGGGGATTGATCCTTAATTTTCCCAAATTAATATATGTGCACATGATTTAGGATAATAAATAATGATTATAAAAAGTAATCTAAAATAGACAAAAGGGGGAATTAAATAAATAGTTTTATTTATTTAATTTTTTGGAGGAAGGGGATCTATAATCTTAGCTAAAAAAATATTTATCTAGGACTATAGTGGATAAATTATGTGGAGAAGATGATTTTAGGTAATGGAAGTAAGTGGGAAATTATTAATTAAATAATAAAATATTATTAAATTAATATATAGGTTGAATATTGGGATAGTTTCTCAATTTAAGTTGATCAATTATGGCGGACAAAAATGGGAAATGACATGACCATTTTTAGGTGTATATATTTTACCCCTCTTTGAAATGGCATTAAAATAACGTTATTTCAAAGAAAAAATATATAGTGCTTGGTGAGGGGTAGGTAACATGGCTTGGTCAATTGGTGACTAGAAGGAATTTGAAGAATATGATGGTAGGGTGATGCCCTCTTGAAAGAAGAAAATAGGATGAGAAATGGATAAATGGTGAAAAATCAGGAGGGATGGAAGAAAAATGAGGAAAAACAAGGCTATGGGGAGGCAATGGGAGGGGAAATGGTGAAAGAGGGGATATAAATGGAACACAGGGGTAAAAACTTTGCATTTTTACCCTTGGTGATAGTGTAAGGTGAAAGAGGAGATAAGAGAAGTAAAGAGATAGCGGCCCCTGTAGCTAGTGTGGAGCATCGTGCATATCGTGTGAGGAGATATGGATGACCATGAGACATGACCGAATGGGTACGTACTTCGAACCAACCTTATAGATGAAGTTTTTTAGCATTTATGAGGTGAGAAACACGTACGATGCATCCATCAATCCCAAAACAACGGAAGTATCTTGAAATAGTAGAAGCACCAAAATAGGTGTGGATATAGAGCACATTTGGCAGATCTATGTAGGAGTCAGTGGATGCATGGAATAATAAGTAGCCACATAGAAAAAAGGGTAGCTCCGCATGATTTTTGGTAGATGTGCCAAAAATTGGTGGATGTGCGAGGAAAAATGGCAGATGCATTAGATGCAATGATGATGCCTAGAAAATGGTGAATCTAAATTGTGTTTTTGGTAGATCCATTAGGGAAGAAGTAGATGAAAATGTTGTATGTTTTGATAGGTTAGTCTGATGAGTGGCTATGTTGTGAAGGAGCATCCAATGTCGTTGATGACACCAGAGCAGAGATCGGTAATATCGCATACATTCCAGTAGGCAGATTAGGATTTATTGGATGAGTATGGGTTGTACTACATGGCATGGATGCTAGTCATTCGGGCACACTGGGTGATGCTGACAGCTCTAGCAAAGAGGTGGAGATTGAACACTAGTACATTCAATCTTCTAGCAGGGAAGATGATGATTACTTTAGAGGATGTGTGGAGAATCCTGAGGCTACCAATTAGGACACTATTGGTGTATACTTCACCTAGGGTGATAGACGTGTAGTTGAATCAATTATTTGGACGGACTGACAAACCACATCAGGGGAGGCCGTTATTTGTGGATAGGTACCAGGGGCAGTTTTCGGTGATAGCTTTATATGTAGTGGCTCTTATGAGCGGCATAGTGTTTCTTGATAATAGTGTGAGGACATTTTCTATTGGATTGGTTGATTGTATAGCAGATATACTAGAGCACAGATGTAGGTTCACATGGGGTACATGTATGCTATAGCACTTGTATCAGGATCTACATGTGATAGTGTATGGAGAGGGGTCAAGCTTGGAACACATGACATTGCTACAGGTATGAGCATGGGAGCATATTGCAGTGTGCAACCCAGTGGGAGAGAGGGTTGCTCGAGATGCTGAGGAGCCCTATGTGTATGGTTGGGATCAGGCAATACATCCCTGAGTAGTGGGTGATATAGAGTACTAGTGGAGGGTACTGGATGAGTTACATCCAGGGGATATCACATGGAGACCTTTTAGAGATGCAGGTGGGTGGTAGGATGACTTCAGAATGACACCATACATGAGGACACCTTGTTACTTGATAGGGCAATATGATTATTTTGTTAAGAGATACAAGCTAGATCATGTGATGTGGTAGTTTGGGGAGAGGCAGGATGTGGTAGAGGGCCCACACATGTTTACACATGTGGCATAGAAAGTTAGGATTTGGGGGCCCCAGATAGATTGGGATGCAGCTGCACAAGGATGGAGAGATCTGGAGATAGTGAGATGGGACCCACATAGTGGGGATGATGATGTAGGGACCACTGTAAAATATAGGACCTGGTGGAGGACTCATATGCCTAAAAATTTCATGCCACCTCTTTGGTAGGATATGATAGACAGGATTTAGGCAACAATGGCAAAGGTGCAAAGGCACAAGGGAGCTAGAGGAGTAGCAGCACTAGGAGAGGAGAGAGAGGTTGCACGACAGGGGCAAAGGAGAGATCAAGCCTAAGGAGAGGAGGTGATTGAGGGGGTGGTGGTGGAGGAGGTAGTAGAGGAGGAGTATATTGAGGTAGATGATGCAGGTCGAGGATCACCAGTACAACGCTCTTTGAGAGGAGAGAAGGGTGAGGGGAAAGAGAGTAGAGGTCACCGCAAGGTAGGGGAGAGGATATTAGGAAGAGAGGATAAGAGACATAGAGACTCAGCTAGCCACAACTTCCAGTTCTCAGGACGAAGTTATGCTAGGGAGAAACCATTTGCAAGAGGAGAGGGATACTTTGTAGGGTGAGTGAGACAACCTGATTACAGAGAGGAATAGGCTATAGGTGTAGAGGGATGGACTGATGAGTAGAGTATAGGGGCTAGAAGGCTAATTACAGAGAGCATAGGCAGATGTGGTGAGGATACAATAGGAGAGGGATGCAGTCAGGCTAGTGTTGGGATAAGAGGGTAGGGATAGAGCTTTTGATGAGGTTACCAAGGTATAAAGGGAGTTGGTTCGAGCATTGAGGGAGGTGACCTATTAGAGGACACATTATGAGTGGATAGCAATAGTAGACCAGAGGGTGCCAGATTATGTGGAGACATCACAATCAGGATGGTTGGGATCAATGAGATTAGGGGGTTCTATAGCCATGGGACCACTAGTAGGGGTGTCACCACCAACAGCATGACAACCATCACTAGGGAGATCAGAGGGGGCTAGCCATATCTAGTGATGATGTTTTGTGGATGGATTTTTTATGTATTCCCTAGAGGCAGGATGTACTTTGATATGATTGTACCCAGATGTATTTTATATATATATATATGGATGATTATGGACTTATTTGATGTATGGATTCCTATATGATGTGTTATGGTTTATAGATTTCTACCTGCATAAACCATATCCTAAACACATAACCACATAAACCATAACATATATATATGGATGATTATGGACTTATTTGATGTATGGATACCTATATGATGTGTTATGGTTTAAAGATTCCTACCTGTGTAGATATGATGTATATTTCATGTTATAGTTTATGTGGTTATGTGTTTAGGATATGTATGCATATGGATGGATGTATGTTTATAATATAATGTATGGATGTGGTTGTGTAGTATATAGATGCATGTGTTAGTATTGATAGATATATATGGATGAGATGTATGAATAAATGGATTATGGTTTGTGAATGTGTTATGGAAATGCTTATATTAATAAATATATGATGGTAATGGATAAATATCATATTATAAATATGATGAGTTGGATAAGACTAAGTTGTTCGGAGTGGATGTAGGTGTCAAGGTTCAACCATACCAAAAGGAACATGAAGGGTGGTGAAGAAGAAGCAAGAGAAGAAAATGTGCACATGGATTAATTTTGATAGGACGTGAGGGGAGAAGCGACGAAGAGGTTCAGCCCAAACCTCATTGGAAAACTTGCAATAGGGATATAGAATTTAAATTCAAACCCAAGAGGATCTCTTCCAAATCAAGGAGGATAACTAATGGTTATATAGAGAAAGAGAGAAGAATGGTGACATGTACCTTTAATGCAAGTTTAGGAATTTGAAGCATTAATTGATCGCCTCAGTACAAGGAATACTTCTCCAAGCATAGGGATTAGGACAAGTTGGATTCTTGAATCATGGAGCTTAGGCGATTGGAGAATGGCAAAGGATGACAGCCATAACTCTAGCAAAGATAATGTATAGGGGTTGTCAACGAGGGGTGTAGGAAGTCAATCCAAACCCTCTTGAAAATATCTAGTACAAATAAACTGCAATCTTTTAATGCTTTAAATAAATTTCAATGTAGTGAGAACTTATTTTGAAATAGCATGAGATGTTATGCACCAAGATATAAGGAACCAAGGTGAAAATGTATCTCGTGCATAAGAATGACTCAAAAAAGAAATATCCCAAACAATGGTTCAAAGGACAAGTGATTGTCACTACATATACCATGATAAAACAACCAACAAATAGAATGGTACCCTAGCACTAGGAAAGGACTAGGATATCCTTGGTGATGGTGACACTAAGGTAACCTTGAAGACACATCATGCAAAAATCAAAATGATCATGCCCTCGTTATAATCCTGCTAGAGGTACATCAAGATATGGAGGATCTTGGTGACCTTAGGTGTATAACAAGGGATTCTGAAAAGGTAATTTTGATAAGATAACCAAGATGAGAAATACCCAATCACAACACAAACATGATCAATCCTTTTTCGAAGGGATGGATGGATGTTGCTTGATATAGGGGATGATATGTCCTGTGAAGGCTGATAGGTGACATAGATAGGGGCCAAGAGGATGTGACGAATGTTTGCAGTAGAATTTCTTATGGATGTTTCGTTGTTTAGAGTTGGTGCATATAGAGGTGTGTCTTTGGATACATGATGTTTTGTCTAAATAAGCTCAATTACAGGATGCTATGGATAGTTGGGAGAATGGGATGGGATGATTTGATAAAGGAAAATAACCTTTCTCTTGCGATGGGAAGATGGTGCAACCTACAATTATGTATTAGTGAAATTACTGGCCGAGGTAAGTGAGGGTGGGGAATAATTAGGAAAGTTGGAAATCAATATGTTGGGGGAAGATGGAATGAGTGTAGTGCAATCATATATTCTTAAAACCATTAGGATGGGTGCGATAGACGGGCATGAGGACAAAAACTTGGAAATCAACATGTGAAAAACTACTGATCGAGATATGTGGGAGGCAGGGGGTTTATGGTACCACATGAAATGAAATGAGTTGTTTCCAACAATAGGCACAAATCAAAGGAAAACTAAATATGCGGAATTGGTGAATAATGATTGGAAGGATGGAGGCAGTGAAAGAATGACGATAATCATACAAGTTCTTGCTGCAAGAGAAGGGGTGATGTTTGTGAAAGTTGGAAAGTGAACATACAAGATGCTCTAATCTAGGGTGTCGAGGGTGTATACTGCAGGGGATTTGGCTCATTAGAAACCAAATCATGCAGTGGCAGAAATGCAAGAAGAAGGGAACACCATATGTTTGTCTTTGTCATGTACGGGGCGGAAGGGAAAGCTAGAGGAATACACTGTAGTTGCCTACCATAGATGGTAACATTTCTTACTACATACTCTAAAAATCTCCCTTGTTAGGTATGTCTAGACCTGATGTAGTTTGGCGAAGGAATTGGTAGAGCCTGAAATCATATACTATATGAAAATCACTATTTGAATGAGGAAGGAGCAAAGTTGATTTGATGGCACGGTGGTGTATGCATGGGCGGATGGTGATAGCCCTTGGCCAACTGCCTCTTGCTGACATGGCAAATTGAGGCTGGGAGTGGTTACACTTTTCAATATAAAACATTTGTGGGATGCGGAGGCAGTTGGAGAGTTGAGAGAAAGATTGATTTCCTCTATCAAGAACACCTATGAAATTGTGGAAGTCAAGTGGGATAATGGAAGGATGTATGACTAGGCGGGGAAAATGATGGTGATAATCATATAGTCTGTTGTCCCTGGGGGTAATGTTTGGGGGTGATGGATAGGGGATAAGTGAATATAGGAAGGTGCGGATGTAATGGGGAAGGGGGATGCTTCAACCCCTAGAACTTTATGAAAACCACAAACTGAGGAGAGTCCAAGTGGAGGGGAGTTATAGATCAAAGATTACAGTGATGGTACTTATGAAAGACACATACTAATGGGAGAGGATGGAGAGGTACGATGGTGAGGAGGAGATCATGCTAATAATCATGCATGTTGTTGTTTCAGAATGCGAGGTGGCCCGTGACTCTGATCTTGGTGTAAATGCCTCCTTCCTTGTTATTATTATGGGGGGTGAGTTTCACTTGGTATTTGAAGAGGACATTTATCCCCACTTAGAATTATTGGGCATTATGTAGGAGGAATAAAAGGTTTATCTGATTTGAATGTATGCAAGCGAGATTGAACAAGAAAGAACTAATTAAAACAAGATTAACCTTTTCACCTCATGATTAGACAAGAAAGAGGAATTCAAACTAAACCAATTTGCACCCTAAAACCTTTGAATTCTCTTTGATATGTCCTAGATTATATTGAAGATGATTTGTATGTCAAGTGCTCACACTAGCAGCATTTATTTGCATTCAAAGTGTTGACGAAAATGATGGAGGAGTGCTTAAAATTATAGATTTTTGGGAGCATGAATGGAGGGTGAGGATTAAAAATTGAGATCACTGGCTCTCATTGATTGAGGCATCTCAAGCAAGGATAGAGTGACAAGTGTCAATTAGATATTGGATTAGAGGAAGGCTCCATGATTCAAGGAGAATCTAATGGTGGAGAATTGGTCTTGGGATCAATGGAGGATTGAGATTAATTAGGTGGGTGAAAGGCATGGGGGTATTGAATGAAAAAGGTAAGGCCTAGATTTTGCAAATTTTAAATTGCATGGAGGAAGGACAAGTGGAATTTTAAATTAGAAGAAAGAGGACAAGTGAAATTTTAAATTTGAAGACAAAGGACAAAGAAGATTTATCCATGCTTCCAAAGTACCACTTGTCATGTACATGCATGCACTTTGCATGTACATTTTATGACAAGTGTATCCTCTAAAAGCATGGTGGAATGTGATCCTTAGTTTTCCCAAATTAATCTGTGTGCACATGATTTAGGATAATTAATAATGATTACCAAAAGTAATAAAAATAGACAAAAGAAAGAATTAAATAAATAGTTTTATTTATTTAATTTTTTGGAGGAAGGGGAACTATAATATTAAGTAAATAAATATTTATCTAGGACTATTGTGGATGAATTATGTGGATAAGATGATTTTAGGTGATGGAAGCAACTGGGAAAATATTAATTAAATAACAAAATATTATTTAATTAATATATAGGTCGAATATTGAGATAAGTGCTCAATTTAAGTTGATCAATTATAGTAGATGAAAATGAGAAATGACATGACCATTTTAAGGTGTCTACATTTTGCCCCTCTTTGAAATGTTAGTGTTAAAATAACATTATTTCAAAGAAAATAAAATATAGCACTTGATGAGGGGAAAGTAACATGCACCGATTGATTGGTAACTGGAAGTAATTTGAAGAATATGATAGTAGGGTGATGCCCCCTCAAGAGGTCACACAGGTGAAAATGAACTTGGGGAGCTCTTGAAAGAAGCAAAAAGGATGAGAAATGGGTAAATGGTGAAAAATTAGGAGAGATGGAAGAAAAATGGGGAAAAACAAGGCTATGGGGAGGAAATGGGAGGGAAAAGGGTGAAAGAGGGGCTATAAATGGAATAGGGGGGAGAAAACTATTCATTTTTACCCTTGGTGATAGTGAAAGGTGAAAGAGGAGAGAAGAGAAGTGGAGAGATGGTTGCCCCTGTAGCTGGTGTGGAGCATCATGCGAATCAGGCTAGGAGATACATATGACCATGGGACATAGTTGGATGGGTACCTACTTCAAATCAACCTTTTAAGTGAAGTTTTTTAGCATTTATGAGGGGGAAAAACATGTGAGATGCATCCACTGATCCTGAAATGGTGGAAGCATCCCGAAATGGCGAAAGCATCCCAAAATGGCAAATGTGTCAAAAAAGGTGCTCATGTGGAGCACATTTGGTGGATCTATGTAGGATTCAATGAATGCATGGAAAAGTAAGTGGTCACATAGAAAAAGGGCGGGTCCATATGGTTTTTTGTGGATGTGCCAAAAATTGGCAGACACACGAGAAAAAATGGTAGATGCATTAGATGTAGCAGTGACGCCTAGAAAATGGCAGATCTGACATGTGTTTTGGTAGATTCATTAGGGAGGAAGTAGATGAAAATGTTGTATGTTTTGATAGGTTAGGCTGATGAGTGACTATGTTGTGCAAGAGCATTCGGTGTCATTGATGACATGAGAGAAGAGATCGGTGGCATTGGCAGTATCTCATTCATTCCTACAAGTAGATTAGGATTTATTGGATGTGTGTGAGTTATCCTACATGGCATGGATGCTAGTCATTCAGGAACACTGGGTGATGCTGACAGTACTGGTTGAGAGGTGGAGGTTGGAGACCAGTACATTTCATCTTCCAATAGGGGAGATGACAATTACTTTAGAGGATGTGTGGAGGATCCTGAGGCTACCAATCAGGACACGATTGGTGTATACGTCACCTAGGGTGATAGATGTATAGCTGACTTGATTATTTAGGTGAGATGACATACCATGTCAAGGTGGTAGTTATTTGTTGATAGGTGCCAAGGGCAGGTGCTAGTGATGGCTATGTATGTAGTGGGTCTTATCAGCGGCATATTGTTGTCTGATAAGAGTGGGAGGACATTTTCTATTGGATTGGCTAATTGTATAGCAAATATGCTAGATCATAGATGAAGGTTTGCATGGGGTGCATGTATGCTAGCGCACTTGTATCGAGATCTACATGTGATAGTGTATGGAGAGGGGGTGAGCCTAGGACATGTGACACTGCTGCAAGTATTGACGTGGGAGCATATTGGAGTGTGTAGGTTGATGAGAGAGAGGCTTGCTCGAGATGATGAGGAGCCTTATGTGTATGGTTGGGATCAGGCGACACATCACCAAGTAGTGGGTGATATAGAGTATTGGTGGAGGGTACTAGATGAGTTGCAACCAGGGGATATCACATAGAGAGATTTTAGAGATGCAAGTGAGTGACATGATGACCTAAGGATGACACCATACATCATGGCACTCTATTACTTGATAGGGTGATATGATTGTTTCATTGAGAGATACAAGCCAGATCATGTGATGTGGAAGTTTGGTGAGAGGCAGAATGTGGTAAAGAGTCCACACATGTTCACACGTGTGGCATGGGAGGTCAAGATTTGGAAGGCCTAGATAGATCAGGATGCAGCTACATAGGGATGGAGAGATCTGGAGATAGTGAGATGGGACCCACATAGTGGGGATGATGATGCAAGGAACACTGCAACATACATGACCTAGTGGAGGGCTCATATTCATGTAGTAGTAGTAGAGGTGCGGAGGCGCAGGGGAGCTAGAGGAGTGGCAACACTAAGAGAGGAGGGAGAGGCTGGAGGACAAGAGTAGAGGAGAGATAGAGCTCAAGGAGAGGAGGTGATTGAGGAGGTGGTGGAGGAGGAGATGGAGGTTGATGATGCAGGTCAAGGGTCACTATCATAGGGCTCTCCAAGAGGACAACAGGGTGAGAGGGAGAGGGGAGAGGTCATCAGAGAGGTAGGGGAGAGGAGATGGGATGAGAGGATAGGAGACTTAGAGAATTAGCTAGCCACAACTCTCAGTGCTCAACATGTAGTGATGTTGGAGAGAGACAATTTGCAGGAGGAGAGGGATACTCTAAAGGGTGAGTGGGATTGCCTAATTACAGAGAGGGATAGGCTACAGGTGGAGAATGATGGACTATAGGTAGAGAAGGATGGACTACTAAGAAGGGTATAGGGGCTAGAGGCCTAGTTGCAGTGAGAACATGTAGATGTGGTGAGGATATGATAGAAGAGGGATGCAGCCAGGCTAGTGATGGGGTAGGAGGGTAGGGATAGAGCTTTTGATGAGGTTACCAAGGGACAGAGGATGTTGGTTCAGGCATTGAGGGAGGCAACCTAATAGAGGACAAATTATGAATGGATAGCACCAAAATACCAAAGGGTGCCAGATTATGTAGAGCCATCACGATCAAGACAGTTTGGATCAATGAGATCAGGGGGTTCTGTAGCCATGGAACCACCAGCAGGGGTTCCACCATGAGTAACATGTCCAATATCACCGGGGGGATCAGAGGAGTCTATCCATAGCTAGCGAGGATGTTTTTTTAATGGATTTTTAATGTATGCCCTAGAGGAATGATGTACCTTGATATGATTGTACAATGACATTTTATATATATATGCATGATTATGGGCTTATTTGATGTATGGATTCCTATATGATGTGTTATGGTTTATAGATTCCTAGATGCATAGATATGATGTATATGTTGTGTTATGATTTATGTGGTTATGTGTTTTGGATATGTATGCATATGGATGGATGTATGTTTATAATATAATGTATGGATGTAGTTGTGTAGTATATAAATGCATGTGTTAGTATTGATGGATATATAGCTGAGATGTATGAATAAATGGATTATGGTTTATGAATGTATTATGGACATACTTAGATTAATAAATATATGATGGTAATGGATAAATATTATATGATACATGATGAGGTGGATAAGACTAACATGTGTGGAGTGGATACAAGTGTCAAGGTTCAACCATATCAAAAGTAATGTGGAGGGTGGTGAAGAAGAAGTGAGAGAAGAACATGTGCACATGGATTATTTTGGATGGAACATGAGGGGGAGAAGCAATGAAGAGGTTTAGCCCAAACCTTGTTGGAAAACTTGCAACAGGGATATAAAATTTTATTCAAGCCTGGGAGGAGCTCTTCCAAATCAAGGAGGATAGCTAATGGTTAGATAGAGAAAGAGAGAAGCCTAGATACATGTACCTTTAGTTCAAGTTTGGGAATTTGAAGTGCTAATTAATTGCCTAAGTACAAGTAAGACATCTCTGAACATAGGGATTAGGACAAGGTGGATTCTTGAATCATGGAGCCTAGGCGAATGGAAGATGACAAAGGATGATAGCCATAACTCTAGAAAAGATAATGTACAAGAGTTGTTAACAAGGGGTGTACGAGGTCAATCCAAACCCTCTTGAAAATATCCAATACATAAATTCTTTGAAGAGTCTCTAAGCTAATGAAGGGATAGATGATGTGGGAGATGTTTGAATGGTTTAAATAAATTACAATGTAGTGAGCACTTATTTTGATATTGCATGAGATGTTATGCACCAAGGTATAAGGAACCAAGGTGACAATGTATCCCATGCATAGGACTGCATCAAAAAAGAAACAAACAAAAGATTGGTTCACCACGAGATAAGACAAGTCACTATCACTGCACATACCATGATGAAACAACCAGGAAAAAGAAGGGTACCCTAGCACCAGGCAACTACTATGATCTATCCTTAGTGATCCTGATACTTAGGTAACCATGAAGACACATCACTTAGAAATCAAAATGATCATACCATGGCTACAAACCTTCTAGAAGTACACCAAGATATGAAGGACCTCGGCAACCTTGGGGATAGAACAAGGGATTCTAAAAAAGCAATTTTGATAAAATAACCAAGATGAAAAATAAGTAATCACAACACAAACATGATCAATCCTTTTTCTAGGGGATGGATTGATGTTTCCTGATATGGGGAGTGATATATCACATGAAATTTGATGGCTGAGATAGATAGAGGCCTAGAGGATGTGACAAATGTTTGCAAAAGAATTTCTTATAGATGTTTCTTAGTTTAGCATTGACACATAGGGAGGTATGTCTTTGGATACATGCCCATGTTTTTCATGTTTAAGATGTATAGCATGTCTATGGAATGCTATACGACACTCATGTCTTTTGTGTGTCTTCCCTGTGTTTTCCCTTATGTGTGGTGTAAAGGGTGTGGCAATGAGGCCACCCACACTTGTGTTTATACTTGTTTGTTGCAAATTTGTCTTCATCAATCCATCTCCTCATGGCATGAAAGATCTTCATCTCCTCATGAGAGCTTCACCTCCGAGGTCCGAGGTGACATCTACTTTGTGTTTCAATAAATTTATCTTATCATTTGCTTTTGCCTTTGTCCACCAAGGACATACACTCTCTCTAACAATGGTGTTGGAAGGCTTGAATGTCATTCTGGGGCTTGACCGAGGCAAACACCACAACCCCCAACCCCTCTCTTGTGATTGCAAGTTACAGGTGTTGAATCTTGCTGAGAGGAGTTGCAGGAGGTCAGTGCAGAGCATAAAGATTCCAGATCTGATGAAAATGATAGAAAATATCCCTAATTAGACATAGGTGCCCACTATTTTGTCCTCCAGTTTGGCAATGTCTTAAATCTCTGAGCAGGTTATAGTCTAAAGCATATTTTGGTTTCAAGCCCTCAAAAAAAGTGCCACATTGGACACTAGAGCGCTCTCTTTCATCCTTGAAGTTTCTACTTTTAGAAATTCAAATCCTAGTGTGTTTCTAATCTGTATGTAGTGCCTTGGACTGTGCGAGCATTTGTTGGATTTCATCTATTTGTTTACGATTTTGCATAATTAGGGTTTTAGGCCTAATTGGACTAGGATTTAAACAAATTAATCAACAAATAATTCTAAATTTTCTTATCATTCCAAGTGACACCAAACCTGTAGCCGAGTCTTCTTGCAAAAGTTGTGATTCAACTTGGTTTAATGTCTTGAATGTATGTAGTGAAAGGAGGATCTAATTAAACTATCAATCTCATCAACCATTCCCCCTTTTTCTACATAACATTTCCTAACATTGGGAAAAAATTTAATCATTATTTTGAGAAGTTAATGTACCTCCCAAATCAACCAATACGATCCAAGAAGGAAGAGCCCAAAATTTTGTATAAGTATTAGTAAAAATCAATGAAGGCTACTAAAATTAAAAAATAATTTAGTAACAATCATGCATAAGGTAGTTTTGTCAAGCAATTAGAGAAGTGAGGTATATTAGAAAAAGAAGAAAGGTCAAAGAAGGATTGAAAAGGTCTATGTTGAAGTTGAAGTCTCATGTTCATAAATGTGTGGCAATATTATTCATTGTACATAAAATTAAGTGTCTTGTGATGTTGGGTCTAAGAATCTAAATCTTGCATTTAAATATGATCTAGACAATGGTTTATATTTAATTATCTATGTAAGCTAGTCATGGGGAATACTCTATGTACCATGATTAATTACTACTAATCAATTTATATTGCCTTATGTTAGAAGGTTAATCTTTACTTGGTAAAGGATATTTAACTTTACTTTAGTAAAGGTTACATTTATTATTTTCATCTTATTAAATACTTGTATTTATAAATACAAGTATTTGTTTTATTTGAATATACTCACACATGTGTGAGGATGACTCACATTCATATTCCTCTTGGAGGAATATTTAAATTTTAGTATCCTCCTTATGAGGATTGTGACACTCTGCACACACACATTATGAAATGTGGCATGCATAGACTATGGAATTACATGCAACTCCTTTCTCACCTCTATTTATGAGGTGTTTCTTTCTCTTATTTATTCAATCCTCACACTCTCTCATTTACACTCTCTCTCTCTCTCTCTCTCTCTCTCTCTCTCTCTCTCTCTCTCTCTCTCTCTCTCTCTCTCTCTCTCTCTCTCTCTCTCTCTCTCTCTCTCTCTCTCTCTCTCTCTCTCTCCAATATAATTCTTAGGATTATGCCTCTTTCATTATAACGAGGGTTTTTTCTTTACTTTTTCCCCCTTACATATTCTTGGTCTCCATTGTTGATGGTGCATGCTTCTGGTTTGTTGTTCTTCATTGGATGGTAACATTTACTTCAAACAATGGTCCTTAGTTAGTACATTCCTTATTCTTTTATTTTTCTTTACATGGTATTAGAACCACATTTTACTAAGATTGGAGGATTTTCCTTGTATTATTCCATATTTGTATGCGCAAGATGCAAGTGTAGTAAGATGTATAGGGAGCCCTTTCTATAAGGTTAAGCATGGAGGACACCTCATAGTTACCTTTTGGGACACATGGAAAATAATTCCATCCAATAATATTGGTATGCACTTACTTATTTTTTAAATTTGTATGCACAAGGTGCATGTGTAGTATGTTGTATAGGGAGCCCTTTCTACAAGGTTTAGCATGGAGGACACCTCGTAGCTACCTTTTGGGACCCATGAAAAATATTTCACCCCACTAATGTTGGTATACACTTATTTATTTCTTGATGATTGAAGATGAACATAGATCTATTTTTTTTTAAATGAAGGATTGAGTTCTTGAAACTTTTATTAAGTTTCATTCTTTTGTTGAAGGCAATCTGGTTTTTTTCTAAAATCTTAGGATTGACTTTGAAGTCCTTTGGAATTAAACATGATCTATTTTCCCTTTACAATTCAACAAATGATGTAGCAACAGGAAACTCAGAACTATTGTTGATATGACTATATGTTTGTCTTATAATTTTTTTGGGCTGATGCCATCTTTTGTGCTACTTATATTTTAATAGCACTCCTACTCAAGACTTGAGAATATCTTAACTAGATTGGATCAATCTTATCTTAGTTAAACCAACTTTTGCTTTTTTATTTTATGTCTCAAAATTGGATTCCTTGATCCAAAAAACTATTATACAATATGTATATGTCACCTTATTTGCTCATTGTTTTTCTTTTCTCTGCTTATATTGATTTAGATTTAAGAGATGATCCCAATGATTAGAGATCCACTTGTGGTTATTCTTTTTTGTTGAATCAAGTATAATATCTTGGAATCACAAGAACCAACAACCCACTTCTCTTGGCTCTACCTCAAATGGATTCTAGGCTTCTCTTCAAGCCTCTTTGTCAAGATATATGTTCTTCATCATTGTAAACATCAAGGTTCTCATCCCATTGATGTATATGTTGTATTCATCCCATTGATGGATTTGATGCAATCTTCCCCAAGTAAAGCTTAAGGAGGGATGTTAGAAGGTTAATCTTTACATGGTAAAGGATATTTAACTTTACTTTAGTAAAGGTTACATTTATTATTTTCATCTTATTAAATACTTGTATTTATAAATACAAATATTTTGTTTTATTTGAGTATCCTCACACATGTGTGAGGATGAATCATGTTCATATTCCTCTTGGAGGAATATTTAAATTTTAGTATCCTCCTTATGAGGATTGTGACACTATGCACACACACATTATGAAATGTGGCATGCATATACTATGGGAGTTACATGCAACTCCTTTCTCTCACCTTTATTTATGAGGTGCTTCTTTCTCTTATTTATTCAATCCTCACACTCTCTCATTCACACTCATTCTTGAGGAGCTCTCTCTCTCTCTCTGCAATGTAATTCTTCAGCTTATGCCTCTTTCATAATAATGGGTTTTTTTTCTTTGCTTTTCCCCCTTACAAATTTTTAGTCTCCATTGTTGATGGTGCACACTTCTGATTTGTTGGTCTTCATTGGATGGTAATATTTACCTCAAACATTGCTCCTTACTTAGTTAGTACATCCCTTTTTCTTTTATTTTTCTTTACACCTTATTGTTTTGAGGTGTTTCATTGTTGTGGAAAGATATTATCATGATCTATCAAGGAGTTTCTCCCTTGATCACTTATTGTTTGGCTAAAGGGTGTGCTTATATCCCTCCTAGTTTGTGTATTTGTGTCTAGATATGTTTGGATGTTAGTACCAATAGGGATGTTCATGCCTATGTGATAGGTGAAGCTAGTTGTTAAAATGGTTAAGTTTGTGAATAATGTGCAAGGTTTATAAGGCAGAGACCATGAGAAAGACTAAGAGAAAATTACGATAGAATTTCATAAGTGGTTGAATCTCTACACTAATCTAATTGGTTGAGGAGCTTTAAATGGTTGTGCACCTCACTAATAACCCAATGAAGATAAATAACCCATTGTGAGGGTGACCAAGTGAAGAAATAGATCTAATACTTAAGTTAGTCTCTGAGTGAATCCAATTACATTTAGGAGATAAAAATTAGAGCTATTTGATCCCTACACTATAGCTATAGAATTTACATAAATATATATGCACCTAGTACTATTTAGATCCATGATATTGGTATGTGTTACAATTGAGCTTGTGCAATAGGTAGGATTGATTATCTAAGAGATCTATAGATTGACCTTGTCTTACTATGTCTATAAGACTAACATAAATATGAAACCTGAGAATCTACTAGACTCTCCTTGAGAGATCATATTAGGACAACAAATTTCTAGAAAAAGGACATACAATCTTTAGATTCTTGATTAAGAACTTAAGAAGTAACCATAAATGTTCCTAAAGGAAATTGAGTTAGCTAACTAAGAGAAATTAGTCATGAATTGTAATTTTAGTGTTTATAAATTATAAGTGTGTTCTAATAGTGTTTGTATATGATTAGGTAAATCTAGATTAAAACTATAATGTCATGAGTAAAAAAATTAAACATAAATGTGTTTTTGATATAACATTTATGAGAACTTCAATTATACTAGTAAGGTCAAATTTTAGATTATCAAAGAGATTGTAAGCTTTTTGTAGAAGGCATTCTAAATTGTCTATTAATATTATATTCTTGTTTTGAGTTGAATGTTTGACACAAGTAATTCTAGTGGCTTGTTATAAGAATTAAAACTAATGGTGTTATCCAGCATGTTCTCTCTCATTTATGAGAGATAGAGATGCTAACTTATGCAACTCATCCTCAAGTCTTTCAAGTCTACAACTTAGTAAATTGGCTTCCTAGATTTAAGTGAATTAATATGGCAAGGCCAACCCTCTAAATATAAATACCTAGAAGAATCATCATAAGTAAATCCACTCTATTAGCACCCCAACACAAGTTTTCATTTCATGCTTACAAGGGTTTCCCTAGGTCCTCATTTTTAGCCCATCATAGATTGCTTATTCACAAAATCATAAATGGGTCACCTTGGTCAAGTCATATTTAATGTTGTTCTTTACACCCATCAAATTTTTTTTGTTAAGATCATTTTTAAAAAATTGTTAGTTTTGAGGAGCTCTTTCTTAGTTTACATATCTTGGTGGAGGTGTAGAGTTTCCATGAAACTTTGTAACTCTTGCAAATTACTCCTTGATTTTTATTTTCTTCCCCTTCCCTTGCTTATGGAACTTCAGACCCCACATGCAGCTTTGTAACTTTTGTAAATTGCCTCCAACCTCCATGTTCCACCATGTTCCTTTCTTATATAACTTTAGACCCTACATGTGACTTTACAAATCTTGCAAATTACTTCCTAACTTCCACTTTTAACCCTACCTTTGTTGCCCACTAAACTTTGGATCCTATGTGCAACTTTACAACTCTTATAAATTACTTCCCAACCTCTAATTTGCACCTACCTTAATTTCTTGTATAATTTTGTGTAGTACCATTAAAGACATCCTCATATTATAAGAATAAAACATAGAGTATCACTAAAATTACTAATATGAAGAATTGTCAATCCTTATTTGACTAAATGTTGTAATGTTTAAAAACAAAATAAATATTACTAAAACAATGAATAATGTGTGAATTGCATTTATGTCTTAGATAATAAAACTAGTCATTGACCTAATCTTGAAATTCTTTTGGGAAATAAATTCACAAAAATTATTATACTACACAAGCTGAGGATGTAACTTATTTCCTCCAAACTTTCCCCATACTTAATGTTGTGAGAAAATGAGCCAATTTTGTTATTTAAATAATGTTTTAGGACTTCTAACTTAAAATTAAAATAACATCACTACTTTATTTTCAATCAAACTTGAATATATAGAATTTATGTTATAAATATTTATTAGCGTGATTTATATTTTATTCTTATTTACTATTGTAAGGGTGAAAATACATATCCTACACTTTTAATCTTTCCCTCACATCACTTTGTTTTATTTCCCCAAGTATACAATCCTCATGTATGATTTTGACTAATCTGGTGCTCCTATCAAGACCCTAATTTCTAGTGGACTCTTAGAACCTAAAGATAACTCTTATTTAGGTCTAACTTTAAGATATTAGGTTATCAATTTTCATTCCCAAGTCAAATCTATAGGTACAAAAATTGTTCGAGTTAGTTCCATACTACAAATTTGACCCTCATGTTTAAAATTCAAATTCCACCCTAGAGCTAACCTTGTTTAGAGAAACCACTATATTTCAAACCTCATGCAAAAACTCTTGAATTATGTTTGTAAGTTGTGTATATAATGACATCACCCCTAGGTCATTATCATCATGCATTATCTACCACTAATAATTCATTACTATTCCCTACCATCCAAAATCACTATTGGCCCTATCATAGTATGATTATTAATCAACTATTTTGATTGGATTGCCTCTTCACCAACAAATTCCAAAACCCTAGTTCATTCAATACAACATTGCATCACCCTTTTCACACATTGTTCAAGTACCAAATTTTAGAGTGCCATAGTTGCATCATTATCATTTGAATTGATGCTTGTGTTTTGTAACTTAAGAATAAAAAACTATTAAATCAAATATTGGAGGTTGACATAAGGAAAATATCTTCATTTAGTGAGTTATAAAAGGTGTTGATCATCATTGCTAGCTTTTCATTGCAAGTCCAAGCAACAAAGGTGAATCTTTGTTTTTAGGTACTAATGGTCTATAAATATCAAGGTCAAATATGTGGTCAAGGGATTTTCCATAAGTTAAACATAAAATCCATGAGAATAGAGATTACTTCCACAACCTAGCTTGGTGACCTAGGTTGTGTTGAACACAAGGAATACTGAGAGGGGGGCTGAATCAGTATTCTATAAAACCATTCCTTTATATGTTCTTTAATCCATTTACCAAATTCAATAACATGAAAGCATACCAAACATAAGAAGAGCAGCAACAAAGTCATAACACATAGACACTAGAATTTTTACGTGGAAAATCCTAAAAGGGAAAAACCACAGTGAGTGTTAGCTCACAATATATTATGATATCAAAACTAAATTATAGAAAGGCTCACTACCCAAGGACTTGTAGGAGTCAATGACAATACTGAGAGGGGGGGTGAATCAGTGTTGTGTTAATTCTTAACTTTTTGCAAACTTTACAGGACAAGTAGAAAGAAAGACATTAATGGTCTATTGATCTCATATGCACAAGACTAATAGTCAAAGATGTGAACCAAAAACTTATCAATAAAACACAAATATGCACACATAGAGACAAATTATAACACAGAAATTTCTAGAGTGGAAAACCCTCTCAGGGTAGAAAAACCACTCATGAAGTGCCTCACTGGATTAACTTTAAAAACTTCTTACAAAGCCTCACTGGCTAAGGAAGGTCTCACTGACCTCAAGCATCACTGGCAAACACAATCACTATTAACAAAACATCAAACTTTGTGTGCAAGACATGATCGTCGTTCAATCAGATTTGCACCATTTTATACAACCTTATACCTCTTGTTTGATTTTCAAATCAAGACCATTTTCTTTTCTACAAACAAGCTCCATATACAAATCTCTATAAATAATTTTCTCTGCAAATTATCTCTATCAATCTTTTATCAATCACTGCAATCAAAGCTTGATTCAATATTTCTTCTACTCTGCAAATTGGTCATCTGTATCATCAAATCATTAATCTGTATAACCTTGACACACATTATATGTATTCAATCTCTCATCATCTATATTTTTCATCTATGTCTTCTTCATCAACACACACACCAAAGCACCTGTAAGCTCAATAAATATCAAATAACCATTCATCTTCCTCTTGCTCTGTAATGAACCAATCTTGTAATCCATTCACCTACATCAAGAGACTTTTCATGTTTTGTCTTCTCTTTGATATTCTTGCATGAAACAAAAAGAATAAAAAATGACTCCAATTTGAAGCTTCCCACAAAATCCATCTGCAAAAACTTTTCATATTCCTTTAATAAAATCATCTCCTCAATAAAAATTTTCAAAGAAAACATTTTAGACTTTTCATCTGTAAGATGCCTTCAATCAATCTGTAAAATAAGAGTTAGAAATCATATTTATTTTTGCATCAATTTACCCTGAAAATATTATCTTTCTCTTGATATTCCTGTAAGAAAAAAATATCTTCAAAAAATCCTCAAATTCTACAATAAAAATCTTCAAAAAATCATTTTTCTCTTGCAAAAAAAAAATCAATTTCAAAAACAAATATCCTTGATATTCTTCTGTGTGCAATTTTATATTCCCTTGCATATATTTTCACCTTCTCCAAACAATTCTCTAATTCATCCCACAGCAAATCAATCTATCCTCTGTCAAAAACCAAATCCACATTATCATCTTCAATAAATCTCATTTTCTCTGCAAAGAACTTCTTCAAAAAAATCCTAGCCAATGTCTCAAGATATTCTTCATTTTGCAAAAAAAACATCTCCAATTCTCCATCATTATTTGCCTTCAAAAAAAATCTCCTTAAAATCATCTCTTGGAGTTGATAAATTAAAAATTTCTAATTTAAAAAAAAAGACTTATCACCATAAGGAAAGAAATTGATAGCTTTCTTTTAAAAATAAAAATCTCCATTTAAAAAGTCTAAACGTGGTATGGGCCGACCACATTTTAAACAAAGTTTCTAAAGAAAAACGTAAAGCCATAAAAGGCTTGGGGATCGGCCTTTTTAGAAACATTAATACATATAGCAAGCTCTTCTAAAAAGGCATATGGAGACCTCTATTTCATCAGACTTCAAACTTGTTTTGTTTCCTTTAAAACCTTTCAACGCTTATCTTTTGAAAGTCATATTCCCAATCAAACACATTAAGTGATGACTGGTGTTCCATGTTATCATACTCAAGGGGCCAGTCAAGTGCACGTTTGAAGAACCCTTCACATTATAACTTAAATGAATAGTCACCTTCTTTTGCAGGTCAACACACAAATATATCAAAAAGTAACCTATCATATGACTTTCTCTTTAGGATTTGTTAGTACTTAAATCATTCTCAAGGTTTAAGATTTAGACCTTTTTCAAAAACCTTAAAGAGAAATTTTGACCAAAAATGAATCTTCAACAACCTATGGAACATTGTCACATATTTGATGA
This sequence comes from Cunninghamia lanceolata, assembly GCA_027924645.1. Taxonomy (NCBI): domain Eukaryota; kingdom Viridiplantae; phylum Streptophyta; class Pinopsida; order Cupressales; family Cupressaceae; genus Cunninghamia; species Cunninghamia lanceolata. The sequence continues at coordinate 5,458,267 of BSBN01000244.1, forward strand.
ATAGAATGTCTATGATCCTTAATCTCTGCCACTGTTGTAGAGAACATATAGATTCTTGGTAATGAACATCATACCAATTTAAATTGATCCTTGGTAATGAACATCATACCAATTTAAACTGACTGCACCATGCATCAACACTTGATCATATCATGAAGCAAAGAAGCAAACCAACAGATATATAAATATGGACATAGCATGAAGCATGAAGAACATGATATGTAAAACATCCACTTGAGAGAGACATGCATAACACCACTGGCTTCAAGATAACCTTGTCATGTCAGATGAACAATGAAGACCCAACATCAACTCAATAATCAATCACTTACCTCCTGATTAGTGACCTTCAGATGTTTACTAAGATCAACCCAAGATCCTGTCATAAACAAGATCAAATATGAACCAATATAAACACTAAACATGAGAATCCATTCTGAGACAACTTTGAAGATATCCTGATCAAATCAAACTTGCAAGACCTTTTTGACATCAATGACAATCAGTCACCATCAGGACTCACTATCCAAAGAAATGCTCACTGCAATAGGCTCATTGTCATAGAAAAGAGAAGATGGAGAAAGAGTGGCTCACTGCCAAGAAAGGACTACTACAAATGCATCTACAGAATGCTAGAATGTAGTTTCATTGATCGCTCAATATACAGATTCAAAGGTCTTCATTGTATCTACCGTACTTTTTTACTCTGCTTCACATATACTCTGTTCTTCTGCCTTCTGCACTTTTATTGTACTTTTCGCATCACAAATTCAGAGTAGGATCACATATTCACAACTTCCACATATCATCGCACTGAAATCCATTAGGTTTTAATATCTGCAACAAGATCTAACCCAAAATTTGGTCGGCTTGCCAGTGATGAAGCGTGTACACAAAAAGCTCATACTCTGTTGTCTTGAATTCTTTACATGAAGTTATGTGGACCAATGAAAACCATCAAGGATATTCATAAGGGTGTGGACCTATTTTAGAATAGCTTAGAATAATGATTCAAGAAATATATCTTCACCCCACAATGATCTAACAGAGAGTTAACTTCATTCTTAAGTATACACTTGACCATGTTGTCTATCATATCATAACTTCAAATGCGGGCCACACTAGACTCCAAGATCCATACCAAACATTCAGTATCCATTATCAATCAAACATTCATAACCACAAGTCATAATATTCTTGTGTGGCGATATGTGGATCTTAGAACTGTTACCTATGTCTTAGTTAAATACTATCAAACTGACCGCCGAAACTTGGAAGTTTGTAGATGATATTTTAGTGGACTTCAGATACTGCAAATCTAGAATTAAATAGTTATCATATGTGTTTACAACACCTTCAAATTGCACATCGAGATAACGAATAGTGGAGGAATGCGGAGTGAATTACTCAAGTGTTCTTCATTGTTCCTTACTCTTAGGCAATCCACAATATGACTTTCAAAGATTGTCAAGACATGAAACTTAGGATACATCATCTAAGTATAACATACCGAACTGCATAGCAGGATCTTTATCTATAGAGGAGTACCAACTGGATCACTATCATTGTCTTGGTAAACTACCAACACTTAGTCAATTTTGGCTAAGTTAGTCTTTCCAGACCAAAAGGCTACACACAACTTTGTCTCAGGAACTGTTACAAATCATGTCTGATTGTTGCCATCAATGACAATATCAAGTCTCCAACATATCAGTAGTGTCTCTTGACCATGTTGCCAATAGGTTGATGCACAATCACAAATGTCAATCATAGTTTTAGTAGTTTGTTTTTCCAAGATTCCATATTGGATTTGAGCTAGTATACATCTATCATAATCAAATTGTTTCATATTCACTCATTTCCAAGTACAAATTTTTGTTGTTTCATTCTATAATTTTCAAATCAAATTAAATTATTTTATTCAGACTATTAAACTATTTGTCTGAAATAAATTAATATTATTGCATTATAACACTAATTTACACTAAATTACTTGTAGTAAAAACTTTATGGTTGTGATACAACTATGTTCTATTTCTTTTTCTTAATTAAAATTATAATATTATATAAATAATCAGCATGTTATTCAATTAAACCAACAGGTTAAAGAAAACTAGTAAACAAACAATGAGCATAATACTGAGTTTGCTATTTTAAAGCATGAGAGTAAATAATCACCCCATATGGTGATGAAAGGGACTATATGAAATCATCCTCCCAAATATTGGGATGATAGTTTCACATCCTTCAAACCACCGAATGCTCATTAATCATTTCCTCTTTCAATAGTCTGCAACTTTCAAGAATTACTTCTTCAACCATTCTATGCAACTAGTATCATAGATTGCTTGCAGTTGTACTATAATCGCACAAAGAGGCAAGGGAACCAAAAGAAGTGTCCATTAGAAAGAAAAATATGATTTCTTAGAACTACAACAATGAGGCTCGACGGCTTACAGAACAATTCTTTTGAATCAAAGAACTTATGGGAATCCCGTAGGGAGAATGCCTAAGTTGTAGGGCCAGGGAAACTAGGTTCGCCCCATTCTGAAAAAAAAGGGCTTGGGTGATCATGGACAGCTAGCCTTGAGAAAAAGGGTCAGATTTCAAGAGGATTTTCAAAGATCTAGACATTTGGAGAAGTACTATCCAAGAAGATATTTTTTGGTTTATAGGAGACCCTTGAAATCTCAACAAGAAGCTTTTCTTGAATTTCAGAAAAAAGATATTCCAGAATCTCCTCAAAGAAGTTTACATTTTCAGAAAAGACGCTTTCACCCAAGGCACAAGTCTCCAGGAGTAGCGCGGAAAGGAGAAACGAAAGGGATGTGAACCTGTCCAGAGAGGAGTATAAAGGTGGGACATGAACAAAAATAGAAAAAGGCTTGGATCCCTAAAATCAAGGAAGTTACCAGATGTAAGGAATACCTCAAGGTTTATCTGGATCAGGTGGAGCAAAAAGTAATTGATAAGACATCCTTCTTTTGTGACACGAGCTCTCATAGGTAAGGTCTTATCTCCCCATTTCTCATTTGATGAGCTTAAGGAGTGGTATTAAAAGCTTTGGACAAAGGTAGAGGACTTCTGTGAGTTAGGAAATGGCTTCTTTTGTTTTGTCTTCTTAGAAAAGGAAGAAAGGGACAAAGTCTTGTCAAAGAAATTATGGAAGTTCAGACAAACAGTAGTCTTTTGTCAAGAATGGAAACCTAACTTCCATGTGGGAAGAGAAGAAATTCCTTTTATCCCCTTTTGGATATAGCTTCCTTATCTCCCCCTTGAATATAAAGAGGTGGAGATTCTTAGTTGTTTAGGCAATTCTTTAAGTATTTGCCAGGAGGTAGATGTTCCTTCGAACAATCTTCTAGTAGCAACTGTAAGACTACACATCCCCATAGATGCAAAAGAGATTCTACCCAAAAGGTTAAAAATGAATTCGTCTCATGGATTCTGACTTCAAGAAATAATTCTAGAAGAAGGGCTCCAACCAGAAGATCTGGAAAGGTTGAATGAATTTTTGTCTCAAAAAGAACCGAAGGATATGCAAGACTTTTCCTCCCCTCAACAAACTGAGTAGAGGACAACCTTTGTCATAGATAAGGATTTGCAACTTTTTAACTCTCCTCAGCAGATTGAGCATAGCCCAGCCTCTGAGCCATAAAAAGGTTGTGTGGATAATAACCCCTCCCAGTTTGGGGAAGTTGAACCCCCCCAAAGCAGATGGACAATGAAATGGAGAATGATAACTCCATGGAAAGCTTAGCGGATATTCAAGGAGTACTTTTGACCCCATTTCTTGCACCTTCAGAACTAGGCCAGAATGAACTTGACTTAGAAAATGAGGGGGTACAACCTAATATATGAGGGTATGATGAGTATGAAGAATTAACCAACCTGGAGCATCAATCTCCATCTCATCCAGCAAAGGGAAGGATAAAGTCTAAAATGGATGCCACCAAGGATTTCCTTCCACATAGGTTATCCTCTCCAAGGGAGGAAGAATATTGGTTAAATTGGGAGGATCATTTATAGCCACAGAAGATGGTTGGTACGTCAGGGACCCCTCAGGCAGAGATTAAGATCCATGTTCAAGATCCAGAGAAGAATGGCTCTCCAGAATACTCTAAAGAATTGTTATAGGATAACGAGACTCTAAAGGATCTACTTGATCAAGTGGTCATGAAAGTGGCTAATAATGTGTTTGAGGAAATAGTTGATGAGGTACCCCAAGAAGATGATGACAAGTCAAATAAGATGCCTTTAGCATCTCCCAAATAGAAATGAGGAGTCCTTTAAGTAAGAACATTCCTATATCCATCAGGGAAAGCTCCAGACAGAAACATTCTAGAAGGAACAAAGGAAAAGAAAATAGCCCCCTTCTTAAGTATCAGCATAGTCCAATAAAGAGGAGAGTTCATTGCTCTCCTCGAAAAGCATGAGAATCCTCACATGGAATGTTAGGGGTCTCAACACCCCTAACAAGAGAAACCTCATCGAACTCCAAATTGATGAGGAAAAACCAAATATCATCTTCTTTTAGGAGACTAAGTTTTCTGATGATATGAATGATCAAGTTTTAAAAAGCTAGAAAGGTTGGAATTTTGATGCAGTTGCTATCCGCGGTGCTTCAGGAGGACTAGAAATCAGTTGGAGAAATCACCTTCATCCGTGTAAAGTATTTGAAAAGAATGATCTTTTTTTATTGGTAAATTTCCATCCTTGATCTTAGGCTCAGATCTTTGGGTAGTTAATGTGTATTTTCCTATTGATTTGGCTCAAAAGAGGCAAGTTTGGGGAAATTTGTCCCTTTGGTTAAGCTTTCTGAAAAGGAAGAGACTTCTCTTGGGAGGAGATTTTAATTCAATTCTAGATGATTTAGATAAAAAGGGAGGTATCTCACATCCACTCAAGTCCTAGCAGGATTTTAAGGATTTCATAAACAAGACCCTTCTCATAGATTACATTCCTAGAAATGGGAAATATACATGGACTAACAAAACAAAAGACTTTTGTAAGATAGCTGAAAGATTGGACATATTTCTTTTATCACTGGAATGTTATAAACTTGCTATTAGTTATGAAGCTGAGATCCTACCTATGGTGGGGTCGAATTATTTCCCGGTCAGGTTAAGAATAGGACTCGACTCTTTGTCGGGCAAGAAGAAATTTAGGTTTCAAACCATGTGGTTTAGGGATCCATCTTTTACTCAAAGAATTCAAGATTGGTGGAAACAAGCCCCCTTTGTGAAGGGCTCCTGTATGTTTCAACTAGTGAACAAGCTAAAATTTCTGAGATAGAAGGTAATGGAGTAGAATAGATCCTAGTTCAAAAATATTTTTGTAGAAAAGCACAGAATCCACCAAGAGTTGAGGTCTCTGGCAGAGCTAATCATTAGAAATGGTATGGATGCTTTATCATATTAGCTAGAGAAGAGCCTCTGAATTGAGATGGAAGAGGTTCTTAAGAGAGAGGAAATATTTTGGAGGCAACGATCCAAGGAATTATGGCTTAAAGAAGGGAACAAGAACACCTCCTTCTTCCACCTGTCAGCCAAAGTCCGTAAAGCTTCAATTTCATTAAATCAATTCAGGTGGATGCTGATAGATTCATCATAGATCCGGAAGAAATTTTAGCTACAGCAAGAGACTTCTACAGTAATCTCCTCTCTAGAAGCGGCGGGCATGTTACAGAGGAAGATCCATGTATCAATTATGTTCCTAAGCTAGTTAAGGATCAACACAACCTAGAGCTGTTGAAAGAGTTCTCCATTGAGGAAGTTAAAGCAGCTATTTTTTTAATGCCAGCTATTCTTTCAAAAATGTTGGGACACGGTGAGCAAAGATGTTTTTCTGGCATTGGAAAGAATCAAGAAAATCCAAGAATGTTCTTAAAGAATTTAAATCCACGTGTCTTATGCTTATTCCAAAAACAAAGTCCCCTCAATGCTTTGAAGAGTTCAAGCTAATTTCTCTTTGCAACTTCATTTATAAGATCATCTCAAAAGCCTTGGCGTCACGTCTAGCCTATTTTTTGCCTAAACTAATTTTGAAGGAACAAGGAGGTTTCATACCAGGAAAAGAAACTCCAGAGGGTGTCATCTTAACTCATGAAATCCTTCATTCTCTTAATAAAGATAAAGAGGTAGCCATGAATATAAAATTAGATATATCTAAGGCCTATGATAGAGTGGAGTGGAGTTTCTTGTTTTCCATGCTATACAAAATGGGATTTTCAAAAGAAGTCATTAAATGGATCTCTTCTTGCATTTCAGGATTCAAGGTTTTGGTGTTAATTAATGGCAAGGAATCAAAGACATTCAAACCTTCAAGGGGATTGAGACAAGGTGATCCCTTATCCCCCTACCTTTTCATTATTATGTCAGAAGCCCTCACATGGGTAATTAAAGAAGCCAAACAAATCTCAGAATGCAAGGCATCAGGCTTAAAGGTATTCAAGATTCATATACACATGCTTTTTTTGTTGATGATACCATCTTGTTCGAGCAAGCTTCAATATAGGAAGCCAGAACCATCATGAAAACAATCAACAAGTATTGTCTTATCTCTGAACAACTTGTCAATTGCAATAAGTTAGTGGTTTATATTTTCAATGTGCCTCAGTATCTTCAGGATGAAATTAGTAACATATTCAACTTTAGCATACAAGCCCTACCAAGCAGCTATCTAGGTCTTCCCCTCTTTAATGGAAGATACAAGAATAATCTTTGGAATAAAGTTTTGGGAAACCTGAATTCAAAATTAGCAAATTGGAAAGGCCACAGGCTCTCTCTCGCAGGTAGAATTGTGATTATTAAAGAAGTGCTAGCTGCAATTCCAATCTATATGATGTCCATTTTTCAAATTCCCAAAGGAATTAACTCAAAGATAGATAGGAGTTTTAAGCAATTCTTGTGGCAAGGCACTTTTCAAGAGAAGAAGATTCATCTTCTGGCATGGGATAAAGTGTACAAGTCCAAAGATGAAGGAGGGGCAGAAATTATTAATCTGGGCATTCAAAATCAAGCGCTAGGGACCAAGCTAGCGTGGAGCCTATACAAAAAGCCCAATTCAAAATGGGTGTGGCTAATTAAGGCAAAGTATCTAGACTCATAGGCGAATGAGAGAATTTTCACAACTAAAAATCCTCCTAGGGGTTTAACAATTTGGAATTTCATAATTAAAAGCAGAGATATCCTTCAACTGAAATTGTCCTGGATCATTCATAATGGGGAAAAGGCAGACTTCTGGAATGATTCCTGGGGTGGGGAGCCCAAGCTCTCAGCTAGGGCAGACCTCACAAAAGCTAGAGTTTTCCTTCAAACAAATTGGGGATATAAAGTGAAAGATTACTGGCAGATTATGAGGACTAGTAACTCAGTCTCTTTGGTATGGAAAAGCACACAGGAATGTAACTTCCCTAGGGAACAGAAAGTGATCCTTAGTCAGCTCCAAAGGAAAAGAGTGGTGATCTTTTCTAACAAAGAAGATGAACTGATCTGGATGGGGTCAAAATCAAGTTCTTACTCGGTCAAAGATGGTTATAGATCGATAATGGACAAGGTTGATCTACATTGGCTGACAAAAATGTGTTGGAGCAATGTCTTACTACCTAACACAGGAGCCTTCGCTTGGTGCGCACTTCATAACAAAATCTTGACAAGAGAGAGGATTAAAACGCTGGGGCTTGGCTCTAATTTTCTCAGTGTCTTCTGTGGGAGAGTAGAAGAGTCAATGGATCATCTTCTACTTCTATGTCCATTCAACAGAGAATGTTGGCTTTGGCTCTTAAGGAAATTAAATTGGTTTAGCCCCATATCGAAGTCCCTGAATCTTATGTTTAAGAATTGGCCACTCCAATTCATGGATTCCTTCTTTGCTTGCTTGTGGGAATCAGGCCCTTCTATGATTATATGGCATTTATGGAGGGAGAGGAATCTTCACATTTTTAGAAAGGAAGCCAGCTCTGTGAAACATGTTTGTGAAAAGTTAGAGGTATCCATCTCCGATCTGGTGGTGTCCAATGTTAGGCGCTTGAGTTCCAGACAATCAATTTGGTCAAAATGGGATGTAGTAATAGTGCAAAACTGGCCCTTAATTAGCAATTTAGGAGTTGGTGGTCATTTAGGTGTTCGAAACTCAACTGTTAACAGAGATCGGCTTAAATGGATTCCCCCGTCAACACCGTTCTGCAAACTAAATTTCGATGGAGCATGCCATGGTAACCCAAGGCTTTCTGGCTTAGATTGTGTCATCAGGAAGGAGGATGGTTCTTTGGTAGCAGCCAAAGTGACAAAGCTTCCCAAGGGAATGAATAATGAAGCTGAAGCATGGGCCTTAGTGCATGGACTTCAATTGGCAAATGAGTTGGGTATCAAAAATATTTGGATTGAGGGTGACTCCATGATAGTGGTAAATTCCCTAAAGGCAAAAGGTTTAGACAATTGGAAACTAAATTATATTTTTCAATAGGCCATTTCTCTCATCAACAGGGTCAATAACTACTTGATTTCCCACACCCTAAGAGAAGGCAATAAGGTGGCGAACTTCTTAGCGAATAAAGCTATTGATCAAGACAACATGGATGCAGTTTTCCTACCTAGAGGCCGGGAGTAGCCAAGTACCTTGACCAAACTCTTATTTGATGACCTGGCACAACCCCTCTCTAATTAAATCTTGTACGACACAGGTGTCTCTTTTTTGTTGGTCAATCCTCTCACGGCAGCCTATTTTGCAAACCCTCATGTCCTCTGTTGGTTGAGTGTTAATTAGGACATTCATCTGACATGAGTGATTTAGAATCCATCTGTTGGCATGCCTTAGTCTTTAAGTCGATTAGCTAGTATATGTTGCTTCATTCGTCAGGTAGTTAGCTTTGGGATCTAGACCCCCCTCATTCAGATGCCCTCCCACCTGCCGAAGTGACCTACAGTTATTACTTCTTTTAGCGGCCATTTTTTGAATGATGGCGGGCTACTTTCTACTTATAGGAGGCTTCTTTCCCTGACATGTTTCCACATTCGTTCGCAGGGCTCTTTATTAATCGTGCCTTCAGATCTTCCCATTGCATTTTAATGAATTCATGATGTCAGCCGAGTCTCTTCCAAGATGACTTTGGGATCACAAACATCCATGTTATTTATTTTGATAAAGGATGACGCTGCAAGCAAAAGATATTTCCATCAAACATTTTTCTAGTGGCATGTTATCTTTCCTTAGTGCCTTAGCTTACCTATCTGGTTTTGTTTCAGGCTCTCATGGCGGATACCTGACTGAATCAAAGGCTCTTCTTTCTAGCCTTCGACTGGGAACCTGAAATCAAGGGAAGGGTCAAATCGTCAGACCTGATGACTCTTCTAGATTGGAACTGCACCCTTATGCAGTTTACAGTGTGGAATATAGTCGAGCACACCTGGATTAGAGGCTATGAGGGCCACATCCTTAACTACTCAGACATCATGTCGTAGCTCCTTTCAAGCATAATGGACCTGATCTTGGATGGTGAATACATGCACGCCCTAGCCTCTAGTCTATTCTACAATAACATATATACAGTCGACAGATGGGAAACAGTGGTGGCGGCTTACAACATAGAATAGGGGGAGGCGTTAATTGGTGGGCTTTTTAACCTTAATACTCTGCGTTCTTCTATTTCTCAGTAGGCTATCTACGGAGCATTACAATCCAGCCTAAATTCCCTGAGTAGCTATGAAATAGACAATGAACTGGGCTCCTACAGTTTCTTGATTTCCAAGAAGAAAGCACAGCAGATTAAAGATGTCTTCATTGCAATCAGGTTCCTTAGGCTGCACGCTCCTGACTTGGTGCCACACATACCTAGATATGTGTTAGAGGATCCGGAGGAGACCCAACCTATAGCAAAACTGGAGTTGGACGTGTAGAACTTACCTGCCACTAGTTCCGCAACCTAATGAGGAGATGCTGGGTGGAGTTTTGCAGGGTTTTGTTTTGGGGGCGGCTCGTGTAGATCATGCTAGTGTTTCTAGTCGTCATTTTTTGGTAGGTGGCTCAGATATTGGTCCGGCGGTGTCTTCCTAGATGTCGATGAAGTGTGTGGTTCAGGTTTCTCTCATTTGGTGCTTTGGAGTGAAGGCATCATGGTTTCTACTGTTTAGTTTCAACATTTGCTATATTTGGTTGGTCTAGAACCTCTTTTTTGTGAAATTTCAGTTGTATATCATGGATTATGTAATGTATAAACTCTCTGGTTTCATCTGGGCTCGACGCCCTTAGACTTCTATATTTCTCTTTTATAATTAACAGATTCCTACCGGTGCCTCGTCACCTTTTTCTGCATATATATATAACCAACTCTATAAAAACTCCATAAAAATTAAAACTCGTCATTATAATCAGCATTTTAGATTGTTATACAAATAATTAGTGAATGTAAAAATTATAATATTATATAAATAATCAACTCATGTACAAACTCCATAAAAATTAAAAGTCATCATTATCATCACAATTTTAGATTGTTATACAAATGATTAGTGAATGTAACAAATCAACGTACCAATTTAATTTAAATAAAAGTTAGAAACTTATCATTATCATCACCATCTTAGATTATAGATTGGTTCGTTTAAAGGGTGTGAACAATAATTTAATTTAAATAAAGTTAAAACTCGTTATTATTAATGGCCGTCCTTTCGCTTCTTATGCATGTATTATTTGATAAAAATCTAATTATAGGTCACAAATTCTAAATACAAAACTGTTTTTACTCAAGTAGGTCCATTAAATGGCTGGCACCGGCATCGGCATCGGCATCGACTGGACCACCGACAAAGAGCAACTTATCAGTGTTCTATATATACGAGGCTGCATTGCTTGAGATTATGAAATTGCAACTCTCTTGTTATTGTTCAGTAAGAGAACTGAGCGGGACAATCCCATGCCCTGCAAGAGTGGATCCGTCGTCGTGAAGATTGTTGATCTTTGCCCGGCCGGATGCCGTGGCACAATCGATTTATCTTAACCCCAGATTGCGGTTCCTGACGCTGGCAAAGTTTTCATCAACTTTGAGCAGTAAGTTAATAGCTAATTTCATCTTTTTCTCTTCTTCATCACAATAAATATTCATTTATTGTTCCTTGTTTCTTTTGCAGGGTGTGAGCATGCTGAGAAGACCTATTTCCTTTGGAGTTGCAGTTGCCTTGTACGAAGCAGGCATAAAATGTCTCCTTTCAAGTAGTTAGAATTTGTCCAAGAGTAGAGTCCACTTTTCATCTTAAACTATCAGTTCAAACTATCCCAATTCTAATCACTGTTTTTCTCGGATGACTCGAACTCCAGTCAGTTCATAGTTTAAAGAAAGAGAAAATCTTTGAAATTATAAGACCTTTTTGACTGTTTCATTATAACTTTTGGTTAATTTCTCTTTGTAATGTCTTTAGTATTATAATTTTTGGTTAATTTCTCTTTGTAATGTCTTTAGTATTATAATTTTTGGTTAATTTCTCTTTGTAATGTCTTTAGTATTATTATGGAGAATCATTTGATTATTTACTTCTATGAAAATCTCAGCATAGCATGTACTTTCTTTGAGGTGCATATGAAGATCTCTGATCTCTGCTTAGCGTGTACTTGCTTCAACTTTTTCTGAATTTTTCAAGTCAGTAAAAATTCTTAGATTTGAACCAGTGAACTGGTCTTTTTGAATTTGACTATTTATCAATTCTTCTATCACTTCATCTATTTATAAAAATGATAAATAATTGTTTTTTAATATCAAAAAGTTATTTTGCTATAAATAAATTGTTTTATTTTAAAATGAAAAAAATAAACCTTTGACTATTGAACTAGTAGTTTAATCAATGCAACCCTGCTTAACATCCCCCTAGTTTGCAAGAAGTATTGGATTTGCACCTGGTTTGCAAGATGTATTGGATTTGAAGGAATGCTTGTTTTTTTTTCAGAAATACAATTTCCCAATCCACCTATCACTTTATCCATACAAAAAAGTTATAAATAATCATCTTATTTTGAACTATGTACATATTAGACTACTTACCAATCCACATATCACCTCATCTATGCATAAAAGTGATAAATAGTCATCCAATTTAAATTTAAAGAAATTGCCTTTAACTATTGAATTGGGTGCATATTACAAAAGGCCTTGTCCATAATTTGGTTGATGTAACTCTACTTAACATGCACTTGGTTTATATTTTTCTAGAATTTTTCTATATGGTGAAACATACGGGATTTTAACCAATCACTTCTTGTTTTCAAGATAGACTACTTACCAATGGACCTATAACCTCATTAGTGATAATACCAATCTTACTTTAAATTGAAAAAAATACCTTTCACTATTCAACTATGTGCATATTAAGAATTGTAGTGTTTGTAGTTTAGTTTATGCATCTTTACTTAATGGGCACCAGGGCCTAAATTTGATGGCTGTATAGCCGTATTTAGGCATTTTTGTCGTAAAATACAATTAAAATTTTTAAGAGATTGTATCATATGAAAGGAGACATTTTTAAGAGATTGTCAAAATTTATATAGAATTATGATGATATATATATTTACTTTATATATAATTTTACTTATACTAAGGTATATCATAATATTTTAAGGGCACCTTTGAATGAATAACCATCATAAAAAAATTGCTTGACAGGCAGGGTCGACCGTCAAATTTAAGCCCTAATGGGCACCTAATTTGCCTTTTTTTTTTAAGTTTTATGTAGCAAAATATATGTGATTTGAAGCAATGACCCATTGTTTTCAAAAGAGGCTACTTACCAATCCACTTATCACCTCACTCATTCATAAAAGTGATACAGAGTCATCTTATTTTTAAATTAAGAAAAAAAAATCATTGCATAATTTTGAGATGTATCTTGAGATGTTTCTTTTGTAACCTTTGCCTCACTTTTATTTTATTATGTCTCTTTGTTTTTAATGTAATCATACAACCATATATTGCTCTATTGGTGTTTACATGTACCTATACTTTGTCTTAATTTTCACTATATGTACCATGCGATGTGCTAGATGCTATGTTGTCCATATAACAACTAGTTGTCTTAGAACTAGCACTGGAAGACTCCTCTATATCATTATATGTGGTATTAAAGATATATGCCCATAACAATTAATATCCTCAACTTGTATCACATGCTTATTAGTAAGATATTATAGTGTATGCTTATGTAATTCATGCATATATCTATAGTATGTTCTTCTATTTGATGATCCTTACAAAAATAGTTAGCGTTGAAGGACTTTGGTACATTTCTAGATGTATCAATAGGTTTTAAAGGAAGCAACTTGGTACATTTTATTTTGTAAAATTTGTTTTAATATGAAATCTTGAGGTTCTTGCAATCTAGTAAAGTTCATCTTCTTCATTACTTGCAATTGAATGATGCTCTTATGATGAATAGATTTAATAGAATGTGGTTGTTGATGCTGTATAGTAGAATAAGTATATAAAATAATACTTTTATCATAGTCTCTAGATGTTGAAATATTATCATCATCTTGCAAACATTCATTCTGTCAAAAACTAGGTGCTCCATAAAAATACAAGATCCATGAATGATTTAGAATAAACATGATGCAAATCAAAGCATAGTATTTGCTTCATCAACTAAAGTTTCTCTATTTAGGATTCCATTAGCAACATATTATTATAAACATGTGCTTAATATGTGAGACATTAGTTTCTAGCATTTCAATATGGACTTCTATGTTATCCATGTCTGTCACCACTGAATACATCAATCAATGGGTCTCTAATAATATCAACAATATAGAGCATAGTATCCAAACACATCATGATATATAGAAACATTTTTAACATGTATATCATAATTATTTTTCACTTAAGAAGAATGATCATCATTTGTAACATCATTTGGAAAGGAAAGTATTAAAGATATCATCAATAGACAGGGAGGAAACATCACCATCACTAAGTCTAAATACATAATTACATGAGTAATGAACCCTAGATGTAACCATGGAAGTTAGGATTAAAGTGTGCTAGATGTATTTAGCAGAGTTTCACAAACAATATCTGTAATAGAAATGTGAACTACACTATCATCACATAATGAGGCATCAAAAATATTGTCATGAAAGAAGAAAAAATTAATTAAGGGAGAAAAAAAGTAATGCACATCACATATTGCATCATGAAATCTATCATGAAATAAGGGAAAATTCTCAAACATAAAACATCAATAGCAGTCAAGGTAAAAACATCACTAGGATAATAAACACCACTATCATTAATCATAAGAGAAGTATAATCGAGGAATAGCTCGATAACAAGTTAAATGGTCATATATCTAAAAGAGAAAGTAAAATAATGCCCAACATGTACCCAATTAAGTAATTTCTCCATACAACATGCACCACCATGAAGGTGATAGTGCCATCAAGGATTGAAGTATCAAATGTAACAAATTAGATGAAACTATCAATACCGTTGACATTATAAGCACCACAATGGGTGCACACAAGCTCTTGGGAATGGGCTATAGAAAGCTACAAATATTTGTTTCAAAAGTCAATATTGAGACCCCAAACTAAGCTTTAGAGGGACCCACAAAATAATTTCTAAAAAGAGAATCTTTAAACAAAATGCTAGGAAGGAAAAAGAGTTTTCTTGGAAAGGTATGCATGTGGTAGGAAAATAATTTGATATTTTGACAATAATTTTGAGTTATGTTGTATGGAGGGTTCTAGTGGTGTAAGTTTTGCAAGTATTGGATTCATTGAATGGTAAGAAATCCTTTAATTGCAATGTGTTGAATTTAAATAAATAGATTGATTTCTTGATTTCTATTGTATTGTTTGATAGGATAGTGTGGAAGGTAAGATCATGAATTGAACTCTTCCACTTCTCATATAATAATTTGGATAACTTGAAGTCATATTTATGTGAATGTTTGGCTTGTGTAAATGTCTGAGTTTGTAAGTTATGTTTTAGTTAGATTGTTAATTTGATTTATTTGATTTATCTAATTAAAAATAGACACCAACATTAAAAAAAAACCTATAATGTGTCAATCTATGCTAAATAGAAAATAATATACATTAATTAATGAACTAGATTAAAGTAAACTAGAACTAAAACTATCTATATCATGTGTTATGCATTTTCTGCACACATTTTTGAAAATTTTTTACACTGCTTTATGAATTCATTGTCAGTTTGGATTATAACAAAGATTCATATAAAGGTACTATATCTCTCAAGATGTGGCTTATTCTTATATACATGCATGATTCATAAGCAGTGATATGTAATGAGCATCACAGAAACAAAGATGTATATAGCTATGGCATTGCTTTCCTTGAAATTCTGGCTGGCAGGAATGTTGTGGAAGCATTCATTGGCAATGGATTACATATTGTGGATGGGGTCAAAATTAGAAAGAATGTATCGGCATAGCTATTCAATAATGAGTCACTTATAAATGAATATGTGGCCACCACAGTTTCAAAGCTCGACGGGCATACGAAGATTCCACCTTTAATTGAAAGCACACTCATTAAAATGATGCATCAGTTTTATATGAGGCTCGAGCTTAATAAAGGCTCACAAGTGTTATAAAATCATGGTGCTCCTCTTAGCAAATCTGGCATCTAATCAAAAGGTGAGCCATATGAAATATTAGTGGAGGTGTGGCCATCTAGTAGGTCATGGTGTTGTATTGAAATAGCTGGCGCATCTTATTCCTTAAATGGTGCAGTTCTATATTAAGATTATCATGCATTCAAATAGCACTGCTAATGAGGCTCAACTCCATACCAAGAAAGATAGTTTCAAAGATTTGTGGCTCAATACATTAGCCTATGTTTCAAGGTGTAGAGCCAAATAGAACAAGGCTCGAGTCACAAATAATGGCGCAGCTTGTATGAAGTGGATGCAGGCCATTATTCACTAAGGCACAGTCCTTAATACATAACACAAGCAAAGAAAGGATATATGATGGTGGTTAGAATGATGATGTTCACTGCCAAAGAAGTTGAAGCTCACCATTGCACCAAATGATTTCCTATAGCAAAGAAAGGATAGCGCGACCTCTAAACTCACACAGTTAGTTTTAAATCTAAAAAAGCCACCAATGAATGGTTCATTGCCACCTCTTAGGCACAATCATTATCTATAGGCATAAGGCTATGTAGATAGACACACCAATGTGAAATATGATACATACAAGAGGGGGTGCTCAACCAGATTAATGGTTTGTCTCCTAAATAAAGATAAAAGGCATGATTTCTTAAATTACTGTGGCATAGATGAATGGCTCGGCCATGTTTGGGCACCACCTCTCATATAACATCCTCCATTTGGTATGGCATAGCATAGTGAAATGAAGCACAAGTTTGAGGTCTTCACCTCAGCCACAAAAACAAAGCCCTGGGCATTTCAAGATGTTGTCAGATGATGGCGCTATGAGTTCTCAATGTGGAGGGGGCTGCAAAGCAAGGCATGAGCCCGTGTATCCAAAGGCACGATATCTACATCAGAGAGTGAAGGAATGGTTTTCATGGCACAATGAAGGTGAGAAGATAAAATGCAGCTCATTCAATTTGTGAAGTCCCGTCTCAGTAAATATGTGTGGCCAAGTATAATATGACAGCATTCTCTTCATATGTGATGTGGAAGAGACTCGACCTCACAAAGCAAATAGCTACAAGTCTTTAGTAACTAAGATTCAAGGAGCATCAACCATACATAGGTGCCAGCTACCTATTCCGAAGACGTTCAACAAGAAACAAAGCATGGTAAAAGGAATCAAGTTTATAATGGGAGTGGCCTGTCAAAAGAAGTTGCCAACATGAATATGGTGCATGACCTTTGTAAGATTGGAGGTGCTACCTAAGAAGAAGAGAAGCCTATGATTGTTATACGCAACCATTTCAAGAGTAACCAATAAAGTGAAACCAGCCTCCATATCAAAGGAAGTCTATCTAGTTGATGGCACTCGGCCAACTTGTAGGAATAAAGGCAGACAACATACAGTATGAGCAATGCTGCAAATTTTAAATATAGCCTGTGTAGAAACTTACGCAAGTCTATGAATGGAGCATAGCATTAGAAGCATAGCGTCACCATTAAGGAAGCTTGGCCTAGAAATATCACACGACCTTTCCAGGTGAAGTCGTAATAATAGGAAAGAGTCTCAGCACAACAAATAAGAACAGAGATGGCCATTGGAAATACAATTCACGCTAAGGAATCATACCGCAGTCACCAAATATCAAAGACACAAGCAAAAATAATGTCTTGGCTTGATGACAAAGAACCATCTAAGATCTAAGGCACAACCTAGAAAAGAATGTAACACAACCATCATGAAGAAGACATGAGCTCTACAAATACAAACTAGTTCCTAAGTGAAGGGTGAACCCCAAATTCAAAAACATAGGCAACAGAAGTTACAGTTACCGTTGGATGAAGGTTTAATCTAATGGCTTAGACTGCAGTTTGAAATAAAGCACCGGAGGCTGCCATATGCCAACATGGCAGGCATTTGAGAGGCAAAAGTGAAACTTGAGTCTCAAATGAGTGTCATTCTGACGCGTTGAGGTTGCGAGTGTGATATGCATTTATTTTAATTTTCATAAAACTCATAAGTTGTTAATGATTCATGTGAGAATGTGAGTCATTAAAATAATGTTAAGAATCTTATAATGTGTTGGGGCCCTTCTTTAAAGGAGCTAGTTTTATAGAGTTTCTTTGCATAAAAGCTACGGTGAGTAGAAAATTAGATTGAATAATGACATAGAGATACATGGTGGGACCCTCAACAAAGTAGTAGAAACTTTATTAAACAAAGACTCTCTCATTTGATGCTAGGCCACTCCTCATGGGAGATAAAAAAAGAGATGTAGCCCTAATTTCTAACGCAGCCACTTTTCACGGAAAGCAAGAAGAGAATGAGCGGGGAGTTAGTTTTTATCTGCAGGTAAAGAATGGAGGAAAATGCATTTACAGCCATGAGGAAGACTCAATTCATAGCCAGTTCAGTTGCTAGATACAGTTATTCAAGCCAGATTTTGGGGCAAATTTTATGGATTACAGTTGCATATATTTTGGGGAGCAGTTGCAAAAGATTTTGAAAGGATTTTTCTAGGTTATAAATACATAGATCCGAGTTGGAGTTCTATATATAGATTAGACACAAAGATTTTTGGGCAGCATCAGAGATATATTTTTGCCTCAGCAGTTATCTCAAAGAAAAGATGTGGCATTTTACTTTGTGCAAACTTTGCCTTTGTAAATTTGTTTTTCATTCAAATAAAGAGAGATGGTGTTTTGTGTAGATTCAAAATGTATTTCTGTTTCTTGCTTTTAGTTTCTATTTCTTAAGCCTTTGTTAAATCTATTTATCATGCTGGGTTATTAATCATGCACTCTGCTCTTTAGTTTTCTAGTTAATCATTTAGGGTTTAACACTGTGCAACTGGGTTGGTTTTAAATATGGCGCATTGCCATAGGATTAGGTTTATTTCATTATATCTGTAATCATGTTTTTTCTTCCCTTTCTCAAAACCCCATTAAAAAGGAAGAGCCATCTTCCATAAAATCTGGAGGTTATTCTGAGAAGCAATTCCACATTTTCAAAGTTTCCCATGTTGGTACTGAAACTCATGCAATTTTATACATCAACAATTTTTGGCACGCCCGGTGGGACTGGATTCAAAGACTTGGGTCTTTGTTTTCATTTAATATTTTCCCTGTATTTTGTGGTTTTGGTGGAAAATCACAAAAATATCTACTCATGGGAGCATGAATCTTCCACCTAGTGACTCTACTGGAGGCTCTTTCTCAAATCTTTTCTTTTGCAGACCATGGCAGCCCCTAGTATCTATGTGCATCTAAATATTCAATCAAGAAATCTGACTTTTGTGACTTGGGATTCAAGTCCTCTTATTCTTCAGTAGCAGGGTCAAGTTCCTGACAAAACATGGAAGGCACTGCCTCTTTTCTTGGAGATGGATATGTTTGTCCTATAGATCACATTCAAGATGTTGCAAGTTTATGCTCCATTCACAATATCACAATTGAGAATCATGCCCTTCTATTGCTGGCATCTTCCCTCAAGGGAAAAGGAAGGGAATGGTATAGAAGTTTGCAACCTGATTCAATCATTGGATGGGATCAGCTAGGAGGACTCATCTATAGCTAGTTCAAAGAAAGGATAGATGTTAGCTCTCTCACCCAGAATCTCATTACAATCAAAAGACATCCAATGGAGACCATGTGTGACTTCAATTCAAGATTTGATAAGGTATGGAAGAAATTCTCTATTGATATGAGGCCTCCTCCAGTCTTTGCATTTCTTTATTAAGTAAGGCTTTAGACCCTAAAATATCTATTATGATACAAGCCCTAGGAGGTGATACTCTACTCCAGTCGTATAATCTATCTATTAGAGCCGAAAATAACCTCATAGAGGCTGGTAAACTATTCTCCATACCTTTAAAACCACTGATACCTCATACAAATAACCTGTCTTAGGCTCTTTCTTGTAGCCAAATGCATATAAATTCTGGTCCACCCACCCTCCCAGTTGATTTGTCAAATCATGAGGAGATGAGTGCAGTAAAAGAATTTATAAAAACCCTCTCCCATGAGATCAATGAGCTAAAAGATCAAGCCATGTATAATGCTGATCCAAATTTCATGTCTCCAAGTCTGTATGAATAGCAATATGAATATAGTCAAAAGAGACCCAATAATCTTCACAGTTATGTATTACAAGCCTCTGTAGTCACTAACTAGTCTATAGAAGGTTCAGATCAGGTGTTTTGTCATTTTGACATTAAAGAAGGTTCAAGTCTCAAAGATCAAATTACAAGAAGAGAGGTAGCTCCTATTTTTTCTGTATGTTCTGTTGATTCTGAGCATCATGCACCTGTGGCAATATGTGATTCAAGATTTCAGTCAAGTAATGAAGAAGACTCAGAAGTTGATTATGAATTGCAACTTCTAGAAGCTGAAAAGTACTTCAAGAGAGACTTTGAAGATAAAAAAGTACTGGATCAACAATGATGCATGGTCTATACCTCATCTTGAGGAAGAGGTTGCAAAGGAAATTTTTGAATTTACGAATATAGAGTGTCTTTATTTCTGCAATGAAGTTTCACATTTTAAAGAAGATAGCACAGAGATGCAGGAGCAACATGAGGGGCGGCAAGATGAAGATTTGTTCTCTCTTTTGCAACGAGGGTATCAGATTCTAGATGCAAGAGATCCTACAATTGAGCAAGTGCATGGTTCATTTGCAAGGCCTGTTATAGTAGATCATAAAGAAGATTGTGAAGAGGTAGATGCAAGAGCTGATTATTTTCTATTTTTAAAAAAGGGTATTGTCTTCTTATTGATGAAGATTCACAGCTACAAGATGATGAGAACTAAAGATACATTTGCAAAAGTGAAGAGTCACATACTAAGTCACATTATACACCCTTCTTCCTACACGAAGGAATCCCAATCAGATTCAAGGTTGTTATTGGTAGCTCTGTCACCTACACACCTAGTTTTGATACTATCATGAGTCATCATTCTATGGAAGAGCATAAAAAAGAGGTCACTGAAGAAGTTCTGTTGACAGAAGCTTTCAAATGCAGGTAGAGAAATGAACTCCAACACTTGATTTTCCCTTCCTAGCCTCTGCTAAAGCAAGAGTAGCATACAGATCAGCCTGATTGGTGTTTTCATGCCAAAGATGAGCTTCCAGAATGTAGAAAAGCAAAAAGGTACAAGTTCCTGATATTTTTCTTCATGCATTTCATTTGGTCAATTCTTAGTTTCATGTGGATTCACTGGAGCAGCATTATCAAACATGGCAGTTATTTTTCCATTCCTGTGAATGGGCATATCCCCATCAGTTTAATTGGAATGTAAATTTCATTCAGCATTTAGTAATAAGTTGCTACAGCAGCATTAGTTTTCATTTTCAGTTCATTTTCTTTCAATAAGTCTCTACTGTAATAGAAGTTTAGTGGTCAATTTTAGTGATTAGATGTGGTTTTATTTGCAAAATTTCAGCAATTCAACTTCAGATTCATACATCTTTAGATTCAGTTGTGCATTAATTGGTTGCAAAGGTTTTTTGTTCCAGATTTGTTTCCAGTCTTATGGCTTTTCAATTTTGGGATACTTGACTCTATATGCCTAATAGATAAGGCTTGGTTTTGAAACTAGAGATTCTGGAGTCCTCGGTGAGCAGGCTCACCTTTCCAACCAGTCGACAAGAACTATTATGCATTTTCTGCACACATTTTTGAAAAAAATTTACAATACTTTATGAATTCATTGTCAGTTTGGATTCTAACGAAGATTCATATAAAGGTACTATATCTCTCAAGATGTGGCTTATTCTTATATACATGCATGATTCATAAGCAGTGATGAGTAATGAGCATCACAGAAACAAAGATGTATATAGCTATGGCACTATTTTCCTTGAAATTTTGACTGGCAGGAATGCTGTGGAATCATTCATTGGCAATGGATTACATATTGTGGATGGGGTCAAAATTAGAAAGAATGTATCGGCATAGCTATTCAATAATGAGTCACCTATAAATATGTGGCAACCATAGTTTCAAGGCTCAGTGGGCATACGAAGACTCCACCTTTAATTGAAAGCACACTCACTAAAACGATGCATCAGTTTTATATGAGGCTTGAGCTTAATAAAGGCTCACAAGTGTTATAAAATCATGGCGCTCCTCTTCGTAGATTTGGCATCTAATCAAAAGGTGAGCCATATGAAATATTAGTGGAGGCATGGCCATCTAGTAGGTCATGGTGTTGTATTGAAATAGCTGGCTCATCTTATTCCTTAAATGGTGTGGTTCTATATTAAGATTATCATGCATTCAGATAGCACTGCTAATGAGGCTTAGCTCCATACCAAGAAAGATAGTTTCAAAGTTTTGTGGCTCAATACATTGGCCTATGCTTCAAGGCGTAGAGCCAAATAGAGCAAGCTCGAGTCACAAATAATGGCGCACTTGTATGAAGTGGATGTAGGCCATTATTCACTAAGGCACAGTCCTTACATAACACAAGCAAAGAAAGGATATATGATGGTGGTTAGATTGATGGTGTTCACTACCAAAGAAGTTGAAGCTCACCACTACCCCAAACGATTGCATGTAGCAAAGAAAGGATACCGCGACCTCTAAACTCACACAGTTAGTTTTAAATCTAAAAAAGCCACCAATGAATGGATCGTTGCCACCTCTCAGGCACAGTCATTATCTATAGTCGTAAGTCTATGTAGATAGACACAACAATGTGAAATATGATACATACAAGAGGGGGCGCTCAGCTGGATTAATGGTTTGTCTCCTAAATAAAGATAAAAGGCATAGTTTCTTCAATTACTATGGCACAGATGAATGGCTCAGCCATGTTTGGGTGCCACCTCTCATATAACATCCTCCATTCGACATGGTGTAGCATAGTGAAATGAAGCACAAGTTTGAGGTCTTTACCTCAGCCATAAAAACAAAGCCCTGGGCATTTCAAGATGTAGTCAGATGATGGCGCTGCGAGTTCTCAATGTGGAGAAGCCTGCAAAGCAAGGCATGAGCTCATGTATCCAAAGGCACAATATCTACATCAGAGAGTGAAGGCATGGTTTTCATGGCACAATGAAGGCGAGAAGAAAAAATGTAGATCATTCAATTTGTGAAGTCTCAACTCAGTAAATATGTGCGGCCAAGTATAATATGACAACATTTTCTTCATATGTGATGTGGAATAGGCTTGACCTCACAAAGCAAATAGCTACAAGTCTTCAGTAACCAAGATTCAAGGAGCATCAACCATACATAGGTGCCAGCTACCTATTTCGAAGACGTTCAACAAGAACAAAGCATGGTAAAAGGAATCAAGTTTATATTAGGAGCAGCCTGTCAAAAGAAGCTATCAACATGAATATGGTGCGCAACCTTTGTAAGATTGAAGGCACTACCTAAGAAGAAGAGCGGCCTATGATTGTTATGCGCAACCATTTCAAGAGTAACCAATAAAGTGAAACTAGCCTCCATATCAAAGGAAGTCCATCTAGTTGATGGCACTCGGCCAACTTGTAGCAATAAAGGTAGACAACATATAGTATGAGAAATGGTGCAACTTGTAAATGCAGCCTGTGTAGAAACTTATCCAAGTCTATGAATGGAGCGTAGCATTAGAAGCACAGCATCACCATTAAGGAAGCTTGGCCTAGAAATATCACACGACCTTTCTAGGTGAAGTCATAATAATAGGAAAGAGTCTGAGCATAGTAAATAAGAACAGAGATGGCCACTGAAAATACAATGCACGCTAAGGAATCATACTGTAGTCACCAAATACCAAAGACACAAGAAAAAATAATGGCTCGGCTTGATGAAAAAGAACCATCTAAGATCTAAGGCATGACCCAGAAAAGAATGTAACCCAACCATCATGAAGAAGACATGAGCTCTGCAAATACAAACTGGCTCCTAAGTGAAGGGTGAACCCCAAATGCAGAAACATAGGCAACAAAAGTTACAGTTACCGTTGGATGAAGGTTTAATCTAATGGCACAGACTGCAGTTTGAAATGAAGCACCAAAGGTTGCCAGATGTCAACATGGCGGGCATTTGAGAGGCAGAAGTGAAACTTGAGTCTTAAATGAGCACCATTCTAACGCGTGGAGCCTGCGAGCATGATATGCATTTGTTTTAATTTTCATAAAACTCATAAGTTGTTAATGATTCACGTAAGAATATGAGTCATTAAAATAATGTTAAGAATCTTATAATGTGGAGGGGCCCTTCTTTAAAGGAGCTAGTTTTAAATAGTTTCTTTGCATAAAAGCCACGGTGAGTAGAAAATCAAATTGAATAATGATATAGAGATACATGGTGGGACCTTCAACAAAGTAGTAAAAGCTTTATTAAACAAAGACTCTTATTTGAATCTAGGCCACTCCTCGTAGGAGATAAAAAAGACATATAGCCCTAATTTCTAACGCAACCACTTTTCACAGCAAGCAAGAAGAGAATGAGAGGGGAGTTAGTTTTTCTCATGGAGGAAAATGCATTTCCAGCCATGAGGAAGACTCAGTTCACAGCTAGTTCAGTTGCTAGATATAGTTAGTCAAGCCGGATTTTGGGACATATTTTATGGATTATAGTTGCAGATATTTTGGGGAGCAGTTGCAAAAGATTTTGAAAGGATTTTTCTGGGTTATAAATACACAGATCTAGGTTGGAGTTCTATATATAGATCAGACACAGAGATTTTTGGGCAGTATCAAAGATATATTTTTGCCTTAGCAATTATCTCAAAGAAAAGATGTGACATTTTACTTTGTGTAAACTTTGCCTCTGTAAATTTGTTTTTCATTCAAATAAAGAGAGATGGTGTTTTGTGTGATTCAAAATGTATTTCTGTTTCTTGCTTTTAGTTTCTATTTCTTAAGCCTTTGTTAAACCTATTTATCATGTTGGGTTATTAATCATGCACTCTGCTCTTTAGTTTTCCAGTTAATCATTTAGGGTTTGACACTGTGCAACTGGGTTGGTTTTAAATTTGGTGCATTGCCATTTGATTAGGTTTATTTCATTATATCTATAATTGTGTTTCTTCGTCCCTTTCTCAAAAACCTATTAAAAAAGGAAGAGCTAGCTTCCATAAAATCTAGAGGTTATTTTGAGAAGCAATCACATGTTTTCAGAGTTTCCCATGTTGGTGCTGAAACTTGCACAATTTTATACATCAACATCATGAACTTTGACTAAAGGTTGCTCGCCAAGAGAAATTTGAAGAAGGGAAATGGAAGCAAAGATTAAATATATCCTTTTAAGAATGCCAATTTTGTCAAGTTGTTGTGAAAGGTCCAACTATTCTCAATGTTATGTATATGAAAATTAATTAAGAGGTTCAGTATATATGTTTAGGGATGTGAAATGTATCAATTACAAGTTAGACAAAGGCTAAAAAATGTAGTCCAGAGTGAAGGGGATGAAGTTGCATGGAAATTTAATTGATTAAACAAATTAATATTTTTTTACTTTTGGACTAATGATGAGGATTAAACTAGTTGAATGGGGTTGAATGAAATTGTGTAGTGAACTAGGTACATTGGTTGTGAACAAAGAGTTTTGGCCTCTCTTTTAAGGTAGCTATGAAGAAGAGTGTAGAAAGAAAGTAACTCTCCAATAGGTCTACAAACCTACTTCTCCATCTATAATATAAAATATATTATTTTTCTATACATGAAGGAGGTGAAAGAAAAGAAAAATGTCAAGGAAAATGAAGATACATGGGGGCATGTGCAACAAGATGGAAGACATAAAATGACCAAACATGCAATTTAAGACATAATATGTAAGCACTCTAGAAAATGCATACAAGCAATAAGGTTATTGCATTATAATATAATTATGCTATAACATGTGATAATGTTATGGCTTACACATGATTTTTGGAGTGCATACACATTATAGCACATACATGCTTCCTTTGAAACCATTCAAATCCCTTTATTTGGCTTGGAATAAGTTTGAATTTTCAAAGTAAGGGTTGTACTAACAATTTATGCACGCAAGTACATGTTTTGAAAAATATAAAGCAATGTCAAAATTCCTCCTTTTTAGGTTTACACATTTTTTATTGATAGTACATGAGAACAAAACCAAAATGTTTATCTACCTAGGTTTCTAACCTTATAATATTTTTGTATTTGGAATAAATTAAGATATGTACTTTCATTTACTTCTAGTGATGTCTTCACATTATTAAAATACATATGTATTGATTTTCCTTTATATTACTTGATTTGCATAGCTAAATTTGAAATATATATATATATATATATATGCTCGATTATTCTACACTTTGTTATATATGCATTGAACTTCATTTGTGCATTTTCTATTATATTTATTGAATTTATGTGATGTGCATGCTTAGTGATGCAAATTATAGGATGTGTCTACTTCAAAAAAATATAAAATAAAAAATACTTAACTTGTAGTACTATCTCTTAGCTATCTTTCTATGAATTGGTTTTAAAAAATAGTGATTAGAATTAAAAAATTAGGGGTGCACACTAGATTTTAGTGATAAAAGTAATAACACTTTTGTGTGCACTAAATTATTGGCCCTCTTAGTCTTAACTATTTTTATTAGTAATTTAGAAACTATATTTAGAGTACTATAATTCTTTTTCTCAACACATCTTCAAATTTTGAGTGTTTAAAGATAAAAGTAGTCACTTTGAACCCATTTTTTCCCAATTTCCATGCACATACTACTACACCCCTAATACTATAGTGTGTATATGGTTATGAGTAGTTGGCTTGTAGCTGCCTTAACTTATATTTAGGGTATATAATCATTAATATAGTCTTATATAGGTAGTTAGGTTTTCTTGGGTTGCATCCATGGCATAAGTATGGTATATATAGGAGGTACATGTTAGTTACTATCATTGTATTCAATATTGAGTTCCTACTGAAGACTATTGGAGGTATCCTCCTTGAAGTGGATTAGGAGGTTACCCCCTCAAAGTGGCATATTATTATCAAGAATTTGTAGAATATTTCCTATTATATTCTTATACTGTACAAGTTGTTTCATTACAAGTGGCATCAGAGCATGATCTTGGCACCGTGAAGGCCAAAAATAAGGCAATATTTTTTCAATTTTGGAGGTCATTTTGGGAAGCACATATCTCTCTCATTTTGGAAAATATTTTCAAGATTTTTAAAGGGTTTTTCAAGGATATATTTGAGCTGCTACATTCTTGATTAAAGAGAAATTGGAGCAAAATTGAGTGAGATATTGTATAATTAGGGTTTCTACCATTTTCTCTTGTGAAGCACATATCTCTCTCATTTTGGAGAATGTTTTCAAGATTTTTAGTGGGGTTTTAAAGGACATATCGAATATTCTACAGTCTCAATTTCAGCACAATTGGAGCATAGTTAAGTGAGTTATTGTATAATTAGGGTTTCCACCAATTTCACCCTCAAGGCTGCAAATTAATGAATTTCTTGGAGCGTTTTTTTAGAGGTGATATATAATATTTGGTAAGTTACAATAAGAATTTCAAAATAATTGGATTTTTTTTGTGTGATTTAGTGAAAAAAAAAATCCAATCATGGTGGGTCTTGCCACAAGAGTTAAAAAGAATCATGTTACACCTAAAAAATCTCCACATAAGGAAGATATATAAATTGGGGAGACTTATAACTAAGGATGTGCATGGGAAAATAACCAAGATGGAGGAGAATATTTCATTAGTGAAGTCAGAAATCAAGGAAATTTTTAGGAAAATATATTCCTTGCTACAAATGAGATCTCAAAACCTGTTACAAATGAAGAATATGCAAGAAGTAGTAGTAGTAGTAGAAGGAAAAGAAGAAGCAAAAGAAGAAGATGATGATGAAAAATAAGAATAAAAATAAGGAGAAGGAGGAGGAAAAAGAAAAGAAAGAAAACAAGAAGAGGAAAAAGAAGGAGAAGCAATCAAACCCATAACATCTTTTCATGCATTTATCACTACTTGGAGCATTTCAAAAAGCATTATTTCCTAAAGGAGATCATGATCAAGAAATTAAACCAATGCTAGGGTACCATCTACCATTCCTCACCTCTTCCTCAAAGGCACAACAAAAGGTTAGAGAAATAGAAGAACACATTCATTCCCACCAAGAGCTAGATGCAAAGGGAAGACATATCTTAGAGCTGAAGTTAATTTTCTAGGCACACCTGAAGAAGCTAAGGACATCAAAAATTCCAAATTACCTTATTATATAGACATATTTTCTAGTCAAAGAAACCACATTGGAAGATAGAGATTTTATGAAGAAACTACCACAATTGATCATCATTGAGGACAAGGCTTTTGTAAAGTTGGGGGGCATGCTACACCCCTAATCCTATAGTGTGTATATAGTTATGAGTAGTGTTGGTCATGATGTTGGTCATAAACAAACATAGAATAAAAGTTACACATCAACCTTTACTCATCTTGAAAGATACGATGAATTCAAAGAATTCATGATCCCAAGTCTCCGTTAATTAGTTCATAATCTACTGACGTTACTCAGTGGTTGATGTGTGTTGCTGTTAATCATTCAGGGGCCTTATGTTCTTCAGTAATTTTTGCAAAGTTCATCATTATTTCTCCAAATATCCTGCTCTATATGTCTGCTCTGCGTAAATCTCCAATAATTCTACCTCTGCACTGTGAATTTAGTCAAATAATGTGCTTACAGGTTGATATTTGCATGATTTCTACCATTATTTGCAATTCTTTGCATGATTTCTACCATTATTTGCAATTTGCTCAAATATGCTAAGGATTTTCGATTATCTACGAGATGTCAGCATATTTCTTTGTTCTGCTTGTTATTTATCATGATTTGCAGTTATGGAAGTGATTTCAATGAAAATAATGAGAAAAAGGGTTAGAGAATGAGATTCCCAAAATTACTTAACTGAGATCACTGATCCACATACATGTTCCCATACAGCAATGAAGAGAAGAAAACTAGAAATCATACTTCACCAGGACATTCCACAAATCCGCATGATCCAGTGCAAATCTTCAAAGGAAAAGTTGACAACAACATGCAATGAAATGAAAGCGCTTCTATTTGAACACAGCATTCACCATTACATATCCAGAAATCAACTTGAAGATTACGTAAAATTTACAATCAAGATGTAATCTGAAGCTTCATCTCCATTCAGTATGCTTTAGAATAAGTACATTTACAACGATCTGAAGAAAGAACCTTGACATTTCAACAATTCAATCCTCATTAGTCTCAGTAATCCGATCTCCTATTTGATTCTACAGTAATTGGCCTTATTTTTTGCCAGATGTTCCAATGTATATCAATTTGGACAAGTTCTGCCCTTTTATAGAACAAAGGCCAGAAAACAGTTACAATGATCCAAGGATCAAGATCCTCCCAGAATAATCAATGGTCCAGATGAACAGCACGTGCTTTGCCAGTTGGCAAAAACACAGCTGGCAGAGAATATTCCTGCATCTTTGAATCAGTCCACCCTCCAGCTGGCATACAACATATTTGATAATATCCTCCCCAGCTCCGGTTCATGTTGCCTACCAGTTGGCAATTTTCAGCCACTTCATACAGCTCCAACATCCTGCAACAAACAGACAAGAATTAAGCATCATCATTTAATAACTAGCAGGAAAATAAACATTTACATTTTATCAAGCTGTGAATGTGCAAACCTATATATATCGGGTTATGAATATTGAGCATATGAGAAAATTTGCGCAACTAAATGCCCGTAGGTTGTCAAGAGGGTCCGGGTGACTATCGTTGACTGGAAAACATGCTGTCAGGCCCTAAAATAGTTTCAATATCTGATCAGGTCCAGCCAGGGTCATTTGAGAGATTTTTGATAAAAATATCGAAAATGTAATTTTTTCGTATTTTCTACATCTTAGTAAATTGCATTTTCGGAGGCCTTCGGAGCAAAATTAGGGCTCAACACGTTCTCGGCAACTTGGCGTTAAGCCTAAGTGACCAAGAAACTCAAACTAGAAAACTAGTTTATCTTTCCAATGAGTCCAAAAAGTTCAAATTCTGATAACATGGCTAGGAGTTATGACCCTGCCAAGGGGAAGGTCAAAAATTTCCTAATTTTTTGAGTTTCTCTGAATTTTTACAAATAGTTTCGCCTTCCGGTAGCCCTTTTTGTATTCCAAGGGTGATGGGGACCTTTCATATGATCTGCAAGCCTTACATTTTCAGTTATCGCATGCATAAGATCATGCATATGCAATACATGCGCTTCTGTTCACTAAATTCCTTTGAATAAAACTATCGGGTCCGGGTACGCACATTAGCTAATATGAGGGATATTAACTAATATGACTCTCTTCATAGATCAGGATATGATGATGATGTCATCATCATGGATAGGCTTCATTAAAATATGAAAGGCTGACGTCATGGTCATGCTAAAGGAAACCGGGACGTTAAGAAATATGACCCCCGCAACAAGAATGACCCAGTGTCGAAATATCATGATGACGTCATCGGGATATCAACTTGGTTTAGCATTATGGCACTTATGACATCATCATCATATTATGTGAGCAGGATCATGATCATCCTCCTCGAGAGAAAAAAAAACATCCTGACAATATCGGGTGATAAACGCACCCTTAAGTCGTGCTTTATACGTCAGGAGGATATTAGAAAATATCGGGTCGCGTTGAGATGGTGATGATGACCGAAGTCATTCCTTTTCTTATTCTAAGGATATCGGGGTGACATCATCCGGATATTCGTTCACTATATCGTTGAGGTATGATGACATCATCGTCATGTTATGCGAACAGGATCATGTTTATGAAATATCCTGCCGAGAGGTAAATGTGATGATGATGTCATCGTCATATCATTTCTTCGTTTATCGGACTTGAATGACATCATCAGGATATTGGCTTAGGGGGATATTTCGCGGCAGGAGGATATTCAAATATCGGGTTACATTGAGAAATATGATCCTCGCGAAATGCATAAGACCATCGACGGGTAAAGGACACTATCACTTAAAATTGACGTCCGGATATTCAGACCGCATGATTTATCGGGTGATAAATTAGATTGGGATGACCTTCGGTAACATGACTGATGTTACAAAAATATGATCCTGCTCTTGCGAATATCAGGTTTGACCAAACTTTGACCATTCATAATTTTCACACCCTGGCGAATATCAGGGTGATGCAAAAGGCAAACCTGCATGAAATTTGATGCTCTTTCTAAATATGAGGTTACTGGAATGAAATATGAACTTTGACAAACTAACCTCATGATGATGACTTACCCAGCCTCCCATGCATGATGATCTGCATGACTTACTTTTTACCAAAACCGCCAGAAAGCACAAAAACACACCAAGCAAAAGTTGGGCCCCTGTTTTACCAAGTCAAAATGGGGCGTGTTGTGTAACCACACAACAACTTGCCACCAAAGAAAAGAACAAAATTCAAATAATCCAAAAAGTGAGGATAAGTTAAAACATAGATTTCCAACTCGTATTGAGCATGAGCATCCTAATCTTCTCTAGCTGGTATCATGTTCATCAATGTAACAATGAATTGATAAGGGATCAATTGTGTGCATGTGATTCATATACTCATCTTGAAAGTGAGTTGAATAAATTAGTGACTGGTGTTAAGCTACGTAGTTTGGTTCATCCCTCATAGCCAACCGGATAGAGCCTTGCTGCCAGCAGGCGTCAATAGCCCCTGCAAGGTTATCGTTGCAATTCCCCTAAGTAGAGCCCCACTGCCAGCGCGCATCTATAGCCCCGGTAGAGTTACTTAGATGACTTAATCTGGATTCCAGAAAATCTATTTTTTATTTCAAAATTGATTTCATAAGATATAACAGTTGTAGCCTCATGATACAAGGAGTGGTCACTTGCTGAAATTAAGTTGAGAATTGCAATGGTAGCAAGGGCAACCTTTAGATTTTTCACTTAACACCTACACTGATATGTTCAATAAACCCAAGGCTGTTAGGTGTGTCATTGTGAGGATCACCTTGACTCAAGAAAAGTAGTACTGATGAAAATGATACCACAGACCTGATCAAGAATACCTATACTGAGATGAGTTACAACCTATAGAAAAACTTATACCCAACTTTGAATTCTAACAATTTCTGTAGTGTTCTTAAGTAACAAGGTGCACCAATTTTGCCCAACCAAAACAAAAGCTCAACAACAAAAACACAAAGCAAACACACACAACGCAAACCTACAAAAAGGAAACAACAGAAAGCAAAACAAGCAAACTGTACAAACAACTAACCTACAGCATTATATACAAACCACTACTAGGCAAACAAAAACTAGAAAAAGACCCAAATACGCCTGTATTTGCATACTTCTTTTGATTGTGCAGGAGCATTAGGGTATTAGTTATGGTTCTCAACCTAGCAAATTTATCTTTATATTCTGAAAAATATCCTTGTATTCTTAATTCATTATGTTTAACAGAATAACCCTTGATGATCAGCAACTGAGGAAGCTCATCATGTTCATGATTAATCCATGTGCATGTCTTATCTCTTAAATTTCCATAATCAAAACAATAATCATCATCATTTACTGTGGAAAGGAGGAATACAACCTGGTGTATCTCTGATTTTGTTGGACATGCTTGTTTGTTGACAGCCGATCTTCCATTTAATTCTATATTTTCATTGCTTGGCTCAGTGTCTGGTCTCTCTTCAAATTGAAGGATGTATGACTCTTGATGTGTTAATTCTTCATCTTTATCCATATTTGTTCCTTCATTCTGGATGTTCAGTTTATCCTCCAGTTTAGGAAACTTCTCAATATTTTCTTCAGTTTCCTGCACATCAGCATCTAAATGAGTATCCTTATCATCATAACCTGATATACACAAATTTATCATTTCTAAATCACTTGACTGTAAAGGAGAATTGGCATTCAACTGATAAGAATACTTCACTGTTTCATTTTCAAAATATTTCTGGAGTGACGTCTGATCATGCACAACAACTCCAAAGTCTTCTGCATTTTCATCTTTCAGGAATTGTTTATTAAATAATTCACATCTTCTATCTAGTAGAGTGCCTGGTTTCATTAACCTGCAACATTCCTGCATTTGATCATTCAATTCAAAGAAGTCAGGTAATAAATCAGCATTTATTTTCTTTTCTATGACTCCCTGAGTTACCATCATAGGAACTTCATCAGCAACAGTGCCTTTGGATTCCTCCATTGTCTGTTTACATTTCTCTTTACCATAGAAAGACTCCAAGGAAGATGTTTCATCTCCTTTATCAAAAGTATTAGGATCAAAATCAAATATGTTATCCTGATGAGTGATTTCTTCTCTAGAATTTTCACAGGATTCATACCTGCATACTGGCTGGTCCTTACTTGTATTAGGAAGTAGAGAATTCCTATCAATCTGACCATAAAATGAATCAAGGAAAGATGTTTCCTCTTCTTTATCTTCTGGAACTGATTCAGCTACTATATTTTCTAGAATCTTTTTCATCATGACCAAGCAAGGGTAACAATCTCTCTCTGAATGCTCTTCATCATGTAATCTGCACCAGCTTTCAATCAAGACGCCATCAATGGATAAACCTAATATTTGACTACATTGTATGTTTCTAGACAAATACAATTCAAAATCTTTGGAATGATCCACTTCAGTGTCTGGACAACTAATAACTTCCGGTGCTGCATCTGCTTGTTGTTCCAGAATTTCCTCATTTCGCTGCTCCAGAACTTCTTCTTTTTCTTGGCAAATTTCAACCCTGAACACAACTGGGAAGAATATTAGTCCTTTCAAATATAAATCCAACCTTGTAAGGAAATTTAAACAATTTATTTCGCTGTGTTCCAGAGTCTGGTGTATCCTTCAACAGGTGGATAAACCAAAGTTAGACAAACTGTGAGGGTAAAGCTGCCTATTCAAAGTTTCCTGAAATAAAGGAATGTTAACTTGACAGCTACTCTCATATGCATCCATCAAAATGAGACTCTGCTTCCAATTTTTTAAGATTTTGAAATTTTAAGGAGATCCATCATATCTCAGAATAAAACTTAAAAGCTCAGAAAATCAAACAAATCTTTGAGGCTTTGGGCTAGATATTTACAAAGGTGCAACCAAAACCTCTCAGATAAGAGATATTTGCAGAAATTTAACTCAAATGATGAAATATTTATGCAATATTTACAGAAATCCAGATATTTCCTTGTTCAGGCCCTCCTTCTAGCGCCAATTTATGTTGGTCATGATGTTGGTCATAAACAAACATAGAATAAAAGTTACACATCAACCTTTACTCATCTTGAAAGATACGATGAATTCAAAGAATTCATGATCCCAAGTCTCCGTTAATTAGTTCATAATCTACTGACGTTACTCAGTGGTTGATGTGTGTTGCTGTTAATCATTCAGGGGCCTTACGTTCTTCAGTAATTTCTGCAAAGTTCATCATTATTTCTCCAAATATCCTGCTCTATATGTCTGCTCTGCATAAATCTCCAATAATTCTACCTCTGCACTGTGAATTTAGTCAAATAATGTGCTTGCAGGTTGATATTTGCATGATTTCTACCATTATTTGCAATTTGCTCAAATATGCTAAGGATTTTCGATTATCTACGAGATGTCAGCATATTTCTCTGTTCTGCTTGTTATTTATCATGATTTGCGGTTATGGAAGTGATTTCAATGAAAATAATGAGAAAAAGGGTTAGAGAATGAGATTCCCAAAATTACTTAACTGAGATCACTGATCCACATACATGTTCCCATACAGCAATGAAGAGAAGAAAACTAGAAATCATACTTCACCAGGACATTCCACAAATCCGCATGATCCAGTGCAAGTCTTCAAAGGAAAAGCTGACAACAACATGCAATGAAATGAAAGCGCTTCTATTTGAACACAGCATTCACCATTACATATCCAGAAAACAACTTGAAGATTATGTAAAATTTACAATCAAGATGTAATCTGAAGCTTCATCTCCATTCAGTATGCTTTAGAATAAGTACATTTACAACGATCTGAAGAAAGAACCTTGACATTTCAACAATTCAATCCTCATTAGTCTCAGTAATCCGATCTCCTATTTGATTCTACAGTAATTGGCCTTATTTTTTGCCAGATGTTCCAATGTATATCAATTTGGACAAGTTCTGCCCTTTTATAGAACAAAGGCCAGAAAACAGTTACAATGATCCAAGGATCAAGATCCTCCCAGAATAATCAATGGTCCAGATGAACAGCACGTGCTTTGCCAGTTGGCAAAAACACAGCTGGCAGAGAATATTCTGGCATCTTCGAATCAGTCCACCCTCCAGCTGACATACAACATATTTGATAATATCCTCCCCAGCTCCGGTTCATGTTGCCTGCCAGTTGGCAATTTTCAGCCACTTCATACAGCTCCAACATCCTGCAACAAACAGACAAGAATTAAGCATCATCATTTAATAACTAGCAGGAAAATAAACATTTACATTTTATCAGGCTGTGAATGTGCAAACCTATATATATCGGGTTATGAATATTGAGCATATGAGAAAATTTGCGCAACTAAATGCCCGTAGGTTGTCAAGAGGGTCCGGGTGGCTATCGTTGACTGGAAAACATGCTGTCAGGCCCTAAAATAGTTTCAATATCTGATCAGGTCCAGCCAGGGTCATTTGAGCGATTTTTGATAAAAATATCAAAAATGTAATTTTTTCGTATTTTCTACATCTTAGTAAATTGCATTTTCGGAGGCCTTCGGAGCAAAATTAGGGCTCAACACGTTGTCGGCAACTTGGCGTTAAGCCTAAGTGACCGGGAAACTCAAACTAGGAAACTAGTTTATCTTTCCAATGAGTCCAAAAAGTTCAAATTCTGATAACATGGCTAGGAGTTATGACCCTGCCAAGGGGAAGGTCAAAAATTTCCTAATTTTTTGAGTTTCTCTAAATTTTTGCAAATAGTTTCGCCTTCCGGTAGCCCTTTTTGTATTCCAAGGGTGATGGGGACCTTTCATATGATCCGCAAGCCTTACATTTTCAGTTATCGCATGCATAAGATCGTGCATATGCAATACATGCGCTTCTGTTCACTAAATTCCTTTGAATAAAACTATCGGGTCCGGGTACGCACATTAGCTAATATGAGGGATATTAACTAATATGACTCTCTTCATAGATCAGGATATGATGATGATGTCATCATCATGGACAGGCTTCGTTAAAATATGAAAGGCTGACGTCATGGTCATGCTAAAGGAAACCGGGACGTTAAGAAATATGACCCCCGCAACAAGAATGACCCAGTGTCGAAATATCATGATGACGTCATCGGGATATCGACTTGGTTCAGCGTTATGGCACTTATGAAATCATCGTCATATTATGTGAGCAGGATCATGATCATCCTCCTCGAGAGAAAAAAAAACATCCTGACAATATCGGGTGATAAACGCACCCTTAAGTCG
Organism: Cunninghamia lanceolata; assembly: GCA_027924645.1. Taxonomy (NCBI): domain Eukaryota; kingdom Viridiplantae; phylum Streptophyta; class Pinopsida; order Cupressales; family Cupressaceae; genus Cunninghamia; species Cunninghamia lanceolata. Next base: position 5,494,313 of record BSBN01000244.1, read on the forward strand.
TGCTTTATACGTCAGGAGGATATTAGAAAATATCGGGTCGCGTTGAGATGCTGATGATGACCGAAGTCATTCCTTTTCTTATTCTAAGGATATCGGGGTGACGTCATCCGGATATTCGTTCACTATATCGTTGAGGTATGATGACATCATCGTCATGTTATGCGAACAGGATCATGTTTATGAAATATCCTGCCGAGAGGTAAATGTGATGATGATGTCATCGTCATATCATTTCTTCGTTTATCGGACTTGAATGACATCATCAGGATATTGGCTTAGGGGGATATTTCGCGGCAGGAGGATATTCAAATATCGGGTTACATTGAGAAATATGATCCTCGCGAAATGCATAAGGCCATCGACGGGTAAAGGACACTATCACTTAAAATTGACGTCCGGATATTCAGACCGCATGATTTATCGGGTGATAAATTAGATCAGGATGACCTTCGGTAACATGACTGATGTTACAAAAATATGATCCTGCTCTTGCGAATATCAGGTTTGACCAAACTTTGACCATTCATAATTTTCACACCCTGGCGAATATCAGGGTGATGCAAAAGGCAAACCTACATGAAATTTGATGCTCTTTCTAAATATGAGGTTACTGGAATGAAATATGAACTTTGACAAACTAACCTCATGATGATGACTTACCCAGCCTCCCATGCATGATGATCTGCATGACTTACTTTTTACCAAAACCGCCAGAAAGCACAAAAACACACCAAGCAAAAGTTGGGCCCCTGTTTTACCAAGTCAAAATGGGGCGTGTTGTGTAACCACACAACAACTTGCCACCAAAGAAAAGAACAAAATTCAAATAATCCAAAAAGTGAGGATAAGTTAAAACATAGATTTCCAACTCGTATTGAGCATGAGCATCCTAATCTTCTCTAGCTGGTATCATGTTCATCAATGTAACAATGAATTGATAAGGGATCAATTGTGTGCATGTGATTCATATACTCATCTTGAAAGTGAGTTGAATAAATTAGTGACTGGTGTTAAGCTACGTAGTTTGGTTCATCCCTCATAGCCAACCGGATAGAGCCTTGCTGCCAGCAGGCGTCCATAGCCCCGGCAAGGTTATCGTTGCAATTCCCCTAAGTAGAGCCCCACTGCCAGCGAGCGTCTATAGCCCCGGTAGAGTTACTTAGATGACTTAATCTGGATTCCAGAAAATCCATTTTTTATTTCGAAATTGATTTCATAAGATATAACAGTTGTAGCCTCATGATACAAGGAGTGGTCACTTGCTGAAATTAAGTTGAGAATTGCAATGGTAGCAAGGGCAACCTTTAGATTTTTCACTTAACACCTACACTGATATGTTCAATAAACCCAAGGCTGTTAGGTGTGTCATTGTGAGGATCACCTTGACTCAAGAAAAGTAGTACTGATGAAAATGATACCACAGACCTGATCAAGAATACCTATACTGAGATGAGTTACAACCTATAGAAAAACTTATACCCAACTTTGAATTCTAACAATTTCTGTAGTGTTCTTAAGTAACAAGGTGCACCAATTTTGCCCAACCAAAACAAAAGCTCAACAACAAAAACACAAAGCAAACACACACAACGCAAACCTACAAAAAGGAAACAACAGAAAGCAAAACAAGCAAACTGTACAAACAACTAACCTACAAAATTATATACAAACCACTACTAGGCAAACAAAAACTAGAAAAAGACCCAAATACGCCTGTATTTGCATACTTCTTTTGATTGTGCAGGAGCATTAGGGTATTAGTTATGGTTCTCAACCTAGCAAATTTATCTTTATATTCTGAAAAATATCCTTGTATTCTTAATTCATTATGTTTAACAGAATAACCCTTGATGATCAGCAACTGAGGAAGCTCATCATGTTCATGATTAATCCATGTGCATGTCTTATCTCTTAAATTTCCATAATCAAAACAATAATCATCATCATTTACTGTGGAAAGGAGGAATACAACCTGGTGTATCTCTGATTTTGTTGGACATGCTTGTTTGTTGACAGCCGATCTTCCATTTAATTCTATATTTTCATTGCTTGGCTCAGTGTCTGGTCTCTCTTCAAATTGAAGGATGTATGACTCTTGATGTGTTAATTCTTCATCTTTATCCATATTTGTTCCTTCATTCTGGATGTTCAGTTTATCCTCCAGTTTAGGAAACTTCTCAATATTTTCTTCAGTTTCCTGCACATCAGCATCTAAATGAGTATCCTTATCATCATAACCTGATATACACAAATTTATCATTTCTAAATCACTTGACTGTAAAGGAGAATTGGCATTCAACTGATAAGAATACTTCCCTGTTTCATTTTCAAAATATTTCTGGAGTGACGTCTGATCATGCACAACAACTCCAAAGTCTTCTGCATTTTCATCTTTCAGGAATTGTTTATTAAATAATTCACATCTTCTATCTAGTAGAGTGCCTGGTTTCATTAACCTGCAACATTCCTGCATTTGATCATTCAATTCAAAGAAGTCAGGTAATAAATCAGCATTTATTTTCTTTTCTATGACTCCCTGAGTTACCATCATAGGAACTTCATCAGCAACAGTGCCTTTGGATTCCTCCATTGTCTGTTTACATTTCTCTTTACCATAGAAAGACTCCAAGGAAGATGTTTCATCTCCTTTATCAAAAGTATTAGGATCAAAATCAAATATGTTATCCTGATGAGTGATTTCTTCTCTAGAATTTTCACAGGATTCATACCTGCATACTGGCTGGTCCTTACTTGTATTAGGAAGTAGAGAACTCCTATCAATCTGACCATAAAATGAATCAAGGAAAGATGTTTCCTCTTCTTTATCTTCTGGAACTGATTCAGCTACTATATTTTCTAGAATCTTTTTCATCATGACCAAGCAAGGGTAACAATCTCTCTCTGAATGCTCTTCATCATGTAATCTGTACCAGCTTTCAATCAAGACGCCATCAATGGATAAACCTAATATTTGACTACATTGTATGTTTCTAGACAAATACAATTCAAAATCTTCGGAATGATCCACTTCAGTGTCTGGACAACTAATAACTTCCGGTGCTGCATCTGCTTGTTGTTCCAGAATTTCCTCATTTCGCTGCTCCAGAACTTCTTCATTTTCTTGGCAAATTTCAACCCTGAACACAACTGGGAAGAATATTAGTCCTTTCAAATATAAATCCAACCTTGTAAGGAAATTTAAACAATTTATTTCGTTGTGTTCCACAGTCTGGTGTATCCTGCAACAGGTGGATAAACCAAAGTTAGACAAACTGTGAGGGTAAAGCTGCCTATTCAAAGTTTCCTGAAATAAAGGAATGTTAACTTGACAGCTACTCTCATATGCATCCATCAAAATGAGACTCTGCTTCCAATTTTTTAAGATTTTGAAATTTTAAGGAGATCCATCATATCTCAGAATAAAACTTAAAAGCTCAGAAAATCAAACAAATCTTTGAGGCTTTGGGCTAGATATTTGCAAAGGTGCAACCAAAACCTCTCAGATAAGAGATATTTGCAGAAATTTAACTCAAATGATGAAATATTTATGCAATATTTACAGAAATCTAGATATTTCCTTGTTCAGGCCCTCCTTCTAGCGCCAATTTATGTTGGTCATGATGTTGGTCATAAACAAACATAGAATAAAAGTTACACATCAACCTTTACTCATCTTGAAAGATACGATGAATTCAAAGAATTCATGATCCCAAGTCTCCGTTAATTAGTTCATAATCTACTGACGTTACTCAGTGGTTGATGTGTGTTGCTGTTAATCATTCAGGGGCCTTACGTTCTTCAGTAATTTCTGCAAAGTTCATCATTATTTCTCCAAATATCCTGCTCTATATGTCTGCTCTGCGTAAATCTCTAATAATTCTACCTCTGCACTGTGAATTTAGTCAAATAATGTGCTTGCAGGTTGATATTTGCATGATTTCTACCATTATTTGCAATTCTTTGCATGATTTCTACCATTATTTGCAATTTGCTCAAATATGCTAAGGATTTTCGATTATCTACGAGATGTCAGCATATTTCTCTGTTCTGCTTGTTATTTATCATGATTTGCGGTTATGGAAGTGATTTCAATGAAAATAATGAGAAAAAGGGTTAGAGAATGAGATTCCCAAAATTACTTAACTGAGATCACTGATCCACATACATGTTCCCATACAGCAATGAAGAGAAGAAAACTAGAAATCATACTTCACCAGGACATTCCACAAATCCGCATGATCCAGTGCAAATCTTCAAAGGAAAAGTTGACAACAACATGCAATGAAATGAAAGCGCTTCTATTTGAACACAGCATTCACCATTACATATCCAGAAATCAACTTGAAGATTACGTAAAATTTACAATCAAGATGTAATCTGAAGCTTCATCTCCATTCAGTATGCTTTAGAATAAGTACATTTACAACGATCTGAAGAAAGAACCTTGACATTTCAACAATTCAATCCTCATTAGTCTCAGTAATCCGATCTCCTATTTGATTCTACAGTAATTGGCCTTAGTTTTTGCCAGATGTTCCAATGTATATCAATTTGGACAAGTTCTGCCCTTTTATAGAACAAAGGCCAGAAAACAGTTACAATGATCCAAGGATCAAGATCCTCCCAGAATAATCAATGGTCCAGATGAACAGCACGTGCTTTGCCAGTTGGCAAAAACACAACTGGCAGAGAATATTCTGGCATCTTCGAATCAGTCCACCCTCCAGCTGGCATACAACATATTTGATAATATCCTCCCCAGCTCCGGTTCATGTTGCCTGCCAGTTGGCAATTTTCAGCCACTTCATACAGCTCCAACATCCTGCAACAAACAGACAAGAATTAAGCATCATCATTTAATAACTAGCAGGAAAATAAACATTTACATTTTATCAGGCTGTGAATGTGCAAACCTATATATATCGGGTTATGAATATTGAGCATATGAGAAAATTTGCGCAACTAAATGCCCGTAGGTTGTCAAGAGGGTCCGGGTGACTATCGTTGACTGGAAAACATGCTGTCAGGCCCTAAAAAAGTTTCAATATCTGATCAGGTCCAGCCAGGGTCATTTGAGCGATTTTTGATAAAAATATCAAAAATGTAATTTTTTCGTATTTTCTACATCTTAGTAAATTGCATTTTCGGAGGCCTTCGGAGCAAAATTAGGGCTCAACACGTTGTCGACAACTTGGCGTTAAGCCTAAGTGACCGGGAAACACAAACTAGAAAACTAGTTTATCTTTCCAATGAGTCCAAAAAGTTCAAATTCTGATAACATGGCTAGGAGTTATGACCCTGCCAAGGGGAAGGTCAAAAATTTCCTAATTTTTTGAGTTTCTCTGAATTTTTACAAATAGTTTCGCCTTCCGGTAGCCCTTTTTGTATTCCAAGGGTGATGGGGACCTTTCATATGATCCACAAGCCTTACATTTTCAGTTATCGCATGCATAAGATCATGCATATGCAATACATCCGCTTCTGTTCACTAAATTCCTTTGAATAAAACTATCGGGTCCGGGTACGCACATTAGCTAATATGAGGGATATTAACTAATATGACTCTCTTCATAGATCAGGATATGATGATGATGTCATCATCATGGACAGGCTTCGTTAAAATATGAAAGGCTGACGTCATGGTCATGCTAAAGGAAACCGGGACGTTAAGAAATATGACCCCCGCAACAAGAATGACCCAGTGTCGAAATATCATGATGACGTCATCGGGATATCGACTTGGTTTAGCGTTATGGCACTTATGACATCATCGTCATATTATGTGAGCAAGATCATGATCATCCTCCTCGAGAGAAAAAAAAACATCCTGACAATATCGGGTGATAAACGCACCCTTAAGTCGTGCATTATACGTCAGGAGGATATTAGAAAATATCGGGTCGTGTTGAGATGCTGATGATGACCGAAGTCATTCCTTTTCTTATTCTAAGGATATCGGGGTGACGTCATCCGGATATTCGTTCACTATATCGTTGAGGTATGATGACATCATCGTCATGTTATGCGAACAGGATCATGTTTATGAAATATCCTGCCGAGAGGTAAATGTGATGATGATGTCATCGTCATATCATTTCTTCGTTTATCGGACTTGAATGACATCATCAGGATATTGGCAGGAGGATATTCAAATATCGGGTTACATTGAGAAATATGATCCTCGCGAAATGCATAAGGCCATCGACGGGTAAAGGACACTATCACTTAAAATTGACGTCCGGATATTCGGACCGCATGATTTATCGGGTGATAAATTAGATCAGGATGACCTTCGGTAACATGACTGATGTTACAAAAATATGATCCTGCTCTTGCGAATATCAGGTTTGACCAAACTTTGACCATTCATAATTTTCACACCCTGGCGAATATCAGGGTGATGCAAAAGGCAAACCTGCATGAAATTTGATGCTCTTTCTAAATATGAGGTTACTGGAATGAAATATGAACTTTGACAAACTAACCTCATGATGATGACTTACCCAGCCTCCCATGCATGATGATCTGCATGACTTACTTTTTACCAAAACCGCCAGAAAGCACAAAAACACACCAAGCAAAAGTTGGGCCCTGTTTTACCAAGTCAAAATGGGGCGTGTTGTGTAACCACACAACAACTTGCCACCAAAGAAAAGAACAAAATTCAAATAATCCAAAAAGTGAGGATAAGTTAAAACATAGATTTCCAACTCATATTGAGCATGAGCATCCTAATCTTCTCTAGCTGGTATCATGTTCATCAATGTAACAATGAATTGATAAGGGATCAATTGTGTGCATGTGATTCATATACTCATCTTGAAAGTGAGTTGAATAAATTAGTGACTAGTGTTAAGCTACGTAGTTTGGTTCATCCCTCATAGCCAACCGGATAGAGCCTTGCTGCCAGCAGGCGTCCATAGCCCCGGCAAGGTTATCGTTGCAATTCCCCTAAGTAGAGCCCCACTGCCAGCGAGCGTCTATAGCCCCAGTAGAGTTACTTAGATGACTTAATCTGGATTCCAGAAAATCCATTTTTTATTTTGAAATTGATTTCATAAGATATAACAGTTGTAGCCTCATGATACAAGGAGTGGTCACTTGCTGAAATTAAGTTGAGAATTGCAATGGTAGCAAGGGCAACCTTTAGATTTTTCACTTAACACCTACACTGATATGTTCAATAAACCCAAGGCTGTTAGGTGTGTCATTGTGAGGATCACCTTGACTCAAGAAAAGTAGTACTGATGAAAATGATACCACAGACCTGATCAAGAATACATATACTGAGATGAGTTACAACCTATAGAAAAACTTATACCCAACTTTGAATTCTAACAATTTCTGTAGTGTTTTTAAGTAACAAGGTGCACCAATTTTGCCCAACCAAAACAAAAGCTCAACAACAAAAACACAAAGCAAACACACACAATGCAAACCTACAAAAAGGAAACAACAGAAAGCAAAACAAGCAAACTGTACAAACAACTAACCTACAAAATTATATACAAACCACTACTAGGCAAACAAAAACTAGAAAAAGACCCAAATACGCCTGTATTTGCATACTTCTTTTGATTGTGCAGGAGAATTAGGGTATTAGTTATGGTTCTCAACCTAGCAAATTTATCTTTATATTCTAAAAAATATCCTTGTATTCTTAATTCATTATGTTTAACAGAATAACCCTTGATGATCAGCAACTGAGGAAGCTCATCATGTTCATGATTAATCCATGTGCATGTCTTATCTCTTAAATTTCCATAATCAAAACAATAATCATCATCATTTACTGTGGAAAGGAGGAATACAACCTGGTGTATCTCTGATTTTGTTGGACATGCTTGTTTGTTGACAGCCGATCTTCCATTTAATTCTATATTTTCATTGCTTGGCTCAGTGTCTGGTCTCTCTTCAAATTGAAGGATGTATGACTCTTGATGTGTTAATTCTTCATCTTTATCCATATTTGTTCCTTCATTCTGGATGTTCAGTTTATCCTCCAGTTTAGGAAACTTCTCAATATTTTCTTCAGTTTCCTGCACATCAGCATCTAAATGAGTATCCTTATCATCATAACCTGATATACACAAATTTATCATTTCTAAATCACTTGACTGTAAAGGAGAATTGGCATTCAACTGATAAGAATACTTCCCTATTTCATTTTACAAATATTTCTGGAGTGACGTCTGATCATGCACAACAACTCCAAAGTCTTCTGCATTTTCATCTTTCAGGAATTGTTTATTAAATAATTCACATCTTCTATCTAGTAGAGTGCCTGGTTTCATTAACCTGCAACATTCCTGCATTTGATCATTCAATTCAAAGAAGTCAGGTAATAAATCAGCATTTATTTTCTTTTCTATGACTCCCTGAGTTACCATCATAGGAACTTCATCAGCAACAGTGCCTTTGGATTCCTCCATTGTCTGTTTACATTTCTCTTTACCATAGAAAGACTCCAAGGAAGATGTTTCATCTCCTTTATCAAAAGTATTAGGATCAAAATCAAATATGTTATCCTGATGAGTGATTTCTTCTCTAGAATTTTCACAGGATTCATACCTGCATACTGGCTGGTCCTTACTTGTATTAGGAAGTAGAGAACTCCTATCAATCTGACCATAAAATGAATCAAGGAAAGATGTTTCCTCTTCTTTATCTTCTGGAACTGATTCAGCTACTATATTTTCTAGAATCTTTTTCATCATGACCAAGCAAGGGTAACAATCTCTCTCTGAATGCTCTTCATCATGTAATCTGCACCAGCTTTCAATCAAGACGCCATCAATGGATAAACCTAATATTTGACTACATTGTATGTTTCTAGACAAATACAATTCAAAATCTTCGGAATGATCCACTTCAGTGTCTGGACAACTAATAACTTCCGGTGCTGCATCTGCTTGTTGTTCCAGAATTTCCTCATTTCGCTGCTCCAGAACTTCTTCATTTTCTTGGCAAATTTCAACCCTGAACACAACTGGGAAGAATATTAGTCCTTTCAAATATAAATCCAACCTTGTAAGGAAATCTAAACAATTTATTTCGCTGTGTTCCACAGTCTGGTGTATCCTGCAACAGGTGGATAAACCAAAGTTAGACAAACTGTGAGGGTAAAGCTGCCTATTCAAAGTTTCCTGAAATAAAGGAATGTTAACTTGACAGCTACTCTCATATGCATCCATCAAAATGAGACTCTGCTTCCAATTTTTTAAGATTTTGAAATTTTAAGGAGATCCATCATCTCTCAGAATAAAACTTAAAAGCTCAGAAAATCAAACAAATCTTTGAGGCTTTGGGCTAGATATTTGCAAAGGTGCAACCAAAACCTCTCAGATAAGAGATATTTGCAGAAATTTAACTCAAATGATGAAATATTTATGCAATATTTACAGAAATCCAGATATTTCCTTGTTCAGGCCCTCCTTCTAGCGCCAATTTATGTTGGTCATGATGTTGGTCATAAACAAACATAGAATAAAAGTTACACATCAACCTTTACTCATCTTGAAAGATACGATGAATTCAAAGAATTCATGATCCCAAGTCTCCGTTAATTAGTTCATAATCTACTGACGTTACTCAGTGGTTGATGTGTGTTGCTGTTAATCATTCAGGGGCCTTACGTTCTTCAGTAATTTCTGCAAAGTTCATCATTATTTCTCCAAATATCCTGCTCTATATGTCTGCTCTGCATAAATCTCCAATAATTCTACCTCTGCACTGTGAATTTAGTCAAATAATGTGCTTGCAGGTTGATATTTGCATGATTTCTACCATTATTTGCAATTCTTTGCATGATTTCTACCATTATTTGCAATTTGCTCAAATATGCTAAGGATTTTCGATTATCTACGAGATGTTAGCATATTTCTCTGTTCTGCTTGTTATTTATCATGATTTGCAGTTATGGAAGTGATTTCAATGAAAATAATGAGAAAAAGGGTTAGAGAATGAGATTCCCAAAATTATTTAACTGAGATCACTGATCTACATACATGTTCCCATACAGCAATGAAGAGAAGAAAACTAGAAATCATACTTCACCAGGACATTCCACAAATCCGCATGATCCAGTGCAAGTCTTCAAAGGAAAAGTTGACAACAACATGCAATGAAATGAAAGCGCTTCTATTTGAACACAGCATTCACCATTACATATCCAGAAATCAACTTGAAGATTACATAAAATTTACAATCAAGATGTAATCTGAAGCTTCATCTCCATTCAGTATGCTTTAGAATAAGTACATTTACAACGATCTGAAGAAAGAACCATGACATTTCAACAATTCAATCCTCATTAGTCTCAGTAATCTGATCTCCTATTTGATTCTACAGTAATTGGCCTTATTTTTTGCCAGATGTTCCAATGTATATCAATTTGGACAAGTTCTGCCCTTTTATAGAACAAAGGCCAGAAAACAGTTACAATGATCCAAGGATCAAGATCCTCCCAGAATAATCAATGGTCCAGATGAACAGCACGTGCTTTGCCAGTTGGCAAAAACACAGCTGGCAGAGAATATTCTGGCATCTTCGAATCAGTCCACCCTCCAGCTGGCATACAACATATTTGATAATATCCTCCCCAGCTCCGGTTCATGTTGCCTGCCAGTTGGCAATTTTCAGCCACTTCATACAGCTCCAACATCCTGCAACAAACAGACAAGAATTAAGCATCATCATTTAATAACTAGCAGGAAAATAAACATTTACATTTTATCAGGCTGTGAATGTGCAAACCTATATATATCGGGTTATGAATATTGAGCATATGAGAAAATTTGCGCAACTAAATGCCCGTAGGTTGTCAAGAGGGTCCGGGTGACTATCGTTGACTGGAAAACATGCTGTCAGGCCCTAAAATAGTTTCAATATCTGATCAGGTCCAGCCAGGGTCATTTGAGCGATTTTTGATAAAAATATCGAAAATGTAATTTTTTCATATTTTCTACATCTTAGTAAATTGCATTTTCGGAGGCCTTCGGAGCAAAATTAGGGCTCAACACGTTCTCCAACTTGGCGTTAAGCCTAAGTGACCGGGAAACTCAAACTAGAAAACTAGTTTATCTTTCCAATGAGTCCAAAAAGTTCAAATTCTGATAACATGGCTAGGAGTTATGACCCTGCCAAGGGGAAGGTCAAAAATTTCCTAATTTTTTGAGTTTCTCTGAATTTTTACAAATAGTTTCGCCTTCCGGTAGCCCTTTTTGTATTCCAAGGGTGATGGGGACCTTTCATATGATCCGCAAGCCTTACATTTTCAGTTATCGCATACATAAGATCATGCATATGCAATACATGCGCTTCTGTTCACTAAATTCCTTTGAATAAAACTATCGGGTCCGGGTACGCACATTAGCTAATATGAGGGATATTAACTAATATGACTCTCTTCATAGATCAGGATATGATGATGATGTCATCATCATGGACAGGCTTCGTTAAAATATGAAAGGCTGACGTCATGGTCATGCTAAAGGAAACCGGGACGTTAAGAAATATGACCCCCGCAACAAGAATGACCCAGTGTCGAAATATCATGATGACGTCATCGGGATATCGACTTGGTTCAGCGTTATGGCACTTATGACATCATCGTCATATTATGTGAGCAGGATCATGATCATCCTCCTCGAGAGAAAAAAAACATCCTGACAATATCGGGTGATAAACGCACCCTTAAGTCGTGCTTTATACGTCAGGAGGATATTAGAAAATATCGGGTCGCGTTGAGATGGTGATGATGACCGAAGTCATTCCTTTTCTTATTCTAAGGATATCGGGGTGACGTCATCCGGATATTCGTTCACTATATCGTTGAGGTATGATGACATCATCGTCATGTTATGCGAACAGGATCATGTTTATGAAATATCCTGCCGAGAGGTAAATGTGATGATGATGTCATCGTCATATCATTTCTTCGTTTATCGGACTTGAATGACATCATCAGGATATTGGCTTAGGGGGATATTTCGCGGTAGGAGGATATTCAAATATCGGGTTACATTGAGAAATATGATCCTCGCGAAATGCATAAGGCCATCGACGGGTAAAGGACACTATCACTTAAAATTGACGTCCGGATATTCGGACCGCATGATTTATCGGGTGATAAATTAGATCAAGATGACCTTCCGTAACATGACTGATGTTACAAAAATATGATCCTGCTCTTACGAATATCAGGTTTGACCAAACTTTGACCATTCATAATTTTCACACCCTGGCGAATATCAGGGTGATGCAAAAGGCAAACCTGCATGAAATTTGATGCTCTTTCTAAATATGAGGTTACTGGAATGAAATATGAACTTTGACAAACTAACCTCATGATGATGACTTACCCAGCCTCCCATGCATGATGATCTGCATGACTTACTTTTTACCAAAACCGCCAGAAAGCACAAAAACACACCAAGCAAAAGTTGGGCCCCTGTTTTACCAAGTCAAAATGGGGCGTGTTGTGTAACCACACAACAACTTGCCACCAAAGAAAAGAACAAAATTCAAATAATCCAAAAAGTGAGGATAAGTTAAAACATAGATTTCCAACTCGTATTGAGCATGAGCATCCTAATCTTCTCTAGCTGGTATCATGTTCATCAATGTAACAATGAATTGATAAGGGATCAATTGTGTGCATGTGATTCATATACTCATCTTGAAAGTGAGTTGAATAAATTAGTGACTGGTGTTAAGCTACGTAGTTTGGTTCATCCCTCATAGCCAACCGGATAGAGCCTTGCTGCCAGCAGGCGTCCATAGCCCCGGCAAGGTTATCGTTGCAATTCCCCTAAGTAGAGCCCCACTGCCAGCGAGTGTCTATATCCCCGGTAGAGTTACTTAGATGACTTAATCTGGATTCCAGAAAATCCATTTTTTATTTCAAAATTGATTTCATAAGATATAACAGTTGTAGCCTCATGATACAAGGAGTGGTCACTTGCTGAAATTAAGTTGAGAATTGCAATGGTAGCAAGGGCAACCTTTAGATTTTTCACTTAACACCTACACTGATATGTTCAATAAACCCAAGGCTGTTAGGTGTGTCATTGTGAGGATCACCTTGACTCAAGAAAAGTAGTACTGATGAAAATGATACCACAGACCTGATCAAGAATACCTATACTGAGATGAGTTACAACCTATAGAAAAACTTATACCCAACTTTGAATTCTAACAATTTCTGTAGTGTTCTTAAGTAACAAGGTGCACCAATTTTGCCCAACCAAAACAAAAGCTCAACAACAAAAACACAAAGCAAACACACACAATGCAAACCTACAAAAAGGAAACAACAGAAAGCAAAACAAGCAAACTGTACAAACAACTAACCTACAAAATTATATACAAACCACTACTAGGCAAACAGAAACTAGAAAAAGACCCAAATACGCCTGTATTTGCATACTTCTTTTGATTGTGCAGGAGCATTAGGGTATTAGTTATGGTTCTCAACCTAGCAAATTTATCTTTATATTCTGAAAAATATCCTTGTATTCTTAATTCATTATGTTTAACAGAATAACCCTTGATGATCAGCAACTGAGGAAGCTCATCATGTTCATGATTAATCCATGTGCATGTCTTATCTCTTAAATTTCCATAATCAAAACAATAATCATCATCATTTACTGTGGAAAGGAGGAATACAACCTGGTGTATCTCTGATTTTGTTGGACATGCTTGTTTGTTGACAGCCGATCTTCCATTTAATTCTATATTTTCATTGCTTGGCTCAGTGTCTGGTCTCTCTTCAAATTGAAGGATGTATGACTCTTGATGTGTTAATTCTTCATCTTTATCCATATTTTTTCCTTCATTCTGGATGTTCAGTTTATCCTCCAGTTTAGGAAACTTCTCAATATTTTCTTTAGTTTCCTGCACATCAGCATCTAAATGAGTATCCTTATCATCATAACCTGATATACACAAATTTATCATTTCTAAATCACTTGACTGTAAAGGAGAATTGGCATTCAACTGATAAGAATACTTCCCTGTTTCATTTTCAAAATATTTCTGGAGTGACGTCTGATCATGCACAACAACTCCAAAGTCTTCTGCATTTTCATCTTTCAGGAATTGTTTATTAAATAATTCACATCTTCTATCTAGTAGAGTGCCTGGTTTCATTAACCTGCAACATTCCTGTATTTGATCATTCAATTCAAAGAAGTCAGGTAATAAATCAGCATTTATTTTCTTTTCTATGACTCCCTGAGTTACCATCATAGGAACTTCATCAGCAACAGTGCCTTTGGATTACTCCATTGTCTGTTTACATTTCTCTTTACCATAGAAAGACTCCAAGGAAGATGTTTCATCTCCTTTATCAAAAGTATTAGGATCAAAATCAAATATGTTATCCTGATGAGTGATTTCTTCTCTAGAATTTTCACAGGATTCATACCTGCATACTGGCTGGTCCTTACTTGTATTAGGAAGTAGAGAACTCCTATCAATCTGACCATAAAATGAATCAAGGAAAGATGTTTCCTCTTCTTTATCTTCTGGAACTGATTCAGCTACTATATTTTCTAGAATCTTTTTCATCATGACCAAGCAAGGGTAACAATCTCTCTCTGAATGCTCTTCATCATGTAATCTGCACCAGCTTTCAATCAAGACGCCATCAATGGATAAACCTAATATTTGACTACATTGTATGTTTCTAGACAAATACAATTCAAAATCTTCGGAATGATCCACTTCAGTGTCTGGACAACTAATAACTTCCGGTGCTGCATCTGCTTGTTGTTCCAGAATTTCCTCATTTCGCTGCTCCAGAACTTCTTCATTTTCTTGGCAAATTTCAACCCTGAACACAACTGGGAAGAATATTAGTCCTTTCAAATATAAATCCAACCTTGTAAGGAAATTTAAACAATTTATTTCGCTGTGTTCCATAGTCTGGTGTATCCTGCAACAGGTGGATAAACCAAAGTTAGACAAACTGTGAGGGTAAAGCTGCCTATTCAAAGTTTCCTGAAATAAAGGAATGTTAACTTGACAGCTACTCTCATATGCATCCATCAAAATGAGACTTTGCTTCCAATTTTTTAAGATTTTGAAATTTTAAGGAGATCCATCATATCTCAGAATAAAACTTAAAAGCTCAGAAAATCAAACAAATCTTTGAGGCTTTGGGCTAGATATTTGCAAAGGTGCAACCAAAACCTCTCAGATAAGAGATATTTGTAGAAATTTAACTCAAATGATGAAATATTTATGCAATATTTACAGAAATCCAGATATTTCCTTGTTCAGGCCCTCCTTCTAGCGCCAATTTATGTTGGTCATGATGTTGGTCATAAACAAACATAGAATAAAAGTTACACATCAACCTTTACTCATCTTGAAAGATACGATGAATTCAAAGAATTCATGATCCCAAGTCTCCGTTAATTAGTTCATAATCTACTGACGTTACTCAGTGGTTGATGTGTGTTGTTGTTAATCATTCAGGGGCCTTACGTTCTTCAGTAATTTCTGCAAAGTTCATCATTATTTCTCCAAATATCCTGCTCTATATGTCTGCTCTGCATAAATCTCCAATAATTCTACCTCTACACTGTGAATTTAGTCAAATAATGTGCTTGCAGGTTGATATTTGCATGATTTCTACCATTATTTGCAATTCTTTGCATGATTTCTACCATTATTTGCAATTTGCTCAAATATGCTAAGGATTTTCGATTATCTACGAGATGTCAGCATATTTCTCTGTTCTGCTTGTTATTTATCATGATTTGCGGTTATGGAAGTGATTTCAATGAAAATAATGAGAAAAAGGGTTAGAGAATGAGATTCCCAAAATTACTTAACTGAGATCACTGATCCACATACATGTTCCCATACAGCAATGAAGAGAAGAAAACTAGAAATCATACTTCACCAGGACATTCCACAAATCCGCATGATCCAGTGCAAATCTTCAAAGGAAAAGTTGACAACAACATGCAATGAAATGAAAGCGCTTCTATTTGAACACAGCATTCACCATTACATATCCAGAAAACAACTTGAAGATTACGTAAAATTTACAATCAAGATGTAATCTGAAGCTTCATCTCCATTCAGTATGCTTTAGAATAAGTACATTTACAACGATCTGAAGAAAGAACCTTGACATTTCAACAATTCAATCCTCATTAGTCTCAGTAATCCGATCTCCTATTTGATTCTACAGTAATTGGCCTTATTTTTTGCCAGATGTTCCAATGTATATCAATTTGGACAAGTTCTGCCCTTTTATAGAACAAAGGCCAGAAAACAGTTACAATGATCCAAGGATCAAGATCCTCCCAAAATAATCAATGGTCCAGATGAACAGCACGTGCTTTGCCAGTTGGCAAAAACACAGCTGGCAGAGAATATTCTGGCATCTTCGAATCAGTCCACCCTCCAGCTGGCATACAACATATTTGATAATATCCTCCCCAGCTCTGGTTCATGTTGCCTGCCAGTTGGCAATTTTCAGCCACTTCATACAGCTCCAACATCCTGCAACAAACAGACAAGAATTAAGCATCATCATTTAATAACTAGCAGGAAAATAAACATTTACATTTTATCAGGCTGTGAATGTGCAAACCTATATATATCGGGTTATGAATATTGAGCATATGAGAAAATTTGCGCAACTAAATGCCCGTAGGTTGTCAAGAGGGTCCGGGTGACTATCGTTGACTGGAAAACATGCTGTCAGGCCCTAAAATAGTTTCAATATCTGATCAGGTCCAGCCAGGGTCATTTGAGTGATTTTTGATAAAAATATCGAAAATGTAATTTTTTTGTATTTTCTACATCTTAGTAAATTGCATTTTCAGAGGCCTTCGGAGCAAAATTAGGGCTCAACACGTTCTCGGCAACTTAGCGTTAAGCCTAAGTGACCGGGAAACTCAAACTAGAAAACTAGTTTATCTTTCCAATGAGTCCAAAAAGTTCAAATTCTGATAACATGGCTAGGAGTTATGACCCTGCCAAGGGGAAGGTCAAAAATTTCCTAATTTTTTGAGTTTCTCTGAATTTTTGCAAATAGTTTCGCCTTCCGGTAGCCCTTTTTGTATTCCAAAAGTGATGGGGACCTTTCATATGATCCGCAAGCCTTACATTTTCAGTTATCGCATGCATAAGATCATGCATATGCAATACATGCGCTTCTGTTCACTAAATTCCTTTGAATAAAACTATCGGGTCCGGGTACGCACATTAGCTAATATGAGGGATATTAACTAATATGACTCTCTTCATAGATCAGGATATGATGATGATGTCATCATCATGGACAGGCTTCGTTAAAATATGAAAGGCTGACGTCATGGTCATGCTAAAGGAAACCGGGACGTTAAGAAATATGACCCCCGCAACAAGAATGACCCAGTGTCGAAATATCATGATGATGTCATCAGGATATTGACTTGGTTCAGCGTTATGGCACTTATGACATCATCGTCATATTATGTGAGCAGGATCATGATCATCCTCCTCGAGAGAAAAAAAACATCCTGACAATATCAGGTGATAAACGCACCCTTAAGTCGTGCTTTATACGTCAGGAGGATATTAGAAAATATCGGGTCGCGTTGAGATGGTGATGATGACCGAAGTCATTCCTTTTCTTATTCTAAGGATATCGGGGTGACATCATCCGGATATTCGTTCACTATATCGTTGAGGTATGATGACATCATCGTCATGTTATGCGAACAGGATCATGTTTATGAAATATCCTGCCGAGAGGTAAATGTGATGATGATGTCATCGTCATATCATTTCTTCGTTTATCGGACTTGAATGACATCATCAGGATATTGGCTTAGGGGGATATTTCGCGGCAAGAGGATATTCAAATATCGGGTTACATTGAGAAATATGATCCTCGCGAAATGCATAAGGCCATCGACGGGTAAAGGACACTATCACTTAAAATTGACGTCCGGATATTCGGACCGCATGATTTATCGGGTGATAAATTAGATCAAGATGACCTTCAGTAACATGACTGATGTTACAAAAATATGATCCTGCTCTTGCGAATATCAGGTTTGACCAAACTTTGACCATTCATAATTTTCACACCCTAGCAAATATCAGGGTGATGCAAAAGGCAAACCTGCATGAAATTTGATGCTCTTTCTAAATATGAGGTTACTGGAATGAAATATGAACTTTGACAAACTAACCTCATGATGATGACTTACCCAGCCTCCCATGCATGATGATCTGCATGACTTACTTTTTACCAAAACCGCCAGAAAGCACAAAAACACACCAAGCAAAAGTTGGGCCCCTGTTTTACCAAGTCAAAATGGGGCGTGTTGTGTAACCACACAACAAGTAGTTAGATTGTGGCTACCATAACCCTTGTTTAAGTTATATAATAATTAATATAGTCTTATATAGGTAATTAGGTATGCCTAGGTTGCATCCATGGCATTAGTATGGTATATATAGGAGGTAGAGATTAGATATTATCATCATATTGAGTATTGTGTTCTTATTGAATACTATTGGAGGTATTCCAATTTAAGTGGATTAGGATGTTTCCCCCTCAAAGTGGCATATTATTATCAAGTATTTGCAACATATTTCCTATTATATTCTTCTATTGTGCACGTTGTTTCATTACACATACCCATGGGTATTTTAAACACTCCAATTCATGTTTTTCATGCTTGGGAAAAACTCTTAGTTTCAATTGAGAGGTATTTATGAAGCCCTTGTGACAAATGGGAATCTATTAGGGTAATTGCCAAATCATTATTTTTCTTGTAAGAATACCAAGGAGGTTACACAAGAATCATAATATTTGTGTAACCATTGCCTGTTAGGGACTGATAGTCTCACAAAATTATGCAAAACATGATGTTTGAAAACGAAAAAAAAGTAAATGAGAAAATGATATAGAAAAGGGGTATGTATAGACAACATAAATAGTCATCACTTTTATACCATAATACTACTTGAGCCAGTGTTAAGAATTGTAGAATAGATTACCAATTATCAATATTCTCAGATTGATAGGTAATTCAAATGTTAATGGTTTTGGATGAGTTTTTATGACTTTTTCTTATTTTTTAATTGTAATGTAATTACATATTTGTTCATCTCTTTTCTTTGGAAAGAAGCTTGATAATAACATAGTACTAGGAAAAGCAATCTATTGTGAGTACCCCTTATTGGTCACATAAATCATCATTCCTTCTCACACTATTTTTAACATTTATTTTTCTCCATTCAATTATCTTCACATTAGAGGAGAACCTCATGGCATGGTTTCTTGTATACCCTTGTTCTAGGATTTTAATGCCACTCTATGGTCTGGAATGATAATTGATATAAGAAATCAAATTTAATTAGCCCTATTAAATCCCCTTATTATGTTCCTATATCTTTGTACCTATGCCTATGGTAAATCATTTAAATCCTAGACATGGTCCTATTATTTTGAATGAGATTCATAGTTGTAGCCATGATGACTTGTACATTGATCATTCAATAATGTGAGCTTAGAGGAATGAAAACAATTATAGTAAATGCTAGAGGACTGAGCCATGATTATAAGAGTGCATGATCTTTGGATATGGGGTGTTGAGATATAATTTTGTGTTCTATTCTAGGAGGGGAAATGGTTGAGCTCTTTGTTAAGTGTGTAATAAAGATCAAATATGATGGGTGGAGCACACATCTTATGTTTGGTGTTCATTTTCTACATAGCATATTTACTTTGCAAAAATGATCCCAAGGCCATTGGATCATTTTTATTGGGCAACACTCACAATCCTCAATGATTATTAGAGTTTTTACCTCTTGGTGTTGTAGCACTAGTTAGTTTGTGGCCATGTCACTTGTGGTGGGATCCTCCTTTTCTTCTATTTGTGAATGTATGATCACATCTACAAAATGTTAATGTGGGCAAAGAAAATTATAGTGTGAGCATAGGTCATGTAGAGGACATTGACTTTGGTGATTCTATGGAGGATCATGTTGTTGGCATAAGCCTATGAGGTGTCAAGACTTTATTTTTTGTCATGAATTGTGTGAGATAATATATGAGGAATGTGATATATGATCTGCACAAGTCCTATAAGATGAAATGAATTATATCAAGTGTACATTACACATTAGTTGTTGGGTTCCATGTTACTTATAGTGGGTCCCATCTTTTACTTGTTTCCATATGTCTAGTCCTATGTTAGTGGATGTCTCTATTGGTGTGGAGGTGTTTGGTGGGTTGATTAGTTATATGTGAAAGCTTTATATACTTGGGAATATGAACAATTTGATTTTTTTATGAGCTCTATGATTGGAGGGCCCTCAATCCTATATGATACAAGTTCTTAATGTATTAAAGTAAGATTTCATGGTCATTAATCTCATTTAAGATGAATTACCCTCACACCTTTTGTGATCTCTTTTATTTTGTATCATGCTGGATATGTGAGTACTCTTAAATCTCATTTGTGATCAATATCTCTCACACATCAAGGTGATTTGTCATGAACTCAGTGCTATTGGTTGGCACAAGTTTGTTTTGGAATTTTGTGGGCTTGTAGATATGAATATTGAGCATTTTATTAGCATTGGACAGTATTTGAGGATATGTAGCACATTGACACAAAGTGAGCTCAATCATTTTCTTTTCATCCTTTAGACCAATCAATGATATTGTCGAGTATGTTTGCATGTGCTCAAATAATTGAGATTGTGTCATTTTGTGTGTGTTGATGTGTGCTAGTGGGCCCAAGTAATTCTCAAAGGTGCTTAAATGAGTGTTTTCATGTCACATGTCTAGGTCTTATCAAAGAAACCAAACAACACAACATTTGATGTCCATCTTTCTTAGGTGTGTGTGAGCCTTGGTCATTGATCTTGATGATGTCAATCCCAAATAATTTTAAAGAAGATACTTGAAAGATGGAGGCGGTATGGAATATCTTTGAATCCAAAGAAATGCATTTTTTGAGTAATTAAAGGCAAGCTATTAGGACATGTTATTTCAGAAAAATGAATCTCCATAGACCCAAAAAGAGTAGAGGCAATTTTGAAATTTCTTGTCCTAGTAAGTAAAAGGGAAATGAATTATTTCTTTGGAAATAATAATTCTATTAGAAAATCTATCACTGGCTTTGTTGAAATTGTCAAGTCTTTAAATGACATGATGAAGAAAGATGATAAGATTTAATGGGGCGATGAATCTAAGTTAGATTTTGCATAGATTAAAAAATCTATTTCTAAAGCTCCTGTATTGATTAGCCTAGATTATACACAACCATTTTAAATTTATTCATTTGCATCTAAACATTCTTGTGCTACTTTTCTGACACAGAGAAAAGAAGTTGTGGATGAGAGACCAATAGCATTCATGAGTTCTTATTTCAAGAATGCTAAATTCATATATCCTTCTCTTTAGAAACAAGGCTTTGTTTTAATAAGAGCCGTGAAGAAATTTAGGCACTACATCCTAGGAAGAAAAGCTTTTGCTATTGTCCCAAATCAAGCAGTAAAATCATTACTAATGCAGATTGAGTTAGGAGAAAGGAGAGGAAAATGGATGGATATCTTATAGGAGTTTGATTTGGAGGTCCAATATATGAAACTTGTTAGATGACAAGGAATTTATAAGTCAATGGATGATTTAGATCCACAAATCAGCTATCAATAGTACATAGTTGATTCTATCACAAAGGATGAATGGTACAAAGACAATGTATTTCCTATTGAGTAACAAGTGCCCAAATGATTTGAATTCCACATAATGGAGGGTGCTAAGATTAAAAAGTGCCAACTACATGATTAAGGGTAGAGTTTTATTTAAGAAGAATTTTGAAGTAATTTACTTGAGATGCTTATGATAGCATGAAGAAAAATAGGTTCTCTCAGGTTTTCATGCCAAGTACTAGACTGGGCATGGTTTAGGAGATTCTACAACACATCAAATCCTCAAATAAAGGTAGTATTGACCCCATATTTTTAGAGATGCACATCAACATGTGAGGGTGTGCCATATTTTCTAAATTACTAGTTTCAGGGAATGGAATCATGTAATACCTTTACATCTCGTATCAACCAGGTCTCACATGAGTATCAACCATGTCCTCAAACCAGAAGACAACCTGTACCTATCTCCATCAAAGTCGTAACTCTGAAAAACACCTATAAACTTGTATCAGGAAGAACCAAATCCAAAAACCTGCTATACCATGCTAATGGTCTCATAGCAACATGCACTCCCACAAGTTTGTGCCAAAAAATCCATCTGAATGCACTCGTAAACGCACTCTAAATCTTAGGCTCCTACAAGTGATCAAACAAGTACAACACTCTCTCTGCACACCAAACTAAAAATCTACACAATCAAAACTATAGTACACTATAGGATTCTCAAAAAAGGATAGAATGTGTGAGGGTGCGAGCGAGGAAGTGAAAAATTGCAGGAAGGGTAAATTGGGTGCAAATGGAGCAGGCGTCGCCGGGAAGAACTCATAGAAGGCAAGTAGTAGAATTTCTGCCAAGGCGTCAGTAGGGGGAGCTGGGTGACAACGTTATGAGCTACACTCTGGCTCATGCGATGGGGTCCCTGACTCATTGTCATCCCCTACGCCCTCCTCTTTGCAGGAAGCAGCCCCCATTGTGGGTTAGGATCAGAATGTACCAAAATCCTTTGTGGATTGCAGAAACAATGGGAATCCTTTTCATACTTGTTTAGATTTTTGTCTTGATAAGATTCGGTCTTAGAACCCTAATCCCCCACCTCCCAAGCCGCTGGATCCTGTCCTGAGGGAGGAGGAAGCTTCTGCTCTTGGTGAATCTGGTTTTGCTTTGGGTGATGCGGAGGTGGTTTTTACGAAGGAGTCGGCATCCTTCCACATCGCAGATGAGAGCTTACAGTCCATCTCTGCTGATGTAGGGAGCCGCTCTCTCATTTTCCAGCTGCTCAGGAAGTGACCCTCTTGGGAGTCTGTCAAGGCCTAGGTTTTATCTGTGTGGCATAATCTGCCCCCCAGATTCAACCCTTGGATTTTGGATTCTTTTTTATTTCCTTTTCTTCAGCTGAGGATTGTAATTTTGTTTCTCAGAATGGCCCCTGGTTTTTTGAGAATTCTGGTGTTTTCCTTTCTCCCTGGTCTCCTTTTTTCAATCCTACCACAGCTAAAATCAGTGTAATTCTGATGTGGATAAGATTATACAATCTTCCATTAGTGATGCAAGATTCTACCCTCATTATTCAGATGATCAATCGAGTGGGAACCTTTGTGAAGATTGACTCGAAGACGATGGGGTCCCTGAATTTCACTCGAGTATGTGCCCTTGTAGACATTTCTAAACCCCTTACCAGATCAATCCAAATTCTTTCGTCCCTTGGTTCTTGGGTGCAATTTCTAAATTTTGAGGGCTTGCCCTTTAGTTGTTTTCGCTACCACAAGTTGGGCCACAAGGTTGCAGATTGTTCAGCCTCTAATCCATTGGGTTCTAGATGCTTTAGACCTAAGAAGTGGATCAAAAAAGTGGGGTCTCTGAATGCAAAATTTGTGTGGTGAAATCATGGCAAGTTCTTCTCTTCCCATCTAGTTTTGGATTCAGCTCCGTCAACTCCTCGGGATCCTCCCAAAGTGATTGCTCCTGCCCTTGATATTGTCCCAGTTTTGGAGGATGAGGAGGGTGAGGAGTTTGATGGTACTTTCTCTTTTATGGATGACTTAGATGACCTAGTTCCTAATTTTTTTGAAGACTTCACTATGACTCATTTTCAGAAATTGGGTATTTCACATATTGAATCCAAAAAGTCAAAACCAAATTATGGATCTAAATGGAAAAAAGGTAGGAAATTAGATGCTGAAAAACTTCGCAATGAAGGAAGAGAGGCGGTAGAGGAGGGCTCTCAATGGACCATGGAATCTCTCCTTTCCCAGCAAAAACATTAAAGCGTAGGGTGGCTTGATCTGGTTGATCAGTATTCTTTCTCTTTGGAGGTTTTGATGCTTGGAATCTTTATTTTTTTTTGTCTCTAGGTAGTTGGCTCCGAAGCTTCTTGTGATGCCTGAATTGTAGCTACTTTGTTCCTTTGGTTCTTTATTGGACCATTAGGGCTTCCCTTATCTTAATGGATTGCTATATGTTTCTTATTACTTCTTTTCATATATTTTGGGAGCTAGCCCTTGAAAAAAAAAATTTGTAGTACACTATAAGAGCTCTCCAACGCCTATCCAAAATCAAAAATCTGACTCTGTATGCAAAAGTTATGAGCATAAAACTGTACCAAAGTAATGCAGGCTTTAGGCACCAAATTCTAACACAAATAGAAAAATCTGGTCATGAAACCTATACCACTGTGTATTGCTTAGAGAGAGTTTTCTGACGCCTATAAGAAGTCAAAAAATTGATACCGTACGTGAAAGTTATGCCCCCCGGAAGAAAAGGCACTCCTAGGGCTAAAACTAGACCCCTAATGGGCCCTGGTACAATGCTGATGTGGCATGATGTCATCATATGTCTTTGACTGGCGTAAAAAGGTTTGGATTTTCTTTTATGTCTTCCATCAAACTCCAGCACCATTTAAATTGGATTTTAATATTTTAAAAGGTTCGAAAAAAAATTTAAATGCTGTCATTAAAGTCTTCACCGCCCACTTTTTAAAAAAAGGTTTTAATAAAAAAAAATTATGTTTTAAAAGCCTATTAAAGGGTTGCCCTTGGGCGCTCTAGCCCAAAGGTTGATGGAGGATGGGGGGACTGGCGAGGCCGACCGGCGTATGCCAACGGTACCCGTCGGTAGCCTTTGCAATATCTATATCTTATTATATTATTTTGTTTTTTCAAAACTTTTTTTCAACACTATAGTTTTTATATTATTATTTTTTTTTTCAAAACTATAGCAAAAATTTAACAATGTGCAAGAATAAAAATTTTTATTATTTTATTCTGCAAATCCGTACAGTGTACCTAGGGGGCAAAAAATTTTGTTCTTTTCTCACTGTAACCAAACAATGACAAATTTTATATGAATCTTCGTCTCTCAGGCCTCCTGGACTCAATGGCAAGGTATGTTTTGTCCCAGGAGGTCATCTGTGAATTTCCCCCTCAAAACCCTCATGAAGCCAACCCAGAAAAACCCTCTTCAGCCATGATTTTTTAATCATCAGATCTACAACATGCACAACAAATCTCCAATACCCAGAACCCCCAATCTACAATACAACTTACACAAAACCTTATAATGCCTTCGATCCTTCCATGCATTGCCATGGCTTCTATTTTACACCTGATCTACACACACAAGGGTTATACATATCCAGGGAGCTCACACCTCCCTCAACCATAAACATAGCTCTGATACTAACTATTAGGAATTCACAGACCTGTCTAATTAAACCAATTCCACATAACCCAATAGGAGAAACAAGATACATAAACAACCATAATGCAAAAGATAAATGAACAAGCAACAAGGAAACACAAGATATACCCTAGGAAAACCCTTTGCAGGGAAAAGCCCAGCCTCCAAAAGCATCCATGCTCACATGTATTATTCAGCAATGAAAACATTACAATACAATCCATGAGCCTCCATGAACACCTCTAAACCATCAAACATCTCCAATGCAGCCTCCATGTGTACAAGCATGAATCTACACATCACCTGTCATGCTTCACAATTTGCACTTACAGGAAAGAACTCAATACAATGACAGCCTCTCACAAAACCTTTGTTCACCTACAATGAAATATCCAGCCAACCTCAAATAATAAACTTGTGCTTACTTTTATAATATAAACTCACACATTACATTGAGAAAACCATGTGCCCCAAAACCATGGGTTACACAAAACCACTTACCCCACATTTGACTATTGGTACTAACTTTCCCAATTAATCAAACAATACAAATGATATCCCAATGTTACAATACAACATAAAGTGGTCCCCAAATAATTACATAGTGTGATTAACCACACCACCTAGGTGCATCACAACTAAATAATTATTTAATTACAACATTATAAAATATATCAAAATATGCAATAGTGTACAACACCATATCCCAATAGCAGATTGAGTCCGCATCTCTCAAGATTGATGTTGTGGCACTCAATATTGAACCACATAAAATTCTAAGACTATACACACTCTAATCATTCATCATATTGTAGGCATTAATTTCTACATGAAATTAATAAACAAATTATTAATTTCTACAAATTATTATGGCATTCATTGAATGTAAATATTTTTTTCAACTTTAATTAAAAAGCCAATCAACAATTTATATTTTTCAATTTCAAAATATTTGGTTTTATATAAAAACTATTTCTAGTAATTCTTTTAAGTTTAAATATTTATAAAATTTGGCAAGAACGAGGTATTTTTGTAGTGTGTCAAAATTATGATATTTATATCAAGATTCAATTGTGTAGTTTTTGAGTCAAACTCATTGACCCATATTTCATGAATAGTGGTTCACATTAATCCATCTCCCATTAGAATGAATATCGCATCTAGGTGATGCTCATAGGGGTGAAGGATCGATACTTCCTAAGAGGCTACCCATCTCAGTACTATTCCGACTCAAGCATAGTTAACTATAGAGTTTTCTCCAAGATCAAGCCCACTTAAATTGCTACTTAATTTGCAAAACTTTTAGCAAGTATTGTGCCTTACGAGCTATTCATTATAGAGCTTGTTAGCTCATCCATTAACAAGTAGGAGGTTATTTTTGTGGTATGTCAAATTATGATAATATATCAAGATTCAACTACGTAGTTTTTGGGTTAAACTCATTGACCCATAACATTCATGAGTAGTGGTACACACAAACTCAATGATGCACATAACACTCATTCCATTTATAAAATCTATTTTTAAAGTTTATGATTGAAGTATCAATCTTTGTAAGTATTATTATCAAATACAATTTAAACATTAATAAAATAAGCTTTATGATGAATCGATCACAATTTTTTTAAAAAAAATTCTGCATTAGAAACAAACAATTATGGAAGCCACCACATATTCTGGAAGCTACCAGTTGCATAGCGCACTGGGGTCTCGATTTCCTGTTGGCACTTGTTTATGGCTTTTCGAAGCTGCTCGAAGATTACTGGTGCCAATTCAGTGGGCAATTTTGTGCTCCATGCCCCTGCTATGAAATTCATAGCGCGCTGGTGGATTTCTAGACCCAGCTTTTTAAGCTTGGGCTATTTGAAACCCTCTTGGCACTTGGAGTCACCGTGTACAACGACATGGCCAGCACAATTAACGATCTCACGCACGCTGTGGTGAGAAAAAAGCTCAAGCCCGAGGAGGATTCGTATATTGTTAATTGTGATAGGCAGGTCAGGTTTTTGAAACTGCCATTTGAGCTTTCTTCTATTGTTCTGTGTACCTTTAGTGGTGGATAAATTAGGTAGCAAATTAGGATTATGAGGAACGTTTGAAGAAGGTCTTCGAGGTTCTTAACATAGAAGCATTGTTCATAAATCTTAAAAGAGAGAATAATGTTCAATGAGATCACATATCATAAGAAACCCTATCTGAATCTTGCACCAAAAATTGTAGTACCCCTGTTAAGGAGTAGGGATCTAAAACAACTATGGGAATGAGGCTATCATTAATTGTTCCTCTTAACTCCAGTTACCAAGATGGGTATCTTTGAAAAGGTTGAGAAGCTCAATGAGAGCATTAAAACCCAGAAAACTACACTAGTTTTGCCAACAATTACAACCAGTATTTAGGAAACAAAATCTTATCCACAGGTCTAAGGATGGAGCTCATAGAAAAATTTTACATCAAGAACAATGAATCTAATAAAATCTATCACAAACGCCATCAAATGGCAGGGTACTTGTGTAGGACTTAAAACATTTAGGGGGCTTAGACTGCCATGGTTTGATGTACTTAAATCTGATCCAAAAAGGGCATGCCTCAGAAAAAATTGGGAGTTCAATGATACCATACACTGTAAAAACCAATGTGAATCCTGCACCGACAATTACAGTACAACTGTTAAGAGGCAGGCCCCTAAAACACCTAGTGCTACTGAAGATGATTTGTTTTGTTCCACTATAACTCTGATTACATCAAGAGCAATAGATCCCAAAAATTGTACCTCTCAAATGCAAATAGACAGCAGGACACCTATACAGGGTAGGGGTCTAAACACCTAGCAGGGGCTAAGGCTACCATCATTTGCTCCACTTGAACTCCATTTCTGAAATGGGTGTCTCATAGGGGTTGATGAGATCATTCACCAATGTGAAACATGCACCGACAATTATAGGAACTCATTAAATACTGATAGAAAAACACCAACGGGATTGACCCTCCCTTGGAATTATTCCACAGTTCCACTTTAACTACATTGTGAAACATATTCTAACAATTACAATCTACATTTCCCACAATGTCCCCTCTTCCTTACTACCCATAAAAGCTCAATAAAGAAAGAAAATTACCCCATGTCCTGATGCGGCTGCTTAAGTTATTTTTCTACTTAAATTTTAGTAGTTGGAGTGGCCCTATGGAAATTTACAATTATGACAAAAGGATAATATAGAATTGTTCCCTATTTTTGTGGAGTAGCTACTGTTTAGGAATTGCAAATAGGCTATGGAAAAAAGGGGGGCCTGGAAATAAGCAGCCACTGCATAATGAAAAATATTCCATGTGGCTGCATATATTTCTTCCCTCCTTATTTTCATTTTCTTCTAAATTAGGATAATTAAGATAATTTATTTTTGTTCTTTTTGTATAATAAAAAACTACAAATTAAGATAACTGCTTAAAATAAGCAGAACAATAAAATATTCATGGGGTCACTAGCTCCACAAATATCTCCTAAAAAAATTGAGCAGTGTCTGCTAAGGAAGCGGTCCCATGGAGGGGGGGCTTCCTAAATTATCTCAATGGTGTCGCTGAAATTTTGTAGGAGCATTCTAAAACAAGCGGTCCCATGAATTTTGTAGTTGCAGGAAGGCTTAAAACTTTAAGCTCCAAAATTTATGGATGTTGGTGGTCTCATGAAGTTTTTAGTTTAATGCTAACTGATTTAACAGAGATTTTTTAGGACCTACAAATAAAAAGATTAAAAATCATCAAATAAAATTTTTTTCCTCCAAAATGGAATCTAAAAACTGGTAGAAAAATCCCTAAGCTGGTGGAGGAAAGTTTTAGCCCCACCTTAAATGCACCCACTCAAAATCAACCTCCTAAAAAGTAGCTGCTCCTATTTTGGAGGAAAAGATTCTAATTTATGCCGTAGCAATTTTTTTTGGGTTTCATGGGACCTCTTACTCCACAAAATAGATCCTCTAGCAGCTCCATGGGACTCCTTCCTAACCAAAATAAGCTAAGCAACTGCATGGGGACATGCCCTTAACGTCTACATTTTTAGGGTCAGGAATCTAAAATAGGTCCACAATTGACGCTGTCATGGTTTGCTCCCAAATTTCAAAATGGGTATGACTCAAAAAGGTTCAGCAGCACAATAAAATGATTAAACATCAGGAAACGAAAATCTAAATATTCCATCTAAACATCTGATATATAAGAGAGATTCATCACCCCCCCATAACAATCCAAATAGCCGATAAACATTTTACCTAAATAGCTGATAAACATACTTGATATTAACAGCACCATCGAAGCTATATCGAGTGACATTCTCCTTCACCCATTTCTTAGTAGCCTTATCACTTTTGGACATTTGCTGCAACATATTGTTAGGAATGGCCACCATGACCTTGATATCAGTCCCTGCAAGAGCCTTGAGAATGTTCTTGTCTGCATCAAATAACATCACCTTGTCAATCCCATTGTCTTTGAGCCTCTGCAAAACAATGCTATGGTTCCCCAGTTCACATCCACTCCCTCCACTGCACAGCCCATCAGTGCAACCACCACAATACAAATCAATAGAAAAATCCAACCTTGTTCCATTATAAAATACCAAATCTATGTTCCGAAGTACTCAACAACAAATCTATGCTTTATCAAAACTCAAAAAAAAAGGTAGAATTTAGGTTTACGTGGCCCTTCAATAGGTCCAGTTGAAGTTCTTGGATTGAATTTCTGAATTTTTCTAGATGAAGTATTTTACAGTGGAGATTGTGAGTGTACCCACGTTAAAATGGGCTCATAACCAGTTGAAAGTTTGAAACTGACTTACAAAAAAAAGATCGTCTGTGTCTATCTTTGCATTACATATGTGCCCACAAACATAGAGGCATTGTAATCATGTTAGTTCTTATAAGCATCATGATTTTCGATTTTATTGCCAGAATTTTGTTCTTTTCGTACAAGATTGGGCTTGAGGGTAAAGATGCTCTTATTTTCCTCAAAGAACATGTACAAAAGAGTAATTATGCAGAGCGGGTGGGGCTTAAGCAGTTGATTAATGTAACGTCCCCAATTGGCGCTTAGCCAAGTCATGAACAATTAGCCTATTTCTGAGTTTTCTGGTAGACTAATTGGTGTGCAAGGGAGAACTCCAGCCTTCTTGGCTGGTTGGTCAAATGCGAGTTTGGATTATGGCAATGAGCTCAGTTGATCTTGTGGTGTCCTATGATGCTTTCAGAAATGGTTTCAGGCTTGTTGGAAGCTCTCCAAACTTCTTGGAAAGGCCATCTATTTATAATAAGTCACCCAATTGGCATCAATCATCATCCCAAACCTTTAGAATCATGTTGGTATGGTCAAATTTGCAATTCGCTTCATTTTGGAATTTTTCGTAAGTTGGGTGAGTTATTAAGCCATTTAATTAATAAATTCACTTAAGTTATCGAAAGTTGGAAAAGTGTAATAGCTCATTGGAAAGGTAATTTGATTTATTATTTGATGGGGCACATAAAAGTGAATGCCTAGGCATGAGAAAAAAAGGACTAATTAAAGTGAGCAAAAAGGATTATTTATCTTCAAAAAGAAATATTTCCCAAGTGCCCTAAAAGTTAAGGGGATTGGGTCTTCATTTGGAGGTTTATGCATTTTGAAATCAAATTTTCTGTGAGAGTCTTCGTGCTTTGTCTTGTGGGTTTGAAACCCTCATTTCTTTTCTAGTTTCGGTTGTGAAAGATCAATCCTAGCTAGTCACCTTGGTGATTTTGTATCTGAAATCACATAGAGCTTCAATGGAGCCGTTTTGTTGTGGAACTAAAAAGAGTATTTTTTATGTTTTATGATGAAGGTTTTAGTGGTGCAGTTTCTAGCGTGATTTTGGTGTGATTTTATGCATTGTGTGTGAGTTTGGAGTCTACAAAAAGTAGGCCAGACCTTTCCAGCCAGGGTCGTACTTTCTACAAGCCGTACCATGCTGTATAAGGAATCCATGGAGATTTATCTGCATTTTGTAATTTGATTTTGTTTGTTGATCAGGTGAAAGGATCCCTAGGGCAGATTTTTGGAGTTCGATCCACATTTGGACAAGAAGGAATTGTTTTATGTAGGTTGTACTTGCTGGGTACAAGCCGTAGCAGTGCTGAAGGGGGACGTGAGGTCCTAGAGGGAAAAACACCTTCAATTTTAGAATCTATGCTGTTTGGAGGCACCTTGGACTCTGGAAGCTGTTTGTAGTGATTTGGGTGTAGGATTTCTTGGTTTTTGTGAGGAATTGATGATTTGGGGTTTCTGTGTAGAGTTTATTGAGGGCTTGTTGTGATGTAATCACACATTGCCCCATAGCAAATGGGGACCCCCTCTTTTTTCCTACTTTCTGTCTTTGCTTTGCTTTAGGGTTTAGTTTTTCTCTAAGCTTGTAGGTTTGGTAGTCTTGTTTTGTCCAAGTCTCGACACAATTCTTGTAAAGGAGTCCATATCCTCTCATCCTGATGCAAGCCCTGAGACACTGAAATTGACTAAGTTTGATATCCTGAAATCTGATGTTCTGAGATCTTGAAATTGGCTAAGTCTGAAATCTGGTGGATCCTCAAAAATCTAGAATCTACATGTTAAATCCCATGGATCCAGGACCTATCTCAAACATCATAGAAGTATATTTCAAAATATTTAAAGTATAGGAATATATTTTTAAATATACTTCCATCCAGGACAAGTCAAAATCAGGCGAAAAAGTTTGAGTCTTGAGCCAAGGTCAGAAATTTCTCATGCACAGGGAGAATGTGCCCAAGCAAAAGGTGGAAAATCCTTGTGTACAAGGAATATGCGCCCTAGGAATGGAGGTATCTAGGTGTGAAATTGGCAAAATGATGAAGTTTGATCATTGAAAAGCCTTCGAAAATCCCTTGATGAGTACATTAACACTTGGAAAATTTCAATGATCAAGAGCGGAAATTCCTTGTTCACAAGGAAAATGCACCCTTTCCTTACACCATGTCTCCATGCGCTTAGGGTTGTAACTCTTGAGAAACCTTGAAATTGTATCACATTCCCATGAAAATTTCACTCCAATGCTGAAAAGTGTTAGAAAGGAGTTGAGTTGCAAAGGTCATCAAAACACTTAGGAAATTCATGACAAGTAAAAAAAGCGCAAATTCCTTGTCCTTGAGGATTATGCGCCCTAGTGAAATCCCCTTTGATCATGCAATTTGCGCCTATTTTAGTTTGATAATCTTGGATCAAAACAAGGGAAATTTTGTCTCCTTACTCGAATTCATCAAAATCCATTTGAAAATCTTGAAAACTGCCTAAAGAAGTTTGTGATTGTGGCCCATGAAAATCAAGTAAAATTTTGAAAACTTGCCAAGGAGGAGTGGAAACTTGAGAAATGAAGAAGATGTCATGAAGAAGTGTCAAAAGTGGAAAATCCTCATCAATGAGGATTATGCACCAAGAAATGAGGGAAAATCCTCACTAATGAGGAAAATGTGCTATTTCTACTCCCCCTCCTTTTTGAAAGAAATTCACTCAATTCAGTAACCGTTGAAGGAGTAGTCAATTTCATCAAGGTTTAATGAAGATCCAATGCAAAATTTGATGAACTCGCCAAACAAAGAAGTAAGAGTTTGGAGGAAAATGCCAAGGCAAAGAAGGAAAATCCTCATCCATGAGGAATTCGCGCCCAAGAGTGAAGGAAATTCCACTCACATGAGGAAATCCCGCCCATTGAAGGTTTCCAATAAAATTGAAAAGTCTACCTCCTCACTTGAAATCCATGCAAAATCCATTTGAAAACCTTTGACAAATTTGCCTAAGGCAAATAAAATTTGAAGAAAAAAGATGTAAGGCAAAAGGTGGAAATTCCTCACTCATGAGGACAATGCGCTCTAAAATGAGGGAAAATCCTCATACATGAGGATTATGCGCCCATCCTTTCACATGAAGAAAGTCCGCCCACTCAACAATTCTTGCAAATAGAGGTGATTTTATGAAGATTCAATGCAAAAAACCTTGAAAATTTGCCAATGTGGAATGAAGTTCGAAGGATGAAATGATAAGTTCGTGTGAAGGAGGTCGGAAATTCCTTCAAGAGAGGAGAATGCGCTCAACCTTGAGAGATGATTTCAATGAAGATGTAAAGGAAAGATTAAGGAATTTGGACAAGTTAAAGTTTAGGAAGTCAGAATGAAAAGTGAAGATGCCCAAGTGCAAAATCCTCATTAACAAGGGAAAAGCGCTCTCCTAATCCTTGCTCAATCCTCAAGAACTCCAAAGAAATCTTATTTCTGTTCGCCAAAGTGAAGAAGTTTCTGAATTTTGGACAAAAATGTCTAAGGGAGAATGAAATTTTGAAGATGCCAAAGACACAAAAAAAAAAAAAAAAAAGAGGTGGAAAATCCTCACTAAGGAGGATAATGCGCTCAAGCTGGGAGGAAAATCCTCACCAATAAGGAATTTCCGCCCTACTTATCTTCTACCCTGCACTTTAAACAAACTCACTCCATGAAGAAGCAGGTCGGCCTATAAAAGGCAGAAAATAAGTTTTATTGAGAAAAAAATTTGTGGAAGACACTAGGCCGACCTATAATAAGAGGAAATCAGAATGCTATTTAAGAAGATGAAAGTGATCATTTTCACATTCAAATTCAAAAACAAATAAGCAGAGCAGGGCAGCGAATTAAAGCAGAGCAGAAATTCATCTTAAAAGGCAGATTTCATCCAAAAAAACAAGGTAAATTAACAAAAGCTCAAGGCTAAAGGTGGAAGCATTGCAAAGAAGACAACTTATTTGTCAGACTTGAAGAGCAGAAATTCATCTAAAAAGGGCAGAATTCCACCAAAGAAGAGCAGAAATCATCTAAGGAGAAAATACACATAACCTTGCATTATGCATGAGGTGTGGAGGATGTTGACGCTTAATCTATGTTCAAGGTGATGAAGGAAGTTCAAGGTGAAAGATTCACTTAACATTTGAAACTTAAAGGGAAAAATGACTAAGTGATAGAATGCCAAAATGGGGAAACTGTTCTGCCTCTTGCAATTTGCGCTCAAGAAGAATTTGTGAAAATTTGGCTAAGTACAGTGGATCTCAAAATGAAGGAAAATGTTCTACCTCTTGCAATTTCCGCCCTAGGTTGCCATGAGGAAGTTTGAAGTGTAAAGGAAAAATTGATTGAATGATGATTAAGAGCAATGGCGCATAATCCTCTGGAGCAAGGAAAATCCGCCCTCTCCCAATCCTCTCTTCTATTCCAACTTGACAAACATGAGGATAGTATCAACAAAGTTTTAAAAGGTCGTTTGAGGAACTTGATGAGAATGAGTGAAGGTTCGTGAAGATGAATGGAGGAATGAACATTAGGAAAAGTGGAAAATGCTCGTGAACAAGGAATTCCCGCCCATGACATTATCTTGTTGAAATTGCTTGAGACATCAAAAATGCATCATGACATGATTGAAATCCTTAAAGGACCATGCCAAAGGAATGAAAGAGTTCAAATTTGATAAAATGTCTAAGTGTCGAAAACGCAAAATCCTCATATACAAGGAGAATGCGCTTATACAAGAAGAAAAATGCTCGTTAACAAGGAAAATCCGATCAAGAAATTGTCCTTATACAAACTCAAAACCTGTCCAGTTAAGAAAAATGCTCATTAAAAAGTAACCAATCATGTGATGTCACATCAGTGCACCAACAAATCATGACTTAACGCACAATTATTGGTCCACCCTTTTTTTGGGTCTTTTTGGACACCTCGACAAAAAGCATGCTGATGCTGCATCATATTTGATGATGTGGACCTGAAACCTTAGTTATAAGTAGGAGCCTTGCCAAGTAAATTGCTGTAAAAATTTTGGAGTGATTTGAAATTGTCATGTATGATTTTGAGAGGCATGAAGTTAGGGTGCTCAACTACTGGGTCCTCTCCCTACATTGCTACAAGATCATTTCAATATATTTTTATTTGATTTTTGCACGTACAGATTTCTCTTGGTACAACAAAAATTCCCATTTACAGGGACCTACTAAGGACGAATGGTTCTGAAGAACTCAAACCAAAACCTGTCAAAGAG
This sequence comes from Cunninghamia lanceolata, assembly GCA_027924645.1. Classification (NCBI taxonomy): domain Eukaryota; kingdom Viridiplantae; phylum Streptophyta; class Pinopsida; order Cupressales; family Cupressaceae; genus Cunninghamia; species Cunninghamia lanceolata. The sequence goes on from BSBN01000244.1 coordinate 5,529,737, forward strand.
CACGCTAGATTGGCTGGTGCTCCGAAGACTTATGCTTTGAGGAGTACCACAAATATGTTTGCCACTGCAATGACAGCAGAGGAAAATCTCATGGCATGATGAGATTTCTTTGTGGTGTAACTGATCAGGGTCATCTAAGTTATTTTGGTATTGTTTAACAGCTTCGGGACCATAGGAATATTTTCCTCTATATTCACCAGTTTCTTTTTTTTGTTATGATTAATTGTTCAGATTAAAAAGATTCTAATAAATGCAGAGGCAAGGTGCATAGGCAATTCTTCGTCAGGAGCTGGCTGTGTACATGTATTGGACATGCTGCCTGTGTCCAAGATGACAAAAAGCAGCTGTACTGAGGTTCTGGACCATGCTGTGAGCAGTTTGCTGTTGGCTACTGCAAAAATGGCCTTCTTTCCAGCAGCGGTGACATGGTTTCTCTTCAGATTCTTTCAGATACATTTTTTTTGTTGATGTCTACTTTGCTTGCTTTTACTAGTGACTCTCTGCTGCCTATATTTCCACCTTGGATTTCTTTGTTATCGACTGGTTTACAGATGGCGTATCTAACTACTCTTAATATAATCGCGGGCATGGCTGCCGTTTCACCTGCTTTGGAGGTAAGACTGATTTATCTTTTCATTTTAATTTTATTTGCTATTATAAAAAAGTAGGGCGAACTTTATACCACAGCATCATTCATTCATTTCTTTTTGCAGAACTTCACTGGTATAAATTAGAAGTGTTTATTTGCATAGTTTTTCTCCACGTAATGAAAGGGAGATGTTTTCACTTGTTTGTGCATGTAGACTGAGATTTGAATGATGGCAATTTAACAAATTGGCTGATCAATTCATGTAAATACAAAGTTTTTTGAAAGAAGGCACTGTTCCAAATGTTCTGGCACCCACATAATTCATCTCATAGTCAAACAAAGCACATGAATGCAAAAACAGAGGGTGGTATCTATGAGTTTAAGCCCAAGTCAGAATATACTGGTTATCTACTATAATTAAATAAATTTATATTATTTAATAGAAGTTAAACTAAAAAATCAATTTATGGTTAGAAGTGGATACATAATAAAATTAGTTAAACATCTATTTTAAAAAAATTTCAAAAGAATATTTAAGACAAAACAACTGCATGTAAATTGAGAATAAAATAAGACTATAAAGCTAATATATATTACATAAGATTATAGTATTGTATTTGTTTTTTATTAGATAAGCGCTTTTAACCAAAACCATAAAGGGTTTTGAAAGACCCAAAAACTTTGTACAACAAGAATATCCAACAAGCACAAGAGACAAGAACATAGAATCAAGAACCAACAACAACGAGACAAAAGCAACACAAAAAATAGGTCTAAAACAGCAAGGCCACAGCAAAAGGACAGCCAAGACCACAATCAAGGAGGTTTAAAACCAAACCTCACTAAAGAACTCTGAGGTGGAGTCAAAGCTTGACCCAAATTAGGTAACCTTCCTTTTTTCTAAGATGAGTCAGGGTTAACCAAGGTACAGTTGTTATCCTTCAAATAATACCCCTCACGTCCCTTATGGGACCTTCAACCATATATCCTTCACTCCTTGTAGCATAACACTCATTAACAGCACTTTGACAATCTTTCATAGCAGAGTATTGTATTTGTTATTGTAAAGTAAAATAGTATTTTATCTAACTTAATTTAGTCTAATAAAATAGAATCCATAGGCTTAGCATAAATGATAAAAGTGTGTAAAACAATACTAATTTAAAGAAGTAAATGTTTGGGATGAGAGGACTTAGCTCTAAAAATAATTGTGTAGAATAAATTTGATTTAGTACAATATATATATTTTTTATATAATATAATCATTTTTATTACAACTTTAAATTGGGAAATAACAGTATCATATTTTCAAACACATATATGTCATCCATCAACAAAATTTCATTACAACTTTAAATATGGAAATAATACTTCACCATGTTTTCAACACATATCTCATCCATAAAAATAAAATAAAATAAACTTTAGTAAGGATTAAATATATAAGAAATTTAATCTACGAACGAGAAGGAAGAAGGAATGATTCACGTTGTAGGGGTCTTTAAATTTATAGTTAATAAAAGTACCATTGTTTTCATCTCCATCTCGGTCTGGACCCTGCGAAACAAAGGAAGAATAATTAAATGAATATATCAAGTTATATCACGGGGAACAAGAAAAAAAGAGGAAATAAGCCACCAACTTACTGTTCATAGTTAATGTAAACTTTGCCAGCGTCAGGATCGGCGATATCAGCGAAGGTGCCAGCGCATCCGGCGGCGGCGGGGCAATAATCAACAATCTTCACGACAATGGAGCCGCTCTTGCAGGGCATGGGAACGCCCTGATTTGTTGCGCCGGTGCAGGTGATTCTGTACTGTCTTCCGCAGGCGGCTCTGTTGTCCCAGATTGCATCGCTGGCCGCCGCGAACAGATTTCCTGCTGGAAATTGCGACGGATCGTTTCCATAGCACGAAGATGCTGCCACAACAATCACTTGCTATTAAACTCATCATACACAACAATAGCGGTCACTAACATTGATCATAATGATCACTATTACATTATCCACAAACAGCAATTACCCGTGACTAACTTTGATAACAATTGACAATATACTTACGGACATATGGAGGAGTGTAAAATGTGGCTGTTCCCTGCTCACCCATACAACAATACCAGCCCCACATAAAACTCATCACAAACACAGCCCGCCACAAGCTACAGATAGCTCCAATTGCCATTCTTTCTCAAATTCTGGGATTTTCCTGCTTAATTCTCTTACTGAGAAACAACAAGAGTTGCAATTTCTGAACGTTAAGCAGTGCAGTACGAGTGGGGTAAGCTACTCTCAGTTCTCCAGGTCTAGTCAATGGCGCGTAGCTTTCCGTGTATGTTACGGATCATTGCGTGTCTAATTAGGATATATAAATGACCTTTGATTAGTGGGAGCTAGTTTGATGGAAACACATTGTTACTGTCCGCCTAAAAATGATGTAATGTGATTAAATTCAATCCTATGAATAGTTTTTTTTTTTTTTTTTAAATGGAGGACGATGAAACTTGTTTTGTCTCCTTCATTTGATAATTAGTGCAAAAGTGTTATAGTTAAACATCATCCACTTTAATGTTCAAACAATCAATAGCAATTTTACACCTCATCCACGATAAAAAAGTGCTAAATATTTGTCCTATTTTTATTGGCCAAAATTGACTTTTGACTGTTGAAGTGGATGATATTTAAAAACAACTGTGTAAAAGTGGTGTGTTTTTGTTAAGATTTAGTAATTCTTCAGCGAACGTTTAATAATTTACGAATTTAGACTCAACTTACATATTATCCATGCTTTATTAGTTATTAATCTATTGATTGTAAACCAATCAAAAGACATGTCGGGGAAATTTATTTAAATTTGTACTTTTCCTATGTCAACATGATAAATTTTTAACAAAAAATTATTGATAAATGATTTATCTGTATTGTCATTGGCTGAAAAAAAATGACCTCTGCGAATTGTCGGAGAGTGCAACAAGGGAGAGAATTTTGGTTTGAGGGGAGGATGTGGCAAGTAAACAAATTATGAACACAAATTTTGTCTCCCACTAGTTAAGTCATGCCTAAATGGATGGCAATAATTATGAGAGGGAGGAATCATCAGTGTTTATGAATTTAATTTATAAAATACATATTATTCTTCAAACATACAATATTTTAATGCATTTTAAATTATCATAGTATTAATATTATTACATTTTAATATCTTAAGTAGACATTTCAAATCTCTATACACTCAACTAGGGCCACGGCTCTCACATAATACAAATATGTAGGCTCTGTAAAGTTTAGTTTTATAGTTAAGGAAATATTTGTGTTATTTAATAGGCTTTGTAAAGTTTAGTTTTATAGGTAAGTAAATATTTGAGTGTTTTTTTTAGATTTCAATTTTATTTACCCAAGACATTTCAAAACGAGTTCACATAAATTTTTCCTTATAAATTTAGTTCTGAAAATATAATAGTTATAAATTTGAAATGATAAACAATTCTTTATTTTAAAAAAAAATTATTACTAAACCACAATATTAGATTAATTAAAATAGTTAAAATCATGTTCTCTAAAAGTACTTATTATTATTACTTAAACAAAAAATTAAGTGATTAAGATAAAATACTGTAGTGATCTAAATATGAATATGTTATTGTTATTATATTGTATAATTATTCTTCAAACTTACAATATTTTAATGCATTTTAAATTGTAATAGTCAAAAGTTCAAAATCTACAGAAAAATATTTTTGTCATGTTATTACATTTTTTATTTTATTCTTCAAACTTACAATATTTTAATGCATTTTAAATTATAAAAGTATTAGTATTATTACATTTTAAGGAAATATTTGTGTTATTTAATAGGCTTTGTAAAGTTTAGTTTTATAATTAAGGAAATGTTTTAGTCCTATTTTATTTTTACCAAATTAGATTATTTTTGAGATTTCAATTTTATTTACCCAAACATTTCAACACTCGATTCAAAAATTAATTTTTCAATTATTGGAATGCAATTTGTCTATACAACCAATACCTAATCAACAAAAAAATTACAACTAAAGAAATATTATATACAACCAATAGTTAATCAACAAAAACGTGGCACTTGTTTTCATTGATTTCATAACATAAAATTTATCCTTGCACTTTTAAATTTAAAAGTTTAGATTGGACTTGTGTTCTCTCCTTCCAACTAACCATTTTCTATTAAGTTGAGCATGATATTCGAAATTGTATTGTAGAGTGTTACATAAAAGAACAAACTCTAATTCATTATGATTATCTTGGGTCAAGTTCTCACTCGCTACTCGTTGGATCATTCAAATAGTATATTTGAACATTCAATGCCCCATCAATATTACATACTTAGCAATAGATAGGCATATTGCATGTTTGTTTATGTTTCTAATTTTTATTTACCAGTTGTTGAGTCAATCCATCAATGGGGTTGATTGAGGAGAACATGCAATGCATTCTAGGTAGGGGGATTAACCAAACAACCACCTAAACCTAGTAGCCACACATACGAACAACAAAAACACGTGCTAAGTGGAAGCAAAACCATGTTTCCTTGATTAAATGATCTAAAATATGTCTTTAAGGCATTCAATAAGCAAAGAAAAGCCTAAACTCATTACAAACATAGAGAAATTGACTTATGAGACAATTTATGTTCACTAAGATGAACCAAAATATGGTTAATCTAATTTCTACACATTCTTGAAATTTAAAAATAACCTATATCTCTAGTTTTTGACATTTGAATCCTAATTGACCTAATCTCCATGTGTTGGTGTTGTCCTTTCTATGGGAAAAATCAACCAACCAACTACATTTTTCCTTTTCTCCCTTGACTTTTGATATTTACTATTGTTTTTCTAATCCTTTTCTTGTTCCAAAATGCCCTACCATTTGTCTACACACCTAACGTAATCATTTTCATTTTTTCTTGATAATTTATTTATAAATTTTCACATTTTTGGGCATGACTTTTGCCCAAAAATAGTGTTCCCACACCTCACACTCAAGCAAAGGTTTGTCTTTGTTTTCTTGGTTTAAAATGCCACATGGATGATTGGACAAGGTATTTGAATTCATTAAACTTTGACTATTCACCTTCCAAATTGATTTGGATTCATGTTGGGCCATTTGATAAAAATGTTTTTCCTCCCAATTTTTTTGTCAAAACATGTAACCTATTTTGACATACTAGAAGCATAAAATAAGCTAGTCTGCACAAAACACAATGCTACTTGTGCCTCTAGGGTCAATACCATCATGCATCACCTTTGCCAACTGTCATTTTCTTTTTGTTATTGAAGTCATTTCCATTCTGCCAGAGTTGTAATTGTTGTTGAAGTGAAAAAGTTTTGATGTTGAAGTGAGACTTACAAATTCACATTCCTCTCATAAAGTTTTGCAATTTCAAAAAATGGCATTATGTTTCAAGTCTATATGAGGAAGTTATGGCTCTAAGAAGTTGAAGTGATATTGTTTGCTATTGAAGATGAAATAAGATGTTGCTAAAGATGTAAGTATCTTCTATATTATTGTCAAAGTTAGATAGAACATTCCATAGATGTTTTTGACTCGTCTTTTCATCCCAATTCAATGAAAAATAGCACACAAAGATAAAATATTTTTAGCTACATTTTATTTTGTTTTTGGGTAATGTAGAAGATTGTTCATGGACTTAAATGCTCCTGTGTCAACAAAATCATCATTTAGCAAGCTCAATAAAGGTGTTTATCAACACCATTAGTTTGATTATCTTAATTAAAACTTTAGGTGGCAACATGAACTAGTTTTCAAATCACAAATTCCCAAAGATTAATTTCATGCATCAAAGGATAATTTTGTAGGAGACAAATCAATTATATAAGGCACTTTTGACTTGGAGCCATTTCAAGGCATGAAACCAACCTAGAGATTTTGAAATGATCAATTTGTGTTTGGGCAATGGGAATAATTATCTAGGACATCTCAAGGTCTTTAAACTATGATGAATCATTTTGCACCACTTGTCATAATCGCATTCGTAACAAAACTAGAGATAAGTACCTTTATTTTGTTTATTTAGATTCTATTTTTTTATTATTATTGTTGGCTCCCAAAACTACAATCCTACAATCTTAGAGATGCAACTCAAGACCTAGACCTTAGGATGTATGTCAATCTAGATTAAAAAAAAAAGGTAAAAACTCATGACTAGGTTTTGGCAATTACAGGGAAATTGAAAAGAGTGGGCAACTCCTTTGCACTTTTAGCTCTACAAAACCATGGACGGTGATCTAAGAGGTTTGCACAAGACAAGTAAAATTAAATGATAGTACAAGGCCTTCAACAAACCATATCCTTTGCACAAAAAATACCCCAATGTTTTGTGAATAAGTATTTGGTGCACTAGCTCACTATAACACACATGAAAATTTGAAATGGATTTATATCCCTTTAAATGAGTCCTATTAAACTTTCCTAGTTCATATGCAACTTGGATTCTAAAATTTATTGCTCTAAAAGTGTAACAAGCAACAAATTCTCATAAAGTTTAGTATAAAAAGCAAATATTGAATTATACAAAATGATAGAATTCTAGAAAATATAGCTCTATGAAAGTATATATCAAATAAGAGCTCACAAATATTTGAGGAAATTATTTAAAATATTGAACTATGAACTTAGCTATTGTATTGGTGCCTATTCCTTAGGAAATAGAGTCAAACAATTTGAAAGAGGGAGAAAGAGATGCAAATCTACAAATAAGAACTAGAAATGCATACATATATAGATTGAAACAAGAGACAATCACATGGCTTGATCTACTTCGAATTTACTTAAAATATCCATACATACTCAGGGAGATCCCATATCATTATGGAATGTCTTCATAAGAGACCTTGAGATTTTTTTATAATGTTGCAACAACTAAATATTAATGACAAGTCAAAAATGTGACATTAGAAATAATACATTATTCCTTAAAAAAATCTACAACTTTTACACATGGTGACGTTTGACTATAGAGAGGTCTCTATAGAACAATACCTTCTACAACTTCAACATAATTATATCCCCAATCTCCTAAACTATGATAGACATCATTTGATATTTTGGACTACACTTAGGATTACCCTATACAAAATGGCCAAATATGATGAGTTTGGCTCAATGACCAACCCCAAGACTAACCTCTCTCACATAAAGATAAAAGCATATTTATGGTACATGATTCCCACCGTAGATCTCTTGTGATGATGACACATGAAATTTTAAACACAACAAGGCACCTCTTTGTTTAAGAATTAATTCCACTTCAACACTGTACAATAAACAACTAGATTTATTCTTGTTTGTAGTCAAGGAAATCTTCATTGAACTTGAACTCATTGTAGAAACAAGGGAAATATCCTTCAACCATGTAGTCAACTACTAGTGCAAAACTAGACTAGGGGGTTTTAAATTCAAACTGCCCAAAAAACACAAAACAATCCACTTGAAAATGGTCTCGAGGCAAAACTAAATAACAAGCTTTTATTATGTTTTTTGTAGCCTCAAACAATTTACAAAATGCTTCAAGGAAATGAAAATTCCTTACTATAATTGCATATTACTTTAAAAATACTTCAACAACATTTGATAATCCATACACATAGGTATTTGCAAGATATTCCATTCAAACCAAGGTTTTCCAACATGATAATAGTCATCTATATTTAATCTTTTTTTAGATTTCATTGTGATCTTCACCCTACACTTTTATTAGTAGTTGCCTTCAGCAAGTACTATTGCAATGAGTTTGCACTTATCTAGTTATTAATCTATTGATTGCAAACCAATCAAAAGACATGATTTTTTTTCCTTGTCGGGCAAATTTGATTTAAATTTGTACTTTTCCTATGTCAACATGATAAATTTTTAACATAAAATTATTGAAAAATGATTTATCTATATTGTATTGGCTGAAAAAAATAACTTCGTCTCTGCGGATTGTAGGATGCCTAAGATAATTATGAGAGGAAAGAATCGTTAGTTTTTATGAATTTAATTTTTTCGGATGCCTAAGATAATTATGAGAGGGAAGAATTATTAGTTTTATGAATTTAATTTTTTGCTTCATTAGCTAAACGTGATAATTATGAGAGAGAAGAATCATCAGTTTTTATGAATTTATATTTTTGCTTCATTAGCCAAACTTAAAAATTATTTTTTGTCAAAGAAACAAAGTTATAATATTAATAATACTATTAAAAAAAGGGTTCTACACATTTTATTTTATGAAATTAGATTTTTTTGGGATTTCAATTTTATTTACTCAAAAGTTAAAAATCTAGTATTTCAATTTTATTTACTAAAAAGTTAAATGAAAAATATTTTGCCATGTTATTACATTTTTTATTTCATTTTTCAAACACACAATATTTTAATGCATTTTAAATTATCATAGTAATATCTTAACCAAACTCAAAAGGCTCTCCACATAATACAAATATGCTGGCTTTGTAAAGTTAAGTTTTATAGTTAAGGAAATATTAGTGTTATTTAATAGGCTTTGTAAAGTTTAGTTTTATAGTTAGGTAAATATTTTAGTGCTATTTTATTTTTACGAAATTAAATTATTTTAAGATTTCAATTTTATTTACCCAAGACATTTCAAAACGAGTTCACATAAATTTTTCCTTATAAATTTAGTTCTGGGAAATATAATAGTTACAAATTTGAAATGATAAACAATTTTTTATCTTTAGAAAAAATTATTACTAAACCACAATATTACATTAATTAAAATAATTAAAATCATGTTCTCTAAAAGTACTTACTATTATTACTTAAACAAAAAATTAAGTGATTAAAATAAAATACTATAGTGATCTAAATATGAATATATTATTGTTATTATATTGTATAATTATTCTTCAAACTTACAATATTTCAATGCATTTTAAGCATACATTTCAAATCTCTCCACACCTAACTAGGGTTAGGGTTCTACACATTTTATTTTATGGAATTAGATTTTTTTGAGATTTCAATTTTATTTACTCAAGAGTTAAAAATCTAGGATTTCAATTTTATTTAGTCAAAAGTTAAAAAGCTACAGTATCACAAAAAATATTTTGTCATGTTATTACATTTTTTATTTTATTCTTCAAACTTACAATATTTTAATGCATTTTAAATTATAAAAGTGCATTTTAAATTATAAAAGTATTAGTATTATTTACATTTTAAGGAAATATTTGTGTTATTTAATAGGCTTTGTAAAGTTTAGTTTTATAGTTAAAGAAATATTTTAGTCCTATTTTATTTTTACTAAATTAGATTATTTTTGAGATTTCAATTTTATTTACAATTTGTCTATACAACCAATACCTAATCAACAAAAAAAATTACAACTAAACAAATACTATAATAACAACACTACAAGGCATATACTACAAGGCAAGCACTAGCCACGGGAAAATTGGAGTAAACATGAATAATTAATAAATCAATATCAATGAAAAAAAAATAATCAAAATCAAACAAAAAAAGATGAAAAACCTTTGCAAACCTCAATACTTCATAGCTTCCGTTGATTGCCTATCTCAATCGATCTTGCATGTGTGAATAAGGCCCTTAAATAGTGCACTTCCTTGCTATTCCAAGATTGTCAATGGAGAATGATTATGATAGTGCTTTGTAATGAAGATGAGTTTCACAACAATGGTAGTGATATGGTAACAAGTTGATCGCAAGCAAAAGGAATGGCGTGGGTGCCAAAGATGCACTGTAATTCTTGCAGAGTAACAATACTAAAAGCTTGGATGAATGAAATGGAAGAACAGGGTTCAATTTATAGATTTGAGAGAGAGAAGATCAATGGTATAGAGAGAATAAGAAGATCAATGGTTGAGAGATGTGCACGAATAAAAAGAAGACAAGTGTCTTGCTCTATTTTGCACGAGAGGAATTAATAAAATAGAAGAACGAGTTAACTAAAGAGATTAATCAAAAGAAAGAATAAATTTATCAGTTAAGAGAATAGAACTAAAAGAATGGAGATTGCATGAGGATGAGAAGATATTTTAGCTCAATTAAATATTTAGAATATTCAATTGCATATGCATAAGGATTGAATTATATTTAGAGATAACTCAATTTAGAAGAAATGGACAACTTAAATAAATATTTGATTTATTTAAATTTAGAGAAGATATTATTGGAAGAAACAATTAAATAATTAATATTATTTAATTTAGAATGAATTTTGGAGAACTAATTAAATAATTGGTATTATTTAATTTGTTAGAGGAATTAGAAGAATTTTAGGGATTTTAATTAAATAAATTGATTTTATTTAATTGTTGGGAGAATATGAATCAAATAAATAAATTGGTTTATTTATTTATTGATAGAGGAATTTGACTTAAATAAATATTAAGAATATTTATTTGGGCAGAGTCATGTCATTTTTAGGCGTATACATTTTGCCCCTCTTTGATGCAATACAGTTTACGACGTTGCTTCAAAGAATAGAATTTTTAATAATGATACATGCCCCAGTTTGCCCCTAGTATAGGTTACGATGACAAGATGCCCCCTTGGGAGATTAGACGGGAAGAAGGCAGAAGGCGTGAGACAGACAATCTCACGATGAAGTAGGTGAAAAACAGGTTAGAAAATGGTTGGATGTAGAAGAAAATGAGATGAAGAAAGAGCCGAATGATACGCGATGCAAGATAAAATGCTAACACACACAAGCAAGTATGCACAAATGATACAAGAACAAACAAGGTATTGCCCATGTCCAGCTGTAAACCAATGATTAATCGATAATGATATATGACAGTGTTGCCATGGCGGAGAACGATATATCCCTAGACCAACACAATAGGCATGTTGTCATGGCGAGGAACGATGGATCCCTAGAGAAACACAAAGGATAGTATCTGGTTTCAGGAAATGAAACATGTTGTGTAAGACACGTGTATTGGTTTGATTTCGACAATGTGACATCCTATGTAAGATAATTGATTGATTATAATTGATCGAGTTGGTTTACACCCAGACAAGGATCAAGACCATTGATTGTGATTGGATCATTTGACAAGATTGACTTGACTTGATTGGTATGGATTAAGGACAGACTTGCATTTGGATCATTGCTCGAATTGACAGCTAGAACTATTGATGAGAGATACAATGATAGACAGAAAGTTGATTTGATAGAAGAATGACTCGACAGAAGGACTTGCAAGCCTTTATTTGTATTAATACTCTGCATAGAATCTTTATTGCATGGATGGTATGCGAAATGCAATTGGATATGGATATGGATATGAGACGCAATTCGATATGTTATGGATGCGAGTACAGATATGGAATGCAATTGGATACGGTATGGATATGGATATGGATATGGATATTTGCCATCTTGATACTGCAAGTATTTTGAAGTGTTTATTTCATCATTGGGCGATTTTTTTTTGTACTTTTTTTGAGTGTTGTAAGTTAATACAAGCATCTAGGTATAATTGAACCAAGATGACCTAAGTATTGCTTACATAGATTTTGATTTAGCAAGTTAATACAAGTATCTAGGTATAATTGAACTGAGATGGCCTGAGTATTTCTTGCATATCAACATACAAGGATTGCCCCCTTTCATGTGAGAGCTTTGATGTCCTTGATAATCTTTTTCCGATCATGTCGTTAGACAAGGCATCACATTACTAAAGTTTAATCCACAAACAACAAAACAAAGAAAATAATCATGCCCCCATCATAGCATCTCTAGCTTTTGGCATCCTTGAGTAGCATAGAAAGACATGATAACAAAAATCAAGATGCCCGTAACCTAACCTGATCACAACCACAAAACATTTGTGCATTTAGATGTGTTTGTTTTTTGCCATAATTTACTTAAAAATCATTTAGAGTGTTTTAGATACTTGCATGCTTTGCTTTGGATAGGTTGAGGTCTTGCGTCAAAATTTCTGCTTGAAAGCAAGTTTTGCTTGTGCTTGCTTGCCTTGTGAAAGGTTCCCCAATCCTCATTGGTGAGACGAACCTAGTGCTCGGGGGCTCATTGCTAAATGGCCTTGCCTACGTGATGACGCAGAGGCAACGTAGTTCAAGGTAAACCCTAATGGACCTAAGACCTAGGCAATAGAAAGTGATGTGGACTTAGATAGATAGAAGGACCAGATACAGGATGGATGAGTTGAACCTCGGGGGTGCATTTGAAGAAATGGCCTTGCCTACGTGACGACGCAGAGGCAACGTAGTTCATGGACTTGGACCATGTGGATACTAGTGACAGACACTATGTCAGGCTAACACTATGGATAGGATACTAGATAAGACCTTGGTTGACAAGGTGACAAAAGAGATAGAGTATCAAGCCATGATAGGTTATCGTTAGGATTTTATTATGGAACAGTTATGGATCAGATGGGACACAATTGAAGGAAGAATGGACACAAGGTGATTGGTTTCCCAAAGATGGAGGAAGTGGTTTATCACAAGTAATGTCTGTTTACCAGGTTTTCACCACTTGCTTTTATTTGCACGAAAGCTAGAAGTACACATGATGCCTGTTTGCCAGGTTTTCATCATGGTACCTATCCAAGGTGCCTGTTTGCCAAGTTTTCACAAAAGGATGATTTTTTTTTGTATTTTACACCCCCCTTACATTGGGGTTCTCTTAGGTATAGAACCAACGAAGATGCATACTGTTGATTGGGTTGTCAAACAGCTCACCTTCTGATGTTGCCAACTGATATGCCTCTAATCCATAGGCAGCAACGATCACATAAGGCCCAAGCTAGTTGGGTTCAAACTTGCCTTTCTTTTCCCGATCCTATTGATTACAAGGATTTTCTTTAAGTACTAGATCTCCAACCTTGAAGAATCTTGGACGGACTCTGTAGTTGTAGCTTCGTGACATCATTTGCTGATATGCCTTGAGATGATTAAAGGCCTTTTGTCGCCTTTCCTCTAGCAGCTCTAGCTCTTGTAACCTGGAAACTCTATACTTTTCATCAGTTATGAGACCTTTTAACGACACCCTTAGAGATGGTAACTCAACCTCGATGGGCAAGGTGGCTTCTAACCCATAGACAAGGGTGTAAGGGGTAGCACTTGTGGGAGTGCGTATACTAGTTCAGTAGGCCCATAGAGCGGGATTGAGTTGGATGTGCCAATCACGACCAGCATCATTGACTATCTTCTTGAGGAGTTTCAAGATTGTTTTGTTGGATGCTTCTGCTTGGCCGTTGCCTTGGGGATAATAGGGTGTGGAAAAATGGTGTTGGATTTTGAATCGGTCACAAAGCTCTTGTACATCCTGGTTCTTGAAAGGTCTTCCGTTATCCATGATAATGGATGAGGGAATTCCATATCTGCAGATGAGGTAATTCAGGATGAATGAGGAAATTTGTTTACCTGTGACGGTGGTGAGGGGAACGGCTTCAATCCACTTGGTAAAGTATTTAGTGGCAGTTATTATGAACTTGTGGCTGTTGGATGAGGGCGGGTAGATTTTGCCTACAAGGTCGAGTCCCCATTGACAAAAGGGCCAAGGTGTCGTTAAAGGTCTTAGCTCTTGAGCTGGTGCATGTATTAGGTTTCCATGTATCTGGCACTGCTTGCACTTCTTCACAAACTGATGTGAATCTGTCTCCATGTTCGGCCAATAATAACCCAAACGCATGAGTTTCTTAGCTAAGGAAGGACTGCTAGAGTGTGTTCCACAAATTCCTTCGTGCACATCTTGTAAGGCGGTTTGAGATTCTTCTCATTCTAAACAATGAAGTAAAGTACCATCCAGACCACGTCGGTATAGGGTATCAGCAATAATGGTATAACGAGAGGTTTGGCGGATGCAGGTTCGACGTTGGTTTGAAGACAAGTCAGGTGGGAGAGTGTTGTCCTTGAGGTAAGTGTAAATCTTATCGTACCAAGGTGAACCAGATCTGACTAATAGGCATATGGAGTGGGTTTCAGGAAGATCATAAGCTGGTTACTGAATTGACTCCACCAAGAACTCGTACTGTGACTCATTCTCTGGGATCTCGAGGAGTGAGGCAATGGTTGCCATGGCATCTGCTGCTTTATTTTTGATGCGAGGTATCTGCTCAAAGGAGATGATCACAAAGTACTCTTTAAAGTCATCGACCATGTGCTTGTATGGGATAAGCTTCTCATCTTTGGTTTGATAGTTGTCATTGACTTGGTTGATCACCAACCGAGAGTCACCATAGACATGTAGCTCTTTGATTTTCTATTTTGTTGCCATTTTTAGACCAATGACCAAGGCCTCATACTCTGCTATATTGTTTGTGCATGGGAATAACAAATGATAAGACTAGGTATGGTGTCGCCGTGCGGAGTGACCAACAAGATTCCTACCCCCGATCCATGGTTTGTATAGGATCCATCAAAGTAGAGTTTCCATGAGTGTGTTGTGATATTGAATAATCATTGGTGCGCTATCCTATAATGGTGCTTCTGCCAATTGATCAGCAATGATTTGTCCCTTGATAGCCTTTTTATCTACATATTCAATGTCATATTCACTTAGGAGCATTACCCACTTGGCTAGGCGACCTATTAGAGCTGCTTTGCTTAATAGGTACTTCAGTGGATCTATCTTTGCAATAAGTTTGACTGGATGTGCTAGCATGTAGTGTCGTAGTTTTTGGGAAGCAAAAACTATAGCAAGACAGGATCTTTCTATTTGAGAGTATTGCAATTCATAGCCCGCCAATGTACGACTAATGTAGTAGATAGCTTTCTTTACCTTTGTAATCTTGTTGTGCTAGAAGTGCCCCAAGAGCTGTTGGCCTAGCAGATATGTAAAGTAACAACAGTTTCCCTTGGATGGTAAGCATCAAGATAGGTGGATTCATTAGATATTCCTTCAGTTTGCCGAATGCCTCTTCGCACTTCTCATCCCACCTAAATGGAATGTTCTTATGTAGGAAATGACTGTGTTAGTATTCATTTATGTTTAGGGTTTTAAGCTTGAATGTTTACAGGTTTTCTCTTTCAAACCCTAAAGTTTTTGTCTTCCTTGGTCTGTTGCATTGTTTTGTCTATTCTGATGTTGGCTTCCTGTAACGGGTTCCCTGCTACTAAGTTTCATCTCCATGCCTTAATGTTCATAGGTTAACCAGCCCAATGCAATGTGGAATCCGCCTTCTTATGTCGCGTGTAGGAAGATTGTCATGTTTTTGTATGTGCAACTGATCAAATCTATTGACAAGCTTGTGAAATCTCAATCAGCTTCCAGAAATGGTAAAATTTTTTAGTTATATGCATTTCTAAATGTATATCGGGCTGCATGTGCATGGGGGAATCTTGTGTAAGATTCTAGGAATATTCGTCGTTTGTATATCGGCCCTGCTTGTATATCGGGCTTGTATGTAGAATATGCAAGCGAAACATACAAAGAAAAAGATACATTGCAGGAATATTCTGGAGAAGATTCCTTGCTTGTATGTGCAAGGGAATGTACATTGAAAAATATACAAGGGACCTTGTATGTTCCGCAACATACAAAAGTAGAGGGTGCATTTGATGGGGCCCGCCACTTGTGTAAAGTGATTGTATGTTCAAACATACAATGGAGGTGCATTCCAAAGTTGCAAGGCGGACCCGAAGTCGTTTTCATTATTGTTCTAAAGCAATGTGGCGTCCGCGGCTTGTACATTGCATTTGTATGTGCGATGTGCAAGGAAATGTGCAAATGAAAGGGAAAATGGGTTGGGCCCACCACTTGTATATGTACCGATATGCAAACTCATGAGGATACAAGGCCCAGACCTGAAAGATTTTCAAATCCGATAGATAGATGCAGTGGAATCCACCTTGTGTTTTGTGCTTGTATGTGTAGAATATGCAAAGTGATAGATGCAGGATGGAGATACAAGCCAGACCCGAACAGAATTCCAGTTTGTTCTGACATTTGGGTTTGCATATACAAAAGTGATAAAGGCGAAATAAAAGGAGAAAAGGTCAGCAATAGAGGGTCAAGGTGCCTACGTGGCATGATATCATTGGTTGGCAGCTCTTCATGTATGTTTTGGGACTGTTGATTTCGGTGATGGGTTTTTGATCAACGGTCGGGTTTTGAACCTTCAACGATGGTTTTTTCCTTGTGTCTGAAGTCTTTTTTTTTTTTAGCAGGAAATTTCCATGGGTGCGCTACTACGATTTCCAAGAGAAGCTATGGGTGGTTGAGTCATTAATGGCAGAATTGCAGATAGGCATGGGCCGATGGTTGAACGGCCAAGTACCTAGTTTATGACAGAGAGTCTTCCAGCGGCGGCACAGGGCTCGAGCTCAACTACTCCTCGCCCTTCTCTTGCTTCTTCCCATTTTGTCCCCTGCCGCATTTATGATTTTGAGCACCATTCTAAGTGAAGTGTATCTGGCAAGAATTTTTGACCTTACCTTGTAATTAATTTTGCTGAGTACAGTCTTGGTATAAAAGCCAAACTGTGTTAGTCATTGTGTTGTTGAAAACTGGACAACTTTTTCTTGGTGATGTAATCGGATACAATCTCATTAGTGGCTCTTTTCTGGGTATTTCATGAGTTTGAGTTGTATGTTGAATATCTTATACACAGAATTTATCAATTTCATGTTGATTTAAATGAATAATGCTTTATAGCATGTATTTTGTTATTTGTCTCCAAATTGAATGTGTTCTTCTGAATCTGAATATCTAAGGGGTATTAATGATTCTAGAATATGGGTTTGCTATATTGAATGCTTTAATCTTTTACTTCTGCTCAAGGAGTGGATTAAATGTTCTGGGTTTAAGTATTGAGAAGAATACATTGCAGTAAGGATGTTTGTAAGCAGAAATAACTAAATACTTTGTCTTGGGTATTGTCTGTAAGGCAGACATTGCATAATCCCCTTGAAATCTGATTGTTGTTTTAGGTCTGTGATAAACATTCACACATATATGTCTATTGACTCTGAGCCCTGGATAGGCACCGATCTGGTCTTGTATTTTGGTTGCAACCCAAGGTCTTAGTTTTGTATCCAAACATAAAATCAAACTCAAACTTCATATACAAACCTTTAGGATATTAGGAGTAGTTTTAGGACTGAAATCCTCTGTCTACAACTGAATATAGGCCCAAAGCTAGCCCCTTTGCACTTATCTTGCAATTTTGGTCTGCATAAGAGAGGATTTAATATCTGCTTTGTGTCAACATCCCAGCTAGTACATAGATGCATTTTATAGATGTTGAATAGGGAATACCCCCCTTGGTTCTACAGAGCCTAAAGAAGAAGAGGAGATATTTATAGTCTATCTCCTATACTATTGGCCCCTGGCCCAGGAATCCTGTTGATCACTAATGGCTATTTTGTAGGGATTACTGGGAATAGGCATCCAGTCTGGGAAAATAACCAACAGATTTTGGCGACTCTACTGGGGAGGTGAAGTGAAAGAACCCTTATTAAAAAGAAAACAATTCCTAGTTATAGGTGGCGACTCCGAACCAATCTCCCAACCGGTAAAGGGGTGTGTGCAAGAAGTTGTGTCCTCTTATTGGGCAAAAAGTAGAAGTGTTTTCCCTGATTTTCAGAATTTGTCACATTTGACCTAAAAATTTGAAGCACTTAAAGGTGGAATCTTGAAAAAGTCACTAAATATGAAATGTAGTACTTAGAGTCTAGTTTCCAAATATGTAATTTTTTTCAATACCCAGATGATAGAAATTGATTTTGAATAGGCATTTCTAAAAACCACTGTTTAAAAGTCATTTTTTTTACTATACCATGTACGTGTACATCATCCATATTTTGACCTAAATAATCATATTTTTGAAAATTCTTTTGGGAAAAGATTTGTAACTCACTAAACCACGTTTTCCATATTTTTTTGTAATTTTTTATTGAATTTTTTTTTATTATTTTTTTATTGGCCATTTTTTGTCTTTTAAAAAATCATCGTGTACGTCATGCATAAGATGACCTAAACTTAACATTTTTTGAAATTTTTTTTTAAATTGAAAAGAACTATCTAAAGTACATTTTCCTACAATTTTTTTTACAAAAAAAATTAAAATACTAAAAAACTCTGATAATTAAAATATATGGACCTATTTCATCAGAAATTGATTAAAAAATAGAAAAATTAATCCAATTGTAAAAAAATTATATATTTGGAATCTACACTATCTGATCTATAATGGGTTTTAATTTTGTTAAAATATTCTGCAAAATAGACCTTCAAATATATGCCCAAAGTCAATATTTTGTTGTAACATTGAGAGGGCCTTCAAGAACCTTCAAGTTGCAAGTCAAACCAGGTTCAGAGGTCAGGTTCGGGTCCCCAAAGCATTTCCCGAACCAGGTTACAAAGCAAAACCCGAGCTTAAAATTCAAATTTTAAATAACTCGATCTCGTTTCTTACTCCATCGGTGCAAAACAAAACGGGATCTTGTTTAGTAAACGGGATCCCGTATTAAATGGGATCCCATTTAATAAATGGGATCTCGTTTTATATAACGAGATCCCGTTTATTATTTGTCTATTTTTTTTAATAAAACTGTACTATGACTGTCAGCCCTGCAACTTGC
Source organism: Cunninghamia lanceolata (assembly GCA_027924645.1). Classification (NCBI taxonomy): domain Eukaryota; kingdom Viridiplantae; phylum Streptophyta; class Pinopsida; order Cupressales; family Cupressaceae; genus Cunninghamia; species Cunninghamia lanceolata. The sequence continues at coordinate 5,548,900 of BSBN01000244.1, forward strand.
TCTACAGTACGCCGACAGCAACATTTGCAGTAATCTCTACCATCATTTTTTCTTTTGCAGGTCCATCAACTTAGAATATTGTTTGAATTTTAATAGAAGCCATCATTGAGACACTATTTGAGTGAAATTTTGTTGAATTGGTACTTGTTTGAAGGACTTGAACAAAGAAGAAAGGCTTTCAAGTTTTTTAAATTCATTTGTACATGTTTCATAATTTTTTTAATCATGGGATCACAAAGTCGTAATAAGAGAAAAGATAGGAAAGTATTAACCCCTGAAGAAATTGAAGCAAAGAGAGAAGAGGCAAAAAGACAAAGAGATAGAAGAATAAAGATTCAATCAATGAATAATGCTGAAGCATCTAATTCCACAACTATTGAAGATAAAAACATTGAGGAGACCATGGATGTAGACGATGCAAATTTGCAAGAGGTGAATGTGGAAACTAATACGATTATACAAACTACTCCTGGTATGTCTTCAAATCCCTCTATCAATGCTATGGAGAATGTTTCAATAGGTGCAAATCTAGGTACTTCTTCAAATCCACCTTTGAATGAAATGGAAATAGTGTTGATAGGAGATTTAAAACAAGCTGGATATAACAATGTTGAGATTGATAATATTCGTAGAGATCGAAATTTGAAACAAATTGTTGTTGAAAATGAAAATGAAAATCCTTTTGTTGAAAATAAAAATGAAAACCAAAACCATTTTGTTGTTGAAAATGAAAATGAAAACCGTTTTGTTGTTGAAAATGAAAACAAAAAACCTTTTGTTGAAAATGAAAATGAAAACCGTTTTGTTGTTAAAAATGAAAACGAAAATCCTTTTGTTGAAAATGAAAATGAAAACCGTTTTGTTGTTGAAAATGAAAATCGTTTTGAAGTTGAAAATGAAAATGGAAATCCAGGATGTGATGTTGAAAATGACAATTTTTTTTTTAAATTGAAAGAGATGTTTTGGATAATCTTCTTGGTAAAATTTCTTGGAAACAAATAAGAACACATGCCAATAGATTATACAAGGAATTTTTTTATCGTAAAAAACTATAGTTTCAATGTCAACTAATGATGCAATTAATGAGAATGTGGAAAATGAGAAAAGTAATGAAAATGTTAGGCATTTTTGTTAAACCAAAAAGAAAAGATCAATCACTAAAACATGCTATGTCTACGGTTACTAGTGCCATTAAGTCTATTCGAAGTAATAGTCGATCCAAAGATAAGAATGTAGCAAGACGAGCTATAACAACTGCTATAGTGAATAAAACAACTTTGAACAGAAGAATGGTAAGCAATATTAGTGGAATTCTAAAAATACATCCTAAAACATTGGTAAGAGCGGTAAAAAGAAGAGAAAGTATAGAAAATGATCCAATTAACCAATGTTGGAGTTTTAGTGCTTGACTCCCGTGATTTGACATGAAACTAAATGTTGAAATCAGATCTTTGATCAAAAAATATTGGCATGATAATACTAAGGTATCATCTAATGCTAGAGATGTTTTAAAATTAAGAGTAGGGTCCAAAGTTCACGATCCTCGTCCAAAACACCTATTAGATACAACGCAAACTGAATTTTATAGAAAATTTTTTGATGAATTAGTGTTACCTGGTAATATTAAAATAAGTCAAAGATCTTTTGAAAAATGCAAACCGTGGTATGTAAAGATTAATAAGCAACGAATATCTTGTTGTTGTAAAACACATGTTCAATTTCATTATTATTATGATGTGTTTCAATATATACGTTGTACTTTACATAGTAACATGATTATGCAGGAATGTGATATTAATATGCCAACTGAAGCAATAAAAGAGTTTATATCAAGTTTGTTCTATGAAAGATCTAATGAAAAATTATTTTATTTAAGTTCATGTATTTCTGGACAATGCAATAGTTGTGGCAATCTTTCTTTGTTAAGAGTTTGTATGCATGAAAGTGTTGAAAATAATTTTGGACAACAATTAGTAGATGTTAAAAGATTTAAGAATGTTGAATATTCTTTAAAAGATGGAAAATTTGGAAAGCGTTGTGATTTAATTACAGAAAAGGTTAGTGTGCATGCATTCATATCAGAATTTAAGAGTAAAATTGTACCAAAATATGTCAAGCACTCTCAACAAGCTCGATGGCTTGATGGACAATTTCATGAATGTAGAAACATATTTCTAGTTGGTACTATATTATCAGTGGTTGATTTTGCGGAAAACTATACTTTAGCTCCGCAAGAGGAAATTCAATCACAATATTACAATTTAGTGCAGGTTGCTATGTTTGTTCATATTATTTATAGACATGCAGATGATAGTACAGAGAATGATAGAAAAGTTTTGAGGGAGTATCATTTCTATTTGAGTGACAACCGGTTACACTCATCAGAGTTTGTTTAATTTTGTTTCAATATATTTTATACAAATTTAAGAGAAAGAGGAATCCAGATGACTAAACATCTTATATGGTCAGATAATTGTACGGGGCAGTTCAAGAATGCTCAAATGTTCTGTTGGTTAAGTAGGGTTCACAAGGAGAATAATGTCCAACATATGTGGAATTTTTTTGAAGCTGGACATGGTAAAGGAGAACATGATGGAGCTGGTGCGTGTGTTAAAAGAATTCTTGCTAGACAACAATTGAAATTTGAGGATGCAATAAAATTTAAATATGCACGTGGGATTGTAGATTGGTGCAATACAAGATTATGTACACCTGGATCAAGCGAGTACTCTATAGTTCGTTGATTCTTTTGGTTGGTTGAAGAAGAAAATATTCTACCTAGACTTGATTGTCAGACAATCAGTGGATCTACTAAATGGCATTCATTTAGGAGTTCAAATGCAAGTACATGGACTATCTGGACAAGGGAGATTGCATGTTTTTGTCAGTTTTATATTTTAGAAGATTGGGAAGCATGTGAGAATAAAGAATGGGTTGAAGAGTGGAAGCAAAGACCATTGACACTTGCACAAGCACACGATCAAAATGAAACAACAATTGAAGACAATGATCAACTGTTTGCATCAAACGATTATGACCGTGTTTCAGACCTTGTACAAGAAGGTAATTTAATTCAAATTATATTTTATTTTATTTCACTTCATTACTAATTTGTAGTACTTTTATTTATATTTATATGTGTACATATGAATGCATGTATGTTGATTGGTCAAATTTTATGGACATGTGCAAGTTATTGAATCAAAATTTGTTTGCAGGACATGTGTATGTTGTTGTTGCACCAAAGAAGAATGAAGAGGAAACAGAATATTGGTTGGCTCGTTGTGTGGAGACTAAACATAAGTTAACAGCACCTCAAGAAGATGATGATGGCTTTCCTTATCCAACAGGTTTGGTGATCCCCTTAAGACATCCCCTTAAGCAAATTTTGATAACAAGTCTTTGATCCCCTTAAGCAAATTTTAAGAACTTCTTTGATCCCCTTAAGCAAATTTTAAGAATTTCTTTGATGGTGGCTATCATTATCCAATAGGTTCGGTGGTGGTTGTTGGCACTTGGCTACGAAAATACCTAACAAGGAAGAATGGTTTGCCTGCATTTGAAGATTATGAAACACATAAGAAGATTATACACTACTCACATTTGGTGTTGGCAACAAATATAAAACTGGAGAGGTATCATGGAAAACCTACAAATAAAGAGTTATGGAACATTTCTATGGAAGACCATGAGACAATCATCGATGCGTTGGAAAAAAGAGAGGATGGAGATGGTACAATGGAATAAGTAAATACAGGTAAATATAGTTAAATAGATTTATATTGTTCTTTTAAATACATTAAATACATGTTTTGATATTTCTTGTGCGTTATTAGTTGAAAAATTGATTTAAATTATCCTTTTATATCCTTAGGTCATCATCACAAATTCATCACATACTTTGAAACAAAAACTTGAGAGGCACTTGTAAATACAGGTACAAATTGTGTATATCTAGATAGTTTTATATAAATTATTAAAATACATGTTTTGATGATATATTGATAAATTGCTTGTATTATTTTTATATCAGGTGGCGTGAAGACCTGCTACATTCCCCACAAGTTTTGTGAACATTATTTTGAGTTGGCGTGAAGACCTGCTACATTCCCCTACAAGTTTTGTAAAAATTATTATTCTATATATTTTATTTGTTAAATTATGGGCATGTTTTTCTACTTTGAATTTACTTTTTAAAATTTGATTTTATTATATTGTTAAATTGGGTTGCTTTGGGCAACTTCACCAAATTTTGAGAACTTAAGACGTCCCCTTAAGACATCATAAATTAGGACCCCTTAAGACATCCAAAAAGTTAGCATCTTTGTAGGTTAATTAACATGGCCAATTTGAAGTTGTTAATGGACCACAGTACATCCTACGTGCAGTTATGTTCTATGTTTCAATAACCATATATCTCTCAATCCAACTGGATTACACTAGATCATCTTTATTCTATCCTTAAAATTTCTTCTTTATATTTGACATGCTCAATAATGAAGATGAACTATTATATGTCCATGATGTGTTCATCATGCATGTATATGTCCTCTCTATGTTAGCAATGATATGAAAATTAACATATGTCACTAAATGTATATGTCCTCTTCCCAATGTAAACAAAAAGTAATAAGAAAATCCATGATTGTCAAATAAATTCTAATCCAATAGCATAATCTAGATCTTGATTATCAAGCAAATTTTAGAAGAAATAATCTCTAGAATCAACCATATAAAATCTACAAAGAGAGATAAGCTATTCTAAGCCTCTTGTTTATATTTGCATTTATGAGTCTCAACTCATTTATTTTATTTTAACTAATTAATAAAATTTAAAAAGCATGCTATTAGACCTAAATAACTATAGCCTATGTTTATTTTCCTACACAATCCTAGACTAGAAAAAAAAATAGATTTTTTTTAAATTAAACAAATATAACTTATAGATCACTATGACTAAAGTTATGAGCAAGTTCTATTTTGTGTATCAAATTCTTAATCCAGCCATGACCTTTTACTATTTAGATGATGTGATATATTAGTGTGGGCTTAGGTCGATACTATTTAGTTAGTTCAATAAAATAGTAAGATATTGTTAGGTCGATACTATTTATTTTTTGTATTGGAAATTTTTGAAATATTGATGTGTTAATTTGTTGATATTTTCTAGAGTGAAGAAAAGACCTAACAAATCTTAGAAGCCCTAGTGAAGGATATCAAGAAATGGGGCACAAGGGTAGCCAAAGCTCCACTAATATTTATCTTACCAAGACAAAGCAATTGAAGAGTGTAGCTTCTCCTTCTCACCTTTATTTTGCAATTTTCTTATAAAATCTATTAGATGGGGATTAAAAACTTAAAGTATTGTAGATTAGTATCTAGTCTAAGATGTTAAATTTTTACCATGTTTGAAATTGTTAAAATTCCTTGGGGGAAGAAGTTCCCTTTCAAAATATGCATCAACAAGTGTTGAATCAATTTTGCACAGCATCAACATTATTCTTCTAATTAGTTTATCATGTTTGGATATCTTGTTAGGGTTTATATGTTTATATGTTTGGATAATTTGTATAGATAGAGAAGTTCATACCATTAAATTGTGGCATGTATAACACTATACAATTCTTCTTTCATCAAATACAATTATATTACAAAAGTCTTATATGGTCATCTTGAATGTGTATTTGCATACTTTAAATCTAGAGTTTTTTATGGATATGAACTACAAATTCTATAACATAACACACTTAGAAATTACAAGTTTGGACATCCTTTAATCCTCCTAGGATTCAAATCAAATAAGACAGGTTCAAAACATGTTTTTTCAAGTGGTTTTTTTTGCACATACAAGTTTTGGAAAGAACTACTCATAAATTTGTTAAAATGAAATACTTTTCAACCAAACAAAAGAGTACAAATATATATTTAGTCATTTACAACTTCCTTTATATAAAGTCATAAGGGGAAGATTAAACAAATATATAACCTTAAAAAAGATTTCTATAATTATAAACTATTTAAATAAAACAACAATATCCACATGAAGAAAACAATGCCTACTTATTGTCTATCCAAATAACCCACACAAGAACAAATAGAGGAAGGTCAGGTTGTATAAACTCCAGGGCCATGAACTCAAAAAATATACAAAGTCCCATACATTCAAAATATAAAGTCCATGTTCAACAATATATATATAAAGTCTAGATGAAAAATAGTATATAAAATAGTCCATGAAATAGTCAATTATGTAGCCCATGTTCAATAACCTATCACATACTATCTCTATAATCAAGAGTCCTCTTCACACCATGCGAACTACTCAAATGACTTGAATGACTCTGTAGAAGAGAAAGATTTAGATGAAATCAGATGTAAGATGATTAATAATGATTTAATGACAATTTTTAAATTTATAATTTTTATCATATTATAATTAAATTACTGTGTGAGGCTGAGAGGCATGCTCTAGTGCACCTGGACCTGTCTCTACATGCTCTGAATCAGTCTATTTAATACAAGAGAAAGTTCAAGTTGAAATTAGATGTACAAGACGATTTTAAAAATGATTTAATTCAATTTCATTTATAATTTATATATCATTTTTAAATTATTATACCGTAAGAGGAACTTGTTGTGCATCCTCTATTCCAGGACTCGTCTCTACAGGCTTAGCTACATGACATGTCTCAAGCTATAAAAGAAAAAGAATTTTGAACACATGTCAACATATATATCTATCAAGAAATTTAATTTAATTGAATTTAAATATAATCTAAATTTTAAATTATACCATATCAGGCTGCCCATCTCCTCTGTCCTCCTGCTCTGCATGTGTTGTGTGTTGATGAAACGTGTCACTAACAAGCTCCTGTACAAGGTCATTTCTAAGTTAGCACATGCGTGTACAAATTAGGTTTTAAAACATATATATAATTGACTTGTGTACATGTTATACGTTTTTGAACAACCTGAAATGCAGTCAACTCCTGATATAAACTTGGATTATCCAAGTGTGCTGCAATGCCCATCCTCATTGTTGTGTCAACCTGCATAGACATATTTTTAATATATATTAAATAGTACATGCACATTTTTAGATACAATGATATATCAAAATAGAAAAATCTAAGTATATATAGTTTTTTAAAACAATATACATACTGTAAAAGTGTCCTATGAGATGCCAATGATGGAGGAGCGCTCGAGACACCCTGAGATGGAGGATTCAATGTGGAAGAAGCCTGAACCAATTCATAAATATTTAATGTACACACATTCAAGACTGAATTACAAATTAATATCAAGACAAATAAAATTAATATTTAAAATATAAATCATTCAAAATGTACCTCAAATGGATGCCCAAGATGAACAGGTGTCGATGAAAAATTAATTCAATCAATGGTCCCTATTGCCATCATCTACACCAAACAATTTGATTGTTAAAATATTAAACAATTTAATTGATCTATATGTTGATTAAAAACACGTGCTTAAAAAATTGTTATAAATTCAACATGTGTACATAACCTATATATACCTGTGTCAAATGATCAGTGGGATGATCCTTAGCAAATAGATAATCAACAAATGATTCACCCACATTATCAGATGATGCATGTGTAGCTGAAGTGGGTGCAGCTGGCTGATAAGGTCCATAACACAAATGATTGCAACTCGTGCATGTATGAGGCATCGACACATGTGGAGTGGTACTAGGACCACTTCCATCATCAACTCCTCCATGTTCTCTAACCCAAGCTACCATCATAGAAGTCTGCTCATGTAGGCTACCTGAGAGTGCACTCAATGTGCCTAGTGTGGATACCACTGCACGATGTTGGAAGGGCGAAGGAATGACAGCAATAAGAGGGTTAATAAGAGGTTGAACAGGCATGGGTCATTGGGGATCAACTCGTGCCCCCAACCTCTATTGTGGCATGCCACCACCAATACTCTGGAATGATCTAAAATCAAAGTAGTTGGGTTTTTTATTCAGAACAAACTCTGCATATAATTTTCTCAAAAAATATAAAGGAACCTCACAATTAGCATGAGGTGGATAATCAAACACCATCCACCATCTGTCCCAAAAATTGGTAGACATTCCTTCATGCCTACACCACCTGATTGATATTCTTTTCTTATTTGCAGGAATAGGTTCATTTGTAATGGGATGTCTAAAATATTGCGCTAATTGAGCTTTTGTGATTTTAAGATCCAAAATATTCTTATAGGAGAGGCCATTAGCATAAAATTGGCACCTCTCCTCTCTCCATTTCCAGAATCCATCAAAGTCTGAGTCAATAGACTTCACAGAATCTACAATGTTTTGCATCAAAGATGCAAAACATACCACGTGAGGAGGCATGAATTGTTCATTGAGAATGGAATTCAATTTTTCTTGTATGGAATCTACATTTTCATCAATTATGGCTCGCAAACGAGCCTAGTCAGTTCCAGGTGGGGGTGGAGGTGGGGATGGAGGTGGGGTTGGAGGTGGGGCATCTGGAGCTGGGGCATCTGGTGCTAGGGCATCTGGAGGTGGGGCATCTGGTGCTGGGGGTGGGGGTGGGGCCAGATCATCTTGTGCATTGAGGAAGTTGTCAACATCAAAGTGAATATCATCCAGATTCATGATATATATAAAAACAGATATGAACCTGCATATATACATATAAACATACAAATTTAAAATTAAATCAAAAATATATATATATATATAAATTATAAATATTTACATATAATGTACATGTTCAAAAATTATAAATTATATACATATGTTTCAAGAAATTACACTTTCAGAAATAAATTTAAATTAAACATACAGATACATGCAATTTTCAAATTGAAATCAAGGGATTTTCATTTGAGAGCTAAATTTTGATTCTTATAGTGAGGGAGACAAGAAATATCAATTTAATAGTATATACAGATCAATTTAATAGTCTAGGGCTATTAGGACTACCATAATTCAAATTTGTTCTCAAGGTTTGTTATCATATGTTAGGTCCAAGGTTTCAATTTTGTTAACATTTCTATGGAGTTAGGTCCAATTTTCCAATTTTGTTAAATTTTCTATAGGAAAGAGGAAATCATTGAATGTGAACTTTAGTATCTTGTATAATGTTGTCATGACCATTAAGGACTGAACATTAATTGTTATTAAATTCCTCTAGATTGTTATATGGACCTTTAAGATAGCCTTAAACCAATAACAGACTTGTCATGAGGGACAATGAACTACAAAGGGACAATGAAATTGTTGTTAAGATGTAAGACTCCTCTAGAGATTCAATTGCATTATCTAGATAATCAAAGAGACATATATATCAATGAAGGGTGAATGTCTAGGATTAGGTGGTGGTGAGGGTAATGAAGGGATTGATGGATTAGAAGGTGGATGGACCAATGAATTAGGATTGGGATTACATGGTGGTGTTGGGATAGGACTAGTAGGCTCTTTGATAGGCATTCGATTGGATGATGATGAAGGATACCCATATAAGATGCATAATCTAGAGTGGTGTTCCCCTTGTCAAAGGTAACATAAGGATTTAAGGACACTTTCAATCTTGGTGAAAAGGGTAACTTGGACTTGCACGTTCTTGTTGCGAAGGAACTTGATAGTCTTGTTCAAAATATATGCATCATGATCTACAAGGTTCTCATGATCATTGGGAGGAAATTAGGAACCTCTTAGGATTGTGACTTTGGGTTTGGCATGGTCAACTTGGAGAGGTTGTGTGGCCCATATCCCTATAAGAGGATGAAGGGTGATAGGAGGTTGTAGGATGGCTAAAAGCATTCATATGACGATAATGTTCAAGTTTAAATCAAGATATGCATCATGGTCTACAAGGTTCTCTTGTTCAAAAGGTTCATCATATTCTACAAGGAACTCACAATCATTGGTACCAAATTCAAGACCTCCTATTATGACCGGGGGTTTCCTATTGATTATGAGTTCAATACTTGCCTCTTTTTTATTGTCACAACCATTTTGGACAAAAGAAATGAATTAGAACAGATGCATCTATGCTATTGAATGATGTCATAGAAACCAATGGAGTATCATACCACCTAGGTAGAATCATAATGAACATCTGCAAGACTATAACTAGACTTGGAGTCTAACTACCTTGAGGTGGATATCTTGTGCATGCCACATGATCTGAAAACCTAAATTTGGTGAAGTTGCCTATGGCAACCAAATTTGATAATGGAGATAGGATTGAAGTTACTAGTTGCCTACCTGACTAATCTGAGTATGAAGATGAATATATTCTGATGATTTGTGATTTAAATTTAATGAAGAATTTGATGAGCTTTGTTTTTAACGTGTGATTGTAGGGATTCAATCTAGCTAGAAAAAGATAAATTAGTCAAGATGGTTCTAGCTCGATTTTGTTTCCTATTTCCTATTTGCAAAATTATTGTTTTCTATTTAGTTGTTAGTCCCAACTCTTTCCTTTTAAGAAGTATATCAAATCTAATGTAGTAGTAGATACTTCTACATATACAATTTTCTGTTAGGAGAAAATATCTTTTGCCAAATTTGTATAGAGTTGTCTATAGTGTGTTCCAGGGTAATCAAATGATGTTTAAGTCACAATTTAGAGGGTTGAGGGATAAGTTTGTGTTGAGTCTACAGGAGGTGTTTTCTTACATAGACCTCTCCATAATCTAGGTGTCTCCATGTCTAACTCAAATGTTTCAAGGGATATTATATCCAGATTAATGATAACATTTTATATATATGGCTATGAGATCCACAATCATATCAATGTTTGGTAGAGAAAAGTTATCTTTAGGGTATCCTTTTTTGATGTCTCAAAAGTTAGTGCAAACATGAATTCCCTTAGTTTTCTTGCTAACTAAGACCACATTAGAGACCCATTTAGGATAGGTAATAGTCTGAATGAACCCCACATCCAAGAGTTTATACAATTCTTCTTTGACCAAGAGGGCTACTTGGGGGTACATTTTGCATAGCTTTTATTGAATAGGTTTGGCATTGAGGTGAACCACAAGATGATGCATGACTTTAAAGATGGAGTCTCAAGGCATATCACCATAAGACCACATGAAGAAATCACCGTAATCTTTAAGGGTGATGGTTATGCCTTCTTTGATGTGAAGGTCCAGTGGAGCTACTATCTTAGAGAGTTTAGGGTCCTCTTCTATTCACAGGTTGATGTCTATAGCATCCTCAACAAGGAGAGGGGAGTCATCTTGTATATGAGTGGTATCTAATGGAAGGTGAAGTGTGTCATTGAGGAGCTCTTGGGAAGTGTCCATTTTTATTGTATCATTTTAATCGATCACAAGTTTCTTCTTATATCTTGTTACTATTCTGCCTACTAGGGTGCCTTTGGACTAAAGGGTTCTTCTTTCTCTCCAAAATAAGCATAGGTGTTAAGTATGGTGGAAAAGTCTTTCTTATGATTACAATGGGGATGTGGTCTTGACACTTCATAAGTTTCATGATGGCTTCGTCATTTTAGAAAACATCAAATCATAAAGGGTCGTGTTGGTCCCAATCGATAAGCTCAAGGTATTATAGGTCTAAGGAGATGGTGAGGATAGTGACCTATCATGAAAGAGGTTAGTGGTGGCAAGATCTTCGTAAGGATCATGAGTGGGGCCTACATCAATATCATTAAGATTAGAGGAAGCATTACCAATGAGGTTAGGCTCGTATCACAATTAACATCACAATGTTCATCCCAGGGGCATAACCTAGCTAGTGAGGACAGCTACAAGTGTCTCTAAAGTTACATTTGTTGGCTTGATTTCATTCTTGATTAGTTGGCTATCACAAAAACTGTAAAATCTTCTCAATTCTTGATTAGTTGGTTGTCTCTAAAGGTTTGATTATGAAGGACGTGATAAAGGTTTTATTATGGTTTGTTGTAATTGTTTTACATGACAATTACCTATTCAATAATGCCTTTAAAATACAATGGTGTATACATTTATATAAGTAAATTTTATAAAAACCAAATATATATATCATCCCAATGCTATATAATTTTTGACAGTTTGTTCAAAATCTCTCCTTTCATATGATACATTCGTTTCAAAATTTCAATTGTATTTTACAGCTAAAATGTCTAAATACAGCTATTCAACACTCAAATTGAAATCAAATTTTGATAGTTTGTTCAAAATATCTCCTTTCATATGATACAGAATTTTCAAAATTTTAATTGTATTTTACAGCTAAAATGTCTAAATACAGCTATTCAATTCTTAAATTTAAACAAAATTTTGACAGTTTGTTCAAATTCTATCCTTTTATATGATATAGTCTTTCAAAATTTCAATTGTATTTTACAACTAAAATGTCAAAAAACATCTATTCATTTCATAAACAGAAACCCTAAATAACAGTTTACAATTTAAATTTTGATTGAATTTTACACCAAAAAAACAAGGGAAACTTCAAAAGATTGATTGCTAAATTGTAGAAGTGGAAAAATCCACTTACCTGTTGTTTTGGTGGTGACTCAACTCGGGATCCCATTCTGAGCTGTCGCCTATCACTGGGAAAAATGGGGTCTCTGCCCTTTTTTAAAAAATTTAATACTTTTTCAAAACAGGATCCCGTTTTGTGGTTCTAGGTTTGGGATCTCGCTAAGGAACGGGATCCCGTTTTGGATTTTAGGCTCGAGATCGCGACCCAAAATAGGATCCCGTTTTTAGTTACCCGATTTCGGATTTTTTTTCTAACTCTAAAACTTCCACCTTAAGTGGACACAACTTCTTGCATTTACCCAAAGTAAAAATTTGTATGCAAGGGAGAAGATCCCTGCGTAATTCTCTGTCTAAAGAATTACCCAAAAAAATGATGTATAGGAAAAAAGGGATTGTTCAAGCCAGTCAAGAGGGTTCTCCCAGAAGTAATGATAATATTCAAGATAATCTAGGATCTTCAGAGCAAACAATACCTTATTTTTCAAACACTGAGGCTGAAATCCAGAATGTATATGAAAGACAGCAGGGTGTTGATTTCAGAATAAGGTCAGAGGTTTTTCAGGAACGCCCTTTCTTGGATCCTGGTGATAGATTTTAAGAGGTTGAGTCTCTAAGGGATGAGGATAATGATGACTAAAATGGAATGGGGCCATCCTCTTCTATGCCCAAAGAGGAACAATTAGCTGAAGAAATCAAAAGTTTAAGAGCAGAATTAAAGTATCTGCAGGCAGTAAAAATCAGAGATGACATGAGCAAGAAAGTGCAAGCTCTGAGAGTTGCTCAGAATGATTCAATTCCTACCCTTTAAAATGCAAATGTGCAGAGAAACCAACAAAGAAATGAAGTCCAGGATCAGCATAATGATCAAAGACAGAATGTAAACAATGTGAATACCATTAAATAATATAAGAAATCAGAATGCAAACGGAAATGCCAATGCTAATCAATTTGGTAGACAGCCTATGCAGCTAGACAGATTTAGGCAGTTAGTTTTTGACGGCATTCCTGGTTACCCCAATCCTATCGACAAACATGTGAGGCTACAAGTGCCTAAATTTTTAGGAAATAATACTGTATCAGGGGAAGACCATTTAAAAGTTTTTCAGAATATCATGGACAACTTTGAGGTTGAGCATGAGGATGTTTTTATGAAATTATTTATGCAATCCTTAGTTGATGAAGCCAGAGAATGGTACAGGGGTCTGCCTGACAGAAGTGTTTCATCATGGGATGACTTCAGGAGAATATTCAAAGAACAATATGGTGACAAGACTGACCCAAGTTTCTTCATAAATGAATTCACTGACATTACCAAAGGATCAAATGAACAGGTTGCTAATTTCAATGCTAGATTTACTAAGGTATTGAACAAACTGCCACATCACCTGAGGCCTAATGAACCTATGTGCATAGTGTTATACATAAATACTTTTGATGCCAAAACTACTTATGAATTGAGAGATAAAGGTCCTCATAGCCTCAGAGATGCTTTCAAAATTGCAACAAATATTGAAAATAATAGAAAAGCATCTGGTAAGACAAACAGAAGAGATGATGTGAAAATTCTACAAAATCCAAATACTAAATCTCAAAGTGTTCAAGGCAGTGCATCTACTTCTGAAGATAAATTAGATAAGTTGACAACTATTGTCAAGGACCTGAGCTATAAAATGGCTAAAAATGAAAAAGGGATAGGTCCTGACAGACAGGTTTACCAAAGGCAAGAAAGAAGACCATCATTACATGACATGCCATATCATACCAATTGGCATAATGGTAAACCCATCCTCCCGCACATCAATACAAATCAAAGAGCTCAAAATGCTAAGGAAACACCTGACCCTTTGAAGAAAACTGTTAATATGGTTGATGACACCCCATAGTGTATAATATGCCAAATGCCTCATTCACAGTCACAATGTCTGATTGCTCAGTCCTTGTACAGTAATGTTGTTTCCTGTGATGAGTGCAATGAGCCGCATTGCATGGAAGATGAAAGTGTCAATATGCTGTCTACAAACTGGGAGTATCCTTCTCATGATGTTGATGCAAGCATAAATAATGAGGTTCATGTCTACCAGCCGTTTCCCTATGATGAAGATGATGAAGACAACTATGCTTATGCTCAAGATTCACACAATTTTTTGAATAACTTGAGGAAGCCTTCTGATGAAGAGATTGGAGCCTTTACAACTGCAGCAATAGCTCAAGTTAAAAGCAATTACAATCTTAGGGGCAAAGCTCAGGTAAGCAACTCACACCAACCAGAGAATACTTTTGTGAGCCAGCCAATGAATAGTCATAAAGGGGCTGAAACGCAAAAGAAGCAATGGATCAATAATAGGCAAAACTTTAAGCAAAAAATAGGTCATGATCCTCAAGGACCAGAAAATAGAATTCCCCAGGTTAAGGATCAAAACAAAAATTTTCAAATCAAGAATGACAGTCAAGGAGCCATAAGAGTTAAAGCTGAATCATGCCAAGATAAAAATAAAACTATAGATCAGGCTACAACTGTCATACAAAATATTTTTCCTTTTGACATCACTCATGTCTTGTCCCAAGTAAAGATCTCTGTTCCACTGATGGAGCTGATGAAAGTTGAAGAGTTCAGAAATAAAATAGTATCCCTGATTTCAGGAGTACTCTGTCAAGCTAATCAAAATATTGAAACTCAGGGTAAAAACAAGCCATGTGTATGGATGAAGATGAAATTCCTAAGGTATATCTGGGGATGACCATGACAAAGTGCCCTTCACGGGTTGAACCATTTTATGTCTCCCTTGTCATAAATGGAAAAGTTATTAAGAATTGTATGCTTGACTCAGGAGCGTCAACAAATATCATGCCTTTGGCTATCATGCAACAAACTGGATTAAAAATAGACAAAGCATGTGAGAAATGCTATGCCATGGATGCTAGGGAAGTACCTGTCATTGGAATTATGAAAGATGTGGATTTCAAACTGGCGGCATATCCAAAAAGGACTTACAAAATGAACATGACAGTTGTTGATATCAAGCCACAGTATGGCATGTTGTTATCAAGAAGGTGGGCAGCATTGATTGGTGGGAGTATGCAATTAGATTTGTCATATGCTATGATCCCAATGAATGGCAAGGATGTCAAATTGATCAGAGAAGAAAGATCATCAGAAATAGTTGAGGATCAAGAATCTGAGGAGTATATATGTTTTGTGGATACTGACTGTGATAATTTCAGAGTTGTCTCGGATGTTAAAGAAGGTAAAGGGAGAGACATGTGCTTTCAAGAGCTTGACCAACATGGTCTCTGGACCATGTACTTTGATGGAGCTTGTTTGAAGGAAGGCTCTGGTGCTGGCATTGTATTTCTGTCTCCAACCGGTAAGCTTCTAAAATTCTCATTCTTGCTGAAGTTTGCATATACCAATAATATTGCAGAGTATGAGGCTCTGCTATTAGGATTGAATGTTGCTCTGAAGCATGGAATCAAGATGCTCAAAGTATTTGGTGATTCAAATTTAGTTGTTTCCCAAGTGAGAGATAAGTATGCATCAAAAAATAAAAGGTTAAAACAATATAAGCATGTTGTTTGGGATATGATTGAATTGTTTGATGCATTTTCAATAAACTGGATAGAGAGATCAAAAAATGTTAGGGCAGATTTTCTAGCTAATGTAGCCGTAAGGCCAGATGATATAACTCTATCAGATGTTACAAATGTTGAGGTCAAAATTAGACCTACAATGCCAGATAATGTATGCAGCTGGCAAGTGTTTGATGATGATAAGGATTTGCTCAGACTTCTACATTGCATTGATGAATATGAGAACCAGGAAATAGATTTTCAGAATCTTGTAGAGGCTGTAGATGGAAAAGAAACTCTCTTAGGGAAGGAGGTAATTCAACTCAAGATAAATAAAATCCCTAGAGAGTTGGTTGCTCTAGAGAGAGCTTTTGACAATAGGGACCAATTTGCTACAAAGTCATCTCCAACAAACAAGAATGACTTAGAGGAGATAAACTTGGGGATGTCTCATGCCCCCAAAAAGGTATATATTGGCAAACAGCTCAAGACACATATCAGAATTATGCTGATTGCATTACTGAGAAAATATAAGCATATTTTTGCCTGGTCGTATGAGGACCTGAAAGCTTATAGGGAGGATTTATTCCAGTATGAAATCCCTTTGAAGCCTGAAGCTAAACCATTTAGACAAAAATAGAGACCTATCAACCCAACCTGAACTCCAAAAATGCAAGAGGAACTTATGAAGTTTAGGGAGGCTGGAATAATCATGCCTATCAGACACTCAACTTGGGTGTCTAACGTTGTCCTAGTCAGAAAAAAGAATGGTGACATAAGACTGTGTGTGGACTTTAGAAATCTAAATGTATCTTCTTTGAAGGACAATTATCCATTGCCAAACATGAAAACCATGTTGCAGAAGGTGACTAGCTGTGAACTCTTGTCCATGATGGATGGATTTTCAGGGTACAATCAAGTGAAAGTAAAAGAATTAGAACAGTTCAAAACTGCCTTCACTACCCCATGGGGAACCTATGTATATGTAAGAATGCCATTCGGACTGACAAATGCAGGTGCCACATTTCAGAGGGCAATGGATGTTGCTTTTACAGGATTAATTGACTCAATCTTGGTTGTGTATCAGGATGATTTGATAGCTTATTTAAAAAGGGAAGAGTAGCACAGTATGCACCTGGAGCAGATTTTTATTAGAGCATTGGAGTATGGCATCTCACTCAACCCAAAGAAGTGTGCTTTTGGGGTAGTGGAAGGAAAATTGCTTGGACACATTATTTCCAAGGATGGAGTCAGGATTGATCCTGAAAGGGTGGCTGCAATAGACAAAATTCATATCCCTAGAACAGTAAAAGGTGTTCATTCCTTCTTTGGACAAATTAATTTTGTAAGAAGATTTGTGCCTAACTTTGCAGAGACCACCAAAGATATCTCTAAAATGATGAAGAAGGGTGCAACTGTCAAGTGGGAAGAGGAAGCGACTAAATCATTTCAAAACATCAAGGAGGCAATAAAGATGGCTCCTCTATTAAAATCTCCAGATTTTTCTAACTCATTCCAATTGTTTTCATTTGCTTCTTTCCACACTATTGCTGCTTGCTTGCTACAGAAAAATGCAGAAGGTTTTGAACAGCCTATTGCCTTCTTTAGTAGGTCATTATAGGCTGCTGAATTAAAGTATGACATCATGGAGAAATAGGCATATGCACTGGTTAGAGCAGTCAAGAGCTTCAGGCCATATTTAGTAGGCTCTCAGATAGTTGCATATGTGCCTCATGCAGCAATCAAAGATATTTTTACTCAACATGAGGTAACTGGAAGAAGATGCAGATGGATAAATAAACTACAAGAATTCAACATAGAGATACAGATCACAAAGTTGGTAAGGGGACAAGGTTTGGCAAAGATAATGACAGAATCAAATCTGGAAGCGTGCCAAGTGAACATGGTGCAAAATGAAACTATTAATATGTCAGAATCTGATTGGTATAAGGACATTGTGTATTACTTGCAAAATTTGAATTGTCCTTCCCACTTTAGTGATAGTCAAAAAAGGACCTTGAAGTTACAGGCTATTAAATACATCATTGTTCAAGGAGAGCTATATTGGAAAAACCCTGATGATGTATTGCTCAGATGTATGGATGAGGATCAGGCTAAGGATATCCTAAATGACATGCACAATGGAGTGTGTGGTGGACACTATGCAGCCCAAACAACAGCCCGCAAAATTCTCAGAGCTGGTTATTGGTGGCCAACTCTCTTCTCAGACGCACATAGAATGATAAGAAAATGTGAGTCTTGCCAAAGGTTCTCAGGAAAGCTAAGATATCAAGGTGCATTACCCCTTAGGACTATAATTGTGGAAGCTCCATTTCAGCAATGGGGGATTGATTTTATAGGGGAAATCTCAGAAAAATCAAGTGGAGGGCACAGTTGGATTTTGGTTGCCACTGATTACTTCACTAAATGGATTGAGGTCATCCCGACTAAAAAAGCTACAAGCAAAGTGGTGATAGATTTTATTCTAGAAAATATTATTATCAGATTTGGAGTACCAGTAAAGGTAGTCACAGATAATGCAATGTGCTTCAGGTCTGGTGAATTTATTGACTTTTTCAATAAATATGGAATGGATTTGTCTCATACATCACTATACCATCCACAGGGGAATGGTCATGTAGAGTCAAGCAACAAAAGTCTCATGAAAATCATCAAAAGGATGGTAGATAAAAATAAGAGGTCTTGGCATTCAAAGCTAAAGTTGGCATTATGGGCTGACAGGGTGACAGTGAAAAGAGCAATTGGAAGGTCACCTTATGAACTAGTATATGGTACAATAGCTAGATTGCCTGTAAACAACCTCCTGCCAGTTTATAAATTCATCCAAGGGAACAGTGAGGAGATTGGAGACCCAATGACTGAAAGAATAAATCAGTTGGTTGCACTAGATGAGATAAGAAGGGAAGCACAGAAAATAAACATCAAGACACAGCGACAAGTGAAATATATGTTTGATAGAAAAGTTACAGAGAGAAGCTTTCAGATATGTAACTTGGTTTTTATGTGGAATGCTAGGAGTCAGGATAAGGGCAAACACAGTAAATTTGAGCCCTTATGGACTGGCCCATATCAAATTAGTAATATCTATGGAGATGATTCTTATTTTCTCCAGGCCCTAAATGGTGAATTACTGGAATTGTCAGTGCACAGTAAATTCCTTAAAACCTTTTTTCTCGTAAATGAATACTTTGTGTGCACACTGTAAACTAGTTGTAAGTATTTTGTACATGTCTTGTATAGTCGGTCGTGTCTTGAGTTTTGGGTTTTGTCTGGTCTGCCCCAAAGTAGTCTGGTCCTCGCTGCAGCCTTGTGCCTGCATGTCCCCAATCAGAGCCTATGTTAGTATTCATTTATGTTTAGGGTTTTAAGCTTGAATGTTTGCAGGTTTTCTCTTTCAAACCCTGAAGTTTTTCTCTTCCTTGGTCTGTTGCATTGTTTTGTCTATTCTGATGTTGGCTTCCTGTAACGAGTTCCCTGCTACTAAGTTTCATCTCCATGCCTTAATGTTCATAGGTTAATCGGCTCAATGCAATGTGGAATCTGCCTTCTCCTGTCGCGTGTAGGAAGATTATCATGTTTTTGTATGTGCAACTGATCAAATCTATTGACAAGCTTGTGAAATCTCAATCGGCTTCCAGAAATGGTAAAATTTTTGAGTTATATGTATTTCTAAATGTATATCGGGTTGCATATGCATTGGGGGAATCTTCTATAAGATTTTGGGAATATTCGCCATTTGTATATCAGCCCTGCTTGTATATTGGGCTTGTATGTAGAATATGCAAGCAAAACATACAAAGGAAAAGATGCATTGCAGGAATATTCTGGAGAAGATTCCTTGCTTGTATGTGCAAGGGAATGTACATTGAAAAATATACAAGGGACCATGTATGTTCCGCAACATACAAAAGCAGAGGGTGCATTTGATGGGGCCTACCACTTGTATAAAGTGATTGTATGTTCGAACATACAATGGAGGTGCATTCCAAAGTTTCAAGGCGGACCCGAAGTCATTTTCATTATTGTTCTAAAGCAGTGTGGCGTCTGCGGCTTGTACATTGCATTTGTATGTGCAATGTGCAAGGAAATGTGCAAAGGAAAGGGAAAATGGGTCGGGCCCACCACTTGTATATTTGCACTTGTATATGTACCGATATG
The DNA here is from genome assembly GCA_027924645.1 of Cunninghamia lanceolata. Classification (NCBI taxonomy): domain Eukaryota; kingdom Viridiplantae; phylum Streptophyta; class Pinopsida; order Cupressales; family Cupressaceae; genus Cunninghamia; species Cunninghamia lanceolata. Next base: position 5,569,129 of record BSBN01000244.1, read on the forward strand.
CAAACTCATGAGGATACAAGGCCTGGAACTGAAAGTTTTTCAAATCCAGTGGATAGATGCAATGGAATCCACCTTGTGTTTTGTGCTTGTATGTGTAGAATATGCAAAGCGATAGATGCAAGATGGAGATACAAGCCAGACCTGAACGAAATTCCAGTTTGTTCTATGACATTTGACGTCCGCCTTATATGTTGTATATGCATTTGGGTTTGCATATACAAAAGCGATAAAGGCGAAATAAAAGGAGAAAAGGTCAGCGATAGAGGGTCAAGGTGCCTGTGTGGCACGATATCATTAGCTGGCAGCTCTTCATGCATGTTTTGGGACCCTTGATTTCGACAATGGGTTTTTGATCAACGGTCAGGTTTTGAACCTTCAACGATGGTTTTTTCCTTGTGTCTGGAGTCTTTTTTTTTTAGCGGGAAATTTCCATGGGTGCGCTACTATGATTTCCAAGAGAAGCTACGGGTGGTTGAGCCATTAATGGCAGGATTGCAGATAGGCATGGGCTGATGGTCGAACGGCCAAGTAGCTGGTTTATGACGGAGAGTCTTCCAGCGGCGGCACAGGGCTCGAGCTCAACTACTCCTCGCCCTTCTCTTGCTTCTTCTCATTTTGTCCCCTGCCGCATTTATGATTTTGAGTGTCATTTTTGGTGCAGTGTATCTGGCAGGAATTTTTGACCTTGCCTTGTAATTAATTTTGCTGAGTACAGTCTTGGTATAAAAGCCAAACTATGTTACTCATTATGTTGTTGAAAACTGGACAACTTTTTCTTGGTGATGTAATCGGATACAATCTCATTGGTGGCTCTGTTCTGGGTATTTCGTGAGTTTATGAGTTGTATGTTGAATATCTTATACACATAATTTATCAGTTTCATGTTGATTTAAATGAATAATAATTTATAGCATGTATTTTGTTATTTGTCTCCAAATTGAATGTGTTCTTCTTCTGAATCTAAATATCTAAGGGGTATTAGTGATTCTAGAATATGGGTTTGCTATATTGAATGCTTTAATCTTTTACTTCTGCTCAAGGAGTGGATTAAATGTTCTGGGTTTAAGTATTGAGAAGAATACATTGCAGTAAGGATGTTTGTAAGCAGAAATAACTAAATACTTTGTCTTGGGTATTGTTTGTAAGGCAGACATTGCATAATCCCCTTGAAATCTGATTGTTGTTTTAGGTCTGTGATAAACATTCACATATATATGTCTATTGACTCCGAGCCCTGGATAGGCACCAATCTGGTCTTGTATTTTGGTTGCAACCCAAGGTCTCAGTTTTGCATCCAAACATAAAATCAAACTCAAACTTCATATACAAACCTTTAGGATATTAGGAGTAGTTTTAGGACCGAAATTGTTACATCCCAATTTCTGACTTGCTTTACTTTTACTTTTTACTTGGGCATAAGTAAATTTGTTGAGATGTTATAGACTTAAGACAGGACATGACATGGAATTGTATTGAATATCAATTATGAAATCATGGAAATGGTTATGTTATGGTCGATTTAATAACTGTATTATAAGATTTGATTTATTAGTTGAATTTATCAAATAAAGATGCACTGATCTCTTATTGTTTGATGACAAGTGAAACAGGATTACAGGGTATCAACTCTCAGAGAGGAGAGAGAGAGTATCTTTCGAGAAGAGAGAGATAGACCTTGGATTACGAGTGGTCAATTTGCCAAACGAGTCTAGTGTTAAATGATAATGTGAACCTATGAGTCATATGAGGTATGTATTGTCTTGCCAGTTACTTTTGAATCTATTTTGACGGGTAGAAGATACCTTGTTTATCTTCTAGTCAAGTCGATGATGAGTCGACATAGTCGTTCGCGAAGTAAACGACGTCATAAGCCGTAAAATAGTTATGTTATTCTTCTTGTGTCACTTAGAGGTTTTACTATTGCTTTTTAAACGTCAGACGTTCTCATCAAGTTTGATGACGCGAATATTGTCGACGTTTAACGTCAACAGATGAACCGATTTGTGGCAGATTTGTGGACCACGTCTCGTAGTCGAACGATGTGAGAAGTTGTTTTGTACGTCAAATGATTAAGAAACCTTGTGAAGCATTATGACCAATCCGTCATGATTGTCGTCAACTGCGTTAATCATGTGTTGAGAATTATTCCCTTTTGTAAATCGATAGAAGTCGAATGGGAAGTTGAATTATGCTTTAAATTATTCTTGTCGACCCTTGTGTTTAGGCATGTGTCGGTCATGAGTTCAAGGCCGAGTTGCTCCATCTTTGTTGAGGGTACAAGGTATCGGTGTGGTTGTTGTTAAGAATCATTAAAAACGCCGACATAGACCAATCTGTTCTTCACTGAACTCGGTAAGAGTGATGTCGTGGAGAATAAAGTGGAACCGATCATAAATGCTTCTTATTCCTTCTTCATGGGCGCGAGAGGGAGGAGGTTAGGCGGTTGTCATATAAGTGTGACCGTTGAAATAGTTGGAGAGGCTCCAGCATTTTAGTGGGCGCGATGGTTGTTGAGAAACCATAGAAACCATAGTGTGGAGAGCCTTTTTCTTGCTTCGCTGCTGAAGAGTAGGAGATGCTCCATCATCGTGGTGAAGAATATAGTTAGTTGGGAGCTGTTGTTAGTGAGAAGAAATAAAAAACCACCGATAATGCCAGTCATCTTCTTGGCTGAGGGGAAAACCGGAGGTTGTTGAGTTGAAAGTGGAGTGCAACTGTAGGCGGGGAGTCTAGTAGTGGAAAAACGAGAGGAAAATGTGGTATAACTGCATCGAAGTGGAAAGCGAGGAGGGGAGGAGTTTTGCTGTTGTTAGAATCAAAGACCGCAGAGAAAGAGTAATGAACTCTTCGTTGAGCTCAACCGGAGGTTATTCGGTTGAGAGATAAGTGCAACCGTAGATAGTTTGAAATTACTGCTTCTTAGTGGGTGCGAAATGTTTTAGAGGGAGGACAATAGAGTAACGTTAGTGGAAACATAACATTTGCTTCCTTAGTGGTAGAATCTGCGAACCTTAAGGAATTTGTTTTAACAAATTTTGATTGGGAGTCTTTCGCAGTTTGCAGGGAGCATGACAACCGCTTATGTGAGTGGAGTGGAGTGAATTTAAGGAGGGATCTATAGTTATTAAGGGGGATCAACCTGTAGAGAGGTGGACGCTGGCATGAATTTGACGTTGGGGCTTTTTCTGTTGATATGTTGTTACAGCCGCCATGTCATGGCGGGGGATCCCGATCCCTTGCAAGACTTCTGCGTCGCAGTCGAGCAAAGCAATGTTTTTTTTGGTGAACGGGTTCATGTGCAAAGACCCAAAGGCAGTGTCAGCAGACGATTTCTTCTTCTGGGGACTTGGGCAGCCAGGGAACACCGACAATGCAGTAGGCTCCAACGTAACGGCGGCGAATGTTGTACATATACCAGGCCTGAATACGTTGGGAATATCGTTGGCCCGCATCGACTTTGCAGTGGGTGGAATAAATCCTCCTCACACTCACCCAAGAGCCACTGAAATTCTTGTTTTACTAGAAGGCGAGCTTCTTGTGGGGGTTTATTGATACCAACAACACATTTTTCAGCAAGACATTGGAGAAGGGATGTAGAGAGGAACACAGGGTTTGTGGGATATATATTGAAGAATTCATTTTGATCGGGGGATGGTTCTTAAAGGAAAAGAGAGAGCGGTTTGGTCAGAAGGGAAAGGATAGCTTAGCTATCATGATAGAAATAAAAATATAGATATCGTGGAAGTCTTGATGGGGAGTGACATCATGGTTATTAAAGGAAAAGAGAGAGCTTCGTTATCAGATAGGAAGGAAATAGCGTAGTATGCCAAGACTTGCGATAAAGATGTCAAATTTCTGGATGCAGTATATCTCTGAGACTTGTGTTTATGGAGACTAAGTAAAACATTATCTGATTCAGGTATTTATAATTGATTTATTTTTGAACATTGTACTTGAGAAAGACAATAAGGCTAATTGTATTTGTAATGAGATATCTTGTAATTGTAGTTACTCGACTATATGTTGAATAAAAAAAAAAAATTTCTCTGACTCAGTTTTACCTTGTAAATTTACTTTATGGTGAATTTTTGGTTTTCACTATGTTTTTAGAATGTGGATGTTACATATGGTATCAGAGCTATCGGGTTCGACACTAGGGCTTATGAGTCCACTATGCTAACCTATAGTCAACATTATGCGGTTAGCTAATGTTCAAATTTTCTTGTGCCAAAATGACTTGGAGAAGAACCAAGAAAACAGCTAGGAAGTCTGTTCCCCAGCTTTTGCCTAGAGTAGTGGTTAAGAAGAAACCTATCGAAGAGGTTGAACATAAAGAGCATGTTGTTTACTCTGAAGGTGCATGGCTGGAGGATTCAGAGGCTTTTGCTGATGCGCTTAAGCATATTCAGCTAGAAAGAAAACAATGATTTGAACTAGCCAAGAATCCTACTAATTCTACTGGTGTAGTAAAACCTAGTAAACTGTAGCCAGTTACAACATGTCACTTGAACGTTGATGTAATGTTTTTGTTTTAGGAAAAAGGTGTTGGAGTACTTGTGTGTACATCCACCCTCTATGTTTGTTAAACTAGATGATTGTAAACCGACAGTGACATATAGTTTTGTCGTATCAACTATATAAATAAGGATCTGGTTACTCCTAAATACTTTAAAATAAAGATGACAATGTTTTGTATCAAGTTGCTGATTGTTATTATATAAACACGTTTGATATTTTGAGTCGCTTAGATTCAGAAAAACTATGAAATAACTTGGTTATCTGGTATGAGGAAAATGAGAGCATGTTTTGGGAAAGAAAGCCATACTGCCAAGGTTGATGGAATAGTGATTGAATCAACTGAAAATCTTATTCCTCTGAGAACGTTGGGATGAGTTACCTGGAAAAGTACCTTATCTTATGACAACTTTAGGATTAATGGAATCAAAAGCCCCTTATAAGAATTATTGGCTAAAAGGTTTGATTAGATCTAGTATGTTACCATGGGGTGCACTAGATATTGTTTTTGTCAAGAAGGACATAACTCTACAAATGTGTATTTAGTATTATTCACCACGTATTGGTGATCTCCTTGAATAGATGTGTTTAGACTGTTTGGTTTCCTGAGAAGGTTATCTCAGATAGAAATATGCGTGAAATGTCAAGGTTTTGGCAAACTTATCCTCTATGTTAAGGATTGAAATTTAAAAGAGTATATTTTATTGTCTTGCGAACAAATGGTTAAACCAAGGAAGTTAACCAGGTTTTAGAAGTTTTGTTCCAAACATGTTGCATGGATTAGCAATACAAGTAGGGAGACTACTTATCACGTGAAATCTTTGACAATACCTAACTTTTGCTATTAAGATGGCTTGAATTGAAACATTGGACAGAAAGATGCCGAACTCCTATAAGCTGGGTAAGCTAGAAGATAGGATTAGCATCAGTCCGGAAATGTTCTTAGAAATGAATGAAAAGATTTAACTAATTAGGAAAGATCGGTGGAAATCGACAATGAATAGAAAAGCTACGTTAATGATTAAGCGTACACCAAGACAATTCTCGGTTAGAGAAGGAAAATTCTTTTAAGGGTTAAACCCTGAAAACATTTCCTAAAGAATGGAATGTATTCTAAACCAGCTCCTAAGGATGAAGGACCCTTCTAAACTTTAAGGTTAGAAATTTTATTGATATCTAGAACCAATCTATTATCAATTATTGCCAGGAGGCATGATGCTTTTTGGTGATTTATATATGAGAAATATATTCTTGTAATATATAAATGTTATAATCTATGAGTGATTTAAAAGTACAAGAACCTAGGAAAGGTTATGATCAAGCTTCTGAAATGCTTGAAGATCGCAAGCAATGCTTGTGTAACATAGAGTTTATCAAGTGTAAGGTCTAGAGAGACCAGTATGCATAGAATAGTTTTGCATGGGGAGAAATGAACATGAATTCTAGCAGAAATTTCCTCATTTACTTTATGCTGATAGCAATTAAACAATGAATATGCTTTTAAGTTGCATTTTGATACTTTATATCATCGAGGACGATGAATCTTTAGGGGAAGGATATGTTACATCCCAATTTCTGACTTGCTTTACTTTTACTTTTTACTTGGGCATAAGTAAATTTGTTGAGATGTTATAGACTTAAGACAGGACATGACATGGAATTGTATTGAATATCAATTATGAAATCATGGAAATGGTTATGTTATGGTCAATTTAATAACTGTATTATAAGATTTGATTTATTAGTTGAATTTATCAAATAAAGATGCACTGATCTCTTATTGTTTGATGACAAGTGAAACAGGATTACAGGGTATCAACTCTCAGAGAGGAGAGAGAGAGTATCTTTCGAGAAGAGAGAGAGTATCTTTCGAGAAGAGAGAGATAGACCTTGGATTACGAGTGGTCAATTTGCCAAACGAGTCTAGTGTTAAACGATAATGTGAACCTATGAGTCATATGAGGTATGTATTGTCTTGCCAGTTACTTTTGAATCTATTTTAACGGGTAGAAGATACCTTGTTTATCTTCTAGTCAAGTCGATGATGAGTCGACATAGCCGTTCACGAAGTAAACGACGTCATAAGCTGTAAAACAGTTGTGTTATTCTTCTTGTGTCACTTAGAGGTTTTACTGTCGCTTTTTAAACGTCAGACGTTCATCAAGTTTGATGACGCGAATATTGTCGACGTTTAACGTCAACAGATGAACCTATTTGTGGTAGATTTGTGGACCACGTCTCGTAGTCGAAAGATGCGAGAAGTTGTTTTGTACGTCAAATGATTAAGAAACCTTGTGAAGCGTTACGACCAATCTGTCGTGATTGTCGTCAACCGCGTTAATCATGTGTTGAGAATTATTCCCTTTTGTAAATCGACGGAAGTCGAATGGGAAGTTGAATTATGCTTTAAATTATTCTTGTCGACCCTTGTGTTTAGGCATGTGCCGGTCATGAGTTCAAGGCCAAGTTGCTTCATCTTCGTTGAGGGTACAAGGTATCGGTGTGGTTGTTGTTAAGAATCATTAAAAACACCGACATAGACCAATCTGTTCTTCACTGAACTCGGTAAAAGTGATGTCGTGGAGAATAAAGTGGAACCGATCATAAATGCTTCTTATTCCTTCTTCATGGGCACGAGAGGGAGGAGGTTAGGCGGTTGTCATATAAGTGTGACCGTTGAAATAGTTGGAGAGGCTCCAGCATTTTAGTGGGCGCGATGGTTGTTGAGAAACCATAGAAACCATAGTGTGGAGAGCCTTTTTCTTGCTTCGCTGCTGAAGAGTAGGAGATACTCCATCATCGTGGTGAAGAATATAGTTAGTTGGGAGCTGTTGTTAGTGAGAAGAAATAAAAAACCACCGATAATGCCAGTCATCTTCTTGGCTGAGGGGAAAACCGGAGGTTGTTGAGTTGAAAGTGGAGTGCAACTGTAGGCGGGGAGTCTAGTAGTGGAAAAACGAGAGGAAAATGTGGTCTATACTGCATCGACGTGGAAAGTGAGGAGGGGAGGAGTTTTGCTGTTGTTAGAATCAAAGACCGCAGAGAAAGAGTAATGAACTCTTCGCTGAGCTCAACCGGAGGTTATTCGGTTGAGAGATAAGTGCAACCGTAGATAGTTTGAAATTACTACTTCTTAGTGGGTGCGAAATGTTTTAGAGGGAGGACAATAGAGTAACGTTAGTGGAAACATAACATTTGCTTCCTTAGTGGTAGAATCTGCAAACCTTAAGGAATTTGTTTTAACAAATTTTGATTGGGAGTCTTTCGCGGTTTGCAGGGAGCATGACAACCGCTTATGTGAGTGGAGTGGAGTGAATTTAAGGAGGGATCTATAGTTATTAAGGGGGATCAACCTGTAGAGAGGTGGACCCTGGCATGAATTTGACGTTGGGGCTTTTTCTGTTGATATGTTGTTACAGCCGCCATGTCATGGCAGGGGATCCCAATCCCTTGCAAGACTTCTACGTCGCAGTCGAGCAAAGCAATGTTTTTTTTGGTGAACGGGTTCGTGTGCAAAGACCCAAAGGCAGTGTCAGCAGACAATTTCTTCTTCTGGGGACTTGGGCAGCCAGGGAACACCGACAATGCAGTAGGCTCCAACGTAACGGCGGTGAATGTTGTACAGATACCAGGCCTGAATACGTTGGGAATATCATTGGCCCGCATCGACTTTGCAGTGGGTGGAATAAATCCTCCTCACACTCACCCAAGAGCCACTGAAATTCTTGTTTTACTAGAAGGCGAGATTCTTGTGGGGGTTTATTGATACCAACAACACGTTTTTCAGCAAGACATTGGAGAAGGGATGTAGAGAGGAACACAGGGTTTGTGGGATATATATTGAAGAATTCATTTTGATCGGGGGATGGTTCTTAAAGGAAAAGAGAGAGCGGTTTGGTCAGAAGGGAAAGGATAGCTTAGCTATCATGATAGAAATAAAAATATAGATATCGTGGAAGTCTTGATGGGGAGCGACATCATGGTTATTAAAGGAAAAGAGAGAGCTTCGTTATCAGATAGGAAGGAAATAGCGTAGTATGCCAAGACTTGCGATAAAGATGTCAGATTTCTGGATGCAGTATATCTCTGAGACTTGTGTTTATGGAGACTAAGTAAAACATTATCTGATTCAGGTATTTATAATTGATTTATTTTTGAACATTGTACTTGAGAAAGACAATAAGGCTAATTGTATTTGTAATGAGATATCTTGTAATTGTAGTTACTTGACTATATGTTGAATAAAAAAAGAAAAAAATTCTCTGACTCAGTTTTACCTTGTAAATTTACTTTATGGTGAATTTTTGGTTTTCACTATGTTTTTAGAATGTGGATGTTACAAAAATCCTCTGTCTACAACTGAATATAGGCCCAAAGCTAGCCCCTTTGCACTTATCTTGCAATTTTGGTCTGCATAAGAGAGGATTTATCTGCTTTGTGTCAACATCCTAGCTAGTACATAGATGCATTTTATAGATGTTGAATAGGGAATACCCCCCTTGGTTCTACAGAGCCTAAAGAAGAAGAGGAGATATTTATAGAGTCTATCTCCTATACTGTTGGCCCCTGGCCTAGGAATCCTGTTGATCACTAATGGCTATTTTGTAGGGATTACTGGGAATAGGCATCCAGTCTGGGAAAATAACCCATAGACTGAAAGGTTGGCACTTGTCTGCTAGTTGTGATATGAACCTATGGATTGCTTGTAGCTTGCCCTGTAGAGACCGTAATTGAGTGATATTCTTGGGTGGCGGCATTTCTATGATGGCCTTGAACTTGGCAGGATCCACTTTAATCCCATTTGCTGATACAATGAAGCCTAAAAGCTTGCCCGAGGTGACTCCAAACATGCATTTCTTTAGGTTCAACCTAACCTTGAATTGCTCGTCTCTGAAAGACCTTCTCTAGCACATCCAGGTGTGATTCTCTAATGAGTGACTTTGCAAGGATATCATCTACATAGTCCTCCATTGTGGCATGCATCATATCATGGAATATAGTGATCATAGCACGTTGATATGTAGCTCCTGTGTTCTTTAGCCCAAATGGCATGACATTCCAGTAAAAAGTGGCCCATGGACAAGTGAAAGTTGTCTTGTGTTGGTCTTCTGGTGGTATCCTGATTTGATTGTATCCTGAGAAGCCGTCCATGAGAGATAACACGGTATGCCCAACTATTAAGTCAACTATGATATCTATATTTGGCAAAGGAAAGTCGTCCTTGCGGCAAGCTTTGTTTAGATCTCTGAAATCATTGCATAATCTGACTCGGCCATCAAGTTTGGATACTGGCACTATGTTGGAGACCCATTCTGGATAGTCTATTGCTCTGATGAACCCTACATCCAGTAGTTTCTTGAGTTCTTCTTTCACTGGTAAGGCAATGTGCGGATGCATCTTTCTAAGTTTCTGTTTGACCAGTTTCACTCCTGGATCTAGTGGAAGATGATGTAGAATCAAATCTGGATCTAATCCTGGCATATCTGTGTATGACCAAGAAAAGTTGACTTGCTTCTTCTTGAAGAATGGTACAAACTTAGTCTTTTCTGGTGGAGTTAGAGACTTAGAAAAGTGAATGACCTTAGGCTATTCCTCTGTTCCAATGTTAACAGGTTCTGTGGGTTCCACAACAATTTGAGACTTCTCCTGGTGCATGTCATTGGGGAGAGTGTTAAGCCTTCCATCGTCAGGTGCCACAGTTGGGTTTTCACCATCGGATGCGTCCTTTCTTTTTACTATTTTGGGATATGATACTGCCGCAAAGCAGTTTTCACCATCAGATCCAATTTTTATTTTGATATTTTTGCAACTGGAAGGCTTGGCACCCTCTCTGAAATAAGCCATGGTATTGAGTTCAATGGTGAAGCTAGCTTTATGATCTCCTGTAGGTGGGTGGTCTCTAAGTTCCATGTAGTCAATGTAGGCATCATCATTTTGGAACATGTCTAGTTGCGAGGTTCCTTGTAGATCCCAGTCGATAAGTTCAGGATGCACAAGGGGGAGGGAGTCAGATGATAGATCTGATTCGTTGATAGTTTGAATGGATATGCTAGGGGTATTGGTAGGGATGGTGTTTGGGATGGTACTTTCTTCCAATTTGTTTATTGCGATAGAACTTGAACCTTCCTTAAAAGTCATATTCTCGGGAATTGGTGAATCACACTCCAATGGTCTATGCATTAGTTTTTATCCCTTATGGTAGGGACTATAAGTTTGAACGGTATCAATTTCCTTGTCATCATAGGAGTGCTCTATCAACTCATCCTGTTGGTTTTTTCCCTGATTGGATACACACTCCCAGATTTCCCTACAAGGTAGCCATCGATGATCAACAGGATCTCTGGGCCAGGGGCCAACAGTATAGGAGATAGACTCTATTTTTATCTCCTCTTCTTCTTCAGGCTCTGTGAAACCTAGGGGGTATTCCCTATTCAACATCCATGAGAATATGCATACAAAGATTGGGATGCTGACACAAAGCAGATAAGTCCTCTTGTAAGTAGACCAAAACTGTGAAATAAGAGCAAAGGGGATAGCTTTGGGCCTATGTTCAGTTGTAGACAGAGGACCTTGGATCCTAAAACTAATTCTACAGTCCTAATGGTTGTGGTTGAAGTTTGATTTTGATTTATGTTTGGATGCAGACCTGGACCTGGTGTATAACCTCAACACAGAGCTAGATTGGTGCCTATCCAGGGCTTGGAGTCAGTAGCCATACACTTGTGAATGATCAGTATGAACAACTAAAACTAGATTTCAAGGGGATTTTATGGTATCTGCCTTACAGACACCTCCCAGAACAAAGTGTTAAGTTATCTCTACTTAAGGTATCCCTATTGCAATATATCTTTCCCAACACTTAATCTGAAAACAATTTAATCTACCCCTTGAGCAGAAGTTGAGAGATCAAGCATTCAATATAGGAATTCCATATTCTAGAATCTTAGACATTCCTTAAATATCTAGACTTAGAAGGACACATGCAATACTGGAGATAGAATTAACAAAACACATGCAAATACAACATTTCTCATATAAAACCAATCAAGAAACCAGTAAATTCATGCATGAGACATTCAACAAGAGATACATAAACTCACAAGACCTCCTGCACAGAGTAACCAAAAACAGTTGTGTCTTATTACAGAGCCAAAATGTCCAGTTTTTCAACAACAAAATGAGAAAACACAACATGCTAAATACAACAAGGAAGGTCCTCGGCATTAATTACATGGCACCTTTCAAAGTTTGCCAGATACATTCATGGGAAGAATGGCGCTCAAAAGTCATCAATGCAGTAGGGGACAAAACATGGAGAAGCAAGAGAAGGACAGGAAGCAACTGAGCTCGAGCCCTGTGCCACCGTTGGAGGATTTTCCTACCATAAATCAGGTACATGACTGCTTGACCGTTTGCCCATGCCACTGCACATCGCCATTGATGGCTCCAACCACCCGCGGCCACCAGAAAAAGCAGCAATAGCGCATTAGACACTTTCCCGCCAAAACGTATCGCTCTGATATTTCAAAAATGCAGGAAACACTTTGTCCCACATGCACCCCGCGGAGATCTCCTTAGCACTTTATAAGCATGGCCATGAGCAAACTAAGTGTTGAGCGTTTTGCCCCACTCGACCCACGAACCTTCCACTAATAGCTCATCGCCCTGACTCCTGCCGACAGCCCACTTCCTTCGGCGAGAACGCCTCCATCGGCTCGCCCAAAATTTCTCCCACTGATCACATCAATCTCACCGACGTAGCATCCGCAATCCCCTGTCGGCCCAACTCTGACTATCAGAGTAACCAAAAATCCCTTTGCTAACCACCTGTGTCACACCGATGACCACAGCACACTCCTTCGTCAGCCAGACATAGACCGTCGGAGAAACCCTCGCCGGCCCGCCCGATAGCCTTCATCACACCGATGGACACTTCCATCAGCCAAACCCCAACACATCGGCGGACCACAAAATTCCTCCGCCGATAGACCAATCACTCGCCGACCACACTGCACAACCCTCATCGGCCAGAGTAACCTTGTCGGCCAAACTCTACACACTCTGCCCGATGCACCAAATCACGCCGATGACAACAGCCTTGAAAACATCCCAACCAAACAACATATCAGCGTGACCACAAACATCGGCCCAACAAAAAATTTCCTCGCCGATACCTTTGGTCATCCCGATGGCACCTACAAATTTACACACTATCGGTGAGACCACCTACATCGGTGGAACCAAAAACACTTCTGCCGATGATCACACACACGCCGATGACACCATCGGCCAGACCAAACACATCAGCGGAGCCAAAATTTCCTTCTCTAATCATAATACTCTCACCAATAGGTAATTCACATCCCCCGTCGGTGAGACCCAAACTGTCAGAATGACAAAAAGCTCAACCACTGATAGATAAAGTCTTGGCGATAACGCCCCCATTACTATCAACATGGTCACCCAGACACATGTGACCTCATGCCGACAAACTAGAAAACTTTAGGGTTTGAATGAAAAACCTACAGATATCTAAGCTTAAACCCTAAACCAAAAAGATTACCAACACTGGCTCTGATTGGGGATGTGCAGGTGCAAGACTACAACGAGAACCAGACCATCTCTGAGCAGACCAGCCAAAACCCAAAACTCAAAATAGGAACGACTATACAAGGCATTTACAAATAATATACATATATTTTACAATTGTGCATAGAGGCAAATCACTTATGCAAAATAAAACTTGAGGAATTGACCATGCACAGGGAATTCTAGCATCTTACCATCTAGGGCCTGGAGGATATAGGAATCCTCCCCATAAGTATTGCAACCTGATATGGGCCCATCCATAAGGGTTCAAACTTACCATGTTTGCCCTTGTCTTGACCTTTTGCATTCCAGATGAGCACCCAATCACTTATCTGGAACTTCCTTTCTGTAGCTCTCCTATCAAACAGATACTTCACATTTTGTTGTCTCTTGAGATTGATCTGGTAGGCTTTCCTTCTGCTTTCATCCAGTGCAACCAGCTGGTTTATTCTTCCTGTCATGGAGTCTTCAATCTCCTCATCATTCTCTTGGATGAATCTATAAACTGGTAGGAGATTGTTTATAGGCAGCCTGGCTGATGCACCATACACCAGCTCAAAAGGTGACCTTCCAATAGCTTTTTTTACTGTCACCCTGTCAGCCCATAATGCCAACTTTAATTTTGAATCCCAAGCTCTCTTGTGTTTGTCTACCATCCTCTTGATGATTTTCATGAGGCTTTTATTGCTTGACTTGGCTTGACCATTTCCTTGTGGGTGGTATGGTGATGCATATGATAAATTTATCCCATATTTGTTGCAAAAATCAACAAATTCACCAAATCTGAAGCACATAGCATTATCAGTGACTATCTTGAACAGTACTCCAAACCTGATGATAATATTTTTTAGTATGAAATCCATCACCACCTTACTTGTAGCTCTTTTAGTTGGAATAGCCTCAATCCATTTGGTGAAGTAGTCAGTTGCTACCAGAATCCAACTATGTCCCCCACTTGACTTTTCTGCAATTTCCCCTATAAAACCAATTCCCCATTGCTGAAATGGAGCATCCACAGTTATAGTCCTAAGGGGCAGTGCACCTTCATACCTTAACTTTCCTGAGAACCTTTGGCAAGGGTCACATTTCCTCACTAACCTTCGTGCATCTAAAAAGAGACTGGGCCACCAATATCCTGCCCTAAGGATCTTATGAGCTGTTGTTTGGGCAGTATAATGTCCACCACACAATCCTTTATGCATGTCATTCAAAACATTATTAGCTTCATTTTCATCCACACATCTTAGTAGCACACCATCAGGGTTCTTCCAGTACAGCTCACCTTGAACAATAACATACCTGATTGCATGTAGTTTCAAAGTTCTTTTTTGACTGTCACTAAAATGGGAAGGACAATTCAGATTTTGCAAGTAATATATGATGTCCTTATACCATTCAGATTTAGATACATTAACATTCTCCTTCTGGACTGCATTGACCTGACATGCTTCCAAGTTTGACTATGCCATCATCTTGGCTAATCCTTGTCCCCTTACCAACTTGGTAATTTGTATTTCTATGTTGAACTCCTGCAGTTTGTTTATCCATCTGCACCATCTCCCTGTTACCTCCTGTTGAGTGAAGATGTCTTTGACTGCTGCATGAGGCACATATGCAACTATTTGGGATCCTACCAGATATGGCCTGAAACTCTTGACTGCTCTGACTAGTGCATATGCTTGTTTCTCCATAATGTCATACTTTAACTCAGAAGCTTGCAAGGACATACTAAAAAAAGCTATAGGCTGCTCAAATCCATCTTCATTTTTCTGTAACAAACATGTAGCAATAGTGTGGAAAGAAGCAAATGAAAACAATTGAAATGGCCTAGAGAAATCAAGAGATTTAAGAACAGGGGCTATCTTGATTGCTTCCTTGATGTCCTGAAAAGATCTGCTTGCATCACCTTCCCAACCAACAGTCTCACCCTTCTTTAGCATTTTAGAAATGTTCCTTGTGGTTTCTGCAAAGTTGGGAACAAATCTCCTAACAAAATTTATTTGTCCAAAGAAGGACTGAACTCCTTTTACTGTCTTGGGCATCTGAATCTTGTCAATGGCAGCTACTCTTTCAGGATCAATCCTAACTCCATCTTTGGAAATAATGAGCCCTAGGAGCTTTCCTTCAACCACCCCAAAAGCACACTTCTTTGGATTTAGAGAAATGCCATACTCTAGTGCTCTAATGAAAATCTGTTCCAAGTGCATACAATGCTGCTCTTCCTTCTTTGAATAGGCAGTCAGATCATCTTGATAAACAGCCAAGATTGAATCAATCAACCCTGCAAAAGCAACATCCATTGCTCTTTGAAATGTTGCACCTACATTTGTCAGTCCAAATGGCATTCTAACATATACATATGTTCCCCATGGAGTGGTGAATGCAGTCTTGTATTGTTTTGGTTCCTTTACCTTCACCTGATTGTAACCTGAGAATCCATCCATCATGGATAGGAGTTCACAACCAGTCACTTTCTGCAACATAGCTTCCATATTAGGCAATGGGTAATTATCCTTTAAGGAGGATACATTCAAGTTTCTAAAGTCAACACAAAGCCTAATATCACCATTCTTTTTTCTGACTGGGACAAGGTTAGACACCCAAGTTGAATGTCTGATTGGCACAATTATTCTAGCCTCCCTAAGCTTTTTGAGTTCTTCTTGCATTTTTGGAGCTAAGGTAGGATTAATAGGCCTTTGCTTCTGTCTAAATGGCTTAGCTCCAAGCTTCAAAGGGATCTCATGCTGGAATAGGTCTTCTCTATAAGCTTTGAGGTCTTCATATGACCAGGCAAAAACATGTTTATATCTTTTTAGTAATGCAATCAGCATGCTTCTGATGTGTAGTTTGAGCTATTTATCAATGTATACCTTCTTGGGGGCCTGAGATGTCCCCAAATTTATCTCTTCTAAGTCATCTTTGTTTGTGGGAGATATCTTTGTGACCAATTGGTCCCTATTGTCAAAAGCTCTTTCTAATGCTACTAACCCTCTAGGGATTTTGTTAGTCTTCAACTGAATCACTTCTTTCCCCATAAGAGTTTCTTTTCCATCTACAATTTCTACAAAAGCTTGAAAATCAATTTCTTGGTTCTCATATTCATCTATGCAGTGCAAAAATTTTAACAAGTCCTTGTCATCATCAAACACTTGCCAACTGCATATGTTTTCTGGTACTGTAGGTCTGATTTTAACTTCAACATTTGTAACATCTGATAGAGTGATATCATCTGGCCTTATTGCTACATTGGCTAAGAAATCAGCCATAACATTTTTTGATCTCTCTACCCAGCCTATTGAAAATGCATCAAATAATTCAACTATATCCCAAACAGTATGCTTGTATTGTTTTAATCTTTTGTTCTTTAAGGCATACATATCTCTGACTTGGGACACAATTAACTCAGAATCCCAAAATACCCTTAGCATCTTAATTCCATGTTTGAGAGCCATATTTAAGCCTAAGAGTAAGGCCTCATACTCTGCTATGTTGTTTGTACAAGCAAATCTTAGCAAGAAGGAGAATTTGAGGAGCTTACCAGTTGGAGACAGGAAAACAACTCCAGCTCCAGAACCTTCCTTTGCACAAGCTCCATCAAAATACATGGTCCATAGACCATGCTGGTCAAGCTCTTCAATGCAAACATTTTTCTCTTTATCCTCTTTATCATCTGAGACAACCTTGAAGTTATCACAGTCAGTGTTCACCAAGCATATGTGTTCTTCTGATTCTTGATTCTCCACTGTTTCTGATGATCTTTCTTCTCTGATCAGTTTAACATCCCTGCCATTCATTGGAATCATGGCATATGACAGGTCCAGCTACATACTTCCACCAATCAGTGTTGCCCATCTTCTTGACAGCAGCATACCATACTGTGGCTTGATGTCAACCACTATTATATTCATTTTGTAGTTCTTTTCAGGAAATGCTGCCAGTCTAAAATCCACATCCTTCATGATTCTAATAACTGGTACCTCTCTGGCATCCATAGCATAACATTTTCCACATGCCTTGTCTATTTTCAATCCAGCTTGTTGCATGATGGCTAAAGGCATGATATTTGTAGATGCTCCAGAATCAAGCATACAATTTCTAATTACTTTTCCATTTATAACCAGGGATACATAAAATGGTTCCACTTGTGAAGGGCATTTTGTCATGGTTACCCCTAAATACACCTCAGGAGCCTCATCTTCTTCATTACATAAGACATGCTTCTCACCTTGGATCTAAACATTTTGCTTAGCTTGACAAGGTACTCCTGAAATGAGGGATACTGTCCTATTCCTGATTTCTTCTACCTTCATCAGTTCCATCAATGGGACAGAAACCTTTACCTGAGAGAGGACTTGAGTGATATCAAATGGAGCATAATTTTGTATAACAGTTGTAGCTTGCTCCATGGTTTTATTCTTATCTTGAACTGATCTGGCCTTACTCTTTATGGCTGCTTGACTGTCATTCTTGTTTTGGGAACTTTTGCTTTGATCCTCAACTTGGGGGATTCTATTTTCTGGTCCTTGAGATTCATGACTTTTTCTTTGCTTAAAATTTTGCTTGTTATTACCCCACTGCCTTTTTTATGGTTCAATCCCTTTATGACCATGCACTGGCTGACCTGCAAGAGCATTCTCTGGTTGATGTGGGCTACTTACCTGAGCTTTACCTCTGAGGTTATAATTTCTCTTGACTTGGGCTACTGTTGCAGCTGTGAGGGCCCTAATTTCCTCATCAGAAGGTCTCTACAGGTTACTCAAAAAACTGTGTGAGCCCTGAGCATACACATAACTATCTTAATTATCCTCATCATAAAAAACCTGTTGACAGGCCTGAGTTCCATCATCTGTACTCTCATCATCACCATGAGGAGGGTGTCCACTGCTTATGGACAGCATATTAACATCATCATCCTGTACATAATGTGGCTCATTGCATTCATTATAGGACACAGCATTATCATACAAAGATTGAGCAATCATGCATTGTGACTGTGAATGTGGCATCTGGCAGATTATGCACCATGGAGTATCATCAGCAATATTTACAGCCTTCTTCAAAGGATCAAGAGTTTCCTTGGCATGTGGAGCTCTTTGATTTGTGTTGTTATGTGGAAATACAGGCTTACCATTATGCCAATTTGTATTATACGGCATATCATGCAATGATGGTCTCTTTTCCTTTCTTTGGTAAGCTTGCCTATCAGGACCTATCCCTTTTTCACTTCTAGCCAGTCTATAGCTTAGGTCTTTAACAACATTTGCCAATTTGTCTATTTTATCTTCAGGGGCAGATGTATTACCTTGAGTGTTTTGAGGCTTGTTTGGATTCTGCAGATTTTTCACATCATCCCTCCTGTTTGTCTTGCCTAATGCTTTCATGTTGTTCTCAATGTTTATTGCTATCTTGAAAGCATCCCTGAGGGTAGCAGGACCTTTATCCCTTAACCCATATGCATTTTTGGCATCACAAGCATTGATATACAATATACAATATTATGCACATTGGTTCATTTGGTCTCATGTGATGTGGCAATTTGTTCAATACTTTAGTAAATCTTGCAATAAAATCTGCAACCTGCTCATTTGACCCTTTGGTGATACTAGTGAACTCATTTACAAAAAAGCTAGGGTCAGTTTTGTCACCATACTGCTCCTTAAACATCCTTTTGAAATCATCCCATGATGAAATGCTCCGATCAGGTAGATTTTTATACCATTCTCTAGCCTCATCTACTAAAGACTGCATGAATGACTTCATGAAAACATCCTCATGCTCAACCTCAAAGTTGTCCATGACATTTTGAAAAGCTTTCAGATGATCTTCCCCTGACATAGTGTTATTTCTTGAAAATTTTGGCACTTGCAGCCTTACATGCTTGTCAATGGGGTTAGGATAACCAGGGATACCATCAAACACCAGCTGTCTGAATCTATCCAACTGCATGGGTTGTCTATCAAACTGATTAACATTAACATTTATGTTTGCATTCTGATTTCTTACATTGTTTAATGGTATTCTGGCATCATTTACATTCTGTCTTTGATCATTATGCTGATGCTGCACTTCATTTCTGCACTGGTTTCTCTACACATTTGCATTTTCTAGGGTAGGAACTGAATCATTCTGAGTAGTCCTCAAAGCTTGCACTTTCTGTCTCATGTCATCTCTAACTTTCATTGCTTGTAAGTATTCTAATTCTGCTCTTTGGCTTTTGATTTCTTCAGCTAACTGTTCTTCTTTTGGCATGGAGGTAGATGGTCTCATACCATTCTGGTCATCATCTTCATCATCCCTCAGAGATTTTGCCTCTTCAAATCTTTCACCAGGGTCTAAGAAAGGGCATTCTTAGAACACCTCTGACCTCATTCTTAAACTACCACCCTGTTGCCTCTCATATGCACCTTGGATATCAGCTTCTGCATTTGAAAAATAAGGCACATGTTGTCCTGATGGCCTAGGGTTATCCTGAGTATCATCATTATTCCTGGGGGAACCCTCACGACTGACTGAGACGGCTCCCTTTCTTCTATACATCATCCTTCTTTCTACTGGTAACTCTTCAAGTAAAGGATTACGTTAGGATCTTCTCCCCTACATATAAATTTCACTTTGACCGGTTGGGAGATTACTTCAGAGTCGCCACCTATAACTAGGAACTGTTTTCTTTTAAAAATCAGGGTTCTTTCACAAAGTCCCCAGTAGAGTCACCATTTTCTGTTGGTTTTTTCCCTGACTAGATACACACTCCCAAATTTCCCTACAAGGTAGCCATCGGTGATCAACAGGATCTCTGGGCCAAGGGCCAACAGTATAGGAGATAGACTCTATTTTTGATCTCCTCTTCTTCTTCAGGCTCTGCGAAACCTAGGGGGTATTCCCTATTCAACATCCATGAGAATATGCATACAAAGATTGGGATGCTGACACAAAGCAGATAAGTCCTCCTATAAGTAGACCAAAACTGTGAAATAAGAGCAAAGGGGATAGCTTTGGGCCTATGTTCAGTTGTAGACAGAGGACCTTGGATCCTAAAACTAATTCTACAGTCCTAATGGTTGTGGTTGAAGTTTGATTTTGATTTATGTTTGGATGCAGACCTAGACCTGGTGTATAACCTCAACACAGAGCTAGATTGGTGCCTATCCAGGGCTTGGAGTCAGTAGCCATACACCTGTGAATGATCAGTATGAACAACTAAAACTGGATTTCAAGGGGATTTTATGGTATCTGCCTTACAGACACCTCCCAGAACAGAGTGTTAAGTTATGTCTACTTAAGGCATCCCTATTGCAGTATATCTTTCCCAACACTTAATCTGAAAATAATTTAATCTACCCCTTGAGCAAAAGTTGAGAGATCAAACATTCAATACAGGAATTCCATATTCTAGAATCTCAGACATTCCTTAAATATCTAGACTCAGAAGGACACATGCAATACTGGAGACAGAATTAACAAAATACATGCAAATACAACATTTCTCATATAAAACCAATCAAGAAACCAGTAAATTCATGCATGAGACATTCAACAAGAGATACATAAACTCACAAGACCTCCTGCACAAAGCAACCAAAAATAGTTGTGTCTTATTACAGAGCCAAAATGTCCAGTTTTTCAACAACAAAATGAGAAAACACAACCTGCTAAATACAGCAAGGAAGGTCCTCAGCTTTAATTACATGGCACCTTTCAAAGTTCGCTAGATACATTCATGGGAAGAATGGCGCTCAAAAGTCATCAATGCAGTAGGGGACAAAACATGGAGAAGCAAGAGAAGGACAGGAAGCAGCTGAGCTTGAGCCCTGTGCCACTGTTGGAGGATTTTCCTGCCATAAATTAGGTACATGACTGCTTGACCATTTGCCCATGCCACTGCACATTGCCATTAATGGCTCCAACCACCCGCGGCCACCGGAAAAAGCAGCAACAGCGCATTAGACACCTTCCCGCCAAAATGTATCGCTCTGATATTTCAAAAATGCAGGAAACACTTTGTCCCACATGCACCCCGCGGAGATCTCCTTAGCACTTTATAAGCATGGCCATGAGCAAACTAAGTGTCAATCATTTTGCCCCGCTCGACCCACGAACCTTCCACCAATAGCTCATCACCTTGACTCCCGCCAACAGCCCACTTCCTTCGGTGAGACCGCCTCCATCGGCTCGCCCAAAATTTCTCCCACCGATCACATCGATCTCACCGACGAAGCCTCCGCAATCCCCTGTCAGCCCAACTCTAACTATCAGAGCAACCAAAAATCCCTTCGCCGACCACTCGTGTCACACCGATGACCACAGCACACTCTTTCGTCGGCCAAACATAGACCGTCGGAGAAACCCTCGCCAGCCTGCCCGATAGCCTTCATCACACCAATGGACACTTCCATCGGCCAAACCCCAACACATCAGCGGACAACAAAATTCCTCTACCGATAGACCAATCACTCGCTAGCCACACTGCACAACCCTCATCGGCCAGAGTAACCCTGTCGGCCAAACTCTACACACTCTACCCGATGCACCAAATCACGCCGATGAACAACAGCCTTGAAAACATCCCAACCAAACAACATATTGGCGTGACCACAAACGTCGGCCCAACAAAAAACTTCCTCACCGACACCTTCGGTCATCCTGATGGCACCTACAAATTACACACTGTCGGCAAGACCACCTACATCGGCGGAACCAAAAACACTTCTGCCGATGATCACACACACGCTGATGACACCATCGGCCAGACCAAATGCATCAGCGGAGCCAAAATTTCCTTCTCTGATCACAATACTCTCGCCGATAGGCAATTCACATCCCCCGTCGGTGAGACCCAAACTGTCAGAATGACAAAAAGCTCGGCCGCCGATAGACAAAGTCCTAGCGATAACGCCCCCATTGCTATCAACATGATCGCCCAGACACATGTGACCTCATGCCGACGGACTAGAAAACTCTAGGGTTTGAATGAAAAACCTGCAGATATCCAAGCTTAAACCCTAAACCAAAAAGATTACCAACACATCCCACTCATACTCATTGGAATCTGTGTCACTGTCCTCTTGAAGGTTATGAATCATTTCCACAAGACAAGCATTTACTTTTGCTTTGCCTTTGTCCTTATATCCTAGACCTTTTGTATTTCTTACCAATGAGGATGAAGAAGGTTGAATGGGTTCTATTATTCCTTCTTTTCTTAGGCCAATGGGACCTTGTCCTTAATAACCCATTCTGTGTAGGATGGACTCACCTCGCCCATAGATTTCTGTTGGGAGCTTAGGTGGTTCTTGTTGTGTATTCTCTTCTTCTTCTGTGTAGAGCCATTGTAAGATATTTCTCTCCTTTGTTTCGTCTGATAGGGTCCCCCATTTTACAAAGGGAGCTGTAGGAGGTGCAGGAGGAGCAAATGGATTTGGAAAATGCTTGGGTCACCCAAAAGATCTAGGAGATAGAGGCATTTTGTCTAAGTTGAGGCTGTGCTCGATGGAGTATTATCCTACTCACATTTCTTTGATGGTAATTTTCTGCTCTTTGGGCTTGGATGAGGAAGCTTCAGAGGTAGAATCATGATGTGGGGTAGGGGATGTAGATGCTCTATTGTTGGGTATGATATAATCAAGCTTTGAGCGAATAGAGTTGCAATGCTGAAAGGGGTTGGGATCACCTTGGATGGTGACTTGTTTGCCATTGTGAGGGAATTTTATGCATTGGTGATAGGTAGAAGGCACAACTTTCATGGCGTGAATCCATGGTCTACCTAGGAGAATATTATAGTCTAGCTCCCTATCTAGGACTTGGCAAACAACATCCTTTATCGCATGTCCCACTTGTATTGGTAGCACCATTGTTCCTTTAGTAGTTCTTTCCTCTTCATCATAGGCTTTAATAGTGATTTTTTTCCTTGGATCCACCGCATTTTTAGAGAACCCCAATGTAAGGACTATCTTGAGCATGCAAATATTTAAACCGGCTCCTCCATCAATGAGAACCCTTTTGATATGGTGTTTATGGATGAAGGTGAGAATGTGTAAGGGGGTGTTATGAGGCTGAGACACTGAGAGGTCATCCTATTCGGTAAATGATATGGTACTAGAGGAGGTTAGATTTCCTACCATGGCTTGAAACTTCTCTTGGGCCAAGTTCGTGGGTACAGTTGTTTCCGCTAGGGCTTTTTCGAGAATCTCTTTGTGGGAAGGAGATAGATGCAACACCTCTAAGATAGAAATGTGGGCCAGAGTTTTTTGAAGTTGGTCTATGACACTATACTGATGGGAGTTGGACTGAGAAGGTGACGACCTTGGAGGGAGGGTATTCAATGTGACCTTACCACTGCAGGTGATGATACTGCAATCAGTTTTGTTGGGCTCTGAATGTTGGTTGAGCGTGAGCACATTGACTTGTGGGATGTTCTCCGATATGCAATTGATGGTATAATCGAACGGCACACTTGCATAATTAGCATTATTATTCCCATTATTCTGATTTTGCCTATTGCGGTTGTTGTTGTTGTTGCCATTTTGTTGTTGTTGTTGTACGACCTGTCCTGATTGAGAAGTGGATCCTTGTATGCCACATGCATCTCGTTAGAGGTGTGTTGTTGAGCACTTCCTTGATTTTGATCAAGTATGTCTTGAATAACATGTTTGAGATGGATACAATTGTTGGTCGTATGTCCTCTTCCTCTATGATACTCACAAAAGTCGGTGTCTTTCCAATAGTGAGGTTTTATTTGAGGTTCATAATCACTAGTAGGCGGTAGAGTGATCTCATTGTTGGCCAATAGCTTCCTTAATGCGATTCTTGGGACTCACCTAGCGGTGTGAACTTTTGCCTAGGATTTGAGTTGTACCATGGTCTTGGCTCTCGAGAGAATGTTTTGTTGGGTGTAGCATTGCTTGCCTCTTCTTTGAGAGTGAAGATTGGTTGTTGTTTGGGAGCCGCGACCTTGGCATCAACTACTCTATCATTGATGACATTTTTATTCTTAGTCCAAAACTTTGACTTGTTTGTAGTGTAGTTGGAGTTAGGGGTGTCCTTGTACAACTTAATTTGCCCCTTGGTGATCATAGCTTTCTCGATGAATAATCCCATTTCAATGACCTTCAAAAATGAGGTAGGACATTGAATTTGGATTTGATAGCTGAGATCGGAGTTGAGGTTGTGGACAAACATCTCCATCAATTGCTTCTTAGGTACATCATATGAGCATTTGCTCGCTAGTTGTCTCCACCTTTGTAAGAAGGAGGTGAATGATTCACCACTCTTTTGCTTGGTATTGCATAGATCGAGCATGGAGACTTTGTGTTCAATGTTGTACGAGAAGTGTGTGATGAATTTGTTTACTAACTCATCAAAAGTTTTGATGCCCAGTGGCAGTCATGAGAACCACTCCATGGCTTGACTACCTAGAGATCTAGGGAGTAGTCTCATTAAGAAAGTTTCATTGTGAGCTACTTCCATGCATGCTGCGTTGAATTCCCTAATGTGATCTCTTGGGTCTCCCTTCCCTTTGTACTTGTCAAACTTAGGAATTTCGAACCGAAAGGGGAAGGGCACCATGGTCAAACTTTTATCAAAGGGGTACGGTGCGATGCCTTCCAAAGAGTAAGTTTTAGTATTTGTTCCCGTTTTGAGATCCGTCATTTGTTGTGTTAGGCCCTCAATTTGTTTCCTCATTTCTTCCATGGGTATGTTTGGGTCTACAACTTTATTTCCTTTATCTTCACCTATGTGGTGTTCATGAGTTTCTTCTTCGGTCTCTTTCAGTTTGCTAAGATTAAAGTCAGTGGGTAGCTTAAGTCTAAGATTTGCGAGATGAATAAAGTACTTGTGAGGATCCTCATGGAGCACTTTTTCTAGTAAGCGTTGGAAATTCTGATCTTGGAGGTGTCCTTGATACTCTTCATGAGAGATTTCCTCATCACTATTGTGAGGGGTGACAATGTGATTGGATGATCTGGTCATTTCAAGTTGCTTTTTTACTGAGATCTAGTTAAAACCATGCAAGGCGACGCGGGACGCAGTGGGATGAAACTAGAGATTTGGTAAGATGATGATGGAGATTGTTAAGAATAGGATACTTGTGATGAGATTTGGACAAGGGACTCTTTCGATCAATGATTCCAAGTAAGATGACTGATACAAGACAATAGCCACAAGTAAGGGTACTCGATACCTGTCTTATTGTGTAGAGACTAGTCGTGCACCAAGACCACTAGCGAAGTCCTACGACCTACTAGTGTTACTTGAATCTGAAATGATTAAAAAAAGGTCTTGTGCTAATCTGATATAGGATACTTTGACTTTGAACTAGGGAGACCTGATAGAAAGTGGATGAGACGACCGACGAAAGAGAGTTTGATGTGATATGGATGGAATAATGACTGCAAGGTAAGATCCGAACTCAGGACTTGAAACTACGCTGAAATGGGTACCCAAAAATGGTAAAATATTTCTCTCAAAGTATGTGGAAGTACTCACTATTACACATGCGTAGGAACAGATGCGCATCAGAAAAGGACACAGGCGTCGAAAGTCGACACAGATGCGCGGCACTAGTAAAGATCAGATGCGTAGTAACAGGTGGTATAAGTGCAGCAAGTCGGTACAAATGTGCAGCAAGTTAGAACAGATGCGCATCATAAAATGATAAAAGCGCAGCTTTGGTTTATTCAGTGTTTTTGCAAATTTTTGGCAATTTTTATGATTTTTTTGGTTTCTTTTGGTTGCAAGAATGTCTTTTTTGATCTAATTTTCTTTAATTATGGCAAGAAGACACAACAAACACAAAGAATATTTTTATGGTTTTTTAATTTTTTTTGTGTTTTTTTTACTCTTTTCCGACTAAAAGAAAGCAAGTACAATCCTAGGTTTCAAAGGACAATATAAACTGAATTCTCACTATCTCTAATGAAGCATCTTCGGGAGGTGATAATCGCCCTTCCCTGCACCAGCTGATAGGGGTTTTTGGCCACTAAAACAAAGGTGTTTAATAAAGGCAACCGTTCGAGTGGTTATACATGCAGTAGCACTACTCTCTGTTATAGAGTCTCCCAGCCTACAAGGGTTGCGCCTTGGAGAGTTTTGGGGGAGGTTGGCTGTTGGTATAACACAACTTCACTCATTATTTGAAGCTTTCACTCCAAACATAATTTATTTATAGTGGCTTGGCTGAGCTTGGCTTTAGCTTATTACCACTTAGGGTCGTTCTTACTTGGATGGACGGTATCCAAAAATAGGCCCCTCTAAAGGAAAAACACATGCAAAAATGATATGTCTGGCATTTTGGTCACCCAAGATAGGGGAGAGCATAGGCCTGATATCATTCCCAAAACACAGAAGACAGTGGTTCTTTTCCCCTAATTGAAAAGAAAAATACTAAATGAGCTATCTACTTGGGTAATCGCAGAATTTTGTTAACTTTGAAATGATAACAAGATAGCAATGGTTCAATTTTACCGAGATAGAAATGATTTTTTAACTTTGAAGTGATAACAAGATAGCAATGGTTTAATTTTACCTAGATAGCAATGTGTCTAACTTTGAAAGATAGCAATATGGCAATGGTTCAATGATATGCAAGATAGCAATGATTCAGTTACCACCCTCCTAGTTAAGACTATGTGAGATTTGCATGAGCATCCATTCACTTTCTTTTTAGAAATCGAAGTGTGAGTTAACAGGTGCAGCTATATGATTCTAAACCAGTACCTAGCCTGCAAAACAGACCCAAGAGTGTTCTTGCAAAAAAGCGTTAGTGTTTGCGAAAAAGCCACTAGAAAAACCCTAAAGTCACTGTCTAGATCGGATGTGCAACTTCAGAGTCTGAATGTGTAGAAATAGAGATCAGAAGCACATGAGTACAAATGTGCTGAGACAGAGGTCAAAAGCGCAGGAATACAAAATATGTGTTGAACTAGTAGATGCGCCGTTTCAAAAGGTATATGTGCCAAAACGGAGCCTGTATGCGTCGAAAGATTGGATGCACCAGAACAGATAGCAAATGCGTGTTAGGATGAGGCAGATGCACAGATTCCTCTTGTGTACGACTTTCTAGCACACAAAAACTTAGTTTTTGGGTTAAATTGGGGCTAGCCCCCATGGTGGGAGCCAAAAATGTTAAGAGAAAATTGGAGTAAACATGAATAATCAATAAATCAATATCAATAATACCCAAAACTCAATGAAAAAGGAAATAATCAAGATCAAACAAACAAAGATGAAAAACCTTTGCAAACCTCAATACTTCATAGCTTCCGTTGATTGCCTATCTCAATCGATCTTGCATGTGTGAATAAGTCCCTCAGAGAGTGCACTTCCTTGCTATTCCAAGGTTGTCAATGGAGAATGGCTATGATAGTGCTTTGTAATGAAGATGAGATTCACAACAATGGTAGTGATATGGTAACAAGTTGATCGCCAGCAAAAGGAATGACGTGGGTGCCAAAGACGCGCTGTAATTCCTGTAGAGTAACAATACTAAAGGCTTGAATGAATGAAATGGAAGAACAGGGTTCAATTTATAGACTTGAGAGAGAGAAGATCAACGGTATAGAGAGAATAAGAAGATCAACAGTTGAGAACGGTTGAGAGATGTGCGCGAATAAGAAGAAGACAAGTGTCTTGCTCTATTTTGCATGAGAGGAATTATAAAATAGAAGAACGACTTAACTGAAGAGATTAATCAAAAGAAAGAATAAATTTATCAGTTAAGAGAATAGAACTAGAAGAATGGAGATTGCATGAGGATGAGAAGATATTTTAGCTCAATTAAATATTTGGAATATTCAATTGCATGTGCATAAGGATTGAATTATATTTAGAGATAACTCAATTTAGAAGAAATAGACAACTTAAATAAATATTTGATTTATTTAAATTTAGAGAAGATATTATTGGAAAAAATAATTAAATAATTGATATTATTTAATTTAGAATGAATTTGGGAGAACTAATTAAATAATTGGTATTATTTAATTTGTTGGAGGAATTAGAAGAATTTTAGGGATTTTAATTAAATAAATTGATTTTATTTAATTGTTGGGAGAATATGAATCAAATAAATAAATTGGTTTATTTATTTATTGATAGAGGAATTTGACTTAAATAAATATTAGGAATATTTATTTGGGCAGAGTCGTGTCATTTTTAGGCATATACACCTATTCAATTTTCTTCTCTCTACCCTATCGTAGTCCTATCTCTTCTATTTTTTTTCTTTGATATCATTTTCTCTAATTTTTTTCAACGTCCTTCCTCATCCTCCTCATAGCCTATTCTTTTCCTTTTTTAGTTAATCTCTTCACATTATTCTATCCCCTATCTCCTGCTCCACACAACAAGCATTAAACAAGTTTTTAGTCATTAAGCCTTTTCTTTCCCTTTTTTAGAGAATTCAATTGACTCTTTATTATGCTTGTAGAATATTTTATAATTTTATTTTCTTTCTTTAACACTTGAATATTGAAATAATATTCAATTTTATTCTCTTGTTGAGACTTCAATACAAATTTAATTGTAGCCTAATTGAATGAAGACATGGATGCAACAACTTAATTTCAACTAAAATCAATACTCCAAAGAATTCTTGACGCCAGTTTAATGCATAAAATCATATAGGAACCTCTTCTAGCATTTCACAAAATATGCCCAAAGCCAGAAACTACCTACAAAATTGAACACAAATTAGAAATAAATTTTTGGAAATGTTTTTGGTTGTGTAAGATTACACGAGCCTAGATTCTCCTATATCAGACATGCTAGGTAAGAGAAAATGTTTCGTGAGTTTTAAGGTTCATTAACGTTTACATGATCTAGAATAGTGATACCATGTTTGGTACCACAAATGCACTCATCCAAGATGCTTCTTCTACTCCTCAGTTTTCAACTTTGCTAGATATTCTCTATATTCTCTTCCCCTTGTCCTCTTAATAACATGAGTGTCTAATATTGCCTCAAATTCATCTTTTTTTTTTGGTAACTATTGTATCCATTCTTGTTCCAATTGCAAATTTGAAACTATATATTTTTCTTCACTTGTTTGTCTTTCATAGTAGTGATATAACTCAACAATGTTGAATATTGGAGAAATTTCTACTCCTTCAGGTAGCTTGACCTCATAGGCATTGGATGGAAAAAAATTTCAATACTTGGCATGGTCCTATCTTTTTTCATTTTAGCTTATCGTAGGTTCCTTGAGAAAACCTCTCCTTTTGTAGATGGACCAAAACTAAGTCTCCAATATGAAATTCTTGCTCTTTCCTTATGAGATTAGCATGTTCTTTATATTTCATGGTGTTGTTCTCTGATTTCTTCTTTACTTCCTTATGTAGTTCATGCAAATATTTAGCAAAATCTTTTCTACCCTTTCCAAATCAATAGGACATCTCAATTCATCTACCTCTCTTGGGTTGCAACCATATACAATATGAAAAAGGACTTTTAGTTGTACTTTTATTGATTGAAGTTTTGTAAGCAAATTCTTCTTGTGCCAATATTAAGTTCCTTTGATTTGGTTTCTTCCCTATCAAGCATCATAACAAAATTCTAATACTTCTATTAACAATCTCCATTTGCCCATCAATTTGTGGATGATAGGATGAATTGAAACTCAACTTGGTGTCTAACTTCTTACATAAGGTATGCCAAAAATGACTCACAAATTTTGTATCCCTATATGAGACAATTGTATGCCAAAAATGATTCACAAACTTTGTATCCATATATGAGACAATGCTCTTTGGCAAACCTTGCAATCTAAGTACCCCCCTATGTTAGGATTAAGGTGCCATCAACCTTGTAAATCCTATGTAATTAATTACTCCTAGTATTGTTTGTAAATCACCCATAAGGGATGAAAGGTTTCACCAGTAGCAATCTTATTTTATCTAGATGTTTATATCCATTCCTCGATGCTAACTCCCTCATGACATGGGGGTCATAGGGGGTTTCCCCCCTGCGAGGGGTCAAGGGGGATCATCCCCCCAGCAGGGGGTCTGGGGGCCACGCGCCTCAGTGGGGGTTCAGGGGCTACGCCCCCGAAATCACATTTTATTTTATATTTTATCATTGTAAATCTGGACCGTTCGTTATTATGTCACAAATCTGATGGTTGATATTATGTTGGTTATCTTGCCCTAGAAGGGAATCACCTTTTATAAGGATATTTCTACTACATTTTTTTATCAAAGTTGAGAGTAACAGGCGGTGCTGGATTGAAGACTAGAGAGGAGAGGAAGTGCATGTATTGTAATCTCATATTTGAAGATAATACAACTTAGAGCCTCTTTTCTTGGTGGAGTTTTTTATTCGAAAGGGTTTTCTCCATGTTACATACTGTGTTATGTGTTCGGTTCTTGATGCATGTTATTTATGTGTAATGGGTTTAAATTTCTGTTGCAATCTCCATTGATTCTACATTGTTAAAAGTACATAAATAAGGTTTGAATCAGATTTATGTTATGTGGTTTGCACCTTCATTTCTAACATTTGGTATCAGAGCCTGGCTAGTTTTGATTCTTGGGTGGTAGTGTGAAGGTTTTTTAGTTGCAGTGGGATATTTGGTTGTTGTTTGTTTGCAGATCATGTGTAGATATCATGGCTTCATCCACTATTGCTTCTACCTCTCAGTTAGACATTGAAAAGTTCAATGGTACAGGGTACAAATTGTGGAAGCTGAAAATGGAGGATTTGCTAGAAGAAAGAAACCAGTGGTTGGATGTTCAGAAAGAGAAGAAACTCTATGATGTTGCTCCTGATGAGTGGGAAAGACTGGATAAAAAGGCACAAGGTACAATCTGGTTGTGTCTTGCAGATTCTGTTCTACTGAATGTTGTGAGTGAGAAGTCTGCACATAGCTTGTGGAAGTGTCTGGGTGAGATCTACCAAGCCAAGAGTATGGTAAATAAGTTTTATTTGAAGCATAAGTTATTTTCCATGAAAATGAAAGAGAGTGAATCAGTTGCAAAGCATTTGAATTCATTTAATTTGTTATTGAGTCAACTGGAATCTGTAGAAGTTGAGCTGAATGAGGAAGATAAATGTATATTGCTTCTCTGTTCTTTGCTTGAGTCATGGGAGAATGTTATTTTGGCTATCACTACTAACCTCATAGATCCAAAGTTGGATGATCTTATTTTAGTTCTGTTGTCACATGAATTGAGGAAGAAAAGTTTGCATAGTTCAAGGGATGCTCTCAGTGTCAGGGGAAGGTCTATGAAAAGAGGGCCAAAAGGAGATCAAAAAGGGGCTAAGGACAAGTCTAAGGGCCGATTTAAGACTCCAAGGAAGAAGAACAAAGTTAAGTGTTGGAACTGCGGTAAAAGGGGACATGTGAAGGAGTGCAAAAACCCAAAGAAACAGTGGGAGAATGCTTCTGATAAGTCCTCGAATGTAGGTGAAGATGTTTTACTTTTTGCTTACAATACTATTTCTAATGATCACTAGTTGGTTGACTTAGGATGCTTGTTCCATATGACCCTGCATAAGGAATGGTTCTCCACATATGAAGAATATGATGGTGGTAATGTGTACCTTGGGGACAACTCTGCATATCTGATAGTTGGGAAAGGTAAGGTACTGTTGTGTTTCAGTGATGGGAGGATTAAAACCCTCCCTAGTGTTTATCATGTTCCTGAATTAGTTAGAAATTTGATTTTTATTTTAAAGCTGAATGATTTGGGAATGCATGTGACTTTTGACAAGCATGGTTGCAAATTCGTGAGAGGGAACTTGGTGGTAGCGAAGGGGAAGAGATTAGGAAACTTGTTCAAGCTTGAAGCCACTACAGTTTGTAATGCCTCATATGTATCTGAGGCCAATACTAGAAATACATGTATGTTGTGGCACCACAGATTGGGTCACACAAGCAATAATGTATTGAAAACTATTAAGAATAAAAATTTGTTGGACAGTTTCTCTTATTCTGATGAGCACTTTGATTTATGTGAGCATTGTGTGTTTGGTAAATAGAACAGAAAATTATTTCCTTTAGGAAGCAATAGAACAAAAGAGAAGTTAGAAATTATTTATACGGATGTGTTTGGGCCTGTGGATAATGAATCTATCAGAAAATCTCGTTATTTTGTCACCTTCATTGATGATGTATCCATATTTACTTAGATTTATTTTATGAAACACAAATCTGAAGTTTTCACTAAGTTTAAGGATTTCAAAGTCTTAGTAGAGATCCAATCAGGTTTGAAGATAAAAATATTAAGATCTGACAATGGAGAAGAATATTGCTCTAAGAAATTTGATGAGTTTTGCAAGCATGCAGGTATTATCAGACAAAAGACAACTCCGTATACACCACAACATAATGGTGTTGCAGAAAGGATGAACTGAACAATCATGGAAAGGGCTAGAAGTATGCTGAGTGATGCATAGTTGGATAAATACTTTTGGGCAAAGGCTGTGTGTACTGCTTTCTACTTGATTAACAGATCTCCTTGTAAGGCTCTTGATTTGACACTTTATGAAGTGTGGATAGGTAAGAAACCTTATATTTCACATTTAAGGGTTTTTGGTTGTGAGGATTTTGTTCATGTGCCTAAGGAAAAGCTATCTAAGTTAGATCCAAAAGTTGAGAAGTGTACATTTATTAGACATGGTGATAATGTCAAAGGTTATAAGCTTTGGAATCCACTAACCTGTAATATTATCTATTCTAGAGATGTAATTTTCAGGGAATTTAGAGCTATTTCTGAACCTAAGTAGCCAAAAGAAAAAGAAGAAAAGGTAAAGAGAGTGCACTTTGATTTAGAGCAGCAAGATGAGCCTTAGGAAGAACACAATGATGGATTGGGGGGTGAAGAAGAAGAAGAAAATTCAAGTATTTTTGATGAAGATGAATCTATTGTTACAGAAGAAGTTAGTGCAGATGATCATGCAGAAGAACAAGTAGAGTCTCTTACTCCACCCTTGAGGAGATCCACAAGACAACGGAACCCAATTGACAGGTATAGCCCACCACATTTCCATTGTGTATTTGCTTTATTGAGTACTGACGATGAGCCTAAATCCTACAGGGAAGTTATTCTTGTAGATGATAGTGAGTCTTGGCAGTTAGCCATGTAGGAGGAGATGATGGCTTTAGAATCTTGTAACACCTGGGATCTTGTTTGTTTGCCCAAAAGAAGAAAGGCCATAGGTTGTAAGTGGGTCTTCAAGAAGAAGCTTGGAGCAGATGGGTCATTGGAGAAGTACAAGGCTAGACTAGTAGCCAAGGGCTACTCACACAGAGAGGGAGTTGATTTTGGTGAGATATTCTCTCCTATTACTAAATTGATTTCTATTAGATTTCTTTTATCCATTGCTGCAGCTTATGATTGGGAGATTGAACAAATGGATGTTAAGACTGCATTCTTGTATGGAGATCTTGAAGAAGAAACTTATATGCAACAACCTACAGGTTTTGAGGTAAAAGGGTAAGAGAATTGGGTTTATAAGTTAAAGGCGTCGCTCTATGGTTTGAAACAATCCCCCAGAATGTGGTATCAAAAGTTTGATTCATTGTGTTGAAATTGAGTTTTGTTAGAAGCGAGGAGGATCACTATGTTTACATTTATTGTGTTGATGATTCTATACTGGTCATTGCATTGTATGTTGATGATATGTTATTTTTCAGCAATACTAAGGGTATGATCAGTGAGCTAAAAGCTCAACTTTTAGGTGCATTTGATATGAAAGATCTTGGAGCTACTAGGTATATTCTGGGTATGGAGATCAGGAGGGACAAAGGTAACAGAAAGCTTTGGTTGTCTCAAAGTAAGTATGTGAATACCATTTTGCAGAGATTCAGTATGCAGGACTGTAACCCAATTAGAATTCCTTTACCCATTGGTACTAAGCTTTCATTAGATATGTGTCCAAAGAATGAAGATGATTTTGAGGATATGTCCAATGTGCCATATGCTAGTGTTGTAGGGAGTTTGATGTATGCAATGGTTTGCACTAGGCCAGATATTGCCCAAATAGTTGGAGTTTTGAGTAGATTTATGTCTAACCCTGGTAAACAACATTAGAATTATGTGAAGAGGGTGCTTAAATATCTTATAGGTACTCTTGATTATTGTTTGGTCTATTCTAGTACTGATAGTGTTGATAAATCTTTGGACAACAAGGTTTTGTTGATGCAGATTGGGCAGGTGACTTGGATAGTCGAAGGTCCACTAGTGGCTATGTATTCAATTTGTTTGGAGGAGCAGTGAGTTGGATGAGTAAGAGGCAGCCCACGGTTGCTTTGTCCACCATAGAAGTAGAGTATATGGTTGTTACTCATGTCTCTAAGGAGGCAATTTGGTTGAAGAGATTGTGTACAGGTATTGGTTTTGATTGTAGGAACATTCAGATCAGTTGTGATAGCCAGAGTGTTATTTGTTTGGCTAATAATCCTATGTATCATGCTTGGACTAAGCAGGTTGATGTACAGTACCACTTTGTTCAAGAAATGGTTGCAAGTGGACAGATTGAGTTAAAGAAGGTAGACACTCAGGAGAATGTTGCAAATGCTTTGACCAAGCCTATGAACACAGAGAAATTTGTTTGGTGCAAAGAGGCCATGGGCCTTGCTTCTAGTGCCTGATTATTTTATGGTTTTTCTATGAGTATTTACAATGTATGATGTCAAGTGGGAGAATGTTAGGATTAAGGTGCCATCAACCTTGTAAATCCTATGTAATTAATTACTCCTAGTATTGTTTGTAAATCACCCATAAGAGATGAAAGGTTTCACTACCAGCGGTCTTGTTTCAGCTAGATGTTTATATCCATTCCTCGACACTAACTCGCTTGCGATGGGGGGTTGCCCCCTGCGAGGGGTTCAGGGGGATCATCCCCCTGCGGGATGTCTGGGGGCCGCACGCCTCAGTGGGGGTTTGGGGGCAACACCCCCGAAAACACATTTTATTTTATATTTTATCATTGTAAATTTGGACCGTTCGTTATTAGGTCACAGATCCGATGGTTGATATTATGTTGGTTATCTTACCCTAGAAGGCAACCCCCTTTTATAACGATATGTGTACTACATTTTTTTATTAAAGTTGAGAGTAACAGGCGGCCCTGGATTGAAGACTAGAGAGGAGAGGAAGTGCATGTATTGTAATCTCATATTTGAAGATAATACAACTTGGAGCCTCTTTTCTTGGTGGAGTTTTTTACCCGA
This sequence comes from Cunninghamia lanceolata, assembly GCA_027924645.1. Classification (NCBI taxonomy): domain Eukaryota; kingdom Viridiplantae; phylum Streptophyta; class Pinopsida; order Cupressales; family Cupressaceae; genus Cunninghamia; species Cunninghamia lanceolata. Next base: position 5,604,398 of record BSBN01000244.1, read on the forward strand.
AAGGGTTTTCTCCATGTTACATACTGTGTTATGTGTTCGGTTCTTGATGCATGTTATTTCTATGTAATGGGTTTTAATTTCTATTGCAATCTCCATTGATTCTATATTGTTAAAAGCACATAAATAAGGTTTGAATCAGATTTCCATTGTGTGGTTTGCACCTTCATTTCTAACACCCTAAAGAATAATGTAGCCACATGTGTAGTATCATTTAACTTTTGGCACATAATAAAATGTGCTATTTTTGAAAATTTATCACCTTGCCATGTTCTTGGCAGTCCTAAAACAAAATCCATGCTTACATCTTCCCATAGTCTCCTAGGTATCAACAATGGTTAATAGAAACCTATATTCTAACATTTTTCCTTTTTTCATATTGACAAACTCTATAACTATGCACTATGTTTTTCACATCCACATTCATCCTTGGCCAATAATAACCCTCGCACAACTATAACAATGTTTTATCTGCTTTGAAATGCCCTACAAGACCTCCACTATGTTTTTCTCTAATCGAGTTTCCTCTCATTGAACCTTTGGTATACATAACTATTGCCTCTTAAATAATAAACATTATTAATGAAATATTCTAGCCATGGAGTTCAATCATTTTCAATAGGATTCTTACACATTACCCACACCTCTCTAAACTCTAAATCTTCTTCATATAGTTCTTCCATGGAATTATTTAACCAATTATATTTACTTTCATCTCATTTAGTAAAAGATACCTTCTACTTAATGCATCGACAACCCTATTTGATTTACAACTCCCATGCCTTCAAACAAATGAGTAACTTCGAAAAAATTGAATCCATTTCATGTATTTAGTTTAACTTATGTTGGCTATTTATAAACTACAAAGCGTAATGATCTATGAACAAAACAAACTTCCTAGGTAGCAAGTATTACCTCCACTTCTCAAGTTCTTGAGCAATAGCATAAAACTCTTGATCATGTACTGAATATATTCTTTTGGCTTCATTTTTATTTTGATTGAAATAAGCAATGAGTCTACCCTCTTGACTCAAAACTCCTCCTAGAGCTATCCCACTTGTATCATAATCTCCTTGAAACACTTTTTAAAACCTGGCAATGCTAATACTGGTTGTTTGGTCACTTCCTTCTTCAATATCTAAACAAAATTCTCTACTACAATTTCCAACTTAAACTCCTTCCCACCACCCTTTATTGTTTTCATGATAGGTGCACAAATCCCACTAATTCTTTTGATAAATCTCTTGTAGAAACTTGCTAGTCCATCAAAAATTCTTGCTTCAAACATACTCCTAGGTGATGGCCATTCCACAATAGCCTTTACTTTTTTGGGGTCTTATAACGTAGAAAATTACATACCTTGCAATTTCACGCTACATTTAGTAAATGTTTTGGCATTTGCACCTTCTATCCACATAATAGGCTAGGTTTGTGTGATTTTGGTCTATTTCTTCCACTCTTCTTAAAAATTCATTATGATGCTTAAGTGTTTACATGCTCCTAAGGTGCCTTGTACGACCAGGAGCTAGATTTACCTAGACCCGAGCGCTCTATGTAGATGCCGATGCATCGCACTAGCGTCCTATGTCTGTTTGCTGATAAGTATCCAATTCTAGGTGTTACAACATGTTTTGGGTGATCATGCAGATTCCATGTAATGCCTCTTGAGGCTACAGAACAACTCCTTACATGCCATTTCAGGACTTTTCCCTCTTGAGAGTTTATTGGAAAGAGTTTTGAAAGATTCATTCATACATTCATTGAATTTGATACATTCAAAATACTTCTTGCTCTTGGATACACTCTGCTACTTTTCCTATGCGAACTAGACTCCTACAACAGCTACATGTGATTTTGGTGCTCCTTGACATTGAGAGATCACTTCCATTAGTTCTTAGGGGCTTGGTTATATCTTGGTGCTCTTTGAGGAGGCTCTCTTTGCTTGGGTTTGAAGCTATACATTGTCTTTGAGCTCTTGGGGAGTTTATTGCCTCGTCTCTGTGTTGATATTGATAAGATTGTTCCTTATTTCATTTAAAATGATTTTATTTTAAATCTGTATGGTGTAGACCACCATTTTTGTATCTTTGTTGATTGGTGTAGATCACCATTGTTACATCTCTATTGGGTGTAGACAACCTATTGTTTATTGCATTGGATGCATATTAAAGATTTCTTCTCTGTAGATCAGAGAAGTGAATATTTTCAATTTAATTTGTTTTATTGTTGCTCTTATCTTTTCTAGACACACTTAGGGTAAGAGAACACACTTGCTTTCATTTCGACTTCATTCTCTATATCTATTGCTGCTCATAGAGGTAGAAATACCAACACTAGAACTAGACTAAGGCAAGTCCCTAAGTAGCCCAACCATTTTTCCACTTTTTTTATAGGTTTCTTGGATTGAAGCCTTTACAACCGCATAGAGGTTTTGTATGACTTTCTTTTGTGCTTCTCTCTTCATTCTCTTTAGTATAATCAATTTCATTTTGATTTATGTATTAGGTCTGGAATATTACTAGGTGTGTTGCATTGAAATTTATGTTGTACAGGTGATCTGAGTCCATACTAGATTGAGGACTTTTATTTTTGGCAGGTTTTGGACTCTAGCACTCAGCGCAGACATCCTCGCGATGCACTATCATCCGAGGATGAGACCCTCTCCTTGTTGTCATAGGTTCCTCTTTATTGTCTTGTTTCATTTTTGTAACTATCTCTTTCAGATTTTGTTTACAATAGCTTTATTTCTGCATTACGTTCCTTTCCCCTTTGTTGCCAATCACCTTTTCAGGTTGTATTACTTTGATTGGGACTATAGTGGTTCTATAGTGATCTAGAGTAGATTACTTGACATTCAACACCTCGGATAGCAAAGCCCAAGTGTAGTGTTTGTGATTAACTCCCTTGATCGAAGGTATTTGATTAAGTAGTTTTTCCGTGTTACATTTTTGGGGAACTCGACATTCTATCATTTAAAACTTTTATTCTTCTTGGCTGTGGTTCACCCTACATTTTGATGAACCCATTTTCCTAAAACAAAACAACATTTTCTTTTCATCACTTGCCAATGTGTGTTGTAGAGCTTGAATACAATTTATGAGCTTTATGGTCCAGTCTTCAAATTCTGAGTACATGGAGTGTAGGAGTGTGAGAAATTTAATGAATTTGACCTCTATGGCCCATTTTTGGCTAATCATGCCACACCTATTCACTCGACTCCTGATTTCACTCATCTTTCTTTTGAACAAATAAATGTGTTTATTTCATCTCCTTCTTCTCGCTCTATGCTGATGACTTTATTTCATGATGCGGAGCTAGCCTTTGATCACGAGGCAACACTTGAATTTGTCCCACAAAAAAAATTAATGCTTTAGATCGCGAGTTGGCTGATTTTTTTAAATTTTCTTGACTCGTGAGGATATATCTCATTTTTCTATTCCCCTAGGCGATGCTCTACGTGTTATGTTAAATAGTCATCCTTAGGGCATTCACTTTCTTTGAGGCATTGCTCATATAGTGCATAGCAAAGCCCTGCCCTTAGTGAGTGGTATTCTAAGTGCTCAGGACTCTCAGTCTCATATCCCTGGCAATCATCTCTCCTTGCCTCTACCTACCATAGGTATTCAAACTTTTACTTCTCTACACATGGCTACTAGTTCTGAGCATCATTCTGATAGTGTAGGATTTGCCTTGTCTACTAGTGGAATGAATCACGTTGATCAATATGGATTCGTCTTGCCCTCGAGGCCTCTACAGTTCAATCTTCCTCCTCGTGCTCCTAGAGTCTCCCAACAGCTTTCACAACCCCTTACTCTCACTTCACTTCCTCCACTCACACATACTACAAACCCCGTGATAAACCAACTATTGCAAAATGTTGGTACCTTACAACAACAACTTGCTGCTCTTTCCACTTCATCAGCACAAACCCTCATACCTTCTTACTGTTGATGTAGTCTACTCTCTCTTACCATCTTAGCTACACCATTTCCATAGGGCTTCGAGGCTCCTAGATTTGAGACGTACATAGGCAAAGGTGACTCTCATAATCATATTTCTGCTTTCATTGCTCTTTGCAGTGACTTTTTATTTTAGGATGCTTTGTTAGTGAAATTGTTCCTCCTCTCCCTTCAGGATATGGTGTTGGATTGGTTTTGTCAACTTCCTATCCATTCTATTCTCTCTTTCGATCAATTAGTAAATCAATTCTTGTAGCATTTCCAGGCTAACATTGGGCCTCAGGTTACTTTCACAGACTTGGTCCATTGTAAGCAGGGAAATAACAAAAAAGTAATTGATTTTATCTATCGTTACTAATCTCTATTTTCACAGATTTCGTATGCCTTTCCTAACTCTGATGTGCAGCTAGTCTTCATAGGAAACCTGCGGCCACAAATCTGGGACTAAATTTTGTTGAGGCATTATTCTTCTTTCACACATCTTTGCACTACATTGCATGACTATCAGTAGTTGTTAAGCCAGTTCAAGAGCTCTTCCTCACCGACTCCTACTGACCAATCCGGTGTTTCCACATCTTATAATTACAAGAAAAATATGATTTCATGATTTCATTCGCTAAGTATGTCGGGTGGCGGAGTGGCAGATGGAAAAAGCATATATGGTCAAAATTTAAATTGGTCCAAAAATCCCTTCGAGACCTGAAGTCCCAAAGGAACATTTGTGGGAAGTTCCAAGTCTGTATAATAGCAGGGCATAGGGTTCCACTAGGATTTTGGACTTTTGAAGTTGGGTCCTAAAATCCCTTCGAGACTTGAGGTCCTGAAGGAGCTTTTCCTTGTAAAAGTTTCTGAGTGTAAAAAGTCTACGCAAGGAGTGGGACTCTGAGAAAATATTGGATTTTTAGAGTAGGAGCCCAAAATACCTTTAGGACCTGAGGTCCGGAAGGGATTTTGTCAAAAGTCTTCTAAGTCAAAATTCCTCACAGGTAGCGGGGCTCCAGGTGGATCTCAGAGTAGTTGATTTAGTCATTGATTGTTGTAATCTAGTCACTTATTTAGTCATTTATTTTTCACTGATATATTTAGTCATTGATTGTTGTTAACTGGTCACTTATTTAGTCATTTTTATTCACTAATTTCTGTCCATTGGTAGTGTATTTAGTCATTAATTTTAATCATCATTTTGATCAATTTGGTAGTATATTTAGTCATTTTTATTCACTGATTTAACACTGGTCATATATTTAGTCATATTTATTCACTATTCACTAATTTCTGTCAATTGGTAGTATATTTAGTCATTTTGAAGCTTGCATTTAGTCATTAGTATATTTAGTAGTATATTTTGAAGCTTGCACAATGAAACAGATTTTGAGAAGGTAAAAAAAAGCTTGTTTTATTGATAAAAAATGCTTACAAACAGCATATGGATTTGAAAATAAGTTACAATGTTTTCTCTTTGCTAAAAAAAGCTTCATGGTTACAATACATAGCTCAAAAAATGAGCAAGAAACCAATTTTATGAGTATCATTGATCATAGAAGCACAAAGACATTCATAGATGTCTTCTTCACAAATCCATGACTGTCCCATGAAGCTCACTGTCCTAGTTCAAGATCACACTGTCATCTCTATAGAGATCCTGTCTCATGCACCCAACTTGCTATAGTTCATAAGTTGCCACTGTGAATTGTTACCTGTAGCAATAAACTGTCCTTATCTTTGATAGCTAATGTTTTAGCCTTGTTAGGCCAATGTTACCATAAGGCAACTAGGATATTGTTAGAATTTAGAAACTGAAACAGGGGATAGGTAATTTGGATATGTTGTATTAATTCTTAGCATTAGAGATCCAATGACAGTGAATGCATATTTACCAATGTGGAAAAGGCCCCTGAATAGTTTGACATGCATCTGTTGTAAGCTTCTTGAGAGTCCAAAAATCTAGATTGTAGCATGGTGATTATTGTTAAGAGGAAGACAATCTTAAGACTTCCTTAAACCCTCTACCTAACTGATAACTCTTCCATAGAAGACATTAAAATGCATCAAATAACTCATGCATCACCTCCTCATTGCCAACATATTCATCATCCATCTCCAACTGCTTCAACACCCTATGGATTAACAAGAGACCCGTACAGTATGCTACAAAAGCAAACGAGAGATGCATAAATATCCACTATAAAAAACATAAAGAATACTAGAAGCAGATAAGTCATCAATGCATGCACAGTAAAGTATACTAGAAGCCCTAAGATTTTCTCAAAAAGGATAATGTACAAACCTGCTCATTGTGCAACTCAAAGACAACGACATGAAAGTAAAACTTAGAAGAGACAATGACATGAAAGTAAAACTTATAAGTGCAACTCACTTTTGTAGGCTTGTGGGAGGCAGTTTGAGTGAGCATCGCATCCCCTCAAGCAAAACCTAAATGTGGTGTGGGAGAGCAGTGGACTTACTTTTCTCCCCGCATTCCTAGAAAGACCAACCAAAGACCATGTGGGTGAGCGGGAAGGGGGATTTTTGTCAAATATTACAATTGGACAAAATGCCTCAAAGAGAGGTCATCTCTTGGACTGCAATTATTGTTGGATATGCACAAAATGGATTTGTTGGAAAGGCTTTACAAACTTTCAAGCAAATGCAATTGGTAGGTGTAAAGCCAAATTCCACAACCTTTGCCAACATCCTTCCTGCCTACACCAAAATGGGAGCATTGGAACAAGGTATGGACATCTATCAAAAAGTAATGGATAGAGGAATTTTGTTAGATGTTGTAGTTTCAACTGCCTTGGTAGACATGTATGGAAAATGTGGAAGCATTGACAAGGCATGTGAATTGTTTGGCAGAATGCCTCAAAGAGATGTCATCTCATGGAATGCAAATGGATTTGTTGAAAAGGCTTTAGAAACTTTCAAGCAAATGCAATTAGCAAGTGTATAGTCAAATTTGACAACCTTTGCCGGCATACCCCCTGCCTATGCCAAAATGGAAGGGTTTGGAATAGGGTATGGACATCCATCAAAGCATGAAGGATAGAGGAATTTTGTCATTTGTTGTAGTTGCAACTGCCCTGGTAGACATGTATGCAAAATGTGGAAGCATTGACAAGGCATGTGAACTGTTTGGTAGAATGCCTCAAAGAGATGTCATCTCATGGAATGCAATGGTTGCGGTATATACACAAAATGGATTTGTTGAAAAGGCTTTAGAAATTTTCAAGCAAATGCAATTAGCAAGTGTAAAGCCAAATTTAACAACCTTTGCTAGCATACTCCCTGCATGTGCCAAAATAGGAGGGTTTGGAATAGGGTATGGACATCCATCAAAGCATGAAGGATAGAGGAAATTTGTCATTTGTTGTAGTTGCAACTGCCCTAGTAGACATGTATGCAAAATGTGGAACCCTAGACAAGGCACATGAACTATTTTGGGGGTCAATGGGAGTAGTATCAAACTTTGACTCTTTATTGACCATTCATTCTCACAAAATGGAGTCTAATGCCCAAATTGGAAGGAGTCTATGGCACATCAGCATACAAGACTTTGAGCTATGTAGTGGGGAAAGAGAAAAAGGAGACCCCAAGCCCTAGGATAGGAGCAACGAGCAGAGAGCAAAGATTTAAGGAAATGGACTTCAAAGTAAGGCATGACACTTTCCTATAGATTCCCAAAAGGAGATCACAGTCGTGACTATTCAAATAAACAATGCTAGTCCATGGCATAACCATGAGGGGGCATTGAAATTAATAATAATAGTGATATGGTAGTATGACAGACTTTAAAAGATACATAAAGACAAGTAACTAAGCACTCAAGAGGGCTTCTAAAACATCATTAATCTTGTCAAGGGTTCATTATCAAAGCAGTATGGTAAACTAATAAATATTTCCCTCCCACAAAGTTTCAAAAGAGGACAACCTACAAGTGTATTAAGGAGTGCATGGACAACATATGAAGGAGCTACCACAATCAATTTCAAGGTGTTGATCATGGGAAAGAGAGGTTTACATGAAGTGGGATAGTCCTTAAGAATATAGTTAGATGGTAAAGAGGATAGTCCATAAGATAATATTCAACCAAATACACAGTATGGACCTAGAGGATAGTACTTATGGTGTATTATATAATCACACCTATAGGCCTTATCAAAGATCATGACTCCATTAGGATATGAAAATGCGCACTAAACAAAATACCTCACTATGAGCTAAGTGTGAATGACTTTAAAGACACACAAGATAGTGAGTTGTTAGTAGACAATTCATGATCAACAAGGATAGAGTTAAATAAGATGGACTGCGATAATCACAAGTGGTAGTAGCCATTAATATGACAATGACAAGGGGTTTAATCATAGTCCACAAGACAGTCATAAAAGAATAAATTCAAAACTCAATAGATGACAGTTCCAAGGCATTGTTAGAGTCTTCATGAAGAACAATGTTAATGGAAGTGCTTATGACGCAGGGTAAGAATAATTCATGACAATAGGGAACTTTTAAAGAGTCAAACCACAATGATAATGCACTGTTAGAAGTTCATGATATAGAGGACAATAATCTTCAAGCAGCAGTAGCACCAAAGGAGAGATCACAATGATAAGAAAGACACATTGGAAGGTGAAAATTTTCTTCAAAACACACAATTTCATTATTGATTGTGTTAGGACCCTTCCAAAATCTGCAAGATTCCATTCTATTCATAAACTCATCTCATGGTCCACATTCTTGTCAAATGGTTTTGCCATTTATCTCCCATGGTCTCATATTATAACCATTATGAGAAAATTTTGATTGCTCCTAACTATATATGTGTTTTTGCCTCTTACCGCAATCCCACAGGTCATCCACAATGCTTTGGCAGTTGTGGGGAGCAAGAGGAGCATAAATCATGTCTACTGCAACCCCATAAGGCACACACAATTGAATGGCAGCTTGGCAGTATGAAATGCTTAACTTAAGAAGGCTACCGCACCCCGCGGAGGTTTCATCATATGATTATGGCATCGTGATAAACAAAGATAGGTGGTAAGGATTAATACCACGTTGGCTTGGAAGGATACCAGTGGTAATAAGGAATAAAGATAGAGTTAGTTACCGCAACCCCGCAACAGTTTCAAGGGGTATCTACGGTAAGGTGGTAAACTAGGAAAGTGAAAGCATATAGCTACCATAGTCCCGCGACGGTTAGATCAAATACCGATGGGGTATCAGTAAAAGGAAGGGGACAAACTAGATTCTTTCTGCAATCCTGCAGCTGGTAGGGGTAGGTCATGTTGGCAAAAAAGTTAGTGTCCCCCTTCGGGATTCGTGACATTGCTTAACCGCCTCCCATTGGTCCTTATATTGGATGGTAGCAGTTTCCTGAAAGGTGTGCCTTTTGGGAGAAATGGCCAACTCAACACCCTACAAGTGGTATCAGAGCTGATCACGGGTTCGAATCCCCTCAAGTAATGCTGAGGGGGGATTGTTGGCAAAAAAGTCAGTGTCCCCCTTCGAGATTCGCGACATGGCTTAACCACCTCCCACTGGTCCTTATCTTGGATGGTAGTGGTTTCTTGAAAGGTGCGCCTTTTGGGAGAAATGGCTAGCTCAACACCCTACAGGTCCTGTGGCAATATGGTAAAAGAATAAATGGGTAAATTAACTCATTGTGGGGCCGCGGTTATCAAGAAATACAATATATCTTTGTCATCTCATATGGTCGTTGGATCCAGTTCAATCAAGGGCCTGTGTTTGAAATGAATTGAATAAGATTTTATGATCTCGTGGCACGAACCACAGTAATGATGAATTTCTTAGCAAAATAAAATTTGAGGATTTCTCGATATTTGCTCATTCTAGTGATCATAGACTTGATTTGGAGAAGACGTTATCTAGCTCAGTGTACTCTCTGTAAGCTTCAAATTGACCAGGTAAGTTCATCTTTGCACTCCTTGCAAGAAGTTGGTGAATATTTTGTGCTCTATTTTTCAGTTGTTGATGTTGTAATTTGGATTTCAAAGCCCTAGTTTGCATAAGTAGCTAAAATGGCACCCAAGAAGCCTAAGTCTGCTAGCAAGAGTAATGAACCTTTGGCCCCCAAAAAGAGACCACATCAACAGTCCCTATTAGAATTATTTCCCAATTCCATAAACAAAGGTCAGAAGAAAGTGTTTAGGAATGCGGAAGAGGGGTGTAGGGATGCTGCAATCCCTATCTTTGGGTGGAACTTGTTATGGTACTTCTACCAAAAGAAAGATGGTCTAGGACTAGTAGGCAACCCATGGAAACTGGACTTGGCAAAATTGGTGGTCCCAAATGTATTTGTAGATGTAGAACTAATTAAGGCCCTAGCACAGTATTACCATTCAGCCACAAAAATAGTTAGGTTGTCGGATGGACAACCATTGGTAGCAGTTAACAGAAATGCCATTGTGGATTGTTTTATGCTAAACAAACAAGCTCTCACTCAAATGGACCTGCAGAAGAGTGAGCAAGAAAATAGAAGCTTGAGAAAAACACTAAGGAGAGATGAATTGCCAATATACATGAGATGGGGAGCCAACAATAGAAAGATTGACATCCCATCCAATGCTATTGAGCCTTTCCCTGTGGAGGAATTTCCTGTGTACTTCAAGAGAACCTACTTCACATTATGCCAAGTTTTGGGAATTGATGCTAAGGGAAGAATACCAATCGGTCTGATGATGATGGCCATGAAAATACAAAACCCAGAAGCAAATACTAAGTATGATTTTGCATCATACATTGAGAAGAAACTACATGAAGGGTTCTTGCATGTAAGGGAGGGTAAGAAACCCTTGGAATTCAGGTTCTACTCTTTGTTGTGCCACCTAATTTTGTATCAGAACAGGAGGAAATGGTCAAGCAGAATGGACATAAGCATGATTGATAAAGTAGGACAGAGGATGCCTACTCAATGTTGGTGTTATAAGTGGGACTCATTTTGTCAGACTGGTGATTACATTATATTTCATGAAGAATTTATTGTTAAGACAATGAACTCTCTTGGAAATTGGTCTCCTCGGTTGACCAAGGAGGTCATGGTGATATTGAGGCCACTTGCACATAAACCAGATCAAGGTCATAAGCATAATTATGTTGATTGGTTCTTTTTTCCTGATCACACTATCATCAGAGTGTATGGATGTGCCCAACCACCCCATAAACTGCCAAAGTTTGTATCAGGTAGAATAATGTTCATAGAATTTATGTGGAAAATGATGTGGATGGAAAAAGAGGTGATGAAAAAGTAGAAAAAGGGCACGTTTTTGCCTGATGTCACTGTATTTGGTGATTGGTCAATAGGCTCAGACACTCTTGAGGAATTGTAGGCCTATTTCAAGGCAAAATATTCTTTAAAATCTGGAACTGACAGAGTCTGCGACCTTGAGGGTCACATGAATTTTTTAAGGCAAATAATTTTGACAAAAATGGGGATATCCCATCAAATTCTTTTTGATGAGGATGTGATAAGAAATTTGGTAACTTTTGAAGAAGTTTATTCAAGGAAAAGGAAATGGGAAATCTTGAAAAACATTAAAGATGAGAAGAAGCAGAATCCTCATTTTTGGGGATTTTTTGCTGAAGAAAAGGATCCTCTGAAGAGGATTGATATGATAATTGTTAATTTTGAGAGTATCTATGGCAAGTCTAGGAAGCAACCTCATAAGGCTACCAAGCTTCCAGTGAAGAGGTGTTGATAACTGAGAGGGGGGGGTGAATCAGTTATCCCAATAATTCTCTATCTGAACTTCCTTATTAATTAATGCAGCATTAAATCAAACACAGAAAACATTACCATGAAATAAGAAACACATGACACAGTATTTTTGACGTGGAAACCCTGTTAAGGGAGAAAACCACGGGGTGATTAACCCAAAAATTGATCTCTGTTAGAAGAATAGGAAATTACAAAATGGCACTTGCCAATTAGGGCTCACTGCCCGAGCACACTGCTCACAAGAGGCTCACTGCCTACAAGAAGACACACTGTCTACAAAGTGATAAGAATCACAGTCTTGAACTGATTGGAAGCATCTGCATATGCTGGAGTTCAGTTCCGGTTAGGCTCAGTATACTGATCTGCTGCACTTCATCTTTCCTCTGTTCTTTATTCTGCTATCCTTTCACATACCGGATCTTTCTTGCTACTTCTGCTCTGCTCTGGACTTGTTCGCATATATCTTCACACATTCACACCCTTCACAACTAAATCCATCTTCTATATATATCCGCACAAGTAATTTCATCACCTTTCTAGTCGGCATCCGGAACAGTCTAGTTTCTTACAAACTTTTGTTCTGTCGGCTGAATCCTTCCTCACCAAGCAATGCGGATCAAGCATATACTTGTAGATATCATTAATCATGTCGGCCAAACATGATTCATGCCTTCACAACCTCTGTCATCAATAGTAACACATCCGGAAAGCAGTCTGATACTCTGCCAGTCAGTTCTTCCTCTGTTTTCACTGTCTCTCAGGAATCCGGTACTCAACTATTCATATCTTTTTCCTTGTCCATCTCCAGAGGCTAAATCCTTGGTATATACCACTCAAGATAGTTCTCTTGACTTCCCCAAATCCGCACTGCACCAAAACACTTCCTCTGAGAGATCCGGACCGATCTGTCGGACCTTGTCACATGCTCTGTTCTTGTTCACCGGACCACAACAATCTTTAATCTGACTTCCGGTAGAGACATATCATGACTTGCGGATATGTGGGATGACCTTTGTTGCCATCAATGACAACAACCATGAATCCATATAGTGTCTCTTGCCAACAATCTCCCCCTTTGGCATTGATGGCAACACTTAGTGAAAAATGACTAAGTATTTACACTATGCTCCCCCTTTGCTGATGCTCTGTCTTTATATACAATTTCCAGAACTCCCCCTTAGTTGGATTCCTCATTTTTCACTGCTCCTCACTCCCCCTTTGACATCAATGGCAAAGGGTAGGGTCCGCACACCAAAATTTTCAAAAATTTTCTATATATAGCCGCATATTTACATACTCACATATACTGAAGAATGTCTGCAAAGGATGTCTGCAGTTGAATCATTTCAGTAGCCCAACTTAGCTTCATTCTATCCAAAATTGAAATGTGACCACTCAACAAAAATGCAAAAGCTTCTACCCGCTTGAGATCAGTCGGATCTTTTGTTTGGGCGGTGGTCTGGGCATCACTGATGGCCTCATGCATAGTTTCCAACTTAGGGATTATAATCCTTCTAAGTTCTCCCATCCGGTTGGTGATGTTCTTCCTCTCCTTCTCAAGATTCTTTATTTCATTCAAGACTGCAATAGTCTGACATTCTTGATTTATTATAGAGAAAGAGAGAGGATCAAAACTTTGAGATAAGCTTTGAAGCTTGTCCTGTTCCTCTTTTATTTTCTTGTCAATTGCTGCTGTTGCCTTTAACCAAGATATACAAAATTTGTAGATGTCACCGCCATCCTTTAGAGCATTCTCTAAGCTCTTTATTCCAATGCTTACAATCTTCCTATCCTTAGAGATTAATTCTAATATTTCAGAAAATCTCTTATCCAAAAATTCCTTCCGGACCTTTTCTTCAGCTGATTTTTCTAGAGAATCAAAATGTGTATCAATACTGCTGACTAAGGTTTTTAGATTACCGGAAGTGGAGGCTGTCGGATCTATCTGGATTGATGGCATGATCTTTACAAGTACTCCGGAAGCAGCCTCTATCAACTCACAGTCTTCCATATGAGACTTCAGGAGCTTTTCATTTGCCTTGGCATTTGCAAATGAAGCTATCTTCATTGTTTGTACCGGAGAGAGAGAGTCAAAATCAAATGGGCCTTTTAGAAGCTCCGGTTCATCAATCTCTAGAGTTTCTTTGCTCAAAAATTGTTGAACAGTTTGTACAGTGTCTCTTGCCGGAGACAGATGTTTCTTTTCTTCTGCGGTCTTAGAACTGTCAACCTCTTTGTCTTTCACCACTGCTTCCTTCTCCTGTAATTGCTCTTCCTCTTTGGATCCGGAGACTGTAGGGGAAACCGGAGGAGAGATGCTGGCCTGTTCATGGGCCACTTCTTCTGGAGCAGAGGGTCCCAAGTCCTCAGCTGTTTCTGTACCTAAATCCTCTACAACAGGAAGATTGAACCTTTTGAGGGCCTTCCGGAGGATCTCTTCTGTTTCTTGGGCCACTTTGTCAGTCTCACCAAGCATGAGTTGATTCATCCTGGCTTTGCTTCTGAACTCATCTTTGCAGTCCTTGAAGATAATGTTCATTGTCTTGGGATCAATTTGAGGATATAGCTGAATAGCTATCTGCTCCCGGATCTCAAGATCTTTAGCATGAGCATTATTCTTTCTTACTTCCAATTCCTTTTCTAGGCTTTTAGGAATAAGAGATATTATTTCAATGAAAGCCTTATTATATATGTTAAGATATTTTACTGTGGCCTCCTGCAGAGTCTTTTGGTCGGCCTCACTGAAGTCATCATATGATTCAGTCATTGGTTGAAGGTTTCCATCCACCGTGACCGACTTGATTATGCTCTCTAGAGACAGAGTGGGCTTTTCAACGGATCCTTCTGCCATTTCATCCTTGTCTTGGCCTGTGGAGGGCTTACCGGATCCTTTCTTCTTCTATTTCTTGATTTCTTTTACTCCCTCATCTGACTCTGTTTCCTCTTCATCCTTTTGGCTTCCATAAGCCCTTGTGGCTTTTGTCTTGGATCTCTTACCGGATGCCTGGACTTCCGGTTTTGAACTTTTGGTTGTGGAAGGTGCAGGTCTCTTTGATGATCTGGTCCGGGTGGGAGCTTCAACCGAAGCACTTTCTTTGCTTTTCTCTTCTTCCTCAGCCTTTCTCCTCTTTTCCCGGCTGGCATCAAGTGCCTCTTTTGAGATGCCTAGGCCTTGAGCAATGTGCTCTACTTCTTTTCTCACTTTTCTCTTAATCTCAGGTTCCCTGAGTTCTACATGTATTTTCACACTCAGCTCCTCAAAGGTTCCAAACCTTTCTGCCTTGGGATCTTTGGGCTGACTTAGCATGTGTTGAACATGCAGCTCCACTATTTGTTCATCCACTTCATACCCCATGGGCATGATCCAGACAATCCTTGGCTCCACTGCCTCCATTAGGCACTGATCAGTGTCAACCATAAAGCACACTGAGTCCTTGTATTTCTCAATGAGAGACTGGGGAATTCTCTCTCTTGCTTGCATCATGCTCTGAAAGTTTTTGAAGTATCCCCATAGAGCTGTATTTCTCGCTTTTGCATCCCCAAGTCCATGCAAATAGTCTCTTATCTGGACTGCAATAGGTTTGTCATTCTGCCATACCCATCCACTTGTTCCGGGTAGCTCATTCATGAAGTAGAAGAATAGACATACAATAAGAGTACCATACTTAAAGGAATTCTTCTTATCCTTCTTGATTTTCTATATGTTTTCCATTAGTTGGCTTAGCAGTAGTTCGCAGAGATCATATTCTGCATTCTTTCTTAGCATTTCATAAGCAGTGTATATTGCAGTTCCGGATACAGAATTCTCCCTGCTGGAGTGATAGATCTTGTATCCTATTATCATTGATGCATATTTGATATCCGGATCCGAAATATCTTCAATGGTCATTGCCCTCTTATCAAATTTTGATCCGGTGGCCTCAGTTACAATGTTGTTCTTGACAGACTTGAGGATAGGTACCCCTCCGGAAGAGTATAGACCGGTTACTGCCCTAATTGCTTCTTTTGTGATCTTGCAGGGTCTATCCAGCCATAGAAAGTTGTCATGCATCCTGCTCAGTACATACCGGACCCATTCATCTTCTTCAAAGCTGGGGAAATGAATAAATTGCTCAAATTGTTTCTTCTGGATACCCTTATACTCTGGTTTAAGCTCAAAAGCATTGTCTATCAGTTGCTTGTGATAGAGGTCTCTTAATTTGAATTCCCCAAATTCCTCAATGCTTGCGTGTATGTAAACCCTAATGTCTTCAGTATGCAAAACTCCGTGGGGGACACTAGAGAAGGCTCCTAGTGGATCTACCTCCAATGATTTGTAAGGATGTTTCTTGAATGTGGGGCGAGGTCTATCAGAGATCTTAACTATATTTGGAGTAGCCATTCTTCAAGGATTTTACAGTGAGATAGTGAAAAACGAAGAATACCTTATGCGTCTTCGGTTGGCACGGAGTGGTTGGATTGATTTCCTTATGCAATGACTTCGGCAGGAGATCCTTGATGTGCTTGATGATTTTTGTTGCAGAGCTCCTCTTTTCGCTTCTTCTTGAGTGTAGAATGAGCAAATAACTTTTGAGAAATCCCTTATATTGCTCCGCAAACCCTAATATCTGTCTGCAATAAATGCTTCACCTGCATTATTCCGGTTTGCCATGTCTGGACAGCTTGGAGTATCCCGGATTAGTCCTGATCACTGAATATCATCCGGATCTTTAAATCATGAATAAATCGAGGTAACATATTACAAGAACATCCCAAACACTCTGTCCAATCCGCAAAACAAGATCGTGCGCTTCCGGATCTCTCCGGACCTTTTTGTAATCTTTTATCATACCGGAGCATTTCCCTGAACAGGTCTTATTTGATCGACCACAGCTTCTTCATAATTCCATGCGGACCTCTGAAAACTTTACTGAAGCATCTCAAGACTCATATCTGCAAACCCTTTAATCCGCATCTTGTACCACATCCGGCACCACTTGTTTGGCTGGGGGAACAAGATTTTCTTTGAGTCTCCCCCTGAGCCTGAGCTCACTTTTTAATTTCCGGAAGAAATATCAGCACCAGAGTCTGGTGCGGATCCAACCTCTACATTCACTGAGCTTTTCTTCACCCAAATCTTGCTCATCTGATTCCTAACTTCATCCGCATTCATCTTTTGTTTACCCTTGTCTTGATTCTGATTATACACCGGACCTCTTTTGTCCTGATTCTTGTTTTTGCAGACTTTAGCATTATGACCGGACCTATTGCAGATTTGGCAAATGACATTTCTTTGCATATTTGACTGATATCCCCTTGATCTGCATTGATTAGCCATATGACCTACTCTATTGCATGTAAAGCATCTACCTTTGAATGATTTGTTTACTTGCATAATTCTGCATTCATGGGATTTGTGTCCATACCTTTTGCAGTTGAAGCACTGTCCGGAGAAGGATGAATTAATCTGATTCATTCTTATTCTGCACTGATTAGCTTTGTGACCAAAGTGGTTGCAACTGTGGCAGTATCCATTGAAGGATGGATATCTTTGAGCATTTGGCTGTCTTACCGGAGGTCTTCTAGGCCTGCTCCTTGGATTTTCTGATCCAAGATTCTTTTGACCGGATCCGGAGCTTTCTCCTTTCTCATATCCCAAACCATACTTGTCATCTGTCCTCTTTTGACTTCCAAGAAGAACTTCAAGTTGAGCAGAACTTATCTTGAATTTCTCTTTATATTCATTTGCTGTTTGAAGGTCTTTTTTGAGAGAGGTGATTTGATCCTCAAGTTTTTCTTCATTATCTTTGGCATCTTCAAGATCAGATTCAAGATGTTTGATAATCCTGTCCATTTGGTGGCATTCTTCTGATTTTTCCTTAAGAGATTGTCTTAGATTGTCTTCAGCCTTTCTTTTTTTCTTCAATCTCTTGAGTAAACTTTATAGTTCCTGATTCCATTTCATGTCTTAACATAATGACTTCTTTTGATAACTTTTCACATAACTTGGTTTGCTCAGTCAATTCTTCATTTGTATTGCTTTCTTCACTTTGTCTTGCCAACTGTTGGAGCAGCTCCTTTCTCTTTTTCATAGAGAGACTTAATTTGTCTTTTAATTCTCTCATGAATTCATCAGCCTGTTTGAGTCTTTCCTTTAATTCACTGACTTCAGAATTTGACTGTTCAAGATCCTCAAGAGCAGTCTTGAGTTGTTCTCTTAAACCATATGCATCCATTTGAAATCCCAGATCTTCCTCAAGCTGTTAGGCTCTATTAGGAGGAACTTAGCTCTGATACCAATTGTTGATAACTGAGAGGGGGGGGGTGAATCAGTTATCCCAATAATTCTCTATCTGAACTTCCTTATTAATTAATGCAGCATTAAATCAAACACAGAAAACATTACCATGAAATAAGAAACACATGACACAGTATTTTTGACGTGGAAACCCTGTTAAAGGAGAAAACCATGGGGTGATTAACCCAAAAATTGATCTCTGTTAGAAGAATAGGAAATTACAAAATGGCACTTGCCAATTAGGGCTCACTGCCCGAGCACACTGCTCACAAGAGGCTCACTGCCTACAAGAAGACACACTGTCTACAAAGTGATAAGAATCACAGTCTTGAACTGATTGGAAGCATCTGCATATGCTGGAGTTCAGTTCCGGTTAGGCTCAGTATACTGATCTGCTGCACTTCATCTTTCCTCTGTTCTTTATTCTGCTATCCTTTCACATACCGGATCTTTCTTGCTACTTCTGCTCTGCTCTGGACTTGTTCGCATATATCTTCACACATTCACACCCTTCACAACTAAATCCATCTTCTATATATATCCGCACAAGTAATTTCATCACCTTTCTAGTCGGCATCCGGAACAGTCTAGTTTCTTACAAACTTTTGTTCTGTCGGCTGAATCCTTCCTCACCAAGCAATGCGGATCAAGCATATACTTGTAGATATCATTAATCATGTCGGCCAAACATGATTCATGCCTTCACAACCTCTGTCATCAACAGTAACACATCCGGAAAGCAGTCTGATACTCTGCCAGTCAGTTCTTCCTCTGTTTTCACTGTCTCTCAGGAATCCGGTACTCAACTATTCATATCTTTTTCCTTGTCCATCTCCAGAGGCTAAATCCTTGGTATATACCACTCAAGATAGTTCTCTTGACTTCCCCAAATCCGCACTGCACCAAAACACTTCCTCTGAGAGATCCGGACCAATCTGTCGGACCTTGTCACATGCTCTGTTCTTGTTCACCGGACCACAACAATCTTTAATCTGACTTCCGGTAGAGACATATCATGACTTGCGGATATGTGGGATGACCTTTGTTGCCATCAATGACAACAACCATGAATCCATATAGTGTCTCTTGCCAACAAGAGGTCTATAGGAATTGAAATTCATGAGCCTACCCCTGATGTTGTGTTAGTACAAGATCCACAGTGTCCTAGATCTCCCTTCATTGAAAAGGAAGATAACTGAAGGTGAGCCTCCACTTGTTCCTTATGAAATGACTAAAGAAGTTGGGGACACTGAAGATGTGGCCAATATTCTCAAGTACTTGGGTGATGAAGAAGAAGTTGATCAACCACTGGTTGGCCAAGAGACAAATGCACACAAGCCTAAGGCCAGAATGGATAAACATACCCAAGGTGAACCAGAATTGGAGGAAGATGAAAGAATTGTGGCATCAATGAGATTTATTGAAGATGATGACTTTATCAAGACTCTAGAGTTTAAGGACTTCTAGTTGAAAATGAAAATGAAAGAGTTTGATGAAAAGGTGGCAATAAACAAAATGGGTGATGAATCACAGCATAATCAGATTGTCACACAAACTTTTAAAGATTTGAAGATAGATGAAATAAATGTGAGTCCAGAAGAAGCAAGGCAAATGGTCCTAAATAGCAATATGCTAATCATTCCTGGCCTTGAGTTGAAAAAAGTCCTTTTTCTTGATCAAGTCAAAAGCCAAGAAGATCCAAAACTTGTTTCTGAATTTGATCATGAGGATGGCATTAGTGGGTGTGGTTTCAACCCAAAAATAGAGACTTGCAATCTGGACCACACAAAAGAATACAAGCAAACCAAGGTTGCTCGATGTTGTGCAAGAGATGAGGGGTTCAGTTGTGGTGAAAACTTTACAAGATACATCAGCAATAGAAGCATCTGCCCTCACCGTCCATACTGCCATGTTCACTCATGTTGTAAAAAGATTAGAACAAAGAGTACAGGATTATGAGAAAACTCAAAAGGAAATGAATGATGAAGTAAATAGATTGTTCCTTGAGAATGTCAATTTGAGAAAGCAATTGCAATATATGAGTTCTTCTCAAAGTTAGGCTATTGTACCATATCAACCCCTTGTACCAAAAGCAACAAGTGATGCCACAGTGACAATAGAATAGATTGATGCATTGAAATTGAAATTTGAAAAGTAAATTGAAGATTTGAGAAAACAAAATGAAATGACAAAAGAAGAGGCAAGGTTGAGAGTTCTTGAAGTTTTTGAAAAAATATTGGAATATAGAATGAAGCTGGTTGTTGATAAGCTAGGAAATGTGCATGATTGCTATTCCTCCTTATCTCAGGGCATGGAGTAGCTCAAAGTGAATTTTTCTGTTTTGGACCCATTGTATCAAAGATGGCAACCTTCACACCACACTTTAACCATTCTCTGTAAAGTATTGCAAACAAATCTTGATGCCCCTGCAACTTTGAAGCCTACAAAAAGGATGATTGGATTGATCTTGGAGGAGTACCAGTATGCCAATGGTGAAGGCCAGAAGATGCAGGCCAAAATTGAGTCTTTTGCCACATTTAAGCATCAGTTTATCCCCTCAATTTTGTTAGAAGACAAGCAAATCAAGAGCCTTGATGCATGGAGAGTGGAGTTTGGCCAAACAGTATGTCA
This sequence comes from Cunninghamia lanceolata, assembly GCA_027924645.1. Classification (NCBI taxonomy): domain Eukaryota; kingdom Viridiplantae; phylum Streptophyta; class Pinopsida; order Cupressales; family Cupressaceae; genus Cunninghamia; species Cunninghamia lanceolata. Next base: position 5,624,997 of record BSBN01000244.1, read on the forward strand.
AATCATGGACTTTTTGAAGAAGAATGGAGATGTCAACATCATCACTTTCAACATGATTTTGGATAGAGTGATTGCCTTGGATGTTGGGTATGGGAAATTTGTGATGGATGTCAAAGCTCTATTGGATAAAAGATGGAAGGATCACCAAGCTAAGTTGCTTGAGATTCAAAACTACAAATGGCCTAGTGATTTTACAATTTTTAAATGGAAAAGCATGTATCTTGTTGATTGATAAGCAGCATAGGTTTTGGTGCAGGGGAGCAATGAGCTAAATGCTGGCGTCAAATAGCACCACCACATCTTGGACACTCTCCTTTTTGTCTCTTTATGTTTTTCATGTTTTTGTAATGTATTCCAAAATGTGCTTGAAAGTCTAATTTAGACTTATCAAAGTGAAAATATTGTAATGAATGTCAAGGGTTGGGAATACAAAGAGCCATTTTGAATATGAGAGGTCTGAAGCTTGTTGCTTCCCTTGAATCTATAAAAGGGAATCCAAGAACTTATGGGCTCTCTTTGGGAATTTTGATTTTTGAAAGAGACATTGCACAGCCTATTCTTTAAAGCTAATCAATACAAAAGCTACTTTTCTCTGGTGCTAAACTTTTAGTTCTCATTTGTTTGTTGATTTCAGTTGTTAACCATTTATCTGGTTGTCTCCAACTTAGTTTTCCTTTGTTATTCAAATCAATATATCAAGTATATTTTTTATTTGTCAAAACACATTTGTTATTTCTCATGTGGTTTGTTTATTGGGCTCCTTAAAGAAAGGATTACAATCCTATAGGTGAATCATAGTAACCTGCGAAGATTAATTGGATCATTAAAGAAGAACTAGATAATTTACATATTTGCATGTCTGTGCAAGTCATACACCTTGAATTGCCAAACAAATCAAGTTGTGGCTAAAAGGAAAGCACAAATCTTTTTGAATAAAGACTACATAACCCAAGAATAGACACCGGTTGTTCTCTTGTGAAAATCATTTCCTTGTATATATTTTCAAAAATCCAATTTTAATTTTTTGTTTTAGGAATAGGATTTAAATATTTATAAAAGAAATTAATCCAAATCATATGCCAGATTGGATTAAGTGAAGTGGATGATTTAATTGACAAAATTATATAAATTCCTTAATCTGTTCTGAAGTCACCAACATATTTGAAGCCTAATAATTATTTGGTGAATATAAGGTACACCCACCTAGGCCAAACAGAGCCTAAAGTGCAGAGAATTTTAATCAATTTGATTAATTCTATTAGTTGGCCAAATTCACATATAAAACCTTATCATAAGACTTGGCATATCTTTAGGGTTTTGTAATTTGTTGATTTGAGCACCAACAGATTGAGAGGGCAATTTCATCCTAAAGAAGATAGTGTTGAGGACAATCACAAAGGCTCAATTAGTTCTTCTCACACAGCAATACTGTATACATCCTCAGACAAACTCTAATATCAGTTCTTCTCACACAGTAATATTGTGTACAAAAAAATAAATACTATTGATCTAACTTACTTGTGCTCAAACTCTGTATATGGTGTATCCTTAGGGAGCCTGTGAAGATGTTCCTCGGCCTTTACCAAGGCAGGACGTAGCTTTGGCAAGCTCTGTATCCTTTCATTCAGCATGAGCGACTGCAAATTAAATGGCACAGTTATACCATTTCCTTGCACTATCTTTGGAATACTATATATTAAATTGAAAAAGACATAAAAGATAAACATCTAGTGTCCATGATGCAAAATTGCATCTCAGAATTTGTTGTGTTGATCTCACAACATTGAAGCTACATATAGCATTCTTTGAATTGTCTTCTTTACAACCTAAAATTCAAAATGTACAGTTTCAGCTCAAGTCTATTCAAGTCTACCAAATTACACAAGTTTAGATTGTTTAACGTTGCTTCACCATATATAAATCACTTGATTCCATGTGTTCCTTGACATGAACAAATTTGGCAATCAGTCTTTTTGGGCCTGCTAAAGGTTTAAACATAGAATTTTCACGCCAAGTAAGACGTGTATTTTCATAGATTTAAACCTAGTTTTGGCCTGCAATAAACATAATGTCTGGCTCTCTTTGCTGGTTTAACTAGTGATGACCATAATGATGATGTGGCTTCCTTTTGAGCTCCCATATGACATGAACCCTATGTCAATACGCTGACATGACAAGCTGTATTTTGTATGAACCCAACACCTTAGATTTTAATTCCAAATTCTCAATTTTTTTATAATTGATTTTAACACAGAGATAATTCAAATTTCCTGAGCCTAGATCTTAAGGCACTTTAGAAACATCCTTAAAATTTGGTTTCATCCTTTTGTTAGCAGGTGACTTGAGGTAAATAGAAGTAATCATTAGTTAGATTTCCTTAGGACTATATAGGTAATAAAGGAATCAATCGAGAACATTTACAACTTAAATCATAGCGGCTGAGCTTATCAAATGTGCCATGTGTGCTAAAAATCAAGAGTCATGGCATGCATAAACATTCAAATCTAGACTGTATGTGATCCAAGAGTCATAGCATGCATAAACATTCAAATCTAGATTGTATGTGATCTAAGTAACACATGAAAAGGTCAAATTGCTTGTAAAAACCAACTCAGAAAAGGTCACAATATATTTAATGCATGTGCTTACTTTTGGTGATGCATTCTCATGTACTCGCTTGAGAAACATTGTTATAAGTTTGTATGAGTTGTATGGTGTGTAGCTTGTGAAGCTTATATAATAGTCACTATGATGATTCATATGAGTCTTGTATATGGATGTGAATTAGTGTAGGTATTCTGAATGTGCTTAATGGTTTCAGAATATATGTACAATGTTTGTAAGGATAAGCAAAATTTATGAATAAGAAGGGTGAGAATCAATTCTTCAGTAAGAAGTCACAGAGATAAGAGAAAACTCCTAGTCATAACAATGGCAACTATTTTGAATGAACACACTATGACCAAGGTCATGCACCAAGTGGGGGCTTTACTTTAGTGATAGTAAATAGCTAGGGGGCACAATTATTTCTCTTCAAGCACTTCTCGTGAAAATAGTGTCAAACTTCCAGTGACAGGGTTTTCACATACAAATGGCAGTTGGGGGTTAGGGTGTTTCTTCTTGGGATGCAGGCTATACTAAAACTAGTGCAAGTTAGATGGATGTAGTGGAACAAAAGCAAGAAGTGAAAATGAGGAATACCCTGTTGTGGTCAGTTTTGTGCATTTTTTACTTGTAGGATTCAGTTAGTGAAAAAGGTAGTGTTCATGAAGGAATGGAAAAGATGCATAGAGCCTTTGAATTATACCCGTACTGTGCAATGGCATTGAATCGTTTAACAAACTATTTTTTCTTCACAAGGCAGCATTTTCTTGTGGAACAGTTGACTGAGATAGCTCTTGTTTCAACTGACCACCCTCATGAAATCTCATTCATATTATAATCTTGCACGATCTTATCATAGTAAAGGTGATTATGACACCATTGGTCACTACTACATGGCATCAATCAAGGAAAGCCAGAGGCCACAAGATTTTGTGGACAGGTTCAATTAAAGTTGGGAGATCTTAAGAGTTCTCTCTCAAATTTTGAAAAGGTTCTGGAGGTCCACCCTGAGAACTGTGAGAGCTTAAAAGTTGTAGGCCATATATATGCTCAACAAGGGCAGGCAGAGAAGGCTTTGGAAATTTTAATAAAGGCAACTCACATAGATCCACGTGATGTCCATGCATTTATCAAGATGGGTGAGTTATTAATATCATCAAACCCCAATGCAACCTTAGATTCTCTTAAGACAACAAAGTCTCTTCTGAAGAAGAGCAGAGAAGAAGTACCTATTCAATTGTTAAACATCAGGGTTCTTTATTTTGAGCGTGATGAAGTAGAGTTGGCTCAACAAACTTTTATGGAGGCATTAAGAAATGGAATTTGGGTTGAATTCATAAATAAAAGCCCCAGTGCCAATTCTATAATTTTTCCTATGCTCTTTAAGGATATGGAATTCTTCCATCAACTAGAAGAAGGTGGTGTTTCACTTGAGCTACCATGGGATAAAGTCACAACACTATTTAATCTTGCTAGGTTGTTTGAATAGATACATGACATTGAAAAACAAAATCTTTTATACATGCTAATATTGTTCAAGTTTCTTGATTATATGGATGCATATCTACGTCTTGTAGCCATGGCTCAGGCTCAGAATGAGATCCAACTAAGACTAGAATTGATTGGGGATACACTTAAGGTGGATAAAAACTCATTAAATGCTTTATCTATGCTTGGCAAAATATAACTAAAAATAGATGACTGGCTTAAAGCAAAAGAAACAATTAAAGTTGCACAAAGTGAATCAGATGCAAAGAAATCTTATGTTGACATTTCACTTGGAAATTGGAATTATTTTGTAGTTTTTCACAATGAGAGGAGGGATCCAAAGGTGGAGGCACAACATCTTGAGAAGGCTAAAGAACTGTATTGGAACATGTTGGCACAAAGACCGGGAAATGTTTATGTTGCAAATGGGGCAGCCATTGTGCTAGCTGAAAGGGGTCAATTTGATATTGCAAAGGAAATTTTTACACAGGTACAAGAAGTTGCAGCAAGAAACATCTTTGTTCAGATGCCTAATGTGTGGGTAAATCTAGCACATGTTTACTTTGCACAAGGATAGTTTGCGCTTGCAGTGAAAATGTATCAAAATTGTTTGAGGATATTCTATTTTGGCACTGACACCCAAATTTTATTATATTTAGCTCGAACACATTATGAAGCAGAACAGTGGTAAGATTGTAAAAGAACATTATTAAGAGCAGTAGATTGTAACTATTGTAAGTTGCCAATCACAAAGCTATAGATTTTGTGTTTATAAATGTAACGAGTCTTTTGAATTACCTCTGAATTTTCTACAGAGGGTGTCCGCAAATTTGACTTCGCTGCAGAGGGCCTCGCCGACTTCAAATTCATTGCGACAAACTACGAATTCCTTTCCCACCTTTTCAAAAGTCTCCAGGTCCTCTCCTATTTATTGCCCATGCAAGTAGCTGCTATAACTCAAAATGCCTCAGTGCGAAGTAGCTCTAGGAAAGTACTTTGGTCTCTACATTCCTGACCTTTTATTTTTCGGTGAGTCCACCATAAGCAGCTTTGAATGGTTGAAGACATTCCAAGCTAAGTGCGTGAAGAGCATGTTAGAGTGTCTGCAAGTGAAGAGTGTGATGGTCATGGTGATATTCAGTAAAGAGTTAGAGATTTGCGTGCAAACAGAAGGAAGATACAGAACAGGGTATGATGGCGATGTAGATAGCAAAAAATGTTGGAATGAACGCAAATAGTGAATCACGGCAATACATCCCGCCAATAAATTCCTGAAAAGTTCTTTTTAAAATTTTGTCTAATTTGTATTTGGGTGACTAACTATTTAGTCATTTTTATTTCTGTGACTAAATAATGTTTTAATCAATGACCAAATTAGTTATTTATTTACTCATTTATAGCTGAGTTGCAAAAAATTAGTAGAATTTAGTCAATTTTAGTTGTTGTGACTAAAAGTTTTAGTCACTTAGTCATTTATTTACCAAAATTCTACTAGTGTAGCCTTGGAGTCTTCTGACATTTCAGCTTCCATGAAACAGGTTACGACATCTTACTGATCATCCTGGTACTTTTAGATCTTGGATTTCTATTGTTGGTTGTCTCTTATAAGCTGATTATCTCAATTCTAGGGTTTAGTGCATTGATTGGCCTAGGGTTTGATAAAAAGCTTGGTTAAATCACATCTTTCCTTAACAAACAGGAGCACAAAATCAGTAGCTAAGTCCTCTTGCATCTTGTAGTGACTTAGCTCAGTTTTGTCCTTGAATGTTGTAGTGAAAGAGGGTTTGATCTAGTGTACTTACATGCTTGCATTCATCCTCCTCTTTTACCTATTATAACACACCTATAGTGGATAAAGATGACATGGACTTGGGACATACATATTATCAAATTATAATTGCCAATCTTGGCGTCCAAACAAGGGAATAAGAGATACAAGGTATGAAGAGTGAAACATCTACATTGTATCAAGAATGGACAAAGACTTGAAGACCAAACGAGAGTTCAAAGAGAAAGTAATCGAATTAACTACCTACATCAAGTAGCTAGCAGATCCTCTCTAGGTGGCTGATGGTTCTATTCTTCCTACCTCTTATACTACCCATAAGGAAGCCTCCAGCTTAAACAAGAGGAAATGTATAGCTAGAGCAACTAAGAACTACATGGAGAACCTTTACGAACATGGATGCAAGGTCATACATGTAACCCTAGATTAAATGGAAAAGTTTAAAGATTTTAAATGTAAGATCAAGGGCTTGATGGATGAATGTCAAGAAGAATTGGGCACTAACTCTCATAATGTGCTCAGAATTGATGTCTTGTGCAGGATGGACCCTCATCTCCTCTTCAAAAAGAAAATACTAGATTAGAAGAGTATCAACCGACCACCTCTTCAGGTAAAGCTTATCAATTTCAAAAATGACTTGGTTAATAAGTTTCTTACTAAGTTGAATGAGGTTACGAAATAAGTTGTTGATGTGTAATGTGACATCCAGGCAATACTCTAGAGGATCTAACAAGCCAATATATAGACCATGATGATGAAGTGAAGGACATTGATGCTTTGAATAATCATCTTAAGTAAATCCTTCCTATTGATTTAGAGTAGCCTCCTTACACATTTAACTCAAATTCCTTGGACAAAATGATGAAAATGGAAACAACTCTTAGGCATATGAGAAGGCTACACCAAAAAGAAGAGAAAAATACATTACCTTCCTCACTACCCATGAGACTCAGAATTTTAGGTACTCTTTTATGGATGAACTAAACATGGATGTAGTGAACCTTGCACTTACAAAATTCATGGATTATAGAAGAAAAGAAGCTGAGGTAGATAAGATGTTACATCCCTAACCTGAGGTTAACTTAATCTTACTCTTACTTGGTAATTAGGAGGATTAGTTAAGAGTTTGATGATTTGATATTGTGGAAATATTTGATTTAACCTTTGATTATGAGGTTAATGACTGATGTTAATTAGTTTTGAACATTAAATTTAATTTGAATTATGGGTTATGATAATGATGCACTGATCATGGTTTTGTGGTCTTGAGTGTGAATAGGAAAATGTAACGTTCTTCGAAGAAGGAAGGAGAGTATCATCCTAGGAGGAAGAGTTAGATGATGGGAAATGGGGGTCGACAGCCATCTAAGTGTCAGACTTTTGTCCCTTTGAATTCATGTAAGTTGGCATAAGCTATGCTTTGTCTTGGCCAGTTCTCTTTTTGTAACGATTTGTCGAATTAGTCGATTTGACAACGTTGCAAAGACATGACTAACGGTATTTTGGAATGCCAAATCGAGTCGAGGGTTAGTTTTGTTTTGGTTATAGCATAATTTTATCACTCTCAAATGCTTTTCAAACTGGAATTAAAATCCATTTTATTGATCTGTAAGGTTTCAGATCCTTAGCGATGAAGGGAGAGCGGAGCTCGATCCCCAAATTGCTTGATGAATCTATCTCTTTAGAAGAGGTGATGTCGGTTAATTACGACTTTGTCCACAATAGTATTCACTAACATATAGTGGATGATTGTAATAATATTATGACATAACTATATAGATTTGTTATACAATATCATGCAATGTCATTATGTTTATTATTATTATTTGTAGATAGTTGATATGGTAATTTGTGGGAGCTTCGAGCTCACCATAGTCTAGTGATTATGGTGGTTATGCAAGCCACATTCGTGGGAGGAACCACTTGCAACACCTTGGATAAGGTGGTAGTTCCCCAAGATTTTAGGCATGCCATTGAGGATGAGGCGAGGTCCCTAGATAATCATATGGGTGGCAAAGGTTGGAGGAAGGAGGATTCTTGGAGAATAGGGAGGCTGCGCTATACTTGGGAAAGAGACATCTACAACAGCTTGCACTATGTAACTCATTGAGAGAGAAGTTCACTCAGGTAATGAGTGTGTGATAATTTTAACTATCTCTGAGAAATCTTTTCTTTCTCTGTTTAATTCAGGGCCTTACGACCAGTTGAATATTTGATTGAATTTATTGTATGAGGCTCATGGCCAGAAGGCCGAGCCATGCATCTTTGATACCTTCGACTGTGTTATGAGGCTCATGGCCAAGAGGCCAAGCCAAGAATCCTTTTTCTTTTTGATTGTTTTAAGAGGCTCATGGCCAAAGGTTGAGCCATATACTTTATTTCTTTACAGTATTGTGAGCTCGTGCCAAGGGGCCGAGCCATAAATCTTTTTAATCTTTTGACGGTGTGGTGTGCTCGAGGCCAAAGGCTAAGCCATACCAGTTACATTTTCTTTTAACCGTAATGCTCAAATCCTGTGGCCAAGTCCAACTATTTCTACTTATTATCTTTGAACACTGCTCAATGCAATGAAGTCTTTAATGCATTAATGGCATTACAGGCTAAATGCCAATGCATATAATGTTTGAGACAATCTTTTTCCATAGCTCGAAGCCTCATGGAGGCTGAGAGCCTCAAGAACCTTAAGCTTTTTCTACCTGTGGCCAAATGGTAACAAAAACTATACTCCTTGTAAATATTTTTGCTTATGACCATGAAGGCTGAGAGTTGTGTAACGACTTACTTGCATAATAAACCAGCTCTAGGCTAGGGTGGCCAAGCATTTTGTTTGCATGCAATGTGTAACTGTGGATATGGTTGCAGCTATTAAAGCTGAACCATAATGTGATGTGTACCAATTGCATATTATATGTGGCCACAAAGGTCGAAACATACTTTTGGGACTTATTTTGTATCAGGCTCAAATCCATTATGGCCGAGGCCTAGATGTTTATTGTTGCATATACTTATATAACTAGTTTAGGTTATTGATGTCAAAGGGCCGTAATCAGCCATATTTTATACAGTGTTTATAGCTCTCATTCATATGATAGCTTATTGTATAAGGCCGAATGGGGATTAATAATGGGGAGAGATTGATCATAACTATTCATAATCCCCTTGATTGAGAAGGTGATATATGTGAAACCATAATTATCGTATGTGGTTTAATAAGGGTATTTAGACTACCTATGACTATACTTGTTACCTTCGACTAAGAGGATGGTATGATCATTAAAGATCATAGTTATATTATAAGGAAGCTTGCATGCTAGCCAATTCATTGGAAGTGAATTTGTTCTACTAATGATAACTACCCTCTATTTATTTAGGTGAGATTAGAGATACTACCTAAGCTCATAAGGTAATAAGAGTCATTATTCATGGCAAAATTACACCATTTAACTAAGGGAAGGAATGCCTAGTATAGTAAGAATATGATTCTATCTTGTGTGATAATCGATTTAGATGTTGTGAACCACGATGGACCTAGAATGGTAAAAGTGGTTTGATTGTGTAATAACCTAGAGTGGAAGGAGGTGGTGAGGAGTCACGAGTTCCTCGCTACAAAGGTAACCTAATTGGTCGAAACAAACCTGAGATGGGAGTCAATTGTCCAGGTATGGACAATGAATTGAATTGATCCCATGCATACTAGACCTAGGGTGGTGATTATGGTTGACTTTTGACATGATTAGAAAGTCGAATAAGGTGACGTGGAGTCACAGATTTCCTATAACGGAACTTGACTATTAATGAATAGTTTTATGATAACTATGATGCATCTAATGTATTTAAAAGATATGTTGATTCTTGATTGAAGAAGGAGAAATTGAATAAGAAGTAAGTTGTATTGCCTTGTAGGACGTAGTAAGTGCCTACTAGGTTTGTTGGAGGTACTATTTCTCCTAGATAATTAAATACTTTTGAGAATGAATACTAAGATTAGTATGAAACTCTTGTATTGCAACATAAATGGAAGCCATCTTTTATGAATGGCCATACTTCACAAATGAGGTATAAGATATTAAAACCCATGAGGATGCTTGAGATAGAGTCTTTTTAGTAAGACCATCATTTTAGACTATTATGACATAAGTCTCAAATGTCATGATCTTGAATGTAAACCTTGGGATAGGTCAACATGAAACTGTGAACCTAGGAAGGTCAAAAGTTAAAAAACTTGTTTTGACTATTAAGATTTTGGAAAATGGAACAAGGTGACGAGGAGTCACAGGTTCCTTGTTGTGAAAGCAACCTACTTATTTTAACTTTTGTCATGTTGGAAAATGGAATAGGGTGACGAGGAGTCAAAGGTTTCTTGGTGCGAAAGTAATCTATTACATTTGATGAACTCCTATATAGGAGTCAATTGTCCTAGTATAGGACTATGAATTGAACTGATTTCACATTTTACTAGACCCCAAGAGGTTGCATTAAACATACTGTAGGACATGACAAATTCTAAGTCGAGTAAGGGTGGTGGACATACGACTACGTTCATTGCAAAACATATATGTATGTAAATCTTTGGCCAAAGTAATGCATCAGTCTTTGCATGCATTGTCAGTCCACAGTGCTCTAGATGGCCTAGTGTCTCCAGTAGTGTCATACATAGTTAGAGTGGATCTATAGTTGTGTGATCGTGAGACATTAGGAAGGACACAACACCAGATACTCAAATGGATAACCTTATGGTTCCTAATATCTAACCTTTCTGTGAAGGGTAGGGCCACTTCCAGTTAGGAAGTTGAGTGGGGGACTGCGGGTCCGTGGTTGGTGGAAAAGCACCAGGATGATGCTCTCCTTCCTAAGCATGAGACATGCTGAGGCTTATGGAGACAAATGTCATTGGTTCCAGATACAGTGTTTGCATTTTACGACCAGTTGGTCTATTGTAATGTATAAATTGATTTATGATGCCTTGGGCATAACTTGTACATGAATAGTGATGGTTACTCATTAAAGATATGTAAATGATTATTGTATTGTAAGCTTTGTTATATTCTATTTAGAATAACATGCTTAATTGATAAAATGATAATGAATCATTATGATTAAATTTTGATTTGCACAATCATATTGTTAACTAATCTCTTGATTAAGGTGGATGTTTATGTTAAATCTTGATCATTATGGATAGTGATGTTACATAAGATTATCATCAAAGACATTTGATATGCAAAACTATCAAAGTGAAGATATTTACTTTTGAATTTTAATATTTTTGTAATATAAGATGTCTTTTGAAACTAGGTGTTGGTCTGTCTTGAGACTTGTGTATTTAATGTATTTTCCTTTTTGTAAAAAGTGTCATGTAAGGATGAAATAGATCTTGTTAGTTGTGCCTCTCTTGTTTAGCGTAAGATTTGAAGTTTGTTATAAAGGGATGAAGGAGATTATCCTAACATCTAAGTGCCACAAACATTTAATGCCTTATAAATTTGAATTGTTGGATCTATAATGGTCCTAGCCGTTGAATTTGTACTAAGTGTGTTGCCTTCCTCTTTAAAAGGAAGTTCATTTTCTTTGTAAAGGGTTGGAAATTGTTGGGACTAGAAAGACTTTTGAATAAAGATTTTTATACAGTGTTTTCATTCGTGGTTTCCAAACAAGTTAGTTGAATCTTCTATTGTTCATGCATGTATGGAGTGACTATTTGATGGATTTGACGTTCATATCACTGGTGCTTTTCTGATTGTAGATTACTTTGTGTGGTTAATTTGAGCACTTTTCTTATTCATGTTGTGGAGTATCTTGTTAATCTATGCTAGCAATTGGCTTTTAATTGAGATTACTTTCATGATTTGAAGACCTTCCATTAAATATTGCACTATCCTTTGTGGAGCTGTGAATGTTTGGTTAAGCAAGGATTAGTTTTATTTCAAATTTGTCTATTCATATATCATTGCATGACATTGAAGGTTCAAAATTTAGGTTTTTTTTCTAAAACCCTCTCTCTTCCCCCTTTTATCTTTTGATATTTCTTTATTTAAGTGATTAGGTATAGATTTTGCATAAAACTTAAGCATCAAAGTAAAAGTGAACATCTGATGGTAGGAATATTGTTTCCAGTACATCATTTTCAGATTTAAAGTTAAGGAAACATTATCTTAGGTTAGGGTTTAAGCTAATTTCAAAATCTTTTAGATATAACCCCTTGTATTGGATTTTAGTAGAATAATATTTTGCAAGCCCCTTGGTTGTAACAAAAATTTCACATAGAACACTAAGTTATCCTACAAGGCCAAGACCTTGTTATAAAGACCTTGGGGTTGTTAATCTTCTTCTTCGAGATTGATTTCCTTTCAAGAGAGGTGGGATACGTAATATTTCATCTAACTTGAGAAGTGTGTCAAAACACCCATCAACATACTGGTGCTAGAAGGAGGGCCTCAAACTAGAATGTAGAAGAGTCATTACTAGGTCAAGATCAACCAAAGGAGCTTTGGAATTGTTACATCTTGATCAACACTGGAGAAATAGAAGAGATAAAGGGTATCCTAGGGCTAGCTGTGCAAGGTCTCTAAGGGTAGTTGATAGAAATAACACTCCTCTTGTTCCCCTTGGAACTCCTAGGTTGGACCCATGGTGTTGTTGGGTCAAAATGACTCCCCTTTCAGATTTTTAGATAACCATGACATGCTTAAAAATCAAGATAAGCTTTGCCTTGAGTATATCACACCTAGCCCTAATAAAACTACTGAAGAACACCTCAGGGCCTTCAAAGATGCATGTGTGAGAACTCAAGTTTAGTATGAGGATGTGGTCTACAATTATTACCTTACACCCTAGGGGATGAGGCATATAATTGGTATATCGATTTACCCCCAAATTTCATCACCTCATGGAACTAGTAAAAAGAAGTTGTTCTCTCTTGTTTTAGGATCCCAATTGATGTTGCCACATTATATCAACTTGTAGCTACCAAGAGAGGATAAAATAAGGTAATAGGTGCATTCAAGTCGAGATTCCAAAAATCTTTCTCCCATCCAAAGGATCCATATCTAATAGCCCATGGTGTAATAGTTCAAGTTTATCTTTCAACCCTAGATATGATGACTTTCATGTTTGTTAGCTTTCTAGGTAGGAATATTTGGATAGTGGGTATTCCACCATATTGTTGTACTTAGTACCAATGTATCATCTAGGTATTTCATTCATAGGTCTTCCTTCTCAAATGTTTTTTCCATAGTTTGAAGGTATCCTAGAAGACCACTCACTCCAAAGTAATGTTGTAACTTGACATGTGATATCCCTTTCTTGGTGTGGCATCCTCTTTTTCATAAGGGTTTCACTTTTTTAGATACCCTCTAGTAACTTCTAAGTATTAAATTTTGATACTAAATACCTTTCAACCCTAATATCTTTCTTGTTCTCTTTTTTGGGTTGTTCCACTCCCATTCTTCAACTGCATCTTTGGTGTTAATTGATGACTCACCATTGTCCATGAGTATTTACTCCTTTGATGTGGGTTTTCCATCTAATCTAGTTCTTAGGATTCTTTTGACTCTATAGAGTCCTCTAATTCTTTCTTCATCCTCCATATCTTCATCTATGGTATGCTTTCTTCCACAAATGCTCCTTTGGTACCAAAATTAAAGGGCATATGTACTACTCTACCATTCCCCTATAGAATGAGCTCTTCTTGTTCTACACAAAATACTCCACTATTATCTACAAACCATTATAACTCCAAAAGGATGGTGAATGGATCTATAATGCCTTCATGCATTTCTATCACCTCAAAATTTGCTTTTATTTTTATATTCGTGAAGTTCACCTCCACATTCTTCTAGGTCCCAAAGGGACATTTGGGATTTCCAACAATCAAATAATTATCATATGGTGTTTCATGTAGCTCAAGCTATCTCGATGCATACCTTAGTATCACAATTAGCAAAATAATGACCATTCCATCTATCGACACCAATCAATTTATTGATATTTAAATAAATCATCACAAATTTCTTATTAATAACTTTATATTCAAAAGGTTTGGAATAAGGGATGTTACAAGTTCCTAGCTTTCAAGAGGTGGTTTAGGATGGTTGGCTAAGGTTTGGGATGATTGGCTATCGTTGGGATGCTTGGAAGGTTGTTTTGTGATCATAAGGATGGCCAAAAATAGGTGTAAACAAGTCTAGAAAATTATAAGGAGATGGGCACTAAAATGAGTGCAAAAACATAATGTGAAGATTACAGGGTATGCAATTTCCATCATTACTCTCTCATGGGTGACAATGACATGTAACTAGACAAAGCAGTAGGCAAACCAACACCACTCAAAGAGTACTTTCAATAAAAGAGATGTTTTTCCTCCACCCATAGCCATACAAGAAAACATTCTTGAAGCTAAAAGGACAACAAAAATTAACACCTATGTTCTATAGTTCTTATCAAGTTTTACATTGGATACAAGTTGGACCTTCCATCATCTTCAAAGATTCATCCTATTTTTCATGTAACGTGTCAGAAGTAGGTCCTTGGATAACACATTCAAGTTCATACACCATTGCTTGAGCTTGGTACAAAAGGATCCATCATCTTAGAACTAGAGTCTATTCTAGACTGTCAATTGCATCAACTCTGGCACTGCAATATAAGATAAGTGTTGGTATAATGGTGAGGTTTACAACTAGAAGATGCAACTTGGGAGCTACTCCAACAACTCCAACAATAGTTTTCTCATCTTCATCTTTGAGGACAAATATTTTGAAGGGAGAGAACATGTTAGGACCCTTAAATCCTCACTCTTTTAATATTTATTAGGTATTCATTAATAAAGGTTTGGGTGCTTATGCTTTATAAGTCATCGTCTAAGCTAGGATCATCTATCCCACATGCATGAGAAGTACAATAGTTGTCTTTAGTTAAAGTTTTTTATATATATATATATCCAAAACTAGTTCTAGCGCTTATAAGGTGCTTTCCCTCTCTCCCTAGAGTTCAGTTGCGACCAAAGGAGTGAGTGAAAATACATTCCATTTGATCTTGCTGAGTGAAAAGACTATTACGGCTAAGCTAGATTCACCAGCGAGCGACTTGAAATCTAATGGAATGATCCAATCAACTATATATATATATATATATATTAAAAATTTTATCGTTAGATTGAGAATGTGAGTGAAAAGGATTGTATAAATATAAATTTTGATTAGACAAGGCAATTGAATGACTAGCCCCGTCATTAACACCATCAACATGTATAACATTATTGTCTATCAAATCTCATACCTTATGCTTTAAATCTATACAAATCTATGTGTGATGACCATTAACCATGTGCTAGATACATAAAATATTCTCATTATATCCCTTAGGGAGTCCTCTAGATGGATCCAATGGACAAAAAGGACTAAGAGTGATCAAATTCGCATTCAATAAAATTTGAAGCATGTGATGTAGAGGTTCAGTTAATATTGTAAATTTTGTAGTGATTTTAGACTTAAAGGAAAGAGCATTAGAAGTAGTTGTCATATGATTAGCATTAGGTTTGGTTTCTTTCTTGTCATTATCCTTTTGGAAAGTATTTATATTTAAGAACATGGAAGGGTAAGCATGCATGGAGGATGTATGAAGGACCCATGTTTTACCCTAGTAAAAGAAAGTAACTTGAGTTAAAGATTCTTGACACAAGCACAAAGGTCTATGAAAGAAGCATAATTATTCAAGCATACATTGTCTCGGATAGGAGATAATAACCCCTTAACAAAAGTACTTTACAATTCATCATCAAGGAGGTGGTATTTGATTTTAGCACAAAGAGATTGAAATCAAATGATGTAATCATTGATGCATTCATTGGAAGTTTGATTAAACTCAAATAAATCTGAAACAATAGATTTTAAACCTATATCACTTAAAAACGGTTAACAAAAGTTGTAGCTAGTTGATCAAAAGAGTGGATAGAGCCAAGAACCAACAAATTAGACCATTGAATAACATAGTCTTGAAGAGCACGAGGAAATAACTTAGCCCAGATTTCATCATCATAAACATAGTCTAAACATGTCACATTAAAGTCTTGCAAACGAGTAATAGGGTCACCTTTACTACCTGGCATAATTCAAAGTGAGGTGCCACAAAACTAATGGTAGTGGATAGGTCACAATTTCAAATACAAGAGGCATGCGATGTGCTAATAATTAAGTAATGACTTATTGATTACAAGACATGGAATTGACTTTCTTTTCAACTCTACCTAGCTTTTGTAAAAGCGCATCAAGGGTGGAGATGGGATTAATGGTGGTTGCAGTAGCATGGACAACAATAGAGGGAGTATAAAGTGGATGAGAAACAAGAGGTAAGAATATGGCACTATTGGGATGAAAAACCATATTAGAAGGCAAAGAGGAAGGTGCGATACTAGTAAAGTGAGATGAAGTGTTGTCACTAGTAGTATAATATGTAGGTGTAACACTAACATGCATAGAAAAAACAATAGAACTAGTGGTGTGAGAGGTAAGTGAGACACTAAGCCAAAAAAAATGATCTTGATCACAATCACACTATTTTTTTTTCTCTATTTACATATTAGACACTAGTGGAAGAAGAGGTACTAATGAAATTAGAGGAAGGATCATAGGGGTAGGGGTCACACTAGAAGGAGTAACATGGGAGGTAGGCATAATGAAGCAATCTACCTCACGACGAGGAGATAAAAGGTTAATGGAAGAGGAAGTGTGGGTAGGCAAGGGGAGATGCTCCAAGCAAAGATCTAGGAGAGGCCATTATAGTACCAATGCCATGAAGAATATTTGTACCAAACAGTGCTCCAAGCAAAAAAATTATGAAGAGATTTAACCAAATGTGTAGGAGAAGTAACATTAGTAAGCTCTTGGAAAATTATGATTAGCCCCAATGGGGATTTCCTAATTAGTGGAATGATAAGCCATATGAGGATTTAGGCGAGCTCTTCTTCTCAAAGGTAAATTAGGGTTTCAATTAGATCTTGTTACAAATAAACCCTAGAGAGATAACCAATGACAAATCAAGGGTAGCTATCTCAAAAATACAATAAACCTCAAATTAGAAAATCATAAATCAAAAGATAAACCCTAAGGGGAAATCCTAAGGGGGTGTAAGAGTAGAGGGGTCCACCAAAATGAAAAGGAAATAAACAACATTTTCGAAATAAAACCATAGGTCAAAATAAATAAGAAAACATGATCAAAAAATTACCTTAGGATTAATTCAACTAAGAGAGGAACTACATAATGTGTTGAAATAAATGCATAAATAAAACAAAGGTACTTAGCTAGAAATTTGATATAAATATGTTGTGATAGATGGTTGAAGATGATTGATCACTATGCAAAAATATCTAGAAGAACTAGATGAATGCCATGCCTTAGGATCTAAAAATCTCATTGCTTATCATTGTGGGTCATTTCTACAACTATGGATTTGTCCTAGGCTTGTAGATTTGAGCTTTGGTGCATAAACCAGATCTTTGCTAAATTGATATTTTCTTCTTAGTTTGCATGAATGTTTGTCATCCACTAAACAAATGATTGGTGGTGTTTAGGAACACCTTCCAGGAGTTTGCTAGGAAAGGATTGATTCTTCTTTGATCAAACCCCTAGATTGACTAATTTAACAACTATTAATAAAGATCGAAGACAACAAGTGGTCGTGCAGAGAATTCTCTAAATGTCGATGTAAGTTAGTAATGTAGTAATAAATGCTCTGACAATGTGAATGAATTTTCTATCTATGTGCATGATATCTGGGTATAGATAATTAGATTTGTAAAAATAAACTAGTGTTAGTCATAAATACAACTCCAAAGCTCCCAAGTGAAATGTTTTGCAATTCTACTCGACACATAATAATTAGTAGGAAGGGTTAGTCAACCCAACATTTGGATTTGAAATTTAAAAGCTCTAAAACCATGACAGTTCCAACTTTTGGTTCTACTTTTGCTAGGTGCCCATTTAGCACGCTTGGTGGCAAAGCCCTAAAGGAGATCCAGCACTCGGGGAATTGGACGGCACGATCGAGGGGAGTAGCGGCGGAGTTGGGGTCTGCCGCCTTTGAGAAGAGGTTGCTTGCCGAGGCCTCGTGCTCGTTGCCCTGGAAGGCCACACATTTTGTCAAACGTTTCGTTGCAGGCGGCTTCGACGATTTTCTTCGTCAAAACAGCACTTCTCCTTTCGTTTTGATTTGTCCGGTAAGTTTCTTATTGTCTGCTTGACTGCTTTAAACATCAAAGGTGAAAATCTAGCGGATACAACTCACATCGTTTTTTCGCAGGTGGATTTGGACGCAATACCCCTGCCTCCTGGTGAAGACTTCGGCATTACAAGGTGTGTGGAATTTTAGAAAGAAATAATGCCCGGGGTTTTGGATGGGTTTTTATAAACAGTTTATAGTTTTTGTGAATACCCAACTTATTGTTTAATGATTTTACATGCTTTCAATGATTTTGTACTGGCAAATTTGGATTTTTGAGAAAAATCTAACCTACTCAGAAATAATAACCAACGAATTGATTGATATATTCATATACAGAGACATAAATTGTTCCTGGGTCAAGTAGTATTGTATTATGCATATCTTCATAGTTTTTCTATGGTTTTTAGCTATTTTTGAGACCTGGACTCGATTAGGACTTGACAGGCCCATTTTATACCCGGGCTTTGAACTGGGTGAAAGAAAATTGTCAAGACATTGAAAATTTTAACATTTCAATATTTCCAAATGCATATAACATCAAAATAAACCAGGCAATACAACGTAAGATTTACTTGTTTCTTGGCCAAGGCTTCTGAAAAACCCTTAATCTGCTCTAAATCTGCTGAAAGATGAGAACCCGCAGCAGCACCAACTTCACAATCTTCTTCCATGCTATCTCCAATCATGATCAGATGGTCATAAAGGGCCCAATATCCACTCCCGGACAGCTTTGTTTGGATCTGTTTCCACTAATTTATTCACAAAATCCTCAGTGATCAAGGCACAGGTATACTGCATCCCTAAATTGGACAGCCCATCCGCTCTGAGAATTTCCTTAATTAGGTGCAGGGTGGAAATATCCAGAACACAAAACCTGTTCCTAATGCAGTGGTTAGATGCTGCACCGGCATACGCATCCCTTCTGAAACCTCCCTTCATCGCAGACCTAAAACTCCTGATAAACTGGTGACACCTGAACTGGAAAACAGTTCTGCAAACAAACATTTAATGTGTCCGCATGGATAGTCCAGGATGAAAATATAAAGGACTGCACACAAGCCAAATGTGCTCAGCTACAAATGCAGAAGAGTGGGATATAATTCCCATACAAGCGAGGTGTTGCCGTGTGCTCACCAATAAAAAAACATGATCACACTATAATCACACGGTGGTGATCTGAAGTTAAAGAATGATTAAACCATTCCCTAAGGATGCATCTCTCTCGAACAATGGGACCAATTCCAACTCTTCTGGAAAGACATTGATCTTTGATGAGAAGGGGAGCTGTTCCACTCCATTATTAGCCAGCATACCTGCAACCACATTGCCTTACCTGAGGCAATGATTGATCTCAAGATATTCAGAATTGGCTTTGAGAAGAGTTTCTTCAATAATGCTCTTTAATCTCCAATTCTGCAAAGAATTATTCTTTAGACAATTTATAGTCAATAAGGAATCTTTTTCAATCTCCAGATGTTTGAAACTGGAAACGACCACCAATTCGATCCCATTCAACACTGCCAATGCTTCAGCTTCGTTGTTTGTGTTGCAGCCAGGGAGGAACGCTGCCTCTCTGCCAAAACTGCCATCTGTCATTCTAAGAATGATCCTGGCACCCATAGGGCGGATTGCCTCTAGCAGCATCATCAAAATTCATCTTAATATTCGCAGATCTTGGAGGAATCCAATGCACCTTTTTTTGACCGAGTTTTTATCTTGATCACTCCTTTGACGGTGGATGCATGCCATGTTTGTTTGTGGCGCTTCATTGGAAAAATTCATTGTAATAGTCAATATCGACAGTTGATGCAACATTATGTATTTCTTAAGAAGAATATCCTCAATTCAAAATTGTGTGAATGGACTGGCCACAAGGAGGGGCATGGAGGTGCAATTTGTAGCATTGCGCCCTACCTTGTCCCCTTTATCATAGACAAAGGGAAGGAGAGGTGGCTGATGCTGTTGTGGAAACCTTGTGATTGCTGGCATCACATGGAATATTTGGTTTGTGCATACCTCAATTGTCTAGTGGAAAAAATGCTAATATGAAATTTGAGCAGATGTTTCTGGTCTTCTTGGACATGAATGCGTGGGGCCTCACACTGTAGTTGTCATCTACTGGATATAGGAGAATTTTATTCTTGGTTGATGGTGCACTTGCTCAAATGGGCAAGGGGATATAGGAGGACTCATCCTAAGTTTGACTCATTTCTTACAAAACTTCAGATGGTCACCTCTGTTAGATCAATACTTGGATTAAATTGGATTCTATTCAGAGCTGAACGGGCCAAAGAATGGCCAGAAAACTAAGGTAGGCATGGAGAGATTTGGAATGCAATCCTTTAAACTATGGAAACCAAAAGGGGCATGCAGGTTAGTGACTTCAGTCAGAACCTTTGAACTATATAGAGCTAGGGAAGCCAGAATTAAGGGCCAAAGCATTAAAGGATGTTGTGGATGCTTTCAACAAATTTTGTTTCACCATTGTAAATAGAAACATGCCAGTACATGGATGTGGTTGTTAAGAGTGCACAAGTTTTGGTTATTTGCGGACATTAACACAATATCATTTCATTTCTACTAATGAAATTCTTGCAGCTTGGAAAGCTTCCATGCTCAAAAGAGATCATGTGCAATCATGAGAATTTAGAATATAATTTTGACTTTTCAAATTGCCAAAAGGTGTTGATGGGTTTCACAATTCTTAACAATCATATTTCCTATGAATTTGTTGTCAATTCTTTTAACATATAATAAATTCTTGAGTTACAATTATTTATGATCCTCTGCTGCTTAGCACACAGACTACATATATTAAACTCTGCGACACAACATCAAGTTCATTTGTTTTGCTATGTATTAGGTTTTGACATCTAAAGGATTTTGGAATCATTTTGACTATAGTTCCATTAATTCTACTTTGTCAACAATAAACTAGATAATTTCACGGCGTCAACTTCCTTCTCAAATCAAGGCTGTTTGATTTAGTTCAATTGCAATAGAATATGATATCCAATAAAGAGATATTGATTTTCAAAGGTACTGGACTTGTCTTAGGTGTAAATTTTCGTGTTTTTATTTTGCCAAAATACATATTGGAAGCATGCCTTACCTCTATTAAACCCTAGCATATTACAACCCTCTTCTCCACTCCCAAGGCATTGGTAGATCCTAAGTTACCGAATCGCAATTGGGCACAGGAATGGGTATGTGAATCTGGTATGCTGGTACGCCAATTTTTTTTGAGGGGGTTGGGTACGTTTTGGGTACAATACAAAAAACATATAAAAAATTTAAAATATATATATATATATATATATATATATATTCTAAAACATTTAGTATTATTAACTATTAGTCAAATATAATAAAATAATAAAAATATTAAAATAGAATATTTTAATTTACTATTTAATATATTATTATATTAAAAATAAATAATATATATTATATTATATATAAAATAAATATAATAATAAATACTCTTTAGAATTAAAATGTAAGTTTATAAATATAGTTATCTCCTATTCATGTTTATTAAAAGGATGTCCTATCGTTAATGCTCTATTCATCACTCTACTTTGGTTGGCGTTAATGCCTCTCCTCTATGGGCCTTGAGGCACGCAGACAATCCCATGCATTAGAGGAACAAACGGAGTCACTCGACCACTTGGGAATGATGTAGATGGAAGAGAAAAGGGCAAAGCTTGAATTCATGGTGGCCCAGGAGTGCTCACTTCTAATATCAATAACTAGCTCTTCTATCTGGGCATCAATCGATCGATTCCTCAATATTCTCTATTCTTGATATCGGGCCTTAAGCAGGTCGACTGTCTACCCTCTCTGGCAAAGCAAACAAAAAAAGGTCAACATAACCAGATTTTGCCTGCAATTAGATGAACCTTGGTCGAATCCGCAAGTGATTCCAACTAGGTTTCGATTTCGGGACGTTTCGTACCCGGAATCAGGCCTATACTAGCAACGATTTGGTAACGTAGGGTGGATCTGATGGAACTGGAAGCTACTAGTTTATTTTTGGTTCTTTATACAAGAAACCTTGATGCTCTCACGAGGCTACTTAAGGGAAAGTATCCATAGTTGAGCATGCCCCAATAGTTGCGAGCGCATTGGGGCACTAAAGGACTGTGTTTTAAAACTATAGCACTATTACTCGTGACTTCAAAGTTCTTGGTGTTGACTATTATTACTAGTAATTAAATGCGTGAAGGGAAATGATATTTCCTTAGGGTTAATCTAGGCTACTTAAATAAATGTATACAATTAGACACGAATTAAACTAGATTAAATTAATGACAATTGGGAAGGATAAATCATGTAAAATAATGTTATTTTAGCAAATTAATTGTAAAGAGTGTACTTAGCTCTTGACTGAGGAGAGAGTATGAATGTTGGTCTTGATGAATCAGTTCGCCATACTCTAGGATCTTGTAATGCTCGTCCTCAGATTCCATTTAGGCTTGGAAATCTGCACAAGTCAATTCTGTGCTTGGGGATCGATTCCATGTTGTATAGATGTGATTTGTGACTTGCAAATATGATTGATGCACTGTACACTTATGCTCTTTTCATTAGATTCTCGGATTGCTAGGGTCAAGTTCTCATAGGTCAACCCCCTCGAAAGATTGGCTATATAATCATGAAATGATTGGTAAGCAATAGGCAAGCATGCAAGTAATCTAGATGTTGATTTTGATGCATTGATAAAATGATTGATAAGCAATGAGCCGCTATTCTATCAAGAGCATTTCAATTCTAACACACCCTCTAAGGTACATTGTATCAAGAGTATTTCAATTCCAACACACCCTCTAAGGTACATTGACTTTGAGATCAACTATGATATCAAATTCAAAATTTCAGACATGATATAATTTAGTTCTAATAAATTTCAAACTAGTTAGAATTTCAGTTATGATACATGATTTTTAGTTTTCTACTGCTTTGCAATAAAAGTTATTTCACTGATTTCTATCCTATAAACAATGCATTTAATAAACCGCATACATTTTGTGTCATTTCCCATGCAATAAAGTGTTTGAGTATGGAAAAATTATCTATCTCTAGCAAAAATTTATGGTAATAAAAAAATTTACTAGCGTGCCCATTGAACCAAGGTGTCCAATTGCTAGTAAAGATTATGTATATACAAAAAAGGGTAAATAAAAATAATATATCTTCTAATGCACTAGTTGAATTGTACTCTCTAGCATATTACCTTACACATAGTTTTCTAGTGACATAACTGTTGCACCTCCTTCCGGTGCAAGTGCTAGTAAATACATGATTGTGGCATGGAACCTTGTCACGTTACAATAAATCCATATTTGTGATATATGAAAAAGATCTTGACCTTACATGTATTATATTTTGTAAAATAATCTTATTTAAATAGTTGTAAATTATGGGGAATCAATAAGATCTTGGGCTTACATTCATTTTTCCATTCAATTTAAATTTCTTTAGATGTTGATAAGAACTTTATTGATGTATTTATGTAGTTGTTGAAAAGCAGAAAAGTAACTCAAAATTTTCAAAAGCCTTGGGTAAAAATTTAGAAGCACCAAAGACACGTCAATCATAAATTAATTAAGATTGAATATATCTAAATTGTGGACATTGAAAGTACACTGTCACAATTATAGATTTATTGCAAAATGACAAGGTTCAACTCACAATCATGTATTTATTGCAAATTCAACTGTCTAGATTTGTTTGATGGTAATCCTTTTAATCTCCACCATCAATCTATGTATTTCAACTAGTACTCCTCATTAAGATATGTAACTCTTAAATGTAAATAGAATACTCTTGACGTTTTTTAGATGGATGTATTTAAGATATCTATAATAATTGATTTATTTCATTTGGAATTTTTTTAATGGAAGGCAATTACATTAATTTAGTATGGTAATATAGACAAATTATTATTTCTGCAACAGGGGGAAGAAGAGACAACCCTAAAGCAGCACATTTGAAGTACAGTCTTGCATTGTCTTCGGATTCTAATCTATTCAAAGGCATGCAATTGTGCCAACAGTTTTTTCTCATAGGGGTTCATTTGTAAGGTGTTTTTTTTACGTCGACAGAAATTGGATAACTGATGGGTAAGAAATCTTCAACGTTTTTCATTGAAATTTGTTTTTACTACGGTTCAGGAATCACGTACTTAGAAAGGTCTCTAATGTAAATATACGTATTTTTTCACATTCTTCATTAGTCAGATGCATTATTTTTTGGGTTGAAAGTTGTGGGTACTTTGACTTTTGTTGATTTTTATAGTAATCTTGTAATGGGCAGCAAGGATCAAGGTTCACGAGTTGCGCACGAAGAGCAAATCAGATCTGCTTCTTCAGTTGAAGGAGCTCAAGGCTGAGTTGGCACTCCTCAGGGTGGCAAAGGTTACAGGAGGAGCCCCCAACAAGCTCTCAAAGATGTAAGTACTTTTTCTTTAAGATTGAGGCTTTTAGGTTTTCCAGGGATTGCTAAGGTTGGTGTGGTTTTTTATAATATTTTGGGTCGTTAGGGTTTTTTTAACGTTTTTAAGTGGGTTTTGATTTGCATCACCATTTTGTTTTGGGTTGATTTGTTTCTTGTCAGAAAGTTTTGTACCATTTGGTTTTGTATGAGGTTTTAATTTATCTTTGTCTGGTTCTTTTAAAAAGCACTGCTAATTTGATGCTGATTTGTTTTTATTTTCAGCAAAGTGCTAAGGAAATCGATAGCCCAGGTTCTGACTGTTATCTCCTAGACCCAGAAAACTGCATTGAGAGAGGCATTTAAGAAGAAGAAGTACATGCCACTTGACTTGCGCCCAAAGAAGACTCGTGCCATTAGGCGACGTCTCACCAAACACCAGGTATTGTGTTTATCCAATGACCCTGTAATGATTTGGTTACATTCAGTATGCATTTTTGTGGAATTCCTTTTGTGGAGGTATGTTGGGACTGTACAAAAGCTTGTGTAAGACATGTTTCATGCACAAATGCACGCTCTAGCCAAGCTCTGTACGTCAACAACTTGCCACCTCTCAGTTTATTGCCTCTTTGTTTGTTGGAGAAGTTAAACGTTGTTCTTGCTCGTTCAATCTTTGTATCATCGTTATATCACTGCCCTAACTTTTTGTTCTACTTAGTGGTGTTTAAGTTCCCTTGATTCCTTTTCTAACATACACAAAATTAATGCCTGGATATTAGGTTTCATTGGTTTGGTAAAATTCCTCTAAATCTTTTGCTCATCTCTGTTGCTTGCTGAGATTTCATGACGGTAGAATTTAGAGGGATAATGTAATCTGCTTGTTTTACTTTTCAATGCTTTGTCATGTCTCCTGGGAATGTGAACTTGGGTCTCAGCTTGGAAACCACAATGTTTTTGCCACCTGAGCTCATACCATTCTGACAAATCTGAGTACTAGTGTTAGTAGTGAAAATTGTTTTTGTCTGTACACTGAATTCCAGATTTGCTTTTTTGAACTGAAGTTTTGATGATTTAAAAATAGTCTGAAACATTGCCAAAAAGCAGATGGGTATATTACCCTCAGATGCTTTGGGAAATTATTTTAGAACATAAGAAAAAAGCAGATAGATATTACTCACAGATGCTTTGCCTTGTCAAATGGTCAAAATAGGTGTTACAAGTGGCCAAACTGAGCTACTTGTATACCAGTTGTCATCTTCATGATGCAAAGGTTAAAGTTTGGAGCCAGCAGTCCTATCCCATATTCAGTTACGATTTTGATTGTATAATGTCTGTAATCTTATTTATCAATTCACCTTTTTGAATGGTTTGCCTTTGTCACCTTGGCCAGTTACTGGATGTGCTCTATTTGGGATTGGTTGCCTTGGTAGCATTGTTTACAAGTCTCTTTTATCTGTACAGTTGTGCATTTCAGATTTTAATATTAATTATTTAGCAGTGTATTTAACACTTACGTAGGATGGCTTCCAGCTTGGGCTGTGTAAAGATTTTTCTCTGTTAATTGTTAGATTTGTTGATTTATGCATATCTGTTTTGGAAGCATTGAATTCAAATGTGCCCGTGGAATGAAGAAGCTTTTTGTGGAAACCTTGCTCTGACAGGAGATTTGTTTTAAGAACTTCCAACATAGTTAATCCTAATAATTCTTGTTAAAACATATTATTAATTTGAACTGCTTTTTCTTTTTTGTTTCAGGCTTCATTGAAGACACAGAGAGAGAAGAAAAAGGATATGTATTTCCCTATGAGAAAGTATGCAATCAATGTCTAGAGATCAGGACTACTCAGGTCTTGAACTGTGGAATTCCCATGGGTTTTTTTGACAAAGTGAGTTTTCGTTGTTGAACAGTAGTTTTTATAAATTGGTAATATGATTTAATGTTTCAGTAATACAATTTTTATCATTGAGGAAAAATACTTATGTTCATTGGATACAGTTAACTGTTGAGATCCATCCCCAATTTTTTTGTACCAAGTAATACAGATTTAAACTGATGAGAGTTAAATTAAATTCTACACATAAATAGGATTGCAAAAAGCAAATGACCAACATACACCAGAGTTGCACTGTGTGGATGCCATAAATAATAAATTATATCAATAAGCTCCATATGAATAACATGAGGCATCCTTTTATTCATCATAGCCATTGCATTTGTGAATTAATGAGTCTAATCCACTTCCTTCAAAATATGTCCTTCCTTTTCTTAAGTATGTCTCTTACAGTTTTTCAGATTTAAACATAATATCATTAGAATTCCCAGAGTTTGAATTGGAATCAACACATTGGCTAGATTGCATGTACCATTATTGGCAGAACCTCTGTGAATTATAAGGTGCCCCTCTTAAGTTATCTTGAGATGTTTGGGTCTCAACATAATTATCCAAGTTATCTTGCCATATTGCTTTTAAGTTATGATGTGGTTATGTTGGATGGGCATTTTGAGATAGCTAAAGCTATTGGTTAAAATGTTGTAATTAGTGATATGTTAATAGCTTCTTTTTGTTAGATAGATTTATGACTATGTTAACAAATTGGCAGAAAAACCGTGTACTTGGGTAGGATTCATTTTGGAATCAGATTTGGGTATGAGACCCCTGTGGAATTGGGTAGGGTATGTTTTTTGGGGCTGGAATTGTTTGGAGTTGTTGATGTGCATACCCAGGCAATTCTAGGTTGGACGAGGCATTTCCATGGTGATTCCAATGGCAGTGGAGAGGGGTCGGCACAATGTATGTTAGCATCGCAAGCGAACGGCCATGGAGATCTACTCACACACCTGACACATTCAAAACCTCTTGTGCTGTGCACTTTTAAATCACAGTCCTGTAAAGGGTGATTTTTGGATAGTAGAGTTTTTGGTAGTTTTGGTGTATATCCTCCTTTTACCCTTACATTCAAGGACCTAGGATCGAGTTGCAATGTACTATCATACCCTAGGTCACTATTGAGATGTAGGGAAACTTGGATTTTTTATGATTAGATTGACAATTTCCTTTTCTTATGCTCAATTATGCCTTAAAACCCTAATTATGCAAATACGACAGTAAACAGATGAATTACGGAAAATGCTTTTGCAAAAAGATGTAAAATTACAAATAACTGTGCACCTGTTTTCGGGGTTCCGAGGTGGAAAAGTCAGGGACTAAAGAGCGGGCGCCCAAGTCCAAGGCCCTGCTTTTTGTCGAGATCTGGAAACAAGGTCTGCAACTTGTATTTGTTGTATCAGAGATTTTCCCATTGCGAAACATTGAGGACTAATGAGCGGGCGCCCAAGTCCAGGTAGCTGTTTCTTTCACTGATCCGCAATCTCGACACTTTGTTGTACCCTTTTGCAATTTCATTTTGTCTGCAACTCCAACCTGTAACCTGCAATCATGAAAACTTTGGAAGGGGGTTGTGGTGTTTAGAGGCTTGCCTTAGTCAAGCCCCAGAGAGACATTCAAGTCTTCCGAACACTTTTGTCAAATAGAGAGTGTGTGTCTTGGGGAGGCAGAGGCAAAAACCAAATAATAAATGCTCAATAATCACAATAGATATCACCTTGTAGTGAAGATCTAATGGGAGGAAGAAGCTCTTCATTCCATGAGGAGATGGATGCTCAAATCTGCAAACACAAACACATAGACAACACAAATCTACTTTTGCAACACAATGAAAGCCTTGAATCACCTTTAGGATGCATAAAGTTCACAATAACAATCTAGTTTACAAATGAATGCTTAAACATGTTTTTATATGCAACTACAAACATTCTCGCCAAGATTTCGTAAATTCAAACTTTCTGTGTCGGCATAGGGACCAAATAATGGTCATAAACCAACACTAGAAATTTGGGCCTGACCCAAAATAGGGCAGGACTAGGGCGCGGGCGCACAAGTCCTCCCCCCATATTTTGGGCAGGGTTAGGTTCAAGGGGTCCCCCCTAGGCCCCATTTGTCATGACACCTAGGTTTCATTCCATCGGGATGCCAAATTAAGATGCAAGATGTCCTAAATGCACACTAGAGACCTGGGAGCTAAACCTTTTGAGGGAAAAGCCCCCAAGGGGACATTTTCCGACATTACAAGTCCATACAAAAATAAGCGGAATCTGCTTTACAGTATAACAAACAGTTCTTAATTCTAAGGTTTTACTGAGTCCAAGTCTCATCACTATGATTTTTGTTAGTATATGTTTATGTCTATCCTTCCCCTGGTTCATTGCTCAAAGCTTGAATTTTGTTAAACTAGCTAACAAATAAGGATATGATAGTTTTTGTTCTATTTTTTTGTGTATTGGAATTTTTTCTTTCCACAGAGATAAATCTGTTTTGAACTGTTACAAGTGTGCCCCTAAAATAAACACCTATTTCGCATGTTTCAATACTCACCTCAGCACAGTATGCATGGGAAGAAAATGTATTTTTTCTTTGATCTGCGGGTCTGTCTTTGGACTAGAAGCTAGTATGACTGGAATATGCAAGCAGGCTATTGACTATATTACAGCTGCAGACTAAATTGCAAAAATGTCTTAATGATCTCTATTTTTGTGTTTTAGACTTACTCATGGGGGCTATTTTTAGAGAGTCAAATTTACTCTGGTGGGATTGTGTGCTGTAAGTTTGCAGGCAATGAGTACCATGAGAAATTTGAGATGTCTTGCATGCAAATTCATGGATGTACGACTCTTCTTTCATCTGGGTTGGTTAAGCTGTGGACTGTTTTGCACAGTAATTACAGGTTGATTTATTGTTCCAACTTTGGCATTTTTTTAATGAAATTTAATAATGCAGATAAAGTTTCCCTACTATGTTTGTTGAGATGAAACTTGTGATTTAATTTCTCTTTTTAAACTTTAATCACTTTTATTGAGGTGCAATTTTCCTAAATCGCATTTCAAATATAGTTGTGAATTTCTGCATGAATGTTCTGATTATTCTATATTTGACTCAATTTCATGGATACTGAATAGCTTAAATCGATGTTATTTATATTAGTATTAGCATTAGAAGTTTACAAAACCTACCCCAAGAGTGGACGTAACTAAAAATTTGATTAGCCTATAGAAAACTGTATTGCAACTTGATGTTATTGAGAATTATGATCGCAACATTTGTTTGACAAAATGAACGAACTTTTGTAAGTTTGTATTCCTTGTTTGAGGGTAAACGATATAACGAGGTTTTCTCTTTTAGCAAAAGCAATAACCTACAATCTTCCTTTGACTAAGCAAATCAAATTGTTTTATTTTTAGCATCTTTCCATGCTGGTAGACATGTTGGTGGTTTCAAAGGAGGTTCTAACATGTATCTAATAGTAATTTAGTTTTAAACCATGAAATTTTCGTAGGATTTTTTTAAAAATTCCTTCAAATGAACATTGCTAATATTTCTGTTGAATCTTGACAGAAAAAATGATAAGAGGTTTGATTGGACTCGGTAGAGTTCTGGTCTGAAACCAAACTTTTCAGATTGGTAGAACTTGTTCGGATCAATTTTGAAGTCTGTATTCTGTATCTAATAGTAATTTAGTTTTAAACCATGAAATTTTCGTAGGATTTTTTAAAAAATTCCTTCAAATGAACATTGCTAATATTTCTGTTGAATCTTGACAGAAAAAATGATAGAGGTTTGATTGGACTCGGTAGAGCTCTGGTCTGAAACCAAACTTTTCAGATTGGTAGAACTTGTTCGGATCAATTTTGAAGTCTGTATTCTTATTATTTTAAAAAGAGTGAGCTCTGAATCTGAATTTTTAAGAAGTGATGAAAATAAAAAGATAAAAGAAAGGCATCATGAAGGGGGGGCATTGTCCTAAAATTTAGTGAGAATCTGAAATGGTTTAATTTGTTCACCTGTGAGCAATGCATAACATCTGTTTATTGCTTTTGTGCTATATCCTCTCAGGGAAGAGGATCCAGTAGTTGAGCACACTTCAACAATGGCATTGCACAGCAATGACTCCTGCCACCGTTTTTTAAAGTTTTACCCATTACTTGTTAAGCATTAGCAGCAGTTATGTTTGTGCCTAAAAAATGGACAAAAGGTTTTCATTTTCACGAGACCAATGATATAGTGACACATAAGGCAATTAGTAACGCATGCCTTGATGCACATCTTTTAGTCAAACATTTTTTTTGTTGTTCTCAAACAACACATTGAAGATGTAGCTGATGTGGCTACATCGTTGATGCCCAGAATCCCAAACAATAGCTTTAAGCTCTTATCTCACCTATATGGAGGCGTGCTGAAATTTTCATAGAAAAGACTATTGTTTAGGAGCTTGAGAGGTGCAAAGTTAAGGTGCACAGTTACTGGGTCCTGCCCCATATTACATGCTTTTTAATTTGGTGTTTAGTTTCGAAGTAATGTAGGTAGAAAAACTACTTCTGAAAAGACCTGTGAATTTGTAGACACACTCGACATTTTGGATAGCATTGTGGGATCGATCTCAATATGAGATGTACGTAGTTTTTTATACATTTTCCTACTTTTTAAACTTACAATTATTTTCACATTATGAAAATTCCAACTTTTTGATGAACATTTCTACACTTTTTTTTTTTGAATAAATGGTAGTTATTTGGTACTCGTTAAGAGGTTGAATATATGGGGCTTCTAGAGGCAACCACAAATGAAGCGAAGTTGGATATATCATACATTCTTAGGAGGATTAATTATTAGGTATAAATAATTGTTTTAACAAAACTTGTGTATGGCAATTGAGTTGAAGATGAATTGCTTGGAGTTACGTGAGGATTTCTAGATAATTGATGTAGAGTGGAGGGACCTCTCATTATCTATAAGGACCTAAAGTTACCTAGAGAGTTGATGGAGAGGTACTCCTTGAGGGAGGATAAAGTGAATGGGATTATTTACACTTTGGGGTAAGGTAGAAGAAGATGATGGGGCGATGACAATCCCAACCTATGTTTATTTGCAAGAGTTGGTGTTGAGGACTTATGATAGTGCTTTCTCATTTTTAGGGAAATGCAAATACTATATGATAGTGCTTTCTCATTTTTAGGGAAATGCAAATACTAGTGCATGTGTCGAGGTATTGGGGTTGGGATTTCGATTGAATCCTTAGGTAATTGATTGTCAAGCCTATACGACCTCTTTTATACATGTTATCTTGGGTTTTAGGGATTGTATGATTTGGAGCCTAGGTGTGCATGAGGAACAACACAAATAGATTCAAATTTATAATTGACGAAAACAAATAAAGGAACAACAAATTGTAAATATTTCTAATGTTGAACTGAAAAACAAGATTTAAGAGAGAAAAGACACCATATTAGTATTATAAATTGCAAGATTGTATTTGTAGACATACTTGAACTGACTTTCTCGCATCTTCTCATCACTAACTATCCCTTTCAATTAATTAAATAAATTCATTTAATTTAATTAATTTATCCTTAATTATCTACCCTAAGCCATTTACCCCAAATCATCCACTTGTGATAAATTAATTCATCTAATTTATCACTAAACCTTACAACATTATCACCCATTAATTAAATAAATATTTTAATGTTTATTTAGTTAATTTGTCCATCTCCTTAATCATGATTAATTAGATAAATCATGTTTATTTAATTAATCTACCCTATTTTATAGCCTAAACTTAGTCTAATTGATAAATATCAATTATTTAATTCGCTGCTCTAGCCTATACAACCTTAGACCAAAATTAATTAATTAAATCATTATTTAATTAATTTTAATCCTTCATTAACCCACTAACTTATTTTTTCCAGCCACATTAATTAAGTTAATCCCTTGATTAATTTAGTCAAATCTCACTTAACATTGTCTCTCACATCTCACAAATAAAAAATTATCTTTTAATCAAATGGGTCACATGATTCTTTCAACTCACCTTTCCATTTCCATGTAAGAGATCTTTTTTATGCAAAGAACTCACACATGTGATTCATAAAGGAACACGTGTTGCATGTCATCTCTTCTATTAATAAATTTGAATTTTTAAGTCAACATTCCCTCATGAAATGAATTTTTAATTCATTGACATGTCATTATCCAACTCTTCCCAAGCTGAATTTTTAATTCATTTTTAATCCTCCTCATCCTTGCCAAGGTGAATTTAAAATTCACTTTTATCCTCCACCCTTCATCTTTGTTGATGAGATCTCAACCCTTGATCTCATCCTCCCATCTCAACCCTTGATTTCAACTTTGAATCCTAGCCATTGGATTCAAATCCTCTCCAATTGGCCTATAAATACAAGGCCAACTCAAGCCATTTTCATCACATTCAATAGCATCAAAACCATGCCAAAATCTCTCCCCAACAAGTCTTCCATATCCTCATAATACCAAAATTCCTCTAGCTTATAATCTCGTATCTCTCATATCCATATCCAAATCATCTCAATTTTTAGCCATTATCCTCTATCAAATCCTTATTGTGTTGAGAGCAAAGAGCAATCTACATTCACACTACATCAACTTGGGTAAAGCTAGGAGTTCGTTGGGTGCAAGCTCCTCCACCTTATCATGGAGTGAGGAGACTTCAAGGATCATCAAAGGTATAACATTGTGTTTTACTTTGTTTTTCATTGTTTTATGTCTTTGAACTTCTTCTCATCTTCAGTATTATACAAAACAATATGTATAGAATCAAAGAGGTTGGATGTGTGTTACATGATGTTTATATGTGTTGCCATCCAATCTACAAAAGAAAAGTTAGTACATTAATATACAAACATAAAAGATAAGGGGAAACACAACCATTTTTCTTTAATCAATATTTTCCTCTATTGTATCATTTTCTAGAAACACTATGGAATAGTTGCATAGAACAAGGCTTGCATTGCCGAAAGTGGCATAAACAAATAGTTAGGACATTGTGGTGTGCTCATGTCTACTCATATGTTCTAAGAGAGACTCTAAAGCTAATGATGAACATTGCATATGGTGTGAAGTAACATCTTCACACCATAAGTTGATCAAAGTCACATACCCCCTAGATCAATCTCCCTTCCTTTTGAAGCATTGGTCCTCATTGTGACAAATTATGTAAAAATCTCTACAAGTTTAGCTTATGCGAATCATTTTCTCTCGAAAGGTACTTGAACAAAATTGACTTGACTTTGGCTTCAACTACTTGGTCCACTTTGACTAAAGCATTGCAATTAGAATTTGTTTGTTCAAACTAGAGATTTTTGCAACCTCTGGGGTGTTTGATAAAGGTGGGAAGTAAGGGCACATAGTTCCACATTGAATACTATACAAAGTCTAAGACAAGTTAAAAGATTCAACTTGAATACATTATCATCAACATTCTTAGTGATATTGTATGGCACATACCAAAGAGGGTAGGTCTTGCAGTAAGATCCTTTGAGTCATTCCTTCTACAAAGGAATCTCACTCTATTGCCAACCAAAAAAGTTTGAACATATGATGTTGATTATGGTGTTTCTTGTATTCGACATTAAATTTATGCAAAATGGTCTACACCTACAACTAAATATGTTGAATGAGCTTATAAACTTGACAAATTTGCCAATTTCCTTTTGAACTAGAACAATCATTGTTGTATGAGGCAATATAGGATAGGCTACATCAATGGGTTTCAAAGGCTAGAAGCCACTGAAACCTAAAAATGGTTGTATTGGGTAAAGCCATGTAAATCTCTATTATAGCTATGTAAATGAAAGAAAGAATTTGGTCTCATGTGTGATGCTTCTTGAAATTACACATATAATGAAGGAAATGCACAATCAACCTATTTACTACTTTTGTTTGTCCATAAGTCTAATGATGGAATGCAATAGACTTTGTCATCATTATGTCTATTATTGACCAAAGTGCTTTCTAGAAGTGGCTCAAGAATCTTGTATATTAAATATGATGGTAGCTAGTAATCCAAAATGAATCCATACATATTGAGTTGTTTCCAGAATTCATAATTTTGACAAGATATGAGGATCACTATCTTTGAAAATCTACAAACTACTAGATATACACAATAATTATAATGCTTAGTAGTAGGTAAATCTGGAAGGAAGTCCATGGAAACTAATCACCAAGACATTTCATATGTCAAAGGAGTGTATAATACTTGTTTCTTGTTGGTGAGTTTGACTATGGCACATGTGGTACATGATTTGATGTATTTCACAACATTAAATACGAGATGTGAAAAAAATACCTTTTCAATATTGTAAGAGTATTTTCAATTCTAAATTGACATGCAACCTTGTCAAAGTGAGCTTGTATCAACTTTTGTTGCTTAGCCTCGTATGGTACATAAAAGTTTTCCAAGTGATACCCAAGAATTCATCCTACAAATAGTAATCATAATCATACCATTCTAACCAAATATTCCTTTCATATCCACATGTATTGGTGATGGAGAGTTGAGTTTAGATTAGAGGCCTACTCAAAGAATTTGCTACTGGATTGAGACTCATCTTCTTGTGCTTGATGTTCAAGTGGGACTATTGAAGATGTGATAACCATTTGTGATGCCACTCTTGCTACAACTTATGTGTTTGAAATAACTGCAATGGTTTGTGATTCATGTAGATGCTCTATTTTCCTAACACATATTGTTTGCATTACTTAAATGTTTGAATAATAACCTAAAACTCTTGGTCAGAGGTGAGGACTACACCAAGGTTGCTCAAAGGCTTTAATCTCAATCTCAATCTCAATCTCAATTGCAAATTGATATTGAAGATTGCGTAAGGAAAGCACTAATGTGGAACAAAGTTTGCAATTCAATTCAATGAATGGTTTCTACTTCATCATTGACCAAGTGAAAATTGCTTTTGGCATCACCCTTAGTAACTTGATTCAATTGCCATGTAATGTTAGAAAAACCAAGCACAAACTTCTCTATTTTAATGGTCTATATCTCCTAGTTCTCAAAGGAACTATTGCATGCTATACACCCAACATTCTTCATTAGTATAAAGATCACATCAATATAAAATATTTACAATGATAATAGAAGATTCATCACCTCTTAAAGAACAAAGTAGATCTTCAAGGGAAAGAATAAAGTGGGTCACCAATAGAGTCTCAATAGACAAAGCCTAAAATCTTCACGATCGGGACAACACAACTCAAAAGTGAATAGGGCTCCATGTCATACAACAAATGAACATTTTCTCCTAGATAATAACAACATTTTTGTGATCATCTAAATTGAATCTACAATCCTAGAGAAAAACACTTGAGACCTAAACCCAAGGACTCATGTTGGTCTGAAATAACAAGGCAAGACTCGTGATTAGGTTGTACATAATTGTAGCCAAATTGACAAGAGCATCAACTCTTCTACACTTTTGGCTCGACTACCAATGAGGGTATTTGTAGAAATATTTTACATGACAATTGAAAATAAATGATAAACAAATTAGGTCACATAGATTATTCACACTATTTGTGCAAGGATATCCCAAATATTTGTCATTAAAAAGCCTTATACTAGCTTGTTGGTCTTGCAGACATAAATATCTCTTTTTGAAAGGAAGCAAGGTATGTAGATATGCTTACCACACTAGTCTAATGAGGAGAGAATTGTGCAAAATTTTCATCTTTACAATTACAAGGAGAAGAAACACAACATATTAAACATAAAATCAACAATATACCATAACACCAGTACATGTGGGGAAAACCCTTCTTGGAGAAAAACCCCACACTCCAAAGCAACCAATGTATTATTTAATAATCTAGAACAAGAATACAATACACTTGCAGAGCAAGCTTTTATAGGAGTTCACCAACATTCAATTTTTGGAGTAATTTCAACAGCATAATAGTCCCTGCAAAATCAACCATACAAATTGCAATTGCAAGCAACAATTCATAGAAGATGAGACAAGCTATAAACCAAAGGGATAAAGTTGCCCAAGCTATTTTTAGGATATTCCTTACAATACATAGCACTTGTCAAAACATGTCATAACCACCCACCAAACTTGGGCGGCCTAATTTGTCTCTATTCTCCATGCAAAGATGCCTCATGAAGTGTCCCAACCTATCATAATGCTAGTCAAGATTCCAATGTAACTCCCTCTTGCATGCTCTTACACTATCATAAGAATATGTCATAATTTGTTATAGAAATTTGTCATAACAAGAATATTTCAAGACGACCTTACACACGAAACAAGATGTTGACACAAGGCATAACCAATGCCAACTCATGTGGGATGCCTATCTCCTCATGTGAGGACAAAATAATGAAGTCATCTTCCATGTTATCTCCTAGTAGGATGCCAAGTCCTATAAGAGGAAAAAATACACTAGAACACAAAGTAGGATGTGCATACGAATATTTAGTAAATTAAATGCTAGGAACTTGAAAAGGTTGAGACACCTTAATTCCCAACATTCTCCCACTTGTCAAACACCTTGCAAGAGAAAAAGTGAAGCTTACCAACATTGAAATCTAACTGCTAGGGGCTAAGAGGCCCATAGACTCACTGCACCATCTAAGCTTATCTGTGCTCATAGGATTTGTCAATGAAATTGTAATATTCATCAAAGTATCAACTTTTTCCAACCTCACCCTCCCATTCTCTACCATATCATGACCAAAATGGTACTAGACATCAATATGCATTGTCCTAGAATGGAAAGTTTGGTTCTTGCCAAACATATGGCACGTTGATTGTGATAGAATTATAATGATATCTACATCAAGCTTAACATCTGAACACAAGCTTTTAAACTGAAACATAGTGCCAACCCATACACCCTTAGAAAACACCACAACTCCTCTAACCATCTTGCACCCTCCATTTGAGAAAACAACCTGCACACCTGCATCATTCAATTTACTTATAGGTAATAGGTTCCATGCCAAACCAAGAATATTTAGCACACCATTGATCCCCTTCAATCATCCATTAGGGAATCTAGTCAAGACTCTTCCATGGGCAACAATATTCACTTCTCGACCACACCCTAAAAGCATAACCAAGATTTCCAAGAAAAAAAGTAATTTTTGTAAATTTCTTTTTGACTTTGTTTCTTCTCTCAAAATACAAAGAAGAATTTTAAAGAAATGATGCAATTTTGTAATTATTGCACATTGCTTCTCAACTTCCAATTTTTGTCAAACTTATAAAGTAGGATTTTAGGGGTAATTCACAAAAGTGCAAATTTTGCAAAATTGTATTTTGGTCTCATGCCTCTAATTCCAACCCAAATCAAAGTTTTTAAATAGTCACATAATCCATCAAACTTTAAAAGTATTTTTGATCTCCACACTTTTGATGATTGAGCATTTAATGTGACTATTACATGCATGTGCAAGTGCCTATATATCCTGTCAGAACATCATTTTCACTACTTGCTTTATCAATTGAATGCTCTCGCCTCTCCTTTGCAACTTACAAATTCTAAACACTCTCTATCATGCATCTCGTATCTCTCTAATCAATATTTTGCATCTTTTTGCATGAGCAAGATCTTGAAGGGTTTAAAGTTCTTTCTCTTCAAAGATGATTGGGGTTTTTGCAAACCTTTGTTGATTTCAATAGAAAATTATGCCC
This sequence comes from Cunninghamia lanceolata, assembly GCA_027924645.1. Taxonomy (NCBI): domain Eukaryota; kingdom Viridiplantae; phylum Streptophyta; class Pinopsida; order Cupressales; family Cupressaceae; genus Cunninghamia; species Cunninghamia lanceolata. The sequence goes on from BSBN01000244.1 coordinate 5,663,111, forward strand.
TTGAGCTCTGAATATACATATTTCTATAATGTTTTTAATCACTTTCTCCTTGTCATTCATAGCTAAGCATTGGCTTGTATTTTTTACAAATTCATCCCCTAAATTAATTTCTCAAAACACTAGTTTAACTTGAAAACTCTCATAAGGCTTCCACACATCATTTTTTTATATTGCGCTCACATGTGTTGTCTCACAAATCATCCATGGCTTAGAAAATCCTAAACACATCCTTCTTTTTCTTCCTTCATTGTAAAATCTTCAAAACTTGGAAGAAACTCCCACAAAATTATAAACTATTCCCTAAGTTTTTCTTTTTGTCTACTTGTGTAACAAAGTTTTTAAAGATATGTTGTCAATTTGCAATTATTGGAAATTTTGCTGATTCCTTCAAACCTAATAGCTTATCATTCTAGAATTTTAGAGTTTCCCTACAACTAAGAAAAAATTTCAAATTGCACCCAGATTTTGTCCCTCTACTAGTCTTACACATTGGGAATCTGGAGACTTCAAGCAATTGAAAAAATGTTCATATTGTAATCTGACCTTGGATCCTTACTACTTTATATTGCTCTCTCATACTTTTAGACCTCCAAAGAAATTTGTAAATTGCTTCTTGGCTACCAAACTTTAACATCCTATAGGTTTGCTTGCATTACAAATCCCTTTGAATTGCTCTTCCTACTTTCCCTTTGGTGCATTCTTTGATCTAAGATTTTGAAGGAGTTCATTATTTGGTTTTTTTGTAGCCTTCATGACATCACATTTAAAGACTAAAAAATCTAAAGAAATGAAGTACAAATTAAAATGCTATTCACCTACTTCAAAGATCACTTCCACAATTTCAAACATTGGTGATACTGATCAAGGGCATGCAAATATCAAATAATTTATTCAAAGAGTCAACAAGGAAGATGATAGATCACATTAGGCCATTTGTACTATGCATAGTGGTATTGTATAAGTTGCAACATTCCTAGTTTCACTACAATCCCCTAAATTAGTGTTGGAATGTTCTCAACACTATGATGTAGATAAAATTAGAATCTACGGGCTATCAAATGAACCCATTCTTGATGTCACTCCTAAATCAATTGAGGAAACCTTTGTCCTACCTACCTATATCAAGTATGCCCTAGTTAAAATTAAATCTTCTAATGAATACTATGGCAAGTATAAAATGACTTGTGTCAAGTGCTTGAATGATTACTAGTTGGTTAAGAGGAAAGAAATAGTCACTAGGATGCCTAAGATCCCACATAAAAGTGATTTTACCAAATATATAAGTGACTTAATTATTTTATTGAATATGATAGTCAAGAACCCAGTGGTTAAGGAGTTCCATCCATGCATGTGCTACTTCATGCTCACTATCATGGAAGATAAAAAGAATTGATTGGGGAATGCTAATCAGTGATCACCTACATGAGCAAATCTATGAAGTACAAGAGAGTAAATGTTTCTTTATGACCTCCTATTTGGTATATCTTATGGCAATGAGAGTAGCCTTCCCGGGACTAAATAGAATAGGGATCATGGATTAAGGGGAGTAGAAGGTAAATGAACATTATCCTCAATTAGAGCTCAAGGAGAGCCAAAATCATTAAAAAAAGGTAAATGATGCTTTTTATTTTCTATCTAATCAGACTTATGGATAATGACTTTAATAAGACATTTTTTTTGGAAGCTACTATCATGATTACTAATTGGGGGAATTGGTTTATCCAATTTTTTGCATTCACTTACATTATATGTGGGGGATTTACTAGAGCCACATATAAATTGCCCAAGTATGGACTAGTAATAGGATCATTATATTGGAGCTATGTAGGTAGTTATGTGATGTGCACAAATTATTATAAAAAAATCACAAAACATGTGTCCACTTTCCCATTTCCATCAATGCTTATACTTGTGCTTCCTTTGTTCATGCTAAAAATGTTGAGAAGGAAATCACTAGAACCAATTTACACTTATATGAAAAGAGGAACAACTTTGACCCTAGGGGAACATAGAAAATATAATTGGGGCCCCACACAAACATAAATATGACCTTGAAGAGTTATGGGTAGATTAGATGGATTAAAATGAAGGAAGAATGCTTTTTCTTGATTAACTACTTTCCAAATCAATGCATTTGGAGTTGGCAAAGTGCCCAAGGGTATGTTTGTTGATGGGAAAGTATTGGATCCTTCTTATAATTTATAAAAAGTGTATGCTCAACCAATACCCAAGATGAATTGGTCTATTATCAAATATACTTAATAAAACATAAAACTAGAGTTGTGATTGCAATAATCTTAAAATGGTTAGAGTAGGTTCCCAAAGAGACAAATAAAACTAAGAAGGAAGTCTAAAAGAAAGATAATACTTCCAATCCACCTCTTAAATAAAAGGAGACTACTTCTATATAAGTTGCTACTATCGAGAGGGTAATTAATGAAGAGGAAGAACAAGGCTCCCTAGAAGGACATGTGCCTCCTATAAGGAAAAGTCCAAAATAATTTTAAAGCTAAAAATATAGAAGACTAAACAAATCAAGCTGCTACTATTGCCAATGTAAAGATCCATCTCATGTACATTCTCCTCCTCATCAACCATCTCCACCACATACAAAAAATCCTACTCCCACTCCACAAGATACTTTTGAATAGCTTCAACAACCTCTCCAATATTTGCTCCATGAGCCTCCTTGAAAGGAATCTAACCAGAAAGAGGGTCTTATTCTTGAAGAGGAATTCAATGTTGATGAATCCCCCATTCATGATGAGATTCCTCCTCAAAAGGAGAATCCCATCCCTAGAAAATCCCCTACTCATGAGAAAACCCCTCCCCAAAGGACTCTTGCACAAGAAAATTCCCCTGCACATCCAATACCCCCTCTCATGAGTCCTAACCACGTCAAAAATCTCTATAGTAACACACATCTACTCTTCACACACCTTCACCTCAACATGCTTCTAAGAACATAATTGATTAGGTAGAACTATCTCACCAAGGAGATGTATTAGAGTTATGTGCACCTATGTGGCTTGAAAACTCCTTAAAGAAAAGGAAAAAAGAGGTAGCGTCTACTTTTGATGATTTTTTGAACATTGTTTCTTTGTTCAAAATGAGCCATCCTTTAAATAAAAAAAGATCACTCTCTTCCATTACACTAGATGCACAAGTAAGTAGGATCATAGAAATTACTACTCCAATTTGCAAAAAGGATGAAAGAGACATCCAACTTTCAGAATATCAAATTACTGTAGCTTATCTTGGGCACCAAACAAAAGAAATGAAAAAGGAAAGTGTAAAAAATATCCATATCAACCACAAGTAGACAACTAAATACCTACCTTTAATAGTTAGTTAGTATATTGGACACTTATACTCCTACACCATCATCCTTTATTGCCTTGGACAAGAGTTTACCAACTATAGGTGAGATTGGAGGAATTATTCAACAAACTAGAGCATGGAAAAATTTTCTTCCCCTTCATGGTTCCAAGATTATCAAGAAATGTATTAAATTATATCATAAAATTACTTATATTCTAAAATGCATTAGAAGAATTATAGGCAAAAATTGATAGGGAATTATTAATTTTCAATGATAACTTGTCCCAACTACAAGAGATGATAAAGATGCAATTTTCTATCCTTGTTACAAATGGCATCCTTGATGGTGCTAATCTAGAAATCCCTTTTGAATGGTATAAAGATGCTAGATGGAGAATTAAAATATGAGGGAAAGTAAGAAGAAATTCACTAAAATTAAAGAGCTTGGTAGTAGCACAATGGCTAGCATTCAAGCTTTAATCAAGGTAATTCCTTACTCCTCCTTGAATAAAGAACACCTCATGAATTTAAACAAGCTTATTATTAAGGAATTGCTAGAAATAATCAAATCCAACAATATAGTGGTAACTATCAACAAGATAATTAAAATGATGCCCATGTTTAATATTTTTGAATAGTAACTACCATTTGCATAATAAAGCTCCTAGGAAGATTTCATATGTTTCCATCTCAAGAGACATCCACTTCTGATATTCACATGGGTCTAATATAAACATGAAAAAAGAAACTTTTGATAGTTTGCAACAATTTCTACACAAAGATCATCTAGATGAGGAAGAAGAGGCCATCCCAATTGAGAGTGAGTAAGAAAGAAGAGAAAAGGTTACTATCATTTGCACATTAATTTTTGGCTCAAAGATAATGTTTTAATGTTTAGGATATTATTAATGCTTGTAAAAGTGACATTTAAAAGCTATTGTTGTGCATTTAAAAATTGTGAAAGTACATTTCTAATATTCTTTTATTTCCCTAAATCTATAAAAAGGGAAAAATATGCAAGGGGTTACAAAGTGAGAACTATATATAGAGGGATAGTATCATTGTAAAGGGTGTTGAACTTTTCACAATTTTTGTATGATTGTATTAAGGAGAAAAGTATTTATGCTTTTTCAATTTGGAGATTAAACAAAGTTACATACTGAACTTTGTGTCTATTTGTGATTGTAATTGCATATTTTCTTATGTGAGATGTAATTATTGATTATCTCAATCATTTGCTATGATCTGTAAATTTAGTCACAATTTTATCACATTTCAAAATTTCTTTTTGTATAGGATTAATTAAAATAATGTCTTTCTATGATCTATAAATTTAGTCACAATTTTATTACATTTCAAAATTTCTTTTTGTATAGGATTAATTAAAATAATGTCTTGTATTTGATTAAATTTGCACTCCTATTTCTTCATTCACTTTTAACCATTCCTTTTATTCATGATTATAAAACTCTCAAAATGTAGTTATGTATAGTGTACTATATTTATTTTTAATTAGTTTTCAATTTTGACTTTCAATAAGAGGCAGCCCCACCTATCTTGAGGAGGGGTTTTTACCCCAATAAGTGTTGGGAATCAACAAGATCCAATTCACTTAACAACACTAGCTTGATCATTTTTTAACCTAAATAATGTTTTGACTATATTTTACCCCATCTCCATGCACACAACCTCATAGATAAAGTTATTTTCACTTTCTACTCTTATTTTCTTCTTTACCCACACTCATCTTATATTTGGCAAAGATTGAATTTACTTTCTATCAAATATGTAAACACTTTTTTAACCCAAACATATTAGTATAATTTTTAACAACATTATATTTCCCAAAAATGATGATTACTCATTCAAATTAATGTTGACACCACTTCCTTAATTTTTATATATGAATTGTTTTCATAATGTATCAGATTATGAGATGATTTATACCAATACAAATGAATATATTTGAGTAAATCTTCATTCAACAATATTTTAAGATTAGTGGTTAAAAAGAACCCATCTCTTATGGTCATGAGCAGTTCACTTAGCACTCATTATGTATCGAGGTAATGTTTATAGAGGTGAATCATCAAAACCTTCTTGCAAGTCACCCATCCACTATTACTCTTGCTCCAATTTACTTAAAAATGATTTTCCCCCAAAAATCAAATACACTTAACTAATATCTCATAAAAATATGGAAATTCTTGCCAAATAACTTAAAATAATATATATTAAAAAGACAATAATTATATATTACAATCTTAGATAAAATTTATTTACAAGCTTTTCAACTTCCCCAAGGTCAAATGTAAATTGTCCATCTAAATTCATAGACTAATATTAATATATCGAATTTAGAAACTTAAAAAACTCTACACTCCACATAATCTTATGGTTATTCACTAATTTATTTCATTAATAAGTGACTTTTTAAATTAGAAATATCTCCCTGTAGTAAAATATCCCATAAATAGTGTGGAACTCACAAATGTTTGTTCCTCATTCTCCTTCATTAAAACATATGTCCACTCACTTTCACCATTAGTAATTGAGAAGGACAAAATGATGTTTACTAAGTTCATTTTCTATATTAATTCAATTCTCCTTAGTTTAATTTTTAATATGAATGTAAAAATATTAATTTTTTTATATTCATTTTAGTTCTCTACATTAAATTAAGAATAGAAGTACAAGATCATTATAAAAAAAAATCTGAGAAAATAAATAGTGTGAGAGATGCATATTCAATTCACTGTCTAATGGACGTTATGTTAAGGTATGTGTATGGAAATGGGGGACAAAAAGGGGGTTAAAAATGCCCACTTTTTTCTTGAAATCAACTAAACCTAAAATTTAATGAGTCATTCAAGATGCCTACACTTAAAATTTGATATTGTGAAAAAAACACAATTTTTTTAGTACTTCAAATCTAATTTTTTAAAATTGATGATAGACTATTAAAAAAGGTAGATTATAATATAAGGTGTATCAAAAAAACCACATCAACTACATAAAAAAAAAGGTAATACAATCAAGAGAGATCTCGGTTATCAAAAGGCATACAAACCCAAGGCTTATGACTATAACTCCAATCTCTACAAAATGATTATAACAACATTTAGACAATCAACATTAACAAAACATCCAAAAAATTATTTTCAACTCCTACATCTAATGTTATTACTCTCCATGTACATATCAAAATCTGAGGAACCAATAGGAAGTGAAGGACTCTCACTTTTTCCACCCATTTTTGTCACTGTTTTGATTTCTAACTTCAAGATTAGTAGGCTAATCACTATGTACAATATGTTTAGGAACATCATATTTATGAATTTTAATGTGTTTTTTCTGGAACTCCATATACTCTTTAACAAACCTCTCATCAAGCATCCTCACATAATGGGGCCAAAAGTGAGCATTTTAATTTCTTTTTTTAGATACAATGGCTGACCCTTCATCCAACAACTTCATAAATTTGTCTTTAGGGATCCCTAAAATCATAGTAACCTGCAAGACAATATCAAAATAGGTGATTCTAATAGAAGACTCCACAATGCACCTCTTTGTGGCCTAGAATACCTCATCATTTCTCCTCTTGCATAAATTCCAAAGAACTTTAGTAGTTAAAACCAACTAAATGTTATTAAGAGTCACATCAAAATAATTGACATATCTAAAAAAGACCTCCCACCAAGAAAATACATTTCTATTTTCCCAAACCAATTTATCCCCTAGGGAAAGAGGCCACATATTTTTTGCATATATGTAATAAAAAAGAAAATGTGCACAAGTTTCTAAAACATTACACAAACTACAAAATAAGGAGATAGATCAAACTCTAAAAGAACACCACCCACATCAAGCTTTTAAGTAGCAAAAAACCATCTAAAATATGATTTTTTTGGGTTCAAGATGGTTAGACCAACACACATTAAGAATAAATGACCATTTATTGAAATCAACATTCACATTCCACTTGGTATTAAAATTAAAAAATACATCTCAAAAGTTAGTTAGCATACTATAAATCTTCTTGGCATTAATATTAATGAAAGAAGAACCATCAACCTGATAGAAATTGCCTATAACTTCAATGTTAAACTTAATATTAACATGAAATCCAACACTAAACAAAGATTTATCCAAAACTAAAAATGTTCTATTTTGATTGTCTAGTAAAGAGTAATGGGTTTTAAAACATTCCCAATTTTTCAACTAGCCAAATTCAAAAATATCCTTAAAATCATTAACCCCCCTACTAGCCTAAGATTTAGTAGAACATCCCTACAAAAGAGTAAATAACTTGTTATGCCAATGTAAGTTCCACCATGCAAACCAAAAAATGTAAAAGAGGCCATTAGATTTAATAGATGCAATACATCCTTTGATAAGACATTTAACTACCTCCCAAGCCCTCCAAATGCTACATAAAACATTAGATCTAGAGGGTTTAACTGCAAAATTGCCAAACAATATATCATGTAGGTGCAACCCTTTCCATTATTTTTCTTATTTAGGGACAACAAGCTTGATATTGTTTCTAACCAAAAATTTAGAATGCCCATTTTCATTAAGAGAATTTATTATCCATTTTATTGCAAGACAAATGCCTTGCATTTTAAGATTCTTAAGGTTCAACACACCCTTGGCTTTTTGAATGCAACATTAGTCCCATTTTACAACATACCTCTTTTTTCCCTCCTTACCTTTTGACCAAATGAAATTGCTTAAAATTTGTTGAAATTTCTCAACCTAACAACTGCCAAATAACTAAGTAGAAGCATAATAAATGCTATAGGATGATACCACTTTTTGACACACCTAATTTCTACCATCTAAGGAGACAAAATGTTAATACCATTTAATATTTGTCTAAATTCTATCTTGCTAAACATCCACTCCCACATATCTTTCAAAGATGGATTAACAAAAAATGTAATGCCTAGATACCTGACAATTTTTGTGGGATCACCCTATTGCCAATTAAATTTGTTGAACTAGTTAGGAGGAGTTTCTTCCCAACTTAAAACAATAGAATTTCTTCCAAAAACCTTAGCACCTGAAGCCTTAAAATATATTTTAAGTCTATCAAGCATAGTGTTAAAATTAACCTCATCAAGCTTAGAAAATAATGTAGTATCAACTACAAATTCAATGTTTATCAAAGATCATTATTAGGCAAATAGATACCCTTAGCACCTGCCCAAAAATAAACTAGATCTTAAAATATAGTGTAAAGCATCATAAGCTATGCCAAAAAGAGAAAGAGTAGGTGGGAACCCTTGTCTTATTGATCTCAATAGAAAAAAGGTTCGAAGAGAGATACATTCACATCAATGTGAGTATGAGCATCATTTAAGAGAATTTTACAATTTTACATAATTCTTGTGGAAAACCAAAGGACTCTACCACAAGGACAATAAAATCCCATTCCACCCTAACACAAGCCTTTCAAAAAGATAAAATCACCATACATACATCTTGATTAGACTTGTTAGCCTAATTTAAATCTTCCCAGTGAAAGGAAATTGCAGACAAAATATTTCAATTGCACACAAATTTTATGAGAGAAATAATGAAAAATAAGTATTTAGAATCCACAATGAAAAAGAATAGCAAAGCATACCCACAATATAAAACTATATTTACCATGGGAAAACCCTTTCAAGAAAAACCCAGCCTCCAAAAGTACCCACACAAGATCAATGTATTATCTCAAGAATAAGATTACAATACACTTGCATAGTCTCCATGCAAGGCCTCTAAAGAATCAAGAAGCTTAGTTGCACTCCTCCATGTGAACAAAAATGAGAACCATGTAACCACACATCTAAATCCATGCTTCTTGTAATTACATATGCAACCTACAAAATATGCTCAATCCAACCAACCCCAAAAACTACTCATGTGCTTTATTTTGCAAAGCAAGATTACACAAAACCACTAAGTGCTATTACATAAACCATGTGTCTCAAAACCATGACCCCAAAATTAAATATTTTGTCCTAAGTCACTTCAACATTAAATATTTATCTCAATGTCCCCTACAACATACAAGTGTCCCCAAAAATTCCTATCCCATGTGTACACATCTCTAGATGCACCGCAATTAATTATTTATTTTGCGTTATTAACATTATTATTATGCAAGGTGTACACACCTTTCCTAACATTCTCCCACTTTTTGTATACATTGCATAAGGAGCCAAAAATAAACTAAGTATCAAGGGAACAATCCCTATAGGCAACATGTACCATCTAAACATCCATGTGCTCCACGTGTTCCATCAAGATACCTTCAATAGAAACCATGTCTAACACCATCTCAATAAAGAACCCTCTCATCCTCCATCATGCTAATGCATGAAAGATAAGATCCTATCTAACGGTGATGACACACTAATTGTCACATAGAAACATCACCAAATCCTACCTCAACTTAATATAAAAATACAAACACCAAATGCAATGGTAACAAAGAGACCTGAGTAGTTGCCAAGAACTCATGAATAACTAGAATAACAACCACAACTAGTTGTTAACACATCCAACTAACTATTCCTCAAAACTAAGGTATACTCATCATCACAGGTAGAGCTTCTGCCATCAACATACCCAACCCAATCCATAATCACAAGTACCTATATATACACTATATTGCAAAAAGAAGTCGTCCAAGGTATCAAATACACACATACATGTGACAAAGAGCTTGAAGACCTTCAAAACCATAGTATAATGAGAATATCTAGAAAATGATGCATATAGATCTTGGAACTCCCATCACATGGGTAATTTCAAATCTGAAATCAATCAAAGAATTCAAAATTCCACCAATAGAACTCATGCAGAGGATGTGGCTAAATCATCTATCACATAGTGTTAAAGAACAAACACTAATCTATAAACCTATAAACTAAACTACTACACAATAACTCTCTTACCATTAATATCCATAGCTCTCCTAAGATCTCCACATCATAAAGGATAGAGATTAGAGAGCCTCCATACTATTACTAAAAAGTAATGAAGTGCAATAAAAGTAAATGGCCACAAACATAGTGAGTACAATAGCTCCATGAAAACCTCAGCTCTAATGTCATGTGAACATGAACATCTAGGAAGAAGCACTAGACCATCAAGAGAAAACTTACAAATCAAAACCATGTCCTTCTACCAACACTAATATGCTAAAGTTGTGATAAATAAGATCTCATTCCCAAAAATCCAAATAGAAAAGCCCACTCAACATACGATTGTTCAACCCCAAGGTCAAACATACCAATATATCAATAAATTGTTAGGATGTAAGCCTCTTAAACTAAAGGGAGATCAAAAAAAATGTCCATTCCCTCAATAAGGGGATATTATCAAAGCCACTAACCATCACCTGTATTCTTCAAAACACATTGACATCAAAATTGGAACTACAACTCAAGATCCAAACATAAGGATATAATGAGAAAAAAACATAACCATGCATCTACTCCTCAAACAAATCCTCATAACTAACATTCATAACCCAAGATTGAAGCAAACATGAGAAGACAAGACACAAAGAAAGAATGCATCTAAAAATTAGGTGGGAAATACCTATCAGATAACTCACTACCAAGATGACCAAGAGTGGGGAATGAGATTTCTCTACACATGAGATGCCAGGCTAAGCCCACAATAGTGTGTCCCACTTGTGGGACATCGTAATTTTTCCTTGAAATCACATATTTTTTAGAAACATTAATGATTTAATCCTAGAGGGGTTCCATCCAAGGGAGCTTGATTGAAATGGGCTAGATCAAACCCCCTTGGATATAGACCCCCTAGGCTTAAATTAAATCCTTGATAGAGTCTCCTCCACACTTATCAAAATACTGACAAAAAAGCAATTTTTCTTCACCTTTGGGAGGATCAAATGAAGTCATTTGGAAATTCCATTTTTTACGTATGTAGCCCTTAGTATTATCTTTACAAAAATTATAATATTTATTATGTTTTATTTAATATTATATTTTTAATTTTTTTTATAATGAATGTAGGTTTAATATGAAAAAACAATGACCTCTATTCAAGATACTGGGAAAAATAACAACTATTGTTAGAAAAATCTAAAAAAATGCACTAAACTCCACTTAGATATCCTTGTTCAAATGAAAAAAGAAAAAAATAATTTTGATATATGTTCTAAGAGAATTGTGTGATGGAATAATATAGGTCTGAAATTTTTGTTAGTACTAATTTAAAAATTAATAATAAATAAAATAGTTAATTAAAAACTACCAAAAAATATCCATGCACTAGACATTGGCTTTAGTGTTTAATTCCAATAAATCATGGAAATTTTTTTTTCATAGTGAAAGTTATGTGAGAGAGTAATGTCACTGAATAAAAAATAATAAAAACAATACAAATAATTATTTAAAAAAATTGAAAAAAGTATAGCTTGAATCTACATAGAAAATTCCACAACTTATTAGTTTACATTATCCTTAAATTATTGACCATTTGTTCCTATAATTGACACAAATTGGGAAATGTTGAAAAATATTGATTTTGAGCATCCCACTTAGGCCAAAAAGTGGGGCACACTATTGTAGAATCACAAGCCAAGTAATCACAAACTCTAAAGAATGAACAATCTCCTCAACAAGTCCATGCTAAACTCGTGTCCACCTCTAGGTATAGGCTCCTCATTCTTCCCACTAAAACCTCATTAAGAGTAACCATCTCACAAAATAATCTCCAATTTCTAGAGATCTCCATCCTCACCAAGTCTATCCAGTATTAATGAGCACCCAACCAACCATCCCATGCCACTTGAACTCTGATTATATAACTACAATACCTAGAAGCTCCAAGGAAAAATGGTTAGTAAACTTAATACTAATAGACTACCACAAATCACCACCAAATCTCCCTTTGCATTATTAGTAAAAAAAATAGAAACTCACCATGATGATGTGATCTACATCTCCTAAAAATAATATCATGTCTCTAATGACATATTTTCTCCCAAGAACACATGTATCATTCCAAAAATCTAACTAGTAATCAAGTTTCAACCATGGCACAATAGCATCTATCCTCTAAACCAAGAATCATCTATCAAACTAACAAATAATAACTAACACCTCAACCAAAGACTCCAAGAATCCCCCATGGTAACAAGTTGTCAACATCTCCAAACCACATAAAGATAAGCATCATTTTTCAATTGAAATAAATATGTCAATGAACTCTCATTGCATACAAAATATAGAATATAAGATCTCATGACACCAACAAATATTGTAGAAGATCATCCAGCACTAAGTGACAAATCCACATCATTGCCAAAGATCCCACTAAACCATGATGCCAAGCTACACGTAGCATTGTGATAACAATCTCCTAACTAAAGATTACTCATGGCCCTTGCATAATCAAAATACTTGAAGCTACAACACCAGTATCTCACAAAGGATAAAGTAAAACCATGATCTCCAAACCAAGAAGATAAGCCACAACCTACAATCCATAAATCAATTCATCACCACTAACTATGTATTTGCATAAATTACCATGTCATGCCAAAGATCCATGCATACAAGAACCTCCATGATACCATGATCACCATCCTTAATGTACTTGCATCAAACTCCCATCGAATCAATATCCAAAATCTCAAACGTTTATATCATCCATGTCCTAAAAAAAAAGAGATCGAAACACTTGTTTGTACCATAATTGACACTAACTAAAAATACCTTGTAAAACCATATTAGGAGGCATCAAACCCCATTTCTAACTGTGCCTCTTTATTGGTCTAGAAAAATATGCACTTTCAAAAAAATGTCAATAAACTGATCTAGATGCAAAATATATCACACTGTAAAGATCTACCTCCACCAGGTAACCAAATAAGTACAAAACTCTCTAGAGTCCACCAAATGACCAAAAAACTAATCCATAGAAAAGTACTTAGAAAATGCTATTTGACACCTATAAGAAGTCCAAAATCAGACACCATGGGCACAAGATATGACATGTCAAATAGATGAGAGAAAAACTAATTTCCAACTACAATTTTTTGTCATTAACAACAAAATATAAAAAACCACTAACATCATTGCTCAATGCTTGGGAAGATCTTTCCATTGACTATAATAGGTTGAAAACCCAATATCATGGGTGAAAGTTATACCTCCTAAAAAAATAACTCCTTTATGTGCAATTAAAATCAACACTAGCACTGTTTTAGTGGTGACAAGGAGCCACCGCTCCCTCAATAGGGCACAAGTGGTGGATTTGGATGACACAACCAAGAGTAGAGTAGGGAAATGTAGATGTGGTCAATAGGGAAGAGACACTGGTTGAGTAGAAAATGGGAGTAGAGATAGGGGCAGAGGTGACATGATTTGTACTACTCCAGCTGCTAGGGTTTCAATCTCCATGGGATCATAAAAACTAGAGGCTAGACCATTGAGTCCACCATCTTACCAACAACACCTAATCATTTATATGACTAGGGATTCATTGAAGACCCTTTGTACAGGCTCCTATTATCATACCATGCACTGACAGTGATGACAAACCTATACCCTTTGACCAATCAAAATGCTATTTTTTTGTCATACCTACTAATGACACACGCATTGTGTAAACAAAATAATATGCTATTGATGCCTATGACTAATACGACAACTATATCAAGGACATGTACGGATTATACAAATTTGTACCTGTATGGAATGATATGGTCAATATCAGTGATAAATTTAAGAAAAAGACCCCTTATAAAAAAATTATAAAATCTTGGCAAATCCTAGATAAGTGGATTAATTTTCTTGGCGAATATTTCCTTTTTTTGAAAAAATATTAATTTCCTAGAAATTTATCCACATTACTATAAATTTTTATAAAATCTTGGTGAATCCTAGCAAATACTAGCTAAAAAAATTAATTACAATAGTGAATCCTTCCTTTAAAATTTTGCATAGTTGGTTGGCATAGTTCCCCATATATTCTTTTATTTTTGTAATACTAAAGCAAGGGCCCAGGGGTGGCAGACACTAGTGGGATGAAGGGGTAGTAGCCCTTGTGGGCAATGAGGGAGAAAATCCCCCTTATGGGTTTGGGGACAATGGCTCCAACACACTCTTATTGCGATACAAATGAAGTCGAGAGCCAGTGCCCCTTGCTACCAAGCACAAATCCACTATCAAGAAGGAATTGGAGCACACATAGATTAAACATTTGAAAAATATTGCACTTAAAAATAAGACTAATGGAAGACTAAATCTGCACCTTTTATTTACTATTGATTGGATCGCTTTGATTGAATTTTGTGGCACAATAAGCATTTGCCTTTTAAAAGGCTTGTTGAGCCTGAAATTGCTTTTAGGCCATGTGATTAGATTATGATCATAATCTAATTGCATCGCCTAAAAGCAATTCTGGGCTCAACAAACATTTTAAAAGGCACATGCTTAAAGGACCCACATAATTCAATTAGAGTTGTCAGAGTAAAATGGAAATAAATGGAAACAAATAAATATTACACATATGGTTCTTAGGGTTTTCAGTGATGTCAACAATATCACTAGGTTGTCATTGATGTCAACACTATCATGGTGGTGTGATGTTGTTCATGGTTGGATGTCATGCCCATCCAACAAGAAAAGAAGAGCAAGAGAAGAAGATTCAAAGAGAAGAAGAGAAAGAGAAGAAGATACAGTGAGAAGAAGATCAAGAGAAGAAGATACAGTTCATGTTGGATGTCATATCCCATCCAACAAGAGAAGGGAGAAGATATAGTTCATATTAAGATGGGAATTAGAAACACAAAGATGATCCAATGTGTTGCTGACGCTACTAATGGCCTGTAGTATGTACATTCCAAGTTCCATGATGATTGCATTATCGGAAGAGTGCTTTGATGTTGATTGTTTGAAGACAGTGTTAGTTTTGTGAAGATGTTCTGTACAAGACAATGGAATGCTCAACATTCCTCCACATTTGAAGATATGGCCATGCAATTTTGCAATTGTGTTCAGGATGCAATGAAGATGATAATTCTAAGTTTTCAAATCATTTGTCCTTCCGCTATGAAAGTTGTACATGATAGAGTACCAACATGTGTTCTGGCAGAGTAAGCTAGTGATGAAGGCCTGTTGGAATGCTTTGCATTCCTTTGGAAATGACTGATTGCCCTTGCACTTTTGAGGACATGTTTATGGATGAGTATTACATTCTTCCTTGTAGTTTCAAGGTCTTTGGTGGTCCGCAGCTCAGTTTTTCAAATGACATCATGTTGTAGTGTGTTCCAGATGACAGATTGTTCTCAGTGTTAATGATTGAAGCTGTGCGGCATAATTCTTTGATGTGCAATGGAAAAGGAGTGTTTGGGGATGTTTTATGAGTCATGTGGACTCATCTAGAAAAGTTTCATGAGGATCTTTCTTATTTCTAGTACAGCACAAGGTTTTCAAGTTGATGTGGCCATTATACTTCAAGTCTTCACATGTTTTCCTTAAAGCCGTCCTATTTCCAAATGAGCGGAGTGTGCGGATGTAATTACTTGGTGTTTATAGCTATGAATGATGTTTTTGACTAGGTTAAGAAAGTGTTGGTGTTCGCAAGGCATGTATCTTCTCTTGGTGTAATGTGTGGTTTCACTTAGGTCCTATCTTCTACACGTTTCATATTGTGTGTTGTCTGGCTGACTTGTAAATGTATTCTTCATGTTGTATCTGGATGAAAAGAAATGTAATCAATGTAATATTAGGTATAAATAGTGAATCAAAGTGAGTGAGGTGAGGTGTGATTGCAATGTAATTGAAAATTTTGCAAGAAGATAAAAGAAGAATAAATGCATTATTGATGTGCAACTGAAGGAGAAAGAGTAGAAATTGTTGATGCTGTCTGGATTCATCTTGAAGACATATTTGTGATAGTGATCAAGTATAGAGTGTGTCTAACTGATTAGATCTTCAGAAGAAAGTGTGAAGAGGCATAAGTGCAATCATCAAAAGTGTGAGTTTCAATGTCAGTTTTCAGACAGTAGAAAGACTATCACACTGTAATCTTTTGTAAGTGTGTTCTCATTTCAAGAAGTAGTAGCTTCCTTGGGAATGACCCTAAATCAAAGTCATCAGGGAGTAGAAGCTTCCTTGGGAGTGACCCTAAATCAAAGTTACTTAGGGAGTAGCAGCTTCCTTGGGGTTAAAGCCCCTAAAATAAAGTTATTATTTGATCTTCATATATTGTGAGTTAATCCTCACTGTGGTTTTTCCCTTCTAGGGTTTTCCACATATATCTAGTGTTATGTGTTGATGTGCATTGTGTTAATCTTTAATATTCATGTGTATGTTGTGATAATTAAGTTTTGATCTACTCCAGATAAGTTGAAGTTGTTAAAAATGAAAATTGTTTAGATATTGATTCATCCCCTCTCTTAGTATCCTGGTGTATTCAACAATTGGTATCAAAGCCAAGTTCCTCTGAGGGAAGGTTAACCACTTGAGGAAGGTTCAGGATGGCACAAAATGGATCCAACAAGATACCCAAGTTTGATGGGACAAAGTATGCCTTTTGGAAGCTAAGGATGGAAGCTTATATCAATTCTCTAAGGTGTGGTGTTTGGGACTCTGTCAAGTTTGGTTATACTGTTCTTGCTTCTATTCATATAGATGCAGATGAAGTTAAGAAGTATGATAACAATTCCAAGGTAAATTTTTCTATCATTAATGGGTTAGCTGACTTAGAGCTGTTAAAGGTTATCAGTTGTAGTTTTGCTGAAGATGTTTGAGATAAACTTAAAAACATCTATGAAGGAGATAAGAAAGTAAAGCAAGCTAATATGCAGATCTTCAAGAGAAAATTTGAGAACCTAAAAATGTCAGAGGAAGAAGACATTGTTGGATATATGCTCTAGGTGAATGAATTAGTCTATGGCATTAAAGGTCTTGGTGGAGAAGTGGAAGAAGATGAGATTGTGAAAGAGGTTCTAAGATCTCATCCCAAATCTTATGGTCATAAGGTATCTTCCATTGAGGAGAATACAAACTTGGATACTTACACTATAGATAAATTGTTTGGTACCCTTACTGCCTTTGAAGTGAGAGACTTTGGTAGTGATTCTCCAAAAAAAGAAGCTGCTTTCAAAACTAGTAAGAAGACCAAAGAAGAAGTTGTTGATGAGGTGAGATCTCTGATGAAGTTGAAGAAAATTTTGTAAGAAGACTAAAGAAAGGTATTGGTAAATACAATAAGTTACCCTTCAAATGTTTTAATTGTGGAAAGGTTGGTCATTTTGCTTCTAAATGTCCTTTCAAAGAATCAAAGAGTAATAATAGGAGAGACAAGTTGAAGAGAAGTCTGTATTCCATAGAAAGTAATTATTCTTCAGAAGATAAGGATCATGATGATTCAAATGATGAAACATTTTTCATGGCCTTGAACATTGGTAACAAAAATGATGATGCAAGAACTTGTGAGAAGATTGATACCTTGCAAACAAATCAAAACAATGAAAGATCAATGGTTGTATGGACTACCTTTTATGTAAAAGAAGAATCCAAGGCTTGGGTGATTGACAGTGGATGCTCAAATCATATGACTAGTGACAAGGACAAGTTTATCAATCTTGAGAAGTGGAATGGTGGTGCTGTCTAGTTTGGTGGTGGTGAGCCAACACAGATTTGTGGAAAAGGTGCTATATCTATTGATGGGAAGAATAGGATTTAGGATGTCCTCTATGTCAAAGGGATAAAACACAATCTTCTTAGTGTTAGTCAGATGTGCAGCAAAGGTTATAATCTCACCTTTCATGCCAAAGGTTGTGAGATCAGGAAGGTAGGATCCAGAAAATTAGTGGCAGAAGGTATCAAGACGTATGGTGATATCTCTCACCTGAAGGAGGTAAATGGAAGAAAATGTTTGTTGGCTCAGTCTAGTGAATGTTAGCTATGGCATAAGAGAATGGGACACAACAATTTTGATAATATGGTAAAGATAAGTTCTACTCATGTAGTGAGAGATATGCCAAAGATAATCAAGCCTACAAATGCAGTATGTAGAGAATGTCAAATGGAAAGTAGACAAAGACAAACTTCAAAAGCAAGGATTCTTCTTCTTCAAAGCCATTGGAGTTGATTCACACTGATCTATGTGGCCCTACCAAAGTAAGTAGTCAACAAGGCGAGAAGTATTTCATGTTGCTTATTGATGATTATTCTAGAATGATTTGGGTTACTTTCTTAAGAGAAAAATTAGATGCCCTTGAATTTAAAGTGTTCAAAGCTATGGTTGAGAATGAAGTGGATGCCAAGATTAAATGTTTAAGGTCTAATAGAGGAGGTGAGTTTAATTCAAATGAATTTGAAAATTTTTGTGAAGATAATGGTATTAGCAGACATCTGTCAGCTCCTAGGACTCCTCAACAAAATGGTGTAGTGGAAATAAAGAATAGGACTATGCAAGAGATGTCTAGGGCAATGTTGAAAGATACAAATCTGCCTGATATGTATTGGAAGGATGCAGTTCATACCGATGTCTATCTAATTAATAGAGTGTAATTGAGGGTCAACAACACTACGACTCCTTATGAGCTATGGTATGGAAGACCTCCCACAGTTAGATACTTCAGGATCTTTGGCAGCAAATGCTATATTAGAAGAGATGAAGAAGACCTAGGAAAGTTTGATTCAAGAAGTGATGAAGGAATCTTTCTTGGCTACTCAACCAGAAGCAAGGCCTATAGATTCTACAAAAAAAGTTTGGGAAAGATGATTGAAAGCACAAATGTCAAGGTAGATGAAGACCTGTATCAGATCTCACATGAATTGGAGGACTCTAAAATTGACATCTTTCCATGCATTGTAGATGAAGATGAGGAAGTGAAAGAAGAAAAGGAACTAGAACAAGAACTAGAGCAAATACCTAAGACTCCAGCAAAGTATGTTCAAAAGAATCACTCAGAAGATCAAATCATTGGAGACAAGAATAAGGGTGTGCTAACCAAGAGAAGTTGTGCAAAAGTATGTGAGCAAGTGAACTTGTGTTTGTTATCAAAAGTGGAACCCAAAAACTTTGCAGATGCCAACAAGGATGATGGATGGATAAAAGCCATGGAAGAAGAATTGGATTAGATTAAGAAAAATTAGACATGGGAATTGGTTCCTAGACCAACAAACAAGAATGTTATAGGAACAAAATGGGTGTTCTAGAACAAACTGAAGAAGGTGAAGTTGTAAGGAATAAGGCAAGACTAGTATGCAAAGGATACACACAAGTAGAAGGTATTGATTTTGAGGAGACTTATGCTTCGGTAGCAAGGATGAAGGCAATCAAAATATTCCTTGCTCTTGCTACTCATAAAAACTTCAAGGTATATCAGATGGATGTTAAGTCAACATTTCTAAATGGTGACCTAGAGGAAGTTGTTTACATTGAACAACCAGATGGTTTCCAAATTTTAGAAGATCTAGACATGGTGTGAAGACTCAAGAAGGCTCTGTATGGTCTTAAGCAAGAACCTAGAGCTTGGTATGCTAGGTTGGACAAGTACTTACTTTAGCAGGGATTCAAGAAAGGTACTACAGATAGCAATCTTTACATCAAGGAAGAAGGATACATGATATTGATAGTTGTAGTAGATGTTGATGACATCATCTTTGGTGGAGATGATGATATGTGTAAGAGGTTTGTAGAGGAGATGCAAAAAGAGTTTGAGATGTCTATGATTAGTGAAATGTCTTTCTTCCTTGGACTTCAAATTTCTTAGCTAGATGGTGGTATCTTTATTTCTCAAGCTAAGTATGTTAAAGAGTTGTTTCAAAGAAGTTTGGTATGGAGGATTCAAAACTAGTGAATACTCCAATGGTCATTAGATGTCACTTGAGCAAAGATGATGAGTCTCTCGAGTTGGATCAGACTATTTATATATCTATGATTGGAGCACTATTGTACTTGACTATTTCTAGACCTGATATTATGCATGCGGTATATGTGGTTGCCAGATATCAAGCCAATCCAAAGAAAACACATGAGAAGGTAGTGAAAAGGATATTTATATTCTTGAAAGGAACTCCAGACTATGGTTTATTATTTCCAAGAGGTAATGACTTTGATTTGAGTGCATACACTGATGTTAATTGGGCCGGTTGTGTTGATGATAGAAGAAGTACAAGTGGAGGTGCTTTCTTTCTAGGAAGTGGATTGGTTTCATGGCAAAGCAAGAAGAAAGATTTAGTGTCCCTATCTACTGTAGAGGTAGAGTACATTGCAACAACATCCTACTATACAAAAGTGTTGTGGATGAAGCAAACCCTGAAGGACATCAAGGTATTGTATGAAGAGCTTATTCCTATCTTGTGTGACAATACAAGTACTATCAATATTTCCAAGAATCTAGTGATGCATTCTAGAACTAAGCACATAGAAATTAGGTATCACTTTTTGAGAGAGAAGGTTGCAGACAAGGAAGTGAAGTTGGAATATATTCCTACTAAGGATCAAATAGAAAATATTTTCACAAAGGCTCTGGCAAAGGATACTTTTGAGGAACTTGGTAGAGGTTAAGGGTAGTTGCCCCTCCTTCTTCTTGCTAGATGCATAATGATGCATTTGTCTAGGGGAGTTCATGATATATCTTGTTCTTGGATTGATGGTGGCTAACTCTCAGGGGGAGTAGGTAGTGGTTGTTGATGTTAGGGGGAGTTTGTCTACTGAAAGAAGAAGTCATGGCCTAAGAAATAATGTGCAGGTATGTGGTCTTGGATTGAGGTAGTGATTTCCCTTTGCCTTTGATGTCAAAGGAGGAGATATGTAGAGATGTGTTGCCATCAATGCCAAAGGGGGAGATTATTACACATATGGTTCTTAGGGTTGTCATTGATGTCAACACTGTCACTAGGTTATCATTGATGTCAACACTATCATGGTGGTGTGATGGTGTTCATGGTTGGATGTCATGCCCCATCCAACAAGAAAAGAAGAGCAAGAGAAGTAGATTCAAAGAGAAGAAGAGAAAGAGAAGAAGATATAGTGAGAAGAAGAGCAAGAGAAGATACAGTTCATGGTTGGATGTCATGTCCCATCTAACAAGAGAAGAGAGAAGATAGAGTTCATTTTAACATGGGAATTAGAAGCTCAAATATGATCCAATGTGTTGCTGATGCTAATGATGGCCTGTAGTATGTACCAAGTTCCATGATGATTGCAATACTGAAAGAGTGCTTTGCAGTTGATTGTTTGAAGACAATGTTACTTTTGTGAAGATGTTCTATATAGGACAATGGAATCCTTCACATTCCTTTGCATTTGTAGATATACCCATGTAGTTTTAGAATTGTGTTCAGGATGCAATGAAGGTGACAATTCCAAGTTTTTAGATCATTTGTCCTTCTGCTGTGAAAGTTGTGCATGATAGAGTATCGACATGTGTTCTGACAGAGTAAGCTAGTGATGAAGGCCTGTTGGAATGCTCTGCATTCCTCTAGGAATGAATGATTGCCCTTGCAGTTTTGAGAATATGTTTATGGATGTGTATTATAGGCTTCCTTGAAGTTTTAAGGTCTTTGGTGGTCCGCAACTTAGTTTTTCAAATGACAACATGTTGCAGTGTGTTTCGGATGACAGATTGTTCTTAGTGTTAATGATTGAAGTTGTGCAGCATAATTCTTTGATGTGCAGTGGTAAAGGAGTGTTTGGGGATTTTTTATGAGTCATGGACTCATCTGGAAAAGTTTCATGAACATCTTTCTTATTTCCAGTACCGCACAAGGTTTTCAAGTTGATGTGGCCGTTATATTTCAAGTCTTCATGTGTTTTCCTTAAAGCTATCCTATTTCCAAATGAGCGGAGTGTGTGGATGTAGTTCCTTGGTTTTTGAAGCAATTAAGAATGTTTTAGACTAGGTTAAGAAAGTGTTAGTGTCCACAAGGCATGGATCTTCTGCTGGTGTAACATGTGGTTTCACTTAGGACCTATCTTCTACACGTTTCATATTGTGTGTTGTCTGGCCGACTTGTAAATGCATTCTTCATGTTGTATTTGGATGACAAGCAATGTAATCAATGTAATATCAGGTATAAATAGTGAATCAAAGTGAGTGAGGTGAGGTTTGATTTCAATGTAATTGAAAAGTTTGCAAGCATATAAAAAGCAAAATAAATGCATTGTTGATGTGCGACTGAAGGAGAAAGAGCAAAAGTTGTTGATGCTGTCTGGATTCATCTTGAAGATATATTTACAACAATGATCAAGTATAGAGTGTGCCTAACTGATTAGATATTTAGAATAAAGTGTGAAGAGGAAGAAGTGCAATCATCAAAAGTGTGAGTTTCAATGTTAGTTTTCAAACAGTAGAAAGACTGTCACACTGTAATCTTTTGTGTGTTCTCATTTTAGGAAGTAATAGATTCTTTACGAGTGACCCTAAAACAAAGTCATCAGGGAGTAGAAGCATCCTTGGGAGTGACCCTAAATCAAAGTTACTTAGGGAGTAGCAGCTTCCTTAGGTTAAAGCCCCTAAAATAAAGTTATTATTTGATCTTCATATATTGTAATTTAATCCTCACCATGGTTTTTCCATTCTAGGGTTTTCCACATATATATGGTGTTATGTGTTGATGTGCATTGTGTTTGTTGGATCCTAGAAAAACTAGTTCCCATTGTGCCCATTTTTCCCCCAAAACATCAAGAAGTCCTATGCAAAATTTCTAGTAGATGTCACCATTGGATAGATTTTTCAATTCTGAGCAAGTTTGCCTTTTGAACCATATTAAAATTCCTTAAAATGAAGAAGTTATGCTTCTTCAAAGTCTAGTTCTTTTTCCTTTTTGCCTTAGTAAAAATTGGTCTTTCCTTTAGAACATTTTTCATGTTTTGCCTTTATCGGTAAATCTGGCTTCTTCCAAACTTCCTAATTTTTTAGTAGTTCCGCTTTTAGCTGATTCACCGATAAGGTGATGGAGGGAAAAGGGAAAGTATTTAGTTGACAAAGTAAAGAAAAGGTGAAAAGGGCTTTTCTATCAGTGAAAGGTATGGTTCAAGAACCTGATGGTTCACCGATAGGGAGTTCTCCTAACGGCCTTTTCATCGACAAAGGTGAAGCATAAAAAATGAGGAAAACGTTCTAAAAAGTTTCATTTTGTTGATAAAGACAAAACTATCTAAGGAATAAAGGGGAAGAAAGTATTTAGTCAACAAATTTATGGATGGCCGAGCTAAGGAACTAGTTCAGAGTTGTGGCGGTTCGCTGATAGGCCTTTTCGCTGACAGTGAAGAAAAGTCAGAGGATAGATAAAGGGTAACTTTGTCGATATATGTAAAAAGGGGAACTACAAGGAATGGTTTTGAAAAGTTTAAATTTGTCGATAAGGCGCAAAGGGCAAGCAATTGAAGAGTTCAAAAAATTGGTAGTTTGCTGATAAGGTGGAATTGGCAAAAACATGATAGTTCAGTAAAATGCCCTTCTGCCGATAAAGCAGAAGGTAGAGGACTGAGGCCAAACTTGCTAAGTTTGAGAATAGCCAAGTTTTCCAATAAGGGCATTTCACTGACAGGGTCCAAAAGAAAGAAAAAAGAGAGTTGGGCAAATGAATTTTTTGCTGACAAGTCAAAATAGAAGGGCAGAAAAAAGTGACATTGAGCTTGGTTTAAGAAAAGAAGATTTTGCCTACTAATAGATAAGTGTTGATATGATTGTTAGTCATATAACACATAAAATTTTATACATAACAAACCTTTATCATCTTGCAAGATACAATGAATTCAGGATGAATTCATGATCCCAAGTCTCCAATAGTCAGGACATGACCACCTAAAAATCACTTAGTGGTTTGATGTGAAGTTATTGTTAACCACTCAGGGGCCTTACACATGAATTTGATGTACTTTGTATCTAGATATGCAAATATTTTCTCTGTTTCACCTATTGTGCATAGATTTCTCAACAATTGTGTTAAATCCTATAATCTTTATCCTAAGTTTGATCAATTCTTCTGATCTTTATTCCGATTGAGATTATTTGTGATGATATTTGTAACTTTGATTAGATCTTCTAAATTTACTTAAATTTGATCTAATCTTTACTTAATTCTACTTTTTCACTTTAAATTCTTCTAGATATGGTGCCTATAAGCTAATATTTCCATGATCTTTATCATTATTTCAAAGTATTTGAATGATATTTTCAAAGTTACATGTAATTTGCTCAAATATGCATAAGATGTTCAGTTATCTACAAATATTTGCATATTTACTATGTTCTACTTATCACTTATCAATATTAGTAGTTGTGATGATATTTATGATATTTAAAAGAGAACAAACTTAAATTGTAAATTCAATGAAATCAAGTGAAGTTTGATCACTGATCCACATGCATCCCAGATACTTTCATGAAAAAGAAGAAAATCAAACCATATTTCACCTAGACACTCCACGACTACATATGACCGATGAGAATATTCAAAGGTAGAGAATGAAACAACATGCACTTTGTAGATGCACCTCAATAGAGTGCAACAATCCACAGTTACATGTCAAGAACTCATTCATAGATTACACAAGATATATGATAAGTTGTAATCAAAATGTCTCCATCTTCATTCAAGTATGCAAAAGAGTACACATTTATAGATGTTCTCAAGAAAGAATAGTGGGAAAACATAGAGCAACAAAATGTTCACTAAGTGCTTTCTAATCACCAATTCTATCTCAATTAAGCTTCAAATATTTTACAAAATGACAATCCATCTCCTTTTATAGACAAAGGATAGGATTTGGTTACAATAGATCCAATGATTAGGATCAAATCATGATGATCTAATGGTGAGGAAGAAATGTGGCACATGATTGCATTTTGGCAATCAATCTATTGGATTACAGCTGGCATTTTGGAATATTTTGTGAATCTTTGACTTGGTCAGCATGACCTCTTTACTCTGTACTTCCATCAGATTCTTCATTTGTGGATGCCCCTTCTGTTACTCTACATCTAATACCCTGGACGAGCTCATATGTTTGGATGGCCTTACCTATCTCCTTTCTATCCCATACCTTAGCCTTTTCAGTAGCATGTTCTTGAGCCTTTAACTATTCTTGCAAGGATACCCACTTATTGGTCTGACTATCCAACTCTTCATTATATGCCTCAACTTTAGCCTTCATACGCATTGCTTTATCAATAGTGTTTTCAAAAAAATGTTGGATGGGGTCCCCTGCTACCAAACTAAAATTATCTCTATATGCTTTGGTGGCAAATTTTTCATCTTGATTTTCAATCTTTCCTTCCACCTCACCTTCAAGAGCTTCCAAAACTTCTAGCTCCTCTACTAGGAGCTCATGTTCTTTGACACTAATATCCACAACTTTAGCGTTGCATATTTTTAATATGTTGATCTCAAGCCTTATATCTTGAAACCAATTATCTAGCTTTTTGGGGGGTCAAAACCTTCTTTGCCATGAGGGTGCTGACATCTGCTTTCCTCATATCTTTGAGTGTAGTTAGGTCCCTAGTACCACTCTTGATTAATCTTTGACCGACCTCCTTCTTTAGTTTATCTGCTTTGCCCTTCAAGTTTACTGAGCATGTCCCAATTGGACGGTGAGGTCTTTATCACTTGTTCTCCTTCCTTCAAAAATTTAGTAAACCATTTATCCATTACATGTGCTTGGTGTTTCTGAACATCTAGTGCCACTATCTCTTGTTGAGATACTAGTTCTAGAGATGCAGAGGTTGTAATAGGAGCATTAGTAGGTGCTACTAATCCCTTGATGAAGGCCTGTAATTGAGCAACTTGCTCTTTATACTCTTTCTTCTTAGCTTCCACCTTCATTATTCTGGCCTCTACTACATCTGTATGATGCCTCAAGCCTTGGATTTCTTGTTCTTTTGTGGTATGCCCTAGATCAATTATTGTAATTTGAAACTCATTGGCACTTATTTCGCCTTTTGCTTTGTCAACTATAGGCACAACTATTTGAGCTAGCTCTTCTTTTGGGCTTGGTTCCCTCAAGAGAAAACAATGAAGAAATATCAAAATTGGATGAGTCAGAAATGGGAGGTGGATTTACCTCATGTACAAGCCAATGTGGCACACTGGATGTTGACCCTTGATGGCCACTCTGCTCAATGTGAGCATCTTGTACTTCTGCATTCTGATCTTTTGGAATGTCTAGATTGACATTCTGTTATTGTTGGTCCCCAGCAATAGGAACTTCCTTAGGTATTTGTTGCTAATTTTGATCCCTTGCAGCATCTCTAGATGTCATATCATGATCTTTGAATATCTCCTTTGCTGGCTCTTGACTATCAAACACATTGGTTTGGACATCCCTATCCTATTTATTTGCATCAACATGCATATCCTGATGTGTCTCCATATTTTGTTCATGTGCATGTTGATCATTTTGGGATTGAGGATCACTTATATCAGGTCATTGATGGCTAGGATCTTGTACATGCTGATGTATACTTTGATTACCACCCATTACTACCTTTTCTATCTTATCCTCATCATTTTTGTCCTTTGGACCTTCATGTCCAGATGTGGGCATTATCTTTTCTTTTGGATCCTTTGATCCAGATGTGGCCATTGGACCTGTTTGTCCAGATGTCATCATTTGTTGCTCTTTATCTCCTTCCCCAGCATATCCTTCTTCAATATCCTGGACATTTTGTTGTGAAGGCACCTCTATATGGATTTCCATGTTTGCACTTGTATCATCAATACCATTGTGCACATCATCCATGGTTTTATCCATTTCTTCCTATTCACCCCCATCGTATGAAAATCAATTACTGTTGGGCTAGTGACCTTACCTACTAACAGATCCAAACCAATGTGCTTTGCCATCACCTTAGGATCTTCAACTTCATCCTCATCTCTAGTGCCTTTTGACACTTGTGGTGTACCTTGAGAAGTTAGTGTTGTGTTTTTTATCAGGCTCTCCAGGGGACTAGATGTCACCTCCCTTGTCATATCATCATCCGTAAGATCAATAGTTTCATCTAGTGGCAGGGAAGGATCATTCGCCTTCTTTCTCTCTTCTTCTCTAGCTTCTTGAGCTTTTTTAGACTTGAATTTTACAATTGTGGGGATGGGAACATCATGTTGAAATGTCATTTGTACCATCTCCTCATCCCTACTCTTCATCACAATGGACTTTGTAGCCCTGTCTACTATTGGTTGCTCAGTGGAAAACATCATTTCCATTTTGGTGAACTCGTCACCCTCTTTGAGCAAGACCTCAAGCTGCTTACTTGTAGATCCTCTCATTACTGGTGCCTGTCCTCTCTTTTGTCTGGGGATATTTGCTCCTTGCAATATATCCTGACCTTTCCTTACCAGGGGCACATCATCCTCTTTATCTTCCATGTCCACATATGTAACCCTAGGTTCTTCTATCTGTTTGGTTATCAATGGAATTGCTGGGACATGATCCTTTTATTTTTGAGGAGATGACCTTTTTGGCTATAGTAATGCCATTAGTTGTAAACTCTGTAGCTGATTCTGTTGTAGTCTTGGCCAATTTAGTGTCCATGATTTGCCTCTTGTGAATCAAGAAGTCATCATACTCTATTTTAGGCAACTCTTGCCTCTTCCTTTTCTTATCCACTGTTATGGCCACTCCTTTCACTTTCAAGGTAGCTAATTACTAATCTACCCATGCTCTTGTCAGCTTCATGACCTTAGTCGTAATGAGGTCTATGGAAGTTACCTTTGATGGCTCTAGTTAGGAGGAGATATGGTCTCATTATACACTTTCTTGTCTTCATACTCTTTAGATATCCTCATGCCATCATTAGAATGTAGTTGAGGAGGGATGTCAAAATAGTCCAATGTCTGGACTTGATTTAGAGTTAACCTTTGGTAACTCCTAACTTCAACATCATCTGGGAAATCTTCCCAATAATCTTCCAAGTACACTTGGTGCACCAACCTCTTGCTTACAAACCTCTCCATTCTATGATATAGATCATAATATCTAGCCAAGGAGAATGGCTGTAACTGAAGCATACACAACTCTACTTCTGAATGCTTAGTACACTCAATGGATGGGCATATATACCATCCCAGAAGTAAAGGAAACCTAGCATTACCTTTCTTGTCCTTAACCATTTACGCCTCATATGAGGGTATAATATGCTTGGTCAGTTCTAGTAGTATTATCTTGTCAGTTGGGTACCTTGGCAACATGAGGGGTTTCCCATTGAATCCCTCCATCCAAAGGTAAGTGAATGTTGGGTACTGGATGAAACAAGTTCCATTTCTTGTGATCATGGCTTGAGATTTAGAGCTCAGCCTCTTAGCTATGTCATTGTTCATCAAGCAGACTAAATTCATGATAAAACAATCATTAACCCTCCTATAGTGCCGAGTGGAGGATTTCCTTTTTAACTGGGGATAATGATCCCATATGTTTACATCTCCTAGATGTCTGCCTACTCTACCTACTATCTGTAGGCCAGAGAATGTGGATTGTGCAATACATGCATATACCACATATGAATTCATATAAAACAGACACTTTTTACCTCCAAATATCCTCATGTTTTCATCTAGGCTATCATTGATCAAGGATGCCCATCCTATCTGGTTGTTAGTTGTTTCCACCATCCTCATCAATCCATACATCTAGGGTTCAAAATTGCTAGCGTCATCCTTTCTAACCATCAGGATTAGCATTACCATCATAGACTAAACCTCTGGAGTAAAATCAATTTTGTATAGATTTACTGACAATTTAGCTACTGCTTTCACCTTACTATCAGTTGCCCTCTAGTAAGTGAACATTATCTTCTTGCAGTCATTGGTGCTTCCCTTGTATTATTTTTCTAGGTCCTCCAGATTTATCTTGAAGAGATTAGGACCTACAGGCAAATAGAATGCCTTGGTGATTCCTTTCACAAAGAAGTCTGCATACACCCTGCCGTCCTTCTCTACTCTTCTAGTCTCCCTATTATAGTTCTTTGCACATGCCACTATCAGTTCAATGGCATCTGCCACATATGGGAATCCTCCTGCGTGCCACATCCTAGAATTATATATCTTTTGTAAAATTGGATACCCACTACCCTGAATTGATTTTGCTGTCCATTCGTCCACATCAGTATTACCCTCATGCATGTCACCTATTTTCCCAAAGTGGAACCCTATGCCTCCTAGCGATGCAAGCATGACAATCTTGAATTCTACCTCATTTTTGAGCTTCCTAACCTCCATTGTGTCTTTGCAATGATAGATGTGTATGTCTCAAAATACATTCCACATTATCAATTTCATGTTAATTTTCTCAATATCCTCACATCTTATGTTTACAGAACATAATGCATGCATATGCAACTAAGATTTTACCCTAGTTGCAATTTTATCTTTTACTGTGTTATCATAAACGACAAAAGTGGGTTTCACTGTTACATAGTTTTTTCTAAGCTTAAAACTGATTAAAGATTTCTGGATATGTGCACTTTACACTGTATAATCACCATTTACTAGATGCCGTTCACTATGCACACCATTCTGTTTAAGATCAAGGTTTCTGCAACAGTTGCTATAATTCACTAGAGCTCTAAAAATCTCTTTTTTGAATGCTTAGGTGATTTTAAAATGATTGAAATTCACCTTTTATGTGTTAAAATTGGGAGATTATGGCATAATAAATGCTAAATTCATTAGGTTTAGACATCTCATTAAAGTCTTGGGAGATCATTACAGGTGGCAACTTGTAATTAGAAATTTTAAATAGCCAATGACCTCTTTTCATAGCATTAATTGCCAAGTGAGGATATAAGTGAAGGTCTGGAAATTAAAACAATATGCTTTACCTTTCAAAATGTCCATACATTCAGATGACGTAATGCAAACATTTGGTCAACTTTGACCAAGGAATGGACATTGGAGATGTTAAGGTTCAAAGGCTTTCACCTTTTGATTTTAGATGTCTGGGCATTAGATGCCCACTTTGAAAAGTCAACTCTATGCCATGTGGCATTATCTGATTGGTCCATTGGATGTCCCAATTTCTGTTCATAAACAAGGATAGGGATATTAAAAAACATCTAGATGTTAGGATTTATGAAATATCTTGTTGCAAATATGTGCCTAAGTGGTGTTGTCATTGATGTCAACATATCCTTGTTGCCATTGGTGTCAACCGTATCCTTTTTTACTACCTATATAGAAGACTGGATTGTTGAGGATATTGAGAAAATTAATGAGGATCTCAATGTATGCAGACCATATGGCTGAGTAGAGGACTACCTGAAGAAGCTCCAGTTAAGATTTGAAGCGTTCGCATGAAGATTTGAAGAAGCTATGGCCATTTGAGTAGAACCAGTTTTGCAGTGTTCAGAAGAGTAGAGTGATAGGAAAGAGGTCCAGATTGCTCTGGATATGTCCAATGATGATTTGCGGATCTAGAGGCATGTTTGGGAAGTCAGTTTGTATCATCCATTCAAGTGGTTCATTGTTTGGAGGTCTGCAAGCAATCTTTCTAATATGATAGTAATGATAGACAATGTTCTTGAGGTTCCAGAGGAAGATGCAAGTGATTCTGATGATTGGAGGAGTGCAGATATTTTTGTTGAATTCAATGTGCTTGTGGAGGTCTCTGGATTATGTGACTACTATGGTGGAGGTCCACATTAAAATTTGAGCTTGTCAAAGAAGAATTCCTTCTTGGTGTTGCTATTTTTCCCAGTCTTGGCTGACCTGATGATTCAAGTGTGTTGCGGATGATCTAAGAGAAATTCTATGAAGTGTGACATGTTGATCAAGAAAGATTTGAGTCCTAGTTATGTTTGGCCGACAACTTAGTGATTCTCATTAATTCAGATGTTTGTAGTGCTTACCTTGATGTTCATTCCAAGGTTGATGAAGTGTATAAATACTTGTTGATGAGTTTTGGAAAATGATCCTTGTACGAAAACAATAAAATCCAAAGAAAGGATCAAAGGCAGAGCAGAGCAGAGGAGAAGCAGAAGAACAAGAGATGTTTAAATGAAGAGTTAGAGAAGAAGTGATTAGAGCAGAGCAGAAGTGTTTTGTAAGCTTTCAAAGGAACTGAACTAGGCATAAAGAAGATGCTATTTCAGAGTTCATTCTTTCTATATTAAACATAAATTTTGTAGGCAGTGAGCCTCTCTTGAACAGTGAGCTCTAGGTAGTGAGCCCGAAGGCACATGCCTTCTATTTTCTAAGTACTTTTAATAGGGTATGAATCTTGTGGGTTAACCCGCACCGTGGTTTTCCCTTAACTGGGTTTCCACGTAAAAATTCTAGTGTCATGGGTGCTCAATTTATTCTGCTCTTGTGTTATTGATTCATGCTTTAATATTTATCTAATTGGAAGTTGTTAAAGAAGATTAAAAGTAGAAAAGTTTAATATTGTGGGACAACTGATTCACCCCCCCCTCGCAGTTGTATGGACTATTTCCAACAATTGGTATCCGAGCGAGGTTCCTCTAAAAGAAGCTTAACCGCCCAAGGAGATCCAAGATGTCAAATTACAAGAAGGATAGTCTAAGATTTGATGGAACAAATTACTCTGTTTGGAAGAGCCACATGGAGTGCCATTTGCAATGCATGGGTGATGCTTATTGGATGATAACCAAAGATGAGTATAAACCTTTAGAGAAAGGTCCCTCAACTCCAGATCAAATCAAAGATGCTAAAAATAACCTTTGAGCTAAAGAAGCCTTGTTGAGTGCCCTGACAGATTCAAAAATGACAAATGTCTTTGGACTAAAAACTGCTCATGAAATCTGGAAGAAGTTGGAGAATCTTTATGAAGGCGATGAACATGTCAAATGTACCAAGCTACAAAGTCTGAGAGGAAAGTTTGAAAATCTAAAGATGAGTGAAGATGAAAACAACACAATCTACATGCAAAAGATAAATAAACTTGTGTGTGGCATCAATTGTGTTGGTGGAACTTTAGAAGAATTAGGGATTGTGGAAAAAGTGCTCAGATCTTTACCTGATTCAGACAAACATAAGGTTGCTACTATAGAGGAGATCAGGACTATCTCAAAAGTTACAAGAGATTAGCTGGTTGGCAAAATTTTAGCTTTTGAATTAAGTGAGTTTGGTGATTCTCTTCCTAAGTCTGAATCTGCTTTTAAGGCCAATGTATATGGAAAACAAAGATATGATCCGGGTGAAAGCTCTTCTGCTAGATCAAACAGATTTGCTAAGGCAAGAAAGGATCTTGAAAATGATGAAATTGAGTCTACAAAACTTGAAGCTCTTATTGCTAGAAGAGTGCCAAGAGGATCCGGTAAGTATGAAGGAAAGTTGCCATTCAAATGTTTTGCTTGTAATAAGATTGGTCATTTTGCTTCAAGATGTTTGGAGAAATTTTCAAAGCCAAACCCTAACAGATATAAAGGTCAGAAGAAATGTTACTATGTCCAAGAAGTTGGAGAAGGAGTCACTGATGATGAATCTGATCATGGAGGTGCCACTGAAGATGATTGGGTGTTCATTGCCATCAAAGAAGAAGATCTAGTATCTACTGAATTAGCTAGCTATACAATTGTGGAAAGTACCTTGGCTGCTCAGGTTGTTGAAAAGGATGAATGGGTGATTGATAGAATGAAAAGTGACAAAAGTAAGTTTATAAACTTTAAAAAATATGAAGGTGCAATTGTGAAATTTGGAGATAACTCAGCTGGTAAAATTCGTGGTAGAGGATCCATCTCTTTAGATGGTAAGAATAACACAAATGATGTTCTATATGTGGAAGGGTTGAAGCATAATCTTCTCAGTGTTGGATAGTTAGTTGACAAGGGTTATGATCTTCGATTCAAGGATGGCAAATGCAGAATCTTGGAAAGCTCCAGAACTAAAATTGCATCTGGTACACAAACTAGAGGTAACATCTTTCAATTAAGTAGTTCTGGTAAAAGTTGTTTGATTGTACAAATAGATCAGAGTTGGTTATGGCATAGAAGAATGTGTCATGTGAATTTTGACAACATTGTCAAGATAAGTTCTACTCAGGCTATGAGAGATCTTCCTAGACTTGTGAAACCTAATAGCTTGTGTAGAGAATGTCATTTGGGTAAATAG
This sequence comes from Cunninghamia lanceolata, assembly GCA_027924645.1. NCBI lineage: Eukaryota > Viridiplantae > Streptophyta > Pinopsida > Cupressales > Cupressaceae > Cunninghamia > Cunninghamia lanceolata. Next base: position 5,696,500 of record BSBN01000244.1, read on the forward strand.
AACAAAACATCATTCAAAAGTAAAGAACAATTTTCAAGTGAGTGATTGGAACTTGTGCATACTGATCTAAGTGGTCTTGCTAGAATTAGGAGTATGCAAGGAGACAAATATTTTATGTTACTGATTGATGATTACTCCTAGATGATGTGGGTAACTTTCTTAAAAGAAAACTCAGAAGCTCTTGACAAATTCAAAATGTTCAAAGTGATGGTGGAAAATGAGATTGGTGTGAAGATAAAGTGTCTAAGATCTGACAGAGGTGGAAAGTTTACCTCTAGTGAGTTTGATACATTCTATGAAAAGCATGGAATAAAAAGATAGCTATATGCTCCTAGGACTCCTTAGCAAAATGGAGTTGTGGAAAGAAAGAACCGGACCATTCAAGAAGCTACCAAGACCATGATGATGGAAACAAATGTTCCACAAGTTTATTAGAGAGAAGCTGTAAGTACTGTTGTCTACACTCTTAACTGGGTGTAGATCAAAGGAAATTCTGGTAAGACTCCTTATGAATTCTAGTTTGGTCATCCTCCTACTGTAAGATATTTCAGATTTTTTGGTAGTAAATGTTATATCAAAAGAGATGAGGATCTAGGAAAGTTTGAAGCAAGAAGTGATGAAGGAATTTTTCTGGGTTACTCTACTCAAAGAAAAGCATACCGGTGCTTTAACAAGAGGTTGAAAAAGATTGTTGAAATTACAAATGTCAGAGTTGATGAGAGCAAAGAAGGACATTCCAGGTCTTGCGGATATGATTCAGATGATCAAGATGAAAATTCAAGTCAAGAAAGGCAATTACAAACTTAGATTTAGATCCAGATTGATCCAGAAAATCCAATACCTCAAGAAGATAGTGTAGAAGTTGAGGAACAAACTCAAGAAATAGAAGCCCAAGCAATTCCCAAAACTCCTAGGTATGTAAGGATGAATCATCCTAAAGATCAAATCATAGGAGATTGAAATAAAGGTGTTAGAACTAGGAGAAGAGTTGCTGAAGATCAAGAAGAGATTTGTTTGATTTTAAAGATTAAACTAAAATCAGTAAGTGAAGCCTGCAATGATGAAAACTAGGTAAAAGTAATGGAAGAAGAACTAATGCAAATTGAAAAGAATCACACTTGGGATCTTGTTTCTAGACTTGAGGACAAAAATATAATTGGAACCAAATGGGTCTTCTGGAATAAACTAAATGAAGATGGTGAAGTTGTAAGAAATAAAGCAAGGTTGGTATGCAAAGGTTATTCTCAAGTGGAAGGAATTGATTTTGAAGAAACTTTTGCTCCGGTGACAAGAATAGAGGCAGTCAGATTGTTTCTAGATTTTTCTACTTATAAAGATTTCAAAGTCTATTAGATGGATGTCAAGTCAGCATTTCTAAATGGAGAGTTAGAAGAAGTCTACATTGAGCAACCAGAAGGATTTTAGTTGTTTGATCAGAAAGACATGGTCTGTAGATTGAGGAAAGCATTATATGGACTTAAACAAGCCCCAAGAGCCTGGTATGCAAGATTAGATAAGCATCTGCTAAAGCTAGGATATAACAAAGGCACTGCTGATAGTAATCTTTACTTCAAGATTGATCATGAGAATATTTTGATTGTTGAGGTATTTGTTGATGATATCATTTTTGGTGGAAATGAGAGCATGTGCAAAACATTTGTTGATCAGATGCAAAGTGAATTTGAGATGTCCATGTTTGGTGAGATGAATTTCTTCTTAGGTCTGCAAATCACTCAGTCAGATAAAGGTATCTTTATATCTCAGTCTAAGTATGTGAAAGAATTATTGAAGAAGTTTGGAATGGAAGATTCAAAGCTAGTAGGTACACCTATGGTAACCAAATGTAAGTTGAGTAAAGATGATGAATCTTCTAAGGCAAATTAGAAAAGATATAGATCAATGATTAGAGGACTACTCTATCTGACTCAGACCAAACTTGATATCATGAATGCAGTTGGGCTTGTTGCTAGATTCCAAGTTGATCCTAAAGAATCCCATGTTGTAGCAGTCAAAAGAATATTTAGATATCTCAAAGGAACACTTGATTATGGATTATGGTATCCAAAAGACAACGAATTCACTCTTCATGCATATACAGATGCTGATTGGGCAGGAGATGTGGATGACATGAAAAGTACTAGTGGTGGTGCATTCTTCTTGGGAAGTAGATTGGTTTCTTGGATGAGCAAAAAGGAGGCAATATCCCTATCTACAACAAAGGTAGAGTATATAGAAGCAACAAACAATTGCACTTAAGTTCTGTGGATGAAGCAAATGTTGAAGGACATCAGAATTGTGTTTGAGGATCCTATCACAATTTTCTGTGATAATTCAAGTGCAATAAGCATCTCAAAGAATCCAGTGTTGCATTCAAAGACAAAGCACATATCCATCAAGTTTCATTTCTTGAGAGAAGGTAAATGAGAATGAAATCAAGTTGGAGTTTGTGTCTTGAAAGGATTAGATTGTAGATATTTTCACTAAGCCTCTTCCCAAGGATACTTTTGAGTATCTCAAAGAGAGGTTGGGGGTCATTACCCCTCCTGATCAGAATTAAGATGCACTAGAGTGCATCAGTTCAGTGAAATTCACAGTCACATCTTGTGATCCAGATTGATGTCAAGGAGGCACTACTCAGGGGGAGTAGTCTGCATGAAATTTTTGAGTTTGGTATGAAACAAAGATAAGGAGAAAAGGCTGCAAATATGTGCCCTTTGCCATTGATGTCAAAGGGGGAGAGAAGTTCATGTGAAAAACTAGTTGCTGATGAAGGGGGAGTAGTGAAGAAAGTGATTGCAGAAGTGATAAGAGAAAGAGGGAGAAGGTCTTGTCTTGATGGTTAAATAAGTTTTTCACATCATATGTTACCATCAATGACAAAGGGGGAGATTGTTGCAAATATGTGCCTAAGTGGTGTTGTCATTGATGTCAACATATCCTTGAGGCCATTGGTGTCAACCGTATCCTTTTTTGCTGCCTATATAGAAGATTAGATTATTGAGGATATTGAGAAAATTAATGAGGATCAATGTATACAGACCATGTGGTTGAGTAGAGGACTGTCTGAAGAAGCTCCAGTTAATATTTGAAGGGTTCATATGAAGATTTAAAGAAGCTATGGCCATCTGAGTAGAACCAGTTTTGTAGTGTTTAGAAGAGTAGAGTGACAGGAAAGAGGTCTGGATTGCTCTGAATATGTCCAATGATGATTTGTGGATCTAGAGGCATGTTTGGGAAGTTAGTTTGTATCACCCATTCAAGTGGTTTGCGGTTTGGAGGTCCGCAAGCAATCTTTCTAATGTGACAATAATGGCATATAGTGTTCTTGAGGTTTCAGAGGAAGATGCAAGTGATTCTGATGATTTGGAGGAGTGAGGATGTTTTTGTTGAATTCAATGTGGTTGTGGAGGTCTTTAGATTGTGTGACTCCTATGGTGGAGGTCCACATTAAAGTTTGAGCTTGTCAAAGAAGAATTCCTTCTTGGTGTTGATGTTCTTCCTAGTCTTGGCTGACCAGATGATTCAAGCGTGTTGCGAATGATCTAAGAGCAATTCTATGAAGTGTGGCATGTTGATCAAGGAAGATTTGAGTCCCAGTTATGTTTGGTCAATAGCTTAGTGATTCACATTAATTCAGATGTTTGTAGTGCCGACCTTGATGTTCATTCCAAGGTTGATGAAGTGTATAAATACTTGTTGATGATTTGTGGATAATGATCCTTGTGCGAAAATAATAAAATCCAAAGAAGGATCAAAGGCAGAGCAGATCAAAGGAGAAATAGAAGAACAAGAGATGTTTAAATGAAGAGTTAGAAAAGAAGTGATTGGAGCAGAGAAGAAGTGTTTTGTAAGCTTTCAAAGGAACTAAACCAGGCATAAAGAAGATGCTATTTCACAGTTCATTCTTTTTGTATTAAACATAAATTTTGTAGGCAATGAGCCTCTGTTGAGCAGTGAGCTCTGGGTAGTGAGCCTGGAGGCATGTGCCTTCTCTTTTTCTAAGTACTTTTAACACAGTACAAATCTTGTGGGTTAACCCCCATCGTGGTTTTCCCTTAATCGGGTTTCCACATAAAAATTTTGGTGTCATGTGTGCTTAATTTATTTATGCTCTTGTGTTATTGATTCATGCTTTAATGTTTATCTGATTGGAAGTTGTTAAAGAAGATTAATTAAGGCAGAAAAGTTTAATATTGTGGGACAACTGATTCACCCCCCCTCAGTTGTCTGGACTATTTCCAACATATCCTTGGGTTTAATGTGCTGATGACATTAGGGTTTAAAGTGGTTCTTTAGTGGGAGGAGAAAATGATGTTATAAGGATATTGGTGAAAGTCCAAACATTAAGTTAATGTCTGGATGTTGAGAAATGTTAAATGTCCCATCCTCTTAATGTCTAGATGATGTCATCATCTTTTATTATTTCTTTAAGAAAAGATTGGATGATGTCATCAGAATGTTGGATAAGATTTAGATGTTAAATATTCAAACGTAATGTCCATAGTCTACGTCTAGTTGAAAAGTCAATCAGGAAATGTCATTAGGATGTTAACGAATGTCTGGACACTAAGTTAAGGCTTGGATATTAAGTAATATGCATACCCGTGAATATCCATACTAAGTGACCATGCACATGATGTTTAGCTAGCACAATGAGTTAAATTTGACGTCTGCACATTTGCAGATGTCGGCATATTTAGTTTTACTTAGTAATTTTTGCAATTGGGACATTAAGTTATTGTCTAGATGTTGAGAAAAAATGTGGACATCCCTAAGACCATTTGACTAAACTTTGACCCGGCATAACTTCTTGGTCTTAGGGAAATTTTAGGTGCTATAAAAGGCAAACCTGGTTAAAATTTTATCCTCTTTCATTTGGCAGGGTCCATGTGGGGAAATTATGACTTTGAAAATTTGATCTATATTTCAAGATCCTGACATACTTTTGATACCATTTTACCATACTGTCCAAAGCAAAGGGAAACAAAATAAGCCAAGCAAAAGAGAGGAAAAGTTGGGTCCCTATTTTGCTGGGGCAAAATGGGGCATGTTGTGTAACCACACAACAATAAGTTTGGGAAATTAAAGATTTGCCAATAAGGCAAATAGAGAGCAAGAAGAAAAGGTTCGAAAGAGTGGGAAATTGCCGACAGGAAGGAGAAGACAAGCCAAGTTCAAGAAAGTAGTATTTTGCCGATAAGGTAGAATAATGCCCAGGATGATGTAGGGAGATAAAGGAAGGAAAATGATGAAGGCATAGAGGTTCCTAAAGATGAAGATTCACTGACTAAGAGAAAAATAGAGATTAGAGGTAGAGAATTAAAACAAAGATCAAATTTTTTGTAAAGCAAATAATAAATGTAATAGATTGAAATATTTTAAACATGGTTTAAAATATTTTTAGAATAGTGTAAAGAGCTTTACACGAGCCTTTTGGTGGATCATATTTCAAGCACCCATCTGCTTGAAAATGCACCATGATTGCAAGTGATTTGTCAGTTGCAGGTAGATGAAATAATATATATCTTCAATGCAAAGGGACTAGAATTAAATGCAAGGATGAAGTGTCTCAACAAGAAAATCTTTCTGTCAGTACTTTCATTCTTGAAGGACACCAAGGTGTGGGTACCTATAAGTTTCAGGGTTGTTAGGGTGTGGGATTTCCTTCCAACATGCTAATTTTCTGACAGAGGACATGGGCCTGAGTTTAATGCAACATGGGTATCTTGTTGACTAGTTTTCCAATGCCCAGGAGTTGCACATAAATGAATTTCCATATATACATGTTTGAAAGATGTTTTCAGGGTTGGTCTCTAAGACAATTGTCTAGTCTACAGTGCCTCAGGATAGTTTCATGACTTCAAATCAAGCCAGTCTAGGTAGTAAATGGAGAAATGTGTTTTGATGTAGCATAGGAATGTATTATAAAGAATATTTTATGCATTGGTATGTTTCCATGGCCATTTGTAAATATCCAAGGGAATGTATAATTGTAGTTGTATGTTTTTCTTCACCACATTTGCTGGTGTGATTGTAATAGAGATTTGATAATGTGTGACATCATTTAAATCAATACAAGCTTTGATTTGAGTCTTCTCTTTATTGTAAATATGTCATTGTAGTTTGGTTCTGGATAATTAAGTATGTCCAATGTGTGAAATAAAATATGAGAAATGTATGTGAATACATTTTAGTTTTCTGTTTTCTTCTCTCTTTATTGCTTGACTCAATTGCCCAATAGAGTAGGCACTGGTCCATATTGGAGAGGGATCAAACACTCTTTTAAATTAAACAAATCTTTCATCTGTGGTTCAGGGTAAAAACCATCTTTACTGTGCATGTACATTCACATAGTTGAATCAGCTTAATGAGAGACCTGTGCAGGTAGTTTGTCTTGATCTAGTGACAACTTTGGGATCAAGTGTACGTTGGGCATGGTTGTGTATGTTTATTTGTATTTCATTTGATGCCTCTAGGAATATCCCTCCTAGGTCTAGCTGAGCCTGAAGAGAAGAGGAGTTTGCCCACTCCTGTAGCTGGCCAAAATTCCCCTTTACTTGTTGATAAAGCTCTTCCTTTTACCTTGATGACAATCCCTAGCCTAGGTGTTTTAGGAATGTTTTAGAGTTTTGGGTTGCATTTTTTTTTGGGAACCAACATTTTGGCGCCGTTTTCAGGGAAGTAATATCTTGGTTCAGATTTTGAAAGACCTTTGCAACATAGTCATTGAAGAAAGTTTGCAGTGGAGTATGTTGCTGTGGGTAAGTTTGTAGCCTTTCAACTTATGCCAATAGACTGACACCTATGTAAAGCTAGATTAAAATCCTTTGAAGACTCTGCTGGTGAGATGAACCCAAAATCAATTCATGGTCTTGAAGACCAGTCACACTTCAAGGATTTACTCTTCAAAAAAGGTGGTGACTCTGCTGTCAAAGAACTAAATTTGTTACTGTTGTACCCTAGTTGTTGTTGGTAATCTAAATGCTCCATCTCAAGGTGTAGTAGCTAGTGAAAATAAAGGTACATGGTTTTCTTCCTAATCTTTAAAGTTTGTTGTTCCTATAACGTCAAAGGAACAAATTTCTATGCCTCAGTTCCCTGCCCTGCATTATAAGATGTTTTAGTCATGGCCAATTGGTATGAATATGGATACCCTAGGGATATTTTGTCATGTGAGTCTTCATATATATCAGACCCTAGAAAATATATGGGCATGGATTCCTGTGACCATCCTAGAAATGCATATTCCAGTCATGGATCTGCATGTTATACAAACCAAAATCTATATGCACCCATGCAAAATTATAATGACTTAGTAGCTCAACAATATGAAATAGGGAAAACCAAACATATGTTGGAGTCATTATTGAAGCAAGAACATGAAACAACAAATTTACTATTAAGCTGCTAGAGTCTAGGATGCAGTCCAATGCATTCCTTGCTGCCCCTAAAAATTAGTTGGCCTAGTCCCTTGCTCCTCCCTTAGATCCTGTATATGATCAGTTAGACCTCTCATGGGTTGATTACCAAACAATAAGTATGCCAACCAAGGTCTACAAACAGTTGCCCAAGTTTGATGGGTATGATATTTGGGAAGGGGACACACATGTTGATGCATTTTCAGAATTCATGGAAGAACATCAGTTTGAGGATGAAGACATGTGGATGAGGTTCTTTGTTAGGTCCTTGCATGAAAAGGCAAGATAATGGATCCAAAGTTTTCCAGGGTAGTCCTTTGCCTCATGGAATGAACTTGTGGGAGCATTTGAAAATGAATTTGCCAAAGGTCTTGACCCTGCCGATCTTGTCATAGAACTAGAAAAAATTAAAAGATAAGAGGGAGAGTCAAGCAAGGATTTTGGTCATAGGTTTTCTATTTCCCTTTCCAATATTCCACATGATTTCAGACCTAACATTCCTGCTTGCATTGATATGTTTTTTGAAGCATATGAAACTGGACTGAGTTATGTGCGGGAAGATTTCAAAGTAACGAGTATGCAGTAGGCATATGAATGCCTAGACTCCATGGAGAAAATAAGAGATGACTACATAAAGGATTTATTGTCCATAAATGCATGTTCTACCGGTAATAAACATACTGATCTGAATATAACAATGTGGATACAAAAAATTAGATGAATGCAACATCAGATGATGATGATTGTGTAGTCAGAAAGGTAGAAGTAAATGAAGGTGATGGTGTAATGCATGATAGTGACGCATATGATGAAAGTGGTGAGTGCACTAGCATTCTATTGGATAATTCATCAAGTGAAAATAATGATGATGAAACTGATGATGACTTCCAGCCCAATGTTGAGGTATGTGGTTCAGTGAATGATGAGGATGCTGTGTACAGGGATGAATAATCAGATGGATCAACTTCTGTGGCTGAGTATGAAATCTATGCATAGATGAATGAAACATGGGATGAAAAAGAAACTTGTTTCTTGTTTGATTTGATGCCCTCCTTTGTTCTTGTTTGTGATGAGGTAGTTAGTGCTTGTTTACATGAGGTAGAGGTAGAGGTGACTACACATGATGATAACCGAACAAAGATAGTTGTTGGTGCAACCATGGAGTTTCAGTGTGAAAAGATTGCCCTAGATTTTAAAGATGGTGATCATGTGGATGCATATGAGAACCTATATTTGTGGTGTAAGGTACGTTCTCTTCCTCATGAAGATTGTGATCCGCATTAGCCACAAGGAAATGATGAAGAAATGAATGCAGAAGAAGATATGTGTTAGCATTTTATTTGCAGTAGCCAGGTTGACACAATAGAGTCTGTCAAGGAGTACAAAATAGAGAGGCAATTTAAGGATTGTGAGTCTCCACTTGAAGTGCCTCAAATCTCTGATTTGTATGATGATAGGGTAGAATTGGATTTGAATCAAGTCTTTGATTCAATTGTGAAGGAATACACTAGCATATGTAGTGCAACTGGGTTGCAAGAACTTGAACAATCATATGACATAGCCCAGCTTGAGGCCACATTTGAGCTAGATGCGTGTCAGCTTGATTTTCAAGAGGATAGTTTTCTTCATGCTAATATTCATGTAGGTCTAGGTATGCATCATGCTAACAAGGATCTTGAAGGTGAGCATTATTATGTGAGCCAACATGATGATGAGCCCTATTATCTATGGTTGCCATATCCTGATGATAGTCATTTCCATTTTCAACATGATGATTTGAATAGTTATATTTTTCTTGTACATGCATGAATTTTTTTATATTGCTGATGTTGGGTGATCAATGCAACAAAGGATTGAGGGAGATCAACTCCTTCAATAGGCCTGTCTTTGACATAGGCAAGTAGTTGCAACAATTTTGTGTAGGTTCGGCCTGTAGTGATTTGAAATTTTGCTTATAGTCATTTTCCCTTTATTATTGTATGTTTTCCTGTATATATGTTTGTTTGCATTTTGGTTGTTTCCCCTATTCATTTTTTGCTTTTGTTCTGCCTAGAGATGATCTAAATTCTCGCCATGACATTGCTTGTCACACGTCCCCAACTAGAGCCACTATTGGAGCCCAGAAAAACCAGTTCCCATTGTACCTATTTTACCCCCAAAACATCAAGAAGTCCTATGCAAAATTTCTAGCAGATGTCACCATCGGATAGATTTTTCAATTTTGAGCAACTTTGCCTTTTGAACCATGTTAAAATTCCTTAAAATGAAGAAGTTATGCTTCAAAATCTAGTTCTTATGCTTTTTGCCTTAGTAAATATTTGTCTATCCCTTAGAATATTTTTCATGTTTTGCTTTTATTGGCAAATTGGGCTTCTTTCGAACTTCCTAATTTTTCAGCAATTCAACTTTTAGCCGATTCACCGATAAGGCGATGGACGACAAAGGGAAAGTATTCAGTTGACAAAGTAAAGAAAAGGTGATAAGGGCTTTTCTATTGGTGAAAGGTATGGTTCAAGAACCTAATGGTTCGCCAATAGGGAGTTCTCTCGACAATCATTTCACTGACAAAGGCAAAGCATAAAGAATGAGGACAAGGTTCTAAAAAGTTTCATTTTGCTGATAAAGGCAAAAATGTTTAAGGCATAAAGGGGAAGAAAGTATTCAGTCAACAAATCAATGGATGGCCAAACTAAGGAACTAGTTCAGAGTTGTGGTAGTTTGCCGATAGGACTTTTTGTCGATAGTGAAGAAAAGTCAGAGGATCAATAAAGGGCAACTTTACCGATATATGCAAAAAGGGGCACTACAAGGAATGGTTCTAAAAAGTTTAATCTTGCCGATAAGGGGCAAAAGGCAAGCAATTGAAGAGTTCAAAAAATCAGTAGTTTGTTGATAAAGTGGAATGAGCAAAAACATGATAGTTCGATAAAATGCCCTTTTGCTGATAAAGCAAAAGGTAGAGGACTAAGGCCAAACTTGCTAAGTTTGAGAATAGCTAAGTTTGCTGATAGAGGCATTTCACCAACAGGGTCAAAAAGAAAGCAAAAAGAGAGTTCAACAAATGGTATTTTATTGACAAGTCAAAATAGAAGGGTAGGAAAAGGTGGCATTGAGCTTGGTTTGAGAAAACAAGATTTTGCTAACTAATAGATAAGTTTGGCAAATTAAAGATTTGCTAATAAGGCAAATATAGAGCAAGAAGAAAAGGTTTGAAAGAGTGGGAACTACCGATAGGAAGGAGAAGACAAGCCAAGTTCAAGAAAGTAGTATTTTGCCGATATGGTAAAGTAATGCCCATGATGATGTAGGGAGATAAAGGAAGGAAAATGACGAAGGCATAGAGGTTCTTGAAGATGAAGATTCACTGACTAAGAGAAAAATAGAGATTAGAGACAAAAAATTAAAACAAAGATCAAATGTTTTGTAAAACAAATAATAAATGTAATAGTTTGAAATATTTTAAACATGGTTTAAAATATTTTAGAATAGTGTAAAGAGCTTTACATGGGCCTTTTGGTGGATCATATTTCAAGCGCCTATCTGCCTGAAAATGTGCCATGATTGCAGGTGATCTATTAGTTACGGGTAGATGAAATAATAGATATCTTCAATGCAAAGGGACCAGAATTAAATGCAAGGATGAAGTGTCTCAATAGGCAAATATTGTTGTAGGTACTTTCATTCTTGAAGGATGCCAAGGCATGGGCACCTACAAGTTTTAGGGTTGTCAGGATGTGGGATTTCCTTCCAACGTGCTGATTTTCTGACAGAGGACATGGGCCCGAGTTTAATGCAACATGGGTTTCTTGTTGACTAGTTTTCCAACACCTAGGAGCTATAGAGAAATAAATTTCTATATATACATGTTTGAAAGATGTTTTTAGGGTTGGTCTCTAAGCCAGTTGTTTAGTATGTAGTGCCTCAAGATAGTTGCAGGGCTTCAAATTAAGCCAGTTCAGGTAGTAAATGGAGAAATGTGTTTTGATGTAGCATAGGAATGTATTGTAAAGCATATTTTATGCATTGGTATGTCTCCATGGCCATTTTTAAAGATTCTAGGGAATGTATAATTGTAGTTGTATGCTTTCCTTCACCATGTTTGTTAGTGCGATTGCAATAGAGATTTGACAATGTGTGTCAACATTTAAATCAATACAAGCTTTGTTTTGAGTCTTCTCTTAATTGCAAATGGGTCATTGTAGTTTGGTTTTGGATAATTAAGTATGTCCAATGTGTGAAATAAAATATGAGAAATGTATGTGAATACATTTTAGTTTTCTGTTGATGCTGGTTCAATCCTTTTCTTCTCTCTTTATTACTTGACTCAGTTGCCCAATAGAGTAGGCACCGGTCCATATTGGAGAGGGCTCAAACACTTTTTTAAATTAAACAAATCTTTCATTTATGGTTTAGGGTAAAAACCATCTTTCTTGTGCATATACATTCACACAGTTAAATTAGCTTAATGAGAGGCATGTGCAGCCAATTTGTCTTGATCTAGTGACATCTTTGGGATCAAGTGCACATTGGGTATGGATGTGTACGTTTATTTGTATTTCATTTGATGCCTCTAGGAATATCCCTCCTAGGTCTAGCTGATCGTAAAGAGGAGTTTACCCACTCCTGTAGTTGGCCAAAATTCCCCTTTGCTTGTTGTTAAAGCTCTTCCTTTCACCTTGATGACAATCCTTGGCCTGGGTGTTTTAGGAATGTTTTAGAGTTTTGGTTTGTAGTTTTTTTGGGAACCGACAATGTTAATCTTTCATATTCATGTGTATGCTGTGATAATTAAGTTTTGATCTGCTCCAGATAAGTTGAAGTTGTTAAAAGTGAAAATTGTTTAGATACTGATTCACCTCCCTCTCAGTATCCTGGTGTGTTCAACAATAAAAGCCTTATTCCTTCACACATTTAAACAATAGAAATCCCTAGTTTCTATACATGCATCACTATCAAGATTCATGATACCTATAGGCCCATAGGGATCAACATAAAGTAAATTTTGCATTTGTCACTAGAATCTGGTTTGCATTTGTTATAAAATCTTTAGATGCTCTTGCTTATTATTTACATAGAATAAAAGCATAAATGTTAAGATAATAGTTGTCTCAAGTGGATTTTACCAAATAGAATATCCATTGCAAACATAATATAAAGTGAATACCTATCATATATTGCACAAACAAAATCTTAGTTTCTTATCCATGCAAACTTTAAAAGTTAATATTAGTACATGAACTCTGTACACTGTACATGTATTCTTTGTAATCATCAGATTTGATGCTCTAGATTTTAGAGGACATCATAATAAAGGATAAAAATACTTGATAACTTAATTATATACAATTTATAAGTGGAAAATCCTATCAAATGTTAATTTCAAAGCAAAAATAGCTCTAAAAGTAAGCAGGAATTTAATATAGTTATGGCAATTTAGTCCCAAAAGCAATGAAGGGAGTGTAATGCTAATAGTGAATATGATTAAGATTTAAAATTATATTATAAATTACTAGCCATTAGACTCCAATCATGTATCATTTACTATGGCAAAATAATTTAGTTTAAAAGTTTAATAAATAATTCTTAAGTGATTTAACCAACACTAAACTATTTTTTTTGTAAAAAATGAGTGATTTAGTCCCCTTTGTATCTTGTACTATTCACCAAAAATGGAGGCCCTGATTCAACTACTCACCAATTTATAAATACTCACCACTAAAAAATGTTGTGGTCACTATTCTACCAAACCCACAAAAAATGGCCAAAAATGCACCAACTCCAAATGTTATCAAGTTTTATAACAACTGTTATGTTGTAAATTATGCTCTTGCTTGGATTAGCACAATTTCACTATGTTTAGCTCCTGCCTTTTAGTGTCCCTTAACCCCTTTCTTAATTGGACCTATCTAAGCCCTGATTAATGACCACTTAATCGAGAGAATGTCACATTTCGAGATATCTAATGACAAAACCTGGAAAGAGATGACGGATGCCAACAATTTAGAACATCCTTAAGCTTAATCTGGAGCTAAACTAGGGGGTTGGACATGGGCGCTCACGTCCTAGTCCTACCCTAAATCCCAAGGTCCCAAGATTTGCTCCAATGTCGTCATGTGTTGAGTGTTCTGAGATTCTAAATTCTAAATTTATTTTTCGTGTGATGTCGGCATGATATTTTGAAATCCTTTTCCCTCCTAAGGTTGGGTATTTAAAGAGGACTAAAAATCATTTTAACATACACAATTCATATGCAAGTTTACTACGCCAAAATTTAGCTGCTATTGCTATTGAAGTTTACAAAATGTTGAAGCTCATTGAAGAACTTTGTCTTTGCTATCATGGAGATATGTTGTGGAGATTAGGAATCAAGATCTTGAGTCTATGTTTCTCTTCCTAGGGTTTGCAACACCTTTTGTACGACCGAGAGAAGGGTTGAAGCCTCCAAATTGAGTTTTGGAATCCTCTGCAAATGTGGCTACCTTGCCTTCTTGTTCGACAAGTCTTCATTAATGTCATCTCCTTGAGGTGAAGTTGTTGTTTCCTTGAGTGAAACATTTGTGGATCTAATGGTTAATGCTTGAGTCATTTAGGATCTTACTTTTGTTTATGCTTACACACTTGGTTTTCAAGCACACACATCTACATACTTTGACATTGGCTATTGTTGAAGTAGAAATACCAAAGACGGTGTTTGACTAAGGAAAACTCCTATATATCCACAACCATCCTTCTCCTAAGTTTTGATTGTGCAAGTCAGATTCAAGAAGATTAGATGGAAAGAAGTGAAGTAGAAGTAGGTGTTACAGGTACAAACATCACCAAAATTGCAGTTTCATCATTAGAATATCTGTTGGACACTGGGGCTAGCGCCTGAGTCCAATAAGGTCTAAAAACTGGGATCTGAGACCTTGAACAAAGATAGAGGCATCTGGTATAGATAATTCTGCTATCAGAAAACTTTTAGGACATTGGAGCTAGCTCCCAAGTCTAACAGGCCTCTGGATTTTACGTGCATAGTCAGTGTTGGTCCCTATTTGTTTTTCTGTGATCAGTTTGTGTGTTAATATTCTCGAGATCCATCTGTTAGTGAATATTTTACAACTAGGGTTTGATCTCTCCTTGGCTTGTTAGGGTTTTCATAACACTAGTTGAGACACCTTTTTAGGTACAATAAAAAGGGGATAGGATACCTGTAGCTTATCACTTTCATAGTGATCAAGCTCGGTTCATATTCCCAATGTTTGGTGTAGTTGAAAAGAGGGACTTGACCTAGTTTGCAAATGCTAACATCCTCTCTCTTTTCACACTAAACATTTTTGGTAAACTCGTGTTTAAAAGAATTTGCATCCTTTTACTACAGATATGAAATTATTTTCTATTCTAAATAAGATTTAGATTACAAACACTCTTTCATGAAAAGTACATGCATTGCATTTTGATTGATATATCTATCTTTTCATTGAAAGAGCATAAAATTAAAAATTTGTTACTTGCATAGTGATATCTTGTTTCATTTTTTGCAAGTATATGCCATCTGGTTTTACATTTAAGTCTTGGGTTAATTAGATTATGTGGAAATGTCGGATTTATTTTTACAAGACTTTAATGCATATAATGAGTTGTTTAGTTGTGATGACTTCAATATGTTAGATGAAGCCTTGGATAACTTTATCTCTATTGAACATTCCACTACGACTCCTAAACCATAGTTATTTCAAAAATTAGTAAATGCAATTTATGTTCCTAAATCTCAAGAAGAGCTCATGAAACTGAATATAATGGTCAACTTGTGTTCAAATGTGCCTAAAACACAAACGAAACCAATTCTCATTGTAAGAGGCTTTCTGACTTCTTCTCAAACTTGTGATTGCATCTATAACAAAGATAAGAAAATAACAAATCAAACATATCATGTTGGATCACAATATTCCAACCACAATGTGGTTCCTCATACATACAATACAAGGAATAACAAACAAAGAAAACATCAATCATCTATTCCAATATCATTACTAGCTTCTCAGCCAATGCTTCCTCAACCACCTAGTTTAACACATAAGGTTGGTCAAGATTATGATCTTGTTGAGAAGTTTCATGCTTCTCCTACTAAGATATCCCTTTGGGAACTCATACAAACATCACCTACATACCACGAAATGCTCCAGGAAGTTTTACAAAAGGTGATTGTACCACCAACTGTTAAGCCTAATGATGTAGTAGCCCTGTTAGATTGTATGCATGCAACAAAAATAGATATTCATTTTCAACAACATGAGTTACCCTCTATGGAAGTTTAGAAACAATATGATCCTCTTATAATCTTTGTTATTGTAAACAAAAAGTTGGTAAAGAGAGTTATGGTTGATAATGGATCAACTCTTAATGTTTGTGGTGTTGACTTGTTACTCAAAATTAACGTTGATAAAACTTAATTAAGTTAGGTAAGTTGAACATTCGTGGCTTTGATAATGTTGGTAGACCATCCCTAGGCACTATAATCTTACCTGTAAAGGCTGGACCTGTGACATTGTCTACTCTTTTCCATGTCATGCTTGATGCTCTATCATATAATATGATTCTTGGAAGACTGTGGATTCATACGATGGGGGAAGTTCTATCTTCCCTTCATCAATCAATAAATTTTATTTATGCAAATAAGATCCAAACTATTGAAGCTGATCTAGAATCAGAAAGTTGTTTATATATTGAAACACAAAATCAAGTTGTCGATCATAAGACTCTAAACAATTTAAAGGTTGATTCATCAATGCCTCTTGCTATAGATAATGGTGCGTAAGATTCTCAAACTTCATCAAATGCACTCCCTGGTGATGATTGGGGTTCATTGGATTTCACTCCTACCGTTATAGGGGAGTAAAAGCTTAATAGTGCTGAAACTTCAAAAGTTGCATCGATATCATCTAAACAATATGTGGAAAAACCTAAAGAATCTCAAGATCCTTTAGTTAACAAGGATTCTATACAACTCTTACACTATAGATTATGAGACCTATGAAGCTCCACAATCTTCTAAATAAATGACATCTCTTTATGGTCGAGGATTTAAAATCCTTTATAAGAATTATGACTATGTAGGTAATGGTTGTGGTATAAATCAACAAGGAATTAGAGTACCTTTACAAGTTACTGGAATTGACTACACAACTGGTATTGGATACCGCTTCTTAAAGCCCACTAAAGCTTACAAATGTCCTAATATTAATGTCAATACCATATCAACACTCAATTTTATATATCCTGAGATGATCAACACTAATTGTCCTCCAGGAGATATCAAATTAGATCATTTCTCTAAAGATGAAGCAATGATTGAATTTATGGGAGCTTATGACAATTTGCCCCGTTATCATCATAAGCATGGGTTACCTTATTATTTAAATATGGATGTATACTTTGGAAAACCCATTGGCTTGGTAAATGTTACTTTAAAACCTAATGAAGAGTCTATAGAATCATCACAATCACCTAGCCTCCTAGACCACAGTACTTTACTTAATGGAAAGACTGTTGATGTCTTCATGGAAAAGGATAACCCTGAAAAGATTATACCTATAGGAGATTGTTTAAGTATAGAACAAAAAGAAGATATGACCAAACTTTTACATGAGTTTTTAGAACTCTTTTCTTGGAATTATTTGGATATGCCTAGCATTGATCCTAAGATTGTAACACATAATATTGTATTACAACCTGATGCTAAGCCATTTAAACAAAATATTCATAAAATGAATCCTAAGGTTGCATTGTTAGTCAAAAATGAGATAGAAAAGATTTTACAAGATGGTTTTATTTGCCCTATTGATTACTCACCTTGGATCTCGAATATTGTGGCTGTTGCTAAACCTAACAACCGTATTTGGATGTGCACTAACTTTAGAGATTTAAACCTTGCTTCTTTGAAAGATGATTTTCATCTTCCAAATATTGATATGATTGTTGATTCAGTAGCTGGCCATGAACTAATTTCCTTCATGGATGGCTTTTCGGGTTATAATGAAATCTTTATCAACCCTCAAGATCAATACAAGAAAACTTTTATAACCCTGTGGGGAATATTTTGTTGGGTAGTCATGCCGTTTGTATTAAAGAATGCTGGGGCAACTTATCAACATGCTATGATCTTATCTTTCATGATTACATGCATAACATCCTAGAGGATTATGTTGATGACATTCTTGCAAAGTCGATTTGTCTCTAGGATCACATCACAATCCTCCAAATCTTTGAGCGGATACAAAAATATAGCATGTGCTTAAATCCTCGTAAATGTGTCTTTGGCATAGATAGTGGAAAACTGTTGGGATTTATAGTTTCACATCATGGTATTGAAGTAGAAACAAAGAAAATTTACGTGATTGTTAACATGCCATCTCCTTGAAATATCACTCAACTTTGCAGTTTTTAAGGGAAGATACATGCCATTCATCGATTTGTATCACAACTCACAGACAAGACTCACCCTTTTACTCAATTACTTAAGAAAGAATCAAAATTCCAATAGAATTTGGATTGTCAAAAATCCTTTGAAGAGTTGAAAGAATACTTGTCTAATCCTCCTATTTTACAACCAACAACTGCAGAAAAACCCTTTATTCTTTACACATCAGCTTCTACTAATGCTCTAGTGGTATTATTAGCACAACATGATAGTGACGACAAAGAATGTGTTGTGTATCATATAAGATAAACTTTGCTCGATTAGGAGGTGTGATATACTGTTATAGAAAAAAAATATTTACCTCTTGTTTTTGCAACATAGAAGTTAAGACATTATCTCCTAAATGCTGAGGTTCATGTCATGGTAAAATTTGATCCCTTGAAGCATCTTTTTGCTAAAATAGATCTCTCAGGTTTCCTAGCTAAATGGGTTATGTTATTAACAGAATTTGATCTCAAGTTTATCTCTCTCAAAGTGATAAAAGGACAAGCGTTAACTGACCATTTAGCCAAAGAACCTTCACCTTTCTCTATTCGAAATAGTGAGGAATTTCTTGATGATCAAATTCTCACTATTGATAAAGATGATAAATGGGAATTATAATTTGATAGTTCATGATGTAGAACTAGCTCGGGTGCTGGTATAATCTTGGTACCTCCTTCACGTAAGCTAATTCCTCTTTCCTACCATCTAAATTTCTCATGCACAAATATCATCACTGAGTACGAAGCTCTTATCGTAGGACTTCGTGCTGCTTTTTCTCTAAATATTGAAAACATCACTATCTATGGTGATTTACAATTAATTGTAAGACAAGTTACTAGATCTTATCAAGCAAAACAAGATAAGCTATCTCAGTATCATGATCTTGTCATGTCATTGTTAAAACAATTTTCATCCTTTACTATTGACACAATTCCAAGAAGACACAATCAACATGCAACAATAATGGAAAGCGTTGCTTCCCTTATATCCCATGATGTTCCCTTGAAGAATATCATTTTATCATTCATAATTTGAAAACACCAGCTATAGCCAAGGTCACCCCCTTGGATACTGACTTATGTATTACCACAAATGCTGATGAATGGTATTCCCATATATTTCAATATTTGAGTGATAGTACCCTCCCTAATTCAACATCTAAAAACACAAGAGTTCTCATACACAAACTCATAACACGTTATATTATCTTATACAATGTGTTGTATCGAAGAAGCTATAATGGTGTTCTTCTCTGTTGTCTTAACAAATTAGAGATTCTAATTACTCTAGAAGAAGCTCACTCTAGTGCCTGTGGAGGGCATTTTGGAGGAAAATCCTTGGTACAAAAACTATTATGTATGGGGCTATATTGGCAAACCATGGAATAAGATTCTTTTGCATTAGTCAAGAAGTGCCTGCAATGTCAACAACATAGTAACATAATTCGAGCTCCCGTCCAAGAACTTTGTGCTCAGGTTTCACCTTGGTTATTTTCTATACGGGGCTTGGATCCAATCAAAAAAAATTCTCCTCCTTCCTCTCAAGGACATACTTTCATCATCACTGCTACCGATTACTTTATGAAGTGGGTTGAAGCTATACCACTACGATCCATGATTGCTGAATGTTGATGTAATCTATCACTTCATTCTGTTGCAAGTATGGGCCTAATCGGTGTTGTCATTGATGTCAACATACTCTTGTTGCATTAATAATAAGAATTGGATGAGTTGTGTGCTGAGGATATTGAGAAAATTAGTCTCAATTAGGAACAGAGAAGAACAGGGAAGACAGTAAGGTAAAAATCCATGATAGGATGAGGATCAGAGGATGCGGTTTAAAGGGTTTGTAGATATGTGTCTTAAGGTAGTCTAGTAGAGTTTTCAGAGGTCTGCATGAAGATTTGAAGAAGTTGTGGCTATTCAAGTAAAACCAGTTTTGACAGATGTTCAGTGGTGATAGAGTGAGACAGATAGGTCCAGTGAGATCTGGGATTGCATTATAATGTTCTGTGGATTTGAGGGAGTGCTGAGGAAGTCTTTGAGGAGTGTCAACCAGATTGGTTCATGGTTTGAAGGTCCGCAAGCATCTATCCCTTTGTGACAGTGATGACAGACTGTGTTCTTGAGGTTCTGGATGAAGGAGAGAAGGATTCAAGTAAGAAGATGAAGTATGGATGTTCTTGGTGATTCAGGTAAGCTTGTGGTGATCTTTGGATCATGTCCAGTTCATGTTGGTGGTCCACATTGAAGTTAGAGTTTTCTTTTGAAGAACAACTTCTGGATGATGGTGTTCTTCCTAAAATAGGCCAACCGGATGAGTTATACATCTTGCGGATGTTATTGTGGATGTTTGCCGACTTAGATGATCATTCCTAAGTTGATGCCTTGTATAAATAAGGGATTGTAAAGTCATTTTGAAGAAGTCCTCATGGAGATGAGTGTGTGGTAGCAAGGAGGAGAGCGAAAGGCAGAGCAGAAGTATTGAGCTTAATGGAATTGATTCAAGCATGGTGAAGATGCTATTTTCTAGTTCAAGTAGGTGATACTTATTTCTTTGTAGACAGTGTGTCTCTTGTAGGCAGTGAGCCCTAATTGGCATGTGCCATTTTATTCTTTCTATTCTTCTAATAGAGAATACATTCTTGGGTTAATCACCCCGTGGTTTTTCCCTTAACCAGGTTTTCCATGTCAAAATCTTGGTGTCTCATGCGTTGATGTGTTTCTGCTCTTGATTTGTTGCATTATGTTTCCATGATTAATTTATTGTTAAGCCGCTCAATTGCAAAGTGGAATTAAGTGTTTAATAGAAAGAAAGTGTTGCACAACTGATTCACCCCCCCTCTTAGTTGTGGGCCCTAAGTCTAACAATTGGTATCCAAGCCAAGTTCCTCTAAAAGGAGCTTAACCGCTTGAGGAGATCTAGGATGTCGTCCTACAAGAAGGATAGTCTGAAGTTTGATGGAACCAATTTTAGTCTGTGGAAAGGTCAGATGAAATATCACTTGCAATGTATGGGAAGGGTTTACTGGACCATGGCTACAACACAGTATACACCTCCACAGGGTGGTTTGAAAGATCCAAATGAAATCACAGATGCTGAAAATAATCTGCGAACTATAGAAGCTCTTCTAAGTGCTTTATCTGATTTAGAGCTCTCAAATGTTATTGACCTACCAACTGCTTATGAGATTTGGAAAAAACTAGAACTTTTGCATGAAGGAGACCAGTATGTTAAATGTGCAAGGTTACAAAGTCTGAAAGGGAAATTTGAAAACCTGAAGATGAGAGATGATGAAAATATTACTACCTTTATGCCAAGAGTAAATGACCTTGTTTGTGGAATTAGAAATGCAGGTGGAGTCTTGGATGAAAATGAGATTGTTGGCAAAATTCTTAGATCCCTTCCTGCCTCTTACAAAATCAAGGTTGCTGCCATTGATGAATTCAGAGCCCATACAACTGTCACAAGAGATCAATTGGCTAGCAAATTGGCTGCATTTGAAATGACCAAGTTTGGAGATGATCCCCAAAAGACTGAATCTGCATTCAAAGCCAGTGCCTCTGTAAAAGATAAACAAAGGTTTGATCTGGGAGAGAACTCTTCAAGGAAACTATCATGGTATGAAAAAGCAAGAAAAGACCTGGAAGAAGAAGAAGTAGAAACTGCTCAACTTGAAGCCCTTATTGCAAAGAGACTGCCAAGAGGATCTAGTAAGTATGAAGGGAAATTGCCTTTTAAGTGTTTTAACTGCAATAAGATTGGTTATTTTGCCTCAAGATGTCTGGAAAGATTTTCAAGGCCAAATCCTAACAGATCAAGGTTCCAAAAGAATTGTTACTATGTTCATGAAGAAGATGACAATGAAGGAGTAACAGATGATGAATTAGAGACAAGAAACAAATCCAAAAATGAATGGGTGTTTATTGCCATCAAGGAAGAAGAACCAATATCCTCTGAATCTGTCAATCATAAAGTTGTAGAAAGAGCTCTGGCTGCCCAAGTTGAAGAAAAGGATGATTGGGTCATTGACAGTGGATGCTCTCACCATATGACAGGTGACAAAAATAAGTTTGTAGATTTGGAAAGGTATGAAGGAGGAGTAGTAAAGTTTGGTGATAATTCTGCTGGTAGAATCAGAGGTAGAGGAACTATTTCTTTTGATGGAAGAAACAAAACCGGTAATGTATTGTATGTTGAAGGATTGAAGCACAATATTCTTAGTGTTGGACAGTTGGTGGACAAAGGCTATGATCTCCAGTTCAAAGATGGAAAATGCAAGATCTTTGAAAGCTCCAGAATAGAGATTGCATCTGGTACCCAAACTAAAGGTAATATCTTCCACTTGGTTGGTACTGGTAAAAGTTGTTTATTTGTTCAAGTTGATCAGAGTTGGTTATGGCATAGGAGAATGTGTCATGTGAATTTTGATAATATCATCAAGATAAGCAATACTCAGGCTGTAAGAGATCTTCCAAAATTGGTGAAACCTACTAATAGCTTGTGCAAAGAATGTCAGCTGGGTAAGCTGAGCAGAGTCACATTCAGGAGTAAGGAACTATCTTCTACCAGATTATTAGACTTAGTTCATACTGATCTTTGTGGTCCAATAAGAATCAAGAGTATGCAAGGTGATAGATACTTCATGTTACTAATTGATGACTACTCTCGGATGATGTGGGTGACTTTTCTGAAAGAAAAATTAGAAGTCTTTGAGAAATTCAAAATATTCAAGGCTATGGTAGAGAATGAAACTAGATTAAAATTGAAATGTCTGAGGTTTGATAGAGGTGGAGAATTCACATCTGGTGAATTCTTAGAGTTCTATGAGAAACATGGAATAAAGAGACAGTTGTCTGCTCCTAGGACTCCACAGCAGAATGGAGTGGTGAAGAGAAAGAACCGGACCATCTAGGAAGCTTCTAGGACCATGATGATGGAAGCAAATGTTCCTAACATCTATTGGAGAGAAGCTGTCAGCACTGTAGTCTATACTCTCAATCGAGTTCAAATCAGAAGCAATACTAGTAAGACTCCTTATGAAGTTTGGTTTGGCATCACCCCTACTATGAGATATTTCAGAGTTTTTGGTAGCAAATGTTACATTAAAAGAGATGAAGATCTAGGAAAGTTTGATGCTAGAAGTGATGAAGGAATATTCTTGGGTTACTCTACTCAAAGCAAAGCATACCGGTGTTATAACAAAAGACTGAGAAAGATGATAGAAAGTACAAATGTGAAGGTTGATGAAGAAATTGAGAAGCCTTCAAGGTTTTATGAATATGATGAAGGTGATCTGAATGGTGTTTTAACTCAAGAAACTCAAGCCTCATCTATTAGTCAGATTCAAACTAATCCAGTAAACCAGGAAGAAGAAATGAGTTTCAATGAGCCTGATCAAGATTCAGAAGTGCAAGAAATTCCCAAAGTTCCCAGGTATGTAAGACTGAACCACTCTGAAGATCAGATCATAGGTGATAAAAGAAAAGGAGTACAAACAAGAAGGAGAATTGCTCAAGATTCAGAAGAGTATTGTCTGATTTCAAAGATTGAACCTAAGATAGTGAATGAAGCTTGCAACAATGAAAACTGGACTAAAGCAATGGAGGAAGAGCTGGTGCAAATAAAGAAAAATCACACTTGGGATCTGTTAGACTTAGGGCACACAACTGAGAGGGGGGGTGAATCATTTGTGCAAAACTTTCTCCAATTTACACACTTAAATCCTCTTAGTGATTAGCAGTATATTAATCATGAAACATAATGCATTCAAATCAAACGAAGAAACTCAACAACACATAAGGCACCCAGATTTTGACGTGGAAAATCCGGTTAAGGGAAAAACCATAGGGTGATTAACCCAATAATGTATTCTCTGTTAGAAGAATAGAAAGAACAAAATGGCACATGCCAATTAGGGCTCATTGCCCGAGCACACTGCTCACAAGAGACTCACTGCCTACAAGAGACACACTATCTACAAAGAAATAAGTATCACATACATGAATTGGAGAATAAAATCTTCACCATGCTTGAATCAGTTCCATTAAGCTCAATAATTTTGCTCTGCCTTTCGCTCTCCTCTTCACTACCACACTCTCATTTCCACATCAAAAAGAGGTGAGTTCAAACTGACTTCACAATCCCTTATTTATACAAGGCATCAACTTAGGAATGATCATCTAAGTTGGCAAACATTCATAAGAACATCTAACAGATGCATAACTCATCTGGTCGGCCTGTCTCAAGAAGAACACCATCATACAGAAGTTACTCTTCAATTGCAAGCTCCAACTTCAATGCAGACCACCAACACGAACTGGACACGATCCAAAGACCTCCACAAGCTTTCCTAAAACATCAAGAACATCCACACTTCTTCTGCTTACTGATATCCTTCTCTTCTTCATCCGGAACCTCAAGAACATAGTCTGTCATAACTGTCACAAAGGAATAGATGCTTGCGGACCTTTAAACCATGCACCAATAGAGTTGATACACCAAAAAGACTTCCTCAGCACTCCCTTAAATCCGTAGAACAAGAAACTTCATTTCTGGATCTCACCGGACCTTTCTTGTTTACACACTGTCACCTCTGAACACCTACCAGAACTGGTTTTACTTGAGCGGCCATAACGTTTTCATATCTTAATGCAGACCTCTAAAATCTCTACTGGATCACCTACAAACCCATATATGAACTCTTTAATCCGCATCCTCTGATCATCATTCTATCTTGGACTTTTGCCTTACAGTCATCACTGTTCTTCACTATTCCTGATTGAGACTAATTTTCTCAATATCCTCAGCTCACGGCTCATCCAAACCTTATCATTAATGTAACAGGAGTATGTTGACATCAATGAAAACACCGGTTAGGCCCATATTTGCAACAATCTCCCCCTTTGTCATTGATGGCAACATATGATGTTAAAAACCATCAAGACAAGAACTTCTCCTTACTGTCACAACTCCCCCTATCAACAAAAACCATTCACATGTCTTCTCTCCCTTTACTGCTCCCCCTTTGATCAGCAACCACTTGTTTTTCACATGTCTTCTCTCCCCCTTTGACATCAATGGCAAAGGGCACATACTTGCAATTTCACCACTTCAGAATCATACCTGCTACTCCCCCAGAGTAGCAGCTCCCCAACATGAATCCAGATCACAAGATGTGACTGTGATACCCATCAGACTAATGCACATCAGTGCACCTTAGTTCATCACCAGAGGGACAATAACCCCTAACTTCTCCCTGAGATACTCAAAAGAGTCCTTAGGTAGAGGTTTAGTAAAAATATCTGCAATCTGATCCTTGGATGACACAAACCCCAGTTTGACTTCATTCTTGTTCACTTGCTCTCTCAGAGAGTGAAACTTGATAGATATATGCTTAGTCTTTAAATGCAACACCGGATTCTTAGATATACTTATAGCACTTGAATTATCACAGAAGATTGTGATAGGTTCCTCATACTCCACTTTGATATCTCTTCGCATCTGCTTCATCCACAAAACTTGAGTGCAACTACCTATCGCTGCAATATATTTTGCTTTAGTTGTAGACAGAGATATTGCCTCTTGTTTCTTGCTTAGCCAAGAGACCAATCTCTTCCCCAAAAAGAATGCTCCACCACTGGTACTCCTCCGGTCATCCACATCTCCTGCCCAATCAGCATCTGTATATGCATGAAGAGAGAAATCATGATCTCTAGGATACCATAGACCATACTCAATCGTCCCTTTTAGATATCTAAAAATCCTCTTGATTGCCATGACATGGGATTCTCTAGGATCATCTTGGAATCTAGCAACAAGACCAACAACTTGCATAATATCTGGTCTAGTTTGAGTGAGATACAACAATCCTCCAATCATTGATCTGTACTTTGTCTGGTCTACCTTAGGAGAGTCATCATCTTTGCTCAACTTACATCTGGTTGCCATGGCAGTATTCATTGGCTTTGAATCTTCCATCCCAATTTTTTTCAACAATTCTTTCACATATTTGGTCTGAGAAATGAAGATTCCTTTCTTTGTTTGAGTAATTTGTAGACCCAAGAAGAAATTCATTTCACCAAGCATAGACATCTCAAACTCACTTTTCATTTGATTTGCAAAAGTTTTACACATACTATCTCTTCCTCCAAAGATGATATCATCAACAAATACTTCAACAATCAAGATGTTTTCATGATCAATTTTGAAATATAAGTTACTGTCAGCAGTACCTTTGTTGAAACCAATCTTCAAAAGATGCTTATCCAATCTTTCATACCAAGCTCTTGGGGCTTGCTTTAATCCATATAGTGCCTTCTTCAACTTGCAGACCATATCACCATGATCAAACAACTGAAATCCATCTGGTTGCTCTATATACACTTCTTCTTCCAAATCACTGCTTAGAAAGGCAGACTTGACATCCATCTGATATACTTTGAAATCCTTGAAGGCAACAAAGGCAAGAAATAATCTGACTGCTTCAATTCTTGCCACCAAAGCAAAAGTTTCTTCAAAATCAATTCTTTCTATTTGAGAGTAGCCCTTGCAGACCAATCTAGCTTTATTTCTAATTACTTCACCAACTTCATTTAGTTTGTTCCGGAAGACCCATTTGGTTCCAATCACATTCTTGTTTCTAGGTCTGGGAACAAGATCCCAAGTGTGATTTTTCTCTATTTGCACCAGCTCTTCCTCCATTGCTTTAGTCTAGTTTTCATCATTGCAAGCTTCATTCACTGTCTTAGGTTCAATCTTTGAAATCAAACAATATTCTTCTGAATCTTGAGCAACTCTCCTTCTTGTTAGTACACCTTTTCTTTTGTCACCTATGATCTGATCTTCAGAGTGCTTCAGTCTTACATACCTTGGAACTTTGGGAGTTTCTTGCACTTCTGTTTCTTGATCAGGCTCATTCAAACCTATCTCTTCTTCCTGATTTACCGAATCAGTTTGATTCTGACTTTTAGAAGAGGATTGAACTCCTTGAACCAGAACAATATTCTGATCATCTTCATCATATTCATAAAACCTTGAGGGTTTCTCTATTCCCTCATCAACCTTCACATTCGTACTTTCTATCATCTTTCTTAGTCTCTTGTTATAACACCTGTATGTTTTGCTTTGAGTAGAGTAACCCAAGAATATTCCTTCATCACCTCTAGCATCAAACTTGCCTAGATCTTCATCTCTTTTGATGTAACATTTGCTACCAAAGACTCTGAAATATCTTACAGTAGGAGTAATGCCAAACCAAAGTTCATAAGGGGTCTTACCGGTATTGCTTCTGATTTGAACTCGATTGAGAGAATAGACTGCAGTGCTGACAGCTTCTCTCCAATAGATCTGAGGAACATTTACTTCCATCATCATGTTCCTAGATGCTTCCTGGATGGTCCGGTTCTTTCTCTATACTACTCCATTCTGTTATGGAGTCCTAGGAGCAGACAACTGTCTCTTAATTCCATGTTTCTCACAGAACTCTATGAAATCACCAGATGTGAATTCTCTACCTCTATCAGAGCTTAGACATTTCAACTTTAATCTTGTTTCATTCTCTACCATAAGCTTGAATATTTTGAATTTCTCAAGAGCTTCTGATTTCTCCTTTAGAAAGGTTACCCACATCATTCGAGAATAGTCATCAATTAGCAGCATGAAGTATCTATCACCTTGAATACTCCTGATTCTTGCCGAACCACAAAGATCAGTGTGAACTAAGTCCAATAATCTGGTAGAAGATAGTTCCTTGCTTTTGAATGTGACTCTGCTCAGCTTATCCAACTGACATTCCTTGCACAAGTTGTTAGTAGGTTTCACCAATTTTAGAAGATCTCTTACAGCCTGAGTATTGCTTATCTTGATGATATTATCAAAATTCACATGACACATCCTTCTATGCCATAACCAACTCTGATCAACTTGAACAAATAAGCAGCTTTTACCAGTACCAACCAAGTGGAAGATATTTCCTTTAGTTTGAGTACCGGATGCAATATCTGTTCTGAAACTTTCAAAGATTTTGTATTTTCCATCCTTGAATCAGAGATCATAGCCTTTGTCCACCAACTGTCCAACACTGAGAAGATTGTACTTCAAACCTTCAACATACAGTACATTACCACTTTTGTTTCTTCCATCAAAAGAAATAGTTCCTCTTCCTCTGATTCTACCAGCAGAATTGTCACCAAACTTTACCACTCCTCCTTCATACCTTTCCAAATCTACAAACTTATTTTTGTCACCTGTCATATGGTGAGAGCATCCACTGTCATGACCTAATCATCCTTGTCTTCAATTTGGGCAGCCAGAGCTTTTTCCACAGTCTTAAGATTGACAGATACAGAGGACATTGGATCTTCTTTCTTGATGGCAATGAACACCCATTCATTTCCAGATTTGTTTCCTATCTTTAATTCATCATCTGTTACTCCTTCATTATCATCATCTTCATGTACATAGTAACAGTTCTTTTGAAACCTTGGCTTGTTAGGATTTTGCCTTGAAAATCTTTCTGGACACCTTAAGGCAAAATGACCAATCTTATTGCAGTTAAAACACTTAAAAGGTAATTTTCCTTCATACTTACCGAATCCTCTTGGCAGCCTTTTTGCAATAAGGGATTCAAGTTGAGCAGTTTCTA
Source organism: Cunninghamia lanceolata (assembly GCA_027924645.1). NCBI lineage: Eukaryota > Viridiplantae > Streptophyta > Pinopsida > Cupressales > Cupressaceae > Cunninghamia > Cunninghamia lanceolata. The sequence continues at coordinate 5,725,007 of BSBN01000244.1, forward strand.
CTTCTTCTTCTTTCAGATCTTTTCTTGCTTTTTCATACCATGACAATTTCCTTGAAGAATTTTCTCTCGAATCAAACCTTTGTTTACCTTTAACAGAGGCACTGGATTTGAATGTAGATTCAGTCTTGGGGGGTCATCTCCAAACTCTCTCATTTCAAATGCAGCCAATTTCCCAGCCAATTGATATCTTGTGACAGTTGTATGGGCTATGAATTCTTCAATGGCAGCAGCCTTGATTTTGTAAGAAGCAGGAAGGGATTTGAGAATTTTACCAACAATCTCATTTTCATCCAAGACTCCACCAGCATTTCTAATTCCACAAACCAGCTCATTCACTCTTGGCATAAAAGTGGTAATATTTTCATCATCTCTCATCTTCAGTTTTTCAAATTTCCCTTTTAGACTCTGTAACCTTGCACATTTAACATACTGGTCTCCTTCATGCAAAAGTTACAGTTTATTCCAAATCTCAAAGGTAGTTGGTAGTTCAATAACATTTGAGAGCTCTGAATCAGATAATGCACTTAGAAGAGCCTCTTTGGTCCGTAGATTGTTTTCAGCATCTGTGATTTTATTTAGGGTTGTCGGACCACCCTATGGAGGTACATATGGTTTTGTAACCATGGACTAGTACGCCATTCCCATACACTGCAAGTGACATTTCATGCGACCTTTCCAAAGAGCAAAGTTGGCTCCATCAAACTTTAGACTATCCTTCTTGTAAGATGACATCCTAGATCTCCTCAAGTGGTTAAGCTCTTTTTAGAGGAACTTAGCTCTGATACCAATTGTTAGACTTAGGGCACACAACTGAGAGGGGGGGTGAATCAGTTGTGAAAAACTTTCTCCAATTTATACACTTAAATCCTCTTAGTGATTAGCAGTATATTAATCATGAAACATAATGCATTCAAATCAAAAGCAGAAACTCATCAACACATAACACACCAAGATTTTGACATGGAAAACCTGGTTAAGGGAAAAACCATAGGGTGATTAACCCAAGAATGTATTCTCTATTAGAAGAATAGAAAGAACAAAATGACACATACCAATTAGGGCTCACTGCCTGAGCACACTGCTCACAAGAGACTCATTGCCTACAAGAGACACACTGTCTACAAAGAAATAAGTATCACATACATGAACTGGAGAATAGCATCTTCACCATGCTCGAATCAGTTCCATTAAGCTTAATACTTTTGCTCTGCCTTTTGCTCTCCTCTTCGCTACCACACTCCCATCTCCACATCAAAAAGAGGTGAGTTCAAATTGACTTTGCAATCCCTTATTTATACAAGGCATCAACTTAGGAATGATCATCTAAGTCAGCAAACATTCATAAGAACATCTGACAGATGCATAACTCATCCAGTCGGCCTGTCTCAAGAACACCATCATATAAAAGTTACTCTTCAATTGCGAGCCCCAACTTCAATGCGGACCACCAACACGAACTGGACACGATCCAAATACCTCCACAAGCTTTCCTGAAACATCAAGAACATCCAGACTTCTTTTGCTTACTGATATCCTTCTCTTCTTCATCTAGAACCTCAAGAACACAGTCTGTCATAACTATCACAAAGGAATAGATGCTTGTGGACCTTTAAACCACGCACCAATAGAGTTGATACACCAAAGAGACTTCCTCAGCACTCCCTTAAATCCATAGAATAGGAAACTTCATTTTTGGATCTCACCGAACCTTTCTTGTTTACACACTGTCACCTCTGAACACCTATCGGAAGCAGTTTTACTTGAGCAACCACAAATTTTTCATATCTTAATGTGGACCTCTAAAATCTCTACTGGATCACCTATAGACACATATATATGAACCCTTTAATCCACATCCTCTGATCATCATCCTATCTTGGACTTTTTCCTTACATTCATCACTGTTCTTCACTGTTCCTGATTGAGACTAATTTTCTCAATATCCTCAACTCACAGCTCATCCAAACCTTATCATTAATGCAACAAGAGTATGTTGACATCAATGACAACACCGGTTAGGCCCATACTTGCAACAGGATCTTGTTCCCAGACCTAGAAACAAGAATGTGATTGGAACAAAATGGGTCTTCCGGAACAAACTAAATGAAGTTGGTTAAGTAATCAGAAATAAAGCCAGATTGGTCTGCAAGGGTTACTCTCAAAAAGAAGGAATTGATTTTGAAGAAACCTTTGCTCCAGTGGCAAGAATTGAAGCAGTCAAACTATTTCTTGCATTTGCTACATTCAAAGATTTCAAAGTGTATCAGATGGATGTCATGTGTGCCTTTTTGAATGGTGACTTGGAAGAAGAAGTGTACATTGAGCAAACGGATGGATTTCAATTATCTGATCATGGTGATATGGTCTGCAAGTTGAAGAAGGCACTGTATGGACTGAAGCAAGCCCCAAGAGCCTGGTATGAAAGATTGGATAAGCATCTTTTAAAGATTGGTTTCAACAAAGGTACTACTGACAGTAATTTGTATTTCAGAATTGATCATGAAAATATCTTGATTGTTGAAGTGTTTGTTGATGACATCATTTTTGGAGGAAGAGATAGTATGTGTAAAACTTTTGCAAATCAAATGAAAAGTGAGTTTGAGATGTCCATGCTTGGTGAAATGAATTTCTTCTTGGGTCTGCAAATCACACAAACAAAGAAAGGAATCTTTATTTCTCAGACCAAATATGTGAAAGAATTGTTGAAGAAATTTGGGATGGAAGACTCAAAACCAATGAATACTCCCATGGCAACAGGGTGCAAATTGAGAAAAGATGATAATTCTCCTAAGGCTGATCAGACAAAGTATAGGTCAATGATTGGAGGACTATTGTATCTCACTCAAACTAGACCAGACATTATCCAGGCTATTGGTCTTGTTGCTAGATTTTAGGCTGATCCTAGAGAATCTCATGTCATGGCAATCAAGAGGATTTTTAGATATCTAAAAGGGACAGTTGAGTATGGTTTGTGGTATCCTAGAGATCATGATTTCTCTCTTTATGCATATACAGATGCAAATTGGGCAGGAGATGTGGATGACCGGAAGAGTACCAGTGGTGGAGCATTATTTTTGGGGAAGAGATTGGTTTCTTGGCTAACCAAGAAACAAGAGGTAATATCTCTGTCTACAACTAAAGCAGAATATATTGCAGCAGTAGGTAGTTGCACTCAAGTTTTGTGGATGAAGCAAATGCTAAGAGATATCAAAGTAGAGTATGAGGAACCTATCACAATCTTCTGTGATAATTCAAGTGCAATAAATATATCTAAGAATCCGGTGTTGCATTCAAAGACTAAGAATATATCCATCAAGTTTCACTTTTTGAGAGAGCAAGTGAACAAGAATGAAGTCAGATTGGAGTTTGTGCCTTCCACGGATCAGATTGCAGATATCTTTACTAAACCTCTACCTAAGGACTCTTTTGAGTATCTCAGGGAGAAGCTAGGGGTAATTGCCCCTCCGGTGATGAACTAAGGTGCACTGAGGTGCATCAGTCCAGTGGTTATCATAGTCATATCTTGTGATCCGGATTGATGATGGGGAGCTGCTACTCAGGGGGAGCAGCAGGTATGATTCTGAAGTGTTAGAATTGCAAGTATGTGCCCTTTGCCATTCATGTCAAAGGGGGAGAGAAGACATGTGAAAAACAAGTGGTTGCTGATCAAAGGGGGAGTAGTTAAGGGAGGGAAGAAATGTGAATGGTTGTTGTTGATAAGGGGAGTTGTGACAGTAAGGAGAAGTTCTTGTCTTGATGGTTTTTAACATCATATGTTGCCATCAATGACAAAGGGGGAGATTGTTGCAAGTATGGGCCTAACCAGTTGTGAGGACCGCCCTTTTTACTTCTGTTGTTATGACTATTTACATTTACTGTTATTGTTACTTGTTATATTTGTGGGATAGCAGTTCCTGGAATTGTCAAACTATTAAACTTTATTATGATTTCGGAAAAACTAATTGGGTGATGTTTGGATAAGTTTACATTTCAGAAAAATATTAATTAGGTGATGATGGAAAATTGTAATATGATTTCATTTATGTTAATTAGTACTATGTCATGATAATGCATGTTTTCAAGTTGCTTCGGCTATGATGATTTTATGTGGTTACTGATCTTGTAATTTAGTGTGTAGGAATTACTAATCGAACCACAGAATTCGGAGATCATTCCGCACCTTGTTATTTGTTATTCCCTGTTAAGCCGATCTGATTCCACGAGGAACCAAGATCTCTTTGTGTTTGATGTAATGATGTAATGTGGTCTTTCGTATGGTCGAGTGGGTTAGGTTACCCTCATGTAACATTATTTTATAATTTGTGTTGTAAAGGATTGAAATTGAATTTCCTTATTTAATTTAAATTTATGAGGCCTTTTCTTGTGCTTTACCTTGACCAGGGGTGTCTTGTATGGGTTAAAGTTGACCCTGGGTTATACCCCATGGGTCCAGGGGCCCATTTGGCATGGGTAACCCTTGAGTAACTTCCATCTAGTCATCTTAACTTCCCCCTGAAGTTAAGTGGCGAAAATTGGAGGTAGGAGGGGACATGATGGGTTGTACCAACACCCAACCCATCCCCTCTACATTCCCCAAGGTAAGAGATGCCATCCATTATTGAAGGATTGACTTAAAGTCACCCCTTCCATAGTGAGATTCCCCCATGTGCTGTGGGGACACCCATGTGAAGAAGGGAATAAGGGGCATGGGTCACCTGTCTTCTTCCCCATTAACTCCTTTTATTTCTCCCATGCGTAAGAGGAATCACATGAGGAGAGGAATAAGGAGTACTCTTGGGAAGGGTGAGTGACATAAGCCACCAGGGCAGAATAGTGGTTTTGGGGGAGAGTGAGAAGGTGACAAGTGTCACCTCCCCATTCCTCAAAACTGAAAAGAATTTGGTTATTTGTTTCCAATTTTGGGATGAGAGGGAGTTAGTTGAATTTTGGGGAAACTTTCATTTTGCCTTATCAAAAATAGAAAAGTTAGCTTGTAGAAGAGAGAAGGGAGAGGGAGTTGGTGGCTAAGGTTGGAAGAGAACTCTGTGGGTTCTGCAACAGCTTCATTCCAGGAAGGCTTTGTAAGGTTGGTTGAATTTTACCTTTGTTTCGTATAGCTGAATGTGTATGTAAAGTGTGTGAATTTGTGTTTAGATTTGTTTTCTGTGGGGTTTGTTGTCGGGTTGTTTGATAGAGCTTCTCCCACTTGGGAGAAATGCTCATCAAGTTTGGGGTAGGGGAGGAGAGATCCTCCTCGGGTGCATACCTGTTTCCATCTTTTGGGATGTTGAAAGCCTTGAGGGCATGTATCTGTGTCTGTATCTTTGACTTGAGAGTCATATACAGATTTCTTAAAAAATTTGTGATCAAACTTGGTTTGAGACCAAGAGAAATTGTATTGGTTAACTTATCTGTCAGGGTGACACTCTGGAGCCGAGTGTGTCCACTCTCCTGCCCCTTATGAAACTCACTGTAGATGAGTTTTCGTGTTGTGTAAATGACCTACGGGTGTTTGCATGCTTTGGGATTGTTGTTGTTACTGTTGTGAAGTGGAGTGTTTGAGTTACCTAGGTGTGAGTATGGTCTCCCTAGCTTGGGGGTGTCCCACTTGCGGGTCTACGGAAGGGAGGAGAGCTAGATGAGTGGTGTTTTCTTCTTTGTTTGTCTTTGATACGTAGGTTTTCCCTTGGAGCTTCTGGTTGGCTTGGGAGAAGTTATATTTGTGAAGAAACAGTTATTCTTCTTTGTCATGAGAATTAGGCCTGGTTCATTTCTTAAGAGTTGAAGAGAGAGCACCTCTCTTGTTATTGCTGTAATTTATTGTTACCCTGGGGGTGAAGGAAATCACCTCCCTGATCTTGTTAATTAATGGACTTCTACTTGGTTGTCTCAAGCTATCAGTTGTAGACTGTTTGGGTGAAGAAAGTTCATATCTGGGAAGTTAGTTGTTGTATCCATGGTTTAAAATCTGTAATATGAATGTGCTTAAATTTTCAAGTTTGTTGCTTTGTATACCTTTTTAAATAGAAAATTCATTACTTATTTGCAATCTAAACTGAGTTTGTTTATGTAATTGAAAGTTTGGAATTGCTTAACTAGTTGAAATGTTAGTTCTATGGTTCATTGATCTAATGGAAAAGACAATTTTAAATGTTTAAGTTTATTCTCATATATAGTGGTTTCAGTTAATTTGAAAAGATTAGAGGAAATCTAGCATGTATATATTTCTATCTATTAAGTTAAGCAACTTAAATATTTAATGAAAATGGAATATATATCGCTATATATAAAAAAATATATATATATATATATAAATATATATATATATATATATAAATATAATAAGTTGTTATATACTTACCATTTTTTTTTTACCGAATAAGTGAAACTGGAATATATATATATATATAATTGTTATTTAATTATCATTTATAACAAGTTGAAATTGAGAAAATTATGAAATAAATATATATATATAGATAACAGTTGTTATTAATTATCATTTTGACAGAATAATAGAAACTGACTAAATTGTTTTATTCAGAGACTGAGATATATATATATATATATATATATATATATATATTATTGATATGTTATATCATCGAAAAGCGCTAAAACTGAATAAATTTCATGACTGTCGAACTTTTGAAAGCGCTGTGTATTCTACACAGTCGAGGCTTATTATAAGATGGGCGGTGGGGAGCGATCCCCACCGCAGACCCCGTTTAAAGTAAAACAGAGGTGTGGGGAGGGGCGGAGCCCCACCCACACCCCACATCGTGGGATGTGGGTGGGGCTCCACCCCTCCCCACATCCCCCTGCGGTTTCAAACCCCGCGGAGCTACGCTCCGCCACATGTAAGCCGCCGCTGTATTTCGCAGCCTCCGTTCCTCTGTGCAGCCGACCCCTGCCGCCATTACCCTGTCACAGCAAGCATAAAATGTAAAAAAAATGTGTTAGGGCTATTTAGCCCTAACATCTAAGCATTGGTTCATTTAAATAACAAAACAAAAATATATATATATCTATATATATATATATGTTGGCATAATATATGTCATATATATATACATATATAGATATATATGGTTCATTTACATAACAAAACAAATATATATATATATATATATATATATATATATATATATATATATATATATATATATATATATATATATATATATATATATATATATGTTGGCATAATATATGTCATATATAAATATATATATAATGTTTTGAAAGGGAATTGTAAATAAATAACGATATATTTAGTTATATAGTTCTATATGTATATATAATACATATATATATTTATATATATGGTATATATATACATAGAAGAGGTGTCTTGGGCCATTTTATGAGGCCCTCTCTATCATTCATAACAAGGGGATGTGCAAAATTAAGTCAAAAAAAAAAAAAGGGGGTTTCAAATAAGGGAATTATGTTTTCGTCTTAAGTGGAGTACAAACGTAATTAAACAGGGATTTTGTGATATTTCCATAGTTAGGTTTTCTTAAGTGTTGAACAAAACAACCAAAGAATTTATGTCTCCATGGTAAGGGTTTTATAAAGTGGAGAGTCTCCTACATGTATTAACAACGGTAAATGATTTACAATAAAAGTATTAATAATACTGATTAGTAATAATAACAACAGTAATTATAGATAAGAGAAAATAAAATTATAATTTAATGAGAGCATAAAGGAATATACTGTGTTACCCGGGAAGAGTTTCTCAGAAGTTTCACTACCAACATAATGTCGATAACCAGGAAAAAGGAAGGAAAATGAAGAGGAAAATTACACGTCACCTTGCTTAAAAGATCACTGGAAATAAACTTAAGAAGCCATCACAGACATTCCATGTGGCCATTTTAATCCCAACTGTAGTAAACGACCTCATAAGTAAACCTGTAAGAGAGTCCGAAGAAGAAAAACTAACATTGGAAAACACAGAGGAGAAAATGCGCGACATTTCCCACATGGGATAAGAGAACTAAGTTGATGGACCCTTTTGCTAAATCTGCTTAGGAACAAGTTTAATTAATACAAACGAAGAGGAGATACCGTGATCGGAGAAGACTAGGAGACCGAGTCCAGCGAAGTAGTAAACCAGTCTATGTGACCTAGACCATCCTGAAGTTAGGTTTAATATCAACAATAGATGCAGTGATAACCCTGATTGACGTAAATCATGAAGAAAGGCCCGGATATACATAAAGAAAGCATAGAAAACGAAAGAGAGAGAGACCGAAATATAAGCAAACTAAATTATCAGAGAAATAGTTAAGGTAAGTGCGATAAAAAGACAATCAAAATTAAGACCCAGAGAAAAGGGAAGAGAGAGCAAACAAACCGCCTTGTTGAGAATGCTAAGTCGTAGGAGGAGTATGTTTCAGGAAACAAGAGAGGAGACAGACAACCGTGCCTTGCTAAAAATTGACTAAATAGGGAGATCACTAGTCGGTTTAGTCGGAACAAGGCGTCGTGGGAAGTTGTTAATCTATCAGCGAACCACGTGCGTAAATGAGTGCTGCGTAGTTCCCACTAATGCCATAAGGTGTTATGCTGCCAGAAATTGCCGAGGTTTAGATTTAGGAACTTTGGTAATCTCACTCTTGTAATGACGTTAGCGGCGTCATAGAGATCCTCTTGTTTGTCTGCTTGCGTCTGGTTGCACGCAATTGTACTTATATCCCGCCGAAAGCTGTAGTATTTTCGCCATGAGAGAATACCGCCGAGCATGCTTACGCATGCAAGGGGGTTTGTAGGACAGTGTGAGAAAAGTTTTTCATATCTCGTGTCATAACCACATAACAGATGTGGCTATGACATGTGTGATGTGTGTTGTGACCACAAGGAAAATGTGAGGACCGCCCTTTTTACTACTGTTGTCATGACTATTTACAGTACTGTTATTGTTACTTTCATATTTGTGGGATAGCAGTTCCCGAAATTTGTCAGACTATTTAACTTTATTATGTTTTCGGAAAAACTAATTGGGTGATGTTTGGATAAGTTACTTTTCAGAAAAATGAATTAGAGATGATGGAAAATTGTAATATGATTTTTAATTATGTTAAATTGTACTAAGGCATGTGAATGCATGTGTTATTTAAGTTGCTTCGGCTATGATGAATTTATGTGGTTACTGATCTTGTAATTGAGTGTGCAGGGGCTACTAATCAAACCACAGATTTCGGAGATCATTCCACACCTTGTTAATCGTTATTCCCTGTTAAGCCGATCTGGTTCCACGAGGAACCAAGATCTCTTTGTGGTTGATGTCATGATGTAATGTGGTCTTTCGTATGGTCGAGTGGGTTAGGTTACCCTCATGTAACATTATTTTTATAAGTAAGTGTTGTAAAGAGATTGAATTTGAAATTTCTATTTTTATTTAAATTATGAGGCCCTTTTTCTTGTGCTTTACCTTGACCTGGGGTGTCTTGTATGGGTTAAAATTGACCCTGGGTTCTACCCCATGGGTCTAGGGGCCCATTTGACATGGGTAACCCTTGAGTAACCTCCATCTGGTCAACTTAACCTTCCCCTGAAGTTAAGTGGCGAAAATTGGAGGTAGGAGGGGACATGATGGGTTGTACCAACACTCAACCCATCCCCTCTACTTTTCCCTAGATAAGAGATGCCATCCATTAGTGAAAGTTACCTCTTCTTTAGTAAGATTCCCCCATGTACTATGGGGACACCCATGTGAAGAAAGGAGAAAGAGGCATGGGTCACCTGTCTTGTTCCCATTTAACTCTTTTTTTTATTTCTCCCATGAGAAAGTGGAGTCACATGAGAGGAATAAGGAGTACCCTTGGGAATGGAGAGTGACATAAGCCACCTGGACAGAATAGTGATTTTTGGGAAGGGTGAGGAGGTGACAAGTGTCACTTCCCCATTTCTCAAAATTAGAAAGAAAGAGAATTTTGGGTTATTTATTTTCAAATTTTGGGATGAGAGGGAGTTAGTTGAATTTTGGGGAAAAACTTTCATTTTGGCCTTACCAAAAATAGAGAAGTTGGTTTGGAAGATAGAGAAGGGAGAGGGAGTTGGTGGCTAATCTTGGAAGTGAACTCTGTGGACTCTGCAACAACTTCATTCCAGGAGGGCTTTGCAAGGTTGGTCTGAATTTTGCCTTTGTTTTTTGTAGAACTGAAATGTGTATGAAATGTGTGTGAAATATGTGTTTAAATTTGTTTTTTGTGGGGTTCTTGTCGGGTGTTTGACAGAGCGTCTCCCACTTGGGAGAAATGCTCATCAAGTTTGGGGTAGGGGAGGAGAGATCCTCCTCGGGTGCATACTTGTTCCATCTTTTGGGATGTTGAAAGCCTTGAGGGCATGTATCTGTGACTGTATTTTGACTTGAGAGTCATATACAGATTTCTTACAAATTGTGATCACACTTGGTTGAGACCAAGAGAAATTTATATGAGTTCATTTATCTGTCAGGGTGACACTCTGGAGTCGAGTGTGTCCACTCCCCTGCCCCTTATGAAACTCACTGTAGTTGAGTTTCCGTATTGTGTAAAATACCCACGGGTGTATGTGTGCTTTGGGATTGTTGTTGTTTCTGTTGTAAAGTGGAGTGTTTGAGTACCCAGGTGTGAGTATGGTCTCCCTAGCTCGGGGGTGACCCTCTTGCGGGTCTACGGTAGGGAGGAGAGCTAGACAAGTGGTATTGTCTTCTTTGTTTGTCTTTGATACGCAGGTTTTTCTCTTGGAGCTTCTGGTTGGCTATTTATGAAGAAACAGTTCATCTTCTTGTCATGAGAATTAGGCCTGGTTCATTTCATAGAGATGAAGAGGGAACACCTCTCTTGTTATTGTTGTAAATTAATGATATTCTGGGAGTGAAAAAAATCACCTCCCTGGTCTTGTTATTATTGGACTTTTATTGGTTGTCATAAGTTTTCAGGTGTATACTGTTTGGGAGGAGAAAGTTCATATCTGGGAAGTTGGTATTCATGGTTGAGAAGTTGTAATATGACTGTGCTTAAATGTTAAGTTGATGTTTGCAACCTTTGTTCAATAGCAATTTTTGTGTCTCAAGTATTACTGCAAAGAATAAGTTCATTTTTTGCAACTTAATCTGAGTTGTTACATTTGAAAGTTTGGAATTGCTTCTTTAGTTGAAATGCTAATTTTATTTTCAATGTTAAAATAGAAAAGACAGTTTTAAATATTTGAGTTATTCTCCATATTAATGGATTCTGTTAATTTAGAAGGATTAGAGGAAATCTAGCATGTAAATATATAATCTGTTGTAAAGTTATGAAGTCTTAAATGTTTATGAAAATGGAAAATTATAATTATAATAAGGGGATAGCTAGTTACCATTTCTATCAAATAAGTGAACTTGGGATATATATACATATATATATATATATATATATACATATATATATATATATATATATATATATATAGATATATATTATTATATCTAATTGTTATGACAATTTCTTTTTAACAGGTTGATTTGGAGAAAATGCATTAAGTAGTGAAATTGAGAAATTTAGGAATTAGTTAAGCACATATAAGAATATTTTTTTAGATATAAAATTTAAATATATATATATATATATAGAAATATATATATATATATTTCATATTTTGAGTAATTATCATTTTCTAGAATAATAGTGAAATTGAAAATAACTTATCATTTTTATGAAATTGATTGAGAAATATCAATATAAAAATAGATATATATATATATATATATATATATCTCTAATTATATACTCATTTATAAATATATATATATATATATATATATATATAAATATATATTTTAATGTTGTGAGAAATGGCGGACCAAAAAAAATTAAGCCGCGGATAACAAAATACACAGTCGCTATTCACATTGCGCGGTGGGGAAGAAAACCCCACTGCAGGTTTTATGTACATTTGGTGGTGTGGAGTGGGGCGGAGCCCCACCCACACCCCACGTCGTGGGAATGTGGGTGGGGCTCCGCCCCACTCCACATCTCCCCCCTCCAAACCCTTATGCCTCCCGCGAAACCTTTCCGCCGCTCTGCGGCCACCGTGAAACCTTCCCGCCGCTCTGCGGCCACCGCAATTTCTGTCCGCCGCTCTGCGGCCACCCCGACCCCGCTCCTCTGTCACGCCGCCCATGGCCACCGTCTGCTGTAAATCTAAGGCAATAAAAAAATGTTAGGGCTTGGGCCCTAACATATGAGTGGTGTATTTGTAATATAAATACAGTTTTCTTTTATATAGCTTTATATATATAGGCATATATATATATACTATATATGTCTATGTATATAGCTATATAGTTATAATATAATAATGATTATATATCTGTATATATATATATATATATATATAGATATATAAGTTGTGGGAAACCAATTTGTCCATTATATAGACATTAAAATAAATATATTATATATATGTATGTATGTATATATATATATATATATATATATATATATATATATATATATATATAATATAATATACATAGGAGTAAATCTTTGAACCAATTTATTGGGCCCTCGTTTAAAAACGTTATAACCTATGTCTCATGGATATAGAGAAAAAAAACATATATAACAATTAGAATCTCACAGGCGATGTTGTTAAGTGTTGAACACAACAACCAAAGAAGATATATTACCATGAACAGAGTTTTATAAAGTGGTGAACCACCTACATCTATTGACAACGTCATACGAGTCACAATCAGTGTATGAATCGTAATTAAGAGTAACAGGAACAACAGTAATTCTAAACAAGAGAAAATAAAATTATAATGTAAAGTGAGTTTAGGAATATTCAGTGATACTCTGGAAAGAGTTTCTCGGAAGTTTCAACTAAAAACGCACTAACAATCACCCAGAAAATGAAGAGGAAAATTACACAACTCCTTGCTCAAAAGAACACTGGAAATAAACTTAAGAAGCCACCACTAACAATCCATGTGGCCATATTAATCTCAACTGTAGCAAACGATCTCATATGTAAACCTGTAAGAGGTTCCGATAAAGAAAAAACTAACATTGGAAAACACAGAGGAGAAAATGCGCGACACTTCTCACACGGGATAAGAGAACTAAGTTGACGGACCCTTCTGTCAATTGTGCTTAGGAACAAGTTGACTAAGTATTTACGAAGAGGAGGAACCTAGATCGGGGAAGATTAGGAGACCGAGTCCAGCGAAATAGTAAACCAGCCTTTGTGACCGAGATCATCTGAAATTAGGTTTAATATCAACAATAACTGCAGTGATAACCCTGATTGACGTAAATCATGAAGAAAGGACAGGATGCACATAAAGAAAGCATAGAAAATGAAAGAGAGAGAGAGACCGAAATATAAACACATTAAATGAACTAAGAGATAGTTAAGGTAAGGGCGATGAAGTTATAATCAAATTTAAGAACTCGTGGAAAGGGAAGAGAGGGCAACCAAACCGCCTTGTTGAAAATGCTAAGTCATAGGAGGAGTATGTTTCTGGAAACAAGAGAGGAGACAGACAACCGTGCCTGGCCGAAAAAAGACTAAATAGGGAGATCACTAGCCGGTTTAGTCAGAACAAGGCGTCGAGGGGAGTGGTTCCTCTATCAGCGAACCACGTGCGTAAATGAGTGCAGCGTAATTCCCACTAACGCCGTAAGGCATTCTGCTACCGAACATTGCCGAGGGTTCGATTTAAGAACTTGGGTAATCTCACTCTTGCAATGACGCTAACAGCGTTGTATAGACCCTCTTGTTGATCTATATGCTTCTGATTGCACGCCATTGTACTTGTATTCCGCCGATGAGTATAGTGTTTCGCCATGAGAGAACACCGTTGAGCATGCGTACGCATGCGAAAGGGGTTTTTAGAACAGTGTGAGAAAAGTTTTTCATATCTCGTGTCATAACCACATGACAGATGTGGCTATGACACGTGCGATGTGTGTTGTGACCACAAGGAAAATGTGGGCATGACAGAAAATGTGGGCATGACATTTGGTATCAGAGCCAAGTTTTAAACACTGGGCGTATTTGGGCACGTTATTATTCCGCAACTTTGGCTAATTAGTTTCTACCTTGTTTTGTAGGATGCCTCCCCGACGTGTTCGACGAGCGCGATCACGCCACACAGCGTCAGTCGAGGTGCACAGCGATTCCTCAGCCGAGGGACTGGCACCCGTAGTTACAGCAGCACCACCTGCACCACCTGTACCACAAGCACTATTAGTACCACAGGCGACACCAGTATTGGCACCAGGAGTTATAGCAGCACCACCTGCACCACCTGTACCACAAGCACCATTAGAACCACAGGTGACACCAGTATTGGATATAGGTCCACAGATCTTACAGGCACTACAGACTATGTTAGACAGGTTACCGCCAGTGATTCCTGAGCTGCGTAGAGAGCCTCGTGTTGATCCGCGAGAGGAGCCACGTGCCGAGTCACGTATCGAGCCACGTATGGAGCCCCGCATTGATCCACTAGAGGTGCCACGTGTGGAGCCCTTCGTTGAGATTCCCGACACAACAGTAGAGGAGGTAGGGTCAGCCTCCCGAGCACGGAGCAGGAGTCCTCCGAGACTTTTGAGACAAGAACAGGTTCAGCATGGATTATATGAGGATGGTGTGGAAGAGCCACTTGTGAGACTTAGAGACAGAGGGGACCCCATCAGAGATCTACTGAGGCTCAACCCACCCACTTTTGTAGGTGCTACAGAGGGAGCTGTGGCCGAGGCTTGGCTGATTAGCTTAGACAGGTGTTTTGCATTGCGACCATATGGAAGCAACACGAAAGCACGAGTGGCAGTCCATCTTCTTAGGGATGCAGCAGCCACCTGGTGGTGCACAGAGGAGTGCAAGCGCCGACTATCCGTGGATACACTCACATGGGACATCTTCATTGAGCGCTTCAATGCGCGATATTTGTCCAAACATTATAGACAGCGCAGGATCGATGAGTTCCATGATTTACAGCAGAGGGGACTCACCGTTACTCAGTATGAGAGCCAATTTATAGAGCTTTCTCGTTACGCGGAATACCTCCATGACGAGAAAATCTTAATACACAAATTCATCAGAGGGCTAAATCACGGGATAGCAGGACCAGTTCGTATGGCAAATCCCCATACCATGAGCGAGGCTGTTGAAAAGGCCCTTATATCAGAGGAAATTCAGGGATGAGGGTAGAATTCACGCCCACAGTACCAGGAACATAATCCCCAACAACAGTAAAACTTCTGAAGGCCTCAAAACACAACACAGAGAGGAGGATATAATCCATCGTCATTACCTCCTAGGCCTCCACAGCAGCAACAACATCAGCAAAAATCCAAATTTCAACAGAGGGGACAGGGAGGACAGAACCGTGGATGGCAGCAACAGGGTCCACGCAGAGATCAGAGACAGCAGGGTTCATCGGCAGGACCCGCGAGGTCCCAGTAGTCTTATAGAGGCTCACAGGGATCCACTGGATGGACTGGGCAACAACAATCAGGCAGAACACAGTCAGGGCAGTTACAGGTTCGAGGACCATGTTATGTGTGTGGTGGGGTAGGGCATCTGGCTAGAGAGTGCCCGCAGGGATTTACTGCAGGGGGATAGCCCCGATCAGGAGGATCTGAGCAGACCGTAGGTGACGTGGGCAGAACCCACCACATGTTTGCAGCGGTTGATAACCGCCAGGCCAATTTCCAGGCTTCTGTCATCGAGGCAGTAGGTACGATTGGAGACTTTTCCATTTCGATCCTTTTTGACTCAGGAGCTATTGACTCTTTTTTGTCTACATCGTTAGTGGAGCGTTACAGGCTGGTGGCTTCTAGGCAAGACATTAGGTGGGAAGTTGAGTTGGCCTTAGGGGCCAGGATGTCAGTAGATTCCTTGGTTAGAGATTGTGAGATCACATTGGGGTCATTCACCACAACATGTGACCTTAGGATTATGCCATTAGGATCCTACGGAGTAGTTCTGGGTATGGATTGGCTTGCGGTACATAGAGCCAAGCTTGATTGTCGCCAGAGGATGATTAGCTATTTAGACGATCATGGTTCATCGGTTGAGATAGTGGGCATTCAAAAGCCCACGGCTGCTCGTATGATATCTGCTCAGCAGCTTAAGCGCTGTATGCGGAAGGGATGTCAAATGTTTGCCATCACGGTCAGTGATAGCGCAGAGGATGAACCTGAGGCTACTTTAGATGATCACCCTGTCCTTAGAGAGTTTGCCGATGTATTTCCGCCAGAATTACCAGGTATGCCTCCATGCAGAGAAGTGGACTTCCACATCGACTTAGTGCCAGGTGCAGAACCGATATCCCGTGCACCCTATAGGATGACTTCACATGAACTCACTAAACTTAAACTGCAGTTAGAGGAATTAATTGAGAAGGGACACATCCGACCTAGCGTTTCACCATGGGGCGCACCAGTTATCTTCGTAAAGAAGAAGGATGGGTCTCTTCGTCTATGTATGGACTACAGGCAGTTGAACAAGGTGACAGTGAAGAACCGTTATCCTCTGCCTAGGATTGACGACCTTTTTGATCAGATGCAGGGAGCCAGAGTGTTCTCGAAAATTGATCTAAAATCTGGGTATCACCAATTGCACATCACGGAGTCAGATATTCATAAAACTGCTTTTCGAACTAGATATGGCCATTACGAATTCATAGTGGTACCCTTCGGGTTGACAAACGCTCCTGCAGTATTCATGAGTCTCATGAACGGGGTGTTCCGTACGTACCTAGATCGGTTCGTGATAATATTCCTTAATGACATTTTGATTTATTCACGGACTGAGGAGGAGCATGTGGAGCACTTGCGTCAAGTTTTGCAGCAATTACGAGAGCAGCAGCTTTATGGCAACTTGGCGAAGTGTGCCTTCTTCAGGACAGAGGTGCAGTATTTGGGACACATTTTATCAGGCGATGGCATCTCCGTAGATCCATCTAAAATCAGAGCAATTCAGGAGTGGCCGGCACCCACTAACGTGACAGAGGTCAGAAGCTTTATGGGGTTAGCCGGGTATTATCGTCAGTTTGTTGAAGGTTTCTCCAGAATAGCACATCCCATTACTTCCCTTCAGCGAAAAGGGAAGGGTTTCATTTGGACCGAGCAGTGCGAAAAGGCTTTTGGAGTCCTCAAGGAGCGTCTTACTAGTGCTCCTATTTTAGTGGTCCCAGATCCTACAGAGGAGTTTGTAGTTTGTACAGATGCATCATTAGAAGGTTTGGGAGCCGTGCTTATGCAGGGTGGTCGAGCGATCGCATACGAATCGCAGAAACTAAAGACACATGAGTTAAACTATCCTACTCACGACTTAGAGCTCGCAGCAGTTGTTCATGCTTTGGTCCGCTGGAGACACTTTCTCCTAGGTCGACGCTTTGAACTCCATTCAAACCATCATAGTTTGCAGTATATTTTTACACAGCCCAATTTGAACACCTGCCAACGACGTTGGATGGAATTCCTATGCGAATACGACTTCGATGTCCACTACATCAAAGGGAAGGAGAACGTGGTCGCTGATGCTTTGAGTCGAAGGCGCCACGAGATCCTAACCCTGACCTTGAAGGTGGACTTGAAAGATCGCATCTTACAGCATTTACCGGAGGACGAATGGTTTCTTGAGGTGCAGCAAGCATTACTAAATCAGAAGGCCCTTGAGGGCAAATTTATAGGATATACCCTTGAGTCTGATGGTATGCTTCGACATCGGCAGCGCATCTATATACCCCATGCGGGTAATCTTCGCACAGTAATCCTATCAGAGGCTCATAGAGCACCCTATGCAGCACACCCAGGAGTGAAGAAGATGCATGCTGACTTACGACAGCTTTATCATTGGGCTGGGATGAGGCGTGACATTGCCGAATTTGTTGCTCGTTGCCTGGAATGTCAGAGGGTCAAGGCCGAACATCAGCATCCAGCGGGACTGTTGTACCCTCACGAGATACCTGAATGGAAATGGGACACCATTTCTATGGATTTTATCGTTGGTCTACCTATGTCATCACGTCGCCATGATGCTATTATGGTGACAGTTGACAAGCTGACCAAAGTGGCGCATTTTTCACCAATATGCACAACATACAATGCACCATCAGTGGAAAAGGTGTTTCTTGATCAGATTGTTAGACTTCATGGGGTACCTCACCGCATTATATCTGACAGAGACTCCGTATTCACTTCATCGTTCTGGAAAGCCTTACATCAGGCGTTGGGCACACAGCTCAACTTCAGTTCAGCATATCATCCGAAAACTGACGGACAGACAGAGAGGGTTAACCAGGTGTTAGAAGACATGCTTCACATGTATGTGATGGACCATCAGTCTAGATGGGAGGAGTACCTATATCTAGTTGAGTTTGCCTACAATAATGGGCATCACAGCTCGTTGGGTATGCCTCCTTTCCAGGTGTTATATGGCAGACCATGCAGAACACCTTTGAGTTGGGATCGGATAGAGGACAGAACAGTCATCGGTCCAGAGATAGTTCAGAATATGAACTGCAAGTCAAACAGATTAGACAAAGGCTTCAGGAAGCACAGGACAGGCAGAAAAAGTATGCCGATGCTAAGAGGACCGACCGAAGCTTCTCTGTGGGGGAAAGAGTATTTTTGAGAGTGCGGCCGCACAAGAGTCCAATCCGTTACGGAAAAGGCTCGAAGCTCGCACCTCGATTTGTTGGACCTTTCGAAATCTTGGAGCGGATAGGACCTGTAGCCTATCGTCTAGCCTTGCCACCTAGCCTGTCACGTATCCACGATGTATTTCATGTATCAGTTTTACGTCAATATATTTCTGACTTATCTCACGTGTTGGATTGGAGTGCTCTTCAGGTAGAGGCAGACGGACAGCTGGCGTTGGAGCCAATTCACATATTGGCTCGTCGGACGCTGGCCCTTCGAGGTCGAGAGTTGGACCAGGTTAGAGTCCAGTGGGACCTATACGACGAAGTCACCGCGACTTGGGAAGATGCAGAGAGACTGAAGACCCTTTATCCTCACCTTTTTGACGACTTCCAGGAGGAAGTACCGTCTTAGGGGGAGAGGATGTGAGGACCGCCCTTTTTACTTCTGTTGTTATGACTATTTACATTTACTGTTATTGTTACTTGTTATATTTGTGGGATAGCAGTTCCCAGAATTGTCAAACTATTAAACTTTATTATGATTTCGGAAAAACTAATTGGGTGATGTTTGGATAAGTTTACATTTCAGAAAAATATTAATTAGGTGATGATGGAAAATTGTAATATGATTTCATTTATGTTAATTAGTACTATGTCATGATAATGCATGTTTTCAAGTTGCTTCGGCTATGATGATTTTATGTGGTTACTGATCTTGTAATTTAGTGTGCAGGAATTACTAATCGAACCACAGAATTCGGAGATCATTCCGCACCTTGTTATTTGTTATTCCCTGTTAAGCCGATCTGATTCCACGAGGAACCAAGATCTCTTTGTGTTTGATGTAATGATGTAATGTGGTCTTTCGTATGGTCGAGTGGGTTAGGTTACCCTCATGTAACATTATTTTATAATTTGTGTTGTAAAGGATTGAAATTGAATTTCCTTATTTAATTTAAATTTATGAGGCCTTTTCTTGTGCTTTACCTTGACCAGGGGTGTCTTGTATGGGTTAAAGTTGACCCTGGGTTATACCCCATGGGTCCAGGGGCCCATTTGGCATGGGTAACCCTTGAGTAACCTCCATCTAGTCATCTTAACTTCCCCCTGAAGTTAAGTGGCGAAAATTGGAGGTAGGAGGGGACATGATGGGTTGTACCAACACCCAACCCATCCCCTCTACATTCCCCAAGGTAAGAGATGCCATCCATTATTGAAGGATTGACTTAAAGTCACCCCTTCCATAGTGAGATTCCCCCATGTGCTGTGGGGACACCCATGTGAAGAAGGGAATAAGGGGCATGGGTCACCTGTCTTCTTCCCCATTAACTCCTTTTATTTCTCCCATGCGTAAGAGGAATCACATGAGGAGAGGAATAAGGAGTACTCTTGGGAAGGGTGAGTGACATAAGCCACCAGGGCAGAATAGTGGTTTTGGGGGAGAGTGAGAAGGTGACAAGTGTCACCTCCCCATTCCTCAAAACTGAAAAGAATTTGGTTATTTGTTTCCAATTTTGGGATGAGAGGGAGTTAGTTGAATTTTGGGGAAACTTTCATTTTGCCTTATCAAAAATAGAAAAGTTAGCTTGTAGGAGAGAGAAGGGAGAGGGAGTTGGTGGCTAAGGTTGGAAGAGAACTCTGTGGGTTCTACAATAGCTTCATTCCAGGAAGGCTTTGTAAGGTTGGTTGAATTTTACCTTTGTTTCGTATAGCTGAATTGTATGTAAAGTGTGTGAATTTGTGTTTAGATTTGTTTTCTGTGGGGTTTGTTGTCGGGTTTGACAGAGCTTCTCCCACTTGGGAGAAATGCTCATCAAGTTTGGGGTAGGGGAGGAGAGATCCTCCTCGGGTGCATACCTGTTTCCATCTTTTGGGATGTTGAAAGCCTTGAGGGCATGTATCTGTGTCTGTATCTTTGACTTGAGAGTCATATACAGATTTCTTAAAAAATTTGTGATCAAACTTGGTTTGAGACCAAGAGAAATTGTATTGGTTAACTTATCTGTCAGGGTGACACTCTGGAGTCGAGTGTGTCCACTCTCCTGCCCCTTATGAAACTCACTGTAGATGAGTTTCCGTGTTGTGTAAATAACCTACGGGTGTTTGTATGCTTTGGGATTGTTGTTGTTACTGTTGTGAAGTGGAGTGTTTGAGTTACCTAGGTGTGAGTATGGTCTCCCTAGCTCGGGGGTGACCCACTTGCGGGTCTACGGAAGGGAGGAGAGCTAGATGAGTGGTGTTTTCTTCTTTGTTTGTCTTTGATACGTAGGTTTTCCCTTGGAGCTTCTGGTTGGCTTGGGAGAAGTTATATTTGTGAAGAAACAGTTATTCTTCTTTGTCATGAGAATTAGGCCTGGTTCATTTCTTAAGAGTTGAAGAGAGAGCACCTCTCTTGTTATTGCTGTAATTTATTGTTACCCTGGGGGTGAAGGAAATCACCTCCCTGATCTTGTTAATTAATGGACTTCTACTTGGTTGTCTCAGGCTATCAGTTGTAGACTGTTTGGGTGAAGAAAGTTCATATCTGGGAAGTTAGTTGTTGTATCCATGGTTTAAAATCTGTAATATGAATGTGCTTAAATTTTCAAGTTTGTTGCTTTGTATACCTTTTTAAATAGAAAATTCATTACTTATTTGCAATCTAAACTGAGTTTGTTTATGTAATTGAAAGTTTGGAATTGCTTAACTAGTTGAAATGTTAGTCCTATGGTTCATTGATCTAATGGAAAAGACAATTTTAAATGTTTAAGTTTATTCTCATATATAATGGTTTCAGTTAATTTGAAAAGATTAGAGGAAATCTAGCATGTATATATTTCTATCTATTAAGTTAAGCAACTTAAATATTTAATGAAAATGGAATATATATCGCTATATATAAAAAAAAATATATATATATATAAATATATATATATATATATAAATATATATATATATATAAATATATATATATATATATATAAATATAATAAGTTGTTATATACTTACCATTTTTTTTTTACCGAATAAGTGAAACTGGAATATATATATATATATATATATATATATATATATATATATATATATATATATATAAAAAATTGTTATTTAATTATCATTTATAACAAGTTGAAATTGAGAAAATTATGAAATAAATATATATATATATATATATATATATATATATATATATATATATATATATATATATATATATATATATATATATATATATATATATATATATATATATAGATAACAGTTGTTATTAATTATCATTTTGACAGAATAATAGAAACTGACTAAATTGTTTTATTCAGAGAGACTGAGAGATATATATAGATATATATATATATATATAAATATATATATATATATATAAATATATATATATATATATATATAAATATATTATTGATATGTTATATCATCGAAAAGCGCTAAAACTGAATAAATTTCATGACTGTCGAACTTTTGAAAGCGCTGTGTATTCTACACAGTCGAGGCTTATTATAAGATGGGCGGTGGGGAGCAATCCCCACCGCAGACCCCGTTTAAAGTAAAACAGAGGTGTGGGGAGGGGCGGAGCCCCACCCACACCCCACATCGTGGGATGTGGGTGGGGCTCCGCCCCTCCCCACATCCCCCTGCGGTTTCAAACCCCGCGGAGCTACGCTCCGCCACATGTAAGCCGCCGCTGTATTTCACGACCTCCGTTCCTCTGTGCGGCCGACCCCTGCCGCCATTAGCCTGTCACAGCAAGCATAAAATGTAAAAAAAATGTGGTAGGGCTATTTAGCCCTAACATCTAAGCATTGGTTCATTTAAATAACAAAACAAAAATATATATATATCTATATATATATATATATGTTGGCATAATATATGTCATATATATATACATATATAGATATATATGGTTCATTTACATAACAAAACAAAAATATATATATCTATATATATATATATGTTGGCATAATATATGTCATATATAAATATATATATATATATATATATATATATATATATATATATATATATATATATATATATATATATATATATATAATGTTTTGAAAGGGAATTGTAAATAAATAATGATATATTTAGTTATATAGTTCTATATGTATATATAATACATATATATATTTATATATATGGTATATATATACATAGAAGAGGTGTCTTGGGCCATTTTATGAGGCCCTCTCTATCATTCATAACAAGGGGATGTGCAAAATTAAGTCAAAAAAAAAAAGGGGGTTTCAAATAAGGGAATTATGTTTTCATCTTAAGTGGAGTACAAACGTAATTAAACAGGGATTTTGTGATATTTCCACAGTTAGGTTTTCTTAAGTGTTGAACAAAACAACCAAAGAATTTATGTTTCCATGGTAAGGGTTTTATAAAGTGGAGAGTCTCCTACATGTATTAACAACGGTAAATGATTTACAATAAAAGTATTAATAATACTGATTAGTAATAATAACAACAGTAATTATAGATAAGAGAAAATAAAATTATAATTTAATGAGAGCATAAAGGAATATACTGTGTTACCCGGGAAGAGTTTCTCGGAAGTTTCACTACCAACATAATGTCGATAACGAGGAAAAAAGAAGGAAAATGAAGAGGAAAATTACACGTCACCTTGCTTAAAAGATCACTGGAAATAAACTTAAGAAGCCATCATAGACATTCCATGTGCCATTTTAATCCCAACTGTAGTAAACGACCTCATAAGTAAACCTGTAAGAGAGTCCGAAGAAGAAAAACTAACATTGGAAAACACAGAGGAGAAAATGTGCGACATTTCCCACATGGGATAAGAGAACTAAGTTGACGGACCCTTCTGCTAAATCTGCTTAGGAACAAGTTTAATTAATACAAATGAAGAGGAGGTACCGTGATCGGAGAAGACTAGGAGACCGAGTCCAGCGAAGTAGTAAACCAGTCTATGTGACCTAGACCATCCTGAAGTTAGGTTTAATATCAACAATAGATGCAGTGATAACCCTGATTGACGTAAATCATGAAGAAAGGCCCAGATATACATAAAGAAAGCATAGAAAACGAAAGAGAGAGAGACCGAAATATAAGCAAACTAAATTATCAGAGAAATAGTTAAGGTAAGTGCGATAAAAAGACAATCAAAATTAAGACCCAGAGAAAAGGGAAGAGAGAGAAAACAAACCACCTTGTTGAGAATGCTAAGTCGTAGGAGGAGTATGTTTCAGGAAACAAGAGAGGAGACAGACAACCGTGCCTTGCTAAAAATTGACTAAATAGGGAGATCACTAGTCGGTTTAGTCAGAACAAGGTGTCGTGGGAAGTTGTTAATCTATCAGCGAACCACGTGCGTAAATGAGTGCTACGTAGTTCCCACTAACGCCGTAAGGCGTTATGCTGCCAGAAATTGCCGAGGTTTAGATTTAGGAACTTTGGTAATCTCACTCTTGTAATGACGTTAGCGGCGTCGTAGAGATCCTCTTGTTTGTCTGCTTGCGTCTGGTTGCACGCAATTGTACTTATATCCCGCCGAAAGCTGTAGTATTTTCGCCATGAGAGAACACCGCCGAGCATGCTTACGCATGCAAGGGGGTTTGTAGGACAGTGTGAGAAAAGTTTTTCATATCTTGTGTCATAACCACATAACAGATGTGGCTATGACACGTGTGATGTGTGTTGTGACCACAAGGAAAATGTGGGCATGACACCAGTGTTGTCATTGATGTCAACATACTCTTGTTGCATTAATAATAATGATTGGATGAGCTGTGTGTTGAGGATATTGAGAAAATTAGTCTCAATCAGGAACAGAGAAGAATAGGGAAGACAATAAGGTAAAAGACCATGATAGGATGAGGATCAGAGGATGTGGTTTAAAGGGTTTGTAGATATGTGTCTTAAGGTAGTCTAATATTGTTTTCAGAGGTCTACATGAAGATCTAAAGAAGTTGTGGCTATTCAAGTAAAACCGGTTCCGACAGATGTTCAGTGGTGACAGAGTGAGACAGATAGGTCCGGTGAGATCCAGAATTGCATTATAATGTTCTGTGGATTTGAGGGAGTGTTGAGGAAGTCTTTGAGGAGTGTCAACTAGATTGGTTCATGGTTTGAAGGTCCGCAAGCATCTATCCCTTTGTGACAGTGATGACAGACTATGTTCTTAAGGTTCTGATTGAAGGAGAGAAGGATTCAAGTAAGCAGATGAAGTATGGATGTTCTTGGTGATTTAGGAAAGCTTGTGGTGGTGTTTGGATCATGTCCAGTTCATGTTGGTGGTCCACATTGAAGTTGAAGTTCACTTTTGAAGAACAGCTTTTGGATGATGGTGTTCTTCCTAAAATAGGCCGACCGGATGAGTTATACATCTTGCGGATGTTATTGTGGATGTTTGCCGACTTAGATGATCATTCCTAAGTTGATGCCTTGTATAAATAAGGGATTGTGAAGTCATTTTGAAGAAGTCCTCATGGAGATGAGTGTGTGGTAGCGAGGAGGAGAGCAAAAGGCAGAGCAGAAGTATTGAGCTTAATGGAACTAATTCAAGCATGGTGAAGATGCTATTTTCCAGTTCAAGTAGGTGATACTTATTTCTTTGTAGACAGTGTGTCTCTTGTAGGCAGTGGGCCTCTTGTGAGCAGTGTGCTTGGGCAGTGAGCCCTAATTGGCATGTGCCATTTTTGACAGAGAATACATTCTTGGGTTAATCACCCCATGGTTTTTCCCTTAACCAGGTTTTCCATGTCAAAATCTTGGTGTCTCATGCATTGATGTGTTTCTGCTCTTGATTTGTTGCAATATGTTTCCATGATTGATTTATTGTTAAGCTGCTCAATTGCAAAGTGGAATTAAGTGTTTAATAGAAAGAAAGTGTTGCACAACTGATTCACCCCCCCTCTCAGTTGTGGGCCCTAAGTCTAACACATTCAAGATAATATAATTTCATGATTTGGTATCCCTTCCTCCTTGGTTTCTGATAATGGTACATCATTTAAGAACAAGGACATGAAGAAATTCCTTGAAAAATATCATATTCAACATCACTTTTCTAAGCCATACTATCCACAATCAAATGGCCAAGAAGTTTTGAATAAGATCATTGGACAAGTTCTTAGGAAAATTGTTAATAAGCATCAGAAAGATTAGCATACCCAACTCTCCTATGTGCTATGGGCCTATAGGACAAGTGTTTGTATGGCTATTGGTACTACACCATATAACCTTGTATATGGTACCGATGTGATAATGCCTTTAGAGTTAGAAATTCCTTCATTGCGAGTTTCCCTAAGGGACATTATTGACGATAACATGGAAAGAGAGAAAAGATGACAACAACTAGAGATGCTTGATGAACAACGTATCAATGCTCTCGACCATCTTAAAGATCATCAGAAAAGTATTCAATGATTGTACAATGAACGTGTCATTCATCACTCATTCGACATTGGAGACTTGGTACTTTATGAAAATCAACGTAATGTGAATGCACCTCCTGGCAAAAAAGAGAAGTTCAGACCTAATTGGCTAGGACCTTACATGATCACTGAAGACTATGGATTAGGAACATATAAATTAGCTAATGGACAAGGTATGCCTCTTAAAGAGCCTATTAATGCTATGCACTTAAAAAAATTTCATGCTTAAGATTGTATGTTAGATATTACTTTATAAAGAAAATAGTTATTAATTGTTTCAATTTTGACAAGATAGTACATTTTGTCTTATTTCATTTAGCATAAGATCTTTAAAACACAATTAATCATTGTTGCATCTAATTAAACCATGTATTGTTAGATCACAATTGCATTAATTGGGAACAATAACTTTACTCATGTGCAAAATTTTTAATCATTGTTGTATTTTTAACAGTCTACAAAGATTGATTAAATCACAATAGTATTAAACACATTTTCACATGATCATCAAAATGATCACTTGTTGCATTTACATAAATCACATATGGTACATCAAATTACACCATAACATTAATAGAAAAACACCATATATATATAGGCATCAATTTGAGTATACAAATCAAAATCGACTATCTCGTACATCAAAATGTGATACATCGTAGTACAATACATGAAATACATATCACATAGCTGAACATCGGCTACCAGATCCCTCAAGACCTGGTGGTGTGCAGGTGACAAAAGTTTGCCAATGTGAGGTTGCAGACCACGAGTGACTCCTAGAGGCACTCCATGATCGTAGACCCCTAAGCTCTCCCATGAGCTTTTCTACCTATCTTTGTGCATCTGAGTATAGCTGTTGAAGCCTATCTCTATCTGCTTGTGCCTTGCCTCGATCTACCTATGCTGTCTCTCTTAGATCTCACCTAATCTAACTTGACGTGTAGGATCTGAGTCACTACATGGCCCATCTCTGATGGAGGTAGTGCCACAACCTGCTCTTGTCATGCCTAGAGCTTTGCCTCCACATGCTGCTCTCTAGATAACTTGATCTATATCTCCTATCGCATGATCTAGTGTGGCTTCCATAGCCACCCTATATCTCATGAAGGACATAAATAACCATGCATGTCACCCCACTGAGTGTTGTGGTGAGTATCCCATCTGCACTCATTGCTTGACTGCGTCAATACGAACTATATCTACTATAATGCAACTCACAAAGTCGCGCCATGCATCTGTACAAACTGTCAAAAATAACACATCAATAATATTAGTATCACATCATCAAGCATGTATATATGATATCATAAGCAAGTAAACATCAACGAAATATAACAATAATCTTATCAGGGTAGCCATCCTGCCAACCAGGATCACGTACTACTGATGCTATGGCTACATCTGGAGTCACCTCTGCAGCTCGGGGCATAGAGCTACTCATCTCCCCTTGCTTGAGCTGATTCAATCTCCTAGTGGTGGTGGGACTTGGATCATGAGCTCTCGACCTGTGTCTTTCCTCAGTCTCCTCATCTTCATCCACCTCGCACTACCCTTGCCATGGCCTCGCTCTGAACACAAAGTGCGATCGCGTCTCCTGTTAGTTGCCGTTGCACCAAAAGATCAACCTATTAATGCCCGATACAACCACTTGACTTAACAAGCATAGGAGGCGGTTAAGCCCTTGTCACAAACCACCACAGCGCAGCGCTAAACAAGAAGACCAAGGGTCACACCTTGCAACAATCCCCCCCTCAGTGTAAGCGCGGGGTTTGAACCCGTGACCTCAGCTATGATACCAACTGTTAGTTGCCATTGCACCAAAAGATCGACCTATTAATGCCCAATGCAACCACTTGACTTAACAAGCACGGGAGGTGGTTAAGCCCTTGTCACAAACCACCGCAACGCAGTGCTGAACAAGAAGACCAAGGGTCACACCTTGCAACATCTCCTCCTCCTTATCATCATCTACATCATCATCATAGTATCCAACAAAGTCACTAAAGTCCTCCTCATCTCCTGCATCATCTCCATGTCTCACCCATCGCTGTGGATCACTTGTGGGATGACTGACAGGGAAAACTGGATCAAGCCAAGCTGTCTCCCACCAGGTCATATACGCTCAGGTACACCTGACGTCATCTTCCTCTGACGTTGGCTTTGCATCCGCTACTCCATCATCCTCACTCTCTACCACATTAGTGATCATCAGCCTTGGGGCCTCATTGGCCCTCTTCACGTTGTACACTAAGCATGTGTATCTCAGATGCATACTAGGAGCACCTTGCATGCATCCAAACTATCGTGTGACTCTATCAAAAAAGAAGCTGACAATGATGTGATCTAGGCAATTGGCTAATAGTTGATCATGCTGCATTCTCGTTAACTACATATGCTATCCCATCCAGGGCCTGCGACTATGATATGGCCTCCATGTGATGTCACTGGGCCACAATCTATCTAGCACTACTCTCCAATTTAACAAGTCACCGAATCTCCAACATCTAATCAATGGATAGGAGTGTGCACGTGGATGTGTCCATGTTGGATCAATGAGAAACCCCACTGGCCATGTGCATCAATGTGCTTGAACTCCCATACCTGTAACAAGGTGCATACCATCAAACTATGTGCCTTATAGTGAACATAATTCCCTAGGTCTCGGTATAGGTGTGAAAACATACTATGTCCCCATACATAGACTGTCCTCTCCTCCTCCATTGACCAGATCATGTGCACAAGGCCCCCAAGAAGGTGTGTGCCTCACCCATCTAGAGTAACTGCTAACGTGATGGTAGCGATCATGATGCAGCGATGGACTAGGGGTATGTCTACGCATCCCTGCTCTAACTGACGAAGTATGATGTGACATCATTCAAGTGGTGTCACCACATACCTAAATAGTAGATGTGACTATCATGGGTATACTCCTCAAAGTGATACTCTATGATCTACATTGCCCATCCTTAGACTGGAAGCTGTAGTATCCAGTATACATCCTCAAGCATCACAGTCATCTCACCTATGGGTAGATAGAAGGTCAACATGTCTGCATTCCATCTCTCCATCAGGGACATCAACATACTGCTATGATATCTCATCGTGGGCTTCGTAAAAACTCACCACAGGCTGTATCCTGAAGGAGATTGCAGTCCTCGATGGAGATAGTACCTATGTGGTCCCATAGCAATGTCATGAGTTGACCACCTATGTTCTATCGCATCCCAGGGTCATCTTGTTCATCAAACAGATTCAAATTAATACATACTCATAAAAAAATCAAACATACATACATATTAGTTCAATCATTCCTGGTCCCCTTGGGCCCTTGTCCTTTTTGGACTTGGGCACCCCAAGAAGACTTGGGTGCCCCAGGATGCCTTGGGTGCCCCGGGAGGACTAGGGTGCCTAGGGGGGACTTGGGCACCCTAGATGGACTTGGGCACCCTAGACAGGTACCCTTGTCCATTTTCTCTTAAAAGGCACACAAAATAATAAAAAGTACATGAAATTGAAATAATTGATGTGAGAGGTACAGTTTAGAGTCCTACCTCATGCTCAACTCGTCTATCTACCACTCGGGACCATAGTGCATCCAGCCTCATGGCTTGATACAGACGTCAGGTCGGCATTGTAGCTCTCTCTCCTTCTCCTCTTCTTTTCTAAAAGTAAAAGTGACAAATGAATGGTGAAATAGTGAAAACTCCCTTTACTTATAGTAAATGGATGAGAATTCCTCTTCACTATCTAGGAGCAAAAAGTGTATAATAGTCTTCAAACATCTCTATCTCGGGCTGCTGAACTCAAATTTATGCGCCGTCTATTGCATTGGAATCTTGGTTTTGCCCTTCATCAGACCTAATGCCTTGCATCTTGGTGTTGTTTGAAAGAATAACCCTACAAATGCATTCTCTCATCAATCTTTCCCTAAAATTCGTGTGTGAAGATTACCACCTTGTTTCTCCTTTTTAGACTAAGCAAGCAAAAACAAGGAGGGGCATATATCTCCCACGATTTCCACCTAATCTATTGATTGTCATGAACACTAAGAGGGGGGGGGTGAATCAATTTTCTATAAATATTTTCTTGAAGTTTTACTTTTAACCATCTCAAAAGAATAATCAAACATAAGCAAAATATACAACTGAACATCATCCACAAAAGCATGACACATAACACCAAGATTTTACGTGGAAAACCCAAAAAGGGAAAAACCACGGAGAGGATTAGCTCTCAAATATATATTGCAATCTTTACAAAAATGATGTTCAGGCTTGGTCACTCCACGGGCCTAGAACATGCTAGCTCACAACCATGATGTACAACTAAGTTTAGCAAGTTCACTACCTCAACCCTAAACCTAGCAAGATTACAATAAGGGCTGTTAAACCCTGAGGGTTGTTAAGCCCTACTAGAGGCTCACAGCTGGCTTACTACCTTGATAACAACATGCTTCCAATCAGATCACACATGATAACTGAATACTAGTTAAGCATCTGCCACTATGCTAGGGTGCATTTATTTAACAATTGTATTCTAAATCCCAAGTCTTCATTGCTGCTGATCCTCTAACTCTTCTCCACTATTTGCATCTTTGCATTCACACACATACTTCACACACAACTCAACCAAATTTCATCACCTTTATATATCCGCATCATGATTTAATTCATAATTAGGTCGGCATCCAAGAAATAAAATGTGTACATAAAAAGATGTACCTTGTCGCTCAATCCAATGCACTAAGTGTCGTGTGGACCCAAATCTTCTCCCAAGCATGTTCATATAGGTCGGCTCTAATCTTTCAATTTCTTACATAAATCCTCCAATCACTAACTCTTCTCCATACAATGATTTATCTCACTAGTTGACCTGTTCCTCAAGAACATGCGTAACAACTTCATTTGCTATCTTACAACTTCTACTGATGATCACAAAACACTTCCAAAATCATGTCTAGGACTCTTTACACATTCCCAATCTTACCCTCAGAACTGCAAGGCATGATATCATCTTGCGGAGAAATGCGAACCATCAAAACTCATACTATGTCAAAATCTGTCAAACACTATGCCGGTACTTAGCAGCTTGTAGCTATTCTTGTAGTGAACTTTAGATCTCCTAACTCTAGAATAAGACACTTCATATAAGTATTTACCACTCCTCAAAACCACATAATGAAATACTTGTTTGTGGAGGAATGAGGACTACTGCACTAGACTCTGTTCACTGTTCCTGCTATACCTTTGCTTGCCCGGACTTAGACATTTCTTCAAGATGACTTCCAGAGAGGGTCAGGACTTAATCTCTGAGGAATAACACTATTAAAAATCAACTGACATCCTACCTGAACCACATTACTGAATCATTATCTGCAGAGGCATACTAGCTAACTTTATGTCTTCTACTCTTCATACTTTCCATACTTGGCTATTTTTAATCAATCGGACCTGGAATCTCATATGTTCTTCCAGAGATATCTCTTCCTGTTATGGTGATAGGATCTCTAAGCCTTGTTTCCATCAATGAAAACATATAGATCCATACCAGATCAGTGTCTCTTGCCAATAATCTCCCCCTTTGGCATTGATGGCAACACTTAGTGAAAAATGCCTGACTGCTCCCCCTTACTATATACACTGTACTTTCTTGCTCCTCCTGAGATGATTATCCATTTTTCA
The DNA here is from genome assembly GCA_027924645.1 of Cunninghamia lanceolata. NCBI lineage: Eukaryota > Viridiplantae > Streptophyta > Pinopsida > Cupressales > Cupressaceae > Cunninghamia > Cunninghamia lanceolata. Next base: position 5,756,728 of record BSBN01000244.1, read on the forward strand.
CTGATCTACTTCTCCCCCTTTGACATCAGTGGCAAAAGATGTGATCCAAACTTCAAAAATTTGTCAAAATTTCAAAATTTGATGTATTCAACTGCATATTTATAAGTGCAATCTACCTCTTTGTATTACATGTATTTGAGAATGTTATTGAATAAGTTCTTGATCTGAGCCCACTCATTTTCCCAACCTTTCTGAGCATTATCCAAAATTTGAATGTGTCCATTGTAGAGAAAGGCTAAAGCCCCTGCCTTGTTGTGATCAGAAGGTGTGCCTGTTTGTACAGCTACCCTAGCCTCTGCACTAAGATTTGTCATTCAGTCCACTTTAGGGTAGACTAGTCTCCTTAGTTGTCCCATTCTTCTTTTTATTTGATATTTTTGATTTAATAACTCAATCAGATCATTGTGGATGAGGATGACTTCTGCTTCCTTATTTCTAACTGATTCTATTGCTGGATCAAATTTGTTAAAGATATCCATCATTCTCTGTTCCAGGTCTTTGATCTTTTCTTCAATCTCCTGAGTAGCTTTTGGCCAGGATAAGCAAAATTTGTACACATCTCCAGATTCTTTCATAGATCTTTGAATGTTGGATATTGAATTATCTAATGAAATCTTATTCTTCGCTAGCATTGTCTTTAATTCTTCTAGTCTTTTTCCTTCAAATTCTTGCCTTACTTTTGTTTCTACAGATTTCTCAAAAGATTCAAACTGATTACTTACTAAATTTATTAATCCCTTCAAATGACTTGCTGGGGGTATGGATGAATCCCTCTTGTGGGTAGGTAGCAGCTTCTCCAAGATCCCAGATGCTTCATCAATCAAGTTACTATCCTCAGTAAGTGATTTCAACAACTCTTCTTGAGCCTTTTCTTGAACAATTGAAGCCCACTTAAATTTCTGTGTCGGAGACATTGTGTCCAGATTTATTTGGTCTTGTAGTAATTCCAGTTGATCCCAATCTTGTTTCTCCTTTTTGAGCACTTCTTTTGTTGAAGAAGCATTGTCTCTTGTCACCTTATCTTTACAAAGCGAGACTTTCTTTTTCTTTTCTCCTTCAATTGTGGCTTATGTAATGGATGAGATCCTTATTCTTTTTCTAGGATTGGATGCTAGTCTCTCCTCTTTAGATCTCTTGTCTTTCCTTTCTAGAGTGCTTGTGAACTCAGATCCTCCTAATTTGGTTTCTACCTTATTTAATGTCGGAGACATTGTGTCCAGATTTATTTGGTCTTGTAGTAATTCCAGTTGATCCCAATCTTGTTTCTCCTTTTTGAGCACTTCTTTTGTTGAAGAAGCATTGTCTCTTGTCACCTTATCTTTACAAAGCGAGACTTTCTTTTTCTTTTCTCCTTCAATTGTGGCTTATGTAATGGATGAGATCCTTATTCTTTTTCTAGGATTGGATGCTAGTCTCTCCTCTTTAGATCTCTTGTGTTTCCTTTCTAGAAGGCTTGTGAACTCAGATCCTCCTGACTTGGTTTCTACCTTACTTAATTGTTCATCTGATGTTCTTTCTGACTGTTTAGGTTCCATCAACATTCTAGAAAATAATTCTGAGAAAGTCCTGAATCTGTCTTCTTTGGGATTAGTAGGATTACTTAGTAGTGTATTAGCTAACTCAGTCAAGACATCTTCTGCAACTTCATAACCTAGTGCAGGGACCCATACAATTCTTGGTTCCACAGCTTCCATAAAGCATTTATCTTTATATACCATGAATACAATGTCCTTTTCATACTTTTTCACCACTTTTTCAGGTATCTGGAACCTTCTAACGATTTTCTGTTAAAAATCTCTGAAATAATTCCACAGGAATTTATTTTGCATATCTACATTACCCAAACTCTGTAAATGATTTCTTATTTGAGCAGCTATAGGAATGTGGTCGAGCCAGATAACATTTCCTAGACCAGGTAGCTCTTTTAGAAAGTAAAAGAGTAAACATGTAATCAAAGTTCCAAATTTGAAAGGATAATTAGTCTCTTTTGCCCTTTTCAAATTCTCCATAAGTTCATTTCAAAGAAATTCACACAGATCATAATCAGTATTATTTTTTATCGTGTCATATGCTGTGTATATGACTGATGCAAACACAAAATGTTCTTTGTTGGAGAAGTATATTTTGTATCCTATAATCATTGATGCAAATCTAATAGCTGGATCCCTAATGTCATCCATTGTAAGGCCATTCTTCTCAAGTTTTTCTCCTGTTAGCTACATTACCACATTGTTCTTCATTTTCTTTATGCCTGGAACCGTTTCGAAGGAGCTCATACCGGTTACTGATTTAATGGCTTCTTTGGTTATCAAATGGGGTTCATCAAGCCATAAAAATTCATCATGAATTCTACTTAGAACAAGCTTGACCCATGCATCAATTGGAATTGCAGGAAAGTCCAACTAGGTGTCAATTTTCTTTTCTCCTAGGACTTTGTAATCATCTTTCATCACAATGTTCGCAGTAGTCAGTTCATCCAAATATAGTTTGCTTAACTTCATATGGTCATATTCTTCTAATCTGGTATGAATGTATAACTTGATATCTTCCATATGCAAGACCCCATGTGGAGTAATTGAGAATACCCCTGATGGATCATTTTTTAGTAATTTGAAGAATTGTTTCTTAAACTTGGGATGGGACATTTTTCCAGAACAGTTTAATTTTCACAGTAGGGTTTCAAGTTGCAAATACCTCTTTCATTGGAGTAGGATCTAAAATTCTCCAAACCCTTCAAATCTTGGTTGTTGTGGCTCAAGGTCTATTCTAATCTCTCTGATTACTTGATATCTTCGAGTGTAAAGTGATTTGAGATTAAACAAGTTTCCTTATATCCTCCACATGACGTGACCTAGATGTCATTAAATGCTTATTTCCAAAAAGTTGTTAAAACCTTTCACTGTAGAACACAGTTGATTAGGATTCCTCCGCCATAAGCCGCATTGACTCCTTTTGTTCCAATTTTTCATCCAAAAGCTGTTTCATATCAGATTTCATCATACACCTTCGTGCTTTATTCTAGCACTCACTTTCTAGCTAGGGCATTTGGATTTTCTACATTGCTCCCCCTAAGCTAAAGCTCTTGATTTACTTCCTAGAGGAAGTATCTGTACCAGATACTGGTGCGGTTTGATCCCTGACTCCAATTGCTTCTTTCTTGATCCATACCTTGTTCATTTCTTTCTTGATTTCAATCGGATTAACTTTCTCTTTTCCCTTCTCACTTTTCTGCTCTATTTTTCTTTCTTCATAATAGCAATTTCTCATCACATTCCTACTTCTGCAAAACCTTGTAGCATGTCTGAATTTGCTGCAATTGAAACATACCACATTCTTTTGACCTTGATTCCTTCCATTGATTACATTTGATCTGCATTGATTAGCCATGTGTCCAAATCTATTGCATGCAAAGCACTTTCCATTGAATGATTGATTGTTCCTGATATTTTAAAAATTTGTTCTTACTAAACTTCTACATTCATTTGATCTGTGTCCCATTTTATAGAATGTATTGCACCTAGTAGGATTCTCACTTATTTTACTTTTGCAAACAACCGTTCTATGACCAATCCTATTGCAAGTGAAGCATTTACTTTTGAATGACTGTTCATTCCTTCCATTGTTGAAGCTTTTCTTGAACTGATTTCTACATTCATTTTCTCTATGACCAATTTTCTTGCAATTGAAACACTGACTAGAGAATAATGGAATCTTTTGATTTATTCTACTTCTACACTGAGTAACCTTATGACCAAACTTATTGCATGAATTACAATAACCATTGAAAGATGGGTACCTTTGAGCATTTGGTTGTCTGACCTAAGGTCTTCTAGGTCTTCTTCCTTGATTTCTAAACTGGTATCCTTTGTTTTGCCTTGGCTCAGTATTTATTTGCCTAGAGTTTGAATGTTCTCCTTTCTCAAATCCTAGACCATGTTTGTCATCAACATTCCTATAGCTAGCAATGATTTCATCAAGCTTTGCAGTACTTCTTGAATTTTTCTTCAAAACTTCTTGCCTTTTCCAGATCTATTTTTAAACTTATAATTTCTTTTTCAAGTTTTGCACAATCTTCTGATTTGTTTTTCACAATCAAGTTTAGATCATATTCTACTTTTGTTCTTTCTGTAACTTCTGCTTCCAAATCATTTAGGGCTTCATTTGCTGATAGCAGTTGGTCACTGACTTCTTTGTATTTGTCTTTGAATTTCTTGACTTGCTCTTTTAGCTTTAAGATGCATTCACATGCTTGTTGCAAGTTTTCTTTCAGATCCCTAAGTTCTACTTCAGAGTTTTCAAGATCCATAAGAGCTGCTTCTAGTTGATTGTACCTTTCATAATTTCCATACCTTCTTGCTACCATGATCACACTATCCCAAATCTTCCTCAAGCTGTTAAACTTCTTCCGAGGAACCTTGCTCTGATACCAATTGTTGATTGTTAGGAACACTGAGGGGGGGGGGTGAATCAGTGTTCTATAAAGCATGACACATAACACTAAGATTTTACGTGGAAAAACCACAGAGATGATTAGCTCTCAAATATATATTGCAATCTTTACAAAAAATATGTTTAGGCTTGGTCACTCCATGGGTCTAGAATATGCTGGCTCACAGCCATGATGTACAACTAAGTTTAGTAGGCTCACTACCTCAACCCTAAACCTAGCAAGATTATAATAAGGGATTTTAAACCCTAAGGGCTGTTAAACCCTATTGGAGGCTCACTTCCGGCTTACTACCTTGATAACAACAACATGCTTCCAATCAGATCACACATGATAATTGAATACTGCTTAAGCATCTACCACTATGCCAGGGTGCAGTCATTTAACAACTACATTCTGAGTCCCAAGTCTTCGTTGCTGCTGATCCTCTAACTCTACTCCACTATTCACATATTTGCATTCACACACATACTTCACACACAACTCAACCAAATTTCATTGCCTTTATATAGCCGCATCATGATTTACTTCATAATTAGGTCAGCATCCAATAAATGAAACATGTACATAAAAATATGTACTTTATCACTCAATCCAATGCACTAAGTGTCGTGCAGACCCAAATATTCTCCCAAGCATGTTCATATAGGTTGGCTCTAATATTTCAATTGCTTACATAAATCCTCCAATCATTAACTCTTCTCTACACAATGATTTATCTCATCAATCGGCCTGTTCCTCAAGAACATGCTTAACAACTTCATCTGCTGTCTTACAACTTCTACTGCTAATCACAAAACACTTTCAAAATCATGTCTAGGACTCTTTACACATTCCCAATCTTACCCTCAGAACCGCAAGGCATGACATCATCTTGCGGAGAAATGCGGACCATCAGAACTCAAACTCTGTCAAACTCTGTCAAACACTATGTCGGTACTTAGCAACTTGTAGCTATCCTTCCGGTGAACTTCAGATCTCCTAACTCTAGAATAAGACACTTCATATAAGTATTTACCACTCCTCAAAACCACATAACGAAATACTTGTCTGCAGAGGAATGCAGACTATTGTACTAGACTCTGTTCACTATTCCTGCTATACCTTTGCTTGCCCAGACTTAGACATTTCTTCAAGATGACTTCTGGAGAGGATCAAGACTTAATCTCTGAGGAATAACACTATCAAACACCAACTAAAATCATACCTAAGCCACATTACCAGATCATTATTTGTGGAGGCATACTAGCTGACTTTCTATCTTCTACTCTGCATACTTTCCATACTTAGCCATTTTATGTCAGCCGAACCTAGAATCTCATATGTTCTTCTGGAGATATCTCTTCCTGTCATGGTGATAGGATATTTGAGCCTTGTTGCCATCAATGACAACATACAGATCCATACTAGAGTAGTGTCTCTTGCCAACACTAATCATGTCTCATCATTCGTCTCTTTAGTGCTTATGACTGACTTATTTGTTTATTTTTTGCAGGGTGATTTGATTATTTCGTCTAACATATCCTTCTTTGCAGGTTACAGTTCCTAACCTTTGTGATCTTGTAGGATTGTAGATTGGGGGCTTCTACCTTCTGCGTGGAAACATACAACTTCCTCTACAGTATCCTTTTGGGTATCTTTTTTTGTGATTACTGTATTTACTTTCCTTTAGTTGCATATATACATGTAGTGTCATATGGCCACTAAAGTGGGGACTAAATGTTATGTCATAAATTGTGCTCCTACTTGGATTAACATAATTTCACTATGTTTAGCTCCTACCTTTTAGTGTCCCTTAACCCCTTAATTGGACCTATCTAAACACTGATTAATGACCACTTAATCAAGAAAATGTCGCATTTCGATATATCTAACGACTAAACCCAGAAAGAGATGATGGATGCTAACAATTTAGGACACACTTAAGCTTAATTTAGAACCAAACTAGGGGGCTAGACTTGGGCACTCGTGCCCTAGTCCTGCCCTAAATCTCAGGGTCCCGAGATTTACTCCGATGTTAGATTATGTTGAGTGTTCTAAAATTTTGAATCCCAAATTTATTTTTTACGCGATGTCGGCATGATATTTTAAAATCCTTTTCCCTCATAAGGTTGGGTATTTAAAGAGGATTGAAAATCATTTTAACATACACAATTCATATGCAAGCTTACTACGCCAAAATTCTATTGCTCTTTCTATTGAAGTCTACAAAGTGTTGAAGCTCATTGAAGACTTTTATCTTTTCTATCATGGAGATATGTTGTGGAGATTAGGAATCAAGATATTGAGTCTATCTTGCTCTTCCTAGGGTTTGCCAAACCCTTTATATGATCAAGAGAAGGGTTGAAGCCTCCTACTTGAGTTTCAAAATCCTCCATGGATACAAATGCCTTGCCTTCTTGTTCTATAAGTATTCATTAATGTCATCTCCTTGAGGTGAAGTTGTTTCCTTAAGTGAAACATTTGTGGATCTAATCCTTGATGCTTGAGTCATTTAGGATCTTGCACTTGTTTATGCTTACACACTTGGTTTTCAAGCACACACATTTGCATACTTTGACACTGGCTATTGTTGAGGTAGAAATACCAAAGATGGGGTTTGACTGAGGCAAACTCCTATATAGCCACAACCATCCTTCTCCTTTTTTACTTTTGTAGGTTAGATTCAGGAAGATTGGATGGAAAGAAGTGAAGGAGAAGTAGGTTTTATAGGTACAAACATCACCAAAATTGTAGTTTCATCATAGAAATATTTGTCAGACACTAGGGCTAGCACCTTAGTCCAACAGGGTTTGAAAACTAGGATCTGATACCTTGAACATAGATAGAGGCATATGGTACAGATAATTCTACTGTTGAAAAATTCTCAGGACACTAGGGCTAGTGCTTGAGTGTAGAAGACCTCTAAATTTTAGGTGCATAATCACTGTTGCTCCTTATTTGCATTTTTGTGATCAGTCTGTGTGTTACTATTATCGAGATCCATCTGTTAGTCCATATTTTACAACTAGGGTTTGATCTCTCCTTGGCTTGTTAGGGTTTGTATAACTCTAGTTGAGACACCTTTAAATAGGTACATCAAAAAGGGGATAGGATACCTATAGCTTATCACTTTCATAGTGATCAAGCTCGGTTCTTATTCCCAATGTTTGGTGTACTTAAAAAGAGGGGCTTGAGCTAGTTTGCAAATGCTATCATCCTCTCTCTTTTCACACTAAACAACAATTTATAGGTTTTTGGGCCTCCTTGATCTAATGGCAAGGTCTATTTTGGCCTAGGAGGCCATTTATAAAAATATCTCCTCCAAAACCCACAAAAAACCATTTGCCAAAGCAACATAAAACTCCAAATTTGTAAACACATCTAAAACCTTGAAATGCCATCAATATTTTCCTACATGACCATGGATTCAACTATGTACAACTTCCACTCAAATAAAGGGTTAATAATACCAGGAAGATATCTCTTCCTACAACTTGAAAACCAAGATATTATACCAAATGAAAGGAAAATGTAGGTAAAATATACCAATTCCACATAACTGTTATGAGAGAAATAATGCAAAAGAATAGCAAAGCATACCCACAAAATAAAACTAGATTTACATTGGGAAAACCCTTTTGGGAAAAAATAGCCTTTAAAAGCACCCACACAAAGTCAATGTATTATATCAAGAATATGATTATAATACACTTTTAGAGTCTCCATGCAAGGCCTCTAAAGCATCAAGTAGCTCAATTGCACTCCTCCATGTGAATAAGAAAATGATAATCATGTAGCTACACATCCGAATCCATGCTTCCTATAATCACATATGCAACATGCAAGAGATGCTCAATACAACCAACCCTAACAACTACTCACGTGCTTGCTTTTATAAAACAATCTTACACAAAATCAAGTGCTGAGTGGTATTACGTAAACCATGTGTCTCAAAACCATGAACTCACTAAACCACGACCCCAAAATTAAATATTTTTTCTTAAATGACTCTCACATTAAATATTTATCCCAATGTCCCATACAACTCACAAGTGGCCCCAAGAATGCCTATCCTATATGTGGTGTGTGCATCTCTAGATGCACCCTAATTAAATAACATTATTACTATGCAAGGTATACAAGACACCTTTCCCAACACCTAGCTAGTCATAATATTTTCAAGGATATATCTTCCTTTAATAAATCTAGCTTTTTATCATTAATAATTATAGGTAAGCTATCAGCCATTCCAAAGGCCAACATCTTAGCCATGATTTTGTATGATACATTTAACATAGGAATGGGTTTCCAATTTTTTATCTGAGCTTTATCCCCCTCTTTAGGTAGTAGCTTGATTATACCCCTATTAATATTACCCCCAAAAGACCCATTCTCAATGGCCTGATTATATATCATCAATAAATCATTAGTAATCTAGGGAGTATTGGCTTTATAAAATTCAATTGTTAATCCATCAGCCCCAAGATACTTACCATTCTAAAAGGAACTAATAGCTTTAAGGATTTCCTCCTTTCTAAAGTCTTTCTCGAGTTCTTCAATTTCCTTTGCATTAATTTTTTTCAAATAATCCTCACACACACCTCTCCAGCATTTCTGCCTTGCTTATTATTATCATCTACAATGAACAAGGTATAGTAAAAATCTCTAAAATAATTTTTCTTATCCTCTAAATCATTAGTTAGGTGTCCATTAATCCAGATAGGACCAATATATTCTTTTATATTCTTATTTTTGAGGATATTAGAAAAATATTATGTTCCTTTATCCCCCTCTTTCAACCAATTTATCTTAGCTCTTATTTTTACACCTTGGTCTTTGTGACTTTGCACAAATCTAAATTTATGCTTAGTCTCAACAAGATTACTAATTAAGAACTCATTATTGGGGTCATTTTAAAGCTAGCTTTCCTAAAATAAAAGCTTTTACTCTAAAATGTTGTTAGTTTTTCTTCTACCTTTTTACTAATAGTTTTACAGAAACTCTTCCAACCATTTACAATATTATTCCAATATTCAATGTGTTGGTTTTTTCTTCTGAATCAGCAGAGGGTTTTGCCAGTTCCATGCATAGGCAGATTCAGCCAACTAATACAGGTGGTTGCATGACCTGCCTCCCCTTCACTTCTTGTTCTGCCGCACCAAGGGGGGTATCCCTATAGCTCAAGATGTAACATTGACTAGCCCAATGACAGAAAGATTTAGCTTGACAACAACATGAAGAATACTCTCATGTGTGGACCAAGATGTGTATGATACATCACAAGTTTGGCAACATTCTTGGACATATTTGTCTGGTTGTGGATGAGAGTATGTAGGGGTCCTAATCCTACTCCTACAAACTAACATGTTGGGATTTTGAAAGGATGGATTTTATGTTTTGGATGCAAGACAAGGGGTTTTGGATCATAACTACTAACCCAGGTGCAGACCGGTGCCTATCTTAGGGCAAGGAGTCAACTAGACGTATACAAAAGAATGGATTGCATTTGGCATTCAAGCTTCAAGGGGTTATATTGATGCTTTCCTTACAAACATCACCCAAGAATGGGTATTTAGCTGCCTCTACTTACAGATATCCCTGCTGACATACAACCTTCTCCATGCTTAACCTAAAATAGTTTAATCCACTCCTTGAATGGAAGTTAGAGATGAAGCATGTGATACAGAAACCTGTATCCTAGAATCTATGAAACCCTTAGCAACCAGATTCAAAAGAAGGAAAGCATGCAACAAAGGAGACAAATAGATAAACACATGCATAAGAGCATTTTTCATATAGATCAACAATGAAATTGAGTATATCTACAATATACATTCATGATGCAACTCATAAACTCCAAAATGAGACACAATGGCAAGGAAATGCCCTGTTTTTTGCTATTCACACAAAAAATACCCAAGTATTCAACAACAACAATGAGTAACATAGTTTGCATTTTATAGCAAAACTGTGTACTCATCAAATTAATTACAAGGCACATCAAAATTTTGCCAAATGCATTGCATCTTCGAATTGGTGCCCAAAATAATTAATGCAGCATTGAGAAACAGGAGAAGGAGCACGTAAAATGGGGATTCATGCAGTTGATCAGAGATTTTCCTATTGAAAATGGTGGTTGGTATGTCATTCCATCACTCATGCCTCTGGAATTCTGCCATCAATGCCTCAGCTACCCACAGCCTCCGAAGACGCAACAACAGCGTGCCTCTTAAAGTTTTTCCCGCCTAAACGCGGCCTCAGATGCAAAGAAATCCATCGCTGCTGCTTATTCGAAAGGTAGCCGTCGATCACTCTTCCATCGCTTGAGATTAACAGCCTCAAAGTACACTGAAAAGTTGCCAACCAGTGAAAATGTGCCACGTAGGCACTTCATGCTTCTATCGCTGACTTTTTCACCCTTCATTTTGAATTTTTCACCCTTGTATATGCATATTCAAATGCATATTCAATCGCTTTTTAAATCTTTGTATATGCAGGATGCATATACATACAACAGTTAACATACAAGGCGAACCCCAAATCTGTAAAGAGAAAATTGGAATTTTAAATCGGGTGTGGGCCTTGCATGTGATTCCTTGCACATCTCAATGTATATCTGAATATACATCGCTTTTACATACAAGGCTCGGATTTCAAATTTTTATGTAGCATTTTGAAATTGCTTTGAAATCTGGCTTGTATCTAACCTCTTGTATATCGGCACATATACAAGCACTCAAACATATAAGCCGCGGATGCCAACCCTGAATTTGCTAAATTTGATCTTCGCATCGCGTCCGACTTGCATATTGCTCCTTTGTATATTTGCTTGTATGTCGCATATACAATGCGAACATACAAGCCAAACATACAAACATACAACAATGGACCTCAAATTTGAATTAACTACATCACATGCTTTTTCAGGTTTGGCTCTTGCATCTCAAGAATGCATGTCTCTCCTGCATATCACGAATGTATCTTTCACATACATTCGCCTTTGTATGTCTGCGGGCCCCACCAAATGCATCTCCACCGTACTGTAGTAATTGTATGTGCGCCCTTTGCATATTTTTCATTGCACATTTCCAATGCATGTAGTTGACATATGTTTTGACATACAAGCCTGATATACAAGCAGAGCTGATATATAAGTAGCGAATATCCCTGAGAATTTGCAAAAGATTCCCCCTTGTATATGCAAGCTCGATATGCATTCAAAATGCATATAACTCATTTTTTCACCATTTTTCAAAGGCTGATTGAGATTTCTAACCTACCAATATATATTTGCTCTTGTACATACAAACCTCTTTGTATATACGAAGTGACAAGCATACGACAGATTTTTGCATTTTTTACAATTGCAGAGGCCGAAAGTGTTAGAATTTTTTGGATTTTTTAGGAGGATGCCTGCGAATTAAAATGCTTGAAACCTGAATGTTTATGTAGGCACCACTAGTGGCTCTGTCTGGGGACGTATGCCTCTTGTAGGTATAGTGAGAACCATAGATCTTTGGGATGCAGACCAGTCCCTTGTCCATTGGGCACAGAGTCAAACACATACCAACCTGCATCACAAAACATATTTAGTTAAAATTTACTTGGTGGCCCCAGGCTACCAAAAAGGAAAAACCAAAATTTTCCTTTGTCAAACACTTGATTTTCTTCTGATCTCACTGGGTCAAGCCTGAAGATGTTGCCATGATTTACCCACAAACAACTCTTGTCATTTGCATATTCAACCATCTTATTTAGCTTGTCTCTGTCAACCTTATGCAAACAACCTTCAGCATCAAGCAACGTGTGAATGTTATATTTATCAAACAATGCATATTCATATAGCATATAAAGCTTATCATCATCTATATCAGCAATATGCATTGCAAAATGATCTCCTAGCTAGACTGAAAACTGAAAGCACTCAAAGTCCACCACAAAGCTGGGAGCATCAGGCCTCATTTTATCATAAGCTGGCATATCAAAGATAAAACTCTCAAATCCACAATTATGCACTTCATGCACACAATCATCAGCTGCACCAAACTGGAAAGTATCAGATTCAGGCACCTCTCTGCAATAACTTTCATGAAATATGTTAGTTTCTCTTTCATCAAGATAAAATTTAGAATCCTTATCAATAACAGTACTTGGATTATCACCATACTCAAATAGAGCCTCATCATTATATGTATCAAAAGAGGTTGATCCAAGTGTTTCAGCTTCATTATGGTATGCCACTGGTTCATGGGCAACAGAACATACATTTTCATTACCAATGAATTCCTTGTGTGGAGGAGTATCACCCTGTGTATCACAAACAAAATTATAATCAAATAAAGAACAATCATGCTCATCACTAGCACTTGTTTCAATCTCTGATTGCTCTTCATCATCTCCATGTGTCTGAATATAAGGCAGTGATTCAAACATGGAATTGCTCCTCTGTTTGCTTATTTCTTCTGTATCCTGAGCACAATACTCATAGTCATCTCCACAAACCCACTCAAACAAGTATTCACTACTGTCCATAACCTCGTCATTGTTTTTAGAATCAGATACCTCAACCTTGAAATGGGAGTCATCAATGATCCTGTCATTGGCATTATTCACTGGTGAACAATCCAGTTAAGCATTGTTATCAGCATTATGCTCAAACATAGTAGCATTGTCAACTTCTATACTTTCATTTTCACATTTATTCTCAAATGATGCCATCATCACTTGGTCATTTGTAGCCATACAACTATTATTCATACCAAAGCCTGTGGACAGGGAATTTAGTATGTGCTCATTCCTTATTTTTTCTGTATTTTCTAAAAACTTGTATGCCATCTGCATACTTATTATATTGAATTAACTCAACAATGCACTAGAGCCCTCCTCAAAAGCTTCAAAATATATGCCAATGCAGGCTGGAGTATTAGGTCTGAAGTCTTCAGGGATTTGTGAAAGGGCAACTGCAAATCTATGACTGAAATCAATAGTGGGCTCTTCATCTTGTCGTCTAATTTCCATTAATCTTGCAACAATATCAGCAGGTTCTCTTACAAATTCTTTTCTAAAATAGTCAGTGAGTTCATCTCAATAGGCAAAGGACCTCTTTGGAAAGCTCAAATACCAATATCTAGCTCTAGCACCAAAGGATCTAACAAAAAACCTCATCCACATATGCTCATCTCTAAATGAATGTTTCTCCATGAAGCAGTGAAAGTTTTGGATATGTGCACCCCCATCACATGCACTGTGTCCACTAAATCTAGGCATCTGATTATAAATTTTAGCAGGCATACATTCAACTTGATAATCAACCCATGACAAATCTAGTTGGTCATATAAAGGATCAAAAGGGCTGGCAAGAGGTTTAGCATTCTGACTGGCAAACAAAACATTATTACTATTTAACTGAGCTTGCTTAGCCTCTAAGGATATCAACCTATTCTTTATCTCTTCAATTTTTTTACATAACACTTCATCCCCCTCTTGATTGAGTATGGGTGAATACATATTGAGATTCATATAAATTTTACTTTCAGACATTTTATGTCTGCTTAAGACCTAAGGCTTCCCCTTGGGATTCAGCTTATGCAATAAAACAACAAATACAAGTGGGAAGAAACCGTGTACTTTTTCTCATCCAGATGCTGAAGTCTTGAACAAAAAATCTTTTATCACAACAACACACATCGGCCTTCAATGTGCACTTAAGTCTTATTTGCAGAGTTGCCACCTCTCTAGAGAGGATAAAATTTTCAAACAGCTGAGAGCTTATCACAGAACAAATATTCTTCTGAGTTCATTCCACCAGCAGAGCACCATATTCACATGAAAGAACTGGATATGCAGTAATGATTTCACACTATTTGACTCTTTTCCCTAGTAGAGTCGCCATTTTGTTAGTTTTTTCTTCTGAATTAGCAGAGGGTTTGCCAGTTCCTATGCATAGGTAGATTTAGCCAGCTAATATAGGAGGTTACGTGAGCTGCCTCCCCTTCACTTCTGGTTTTGCCGCACCTAGGGGGGTATCCCTATAGCTCAAGATGTAACATTGACTAGCCCAATGATAGAAAGATTTATCTTGACAACAACAAGCAGAATACTCTCATGTGTGGACCAAGATGTGTATGATACATCACAAGTTTGGCAACATTCTTAGACATATTTGTCTGGTTGTGGATGAGAGTATGCAGGGGTCCTAATCCTACTCCTACAAACTAACATGTTAGGATTTTGAAAGGATGGATTTTATGTTTTGGATGCAGGACAAGGGGTTTTGGATCATAACTACTAACCCAAGTGCAGACCGGTGCCTATCTCAGGGCAAGGAGTCAACTAGACATATACAAAAGAATGGATTACATCTGGCATTCAAGCTTCAAGGGGTTATATTGATGCTTGCCTTACAAACATCACCCAAGAATGGGTATTTAGCTGCCTCTACTTACAGATATCCCTGCTGACATACAACCTTCTCCATGCTTAACCTAAAATAGTTTAATCCACTCCTTGAATGGAAGTTAGAGATGAAGCATGTGATACAGAAACCTGTATCCTAGAATCTATGAAACCCTTAGCAACCAGATTTAAAAGAAGGAAAGCATTTAGCAAAGGAGACAAATAGATAAACACATGCATAAGAGCATTTTTCATATAGATCAATAATGAAACTGAGTATATCTGCAATATACATTCATGATGCAACTCATAAACTCCAAAATGAGATACCGCAGCAAGGAAATGCCCTATTTTTCACTATTCAC